>CM065784.1:59120036-61620036 GCA_033296515.1 Macrochelys suwanniensis | reverse complement strand
CCGAGTGTTTACAGGAGGGTGGGATAGTAACAGGTGTCTGCCATATTATCTTTGCAAGATCCATTATAGCAGCATTGATGGGCAGAGCTATCTTTGCTGATGGGGATGCCTGAAAGAGGTCAGTAAGTTTGTGCTGGGTCTCTGTCAGCTCTGCTAAAGAGATGTCCAGGGATTCTGCAACTCTTTTGAACAAATCCTGGAAGGACTTGAAGTCATCTCCTGTGGTGGGAGTTGGTGGTATAATTATTTCGTCCGGGGACGAGGATGAAATATGGGTGGGTGGCAGTGTTTTGCCTTCAGGAACCTCTTCCTGCTCCTCTCCCTCTTTCTCCTGCGCCTCCGATGGTGGTAGGTTCATGGTGAAGGGGACCGGGTGGCCCATGACTCTGGTAGGTTGGGGGGTTTAAGATTCTGGGCTCTGTAGATTGCCTATTGGTCCCAGTATGGCCAATTGGGTGGCATAACAGACGGTGGCATCCATGGTTGTGCATCCCAGCTTTTCCCTTGCATAGGTAGTTGTTGGTGAGAGGGTCCCGGTTTTAGAGAGGGATGACAAGGGGTGTAAAGGCTCGAGTCATCCTCTTCGTCCTCATCACTGGATAGTGGGGTGCAGATCCGATGGGAGTGCCTATTCGGCTCGGTCCTTGCCTGACTGAGGTGCCGTCGGTGCCAAACAGAGGAGTGGAGGAGATTGCCAGGTCCTCCTGTCTGGTGAAGGGTTGCGGTACCGGGAAGCTCGGTGCTGTGGATAACAGCATAGTATGCTCTGACGGTGCCGAGGTCTTGTTAGGCTGTGTATATGCAGCAGGTGGTGCCATTGTACTAGCCAGTGCTGAGGAATTCTTTGGCATGTCGGTGCCGAGTTAGGGAGCTGAGTTTTAGCTCATGCACCTAAGTGAGAACCTGGCCGCGTTGGTGTCTTGGCTCCTCAGGAAGTCTCAGTACCGGATGTTCCCGGTGCCTCTCGGTCTGAGGTTCTCGGTGCCATCGGTACCGGGGCACATTTTTCGCCAGGAGACCACTTATTTTTAGGGAAATCTCTCTGTGGCGATGACTGTGACCGATGTTTGGTCACGTTCTTAGGTGTAGGGTCCTTCGACATGGTTTGGGTGGACTCCTTGTCTGAGGCTGCTGCTGGAGACTGTTGGCCAGAAGGAGTCCTGGATTCTGGGTCGGAGGCTGGCCTAAGGGATTTCTCCATCATTAATCATTTTAGTTGGAGGTCCCTGGCTTTCAGTGGCCTGGCAGATAATTTCTTGCAGTGTGGACACTTCAGTGTTACATGGGTTTCCCCGAGACAGCGGATGCACTGAGCGTGACCATCCGATACAGGAACTGATAGCCTGCAGGTCAGGCAATGTTTAAAGCCAGGAGAACCAGGCATGCCTGTGGAGGTTCAGGTTTATAGAAAACGGTCATAGTTCAGTTACCATTGCAGATACCCACCGGTAGCAGGGGGAAGCTAAGTTTGGGGGGTGGGCGAGTTGTGGGTAAATAAGGACAGCTACAAAGAGAATAAATAAAAGTGAGAATATAAGCAATTTACAAAATTGACGGGGGCGCTGCTCTCGCTCTGACACAAGCCAAAGGTGGCAGAGAAGGAACTGAGGGACGGTTGGTTGGCTGTGCATGCTAAGTAGCCGCCCGGAGCAGTGCAAGACAGCTGCTGCACGTGCGCAGCCAACCGGGGCACCGCTACTACAAATCTCTGATTACAAGCACAGGGTGCCAAGACACCTAAAGTGGAGCACCCACAGGGACACTCCTTGAAAAAGCAGCAAATGTTCCCTTCACATCTAAATTATACATGGGCAAAATATTCTCCAAGAAAAGGAAGACTTCTTGAAATACATTTTCATATTTCATTGTGAGCATAAAATTTAACCCATTTTGCAAAAAGGTCACATTTTGCAAATGTATCATTCAAAAATGACCTTATTCCAAGAAACAGCCATTTCCAAGGGAGAAATTATGGATCCTTTTTTTTAAAAACTGACATTTTCATGTTTTACATTTTAAATTAGAGGGGCAAAATAAAGTCACCACTGTTTTCAGGTGAAATTTTGTGGAAAAAAAAGTTGACACCATTTTTGCACAATTTTAGCCTAAATCTTTCACTAATCCTTGTAACACGGACATGAATAAATAAAAAAGTAGTATAATAATAAGGAACACTATCTCTTTTCCTTTATTTTCTTGTCAACCTTCAACAACCTGTGGCAAATTGCCGGCACTACTATGATGGGTCCCGCACTTTCTCTTTTTGTGGGGGGGTTTCAGGGTGCCATTTCTTGCCCCTGAACTGGGGTAACAGCTATCCTACTAGTATCCCAGGGAAGGGGAGTGGAGAGGGAGGGACCCAGGCCCACCCTCTACTCCGGGTCCCAGCCCAGGGGCCCTATGATAGCAGGTGAACCACTTGTACCAGTGATTCTTTCCCCTGGGCTACTTCCCTCTCCTGACCTTCAGCTTGTGGGGCTTCCTGCCTTCCCTCTGCACAAGCCAGGTGTCCCTTTACCTAGGATCTTGGTCTTCTTAGCCCGCTGCAGCACTTCTCAAAACTCTCCTCCACTTTCCTTCAAACTGCTCTTTGTTCCACCACCAATCCACTCTGCTTCACTCCTCCAAACTGCTCTCTGCTCCACCACCAAACCACTCTATTCCAGCTCCTCCCCTGGCTGATTGAAGCAGGGGGATTTTATCAGGTGACTGGTTTCAGGTGCTCTAATTGGTTTCAGGTGCTTTTAATTAATCTACAGGGAATAAGGCTTCTCCTCATCCTAGATCACTCTCCTGCTGCCTTCTGGCCATGCTGTATCACAAACCATTTTGTCCCTCCTCTTACATGCTGCATATGAAAATGAAGTCAGGTCCAGCTTATGCGCCTTGTAAAGATGTGAAGACTAGATGATGCTGTGGAAAGCATATAGATGGTTTTATAGATCTCATCAACAGGAGCTGCCCCATCACGGTGAACTGATTTTTAATTCCTTTAGAAAGAGGCTTGCCACTGTTCTTGTGCAATTCACAGAAGCAATTATGCTCTGGTCAAGTCTGAAACTTTAATTGTCTCTACATCTTGGATGGAAAAGATTACCAATTGTCTGATGTGCTTTGTTTCCTTCAAACTGATTTAACAGCCCTTCCATCATCAGTCTCTTCATGCACTAGAGTGGGATGGAAAAATAGCAAGCTCTCTCTTCTTGGACTCATGGAAAGCTGAGTTTACTTTAAGTATGAATTCCAAGAATGTTCAGACTACGACTTGTTCTTGTGGAATTTACATCACTTATAAAGCACAGTTCAATCTATAGATCCAATGACTGAGCTCCCTATTTTGATAAGCTTTTGGATGACTTTGCTACTATTAAAAAGGATATTTTTAATATAAGGAAGAGTAGGCAAGTCCATAGGTTTAAGCAGTGGTACAGTGAAGGCTTATAAACTAGAATGAGTTTCTGTACACGGAATATCTTTACAGCCTTCAGGAACCCTCTGATAGGAAGATGAGATAAAGTCATCTGACAGACCCTAGTACACTGCTAGTGATGCTTCTGGTGCTCAGGCTGAGTTCTAAGGATATCCCCAGTGAAGAAAGAGAAGATCTGACAGACTCCATCACAAGGCTTATTGCTATTAATTGGACCTTTATGGTTTAGCCCCAAGAATATACCTATCTGAAGGAAATCTAATATTTCTGGAATTCCTTTCCTTGATGGGATGAAGGTATTTCTCTCTGCCTTACTGTAAGAATTTTTCCATATCCTGGAATCAAATTTTTTTCTTGGTAACAAAATAGTATCTATTACTTGCTGTGATTGTGTCAACAACTCTTGGATCTTAGGTCTGCCACACTCTCATCCATCAATATCCAGGCTGTCATCTTGAAGAGAGATTAGTCCAAGAGAGATTGGTTTACTTGGCTTTGCATTAATATTAATACGTCTTACCACTATTCTTATTTCATTGGTGACAGAGTTCTACGCGCTTTAGCAGCAACTTCTTGGCCAAGGCTTTCCTCATATTATGCTTCACCCTAATTAAGATTTATTCAAACAATACTCAGTGTTATTTTTACAAGTGCTCTAAATTTATTAAATTATGACTAAATTGAGATTAAATTCTACTATATTACTCACTGCTGATAGACACCTATTTTAACAAAGATTCTTTCCTCCCAACTGAGAATTTGCTTTCTCTATTCTCACTTAACAATACAAAAATGAATTCACTGTAAATCATAACAAAAAAGCATTTACTTCCTCCTCTGCCCACCCTTCAATTTAAAACAAACTTGTGCAGCATGCAGCAGTGTCTGTGTATAGAGTTAGATGCTTAGCTATAATTGCTAATGTGGTAATACAGATAGCATTATTAATATACCTATGATACTCCAGTTACCAGTTTATTTGGTTTTGGTTGCTAGTTAGTCAACATTTTGTGATTAACTAGCTTATTTTATCTCGGTTGCTAGTTACATTTTATTATACCAAATTAGGGTACAAAGCCTCAGCTAATATAAATCAATATTGCTCCAGTGCAGACAGGAGGCCAAAATATTACTAATTTCTAGTACACAATCAAAAGAAAGGGAGCTTGCTACGGATATATTGATTTACACCAGCTGATGATCTAGTCCCAGGGCATTTACTTGTATTCTGGATACAAAGGCAAATTGGTACATAGAGCTAATCTAAAACTGAATTTCTGGCCTGCAGGAAATACTGATATTTTGACATTAGCTTTTGTCCCAATTCAGGACAAAAAGTCAAACTATCAAAACTTTTTGTTTTGACAGCCCTAAATCGAAACATTTCATTTTAGGTCAACATGAATCTCTCTAGCAACCTAAGCCACTGCGGTGCCTCATGTGAGTTGTAGTTCACTGTCTTTTCTCCAACTATCCTCCTGTATAAGCTCTTACTCCCCTGCCCAGACTCTCCATCTTCCGTAATGCACTGAGATCTCTTCCTGTGGCTGAAACACTGCAGTACTTAGTTGGCCGATGTGATTGCAGAGCCATTGGCCATTATCTTTGACAAATCATGGCAATCGGGGGAGGTCCCGGATGACTGGAAAAAAGCTAATGTAGTGCCCATCTTTAAAAAAGGGAAGAAGGAAGATCCGGGGAACTACAGGCCAGTCAGTCTCACCTCAGTCCCTGGAAAAATCATGGAACAGGTCCTCAAGGAATCAATTCTGAACCACTTAAAGGAGGGGAAAGTGATCAGGAACAGTCAGCATGGATTCACCAAGGGCAAGTCATGCCTGACTAACCTAATTGCCTTCTATGATGAGATAACTGGCTCTGTGGATGAGGGGAAAGCAGTGGATGTGCTATTTCTTGACTTTAGCAAAGCTTTTGATACAGTCTCCCACAGTGTTCTTGCCAGCAAGTTAAGGAAGTATGGGCTGGATGAATGCACGGTAAGGTGGATAGAAAACTGGCTGGATGGTCGTGCCCAACGGGTAGTGATCAATGGCTCCATGTCTAGTTGGCAGCCGGTATCAAGTGGAGTGCCCCAAGGGTCGGTGCTGGGGCCGGTTTTGTTCAATATCTTCATCAACGATCTGGAAGATGGTGTGGACTGCACCCTTAGCAAGTTTGCAGATGACACTAAACTGGGAGGAGTGGTTGATACGCTGGAGGGTAGGGACAGGATACAGAGGGACCTGGACAAATTAGAGGATTGGGCCAAAAGAAATCTGATGAGGTTCAACAAGGACAAGTGCAGAGTCCTGCACTTAGGACAGAAGAATCCCATGCACTGCTACAGACTAGGGACCGAATGGCTGGGCAGCAGTTCTGCAGAAAAGGACCTAGGGGTTACGGTGGACGAAAAGCTGAATATGAGTCAACAGTGTGCCCTTGTTGCCAAGAAGGCTAACGGCATTTTGGGCTGTATAAGTAGGGGCATTTCCAGCAGATCGAGGGACGTGATTATTCCCCTCTATTCGGCACTGGTGAGGCCTCATTTGGAGTACTGTGTCCAGTTTTGGGCCCCACGCTACAAGAAGGATGTGGATAAATTGGAAAGAGTCCAACGGAGGGCAACAAAAATGATTAGGGGGCTCGAGCACATGACTTATGAGGAGAGGCTGAGGGAACTGGGATTGTTTAGCCTGCAGAAGAGAAGAATGAGGGGGGATTTGATAGCTGCTTTCAACTACCTGAAAGGGGGTTCCAAAGAGGATGGATCTAGACTGTTCTCAGTGGTAGAAGATGACAGAACAAGGAGTAATGGTCTCAAGTTGCAGAGGGGGAGGTTTAGGTTGGATATTAGGAAAACCTTTTTCACTAGTAGGGTGGTGAAGCACTGGAATGGGTTACCTAGGGAGGTGGTGGAATCTCCTTCCTTAGAGGTTTTTAAGGTCAGGCTTGACAAAGCCCTGGCTGGGATGATCTAATTGGGTTTGGTCCTGCTTTGAGCAGGGGGTTGGACTAGATGACCTCCTGAGGTCCCTTCCAACCCTGAGATTCTATGATTCTATGATTCTATGAACTCCCATAAGGCTCTAGATGTCTCCAGGCTTTCTTTTCTCTCTTCTGGTTCTTCATCCTGCCTGCCCCTCACAGGCCCTGGCCCTACCTCCTGACATCCTCATATGCTTTTCAGCCATTGTTTCACATTTTAAAGGTGAAGGTGTAAAGGTTGAAAAGTATGTTAAATGTAATTCCATGTAATGTTTTAGTTGCAGGAAAAACACTTAACTCTAAATTCAATAGAGGGCACATAAAAAGCCTTCAAGTTCACCTTTAAAAACAAAACAGCTCATGCAAAAGAGCTGAGTAGCAATAAGAAATAGATATGGGAATATAGTGACCTAGCAAATTTTAAAAAGCCACAGTTTGTTGCTCTGTAAACCCAATATTTGAAACACTTGCATCTTTACCCCTCAAGAAACTTTCAATGTTGCTGACAAAGTGACCAAAGTAAGACCTCAACTGGACATCAGGAAGAGAGCAATACTTCTTTAATATTGAAAAATACTAATTTCTGCTGATTCATTTTTGTTTTAAAATGTGCTGAAATGCTCAAGGACAGCACAAGCTGCGTATGCATTTTTTATGCAGTGCTTACAGAATTTTGCACATCACAGATTTAATAGGTTTTTTTTATACCACTATTCTCTTTCCTCAGATATCATCTTCTGTATCAGTACACACAGTGGCAAACACTGGCACTATAGGAGTCGTACTGTTTTTAGAAGTATATACAGTGGCATGTTTATGTCAACATATTGACACATTTGAGGAGGTATGATAGAGGTAGTGCAAGTAGTGAACAGAATGAGACAAAAACTGCATCTCTAATGAAAGTTGCTTTACACCTCTAGTCTTACCTACCAATGAAATAAAACACCAATTGTAAATGGGTTCCTATATTGTCATTTTCACATATAACTCAAACAATATGATCCCTTGTACACTAGAAAAGTGACCTGCTACTGTCATGGCCCCCAATTCAGCAGGGGTTAAAATGATTGGTTGCTAATACAGATGAGACAAGACTGTTAACAACACTATCACAGAAAGCCTAAATAAATAAATAAAAATAATACGCATTTATATAGCACATTTCACCTAGAAGGTTAAAAAAAACCACCTTTACAATGGTGCTGAGCATTATCTCCATTTTACAGATAGGAAAACTAAGGCACAGAGAGACCTGGACATATGGAGGTTGGAGCTAAAATGGGTCTAATTTGCTGTCCCTTCTGGATACATTAACAATTTGGGACCTACTTCTGGATGAAGAAATACATAAGTGTCTCAGTTTAATGCAAATATACAATCAGTCAATGGCAAAGCTAGGATAAAACCAGATATTTCAACAGTTACTCTAGCGCCCTACACATTGAACCACATGTCCTCCCTTAAATAGAGATGAGGTAGAACACTGTGTCTATCTCTCTTTCTGTAACAGTATTTAAAACAATCTTCCCTTAACTAAAATAGCAGCTAACGCATTCAGCATGTGGAAGGCAAGTTGAAGACAACCACTGCTGGCAACAGGTCATTGTCCTGATATATATGACACCTATGTGGAATTTTTCAATCATATTTAAAGTGCTGTAAGCAGTTTAAAATTCCTATTCAGAATCCAAGCTCAAAAAATATCTCTACGATCTTTTGATACAATGCAATACTTTTCTGGTACAAATTTGGGGCAAAGTACAATGAAGAGACAGAAACAGTAGTAATCATTCATACCATTAGATTGCATGTTCTCTATAGTGAGACAAATAAAACATTTATTAAAATTGGTAGCACTTTAAAGAAACTGTCAATAATTGATACTTCATTGAACTTTAAATAGATAGATAATTTACTATATTTATTATACATTCATAATTATATTTAGTTACTATTCAATTAATGTGTACTAAAAATATTTAGGCCCTTTGGAAAGTCTACATATTTTTCAAATGCTTATATGAAAACAATTTGACATTTTTGTTATTAAGAATACAAAAATTAGTAAATATTAGCTAATGTAAACATCAAAACACATTGAGAAAGTATGAACATTATTGTGAGAATTGCCCTGAGTTATAAGGGAATGCAAAGAAATAGCAGCATTTCGGCTAGAATTTCATTCCAATTCCATCCCCTTTGGAACACCCGAGCCTTGCAAAACAGATAAAATCCAGCGACAGCTGGCCAACTGAGAATTCCCTCAGAAAAGGGGAATTCACAGTTGGAGTAAAGCCAACTTGCCCCCCAACCTCGGTATAAATATTAGGAGAAGGAACGTGACTGAATAGAGAATGTACAGGGGAGCTCTGCTTCACTTTCTCCCCCATAGCAATACTCAGCTGGTGTCTGATCCCTTACAGTATGTCTACCCTGTAGATGGGAGCATGCCTCCCAGCCAGGGTAAACAGACATACACTAGCTCTGCTCCTTCTAGCACACTAAAAACATCAGTGTAGGACATTGCAGTACAGGTGACAGCATGGTCTAGCCACCAAGTGGGGACTCTGGGGGTCAGCGGGCTTGTACTCAGGCAGCTAGCCCAGGCCACAACATCCACACTGTTATTTGTTAATCGCACAAGCTCCAGCAGAGCTAGCATGCATCTGTCTAACTAGGCTGATAGACACACTCCCAGCTGCAGTGTAGACATACCCTTAGGGACCTTAGAGCAGCCTTATTGCACAGATAGGGACAAAGCAGCTTGAGAATCACGGAGCCAATTACAACTTCCTCCTGCTCATTTCTCTCCTGCACACAGTGTATCGGTGCAGGATATAAATATTATGTTTTGGTTCCTGAGCATAGGTGCCAACTCCGTGGGTGCTCCAGCCCTGGAGCAACCACAGGAAAAAAATTGTGGGTGCTCAGCATCCACCGGCAGCCCCGTGGATTAGCACCTCCCCCTTTCCCCCACATAGCACCTCCCACCCACCAGCAGACACACCATCAGCTCCTCCTCCTCCCTCCCAGCGCCTCCCACCTGCCACGGATCAGCTGTTCAACGGCATGAAGGAGGTGCTGGGGGGGGAGGGCAAGGAGCGGGGGCAGGAAGAGGTGGGGGAAGGGAGCGGGAAGAGGCGGGGCAGGGGCGAACAGAGATGAAAAGAGGCAGGGCGACGGTGGGGGCTTGGGGGAAGGGGTGGAGTGGGGGCAGGGCCTGGGGCAGAGCGAGGGCAGGAAGGAGCAGGGCAAGGGTGGAGGCTTGGGGGCGAATGGGGGAAGGGCCTGGGGCAGAGCGGTGGCGGGAAGAGGTGAGTGGGGACTTCGTGGAAGGGGTGGAGTGGGGGCAGGTTGTGGGGCGAAGCTGGGGTTGAGCACCCCCCAGGAACAGAGGAAGTCGACGCCTATGTTCCTGAGGACCCAAACTAAATTTATATTTCTATTTTTCCTCTTTACGTGCAAATATATTCCAGCACTGATTAATAGGAACATATCCTTTCTTAAAGAAAGCTATATTTATATACCTAGCTTAGACAAGCTTTCCAACTTTCATGAATGTTTTAGTATATCAATGCATTTGGGTGGTGTGGTAGTTTCCCAAAGCTCACAGGATTCCACCTGCCCTACCCTACTGCTCTCTCCTTCAGAAATCGCTCTATTTATTTCCGAAGAGACAGCCACAAAGATCAGGAAACAAAGAAACCCACAATCATACACTTACTTATTCAATGTGAGGTCAAGGATGAATTTGGAGCCAAAGGCCTCAATCTGGAAACTTGCCTGGGCCAGATGCACACCCTGCAGACATGAAAAAAGAAGTACCTTTACTTTTCCTATATGTTTAAAACAAGTCAAATCAGTCATCAAGGTTTGTATTTTTTATTATAGTAAATTGTACAGTACAAAATAACTTATTTAGGATTCCCATAGAAATGTCTGCATATTTTTGTATGTCATTATTTGGATCTGTATAGTGAAGGCATAACAAGTACCTACTACATGTATATACACCGTGTTCTAATTGTAATCACCTCATAGCACTCACTTATTCTAAAAAAGTATGAATAATTATAATTAAGGCCACTGTGATGCAAGCGTGTAAATACAAAATCATGGCAAAGCTCATATTATACAGTATGCAGGACTCCTTCAAAATAATTCCCTTTAAGATCCAAGGCTTTGCATTTGCGGATGTCTCCATGTTAGTGATTACTAGATCAACAATTCTCAACACATTCATTCAATAACTAGCCCCAGATCTGGAGCTTTAAAATGTCAGCCTTAACTTTAAATTAGACCTAGCTGCCAAAAACAGAATGGCCTCAATTCTCTAACCTGAATTATCAAGTCAATTCTCAATATTGTTCTAAGCAGGACTGACAATATCTGTAGCATATTCATACATTAGCTGAAAAACCAGGGTCACAACAGACTATCCAAAATTTTGTTTAATAGCAGATTATCACAAATACTTGTCACCAGTGTTACCTCTAATTTTTTGCGTCCATGTGCGGAATTAATTTGGTTATGTGCACCAACATGGAGGTGATGTGTGACACGTCACCTTCATATTGGTGCACATAACAAAATTCATGTGGTGAGGGTGGGGCCAGGGCCAAGGGGTTCAGAGTGTGGGAGGGGGCTCAGGGCTGGGGCAGAGGGTTCAGATGTGGGGTGATGAGGGATCTGGCTGGGGGTGCAGGCTCTGAGGTGGGTCTGGGGATGGGGGGCTTGGGGTGCGGGAGGGAGCTCAGGGCTGGGGCAGAAGGTTGGGGTGCAGGGGAGGTGGGCTCTCGGGTGGGGCCAGGGATGAGGGGTTTGGGGTGCAGGCTGCTCCGGGGCTGCAGTAGGGAGAGATAACTCCCCCAGCCCTCTCATGCCGCAGCAGCTTGGGGCTGGGGGAGAGGCGGCTCTCCCCGGCCGCAGCAGCTCTGGCAGGGCTGGGCTGGGCCGAGGGAGGGACTCCTCTCCCCGGCAGCTCCGGTGGGCCTGGGCTGGGCTGAGGGAGGGGCTCCTACCCTGGCCAAGGCAGGTCCACGCTGGGGCTGGGTCAAGGGAGCAGTTCCTCTCCCCCGGCAGGTCCACTTGGGGGCCAGGCCGAGGGAGCAGCTCCTCTCCCTCAGTCGAGGCAGGTCCGCTCTGGGGCCGGGCCCAGGGCGGCTCCTCTCCCTCGGCCAAGGCAGGTCCGCTCTGGGGCCGGGCCCAGGGCGGCTCTTCTCCCTCGGCCAAGGCAGGTCCGCTCTGGGGCCGGGCCCAGGGCGGCTCCTCTCCCTCGGCCGAGGCAGGTCTGCTCTGGGGCCGGGCCCAGGGCGGCTCCTCTCCCTCGGCCGAGGCAGGTCTGCTCTGGGGCCGGGCCCAGGGCGGCTCCTCAACCCCGGCTGAGGAAGGTCCGCTCTGGGGCCGGCAGGGAGGGGCGCCTCTCCCTAATGTAGCCCTGAGCCCCTGCGTGGGGCTTAAGAGGCAACTGCACGGCTGCGCAGCTTAGAGGGAATTTAGCTTGTCACAATTTCAGGGTAACTGCACCTGTATTCACGTTCCATGGTTTCTCGAGAGCACTCACTTAAAGGTTTCCAGCTCCCACCTGTCACCTTTCTTAGGCAGAGACCCACATCTCACTCACTCCTGACTGGAAGCTTTAAGGCTGCATAGCTCCCTGGATTTACACTGTGATACTCCCAGAAAGCCAGACAGGCCAGTGCCTGCACTTTCCTTTCTCTCTGAAGGCTATGACCAGCATATTGTCCGAAGTTTTAAGTCACTACACAACCTCTTCTAAGCTAGCACATTTATTTTTAAAGTAAAAGTACTACAGAGAAAACATTAAAAACAATAAAAGAACCGATATCCTTAATCCGAATGTCTTTGCACTTTAAGGACCCTCTGTTTCTGCCCCACTTCCCCCAACTGTGCTGTCCTGGTGTGCAGTGGAGCTGAGACAGCAGTGCCTTGAGGAGCTTTGGCTACACTACAAAATTAGGTCAACTTAATTGAGGTCAACCTACAACCACTGCAGTAATTCAATCGGCACACTACCCAAATCCACACTACCCTTCTATTAGTGGAGCACGTCCATACCAGGAGCGCTTGTACCAACTGAAGTGGGGCATTATGGGGCACTGACAGCTCATTGACATGCAAAGCTCAAAGCTGGAACCCCCGATCTGCCGTGGTGTGACAGCCCCAGGCAGAGACCCACAGAATAGAGACAACCAGCAGTGAAATTGACTCAGCCACTCTCTGGCAGCTCTGGGATCTCCATCGGGAGCTGGGAGCCCAGAGAGCAGCCCAGCTGGGAGTGGGGAGCTGGGAGGAAGCAGGGCTCCCAGAGGGCAGAGGGAAGCCCAGGCAGCAGCCCGCTGGGAGCCCAGGGGGCAGCTGGGCTCTAGCTGGAGTCCCCCACCAACTCCAGGGTGACAGCGTGAGCTGTGAGCCAAAGTTCACAGCCAAGGTGCAAGGTTCACAGCAGGGAACTGCTGAAGCCATGAACTTGACAAGAATTTTAGCCAACAGCAGATGTAAGTAACACAGTGTCTACATGGACACAGAGTCACCCTGACTACACTGACATAAGCTCTACGCCTCTCATGGAGTTATGTCGTCTGTGTAGTAGGGCACTTACATCAGTGGGAGCAAAGCTGTAATGTAGACACGGACAAAGTTAGGTCGACATAAGCTGCCTTACATCGACCTAACTCTGTAGTGTAGACCAAGCCTAAGATAGCATGCAGCAATGGAAATTTTAAAGACCAGTGATAGAACTTTTGACACGTTCTATCTCCCTTATCATTGTAATCAAATGAAACACTGCATGCAAACTAACTGTAGGAAAAGGGTGGCAACTGGTTGAGCTATCTATGAAGTCACAATGGTCCCACTAAGAGTTACCTGAGCCTGTCCCTAAACAATATAATCATAACATTTAGATACAATTACTAATAACATAGCGACAAACTAATAACTTAGCATAATTAGAATATATATATTCTTCAAATGCAGCCTATGCACAAGATTTAAATTAATTTTGACTATGTGGAAAGTTTGATGAGCTTGTGTTATTCCACTAGTATCAGAGGGGTAGCCGTGTTAGTCTGGATCTGTAGAAGCGACAAAGGGTCCTGTGGCACCTTATAGACTAACAGAGGTATTGGAGCATAAGTTTTCGTGGGTGAATACCCACTTCATCGGATGCAAGCAGTGGAAATTTCCACTGCTTGCATCCGATGAAGTGGGTATTCACCCACGAAAGCTTATGCTCCAATACCTCTGTTAGTCTATAAGGTGCCACAGGACCCTTTGTCGCTTCTGTTATTCCACTGTTAAGATCATTCAGGATAAAGAATAGATGGACAATACATTTCTTAAGCCCTAGTTTATAATGAATTTTAACTCAAACAAATTAATAAATTTACTTGTACATTTTCAAAAAAGCCATTCTACACTCAAAGAATAAATGCTGTGAGTTGAGAAAGATATACTGTATTTTTCATACAATCCAGAGAGCCAAAATAAAACTCAACCATAACCATGGATTTGGGATTGGTGCCTCTATAATAATTATATACATGCATGTGCACACAAAAACACACAATTATTTTTTATTGCTTGTGTTATGGTAAAGAGTTAATGCCTAACCAAGATTTATATACAGCTATTTACAGCTTCAGCTCCAGAGAGATTTTATGATCCTGTCAAAAGTAAAAATCCTAGCTCAATTTTAACTATGGAGCCACCATAATGAACAACCCTGGGATGAAATAAACATATTACTTTTATGTGTTAGTCTAATCTCATCACTCACATGTGGCAGCAATGAGTCAGCGAGTAGGTCACCCTAATTAGTGAAGACTAAAATAGTATTTCACCCCGGCAACTGATTTATATTATTTATAACAAGTTAGCATAAAGTGTTTTATTAGTTTGTGTTTCAGCCATTACGATTTTATGTAATGTGCCTCATTCATGTGAGGGGAATATTTCTGAAGAATGTTACACACTATTGATATTGTTCTCTTTTAAAGAAATGCATTAATCCCTATATTGTGGGACGCTGACATTCCAGTGATTTATAGTGCTAAAGTGTGATCTGAAATTCATTTCCTCTTATACAAACAAATCAGACAGCATACATCAAAATAAGAAATTATATTCCTGGAATGTGTATAACACTTTGTCTATATGTACACCTTTTAGATGTTTCCTTTTCTATGCCTAAGAAAAATTACACGTATTGCTTGTGCAGTCTGTGTACATGCACACACTTGATACACATATGGGGTTTATGTGACTTCATGTGTACGTATGCGAGTATGTGAAACCTATATTCTTGTTGTTCCCATCTAGTTATATATAATTTAAAAGGTACAAAAGGAAACTCTTTGCTTCCTCAGCACAAGTGCTTGTTATGACGACAAAGGCTACTCTCAAGCTGCAAAGCTGCAATATTACACTAAGCTTTCCTGCAGCACAGTGCTACCAATCAAATGCAGTGGAGCTAGCTCAAGAAGGAAGGGTCAGATTCTCTTTTCCATTTTTGCTGCCGCCAAAATAAAATTATATGAAGAGAAGAGTCCTCCCCCATTGCTCTGGTAGGACAGAATACTGTTAATCATTGTGATAGAGAGTCATTGCACCAGGAGTGGTTCTGGGAATGGTGTTGCAGTCTCTTGTATGCAGCAGAATCTCCACGTTTCTCTCTCCTCCCTCTACATGCCCTAAATTCACAGACTAATATAAGTAAATAAATTATTATAAATCTCGAATTTATTGAAGCCTAAGCCTGAGCCCCCCGCTGCCCGGGGCTGAATCCAAAGCCCGAGCCCCGCTACCCGGGGCTGAATTATTGGAATTTTCAAGAAGTCACTGAGGTCTCATAAAAATCACAAATTTTTAGCCATAATTATTATATAAAAACAATATTAAGGTTTCACTGAAATTCAGTTCACTCACTGAAAAAAAGCGGTATGAGTTTTTTCACTGTCCTGAAAAAAACAGTATTAGTTAAGGACATTTTGTGAGTGTAAACTCTGATAACCTGACTTTTGCTGGTTCGTGCCACACCTGAGTACTATACATTCATTTACTTATTTTATTCATTGCGGAGAAACTAAATGAATTCTTTGCTTCAGTTTTCACGGCTGAGGACGTAAGGGAGATTCCCAAATCTGAGCCGCCTTTTGTAGGTGACAAATCTGAGGAATTGTCACAGATTGAAGTGTCACTAGAGGAAGTTTTGGAACTAATTGATAAACTTAACTGTAACAAGTCACAGGGACCAGATGCATTCACCCAAGAGTTCTGAAAGAACTCAAAAGTGAAATTGTGGAACTATTAACTAGGGTTTGTAATGTCCTTTAAATCAGCTTCTGTACCCAATGACTGGAAGATAGCTAATGTAACGCCAATATTTAAAAAGGGCTCTAGAGGTGATCCCAGCAATTACAGACCGGTAAGTCTAACGTCCATACCAGGCAAATTAGTTGAAACAATAGTAAAGAATAAAATTGTCAGGAACATAGAAGAACAAATTGTTGGGCAAAAGTCAACATGGTTTCTGTAATTGGAAATCATCTCTTACTAATCTATTAGAGTTCTTTGAAGGGGTCAACAAAGATGTGGACAAGGGGGATCCAGTGGACATAGTGTACTTAGATTTCCAGAAAGCCTTTGACAAGGTCCCCCACCAAAGGCTCTTACGTAAATTAAGTTGCCATGGAATAAGAGGGAAGATCCTTTCATGGATTGAGAACTGGTTAAAAGACAGGGAACAAAGGGTAGGAATAAATGGTAAATTTTCAGAATGGAGAGGGGTAACTAGGTGTTCCCCAAGGGTCAGTCCTAGAACCAATCATAAATGATCTGGAGGAAGGGGTAAACAGTGAGGTGGCAAAATTTGCAGATGATACTAAACTGCTCAAGATAGTTAAGATCAAAGCAGACTGTGAAGAACTTCAAAAAGATCTCACAAAACTAAGTGATTAGGCAACAAAATGGCAAATGAAATTTAATGTGGATAAATGTAAAGTAATGCACATTGGAAAAAATAACCCCAACTATACATACAATATGATGGGAGCTAATTTAGCTACAACTAATCAGGAAAAAGATCTTGGCGTCATCGTGGATAGTTCTCTGAAGACATCCACACAGTGTGCAGCGGCAGTCAAAAAAGCAAACAGGATGTTAGGAATCATTAAAAAAGGGATAGAGAATAAGACGGAGAATATCTTATTGTCCTTATATAAATCCATGGTGCGCCCACATCTTGAATACTGCGTACAGATGTGGTCTCCTCATCTCAAAAAGGATATACTGGCATTAGAAAAGGTTCAGAGAAGGGCAACTAAAATGATTAGGGGTTTGGAACAGGTCCCATATGAGGAGAGATTAAAGAGGCTAGGACTTTTCAGCTTGGAAAAAAGAGGCGACTAAGGGGGGATATGATAGAGGTATATAAAATTATGAGTGGTGTGGAGAAAGTGAATAAGGAAAAGTTAATTACTTGTTCCCATAATATAAGAACTAGGGGCCACCAAATGAAATTAATGGGCAGCAGATTTAAAAGAAATAAAAGGAAGTTGTTCTTCACACAGCGCACAGTCAACCTGTGGAACTCCTTGGCTGAGGAGGTTGTGAAGGCTAGGAATATAACAGGGTTTAAAAGAGAACTGGATAAATTCATGGAGGTTAAGTCCATTAATGGCTATTAGCCAGGATGGGTAAGGAATGGTGTCCCGAGCCTGTTTGTCAGAGGAGGGTGATGGATGGCAGGAGAGAGATCACTTGATCATTACCTGTTAGGTTCACTCACTCCGGGGCACCTGGCATTGGCCACTGTCGGTAGACAGGATACTGGGCTGGATGGATCTTGGTTTGACCCAGTACGGCCATTCTTATGTTTTTATGTACTGTGCTCTCTCTCCATCACAGTATTTTAGGATTATTTAACTGTTTAATTCAGTTGTATGAATTTCATAGAATTTTTGTAATTTTAATTTTAAAAAAGCTAATAAAAGTTTAAAATCTGTATTACTTCCTTTACAGGCCAACATATTAAGTAACCGAGTTTATTCATCTGATAGTACCAGGCATTTTTAAAAGAATAGATTTTTTGCGAAAGTATACGCATTATTTAACTGGTCAATATTAACAGTTTCTTTAGATATCCTACTGTGTATCAGTTGGATATGGATTTCAACACTGTAAATTTGCTGCTTTTAGAAATTCAGATTTTTAGTAACAGGCCTTGCCAAATATGTAAGAGGCAGATGTTGCATTCCTTATTTGGGCAAATCTCCTGAGTTTGCTATTGTAAAAAGTCGGTCTCTTGATTCATATTAAAAAAGTGGATTTTTTAAAATTAAGAGATTTAATGATTCAGAAGTATACCCATTCATCTGTAAACTATACCTGGCTTTTTGTACATTTGTACTACTGCTACGTATGGCTAAAATCGTTATAAATGCTAAGATGGAAAAAAGGGTGTGTATGCATGTATCTAAGAGATAATTAGACTTTTTTAAACATTAGTTATAAACTGAAACTGTTTTTGAGCTATATAATCTTAAAATTATTATTTTTAATGGACGAACTGGATTTTTTAGTTGATATGGGAAACACTTCATCCACGCTGAGAATTTGACTGCTAACTTTCAATTGGAGAATATTTTCCTGGCTAAATTGGAGAAATACCTTATAGTGTGATTTTACAAAGAAAAGTGACTAAAATTTGTTCCACAGATTTACTCCCTGAGTGTATTCAGTTTCATTTCTGCTGACTTTAGTAACAAAGGCCCTTGATGCTTCAAAGACTTATGAACATGTTTAACTTTATGCATTGTGAGTAGCTCCATTGACTTCAGTTTAACTCCCATTGATTTTAACTCTCTAACTCTTAACAAAAGCCAGTGGAAATTAGTGTAACCAAGGAAATAATTCAGCTCTAAAAAATACTTCTAGTGTTCACTTGCGGCAATTGAAGCCCATTGCTTCTTGTCCTATCCTCTGAGGTTAAGAACAACAATTTTTTTCCCTCCTCCTTGTAACAACCTTTTATGTACTTAAACTGTTGTGTCCCCTCTCAGTCTTCTCTTCTTCTAACCAAACAAACCCAATTTTTTCAATCTTCCCTCAGAGGTCATGTTTTCTAGACCTTTAATCATTTTTGTTGCTCTTCTCGGGAATTCCTCCAATTTGTCCACATCGTTCCTGAAATGTGGCGCTCAGAACTGAACAATACTCCAGTTGAGGCCTAATCAGCATGGAGTAGAGTGGAAGAATTAGTTCTCATGTCTTGCTTACAACACTCCTGCTAATACACCCCAGAATTATGTTTGCTTTTTTGGTAATAGTGTTACACTGTTGACTTGTGATCCAGTATGACCCTCCTAGGCAGTCATTTCCCGTTTTGTATGTGTGCAACTGATTGTTCTTTCCTAAGTGGAGTACTTCACATTTGTCTTTATTGAATTTCATCCCATTTACTTCAAACTATTTCTCCAGTTTGTCCAGATCATTTTGAATTTTAACCCTTAACCTCCAAAGCACTTGCAACCCCTCCCAGCTTGGTATTGT
Source organism: Macrochelys suwanniensis (assembly GCA_033296515.1). Lineage (NCBI taxonomy): Eukaryota > Metazoa > Chordata > Testudines > Chelydridae > Macrochelys > Macrochelys suwanniensis. Next base: position 61,601,045 of record CM065784.1, on the reverse strand, counting down.
CTGCAAACTTTATAAGCAGGGCCGTCCTTAGCCATAGGCAGAATAGGCAGCCGCCTAGGGCACCACTAGGTCTGGGGCACCACACACTCTGTGGGTGTAGTGTATTAAATTGCTCTGCGTAGGAATGTGCTACCGGTAGCAGTTATACACAGGCAGCCTGATTTTTCACTCTTGTTGTCTGGTCACCCTCGGTGGGGGGTAATTGGTGCCTATACAAGACAAATATTGGGACTGGCCCTATAAAATCAGGAGATCTGGTCACTCTAGCTGGGGAGTGCATCTCTCCCCTGGGCTGGCAGCAATCCATCTCATCCGGGGGGAGCCGTGCAGGGCTGGCTGCTGTGGCTCCGTGGGTGCCCCGTCCCTGAGATCAGATGCTGTGCTAACTTCACCATGGTCCGTGGTGCTGGCGGTGGTGCCCAGTGGCGTGTGATCAGACCGGAGGGTTTGCTGTTGCTGTTGCCACTCTGCATCCCAAGAGGTGGATTTTGGGGTCCTGCAACTTTCCACCTATTGCCTCCTCTACTGCAGCTGTTGGACCAGCAAGCTGGAGGGGTAAGCCAAGCATGGAAGCAGTACTGTGGTGCCATTTAGACTGTCATTTAACAACTTTGTTTGCCAAAAATGCTTGCTAACAATCCTGAATCCAATTTCAATATTATTTTAAAAGAATCAATATCTTAGCCAAAAACAGAAAATTAAGTTGTTGACAATTATTTGTGACAAGTTTGGTTTGGGGCAGAGAGTGGGCCAGTTTTTATCAGAGAAACAAAAAATGTTGACTAGCTTTCCTATAGCCCTATTACTGCTAAATAGAGCCCTCCAACAACTGTAATATGCTCATCTCCTGACTAGTGTATAGAGTGACCACAGGTTGTACTAAGATTCTCTTGCTTTTTTTCCCCAGTGAGTCAGTATAGCTTTGCCAGCCCAGAGCTTGGGCAGTCAATGTCTTACATTTTCACAATGTTTTGTCCAACTTTCATAAAGTAAATACATGGCTAATATGAGTTAAAAAGGCCAGGGACACTTCCTTGTGAAGAATCTGTGCAGCGGATCATGCTAGAGCTGTGAAAATGTCAGTTTTTGATGGAACTTTAGAGGCAGTGATTTATCATGTATTTCTGGCAGTGCCCAAAACGTGCTGTTATTGCTACCGTCTTTCCAAACAAAAATAAGGCACAATAGTGCTTCTGTAACATTTCTGTGCTACGTTAATCTAGATGAGATGATTCTGTGCTGACTTCATTTTGATTATAGTAACGGGTCAAACAGTAGTCAAAATTTGGCTTGCAGAATCTTCATGACAGTGGTAAAGTGTGTATCAGAAAGAACTCGGCCTTTTTCACAGATGCCAAGCTTGCAGACTCCACCTGGCATCTCAGTGAGATATAATAAATGGAACCCCATGGTGCCATGAAGAACAGCTGCTTGAAACTGAAGCCAAGAAAGAACTGATGCTGGGGAGCAGTGAAAAGTATTTTCGATCATTTGCAGCCATGGTACAATCTCCTTGGTTGAAGGTAAGCACACACAATTGGTCAATGAAGTCCATAGTTTAGGAGGACTCTTGGATTCCTTGATGACACTAAGCTCTCACATAGCAGCATCCACAAGTATCACATTCTATCATCTCCGGTTGGTTAAAAGACTCCATCCCACCTTGGTGGACGATGACCTGGCCTCAGTTATTCACACCTTTGTCACCTCTTGGTCAGACTGCAACAATATGATGGAAATAGCTGGGCTTGAAGCTTTCAGCGCTTAGGAAACTCCAACTAGCACAGAAAATTGCAGCACATCTCCTCCGCAACACAGGCTACTGTGAACACATTAAACCTGTCCTCTGCTCTCTACACTGCCTTTCCATAGGATTTTGAATCAAGGTCAATGTCTTGGTCTTTATCTTTAAACCATTCCATGGCCTGGATCCAAAATATCTAAAAGACTACCTAAAATTATGGGTTGAAGGCTAATCAACAACAATCCTCCTCTGGCACAATGGCACTTTCTACAATAAGGGTAAAGCTCCTCTGGTACAGAATAGAACTTTCTTAGGGCCTCGTCCCAGGCTGTGGAATGAATTCCCCTAGGAACTAAGTACCATCACAAACTGACCACCTTCTGATCCACATGCCAGGTGCACTTCTTTGACCTTGTCATCACTAACATATATACATAGAAACATGTAAATGGGGGGGGGGAACCTCCCAAAAGTAGACACTCCAAGGCACGTGCTTTTCTCCTTCGGGAGATGATGAAAGAGTAAACACCATGTGAGAGATGTTAGTCACGTTTCTTAAATCAGTGCTGGAAGGCACTCAGATAATATGGTGAAGTTGGTGGTATAAGAACTTATACAGAGTAGAGTTTTTGCAGTCACTTTTCAGAGAACCACACTTACTTTTAAAAAAGAATTTATGTAAATACATATACAGCATACTATAAACAACATGTTCAATACCTTTTTAGTAGTTCGGTTATACATTTATTAGTGTATCTCATTTAAAAATCCTCTTTATTATTTTAAATCAATGGATTAAAAGAAAAAAAGGTTTTCTGTACCTTCTCCTCACTGCCATTTGTAGAATTACGATATTAACAGATTTTCAGCCATTCTGAAAACCTCTCTGCTTGATCCTTCATTGAATTGGACAAATCCCCACCGTATCTTCCTTCTTTGGGGTACCTTATGAAAAGTTGTCTTTTTGTCTCTTATTTTTTGTGAAGCCTGATTTTCTGAAGTACTGTAGCTATAGGTTTTATTTTGTTCTTAATCATAATTCACTATACTTAATAATGAATATGGAACTCTTAATCCCTTTGTTTGAAAAGCTATTTAATTTCAGTGTATTTACAATATTAAATAATATTCCAACGGTACTGGCCACAAATCTTAACAATTAGGAAAATGTCAGCAATCTGAAAAGGTAATTATCTTCAGAAAGGAAGTGGTACATATTTAAAGCTATGATGTAACACAGTTTCACTGCAATTAGGTGATTGACCTGGGTCACCACGATAATAAAACTAAACAGTGCATTTTTACAAGATACCTCAAAAAGAGTGCTACATTGGAAAGTACCTTCTCTACCAGCAATAGTCATAGGGTGTCCTGTATATATTCAGTATCTAGAAAGCTGTTGCAAAATCAATTTATTTCTCACTAACCCAAAAATATTTAATAGCCATCTTCCAACCATATTTTCACTTCATAGATCATTAATTTGTATGTGTTAATTAGTTTTTAGAATGCTCCAACGTTCTAAAGAACTTTTATTTCACCAGAGTTCTCATTATGGTAGGTAATCCTGACTTGCTGAATATTGGTGAAGATGTTCACCTACAAAACACTCCACCCCACTCCTTTTCTCTAATGCCATCTGTCTTCCATCCTTATGTACCCTAACTACAAACAGGTATAATATTGTAAAGGGCTAAGAAAATTAAATAACTATTAAAATAATAGAGTCATTTCACAATACAGGCATTATCACATACCATAACTCAGATAACTGGAAATTGGGTGATTCGAAATTTTTGAACCAGTCATAATGTTAGACTCATCACTAAACAGGGAAAATCACTGTAAAAATAACTGGAGGATGCCACACACTCCTTAAATCAAAAGCAATACATATTATTACATATATTCATAAGAAAAATATCATAGTTATGAGTTTAAACTGTTACCATTAATCTCCCTGTGTCTCAGTTCCTTATCTGTAAAATGGGGATAACAATGCTTTCTTTTTCCTGCCCTTTTGTCTTCTCTGCTCAGATTGTACATTCTTTGAGGAAGGGTGTATGTGGCTGTGTGTGCACCTGTCATACAGCACAATGGAGCCCTGATCTCAGTTGGGGCCAATAGGTATTCCTGTAATAACCTAAACAAGATGACTTTTAGGTAAAAAGATCATCTCTCCTACAACAGGAACAATACCAATTCTCCTTTCTCCCAATTCCACAGACCCAGAATGCCACGAATACTGCTCTGACACAGTTCTGTATTGGAGGGACAAACTACAGAGAAACTTCTTGGGGAAACGCACAACCATTTCAGGCCTGGAGTTGTCCCCATTTAAATTCCTCTTAAACAGCTATTTCAGCCATACTAACTATACTGAATCAAGTTGATCTGTAACAAATGATATATAAATAGCCTTTTGTTATTGCTCTTCCCTTCGTCTCTATGTCTCTTTATTTGTCCTTAGATTGCGAGACCCTCTGAGCCCATCATTTTTCAGTGTTTGAAAAGCTTCTAGCACATAGTGTTTAGTTATCTGGGTAATGTCCAACATCTGTTACTACAGTTCATTGGATGTAGCAGTGGAGTGGCCATGCAGCCACTTGCTCCACACCCATACACCAGGTTTAAAGGTGGAAAGGAGTCCTCCTGCACCCATCCCCCTGTCCCAGGCTCAGCCCAGAACCCCCTCTCATACTCCAAACCTTCTTGACCTCACCCTCCAGCCCATAGCCAGCACCCCTTCTTGCACCCCAACCCCCTGCCCCAGCCCGGTGAAAGTGAATGAGGGGGTGGAGGGGAAGAGTGAGTGACAGAGAGAGGGGAGATGGAGTGAGTGGGAGGTGTGGCCTCAGTAAAGGTAAGGGGCAGAGCAAGGGTGTTTGGGTTTGTGCGATTAGATAGTTGGCAACCCTATTTTCAACTGAAGTGGGGGGGGGGGAGAAAAGAAATGTATAACAGGGAGCATGCGTGTGTGCGGGGGAAAGACAGAGTGTGTATTGGGGGAGTGTGTGAGAAAGTGGGGGGGGAGTGTATGAGGGTATGTCTACACTCGGATTGTAGTGCGATTTTACCAAAATCGATGTTTGTGAACTGATATTATGAAGTCGAATGTGTGTGTCCATACTAAGTACATTAAATGGGCGTTAAATCCACAGTATCGGGGCAAGCGTCAACATTCCAAGCGGTGCACTGTGGGTAGCCATCCCACAGTTCCCGCAGTCCCCGCTGCCCATTGGAATTATGGGTCGAGCTCCCGATGCCTGATGGGCCAAGAAATTTGTAGTGGGTGGTTATGGGTACATGTCGTCATTCAACGGTCACTCCCCCCTCCCTCCGGGAAAGCAACGGCAGACAATGGTTTCGCGCACTTTTCCCTGGATTGAAAGTGCGGACGCCATAGCGCGGCGAGCATGGAGCCTGGTGAGATCATCGCAGCAGTTATGGCCGTTGTCAACACCTCGCGCATTATCGTGCGCTTTATCCAGAACCGGAATTTGAGAAATCAGGAGAGAAGTCAGCGCGGTGAGGAGAGTGACGAGGACATGGACACAGACCTCTGTCAGAGAACGGGACCCTGCAAATTAGACATCCTGGTGGCAATGGGGCAGGCTCATGCCGTAGAACGCCGATTCTGGGCCCGGGAAACAAGCACAGACTGGTGGGACCGCATAGTGCTGCAGGTCTGGGATGAATCCCAGTGACTGCGAAACTTTCGCATGCGTAAGGGCACTTTCCTGGAACTTTGTGACTTACTGTCCCCTGCCCTGAAGCGCCAGGACACCAGGATGAGAGCAGCCCTGACAGTTGAGAAGCGAGTGGCGATAGCCCTCTGGAAGCTTGCTACGCCTGACAGCTACCGGTCAGTCGCGAATCAGTTTGGAGTGGACAAATCTACTGTGGGGGTTGTTGTGATGCAAGTAGCCAACGCAATCGTTGAGCTGCTGCTGTCAAAGGTAGTGACCCTGGGAAATGTGCAGGTGATATTAGATGGCTTCGCTGCAATGGGATTCCCTAACTGTGGTGGGGCTATAGACGGAACTCACATCTCTATCTTGGGACCGGACCACCAGGGCAGCGAGTACATTAACCGAAAGGGCTACTTTTCAATGGTGCTGCAAGCACTGGTGGATCACAAGGGACGTTTCACCAACATCAACGTCGGATGGCCGGGAAAGGTTCATGATGCTCGCGTCTTCAGGAACTCTGGTCTGTTTAGACGGCTGCAGGAGGTATTTACTTCCCGGACCAGAAAATAACAATTGGGGATGTGGAGATGCCTATAGTGATTCTTGGGGACCCAGCCTACCCCTTAATGCCCTGGCTCATGAAGCCACACACAGGCGCCCTGGACAGTAGTAAGGAGCTGTTCAACTACCGTCTGAGCAAGTGCAGAATGGTGGTGGAGTGTGCATTTGGATGTTTGAAAGGGCGCTGGAGAAGCTTACTGACTCGCTCAGATCTCAGCGAAACCAATATCCCCACTGTTATTGCTGCTTGCTGTGTGCTCCACAATCTCTGTGAGAGTAAGGGGGAGATGGTTATGGCGGGGTGGGAGGTTGAAGCAAATCGCCTGGCCTCAGCTTACGTGCAGCCAGACACCAGGGCGATTAAAAGAGCACAGCAGGACGCAGTGCGCATCAGGGAAGCTTTGAAAACTAGCTTCCAGACTGACCAGGGTAATCAGTGCCTCTTACGTTTGTTTCTCCTTGATGAGAACCTGCCCCCGTTTGTTTACTCTGTTTATATTGCCTATCCTCTCTAATCACCAACCCCCATCCAACCCCCCTTCCAGGGCACCTTGCTTTGAAAGGAAATAAAGGCACCATTGTTTCACAAACAACAATTTTTTATTCAAGATTTGGGAAGACAGGGAGAGAACTGGGACGGTGGCCAGGGTGGGGTGCAGGTGGAGGGGTGGAGGAAGGAGGGAAGGAAAGGCCGTTTCAAAACTTGTGGAATGACAGCCTTCTGCTGCTTGAGCAATCCGCAGGGGTGGAGTGGTTGTTCGCACGTTGCCTTCCCCCCCGAGTTTGGGGGACTTGTGGAGGGGTGAGGGCGGTTACAGATGTGCTGCAGCGGCGGTCTGTCATCCTGCCTGCATTCCTGCAGAACATCCACCAGACGCCGGAGTGTGTCGGTTTGCTCCCGCAGTAGCCCAAGCATCGCCTCTGTCACCCTCTGGTCTTCCTGCTGCCACCTCTCAGCTCGAGCGTCCCTGCTGTCCTCCTGTTCATTGGCTGCTTCCTTGTACTGGGAAATTCTGTCCCTCCACACATTCTGCTGAGCTGATGCAGTGCAGGAGCACTGCATCAGCTCAGAGAACATCTCGCCGCGTGTGCGTTTCTTTCTCCGCCTTATCTGCGACAGCCTTTGGGAGGGAGATGCAGGGGAAAGCCAGGGGATAGCTGCAGCTGTGGGATGAAAAAAAGGGAGTGAATTTTTTAAACAGATACATTTTACAGAGCAATGCTTATACTCTTTCGCGGTGAACAGCACCATTCACAGTACCTACCAAATATACTTTCAGTACAAGGTCGCATTTTGCATCTTTATATTGAGTGCCTGGGGCTTTGGTGTACAGATCACACACGCAGGGCTGGGCAACGGAACTCGGCTAGCAGGCGGCCATGGTAAGCCATAGACTTTCGGCTTCGGAAACCTTAATTAACAGCAGCGCCCTCCTTTCACGCTCAAAGCCAAGTAACTCAAAACAAAGTAACTCCAGCCATCCCATTCTCTGAGATGCTTGCTTTCGCCGTCACCCAAAAGCGTGACTGGTATCAGGGAAGCTCCCTGCTAGCCGAACGCCAACTGCCCAGCGTGAACGATCACCCTCCCCTCCCCAACCGCATGGCTGGAAACTGTGGGGAGGATTTCTTTTCAGGAACAGGCAAACAGCCCAGTAGAAACGGCCACCTCTGACGGTCCCCGTAATTAAATTCCCGTATTTCAAACAGGTCACCATGAATAATATCACTCTGCTGAGGATAACACAGACAGAGAAAGAACGGATGTTGCTTGAATGCCAGCAAACACCGGGGCCGTATGCTGCCAGTCTTTGCCGTGTAATGATACCAGAGTACTTGCTACTGGCCTGGCGTGGTAAAATTTCCTACCATGGAGGACGCAATAAGGCTGCTCTCCCCAGAAACCTTCTGCAAAGGCTTTTAGAGTACCTACAGGAGAGCTTCATGGAGATGTCCCTGGAGGATTTCCGCTCCATCCCCAGACATGTTAACAGACTTTTCCAGTAGCTCTACTGGCCACGAATGCATCCCAAGTTCTCAGGGCAAAGTAACCATTAAAAACCAATTGCTTTACAACCATGTCTTTTCGATTGAAAAGATACACTCACCTGATGTGCCTTCTCCGGCTTCACGGTCCGGGATACCGCCTTGGGAGGGTTGGGAGGGGATCTCTGTCAGGGTGAGGAAAAGTTCCTGGCTTTCGGAGAAATCGCCCTGCAGAGCGCTGTCGACTACCTCGTCCTCATCATCCCCGTGATCATCTTCCCCGTCCGCAAAAACCTCAGAGGAAGCGAGTGATGAGAATACCCCATCCTCGGAGTCCACGGACATGGGTGGGGTAGTGGTGGCGTCCCCCCCTAGGATGGCATGCAGCGTAGCGTAAAAGCGGCATGTCTGGGGATCTGACCCGGAGCATCCGTTTGATTCTTTGGTCTTCTGGTACGCTTGTCTCAGCTCCTTAATTTTAACGCGGCACTGCATTGCATCCCTGCTGTATCCTCTTTCCGTCATGGCCGTGGCGATTTTTTCATAGATTTTTGCATTACGTCTTTTAGATTGTAGCTCTGCTAGCACGGATTCATCACCCCAGACTGCTATCAGGTCTAACACCTCCCATTCTGTTCATGCTGGAGCCCTCTTTCTATTCTGGGATTGCATGGTCACCTCTGCTGAAGAGCTCTGCATCTTTACCTGTGCTGCTGAGCTCGCCACAATGGCCAAACAGAAAATGAAATTCAAACTGGCCAACCAGGAAATGAACTTCAAATGTCCCCGGGGCTTTACCTGGCCAGAGCATCCGAGCTGGGACTGCTGTCCAGAGAGGTCGCAGTGGTGCACTGTGGGATAGCTCCCAGAGCTATTAGCGTCGAATTCCGTCCACACTAACCCTAATTCGACAAGGGAATATCGATTTTAACGCTAATCCCCTTGTCGGGGAGGAGTACAGAAATTGATTTTAAGAGCCCTTTATATCGAAATAAATGGCTTCGTTGTGTGGACGGGTGCAGGGTTAATTCGATTTAACGCTGCTAAATTCGATATAAAGTCTTAGTGTAGACCAGGCCTGAGAGAGAGAATGTGTGTTGTGGGACAGTGAGTATGTCGGCATGCTGTCTCTTTAAAAGTTCAGACAGCAACCAGAAACAACCAGTCCTGAGACAGGGGATGGGGACACCCTCAACATCAGCCCCTGCCTCCCTCCGGTTCTGCACAGCACACCAGTTACACACATACCTGCCCCTGTGTTCCTAGTGTCTGAGAGAACAGGATTCCATGTTATTGATTTGATCTTTGCTGCCGGAGCGACACATTCAGCTGTCAGAACTTCCCAGAGATTTGAAAGGGAGGGGCACATGCCTGTGTAGCAGGAATGCAAGACTGCAGAGTTCAAAACAGTGAGCAGAGCAGTACAGCGGGCATTGTGGGATACTGAGGGAGGCCAGTTATAGCGACATAATGAACAGTAGCATCTACACTGGAGCTTTGTTGCTTTAACTTTGCCGCAAAAATCTTTATGCCTCTCATAACTGTGGTTTCATTTTGTCAGCAAAACAGGAGAGTTTTGCCAGCAAAAGTAGCTTTGTGGTGTGTACCCTTCCACTATTTTGTCAGCAAAAACTGTCTTTTTGCCAACAAAACTGTGCAGTGTAGACAAGGCCTTAGTGTGCTAACTCAAGCAGAGCTAGCAAGTATCTGTCTACACAAGTTGAGAAGCCGCTTCCAGATGTGTTGTAAATCTCTGCTCATAGCTTTTTTACTCAGGCTTTGCATGGAGATGAAGGCAGGAGTATTTGGCCTTCAGACAGTAGAATATGTTACATATTCCTAATTCAGAACTCTGCACAGGATCTTTTGCTCTTCTACTCATTAACAGGATGTGAACCTGCCATTAAAATATCAAAGATGCAGTGGTACTAAAAAGCCCTTCACAAGAGTCACTAAACTAGGTGATATCAAACATCGTGTCCAGTTTGACACAGGAAAACTAAAGCTTTTGATTCAAACAAATATCACCTCAACAAGAAACAAGAGTACAAAAGTTGTAGGTTTTACACAATTTAGCAGTGCTCTGCAAATGTTCAAATCAATTTTGGCTAATTATTTCAACATTGTGCTTTATAATTCCAATGCATTGTATACTACAAAATGAAACTTAAAACTTCATTAAATTAAACTTCAACAAAATAAGCTAATTTGTTGAACATCTTGCCAAAACGTGCTTTTATGAAGGACATATGACAATTAAACCCTATCCACAGAAGTGTTATTTATCCAAAACAACTACAATAAGTATGTTTTCTAATCTGACACTACAGAAGTCAAATGACATTTCAGAATCAAATCCTCCATTACTTTAAAAGTATCTTGATTATAATCTGAAAATATCTGTCTGTTAAACAGCAGTTAAAATAATTAATAATTAACAAACACACACTGTTTATTGAGAAACAGTGTAAGTGGTAAAAGACTTCAGAGCAATGTTAGTGCACTAGTGAAATCTACTGAAACCTTCTAATTAAATTATCTATGGTTGAACTGGAATTTGTAGGCCCTAGCAGGGGAATCATCTCAAATGAGTGGGATTAAAACACCAGCACAAGCATAATACACTTCTCAACTGAGTGCAAATGAATCAGCATCTCTCTACCAAGAAATCAGGTCAATGCACCAATGCATTTCTCTGCCGATTCACACAACACTCAAGAGATTTATTCTGTAACATATGAAGAGATCCTTCCTAGATACACATGTCCACAGAAAGTAGAGGAAAAACCAAAAAACACAGAGCAGGTTTATTTTATAAATTAACACTAAAACCATATTTTAATATAAGCATAAACAGCTAGGTATTAACTTATATGAATAGCTGTTTTCTTGTTGTTGTAGCCATGTTGATCTCAGGATATGAGAGACAAGGTGGGTAAGACACAGGGCCGGTGCAACCACTAGGTGAACTAGGCGGCCGCCTAGGGCGCCAAGTGGTTGGGGGCGCCAAAAAGCGCGCTCAGGGGAGGAGGTGAAGCTGGGGCAGGGGGGCGCAGGGAGGGACGCCCGCAGCAAGTAACGGGGGGCGCGCAGGGGAACCACTCCCCGCTCCAACTCACCTCCGCCCAGCCTCCTCCCCTGAGCACGCCGCCCCCGCTCTAATTCTCCTCCCCTCCCAGGCTTGCCGCGCCAAACAGCTGATTGGTGCCACAAGCCTGGGAGGTGGGAGAAGTGGAGCGGCACCAGCGTGCTCAGGGGAGGAGGCGAAGTGGAGGTGAGCTGTGGAGGTGAGCTGGGGCGGGGAGCTGCCGCGGGGGGGCTCCCCGGGTGGAGGTGGGACGGGGAGCTGCCACAGGGCTCCCTGGGCCGGAGGAGGGGCGCAAGGTGGCAGTTTCGCCTAGGGCGCGAAATATCCTTGCACCGGCCCTGGTAAGACAATATCTTTTATTGGACCAACTTCTGTCAACCAGGACTTGTTGGCCACTATAGAAGGAGTAAAGTTTACTTAGTTTCCTTTATAGTGCTGGTGTACGTTTTTACCAACTCCATGTGCTGTAGGAAATCTATGCCATTTGTTGCACCACCTTCACCCTTGTCTCTGACTTGGTATGTATGTTCATCAACTAGTATTCTAAATTTACTATATACTAATTGATATCTCCAGATGGAGTTAATATTCGCAAGGGTCCTATAAGCACTAAGTTGACATATAATCTTTCCCCATTCTTAACAATTAATGCATTTCATAACTAAACAGTGTACACAATATTGCTGTCACAGCCGGCTCAAGCATGCATGCTTACAACATACAGGCCGTCAATGAAGAAACAACCCTAATTATCTGCTTCACTCACAAGTTAGAAAATCACTTCTTAGCAGACCACATTGTCATTTTGATTAATCTTAGCTCCACAGAGCAAAGAAAGCAGACACTTTTATCTTACTCAGGAACATGTCCTGCTTACTCTTTATATTGCTCCACTGTACTTTAAAAAAAATGCAGACAACTAGAAAAGAGTCACTATTTCCATGTAGTATAACTTGAGTCAGGAGCATTTTCAGAACCCCAATTCACAGAGGAGGAAAGGGTACCCGATATACTATGGCAAAAACACCCCTTAGTTCTTTAAGGTAGATCATAGAAGTGGTTCAGAGCACTGTTCCCTCTAAGCTGTGCGCATGCGCGCCGCGCACACAGATCCTAAACCCAGCGCACACGGCAAAACACCGCGTGCACAAAAATTTGCGTAGCAGCACAACAATTTGCACAGAAGAAATTTTTTGCGCACACAGCCTGTCAAAAATTAGAGGGAACATTGGCTCAGAGTCTCAATAAGAGAATAAAGGCTGCAGTGAAAACGGAGAAACATAAATAGCTTAAAAAATAGTCCACTTGTGAGGCATGTAGGAAGTTCTCACACAAATGTCATCAGCTTTATGCAGAATCTAAGTTTTTCATTTAAAAAATATTAAATTTCTAGCTCTTATGTTTGAAAAAAAACTTACAAGTGTGAATTAATGACAGTTGCTTTCTTCCTTGTTCTACACACAGCTCCAATGCCACCTCGGCTGCTGAGTCTTGTCAGTTTTCACTGCAAATATGCAAAACCCTGTGTGTGGCCAGTAATGACAGTGACAAGAATCAGACCCGTTTTACTCTGCGGTAGCACAGGAAGGCTACAAGCAGCAGAAGCAGGCACTAAGTTATTCACTGGAGAGGAGGACCCAAGAATAAAAACCGGGAGTGGGAAATGATTAACAGAAACACCATCACCTCTGCTTCAGACCGAACACTGAGATGTACATTGCGCTAGGGGGCAGGAAAAATGTTTCTTCTCCCTTCCAGAAAGGAGAGAGAGGGTTAGGGGGAAAAAAATAAAAAAATCTATTAGCCAGAGGCTACCAAAAATGGAGCCTTTTCAACTGGTCATTTCTCCTGAACTTTGTCTTATTTTAGTCTTTTATATATTGTGATACAGCATGGCCAGAAGGCAGCAGGAGAGTGATCTAGGATGAGGAGAAGCCTTATTCCCTGTAGATTAATTAAAAGCACCTGAAACCAATTAGAGCACCTGAAGCCAGTCACCTGATAAAATCCCCCTGCTTCAATCAGCCAGAGGAGGAGCTGGAGCAGAGTGAGGAGGAGCTGGAGCAGAGTGGTTTGGTGGTGGAGCAGAGAGCAGTTCGAAGGAAAGCGGAGGAGAGTTTTGAGAAGTGCTGCAGCGGGCTAAGAAGACCAAGATCCTAGGTAAAGGGACTTGTGCAGAGGGAAGACAGGAAGCCCCACAAGCTGAAGGTCAGGAGACGGAAGTAGCCCAGGGGAAAGAATCACTGGTACAAGTGGTTCACCTGCTATCATAGGGCCCCTGGGCTGGGACCCGGAGTAGAGGGCGGGCCTGGGTCCCTCCCTCTCCACTCCCCTTCCCTGGGATACTAGTAGGATAGCTGTTACCCCAGTTCAGGGGCAAGAAATGGCACCCTGAACCCCCTCCCCCCCAGAAGAGAAAGTGCGGGACCCATCATAGTAGTGCCGGCAATTTGCCACAATATATATAAAAAAACAAAAGGTGCCCGTCAGGGTTTTTAAGTGCAATCCCCCCACCTACATCAAAGAACAAATAGACTGTGGAGTGAATACCATTGTGACAAAGGTTGCACCCAACTGAAGATGCCACTGTTTTCTTCTGAACTGAATACCTTGATCACTCTCAACCATGTAGGAACTGAAGGTAAAGATGCATCCCATGACAACAGCTAAAGTCCCATAGTTTTCCTCGGGACTGTTTTATCAAGACTGTCTCTCCTGGTTTAAGCTTGGGTAAACTTTAGGCTGCACTCAGGGTATGTCTACACTGGCAGAGTTACAGCGCCACTCAGAGCACTGAAGGGAAACCGCTGTTGTGTGTTCACACTGTCAGCTGCCTGCACAATAGTATGTTCACACTTGCAGCACTTGCAGCAGTATTCGGAGCGGTGCACTCTGAGCAGTGATCCCACAGAGCACCTCTTCCTCGTCTGCCACTAAGAGTTGAGGGAAGGCAGAGGGGGCTGCGGGGCACCCTGGGTCCTGTCCCAATGCTCCATGATGCATTGCTTCGTATCCCAGCAATCCCTGTGCTTCCGTCCGCATTTGGTGCCACCTTTCAACTGTTTGTGTACTGCACACTCTGCCTCTTCGGTCTGCAGGAATAGATCCCGCACTGTTGACCAATATTCTGCTCGCTCTCACTAACACTTCACGAGTGGCAGTAGAGTTATTCCTTAAACTACAAAGGCAAGAGCAGTTTGACATTAATCTCACCACGTTTAGTAGCTATGACACGAGATTGCTTGTGGCATTCATGGAGGTGCTGACCACACTGGAACATCACTTTTGGGCTCAGGAAACAAGTACTGAGTGGTGGGATTACATCGTCTATGCACGTCTGGGATGATGAGCAGTGGCTGCAGAACTTTCACGAGGAAAGCCACATTCATGAGACTGTGTCATGAGCTCGCCCCAGCCCTGTGGCACAAGGACACGAGAATAAGAGCTGCCCGGTCGTTGGAGAAGCGCGTGGTGATTGCACTGTGGAAGCTGGCTACTACAGATTGCTACCAATTGGTCGCTAGCCAGTTCAGAGTGGGAAAGCCGACCGCTGGACTCGTGTTGATGGAAGTGTGCAGGGCCATTAATCATATCCTGCTCCGAAAAACCATGACTCAACGGGCAACGTGCGTGACATTGAGGATGGTTTTGCACAAATGGGCTTCCCTAACTGCGGGAGGGCAATAGATGGCACGCACATTCCAATTCTGGCATCAGACCACCTAACCACCGACTACATTAATTGGAAGGGGTATTTCTCTATGGTTCTCCAGGTGATTGTGGATCACCGTAGGCATTTCATAGACGTTAACGCAGGCTGGTCCGGAAAGGTGCATGATGCACGCCTCTTTCAGAACACTGGCCTATTCAGGAAGCTGCAAGCAGGGATTTTCTTACCGGACCAGACGATCACTGTAGGGGAAGTCGAAATGCCCACTGTGATCCTGGGAGACCCCGCCTACTCCTTAATGCTGTGGCATATGAAGCCATACACGGGGAACCTTGACAGCAGCAAGGAGCGGCTCAACAACAGGCTGAGCAAGTGCAGAATGACTGTTGAGTGTGCTTTTTGATGACTTTTGACCATTTAAAGGCCCACTGGCACTGCCTATATGGGAGGCTGGACCTGGCCGATGACAATATTCCTATGCTTATAGCTGCGTGCTGTATGCTCCATAATATTTGTGAAGGGAAGGGTGAAAGCTTCACTCAGGGCTGGACCGCTGAGGCTCAGTGCCTGGAGGCTGAATTTGAACAGCCAGAGACCAGGAGGATCAGGGATGCGGTGAAGCAGCAATTTGAAACTGAAAGACACTAATATTTGTTGCTATACTCGGGAGTGAAGTGCTTGTAATGCTAGGACAGGGGTAGCCAACCTGTGGCTCCGGAGCCACATGTGGCTCTTCAGAAATAAATATGCGGCTCCTTTGTATAGGCAACAACTCCGGGGCTGGAGATACAGGCGCCAACTTTCCAATTTGCCGGGGGGTGCTCACTGCTCAACCCCTGGCTCTGCCACAGGCTCTGCCCTCACTCCACCCCTTCCTGCCCCCTCCCCTGAGCTTGCAATGCCCTGGCTCCTCCCTCCTCGCCCCCTGGAGCCTCCTGCATGCCACGAAACAGCTGATCGGGAGGGAGGGGGAGGTGCCGGTGGGTGGGAGATGCTGGGAGCTGGGGAGGTGGAGCTAATGTGGGGCTGCTGACATATTACTGTGACTCTTTGGCAATGTACATTGGTAAATTCTGGCTCCTTCTCAGGCTCAGGTTGGCCACCCCTGTGCTAGAAGGTGATTGTGATTGGTGCAGGTGATGCACTGTGAAGGTTTAAGAAAATTGCCTGTTGCTTTGCAGGGCTCTGTTTGCTTTCAATTAATGGAATAAAGATTGCTTTCAAACCAAAACAATTCTTTTATTAAAAAACAACAACCTTTTCTTCAAATAGGTTTAGTGATAATTGGTAGTCCTTGGAAAAGAATTAACACTGAGTATTAGAGGCTCTTTGAATTGTGTTTTTCTGGCCACTCTAAGTCTAGGACAGTTAAGATCTGTCCTGTGCTGGGACACCATAACTGATATTTTGGCTTGCTACTGGCATTTTGTGAGACTCTGATGTCTCATGTATTCTTCACCATGAATCATCTTTCAAGGACTATAGGATAACAAAATTGCCATAAGCTGTCAACTATGGCGAATTCTTCTATCATTGCATGGAAGTCACGGGCTAGATGTGGGACCCCAATTAAAAAAACAAAACAAAAAAAAAACTGTGAGCTATATCTTACAATCCGGGATACAGTGAATAGTTATGAATCAGCACGAGTGTCTGTTTTAATCAGTTCTAATTTTCACTGGGAAGCTATCAGGCCACTCAAAAGGGTACCAACATGTGATGGTATATCAGGGGTTCTCAAACTGGGAGAACCCGTGTTATAGAATCACATGGGGGTCACAAGGCTATTACATGGGGGGTCGCGAGCTGTCAGCCTCCACCCCAAACACCGCTTTGCCTCCAGCATTTATAATTGTGTTAAATATATAAAAACATGTTTTTAATTTATAAGAGGGGTCGCACTCAGAGACTTGGTATGTGAAAGGGGTCACCAGTACAAAAGTTTGAGAACCACTGTTCTATATAATCGCAAGCTTCTGCAGAATCTGGGTAACCAACAGGACTCCTTGATAAGGTTTAGCCACCACCACAAACTTCCCTGGAGTACATTTTATAATAGGTGTAAAGGCACTAGCAATCTCTAGCACAGGGGCGGGCAAACATTTTGGCCCGAGGGCCACATCGGCGTTGCAAAACTGTACGGAGGGCCGGGAAAGGCTGTCCTCCCCAAACAGCCTGGACCCTGCCCCCTATCCGCCCCTCCAATTTCCCACCCCCTGACTGCCCCCCTCAGAATTCCCAACCCATCCAATCCCCCCTGCTCCTTGTCCCCTGACCGCCCCCTCTCGGGATCCCCGCCCCTAACCACCCCCTGGGATGCCACCCACATCCAACCCCCCGTTTCCTGTCTCCTGACTGCCCCGACCCCTATCCACATCCCTGCCCCTAACTGCCCCCCAGGACCACACCCCCTGTCCAACCCCCCCCTGCTCCCTGACTGCCCCAACCGCTATCCACACCCCTGCCCCTTGACAGCGCCCCCCGGGCCTCCCACACCTATCCAATGCACCCTGCTTCGGAGCCCACCACACCGCCCGAATGAGCAGCGGGCCAGAGTGCTGGCGGCACGGCGTGCTGAGGCTGCGGGGGAGGGGAGGGGCTGGGGGCTAGCCTCCCCGGCCGGGAGCTCAGGGGCTAGGCAGGAAGGTCCCACGGGTCGGATGTGGCCCGCGGGCCGTAGTTTGCCCACCTCTGCTCCAGCATGTAAGGGGCCCCCTATCTGTGTCTTTACTGTTTGTTACTGGAGACAGTGGATTGTGATTGTCTGGAGCTTGAAAATACCAAGACCCTGCAAATATTTTGTGAGCCTATGATCAAATGTTCTGTCCCTATTTTTGTATATTGGAGCAAGAGTCTAAAAGCCATCTAAAACAATATGCTATAGGTTTCGAATCATTTGCACGTAAATGAGCTATCAACACATCCTGACCATAGCTGCCAGGGTCTGCCACAATGGCTCTAGATTTAGAAACAGCATAAAATGTATAGGGATATGGTCAATATGTTATTTAGATCCTTAAAAGATCCTTAAAAGCATGTTCCTGTGGTTTCACCCAGATTTACAAAGTAGTTCATACCAAGCTTGGCCTTTTGAGGATAAGTTACATATGAATTTGCTCAATAGCTATATCATTCCAAGAAACACATACTCCAAGAACTGTAGCTCAATTTTCTGTTTAGTACATTTTCCTCTATTTAAATTTAATCTAGTAAGTAACCTCAATTGCCTTCAGAACTTATTCCAACCTTAGGGTATAATTTTCCTCTAACTTAGAATAAACTAAAATATCATCCACATACACTTCCACCCCCTTCAGCAGAATTTCTCTCATTTTCCTTTGGAAGATTTCTCGGGCACTTGTGACACCAAACAGAAGCCACAAAACCCTTATTTTCTGAATGATATCATCATGGTTGCAAGCTCGGCACTTTCAGCATAAAGCAGAACTTGCAAGAATTCACTAGCTGCACCTAGGTCCCAATTCAGCAGTGTACTTACACACTTGCTTAACTTTAAACACATGCTTAAGTCCCACTGAAGTCAACATACACATAAAATAATGTTACCAATTGTGTTTAGATACATAGTATCTAGAAGATCTGTGACAGGTTAGGCCTCCCTTTGGGATGCCACCTGATGTACTGGGGTTTCACTGAGCCCCTCCTCCTGCTCCACCAGTCTGGATTCCTTCTCCCTGTTTTGCTGAATTAGGCTTTCCAGCCTCTTGCAGCACACACACAGAGTTAGGGGGCTCACACCCAACTGCAGACACAGACTGAAATCAGCTCTGTGTGAGAGGATTCACACATCACTCACGTGCACACCCCTTTTGGGGAATAAAACCAAAATAATGCTGTCTTGCGCTGTATAGAAAGATCTGCACAGTGCAAACTCATAAAAATTTGCCCTCTCTTTCAACGTGAAGAGAGATTTGAACAGCTTTTCCCCCCGCCCCCAACCCGGCTAGAAATTGCACAAACTGGGTTTAATAATAAACAAATGTATTAACTATAAAAGGCAGATTTTAAGTGAATATAAGGGATAGCAAACAGAACAAAGCAGATTACTAAGCAAATAAAACAAAACACGCAAACTAAACTTGATTCACTAAAGAAACAGGTTACAAAATGTAATTTCTCACCCTAAATGTTGAATTAGGTAGGAGGCAGAATTTCTGTAGCTCAGAGTTCCAGTTATTTCTTCTTACAGACTGGACCCGTGTCTGAGTCTGGACTCACCCCTACCTTTCCCTTCAGGTTAGTTCCTTTTTCCCTTCAGGTACTTTCAGCAGTCCTTCTTCTCGGGTAGGCAATGGAGGAGAGTCTAGATCAGAGGTCAGCAACCTTCGGCACACAGCCCATCAGAGTAATTTGCTGGCGGGCTGCTAGACAATTTGTTTACGTTGACCATCTCCAGGCACACACCCCCGCACTTTCCAGTGGCCGTGGTTTGCCGTTCCCGGCCAATGGGAGCTGTGGGAAGCGGCGCGGGCTGCAGGGACGTGCTGGCCGCTGCTTCCCGTAACTCCTATTGGCTGGGAACAGCGAACCACGGCCACTGGGAGGTGCAGGGGGCCGTGCCTGCAGACAGTCAATGTAAACAAAATGTTTCGCGGCCAGCCAGCGAATTACCCTGCTGGGCTGTGTGCCGAAGGTTGCCTACCCCGGTATAGATTAACCCCCTCCCCAGGCTTAAGAAGGATTTTCCTAAGGCGGGAAACCTTTGTTTGATCCCCATCCATATACAGAGGAAAAGTACCAGCAGTGTCAAGGTGGTATTTTGTATCAGGTGATCTTATCATCTAACCTGGTAGTGTCACATCTACATCCCAGGACGCCTCTCAGGAAGGAGAGAGATTAGTATCTTCAGTCTTATTATCTCTTCCTAACAGCCCATCAAGGCTGTGACAGCCAGTTGTCTGGTGGGTGTCTCGCAAATACACACACAGTTGAAATTGTTACATAGTCAATATTCCTAACTTTAGACACAGAAATGATACATGCATACAAATTGGATAATCACACTCAGTAAATCATAACCTTTCCAATGATACCTTACATGCGCCATCTTGCATAAAATATATCTTAGTTATGCAATATGCATATCATAATCATATTTCTATAAAGAATATGGGGTGTAATGTCACAAGATCATTAAGGTCCCAATCATGTAAAGCGCTGAGAGTGCTCAGTACTTTGCAAGTAGTTCTCAGTACTTCTCATAATCAGGCACTACCATGTGCCAGCCAATTCTCCAAGGGTGTGTCTACTTACAGTGCCGCAACAGTTACTGCTGCGCTGCTGTAGCGCTTAGTGAAGGTGCTACCTACGCCAACAAGAGAGCTCCTCCCATCAGCATTAAGTACTCCACCTTCCTGAGAGGCGGTAGCTATGTCAACAGTAGAAGCCCTCCCATCAACATAGCACTGTCTACACCAGGAGTTTGGCCTGTATAGCTGCCTCTCTCGGGGTGTGGATTTTCCACACCCCTGAACAACATAGTTATAATGTAAACCAGGCCAAGTGCCATACATATAAAGCTTATAAAAACTTACATATGTACAAACAAACTTTACATGATAGATCATGAAATTAATTAGGGCACTTATATTTTAAAAAGCTCCTTTGTTAGTGCAGTAACATATGTATGAAACAAGTTATAAAAACTCTGTTTTAAAACTCAGGATGATGCTGTATTTGAAAAGGGCAACCTTAACTCTAATATTTGAGGATTTTGGTTTGGGAAATATTTTTTTAAAAACACATACCTCATATTCTTGAAAGCCAGTGCAACCTAATCTTTTTTGTTTGTTTTGTTTTGAATAGTGTTTATAATGTATGAGATTATTTTCAATCCAATGGCAGGTAAATTAGAGAAAGATTTAATTGACATATCAGGAGTGAAGAGCAGCAGGCCTGACTACATAAGTAGAAAACAGAGACATAGTATCGTCTCACCAGAAGATACTACACAGTCTCTTCTGATTTCAGAGATTTCAGAGTCTCTTCTGAGGAGCACAGTCTTCCAAAGGATTTCTGAGGAGTTATTTCAACTAGAACTCATTTTATTTGCATGAAGACTTGCTTCCTTAGAGTTTCATCTGCTCCTGCTTACTTTTCACATAAAAGTTTATCTTCTGTACCCAGCATCTTCTTACTAATTGTAATGTTTTAAATAGTAATGCATGGGAAATTACTGTTCATCTGTATTGATAAGGTGCCCAAAGACTTAATTAGTGTCAGGGCCCCAGGATACCAGGTGCTATACAAACATACAATCCCTGCCCAATGATTTATAAATTTAAGACCCAGATGGTAAACGCCTCCTTATACAGAAGTAGTCCTACTGACTTCAACTGAACTACTCATGTGAGTAACTACTCACTATTATGAGTGAATGGTTCTCTATGTTGTCCTAACTTAAGATGATGCAACAAATAAATTAACAAATAATAGTGGGGGGGGAAGGAGGATAAGGGCAACAATAATAAGAATGTATATGCTGCCTTTCATCCTATGATCTCAAAGCACTCCACATTAATAAACTTCATAATACCCCTCTATGGAAGGAATTATGCTCAATGTATAGATAAAGAAATTGAAGTATGTAGCATCCCAAGGTCACTCAGTGGCATGGGGGGAATAGAAGTCAAAGTACTGACTCTTAATCCCCTATTCTAAATACTCCCTCCCCAGGAAAATTTGATTTTCTTATAAATAAAATAGGAATATTTTAATGTCTATAAAACATTACACTTGCATGCATCTTTCTGGGATAATACCAAAAGGTGAAGGTGAATCTAAATACATTATAATGCAGCACAGGTGTGCTATTATCCCAACCAAGAACATCTTCTATTATATATTTGGCTCCATGGCTGAGAAGCTCACCAGGCTAGCAACCTATTTTATTTCTGAAAAATCACCAAAGAAGCATTCAGGTACCAAAATATTTTAAAATATTCTACTTGTTGCTGAAGGAGAAATAAATTAGACATTCAGCACTGCACTGTCTATAACTTAGAAATTCAAGCTTTCATCTACCCAAAAAGATAGTGACAGTGGGTTTCTGACTAGGATCAGAGAAAAATGTGGAAGATCAGAAAATAAAAAAGATTGGGAGTCCTTACTGATAATTATTTGGACTATTTAGACCTAATTATGGTGGCCTTTCAATGAACAGATGATAAACAGAAAGATCACTGGGGGATACAAAGCCTAAGTACTGTAAGATGTTTCTGCATGCATATACAGTAGATGGCAAATAGATTTAAAAGATACAAAAATAGTTTGTGTACCTGAGAAGACAATCAGATCTGCTAAAGGCTACTTTAAGAAAAAATTAAGTGTGGTAAGCTTTCAATGTTTAAAAATATTTTTAAATGGCTATAGCACTTCTGTATACAACCAGGCTTGCAGCAGGGGAGACTAAAGTCCTCTAGCCACCGAACATGTACAGCATACACAGTGGGAGTGCACAATTCCCCATACTGCACTGTGGCTGTGCCTCAGTCATGACTTGATGTATCGGGTTGTTTCTTTTGTTTGTATGTTTAATTAGTTGTATTACAGTAGCAAGTAAGGGCCCCAGGCAGGATCAGGTCTTGATTGTGCATTTACTGTAAAAAAAAATTAAGATGGATTGTAAACTCTTTGGGTCAGGGACTAAGTTACAATGATAACATACATGATATGATAACAGTGGTCATGCATCCACCACACAAAAATTAAAAGAAACCACCAGCTCATTACACATAAAACAACTGCACAGATGTCAGAAAGTAATGACAGTCACCAATGTTCTGGGCCTTATTTGTACTGATGACAAAGATTAAAAGCTCTGTACTATATCCCTTTACCAATCTTCATGATCCACTCAATCCCTCACTATGTTTTATGTAATCATCCATTCATAAATGTTTAGTATACTGTAGTATATTTTGTTGTTCATAAGTCATTTGTATTTATGAAACACAGTTTTTCATATAAATGGATGTTGACACATGATTTAGACCCCAAAGATAATTTAAGTCCCCACAATTTAATATCTATAGGAAATGTTTTAATAAAATACTTTGAATTTCAGTTATATAGCTCTCTTTTTTGTTAGACATTCCCCAGCAGCATTCGCAACCCAAGCACTACAGAAAAGAACCAGAAAATGAAAACTGACTAGACAAGTAAGTCAAAACAGCAGAAAGAGTTTTTAAACAAACAATCAGTACTGTCACAAGTGTTACCAGTAAGGACTTTAAAAATATAATGGACCAAATTCTCCTCTTAGTTACACCAGCGTGATCCCAATTATTGCAACTGGGTTACACCAGTATAATTGGGAAGAGAATATGACCCATTATTTTTATCTTGACAGTATCTCTTTAATTCATATAGATCTTCCAAAATAATCATCTTTTAAACACTTTACCATCAGGAAGAGATTTTAAAAGGAAAAAAAAGCGCTATATTAAAAACCTTTCTGCACTGATCTGTTTCTCCTCCTACATACACCCCTCTCATTATACACACTCATGCATCCATAAGCTTTGCATAGTGATTCAGCATTTGGGAGGCATTCAGTCCCAATCCCACAGCCAACCATATGGGGAGCATCCATTCCCATTAACCTCAATGGAAGCTGCACACAGGTCTTACAGGATTAGGCCCTTCATTTCTAGGCACTTCAGTACCACTTACATATAAAAGATGCAATAAAACAATGCTCACAAAACAAGATTTGCAGTCAGACATCTCATAAAATGCATAAAAATATCAAACATTTCTTTCCTTAATTAACTAGCACATTTTAAAAAGGCTGTCATGTTTGCCCCCTTGTTATTTACATCTACATTATTAATCCTAAAAATAGATCTCTTGTTGACTGATTTTGAAAATTATTAACTTGTTTAGCACTTACAATGTGATCACCTCTTTACAATAATTCATAAAAGGCAACTCCTGACCAGAAGGCCTTCCAAAACAAAACAGACATATAAAAAACAGAATGCAGTGGGAAATCCAAAGGTGCATATAACTTGCTTATTTGTCATAATAATATTTGGGAAAGGATAAAAAAAAACCCACTCATTTCATGTGGTAAGGGTAGTATCTTGTCAAACTATGATTGGGAGATTATGCATTTTTAGTGCATTTTTGTGCTGTCCTCCATGATACAAATACACAGGAGAAGGAAACAAACAAAATGTTGAGGGAGGAATTGTTGGTGGAGTAAATGAAAAGAAGAGACAGGCGTGGGACAAGGTCCAAAATATAAGCTAGGCTGGAACTGTCAGTATTTTGGAAGTACAGATGAGCAATTTAAACATAATGCAATGCACAAGGGAGAATCCAGTGAAAGCACAGTCAATCCCTTTGCTATGTGAAAGGGATCAAAGCAGTGGAAGTTCAGCTCCAAAAGGGCAAAAACTCATCAAGGAAGAGAGCCAACAAGACGTTCTGCTTGACCTTCAAGCTTACAGAAACTCCTCTGTAAGAATATTGCATAGTGGGGCTAGTCAGGTTAAGGGAGCACAGCCGAGTGGAAATAAGAGCCACTCTACACAGTACTCAGCCCTGAGCATACCCATTGCAATTAATGCTAACAAGATCAACATTAACTCCTGCAGAATTCTGCTCTATCAACAGTTTCTACACCAGGGATTCTCAAACTTCATTGCATCACGACCCCCTTCTGACAACAAAACTTACTACATGACCCCAGGAAGGGGGGACTGAAGCCTTAGCCTACCCAAGCCCCACCACCCAAGGTGGAGGGGCAAAGCCCAAGGGCTTTAGCGCCAGGTGAGGGGCCTATAACCTGAGTCCCACCACTCAGAGCTGAAGCCAAAGCCTGAGCCCAGCTGCCCAGGACTGAAGCCCTCAGGCTTTGGCTTTGACCTGAGGCAGCGGGATTTGGACTTCAGCTTCTGCCCCAGGCCCCAGTAAGTCTAATGCCAGCCCTGGCGACCCCATTAAAATGGGATCACAACCCACTTTGGGGTCCCAACCCACAGTTTGAGAACCACTGTTCTACACAAACCTGGGGTGGCGACTAGGGCACAGGGAGGTAGGGAATGGCATCAAAACTCCTTAAAAAAAATACATGAAGAAGTAACACAAGGAGAGACTAGTAGAGCAGCTGGATGTGTGGGTACCCCAAGACCTGCAAAATTTCCCCACAAATCTTAGATCATCTATATTATTCCCAGACCTACATCACCAAACCTTTCTGCAGGCCTGCAAACACTTTATTCCCCACACTCCACCACTCTGAATTTCCTCCTTAACTTTTCCCTTTCTGCAAGAAGTCACAAGAGAAAAGGGCAAGAGCATCCTTATCAATAAATTTGGAAGATATTAAGGAGAGAGAATAAAGAATTTCTAATGAGCAACTACGCAAAGGAAATATATTTCCATAGAAATCTAGAAAAGCAGTACATCAAGTCAAAGATAGGCAGCAATTACAATACAAAGAGCTTTACTACATTTTGTTTATATAATAATTTTCTTAAAGAGGAGCTGCACAAATAGATAAATGTAGATACCTCTGGAAATTGTTCAGAATCCAGCATCAAAGAAATGTGTAGATGAAATATTTCATCTATGTGCTAGCGCTACCGCTCCTTTTGGGAAACATGCCATATTATTCCTATCATTTATAATTCTGTGAAATACTTCAAACTTCCTCTCCCTCTACCTCTACCCTCCCTAACCTCCCACACACACACCCATACACCACAACCCCATAAGTCCACACTTTGGAGAATGACATTTCAGTCCTGTGAAATACTGTGATGTCATTTCTGAAAGTAGCATAGTAGGAAAAGGAGGCTAATCAAACAGAATTCCAGCAATGGACTCACTTTTCTATAGTATCCTAGAATATTGCTAGAAATCATATGAGTATCCATCAGCACCTGCCAAGATCTTGTATTTCTGTGCTGAACTACCTAGTAAGCACCTCCCTCCTCATTAAACCATAATTAGAGACTCAGAATAATTTTAAATGAGGAGGCCCAAATGATATTATTTATAATTAGCTCAAAATTACCTCCAGCTGTAAAATATTACATAATACATGTTAAAATATTAACAAATTCATAGTCATTTATTTAAATAACATCAAGCATAGTGAATTTATTTGATTTTAGTAGAAATCTAATGTAATTCAATAGGGACGCCAATGCATCAGAGTCTCAGCAGTATTCTATACACGGATCCAACTTTTCATGATAAGAACAGAGATATTTCTCTCTTCTTACACAAATCCTCTTCACCCTCTAAAATGTTATCTTTTTAATGCAGAATCCATGGGCAGGAGTAAAATCCCTTCATTCTTTTTCAATGGAAAAGCATTTTTAAAGTAATATAAAATGGCTTGAAAGAGATATTTTGAGGTATATTTACTTCTAGACCTGATCATTACACAAAACCAATACCATATTCCTAAATCATAGATCAATTCAGACACATTTCTACTGACCAGCTCAGATTTATAAATCTGTTTCAGCACAAGGTAAATATTAAAGTAACATTTTTTTCAGTTTTTAATTATAAAAGTGTTCAGTTTCTGACTAAAGATTTTGAAAACTGGCAAATTTTATAATTATTGTTACTGTGCATGCATTAGCAGGAAACCCGAATTCATTTAGCAACACTGAGTTAAATGGTCTCATGTTTAAAAACAAGGCAAGGGCCACAAACACTTGAATAGTCTAGCACAATTTTAAAGAGTATTTTGCTGCTTACGGTATCCCAATTCAGATTAAGTCAAACCAATGTGATCGATATTGGGATTATAGGCCAAAAAATTGCTGAATTCTGATCCAATTCCACAACTTCCCTGAAATACCAGGATAAGTTATTTGGATCTAAAATTTCAGTTCAGACCTATCTTTAAATTTCCACAATTACAAAAAAAAAGTTGAAACGTATTCTAGATTAATTGTGGGTTTTTTCTTTCACTTCTAAATGTGGTGCAATGACCTCTGAAGTCTTGGTGTCCTGCTAAATAAATACTCTAAAGCAGCAGTGTCCAATAGAATCGATGCTAGCCACACTGATAGGCACACTTGTGGTTTTGAATTTTTCTTATTAGCCACATTATAAAAAAGCCACATTAAGCCACATGCATTAGCCACAATTCAATAGCCTATTAGCCACATGTGGCTAGTGCTGAACGCATTGGACACCGCTGCTCTAAAGTAATACAATTTCACAACAGATACTATTGCTTTTAAGCTACTGTACATTGAGTCTCTTTTGTCCCTACCTTGTTGTGTTTCTGCTGGTGTCTTGCCCTAGTGTCCAGGATATGGTAAGGGCTTTCAGAGTCTCTGTTGATATAATAGACCAGTCTTGAAGGCAGTGTGATTTCTTTCTGGATTTCATTGCTCTGGTTGTTATTCTTACTGCTACTGCTGTTACTCTGTAGAAATGTATTTTCTTTATCTGCCAGTGCTTCTGCTATTCCTCCTGCAGTTTCATTCCAATGCACAGCTGAGGAAGAAAGATAGCCTGCCATAAACTAAAGTGCAGAATGTGTCTCTTTCCACAAAATGAAGCTAGAGATATGTTTTGCTGTATTCCAGTGTATTATTCGCTTAAACAGAAATAATAGGCTGCTCATTAATGCAGTATGTTTGATTTGTTTTTAAACTTTAAACGTTTTTCTGCGATCATTATTTACATTCATGTATATTTTCACATGCAATCTGCGATGTTGAGTATTTTAAAGCCTTTCATCTTGGCGGGGGGGGGGGGGGGGAGGAATCTCTTAATGGACATGCAGTCCTCCCTTACACTTCTCTCTGCTGGCTGCAGGCAGGCACACTGTGCTGTATGTAGTGAATCATGCATACATCTGTGAAACTGCTGGGAACACTCCCCACATTCCTAAAACAACTTGAGTCCCAAGTTCATGTGCACTGAATGTTAATCGATTCCCTTTACATAATGGCCAATTTTCCCTATTCCTGTAACTTTGAGAATACCAAGAGCACTTCTAGCAGGCAGCACGCCAGGGTTTTCCTGCTCAAACCCCCATTTCCTTTCTGTTTATTTTCAAGGTATCTGGTATCAATCAATCTGGCAAGCAATATAATAGCAGTAATAATAATGGCATCTTGAAAACAATTGCATCCAGCATTCTGCATTTCATTTAAATGCAGCTCAAACGAAACCAGACCTTCAAAAACATATTGTATTTTCAGATATGTTCTTCCTGCAAACATCACAAAATACCCTCCCAAACATTTTTGGTCTCTGCTTCATCAATACATTTTATACATATCCTTCCCCCTCCCCCTGCCCAAAGCATACAGGATTTAAAGAGGGTTCTAACCCATTACTGCTTGGTCTTTTTAAAATGCACACATATTTATACACACCCCATATTTGGCGATATGACAATTACTATTAAATGCAGAAAACAGACTGGCATGGAAGATTATTGGGGTGGGTGAAATGGGTGGATGGCCAGATCTCTCTTGCACACCCACACACCTGTCTCTCTCTCTCTCTCACACACACACACACACACACACCACCCCTGTGCCGGGGGCGGCGCGCTCCCAGCGCCAAGGGCAGCTTTCTACCCACCGGTGGCTGCAGAAGCCCCCAAGGGCTGGGGCCAGGCGGGGCCGGAGAGGAGCAGCAGCCCCAGCAGCAGCTGGAGGCGGCTCGGCGGCCGGAGCCTCAGGCAGGAGGCGGCTTCGGGGAGGCTGCGGCCGGAGAGGGGCTGCCGCAGGGCGCTGCTGCCAGGAGGCTTCATGGCTCATAGCTCCCGGGGCACCGCTCTAACGGGGACCGGAGGCGGGGACGGGGCTGCCCCTCTGCGGCGGGGATCACAGCCGCACCGCCGCCCTCATGCTGCCCCCGGGAGGGGGGGGGCCTCTGGCGCTGTCCGAAGGGGGCGCAGCACCCCCTCCCCCACAGGCACCAGCTCGTCTGGCTCCCTCCTCGCCGCTCGGCTGCTAAGGGCTGTTGCTGCTGACAGGGCGCGCGCGACTCCGTCCCTCTCCACCCACCCACCCATCGCTAGCGCGCGCACGGCACCTGCTCCTCCCCGCTCTTCCCCGGCGCGTGCCCGCACTCCCCCTCATCACTCGTTCGCCAAGCGGTGTTGCGGCGCGAGCCTCCCCCCTCCACACACATCTGCAACGGTCGAGGGAAGAGGGTCTCAGGCGCAGAGGTGCGGAAGAGCGCGCGCGCGCGCAAGACAGTTGTCCCCGGTGCTGGCTGACGAGGCGGGCGTGGCGCGTGCTTCTCCCGTGCAAATGCAGCAGCAGCGGTGGAGTGATGCAGCAGCAGCCCGGCCGCAGAGAGCGCCGACCCTGCTGCACGGGCGGGCAGAGGGGCAGCCCCTCCACCCTCGGAACGGGCACCTTTGCCTCGGCTCCCCAGAGCTCTGCCCGCCTGCCTCTTGCCAGTGGCTCACAGCAGGGATTTACTGGTTGCTTTGCGAAAGGCTGAACGCTGGACTCCAACTTCTACTTATTAAATGAAATGCAATGGGCCATCTTCTTATCCTGCGGTGTCAACAGAAATGTTCCTTCTAACCACTTAGGAATTATTAGGGAGAAGTTGTATGGCCTGTCCTATGTAGGAGATCAGGCTGGGAGGCTCACAATGGTCCTTTCTGCCCTGGGAATCTATGAGCCAAGTCAACTCATGTTTCCAAATTTCAGATTTGCATAACCTGGGTTCTTTCCTCGTTGCAATGAAACCAAATTTGCTAAAAACTCTTGGCAAGTTGAACATTTCATTTGCAGAAACACTGGATCATGGCGTTTCCAAAAACAAAATATGAAATTGACATTCTTGTCTGTGATCAGCAGTGGTGACAAGACTATCAGTTTCACTGAGCCACTGCTGGGGTTCCCAGGATCTGCAGTTTCAGGGTTTGGCCACCATGGGGCTTACCCTGGGACCAGGGAGCCTAGGGCTTCCAGGCTCCCTGTGCTCCCTAAATCCTGATGCAGAGCTGCGGATATTGACTAGAAGTAGCAAAACATGTCACTTCTGTGAACTGGCATCTCAGACCAGCTCTAGTCTTAGTCACAAAAATATACCAGGAAAGGCCTCAAATCAAGTTATTTCCTGCACCCATATACCCAGGTAATTGACTTCAATGGATCTCTGGGCCATTGCAAAGGTACATGCAGAACAACTTGAAAGTTCAGGGCCAAAGAAAGATACTTCTATGGAAGTACTGTGTGAGCAAGGACTGCAGTGCTTTGTGCAATGTAGTTTTAAAAGGTTGGATAATTTAATGAAGAATAATAATAAATATAATAGCATTTTTTTCTCCAAGGATCTGAAAGCACTTTCCAAAGGTGAGTAAGCATCATCATCTCCATTTTATAGAAGGAGAAACCGAGGCACAGGACAGTTAAGTGATTTGCATAAGACTACATAGCTGGTCAGTGGGAGAACCAGAATGTTTAATATTTCCCTTAAAAATACTCAGACATTGGAAGGATGGGTGAAGAAGAGGGGCATAAAATATCTTCAGGTGGCAGTAGATGAACATGGCAGAAATATATAAATCTTTTTTTGAAAATTACATACTGACTAAAGATAAGAAAAGGCTGAAGACAAGAAAACCACACATGCTGCAACTGGTTTGGAATGAAAAGCGTTCAGTGTCCTGGAATACAGATAAAGGCCCCAGTACTGCCGTCCTTATCCAGGCAAAATACTCATGAAAGTCAATGAGCATTATGTCTGAGAAAGGATGCAGGACCAGACCCAAAGTATAGCAAATAGCCTCTATGTATATGTGACCAATGAAAAAATTATATAACTATTATTGGTATGGTTATAATTCTTACAAGTTCTTTTTCTAAACGTGCAAGTAGGTTTTCAGTTTTTGAATAAATGTTTTCTTTTTTTTCTTTTTTTTTTTTGTGGTTGACCTTAGAAGCTGTGGCAAATAGCAGAGAGTTTGCTCTATGCTTTGTATTTTAAGGTAATTATTGGGACAGAATGGTTTCTTGAGAAATGGTTTCTTGTGTGTGGGCTGAGATTTCTGGATTGCCTGTGTGGTATTTATGAATGACTATCTGAGCATCAGGAAATGCATCCATAATAGCCCTATTTTAAGAAATGTCATAAGATGGTCTAAAGTAGTTCCAGGATATTATCACCAGTCAAAACAGTAACTTATGTTTATCATGAAAAATAAACAGAAAACAAATGTCAACTGTTTACAATAATTCATCCAATCTACATAAACCAAGAGTTCACACCAATCCAAGTTCACCCCACAAAGTATTGTATTTCCTTGGAAAAAGGGGTCTGAAGGATTCATCAGACACTCAAAAATCAAATGACTGCTGTTGCCCCTTTGGCCCAACCAGTTGGCCAAAACTTGTGGCCTTGGTTCTCTTAAGAGGAGACATTAATAATATGTCAGGTATACTTTTTGGTGCAATCCTGTTTATTTACAAAGAATGTACACAAAGTCCTGTTTCCCTGAACACAGCAGAAATAACCAACAGCAGACAGTTTTGTTCACTGTTCCCAAGCCTCATGCAAGTTCCATGTTCCCAAAGAGCTCTGTTGCACTGCTCTCTCTCAAGGCCACACTCAATAACTACCTCTCACTCTCTGCTTGCTCTTTTGGCTTTCTGCCTCTTCCACACTCAGAGACTAGGTGCCTTTTAGTAGACGAACTTCTGTTGGTGAGAGGGAGAGACCAGCTTTTGAGCTTACGGGCTCTTCTTCAGGTCTGGAAAACTTAGTGTGTCACAGCTAAATACATGATATCACACACACACACACACACACTGCCAAAAACAATCCACTAGCCCCTGCCATAGGCACCTACATACCAAGGCCACTATCTGCAGTAACTCAAACTCTGTACAGTAGGCAACTCCATCATTTGGCTGGACTGGATTAAGAAAGAGATTTTGACCATCAGCCAATTTACTGAAAATGATATCTTCCTCCTTTTTACAGTATTAAAAGAAAGGTTCAATCTAGAAACTAAGAAGGAATGGCAATATATCCAATTTACACATGAGTTTAGCCCTGATACATGCATTATCCCGACCCAATCCATATTTCATTTCTTCAAATATTACCCAGATTACCAAAACCGACGGCAACATTATATGCACCCAAGGCCAGCAAATTTGATAATAAATTTCTTAATAAAGAAATGGAAGGAAGAACTGAGCCAATTATTCTGTGCTAACCAATGGAAACAAATTTTGGCCAGTGGTCTGAACTGCTTCTTGGACCACCAGTTAAGGTTAATCCATCAGAAAATCATATGGATGATGCATTGGACCCCCCCTTCTGATTGTTCAAAACAGGTGCCACTAAGTCAGACAAATGTTGGCACTGTGATTTGGTAGGCACTAATTTAACCCATCTGCCATGAGAATGCGCCTTCACACATATATTTTGGGCAGAACTCGATTACAGAGTTACAATTTTATTTTATAGGGAAAAAGTTATCAGATAAACATGTAATTTTAAACCCAATGGATGTTAATTGGAACCTGGATAAATATAAAAAAAACTGCCTCAGCCGAGCACTAATAATTGCTGAAAAACTAGTGCTATAAACATGGAAATCCAAAAAGCGACCAACAATTAGAGATTGGAGAATAGACATCATAAACTTGGCCACCATGAAAAGATTTATATACCATAACAGAAATACCCAAGAAAAATTCACAGAGATATGGGATGCTTTCCAGGAAGTATCTGAATGATCCTATTAAATGTAGGGGCCTGCCCTTACCTCTGCCAAGTCTTCTCTGCCCACTTCCTTCCCTCCTCTTCTGTTTTCCCCTCCTCTGGAGTTTGCTTCTGTTCTTTTATCATATTCTAATTTCTTACCCCCCTCCCCCAATCCCAATTTATCTATACATAAAATAAGGCAGAATAAGATTTAAAACTAATTGGATTTTTATAAACAAATTTTGTTTGTGAACTGTGTAATACAAATAATTGATTTATATTTTAACCATTTATATATAATCAAATGTTACAAGTAGATTAGGTAGCAAATGTTATGAGAAGTTTATGTATAGTGTGTTATGGGTTTTTGTCTTTATATATATATAAATAGGCTTTGCAGCATGCCCTAAAGGTCAATAGACTTGGGCTATTTAAGACCCAAGGGGAAAAGAGAGCATCTCAAGGGTCTTTTGAGCTCCCGATGGGTGCCACAGAAGTGCTCCCACTGATCTAACTGTAGTTGTATCATGCAGAGTAAAGCAATTTCTCAAGCAGGCAGGTCCTAAGCCACTTATGACTGTATAGCTCAAAACCTACACTTCAAAAAGCGGTTTTCGACAGGAACACCCAGTCAAAAAGGGACCCTGACTGGGCTGTTAAATGTCTGGTTGCTGGCCCAGCAGAGCTAAAGCAGGCTCTTTGCCTTTTGTGGCTCCGCGCAGCTCCCGGAAGCAGCAGCATGTCCCCACTCCAGCTCCATGGCATAGGGGCAGCCAAGAGGCGCCACACACTGCCCCCGCTCCAAATGCCAGCTCCACAGCTGCCATTGTCTGTGAATGTGGGAGCGCACAGAGCCACTTGGCCATGCCTCTGTGTAGGAGCCGGAGGAGGGACATGCCGCTGCTTCCGGGAGCTGCCTGAGGTAAGCGCCGCCCACAGCCTGCACCCCCGGCCCCCTCCTGCACCCCAACCCCTGCCTCAGCCCTGATTCCCCTCCCGCCCTTCAAACCCCTTGGTCCCAGCCCGGAGCACCCTCCTGCATCCCCTCACTGGCCCTCTATACAATTTTGGAAACCTGATGTGACCCTAAGGCCAAAAAGTTTGCCCGCCCCTGTTCTAGACTGCATAAGAACGACCATACTGGGTCAGACAAAAGGTCCATCTAGCCCAGTATCCTGTCTTCCAACTGTGACCAATGCCAGGTGCCCAAGAGGGAATGAACGGAACAGGTAATTATCAAGTGATCCATCCCCTGTTGCCCATTCCCAGCTTCTGGCAAACAGAGGCTAGGGACACTATCCCTGCCCATCCTGGCTAATAACCATTGATGGACCTATTCTCCATGAAATTATCTAGTTCTTCTTTGAACCCTGTTATGGTCTTGGCCTTCACAACATCCTCTGGCAAAGAGTTCCACAGGTTGACTGTGCGTTGTGTGAAAAAATACTTCCTTTTGTTTGTTTTAAACCTGCTGCCTATTAATTTCATTTGGTGACCCCTAGTTCTTGTGTTCTGAGAAGGAGTAAATAACACTTCCACCTTATTTACTTTCTCCACACCAGTCATGATTTTATAGACCTCAATCACATCCCGCCCTTACATCTCTTTTCCAAGCTGAAAAGTCCCAGTCTTATTAATCTCCCCTCATAAGGAAGCCATTCCATACCCTTAATCATTTTTGTTGCCCTTTTCTGAATCTTTTCCAATATATCTTTTTTGAGATGCAGTGACCACGTCTGCACCAGTATTCAAGATGTGGGCATACCATGGATTTATACAGAGGCAATATGATATTTTCTGTCTTATTATCTATCCATTTCTTAATGATTTCCAACATTGTGTTCACTTTTTTGACTGCCATTGCACATTGAGTGGATGTTTTCAAAGAACTATCCCCATTGACTCCAAGATCTCTTTGAGTGGTAACAGCTAATTTAGACCCCATTGTTTTATATGTATAGTTGGGATTATGTTTTCCAATGTGCATTACTTTGCATTTATCAACATTGAATCTCATCTGCCATTTTGTTGCCCAGTCACCCAGTTTTGTGAGATCCTCTTGTAGCTCTTCACAATCTACCTGGGACTTAACTATCTTGAGAAGTTTTGTATCATCTGCCAATTTTGCCACCTCACTGTTGAACCCTTTTTCCAGATCATTTATGAATATGT
The DNA here is from genome assembly GCA_033296515.1 of Macrochelys suwanniensis. Lineage (NCBI taxonomy): Eukaryota > Metazoa > Chordata > Testudines > Chelydridae > Macrochelys > Macrochelys suwanniensis. The sequence continues at coordinate 61,566,438 of CM065784.1, read as the reverse complement.
TGAATAGGACTGGTCCTAGTACAGACCCCTGGGGGACACCACTATTTACCTCTCTCCATTCTGAAAACTGACCATTTATATCTACCCTTTGTTTCCTATCTTTTAACCGGTTACTGGTTCATTAATGATCTGGAGGATGGTGTGGACTGCACCCTTAGCAAGTTTGCAGATGACACTAAACTGGGAGGAGTGGTTGATACGCTGGAGGGTAGGGATAGGATACAGAGGGACCTAGACAAATTAGAGGATTGGGCCAAAAGAAATATGATGAGGTTCAATAAGGACAAGTGCAGAGTCCTGCACTTAGGACGGAAGAATCCCATGCACTGCTACAGACTAGGGACCGAATGGCTGTGCACAGTTCTGCAGAAAAGGACCTAGGGGTTACGGTGGACGAAAAGCTGAATATGAGTCAACAGTGTGCCCTTGTTGCCAAGAAGGCTAATGGCATTTTGGGTTGTATAAGTAGGGGCATTTCCAGCAGATTGAGGGACATGATCATTCCCCTCTATTCGGCACTGGTGAGGCCTCATTTGGAGTACTGTGTCCAGTTTTGGGCCCCACACTACAAGAAGGATGTGGATAAATTGGAAAGAGTCCAGGGGAGGGCAACAAAAATGATTAGGGGGCTGGAGCACATGACTTATGAGGAGAGGCTGAGGGAACTGGGATTGTTTAGCCTGCAGAAGAGAAGAATGAGGGGGGATTTGATAGCTGCTTTCAACTACCTGAAAGGGGGTTCCAAAGAGGATGGGTCTAGATTGTTCTCAGTGGTAGACGATGACAGAACAAGGAGTAATGGTCTCAAGTTGCAGAGGGGGAGCTTTAGGTTGGATATTAGGAAAAACTTTTTCACTAGTAGAGTGGTGAAGAACTGGAATGGGTTACCTAGGGAAGTGGTGGAATCTCCTTTCTTAGAGGTTTTTAAGGTCAGGATTGACAAAGCCCTGGCTGGGATGATTTAGTTGGGGTTGGTCCTGCTTTGAGAAGGGGGTTGGACTAGATGACCTCCTGAGGTCCCTTCCAACCCTGAGATTCTATGATTCTATGCTTCTATGAGAGGACCTTCCCTCTTATCCCATGACAGCTTACTTTGCTTAAGAGCCTTTGGTGAGAGACCTTGTCAAAGGCTTTCTGAAAATCTAAGTACACTATATCCACTGGATCCCCTTGTCCACATGCTTGTTGACCCCCTCAAAGAATTCTAGCAGATTGGTGAGGCATGTTGACTCATCCCAAACAAGTTATCTTCATCTATGTGTCTGACAATTTTGTTCTTTACTATTGTTTCAACCAGTTTGCCCAGTACTGAAGTCTGTAATTACCGGGATCACCTCTGGAGCCCTTTTTAAAAATTGGCATCACATAAGCTATCCTCCAGTCATTTGGTACAGAAGCTGATTTAAATTATAGGTTACAGACTACAGTTAGTATTCTGAATTTCACATGTGAGTTCCTTCAGAACTCTTGGGTGAATACCATCTGGTCCTGGTGACTTATTACTATTTAATTTGTTCCAAAACCTCTAATGACACCTCAATCTGGGACAGTTCCTCAGATTTGTCACCTAAAACAAATGGCTCAAGTTTGGGACTCTCCCTCACATCCTCAGTCATGAAGACTGATGCAAAGAATTCTTTTAGGGCCTGGCTAGACTTGCAAGTTAGAGCGCATTCAAGAAGCCCCGGGCGGCCTAACGCATGATACGTCCACACTGGCAAGGCACGTAGAGCGTCCAGACTCCGCGGCTGGAGCGCTCCTGGTAATCCACCTCGTTGAGAGGCATAACGCTTGCTGCGCCCCAGCTGGAAAGCCGTGGTGCCAGTGTGGACACCCTGGTCTGTTAATGCACTCTGATTGGCCTCCAGAAGTGTCCCATAATGCCTGTTCCAGCCACTCTGGTCATCACTTTGAACTCTACTGCCCTGCCCTCAGGTGACCAACTGTCAGACCCGCCCTTTAAATTCTCTGGGAATTTTGAAAATCCCGTTCCTGTTTGCTCAGCAAGGCGTGGAGTGCTCTCAGCGCATCTTGCCATGTGACCATGCTTCCACGCGCCAGGCTATCCCCAGTATGGAGCAATGGCGAGGTGCTGGACCTTATCAGTGTTTGGGGGGAGGAAGCTGTCCAGTCCCAGCAGCGCTCCAGCCATAAGAATTACAATACCTTCGGGCAGATATCAAGGAACATGATGGAAAGGGGCCATGACTGGGACGCACTGCAGTGCAGGGTTAAAGTGAAGGAGCTGCGGAATGCCTACCACAAAGCCCGCCAGGCAAACTGCCGCTCCGGTGGTGTTCCCGCGACCTGCTGTTTCTACAAAGAGCTGGATGCAATACTTGGGGGCGATCCCATCTCCTCTCCGAGGACCACCATGGACACTTCAGAGCCCAGTTCAGCAAGGCAGGAGGAGGAGATGGAAAGCAGGAGCAGGGTGCTGAGGAGGAGGGAGACACCCCAGCATCCCTATATGCATGCAGCCAGAGCTGTTCTCAAGCCAGGAGGCAGGTAGCCAGTCACGGCGGCCAGTACTTGGGGAAGGACAAACGGCAGTGGAGGTTCCCGGAAAGCAGCTTTTATTTTGGGAAGGAAGTTGCTTGGTGCGGGCTCTTGGGGAGAGGAGGGTTAGGGCTGCATGAATGCCTAGATGCGGAATAGGGCATTGATGTGCTCCCTGACATCGCGGTAATCGACCTCAGTGATCTCTTCAAAGGTCTCATCCAGAAGCTAGGCTATGCGCTTGCGCAGCTTCCTTGTGAGAGCTACTGTGCTCCTTGTCCCAGTCAGGCTAACATGTCCGTGCCACTGTGCCGTGAGGGGCGGGGGGACCATTGTTGCACACAGGCAAGTTGCATATGGGCCAGGGCGGAAGCCACATGGTAGTAGAAGACCCTCCCTTGCTTCCCAGGTCACCTTGAGCAGCGAGATATCTTCCAGGACGAACTCCAGTGGAAAATGTGGTGACAGAGTTCAGTATAGGGTCCTCCTGCAGCTGTTAGCTCCCCCCAAAGGCACAGAAACCCAGAGGACAGTATGGCCATGAAACAATCAATCCCCCTTGCCCCTGTGCTTACTCACCATTTTGGGGCTCCTGTGGGTTATGTGCGCTCGCTTTGGGACGTGCAAATTCTGCTATTGTGTAGACTGTGCTTGTCTTTAAGTATGGGCGAATCATTGCTCTGTCTGCTGTGAACAATGCTGCCTCTGTTAAGTGTTGCATTTTGGCTTTACAGATTCAACCTTGAGATCTCAGCTGTCCTTGTTATCACCAGCCGAAAGACTCCAAAGAATTAGGAAGAGGCCACACAGAAGCAAAGAGGACATGCTGCATGAAGTGATGCAGCAGTCCCTTAATGAAAATCAAAAAGCGCAGGAGTGGCGGGAGAGTGAAAGGAGGGTCCGCCAGCAGAATGCGGATCACCAGCACCAAAGCACGGAGCGGCTCCTAAGCATCATAGAGCACCAAGCGGACTCAATACAGGCGCTCGTAGCAATGCAGGCGGTGCACTACCGCGCCGGTCCCCCCCTGCAGCCATTGTCCCAAAACTCTTTCCCTTGTGCCCCCATGTCCCCACCAACCCACTTTCCCCAACATCCAGGTTCTTATCGCCACCAGCTGCATCCAACACCTGTAGCTTCATCACCCAGTCCTGCAAACTACAACCCTTACCCACTGCACTCAACCCCCATCACCATGCATTTTAGCCAGCCTGAAGTGCAGCACTCATTGCACGGCACTCCAAACAGGAAGGCTGAATATGATAACAGGACATACGCAAATCTGTGATTGAACCGTTCCCCACCCCACCCCCTTGCCCTTTCTGTTTCCCAAGCAGTTGTGTTTCTTTTCAATAAATGAATTTTCTTTCCAATAAATGGATTTTTTGGCTTTGAAAACATTCTTTATTATTGCATTAAGTAAAAGATACCTTAGCCCAGGAAAGCAACAGGCACTGCGAGTCAGTGTAGCAAACACAGATTCCTAGTAACATTGGAACCACTGCTCTTCACTCCCATGCAGGGCACCAAACATTACTCGTGGCTTTCAGCCTCAAAATGCTCCCTCAAGGCATCCCTAATCCTTGCAGCCCTGTGCTGGGCCCCTCTAATAGCCCTGCTCTCTGGCTGTTCAAATTCAGCCTCTAGGTGTTGAACCTCCAAGTTCCATGCCTGAGTGAATCTTTCACCCTCCCTTCACAAATGTTATGGAGGATACAGCACACAGATATAACCGTGGGGATGTTGTCATCGGCCAGGTCCAGCTTCCCATACAGACAGCACCAGTGGCCTTTTAAATGGCCAAAAGCTCACTTCACAGTCATTCTGCACCGACTCAGCCCGTTGTTGAACCGCTCCTTGCTGCTGTCAAGGCTCCCTGTGTAGGGTTTCATGAGCCGTGGCATTAAAGGGTAAGTGGGGTCTCCAAGGATCACAATGGGCATTTCAACTTCCCCTACGGTGATCTTCTCATCTGCACCTTTCCGGGCCAGCCTGCATTAATGTCAATGAAACGCCCACGGTGATCCACAAGCGCCTGGAGAACCATAGAGAAATACCCCTTTCGATTAGCGTACTCAGAGGCTAGGTGGTCTTGTGCCAGAATTGGAATATGCGTCCCATCTATCGCCCCTCCACAGTTAGGGAAACCCATTTGTGCAAAGCCAGCCACAGTGTCATTCACATTACCCAGAGTCACGGTTCTTCTGAGCAGGATGCGATTAATGGCCCTACAAACTTGCATCAACATGATTCCAACGGTCAACTTTCCCACTCTGCTGGTTAGCGACCGATTGGTAGCTGTTTCGAGCTGCCAGCTTCCAGATTGTAATAGCCACGCGCTTCTCCACCAGCAGGGCAGCTCTCAATCTCGTGTCTTTGTGCCGCAGGGTGGGGGCGAGCTCAACACACAGTCCCATGAAAGTGGCTTTTCTCATCCAAATGTTCTGCAGCCACTGCTCATCATCCCAGACTTGCATGACGATGTGATCCTACCACTCAGTGCTTGTTTCCCGAGCCCAAAAGCAGCGTTCCACGGTGGTGAGCATGTCCGTGAATGCCACAAGCAATCTCGTGTCATATGCGTTACACGGGTCAACATCATTGTCGGACTCCTCACTGTCAGTTTGTACCTTAAGGAGTAACTCGACTGCCAAACATGACGTGCTGGCGAGACTCATCAGCATATTCCTCAGCACTTCGGGCTCCATTCCCGCAGACCGAAAGGGAAGACAGAGCACGCAGTACAAAAAACGTTGAAAGATGGCGCCAAATGTGGACGGAAGCACAGGGATTGCTGGGATGCGAAGCGATGCATCACGGGGTGTTGGGACAGGACCCAGAATGCCCCGCACTCCCCGCCCCCTTCCCACAAGCCACAGTGCCAGAATAGGAAGAGGTGCCCTGTGGGATAGCTGCCCATAATGCACCGCTCCCAATGCCGCTGCAAGTGCCGCAAATGTGGCAACGCCAGTGTGCTTGCAGCTGACAGTATGAACACACTGCAGCGCTTTCCCTACTGCGCTCTCCGGGGGCTGGTTTAACTCACAGCGCTCCACAGATGCAAGTGTAGCCATGCCCTTAGTTTCTCTGCAATGGCCTTATCATCCTAACTGTCCTATTCCTATATGTCCTTGGTTCTCACTTAGGAACACACCCATTGATCTCAATGAGAATTTTGCCTAAGTGAGAACTTTGGGAGTGGGTCCTATAGGAATTTTAGGGAAAAATCTCTGTCTTCCAATAAAGGTTAAATAGTCTTCGTTTAAGCATCCAACACTTCTTCCCAGGCAGCCAGAGAACTACATCTTGTAGAAAACAAGACAGCTTTTCCTCAATCGCATAGAAGGTAGATGGAAGGAACAAATTCTTCTGCTGCATATAGAATGTATATGAGACATGTTCAGGTAATGAATTATCTGTTGTATTCTGGTATCTATCAGACAACAGGGCTGTTAAAAAAAAAAATCTAGTCAAATTCCATATAAAAAACTAATGGTGATCACCGTCATTGCTTATTGTGAATGAAGAAAGCAAAGCACTAAATATTCAGTTCAATATGCAATTTCCAATGTTTGTTGTCTGCCACAAGGGGCATAGAACAATATTTCAGTAATAAAGGTGTGGTAATTGAAGACATATCAGTTAGACAATGTAAAACTGGCATTGCAGCACTAAGTGGGATAGCGCAATACAAGACAACAGGCATCTCTAACAATCGTCAAAACACTAATAACAATTGCTAAACACAGCAATCAAGTGGGAGCAAGATTCAAGATGTTACATCAGCAGATGGTATCATGGTGCAGGAAGGACTGAACTGTGATCATGAGGGATTGAAGTGTTGACTACTGAGTACACCAACCAATCTAAAATAACCATTAAAAGTAATTAATTTAATGCTGTCCTAAGAGAACACAAGTAATACTTCTAGGGAAGAAGATTACCCATGCTAGTGGCTTGTAGTGCAGTAATTCCAGAAAGGATGTCAAACTACAGTAGAACTTCACTGGTTGACATTTACCTAACCCACACAAACCATAATTTGTATCCAAAAACAGTAGCCTTTCCCTGTTCTCTGCAAAGATTTAACAGCAGACACAGGGCAGTACTGAGATTTCACATTACTGAAGTTTAATTACTTTAATAAAATATACTGTGGAACATTTATAGTATTCTATGATGAAGTATTAGCATGAATAATTTAAACTTTAACAAATCTTTGCAAAATACACCAGCGCCATGATGCCTACTCCTAATTTTTTTATTGTATATGCTTAGGGTGACCAGATGTCCTGATTTTATAGGGACAGTCCTGATTTTTGGGTCTTTTTCTTATATAGGCTCCTATTACCCCCGTACTGATTTTTCACACTTGCTGTCTGGTCACCCTATATATGCTATATATTACTCATTACTGTATATACAAAGAGAAAGCTTCCTCCCCCCTCAACTCAAGATTTTGGACATCTACATAAACCGCAAAAATTGCTAAAAATAAGCTCCAGAAAATGGAATTAAATAAACCCAGAAAAACAGAAGCTCTAACCACACACCAAGAGCATGACAGTATTGCTAGCTGCTTTGTGGAAACAGTAGCCTTATACAAATTAACCTGTTCATGAGTGTCATATACTCCCAAGTTACGGCTCAGAATACGTGGACTAAATAGGAGTCATCTAAATTTTCTTGACTCCGTGAAATCTTGGTGGGGAAGAGTGGGTGAATAAGTAGGTTGAGAAAAATAGCAGAGCTCACCAATATTCAGCAGGGAGAGAAATCATCTCTGCTACCAACAGAAAACAGGTCGGAGGCTTTTTTTAATTGCACTGAAATTACTATCCAGGTGAAATAGCATCACTAGTCATCTCTGATACCAAGAAAGAGGTATTTTAAATAAATCACGGTAGGCTGTAATTTCAGAATAAACTCACTGCCTACTCATGTGTGATGAATAAAGCATTCTATTAGGCATGGGCAAGTAATGGAGCATTCACATCCAGAGGATTTTATAAACTGGCTTTTAAAATTCTTTAGCAATATTTTAAATTACTGCATGTTGCCCATTGTGTAAAACAAAAAAATACAGCCAGGCAGTGAAGTATTGATGCCTTCAAGAGCAGAAATACCATATTACTGACTCCAAATACTCCGATTATTCACCAGATTGTCATTTGCTAACAAGATGTACAACAGAAGCAGGAACAGGCTGCTCAGCTGGGCTATCTGGAACACTTTTGTCACTTTGTCTGTCATGGCTATACTTAGCAAGTAAACACAGGCTGGCTGCAGAAAATGTACTGTCCTTCTAGTAAGCAAATCCTTCTAACTGTACTTGGGAATCAAGCCTGCTATTTGACAGTTTATGTCTTGCATCTATGTAAGTCAAAATGTAAAAAGACAGAGGGAGAAAAAACTTCTTTAAATGAATGTATCAATTGACATTCCTTTGGCTTGAATCCCTCAAAACTAGATACGCCGAGATCTAAATATGAAGGATATTTTTCAGTCAGAACAAACTAGAGGTGTTAACATAGCAGCACAGTTGCTTATCCATGTGGAACAGAGTTTCCTCTCCGCCTCGGTGGGTCCCGCACTGCCGTTTAACGATGAGCTGGGGTATTCCTCTTTTCCCTCAGGATTTTCCCCACAATCCTGGGTTTACTGTCCACACCCTGCTGGAGCAGGGTTCCTCCCAACCTCCCTGATCGGGAGAGGGGAGCTTCTCAGTCTTTGGTAGCCCATCCAGGCGTGGTGGCAACAGACCAGCTACCCGGTTCAGTCTCTCCCCTCTGGTGGGATCTCTTCCCTGAGTCCTCCAGGGCCCGGAAGGGCCATCCGCCCTGTTGGGCAGGGATTCTTCAGATAGAAGGCCTTCATACGCCAATTCAATGTCAGCTAGGTAGTGAGCACATTGCTGATGATGATGATGTCACAGACTCGCTGATGCCATTGGCTTCCACCAGTTGAGATCGCCTAGCAGCAATACAACATTCCAGACCTGGGAAATCAGAGGAGCAGGTTACACCTTGGGAAGTTAGCTATGAGCCATCCCTTTGACTTGACTGGTGTTTGAATAGAGATGAAAGGCCTAACGCTAAACTAACTGAAGTCAGAAAGATTCCCATTGACTCCAATGGTCTTTAGGTTAGAACATAATAGAGAAAGAGGTGAAGGGTATTTATCACTTAGATACAAGCCATGTCTTTTTATTACAGCTGGTCAGAAAATAGGGTGTTCTGCAGAAAAATTTACAAAAATGAAAAAAAAAAATCCCCAGCCACAGCCTCTGCCCTGGCAGCAGGGAGGAAGGGGGACTGCCATATGAGCTCTGTGCTACCCATGGATCTCCCTTACCTTCTTTTGGGTGGGTAAGGCAGATTTAGGGCAGCTTTGCACAAGTGGAGTAGCGCATAGCTGAGCTAACACAAGGGGTGATTCTGTTTGGATGCACAAGTAAAATATCAGCCAAGTGGCCATGGCAACCTTAACTGTATTGTTTGTGAGGTTGCTATGGTGTTCATCACTATCCTGATGATGCAACAGTTCTGCTGATATCATTGGCTTTTGCTAATTGCTGCTGTCTAGCAGCAGCAAAACATCCCAGACTCTGATCCACAGGAACAGGGGATATCTTGAGAGCCTCTCTGTTAGTTTCCTGTTAGCTGAGTTTGGATGATGTGTGGGAGAAGCAGAAGTGAAGGGGATTTAACACACAGGAACATAATATCACAGATGTGGTGGATCACAGGTGACAAAGTAATTTCAACAGTTCAGAAGTTTGGATGAATGTTTCTCTTCCCTTCTTGATTGATTTTTTTCTAGCTGGTATGTCATCTTGCTGATTTTACAATTCCTATGAATTTTAATGACTAGTGTAAATAATAGTACATACAGTGAGTGATAAGCACAGAAGGCTTCTGTTTTCTGTTCATTCTCTGAATAGTTTGTTAGGCAGACAGAGGAGACTCATTATATACTGTGTACTGAATGGGGTAACTCTCATCTGATGAGATGAGAGGTGAGGGGGTCACCGCCTAACCTGACAGATCAGTCAGTTTAGCACTGGTGACACAAGCGGTGATATGTCACAGCCAGATCTCCCACGCATTTTAAATTTAATTTTCACATCATTTTAAAATATAAGACCACATTTTTGTAATGCAATTCTGAGATGTAGACATTTGTGTTTATACAGGTATTTAAGACCTAATTATTTCCTAATTTGGACTGTGTAACAAAATGATCATGTTCACAGAGAGCTTGGGTTTGTTTAAACATTACAAAAATGTGATCAGAGTCAATACCCTAACATTAATCTAATGGATAATACTCGTTTCAGGGGAAGTCAATAGTTGTAGCAGGGGAGCGCATCCATAACAGTACCGCAATAACTGTACTTCTGTCAGGGAATGTCATCCTGTATTATTTAGCCTGCAGCTTTATAATTGATGCACATGGAAAGGTTACAAGGACATCACTAAGCCAGCCAGATCGGTCAGTATAGTCCTGGAAGGCAATAGTCCTTGCAACTCGATCACACACTGAAATAATGTATAAAAATCATACTATAAGTTAGGTGCATTACTGGACTCGGGCTTTTCAAAAGCACTCCATTTCCTGGTCCAATATCCTTCTCTATGAAGAGTGCCTTGTCCGAAGAACATCTCCAAAGAATGGTCAGTTGGAATTTAAAATGCTAAGATGCATGTGATATGATAGAGACATATGAAGTATTGTGATTGTGCTTATATGTGCGGTTCAATTGACCTCATTTAGATTGTGTAAAGAAGTGACCATATTCCTGGGAAGTGAGATGTTTCATTGTAGATTAAATCACTGCTCTCCCATAAATGAAGCTACTAGTTTCATGGATGATACTCCTACTTCAGGGAAAGTCCATGGTTCTAGCAGGGGAATACAGTCAGAAGAATACCCCAAGTACAGTACTCCTCTTTTGGGGTATGTTGTTCTCCAAGATCCAGCTCACAGCTTTCAGTGTGATGCATGTATATAGGGAACAATCTAAACAGCTGGATCAGTTAATATAACTCCAGTAACTGAAGTATTGGTTTGTGTCACAGCAAGATCACCCTCACATATTTACATTCATTTTAGTATAAAAAATGATGTGGCCATCTTTCTATACCAGTGGTTCTCAACCTGTGGCCTGCGGGCTGCTTGCAGCCCAATCAGCACAGAGCTGTGACGCATGTGACATCCTCAGGGCCATACAGGTAGGACTGGATACGGCCCACAATGGTAAATAGGTTGAGAACCACTGTTCTATACTATAATCATGGGATATGGAACGTTGTCTTTTATAGAGGTATTTGAGGTTCAATTAACTCCTATGTAATGATATGACCATGCCCACAGAGAGTTTATATCTGTTGAAGATTACAAACATGAGATCACAGTCAATATCTTAACATTAGTCTCATGAACGATACTCCTCCCTCAGGAAAAGTCAATGGTTTTTGCAGAGAAGCACATCCATAACAATACCCTAAAAACTATATTCCTCTATCAGGGAATATTGCACAGCTTTCAGTGTGTTCCTCCAAGATCCAGATTGGTTTTTTCAGTGAGCTACAGAGAGACAGACTATAGGGACATCACCTAAGCATCCAGATCATTCAGTATAATCCTGATAAACCAGGTGACAATATTTATTGTTGCCAGATTACCCTAAATGTTGGGATGGCTTGTCACTTTATTCCAGAGAGTGTCTGGTCTCTCCATTAGAGTGTCTTAAATTACATAGTTCCCTTTTTCTCTTCCAAATTATGCTTCTCCAACACTGAAGGCAGTTCTGGGTAAGGTGGTTTAAATACCATATTTCCAGGGTGGGATGGTTCTGCTTAACTGTAGTTCCCTCCTTTTTGTAACAGCTCAGGAAAGACTTGAATTCTCTTGATTACTTTCACCTGACTCAGTCATATAGTGTGGTCACATTTATCAGGCAAGAAGCAGTTCTATAGGTGCCATGCCAGCTATTTCATGACGTTCCACTTTGATTTAAGTGGAATTCCAATAGAATGTGGCAACACCAATGTTGAAATGTTGATTCATTTAACCTCTTGCAACTCTCCTTCACAGGCATTAGATGGCTCCATCATAAAAACAGGACAAAACAAATTATCATCCACATTCCAAAAATGCTCTCCACATTTGCATTCCTGACCTTGATGGAAGAAGCTTCCTGATAACCTCTTGGACTTCAGCTCCACCTTCTGCCATTGAAATGTCTGGTTCCTGGACCATCTTAGCTCCTGAATGAACAGAGCTTCAGGACCACTATATTTATCTGCTGTTTAGGCTTTATAACATTTCTACTGTTGAACCAGTGGAACTCCCAGATTGCCTTGCCTTCTGGACCACAGCCATGGATGAATCACCTGAGCTCTGCCTCCTGTCTCTGGACAAGTTATGTGATTGGACGACCTCACATCACTAGAGCTACTTAGGTTCTTGAGCCTTTTAGGAGCTCTCAGAAAAACTGTTTGGAGAGAAAGGTGAATACATTTCTAGAGTTCTACTGTCAGCTCTCTTACAAATACTCTTCAGTAGTATAGCGCTCCAAGCCTCTGGGCTATTATTATATAAAATAGTGCACTCTGTCTTCCAATATCAGTAAACAACCAATTTAATCCCACCAGTGGTTTATAATCCCTCACGCATACCGTCCATTACCTTGACTTCTAGAAACATTTATAATGAAAGCTGATTGTGAAGGTATATAATTATGGTCTGTGCCAGGGGTAGTCAGTAGGTGGACTGCGGGCAAAATCCAGACTGCCAGATGCTTTTGAATGTAGCCCAACATCTTTTTATTTATTATTTTTTATTATTATTATCTGGACCTTGACTATACCTTGACCAAGAAATTTGGACCTTGACAAAAAATAATTGACAACCCCGGTCTGTGGTAAAACATTTTTCTATAGCTTGTAAACTGCAGAAATAAAGTTTTATCTCCTGTATAAAACTATGATCTCTTGTGTTTTTACCCCCAACCTTGGGAATCACCGCTTTGTGGTGGTTGGGCTTTACTGCTGTTTCATTTCAGAAGCAGCAGGTCCAAAAACTCTTGGAACATGTAATATGAACAATGTGCCTATGTAGAATGTACACACCTCTGTGGTGTGCTTGAGCATAAAACTGAAACATGAATGTAAAGGATGTCCTTTTCCTTGAACAGCCAAGCAGAAATATAATAGGGCTTGCCGTTGGCCAAAATTCAGAATTATATGAATTGGCTTGCTTCAGCCAAGTCCAAACAATCAGTAATGTGTGGGTCGTTTCAGCCATGTACCAGAGAAGAGGAAAAAGTCACTTTCACTCCACTCCAGCACTCCATCCTCCCCAGATCACTCCCCAGAGATCTTTCTTCTCTGGTCCAGCTCTCATTGAAGTTAATGGGAGTCTTTCCAGTGACTTCAATAGCAGTTGTGTTAGATCCATTGCATAGTGGGGTATTTAATCATTTCTCCAAGATGGCTCTGCCCTACAAACCCCTGCACTCAAGGCAGGCAGCTGTAATTCTTCCTCTAGCTAGGGCAAGAAGTTAACCCCTCCTCTGCCATCCTCTGGGCACACTCTATATACCTGTAAAACCTGAAAAAGTTAGAAGAGTGGTTGTAGTCACTCCACTGTATCACTCCACTGTACAAAATAGGCATTTCCAATATAGAATTGTAATTTAATCCAGAGATACATTCCAGTGAATCTTAGTTTTCTATAGGAAAAAAAATGTCAGTTCTGATTAGCACCAAATGGAGAAGTTGAAATATACAACAGCAGAACTAGATACAGAGAGAGGGATTTTTCACTACATCGTAATTTTTAATTTCAGCCATATTGAGCCCAGAAGGGGACCAAAAATTATACTGTTATTTAAGTTATGAAAGATCCCACGTCACCTTAATGACAGCCCCGTATGCTGATTGAATAATTACGTATTTAATCATCCAGTCCTTGCCTGGTTTGACAAGAGGAGCTGGATTGTACAATAAATTCAGATGGCTATTTCAGAGTGGGACAGAGAAAAGAGCTGGGGACCAGGAGAGAGAGAAGTGCTCATGTCTTTTCAACTCACTTCCTTTTGTTATCGAAGCCTTCCCCACACTATTTGTCTGTTTTGTCTCTTTGTTGTGTCCTGTTTGTCATGTAGATTGTGATTAGAGTTGCACAGAGAAAATTCAGTTTCATGGAAGATTGATATTTCAAAATTTAGTTTCATTCCGATTTGCAACAAAAACCAAACATTTCAAAATTCTCCATAAAAGAGGATGGAGCTCTGACTCCGGGGCAACCCCTGAGCTGCCCTAAAGCTGCAGACCATGGAAACCTTGAGGTCCCCAGGACTTCTGGACAGTCGCACTGGCTGGCTGCCCCAGAGCCATAGATTTGGAGGCAGTCAGCATGCTAGCTGCCTGTGATGAGGCATCCACCCCACACGAGGCAGAACAGGTTAAGTGAGATCAATTAACTGCAACTGGGAAAGAGACTGGGATGGAAAGGTTGACTGCAGATAGAACCCGCTGATAAGGAATAGGTGGGACTGGTATAAAGCCAGGAAGGTGGCAGCAGAAAGGGGCTATAGAGTTAGGTAGTCTGCAGGCACTCCCGGGGAGGATGGAATTTGGGCTGATAAACCCAGGGTGGGGGGGAAGCCAGGAGATAGCAGAGAAGCAGGAAGGGAGTCTAGGGAAACAGCAACAGAGTCTGGGGGCAATCAGACCATTGCTGGATATAAGGAACCCTTATGAACCCGGAGAAGTGGATGGGCCCAGCTTCCCATATCAGCCACTGGGGAAGTGGCACAGACTGGGAAGAAGGGAAGACTGCCTGAAACAGCTGATCCAGTGGCACTCTGATACCCTGGAAGGGGAGGACTGTACAGTGACCTGGCCAGAGGGCCATGTCACAAAGAGAGAGCACCTTGAGTCAGAGAGAGAGAGGTGGCAGGGAGTGTGGATGAGCAGAAGAAGGAGGTGTCAGACCTAGAAAGAGCTAATCCCTAGAGCGACGAGCGGGAGATGTCCCATTGATGGGTGAACCTTGTGACACTGCCCTAGAGCTGTGAATGCTGGAAGACCTGAGGTACCCAACTCTGAGGCAGTGCACCTGGCTGGCTGCCTCAGGACCCTGGAAGCCTGGGGTGCCAAGGAACTGTGAGGCTGGCAGCTTGAGAGCTGACCCTCCCATGGTTTACAGGCGCCTGCCTCTCCCTCACCCCACCAGGTGGGCTGCTAAGGAGTTAGGCAGGTGAGCTGGCAGGAAACCAGACAGGTTTCCAGCAGAAACCGGCTGGGCAGGCAGGCTTCCATCATTACCCTGCCTGCTTTCCATCAGACTTTCATCAAAATCGAAACATCTCCATGAAACTTCTTGATTTAAACAAATTGGCATCCTCAACAGAAAAAATGTTCCACTGGAGGAATTCCAACCATCTCTAATTATGAGCTCTCTGGGGTAAGAACAGTCATCCTTATTCTTCATCTGCACATAGTGCCTAACTAACTGGGGCCCTGATCCTGGACTGGGGCTCCTAATACAAATAATACACAAATAATAACTGCCTGTTTGCCAGTTCATGTTTTTCTTCAAAGCAAAACATGCATAAGGCTAAATTAAACCTTCCTAAATGTCAGTTTTCCCTTTGTTTAATGTTCACAGACTAAAGACTGGATCCATCAATATTATTAGGACCTATGAAGAGGTGCTGAGCACCCTCAACTTCCACTGACTTCAATAGTAACATGCAAAAATACACTGCAGAGACCAAGACTGGTGGAGCTGGAGGCTTCATAGAACATTTTTCCTCATTTCTAATTTCTGTGATCCTATTAAAATCCATAGCGCAACAGCTTTGCGAAGCTTCATGAGCCCCGTCACAGGGATCAGACTTTACGCTGGCACCTGTTAAAAATAACCAGGAGTAAGTTCCTGTTCCCATTTCTATAAAAGTTCTCCGACTGATGATAAAAAGGGGTCAATAATTTAACAAAATAATCTGATAGTACTAAATGTGGGACAGAGTCATTTATATTTAAAGAGATAACGTAGTTAGACAGAATTCATGGGAGAGACAGGACTCTTAGTTAATAAAGAAAACATTTTCAAAATCATTAGCACAGTGCACACATAAGTAGGAGCATTGCCAGCAGATCGAGGGACGTGATCATTCCCCTCTATTCGGCATTGGTGAGGCCTCATCTGGAGTACTGTGTCCAGTTTTGGGCTCCATACTACAAGAAGGATGTGAAAAAATTGGAAAGAGTCCAGGGGAGGGCAACAAAAATGATTAGGGGGCTGGAGCACATGATTTATGAGGAGAGGCTGAGGGAACTGGAATTGTTTAGTCTGCAGAAGAGAGGAATGAGGTGGGATTTGATAGCTGCTTCCAACTACCTGAAAGGGGGTTCCAAAGAGGATGGATCTAGACTGTTGTTCTCAGTGGTACCAGATGATAGAACAAGGAGTAATGATCTCAAGTTGCAGTGGGGGAGGTTTAGGTTGGATATTAGGAAAAACTTTTTCACTAGGATGGTGAAGCACTGGAATGGGTTACCTAGGGAGGTGGTGGAATCTCCTTCCTTAGAGGTTTTTAAGGTCAGGCTTGACAAAGCCCTGGCTGGGATGATTTAGTTGGGGATTAGGTACTGCTTTGAGCAGGGGTTTGGACTAGATGACCTCCTGAGGTCCCTTCCAACCCTGAGATTCTATGATAAGCCCCATGCCACCCCTTGCTCATGCTGAGTAGTTCCTTACTTCCAGAGTAGTCCCATAGATTTCAATGGGGCTACTCACAGAATTAATTTTTACTCATTGTGAGCAAGGGGGGTGGAATTTGGCCCTACGTAACTGGGGCCCAAACTGCATTTAGTTATACAGGTACAAGTCTGGCTGGAGGCAGGAGAAAAGTCAGGGGCCATTGCCGTTAGGCTAGCAATCTGAATGCAGGAACGAGTCATGATGCCTGAGCTCTATCACTGATGCTCCTTGACACTCTAACACTGACTCCCCCTGTGGCCCTTGGCAAGTCACTGTTGACCAAATTTTCAAACATGCCCACTAATAATGCTTTTGGGTACTGACCTTGGGGCCCCGACAGCCTGATTTTCAGAGGCGCTGACCACTTGGAGCTCCCATTGACTTTCAGTGGAGTCCTGGATGCTCAACCCATCTAAAAACCCAAGCCTACCTGTCTTGAGTTGGAAATCCAAACATTGTGGCACACATATTTAGTGGGCACTTTTGAAAATGTTGGTCTTAACCTCCCTGCCTCAGTTTCCCCACCTCAACTACAATGCAGGAATGTTCTGAGGATTAATTTAAAATGTTTGGAAACATTTAAAAATGTAAAGTATGATTTCAGTGCCAATTAGTAAGATTATGTATATTCTTTCACCTGGTTAGTGTATCCCTATATTCCTCATTCTTAACTCTAGGGGGGGAAAAATGTAAATAAAACCAAAATCATGTTTTATGTCTGCTGTAATCCATCCAGTATAATTTTAAGATGTTTCAAACTTTAATGCATTATTTAATAGGCTTTCATATCCTTATTTCATTAGACAAACTGCTTCTATAATTAAATCTATAAATATGGAATTTTGGGGTTCTGGGTAGCTTGTAGAAATGTTTGATAGAGAACATTTCCTACTACTATAATTTTTCTAATACGGTTTACAAAGAGATGGTCTTTAAATATGGATCGCAAAAACAAGGCTACAGTTAGCTTGCTTAAGGCAGCCCGGCAGTTGGACTGAGTAAGCGCTCTGATAACACGTCTGATGTGGTCATCTGTGTTGTGACAAAGGCTGTCAAAACAGCAGTTAAGAATATAGAAAGAATTAGTAAGTCAGCTCAGAGCAGAGTGAGGAGATGACCTTTGATTTTATGCTACCAGTTATGCAAGCCATAACAAAACTGAACTCAAATTACAGAAAATTGGAGGCAACAGCTGTGGTGCTCTTTAGTGCAACTGGCTTTTGGGGCTGTTTTGGTAGGAAATAGATAGATAGGTCTATGTATATATAAATGGGCATATTTTATGTTGATGTGCGGCATTTCCACACCCATAATAACTGTCTATCAAAATAATTAATATATTAAAGAACCAGAGAGATATGCAAAAATAGTGCCTCTGTAGCATACCATACCATATCCTATTTTAGGATCTGAGCCAGAGCCCATTGAAATCAATGGAAGTCTTTCCAGTGACTTCAGCTGACTTTGGATCAAACCATCTAGGTTGAACTAGATGGAAATAAAAGAGAGCTTTCCTGCGCTCTGCCCACAAACCGATCTATATCCATCTGAGATGCTACAAGCTGCCACTTAACAGAGGATTGTACCGCTCTTTGTAAGAGCTATCCGTTTGTTTCTTGTGTGCTTCGATCAGTGCTGAGTTACATGGTCAACATTTACAGTATGATAACTATGTTTCAGAATTAAAGAAGCAGCACACGCACCTCTTAGGTATTGTTTCAGGCTGTTTGCAGACTCAGGCATCATTATACCAGTTTACGCTCAGTTCACACTGTTAACTCTTTGCATTCATAAACGCATAGAGACAACTTTTTAAATTAAATCTTGGATTCTGGGGCACAAGATGGCAGTTTCAAATAAGGTACCGGCTCAATGAGCTGTTGCAAACTGGCTTATCTTCACCCCTACCAAAGACCATGGTGTCTGGATGTATGGGTTTGCAAAATCATTGAATCTGATGCAAAGCCCATTGAAATCATCTTTCCATTGACTCCAATGAGCTTTGGATTAGGTCCAATGCATGTTGCTGTAAAATTACTAGAAGCCCTCCTTTCATCATTGTTCAGCCTTTCATGTCCCATCTAAAATTTTCCTCTTCTCTATTTTTACATTCGTTACTCATTTTTCAAGAGAAATGCAAAGAACAAACAAAACGAATGCAGAAAGCAAGACCTTTAAATTAATGTAATGAACATATTACTGATCTAAGGATGAAGGACTGCAAGTATACAAGTCTTTTGCTTTATCACTTTTGTTTCTGGGATTTCCTGTCTGCCCCCTCCACACATACACTCTCTTTTTTCTTTAATCTGAACAGAGGAAAGGTCTTGTGCAAGACCATTAATTCCGAGTGTACTAGTAGTTACAAATGCAGACTCTAATCCTGCAATGCATTGCATGTGAACACACTGCTGAGCCTTGGACAGCCCCATTGGCTTCAGTGGGTCTCCATGCAAAAACAACAGTCCACCTGCACACAATGAATTGCAGGATTGGGGCCATAAACTAAAAGATGTTGCTTTACTGTCACAATAGCATCAATGCATCCTTGGGACACCACATTTGAATGTAATTTTTTACCACTTAATCATCCATCCTGAATAAACTGGAGGTATGTTAGATTTTCACATAGATGCATCCATACCCATTTCTTGGTGTTTGCTGAAAGATATAATTTCTGCACTAATTCCAGGATACAGACTTTTGGAGAAGGGCAGATATTTACATTCAGAAATATGGACTGACCTTTGTATGTATTGTTCCAGTATTTTGTAACTTGTTGGGAGGGAAAATTGATGTGGGACTGGTGAGCTGACGGTTGGTGGCACCTGCAGTATTTAGTAAAGTTCGCTAACCCTGCAGTAGGTATTCTAATGTCCAGCTAAATCTGTTTTAGATTTTGTTCCAGAAAATGTAGAGAGATAATGAATTGAATGTATCCAACAGTCTGCCTTTTCTTCCTAATATTCTTCTTACAGTGAGAGATCAGTGTTGCCAACTCTTGAGATTTTACTGCAAGTCTTGCGATATTTGGTCTTTTTATTCTAAAGCGACAACCTCCTGAAATCAAGAGAATATACAACAAACTCAGCTTTCATTTTAAAAAGGTACATTTCTAGCCCTGCTGGTTGAGGAGAAAAGCTTGAAAACATGAACGCAGTGCATCCTAAAGGCTCACAAACCAAAAGGCAAATAAAAGAAAATCTAAATTTATTACTTTTCAAAAAATTCACATTGTTGAATGCCTGGGCTTGGCAACACTGTCTCCTTCTCTTGTTGTTTTCTTTGCATCTTCAGTGTTTAAGTGGGCCTCCTCTGAAAGGTGCCAAGCAGCTAACCCCCCATGAAATCTGGTCTTTTGTGTGCTTTTACCCTATACTATACAGATTTCACAGGGGAGACCAGCCTTTCTGAAATTGGGGGTCCTGACCCAAAAGGGAGTTGTAGGGGGTCACAAGGTTATTTTAGGGGGGTCGCAGTGTTGCCATCCTTACTTCTGCGCTGCCTTCAGAGCTGGGCGGCCGGAGAGTGGCAGCTGCGGACTGAGGGCACAGAAGTCAGGGTGGCAATACCATACCAGGCCATCCTTTCTTCTGTGCTGCTGCTGGTGGCAGCTCTGTCTTCAGAGCAGGGTTCCCAGCCAGCAGCTGCCGCTCTCCAGCTGCCCAGCTCTGAAGGCAGTGCCATCGCCAGCAGTGCAGAAGTAAGGGTAGCAGCACTGCAAACCCCTCTACAATAACCTTGCGAAACCCCCTCCCCACAACTACTTTTCGGGTCAGGACCCCTACAATTACAACACCGTGAAATTTCAGATGTAAATAGCTGAAATCATGAAATTTACTATTTTTAAAATCCTATGACGTGAAATTAACCAAAATGGCCTGTGAATTTGGTAGAGCCCTAGATATAATCAGTTCATTTATTCTATCTGGTAATAAGAGGAGGAGGAGAAAACTCACAAAGTATCCCAGCCAAGGCATCTCAAAGGAATACCGATGGCTACATTAGAGCTTGATTGGCTTCAGAGACATAGTGAAAGTTTGGTATCACTGGCCTGTGCTATACAGAAGGTCAGACTAGACAATCACGATGGTCCCTTTTGGCCTTGGAATCTATGAAGGTTGACCTAATGCTGGTTCAAATGGGAAAGGATCCCATATGTTCCTCATTTCTGCAGACATGAAATTTGCAATGGAATTCTTCCTTTGCTACAGAATGTGTGTCAGAATCGAAGCTTTCTTTTAATATTTATCCCTGCGGTTCTCCAAAAAAATCCAAATTTCATAAAAAAACCCAACAACACACAAACACAAAACAATGAGGAGTCTGGTGGCACCTTAAAGACTAACAGATTTATTTGGGCATAAGCTTTTGTGGGTAAATATGCCTGCATCTGTAATTTTCACTCCATGCATCAGAATAAGTGGGTTTTTTACCCACAAAAGCTTATGCCCAAATAAATCTGTTAGTCTTTAAGGTGCCACCGGACTCCTCGTTGTTTTTGTGGATACAGGCTAACACGGCTACCCCTCTGATACAAACACAAAATTCACACTGGAGTTCACTCCACACATATTAATTAGTAGCTTGAATTTTATTCAAATTCCCCATGGCAGGTTTATAAAAACGGATTCAGAACAAAGGAGAAACATGGAGGACCCAAATCCATATTCTGACCCATTTTTAAACATCAACACAAATCTTTCACAAAAGTCACCTCTATCTAACAAGTATACAGAAAAGTAGAGCTCCTTCAAAACGATCGTTGCTCTATTGTGATTTTTTATTATTTTCCAAGCATTTTTAACGTATCAAGATACCCCATGACACTGAAAATTCTGATGCAACCTTAGCTATGGCCTCACAACAGCTCCTCCATAATGATTCTAGTCATCAGCAGCTTTATTTGATTTCTGAAAATCTTATTTGGTTTCTGGTGTAGTTCATAAGGCACTTTCTTTAGGATTTTTGGATAAAAGAGACTACAACATATTGGACATACATCCACATATTTATATAGAAAGACAAGATTTTAAAAAAATGGGAAGCTAAAGTCAGGCTCCTAAATCTACACTGTAGCACCTAAACGCCCTGGTTGTCAAGAGCGCTGAGCACCCACTAGCTCCCATTAGAGCCTGACTCTAAGTGCTTTTTTTTTGTTTATCACGGAGGTCATGAATTCCGTGACTTTCCGGGACCTCCATGATTTGTGCAACAGAAGTGCTGCTGACCCCAGAGCTGCACAGCAGGGGCAGCCCCGGGCCCAACTTACCTGATGCTGCTCGGGCAGCCACAGGCAGCTTGACCCAGGGGACGCTGGAACAGCTGCGGGACCCCGGGCAGCCTCCTCCCCCCAGAGCAGCTGCGGTGCCTCGGCCAGCCCCCCTTCCCCTGGAGCAGCCAGACTGCCCCCTCCTCCTGGAGCAGCAATGGGGCCCTGGGCCGCCCTCGCAGAGCAGCAGCAGCTCCATGGAGGCCCCCAGAGCACCTAAGATTCAGTCAGGAGTATTTATAGTACAAGTCATGGACAGGTCATGGGTCTGTGCTTTTTGTTTACTGCCTGTGACCTGTCCACTATTTTTACTAAAAACACCTGTGATGAAAACGTAGCCTTAATTATTAGGCATTATGGGTAAAACTTTCAAATGAGCCTAAGTGATTTAGGAGCCTAAGGCCAATTTTCAAGGGTGGCTTAGGTACAAAGGTGACTCTTATGGGGTCACCCCCTCATGGCATCAAGTGACCCTGTAGCACACCAGCCTCAGTTTCCCCTCTCCAGCATTTTCCATCTCTCCCAGGTGCCTCTGTGGCTCAGCCCTGCAGCTGGGTCACTTTCAGAGTTCAATCCCCTTTCAGGCTACTTCAACTCCAAAATAAACACCATCTTTGACAACAGTCCCAAGTTAACATAATAAAAAGGTCTTCTGCCCCTCCTGGTCTTCAATCACACTCTACTTAAACTAGTCTTTCTTACCATTTACCAGAGCGCTGGCTCTCAGGCCTTTTTGTCCACTGGGAGCCTTCCTTATTCCCGAGCCAGTTTACAGCTCCTCTAGACTGGGAAAAGTCAGCCATCACTTCCGCCTATCCCTCAGCTGCTTGTTCTTCATTCCCAATCCCAGAGCTGGTCCCCCTCTGCTGGGCTTTTTCCCTTTTTAAGTCCTACAGCTACAACAGGTGTGGCAGGGTGGGACTAACTGAACAGGGCTCACTAGCCCAGGCTTCCAGGCTCCTAAAGGGATAAGCCACCTTGTTACAAAGACAATGGGGCTTACGCTCCATGGTCACTTGGGCACTTTTGAAAACGTTATCTCTTAGGCCTAGTCTACATGGGGGGGTGGGGGGTGGAATGCGAGCTAAATCGCTCTAAGTTACGCAACTTTAACTATGAAAATAGCATAGCTGAAGTCAACGTACTTAGAGCTATTTACTGTGGTGTCTTCACTGCGGTAGGTCGACTGCTGCTGCTCCCCCGTCGCTCTGCCGACGCTTCTCGCTTCGGTGGAGTACCGGAGTCAACGGGAGAGCGCTCGGCGGTCGATTTATCACGTCTTCACTAGATGCGATAAATCGATCCCTGGTGGATTGATTGCTCCGCCGTAAGTGTAAACATGCCCATATCGGTATCGAACATCAGAGAAATTAATATAATTACAAAGAAGAAAGTGTCAGACTTTCATCCTACCTCTGTCAAACTAAGAGGCAGGACTTGGACTCACAATACAGACATGCGGCAGAGCTCAGGTAGGAAAGAAATGAGAACAAAATGGCACCTGAGAGATAATCAGGGCAGATAAGTAAAACAAAAATGAGGATTATATGTAGTTTCAACTTCTCTAAATATTAATTTATCAAGCCTTAACATATAGCAGAAGAAGACTGGAAAAATTATCATCATGGCAACAGAAAGCTTGCTAAACTAACCTGTCCAGCATTACTGGAAATGTTAGACATTTTACAACATACATTCTATTCAGTATCAGAGGGGTAGCCGTGTTAGTCTGGATCTGTAGAAGCAACAAAGAGTTCTGTGGCGCCTTATAGATTAACAGACATATTGGAGCATAAGCTTTCGTGGGTGAATACCCACTTCTTCAGATGCAACTGAAGAAGTGGGTATTCACCCACGAAAGCTTATGCTCCAATACGTCTGTTAGTCTATAAGGTGCCACAGAACTCTTTGTCGATTCTATTCAGTATCGGTTTTCATACTCACATCTGGGTAGTATATATGAGCCCCTCTGGTAGTGCACTAACCAACATAATTACATATCTGTCAAGTGTTGTTTGTTCTCTCATCTTCTCCTGAGAGAGAGAAACGTGTATCTATATAGATATGTTATAGCTTGTAGCAAATTAGGTATCTCAAGCAACGAGGCAAGATAAAATTGTCTAAAAATTCCACAAAGGTAATGCAGCCAAAGCCCTGGTACAACAGCAGTTTCCTACCCTAGCGCAGGCAACTGTCAGCAAATGAACACTTTGGCCTTGTCTCCACTGGCAAGTTTCTGAGCAGTAAAGCAGCTTTCTGCAGCGTAACTCCTGAGGTGTACACAATGCCAAGCCACTTTGTGCACAGAAACTCCTCAGTTGCAGCGTTGCAAAAAACCCACCTCGACGAGAGTTGTAAGCCTTACAACGCAGAGGCTTCAGCGCTGTATTGGCAGTGTAAACACATTACAGCGCAGAAAGCAATCAATTGGCCGCTGGAAATGTCCCATAATCCCTCAAGTGGCTGCTCTGCTCATTGTTTTGAATTAGGCTCACTGCCCTGGAGAAATGCGCCCCTCCCCTTTCAAAGCTGTTTCTGACAGCCCTTGCATGCTGTGCTGATCTGCTCCCGGACACAAAGCAAACCATTAATGTGGAATGTTCGTTCTGTTGAACGCAGAGGCGGAGGGATGTGTGTGTGTGCGTGTTGGTTGCTTCCTACCACCACTGTCTGAAGTTACAAGACAGCATGCTGACACACTGTCCCCCAAAACACACTCTCTCCCCCACTCCATACACACACACACTCCCTGTTACACACTCTCCCCACCTCCACTTCAGTTGAAAAGCAGCTGGCAATGTAGTAGGATGCCATGGAACAATGGGATTGGGTAACCTGCATCATGTGACGCTGTGCCTGCCCCATGAGGCATTGCAAACCCTTCCCAAAGCACCCTGCGGCCAATTGCAGGGTGGGATAGCTACCAAAATGCACTGTTCTCTTTGCTGTTGCAAGAGCTGCTAATGTGGATGCGCTCCACAGTCACAAGGAGCACAGTGTGGCCACACAACAGCGGTTTAATTCCAGCACTTCCATAAAAGTGGTATTGTTGGATTAAAGTAATAATTAATTAATACATTTCTGTTATGGGAAAATGTGAGAAAGAATGATTCCAGAACAGATCCCGGATTTGGCCTGACCATTAGAAAGAAATGCATCTCTCAGCCAGCCTGAGTATGTGCTAATTGAAACATGCCTATCCGTTTACAAGGTCTGTGTTAATGGTAGGAGAATATTCCGAGACAGAAAGTCTGTTCTAAAGTGATAAGATAGCCATTAAGGACAGCTGTTGTTACAACTCTGTTTTCCAGAGCTCAGGAATAAGATTTGTTTCCACCCCCCCCAACACACACACACACTCTTGCATTCCTATCTTGCTTTTTTTCTTTTTATATGTAACAAGTGGTATGAATGGGCTTACTGAAGTCTGTCATGCCCCAATGATTTTAGAATGGTTATGTTAAAGAATGAATAGGTAATAAAATGTAAATGTAATAAGAAAATATGTTAAGTGAAATAGTGTGTGATTGCGGATGTGTGTTTGGATGAGTAATAAAAGGTTGAAGTGCCAGCCTTAAAATAAGAAAAACAACTATTCAGGACCGTTTGGCCAAAGAATGCGCTGGGTGAGATGGCCGGATAACCCTGAGGGCGCACCGGAATCCACCCACAGTCGCCCCAAGGACAGAGGGGGCCAAAGAACCGAAGAACAAGATAACAACAAGCCATCATTGCTGTGCCGTCTGCGTGATTGATCATCACTTCAAACATGAGAACACCATGACGAGGCAAACCCTATAAACCTGTATGAGGATGAATCCCTATAAAGACAGACCCTGAAGACTGAGGACTTTGGGTCTGGTTTTGCAACCAACTTCCAGGAGCATCAGATGCACATCTGGCAAAGCCCTGCTCCATCCTCGTGTTCAGGCTGCCTAGCCAGTGGCTTGGCACAAGCAACTCCTAGGCTGGTAACTGTAACAACAACCTTGCAGAAGTTGTGTGTAAATGAATGTGTGAGTAAATGGAATGTTAAAGCTATAACTGATTGTTTACTCTGATTCTTTCTGTATTCACAATAAACGCAGCGTATTGCCTTATCCCCTGAATAAAATCCCGCTGGTTTTTATTTTCTAAGTATTACTTGTTGCGCAGAAACTTGCCAGTGCAGACAAGTTTGTTTCAGTTTCTATGCCCTGAGCCTCTTTTTAACCACGGCCACCTGCAACCCAATTTGTGGAGGAAGGGGCAGCTCAGCATGCACATTCTCATTCAAATTGGCACAAAGGGATATATATTCAAAATCAAAAGAAGTGAGTTATGAAACCTTGGTGAACTGATCAGATTGTTACATTTGTTGTAAAATGTCTACCAAGTCCAATTAGGACTACGTCAGTTAGAACAAAATACTGACTTTGAAAACAAATAATTAAAAAATGTAATAGATCTAAGAGAAAAGAGACAGGATACAAGCAATGGAAGGAATGTGGACTGTGTAAAATTGTACCACCCAAGCTTTAAATAATAGCAGTAACTATGCAGTACAAATTTACATCCAGCACAAACAGATGTAACGTGAAATACTTAAACTAAGGCTGTTTGAAAATGTTTTGTCAAAACTTTTTTTTGACAGAAAATTGGGTTTTTCACAAGTGTCTGCTTTATACAGAAAATGTTGATTTTTCATCAAAAGCCAAATGCCGGAAAACCAAGTATCTCAGTTTGGCTATCCTGCAATGGTAACTCATGTCAGCTGTAGTTTGTCATGTTCCCATTCTCCTGTGGGCCAAGCTCCCCAACTGGACTACATCTCCCACGATACATCAAGGCCAAGGACTTCCCATAATGATATCACCTCCCCTTACCATAAGAGAAAGTCGTGGTGCATCATGGGAGATATAGTCTGGCCATGAAGCCTGGCCTATAGAAGAGTTCCCATGAAGAACTACAGCAGCATTTCAAAAGCAAAATATTTCAGTTTTCAGCCAAAATATTTCAGTTTTTGTTTTTTCACCCCCAAAAAATAAAAAAATAAAAAAAAACCCCAAACTTTTCCATGGAAAATTTTGACAAAATTTGTGTTTTGTTTTTCCATCTAAATTTTCCATGGATTAAAAAAAAACCTATTTCCCAACCAGCTCTAAATGTAAACAAATGGATAAACAGTTTGACAAAGGAGGACAGTGGCTTTGAGCCACTGCCCACATTGTGGAATTGCAAAGGGGCTGGACAGCTATCAAGAAGACATCCTGGGATTACAGCAACACACATGATGGTATGGAAGCTTGGCAATCATCTGAAACCTTCATGAGAGAGCAGAGTGTGATGCATGGCCAGAAACGGCTAAGCATCCTGTGGGATAAATGACCCAGAGTCAACCATTAGAGACATGTTAGAAGAGTATGTGAATGGTAATTAGGACCACTACATGCTAGATAAGCTAGAACTTTGAAATGCAACCTGTATTGTTAGAAAATTGGAGGTGATACTAATTGTATTGTGTTCCTGTCTGTCACTATAGCTATTGATTCAGAGATCAAAAGGAAATATTAACATTTCAATGAACTGTAACCATAGTAATATCACTGTAGTCATCTCTCTTTGAAATGTACAGCAAATCACCTGAGAATGGTGGAAAACAGGCAATTGACTTATGTTAAGCCATATAGCTAATTACTGGTGATGCTTAGGAAATAGGTCTATTTCAAAGTCCCCCTAATTGCCTATTGTTCGCCTGAGGACTCCAAGCTGTCAAAGAAGACCTGGAACTGTATAAGAATGTCTGGGCTCCTGACCCTTTTCATCCCAGACCTGCTTGATGCTTCATGTAGGGGAAGCGTAAGTCATAAAACTGAGGTCTACAATCCTAACCTGAAATCACCCTGAATATAAACATTGGCCTATAAACTCATTCTGAAAGAACTCTTTGCAACTACAAAGCTCACCATCTCTACTATGAATCTGAATCTCAGGAACTGTACTCATGTCTGTATGTATACTGATCTTTTAACCAGTGTGCCCTATCTTTTCTTTTTAAATAAATTTTAGTTAAGAATTGGCTGCAAGCGTGTATTTGGGTAAGATCTGGAATATTCATGAACCTAGGAGGTAATGTGTCCGATCCTTTGGGTTTGGTAAAACTTTCCTATATGATGAATAAGATTTTCAGTAATCTTCATCATATTTGATTTGGGTGTCTGGGTGGAGGCCTAAGGCTGGGTTGCTTTAAGGGAACTGTGTTCTTGGCTTCTGGGTGACCAGTAAGGTATTATAGAAGCTGTTTTGTGCTGGCTTGGTAAATCTAAGTACTGTATTGGAATATCTACCAGCTTTGGGAATTGTCTGCCCCATTCTTTGCAGTTCACCCAGAGTAACTCCAGTGTGGTCCCCTGGGACCCTGGTCACAATAACCTTCATGAGAGAGCAAAGCATGCATGACTCTCTCTGTAACACAGCAGTTATCTTAGGGCTAGGCTACACTTACCCGCTGCATCAGAGGCGTCGGATCGATCTTCTGGGTTCGATTTATCGCGTCTTGTCTAGACACGATAAATCGAACCAGGAAGTGCTCCCCCGTCGACGCTTGTAATCCTGCTCGTCGCAAGGAGTAAGCGCTGTCGACGGGGGAGCCTGCGCACCGCGTCTGGACCCTAGGTAAGAGGTCCCTAGGGGTTAGTGTAGACCAGCCCTCAGATTGATAAGGAGTGCCCCTTGCAAACACGATAATGGGGCCCTTATTCTTAAAGGTGACATTGATAGAGGACAGTCTTATAGTTATATAAAATTACATACCTCCTGGGGCTGAATCAAAATTGTAAATCCTTCATCCTGAACTTTGGGAAATTTTGGATCTGACCTTTGCATCAGGGACTAATTTCTATTTAAAAATGGAGAGATACTAGGGGGAAATTGCAAGGCAGAATATGCTAAATAGAAAAAGAAGAATGGAGATCATTTTCAAGCTTTTAAGAAGGCTTTAAAAATGGAGTGTACAAAAATAAACAGAGAAATAAATACATTAAAAAACTTTGAGCTTCATGATACTGTCCTTTTGGAATCTCCAAGATAAATAATGTGCCGCACTTGTAAAGATGTGCAGTATATGAGAGCAGGATTTCTGCTATGGCATTTCATAAGTGACGCACATTGAATAATGAAATCTAAACTGAGAGAGTGTTAAACAGATGAAATGTTAAAATAATTCTTGATAACCATACTTACCACTTACAGAATTCTTTACATCCACAAAGCACTGTATGAACATTAACTCATTATAGAAGGTATGAAAATATGCTGACTTTGGCTGCAACATTATCCTGACCTCACACTCAATAAAACAGGTACAGCATGTTACAACTACTCAAAAATGAGAGTTTTCTAGAACAAACTGAAAAATATGGTGGTGTTAAAGAGACACACTGGCAAATCTAAAAGCCATAAACATCTGTCATGGAAAACTTATAAGTCTATGTTCAGTTGTGTCCATAACTTAGGATATTAGATCCTGATCTCTTAAACAAGGGGTTCCACCACCAGTTAAGCATGTGACTACTTAGTCTTGATTAGTCAGGGCAAAATTGTAACTATAGTACTTTAAATGTTCAGCAAAGTCTGTTGATGGCAACATATTGCTTTAATACTTTAATCTTTAACTCTGAACCAGAGAAATGTGATGCAGCCCCTCAGAATAGCTAGTTTTCCCTCATAGCAGGGGCTGAAAGGATGACATGGACAGTAAAAATTATTGTTTACATTCAGGTATGTAAAACAACATACTGGGAGCACGAAAGAGCTGAATTTGAAATGACCTAGAGCAGGAAGGTTACCATGAGGATTTATTTGGATGTTGGACATTTCTTAGTAAAAGTTCAGCCAAAACAGAGACTATGTTCAAGTTAACAGATTCTCTAATCATCCTATGAGCTAACTCCTGCCTGGTACCAAGGTTACAGAGTGAGGAAAACAAGCAGAGAGTCTCTCCTCATCACAACACGAGAGTGTGTTAAGAAGTGGGTCCTGCTTTTGTATCACATCCACAAGGCTATAGTTTGTGCGCTCAGGAGCGAGTATGGGTCTCATTACCTACTAGTATGTATGGCCTAGAGGATAAAGCAGCATCTCTGCTCCCCTTGATGAATTGGCCAGGACATGATTTGGTCCTGTAATATATTTGTACAATATTATTGCCCTAATGCTAATTCTTAAACAGGTTAAACCCAACATCTTAAACTGCAACCCATGCTAATTCTTAAATGGAAATGAAACAGCAAGTATGAAAACTAACCAGCTGTAATACATGATACTATCAACTACACCTTTTTTATTTCTGGGGGAAATTAGGGGAGACTTGACTACGTTTTTCTGCACTTTAGGAAGGGAATGCAATGACAAAGACTGAAACAGCTTTAAAATCATCTGGCCTCTGGCTATAGTGCATATAATAGTGACCTTATATGGATACTTTTTTTCCCCACCAGTGGACCTCTCGACACTTTAATTAATATACATAAAATAAGTTTGACATCTGGGAGTGGAGGGGAGAAACAGCTGTTTAGCAGCATACAGCAGCTATTCATAACAGTTTGGGACAGATACTGAAGAATTCTACGGTATCCAGTGGAAACTAAAAGGATATGATTATCTGTATTATTGTGACAACCAAAGGCCCTAACCAGGATCAGGGCCCACTGAGTTAGATACAAAGTACAAGCACATAGTAAGAGGTGGTCCCCACCTTGAACAGCTTACAAATATCATATGCAAATACCATTACCCAAGTCAGAATTAGGATACAGGGTTTGCACCTCTACATTTACAAAAGTATAACTGGACCTTTGATGACCACATGGTCAATACTTGTTTTCTATTTCATCGACAGCACCTCCCATTGTGCCGCCTATCATGATACTGGGCCATTGGTTCACTAACAATTTAGGCCCTAATTCATCAAAACCCTTAAGCCAGGGCTCTGAGGTGGCACTGAGCATTCTCTCTCTCTAAGGTGCTTGGCTGGTTGGTTTTTGCTCACATGCTTGAGATCTGATAGTCATATGTAGGGTCAGGAAGAAATTTTTCACCATGCCAGATTGGTAGAGAACTTTGGGTGTTTTTTACCTTCCTCTGTAGTGTGTGGGAGCAGGTCACTGCCAGGATTATCTGGGTATGTCTCACTGAATCAATTACCTGCCACTGCAGGGGCCTTGAGCATTGGTGCACCTCACTCAGTCCTATTCTCTTCTTGTGGCACATAATAGTCTAGTCCACTATGGGTTGTAACACTTTGGTCTCATTTTGGTTGTTGGGTTTTTTGTGTGGGTGCTGGGTACTGTTGGTGGCCTGTGATATACAAGTCAGACTAAATGATCTAGTGTTCCCTTCAAGCCTTAAACTCTATAACTCTATGACACATGCCTAACCTTCAGCACATGTTTAAGTATGAATTTGGGGCCATAAGAAGAAAGAGTACCACCTACTGAACTAACATCACTGTTTTCTGCAATGTTCTTTAAAAGCTTGCTATCTGTTTATTGATCCAACCTGACGGTTTAGTTTCTACAAGACCTCATCATCTTAGTGAGGTATGGCAGCAGGGAGTATAAAGATATTTAATCAGTATAACCAGATAAAAGATATATAATTCTGTTGTTTACCCTAAAAATAAAGTATTTATACACAAGGTGCTTTTGGTTCTTCTATTCCCATGGTCAGTTCTAGTTTGATCTACAGGATTGCAGAGTAAAGCCAAGTGGTCCTACCCAAGATGGAAGGCTACATGAAATTGTAAACCTTTAAAATACTGCTCTAGCTCATTAAATTAAGGTTCTCGAGCTGTGGGCTATGGGCCACTGGTGGCCTGTGGAGAACTGGTTGGTGGTCTGCAGGGAGCTGGCAGGTCATATGGGGCTGGTACTCCTAATCTCTAAAAGCATTTTAGCAGCTGAAGACACCTAGAATATATATTAAATGCTATTCTAAAAATATCTTTCAATGTAAGCAATTGCTGTCATTAACCCAGGAGCTTGGGGTAAAATCCTGTCTCCACTGAAGTCAAGGGGCCAGGATGTCACTAATTATGAGACTATGAATGTCCACATCAATTATGACTGGGCAATCCATAAGACACGAGAGGTTATCTATGAAAAAGCATAAATTGGGTTGATCTCTCCAGAATAAATAGTGCCAGTTGATGATATATTAAACCATATTTCATGAATAAACTAAACAAAAATGAAAAATTCAGTCTATTTTATTAAAACAGGACTTGTGATGTTTTGTGATTGGAGGTATGAACAAACTCATATCTGTAAAACATTAAAAACAAACAAGAAAGAAAACTTTTACTTTCTGGGCATGCTCAGACCTATGCCATTGGAAAGTTTCCAGGAAAAGGTGATCTAAAATACTGTAATTTATAACAAATCAACTGATAGCACAAAACAAATTTCTGAATACATTACAAAATGGTATATTAACTTTATTTGCCCAGTCCAATCCATAATTATAAACAGGCATTCAATTGTTAGGATGTTCTCTCCTCTTCTGGAGTAACTCTTAGTTCATTTGGTCCCATACTAGAGACTCCTGCTATTTGTTCTCAGATGGAAGGTAAATTTTTTTAATGGCAGAAAATGCAAAAAGGAGCCAACGCAAACAAAGATGCCTTAAGGGGAAATGGGCAAAAACAGGAAATCTGAAAAAACAGTAGGATTAAGAAATATATTAATAAAATGGAAAAGCCATCTAACTGCAGCATTGCACAAGGCCAACAATCAACATGTAAGACAAAGTGAGTTTGTAAGAACAGTAACAGTAAGTGACTGAAGAGTCAGACACAGAAAAGAGGGAAAGAATTACAACATCAAAGGAGAAAATTCAAAATAAAGATAAGAAAAATAATGTGAAAATATTAAGCACAAAATGACGATACCCAGCTGGGAACCAGTTCAGCAATGTACTTAAATATGAGTGTAACTCTGAGTAGTTCTGTTCACTTAGTTATGCACATACTTAAATACCTTTCTGAATCAAGGCCTCGAAAAGGAACATTTTGATACTATGGTCATGAGAACATCATATACAAATTAATACAGGAAAATTAGCTAGAAAGAACCAGAAAGGAAAAAAATCAAAACAGAACAAGAATTGGAGGGGGAAATTGCTAAATTTATATTGGATTGTAAGATCTTTGGGGCACTAACTATCCTTTTGTTCTATGTTTAGACATAGCACAATGGGATTCAAGTCCATAACTGGGGCTCCCAGGTGCTACAGTAATGCAAATAAACAAGAACAATAATAAAAGAATTTCAGTGGGGAAGAAAAGCCAGGTTTTAAATGGTGGAGAGAGCATGGCAGGGAAGTCAGACAAGTCACAAAATTTGTTTTAATCAATGAAATGTGAAAACATGTCTAAACGTCAATTATATATAACAGGGACCAAGATACAGGGCTGGGAACTATTCTCTTTCAACTGTTACATAATATTCTTTGTGTAAGCTTTCACTACATTTATTTTACATGTGGTCATTATATATATAATATATAAATAAACCCTCCTCTAGCCCATTTCCTCTTTTTTGCTTCCCTACATGAATCTGGGTTGAGGCTTTCACTGTGTGCAAATGATTTAGATACACTGGGTGAAATCCTGGCCCCACTGAAGTAAAAAGTAATATTTCCATTGCCTTCAACATCATCAGAATTTCACTCACATCCCTGCCCCCATTTTCACTGGATCAGATTCTACCATCTTTATTCATGTCATTTGTTTTCAGTGGGACACTGAATCTCAGCCACTTTGAAAATGTCAACCCTGCTCTTTTTAAACAAATGACTCTCACCAACTCCATAAACAAACACACATTGGCTTCCTATGAGCATCTCTTTGCCACTACCTCCCCTTAGTTTTCTTTCAGAGTTTCTTTATTTAATTCTCATGTCATTGTTTTCTCTTTGTTTCATATTCATTGAGCATGCACAGAAAAGGTCTTTAACAGTCAGAAGTCTGGTACATAAAAGGAGTTTTAACATACAGTAAACATTATTTTGCCACTATTACAGCAACAGTTTTCCAAAACTTATACTCCAAGTACTTTTTTTTTTTCTTTAAAAAAATAATAAGCTGTTACTCTTCATACTGGTTTTAAAGGAAAATATATAATTATTTAAACTCTTATTTAAATATAGTCAATTTAAAAAAAAATATCACTGATTTAGGGCCCTATTTACAAAAGACTTTTCATGCAAAAATGCATAACATTTTTTACATTATCAGAGTCTTCAACATGTGGATATTACGAGGTTCCAAGGGAAGGTTGTGTATGTGGGAGAAGACACAACACACACACACACACACACACACACACACACACACACACACACACACACACACACACACACACACACACACACACACACACACACACTCTCTCTCTCTCTCTCTCTCTCTCTCCTCTCTCTCTCTCTCTCTCTCTCTCTCTCTCTCTCTCTCTCTCTCTCTCTCTCTCTCTCTCTCTCTCTCTCTCTCTCTCTCTCTCTCTCTCTCTCTCTCTCTCTCTCTCTCTCTCTCTCTCTCTCTCTCTCTCTCTCTCTCTCTCTCTCTCTCTCTCTCTCTCTCTCTCTCTCTCTCTCTCTCTCTCTCTCTCTCTCTCTCTCTCCTCTCTCTCTCTCTCTCTCTCTCCTCTCCTCTCTCTCTCTCTCTCTCTCTCCTCTCTCTCTCTCTCTCTCTCTCTCAATGTGCACACAAAACCCTATTTACAAACAGAACTATACATATCCGAAAATGAGTCAGAACAGGTTAGGTAGAGAGGACATTCTTATACCATAAAAATATACGTCAGCTTAAGATTTATCTAAGGTACTAATTTAGTTTAAAACTTTGATTTAAAACATAAATTTACCGCTAAAGAAAACCCTTTTGCTTTAATACTTTTATTTAAAAATTAACTTTGCTATAAAAACCTTTCTTTACAACTTTGCTTTTTAAAAAATCAGTTATATTATTAGACATATCAAATTATAGAGGCACAATTAGTTAACGGGGCTACCAGTGATGGTTTTTTTTCTTTTTTTAAAAAGAACCCTTATTTCCAGTGATTTATAACATGGTCCTAAGATTCTGTCTTGGAATGTCAAGTGTATAAGAAGGTCTCTGGGAAAATAAAAGCTATTTCCAAAGTTAAAAAAAATAATCAGTTGTACCAGGAGTTATAAAAGAATCTGATCTCTGGTGATGTAAATACATGCAACCTCTTATTTGTCATGGGAATTATGCACATGCATCAAAAGAAGAGATGTCAAGAGTATTAATTTTAAAAAAAAAAAACCTATTAGTTGTTTATGGTGCTTTTTTATTTAATAAAACTCAGAAATGGTGTTTTTTAAAACCAACATTTTGAAGTCCATTAAGTCCTTAAACTCAAACTAGTGACCATGGGCACTTTGGAAAAATGCAAATAAACCAGTTTAAACTTTTTTTCTTTTTGCATATGCACAATCATCCTGTGCACTGGCAAGATGATGTATAATAAGGCTAGATCGGTCTTTTCCATTCCAAATTACTGCTAATTTTCAAATGGATTTCAGAAGATTCCAAACAATTTTGTATTGTTTATTGAGTTGTACATCTGCAAATTAAGGTGCTGATCCTGCAAATATTATAAGCACATGCTATTCTTGACCCAGGTGAACAGTCTCATGGAGTTCAAAGTGCAGAAATATTTGCAGGATCGGGGTCTGTCTCTTCTAAACATGCCTTGACAAAAGAGGCTATCACTATAATAGTTCTAAAAAGAAAAAAGGCTATGGGCTTTTGCACTGTTGCCTTCAGAGCTAGGTGCTCGTAGTGTGGCCAGAAGCCCAGCTCTGAAAGCAGCAGGTGCACAGAAGTAAAGGTGGCATGACATGATATTGCCACTCTCTTTTCTGTGTTGCTGGTGGTGGCGGTGCTGTCTTCAGAGCTGGGCTCTCAGCCAGCAGCCACAGAATTTCCTCCAGCCCGGGGAGGTTCCCAGAGGTGGGTGTGACCTATGCAGAGTAAGAGGAAGTCCCATCCCTTTCCACCCCAGCCAGAACTGGCAGCTGGAGCCCAGCGCATGGTAGGAGCCCCTGACCGGCGCTTCCACAGACCTGCCCCTCCCAAGCTCCGGGCCCAGTGCTTGGGGGTTAAAGATGCCTTAGTTGGGGGGGGGGGGGGGGGGAGGGGTGAGACCACAGTGCCCTCCTGACCATGGCACCCTGGGAGGTTACCCACATTGCCCACAGTAAGGCCAGCCCTGCTCCCCCCAAAAAAAGTGATGACCCCACCCATACTATGCCACTCCCACTTCTGCACTGCGGGTGGTGGTGTCTCTGCCTGCAGAGCTGGATGCCTGGCCAGCAGCTGCCACTCTCTGGCTGCCCAGTTCTGAAGGCAGCGCAAATATAAGGATGGCAATACCGTGACCACCCTACAATAACCAGATTTCATAGTCCATGACGTGTTTTTCATGGCTGTGAATTTGGTAGGGACCCACCTAGAGGTATGTGGAATTGTTAAGACTGTCAATAACCAACCATAAATCAGTATACAATATAATTATTTTAAAACTGCAGTTAAGTATTTACAAAATAGTCCTTAGCTGACTAAACTCTCATGGCCTTAGATTGTTTTGTAAAATATTTTACTAAGTTTTAAAAAGAAGGAAACTCTCAACTACAGTAAACTTAGTTTAAGTAAAAACAGATCTGCTTTAAATACACAAAAAACCAAAAGGACTTCACAGTTAAGGCTGAAATTTAGGATAACCCACTGCCATTCACTCTCACTAGTACAACCTTTTTCTCTGTTCTTTTCAACAATGTGAAGGTCAACTATGAAACAAACCATTAAACTAAATTTTCAGATTTAACTCTAAATTTCTTTTGTTTTTTTGAGGTTTCATTAGGACCATCCATGTTGCTTGTATAGC
This sequence comes from Macrochelys suwanniensis, assembly GCA_033296515.1. Classification (NCBI taxonomy): domain Eukaryota; kingdom Metazoa; phylum Chordata; order Testudines; family Chelydridae; genus Macrochelys; species Macrochelys suwanniensis. The sequence continues at coordinate 61,529,940 of CM065784.1, read as the reverse complement.
ACTGGAAAGATTATTATTTCTTTACCAACACCATCCATTATTGCTGGAGTGAAAGTCCACAGTGCTCTTGTTTTGTCCAATAAAGCTGGACATGGTTTTAGAAAAACATTAATTACACAACTTGCTACAATACTGTAATTGTATATTTGTTGAAGACACCATTCCACTGATCTGCTTTGTATCATACTGTATTAATTTAAACTGCCTTTGAAACAGTCTTGAAAATGTATTGTATGTATAATTAGGTGTGAATATACACATACAAACACAAAGTACATATTCCCTACAAATTAATATTACTCCTTTTAATTTCTAGCGGTTATTTAATCAAATTTTTACACTTTACAATTGTGAGGAAAGGTAGGCACAATAAGTAATGTTGATTCTACATGATACTTTATTATAGTCTAGTGCACCATAATGCACTGTATTAGTATCACACAATACGATACAATTCAAGCTCACAGTTTGTCTCCTGTAAAGGGTGACGGTGCACTGAAGTGTAGTAAATAGGGTCCTAAGTGCTTAATTTAAACAAATACATAATTTCTGTAACTTCACACAATAGAAGAGGAGGTTACTTACCCTCGAGATGGGTGGTCCCTATCTGTATTCTGCAGAGGGTTTATGCATGCATACCATGTGTCCGGAGCCAGAAAATTTGAAAGCAGTAGTGTCCTTTGGTCTGCACATGCACCCTTCCCTTGCCTCATGGATTTGTCCAAGGCGATAAAAGGTAGAGCGAACCAACCGTGTCTCCAGTTCCTTCTCCACCACAAATCGAATAGATCCACATCCACAACAGAAGGCCAGCAGAGAGGAAAGTGGAATACACATAGGGACCCACATCTGAAAGAACCTCCAGTTACAGGTAAGTAACCTGTCCTTCTTCAAGTGATGGTCCTTATTGTATTCCACTGAGCGTGAGGGTGTGAGGAAGAGGAAAAGTAAGGACCCAGTATGCCTGAGGTGGGCTGTTACCACAGAGAAAACCTTGGTGAAGACCCGGGGAGCAGTGGTGAGTCCAAATGGTAGGACCCTGCACTGAAAATGCTGAGGACCCAATGTGAACCTCAGGAATCTCCTGTGGGTTGGATGGATGTCTATGTAAAAACAGAGCCGTAAACCCACATATCTTTTTCTAGAGAAGGTATGATGGCTGCTAAGGTAACCACACTAAACTTGGGCTTGCAGATGAAGCGGCTGAAGTGATGCAAGTCCAGGATTGGTCTCCAGACGCCCTTTTTCTTGGGTAAAAGCAAGTAAGTGGAATAACCCTGTGCCCTGATAGTTTGGAAGAATGTGGTCTATTGCTCCCCTTTGCAGTAAAGAGTCTATTTTTAGGGAAAGGATGCTGTCATGAGAGTGGTCCCTGAAAAGGGATCAAGGCAGGGGATCTGGATGAGGTAGTGTGGTGAACTTGATTGTATAACCATAGTGGATGTCATCCAGGACCCACTTATCAGTTATTATTGCACTCCAAGCTGGTAAGAAGAGTGCTAGATGACCCCCAAAAGGAGGTGGGTTGGTTCCATGGCAGAGGGCCTGGTGGTTGATGGTTCTCTAGTAGTACACAGAAATATCGCTTCTGAGAGGATTGCATGTAAGATTATGAAGACTGAGAAGCCAGGCCTAGAGGGTGGCATTCGTTGGGTCTTCTGGCACTTACTGGCCTCTGATAGAAGAACTAGGGAGACGTGAATCACTGCAGATGGTGGGCAGTAGAATTTTAGCTTGCGTACAAGTGTATAGATACCCAGCAATCTAAGTGTGTCTCTAGAATTCTTGAGAGAATGGAGGGATTTGCCGATTTTCTGATTAAACAGGTGACTCATCAAAAGGAAGGTCCTCAATGGTATTCTGCACCTCTCTGGGAAAACTACACGAGCGAAGCCGTGATTCCCTTTGCATGACAATGCCTGTGGCCATCGAGCATGAGGTGGTATCTGCAGCATTCATAGCTGACTGAAGCTCCATTCTAGCCACCATCTTAACCCTCCTCCAGGATAGACTGGAAACATGTTCAATCTTGCTGAGGCAGCTTTTCAGTCAAGTCCTTCACTTTGCCATCGTTATTTGGCAAACAAGGCCTGGTAGTTTGACATTTGGAATTGGAGGCTTGCTGAAGAGAAGATCTTGCATCCCAGAAGTTCTAAATGTTTGCCCTGCTTATCTGTCGGGGTGGAGCACAGATGTTGCTGTCTGGAGCGTTTCGTTGCTGTTTGCACCATGAGAGAATTGGGGTGGGGAAAGAAAACTCTGACTCCTGGGTTGGTACGTAGTATCTCTTCTCTGTGTGCAAGTTGCTGGGGTATGCCAAACTGTTCAAGCCGGCTAAATAGCACTGTTGATTGGTAGGGCAACCCTGCTCAGTACCAAGGAATGAAAGATGTCCAGGTGCTGATGCAGCTTGTCTTGTACTTCCTCCAATGGACTATGAAGCTCGTCCCCCATCCTTTCGCAGGAGTTCCTGGAACTGGCAAAAGTCACTAGGAGACAAGGGGGAGGCTGAAGTGACTGCAGCATATGAAGAGAAGCGTTCTTGCTCCGGCGGTACCGTTGTAACAGGACTGAGTGGTTCATCCTTCATAACTTGCTCAGCGCGTCTGCTCAAGGGTGCCCTAACCGGGGACAGAGGCAAGTCCTCCCTCGTGGAACAGGCAGGTTTGAGGGTAGGTACTGAGACCAGGACCCTCAATAGGGCCAGAAAGACTGATCCAGTGGATGTTACGGAGGGCCCCATGGTGAAGGAAACCAGTGGCTTCTCTGTTCTTGGGGGGGGGGAGGGTATTGCCACGCCACTGGCAGTCCTTTTGGGTACTCATACTGGCAGTAGGAAACGGGCGGCTCTTGTGCTCCGTCGGAATCCAAGGACGACAAGAACTCAGATCCTGGTTCCAATGGCAGTACTGTCGGAAGTGTGCAATCCACAGAAGGAGGCATCCAAGTGGGGCCTGACTGTGGCAAGTGCCAGATAGGAGATCAGACTTCTCTAGGTGCAGGTGGCAGAGGAAGGTGCGAACATCTTGGTTCCCCCAGGACAAACCGCTCATGTGACGCCGGTGCTTTCTCCACGCATCTCAGCGTTAACGGTAGCTGTTCTGTAGCCAGCACCAGAGCAGAGGACGGTCCAGGAACTGGTGGATCCCTTGTCTTAAGGGAAGCTGACACTGAAGACATATGCAGACTGGTTCTCTGTACCGGCAGATCTGTTGGTCTGCACAAATTTTGTGTCATGCGTGGGCGCCTTGGAACACGCTGCTTCTCTGTGGCCAGAACTCGTGGAAGGCGCATCATTCTTTTTTGGCTTGGAGGAAGACTTACTGTCATGCTTATGTGCATGCTTCCTGGCCTCCCAACTAGGCCCTGGTATGGGGTCCATGGCGGCAGTACCACCAGAGCCAGGTTCAAGCTCCGAGGCCGAAGGCACACTACTGGGTTTCTCAGGCAGATGTACAGGGGTGGGTCACTGGACTGGGTCCAACTGCGGCTTCATGGTGACCTCCATGAGGTGCTTCTTGAGGAGGAAAGCTCGGCCTTCTCAGGTATGACTTGAGAAGGACTGGCAAATACTGCTGATGAAATATGGGCTTCTCCCAAGCAGTAGAAGCAGCATTGGTGCTCATCGCTGACGGAGAACAAAACGGGGGCAGGAAGTGCAAATCCTGAATCCTGGCATCTTCGGCATAATCCAGCACTGGCGTGTGGTTGCTGGGGACTAGAAAAAGAGATTCACCCAAAAGTACAAATCCTATAAAAACTATTACTAAAAACTTAACTACCTAAGAAACAGTAATAACAGCAGAATAAAAATTAACTATAGACAATTTCTAAAACATTTTTCTTTTAAATGTTCATCAGAGATGAGAGGACACTATTAGCTCTGACTCGGACCATGCAGCTGTGAAAAGGAACTGGAGAAGCAGTCCGTCCACCCCGCCCTTTATCACCTAGGACGAAACCATGAGGTAAGTCAAGGGTGCATTCGCAGACCAATGGACACTACTACTTTCAAACTCCAGCTCTAGACGCATGGCACACATGCAAATTCTCAGTGGAATTCAATAGGGACCATCACTCGAAGAAAAACAGTGCAATATGTAGTGTGCCCATATTCCAGAAACATGAAATTAGTTTGTTGCTACAGTAATTTATTATTGGACCTTTGATTCATTGTATCTGCAGTTCTGGCACATCATCTAGATTTTGTATAATCACCTTCTGTTCACTCTCTTTTTCCTCAGCCTATTCCCAGGTTTTGGGTAAGTAAAAGTTTGTTGCTGTTTTATTGGCTAGCTATCTCCTGGTAAAACAAGACAGCCTCCCAATACAGGTATCCTAGAAGTTTTTCCAGAGGGCCATTTCACAGTGCTGAGGAGACCCTTATCTCCCAGCTCCTAACTTTGGAAGAAGCTAGTTCTGGCTTCTTCGGAAAAGACCCTGCTGTGATTTTCTGCCTCCTTTCAGTAATCCCTGAAATGATTGTAGAGTTCAAAAATGTCCTCCTGGGTTTCCTCCTAATCTTTAGCTTTTTAATGTCAAGTTTTTCCTTTTTGAGGTGCTTTCCCAAAGTAGGTTTCCTTGTCTGGTGCCTATGGATGGAGAAGACAGAAGAAGATTTTTGGGCACAAGAGGAGCGCTTCCTTTTTATCTGCTCCTTTTTTTGTTTTTTAGTTCTAGATGCTTGTTTGCCTGGGGCTACTTTACTTCCTTTTCTCACAAGACCACAATTGACAGACATGGGTCCTGAAGCCTTTTTGGAAAAACCTGATTCTCTATTAGTGCCTTCTTTCCTCTTCCACATTGTTTTTGAATTCTCCCTCTCCAACCGTTCGCTCCTGATTGACTTCAAAGGTGTTTTGGCAACCCTGCTATTAATTGGGGTTAATCTAACATCTCCTTCTATCTGAGACTGATGGGAGTTGAAAGGTGAAATAACTAAGTGTTTATAGGACTTCTCTGAGTTAACAAATACCGGAAAATCAGACCTTTCTGTGGAAATGGAAGATCCATCTGTCCTCAGACTTGAATTCATATCATTCCCTTTAACTGGATCTGACAGGAAAGCCGCTGAAGAGGAACTATAGAAGCCTGGCCAATTGAAGGATTTAGATGGTGTCCTTTCTTTCTGTGTATCAGATAGTTTCTTCGTGTTTGCATCGAGGCTTAGACTCCTGAACAGTTGTCGAACATGGGAGGGCTTTTTGGCTTTTTCTCTAACTGTGCTCTTGGGAGGTGTTTTCAGAATTCGATTGGTCAGTGGGTCATAATACTTAAGAGAACATTGTTTGTATCTGTACCTTACAGAGTCCTTGCTGTCTGTGGAGTTGTGATTTCTCCTCATTTTGGGAACATCTATGGGTTTGCCTTTATATTGTTTAATCTCTGGACATGAAAGGACATAAACCACTGTCTTGGGCTGCAGAGGGCTCATAATTTTGGTATATGCTTCTGGAAGCTTAAGGGCACATAGTCTGGTTTTCATGTTTGAAATTCTTTCATTCTCTGACCAAATAATGTTTGCTTTCTGATCTAGTGGATCAGGTTCCTTTCTAATAATTTTTCTTTTTACTATTGGATAGTTCACTAAACTGGTTTGAGTTCCATGGCTGACTTTGACCACTTGGCATCTTGAAGCAAGGCGCCACGTCCTCTTTCTAGGCATCTGAAGTATTTGTGGGTTGCATAGTGTATCAGAGGCCAACAGGTTATCAAAATCAGAACCACCACTTATAGCATCATTAAATTCTGGCAGTGCTTTTACTGATGAAGTTTCTGTTCGGTTACCTGTAACAATGTCACTCTTCCTTTCATCTTTCTGCTTCTTCTTCCTCATCCTCTTCCCTGTGCAGTTGGCAGAGGGTTCACTGTTGAAATGACAACGGAAACGACCTTCCTTGAAATCACGCACAAGTGCTTCAATTTTTATATCATCTTCGTACATTATCTGGGACCACGTCTTTCCCACGAAGGAAGGAGGCACATGAGGCAGAGCTGGAAGAACTGGTTCCTCATTATGAATTATATCCTGTTTTGCTGCTTCTGTTTGCTCCACTGAACCACCTTTTAGAACAGAACTAAGTTGGGTTCCATAGTTCCTATCTTCCAGGTTTACTTGGACCTCTTTTAGGAATTCTATATCTTTTGTAGCTGCCTTGGGTAGGCCTGCTCCTGAGCAAACAGGTGCCTCACAATCAAAACTCATTTCAGAGCCCTCTAGACTATTGTGATCCAGAAGTGATGAAATATTTAAATAGGAATTACTCTCTTCATCTTTGCAAGACAACTTATTAGGTGGAGCTCCATGGCAGTACTTCAAAATAACATCTTCAATTATCTCATCTACTGAAGTTTCATCAACCCTGCTCACCTTGATGTCTTTGTATCTTGTTAATTGTGGGGATGCCCCAAAACTTAGTGAGTTGCTAGTACCCACAAGATCCCTGAGACAGAAGTCAGACACCAAAGTTTCATCCTGAGATTGTAAACCATCTAGTTTTAAAAAAGATTGACCTGAGATAATATATGAAGAGTTGCCTTGGCAACTCTGGCAGGTAGGACTCTGATGTGAAAATGAAGGGTTTTTTGGGTGGACTGATGCCAGAACAGGATTAGGATCTGTGTTTAATAATCCAGCCTTATGGCATAAACCCTTCTGCATGTGATCATATCTGCTACTTGGAATAAAATTTGATGTTGCTGAATACCTAATATTTTTTGCAATTACAGGGCTAACAGGAGAACTGTGACATAAAAGGGTGCTACGCAAATGGTGAGATACTGGGCTCACAGCTGTAATCTGACCATCATGGCTACTATTTGCAATTTGAGCACCATCCATTAATGTATGTTTTTTCTCACTGCTACAGATGTCCAAAGTTTGCTGGCATATTCCTAAGATGTGGTCCTGTCCCATTTCTAGTTTTTGGATAAATGTCTGTGGCACAGAAATTGACTTTATGCCCTCCTGAGATCTGCAAGGAGAAGGGGAGCATGATTTAACAATGGATTCACTGTCTGTGCCAGGCATCTCCCGTATGCTTCTTACCACCTCTTTCTTCTCCTCTTCTGGAAGCAGGAAAACATCCCGGGGAGCCATTGGGGAGATAGGAAATGGCAAGTCATCATATGTTGGTCTGGAAAAAACAAACTGTATAAATGTTGTAAATACATTTAAAGTTTTTCAATCAAAGGAATTAAGAGTTCCATAACCATTATTAAGTATAGTGCATTATGACTAAGAACAAACTCAAATCACTACCTACAGTACTTTACAAAGCAAAGCTTCAAGAAAAGAAAGGAAACAAAGACAATGTTCCATAAAGCACCCCAAAGATAGAAGACAAACTGGGCATTTGTCTGATTCCATAAAGCAGGGGTGGGCAAACTTTTTGGCCTGAGGGCCACATCTGGGTATGGAAATTGTATAGTGAGCCATGAATGCTCATGAAATTGGGGGTAGTGGTGCAGGAGTGGGTGAGTGCTCCAGACGGGGGTGCGGGCTCTAGGGTGGGGCCAGAAATGAGGAGCTCAGGGTGTGAGGGGGGCTCCAGGCTGGAGCAGGGGATTGTGGTGCAGGTGGTGGGGTGAGGACTCTGGCTGGGGGTGCGGGCTCTGGGGTGGGGCTGGGGATGAGGGGTTTGGGATGCAGTAGGGTGCTCCAGGCTGGGACTGGAGAGGGAATCAAGGCTGGGGCAGGGGATGAGGGCTCCAGGAGAGGGCCCCGGATTGGGATCAAGGGGTTTGGAGGACGGAAGGGGGATCAGGGCTGGGGCATGGGGTTTCAGGGAGGGGCCTCAGGGGTGCAGGCTCCAGGCAGTGCTTACCTCAAGCATCTCCCGGAAGCAGCGGCATGTTCCCCCTCCAGCTCCCATGCAGAGGCGCGGCCAGGCAGCTCTGCGTGCTGCCCTGTCCACATGCGCCGCCCCCGCAGCTCCCATTGGCCAGGAAATGTGGCCAATGGGAGAGATGGGGACAACGTGCGGAGCCCCCTGGCTGCTCCTATGCGTAGGAGCCGGAGGGGGGACATGCCGGCTGCTTCCTGGGAGCTGCGCCGAGCAGGGCAAGCCCCTGACCCTGCTCCCCAGCAGGAGCTCGAGGGTCAGATTAAAAGGTCTGATGGGCCGTAGTTTGCCCACCCCTGCCATAAAGGATCAGGTAGATATTATTTTCACGCTCTCCTAGCAAGGAGCTTTTTAGAATGGCTAAAAACATATTAGTATCAAATCATAGCAGAGAAAGCGAACAGAAAATCTTTTTCTTCTTTTAAAGAGTGGTTCTCTGAAATATGACACTGCAAATATCATCATGGGGTTCCAGAAAGGGAGCAAATCTGTGGAGTAAGGAGCAAGCACTTCTACCTAGCCACTTTTCATTGTACAGTCATTGTACAGTCTCACTACCTACAGTTTCACTGTACAGTCTCACCATAAGGATTTACTCCAATACAGACATTAAAATGTTTGCTGATTGAAAGTTGGCAGACAAATTCTCAGCGTGGGAGAACTATTGCCTTCAACAGTAAAACATTCAGTTTGGCTATTTTTTCAAAATTATATTTTTATGTAACAATCAAAATGTTTATATAGCTCAAAAGTGTTTCAGTTTTAAAACTAAAAAAGTACATGCCATTAATTCATTTAAAAAAACAGTCTAATTATCTTGTTTAGAAACATGCAATTTCTTTAATCTAAGCATTTATAAAGATTTTAACATGTACAATAGTAGAGCTACACCTCACTGATAGGTGTGTGTAGTTCTAAAGAATCATTTTATGAATTTTTTTAAAAATCTACTTTAAAATGTTAAATATGGATCCACAGATCAATCCTTCACTCCTTATAACAGCAAACTCAAGAGTTTTGCCCAAGTAAGGAGTGCATTTGGCCCTTACATGATCAGAAAGGCCTACTACTAGCAAAGGTGCATGTCCAAAAGCAACAAACATGCAGTATTGAAATGCATCTCCCCCTGGGACACAGTAGAAGATCTAAAGGAACTGGTAATACTCACTAGTTACGTAATACATATTAATTTGTACTATGCAACGAGTCTCTTTGGAAGGGAGGTAGGCTGGTATGGAGACACGATTGTCTTTGTCCATGCAGGTCTGGCCAGGTTGAAGGCGTACTACACTCTCACAGGCCTTGGAGGCAGGCCAGTCCTCGCTTACAGACAGCCCCCCAACCTGAAGCAAATACTCACCAGCAACTACACACCACACCACAGAAACACTAACCCAGGAACCAATCCCTGTAACGAACCCTGTTGCCTACTCTGTCCCCATATCTACTCTAGCAACACCATCAGAGGACCCAACCACACCATCAGGGGCTTGTTGACCTGCATATCTACTAATGTGATATATGCCATCATGTGCTGGCAATGCCCCTCTGCTATGTACATTGTCCGGTTTGACCAGTCTCTACGTAGAAGAATAAATCGACACAAATCAGACATCAGGAATGATAACATACAAAAGCCAGTAGGAGAACACTTCAATCTCCCTGGACATTCAATAAGAGATTTAAAAGTAGCCATCCTTCAACAAAAAAGCCTTCAAAAAACAGACTTCAAAGAGAAACTCCAGAGTACACCTGATTTGCAAACTTAACATCATTAATTTGGGCTTGAATAGGGACTGGGAGTGGCTGGCTCACTACAAAAGCAAATTTTCCCTCTCTTGGTATTGACACCTCTTCATCGATTATTGGGAGTGGATCACATCCACCCTGACTGAATTGGCCTTGTCAACACTGGTTCTCCATTTGTAAGGTTTTTTAAAAACAAACCTTACAAATGGAGAACCAGTGTTGACAAGGCCAATTCAGTCAGGGTGGATGTGATCCACAAGGGTAACTCCCTTCTCATCATGTGACAGTATATATATTTATGCCTGTATCTGTAATTTTCACTCCAGGCTTCTTCAGAAGTGCCCAAATAAATCTGTTAGTCTTTAAGGTGCCACCGGCCTCCTTGTTGTTTTTGTGGATACAGACTAACACGGTTACCCCTCTGCTACTTTACACTATTTATGATCTTGTAACCTGTACTGCCACCCAAGAAATAAATGGTTATTTCCATTCCTAGAGCAGATACCTTTTACCATATCAGCTCAGAAATTAGAATACTTGCTGTTCAGTGGAAAGTGTGTCACGTCATATGGACTGCTGCCCTATTTGTCTGCTCAGCCATAAAAATATGAAAATAGTATATGAAAGTGATGCTGAAAGTGATCGTGTTCTAATATATTTATCTTGTTTTTGTATATCATTTTAGTGGTGGTGATGTTAGGGAAGGGTTAATCTTGCATATTAATTTGTGTTTCTAAAATTTGTATCTGGTTTTTTGAGTTGTCGATTTAAAAATTATATCTACTGTATTATGTGCAGTGGCTTATGACTAAAACACTACATTAATAAAAACTAAACTAACAATCTGTAAACTGTGATATTGGGCAAATATTTATCCTTTTAAAAAAGTCTAGTACTATCAGGATAGTAAATTTGTTTACTTAATATACTGGCTTATAAAGGAAGTAACAGATTTTAAAAACTTTTACTAGCTTTTTTAAAATTAAAATTACAAAACTTCAGCAAAGTTAATACACATGTACTACAATTAAATAATGCTAATGAGCATAGTAAGAGTAAGTAAATGGACGAATAGTACTGAGGTTGTAACACAAACCAGCCAGTCAGATTATCAAAGCTCACATTCACAAAACATCCTTAACTCACACTATTTTTTCCTCAGAAATCGTGAATAAACAACTGAATGCCATGGAAACCTTCATGTTGGTGTTTGGGTTTTTTGTTTTCTAACTCTGAATTTAAATAAAATGTAGGGTCTTAAACTCACACCATTATTTTCCCAGGACATCATGAATTAAAGGTTTGAATTTTTAATTTCATGGAAACCTAAACATTCTTTAAATATGTATTTTTAGTTTTCAGTCTGTGAATGTAAATACAGTGTATGAGGGGGAGGAAAGACCTGGAGAATCTGCTGCATATAAGAGACTGCAGCACTATTCCCAGAAGCACACCTGGTGCCAAGGATTTCTATCACAATGATTAACAGTACTCTGACCTACCAGAGCAATAGGGGAGAACTGTTTCTAAAATTTTATTTTGGGGGACAGCAAAAACAGAAAAGACAATCTGCCCGCTCCTTCTTGAGCTAGCTCTACTGCATTTGATTGGTAGCACCATGCTGCAGGAAAGCTTAATGTAATGTTGCAGCTAGAGTAGCCTGTGGTCATCAAGCACTTGTGCAAAGGAAGCAAAAAATATCGCTCATGTCTTTAAATTATAAATAGCCAGACAGGAATAACAGGAATATAAGTATGTGTTCACACACATACAAAATACACCTATGCACACAGGAACTATATGTATATACACGTGTGCACACACGGACTGCACAAGTAATAAATAAATGCAATTTTTCAGATAGCTAAACATTCAAGGGTTGTAAATATAAACGAAGTGTTATATGCATTATGTCAACATCATTTCTTTATTTTGAGCTATCCCTCTATACATGAGGAAACCAATTTCAAACCACAAATTAGTGCTCTACACACTGGAATGTCAGCTGTTTAGAGAGTACCGTGGAATGTTACCGATTTGTGACAGCATCCCACAGTACAGGGATTAATGCATTGTCCCTCTGAAAGAAAACACTGTCAATAATGTGGAACATTCTTCAGAAATATTCCTCCTTCCATCAATGCAGCTCGTAAGAAAATCATAATGGCTAAAACACAAAGTAATAAAACACTTTCACTATCGTCTTATAAATAATATATATCAGTTGCCAGGGTGAAATACTATTTTAGTCTTCACTCATTAGGGTGACCACTCACTGATTCTTGGTTGTTACATGTGAATGATATGATTACACTAACACACAAAAGATGTTTGTTTCACCCCAGGAGTTGATTATTATGGAAGCACTAGTAGTGGCTTCATAGTTAAGGCTCAGTCAGTATACTGGCTGAGCTTGGCCATTAAATTGCAAAATTACAACTTACAAGTCTTATCTTTAGAGCCCTGCGCTATACAAAATGTGTATCCGCATCTGATCCGCAAACATGGTCCGCGGATATAAAGCAGATATCTGAATCAGCTGCTCAAGGGGAACATGACACATCTAGTTAATGTGTTATGTGGTGTGAGTGTGTTCATTCATGCATGTCTCTATATTATACACATACACACACTAACTCAGACAGTGCACATTTTATATATAATGTGTACTGTGTGTTCCCATAGAGGGAACATGACACATTTAGATAATGTGTTACACATCTACAAAGCATTTGTGTAACACATTATCTAAATGTGTCATGTTCCCTCTATGGGAACACACAGTACACATTATATATAAAATGTGCACTGTCTGAGTTAGTGTGTGTATGTGCATACACGTCTGTATACTTTTAATATAATTTATTTTAATATACAATATATTAATATACACATCTGTATATTATTCACACACATACACACAAATAAAAAAACAAAAAAAAAGAAAAAGAAAGGAAGGAAGGCAGGAAGGAAAGTAAACCAATATGACCAAATAACAAGGTTCAAGAGGGTATTTGAGCCAAAAAGAAATCCTTCAAAATTTGTAAATCTAACCCTAGTGAAGCCGATAAACAGGAACATTAGGCAATATATGAGAAAGAAATTAAAAGGGACAAAAAGGATTTTGAAGAGCAAATAGCTGAAGATGTAAAAATAAACAAGAGAATCTTTAAGTATATCGGAAGCTGGAAGCCTGCAGAAGAATAGGTGGCATGAAAGGCCAAGCCCGAGGAGGGAGGAAGTTGGTTTAAATTTATGCTTTTAGTTTGGGATTTTGTTGGAGGATTCCAGGGGAGGGTGAATACAGTGAGGCTGTGGGGAGAAGGCCTACTAAAAAGTTATGGTAGGAAGAAGCGCCCAAGGAAATAGCAGGGATAGATCTGAATAGACAGATCTTGCCTGCTCACTACAGGATCCCTGGTCTGAAACCCATTTTTACATAGTCCCTTTGAAGAGCACAATTGTACTTAAAGCAATGTACTTATTTCTTTTTCTTCTTTGGGTCACTGCACCCACACCATCTATATTTGGGGCTGTGTTCTTCCACAGCCACTCAACTAATTTTTCCATTATTTCTCCCATCCCACTCTATGTTTCCGCAACTTAATGGGACCTGCTTCTTTCTACCAAGTACATTTTGTTCCCCAAATGTACTAATCTTGCATTTTCATCAGCTCATCAAACACATGTCCATTCAGGTGTTGCCTTAAAGTTCTTCCCGTATTTTCTTTGTGAGCATTTCAAACTAGAACAAGAACTAGTACTTTTTATTTATGTTGATGTGTGCAGTCCCAATTAATTTGACAAGGACATGCCTGAAAGATTGTTCTGCCATATCCTCTTCTAATATCAACATGATCGATTCCTGACAAGACAGACTGACTCCCTACCAGCTCTGTTCTAGCACTTCATCTGAATGTATTATTTGGGGACATACAACTTTCTCTACAAAAGAAAGTTGTCTTGAGGAAGAGCAGAGAGGTTGGCATTAAGGAGCTGGCTCTCTGGAATGTAGCAAGGTGGGTGTTAAGGTGCAATATTATTGATGTTCTTATACTGTGCCCAATACTGTGGTATCTGAGCGCCTACTGGAGACTAAATCAGGAGAGAAGCCTGCTTGGTTTCCTTTCATCTGGGTAGTCTGATAATCTTACACAAAATACCTTATAGTTAAGGTTGTTCTAGCAATTTACATACACACAAAAGAACAGTACTATACAAAACCTAAGCATTAAGAAGTACAGTTAGGATTGTTTATTAAATATCCCATTACTCTTACAGTTCATACATTCAGGTAATAACAACACTGACATGTAAAAATTCAGTTTACATAATCCACAATTTATCATAATCAAAAAGGCATATTTCTGAACTCTTTCAACAAATGCATCAAAAATTTACTGTCAGTCTAGTATGTATACAGTTGATATACACGAGGTAAGGTTTGTAAGTTTGTGGTCTGTTAGTTTAATATGGTGCTTGTTTTCATTTAATGTCACATGCCGAGATTGTATCGTGATGATTACATTAAAATAATTAAATAAAAAGTGATAAAACAGAAAGATCTGTAATAAGTGCAAAGGGAATACATAAAATACTAGCCATGGCTATTCCTTCTTTGTAAATAGTCTTTAATTTTAAAATTGCTTGAGTGTGGAAGTTCCTACCTTAAAATGGGCAGAATGTAGTTGAAGTTTTGTATTTCTACAGCTATGTTGAACCATATATGCATTATACCAACACAGATAAAAACAAACTGTATATTATACCTGTTGTCATGGTATCTGTGGGGATGATGTTGCAGAACATCTTGCAGGAAACGCTCCATCAGGGTAGTGGTACCTGTGCGATTCCTGCAGTACATGGTGAAATGTCTGTGCTGGGAACTGAAAACATGCTGAAAAGACAGACAACAGATCACTAGCTTGGTATCCTGACTGACTCAGGGATCTATCCAGGAAGGTGGCTTTCATTTTCTAAGTTTCAAATTCTCCATGTTGCAATGAAAAATGTTGAAAAACTATTTTTCCTCCTCTTCTAGTCTTTAAGGACATGATTCAGGAAGGTATTTCAGCACGTGCCTAACTTTAAAGCCAATGGGTAGTCATTAGCACTACTCGTGCACTCAAAGTTAGGCATGTGTTAAGCATCTTGATGAACTGAAGTGTAATTAACAGTTTCCAAGTGTGCATACTTCTTACAGCATCTGTTGTGCTGTTGTACAGTCTTTACAAATGATGATGGGAAAAATAACTTCTTAAACTTCAGATGTTCAGGAAATATAAACCCTTAACCCAATCTTTAAATTATCTGTAGCCCAATACAGAGGCAGATGAAGACAAAACAGATTCCTGCTATTTGATTATTATTGGTCCACAAGACAATAAACACTTTCAGACCATGGTAGAGTTAAAGAACAGGGAAAAGAATACCAAATACTCTTGTCCTTAGGATATGCAATGCAGTTTATATATTGAACATACTCATACTGCTATCTCATATTACATAATGATCCTAGGAATGAAGATATTCCCCTTGAAAAAGCTTACTAGGTGCAAAACAAACCAGCCTGTAAGCTTAGCAACACAGGCTGCAGAGAACAATCACCCCTGTGCTCCACTCTTTGCACTGCGCTCCCCATTAAACACGGAGCTTAGTTCAAGGTCTCTGTCCTTGTCTGGAACGAGTTACCTGACAGATGCCCTTTCACTCTACAACTGTGACAGCTACGCTCCACATAATGAAACTGTCTACCAACAGTGCATGACTGTATCACAGGAGCTAGACCAAGACTATGGAACCCATGGTCACAAAAGAATGGCCTCAGGTTTCACCGCTTTCAGAAGTAAATTCACAACTCATTTATTTCACTTAGCTTTTCTTCAGTCAGTTTCTCTCTCTCTCTCTCTCACACACACACACACAGACTTTTTAAAATCCCACAAACTAATCAAGCAACTTCTCCTACAGCCTAAGAAGAAGAAGAAGAGAGAGAAACGGATATTTCTATTTTTAAAAATCTGGTTGGTGCTCAGATACTAAGGTAACTGGAGCCTAATAAGCACATCATACGACAGATTCCAATGATGTAACCATCCACAATAGAAAAAGCTATCAATATCATTATGTTCCATTCAGTATTGACTTTAAAAAAAGATGCTCAACATTAGTGATTAGCTTGTTCAACTGTGTCAGTCAGGCAACACTACTGAGTGCCTGTTATTTCAACCATCTCTTAATACAGGACGTGATGATGTGAGAATTAGAGAGGAAAAACAGATGAAATCAAACTCCCCATTTCCAATTTCCTACTCTGCTGCAAATGTCTTACCTGTTCAAGATTGCTGTAGTGCACGTGGCAGCAGTTGCAATAGCCTTGTCTATTTTGCACACTGGATAACCCAGGTCCAGCCTGCTCTGGCCCTCGCATGCTTACACTGACAGAAGAAAAGTTTACTGATATTACTAGTAGTTTTCAGTGAAAAAAATTAGACTTATAAATGTATTATATTTCAGGTGTTTAATAAAACATTAAGACTTATACTATCAAAAATGTATTATTTTTCATATTCAAGCATAATCGTTTAGATGAATTCATGGTGCTGAGCTTAAAATCCACTCATGCTGCTGAAGTGTCAACATTTTTCCTGAATACCATATGCAAACCTAAAAAGAAAGCCAGTCATGTATAGCAAGAATTCACCATGCTCTCTCAAGCACTCAGGATATTATGCATACAATTAAAAAAAAGACTCTTCCTTCAGAATACTGCAGGGAAGTTTTGCAAAAAGAATGCAGGGGCTACAGAAATTACCATCAGAAAGCACTCTTTCTGCCTTGAAGAACCTATATAACTGTGCAGATTTCGGGGGGACCCACAGGCGTTAACAACAAGTTTATAGTCATAACCCCACTATTTATATACGGTATTGGCCAGAGATTATAATTATCAAAATTAAAGAAATAAAGATAATGAGAGATGAAATCATCACCCAAAAATAACTATGAAATGTAACTTCAACTGTAACTTGAAATGTAAGTGCTGACTGCTGTCAGGTCACAAAAGATGTTTTTAATAAAGACATTTTTTAATGAAGCAGATTAAACCAACTCCTGAATATTTTCCATCGTATAAATGTCAAGAAAGTTGATATGATTTAGATTTATATGTCAAAATGACTGCCATGCTGTGGGAAGTGAAAACCATACTTCTCCTGAAGAGTAAGAACACTATTAAGGAGAAAAAACAAAAAGAATGCATAGGATGTAGCTGTGTGGGAGCATGAAAAAATGAAGAAACTGTTTAAAATTAATTCTTTGTTGAATACCCATCTTGCCACTGCAATTTGTGAATATTTGCAGTTCACTTTTAATCTGCAGAAGTGCCATTAAGCACCTTCTAAAGACTTAAAAAAGAGAGAGGACAAGGAAGAGAAGGGGAGAAAATGTGGAGAGAGGGGAAGAATGAAGAGAGAGTGAAGAAGAGGAAAGGACAGTGTCCGCCAGACAAAATCTTGAACTATATGCGGTCCATGCTATAAAAAAGTTTGAGAAGCCCTGGCTTAGGGAGTTAAATAATAGCAGAGAAATCAAGAGATAACAGAAGTGGGGAAAGATACATTTTCAGAAGAGATTGAAATGAGATGGAGAATTGATGAAGAGAAGCAATATCAGAACACTGGTGCAGCCAGCAGCTGCAGAGGAGGGGTTCTGCCAGTAACAGTGGCAAGAATGTGCAGCAAGACACGGAGGTAGCCAGTTCAGAGGGGAATAAAAAGACATGTTCCCATAAGATAGAATCCTTCAAGGGCTCACTGCAGCCTAATTAAAAGGAAGACACTTTAGAACTGAACTGTACAATGAATGGGAAGCCAATGGAGTTATTTAAGGAGTGTAAGAAAACAACATAAGAATGGTCATACTAGGTCAGACCAATGGCCCATCTAGCCTAGTATGCGGTCTCCTGAGAGTGGGCAGTGCCAGAGAGAATGAACAGTATAGGGCAATTTTGAGTGATACATCCCCTGTAATCTAGTCCCAATTTCTGGCAGATGGAGTTTTTAGGGACCCCTGGGGCATGGAGTTGCGTCCCTGACCATCTTGGCTAATAGCCATTGATGGACCTATCCTCCATGAACCTATCTAATTCTTTTTTGAACCCAGTTACACTTTTGGCCTTCACAACAACCCCTGCCAAAAAATTCCACAAGTTGACAGAGTTGTGTGAGGAAGTATTTTCTTTTGTTTTAAACCTGCTACCTGTTAACTTCATATAATATAATGGGTCACCCAATGAAGGGGTAAATAACACTTACCTATTCAGTTTCTCCATACAATTAATGATTTTATAGACCAGTATCATATCTCCACTTAGTTGTCTCTTTCCTAAGATGAAAAATCTAATTCTTTTTAATCTCCCTTAATATGGAAGCTGTTCCATGCCCCTAATCATTTTTGTTGCCCTTCTCTGCACCTTGATATATCTTTTTTAAGACTGAGTGACATGAACTGCATGCAGTATTCAAGGTATGGGCATGAATTTATATAGTGGCATTATGATATTTCTGACTTATTATCTATCACTTTCCTAATGGCTCCTAACATTCTGTTAGCTTTTTTCACTGCTTCTGTAAATTGAGCAGATGTTTACAGAAAACTATCCATGACGACTCCAAGACCTCTTTCTTGAGTGGTAATAGGTAATTTAGAAAAACATCATTTTATATGTATAATCGGGATTATGTTTTCCAATGTGCATTACTTTCACTTATCAACAGTGAATTTTATCTGCCTTTTTGTTACACCGTTACCAGTTTTATGTGATCCCTTTGTAACTCTTTGCAGACAGCTTTGGACTTCACTGTCATGAGTAATTCTGTATCATCTGCAAATTTTGCCACCTCACTTTTCACCTCTTTTTCCAGATAATTTATAAATATGTTGAACAGCACAAGTCCCAGTACAGATCCTTGGTGGACACCGCTATTTACCTCTCTCCATTGTGAAGACTGACCATTTATTTCTACCCTTTGTCTCCTATCTTTTAACCTGTTACTGACCCATGAGAGGATGCTCCCTCTTATCCCATGACTGTTTAGTTTGCTTGGGAGCTTTTGGTGAGGAACCTTCTCAAAGGCTTTCTGAAAGTCCAAGTACACTACATCCACTGGAGCCCTCTTGTCCACATGCTTGTTGACAACCTCAAAGAATTCTAATAGATTGGTACGGCGTGTTTTCCCTTTATAAAAGCCATGTTGACTCTTCACCAACACATTATATTTATCTATGTATCTGATAATTCTGTTCTTTACTACAGCTTCAACCAATTTGCCTGGCACTGATGTTCATCTTATCAGTCCATAATCACCAAGATAATCTATAGAACCTTTAAAAAAAGTATTTGTTACATTAGATATCCACCAGTCCTCTGGTGCAGAGGCTGATTTAAGCAATAGGTTACATACCATAGTTGTTAGTTGTGTAATTTTATATTTGAGTTCATTCAGAACTCTTAGGTGAATATCATCTGGTCCTGGTAACTTATTACTGTTTAATTTATCAATTTGTTCCAAAAAAAAACAACAACAAAAAAACCCCTCTATTGACACCTCAGCCTGGGACAGTTTCTTGGATACATCACCTAAAAAGAATGGGTTAGGTATGGGGATCTCCCCCACATCCTCTATAGTGAAGAGGGGTACAAAGAAATAATTTAACTTCTCTGCAATGGCTTTGTCTTCCTTGAATGCTCCTTTAGCACCTCGTCCAGTAACTCCAGACTGTTTGACAGGCTTCCACCTTCTGATGCACTCAAACAAAAATTCGTTGTTACTTTTTGACTCTTTGGCTAGTCACTCTTCAAGTTCTTTCTCGGCCTGCCTTAGTATAATTTTACACTTTTCTTGCCAGAGTTTATACTCCTTTCTATTTTCCTCACTAGGATCAGACTTCCAATTTTCAAAAAGATATCTTTTTGCCTCTAGCCACCTTTTTTCCTCAGCTGTTTATCCATGATTGCATTTTCCATCCTCTTACTGTTATCTGGGGTACACATTTAGTCTGAGCTCTATTATGGTGTTTTTAAATATTCGCCATGAAGTTTGCAAGCATTTTACCCTTGTGACTGCTCTTTTTAATTTCCATTGAACTAGCTTCTTCATTTTTGTGTAGTTCCCCTTTTTCAGGTTAAATGCCACCTTGGTGCGGGGTTTTTTTTGGCATTTTCCCCTTCTACACAGATATTTAATTTAATTACATTACAGTCACTATTACCAAGTGGTTCAGCTATATTTAGCTCTTGACCAGATCCTGTGTGCCACTTAGGATAAATCAAGAATTGCCTTTCCCCTTGTGGATTCCAGGACAAGTTGCTCCAAGAAGCAATCATTAATGGTTGTAGAAATTTTCTCTCTATATCCCTTGCTGAGATGACATATACCCAGTCAATATGAGGAGAGTCGAAATCCCCCATTATTGTGTTTTCTGCCTTTGTAGCCTCTCTAATCTCCCTCGGCATTTCACAATCACGATCATCATCCTGTAGCATGGTCCTACTGCTATTGTTCAAGCATGGAATTGTTATCTATAGAGACTTTATGGTAGTTTAATTCATTTAAGATTTTTACTTTATTTGACTTTATGCCTTATTTCACATAAAATGCCACTCCTCCACTAGCACAACCTATTCTAATATTCTTAAATATTTCATACCCTGATATTACCATGTCCCATTGTTCATTCTCATTCAATCAAGTTTCTGTGATGCTTGTTATATCAATATTATTTTAATGCCAGGCACACTAGTTCATCCATCCTAGTGTTCAGCTTCTAGCATATGTATATAAGCACTTGTACATTTTGTCAATATTCAGTTGCTTGCCTTCATTTGTTATATTTAAATGGGACTCTTACGTTTGACTGTTCCTAACTTGCTTCTACCTGTACTTTACCCAAATTCTTTCCCATCCTCTTTATTAGTACACAGAGTTTCTCCTTTAATAAACTCATCCCTTAGGAATTTCTCGGCCTGAATCGCATGCTCCTCTGCACCTGTCAGCTTTCCCCCAGTTCTTAGTTTAAAAAATCCTCTACAACCTTTTTAATTTTACATGCCAGAAATCTGGTTCCACTTTGGTTAAGGTGGAGCCCATCCTGCCTGCACATGCTCCTCTTTTACCAAAAGGTTCCTCAGTTCCTAATAAACCTAAAACCTGCCTCCTTACACCATCATCTCATCCACACATTGAGACCCCAAGTCCTGCTTGTCTTTCTGGCCGTGTGTGTGGACCTGGAAGCATTTCAGAGCATGCTATCAAAGAGATCCTGGACTTTACTCTCTTACCTAGCATCTTAAATTTGGCCTACAAGAGCTCTGTCCAACCTTTCCCTATGTCCCTAGCACCTACATTTACCATGACCACATGCTGGAGAAAAGAAGCTGGGATTTGGGGAGGCCACAGAGAAGGAAACAATCCAAGCAAAAGAAAATGAAGGCCCGGATAAGAATTTTTTAAGCACTGAATGATATGCACAGGCAGCCCTGCAGAAGAAGTGACAGACAGATCTACAGACCTGAGAGATACAGGAACAGAGAACACAGAGTCAGCAATGACGCAACAGTTTTGAACAGAGGAGACAGATGGGAGGTCTGAGCTGAAAATGGAGACAGAAGAGATGCAGCTGAACTTGAGAATTAAACTGAAAAGGAGAAGAGAGAGGAGGAGGGGGAATGAGAGCAGAAAAAGATGACAAAAGCTAGGGATGAGGGGGGAAAGAGAGCAAGGGAGACAAAAGCAGCAGCAAAAGAGAATTTTTTTTTATTTCAGAAATGAAACAACTCCATCCCAGCAATATCAGCATTTCTATATAAGATTCTTATTAGGAAGTACTTTAAAAAAAATCAAGAATCTTTTTAATGTAGCCACAGGTAAATGCCACCAGAAACCTTGACCAGTCTACGTGATTATTTTTTAATAAAAAGAGAGGGTAACAGGAATTGAAGTCACATTTAAACCTTCTACTAATATTGAAATACTACTTTGGGCTAGTTGGCTGCTGGGGTTTTTTCAGGTTTTCTGGAATTCTCAAGCCAAAAATGAAATTTGTTGACCTTCAATCTTACTGCTGATATTAATGAGGGGTCAAAGGGCACAACAGCAATGTACTTGTTTAATGATAGCTATACACAGGATAAAGAGACCATTAACCCTACAGTTGAAAATACTGCATTATCATCGGTTGTGTGGGGTCAAATTTAATGTCAAAAGCTAGATTTTCCCTAGTTTATTTAGTGTAAGCAATAAAGTTTGATGCTAATTATATCATCTAACTTACCTGCTACTGTTCTCCTGTTGTAGGGATCCTTCGATACCTCGTCTTTCTATAACTATTTAAAAAAAAAAGCAAAGATAGAAAACCAGGCAGAAGAAATCAAAACTGGTCATTGTTACCTCTGCACTAAATAGTCAGTGTCAAAAATAATGTAGAAAAAAGTAGAAATGATTGAATTTAGGAAAACTTGCATTTTTACAGAAACAGTCTGTATAAATAAATACAGTCTGTATAAATAAATAAGCCTTATCTTTTTACAGCTGACATCATTGGGAATTTTTCTATGGACTTAATCAGGACCAAGGTTAGGCCCTGTATGCTGAAATCACTTCACCCGTCACTATAGTGCAGTCACCTCTGGGGTAAAACGCAGCAGATGTTTAATAGTTCACTATAAAACAATTCATTGCACCTACAAGGAAGTTGAATTAATCATTTAAAAGGTCTTTCTTCTATCCTTGTCATTTAGGATTCTATGACTTTAGAACAGGAATTGACAAACTACTAACCCAACTGAAACAACAAGGGTAACTGACATTTTTACAGTTAAAATAGATGCTTTGTGTTTTGAATGTCAGTATTTTTGTTTTAATAATTAAGTTGCTTACCTTGTGCTGAAGAAGCAGAGGCTTCATCAGTTGGCTTGCTCTTGTCAAACATCTATAAACCAAATACAAAAAACACTGAAAACCAATATGAAAAGCATAGTCTTGGCTTTTACCCCATTCTCAATGTCAGCATGGCTGAGCCCCAAGAAAATGACAACACTGTGAAAACACAATACTGTTTCAGATAAGAATTATAATTTAATCTCAACTGAATATTCATGATCAAAACAAATTCCTGTTTCATTAGATTATTCTATAAATGCCACATACTATCCACTATCCAAGGGCCCAGTCATTGTATGAAGACTTCTTAATCAACCCAAACCTATATTTGCATGCAGCAGGCCAGTTTATTCAGAAGAAAATTATCTGCCAGGGAAGCAAAAAAACACCCCCAAAAATCTAGTGCTTTGGTCACTGTGACAGCGCACTCACCTCTTGTGAGCGTCTCCTGGTGGGTGAGCACGAACCTGCACACTCTCTTTTTTCGTGGTGCCCCCTGTTGGCTGTTGCCCTTGTCAGGAGGATCTTCAGTGACTCAGCCCTCCAGCTAAGTCACACAGTTCCTGTGCCCTTGGTAATGTCTGTCCCTGTGCCCTTGGTAATGTCTCCAGCCCTGTCTCTGGGCTCAGTTCTCAGGGCTAGCTTTAAGTCCATCCCTACCATAGAGTAGTGCCCCCAGGGCATCTTCCCTGGAGACTAAGTCTTGCCCTTCACTTGGGCTTTTAAATGAAACTTGTCCCCTTCTTGGGGCTTTAGCCACTCTGCCAGTGGGGGGATCTGTGCCCACACACTACTCTGAGTCCTGACCCAGGGTCCCTATAAACATCAGCCACATGGTACTTCCTGTAATGGTTGTTGCTGTTATTCCCTGGGCCACTGCCCATGTAGCCCTTTCTACTTCACCATTACCTCAGGGCTGAAGTTCTCTGTCTGTTCCCTGCTTGAGTAGGGTCTCTCTCAGGCCTCCTCACCTGGAGAGTTTTACAACTTTCCAAGTCTGCCTCACCCTTTTGGTCCCAGCCAGCAACTGAGCTGCTCATGCCCTGCAGATCCTTTTAGCTGAGCCTCCTTCATTCTGATTGGCTACTTCCCTGCAGCCACTCTAGCCAGGCCTGGAGGACCCACCTTCACTGCTCCTTTTCTGGGACAGGGTGTGGTAGGACTGTGAGGCCTCCAGCACACCCCATCACAGTCACAAACTGTGCAGCTTTAAATTGTATATATCTTTCTCCTTTTACTAAAGATTTCTATGGAGAGGAACATTTGCACTTTGGTTTTGTACATTAGACCAGGAAATGTCTCCTCCTCCCACAATAGATCAACATTATCCTTATGTATCCAGATCTTAAGCTCCATTAGTAGGTCTATTCGATGTCCCTGCCAAATTCATTTAATGGCTTAATGGCTTCAGCTACACTTAAAACACAGACCAAAAACCTATACAGAAGAGGCCATGAATGAAATGGAACAAATATGATAACCATCCAGGCTGGAAAAGCCATCTTTATTGCTCAGCATTATCTGCTAATGCCCAATCCACAAGCTGATCAAGACAGAAGCATGACACAGCAAGAACATCCAACTTCATGTTTTGGTGTCAGGGAATACAAAAGAGCTCCAAAGTTTCCCACATTAGCCCTACAATGCTGCAATTGACACTTAAAATAAACTTTCAGGTACTAACCTTGGTGTTACCAATCTTTGGCGCCCCCACCAAAAGCTGATTTCAAGGCTGTTGAACACTAGATCTCAGACAGGAGGCCATTTTCTGCACAGGACACTCACCCACACTCATCTCCACTGGCAACCTGATAATAATCAAATTAAGGGTCTTTTAGCTAGTTACTGATGTGTTTGTTCTATATTCTAAAGGAGAAAAGGTTTCAGTCTACATAGAATTGATCTGCCAGCAAGTTGGTCCACAAGCTGGACAAAGCTCTTTTTAAAGCAGCCAATTAACATTTTTGTTTAAGAAATTAATTTTGACAGGGATTCCTTACTAAACTTTGACAGCTGTTTATATATTCCTTAGCATTCCCAGCACTTTCCCGTATAATGATCTCACTCCTCTTCTCATAGTCCCTATTCAACATATACTATTAGGATGTTAATGTTCATGCATTTAAATGTCTATCAGTAAATGAAATGAAATTCCTAAATATAAAGCAAATTCTGCCTTAAGATGGTTGTTATGGATAACGCCACCAACATGCTTTGAAGAATCACTTCTGCTCATATTGTGTGAACCAGTGAGATTAGCAAAATAACTGGCCCTCTCACTGCACTCTATATGTTGAAAGCACTTTATAAGTGTTATTAAATTAACCATTTTGACACCAGAGTGAGGTATTTAGCCCCATGTTACAAATGGGGAACAAGTGGCAGAGAGAGTTATTTGCCTATGGCCACAGAAAAGGCACCAAAACCGAGCTCAAAGGTCAGGACTTGCTGATTCCCAGAACTGTGCTCAGCTCACTAGGCCACAGTTATATATTTGACTGCAGCATGACAAACTATTGGTTTCAAACCTACTTAATATATATCTTTTTGCTCTCATGAAAACTGTATAAGGATCACTTTAAATTTGCAAATTTTTTCTCTCTTCCCTCCTCCCCCGTCTCTGTTCTTACAATTGGAGGAGATGCATTTACACTCCAATCAGAAACATGTGCCATTACACATTTTATATAAAGGCTCTTTGGTCTAAATGGATTTTCATTTTTTATATTTTTCCACTCACTGTTCTGTATATATTGAGTATCTTCCCTCTGTTTGGACATTATCCATGCAACTTTTTCTGCACATTTGTTAATGTGCTTGTGATTTTTTTAATTGCAGTCAAAAGTGAGCTGATAATAGCCTTGTCTAAAGCCAGTACAGGGTGGGCAGGCACAGCAATAAAAAAGTGCCTTAATTCGAACTTCAGTTAGTCTTGTTAACGAGCATGATCCTGCACTAATAAAGCCAATGGGAGCTTTCCACTGGCTTCAGTAGGTATAGGATCAAGCCTGAATACTGTCTCCGGACATTCCTGAGCAAACAAATAATGTGACTGTCACGAGTGAATACAATGATAGTTTTGTACCCAGCGTCATTCATCCCTACATACAAGTATGCACGTTACACATGTAGGCCCTAATCATGCAAAAAATTAAACACATGCATGCTTAAAAGGGTTGGCTTGAAAAACAAGAATTCCAGTTTGCAAAAAGTTTCAAGGTTTCGACATCTGATTATATTCTAAATTGGAACAAAATCTAGATCCTTCCAAATTTGTTGCAAAGAAAGACCTATCCCAGAATAGCCATTAGCCCAGTGGTTAGAGCACACACCTGGATGTGGAAGACTCAAATTCAAGTTCCCGCTCTGAATCAGGCAAAGCAGAGACTTAAGCCTGGGTTTCCCACAGGTGAGCGCCCTAACCACTGGGCTTTTGGCTATTCTGGAAGAGTCAATCTCTCTCTCTGACTATAAATTCCATTGTGGACCTGAGAAACCTTCCCAATGAAATTTTCATCTAAATAGATACAATTCTGCAAAGTTTCAATGAATTGGCATTTTCTGACAAAAAAATTTCATAAAAAAAATTCTAGACCAGCTCTAATGCTTAACTTTAAGTAACACCATTGAGGTCAACATACATAAGTGCATGATTGGGCCTTAGGTATACTGAGTTAAGTCCAGTGTGGCTCTTATCTCTCACTTTTCATGCTGCAAGGGAGTGTCATGGACCAGATGTTCTCACTCACAAAGGGTAGGGTGTAAATTTGTTAGGCCTCAAGCACCCCTGATAGCTGTCGGAGAAATATCATTTCAGAGGAGATTGTTTGCCAAGATTCTGCTGTATATAGTTGAAGCATGAGATACAAATATATCCCTAAGTCAAGAAGAATGTTTAAGGATATTGGTAAGTAAATTAAAACACTTAAACCCTGATTGCTTACCACCATCCTAAAGGCTGAAAGTATGCTCAGGTCTCAGTTCAGCAGAGCAAGGGAAAGCTCGCGCTTAGATGCCTTGTGTGGCCCCCACCAAAATCTAGAGACGGGGAAAGGAGCACAAATCCTTGTGCATTTGGTAATGCAGTCTCATTTAATTTCTAATTTAGCTAAATCAAAAGGTATTTCTTCATTTGAGCTATATTTTTATAATGGGTTCTTTATCCACAGGCTTTGTAAGAACAACTCTTGTTCAGTTAAGGAATCTCTAAACTTGAAATAGCTCAATGTAATTGTAGTACAATAATAATTACTAATTTAAAATAAATTACATGTGTATAATCTTCCTTTAAAATAATATTTCAACATTGTAAAAAATCTGTATTATGTTGCAAACCTAGTAATGACGGGCAGCAACTGAGAATGGTTGATTTGACAGATTTATAACCCATAGGGCTACTGTAGCTGTCTCTTGCAGTTAGAAATAGATATTTCTTGTTTAGTTTTATTGAATTACATGGCACACAGCAGTCACTGAGCATGAAGAACTGTAAGGAGTCCTGAACAAGTGGCGCTAATGAGAACTGAAAGGAGACCAAAAGAAAGATGACCATAAGGCAAGAAAAATATATTTTTTTAAATCAGCACTTTCATTTCAATAGCACATGAAAATACCACAGGCATCAAAGAAACTCTGGAGACCCCTTTCATCCTTCCCCTGCAACAGATAAATTGGAAACAAAAAGGGGCAAGGGGGAGATGATGATCAAAATGACTGAGGAGGTGTATACATCAAGAATATATACACTTGTTCTGAGGTCCAGAAGGTGGTGAGAGGCAGACCAGATTAAAGACTCTGGGTGAAGATAAAAAGATTGAAAAACAGGGGTGATGTCATGGTAGTAAAGCTTTAGACAGTCTTATAAGCAAACTAGGAAAAGGTAGCCCGGAAGAAATTACTACAAAGTGCAAAACTAGTAGTTACCAAATGGTTCGCTGACAAGTTGGGAAAACGTATCTAGTGGGGTCCTGCAGGGTTCTGTCCTGGATCTTGCACTATTTAATATTTTCATTAATGACTTAGATAATGGAATGGAGAATATACTTATAAAACCTGAGGAGGACATCAAACTGGGAGGGGTTGCTAGCACTTTGAAGGACAGGATTAGAATAGAACCAGTCTGAAATAAACAAGGTGAAATTCAATAAAAACCAGTGCAATGGGCAAAGGAAAAATCAAATACAAAACTACAAAATGGAAAATATCTGGGTAGGCAGTAGTACTGCTGAAAAGGATATGGGGGTTATAGTGGATCACAAACTGAATAAGAGTCAACAATGTGATGCAGTTGCAAAAAGGCTAATATTTTGGGGTGTATTAACAGAAGGATCCTATGTAAGACACAGATAGCAACTGTCCCGATTTACTCAGCACCAGTGAGGCCTCCACTGGAGTACTGTGTTCAGTTTTGGGCACCACACTTTAATAACATGTGGACAAACTGGAGAGTCCAGAGCAGAGCAACAAAAATTTTAAAAAGGTTTAGAAAACCTGACCTACAAAGAAAGGTTAAAAAATCTGGGCATCTTAAGTCTTGAGAAAAGAAGGCTAAGGAAAGACCTGATAACAGTCTTAAACTTTATGTGAAGGTCTGTAATAAAAACAGACAGTGATTAATTGTTCTCCAGGACCACCAAAGGTAGGACAAGAAGTAATCAGCAAGGGAGATTTACGTTGGACACTACGAAAAACTTTCCAACTATAAGAACAGTTAGGCACTGGGACAGGCATCCAAAGGAGGTTCTGAAAACCCCATCATTGGAGTTTTTCAAGAACTGGTTTGACAACCGCTATCAAGGATGGTCTAGGTCAGTGATACTCAGACCTCAGTGGTTCAGGAACCAAATTAGCAACCAACATTACCCAAAAGAGCCCAAGTAGTGTGAATTGTTTCACACTCTGAAGGTCCCTTCCATTTTTATGGTTTCTATGAAAACTGAAATCTGGTATTCTAGCTAGGATACCTCAGAACTACCTCTCTTGGTCCTCCAGTTGAGGAAGCCAGTGTCATGTAGGAAACCAAGGAGAAATGGAGGAAAAATCTCTTAAAAGGGACCCATCATCTCCCAACAGTATTACTACTACCATTATTATTTGTATTACTGTAGTTCCTAGGAGCCCTAATCATGAACCAGACCCCTTTGTACTAGGTGCTGTAAAAACAGAATAAAGACAGACCCTGTGCCAAAGTTTACAGATTACGCAATAATTTTTTTACAGTCAGGTGGTTTCCAAGAGAGGAGATTCAGTTGTGCTTAACAATTTTGGCAGAAATCTACTGCTACTGAAAAGTATATCTTTCTCACCTCTTGCTCACACATCATGTTTTGGATCCTTCTACTAGCTACCCATTTTACTGTTCACTCTTATTCTTACTTTATGGCCTTATATCATTCAGTTCCAGCCTACATCTCTGATCTTATCTCCTCTCATTTTCCCCTCTCATCTCTCTGTTCCCCAAGGGTGCCTCTTCCCCCATTTGCTTCCGTCCCCCTCCCAATTCCAGGCCATCCCCTATGTATAAAACAACCTCCCAACTCCCTAAGCTATCATCCTCTTCTCATTAAAATCCCTAAACTTATTTCTACCATGTTGTTCTACCAGCAAGTTAAAAACAAGTAATAAAAGAACCACCAAAATGCACACCAACCTAAAGTGAGTGACCAGACATCTTAATCATATCACTCATCTCACTTTACACTCATCACTCCCTTTTGTTCACTACCCTGACTTATTGCTTCATGTCTAACATACAGAATGCAAGCTCTTGGGAGACAGAGACCTGTCTTTTATTTGTTCAGTAAAGCACTTACCTCAGTTTTAGGTACTAGAATAAATAATTGTATTTTTGTGTGCCAGTTGTGATAACTGCAGTATAATCTGGCTATTGGCTGTGAGAGTGCTGGTTGGCTCCCATAGTACATATAAATTATCTTTCAAAGAAACCTGGGCAATGGTCTGTGCTTGTGGTACTTCAGAACGAGCAATTTGTAAGAGAAAAATCCTACAAACTAAATACAAGATGACTTTCACAGAATTATTTCTATTTATGTGTTTCAGGGGCAGCTAGATAATTAAAGCCTTAATGCACATAGAGATGGTGGTGTAGGAAGGAGAGGGTTAATTTTAAGTTAGGCACTGGGAAACCACAGGGAAGAAAAACCCATAAAAGGGATGGCCTAGGCCTTACATGGAAGGAAACAAAAGCATCGTGGAATAGAAAAATCTAAGGTTTGGTGGTGGCAGACTGAACTGGGTGTGGAGAGCAGCCAAGCCGGAGAACTGCAACTTCGATTTGAGTATCTTGCTCTGTTTAACCAACATTAAGCCTCACAACACATCTCTGAAATGGGGAAACATCGGTTAGGAGCAGGAAACTCACAGCCAGATGGGGAGTCAGGAGTCGGGACTCTCAGTCCAGCACTGCGCTTCCAAGTGTAACTAACAGCCCCCTAGCTCGGGACAGGAGCGCAAGTACAGCGACGACTGAGGGCAGGCAAGTGAGGTGCCGCAGTCCAGACAACAGACATTCCTCACAGGGCAATGGCCTCCCCTTCCACCCTGGCCACTGCCAATTTCAGACCCCACAAGTCTCTTCCACACTCCCATGAAGCTCCTAGGGACCTTGCCGCTCGGGGTGTGGGATGCCCACGTGCACGTTCACGGGGCCAGCCCCACGCGGGGATTAAATCTGTGGTGACGCCCTTTCCCTTCCTGCCCCTTTTAATTCCCCTCTGCTTCACGTCCCAAATCTCAGCCGCAGGAGGTGCTCTGCCGCGCGTGGGGCGGCCCCCAGAGGATGTCGGGGTGGGGTTTAGACAGGGACCCACGTCCCCTGCCCTATGTCCTACGTCAGCAGCACCAGCATGAAAATGGCCAACCCCAGGCCCGCCCCCGGCCGCCGGTCCCCCTCGCCCTCCTCCCGCATCCTCTGACCACACGCCTGCGGGCGGGGAGGAAGGTGACGGGAAGCCGCGGCACACGGTGGCAGCGTTACTTTTTGCCCCGCACGAGCCGAAGGGGCGCGCGCGCACCTGCACACGCGGGACGGCGCGCGAGCGGTTGTTTTGTAAACAGCCATGAAGCCCCGCCCCCCGGCATGCGCGCGACTGCGGCGGCTTCCCCGACCCCGGCGGCGGTTCGCGCCCAAGCCCACCCCGCAGTGACCTTCCTGGTGCCTCTCACGGACCGCTGTATCGGCGGCCAGACAACCGGCCTCCCGGCCGCCTCCCTCCCCAACAGCCCCTTCTCACCTCACTCGCTTCCCCTTTTTCCTTCCGTGCCACGTTGGGGGTCAGAGGACGCGAGCTGCCTCCATTTCCTGTTCCGGGTTATGGCCACGGAGCATGACTCTTGTTTTCATGGGCCCCTCTGTGGGCGGCTTAGGCGGGGCCTGGTGGGCGAGCGAGGCCCTCGCTGCCCTAAGGGCCACGTCTAGGTAAGCAGGGTCGGGATGAGCTCTCCCCTGCCATCGAGTGGTGAGCTGTGGAAGAAGACTTCAGGAGCTGATGGTGTGTGCAAGGGCACCCTGGTGCTCAGCTTGAGGGGCCTGCTGGCCCAAATGGTCACTGGCGGCTGGTGTTGGATCCCCAGTCTCCTTGGTATTGGGGCAGGAGTAAAGGGTTGTCATTCTTGTTGTGTGAACCAAGGCAGCGGAACTGTACCTGGCATACCCCAATGGAGGGACTCACCCTCGACCCAGCAGCACGCGCTGGGCAGGAGCCCTGGGTTCCAAAGGCCAATGAGTTGAGAGAGGGTGGGGCTAGGTACTTGTATGCAGTGGTTTGGGGCCTGTTTAAGGGTTCTAGATGCCATTTGACCCTTCCTGTCTCCATGGTATAATAAAAGAGCTAATTTAGACTCAGTTGAGAGTCTTGTTATATACTGCAGAGCTGAAATCATTGATACCTACTTAGAGATAGTGTCTCTATTGCAAGTGTGGGGGAGGGCCCTGAAGACATCTTGGCAAGCGGGCAGCTGGCGGAGAGGGGTGACCAGTGGCTAGCAGAGAAGCTGGTGGAGAGGGGCAGAGCAGAGCCCTGCAGAGGCGTGGCAATTAGCTGTTGGGGTGACGAGCGAGTGCCCAAGCAGTGCAGCCTTCCACACAGGGTGGGAGGTGAACTCTGCGGATGAACCTCTGAAGTCTGGGGCTCCACTGGCCAAGAACAGCAACTGTGAGTTGTGTACTGAGAGGGTAGGCACATTAGAGGGACTTTTGGGTTGCTGGACTTAAGACCCTGAGGGGAAAAGGATACTGCCCACCTTACTTGGGGCTGGGTCTTTTGCTCATGGTTTGTGTTTATGAGCCCTAGTTGCAGTTTTTTCCTATATTAATGCTGAGTTAATTCCCTCGTTTTAGTAAAAGTTTTTGCTACGCTCAGACTCTGTGCTTGCAAGAGGGGAAGTATTGCCTCTTAGAGGCACCCCGGCAGTGGTGTGTAATTGTCCCAGGTCAGTGGGTGGGGGCTCAAGCCGGTTTTGTGTTATATTGTTGAAAAGGAACCCCTAGATACTGAACCTGGCCCTTGTTGCTGCTGGCTTCACTTGGCAGAAGGGTTACCTCTACAAGGGCCCTCTCTCACTAGAGAGGTGAAGCGGCACCTAGTGAGATATCCAAAGTACTTGGGCACCTAACACTCGTCAACGTCAATAGGTGTTGGGGCCTAGACCCAATAAAAATCCCACTAGGTTCCTATTTGCATTCTTAGGTGCATAGCATCCAAGTCCAACATCAGTTTTTGTGTATCTTGTGTTATGTCTGAATTTATAACCATGCTAACATGGGAGATACAGCACTCGCATTTGCAATGTTTAGCCATGCATTGTTTCCAACCCATGATTTTATTGTGAGTCTCATGATATTTTCTGTTCTTCTTAACCAGCCTCTAGAGTCAAGTGATTACATGAGAATTTCAGCTCTCTTTTTAAAAAAATCAATTAGTTTCTAGTCCTTGTGGTTGTGGAAGAAAACTTGAAAGTGTGACCTAACTGTAGGCTCAACAAATAGAAGGCAAATAAACCCCTGCAAATATATATACTTATGATCACTTTTTTTCCAATCTCACTCATGATGTTTGGATGCTTGGGGTTGGCAATACTAAAATTTCTACTTTCTAAGAAATATGCTGGGCACTTACTGCCTAAAACACATAATTTCTTTACACCATCTGAAGAAAGACTAGGACATGACATTTCTGTCATTGTCCTTTTAGCAATCAACAAAGAGCTTGTTTTTCATTAAGTATCGTATCTGTCCCATCAAACCTTATCAGATATGAAGGTCCCATTTTGACTTAATGGCTGAATTATAGCTAAAACTGTCCATGTTATATGGAAGAGCATGAATGTATCTTGGCAGTGTGGTTAAAAATAGTAAACTCACTGCTTAGCTGATGATTTATTTTAACCTTTAAAGTTTTTAAATTCATTTTATATTCCTTTGAGTGACCAGCTATTGCATCTTTCCCCCTTGCAGTCTCTTCTTGGCATTGAGTCAATATTTTTAGTGTGTCTCCTCATATTTTAAGGTAGTACGACCAAATGCAAACAAAGTCAAAGCACAAGCCTTTACCTATGAAGACATCTGTCAAGGCTGATTCCCCACTCTGGCACTTCGAGTGCAGACGGTGGGGGCCCGGAAGGATTCTAAAAATTAATACTGGCCACTCCAAGCTTGTATTAAACTCCCAAGGTTACAGCTGCTCTCTGACCTTGGATGGGTAGATGCTGCCACCACCCAAATGCAAAACCCCTGGGAATCCAGGAAGGCGCATTTGGAAATTCCTTCCTGTGGGGTACCCTCAAGCCTTTTCACACACACCCCCCTCCAGGGAAGAACTGAGAAAGAAAACAAAGGAAATTAGCTGTTGGCCCCAGCTAATTAAACAACATATGCACAAACCTCTTAGGACACCAAAAATCCAATCTTGTTCTTAAAAAAGGTAAATTGTATTAAAAAACAAAAAGAAAGAAAATACATCTGGAACTTGGGCTTTTGCTAGATTTAAAAAACCCACTTGCAAAAATTAATCAAGAATAACCTTCTTGAGGTCCAGCTTAAAGGTTACAAGCAAAACAAAAAGCATTTGGGGTTAGCACAGAGGAGTCCACAAGCCAATAAGAAATAAACAGAATTAAGCCTAATTGCGTCTTTCTAGACATTTTCTGATTTATGAGTAGGTTTTAGGTATGATCTAATGATTTCTGTATCTGACAAAAAGCTTTTTACAGCATAGTCCCAGCCCTGTCTCTGCTCTGTCCCCTCTCTGTCTGGAGAACAACAACAGAACAGACAAAGGGAAGCTTTTCCCAATTTTAAAAAGTTCTAGCCTTCCCATTGGCTCTTTTGGTCAGGTGCCCACTCCTTTCCTTTTACCTGTGGACTTTTTAACCCTTTTCAGGAAAAGCAAGTAGAAATTTGGAATTTTAGAGCTAACTGTCTGGCTGGGTGTCCATAAAAGAGAGTTACCCCCTACCCCCTTCATTTTTCACAACATCTGTAAATACAGGTTTGGATTCTGCAGTGTGATCCATCTAACTACACTCTTGTGCACATGTGAAGCCACGTTGAAAGTGCCATACTATGGGAAATCTTGCAGAGCAAATTTAAGATAAGAATGTACACTCAAGATTGAAGTAATACAGAAAATTATACAGAAAAATAGCATAGGACTTTTTTTAAACGGGGGATGCTTCATTGTTTTTCCTTTTACACTAGTAGCTTAAGGCCCAGGCTGTCATCTGTAAAAGTAGTAAAAAATGGGTAAGAACTTAAAAAGTGGATGGTAACAGACCATGAGTCCCAGTGATGAGAGAACCTGATGATATTCTAAACAAAAAGAGCTCCCGGCCATGCTTGTAGCTGTTCCCATCACTTCATACTGACTCAAAAGATATTCTCAGGTTTCAGAGTGACACACGGAGTGACAATCCTAGAATCATATTATATAGATATATGTGCGCATGCATGGGTACGTATATATATGAGCAGCAAAAGTGAAAAAAAGGCTAGGATGTATGAAGATTCAGAATGTATGGAAAATAATACTGAAAAATATTGCAACACCATTATATAAATCACTGGTATAGCCTCACCTTGAGTACTGAGTTCAGATCTGGCCACCCCAGCTGAGAAAAATATGTAACAAATAGGGATGGAGAAAAAGATGATGAAAATCGGAGGTGTGGAAAAGATTCAAATAAGGGGAACTGTTTGATTGGAGAAGGTTTATGATAGAGAAATATAAAATAATGAATGGTAAACAGAAGGTAAAGCAGGCATTCCTATATACCCTACTTACACAATACAAGAATAAGGAAACATTCAATGACATATTAAAAAGCATTAAAGCAAACACATTTACATCTATTTTTACACTACGTATAGTTAACCTGTGGAGCTTACTGCCATGAGGTACTATTGAGTCTAAGAACTCAGCAGGATTTTAAAAAGTCAAAGGACAGCAGAAAATGGTTAAAAGAAAGAAAAAAGATACAACCTTATTTCCATTTTAGTTTTAACTCAGCTGTGTTTTACTATGTTCCACTAGAGGGCTATCTGATCACCTGTATTCTTATGTACAATGTTAGTACCCTGTAAGAGGTTAGGCAATTTCTTACGTTGTTTTCATAGGTAGAATATTGTTAATCTTGGCCCAAGTCAAAAGAGAGAGTTAATTATTACATGTAATCTTAATTTGAAATTGCTACTAAATTTGTTCAAATTGTCCCATATACTGCCACAACACAGAACTTTTTAAAGCAAAGCTTATCTAGCCCAAACCTGTGATCACAGACACAATTATAATTGTATTGTGTTTTTATTTTACTTTTTTTTCCAGTCACACTACAGCATCAGCTGGAAAGCCAGCCCTAACTTTGAATCTCCTTTGGTGAATTAACCCCTTCACAGAACTCCAAAGATGTAATTATGTAGGGTCAATGCAAATTTTGCAGTTGATTTAAGGGGGAATAGGAACTGGGGCCCAAGAGAGGTAAGCATCCCTCCCTTCTCTCACATCCATGTTGGTTGTTCTAAATCATACAGTAAAAGCTGTGTTATCCAGCACTTTACCAACTGGAAAGCTCTAGAAACCAACATTTCCAATATCCATTAAAAGTCCAGTTGGTGTGGGGCCAGCAGGCTCCCTATCTGATTCTGCGTGGCTCCCCAGAGGTCGCAACATGTCTCTGCTGCTCTAGACAGAGGAACGGCCATGGGGGCTCTGTGTGCTGCCTCTGGCTCCACAGCTCCCATTGCCCTGGAACTGCAGCCAATGGGGGCTGCAAGGGCGGCACCTGTGGGTGGAGGCAGCATGCAGACCCGCCTGGCTGCCCTTCCACCTAGGAGCAGCAGGGACATGTCACCTTTTCCAGAGAGTCACCTGAGGTGAGCACCACCCAGCTCTGGAACCCCGAAACCCCTCCTGTGCCCCAACCCCCTGCCCCGAGACCCTCCCCACATCCAAACTCCCTCCCAGAACTTGTGCCCTACACCTCCTCCCACACCCCAACCCCCAGTCCTGAGCCCCCCCTCCTGCACCCAAACTCCCTCCCTCCTTAGTTAATTGGAATTGTTGACTTACTGGCCATCCCATTCCCCCCAACATGCTGAATAACAAAGCTTTTAATGTATTATGTTTCTTATTGTTTCTACAGTAAATGTCATGAAATACTTCCTCACATCTGAAGTCAGGCCAGCTCTTTTACTCTGTTATCTTGTGAGTAATTTTGAAGGAAAAACCAAGATTTCCCCCTTGAGAAAAAAAGCAGGAATAAAGAAGTTCTGTTTTTTCTCCAACAACAAAACTTAATTACAGGATAAAAATGCTGATAAGCCAAACTACCAGCCTTTGTAAGAGAAAAGACATTTCTTTCATTTAGAAAACGTAGGGACTTTTGCACCTGGGCAAACCAGAAGGTGGTGAAAAGAACTTTTGAACAAAAAAAATCTATTTATTTGACTGGTAGTTTTCAGTATTCCCCGGCTGTTCAAAGGAACTACTGTATGAACTTGACCTCTTGATTTTTGATTCTGCAATAAAGTCATAAATCTGTCATATCATAGGTTGATATTGTATTTAGGATCCTGGACTGGGACTCAGAAGATCTGGGTTTCTTTTCTGGCTCCAATACAGGCTGTGACACTTTGGTCAAGTTCACTTAATCTGTGCATTAGTTTCTCCCCCTAGCACTCCATCCTTTGTCATTTTCCACTCAAATCATTTCAGCAATATCATCTTTAAAAAGATGGGAGTAAATTTCTTGTTTTAGAATGTAAGCAAAAGCCTAATAGGAATACATTGTCTCAAGTAAAATTTTACTCCATTTTGTTTATTTTGCTTTATACTCCATTTTGCTAGGTTTGAATTAGTAAGAAGAAATTTTGCCTTGAATTAGTAAGAAGAAATTGTTCTGAGTTTATTCTTTACTGATTGTGTTAATGATTATTTTTAGAAGAATAGAAGTTTTATGGCTGTAAGTGCCTTATTTACTGTTTGTTGTGAGTGAAGAATGTATGGTAATTAACCGAGAAAGGACAGCTAGGCCAGATGGTTAAGAAGGGAGTGGAGGAGTCAAGAGGTGCCAACTTTCACCTGGATGGCAGATTGACAACCCTAAAGCAAAGGCATACACCCCAAGAACAAGATAAAGAGTGAAGCCAGAGGGATGAGATAAGAAACAACTGTGGATAACTCCCAGTAACAACCCAAATAATGCTGATTGGAGCAACCTTGAACAGCTCTGATGTAACACAACAAGTTCCAGAGGCTTGTATGGGAACTTATTACTATAAAAGAAGGGTGTATTGCCATGGGACTTTGGGTTCGTTCTGCATCGACATCAGAGCTTCACACACGTTCGACAGAGCCCACCTCCCCCTCCCCCGTGCAGTTTCAGCTGGCCACTGGAACTGACTGAGCAACACTAAGGACTGGTAACTATAAGATCCAGCTGCAGAACCTTTTTTTTTTTTTTGGGGGGGGGGGGGGGGGGAATGGAAGCATATGCTGATTTTAATGCTTAAACTGTACTCTCAATAAGTGCAGTGTATTGCCTTAAAAGATTCCATGTGCTTCTTATAAGCATAACAAGGAGACTGGTAGTATACTCTGTGGCAAATTGCCGGCACTACTATGACGGGTCCCGCACTTTCTCTTCTTGTGGGGGGGTTTCAGGGTGCCATTTCTTGCCCCTGAACTGGGGTAACAGCTATCCTACTAGTATCCCAGGGAAGGGGAGTGGAGAGGGAGGGACCCAGGCCCGCCCGTTACTCCAGGTCCCAGCCCAGGGGCCCTATGATAGCAGGTGAACCACTTGTACCAGTGATTCTTTCCCCTGGGTTACTTCCCTCTCCTGATCTTCAGCTTGTGGGGCTTCCTGCCTTCCCTCTGCACAAGCCAGGTGTCCCTTTACCTAGGATCTTGGTCTTCTTAGCCCACTGCAGCACTTCTCAAAACTTTCCTCCAAACTGCTCTTTGTTCCACCACCCATCCACTCTGCTCCAGCTCCTCCTCTGGCTGATTGAAGCAGGGGGATTTTATCAGGTGACTGGCTTCAGGTGCTCTAATTGGTTTCAGGTGCTTTTAATTAATCTACAGGGAATAAGGCTTCTCCTCATCCTAGATCACTCTCCTGCTGCCTTCTGGCCATGCTGTATCACAACTCCTAGTCTACTGCCAAAGTTGATGAGTTTAGAGACAGACAGCTACTTAAATAGTGTATATAGGAAATGTTCCCATCCTGGTCTCTTTATCAATGTGAAATGTCCCTACTGGGAGCTGAATTTAAGGCATGTCATCAGTTTATTGATATGTGCTTAAAAATAGTAAGGGGTTGATTGGAACCTTTGTTCCTTTTGATATGTCTTGAGTGGGGGAGTTGACAAAGTACTGGAGTGACCTGTATTGGACAGAGAATTTCAAGGTTTTTCCCTGAATTGGAGGAATGTCTATCAGGATGCAGCTTACTTCCTGCATGACATTAAGCTGAACAACAACAAATCATATTGATTTCTTCCATCCTTAGTGCATTACATATGCTTCCCCATTTAGCTGTTTGGTATGAAAGATAAAAACTTCCCCAAAGATTCCTTGTCACACAAAGGGGGCCAAATCCTGGAGTCCTTATTCAGGCAAAATTTTTCAGACTCAATGGAAAGAAGTAAGAACTGAATAAAATTTAAGAAAGAACTTCAGCCATCATTTACCATGATCTCTTGATAAGAAGCTTTGAGTGCAATTCTGCTCAGTCTAGTCGTTCTAAATCTAATACTTGTCCATAGAAGTCAATGCATTTACTCCTGATTCACAGCAGCATAGCTAAGGAACAGAATCCTAATTTACTTATACCCCGCTCATCTATGTGCCTGCTGAGGTCCATGGTGGGCTAGACTCTCTGCTGGTATATGCTGGCATAGCTTCAGTGACTTTACTGGATCCATGCCACTTTACACCAGCTGAAAAAGAGTACTAGTACATATGTAGGGGAGTGCAGATTGGTGGAATACTTGGTGAAACAATGGTAGTTGGCATGCCCATTTGCTAATTCTTGAGATCTCCATGGTTCTTTCTGAAACTACTTTTCTGTACACCAGTATCCCACTGCATGGGTGGAGGCAAGAACCCCCATTGTGTGAAAAGCATTCTTACTAGACCACTGGCTTGTCAGCTTGGTTATTTGTATTCATTAGATAACAATAGTTAGTCTCTGATATTTGACAAAATACCAGAGAAGTAGTTTATTACTTGCATAAATTCAAGAATCTTGGACTGAACAGGGATTGGATTGCCAGTCACAGAGTGATTTTGGCATCTCGTTCCTATTTTGCTATTATAGTACTAAAGAATGGAAATATCTGTGGTCTGAAAGGTCTGTATCAAAACCATTTCCAAATATTTGTGAACACTGGAAAAAATCATAAACATCAATGAAAAATTCAGAGGAAACTGGACATTTCTCATAAGTAACTTTTCCATGTAATATCTGTCATTGCACGATGCACCCTTTTCTTTCCCTCTCATCTAAGTTGCATGCTAAAATTGATGATTTAACTGAATAGAGCAGGCCATGAATTTATTCCCTGAGGTGGCAGAGATTTAACTGAGAGCAGAGCTGGTCATGAACTATGCCACCTATTATATTTTAGATTAGTTGTTCTTTTATAGTAATGTCTCTGAAAAATCTTAATATTTTATTAAAACCATCTGAGGGATTTAGTCACATAATCTTCCATTAGTTTTAATGAAAAATATTTGTTATTGTCTGTATTACTGTAGAGCCTAGGAGCTGCTGTGCTAACTTCAAGGGAACAAGTAGCCCCAGAGAGTCAAAGGTGTTGTACAGGGTCACCTTAACACTAGGCAGTTAAATATGGTTTTGAGTACTGAGACCTCTACTTGTTTAGTTCCTTGGCAAACATACCATTAAAAATCCTTTTAATCTTTTTATTAAAGATACAGAAAAGAGGCAGAACAATTGAAGCACTTGAAATGAAAAGTATTAAGGCTTTCATTTTAACAATATCCTTTATTTCCTTTTGCTGTCTGACAGCGTCTGAGATGGTAATTGTGACGTTGCACCCCATAATGCTTTATGGGAATATGCTTATGAATGTAAATATGACATAACTGGAATATGTTTTATGCTACATATGCCATGTAACATATCTCTGTAAAGGTTATGATCTACTGAATATATTCATCCTATTTGTATGCATGTATCATTTTTGTATTCGCAGTTATGAATATTGGCTATGTACTTGTTTAATTTTAAGTAGCCCCAGTGAAGCAGTGGGTCAGCTTCCTGAGAAAAGACTATTCTCAGTAAGTGCCCAATCAAGAAACAAGCCAACAATGAACTTGGAGATGCCAGTCCACATCTGAGCTTTCCCAGGAATGTGGCCTAGCTGGTAAGGAACTCAGTCATGAATGGACATGTGACTTGCCCAGGTGACTCCAAAACTCCATCTTGGAGCTGAATTCTGGATAGGAGAGAGGAGGGGGACCACCCACAAAAGAAAGTCTATTTAAGCCCCTGGAAACTCCTCCATTTTGTCTTCAGCTGGCTCAAGAGAGAGCCTCTCCACCCCCAAAGGATACCTGAAAGAAACTGTAACAAAGAACAGTAACTGGGGGGGAGTGATTGCTGGACCCAAACTAGAAGGAGGCTAGTCTGCAAAAGAAGCTTATTGGACCATCTCTGAGGGTGAGATTTTATCTGAATTCAGCTTCTTACTGTATTACGTTTAGCCTTGTGTGTTTTGTTTTATTTTGCTTGGTAATTCACTTTGCTCTGTCTGTTACCACCTGGAACCACTTAAATCCTACTTTTTGTATTTAATAAAATCACTTTTTACTTATTAACCCAGAGTATGTATTAATACCTGGGGGGACAAACAGCTGTGCATATCTATCAGTGTTATAGAGGGCAATCGATTTATGAGTTTACCCTGTATAAGCTTTATACAGGGTAAAACGGATTTATTTGGGGTTTGGACCCCATTGGGAGCTGGGCATCTGAGTGTGAGAGACAGGAACACTTCTTAAGCTGTTTTCAGTTAAGCCTGCAGTTTTTGGGAGATGTAGTTCAGACCTGGGTCTGGGTTTGTAACAGGCTAGTGTCTCTGGCTCAAACCAGGCAGGGCACTGAAGTCCTAAGCTGCCAGGGGAAACAGGCTCAGGGGTAGTCTCAGTACATCAGTTGGCAGTTCCCAAAGGGTTTTCTGTGATCCAACCGTCACAGTAATAACTCTCCTTTTTGGGGGAAAGAAGTTAGATGAAGTGGGCGGAGCTGTTGTTAAAGTTCCATCCCATTCCCTTGAAAACAGAACAAAAGAAGCATGCACACAGGGGGAGAGAAAAGAAGAGTAAAGATAGAAAACACAGATTCCATCTCTGGTGCTGTCTCTTACTTGCAACCTCACTGCAGGAGAAACACCGGCCCAGCACACGGTCTGATCAGACACTCAGAGACCTGGCAAACTCGCACCAGCAGTGGGCTGTTTAGGGCATTGCTTTTATTGGCCTTTCTGGTCACAGGACTACAACAGTATTGCAAAATATATAGTCATGGCTGGCTGAGCCAGGTGCTTATTAGACAGAAGGCAAAAGGAAAGAGTAAGAATAACGTGTGGAAGGAAAAAGACACGTCTGGGAAGGGTGTGTGTGACAAGGTCTCATATCCCAGGTGGTGTTTGGGATTTAGCTGGATCCAGTGGAGGTGGTGATGTCATCTGGGTTCCTCCTTCTGGCCTGGTCAGGACATGTCTCAGGATCTGAACAGCAAAGGTCCAATGGTGACACAGTGAATCCTGGGGTCCCAGGAGTTGGTGGGGGTAGCAGCCATGATGGTGAAGCTTGCTCCTTCTTAGTCCACCTGTCTCCCAGCCAGCCAGCATTTGATCTTCCCCTGAACATAGTTGCTGACTTCCCCTCTGCCCAGGGGGTGCTTGACCCCCACACCTCTGCCCCAGGCCCTGCCCCAACTCCACCCCTTCCCCCAAACCCCTGCCCTGCCTCTTCCTGCCCCTGCTCCACCCCACCCTGCTTCTTCCCCACCTCTTTCCGCCCCATGCCCTGAGCACATCCCATCCCCGATCCTCCCCCCTCCCTCCAGGAGCTGACCTGCACACCACAAAACAGCTGTTTGCGGCAAGCCCAGGAGCACCCATGGAGTCAGCACCTATTAGAGTGACCAGATGTCCTGATTTTATAGGGACAGTCCTGATTTTTGGGTCTTTTTCTTGTATAGGCTCCTATTACCCCCCACCCCCGGCCCGATTTTTCACACTTGCTGTCTGGTCACCGTAGCGCCTATGCCCCTGAAGCCTTTTCTTTAAGGACCCCAAAAGGGAGTGATGGGTGGAATAGTCCATCCTTTCATTACTGTGTTTACCAATTAGGCCTAATTTCTGACACACCAGTTTTGATTGATTGATTTCTGGTCTCACTCTTCTCTTGTTTACAGGCATAATTTCAAACAAGAAGGCCTACTACAATAACTCAAGGACTCTGTTGGACTAATTCAGTCTGTTTGTCTCCCTTTTGTAGTTTTCCCCCATCAGCATTTATTGTTATAGGTGACTGGAAAATTTTATAAACTTTTACGTGCTTTCCCACAGTTGAGCTCACAATTGGGGTAGGCCTGTTAGACCCCCATTATTAAAACAAAGCCCTAGTCATGGACCCCATTATGTTAGGTGCTGTACAAACATGAGACTAAATCCTTAGACTGCTTTGAAAAAT
Organism: Macrochelys suwanniensis; assembly: GCA_033296515.1. Taxonomy (NCBI): domain Eukaryota; kingdom Metazoa; phylum Chordata; order Testudines; family Chelydridae; genus Macrochelys; species Macrochelys suwanniensis. Next base: position 61,487,163 of record CM065784.1, on the reverse strand, counting down.
CCCACCAAACTGTATCAGAGGGCATATATATAGATAGTACTTTATTTATAAGTGTGTGTGTTTGATCTGAAAAGTCAACTTGTATCATCTACAGAGTTAATAGTAGCTTCTCCAACATATTAGATTTAAAAATACCCATAATTCTAATACTGAAGTGGGTGGATGGGAGTGGACCTGCCTAAATGATCCTTAATATTCCATTAAACAGATGTTTTAGATAAAATGTGTCATTGGACCACGCCAAAGATGGTGTCACTCAGATAGTTGCTGAGTAGGGTACATAAAGAAAAGTTAAGCACTAGTAAATATGACTGCTTTATTCAAAGAGCTGACCTGAAGTAGTAATTTGCTTCATTTCTCAGAAAGAGGATATTATCGTTTTCCACGTTATCAGATAGTTAAAGTTTATCTTTTCAGTGTGGATATTAGTCAGTGAACCAGCATCCAAATTCTTAGGACAGCAGAACAGACATTGCAGGAGTCATAAAGCAACATAGCGATTTTAAAAATAATTTGTTTTATTGTCTTGCGTGGCTAAAATTAGCCCTGCAAAAATGAAGCATTTTTTTAAAAGGGTTCAGTTAATAAAGATAGGAGTTTAGATTTAAATTCATAGGACCAAATCCATTCTTGGTACAACTGAATTGAATTTATCTCTATTGAATTTGGCAGTTGGTGTGCTTTAATTTAAATATTATCTGAGTTTTTGCAAATAAGAATAAACATTTCCCTAAAATCAGTAACGCCCACAATGGGAAAAAATTGTTAGGACTACTTAAGAATAGTTAGTAATCCTGATGAGTAACCATTTTACCTGACCTCTCAACTATAATCTGTACTTTGGCTAACACTCATTAAGTATCTCCTCCAGAAGGGTTGTTTCTCAGTGCATCTTAGCTCCCATATGTCTTCTGAGCTGCATTTTATTTTGAAATGTGTAATAAATAAAATGATTTTTTTTAAACCAAAGTTTTGATGGTGCCATTATAACTCATTTGCCTTTCAATATAACCATCTTATTCACTATGGAACAGCCCAGGATCTGTAATTTGCATGGAAATAATCCCCTTTGTCTTTTCCTCATCACATACAACCCAAAGTATTTCTCTCCCTTCCAAAAAATGTCCATGAGCTGTGTTGCTCATGAATGCCTTTAATTGATCAAAATAGCCCTGGCATAATGCCACCCTTACTATTATGTATAATAAAAGCCCCTAAACCTCATTAACTGACCCTGCTTCACCAAAGAAACACAAATGACATAGCAAAGCAAAAGAACTTCCCAGCAATAACAGGAGAGTACAAGAAAGCAAATGAAGAACGGGGCTTTTCATTAACTTTGTTTTAAACTTTGATAACATTATCCAATAGTCACACTGTAGAAATGCTAGCAGCAGTTAATGAGTTGTGGGAAACCATAATGAAATGCCCAAATATCACAGATTCACCATGCCTTTCTCACTAGGTCTGGGCACAGAAAGGAAATAAAACACAAGTAAAGCCAGTCCTATATTCAGTGGGCTCTAGAGATGTCAGCTGAAGTCAATGGAGGTTATAGAAGGTTAAGATGCTTGTTTAGCTCTAAATGGATCCCACAAAACCCCAGACTGTGAATAAAATAGATTGTACTCTGCCAGAACCAGGGCCAAATTCTGCACTCACACACTGATTATTTTGCTTCCAAGGTGTCAAATGAGGACACATCCTATGTGTTTGGATATACTGTGCCAAATCTGGCTATTGCATGGCAGTGAGTTCTAAGTACGGGCAAAGATCCCTTTGATTTCAAGTAATGTGATGGAAAATCTGAGTATAATGGATTTTTTAAAATGGAGTATAATGGACTATTTAAAAAAAATCCTCCCTTCTTTTAATGTTTGTATACTCTTAACTACAGGCTGGATCCTTAACTGTATTGTACACCCACTCAATACAGTGGTTGGGAAAATGACTGTAAACCACCTTTACTCCTCCTTTGATCTTGGAGGTAGATGTGGGCCAAACCACACTCCAGGTACACATTAAAGCTATGGTGGATCGATTCAATATCAGTGATTTAAATCTTTGATTTAAAATCATGATTTAAACCAACAAGCAGGAAACCTTGAACTAAATAATCAAATTTAATTGTGTTTTGCATTCATACTTTGTAGTTATTTTCCTAAAGAAAGGTTAATTCTCATTGATTGGTTGGTAACCATTAATACATGTTGACTGGCAACTAAATATAGCCTTTATGCTAAATTTGGTGCTTCTTTTTGCTAAGCAGGAAATACACTATATCTATATACATTTACTTAAGCAATTATAGAGCTTAACATAGATTTATTCAGATTCTTAATTTTTACCTCTTTTATGATGTTAGGAAATGGTGGATAATGCATTTCATATTTACTGGATGGCGATTAACTAACTTGCAATTTGTGTCAAGCTCTATTTTATGAAAATTCAAATTAAATTACAATGCATAAAAACAGCATTTAATTTTTATTAAACAAAACTACTTTAACTGTGTTGAATACATAAGAAAAAAAGTTTATGAAATCATGTTTTGCATTTAAAACTAACTGATATATTAAACAACGGAAATAGTATCTGTAGTTAGTGAATTGAATTGTTTCTGGTCACCTTGTCAAGATTTTAGAACTAGTAGATCTCATCCATTCACATCTAGTTTTTATTCAAAGATTGGAAGAGGAAAACAAGCTTTCCTGTATTTTTAGCTCAGGCAGTTTCTTAACTCTGAATGAACTAGTCACTGAACTGAACTAGCTGAATAAATTGAAATGAAGAAAATATGCTCTCTGCACCTATAGAAGAGGTGTCAGCTGTCAAAAACTGGTTTAGCACTTGAGTAAACTCTGATTCCAGGTGCTTAGCCAGCAACTTCCACCAGTTCAGTTGTTTAATTTTGAAACTTGGCTGAAAACAAGTACCACTTAATATTTTTAAATTTTAATTTAAATTATGTTAATAGATTATTAGTTTAGGCCTTAGCATAGGTTATCTATTCCAAAATTAATTTTAAATAGATTTATTTTTTTTAAACTCCAATTTAAATATATTTTTTTTAATCAGTTTTTATCCACCTTGACGAGAGCAGTCACAGGGCTGCTCTAATTTATGCTGACTGAAACAGTATTGCACTCTGACATACACCAGAATGCTTCCGAGACTGACAACACTAGCTTTGCACCAGCCAAGGTTTCCCTTATACCGGGAGAATCTTCAGTTGTCTGATTAAGGCAGCTTTAAGTCCCCATTTGCACTGCTGAAGCAGCACAGAGAGAATTGGAGCAGGACTAGGAATTGGCCCTTGAACTATCTGCCTTACAATAACCAAATTTGGCATTGTACCCTAGAGACATGCTATGTGTCACTCCAAGCAGAATACTGAAGAGATCTGCTACACAACTAGACCTATATTTTCCCATTCAAATACTTCCAGAATAAAAGAACGCCTATTAAAGGAGGCACATCTACAAGGCACATCTATCGTTGACTTCACAGAGAAAGGAGGAAATGTTTCAATGACACAGAGGGTGCAACTAAAGGTGCCAAATCCTGAAGTCCTTATTTCTTATTCATTTATTTCTCAAGTAGAATTCCCATGACCCCATGGGAGTTTTGCCTGAGTAAAGAGTGATTAAGAAACAAATAAGGGCTTCAAGATGTGTCCCAGTATTAATGCTAATATTAACAGAAAGCTTTTGTTGGTGAGTTGTGTTTGGGTGTTTTTGTATAACAATAGAGGGCCTGGTCCTCAGCTGGTGTCAAGTAGGATTACACACTGACTTTTAATAATGCCTCCTAGCTCTTATAAAACCCAGCGCTTTTCATCAGTAGATCTTAAAGTGCTTTACAAAGAAGCTCAGTATAATTTTGCCTATTTTACAGATGGGAAAACTAAGGCACAGGGAGGTGAAGTGATTTGCCCAAAGCCTCCCAGCAGGCCAGTGACAGAGCCAGGAAAAGAACCCAGCTCACCTGAGTCCCTTCCCGGTGGTCTATCCACTAGAACATGCTGTCTACCAGTTGAGGATTTGACCCGTGGTATCTGTTGGCTTCATGCATCTGAGACACAAAGAAAAAAATCTATTTTCAGTAAAGAACTAGAATGTATGATTTAACCTCACTGTAATGCTGGAAAACGTTCCGTTTGAATTCTTAAATGCTTTTCTGCTCATTTAATATTATTTTCTATGCACCAAAATGCACACCAAAGACATATTGTGCAATCTGTCCGTTGCATATCAGAAAGCCACATGTGTTATTTAAAATTTCCTTATGAATGCCACACATGCAACTATTTCCATTCAACAGCAACTCCCTTTGCTTCCCTGCAGACAGTGACCTAAAGTGATTCATTCATAAGGCTAGAATTTATTTTTGGTGGGATGCTGGGTTTATAAAGACAGCCAATATTTCTAAACAAGTCCAGAAATCTGGAAATGTTTTCCAATTTCCTCTTGCTGAACACGAAAGCTTCGCCCACGAAAGCTTACGCCCAAATAAATGTGTTAGTCTCTAAAAGGTTCCACTAGTACTCCTCTTTGTTTTTGTTTTTGCTAAACACTGTTATTCCATTCTACAGTGTCGTTAGAAGGAGCTAGTAGCTAAAGGGAAGCAGCTGGGAACATAGGGAAGTCACTCTGAATTCTACACTTCAGTCTTCCTTCAGCTGTGGAGGTTACATCCATTACAGAGCTATTTTCTTCTAACAGAAGCAAATTGGTATGTGGATTTTTGTGTTTGTTTATTTTAACTGTTTTGAGCTAATTAGTATTCCAGCAATATGATTCCTGAAGACAAACAAGCAACATGAGATAACACCCTCTGACTAAAAGGGTTTCTCTGAAGAAAGGGCTTGATTTTCATTTACACTAAGGTTAGCTTTGCACTAGTCTGGCAGCATCAAGGAATCTGAAAGTGGGAGTGAGTTACATTTTTAATAGCTTTCTACTAAAGTGCATTTACACCCACTTTAAGTCCATTTATGCTGCCAGAGTGATGCAACATAACCTTAATGTAAACAAGAATCAGGATCAGTCTCTCTCTCCCTGGGTGCTTTTTGTTTTGACTTTAATGAGTTAGAATTGTTTAGGGATTGCACAAATTTGCTATATCTCTAAACCAATTCCAATCTCACTGGAAATAAGCATATGGGTCTGACCCAAAGCCCCCAGAAGTGAACAGAATCTTTCCACTGACAGTATGAGCCTGATCCAAAGCCTTATTGAAGAGGTAGTTCTAGAAAAGAAATCAAGAATCCTCATGAGCTCAGATAATCAATTAATAAGATCATTCCATACATCAGAATTGGGAAGTAATTAGTATTGAGCAAAGTCTTGTCCTGCTTTGGTGTAGTGACCAAGAAAGTGTGTGTGTCGAGGTAGCAGACAGTGGAGGACAAAGTAGACTTGTTAGTTTCATTATACAGTAGTACAGGATAGGATTCAGTTCTATATTTGCAATAACCACAGAATTGTCAGATTTTCTAAGTGAAATCTAATACAAACAAAATTTTCACAAAAATCAATTACAGTTAATTTAAACTCCTTCCAGAATCCTATTAACGGAATCTCTGAACTAACCACGTAAACAAAGGAAACAGGAAGTTTTATAAACGCTGTACAGGAGAATTTATTTTTTAAATAAAAAAGTTATATTGTTGAATAACTTTTGAAAATTATTACAATAGTTTACATCTTTTAGGGGAGAAGAGGGAGAGATCATCAGGCTAAAGGAAGAAAATGGACACACCAAATTTGGAAAACTGTAGAACATTGTATAAACTCCATAGGTCAAATCCTGCAGGCTCTACTCAGCCCTTAGGTTTCAATGAGTTTGCTCATGCTTAAATTTATGCACATGCTTACATACCTTGCTAAATCAAGGCTTGAGAATTCACAGAAATGTAGGACTAGAAGGGAATGTACCTTGACAGGTCATCTAGTACTCTAGTCCATCTCCTCTGCACTGAGGTAGGATTAAGTATACCTGGACCATTGTAAATATTTAATCATTTGCTCAGGATTTAAATGACTTTGATTAGCTAACTTCATTATTGTTTCACCTGCCTTGAAATAGGAAGTGCAAGCCTCTGATAACCTGCTCTAAATCTACCCAGTGTCACTTCCACACAATTGAAAACTCCACCAACCTAATTCCCCCTCTTCCACGTATGCCAGGGAAGGGCAGACAGGGCACAGCTCCTATCCTATTGGTCTATGCACCTCGACCTTATCATGTTTCTCTGACTGTATAAATATCTGTGTACTGTATGTTTCATTCCATGCATCCGATGAAGTGGGTAACAACCCACGAAAGCTTAAGCTGAAATAAATTTGTTAGTCTCTAAGGTGCTACAAGTTTTTCTTTCTTATTTTTGTTTAGCTCCTATCAAAGTTACTGTTAGCATGTGAGAGAGAACAGGGAGTGAGGGAGCTGCCTGCAGGAGATTTGAAGCCTGGAGCAGACTTACTAAATGAGCCAACCAGAGACACCTGGTGCAGGGAAGAAACCTCTAGGACTGTGGTCCCCAAACTGTGAGGTGTGCCACCCTACAGAGTGCTGAGAAACATTGGGGGGTGGAGGGGAAGCGGTGGTGGTGCGCAGGCCAGCTCCCATGGGGGGCAGGTAGGGAGCACCACCCAGCCCCACTCTGCCCCCATCTCTGCTCCAGTCCCACCCCCAGCCACCCAACCACAGCTCTGCACCCAGCCACTACCCTGGCTGCCGGCCCCCACCACAGCCCAGCCATGGCTCTTCTTCCAGCCCCACCCATAGCCTTGGCCCCCAGCCAGGGCTCCGCTCCCAGGCCCTTTCCTGGCTCAGCCCCAGACCTACCCCCAGCCTTGGGACCCTTACCCCTGTCAGTCCCTGCTCTGGGGTGGGTCAGTGGATGGGGTAAGGGGGCGCAACCCTCAAAGTTTGGAGACCACTGCTCTAGGAGCTCTTCATTACAAAAGAGTTGAAGGAATTCTGCAGGGAAAGGGGCTGACTGGGAGAAGATCCAAGGGAGTCCGCTTGAGCAGGGCAGCTAGCGCCGGATACAGATTGGGACAGATTTCTGGGGACTCTGAGTGATTGGATAAATTCTTTTTTTGTTGGGTTGGTTTTTTGAAGCTTTGAGAAAAAAAGAAAACCAGACCCCCAAGAAGGCCTGTGATTGAAAGGAGAAAGACTGTGTGGGGTTTGTTTAAGGAGCCCTGAAGAATAAGAAGAAAACAGAGGTGGGGCACTGCAGAGGCTCCCCTGGACATGGGGGCACTCAGGTGCTGGCCACCCTAATACACCTGGCACCTGAGCAGGGACTCTTAGCGTCCCCTTCTCCAAGAGGGGCCATGGAGGAAGTCTTGTGATTAATGATACAGCAGCAACAGGCAAAGAAGAAGCAAAATCATCTGCTCCAGGAAGCCTTACTAGCCACCCAGCAGCATATGCAGGAGGCCTAACTGGCTGAACGGGAACAGAATTGGTAGTTCCAGGCCAAGGTGGCCAGGTTGCTTGTGCTAGGTTTGCTGGGTGCTCCTACAAGGGTGTTCCCCGCTGAGGCTCTCCCAGGACCCACCCTAACCAAGCTAACTCTACTGACCTGGGAGCCTTCCTGACAGCTGAGTGGGTGGCAGCCACCACTGGCTGGGAGAGGAGCACCCCCTCACCCTTTAGTCACATGGGAAGGCTAGGGTTGCCAACTTTCTAATCGCACAAAACTGAACACCCTAGCCCCTCCCCACCCTTTCCCAGAGGTCCTGCCCCCTGCTCATACATTTCCCCCTCCCTCGGTGGCTTGCTTGATGCTCTCCCCCACCCTCACTCACTTTCACTTGGCTGGGGCAGGCGGTTGAGGTGCAGGAGGGGGTGAGGGCTCCAGGGTGGGGCCAGAAAGGAGGGGTTCAGGGTGTGGGAGGGGGTTGCGGGTTAAGGCAGGGGGTTGGGGTGGAGGAGGAGTCAGGGCTCTGTCTGGGGATGCGGGCTCTGGGGTGGGGCCGGGGATGAGGGGCTTGGGGTGCAGGAGAGGGCTCCAAGTTGGTAGGTGGGGCGTGGCCTTACCCCTGGCCTTACCCCTGGCCAGGACCATCCCTAGGGGGCTGCCGGGCCCAGGACATAGGGGCTGGGTTTCTAATCTGCCGGGGGGGGGGGTGCTCCCCCCTCTGGCTCTGCCCAGGCCCCACCCCCACTCCATCCCTTCCCCCAAGGCAGGGCCGGCTCCAGGCACCAGCGTACCAAGCATGTGCTTGGGGCGGCACCTTAGGGGGGGTGGCGCTCAGGGTTGTGCTTTTTTTTTTTTTTTTTAAACGTTGCGGCCGGCTGCGAGAGCGGGGGCGGGGCCAGGCTGGCCGCGGAGCTCCGGCCGGGAGAGCGGGGCCCAGGCCGGGCTGGCCGCCCTCCCCGCGGAGCTCCGGGAGAGCGGGGCCCGGGCCGGGCTGGCCGCCCTCCCCGCGGAGCTCCGGGAGAGCGGGGCCCGGGCCGGGCTGGCCGCCCTCCCCGCGGAGCTCCGGGAGAGCGGGGCCCGGGCCGGGCTGGCCGTGGAGCTCCGGCTGCGGCTGGGAGAGCGGGGCCCGGGCCGGGCTGGCCGCCCTCCCTGCGGAGCTCTGGGAGAGCGGGGCCCGGGCCGGGCTGGCCGCCCTGGCTGCGGAGCTCCGGCAAGGAGAGGCGCTGGCGGCGGGGGGAGGGAATTGTTGCCGCGCAAAACTGGGGGGCGGGGGGTTTCGGTGGGGCGGCGCTTGGGGTGTTTGTTTGTTTTTTTTGCTTGGGGCGGCCAAATAGCTAGAGCCGGCCCTGCCCCAAGGCCCCACCCCCACCCTGCTTCTTCCCACTCCCAACCTGCCTTTTCTCACCCCACCCCTTCCCCACCCAGTTCCTCCCCCACGCACGCTGTGTCCTCACTCCTCTGCCCTCTCCCCCAGCACCTCCTGATGTCACAAAACATCTGATCCACGGTTGGCGCTGAGCGGGAGGGGTAGGTGCTGATCGGCGGGGAGGAGGAGATTCTGGTAGGGGGAGCTCCTTCTTGCCCCGCCTGCCTGCCGCTCGCCTCCCCATTCACCTCCTCACCCCGCTCGCCCACCCGCCTCACCTCCCTGTCCCCTCTCCAGTTTCCAGCCAATGGGAGTGCAGAGCAGGTTCTCGGGAGGGTGGGGGGGAAACGTGGAGTCTTGTAGCCTCCCTCCCCTCCCCTGCCTAGGAGCAATACCTGCTGGCCGCTTCCGGGGCGCAGCACGGAGCCAGGACAGATAGGAACTAGCCTGCCTTAGCTTCACAGCACTGCTGACCGGACTTTTAATGGCCCGGTTGGCGGTGCTGACTGGAGTCGCCAGGGTCCCTTTTTGACCAGGTGTTCCAGTCGAAAACCGGACACCTGATCACCCTAGGGGAGGCCTAAACTAGTTGCAGGGCCTTGAGTACAGATGAAGCCCAATCTTACTCTACTCTGAAGGCAGCCATATTGGATTATCTTGGACTCATTCCAGAAATCTATTATAGGAGGTTTCATAAGGAACCATTTCTAAAAGGGGCTGTCACCCAAGAGCTCCGCAACTTGGCCACTCACTGGCTGACCCCAGAAACTAAGACCATGGGTGACCTGATGGATAGCATTGTTTTGGAACAGCATTTACAAATTCTCCCCATAGCAGTACAAGCCTGGTTTTGTCAGTTCTGCTCACTAACCATCACAGAGGCTGCAGAAATAACAGAAAGGTTTCTAGAGGCGGAAGCTTCAGGCATTAGGATAATTCCTCCTAACCCTCCCCCCGCCCCGCAGTAACTCAAGGGTTGTTGGCACTGCTCCAGGTTTCGGCACCCCAGGAATGAGGCGGTGCCCTTGGTATTGGGCCCCCTCAAGGGACAGAGTCTCTACCTTCCTGGAGATCTCCAGTCAGAGGCGCTTTGAGACCCCAGGATCCAAGCGGGCCTTTGTTGACCATTCAAGAGGGGCCGATCATATGTTATTGCTTTAGGCAGTTGGGACATAGGCAGTGAGAGTGTCCCATGATGGAGTGTGACTATCTAGGGTGTCACTTTGGCAGGTAGGGTAAGACCTCAAATCTGTCAACGAGGGATGCCATAAGACCCTTCCTGGTTCCCATCCAGATAGAACCACACTGGGTCCTGGGAGCAGTACTGTCCTAGAAGTTCCACAATCAGGAACATCCTATCCTGTAGGACTAGGAAACTCCTGGACCGTGAAATGTGGTATTGGTCCTCCAGAAGGAATACAGGTCAGTGTAGCCTGGCACTACTGTCTGCGTTGTATTCCCTTTTTCCATATCACCGACCATGCGGTGCTCTGATGGCTCCAGATGATGAGAGATTCAAATGCCTGGGTTACCCATTGGTACCCTGCCGTTTTGTTTTCCTGGACAGCGTTGTCCCGGCAAGAACCACCAGACTACAGACCTTCTGTCCAGGACAGACAAAGATGGTGAGCCATGCGGTCAGAGTGGTGAGGGGTATGTGAGAGCAAAGGGAGTGATGGAGCCTGCCTGACTTGAAGAACTAGAGCAGGCTTGCTAAACCAGAGACACCTGGTGAAGCAAAGAAGCCTCAGGCAGCTGGTTCCTTACAAGAACTAAAGCAGTTGGGATGGGTGAGGGACTGCAGATTCTTGGGGACTCTGTGAGTGATTAGGGAAATGCCTTTTTTGTTTGCATTTTTTTTTTGAGCTTTGTAAATAAAGAAAACCAGACCCCTAAAAGGGCTGTGATTGAAGGAGAAAAACAAACCCACATAGTCTCAGGAGCCCTGAAGAATCAGGTGCAGGGCACTGCAGAGGCACCTTGGCCTCATGTAGATGATCTGGTGGTGGCCACCCTATTACACAGTGCTTAAAGTGGGGGAAGGGAAGTGCTTGCAATGGGTCAAAGACCTTGCTGAGGGGTGTACTTTAAGCATTGTCTTACTAAAGCTGCTGCTGTGAGGTTGAGAGAGTCCCTGTCCATTACCCCACACTCACCTCCACACACCTTTTTCAGACCACTTTAAGCACCACTTACTGTAGCTTTGAGGCTTCTATAACCAGCATGGAGTGGGCTCTAGTGTCACTCTTTGGCCTGAGAGATAGGATTCCTCCTTCAAGCTTGGCACAGCAGCAGAGAGGATTTGGTCCTGAGAGGCTGAATTCTGTAACTAGATCCATATAGGTGGGCTACTGAGGTTAGTCAGGGTCTTGCCATATTTTTCCTCCCAGTTCTAGAACTGGTGGGGGCTTTTAATCACTAATGATAATCTTCATGACTAAGATGCTGACTAGTATAGATTCTCCTTTTTACTCTGCACTGTTGCTTCTGATCTGACAAGCTAATGAATAATTTCTGGGATGCTATTAACTACTATTTTAGGAAGCTCATATTTCAGCTAGCTAGCTTGATTCAAAGAGGTGAAGTTATAATTGTCCTTGCTAATAATAAAATCTTGTGTCTTTATGCATTCCCTTCTGACTATGCCAACAAATTTTCCACCTGGATTTCTAGATCCATTATTACTCTTGTTTTCACCTAAAGAATGGGGACATTGTATACCTCCAGACAATGCTGACCTACTGTTTAGAGAGTGGTATTCTGTATACTGCTCTTGGTAGAGGCCTATTTATTCATTACACAATACGGAATCTGTGCCAACAGTTTAGCCATGTGTTTCTCGTTCTAATGAACAGATACCTGGCTGACTTTCACTCACTGGCTCCACGAGCATTTTGTTTTAAATCCAGTCACTCAGAAACTAACAAATTCACAACAGTGCAGGGCTACATTATGGCTGCCCCTGTGCTGTGTACTAAAGGGAGAAGAGGGTGGAAGGCAAGGCCTTCTCCTCCAGCACCCTGCGACACAGCAAATGTAATATGAAAGAACCACACTGGCGCAGTGTTTACTGACTACATAACGGGCCTAACTCCATATATACACTACTGCTACGGTTGCCACCTCTGAGGTACAAAAACCAGGATATGCGGGATGATTCTGAGTCCATAAAACGGGACAGCTGGCAGTGCATATTGAACATACTTGCAGATATTCCAGGACAGCTACCTCATAAAAAGAGGCAGTCATTGGAAAACCTGGACAGCTGACAACCCTATGCTCTGACACAGCTTTGGTGGCTTCTGCAACAGAAGACGGTGAGGGTCACTAGAGGGCTCAAACTACTTTAAAGAGCTATTACTCCATTCCTATAACTATATACCCTCAGCCCTGTCCCCAGCATGCCCCCTTTTCTGGGGCACATGCAGGGTGGCAGGAAGCATAAGATCCAACATCAGCCCTAGGATGCTCCTGTACTGGGAGAATTGTCCTGTCTAGTTACAGCCCCTTAACACAGGGCCGGCTCCAGGCACCAGCTTTCCAAGCTGGTGCTTGGGGCGGCATCGAGAATGGGGTGGCAGTCCGAGTCCCACGGCGGCAATTCGGCAGTAGGTCCGCCGCTCTTCCCGCTGCTGAATTGCCGCCGCGGGACTCAGACTGCGGCAGCAATGGGGCGGCAGGTTCGTCGCTCTTACCTTGCCGCCGCGGGACTCGGAGTGCTTGTGTCGCGGGCGGGGCCCCGCAACGTCTCCCTGCGTCAGGGGAGGGGCCCCACAACATCGCCCGGCATCAGGGGCGGGGCCTGCAACGTCGCCCGGCGTCGGGGGCGGGGCCGCGGCGACTGCTTGGGGCGGCAGAACTGCCAGAGCCGCCCCTGCCTTAACACCGCCAGGCTGGCATATGGAGGCTTTACTTTACTGCACTAGGGGATCCCTCAAACCAAATGACCAGCTCTAACTCAGATGTAACTTTTCTCCAGCGATGGGGCTCAAAAGGATGCCTATGACACCAGTTGTTGCAGTTTAGGCTTGCAAAGTTGACTCAGTTGCAGGTAAATCCAGAGAGGTCAGGCACTGCAGCTCTCTGCCCTCCCCGTCAGCAGCAATAGGTCCAATTCCCTCGTAGCTCATTCCCCACAGAGTCACCATCTTTCCTTCTTTGTCTGCTTTTGGCTTGTCTCTGAACCTGCTTCCCCCATCCCTCTCTTCTGCAGCACTCATCTGCCAACCCAGTCAGCTCCTGGCCAAACACGTTATTCCCAACCGCCACCTCCCCTCAATTTTTAGTCTCTCTGACTGTTCCTCCTGCACTGGTAGATGTGGCTACATCCTTTCCCTTCTGGTGCAAGACTCTCAGGCTTCACCCACAGGCTTCTGCAGAGGTGGAAGAGAAGCACACAGGAAATATTCTGCATCTCTTTTTCTACCTTGGATCCTACTCATCTGCTCGTGGTTCCTTGGCCAGAGGAGCATTTTGCCTTTCAATAGAACAGAAGGATAACATCATTAATTCTTATATTTTTGCCTGACTGAAACCATTGAGTGCTGCTGTAGTAGCAGGCTGAATGTTCATGGATTCATTATTGCAGGCCCTTTAATACTGAGGTCCTTGCTCAGGTTTTAGGTATAAACTCCCGCTGACAGTAGTGAGGTTTTGCCTGCATAAGGATGGAGTCCAAATGGTGGAAGGAGCTGGGGAGGGGGTTATCCCAGAGACTATAGTAGTTGTTCCCCTTTATTTATTTATTTATTTGCTTGGACTCCTATTCTGTTCCCTTGGGCAGGTTAACTCTGGCAAGTGACGTTCAAGGCATCTGAAAAACACCTGGATAGCAGCACACACAGAGAGAGGGGGGGAGTAGTGGTGTGTGAGTTGGAGCACTGGGTTATTGCCCACTTCTCAATTACTTCTCTCTTTCATGCATATATACTTTCTGATGAGAGGGAAAGAGCTTTCACTGTTTAATTTGCAGGATCTGTGGCCTGCTACTAGGACCACAGGAAGATTAAGGGGGACACAGAGGAAGTAGATAGTTGGAGACCTCCTTTGACATTTTGCCCTGTCCCTCTTTGCTATGTCCTCACTTCTCTCTTGTCTTTTCTTCCCCTTCCTTCAAAATGTTCTTTCCTCCCAACCCCCCCTCCTGTTCCTCTCCCCTGTACTTCCCAGTAAATAGATATTAAATAGTCCCCAGTACTGAGGCCACCAGCCTCCTTAACAGGGGTGTCATTTGCTATGGGACAAGGGGGGCAGTTGTCCCCCTGGCCTTGGGTTGCTCCCCCCAACTTTTCATAGGTCTCTGTGCTCCACCTTCCTCCCCCAACTTTTGCAAGATACAATATAATCACATAATATTTTATATGCTGACACAGCTTTGCTTCCCCCAGAATTTTTCAGAAAAGTTGCTCCTGCTTCTTGAATATACTTAAGATGTTTCACCCTGAGTTCAACCAGTGTGGTCTAGTAGGCACTAGACTGGCATTCAGGGGGCACAGATTCTATCTGCATCTCTGCCACTGACCTGCTATGTGACCTTGGGCATCACTTCTGTCTCCACTGCCATCCTTCATCAGTCTGGTCTGTTTAGACTGTAAGCAGGGCAGGAACTGTTTCTCACTATGTGTATGTACAGAACCTAGCACAATGAAGCCCTGACCTCAGCTGGTGCCTCTGTGTACTCTTCTATAAAGGTTAATCTCCTAAAACAATTGTGATCATGGCACTGCAAGCTCTGTACGCCATCTGAAGTCTGCCAGATGAAAAAGCAGGGGAAGCAGTGGTGATTAGTGAACAGCAAGCAAATGCAGCTGTTTGCAATGTAATACTTTATCCACCTGTCTCTCCTTCCTTCTAAGGATCTCAGGTGAATGAACTCAGCCTCCTACAATCTCTGGGAGATGGTGAAGTATTATCAGCCTGCAGGGTGCCCAGCACCCTGAACTCCCATCTTTAGAATGGCTTAGTACCCTGCAGAATTGAGCCCTAAGTGAGAAGGAAAGTGAAATACCCAAGGAGGCCTGTGGCAGAACCAGGAACAGGGTCTAGATTTTCTGGCACCTAGTTCTCTGCTTTAACCACAAGTCCATCTTTTCTGTTCAGTGGCTGGGAAAGCTCCCAGTGCCATGCTCGGTTGGAGGGGGGGCTTTGTAAATGTCTAGCCCTCCTGGAACATGATGATTGATTAAAAAAAGTATGAAAGAAACCTCTGTTCTTGATGGATGTCCTGGGGCCTTGTACAATACATGGACCCTAGATATAAGCCCCTTCTGCTCCCCACCATAGCGAGAGGATCTATATAATGTGAAAGCACCTGTTCATTGAACAGGTATAATCACGAGAAAAGAGACTGTGCTCAAAGCAATGTAGTGTTTATATAAGTGCTAAACAAAATCCTATTCCGTTGCTGGACACCAACCAATTGTAAAGCAAGAGGACTATATGCCTCCCACCCATCACCTAGAGAGTTACGGGAAAACATCTCCTGCACTGTCCATCACGCTTAATCAGAATATTGACATCACAGCAGTTAGCTGATTTAGTAGCTCAGGTGCCTGAAAAATTAAACAGCAGGTAGCTCCATCAGGAGGGAGTGTAAGTATTATGGCTGTGATCCAAAGAAGGGATTGCTGGAGCTCTAGAATGAATGGAAGGCACGCCCAACCTGTTTGAAATAATCATTCATGTGCATGCCACTATGCAGTAATCTAAGTAGCAGAGGGGTAGCCGTGTTAGTCTGGATCTGTAGAAGCGACAAAGAGTTCTGTGGCACCTTATAGACTAACAGACGTATTGGAGCATAAGCTTTCGTGGGTGAATACCCACTTCTTCGGATGCAGTGCTAATCTAAGTAGGTTCATTAGCACTCCACAGTTAGGCTTTGTCAGCTGGTGAGTGGATTAGTTGAATCTCTGGCACACCCTGCACCTGGAGTGTGGGATTTACTGTTGAGATGGTATGGATGTGAATTCACATGCTGTGTGTCTCTAACGTACGCTTACTGGCTCTGATCTGGCAAACCATCCAGAAACTGCAGCTGCTTTCCAGGTGGGTCCAGTTTCCCCATAAAGGACCGTAAGAATGGGGAGGGCGGGCAGGACTTGCTATAATATAGCATAATCGCCTCTCAGGGTAGGGATATATAGTCTCAGAAGAGGGGTGTTGTGGCTCCCTCCTTCCACTGCAAATGAGGGGTTAGCATTTATGTTTAAAAAAGAGGGAAGGGTCTTGTGGTTTGGGTACTGGACTGGCACTCTGGGTTTAATTCCTGGTTCTATCACAGGGCTTCTTGTGTGACCCAGTCACTGAAATCTCTCTGTGCCTCAGTTCCCTTGGGGATAATGTTACTTCCCTTGTGAGGTCAAATTCACTAGTGCTTGTGAGGTGCCTAGCTCCTATAGACAGGGCATGTAAGTGCTTAGTTCTGGCACAGAGCATGTACTGTAGGCACAATGCTATATTTCAAATTGCAATGGCCCTTTCCCCCTAAACTCTTATTTTTACATACTGTTGTAAAGGTTCTCATGCTTTATTGACAAGTAGGCCACACTTTAACAGAGATTGTCTCATGTCCATTCTCCCTTCCTGTCCATAATCATGCCGACCACTTCTATTATTCTTGAGCCTATAACATACCTGTAGCAACTACAGCAATTCCATACATAGAAAAGTAATGTTAGGGAAGGTGTTTGTATATTTTTTAACATGTGGAAGCATGTGGAGGAGCCAACACCATGTGGAATATGTGAAGGAGCCAACACTATAGACCCAACCAGCTTCCACAAGCCACCATCAATCATTCCATGGAGTTGGATAATTCCTGCTTTATTATATTTTCTGAACGTCTCAGTGCTTAGGGCCTGTGTAAATCACTTTTGATAGCTGGCAAAACAGGTTTGTGTTTTGAATATGGCAGATATGTAGGTAACAGTGCATGTCTGGCCTTGTTCAAAGAAAGCTGCTTTTGACATAACAGCATTTAGGAGATGTAGAAATAACACGCTGCACATGAACATGGAATGCTCCTTCACTCAGAGAGATGTAATGAAGAGACTGCTACAGACATTCAGTCTGTGCTTGCTTGAATGATTGTTTGCAACTTACCCATGTCTGTAGGGGAACTCTATTTAGCTATTTTGTCCATTGCATAGCCAATTCTTGGTGTCCAAATACAGGCTATGGAATCACATCATTATCAGTCATCTAGCATAGGCTAGAACAGTAATCTTGATTACTACTCACATGACAAATGTAGTGGGCCTGATTCTGTTCTGCACATACCGGTGCTACACCTGTCACTCCATGACTTCTGTAGAGTTATTCTTGATTTACACTGGAGCAAGTGAAGTCAGAATGAGGCCCCACATCATTAGATGAAAATGCAAATTCCAAATAGTTTTATCAGGATAAGTCTGAGTCTGCTCCATCTCTCATATCTTCTTTTGACTCTGAGATGCTATATGTACCTCTCTGTATGTACGGCAACATTTTTGCCAAACTGAGATTTCTAGCTATTTATAGTGTCTGCAGTGACTATCTGGCTCATGATGCAGAAACCAAGGAAGCTGAATCACTGTCCCGACCCAGCTATTTAAAACCTTCTAAGAAATACTTTTATTTTAGTTAAGTACCTGAAACCAAATGAAAAATGAGATTCATTCCTCTTTGTTTTGCTCTTGTTTATGGATAACATGCACAGCTGTCCATGCTTGGAGGTTTGTAATCTCAGCAATAATCCTGGTGGGATTTACAATTTCCACAGGCATCTTTGTGGACCTTTGTCAAAGATCCCCTACCTTTAAGTAGCCTGGGGGAGCTATCTCTGACGAACTGTACACAGCCCATCTGCTCTTTGGAGAACTTTGTGGGTGAACTTTGTGGGGAACTTGGTATGTTTCCTTCTTTGTGGAGGAGAATAACTCCCTACATAAGCACTTCAAATTCTCAGAGTCTGAAACAGTTTGCATTAACATTGAGTGAAACAGATTTCTAGGCCAAAATCTTTCTGAGACCTGGCATGGCCAACAAGCATCAGACAACCTTTTGAAAATTTTAGTTGCTTTCTAAGATCTGATTCACCTCTGTAGCCGAGGCCTCCTGAGTCCGAGAACTACTGCAAATTCTCCTCTAACCACAGATCACACCTGTGGAATTTGAAATGTCCAGGACCAATGCTTAAATTCAGGTGGAGCTGTCTGGAGTGGAGCTCTGGTAAATATTTTCAAACCCTCACGGCTGAGGCATGCCTCTCATGGGGCTGAAGCCCTGAGCCACGGGGCTGAAGCCCTGAGCCACAGGGCTCCGGGAAATATTCTGTGAGAATTTAAGCCCTGTCCAGGACCTTTCATGAGTATTTAGAAGAGGGTCTCTCTGTAATACAATTCTTGTTACAAAATTATCAGCAGAGAGACAGCCAGCTCTGCTAGTTTCAACTTTCTTGTGACAGGATCTACCCTTGTGACCTCGCAATCAACTTTACTGGCCAAATCTTCCCAGTGACCTTGGTTTACAAAACTGAATAAATGGACTTGCCACCCATATATTCATGTTCATTTTTAACCAACACAGACTGCAAACAAGCCTTAACTTGATCCTGTTTATTGATTTTAAGTGATAAGAGCCAAATCTGGGAGATGGTTGCAACCCAAATGCCTAGAATAAGCTACCTGGATAATTCACTAGGACCCAAATGTTGCTGGTCTTAGGAGAACTTTGATCCTTTAAGAAGACTTCACACAGTACAAAATGAACTGAAATTGTAACTGTCTGTTTGTCATCTGCTATTTTAGACTGAAAACCTTAGTCTGATTTTAACACTGAGACACAGAGAGGTCAAGCGACTCCCCCAGATCCAACAGGAAATCTGTGGCATAGCCAGGAATAGAACCCACAGGCCCAGATTCCAAGTCCCATTTTATAACTACAAAACCCATCTTTCATGTGACAGAGGAAAAAAAACAATAAAAAGATGACCTGGTGGATAATCAGCTGAACACGAGCTCTCAGTGTGATGCTGTGGTAAAAAGGGCTAATGTGATCCTAGGATGGATAAACAGAGGACTTTTGAATAGGAGTAGAGAGGTTATTTTACCTCTATTTGGCAATGGTAAGACTTCTGCTGGAATAATGTGTCCAGTTCTGATATCAACAGTTCAAGATGGATGTGGATAAATTGGAGAGGGTTCAGAGAAGAGCCACGAGAATGATTAAAGGGTGGGAAAACCTGCCTTATAGTCTATTTAGTTTAATAAAGAGAAGGTTAAGGGGTGACTTGATTAGTCTATAAGTGCCTACATGGTGAACAAATTTTTAATAATGAGATCTTCTGCCTAGCAGAGAAAGGTATAACATAATCCAATGGCTGGAAGTTCAAGCTAGACAAATTCAGACTGGAAATTTTGAATGGTGAGAGTAATTAATCGTTGGAGCAATTTACCAAGGGTCATGGTGCATTCTCTATCACTGACAATTTTAAAATCAAGATTGGATGTTTTTCTAAAAGATACACTTTAAGGTTTTGGGGAAGTTCTGTGGCCTGTGCTACACAGGAGGTCAGATTAGATGATCACAAAGGTCCCTTCTGTCCTTGGAATCTATGGATAAATGTAAAAATGGGTTATCTACATAATTGACGCTCAATGGGGGTAACACTATAAAAGTAACAGAGCAATGCAACTCCAGACACTGAGTCAATGGAGCTATGCCATTGCTGATTTACACAACAGTTAAGAATCTGGCCTTGGAATCGGCTGAGGAGAGGTGTAGAAAAAGCACCACCCGTGACACATGGTAAAATCTCTTGGGTACTAGAAAAATTTATTAATACTTTGCATTTCTTTAGCTCTTTCCATCCAAAGATCTCAAGGTACAAGCATTAATGAATCCAAGCTCACAATGCTCCTCTGAGGTAGCTTAATTATTATTCTCTCTTTTACAGACAGGGAAACAGACACATAGCCTAAACATTTTCACACTTGGTTGCTTAAAGTTAGGCACCTATATCTATAGTTAGTTGGGCAACCAAATTAAAGGAACTCAGTTTGTGGAGGGGCTTGTGACCTCAAAGTATGAATGGACAATGAAGGGAGCAAGTGTTCTGCCTGCCCTTTGCGGAAAGGAATTGTTTACTGTTTAAAAAACCTCTTGACAGACAATCATCTTTTAAACTTGGTCAGTTTCAATGCATTAAAAGCAATTTTGTAACTTTTACCCGTCCCTGAGTCCTATCGGCCAATCTTTTAACCACATTTTCCAGTTTATTGAGAAATATTTTCCTTTCTCCTGCTGCTCTGTGCAACCCAAAACCCAGCAGGGAGTGAGCTTGCATATTTGAATGTGTCCAAACCCCACTCTCACCCCACTCTGGCAACAGGCCATTCACAGACTAGGAAGCCCTAACAGCAATTGCTGTCCAGCGGCCTGCAATATTTATTGCACCTCTGTTTGTAAATAGGTTCTCTCATAGACCTATCAATTTTCACAGCCTCTGTCTAGCTCTTGATGCTTCCCTTGGCTCTGTTTGCTTCCCACAGGGAAACAGGACACAGTGCACCATGTTAGAGAGCACTCTAGATCTGTATATGTAAATAGTTAAGGTGCCAGTAGATGATCCTAGGTTTTGTTTAACCAGTAGTCTTGTCACACACTGTAAATGGCTTCCTCTGTGCAGCTGTTTACATCAACTCTTGATGGTCCAATCAAGGACTGTCCACAGGCAGCAATGGCAACTCACAATCCTGCTTTTTTCCCTTCACCCTTGTTTGTCTATCAGTCTAACAACAGGTGAACGTTATGTATTTTTCTCACAACTCTCCTTCTTATAAAACAACAACAAGGCTCTAACTCTGCAAACTCTTAATGCACATGGCTTTTGTGAGACAGCTCACGTGTGTTTGCTGGGTAGGGACCCCAGGCTTGAAAAAACCTTTTGCCTCCGGGAGAGTGGGGTAGGGAAAGAGTTACAGGTCAGGTACTTGGGCAAAGCATAACCTTGGAATTATAATTCCTCAAACCACCTTTACAATACTGCAAATCACAAAGATAGGCCCTCTTCCTAGAAGGGTCTTTTGTTTGGTGTGTTTTGGTTCACACTAGAAATACATAGATATTTGATAAATGTCTTTTCTCCTGTTAGGCAGCATCTCTGAAGATCTAAACATAGAAGGGACATTGTCAGGTAATTTAGTTTCCAAATTAAGATTTGGGAGTTTTAAGAGGCTTTACAAAACCTCATATTAAAATGCTCTTTCAGTATTATTTTTAGCTTCAATTTTAAAGAAGTTGTTTGGATTCAAACATTTCCATGGGGCATTTGCCACTCAAATATTGCTCCTTTGTGCTGGTACTTGAGAACCAGAAAGTGAACTGCTTGGGACTGAAATGCAGAATGTAGCCAGCAATAGACGGTCACATTTTACTTTTTAAAAATTATTTCAGTTTTATCTAAGGTATTATTTGTTATGCAAGTAAGGGCATTTAAAATAAACAAAGGGTCATATCTCAGGATTTTTTAAAAATGTTCTCTTGTTGGCTCAAACTTACTCTTATTCCAGCTGTTAAGGATACTGCTCATGTTTATAATGTTCTTCTTGCAGATGATACAACTTTTTTGAAAAATGACTCAGCTGGGTGGTACTGATATTTGTACAGATTCCACACCCCAGAGGGATGTAGAATTTAATTACATCAATGTGGCTCACTTAAAACCTGAACAAATATTTTTTTAAAAACTTATATTGACCAGAACAACACACACAATAAAATTCCTTCAGGCTGAGTAAACTAGAAAGGACAGAAGTTATCACGCTCACTAGATGAAATGGGGTAGCTCTTCTTTATATACTTTATAACATGAATATATCAATATATAACATCCTTCTGTTTATTTTATACTTTTTCATCCATGTACATATTAAAGACCTGATCCTGTAAACACTTATGTATGTACATAACTTTACTCAAGTGATTAGTCCCTTTGAAGTCAAAGAGTCGTGCAAGATGTGGTTCAATGAGCAAAATATCTCAAGAGCCTTTTCCTGCTCTCCTTTATCAGGCAAACATTAATGGAATTAAAAAAAAAATGGAACTGGGCTCCAAATCTGCATGCTGAGTCTTAACTCCTTCCCAGAACTAATGCTCAGGAAAATAATACCAATAAACTCATTGCATCCAGTAGGCCATACATAGGCTGCTCTCAGTTACACCCAGGCAGTACAGCTGAACTCAGCTGTAGGTGTAACTGAGAGCAGAACTTGATCTCTTTTGATCAGAGCTTCACTAATGCAAACAATCACTCTTGATCACAAATTTGCCAAAACAAGCCTGCAATAGTCATCTCCGCTGTCCATCAGTAGTTTAGCTGGTCTCACAAAATGAATGTAATATTTCTAAGCATCCTTTATGCTATTAAACCTTTCTCCCTCTAAAACTCCTTATACTATCCATTTTCCTTTGTTTTATTTTCCTATGCTCTTTTTGTTTTTCCTACCCTTCCCTTTTAGACTCTTTCCCAGAAAATCATGGTCTGATTGTAAGTCCAGAAGCTGTCTCAATAGAGGGAAGTTGAGAAACTGTGTGTGGTTTTTTTTAAACCTGCCAAGCATTTGCTGCTGAGGAATCATTTTTGTTATGACGCTTTCTGTTGTTCTTTGAGGAAACTTTAATCACCATTCCTCTCTTCCATCTGCACCAGGTTAATTTCTCAGGACTCTCTTTGATGAGTGCACATGTCATATTTTCCTTATCTTTCCTGTTGGACATTGCTTTCTGCTGGGGAATATCCTTTCTTTACTGCATAGCAACTATTCTGGTAGCTATCACTATAACTAAAACAATGAAATATTTCCTGGTTTTTTTCACATTCTTCTAACTTTTGGCCTGAAACTTTCCATGCTTAATCTTTGCCCAAAATCAAGTGCTCACCAGAGACCAACATATTTGTATTTTATTGAATGAAACTTGTGGGCCTGATTCACCCCTGTATTAGTCCATTTTTACTCTAATGTAAGTCAATTAATTTCTACAGCTTGTCCTTCAGGTCTCATTTCAGCAAAGGAGTTAAGCATCTGCTTAAAGTTAAGCATGTGCATAAATCCATCCCTCTTCAGTAAAGTACTTGAAGACAATGAGATTTAAGCACAAGCTTAAAAATAAGCACTTGTTTAAGTGATTTGCTGAATAGGATTAGATTTATGTACATGCTTCAGTGCTTAGAGAGAGTGCAGAGCTGGTCTCATTTTCTTCATTATTTGAGAAATGGCAGAAAAACTTTAAAATGTCAAAAGGGGCAAGGAGAGTTATAATTCCTGTAGAGGCTACCTGTCAGCTAGGCAGGGCCAGATTCAGCGGCATGCTATCTAGGTAATTATAGGTCCCTATATAGGTAATATCATAGTACCTGCATGCTACCCAAACTGTAACACATTTGTCCTCGCAACACCTTGTGAGGTAGGGAAGTGAAGGTTCAGAGGTACTGAAGTGCAGAGAAATTAAATGACTTGCTTAACATCGTGGTCGCCCAGGAAGTCTCTGGCAGAACCAAAAACTGAACTCTGCTCTCTTGAATTCCAGTCAGTACCTTAAGCCACAAGACCATCTATGTTCCACAGAGAGGGGCTGCCCATCTTTGAGGGGTTCATCCCTAATCATGTATGCTAAGGGTTCTAAAAAGTCTGCAAAGAAACACAGTGTGTCAGCCTTGCTTCATACCACTTGTCAATTTAAAGGGGTCTAGCTAGGGCATTTACAAGCCAAGCAGCTCAAGGGCTTTTTGTACATTGCTCTATAATAAACCCTCTTTAGGATGAGCTGCATCAACTGCTTTGTTCCTTTGTGGCAGAAAAGAACCCATTTATGTTGTCAGAATATTAAAGCTATAGCTGCCTTTTGTTGTGACTTTTTTTTTCTGAATAGCTGGTTTCTTACTATCAGCCTCACAAATTGTTTTCATTCCTGGAATGGCTCTATGCCCCATCCAGTACCTATGTGGTTATTTCATGTTAAACGCTGGCAACGTGCTCCAGGATGTACAAGACACAAATAAGAACTCAAGGCCAGATGCAGATCTCATTTACACCTGTGTAAATCTGGAGTTCACCACTTAAATCAAGAAATGCTTTACTAGCACTTTTCTTAAAGTAATTGAATTGGAACACTTCACTGGTTGCCAAGGAAAATTCAGCAATGTATATGGCTTTAGTTTAATGACGCAGTCAAAAACCCCTCCCTTTTGCCCATTGTAAGGTATCTGATTGATCCCTTATAACGAGAATCCACTTTTGATGAAGTCTGGATATAAGTAATTTCCTGTTTCAGCAAACCAAGAGAGAAGTGCCCCTTTTTGGAAAGAAAACAAAACTGGGCCAGACTCCCTGCAGGTGTCACCTGGCTTACAGCTGTAGAGGCTTCACTGGAACAAAGTTGATTTACACCAACTGAGGACCTACCCCACTGTTCATTTTGTTTTTTTAGCTTTGTACAATAAACTCTTTAATAAGGACCAGATTCTGATAGCCTTCTGCATGTTGCCTCACTCTATGAGCAGAACTATTGAAGTCAGTGGGACTTGGCCCTCATGGAGCAAAATGTTACTCAAGAAGAGCAAGGGTGTTCAAATCTGGCCCTAAGAAGTCTGGACTGTTTAGCTTTTCTGAGCCTCAGCATTCCTCATTGTAAAATTGTGTGTGTCAGAGTGGAATAAACCCCTGAACTTTAAATTGCCAGACTATGACCTTGATATTCCAGATCGTATTTTTAGCAATTTAAAACAAAACAAAAAACCCCAAGAAACTTGGCTCCCTGGCATTTTAATTGCACCCTTTCGCCTACACAGACGCCTGGCTCGTCTCTAGATTTCTGCCACAGACGTCCAATAAAACCTACTTCAAACAGGACTGGGAGACAGAAGCTGTAAAATCCCAAACTCCAAAAGAAAGAATAATACTTTGCACTTCCATAATGTCTTCCATCCGACTCTCCGAGTATCTCCCAGAACTTTACCAACAGTATTGAGTTCACCAGTTTAACACCCCATTTTGCAGGTGGGAAAACAGATGCAGAGAGATTAAGCAATTTGGACAATATGAAAAATGATAAAAGATTCAGAAAACCTGAGCTAGGAGGAAAGGTTAAATAAACTGGGCATATTTCTTTTTGAGAAAGGCAGACCTGATCAGTCTTCAGATATGTTAAGGGCTGTGATAAATTGTTCTTGTCCTATCTTAGATAGTTATGGAGAAGTAATCAGTTTACTCTGCAACAAGGGACATTTAGGTTATATATTAGGAAAATATTTCTAACTATAAAGGTACTTTAATACTGGAATAGGCTTTTAAGGGAGGTTGTGGAATCCCTATCACTGGAGATTTTTAATAACAGGCTGGACAAACCTCTGTCGTGGATGATCTAGGTTTACTTGGTCCTGCCTCAGTGCAGGGGGCTGGAATTGATGACATCTCATGGTCCCTTCCAGCCCCACATTTACATGATCATATAGGAAGTCAGTGGCAAAGTCAGGAACTGACTCCTAGTCCTTTGCTTTAGCCACAAGACAGTCGTACCCCTGTATATTAAATAGTAATTTAAATTTTAATATAATCAGCTTTGGGGTTTACTGTCATTTCTATTTAAAAAGTACAAAGCCACACCTCACAGTGAATGACTCTGAATGGTGATCCTGGAAGCAAAGGGCCAGATCCTCAGCCAATGTAAATCAATATAACTATATATGTAGGTGGGTTTGCACCAGCTGAGGATCTGGCCCACAGAGCTCAACCCATTTCCCATACAGATCAAGATTCCCAATGACTTCAAACAGGAACAGGTCCAAACTTACAGGGACATAAAAAATGCACTAATTTTAGTCTTGGGTTTTGTTTTTGTTTTTTAAGGGACTGTGCCAGATAATTTAGGTTTTACATATAGGGTTGTTTTGTTTATGGGTTTTTACAAGACTAGGACTATTAAATAAATAAACGATACACATTTGTCACAGACATCTTCATGAAGCTTTTGTGTCATTGTAAAAAGTTCCTTTGTCCAGACGTGAATGCTCCCCTGCAGTTTCTGCAACTCAAAGGGTAAAGCGTTGTGCTAGCATTGGTGTAACAGGTCTCGGACTCACTCGGCGGCACCCCCTGCTGGTCTCAGTTGGGAATTAGCTCACCAGCCTCCAGAGCGCCCTCTTCTGGCGGTGATCCGCCTGACCACTCTCTGGCCCTCAAGTCCCTCCCAGGACCCAGTGCCCCTTTAACTGGGGTGCTGCCACCTGGCGGTACCCCACAGGTCTGGGTCTCCCCTCCCCAGGGGACCCCCAACCCACTATCCCCACCTCACTTGTAGGCTACTGCCAGTCACCAGCTAGCCCCTGTGCCCTGGGGCAGACTGCAGTATAAGCCACTCATCACAGACAAAGTGGGTTTGGACCTGCTGCCTCAGCCTACCCGTGGGCTGCCCCTGCCATCCCAGTACCTAGTTGGCCTATGCCTAGGCCACAGCCTGGGGTTTTCTCAGGCCAGAGCTCCCCAGCTCCTCTGGCCTTTCCCCAGCCCTGCTCCACCCTAGGTAGCTGCTCAGGTCCCTGCAGCCCAGCCCTTCTCCCTCTACAAGCAAAGGGAGACTCAATGTGTAGCTCCTGGCTGCCCTGGCCTTTATAAGTCCAGGCTTATCTGTTTGGGGCGTGGCCCCCAGCTGAGGCTACTTCCCCACTCAGCCTAGCCTTCAAAGCTGCAGCTCTCCAGTCCTTCCCCTAGGGCTGACTCTGACCCTGTCAGGGCTGGAGCGGGTGGCTACCCCGCTACAATTGGACAGCCAAAAAGTGATACACTTGAAGCAGTGAAACTCACATTTATTTCTGATGTCCAAGACCTTGAATGAAATTATGGTGGTATTAGTAATACAGTTAAAGCTTTTTCTTTTCTTTTTTTAAGATATGATTTGACCTGAACGTTTCCCTTTAAGTTTTCCATTTCTTTTTCTCCACAGAACGTGGCCATACACTATGGGTTTTCCTGAAATGACGCTGAGTGAAGATTTTGACAACTACTCCTATTTCTATGAGTATGAGGAAGATGAACCACCCCAGTCCTACCTCAGTGTTGCACACATCATCTCTCTTTCCTTATGCAGCATAGCATTTCTCCTGGGGATACCAGGAAATGCCATAGTCATCTGGTTTATGGGGTTTAAATGGGATAAATCAGTCAGTACCCTCTGGTTCCTCAACCTGGCCATTGCAGACTTCATCTTTGTTCTTTTCCTACCTCTCTACATTACGTATATGGCCATGGGCTTCCATTGGCCCTTTGGGAAATGGCTCTGCAAAACTAACTCCTTCATTGCTTTACTAAATATGTTTGCCAGTGTCTTCTTCCTGACTGTCATCAGCCTTGACTGCTATATCCGCCTGGTGCACCCAGTCTTTTCCAACAAGTATCGGACCCTAAGGAACACCCTCCTTCTGAGTGTGATTATTTGGATCTCAGCTGCTATTATTGGTGCCCCGGCCTTATACTTCAGAGACACAATTACAGTTCACAACTCCACCATTTGCTATAACAACTTTCATCCACATGACAAAGAACTCATTCTGATGAGGCATAATATTTTCATTTGGGTGAGGCTTGTTTGTGGCTACCTCTTTCCCCTAGTGACCATGGTCATTTGTTACTCATTTCTGGTTTTGAAGGTGAAGAGGAGAACCATTCTGACCTCCAGCAGGCTTTTCTGGACCATCCTTGCGGTAGTTGTAGCTTTTTTTGTTTGCTGGACCCCCTATCACATATTTACCATTCTGGAACTATCTGCTCACCATAATGAACACTTCCATGACTTGCTTCTCAGCGGTATTCCCCTCTCTACTGGCCTGGCTTTCATCAACAGCTGCCTTAATCCAATCCTCTATGTTCTGATTAGCAAGAAGTTCCAAACCCGTGTCAGGGCGACAGTTTCTGAGGCACTAAAACTTGCAGTCTGGGAGGTCAGCCGGTCTGCAACAGTCAGTGAACAACTGCGGAACTCTGACAACAGCCATCTGGCTGTGCAGTATTGTGAAACCACTCAGTGACCAGCTCTTAAAAATCTTTCCCTCACTGCATATAACCAGCAGTAGATTCACAGTCAAACAGATGTGTATCTTAGCTATGAAAAAGAACAGTGGGTTGCTTGCAATCAATTTAATGCTGCACTCCATCTTAACTGGATTTTTTTTTAGGATGCGGAATTTGGATAGAATGCTCGTTTGATGTATAAAGGGCCTGAGTCAAAGCCCACTGCAATCAGTGGGATTTGGATCAGATAGAGGAACATTCCCACTATTCATCCTGCTGTGTAAATTCCAGAAGAGGTGTTTAAAGTGACACCTTCTCAACATAACCAGATATAACAAAAATATTCCTCTGTTGAATTACGT
Organism: Macrochelys suwanniensis; assembly: GCA_033296515.1. NCBI lineage: Eukaryota > Metazoa > Chordata > Testudines > Chelydridae > Macrochelys > Macrochelys suwanniensis. The sequence continues at coordinate 61,458,957 of CM065784.1, read as the reverse complement.
AACACCTTAGATCCAGGAGTTCTCAGCCTGGAGCTCACACGCAGCTGTCAGGGGTCATGATCACACCATGTTTCCGATAGTGCTAAATAAGGGGAACTCCTGGTTAGATCCCAGGTAGGTGGAAGGGAGAGGAAGCCCAGTCTGAGTAGGAAAGGGGTCCCAATATAGAAAAGGGTCCCAAATATGGAAAAGGTTGAACAAGTGCTGTAGATTATTACAACAAAAATAAATTAACGTCCCCTGTTTAGTGGTTGATGTTTCCTTACACACTGCTTGGACAACTAGCTACCCTGGTCTGATATATTGTGGCTTTCTAGTCAGTTTCATTTCCTGGTTGTCCATGATTTTGATGACTTACAGTGAAGAGGGGATGTTTTAAATTTTTCCCCCCTCTCCTAGAAACAAAGAAATATTTTTTCTAATCATAGTAGATTGGATTACCCCTGCCTCCCTCTACTATCACACTAGGGTTGCCAACTTTCTACTTGCATAAAACCGAACAACCTTGCCCCGCCCCCTGTGCCATCCCTTCTCCAAGGCCCTGCCCCTGCTCACTCCATTTCCCCTCCCCCCACCTTACTCGCTCTCCCCACCCTCCCTCCCTCGCTCATTTTCACCGGGTTGACTCAGGGGGTTGGGGTGGAGGAGGGGGCAAGGGCGTTGTTTCTGGGAGCTGCTCAGAGCCACAGCAGGCATGGAGCCTGCCTTAGCCCCATCAGCTGTGCCACTGACTGGCCTTGCAATGGCCTGGTCAGTAGTGCTGACTGGAGCCGCCAGGGTCCCATTTCAACTGGACGTTTTGGTCGAAAACCAGACACTTGGCAACCCTATACCGCCCCCCTCTCTAAATGTTCTACAAAATCTTAATATTGGGCCTAAAACTAGTTCATCATGACTAGTTGGTTTTTGATTTCACAAGTGAAATCAAAAGATAAAGTTAATTAACATTCTAAAACCCACTGTCCATTATTAAGCCTTTCCAATGATGGATAAAATGTATAAAAGATATTTTTACATGATTTTTCAGTGGAATGTAAGAAAAGGCAGAATTTGATGTCCATTGGAGCAAGGTCTGCTCACACAGGTAAGGATTTGCAGATGTTCCTAGCCTCTGTTTGCCAGAGGCTGGGAATAGGCAACAGGGGATGGATCACTTGATGATTACCTGTTCTGTTCATTCCCTCTGGGGCACCTGACATTGGCCACCGTCGGAAGACAGGATATTGGGCTAGATAGACCTTTTTCTGACCCAGTATGGCAGTTATGTTCAGATGCCAACTAAGGGCAGAATTTAGTATAATTATTTTATTGCTTGCTATAGAATTGTACATCCATATATACACAGACACTAAATAGACTAATATTCATCCTTGATATAACCCTATTGAATTTAGGGGTTATACCTGGGATGAATTTGGCCCCTAGTTTCCTATTAGCTCATGTATACCCAGTAAAGGTATTTTTTTAGCCAGCTTGAATACATGCATGTACAAAACTATACACACATTCTTGCCTCAGTGTGTAAGATTAGGGCTGTAACATGGTTATAACACCATATGGCCTTGTTTACACAAGTAAAGTTTACAGTGTAGATGGAGCCTTATATATAGATTCATGCATAATGTTCTTTTAACCAAAATATTCTATCACTTTGAACTATATTTGCACAAATATGAATAGATCAATATTGCCTGCAGCCACATTTTGGTCTGAGTTCATTAGGCCTCATGAGCTGAGCAGTGTTAGGCTGGATCAGTATCATCTCGGAAATGCACCTAAATGCTACAAAATATGATGTTGCTAATTGGTTAGGTACCACTCTTTCCTGAGTCATTACAGAACTAGAGCCTCAGCAAGGTGTTATGGGCTTTGTGCTGCAGAATATGCCTTAACCAAAAGTTCTACCCTCTTCTTTAGATTCCCTGGCATTTTTTTCCTAGGAGCAGTGTGTTAACCTTCTGTTGTTTTTGAATACAGTATTCTTCACTTCCTCTCCTCAGTAGAAATGTACGGTTGCTGTCCATTCTTAAAACAGCTCCTTTGTTCAACCCAAAGGGTTTTTGGAAAACATAATCCAAGTATAACCTTTCTCAATCTCAGTGGTAAGGCACATTGCAGCACTTCTCTTTGACAGAGTAGTTCAAGCCCTTAGTTTGCAGAGTCAAAAGGGTTAGCAAAGAAGTCAGTAAATAATTTGATATTTTTTTTAAAGCTGTGGAATATTCAAGAGATCCATGCTTAGTATGGTTGGGCTATCACAATGGTTTATTAGGAACAGCAGTTCAGTCACCCATGGGACAGGAGGACATAAACCAACATGTAGTAAGCTTCCTGAGCTAATGACAACCCTGAAATAGTTAGAAGAAAGGTACAGATTTGAAGACATAGCACAAGAATGCCAGTTACTGCCATTGGATGGGGGAGAAAAGGACTGGCAACCTGCTCAATTAATTCACATCAAGGCAAATGCATCACTACTGCATGAGCCACCTCTACAGGAGGAACAGAAGACATCTAAACAAAACCAAGGACGACACTGGCTTTCTGTTTACTGAGGACAGTGAGACTGATGCTAATGGAGTCCGTATGCTGATCGAAATGACAGATGCTTACTCAAGTCACTGACTATGGAAAAATGGCAGGAGCAGCAAATGCCAGGTGCAGATAGTGGAGCTCTCTCAGCAGCTATACAGGCCACTGCAGGATGAACTGTCCTGAGAAGGGAAAGTGCCTGTTTGATTGGAAAGCCAGCCTGAGATGTAAGGGTAACTATTGACAGATGTCATAAGTAGAACCATCCTCTCATCTGATCAGACATTCTTAAGCAGTCTGGGAGGTTTAGTACTTGGATTAGTTTGTGGCTGTTTCTTTTGCTGATATTATACTTGATTTTTCAATAAAGGGAAGCTGTACAGTAATCTCTGGATTATGATCCCTCTCATGACAGTTTTTACCTTTTAAACTTTTGTAATCCTGACCCCATCTCTTTCCACTATTCCTGGTTGTTACACCCAGAATTTACCATGCCTTTCACTGATCCTTCTGGAGTGCTGTGTGTTGGGGGGCAGACCTTCTCTTCCTTAGAATGGAAGAGGGATCTTCATTCTCTATGACAAGGCCTGAACAATACAGCAGGAGCTGCTGGCTCCTTATTAGACCTGTGTGAATAACTGATTTTTGTTTGCTAGCAGGTTTCTCCCTGTCCCCCAACATACTTTTAAAAATTTTCAGCAAATCAGTTTGAAAACCATTTTTTTTTAAAGGCATGTAAAAATGAAATTGAAGGAAATGTCTAAAATTATTTAGAATCAAAATGTGCAGAGTGCAGTGTTTAAATGTTCGAGGGATTTTTTTTTTTCCCAACTGGAGCAAATTAGTGAATTTGACACATTCATAACGGTTTGGTTAACATAGGAATCTCCCTCCCACCCCAACCAGTGTTGGCCAAAAAACTGCCCAGCTCTACTCGAGGCACCTTGCAAGAGGGGGGAGCTTGCCATGAGGGAGATTGGGACATTAAACAAGTTGGGATGGGGAAAAAAGGAGCAGCAATTTAGGGTGGTTTGAGAAGGAAGAGGTAGCAGCTCCCCCTCATGCATGGAGATAGCAGTGCTCCAACTGCTTCCCTCAGGCAGACAGAATGGTCACAAGTGCTGCAAATATTCTGTGGAACCAAGAGGGATAATTTCAGTTTACGGGGTAGAATACACAATAATCCAGATTTTGATGTTACTATGGAATTCTAATACACAGCCCCATTACTAAACAACGAGAATTGGGGGTTGCATCTATTCCAACTGAGGGCAGAATCTGGCCCAGGAATCTATTAAAGATTAGCTCTTGACTTACTTTGAGAAGTAGCTTCCTTCATCTTTGGAATTCATGACTAAGAAATATACCACTTCGAACAAAAGTTCAGAAAACCAATCAAGCTGTGGTTAACTGGATTTCCCCAGCTCTGTATGATACGTTATGGCAGGATTGTAGAATATTACTTGCCCGATTATTCCTTAATGCTTCTTCAACAGGCAGTGTTGACTCCTGTCCAATACCCACTGAAAAACATGCCCAGAACCCATTCTTTTACATGAGTCTCAATTCAGCAATATTTTCAGAGATTTCATAAAAATCTCCAGTACTTCTGCAGTAGCAGGGTGAGTAGTAAAACAGCACCAATCCACAAACAGTATAGACTGACACTGCAGGTGGCTGGCTGGTGTAATAATTCATCTCCTGAAGTGTTACAATCTGCAAGTCACTCTTAACTGGATGGATCTATACTTTCAAGAAAACTGTTTAAAGGTCTAAGTAAAAGTAGTTTTTGAGCAGCTTAAGTGTTTTTGATAATAAAAAGCAAGAGTACTGCAGATAGATGACCAGGGACAGTAGACCTTATAAACAGTGCTCCTGCCAGGCCTCGTAATTATTTTTTGCCCTCTCCCTCATTTTTCACAGCACCTGTGAGGATCTTTAAAAAGTGAGTTATGACAGGAACTACTAGGTGGAACATTAAGAAAACAAGGGAAGAGTCCGCATTAGAAAAATATTTTGTTAAGGTGGGGGTGTGGGGAAGGCCTGTGGTATGGTTTTATTTAATCATTTGTTGGGACATTATGGAGGATAACAAAGGATGCCCTAAGTAAATCAAAGCATTTGCAACCTTTTTCCTGTACAACAGCCTTTTGAACAAACAGAGCAACAAGTCCTGCCACCCCAGGTAAGCAAGATATTTCCAATAAAACTAGCAGAAGTGAAATGGTGAAGATTTTAAAGTAAAATGTCAGGTTTCCACATTAAACCTATCCCAGCTGCAATGAATGACATTACACTATAGTGCTACTGTTTCAGCCTCCAGGCAACTAAGTACTTCACATTACCTAACATAACAAAAGGCACTAGAAATTTCATTAACAGAAGGCTTATGAAGAAAACCCTGAACAGGCAATTAAAAAAACCCACCACCCCAAGATCTCACATCTATAATGGCCAAATTCAGCCCTGATATAAGCAAGCTGAACTCTGCTAAAGGGGTATCTGCTTATACAAGTATTATATAGAAAACAAAAGTATGCAGTATAAATTCCTGGTTGATGTTATAATTCTCATGAGTGTAGCTTAACCATCCTTGGCTTTTTCAGTGTAATACTCGTGGGGTATATTTTTCCCTCCTGAAAGAGAATGTACTGTGCCACTTGGGGCGTGGGCTTTGACTTCAATTAAAGCAGTTATTTATAATCTGTTTGGACAGGAACTAAAACAAAATGAGGTAATCTAAAGTGATTGAACTCCCTATTAACCCTTAATTATACACAAGAATTAGTTCGCAAACCCCAGTATTTCAGTCTACTTAGGCATTTAATTGAAAGGGATATGCTGCCCCTAGTGTTCCCTCTTTGCCTCTCAACTCCAGGACATGATTTTACATATGCAGTTCAAAACTGCACTGGCTTTTCATACAGTCCTATCACATTTCAACACATTTGGTATCCATTATCAAACCAAGTCTGGGCAGCATTTCTGCATCTTGGATTGTATGTCCCTAGACCCTGCCTAAAGAGCTCACAACATTAACAAATTTAGCCAAAACACGAAGTAGTATTCCCATTTCACAGATGGGGAAACTGAGGTACAGGCCACAAGTGACTTGCACACAGTCACAAGATTTCAAGAGAAGTTCTAGGCACAGAAATCAGATTTTATGACCTTAACCACCAGACCACTCTTCCTCACTGGTATCTGCATTAGAATTATCTGAATTGTCTGTGTGTATTATTTACTCCTTACAGAAGTACCAAGAACCAACTGAGATTTCTGTACTGGTATCCACTACCATCAATCCTGGGGTAGAGGATCTCAGTTTAATTTAGTTTTCATTTTTACTCTGCAGTTCACTTCAACAGGTGAACAAAAGCTTTTTGAACTGTAATTGAGCTAGATTATTCAGTGATTTGGAATAAGTGACAATAGAGCGACTATAAGCTTTCAAGTACTTTTATTCCAGATGTAGCAGGGTTTAGATCTTGTTGAAAGCAGCTACATCCATTGATTGTACATAATCTTCAAAGGCTGTTATTCTCTCTTCCAACATATCTGTACCAACTTTATCATCTTCAACTACACACTGAATTTGAAGCTTCTTGATACCATAGCCAACTGGAACCAGCTTGGCTGTAAAAGAAAGAAATATATGGTGATTAAGAGAGTCAATTAACCAAATACCCTATTCACCAGAGCATCACTTTAAGCACTAATTACACAATGCTAATTAGACCAGTTCAAAATACTGAATTGCATAAAACACCTGGAAACAAACAGCATACTCCATATACACATCCCCTAATCAACCCCTTGGCCATTCAAAGCACACGGACTCAAATGCAGGTTACTTTTGCTTAAATCAAAGTGTTTGTTATGCTACTTATGGACAGTATTTTCACATTTCAAATCTACTTTTACAAAGGAGATTTGTTTGCTGTTGCCAGAGGACGTTTAGATAACCTCAGGAAGTCCACAGGGAGGTAGAACTGGGTGAAAACAGGAAGCTGACCAGGAAATATACCCACTCCTCTCCATCATTGAGAAGCTCCACCCCACAACTCAGCATGAACAATTTTGAGGTCTCTACAAGGAAGGCCAGAGATTTTAACTTTAAAATTAAAGTCTCCAGCAATTACTGCTGTATTACGTTTACCAAGGCAGACAATATAGTGTAGCACTTAACTTCTCAAATCAAACTAGACTAATCTACATTTTGGAACAGTGATCTAGATGTCTATATTTAAGACACCAGTGATCTATATAAAGGCTACTATGGGTCCATAATATAATACTTATGTTTATCTCCTACTTACAAGATCCCCAGACTAAGCCATCTGCCTGAATGCTCCGGACACACTCCTCCAATTTGGCCATGTCTGTCTCATCATCCCAGGGTTTTACATCCAGTAAAATGGATGATTTGGCAATAAGAGTCGGTTCTAAAAAAAAGCAAGAAGATGGTGAGGGAGAAAAGAGAAAGCAACATTACGCAAGAATAAATTAAAATTAAGATATCCTGGACATTTCCCAGGCTATAAGGCATTCATAAAAGCTGTTTGCAAATCAATACAAAATGCAGCAGGAAAAGAACAGTCAAAACAGATGGCTTTACTTTTTCCAGTCTTATGTGGAAAATCTCTTGTATAAAGATGTTGTGTCATAATTTTTACAAAATTTCCAGTAAATTAGTATAATGTTAAAAAACACATGTACTTCCAACTTCTGTTATAGGAAGTCATTGTATCATCAAGCCAAGCTTACTCAGAAATTTGCATCAAATCTGAAGTTGTCATCTTGTCTGTTACATAGAAAGTCCTTTTCAGCTGACCTGAAAAGGAGCATGATGTAGTGTAACAGTTTATTTCCCACAGATGGAATACTGCAACTGCTACATTCCAGAACAGTTCCAGACCAGTAAACTGTGGAATCCTATATTGAAATAATTAGGTTGCAATATTAAAATAAAAGGTTGATTTCTAATTTCCCTTCCCACAATTTATGTTATCGTGATAGTGTCTAAAATAGATGTGTGTCCAGCCATTAATGGAGAGCCTAAACTTTGCATTTCTATCTTTAGAAGCAAATCCCAAAGTCAAGTCACATCTCATTACTGACAGTCTCCCAAAATAGTGACTAAAGCATGCTTGTGATAAAAGTGCTCTACCACAACATAGTGAGAAACTGTATTATTTAAAATGTACTTGATCGAAGCAAATAGTATTTACTCCAGCTAATAATTTTTAGGGGGAGGGGGGATTTTCCTGTCCCCCTTTCCAATGCGTATTTCAAATCATTCAAGTACCTAGAACAGGCTATTAAAAAAAAAAAAAAAACCAGACATACTTTTGGACTTCTTAGATTCATATTGAGCAAGACGCTCTTCTCTCAGTCTCTTTGATTCTTCATTTTCCTAAAAGTGAAAAAACAGATTCACAACCAGGCAAAGACAGACATTCTTTATCCACTATTAACAAAAGTAGACTGGCTTTTAGTCAGGTAAAAACAAATCATCACAAGATCAGCCGAAAGATGGTGATTGTTTTATTCATCATGTAACCAGTCAGTTAAAAATAGGTACTTCATGCAAACTTGCTAGAAGTTTACAAAACTCCTACTATATTTATGTGACAAAGGCTGAGCATACCTTGCAATACACAATAGTGGAGTCTGTACATGTCATTTAAGCATTTTTTCTAACACAAACAGAATAGGAAAACAATTTAACTTAAATGTGATCTTTAAGTTGTTGCTTTAATAAGCTAGTTAAAAGTTTACTAGAATTTTGTAGTAAGGTTCCTTTGTTGCTTCTGTCACCTAAAAATGTTTCTGCATCCTTAGAACAAAAATATTACTAGTATGAGAATGGAAAGAAATGCTCAAATGCATGGACGGTATTGAGCACTTGGCAGACTATGGGTAAAATTTTCATGAGCATCTACAAGACAGATTTCTAAGTGCTTAAGTCATTTAGGTGACTGAATGTTGCTCTATATTTAGTATTGCACATGGACATTCCTCTGGATCCAATGGAAATATGTAAAGTACAAAGCATTTTCCAAGTTTAAACCATGTAAAAAATAAAATCACTCTGAAGACCAGAGTCCCTTACAGATCAGGTCAACGGCTTACAAGAATTTCCTATGCAAATTTCCATGAGTAAAATGCTTTCCCTCAGTTTAATTTTTACTACTGCTCTGGTAGAGTTCATGCCTATTATAGTAACATGTTCTTCACTACCCCATTAGCTATTAATCTCCTCACAGGTTCTTTCCTGTTCATCATTCAAAGTCAGGTGCATTTCAGGGCTCTGATAATAAATTTCTGGTGTATTTCAATCAAATTATGATCTATTAAAATAAAAAATAAAAAAATGCAGAAATCTATTTCTTAAAAAAAAATATCAGTACCTCCTCATCATCAGATCCAAAGAGATCAATGTCATCATCATCTTTGCTATCTGTGGTTGCACCTGTGGAGTCTTCAACATCAGCAGGACCATATTTCCCCAAAGTCTTCTTTACTCCTGGCAAACTAAAGTGGCAAAATAATATTAGTTGAAAATGAATATACTCCTAATTTCAGATACTAACATTTTTAAGATCAGTGAACCTACAGTAACAACCAAAATGAAGCACTTGTCTAGAATTTTGTCCATGGGTTCTTTTCAACGTGCAGAGATGTTACAGAAGATATCAGACAGATTAGTGGTTGTTTAAATAAGCTATGATAATTAATATACTGTGTCTCATTAACAAAATACATTTTCCTACTTTACACCCAAATGTTTCCTTGAAAACCTTTGCTTTTGGTGGAGTATTAATAGCCCCTCAGTAGGTAGTGATGAGTAAAGCTAGCTTTGTCACAGGGTAATTAAGTCTGTGATTTTGGTGTTTTAGTGAGTGCTTTAAGCTATGGAGCTGTTTGAGAATTAGTTTTTCTAATACCTAACATATAACCATAATCATAGAATATCAGGAAGGGACCTTACGAGGTTATCTAGTCCAACCCCCTGCTCAAAGCAGGACCCATCCCCAATTTTCGCCCCAGATCCCTAAATGGCCCCCTCAAGGACTGAACTCACAACCCTGGGTTTAGCAGGCCAATGCTCAAACCACTGAGCTATCCCTCCCCCCTAAGCAGCTTTGTATGTTACTTCAGAAGAAGGAACCTGTTAGGGACTGTGCTGTACTTCTGAATCCCAGACACATCAAATAGCTCCATCTACTGATCGAAAATATATAGACTTCAGCCTACAGTTTTTCACAGCCTCATCAAGGTACAGTACCTCATTTTTAACTATGACTTTCTTTGTTCTTTCATTTTTCTAATGGTGGCTACCAAAGCCATCATAGTGTGGTCTGTTATTTTAAGCTTTTATTTCTATTTGTGACTATTTGCATTTTTATTAGACTGCTATTTCTTATGAACTGCAGTGACAGAATACTAGCCTTAGCGATTACACTCTTCTATATTCACTTCTGCTTTGAATTTGGTTAGACTGGCACTAGTTAGATGTAGTTACCATATCAGAATTTTTAGTGAGCTTTGTGAAGTAAGTTTACAACTTCAGTCTAGTTCCAAGTAGAAAAACCATCATAAGTGGTATAAATCAGTGGTAGCGTCAAAAAAAGTCAAAGGTCAGGAGACTGAACCACTCAACTCTACAGGAGGCTCCCCCCAAGAACAGGGTTGAGGCACAATGATGAGGCAGTGTGAAGATCATACACTGACACTGCCTATGCTGTACCTTTTCTAGAGGACTTCAGTCTCCATGGCTGTCAATACGGCAACTTTCATGAGCACTAAATTCACTAAAAGAGAAAAGAATACATTTGCTTTCACATTTCCCCCTCATTTTCAGGCCTCTTTGCGGGTCATTATTTAATTTGGTTTAAGCTTTCAGGATGATCGGTTGAGTGAAACGTCTCCCAATATATAGTTGATCATTTTGTTTATTAGTATTCCTATCTCAAGGTACACTTTGGGCAAAAAAGGAAGCTGGTGTGCATGTACAAGTTTCGAATTTAGATCTACAGGAGCTTGATTGTATGGGGAATTTGTATTGGGGTATGGTTCAAATATAGCCCAGGTGGTATCAACTTTAAATCACTATTCTGATCATCTACATGAGGTCAGTGTCATTCTAACTCCTAGAGCTCAGGGTCTACATCCGTGGTTCTCAACCTATTTACCATTGTGGGATGCATATGGGGCCACAAGCAGCTGGTGGGTTGAGAACCATGGTCTACATAAAAGCATCACCACAAATGGTGCTTTATTGAAGTTTAAGCAGCCAACCCAATGACTGAGTGGGCATGAAGACAGAATTAGCTTCTTGACATTTAGATCCGAACTGAGGTGCATTTGCAGGACAGTGTGGAAGGTTTACACTCCTGCCAGCACTGTACCAGTTCTATGGATAAATAAAGGGCTCCCTTGTTCAGAGCTATCAAGCAAACACTTTTCAAAAGGAAAGAGGCTCAAAACAAACTTTAAGACAAAAACACAATGAAAACTTAACAGACTTTGTTCAAAAAAAATCAAATGGAAACTGTAAAGCTTATGATGTTTAACTACTCTCCTATAAATAGAAATTGGTGTCTGGTGCATTAAGTTCGGCATACCTTGCCTTTTGCTTTTCATATGACTTAATGTGGTTGTACCAGCGGAGAGCGTGGAACAAGTCAGCAGGAGGTGGTGTAGACACCGCTTCAAAAACAGCAATGTCAGCCTGAGAGGGCACATACCTACAGAAAAGATCACATTCAAATAGGAAAACGAATTTGTTTTTAATGTACCAGTTATAACAGAAGCTGTGTGTGAAATAACTTACAGCTTAACAAGTCACTTGGATGCGTCTTCTCTGCAGAAGACACTCCAGGCTGCTCACAGGTGAGCCGTGCTCAATCAAGAATGGCCACGTGACACTGCACAACCCTCAAACTGCTATGTCCACGGTACCACTGCACCGGTGCATGGCACCCAATGGGCCGGGCCAGCTCGAGTGAACAGCAACACCGCACTCGAGTTAGGGACTCTTGCTTGTGGCTGGGATTGGCGTTGGAGACAATACGCGAGTTAAGGTCGCAGCGAAGACAAGCTTTCCCTGCCGCAGGACCATAGGGAAATTACACACACTGCAGAGGTTCCCATTCATCTTGCAGCCACCACCAGCCCCTCCAGCCGGGAAAGGGGAGGGCAGCACGGCAGCCAGGTACCTGCCAGGCGGCTCTTTGTGACGGCGGCTTTGGGGTTATTACCACCCTCGGACTTCCACCATGGGGAAGCACCAGGCTCAACGGCCGTTTGGGGGTGGGGGTAGGCCCGCAGCGCACGCGGCTATGCTGCGGCACTAGGCACGTGCAGGCCAGCGGCCAGTAACGCCCCACACGCAAGCGGGCTCGAGACACCCGGAGTCGCAGCAGTGCCCACGGTTTAGCGGGGGAGGGGCCGTTCGTTCGCCCAGCAACCGCTGAGCGCGCGGGCTCCCGGCGGCAAGCGCCTCCTCACACCGCCAAGGGTCGCGCGCGCCGCTGCCCCCCCGCCGCTCACCCCTCGATGTAGCTCTTATCGGCCAGGAAGTCGTTGAGGAGCCGGAGGCCGGTAGCGGATCTGAGGTCCCCAAAGCCCATGATGGTGGCGGCAACGTAGCACACGGACAAACCAGCCGCCTCTCGGCCCCACCGCAGAAAGAGAAAGAACCGCCCCGCCGCGCCGCATTTATATAGAGTGCGTTGTATCCCTCCGCCACACAGCCATTGCTGTCGTGAGGTTATCCCTCCGCAGGGAAGCACCTGGAAATAACCCCGCCCCACACACACCACTGGCAGGGAGCGGGGCGGATTGGAAATGAAAATAGAAGGACGGAAATGTAGTAAACGGCTAATAATGAAGATGTTCCGGGAGGTTCCGCCGCGGCTAATTTTCGAAAAATTAGAGAGTGAGTGACGGAAGTTGCCGAGGCCGCTAGTGACGGAAGTTGCCGAAGGTGCTGCCGGGGAGTGACGGAAGTTGCCGACTCCGAGGCCGCTAGTGACGGAAATTGCCGAGACGGCCGCCATATTAGCTGGGTGAGAGAGCGCAGGAGCGTTGTTGTGGTTCAGAAGAGCAAACCGGTGCAGCGGGTGCTGCTGTTGCTGGTCCCCCCAGTACAAGGAGGTAACGGGGGGGCTTGATACGAGTGCTCCTGCCCCGCGGCGAGGCCCCGTGCTGAGGACGGGTTAGTAGTTCCCTGCTCGGGGGCGGCGGGATGATTTCTCCCTGTCCCGTGAATAACCTTCACGGGCTCCGGCTCCCTCCGTCCCGGCTGAGGCTTGGGGGCCTGCCCTTGGCTGTGCTGGCGCTGAACAGGTGACCCGGCCCGTTACGCCTCGCACTGGGGTTCGTGGCGTTAAATAAGCCAGCCCCAGACTCTTCCCCGCCTGCAGCGTGGGGGCAGCGCCGGTGTGACCAGGTGCCCCAGGGGGCGCCCGGAGAGCCTGGGGGGCAACACCGCTGTGACCCCGCCCCCCCCCACCCGGGGCGCTCAGAGAGCATGGGGGGCGGGCATTTGACAGGGTGTCCCAGAGAGATGCTCGAGTGACACATGAGGCCAGGTCTCCATCCTGCTGGGGGCAGAGCCCAGGTCTCTTCCTGAGAGCAGTGTCAGACCCCTAGAACTTGTGCACTCGCAGACCTGATCCAGGTCACTCGGTGTCATTGCTAAGGGGCAGTGTTTATTCCCCAGCCGCACCCAGGGCCCTTACTGGGGTATTGTGTGCTGTTGTACATAGTAGGGCATGAGGCCAGGAAAGTGGCACTGACAGGACAAGAGTTTTGGACAATAACTGTGTGTGTGTATCCCTTTAAAAAACTCCCAAATGATAGGGTTCTGCCTCAGGTAGCTTACAGTCTAAAGCTGCAATCCTGCAAAGATTCACATCCATTCTTAACTTTACACTTTTGAATAGTCTTGTTGAGGTTACGTAGATGAGCATTTGCAGGGAACTCAGCAAGGGATGTCAGTAAACAAAAGTGGAGGTTTTATATGGTAAGGCGAGGGTTACAACTGTGAAAGATCAAGAGATGCTTTTTTTGTGAGGTCTTATTATAAAGAATTGATTTAATTTTAAAAAAGAGTTCTCAATGACCAAACTGAGTGAAAAGCCAAAAGTAAACAGCATAAATGAAGAAAAGTAAATCTCATTTTACAATTACAATTTATTAAACAAAGCTTTAACTATCGGTTATTATGGTTAATAGCACGAGGAGAAATATTAAGAACGTTATTTTAGGATTATAGTTAATAGTGCTCCTTTAACCTTGTGGCTCAAGAATATGGGGATTAGGGATGACAGATTCTTCTTCTCAGGCCACGTCTACACTACAAAGTTAAGTCGATTTTATCTAAGTTGACGTCAAGCCTTTGATTTAAGCAAGTCGATTTTGTGTGTCCCCCCTATGCTCATTGTGTTGGCGGAGCGCATCCTCACTAACAGGGCTTGCATCAATGCACGAAGTGCTGCACTGTTGGTAGCTATCCCACAGTGCATGTAGCCGAGTGCAATTTTGTGTTGGGCTTGTAATGCCTTATGGGACCAAAACATTTGTGTGGGTGGTTATGGGAACGTGGCGTTGGCTTCTCATGATGCACTTACCTACCTCCCTTCCTCCCTGAAATCAACGGCAAACACACCAAGCCTTTTTGTGCCTTTTTTCGCAAACCTGAGTTACCTGTGCAGACACCATAGAACAGTAAGCATGGACCCCGCTCAGCTTTACTCTGTTGTTGTGAGCATTACAAACACCTCGACCCTTATCCTGTGGTATTTACATAGCTGATACAGGAGCTGTGTACAGAACAATGTGATGCCATGCAAGCAGCCCTGCTGGAAGCCATAGAGCGGAGCAATTCGCAGTTGCTGGCGACAGTCACGCATCACTTTGACATGGTTGAGCGCCTCTTCTGGGCCAGGGAAACAAGCACTTACTGGTGGGACTGCATCATTATGCAGCTATGGGATGATGATCAGTGGCGGCAGAACTTTCGAATGTGGAAGGCCACTTTCCAGGAACTGAGTGAAGAGCTTTCCCCAGCCCTGAAGCACAGCAATACTAAAATGAGAGCTGCTCTGACAGTGAAGAAGCAAGTGGCGATTGCTCTGTGGAAGCTTGCAACGCCAGACTGCTACTGGTCAGTAGGGAATCAATTCTTAGTGGGTAAATTTACCATGGGATCTGTTGTGATCCAAGTTTGCAGGGCAATCATCATTCTTCTGCTAAGAAAGGTAGTGACTCTGGGCAACATGCAGGACATAGTGGATGGTTTTGCGGCGATGGGGTTCCCTAACTGCAGTGAGGCTATAGATGGAACAGATATCCCTAACTTGGCACCACACCACCTTGCCAAAGAGTACATGAACTGAAAGGGGTACTTCTCAATGGTTTTGCAAGTGCTGGTGGATCACGGGCCATTTCACCGACATCAACGTGGGATGGTGAGGAAGGGTGCATGATGCATGCATCTTTAGGAACACTGGTCTGTTCAGAAAGTTGCAAGAAGGGACTTTCTTTCCAGACTGCAAAATAACTATTGGTGATTTTGAAATGCCAGTCGTGATCCTGGGAGACCCAGTCTACCCTTTTCTCCCATGGCTCATGAAGCTGTAAACAGGCAGCCTGGACAGCAGTAAGGACTGGCTCAACCATCGGCTGGGCAAGTGCAGAATGGTGGTAAAATGTGCCTTTGGATGTTTAAAAGCATTATTTGCTTATTAGATTAGACCTCAGTGAAAGCAGTATCCCCATTGTTATTGCTGCCTGCTCTGTGCTTCATAATATCTGTGAAACAAAGGGAGAAAAGTTTCTGGTAAGGTGTGGGGTGGAGGAAGATCGCCTGGCAGCCAGACACCAGGGCAATAAAAAGAGCACATAGAGGGGCTCTGCGTCTCCGTCGGGGTTTGAAAACCAGTTTCAGAAATAAGTGTCACATTACTGTGGATCATCTGTGTTGTTCCTTACCAAGCTGTCCTCTTCATTGCATTTTCTCCCCTGTAAACTCCACCCCCCACTAACTACAATGTGCGGAATGAATAAAGAGCCTTTTCTCCTCAATCCCTTAAGTTTTATTATGCACAAAAATACACATAGGTAGCAAAGAAAAGTAAGATAATATGGGGCAAAAGAGCTGATAACACTGGGAGTGGGGAAGAAACAAGGACAGCTTGCTTACATTTGCACTGCAATAACAATCCAAGGTGTGGGAATGGGCGCCTTCTGGTCCTTGTACCCTCCCCTGGTGTTGAATGCAACAGATACTGAAACCTCCCCCCGCCGTGTCATAGGATGTTTGGGGGAGGAGGATGTGGAACTTGGTGATGATGGCAGCCGGTTCAAAATAGGCTGCAAAGGGACTCTAGCATCCAGCTGCCTTTCTTGAACCTCAGCCAGATGCCTCAACATGTCTGATTGCTCCCTCATAATCCACACCATCTTGTCCTGCATGTCATGCTCATGTTCCCTGCATGCTCTCCTGTCCTCCCTGTCAATGTGCAGGTTATTGGACAGTGTAACCCTCCATACTCTGAGCTCAGTCTTGTCACTCTTGGAGGCACGCATTGTCTTTGAACATGTCCTCCCGAGTCATCTTTTTCCACCTTCTAATCTGGGAAAGTCTCTGTCCTGGTGTGGAGGATGCACCAATGGACAAGGTTTCAGCTGCAAAGAATACAAAGCACAAGGGTAACATTGACAGTTCATAATACTTTTTTTACAAAAAAAAAAACAAAACAAACAAAAAAAAAACCTTGCCCCAGAAACCAACACCCCTCAGTGCACTTCTCTGCAAGCCACAACATAATCACAACCACTGGCTATTACAAGAGTCGGTTTCCTGCTCCAGCCATGGTGAGTAAGGCCACAAGACATGGGTGAGAGGTCTTGTGCTGCAGCTTTTGTGAAGACATCCTTGGGATCACAGGTTGGAACTTGAGAAAAGCCCCTTTTCTCCTAGCCACCTGATGGTGCTTGAGGACAGGCACCAATGTAAAGCCCCCCAAATAGTTTGATATTAACAAAAGCGACACTGGGTTGGGGGAGAAGGGAGATAAACAGAAAACACCCCTCCCCCCTTTAAATGCTGGTTGCAATACACGGTGATCCCTTCCAACCACAACCACGGCATGCTTGGAAAAGCGGGGTTGCGTGACCCAGATTTTACTGAACAGGCAGATTACTTGTTGAATTGTTTACAGCTTAAGGGCTAGCATTGAAAACTTCCCCCGTTTCCCCTAGGTGACCATATGCAATATCACTCTTCTGAGGATAACAGAGGCGGAAAGGAGGTAGATGATGCATCTGGGTACAGACCTGGTCCTTATGCTACAATGCTGTGTGCTGCAATGATGCCAGAAAAGTTAATGCTGGAATGGGGCAGGAAAGTGCCCTACCATAGTAGACGAATAAGGCAGCCCTTCCCAGAAACTTTCTACAAAGGATTGCAGAGTATCTCCATGAAAGTTTCCTAGAGATCTCCATGGAGGATTCCAGGGCCATCCCCATGCACACAAACAATCTTTCAGAGAGCACCCTCTGTGTAGCTGGAGTGGCCGTTTAAACATTATGGTCTGTTTAAACATTTAAAAATAATAGCATGTAACCCCTACAGTTTGACTGGAAATGTGTACTCACCAGAGGTGCCTTCCCTGGCAGCAATTGGTTCTGTGAAGGGATGGGCTCCAGGGTTCAAAACAGTTCTTGGCTGTCAGGGAGAATGGATCCTCCGCTTGCTTGCCTCATATTCTCCTCCTCTTCCTCATCAACAATGTCCTCATTGTTGCTCGAGGTCGCCTGGGGCTCCTGGGAGGTATCCACAAAGCGTTTTGGGGTGGTGGTGGAGTTGCTGCTGAGAATCGCATGCGGCTTTTATGTGCGGCAGAATGAGATCAATTATTCACCTCCCTTGTCTTCTGGTACGCTTGCCGAAGCTTTTTTATTTTCACGCAGCACTGCTGCGTGTCCCTGGTGATTTTTCTCCCCCATACCCCGTGTGATTTTTGGCATAGATGTCAGTGATTCTTCTGCTGGATCGGAGCTCTGCCTGCACAGACTGTTCTCCCCGCACAGCAATAAGATCCAGCACCGCCTGTGTACTCCATGCTGGAGCACGTTTGCAACTTTGAGTCTCCATGGTCAGCTGTGCTGATGAGCTCTCTATGGTGATCAAACAGGAAATGAAAATTCAAAATTTCCCAGGGCTTTAGCAGGAGAGCGGCTCTTTCCTGTGTACCTGGCTGACGTGTAGTGGAGTGGAAAGCGCTCTCCACAGCGGTCACAGCAAAGCACTGAGTGTACCTCCTAGAGGCCCATTCATTCAAATTACATAACGTAATGTCTACACTATCCCCACATCAACTCGTGGATGTTGAATCAAGCGCAATGCCTCTCGCGGAGGTGGAGTACAGAAGTAGACTTTACAGGCCTCTTAGGTCAGTGGAAGGGACTCGGTAGTGTAGACACATACATGATTAAATCGACCTAACACGGTTTATGTCGACTACACTGTAATGTAGACCAGGCCTCAATTTTGCATCATTTTCCCTTACTTTTCAGGTTGCAGCGTTGTGCTTTCACTTTGTGATGGGCTGGTGAATGTCTTGGACTTGCCTCAGGTATTTACACTGAAGAGGAACTTTCCAGCCTCTGAAATACTGAATTTCTATAGAGTATTAGAACAGATTTAAATCATTAGTTTTTAGACTGGTCTCTCTGAGTCCAGTCCATTTAGTCTAGAACAGCAGGTCCATTGTTTGAAGAGTGTGGGCAAGAAATTAGACAAGCAGAGACTAATAGTTTTGCGGCAGCCCAGTAAATCCATGTGAGGAGAGGGAGAGTGCCTTTCTGTGGTTTTGAGTGATCTCCAGCAGATGCTTAGAGCAAAATTTGACTAGCTTCAGAGCAATTTGCACGCAGCCCACCAGCTGAAGGGGAGGGTAGCTCTGTTGTTGAAACTTTCAGGGGGTGATAGACTAGCACTCTCCAGCTTCTTCCCTTCTCATCTCCTTCCAAAATAATAGGAAGTGCTGTAGCTGCATAAGCTAATGATGCAGCTATTAAGCTTTAAGTGCAGAGCCTGAGACATTAAGATCTACCGTATTGAAATCTAGTCAGTTTTCAAAAAAAGTTAAAAGTAGCTTGATATTCCTCCTGCGACAGCCCCTGATCTCATTGCTTTACAGTAATAAGTCCTACTTCTAACAGTACTGGATAAACAAGACAGAAGTGCATCAAGTTGAAGGTGTTTGCTTAATATTGTTTCTGAAAAATCATTGATTAGTAAGTAAATCATAATTTAATACTTCCTCCTACAGTCGTCTTTCTTTGATCATTTGAAAAATCATTTAATTTTTGGTCTGTAATCAGGCAATATTGTTTTGAAGTAGTTCCACTGTATGTGGTGATAAGGGCATAGCATCCACTCCCATGGTAAAAATCGCTGTGAGTTCATTGAGAGTAGGATTGGGCTTGCTTTCAGTTCTTGGTTGTGTGTGTGTGTGTGTGTGTGTGTGTGTGTGTGTGTGTGTGTGTGTGTGTGTGTACACACACACAGATTGCTCATTAACTTTTTTCTATTCATTGTTTATAATAATTCTGAAGATCACACACTTCCTAATTGTAGGGTTGCTCATCATAAGCAAGCTGCTCTTACAAAACAACTTTTAAGTGTTTTGTTGTGGGGCAAGAAAACAAAGAATACCATGGACTTGCAAATATGTGGAAAAAAGAGGAAGTTGAATATAGAACCTGCCATCAGGACAATGACCATTTTAGTACTGAAACCGTGTTTCGTCCCCTTGGAAAAATAAAATGGGTTACATTCTAACTGTGAAATACTCTTCACTCTTTATCAAGTTCCTATGATCACTTGAATCTTGTCTCATAGCTTAGCTTCTGAGGGCTTGTCTACATGGTACCGCAGACTGTGATGCCATGTAGCCAAGCCCTAATTCTCTTAACTCTCGTTCTTGATAGAAGAATGGACCTCATTCAGCTTTCAGATTCCTTGGCTTTGGAGGATAGCTTTGTTATGAGGGTAATGAGTCACTCCAAATTACAGACTGACTATTTTGCAGTTAGCTGGTACAATGAGATGTTTATATGTATTTAGGAAGCTGGGGGAGCCCAATTCAGACTGACACTAAGGAGAAACAAACATTCAGTTTAAAAACAACACCACATCAGAAACAATTAATTGCAAATAATGCTTTTCCAAGAACAGTCTTTTCTTTCCACTTGCTTTCTTTTTTTCTTATTCTTCTGTCATTTCTTGCTTTGTTAAAGTTATCTGTTTCAGATTGTGAGTGGTTTATGGAAGAGATTTTGTCATCCTACTTTTTTTCTGTAAAGTGACATGCATGCTAATGAAACACTCTTATTTTGATAGCTCCCTGTTAGTTTGGAATAGGGAGCCAGCATTGACCAGTTGTTGGGGGTACAAGACTGGAAATCAGGAGACATTGGCTTTATATCCATCCTTGCTATTGATTCACCGTGTGACCTGTATTAAATTTCTTGGGCTCAATGTTCAAAAATGTCCACTAACTTTGCTTCCGTTTTGGGGCACAATTTTCAGAAGAGCAGTACACACTTTTTACTCTCGTTGACTTAAGCTGGAGTTATGGTGGACGCCCAGCACCTCTGAAAATCAAGTCTTAAGCTGTGTTGAGTTAGGCACTCGGAATTAATGGGCACCTGAAAATTTGAGCTTGAGTGATTGATTTGCCCAATTCTATGGAGGTAATCATTGTCAGAGCCAGGATTAGAACTCAAGAATTCTTGGTCCTGTCATCTACTTGTCGCTTTGGACACATGATACAACAGTTTTTGTAATTTGTATGGCACAGTCTCGCATACAAATTAAAAACTTTAAGATCTGGAGAGATCAGGGCAGATTGATTTAAATTAAAGCTGATTTAAATCACCCTTTTAAATCACAGTTTAAATCAGTAAGCAGATTTTGATTTAAATCCATTGATTTTAATCATGTTTTGTATTTGCATTTTTTAGTTGCTTTCCTAAAAAAAATAAAATAATTTGATTCTTATTGGTTGGTAACTGTTAAAATATGCTAATTTGCAACTAAATATAGCCTTTACACTAAATTTGTTGCTTCTTTTTGCTATCCAGCAGGATACACTATATACACATTTATTTAAGCAGTTATATTGCTTAACTTCTTACTAGATAGATTTTTGGATTTTTTTTTGCTGTTTGTGTCAAGCTCTATTTGGATGGCAATTCAAAATTAGTGCACAAAAACATTTTAATTTTGTTTAAGAGAGAAGGTTTATCAAAACATGTTTTGCATTTAATACTAACTTCATTAAACAAAGGAAGTATTCTCTGTAGTTAGTGAATTGAACTGATTGTTTCTGGTCACCATGTCCTTCAGGATTTTAGAACTAGTAGATCTCATTCTCACATCCAGTCATAGATTGGAAGAGGAAAACAAGCTTGCCGGCTCTTACAACTTCCAGGTGCTTTCTTAACTTTGAGTGAACTAGTCATTGAACTGAGCTAGTTGAACAAACTGAAATGAAAAATGTATTCTTTCTGTGACTGCAGAAGGCGGCACTGTTGTCAAAAGCTAGGGTAGCACTTCAACAAACTCCTGGTTCCTGATGCTTAGTCAGCAACTTCCACCAGTTTAGTTGTTTGACTGTCTTTAAAACTTGGCACAAAGATACTAGTTAATATTTTTTGTATTTATTTTAATTTAAATATAATAGGCCTAAATTTATTATACATTCTAACATAGATGTTAACTTCTATTTAATTTTAAACAAACATCTATGTTAGGCCTAAATTTATTATACATTCTATTATATTTAAATTAAAATAAATACAAAAAAAAGTCTGTATTTAATTTAAATATTAAAATTATTGATTTTTATCCACCCTCATAGAAATATCAGGAAAGATCTTAATTGCAAAAATTTAACCCACTAACTTCTCTTGTATTAATTTTCAGCACCATGCTGCGACTACCTGCTGTCCGCAGGGCCTTAGCTGGTGTCGCTCAGTCCACCAAAGGATGTGGTGAGTCTACCTGCATTTTATACACAAGTGCATGAGAAGCCTTTCCCTATTTATACAGAGTGATGCAATGCACATAAAGAAGGCATTGTATATTGAGGTAGTTATACAAATTTCCTACCATTCTCTCGGTTTTATATAGCTCTTTTGTTGCTGGTGGTGTTTGGATTGTACTAGTTATTATAGTAGTTTTAATAAATACAAATAACTAAGCACCCATCTTAGGCTATGGAAGCTTTTACATATCCTGAAGTTAACTTTGTTAAATAATGTGAAACATCCTTCAATAAGTTGCTCATACTACACTTCCCTTTATAATTAACATTAACTTGCCAACAAACATAACAATAAAATCCTTCTACCCCTCAGTCTGCATGCTTTCCAAATGCATTGAGGAGGAAAAAATTGACTTTTGGCATGGCTGGAAGGTAACAACAAGTCTGGCTTTGTAAGAGCCCAGAAGGAAGTGCATTCCATAGCCCAGGGCCTTCATGGAGAATGCCCTGTCTGCGTCTCCCTCCCATTTAAAGCTACACTGAATCATGTGAAAGAAGAATGTCCTGACTGTGATTGGTACTAATGTCCTTTAAAATTTCCCTCATTCCCCAACATCACTAACAATGCACTGGAGTATCCAAAGATTGACTTTCCAGGCGAGACGTAGAAACGCTAAGCCACTTAAGCAATCTGAATGGCTGAATGTTTACAGGTGTTAATCACATTGACATGTTTTTCTTTTGTTTGTTTTTTTAAATCCCCATAATTTGCCATATGAAAAACATTGCAATTGTCAAAGCAAAAAGAGAGCACACTTTAATATTTTATATGGCATGCATTTAAAAAGCCATTTTATAGGGGATAAAGCTATATTATACGTTAAATCTGCATTTATCAGTGAATTTATGAGAAAGATAGTGCAGAAGAAAACACACACATTATGATTAATTTGCTTTTAAAAAATGGCCATCAGCTGTTCTCTGTATTTTTCCTCTCTCATGTTAGAAATAACGTCTCACTGAGCTTCACAAGTGATACCAGCCTTAGGGAATATCCACTTTGTCGTTGTTTGGTGGTGGTTTTGAAATTGTCAACTTACATTAATTATTACAATATGTATTTTTACATAATGATCATATGCCTAGAGTTTTGATAGGCATACTGCATTAATTGAAGAAATAATATATTTTTAAGCTTTTGGTCGCATCCTAGTTCATAATGGTTGAAGTCATAGCAATGCCAAATGTGCTAGATGAAATGCAATGAGGAATAAGAACTTTAGATAAGCTAATGGAAATCAGGGTTATGTTTTTTGTTTGGTTTATTCTTGATATAGTTAGTATAATAGGTGGCATAATTGTCAAAACATTAGTAAGCATCATCTAAGAAATTTACCTACAGTAATCCTGTCTATGGATTTTTATGGTGCCTATCACCAGGATATCTACATGCCAACTTCTTAATTAAAGTAGCCTCCAGTATGTGGAAAACTGACTAATAAAATGCCTATTAGTCTTTTGGAGCACAGGTTTGGGTGTTATCCTTTCTGGTCAACCAATTAGAGTAAAGAGACCAAGAATACTGTGTGTCACATTTAGCAGCGACTTAAATTCTCCGTTTTTTGTTTTTTTTTCCTCGTATCTTTTAGTGCGTACAACCACTACAGCAGCCAGCAACCTGATAGAGGTGTTCGTTGATGGGCAGCCTGTCTTGGTAGAACCAGGAACCACAGTGCTTCAGGTAGAAAAAATTCTGGACCAGCATATGACTACCTGCCTTTTCTTCCCTCCCCTCCCCTCCCAATTTGTAACAGTATATTTTGTCATTGTGTTACACTTCATGAAACTGAACATTTTGCGTGTCTCATGGCAGATCTGTGTAGGTGGTTTTGCTGCCCACCAGAGAACTTAATATGGGATGGTCACTTGTAGAGGCTTCACATTTGAGAAAGCAAAATCTGACCTGATTAGCTGAAAGGAAGGTATCACAGGAGGAATTCAAATTGATAACTACTGCAGTGCTATAAATAGATTCAGACAAGCTTTAACTAAATTCTAGATGGTGCAGATAGAGCAGTTATGGTGGCTGTCTTGTGTCCTTGTCAGAACTATATGGGTCACACCCACTGTCTTTCCAAGCTTTATATGGCTCCTGCTCTTCTTATAGTGGACTGAACAGGACTCTTTGAGAGCCCTCTACTCTGTGCTATACTTAATTAAATGGTATGCAAGATATAGCTTCCCTTCCTGCCCCTTCTCTTGTGGCTCAGAACTCCATGCATGCCTTTGCCGCACTTTCACTCTTCCTGGCCTGAGGGGAAAAAAGTCTGAAGTCAAAATGGGATCCAAACTTTTCAAGGCTATGCTTAGCATTGCAACTGGGCGACTAGGCCAGTTTTTCAAGTAGACTTCTAAACTAACTTTTTAGGAGCAATAAGAAGGGACCGGATATGGAGAAATGTCACAGAAAGTATGCAGCTAGGGTTCATTTTAGAGGGCAGAATTGTGCCTTTGGATGCAAGTTACATTAAGATGGTTGTAGCTTTACAATTCCCAGCTAGTAGCCCAATGCAGTATTTCTCTTAGGCTCCGTTGCTGCTTAATCAGCTTCATCTCTCTGCTCTACTGACGTGAGACTCTTTTTTTGTAGAAGTTGACAGTGAACCAAAAGTTCATATTAATTAATTTAATAATAATAAAGTGACATTTACCTCCCTTTTGAATACCTCTGCATCATCTAGTGGCAGTGTTATCTATTTACAGTGTAAATCCAGGATCCAGTGTAAATACAAGTTTTTTCATGGGGGAGGGGGAGGAGAAGAGGGAGCATCATGCCCCCAGGCCCAGCTCTGCCTCTAGCCCAAGCTTCACTGCTGAGGAAGCCTTGGCTGTGCAGTAATGGGGTGGGAGGGAGGCACAGATAGATTCTGTTAAAGCAGTGGTTCCCAAACTTTAACAACCTGTGAATCCCTTTCACTAAAATGTCAAGTCTCGCGAACCTCCTCCTAAAAATGAATATTTCCAGGGATTTTCTCCTTTCCCTGAATATAAATTATAAAAGCAGTGATCTTGGAAATATAAAATTTGTTTTTATGACATGCTTATTACATACTGTTTATTATTAATTATTATTTATCATTACAGTATGTTTATTACACTATGAAAATGGCAACACTCTTCCAAGATCTCACTTTCATAGCTTGTATCACTTTGAATAACCCTGTTATAAGACAAGGCTCCTATGTTTCATCAAGGAGTATCTGAGGTGAAACAGCATAAAGGTATTTAAGAAGTCAACTCAAAGAGTTCCTCCTACACAAGCATTCAGGTGTTGAGCAGTCCAGGCAAACAATGCACCTTACAACAAAGCTTAAACTTGTTCTTCATAATAATTTTAAAAACAATACTAGCTGCCTCTTTAATTTTAAAAACAGCAAAAAATATCCATCTCCCTTTCCATTTGTTGTAAGGAGTCTTGACGTTTAAATCACCTCAGTGTGATAGATATGCTTGCTTTGATCTGCTTAGCTCTTGGAAGTCCAGGGGTCCCCAGGGACAACTCTGTCCGCCATTAGGGAATTTTTCCCTGAGAACCCTGTTACATTTCACGAACCCCAGTTTGGGAACCACCGTGTTAAGGGGTGTGTGATTGGAACAGCTTGCACACCACTGGGCTTGGGGTTATGCTGGGGAACTGTTCAAAGGCAATAGGCAAATTAGATAAAATCCTTTTTCTAATACAATATAGAAGTGTAAAACCTGAGGCTGCATCTTTGTTTTTTTCTGTGTAACTTGTAAGTTTGCTTTCCTTTACTATTTCATCTTTGAATATGTGGCTTTTCGATTAAATAAACTTTGTTTATTTTTAACCCTAGCAAGTCTCTGGTACAAACTGTATGGAGTGTAAAACGAAAATAAGAAAGAAAAACTTGTAGCACCTTAGAGACTAACAAATTCCAAAGTGAGTTGCTATAATAAGGGGAGCTGGTTCTGGGGTGATAAACCAAAGAGGAACTGTCTGCGTGTCTAGTCGTTAAGAACTTGCGGGGGATGAATTTGGGGAGACTCTGGACTGGAAAGGCTGTTGGTGTCACTATGCAAGGAATAAGTAGGCTGATGGAAGCCAGGGTGAGACCTTGTGCTTGTGGGCAGACTACTGGTGTCAGGGATCTGAGCACAGCATTAAGGCATACCATCGTTACAGGGCAGGCAGTGACAGAACCCCTTACTGGTCTGTGTGATCCCCAAAACGTCACAACTCCCAGATCCTTTTCTGCAGTACTCCTGCCCAGCCAGTTAGTCCCTATTTGTGCATTTGATTTTTCCTTCCTGAAAGGTGTGGTACTTTGCACTCGTCTTTATCTAATTTAATCTTGTTGATTTCAGACCAGTTCTCCAGTTTGTCAAGGTTGTTTTGAATTCTAATGTTGTCCTCCAAAGTCACTTGGTGTCATCCACAAGTTTTCTAAGCATACTCTCTACTCCATTATCCAGGTCATTAATGAAAATGTTGACTAGTTCTGGACCCAGGACAGATTCCTGTGAAACCCCACTAGATATGTCCTCCCAGTTGGATGTTGAACCATTGATAATTACTCTTTGAATAGTTTTTCAAACAGTTTTACCCACCTTGTAGTAATTTAATGTAATTCACATTTTCCTAGTTTCCTTATGAGACTGTCATGTGGGACTGCGTCAAAAGCCTTACTAAATTTTCTCAGGGTTTGGGCTTCTTCTGTGAAGGTGGGACGTGGCACTTTGAACCGCTATCATCTTCAGGGCACTCAGTGAGATTACAGTGGACATCCATGTCATTGTACTGTTTTGGGGTTTCTTATGTCTGTCATTTTCTTTTAATTCATATCTTCTACCACTTTCCAAATTCATTCTTTCTTATTGGCGCTCTCCTCCCCTGTGTACCTTTCTTGATATAGTGTGTACTTTCTTGTGAGTTTGTTATTGCAGAGCAACAAATACAAATATTCTTTTTATTACTACAGTTTAACACACTATCTAATGAAAAGGGGAGAAGAATTCTTTCTCCTTGGGTTCAATTTTTTTAACCTGCTTTTTCCTGTTACTCCCCAGCCCTTTATTTATCATTATTGACTTGCCACTCTCCCCTTTGGGCAAACTTCTGGAACTAACCCTGCACAAGCCAAAGAGATACAGTGAGCACACACTCCGTGAAAACCAAAACAATTTTTCTTTCTTTGAGAAATTTTAGAATTGAAAATTCAGTTGCATTTCAGTTGAACCAGGGTCATAAGAGCTAATTCTGTAACTTAATTTTCTTTTTTTCTTCCTTTTCTAGGCCTGTGAAAAGGTTGGAATGCAGATACCTCGCTTTTGTTACCATGATCGATTATCTGTTGCGGGAAACTGTAGGATGTGCCTTGTGGAGATAGAGAAAGCACCCAAAGTATGTATCTCTTCTGTACTGAAATTATATTCTTGTATAAGTGTTTGCAGGACTCTACTGAAAATTTGAAGAGTGAGTAATTGCAAAACAACTTGCATATAATTTGTAGTTATAATGTGGATGTTGCAAGCACATTATTTTTCTCCATTTATCTCCACCCCAAAACATTATGTCCATTTGTAAAAGAATGGCAATGTTTTATTGCAGTGGTTTTCAACCTTTTCTTCATTTGTGGACCATTAAAAAAACTTCGAATGGAGGTGCAGACCCCTTTGAAAATTCAATATGTGGTCTGTGGACCCCTGTCATAGAAGTCTTAAAGTGAAAACTGTCTGAGCAGAATTCAGCTATAAATGTTGTACATGCTCTGCACGGCATTTGACCAGGGACCGTGCCAACCTCTTCCGGTGGGGGAACTGACATGGGCCTTAGCTCCTCCTTACTACGAGACCCTGCCCCTCTCCATGCCTTTTCCCCCCTCCCCCTCCCGGCCCCATCAGAGGCTGGAGCTGGGCAGTGCTCACAGCCACCTGGGTTAGGGGGACCCAGCTCTGGGGCTGGCAGAGCCCTCGGGAGCAGTGACTGTGGGGAGTGGGGCCCAGGAGCCTGTGCTGGAGTGGGTCAGTCCAGGCTGCTGTGGGGATCCCTGGGCCCTCCACCTGTGCTGAGTGGTGCATCCCAGTGGGCAGGGATATGGACTGGGGGCTACTCTCGGGCATCCTGGGAAGGCACTCTGCCTTCAGAGCAAGGTGGCCAGAGAGTGGCAGCTGCTACGGGGGGAACCTGAAGTAAATTTTTGAGTGGCTATAACCTCACAAGTCTCCCCTCCCCTACCCCCCAGCGCCACCCCTGTATTTGAAAGGGCACTAAACTGTGGGCTTCTGTGGTAACAACACCACTTCTGGGTTTTGACCTGTAGGTGGGGGTATTTGCATCTTGTGACTGATTAGAAAAACAGAGTGCCTTTTCTGGCATCTGACACTTTTATTTTCATAGGGCAAGTCTATACTACCAGGCTACATTGGTGCAGCTGCCTTGATACTGCTGTAGCACATCTGGTGAAGACATGCTATACCGACAGGAGAGCATCTCCCATTGATATAGTGCCGGTGTGGACAGTGCTTAGGTTGATGCAATTGACGTTGCTCAGGGAGGTGTCTTTTTCACACCCATGAGCGATATAACTTACATCGACTTAAGCGGTAGCATAGACCAGCTCATAGTCATTTTTCACAGACCCCTTAGACCAGGGGTCTCAAACAAGTGGCCCGTGGGCCGCATCCGAGCTCTTCCCTGCAGCCCGCCGGGCTCCCCGTGCCCCCCCACCCCAATTTTTTTTTAATTTTATTTTTTTATTTTTTTTTTAACCCCCAGGCAGTTCCCACTGCCAGACAGCTGTTCTGGCGGTGGGAACTGCCTGGGGGTTTAAAAAATTTTTTTTTTAAAAAAATGGGGGGGTGCGGGGAGCCTGGTGGGCCGCAGGGAAGAGCTCCGCGGGCCGCATGGGAAGAGCTTCGTGGTTTCTGGGAGGGAGGGGGAGGAGTGGGAAGCCATGCGCACAGGGGAGGAGGCGGAGAAGGGGTGGGGCCGGGGCAGCGAGGGGGCGGGGTCAGTGACGCGGCCCTCATGGTAATTTGAGTTTGAGACCCCTGCCTTAGACATAGTCTGTGCCCCCTAGGGGTCTGCAGACCACAGGTTGAAAACCACTACTTTATTGTATATCTTTCAGAAATACATGTTTATACTTTGTTATAATCTTACAAAACTCGCACTGTAGCTGCAGGTGGTCATTTGATATACAGACTAGGGCCCTGAACTTGTCCTGGATCTTGCATGGATCCAACTGAATGATTTGGGGCCTACAACTTTGTCCTTGACTGAAATGGCAGTTTATTTACTAGTCCTATGTGTTACTGCATTATGTGTTCATTGAAGTCTGTTGCAAAACTCCTATTGACTTCAGTGGTGCAGGATTGAGCCCTGTGTCAACAGCACAACCTCTTTCAGAGTTGCATTCTCTCCTTTTGGTGCAGTGTAACTTTTTTTTTTCTTTTTAAAATGAACAAAATAGGTTAAAAGCACAAATGAAATCAAAATTCCTAATGATAATGGCAAAAGTTAACCACTTAAGTCTCAGATTCTCAAAAATAATGTGAGAAAACACTTCAAAACCAAAGTCAATTATGTTTTTACATTGGGTAGATTTTCTGTGTTTTGTGGCAAATGTTTGTATCCTGTATTTTCTACAAGATGTTGTATTGATAACCAGTATATGTATGAATAATTCACTCTTTGCTGTAAGAGGAGATCCCTTGATGCATTTTCCTCTTATGATTGCAGCCAGTAGCTGCTTGTGCAATGCCAGTAATGAAGGGTTGGAACATACTGACAACTTCTGAGAAGTCGAGGAAAGCAAGGTATCTGCTTCATGTAGCTACTTATTTTATCATTGGAAGAGAAGGCTGTGTGGTCTATAATTACATTGCCTAATTTAACAAATATGGAGTATTCAGCTTTGATTTTTTTCTTAAATAACGGCCCTTTATAGTATATTGCAAATAAAGTTAAAAGTGGTACTTTAAAGCTGTATGTAGAGAGAGTTTACTTTCTAGTTAAAATTTTAAAATAAATCCATGTCCATGCAATTCTTTCCAGTCTCTTGGCTGAGAATGCTAACAAGGGTGGTAATGATGATCCTGGTGCTGTGATGTGGCTAGGCTACTATATAACTATTTGATTATAACCATTTTTAATCACCTCCAATCTGTGGCAAACACAAAATGGTAACCTGAAGATGAAGGCCCATGTCCCATTACTATTACCCAGGTCATTCAGTTAGCCCAGTTTGCTGTTTTTTAAGCACAAATTGGCATTTTAGTGATAATGACACAAGTATCTGTTTGTTTTTAATGCTCTGGAGGCTTTGTCTACAATTAATAGTCTAGACTGCAGGGTAAAACTGTATAACTGTGACACTAACTCTGTAACTACTGACACCAACAGAGAGGGTGTAATGGAGTTCTTGCTGGCAAACCACCCATTGGACTGTCCAATCTGTGATCAGGGAGGAGAGTGTGACCTCCAGGTACAAAGCACAGTTTAATTATTTTACACTTCTTATTTACTAACACATATCTCTTTAACTGTCTTAGGTGAAACTACATTTCTCAGTAACATGGGTTCAACTATTTTCTGTTACCTATTCTAGGACCAGTCAATGATGTTTGGCAATGATAGGAGTAGATTTTTAGAGGGAAAACGTGCAGTTGAAGACAAGAACATTGGCCCACTAGTCAAAACAATTATGACTCGGTGTATACAGTGCACTCGGTGTATCAGGTAATATCTTTCTGCTTAGATTCTCCCCTGTTAGTGTTCTCTCCAATGGAAAATATATCTTTAAAATACTGATTGTTGCTAATGCATCATGAAAGATGCTAAACCAATGGCATTCAATCCTTGGTCTCTTATGTGATTACAACCAAGGTGCGAGGAGGCATGTTGGTGTCTGATGGAGACAGCCAGCTGATTTCTCACAAACCACCAAATAACTGTCAGACAGTAACAACTAGAGATGGCCAAAGCAAGAAAATGGAATCAAACTCCAAATTCAGAGCCAGCCCTGTGATTTATATTCTAGAACAGGTCCCAATATATGAAGGAGCCTTTTCTTCAGGTCTGGTTTGTATGAAACTGTAGTCTCAAACAGCTGTTGTCCCAAGATTGTGACTCAAGGTGACAGCAGTCTGAGGCTAAAATCTCAGGAGGATAGCTTTTTAGATTTCAGCATCATTCAATTTGAACCTGAACTTTATCCAGATATGGATCAGATACAGTTTCCTCTGCCTATCTTGTGTGAGAAATTCTGGTTACTGCTTAATTGGGCTGTATTCAAACTGAAAATCAAACTCCGTTAAACCAGTTGCCCGTTCCTTGAATCATCTTTCTCCTCCCACCCCAATGAAATTCAGCAAGCTAGTATTCCTATATGTGAACTGTTGCTGGAAATGTCTTCATGTTTATACAAACACCGTATAATTGCTTTTTACTATTTCCAACTATTAGAACCATAGAATCATTGTACTACATATATAGGGACTTTCTAATATATTTAGATGCCCGTCCTTTTTTTTTTTTTTTTTTTTTTTTTTTTTCCCCTGTAGGTATGTCTTCTCTTCCAGAGACTGATACTGAAAGATAAAAAGATTAAGAATTAAAAACATGTAATATTGATACACATATTTCGGTTTTTACACTTTATTTGCATCCAACAGGTTTGCTAGTGAGATTGCAGGGGTAGATGACTTGGGAACAACAGGCAGAGGAAACGAGATGCAAGTTGGCACTTATGTG
The DNA here is from genome assembly GCA_033296515.1 of Macrochelys suwanniensis. Taxonomy (NCBI): domain Eukaryota; kingdom Metazoa; phylum Chordata; order Testudines; family Chelydridae; genus Macrochelys; species Macrochelys suwanniensis. Next base: position 61,427,577 of record CM065784.1, on the reverse strand, counting down.
GAAAAAATGTTTATGTCTGAGTTATCAGGCAATATTATTGACATCTGCCCAGTAGGAGCCCTTACCTCCAAACCATATGCCTTTACTGCCCGTCCCTGGGAGACACGGTATGTATTTTAAGTGGTACATTGAATGCAAGTTAATGTCTGTTTATCTTTCATATCCTCTTTAATATTCACCCACCATAAATATTTATGCTACTATTGTAAGAGAAATTGAAAGTGCTGTAACAGACTTAATTTTTTTGGTTTTGTGTGTGTCTCTGATATAGATTGAGTTCATTAAGCAATTGAGTTACTTTGATGCCAAATCAATTAAATTGAGGAGTACATTCATCCTAGAGATGTTGGTCATTCTAAATTACATATGTTTATATCTCTAGCAATTAGGGTGACCTAATTTTAGCAAGTGTGAAAAATCAGGATGGGGATGGGGAGTAATAAGGGCCTGTATAAGAAAAAGCCCCAAAGAGTGGGACTGTCCCTATAAAATTGGGACATTTGGTCACACTACTAGCAATTTGGGAGGCAGGAGGATCAGAATAGTCTCAGACATCCAGGTCTCCCTAAATTGTGCCAGCGGTTGAATATACAATGCTTAAATGAAAGATCAAATTCTACAGTCCAGTGACTGGTGAAAGTCTGATTTACAATATGTCTTAAGAAACAAACCTTTAATGTTAGATGTATCTGATAATGCTGGAAACCTACATACAGCATTTGTGACCTTTCACTAAAGACTTCTCTTGCTTTTTGAACAATCGCTTAACAATGCATGAGTTTTAGGTTTCTGTGTCTTTTTTCCTCCCTACAGAAAGACTGAGTCCATTGATGTTCTTGATGCCGTTGGAAGTAACATTGTGGTGAGCACAAGGACTGGAGAAGTGATGAGGATTTTGCCAAGATTGCATGAAGACATCAATGAGGAATGGATCTCTGACAAAACAAGGTACCAGTATATATGTATTGTTTTTAAAGGGGCATTTTCACAGTGTACCAGAAATACTGACTATAGCACTGACCTCTTGAGTTCTACACTTGGTATTTTAAAGGCATTGTTGGCAAACTGAGAATTATTTTTATGATGCTGTAAATGTATATATTAACCAACCCATGCACTAGAATTTTATATTTTGTTAGTCCTTGACTGTAGTAATGTTTAAATTTTTTATGACTGACAAATTTGTTTTTATATGTTGAAAGGGGAGAGTTGAAACATTAATTTTTTTCCATTACAAAGATTCAACTATTGGGTAATTTATTAGTCTGTCTTCATGATAGGTTATTCATTCCAACTGTTTGTGATATCCGAACCAAAGGCTGCTGTGGGTTTTGGTCATATTTCACTCACTCTGTAGACCTCTGCCTCACAATTAATGATATTGCCTGTACTATAAAAGCTCATTTTCCTCTTAGTGTTTTTAATAGTACTGGTTTGGCTTTCTTCATCCAGGTTTGCTTATGATGGTTTGAAACGCCAGCGGCTTATTGAACCAATGGTCAAAAATGAAGAAGGGCTGTTTGTTTACACCTCCTGGGAAGATGCCCTGACTCGTGTTGCTGGAGTGGTAAGAAATATTTGCATGTGTCTCTCTCTCCCTTTTTTAAGGTATTATTATAATACTTCTGTGCAGCTGGGCAAATTACTGTACCAGTTGATCTAAAGCCTAGGAAATCAAATAATGAAGACTGGAGACAACCATCTACTGTTAATGTCTTACTTTTGTAAGAATAATTTTGGAGAACTATACCTGATTAGAAGATCATTTGTTTCCACTTACCAAAATTCATAGGTAATGAAGAAATTCAGAAAAAATTACTCTTTGAGTTCAAGTGTGGGGTTTTTGGTTTTTTTTTTTTGGTTTTTTTTTTGGTTTGTTTTTTGTAGAACTTTTGGTCCTCTGTTCTGGAATAACTTTATAAAGATTTCGTCAATAGATACTGTCTAAAATCTTGTGGATTATGTGTTTTTTAGGGAAGGTACTAGATTAGATTGTACGTTAATGATTATATGAGGCTAATTTTTCTCCTCCCAATTATGCTCACTTAGGGTATGTCTTCACTACCCACCGGATCGGCGGGTAGTGATCGATCTATCGGTGATCGATTTTTCGCGTCTCATTTAGATGCGATTAATCAATCCCCGATCGCGCTCCCCGTCGGCTCCGGAAATCCACCTCATCGAAAGGTGGAAGCGGAGTCGACGTGGGAGGGGCAGCGATCAACTCGCCGCCGTCCTCACGGCCAGGTAAGTCGATTACGATACGCCGACTTCAGCTATGCTATTCGCGTAGCTGAAGCTGCGTATCGTAGATCGACGACCCCCCCCCCCCCCCCCCCCCCCCCGCCAGTGTAGCCCTGGGCTTAGTTTTAATTTAAATAAGATATTGTACTACTCCCATAGAAATTCAGGAGGAAGTGACTATTCCCAAATCTATTTACCGAGAGAGTGTATATCTGAAGACTTTTTTTATTTTTTTTTCATGGAATTAAACTATGCTATCTTCCCCCATCCCCCACCTCCTAAAACAGTTACAGTGTATATTGGGTAGGTCTGGTCTAAAGCTTTCTCTGTGCCACTAATTCTGCTGTTAAGATGTTGTACTGCATGAATGTTTCATTGTTCTTTAATAATTGTCTCTCTTCTTACACCTTTTGTATATCTGTTCTCGTTTTTGAGTACTTTGCATGGTGGTGGTGGAGGAATTGTCTACTACTAGACTGCAGTTTTTTATTTCATTTTTTAAAAAATGAAAAGAGGTCAAAATTCTGACTTGTATGTCGTCATAGCATTTTTACAGGAGAACAGTGATGCTATCTGTACGTTCTCAGATGCTGTCTCTGCTTCATAGCTTATCATTTGAGTGTGTGTGGGTGAGAGCGAGAGCGTTTGTTTTCAGTTGTTGCTTATAGATATGTCAGACAGATCTTGTTCCTCTCTGTACAGCTGTACGGTGTCCAAGGTAAGGATGTGGCTGCGATTGCAGGAGGACTGGTGGATGCAGAAGCACTGGTAGCTCTGAAAGACTTACTGAATAGAGTAAACTCTGACACACTGTGCACTGAAGAGGTCTTCCCTAATGCTGGAGCTGGGTGAGATAACACAGGCAAAGTTTATACTTTTCTTAATTATGTTTTCCAATTAGAGAGTATTAATACATTCTTAGAGATCTTGCATATGAATTGTCCAGTAGCCCATGGCATATTGATAAACTATGAACCATTTCATGATAAAATTCTGAAATCTGCCAAGGTAGAGACATGAAATAAAATACTAGACCACATCTAGAATATTACTGTTCTGAATCTGCATGTTAGAGTGGATGGAGGGGTAGCTTCTACAGTAATAGAGGTGCAAGTCTGATCAATATGGGACAACCACCGTTCAGTAGTAGAGTACAATAGCTTTTTGCTGTCCCATTAGATTACTCTGCTATAAAAGGATCTCTTTAGCCAGCTTTACTTTTGTGTACTATTGTGAGAACTATACCTGTAGGGCAGCCATAATACTCTGTGTTGGTATCGACATAAATCTAGCAGTGAGGTTGCAGTTTCCAGTCTACGAAGGCTGAGAGCATATTATATTGGTAGACAGCAGAAAATGTCTACATTGTAGTAACCTACTGCTACCCATCTGTATGTAGGTGGGTATGTTTTTGGTTTGGATTTCGTGTAGTATCATTTGCATTGAGCATGCTCTTCTTTCTTTTTCCTGTCTGAAAAAATAATTTGGAGATCTGAGTTTACTTCATTCTACAGTCATCCCTGCTACTGACTTGACAACTCCTTGTCCCCACTCCTCCTGTTTTTCTGACATAAAGATAATTTCTTTGTGTTCTTGTATTATAGCACAGACCTACGCTCTAACTACTTGCTTAATACCAAGATTGCTGGAGTGGAGGAGGCAGATGTCCTGCTTCTGGTTGGCACCAATCCACGCTTTGAGGCACCCCTGTTTAATGCTAGAATTAGAAAGAGGTTTGTATCTTTATGGAGACGAGGTAGTCCATACTTACAAAGTAGGGGCTAAAGCCACCCATGAACACCACTGGAGTGGGGCTCTGTGTGGGTGCAAGCATTCACCCAGGCAGATCCATTTGCAGGATGTAGTCCTAGTTTTTTGTGGGGGGTGTGTGTGTGTGTGTGTGTGTGTGTGTGTGTGTGCATGCGCACATGCAGACAACAGGGTCTTTTCCCCACCTCCCCCTTCGTTGCGTAGATTATATGCCATTAACTCCCTCTTAACATTAATAGGAGTTCACATGCATCAAGGGAAGAACAGATTAACAAAAAATCCTCAGATTTAATTGAATAGAAGGTTATTGAAGCAAATTCCTAAAAGGACACTGCTTAGCACTATCACTGCACAGAGCGAAGTTTTAAAATTATTGTTGCTGTAATAAATGTGACTTGATGACTTGTAAAAAGGTGATGATATAGTTGACTTCATTGCTTGAAAAATAGGAATAAGATAAGTGATTAATCTGTCTTTTTGAAAATGTTTTTCAATCAGATGAAGTTTAGAATTTCATCCATTTTGATTTGGAAAAATACATTTAAAATCCAAAATATAACTCTGTTGTTTAGTTGATCCAATTTACCATATTAAATTCTAGAATTAAAGAGGATTCAAGAAAAAGTACATAACCTAAACCCTATATCTTATTAGTTATTAATAGAATATGCCCTGGTAATTTTCTATAACTGGCCAGCAGTTGGTTGGGGTAAAGTAAGCCACAAATGGCAACATCTCTTATGTTGAGTTGCACTTGCTTTTGCTCTCTCTTTTTTTTTTAATGTAAAGCAATAGGTTTCACTCTCCAAATAATAGTGCCAGATTCAAATCTATTTAATCAGTTGCTTTTGACTAGGCGAGGGGTAAAGAACACCTTAAGTTCTTTAGAGAGAGGCAAACATACCCATTTTTGCAAATTTATTAAATATGTACAATTAAATTTTTGCAAACCTCGGTTTCCTGGTAGATTTTGTCGTCATTAACGGTAGGCCAATCCTCACTGTTTTGGGATGACCCAGTGCACTTAACTGATTCTCTTTTTAAATTGGTGATTATAAAACTTTGATAGAAAAAGGGGAAAAATCTCTATATAACTGCATTTGGTGGAATTTTTTAATGCCTTTTTATAATTTAGTGTCATGAGAGGCTGCAAGAAACTAAAGAAATCTCTGGAGGATTATATCTTCTTTCTAGTCCGAACTCCTCGCCTGCTCCTCCCTCCTCTTCCCCCTCCCCCCAAAATGGGTAATCCCTAAAAAGTGCGAGGGTGAGTGCTGCCTCACAGAAATGTATAGGTTACTTAGGGTATGTCTGCACTATGAGAGTAGTTCGATTTTACTTAAACCGAATTTGTGAAACTGATATTACAAAGTCGAACGTGTGTATCCACACTAAGGACAGTAATTCGACTTTGTGAGTCCACACTAACGGGGCAAGCGTTGACATTGCAAGCGGTGCACTGTGGGTAGCTATCCCACAGTTCTCGCAGTCCACACTGCCCATTGGAATTCTGGGTCAAGCCCCCAATGCCTGCTGGGGCAAAAAATGTGTCACGGGTGGTTTTGGGTAACTGTCGTCAGTCAACCCTCACTCCCGCCCTCCCTCCGTGAAAGCGCCGGCGGGCAATCAGTTCGCGCCCTTTTCTACTGATTGACAGCACGGACGCCACAGCACCACGAGCATGGAGCCCACTGCGATCATCGCTGCAGTTATGGCCGTTGTCAACACCTCGCGCCTAATCGTCCACCTTTTTCAGAGGCAGATACTGGGAAATCGGGAGAGGAGGCTACGGCAGCGCGGTGAGGACATTGACTCAGAGATGGGCACAGACCTCTCACAAAGCACGGGACCCCGCACCCTGGACAACATGGTGGCAATGGGTCATGTTGATGCTGTGGAATGGCGATTCTGGGCCCGGGAAACAAGCACGGACTGGTGGGACCGCATAGTGCTGCAGGTCTGGGATGAATCACAGTGGCTGCGAAACTTTCAGCTGCGTAAGGGCACTTTCCTGGAACTTTGTGACTTGCTGTCCCCTGCCCTGAAGCGCCAGGACACACGGATGCGAGCAGCCCTGACTATCCAGAAGCGAGTGGCCATAGCCCTCTGGAAGCTTGCAACGCCTGACAGCTACCTGTCAGTCGCGAATCAATTTGGAGTGGGCAAATCTACAGTGGGGGTTGCTGTGATGCAAGTAGCCAACGCAATCGTTGAGCTACTGCTCTCGAAGGTAGTGACCCTGGTAAATGTGCAGGTGATCATAGACGGCTTCACTGCGGTGGGGCTATTGATGGGACTCACATCCCTATCCTGGGACCGGGCCACCAGGGCAGCCAGTACATTAACCGAAAGGGCTACTTTTCAATGGTGCTGCAAGCACTGGTGGACCATAAGGGACGTTTTACCAACATCAATGTCGGATGGCCGGGCAAGGTTCATGACGCTCGTGTTTTCAGGAACTCTGGTCTGTTTAGACGGCTACAGGAAGGTATTTACTTCCCGGAGTACAAAATAACTGTTGGGGATGTGGAGATGCCTATAGTGATCCTCGGGGACCCAGCCTACCCGCTAATGCCCTGGCTCATGAAGCCGTACACAGGTGCCCTGGACAGTGAAAAGGAGCTCTTCAACTACCATCTGAGCAAGTGCAGAATGGTGGTGGAGTGTGCTTTTGGATGTCTGAAGGGGAGATGGAGAAGCTTACTGACTCGCTCTGATCTCAGCGAAACCAATATCCCCATTGTGATTGCAGCTTGCTGTGTGCTCCACAATCTCTGTGAGAGCAAGGGGGAGACGTTTATGGCGCGGGGGGGGGGCGGGGGAGGTTGAGGCAAATTGCCTGGCTGCTGATTACGCACAGCCAGACACCCGGGCGATTAGAAGAGCCCAGCGGGACGCGCTGCGCATCCGGGAAGCTTTGAAAGCTAGCTTCCAGAGTGACCAGGGTAACCTGTGACTATTACGTTTGTTTAAGCAGAAGCTGAACTTGCCTCCGTTTCTTTACCCAGTTAGTGTTGCCTATCCTCTCCAATTACTAAACCCCTTCCCACACACCCTTAAAAATAAGTGAAACGTTCATTAAAACCGTCGTCTTTATTAAGGATTTCTCGGTAAAGGGCTGAAACTGGGACGCATACTGCGGTTAGGGAGCGGGTGGAGTGATGGAAAGGACGCTTCTAAACTCGGGGAACGATAGGCTCCTGCTGCTAGAGCAGTCCGCAGTGGTGGACCGGTTGTTTCAACGGAGCCTGCCACCCTTCCTTTTTGGGACTCTGTGTGGTGGGGCTATGTGACTTTGTGGCGGGGGAGGGCGGTTACAGATCCCCTGCTGCGTGGCTCTGTCATCCAGGCTATGGACCGCTGCATAAGATCTGTAACCGCCCTCCCCCACCACAAACCCACAGAGCGCCCCCCCCCCCCCGCCCCCGAACATGAAAACCACCTCCCAGACTGACCAGGGTGCCTAATGGCTGCAATGTGAGTGTGACCTTCTGGTGAACCTGCACCCCTGTCTTTACCCCGCTAAAGGCGCCTATCGTCTCCAATTACCAACCCCCTTCCCCCCGTTCAAATACACCGTTCTTTACAAGAAAATCAAGGAAACAATACCTAACAGAAAAGTAATTTTTATTAAGGACTTCACAGTTATGGGATGAAACTGGGAGGGTGGCTAGGGTGGGGTGCGGTTGGAGGGAAGGAAAGGACCCATCAAATCTTGGGAAATGAGAGCCTTCTGCTGCTTGAGCAGTCCGCAGGGGTGGAGTAATTGTTTCCACGGCCCCTGCCGCCCCTCCGTCTTGGGACTTTGGGTGAGGGGGGGATGGGACTTTGTGGCGGGGGAGGGCGGTTAGAGATAGAATGAAGTGGGGCTCTGTCCTCCTGCCTCCGGTCCTGCAGAACATCTGCAAGGCGCCGGAGTGTGTCCATTTGCTCCCGCATTAGCCCAAGCAGCGTCTGAGTAGCCCGCTGGTCTTCCTGCCGCCACCTGTCCTCACGAGCTTCAGTCCTCTCCTCCCATTCGCTGGATGCTCGCCGGTACTGAGAGATGTCCTCCATCTGCTGTGCCGCCTCAGTTCGGGAACAGACCATAAGTTCTGAGAACATCTCATCCCGTGTTCTTTTTTTGCGCCACCTGATCAGCGCCAGCTTCTGGGAGGGGGATGCCAGGGTAGCCCGGGAGACACTCGCAGCTGTGGGATGGGAAAAAGGGAGCGAATTCCTCAGAAAGATAAATTTTCACGAACAATGAATATAGTCTTTCCCTGTGAACAAGACCATGCACACTGCCTATCACATGTGCAGTCAGTACAAGGTCGAATTTTCTGTCCTTATATTGGGTGCTTGGGGTCTTGGTGTACAGATCTCACAAGCGGGGCCAGACAATGGAATTCGGCTAGCAGGAGGCCATGGTAAGCCGTAGACTTTTGGCTACTGAAAGCATAATTTACAGCAGCGCTCTCCTTTCACGTTCCAAGCACTGCTCCTAGCGTTGGCCATTTCCTGCTGCCGGCGATCCGGCAAGCATGAACTCTCCCCCGTCACACCCACGGCACGGCTGTACCCGTGAACGGTCCCTGCATGCTGCCGGTGAACCGCTCAGCATGAACGGTTCGCCTCCCCGCCCCCACCGCGTGGCTGGAAACCGCCGGGTAGAGTTTTTTTTTTTTTAAAGGAACAGGCAACCAGTCCCCATACTAAAATTCCCCTAATTCAAACCAGGACACCATGACTGATCTCACTCTGATGAGGATTGCGGAGACAGAGAAATCCCGTATGCTGCGTGAATGCCAGCAAACACCAGGGCCGTATGCCGCCATGCTTTGCCAGGCAATGATACTGGAGTACCAGCTACTAGCCTGGCGCAGAAAAGTTTCCTACCATGGAGGAGGCCATAAGGCCGCTCTCCCCAGGAACCTGATGCAAAGGCTTACACATTACCTCCAGGAGAGCTTCATGGAGATGTCCCAGGAGGATTTCGCCTCTATCCCCAGACATGTTGACAGACTTTTCGAGTAGCTGCACTGGCAACCACTAAAAACTAAAGCGCCTAGGGCAAACTAATCATGAAAAACCCATTGCTAACATACCATGCCAATTCTTTTCAAAATAAATGTTTAAAACACTTACCTACTGATCCTTCCCCTGATTCACGGTCCGGGTTACCGCCTTGGGAGGGTTGGTAGGGGATCTCAGGGTGATGAAAAGATCCTGGCTGTCAGGGAAATCAGCATTGAAAGCGCTGTCGACTGCCTCGTCCTCCATCTCCTTCCTCATCTTCACCGTCTGCGAAAACTTCCGAGGAAGCGGCCGTAGATAAGACCCCATCGTCGGAGTCCACAGACACTGGTGGGGTGGTGGTGGCGGCCCCTCCTAGAATTGCATGCAGTGCCTCGTAGAAACCGCATGTTTGGGGCTGGGATCCAGAGCGTCCATTTGACTCTTTGGTCTTCTGGTACGCTTGTCGCAGCTCCTTGATTTTCACGCGGCACTGCATTGCATCCCGGCTGTATCCTCTCTCCGTCATGTCTTTTGAGATCTTCTCGTAGATCTTCGCATTCCGTCTTTTCGATCGCAGCTCTGAAAGCACGGACTCATCGCCCCACACAGCGATCACATCCAAGACTTCCCGACCAGTCCATGCTGGGGCCCTCTTTCTATTCTGCGATTGCATGGTCACCTCTGCTGGAGAGCTCTGCATCGTTGCCAGTGCTGCTGAGCTCGCCACGATGTCCAAACAGGAAATGAGATTCAAACTGCCCAGACAGGAAAAGGAATTCAAATTTTCCCGGGGCTTTTCCTGTCTGGCTGGTCAGAGCATCCGAGCTCGGACTGCTGTCCAGAATGTCCACGGAGTGGTGCACTCTGGGATAGCTCCCAGAGCTATTAGCGTCAAATTCAGTCCACACTAACCCTAATTCGACATGGCCATGTCCCATTTAGTGCTACTCCCCTCGTCGGGGAGGAGTACAGAAATCGATTTAAAGAGCCCTTTATGTCGAAATAAATAGCTTCGTTGTGTGGACGGGTGCAGGGTTAATTCGAGTTAACGCTGCTAAATTTGACATAAACTCCTAGTGTAGACCAGGCCTTAGTTTTCCACGAACTCTTCCCTACTGCATATCATCTTCACTCTGTGAAGTTAAGAGCTGAGCTGTAGGTCAAGCAGAATATAGTTAGTAGCATTCTGAGACTACAGCATATCACTGTACCAAAGAAATATCATAGGGCCTAACGCTGCATGTACATGTTCCATCAAAGGCAGTAAGAGTGTTGAACCCAGAATATGTATTTTTACAGAAGTGAAACAATTATAGTAAAAAGCTTATCTGCATGGCAATCACAAAATTGCACTAAATCGTACATGTGCAGAAAAAGGTGAGGGGGGGGGGGAAATTCAGTAGAATTCCATCAGTATGCCTTGTCATTAGAATCATCATCTTACTGGATTTGGCTATCAAGCTTTCCTATGTCTTAACAGTACAGCCCAATCCCATTGGCCTGGGGACATCTGAAACTTTTGAATAACCAGGCATTCAGATAAACAGAAGTGCTATTTTGAATTGCATTTTCACTGATCTAGTCCTGCCAAGCTGCTGTTTCTGCTGAAACAGAATTAGGTCTTGGGGCTGGTCTATATGAACAGTTAGTTAGTGGCAAGCTGGCATGCGATTCTACCCAGCACTAGCCTTCTGCAGACTAGCTAGCCATGTGGACCATGCTGATGCACATTAACAGTTTGTGCTTTCATCTGCTTCTGTGATCAAAGTGCATTACAGGGTCCACATGTCAGTTAGTCCATGGCAGGCTAGTGTGGGGTAGACTTACAGCGCTGCTTACTGTGAAATAATTGTGTAGACAAGCCTCGAGGGCTTGTTTACACTTAAAATGCTGCAGCAGCACAGCTGCGCTGCTTCAGCGAAGACACTTCCTATGTTGACGAGAGGGGTTCTCCCATCAGCATAGGTAATCCACCTTCCCGAAAGACGGTAGCTAGGTTGACAGGAGAATTTTCTGTCAATTTAACATTATCTACATTGGGGTGAGGTTGGTTTAACTGTCACTCAAGGGTGTGGATTTTCACACCCCTGAGCAACATAGTTATACTGACCTCCCTTCCTAGTTTAGACCAGGCCTCAGTAATTTATAGGTAGTGGTTTGGAGCCGCTATGCAGATACAAAGTCATTGATTAGCAGTAAGAGGTTAAATGAAGTTATTAACAGGGTGATCAACAGGGCTACATAGAGGATACACTGTGCATTTGGATATCATTTTGTATAAATGGAATTCAGGTAACTGGAATTATACTGTAGAAGCGACAGAGTCCTGTGGCATCTTATAGACTAAAGGTGCCACAGGACTCTTAGTCTGGATCTGTAGAAGCGACAAACACGGCTACCCCTCTGATACTGGAATTATACTGTATTTTGTTCTTGCTATATTTCCAGCTGGCTTCACAATGATCTGCAGGTGGCCCTTGTGGGCAGTGCAGTGGATCTGACCTACATATATGATCATCTGGGAGATTCCCCACAGATACTCCAGGACATTGCTTCAGAAAAACACTCCTTCATCAAGGTATATGCGTCTTAATAATGCACCTATTCAGATATGTCAGAATTTTATCTTTCACAGGTGCAGTGTTTTGAAGCTGTTTTGCAGGGTGGTTTCATAATATTCACTGATGTACTAATGGTTAACAAGCAGGGAGTCTCTATAAATTGTTTAATATGCTCACCATAAAGTTGAGGTTTGAAAGTTCTTTCCAATGTGTGAAACTGAAATGTTTATGATAATAAATCTCTGGCACAAGTCCTCTTCTGGGTGAGCTGAGTTGTCCCTTCCAGCCACTGTTGTTTCCAGTTAAACAATTTCTAGCTAGAAAAGGCCCAGAACAACATTGCCTTGGCCGAGATAACATAAGTCTTTGCTAAAGCAACATCTGTAGGTTTTTGCTAGAGATAAAATAGATTGATCATACTGTTTAAAAACACTGGATTTGTTTTTTGTTTTTTCATGTTCCATACTTCTGTAACACAATAAATAATTTCTTGGAAATCCTGTTCTGTACAAAAATGCAATTTCATTGCCTTAGAATGAGAATTCATCAAGTTTTTGTTTTTTCCCCCCCTCAGGTCTTTAACCAGGCCAAAAAACCAATGGTGGTGGTAGGCAGCGCAGCACTTCAGCGCAGTGATGGAGCAGCTATCCATGCTGCAGTTTCCACCATTGCACAAAATGCAAGGACAAAAAGTGGAGTTGTTACTGACTGGAAAGTTATGAACATCCTTCATAGGTTCGCTCTACAGCCTTTCTGCTTTACCTACCTGTGGTATATTTTAAACTCTTTATGCCAAGTGTGAAGACTTCTCAGTACAAGCACGCAGGTTCTAGCCTGCCAAGGCTCATATGTGGAATAAAGACTAAGAGACCCAATATAACCTAGCAGAAAAGCTTCCATAACTCGTTTCATGATTTAGCAAGCATTTCAGATAGCCACTGGGACTGTTAGCACAGAGGCCAGTTTGGGTTTAGAATATGAGATGAGTTAACAATGTAATACACTATCGTACCTAGCGGGACATACAGACAACCAGTGCTGTTTGGTAAGCAAGTACTGTTTACATAGAGCAGGATTACTTGTGGCACCGTTAAAGACTAACACATTTATTTCAGCATAAGCTTTCGTGGGCTAGAGCCCACTTCATCAGACGCATGGAATGGAACATACAGTAAGCAGATATTTATACATTCAGAGAAACATGAAAAGGTGGAAGTACCTATACCAACTTTAAGAGGCTAATTAATTAAGAGGAACTATATCAGCAGGGGGAAAAAAAACTTTTGAAGTGATAATCAAGATGGCCCATTGTGGACAGTTGACACAAAGGTGTGAGTGAGGATAGTTAATTAAGGAAAGGCAAAATGTCAGTAGTGCTTAAGAAGACCGTTAATACTTCTCCTGCATTGTATAGTTCTCCAGGTAAGACTTTTGCCTTTTTTAATCAAGTGGTCTACTAAATTAATGTCCCCTGTTAACCAGGTGTATTCTTTTGCACTTTGATATTAAAAAAATCTGGAAATTATCCAGATAGTCAGTCATTTAAACTATTTATCAAGATAATTCCTGCTAATGAGCCTGTTTTTGCTATCAGGGACAAACTACCGCTTAGGATGACAAGAACTCTAGTTCCATAGTCCGTTCTCTTCTTAAGACTGTAACTGAGATGCTTTAAATCTGAAACACCTGTTTGTCAGTGTCTATAAAGGAGAATCTCTTGAGTGAAGTTGTTCTTTTTACACGAGTGTAAATCTGGAGAGAGTAACTCCATTGAAGTCAGTAGACTTACACCGGTATAATGAGGGAAGAATTTGGTCCGCTGAATATAAAATATAAAACACTGATAGTGAAGAGAGAAAATTCACATTAAAATATTGGTGAAACAAAAATAAGTCATTCTTATCAAATACTACATTTAAACAGGCATGCAGTATGAGGTATCTTTGGGTAGTCTCTTCTGTATTAAGACTTCCATGCACGTGTTGTAGAAATCATAAGAAAGTTTAGGTGCCCAAACAAAAGCTGTATTTGTAATTGTAGCAGATAAACTTAGGTAACTAGTTTGTTTTTTTGTTTGTTGTTTTGTTTTAATGGGGTGGGAGCACTCAAAAGAGCTCGAGAGTCTAAAGGTCAGTTTCCTTACTTTTACAACCGAAGTATTTGGAAATTCCATATAGGGATCATTGGATGGAGGACAAGCTGTGTATTTTCCCAAATGGGGTAGCTATGTTAACACAGCCTCCAAAACTGTCCAAAAAAAATACTGATCCAAGCTTAAATCTATTTTCCCCAGCATTACCCTGTTAACCAAAAAAGCAAACCTAATCTCCTCCTCATCATGGGTGAGTAGATTCATGCAAGGCTGCATTAATGGGACAGAGTCAACTTAACTTAAAAATCATGTTTTTCTTTTTGAAATGTTTGCCTATTATTACAAATAACACCTAATATTACACTAAGCATATAAGTAGACCATTTTTTTTTTCAATTTAATGTATTTGACAACACTGTGTGTGGAGAACGTGACATTTTGCAGGTGTACTATGGAAACTCTTTTTAACTAGGGCTTGCCAGAAAATAAGAATTCAGTTATGAAATGTTGGTTTTGACCCTTTTTTAGTTCCACATCGGGACAAGACCGATCTTTTGCTATATTTTTTGTACACAATTTTGAGCCACACTCCAGGATAGCCAAAAGTCAGGATACTCGCCTGGGATGTGAGGGAGACCCAGGTTTAAGTCCCTGTGCTGCCTGATCTAGGAGAGAGACTTGAACCTATGTCTCCTACATCCCAGGTGAGTGCTCTAGCCACTGGGGTGTATCTCTCTGGTTATGACCTAGACATGAGAGACCTTCCTAACAAAAGTAATCAAAACTGACTTAATTTGCCTGTTTCAACTAATCTGTATTTTCCAAGAAATGTTTAATCAAATTTCAGATCAGCATTACTTTTAACTTTTTTTTTTTTTTTTTTAAAGGACTAAATGTCAAATTGAGATGTATGCTCCTTTTTAAATATTTCAGAGTTGAAAAGGAAATTGGGAGGCGGGGGGAGAACCTGACACTTTATAATCTATAACAAGTCTGTCTATCCTTGCAGGGTTGCAAGCCAAGTAGCTGCTTTGGATCTGGGTTTCAAACCAGGAGTGGATGCAATCCGGAAGAACCCTCCCAAAGTACTATATCTTTTGGGGGCAGATGCAGGTTGCATAACACGTCAAGATTTGCCAAAGGATTGCATTATCATCTATCAGGGTAACTAGAACAAATAATTCAAGAAATACTGCCTCAAACAATCTAACCAGTGGGACACAATTATGAATATGACTTTTTGATAAATTCTTCCCTCCAAGTTTTCTAATTTTTTATCATCAGCTTTAGCGCAAAATATTTTTAAACTTAATGTGCTCACACGGCACTGAGATTCCTCCTTCTCACCCTGTTAGGAAATGGAAAAAATGTTTGAATTTAACTGCTGCAGGGAGTAGTGACTATTTCATATTTTAGGAAAACAAATCTTCCCGTGGACTGGATACCTGGGGTTAACAACAAAACAACACAAATTGGTTTACCCTCTCAATCATGGTGTCAATTCTACCAGTGGAAGGCTGTTCTCGTTCCAGTCCATGTCACAAAAGTAGTAATTACCAATGATCTAGATACCCATGTTTTCTCACAGCAGTCTCAGCTAAAGCCAAGAATTGAATGGATATGATAGTTCAATCTCCATTTTTGACACTGGTTGTGGTCCAACTAGTCTGCTTATGTTATGGACAAGTAGGACTTTAATCTCTAGGGCTGTCAGTCTTTTCTGAACTCTAAATTTATTTAAGCAGAAGTTCAGAAGAGAAATTCCTTTTTAAGAGGGAATACAGTAGTTCTAATGTGTTTGTACATCATTTCTTTTCAGTTATGCTTACAGCTGCCCTATAGTTATTCCTGTGTAGCTTCCTATCAGAAGTTGACTTTCCTTTTCCCATATTTTTCCTCAGGACATCATGGTGATGTGGGCGCTCCCATGGCTGATATTATTCTCCCAGGAGCAGCTTACACAGAGAAATCTGCAACATATGTGAACACTGAGGGCAGGGCCCAGCAGACAAAAGTAGCAGTAACACCTCCTGGCATGGCAAGAGAGGACTGGAGAATTATTAGAGCCATCTCTGAGGTACTATAACTGTGTTAAAAATTGAAACCTCTAGTAAGAATCTAAATGGAGCTTGGAAACTGTTTACAGTATCTTTTTAGAATGCAGATTTGTGTTCAGGATTGAGGGTATAAAGTCTCATGGGAGTATGTGTGGGACTGAATTAATATGAAGCAAGACTGCCTTTAATGATGTTTGTGAGGTAAATGGGATTGTGTTTTCCACTTTAAGATTTTTACATTATTGTAGCTTCTAGATATGCTTTAAGAATGTATGATGGATGACTCTTAATTGCAGCGAATTCTGTTAGCCAAGGCAGGATTCCCTAGGGCAACCTGGAAGACAGACTGGGGGCATGCTTTTCTGCTTCCCAGAAAAGGAGCCGTGTGGGTCCCCTGAGAGTATATATGCCGATAACATCTGGTAGGGCTGAACACATCCTAACTGGCCCTAGGAGATATGGTTTATCAACCACAGTCTCCTTATAGTGCTGTCCTGAATGCTGTAGAGAGATCGGACTCGGACTCTACTGCTTGCATGGGAGAAGAGAAACCACACTTCTGTCCTTGCCCTTCCCCTTCCCCGGGTAACAAACAGACTCTAAGTTTTCTGGATATTAGGAGCTAATTGCTGGCATCAAGAGATGAACATAATATGTTGCAAATTAAGCACAGGACTAGCACTTTAGTCATTCACTCCTCAAATTAGTGTAGCTTTTCTTCCTGCTTCACTGTAGATGTTTGAGTTTAATGTTTAAATACTTAATATGTATTGGCCAGAGGACTAGATTCAATGGAGTCTTGTTGCCTTTTTTTTTTTTTTTTTTTTTTTTTTAAAGCTAACTGGTGTGACCCTCCCTTACGATAACCTCGATCAAGTAAGGAACAGATTGGAAGAAGTTTCTCCTAACCTGGTCCGATATGATGATGTAGAGCAAGCTAACTACTTCAGCCAGGCGAATGAGCTCTCCAAGGTATTCAACATTTGAACTATGAGCATCAAGCTATGTAAGAGGCTTGCTTATATGTACTACTAAGCACTCACTGCACTGTACAGCAGGAGAGCATAGTCAAACAAGTACTGTGGTAACACAGTCCTGCCTCACAGGTGACTGCTTAATCTCCTAATGTACCTTCTTTCTTTTTCATTACAGTTAGTGAATCAACAGTTGCTTGCTGACCCTCTTGTTCCACCTCAACTCACAATTAGAGATTTCTATATGACAGGTATGTGGTCACAGCCTTACTTGATGAAAGTAGAATTTTATTAACTCATCTCACTCTTTTAGCTTTGCTTATTTCATTAGAGCTACAGTGTAACACACAAATGCATAATTAATTAATTCTAAAGGTGCTTCCAGAATTTTAAGACCCCTTAAAGATGCACCATGCTTCTATCTGGAAAACTTTGTACCTACTGTTCTTACCTGAGACATCTAAGATCAGAGGGCTGAATGCTACAGACCTGTAATCCTTATTCGGCCAAAATTTCCAATGAGATCAATGGAAACTTGTACGTGTAAGGTCGGTAGAATTTGGTCCTGTATTTTCAACTATGTGTATGTGGGTTTTTTATATTCCCCAGATGAAGAATTTTAGTAAACCATGGGGTTTCATGACTTTAGGTTTCTCTGTAGGTCTATTGGTTGTGTTCTGAAATGAACACTCAACACCAAAATAAATGTCTTTGCAGATCCAATCAGTAGAGCATCCCAGACAATGGCCAAGTGTGTGAAAGCAGTCATTGAAGGTGCTCAGGCAGTAGAAGAGCCATCCATCTGCTGAAGAATGTAATTACACAGCTACAAAAATCCATCAGATATTCTAGTAATATGTTGGTATGACTAACTTTCAAAAAATTATTTGGTGGTGTTACACTTTATGTTCACATCTTCATGAAAACAGTTCAGATTGCCTAATCTGGGGCTATCAGTGTGCTTGGAAATTAAACACAACACTCAGTTTACTGGACCTAAAAACAATATGCCTACAGTGATTGTATACAAACATGGTAGATTATTAAAATCAGTTTATTTCCTATGTAAATGGTTTGTATGGCTTGTGATTCTCTTGCATAAAAATAAAGATTTAAACATAAATCTTCAAGTTTTTAATGCGACAAAAATTCTGGAAACCAATGTTTCACTTCCAGTGCATCTGGAAATCTCAATTATTTGACACGTTTAAAAATCCCTTGAAGTTGCAAAGATTCTAACATTATATACAGAAGGCAAAACCCATGTACTACCACCCTGAGTGACATCTCCTTCCTCTTCATTCAAATACACCCATTTACAACTCTCAGCGCTAAAAACTAATAGGTTTGCTGATGCTTTTCTTTTTTCATTTGGTCAAGATAGAACACTTTACTTTCAAGAAATAAAATCTGTATGGCATGCAGTCTGTCAGTGATGCCTTTCTTAGGTAAATTGCTCTCTATTTAGAAAATTAAGTGGAAAATTACAAAAAAAACCCCACACCATGTTAATACTGTGCAGCAGTTTGAGGCACTAAAGGCTGGTCTACACTAGCCCCGCAGTTCGAAGTAAGATACGCGACTTCAGCTACGTAAATAATGTAGCTGAAGTCGAAGTATCTTATTTCGAACTTCAAAGTACTCACCCCTGGTCCACACCGCGGCATGCAGGCTCCCCCGTCGACGTTGTCTGCTCCGTTCGTGGAGCAGGATTACCAGCGTCGACGGGGGAGCACTTCCTGGTTCGATTTATTGCGTCTAGACAAGACGCGATAAATCGAACCCAGAAGATCGATCCGACGCGTCTGACAGAGCTGGTAAGTGTAGACTAGCCCTAAGAGTTGGGATATGTCTTATTTAATCTTTTTTTCAGAAATGCTTTCGCTGGCTAACAGAGCTGAAAGAGACTACATCTCCCAGAATGCAGCATCTGCATTTCCTGTCTGCTGATCTTGCAGGAGCAGCATTACCTGTCCCATGACCAGTTGTGCTCCAGTAGCCTAGCTTTGCCTTTCACTTTGATTATGCTCATCTGTCCAATTTGGACAGATTTTAAACAACATATTTGAGGGGTTAGGGAAGAACCTGCCACATTTCAAATTTCTCCCTCATGTGGCCTTTTCTGCACTTGGAAAAGAAAAGGTGTATTGCTAACTAACTCAAGGCAAAATGCTAGTGAAGACAAGGCAGTTTGTTGTTTTCACACGAGGTAGCAGGTTGAGTTAAATACTAGGCTCCCTCAGTCTTTAACTGGCCTTCTAACTTCCAAAAATTACAAACTGCCTTGGTTTCACTAGCATTTTATCTTGAGTTAAGTACACACCTTTTTTCCTAGTACAGATACAGCCTGTAGGCTGAAGGAAAGATGTACTGAGGAAAAGGAAGGGTGAGAAGGGTTTGAAGGTAGCTAGGTAGGATTCTAGTACTCTGAGGACAAGGAGGTTTTTCCACAGTTACTTCTGCAGTAGGCTGTGCCAGTGTCAAACTGTGAATAAGTTGAATGAGAAGTATTCCAACGAGCAGGGGTTCTTAAACTGGGGGTCAGGACCCCTCAGGTGGTCACAAGGTTATTACATGGGGAGTCACAAGCGGTCAGCCTCCAGCCCATACCCCTGCTTTGCCTCCAGTATTTATAATGGTGTTAAATATGTAAAAAAGTGTTTTTAATTTATAAGGGGTGGGGGCTCGCACACAGAGGCTTGCTATGTGAAAGGGATCACCAGTACAAAAGTTTGAGAACCACTGCAAAGAGGAAAAATATAGATGAGTAAACTCACTCACCAAAGCCTTCCCTCAAGCTTCTTCCCAAGAGACACAATGCAAACTCCCCCTAGGTCAAGGAGGAGAGGCAGCAAAATCCCACCTCAAACCTTGACTCCTGACACATGCCCCACACAATATAATACTGGCCAGAGAGAGAGAATGAATAAACATTTTCTTAACATCAGTTCCTAGTGTTGGCATCTGAATCTATGTAAGCAGATCAAGTCACGTAGGATGGAAAGGAGGGGACTGAGTCCCGAGGGCCACGGACACAAAGGGGGAGGGCAGGAGGAAGAACCATCAAAGGATATGCTGAAATAGTGGACAGATTGATAGGAAAGGAACCAAGAGAGGCCAGGGGCATAAAAGTCAAAGAAAGACAGTGTCAAGGACTGAGTAAGAAGTATCAACGGTACATGAGACTCAAGGCCTTCACTTATTAATAGCCTTAAGGTATTCATACACCAGGACACATTTTTAATCCAAGTGTCCTTTGAATGATGACATGACAACTTGTTCAGAAATTATTTAGGGTAGTTACTATTGGCATAAAACAATTTTACATATGTAGATTACTTTTACTTCCAACTATCTGCATACAACACCAATGAAACGCTGGGGTGGAGGGATTTAGGCTACTATTGCACACCACTACAGTGGGGAGGAAGGCAATATTTTTCTCAAGAACAAGCCTCCTGCTCTTCCAAAATATGTCTTTTTAAGAATGCAGTGTAGAGTGGATGTTCAAGATTTTGTCCAAAGACACTACATGGTATATTACATGGTGCAACAATCTGTGTCCTTTGGAATGATGGAGTTCAGTCAAACTTGTGGTTCCAAGGAATCCAGATATTTAAAAGTAGATGCTTATACTTCCTGAAAATTTAGTCTTCTATATTTTCATGCCTGGGTTAGTAGCTTAGGAGTCTATGTGGAAAGCTTGATATTTATGTACATTGTGCATGCATCCATAACAAGTAATGCTAAATAAATCTGCTACTCAATAATATATTTTCTTCTGGCTGCACACTCATCCATTCTGCTACTGTGCAACAGTGTCTAAAGCTGAGAGAGCTCTGGAGACTCTGAGGCCTTACTCTGCTCAAACCTGCTTGCATTAAAACAGTCATTAGGAGGCATATAGTAGTTACTTAAATTGAGAACAGTTCTCATCTAATCCCTTGAAAACACCCTTGTTAGAGTGGTTTGGGGAAGTGTAATCTACATTTAAGATCAAGAGAGATTCTAAAATTTATTTTAGTATTATAATCCAGTTTTGAGCATGTTTAAATACAATTTCAAAGGAAATTAATACTCGATTCAAATTACTTTCTTCTTGTCACCCTTCCCTACACCTGTTGGCCTGTCTGAATTAGCATATAGATGAAAAACAAGTGCATCCAGGGGACAAATCCAGCTAAGAACAGAAAACTTTGACCCATATCCTCAAAGGTATTTAAGCAGATTTAGCTTCCATTAATTTCATTCCAAATTAGGAGCCTAAATACTTTTGAGGATCTGGGCCTTTACATCTAACAAATAACCCACAAAAGGGACCAATAAGGCCTTGCCTCCTAGAACCTGGCTACTCCTCATGCTTTAGGACATATGCCAATCTCTTAACAGCTTATATAGAAACTTCCCCTATAGACAGTTTGCTATATAATGGTCTATTACGGAGCATCTTATACTGTCCCGAAGCATCTGGTACTGGCTTCTGTTAGTGACAGAATATTGGACTAAATGGGCCAGGGACTTTACCCAATAAATTCTGATGTTCCTAATTTGCAGTAATGACAGAGACACCCACTGTGAATTACTGAAATTTATGATTTAATGCATACTTGAACTAATAGAATAAAAAAAACACAAAGGATAATAAGGCAAACAATGTAGTTTAAGTTCAGTTATTGTAATTTATGAAATATCAATTTATACAAATGTACTAGTAAATACATTAGTATATTTTGAATTACAAAATGGAAGTTTTATTTATGAGACTTCGTTAGTGTTCTCTTATGATTTTATTACCTTGTTTATTTTCAATTTACAAAAGTCTCAATAGATGCCCAGCCCATGACCTGGAAGACATTAAAACACAGTAGTATCCACACTATTACATCTTTGCTGAAATTTAGGGGGACATAAAAAAAAAAAAATTAGCAATGTGCATTGATGAAGTGCAGATTAGCGAGGTTCTACTTAATGTTTTTAATAACTATTCAATTAATTATCAACTAAGTCAATTATGTGGAAATTAGAATGTAGGCCTACTTCCAAGTGGTTAAACAGTTAAATTCTAAGAGCTTGATCCTCTCATTAAAATCAATATCAAAACACACATTGATTTCAATGGAATAGTATCAAGATTTAACAGCTGATGGACATGCAGTGCACTAATTCTTTTTTTCTGTGTTAGTTTGCTACTTCATATGGGTCCTAATACAAAGCCCAACAAAGTTAATGGAAATAATCCCTTTGTATGGGTCTTGGATCTCATTCACACACTTGATCAACAAGTCATCAGTCAGAAGAGTTATCTAGCATGAAGAATTCTAATGGATTAAAAAGAAGAATATATTGGCAATAAAGATAACTATAAGGCTCTGTATATATTTGGTAGTACATAACTACTTGTTCATTTACATATTGCAGTTTTTCAAACTGGTTTAACTCTTCCTTGACAGTGTCACAATTCCTAGCAAGCTAGATGGAGCAGACTCTAGTGACAGCTATAAACTACTTTGTTGGTCTGCCATGTCCCTTGTCAAGTTGTTGTAAGAGAAAATTACCTTTCAAATGTTGTGTTTGATATCCTTAATAGTCACAAATTTGTCCAGACCTTTGACAGCCAAGTCTGTTAGATAAGCATGTGTTTTGGACAGCGCAAGTATAGAAATGTATCTTAGAAAAACAGATAGGCCAAAGATACTTGTTGTTTGTATGAATGTTTGGTATGAAGGTAGAAGGCTTTGCTTAAAAATAAAAGGCAATTCCCCACAGCAAAAAATCATTCCTGTACAAGTGGCCCACCTAAGACCATACACTACAAGTATATAAGCCCTCACACTGAAATTTAACTCATGCCCATAGGGTTAAGGCACATAAAGTCAATGTTTTTGAGGCCCTAAAAACCTCAATAATGTACCTTTGTGCTGGAGAGGTGAAATCCATCCATGCCCAAAACCTGGCACCAAGGCAAAGGTTGCAGAACAGCTTCGCCACAGCCACTGCTCGGGCCTCTAGGCTGACGTAACAGCTGTAACCTTAGCCTACCATGCTACTTCCATGGTATGCTGAGACACTGACTCCATGCATGTGAGTACCATGGCTTTTCTCTTGGCTATCTCATGCCTGCCCTGTTTGGGGCCAGTGTGGAATCCCCTTCTGTAAGCTGCAGAAGTTACCCACTCTCTGATTCCTGCTGCACAGCCCCACTCAGGCTTACATGGTACACTGGCCTTCCATCCCTGACAAACTTTACACTTATTGCAGAGTTTGTCAGCAAAGAGGATACTACAATGTTAATGGCATTCCACAGCTAAACATATTCAAAATAAACTATATCTCATCTGTTTAAACCATTGAGGGCTGTATCCCAGTTCACAAGAACTTAAAAAGTCTGCTCATTTGTGCCTTATAGCAATCTTCTGAAATCTTTGCAATATCTTCCTGCTTGCTGGGCTTAATTTTCATAACTAGTGAGATCACAGTGTTTGTTTAAAACAAAGCAAAAGAAAAATGCTTTGCTGTTTAATCTCAGTTAAAAGAACTGAAAAGAACCATTTCAGTTAAAAGAACAGTTAGCATTTTCTGGGAGAATGCCCTTGACTCCAGAGAATATTTACTCTATGCAATGTGAACTGTAGTTGTAAAAGTTTTATTTCAGAAATTATTATTAACAAATGGAAGAAGAATATGGTTTAGTGTGTTCAAGAGGCCTCTGGATAATCACCCCCCAGGTAAGCTTCCATCACAAAGCGGATACGCTTGGTTCTAGAGATATTCAACAACATTATGTTTGGTGCTCTTTGCTCAATGTCAGTGCTTGGAATAGCATTGTCTAGCTTTGTGGAGGCCTCTTTCCTCTGCCACAGGTCAAGTACTACTGCAATGGAAGTTACAGATAGATGTGAAGTAGCCCAACCTGACTGAGGCCCACTCAAGGCCTTGCCTATATCTAGGATTGCCAGGTGTCTGGTTTTTGACTGGAACGCCCAGGTGAAAAGGGACCCTGACAGCTCCAGTCAGTACCACCAAGCGGGCTGTTAAAAGTCCAGTTGGCGGCGCTGCAGGGCTAAGGCAGGCTAGTCCCTACCTGTCCTAGCACTGTGCTGTGCCCCAGAAGTGGCCCGCAGGTCTGGCTCCTAGGTGGGGGGGCCATGGGGCTCTGTGCTCTGCCCCCGCCCTGAGCACTGGCTCCACACTCCCATTGGCTGGGAACCATGGCCAATGGGAGGTGGGGGTCGGTGCCTGCGCCTAGGAGCTGGACCTGCTGGCCACTGCCAGGGTGCAGAGGAGCTAAAACAGGCAGGGGGCCTGCCTTAGCCCCACTGCATTGCTGACCGGGAGTCACCCAAGGTAAGCCCAAACCCCAAGCCTAGCCGTGAGCCCTCCAAAACCCGGGGTCACCTCCTACACCACAAACCCCTCATCCCCGGCCCCACCCCAGAGTCCATCAGGATAATCTGCTGGCGGGCTGCGAGACAGTGTTTATATTGGCCGCCCGCAGCTCCCAGTAGTCGCAGGTCGCTGTTCCTGGCCAATGGGAGCTGTGGGAAACAGCGACCAGCACATCCCTGTGGCCCGTGCCACTTCCCGCAGCTCCCATTGGCTGGGAACAGCGAACTGCGGCCAATGGGAGCTGTGGGCGGTCGTGCCTGCAGACGGTCAATGTAACCACTGTCTCACAGCCTGCCAGAGGACTACACTGATGGGCCGTAGGTTGACCACCACTGGATTAGAAAGTTGGCAACCTTATATATCCCTAACTGTGCCAGCTGCCTCATAGGATTCCACCAACAACACATGATTTAGGGGGTGTAGTGTCTGGAAAAAAAAGTTAATGTGAATGCTTGTGCTATAATTCTAGTGAGTTTGTTAGTGAAGACAAGCCCTTAGATTGTAAACTCTTCAGGGCAGGGGTTTTTCAGGTAAATGTTTTTACAGTGGCCAGCACTATGGAGCTCTGATCCTTGACTGGGGCCTCAAGATACTAATGCAATATATAAAATAAATAATAATATACAGACGCCTCAGGAGCAACCTTTGCGAAACAAAGTCTATGCATTAACAGAGGAAATATTTTAATAATTTTTTTAGCAATAATATATAAAAGTTTGAATTTCTAGTTAAAGTTTTTTTTAAAAAACTTGTACTGCCTTTGAAAACACAAACAAACCACATTATGGAACTCAAAAGCTGAAAACAGTACCACAGAAGAGTGCAGTATCTTATCAGAATTTAGATCTAGAAAAGACCTAAACATTCACCTAGGTCACCTCACTGGGGGACAGTTCATTGAGTCAGAGTTTAAGGCCAGAATCATAGAATCATAGAATTTCAGGGTTGGAAGGGACCTCAGGAGGTCATCTAGTCCAACCCCCTGCTCAAAGCAGGACCAAACCCAACTAAATCATCCCAGCCAGGGCTTTGTCAAGCCTGACGTTTAAAACCTCTAAGGAAGGAGATTCCACCACCTCCCTAGGTAACCCATTCCAGTGCTTCACCACCCTACTAGTGAAAAAGGTTTTCCTAATATCCAACCTAAACCTCCCCCTCTGCAACTTGAGACCATTACTCCTTGTTCTGTCATCTTCTACCACTGAGAACAGTCTAGATCCATCCTCTTTGGAACCCCCTTTCAGGTAGTTGAAAGCAGCTATCAAATCCCCCCTCATTCTTCTCTTCTGCAGGCTAAACAATCCCAGTTCCCTCAGCCTCTCCTCATAAGTCATGTGCTCCAGTCCCCTAATCGTTTTTGTTGCCCTCCACTGGACTCTTTCCAATTTATCCACATCCTTCTTGTAGTGTGGGGCCCAAAACTGGACACAGTACTCCAAATGAGGCCTCACCAGTGCCGAATAGAGGGGAACAATCACGTCCCTCGATCTGCTGGAAATGCCCCTACTTATACAACCCAAAATGCCATTAGCCTTCTTGGCAACAAGGGCACACTGTTGACTCATATTCAGCTTTTCGTCCACCGTAACCCCCAGGTCCCTTTCTGCAGAACTGCTGCCCAGCCATTCGGTCCCTAGTCTGTAGCAGTGCATGGGATTCTTCCGTCCTAAGTGCAGGACTCTGCACTTGTCCTTGTTGAACCTCATCATATTTCTTTTGGCCCAATCCTCTAATTTGTCCAGGTCCCTCTGTATCCTATCCCTACCCACCAGCGTATCAACCACTCCTCCCAGTTTAGTGTCATCTGCAAACTTGCTAAGGGTGCAGTCCACACCATCCTCCAGATCGTTAATGAAGATATTGAACAAAACCGGCCCCAGCACTGACCCTTGGGGCACTCCACTTGATACCGGCTGCAGAAGGGACCACCAGATCATCTAGTCAGATTTCCTTTATATCCCAGGCCACCATCACCTGCACCCACACACTAAACCAGTTCAAAATTATTCCTTACAATATATTTTCCATTGCTCTATCCAGTTTTGTTTCTGGTTTGGGAAACCCTTTTACAGTTTACTAAAACTCACCATAAGGAAATATGTTCTGATATTTGGCCTAAACTTTTCTCTGTTTATTTTTGCCGTTACTCCTAGCTGCCCTCTAGAGCACCATAAACAATTCTTCTCTCTCCTCCATGTTTAATCCTTTCAAAAACAAGACCTTTAGTTCAAGTTTGGCTTTGTGCAAGAAGATTTCTGAATGACAGCTACTGTCTATTTAGGGCTTTTCCCCTAATATTCACCTGGATTTCTAAAGAAGAGAGGCTCTCACCAAGATTAAAAAGCATTTGAAGACTTTGGAATTGAGGATGTTCATTCAGGTTGAGTGTATATGTAATTTTATGGAACCATATTGGGATACCCACATTTTGCCCAACTGAGGTCACAATAGCTATGTGCCACGTCACACTTAAGCTCAAAGCAGCATGTACAGAACCCACTTCCATGACTACAGAGAGAGCAATGGAGTTGGGGTGCCACAAGGTTGGTGCACATGAATTCCGTGGCATAGAGCCCAGGTCTACAGTAGTGCAAATGGGGCACAGTCAAAGTACACCTCTCTCTGCAACCTCTAGTCCTCTCCACTGCTTGTGCCCACTGGGTCTGCAAAGGCTATTTCCATAGCTGCAACCTAAAGATTATTTTCTCTTGCCATCCCAGAGAAATGCCCAGGTGCAGAGCACACTTCTTTGGGTGGGCAATGGGTCTATGGATTTGGATCTACTCATCTTTAATGAGGTGGTAGGCAAAGACTGCAAGCTCCAGAATTAAATCTTCATTTTGCATCTTAAACTGAGACATCACAAAATGTTTTCCTTTGGATTTATACTTCTGTTCTTTATCTTCTAGAGCAGCGGTGTCCAATACGTTCGCCACTAGCCACATGTAGCTAATAGGCTATTGAATTGTGGCTAATGCATGTGGCTTTTTTAGAATGTGGCTTAATGTAGCTTTTTTATAATGTGGCTAATAAGAAAAATTCAAAACCACAAGTGTGGCTAGCATCGAATTTCTATTGGACACCGCTGTTCTAGAGGGTAAAGAAACCTGGTACTTATTCTCCAGCAGGAAGAATGACAGCACTGCAAATCAAACCACCAAAATAACTCTGTCTTCCAGTTTTAGAGTGAAATCCTGCTTATTTTACCCCTATGAATATTCCAGTATTCTAATTTACTTTGGTCCCTACAATTTAATGTTCTGTTGTGATAAAAAGTGATTTAGTTATAGTAATTACTTGTTTCGCGTTATTCAAAATATTATTGAAAAATGGACATTTGTCTTAATCTTCTTGAATAGTTAAAACAAGTTCCCTGCTATTGGTTTATTCCACTGATTTATATTTGTCAGCAACAGATTGAAAGATAACTATCTATATTATGGAAATCTAGTGAAATTTTCTTCCTATTCAAAGAAAAGTCAAACTTTTGGCACAAACTACTCAAACAGCATCCCTTTCAGTTTTATACTTTTCAAAGTGGATTCTGAAATTTGTTTTATTGCTTTGGATTTGGGGGGGGGGGGAGGAGAGAGGAAGGGGCATTAAAACCTTCACAGGTTGTGGCCACCTGTAATTGCCATATTGCAAACAATTTGATATTGCAGGGATAGTTACTGTAGCACTGTACATTTAAGCTCCATCCTGCAAACATACATATTTAAGTTTAGGCATGTAAATAGTGTATGTGAGAAGTTAAAGTCTGCAAAGTTAATTACATTGGGCCATACAGAGAAAGAAGTAATATCAATTCTATGTTCAAGATATCCCAAAATGTTTTAAAAGGCATTTCTGTTACATAGTGCATCATGTGCATCTCATTTTAACAAGACTAAGGAAACCGAAATCCATGGGTACAGACAGTTAACACTGCTGTATTCGCTAGAATCTGCGCTTTTTCTAGTGGTGCATGTTATCCTCTCCAGTGTAAAATACTGCCTTTTATTAGAACTTCTTTGTTCATAGCACAACAATAGCAACAAACAAGATGTGACGTTTACAAAAATTAGAATTAGCCTAGAGAAGAAAAGGGGGACAAATAGAGGGGACTTGACTGAGATATTCCATAGTATAAAGGTACAGTATAGTGAAAACTAATCATTCCCTTGTTTTTACCCTTTAACATAATACTAGAACAACATTTCTAGTTGTTGTCACTTGATGGGGAAATCCTGAATTCTGTACTTAGGCAAACACACATTGACTTGGGGCTGGTCCACACTAACCCCCCGGTTCGAACTAAGATACGCAACTTCAGCTACGTGAATTACGTAGCTGAAGTCGAAGTATCTTAGTTCAAACTACAAGGTACTTACCGCGGGTCCACACGCGGCAGGCAGGCTCCCCCGTCGACTCCACGTACTCCTGTCGCGGAGCAGGAGTACCGGTGTCGACGGCGAGCACTTCCGGGATCGATTTATCGCGTCTAGACAAGACGCGATAAATCGATCCCAGAAGATCGATTGCTTACCGCCGAACCCGGAGGTAAGTATAGACGTACCCTTGAAGGGAGTTTTATACAAGTAAGTACTGAGTTAAGGCCCTGATCTTTCAACATTTATGCATGTGCTTAACTTTACTCCTGTGAGTAGTCCCAATGATTTTATAGGACCAATTCACGTGAATAAAGTTAAACATCTGTATGTTTGTAGGATTGGTGACTAAGATTCGAAGAATTTGGCCCTTCATTAATTTAGAATAAAATGAAAGGAAATACTAGTTCAAAAAGCACATAGTTAACCTGTGAATTCACTGCCACAGGTCATCATGAGTCAAACACTGTCATTGAATTTTTTTAAAAGGTTGTATAATAACATAACAATGATCAATCACATTTGTAAGCGTTGTACATTTGTAGGTATAATATACAAAAATATTTGTTATAAACATACCATGATATAGATAATCAGATTTCATACTTCAGGGCATAAGAGGATCATTGACACACTGGAAGGGTCAGAAGGAAGCTCTTGACTATCCCATCATCACCCTATATGCAATTTTGCACAGAGTTAGGTGCATTATGGGTTGTTTTTTTAAACTTCCACTGCCAGAGCAAGATACAGGATTTAATGGATCAATATTTTGAACCAGTAAAGCACTTCCTTTGTAACTACTCCATCTAGTCTATCAGGGTGCAACCTTCTAGTGTACCATAATGAGCTAACAGTATTTTTTTTAATAGCCAAAACAAAATATTCTTCTTAATGCAAGTTCCAGGAGGCTCTTTATTACGTTTTAACTCTAAAACTCATACCTCCAAATGGAAGACCCACTATATATGCACAAAATGAGACTCATTGCTTATGCGAGCTCAGAAAATCCATATCCAAGTAAGTTTTTAAAAAGCAACTTCTTTGTAAATTCAGGAATTAGAATGCTACAAAAATTGGAGATATTGCAACACCTGATTTGAGACATTCTGAAATATGAAACCACTATAAATGTGGAGGACTCTGAGAACTCTTGATTTATTTCCGAGTTCATTAAAGAGAGAGAGTGGGCTATGCCAATTTAATTTCAGCATTGATGTTACTTCAGTCAACCTGCAGTTTCGCCAACCTACATCATATAAATAACTTTTACAAAAGGTGCAAAATTTGCAGTTCTCTACTATATATCTCCTTAATTTTCTGATGACTTCCTCCTCCATGCAGACAAAACAGAATGATGTATTTGCAGTTGTTCATCCCTACATAGGACTCTGCTGAATCTCACTGCATGCAATGTTATCACTCATCTGCTGAACTGAGTGAGAATGTTTTCACTTACAGATACCTGGTGGCATCTCACATTACTTTAACAAAATTTCATACATTTTGTTCAGTCTAATCAAAGCACCTTAAAAAAATCCTTTCTATATTAGAAGTATTTTTAAAAGATCTTATAGAATAAATGAATATTGTCTCTTGACTTTGCAAGATTAAGTCAGGGATAACATTACTCATAAATATCAGGGACAAAGCACCCAAATCAAAACAATCTCTGAAAAATAATCAAAACATTTTAAAAGGCGTTGAGGTTTTTTTAAAAAAAATCAACTACTGTCTTAAAATTTGTTGCTATAAGTTTTATTTTTCACTGCCCATCTTTTATGGACAGACAATGCCAAAATTATGATGGACCAACAACATTTTCTAGATATGTAACAGGTTCCACTTACTTGTATTAAAACCCTCTCTACGTATCTCTTTGCAGTCTGAAAAAACTAAACAGCTGTATCTACCTACCTGTACATTCAATCTGCTTTATTTACACTGTCTTGAGAGAGACAGAGAGGACACCATGATACATAACTGCCAGACTATCCCACATCAGTTTCAGCTTTTACTCTGAATAAAAGAGTACCGTAATAAAACAAGTCATATCAATGAGTTTCTTTCCAGATATCCATTTTTTTTTTAAACTGCCACCCAGAGACAGAAAAAAAAAGTTATACATTTTGTACTTTATGGACTACAAAATAAAATAATTTTAAAAAACCAACCTCTCACTCTTAATTAAAAACAAATCATAAAAAATAAACTTACTAATGAGATTTCTTTTTGACCATCCTTTTTAATTTTTTCCCCAGACAAATGATCTTCACTGATTATAAAGGAAAATATTTCCTAAGCCATATGCATTTTTTAAAGTCACACAAATAAAGTCTTTTTTTATTATTATTTTTAAACTGACACTTTCTATAAAAACCCTCTGTACTTTCCCCCCCTCTCTACTACCTCCAAGATGGTAGGAAAGTTGTTGTTTTGGAGGGCAGAGGAGCTGCTCTCTGATGTTATGTCCTCTCAGTGCCTGTAGTGGTGCTGTAGGAGGCTGCTGGCTCTCTTCTTGAGCAGCCCCAGCAGCCCTGCCTTCTTTGCTGGAGAATATATTCAGGGATTCCCCTTAATAATCACCTACCCTCTGAGCACTTTGTACTTTTAAAATAATAAAAAGCCCCCCAAAGCTTTCTTCCCCCAAAAAGCAGGATCTCCTCAGAGCCAGGGGGGCAGCAGCTGCTCAGCACAGAGCCCGAGCCCATTCCCGGTCCCTCTGCTGGGGAGGAAACTCTGATCTGTCAGCCCAGCAGAGGGAAAGGGGGGAGAGGCGAGAGAGGAGAAAAAAAAAGCAGCTGGAAAGGTAAGCCAGGCCCGGCCTGCATCCTCGGGCTCGCGTAGCGCGGCAGGCGGCGCGCAGGGGGCGGGGCGGGCGCCCAGGCGGACTACGCGAGCCCGGGGATTCGACGGAGTGCTGCAGGCCGCAGTGGGGGTGAGGGGTGTCGGAGGGATTTTTAAGACTTTCGGGCGCTAGGGAGGCAGGAAAGGGGGGGGGTAAAGGGGCCGCTGGATCCCGGGGGGCGGGAAGCGGCGCCTCAGTGTGTTTGAATGTAAGGTTAAGGGCGGCGAAAGGGGCGGGTAGGCCTCAGCCCGGCGGGGCCTAGCCGCTCCCCGCCCCCGCCGGTCCCCCCGCTGCGGCCCCCCACTCACGAAGACGGGCGGGCTTCTCCTGCCCTGCATGCTGCACTGGGCTCCACGGGTTTGGGGGGGTCGCCGAGGCCGCAGCAGGGGCTGGAGCCTCCGCCCGCCCGGCGGACGGGGATGTGGGGGGAGCGGAGCCCCCCGGGGGTGGAATTTCTTGGGATCATATCATTACTGAAGTTATTTTAATTATAATTAGGGATCGAGAATGACAACCCCCCCCTCCCCCATCGCAGCCTGGGAGGCGGGTCCCGCGCTGGGGTGGGGGTGGGGGGTGTAGATTTAACAGCAGCCGGCGGCGTTTAAAGTTTAATTTAAGGTTCCCCTTCTCCCCCCCCCCCCACAATAACCTGTCCATTTTATACCTACTCCTCCTGCTGCTATTTATAAGTAAAATGATGGGGAGAGTATTTTCTTCTTTATTAAATGGGGGGGGGGGGTTTAAATCCTTCCCTTCCCCGCCCCCCAACCAACCCGTGTCTCCCTTCTTTCTGTTTCATTATAGCCTCCTCGACCATGTGCATGTCAATTTTGCTTTGAGTTATTGTGTTTGAATTATAACTTTTTAGGGGGTCCCCCCTGGGTTTGTGGAGGGGGCTAAAGGTTTGGGGACCTGGGGAGTTGTTAGATGGACATAAGGTTGGTCTCACTAGAAGCCACCTTGCATCATTTGACTCCAACTCGTTTTGTAATTTTGAGTGTGAATAAATCTTCCCCCCTCCTTTAGTGCTCCTCTAAATTATTTACTCTTGCAGGGTCATTATATCTTTCCAGCTAACTTCTTGAGAGTTTTGCAGGTGCTGTCATTGATAGTCCAAGCACACTGACACGTGCAGCCAGCGTTCTTGGTCTGACTCTAGATTTGTGAATGGGGTGTGTAAACTCCTCCTTATTTGAGGTCCGATCCTGCAGACAATTATCTTGTGTAGTGTTTACTACCAGGAGTACTCTTAAGTAAGCCCTATGCTTGGTACTAAGTGTTTGCAGGTTGGGGCCGTTGGTCAGTTTTGTATAAAAAGTCTAGGGAAAGATATTTCCACAGACTACTCTTTGATAACAAGAAAGGAGAAACTTTTCATCCAAAGGTGTTTTCAAACATGGATCTTGATCCTATATTCTGAATCTGATAATCTGTGTGCAGGTCATTATGTCTATGGAATCTCACCCCCTAATTGCAGGATCAGGGCCTGATGTGTCAGTCATTTATAGTGGCAAATAATGAATTTGATGTGAATATAACTTAGCCAGGAACCATCTTTACAATCCTAGTACATAAAACTGAAAACGAAAGCAGTTTTCCTGGGGAAGTCAAGTGTGCTAGCTATACTTGAGAAGAGGGTCCACTGTGGGAAACATGCATCTTGCACAGCATAGGTAAAATAGCTCTGATTTTTAATAGCTATAGATACCAGTGATTTGTTCCAGTGCATTTAAAAAAAAAAGTTAATTGCTTTGTACAAATAACGTCATTTTTAAAAGCAAAAAAGAGCTTGACTTGACACCGGATAATCCACTTTCAGATTTTGTTACATAGCTACCTGCAGTAAATGTCTATGTTCCCCATTGTGGGCACTTCTTGAGAGTTGATTTGCTATTCTTTGTTTGTTTGTAAATTTAGAGGAATATATCCTGTCCATATATTGCCCTCCACTGTATCAACAGTAGCTCATGCTTGGACTTTGCTGGCAAAGTATTACACTGACTGACAACCCAACCGCCAGAGCACTATTCTGTTGTAAGAACCTGGCACTTGGAAACCGATGGGACAGCTATAACTTTGTCAGAGCTGACTTACAGACTTCTGAGTGAAAGATCCCAATGATATTTTTATTTATACAAAGTTTCTACTTTTTAATTTTATTCTTGTTTTTGGAGAAATTATAGAAACTAGCAACATTAAGAAAACATCCCAAATTATCTACATCTATATTTTCTTTTACTGAGTGCGATTCAAGTTTTCATGAAAATTTAGGCTCTGATCCTGCAAATGTTTATGCTTGTGCTTACTTTTACACATTGTTTGGTGTAAATTACCAAAGCTCCATTGTGAAGCTCTGACAGTTTACAGCAGCTGAGGGTCTGCTCTGAGAGTACCCCCAGTGACTTATTTTACACACACTGTGTGTGGTTCTATTGAAATCTGTGGTACTATTCAGTGTGTAAAGATAAGCTTATGTGCAAGTCTTTGCAGCATTGGGAATAAAAGTGCATATTTGATTTTTGTTAAGCCTTATACGCAAGTGCATAATTGGAATTATTTAAAATAAGTCCTTCAGAATGTCATGGCCATCTCCCTGCAGGTGTAGAATAGCTGCTAGATGTACTGCAGAATTTTTCTAAAGACAATTAGTTCACTTTCAAACCGTGCAAGTTAAAGGTATAAAGGAAGCCTTTTCAGGAGAGCATTTCTGGGTTATCAAGGTTTTCACTGTCTGTCCTTCGCCTCTAAATTTTCTCACTGGATTCTAGTTTGTTTTGACATTTATATTGTACCCGTACAATAACTTTGTTTTGTTTTTTAATGTTATGATGGCTAAAAGATTCCATTTATTCCCTTTTCCGAAGACCTGTATCCTGCAAAGACAGCCTGCTCTGGCAGAGCAGCATATGTGCATAGAGCCCTGTAGGAGTTGGTGTAGGTCTGGGTGGGCACATGGCTCTGCCTTTCTGGGTCTGTCTGCAGGATTGGGGCTTTAGCGTTTATCTTTAAATGCTGAAGTCTGTGTTAATGATAATTCAGAAGACCTAGATCCTGATCTTGCAACCCTCACTGACATGAATAATCCCATTGAAGTTAATCCTTGAGTAAGGTTTGCAGCATCAGGCTATTTTGCTGTACATATCTCCCCTTCTTTAAATATCCTTTGCAGAGTAACTCCCTGCTTCCCCATCTTAAATGGTGACTGGTATTTAATGTTTGTGTATCTTTGTACTACTTATTCCATGTGCTGACTATTGGGTAAAATGGATCAGCTAGAATTAAAATCCCTACTTCTGTGCACTTTTCAAAAGAAAATAAATGGAAGAATCAGTTCAGTTTTGTATCAATAAAAGTTAGTTTCTAAGTAGGTCCATTTGCTGCTGCCGGTTGTAATCCAAGCATTGTCTGACCATTACTAATCAGAGTAACACAATTATTTTATTACATTTTAGTATATTTTAAAATGTAATTCTGTTGATCAGTACTGAGCCTAAAGGTAACACATTCTCACTTAGTATATTTTGGTTCCATGCAACCGCTTTGTGCAGATTTGGAGCCCCAACAGTTCTGAGAAGACAGAATGAGGACAATGTTGTCACTTCTAGCTTCCTAGTAGATTTTAATATATGAAAAAATAGTCAAATATAGAAATACAGATAATTAGAGAAAAATGTGATTGTGATTAAATTAACATGTTTCTCAAATCTGAGCGCCTCCATGGAAAGCAAGACTATGCAGCTGCCATGTAGGGTCTGAATCACTTTGTTTCCTAAAATAACATTCAGCATCAAGTGTTAAATATTTTTTGCTTAAATCGTGGCAACATTTTTTAGCCAATACATTTTATATCAGCAGTGATAATTCAGTAATACAAGATAGGGAGTGTGTGTTTGTGTGTATATGTACATGTTTGGTCAGTCACTGTTGTATCCCAATGAGCCTTGATCTGCAAATGGATCTTGAGTGAACACTGGCACTCATGTGGAGCACTGCCGCTCTTGGTAGGGCTCTTCAAAGGTGTCACAGATGAGGCCAGGGATGTTCTAATTATGTTTTGTTAACTCTTGTAGCTGACTATCATTCCCTCCATGCTACTATAAGTCTCTTCTGTCAGAAGATGGAAGATAGTTCTATTTGGCTAATGGAGTCTTTTAATTTTGTTCTGTTGTTGTTTCCAAAATTATAGCAGATTTGGTTTTGTGATTGAATGTAGCAGTGACTGGAGCTGTTAAATGGAATTAAACTAAAGTAATGATTAGATCATAGTATGGGAATAAAGGGTTATAGCTTTATGGTACTGATGAAGATCAAAATGAGGTGTGGTGTTACTTCTCTCTGTAGAATAGAAAACTCTTTAAGGAAAGACTAGATGGTGCACGATTGGTAATATGAAATGGAACATTTTAGCTCTGTCACTGATTCTAATCCAGCGCATATCCGTAACAACTGGAAGTTATTCCTGTATGGTGGCTTTCAAATGGCTGGGCTGTGTGATGAGTTGGGTGGTCTCAGTCTAGTTCTGAGTAGATCACATCCATGTCACAAAAGCCACCAAAATCGCTATGCTTATTGGCAGTCTCAGCAGGGAAGCTAAAAGTTTAACAGGTGTGAAAGCCGAACCTCTGATACCTAGAGGTGGGCTTTCCAGTCAGGGTTGAGGAGCAGTGTTGGAGCTAGCACAACTTCTATGCATGCTTTACTGTTCTTTGAGTAGAGGACTTTGGTCTCCCTGGCCATCAAATTGGCACATTTTAGAAACTGATACATGGAAAATGCATTTGTCTGTCATATGCCATGCGTACACATGGACCAATATCATAACACTAAATCTACTACACATTTAAAAATACAAAACAACCAAATTGAAGTGACATCTTTAATTATGACAAGTGTTTGTAAGCTACAATGTGAATCTTTAAACTTAGTCCTCATAATTATACATCTTTTAGCCCCAGACAGATAATTGCAATCCAACTTACAATGCACTTGAGGATTCCATTCCCTAAACGTGTCTCATAGACATTTTTATGTGCAACACCAAGCATACATTTTAAAATGTAACTAATTTATGTGCATTAAAGTATTATTATAATATTTGCAGTACAAGTGTCTTCTCAAAATTATTAAGAGTGTATCCTTGGTGTGCTAGCATCCCATGGGTTCTCCCTCTGTGACAGGGCCACCGATTTCCATCTTAGAGGAGAACACATATGCAGAAACTTGCTATGTGACAAGATAATACTGATAGTCGGAATATGATTTTACGAGGTGAAATCTCTGCCAGTTTGCTGGAGGATCATGCCACAGAGAGTGGCTTGCCTTGTGTTCAGCCCAGCCTCACAACATATTCCCTCATGATGCTGAGTTAGCTCTCACATACACAGACAGAATATTTACCAGAGGAACAGGTTTTCTGTTTTATTCATCCTCTCAGTAGCAAAACGTGGAGAGAATGATATGGTCCCGGATTTGAAATGTTACTGTATTTTGTTGAGACAAAATGGGTGAAGTAGTACCATTTATTGGACCAACTTCTATTGGAGAAAGAGACAAGCTTTTGAGCTACACAGAGCTGCTCTTCAGGTCACACTGCAAACAACTGTATTTTGCTGATATCTGTTTTCTGGGTCCTCTTGTGTATTTCTCCCTGTTGCCGCTGACTAATATTAAACCTCACTTCTTTAAAATTGTCTATTAATGTATAACCCATGCTTCTAAAAAAGTGACTTCTGATTTTCATACACAGAGCTAGTTTTTAAGTAGCAGTTTGTGTTCATATATGGGATAACTGCAGGCACAAATTTGGAGAGTGAGTTGAAGCTGTCTGAAGACTCAGTCTCTAGCATAGGCACAAAAGATACAAATAAATTTCAGTCGGTTTTATGCCCTGATATTTTTGGTGCAAAGCACTTGGCTTTCCAGAGGAAGTCAACATTTCACAGTCTTCATCTGTTACTGAATTTTGTGGGACAAAAATAATTTCTCTTCCACCCACTATTTAACAAACATGGTTTTAGTTCTTTTCAGATACAGCTACCTTTGCTTATTGCAATGTATTGCTCTACTTGCTTATTTAGTGCCAAGAAATATTCTGTACAAAAAGAGCTATATTTCATTCACTGTAAAATACAAGTTCAGATCAGAATGAAAACATAAAGTTCATACAATATGTATATGCTATGGTAGTAAAAAGAAAAAGCTTCTTTAGATCAAGGGTTACATTTTGTTTATATAGGCCCTGATCCTGCAATCAGACCCACGTGGACAGATTCCTGCACAGCTCCTCTGCCTTCATTGGGGTTCTGTATGGGCACTGGGGTCTGCCCCTGAAGATCGAATTGTAAGATTAAGACTACAGGCAACCGCTACAGTTTTATGTAATGGATAGATTTGTTTTTGTTACCGTTATATATTATTAAATATATTGCTATATGATGACAGTGATGCAAGTGATCTCTTCCTATCAGACAGCATGTTTCACAAGGTACTGTTCACATGAGTTTGTCTTACAGAATCCTGTAATTCTAACTCCGTGATTGTTATGGGCTGGGATGCATGTGGTCTGGCCTAGTAGTCAGAGCAGGAGTCAGGTCTAGTGGGCAAGCAAGTATCCAGTTTGGGGAACAAAGCCAAGTGTCAGCACCAGAGTCAACTACCAGTTACCAGAGCCAGGGATCAAGTCAGAGTCAGAACCAGGAATTGAAGCTGAGGGTCAGAGCTGAGGTTAGATGCCAAGGGTCAAGTCAGGGTCAGAGGCTAGGGTCAGAACCAGGACTGGTAACTGATGATTGGAGGTAAGGTGTAAGGGCAGGAACTAGAGGAGAGGCAAGGGTCAAGCACAGAGCAGGAGCACAGTGGGAAAAGGAGCGAAGGCAGGGGTGAGGCAGGAGCCAGGAACAGAGCAGGAATCAGGAACGGGGTTAAGTGCAGGAGGCAGGCACAAGCAGGGTCCAATGCAGCCACAACAGGAAGTCATCTTGTTGCTTGGGCAAACTTCCTGTGCCTCCTTCTGACATAAATAGTCTGGTTGGACCAATTGGTGGAGCCAACCAATCCTCCAATCAGAGCACCTGTGGGTGGTGCCTTTGCTGACACTGTAGTCAGTGCTACTAGCTTGTCGGTCCACCAGATTTCAGCAGAAATTGGGTGGAGGGCCATGATCCAGCAGCTGTCTGGGGACACCCAGTCCTGGGTTCAAGACCTGGGACTTCATAGTGATTCCCATCCCCCCCAAAGATACGTTGCTTTCTGTTGTTATTAATTGTTTATACTTTATATGACATCATAGTTTTGTAGGGTGCCTTACACATAAATAAAAAGGGAAATACTGTTCCTGTCTTGAGGAGCTTACATTTTAAGTTAATTCCAGAAACACAGAAGGATAACAGACCTCAGTGGAAAAGTGATAGAGAAGTATCTTGATGGAGAAGGGAATTCAATTCGTGGAAATTGGCTGTGGGAAAACTACAACAATGAAACTGGTTGTTTAGGGTATTTCTTGTTATGTTAGAACAGTTTTAAATAACTTTGATTTTCTTTGGTGTATCAACTTTGAAAATCTTCACAAAATAAGTTTGTGAGGAGAGATTTGAATGAGAAGAAGATTGACCAGTGAAAGATTAGTCAAGGCATAAAAGGGACAGCTTGGAAAGAAGGCATGAAGAAATGAATAGGAGAAGAAAACAATCGGTGTGGTTAGGTGGGTGACATCTGTTTCTGGGAGGGAAGGGGATGAGATGGGGAATAGGTAGTAATGAGGCCAGCAGTGTTGGCAGCAGTGAAATTTCTGTGGCAATCATATGGATATATTTTTCCCTCTCTGGAGGGAAGAAAAAGTTCACCTATTGGGCTGAATTCATCTCTCTGTTATACACTTGAAACCTTATTGACTCCATTGGTTTTGCATGATGTAACTGAGGGCAGAACTTGGCATACAGTGTTCTACTAATGGTTATAGAGGGAATAACTAAAGAACAGAAATCTGGCTTGTTGTGGACACAAACCTTATTCTGAGCTCATTTACACTCGGGATGTGATCGACTTGATCGACTTGAAATCTTGTCAGTAAAATAAGTTAAACTTAGGTTGGGAGGGTCCCATGCTAATTTTTGTGGTTTTACAGTCACATTTTCCTATTTTAAAAAATACTTTTCCATTGTGCGTATGAAAGACTGTCACATTTCCACTCCCCCCCCCGCCCCTTGCAGCTCCCAGCTGCTTTCTGTTCTAGTAAACTTGGGTTTTCCTTGTAACAATAGTTTTGGACAAAGGTCTGATTTGGGGCGGGGCGGGGGGGGTGTTTAAGTTGAGTGTGTCTATTTTGACATCAATAAGAGTTATCCTGGAGTAAAACAGATGTATGAACAAGACTTCCTAATCTGTATCAAAGACACTCTTGTTCCTACCAAGATGTTTGAGATCTCCATAAAGCTTTACTTCCTTTAAAATGTATTTATTTTTTGAATACAATTAAATCACTTTTATCACCTCTATTTCTGTTCCACAAATGCTCATCAGAGAGAGAGAACACAGCCAGCCAGTGAATGAAATAATGCATTCTGTTGTATAAGGTATCTGGATTGCTGATTTTATGATGAAAGATTATTTTTATTTTATAAAAATTGTCTTAAATTAGTTCCTTGAAATGAAGTCTTGAGAATGGTTAACAGGTTTTTGTATGATGCAGAGAATGATTCTCATGTTGGTACCATGTCAGTGATATGTATATGAAGACTGTATAGTTAGTGTGATTTTGATTTCAGTGCAAAGCTTTTGAAATAGTTTGAAAATATAACAACTTTCCAAAGCATAGTTTCAAAAGGGAATCCTATTGTCTTAATAGTTGGCAAGGGCTTCCTCAAAAGGCTAGTTAAGCGTGTTTTATAGAAACATCTTTCCCTTGATTAATCCACTTTCGTGAGATCATTTTGCTGAAATACTATTTCTCCCTACAGTGGACTTGATTCTTCACTCCCTTGCTCCTTGTTCAGTCACGTATGCCAATGAAAAGCAGGCATAAAATGCTGCTGATTTCGTACACAGATAAACGACTGCACAAGATGCAAAAGGCAGAGGAAAATAAGTCCCAGTGTCTACAGTCTTTGAATCTTAGCATCTCCAATGGAACTGTTTAATAGTTAATAGAATGGAATAGTTAATAGAACTATTTTTTGTGAGGGGGCAGGAGGTGTAAGTTGGTAGTTTAAAAACTGTTCAAATTTTGAATAGAAATAAACAAATACTTCTCTCTACTTTTTTCGTTACAGGAAATGGTATAAAAATATAGTTTAAATAATTTCTTTATGAGTCACCCAATTTTCAGGGGTGGCTGTGGCTGCCACAGGTGCTTTATACCTCTGAAACTCAGGCTACTTAGGTGCCTAAATGTGGATTTAGTTGCCTAAAATTAGGCATCCCAAGTTTTCAAGGATTTGCCCAAATGGATTACCAAACTTGTGTTAAATAATCTTAATTAACCCACATCCTCCTCTGCAAAAGCCCAGGAGAACAGTTGGAACTTGCAGCTTGTCTTGAATGTCACCAAATCCAAGCTCTGACTAACCAAAGAGGGAAGCAAATTCCAGAGCAAAGGACCCTCCCATTCTATTTTTACCAGGCAGTTAACTAGAGCACCTCAGATTATCTCAACTGCCATAGTAATAGATGAAACAATCTTTCAAATAGCTGGGATCCAAACCATTTATGGCTTTAAAGAGCAAATCCAGTGCCTTAACAGTCTTTGCTGTATTATTATTATCCTTGTTGTTATTATTTGTACTTACATGGACCAGGACCCCATTGTGCTAGGCGCTGTAGAAACACAGAACAGAAAGATGGTCCCTGCCCCAAAAAGCTTACAATCTAATTATGACAAGAGACAACAGATGGATACAGACAGACTGGGAAGTACAAGGAAACAATAGATCTCCAATCCATTCTGATGGGATATATTCTGGTGACTGGTTTTGAATTTCTATAGCACTTGCTCCTTGGTGCATTCAGAGAAAGTGATTGATATTGGCTTGAATAGTATACATAATTATTGGAATTCATTTGGGGTATGATAAGATGTTGATTTATATTTGTGCTTCATTGTTCTGGTGCAAATGAAGTACTAACGTTGCGTGTGTGCGCACGCAGAGAGTGTTCTGGTATAAAAGTTTTATAGCATGTGTTTTGGAATGGCCCTCGTTATTCACAAATGAGTTATGTAGCTCCCTCCAAACTTATCAGTAAACACTTTACAGCAGGAGTGGGCAAACTTTTTGGCCCAAGGGCCACATCTGGGTATGGAAATTGTATGGCGGGCCATAAATGCTCACAAAATTGGGAGTTGGGGTTTGAGAGGGGGTTCGGGCTCCAGCTGAGGGTGTGGGCTCTGGGGTGGGGCCAGAAATGAGGAGTTCAGGGTGTGGAAGGGGGCTCTGGGCTAAGCAGGGTGTTGAGGTGCAGGGAGTGAGGGCTCCAGCTGGGGGTACGGGCTCTGGGGTAGGGCTGGAGATGGGTTGGGGGTGCAGGAAGGTGTTCCGGGCTGGGACCAAGGGGTTCGGAGGGTGGGAGGGGGTCAGGGGTGCAGGCACCAGGCAGCGCATACCTCAAGCAGCTCCCAGAAGCAGCGGCATGTCCCCCCTCCGGCTCCTATGCGGAGGTGCAGCCAGGTGGCTCGATGCACTGCCCCGTCCACAGGCATCGCCCCTGCAGCTCCCATTGGCTGTGGTCCCAGTGGGAGCTGCGGGGGCAGCGCTTGGAGGTGGGGACAGTGTGTGGAGCCCCCTGGCTGCCCCTACACGTAGGAGCTGGAAGGGGGACATGCTGCTGCTTCCGGGAGCCGTGAGGAGCCATGGCACGCACGGAGTGGGGCAAGCCCCCAGCTCGAGCGCCGGAGCGGGGCAAGCCCTGGACCCAGCTCCTTGGCGGGAACGCGAGGGCCAGATTAAAACATATGAAGGGCCAGATGTGGCCCCTGGGCCATAGTTTGCTCACCCCTGTTTTACAGCATATTACCCCATCATGAATTCAGTAGTATAGGTCACATATCTTAGATGTAAAACTATGTCAGGAATATTTTGTAGAATTTGTTTAGTTTATTGAAATTGTTTCTTGTGTCCCTTTCCTTGTAAATCCAGGTGCTTTTGTTACCCTAAGTACCACTGTGCAATGCTTGGTGTGAGAGACATTTTAACTAACACTCACAAAAATGACTTAAAACAGCTTTTCTAGACCTAAACATGTCACAACACTACAGTAGTTTTCTCAGGGAGCTATCAGGCTGGAAGTGATCACTAGACCATAGTGGGAAGCTCCCATTTCCAATATATAAAGCTCCTTTTCTAGTCCTGTGGGGCCACTGGGTAATTAACTTTTAAGTTATGACATTTTCATTTATAGAAAAGCTGTTGCGGCCCAGGACTGAACCGGGCTTCAGATAGGAGTGCAATTTTTTGGGTGGGGCGGAGGAAACCTTTCTCTGGCAGACTTCGTAGCTCTACAGTGGTTTGCAATATTAAAATATTTCCCAGGAAGAAGGATTAGTGGGGGAGAGGGTAGGTCAGCTGGTCCTGGGTATGTGTTAAATTACACAAGATTATGACAAATCAACTTATCACATGAATAGCACCTCTACGTACATGGTGTACAAAACCTAATAATTGAAAAAATGGAGCACACCAAGTTCGGGACTGCGTTTCAGTTCTTCAGGGTTGCTTGTTTAGTTAATATTTGAACGTGATCATTACAAACAGTTTTTCACAATGTAAGTTGGGCATTAGCAAAGCAGCTGCATTATGTATGTAGAGCTGAACCTAATTGAAAGCTGCTCTGGAAAAGAAGGAAGTGATTGCTAAAAACTCCAGACTGGTGGGGAATCCGAAATGGGGTGGCATGTGAGATCACAAATTTCATTCCATATACCTTAGTAAGTTCTGCATTTAAAAAATGACTCCCTGCTACAGCTAATGGGTGAAATCCTGGCTTTCCTGAAATCAATGAGGGTTCTGCTATTGACTTCAGTAGAGCCAGGATTTCACCCAATAAGTAAGAAAAATCTGGCTGGCCTTGGAAAAGGCTGATTACAGATTTATGCAGAGTCTGTGGGAACTGCAAATTCTGAAAACCGTACACCAGATGTGGGCCATGCAGCTACAGCAAAAACGTTCTGTGCTGCATGAGTGCTAAAATTAAATTCTAACATATCAGGGCTACTATCTTCAAAAGGTTATTCTGAGCAACATATTCCACTGAATACTAGTGTGCAAAAATTTGGGTTAGTGATATGTCTACATTCCAGTTAATAATTGAATGTGGATTATCTAATTAATCCAGTTTGTTGGCTGAGCCACGTGCTGAGAAGCAACATCCAACACCTTGCTTACTATGCAAAACAGTCCCGTCTGCTTTAACCTTGACTGACTTGGACCTTTTTGATATTCTTCTTAGACAATCTGCTTCGTCTGACTCGTCATCATTCCAGGATAGTGGTCTCCTTGGGGCTCTCT
This sequence comes from Macrochelys suwanniensis, assembly GCA_033296515.1. Taxonomy (NCBI): domain Eukaryota; kingdom Metazoa; phylum Chordata; order Testudines; family Chelydridae; genus Macrochelys; species Macrochelys suwanniensis. The sequence continues at coordinate 61,383,783 of CM065784.1, read as the reverse complement.
CCTAACATTGATATGGTACAGAAGATTTAAAATCAGGTACTGTCGTGTGCCCTTCCCCTCAACAAAAACAAAATGCAGAACTTAATGCATCTTTTTTCCATGTGATTTATCTTAATATTTTTGATTCTTTCAGCTGATGTTCACAAGGAATAGAGTCACGTGATGTATGAAGGCAAACACATACACTTCTCTGAGGTTGACAATAAGCCCTTGTGCTCATATAGCCCCAAACTGTGCAAGCAGAGGCGACTTAACGGCTACGCCTTCTGTATCAGACACGTTCTGGAGGACAAGACTGCCCCCTTCAAGCAATGTGAATATGTGGCCAAGTATAACAGCCAACGCTGCACCAACCCTATCCCCAAATCTGAGGACCGTAGGTGAGTGATGGTGGCCCTCAATGAATTGGAAATAGTTTGTCAGCTTGGCTACAAATTTGGTCTTACTGATTGGGAACTGTCTTCATGGTTGGGGAGAAAGGGGTCAAATAGATTGAATATCAGTATGTTTCTGTAAGTCTGGTTGTTTTTTTTTTGTTTTGTTAAATGTGTTGGGGTTTTTTTGTTATTTGTGAGGAATCAGATAGGGGAAAAGGAAGAAGCAAAATATATATTCAAACAAGATTATGTTTTTCCTCAAAATTCACTTCAAACTCTACTGATCAAACCTTTACATAATACTTACTTTTTCCACTTCATTTGTTTAGCTACTGAGGATATCTGGGAATTGATGCTCTTAAAAGGTGTTTGAATTGCTTGAGGAAGATTGTGGCTGGACATCTGGGTTTGGCGGGGTTGGCAAAACATATAGCTGGGGAGTTGCAAGAGTGCATAGGTTCCTGGTGAGAGTTTGGGGAGCTCAGGACAGAGTCAAAGTTCAGGGCTCCATCAGTTTAGGTACTCACATGGCCCCGATAACCATATTATTTGAGCACCCACACATGTTAATAAATATATCTTCATAGTATCCCTGTGCGGTAGGGAAGTATTACCCATATCTCATAGTAGGAGGATTGAGGCACAGAAATTAAATGTCTTGTCCAAGGTTGCATAGGAAGTCTGTGGCAGAGCCAGGAATTGGAACCAGATTTCCAGAATCCCAATCCAGTGCCTTAGCCACAAGACCATTCTTCCTTGCCCTTTAAGACTGGTTTGAATATTGACATCATTGGAGTTGCATGGGGTGTAAAGGGCAGAATTTGGTTTTAGTTTCCTTATGTTGTGTCTGACTTGCATACAAGTTTTGGTCAGAAATGTGGCTGACTTCTAATTTTGGCTGCATGGTGCCCATGACATTATATTTCTGAAGAGCCACTATCACACTTCTCACCACAAGTATGGTATTTAATTGTTTGAAATAAAGTGTTTATTAACTATCTGAGATTAGGATTTGTTCCACGGAAATCATTATTTTTAACCCAAAAAGTAAACAGAATATGACAGCAAAGAAATGGACAGCTACTCACTGACCTTTCATGTTATTAGCTGCTATTCGCAAACCTTTCACATTATTAATAGTGTTCCCACTGTGCCGTACATGTAACTTCCTTTTCGGTTCACAGCTCCCTCTCGTCTGAAACAACAGTTGGATTGTGCTCTAAATTAACTTGCACTTCACCTGCCATTTCAGTTGAGGAGACTGATGAAGTGAGAAGAATGTTTATCAAAAGCTCTAGAGCAAATGTTCAGATGGCACAGTATGAATAATTTCAAGCTATGATTTGATAATCATTGACCATTCCTCTGCTAGTATCCAATAGAGACTGGAGATAAGTTTAAAAAAAAATCATCATGGAAATTGTCACATCGAATGATACATTGTCATTTCAGATGCAAGAACTAAGTGGGCCGAAGTCCCTGTTCACCTTCTAATCATATTTTTTATAAAACCTCCAAAACTTAGTGAAAGTTCCTAGGTCCCATGTGTCCCCATGTAATTTGATATTAATCTTTCAAGTGTGAAACCAGTTCATTGTGTAAAATAAAATGTACCAAAATGTGTATGGTACACTATGATAATTTCTGGAGTGTGTTATATTAGAATAATTAAACTGCATGACAAATGTCACATTACAGCCTTTGAAAGTTGGGGACAGCAGATGTGTGAAGAAGGGAATAAAACTTTAATCTCAAATGAGAGATGTTGGAATGAATATTTTCAAAGACTGCATCTCAGAATAGAGTTTGCAGTTTAGCAAGAGGGTTTTATGAGTTTCCAATAATAAGTTTAGACCAGGCACAAAATGACAGTTCTTGGCTGATGAGGAGATATCTATATCATAGGAGACTTACTTTTCACACTCAGTTCAGTATGGAGATATTTGCCATTTCTTCTTCCTTTGCGTGCCACCTTTAATTTTCTATGCCAAGACTTTTTATTTCATCTGACATCAGACAACCCACTTTCATTACACAGTTTGTTGCATAATTGTGTAGGATCAGAAGTGAGCCATAGAACGCTTTGATAACTTTCATCTCCATCCTATATAATTTGGAAGCTTATAAAAAAAACTTACAACAAAGGAGGGCAAAAACACTCGCATGCAAAAAGGCTCAGATCTGATCAGGAGACGATAAAATTATTTCCTGATGCCCCCCCAAGCAGAAAAATAGTTAATATTCCTTTAACTTATTAAATTCATTATTAACCATTCAAGTTCTTCAAATTAAATCTATTAGTACACGACTTCATCACCTCAATTAGAAGTCTATTCTGCCTATTCAAGCCTCTCTGTAAAATTACATGTTCCCTCTTAACTTTGAATTTGTCCCCTAATTCTGATCTGTCCAAGTACTGCATAGATAATGAAGCTCAATTTTATTATTTTAATTATGTTGCCATTACACTTTATGTAGATTAAACACTCATCATTTCATCTCTTAATCGTCTTCTTTCAAAATGAAATAAATCCACATTTGTTGGTCCCTCCTTTCCATTTTTTTATCTTTCTTAACATACATGATACTCTTCAACTTAACTAGATCTTTCTTTAAATAAGATAATTGGAACTCAACACTAATCCAAGGTCTTGTATACACTAGAGAGCAGAATGTGTTAGACATCAGGTGTAAACATGGTTCCCCTAATCCCTTCATCCTTGAAGTGACTGTTCTGCTGGAAGCCAGTGGAGCTTAATATCTTTTGTACATTCCATGTTTGACTGTTCGTTCTAATAGGGATCAACCACATTCCCTTACAGTGTGTGTTGATCACAGTCACCCTGCCTAAGCCAGAGTGACAGGTGTTTTTATCACTGATTTTGAGGCGGGGAGGGGGAAATGTTCATATTTGACATTCAGTATAAAGTACTTAGGGCTTCTGATTTTCAGTTTTAACTGATAAACATCAATAAAACACTATCTATCAATAGAAATTGGTGTTTATCCGATAAATATTGGAAATGGTTACTTGTATATAAGGGCTGATTTACAAGGAGCAGTAATGTGGACTACAGGGGTATGATTTTAACTGCACTAATGTGTTGCACATTAAGTGGCCCATGTAGACCCTGCTGGTGTGCACAAAAGATTTCCTAGTGTGCTTTAATGTAGCGCTGTGTTTGAAACAGTACTATGTTAAAGCGCAAAAGGGAACATTACTGAGATTACTCATTACAGTGTATTCAAAGAGAGCCCTGAACTACCTCTCCCTCCCCCCATTTTGGACAGCTATATAAAACTCACAAATGGCTAAAAATAACCCCCCAAAAATGAAATTAATAAACTTAGAAAAACAGAAGCCCTAACAATACACATAGCTTAAAGAACAGACTCACCCTTTGTTTGTAGCATAGGAATGGCCTGCACGTGGTGGTCTAACCAGTGTCTCATGAAATGATAGCCTGATATCTTTGGATTCGTATCCAGAGAGATTACCTGTATAAGTAAATGTTCTCTTAATCTTGAATCCCGCAGCACTATCAGTTAGGGATTTAAAAGATCCAAAGCCTTTCCCTCTACCATATTAAAGAGATAATGTCAGATTAAAAATTATTTATATAAAAATAAATAGCCTGAAACTGACAATTTTTTGCAATCTAATTCCCTATCCTTTCTTATTTATTTTTTGTGTTTCCTTTGATTTGGTCAATGAAAATAGATTAGTCAGTTTCACCTTCCGGCTCATGCCCAAGTACAGGGCTACGTTGTTTGGGATACAAACACTACAGGGAAATGTTTAAACCAAACAAAACTATTTTCATTGAAATAACAAAAAAACAAACAAACCATGGAAACATTTCCATTGTGCTTGTTTTGTATTTTTTTCTTCTTAAATCATTCTGACAGTGTCTCTTGCTAGACCGACACCTACATTAGTTAAAAATACTTAATTTCTTAACATTAAGCATGTGAGTACTCCCATTGACTTCAATGGAAGCAGTATTACGTCCTGAATGACTTGTATATTACAGCAGTCAACAATAAAAAAAAGTACTTCTCAGTATGCCTTCTGCAGGAATCTCCTTCTCACACTTTTCCACAAAGATTGCACACATTAAGTATCAGCCCTCTGCTTTCCACTTGTTAATTAATTACCTTTTGTAATCTATTAACTAACTTACATTTAGACAATAATCTGTAGCAGGGGTTATCAAACTTCATTGCACTGTGACCCCCTTCTGACAACAAAAATTACTACACGACTCCAGGAGGAGGGACAGAAGCCTGAGTCTGCCTAATTCCCACTGTCCCAGGTGGGGGAACCAAAGCCTGAGCCCCACTGCCCTGGGCAGGGTAGAGGTCAAAGCCGAAGCCCAAGGGTTTCAGCCCCGGCCAGGAAGCCTGTAACCTGAACCCCGCTGCCCAGGGCTGAATCCCTTGGGCTTCAGCCCCGAGCCCCAGCAAGTCTAAGCCACTTTGGGGTCCCAACCCACAGTTTGAGGTTTGAGGTCATGAGGTTTTGAAAATCCAGGTTTTGAAAATATTAAATCTATTGGTTCCTCTCCATAGACCAAAAATAATTTCATTTAAAAATGCATACTGACTCATAGCTGTTAAATAGTACCTCCCCAAACGTGTCCATAAGCTATCAATAAATATCTCCAGTTTTTAATATAGATGTTAACTTTCAAGCCCATAATTTTCAGCCTCCTTCCTTGAATCTTTCTTTTTAAATATAAGAATTATGGTCCCCAATCATGCGACTTGAAATAGGCAGACCTCCATTGACATCGGAGACTCTACACAGGTGCAGAGAAATCATAGTTGCTATTTCCCAATCACCTGATGGTTCTAGAGTATCTAGACAGCCTAGAATTAATTGTTTATCTGTTAGATCCCCATATCTAGTATGTCATCTGTTGCTGTAGATCATTGTTACCCCCATTTCCTTAAGGGCTGGTCTACACTAACCCCCCCGTCGAACTAAGATACGCAACTTCAGCTACGTTAATAACGTAGCTGAAGTTGAAGTCTCTTAGTTCGAACTTACCTGTGGTCCACACGCGGCGCGCAGGCTCCCCCGTCGACAGCGCTTACTCCTCGTGGCGAGCTGGATTACCAGCGTCGACGGGGGAGCACTTCCTGGTTCGATTTATCGCGTCTAGACAAGACGCGATAAATCGAACCCAGAAGATAGATCCGACGCCTCCGATCCAGCCGGTAAGTGTAGACTAGCCCTTAGTGTTAATACATCTGAGACAGACTGTCAGTGGTTTTAAAGTAAAATTAACTAGAAAAGGGTTCATTTTATAGCAGCTTGAAATCCATCTTTGTGCTATAATGTGTGTGTGTACATTTTCATTGCATTATATAAGCAATGCACAGTGATGACAGGATAGTTCTCAAATGCCTGCGCAGCTCCACTAATTACGTGGGCAGCCCTTCATTCTCTCGTGTGCAGCCATCCAGGCACGCACCTTAGAGGGAACTATCCTCAGACCACCTGAATGGAGCCCGCGGACCACAGTTTGAGAACCTCTGTTCTAATGTATCATACAGTCCATTTGTTTTGTTCACCTTGCCCTGTATGTGTCCATTAAGGATATGAGGGATAGATTTTTTTTTTTTTTTTTTTTAAAGGATAGGTATTTGGCTCTCAAATGAATAACATACTAAGACGTTTTAAAAATCCAAAAATGATAAATTCTCTCGTGGAAGTTCGTATTTTATATTACGGGCCTGGAACATGGGATGTGATTGTAGAAACTCATTAGTACACAAACATGAGTTAATAATCTAATTTTTTCAGTGGCAGGTCAGATGGTTTTTGTTGTTGTTGAGGTTTCCTGTCTGTGGTTTCATCTTTTTTGCTTTCTTAAGCATGCTTGTTTAAAAGAAGAGAAAAAGGAACTTACTGTTTTCACTTTTGAAGGTACTGCAACAGCCACCTACAGGTACTTGGCTTTATACCTAAAAAGGAGAGGAAGAAAAAGAATGACCCAATAGAGGAAGTGAAGGTCAGGCACCAGATGGATGCTATGGCCTTCAGTCTGACAGTGCCCACACTGGCCTTGAAGATGTCCAATGGACTGGATGGGATGTCCCTCTCTCCACCAGGGGCAAGGGTTCCTCTCCACTACCTGGAAGCAGAGTTAGAAGATCCCTTTGCTTTCAATGAGGAGGATGATGACTTAAAGAAAGGGGCAACGGTGAGGAAAAAGTTGCAGAGCAAGTTGGCCCAAAACCGGCAGCGCCAGAGAGAAACAGAGATTTTAAAAGTTCACCAAGAGCACTTTAGCCCCCTTCCTGCACCTTTGCAGCAGCAGCCGCAGCAGCAGCACTCCCATCTGCCACCTTTATCGACTTCTTTAAAGCCTACAGGGCTACCGCAGGGCTTAGTCTGCAAGTCACCTCAACCTCAGAACACCAGCCTACCAATGCAGGGAGTGGCACCCACCACACACACTATAGCACAAGCAAGGCAGATGTCTAACAAGAGACCCCTGCCTCTCCTGCCACCCACCAGGGCTCCTGTCACGGACCCACCAAGGACTGATCGGGTCCTCATGAAAGCCACAGCCTTCTCTCCGCACTCATCCTGCATGAGCCGGCTACAGAGACTGGTGAAACTGTGCACTCGAAAACAGCAGCTGGAAACGGATCTGTTTCCACATTTAGGTAGGTAGATAATTACGTACATCACTGTACTGTTTTTTCAGGTTGCTATGAGATTATATGCCTTTAAATTCATCAGGACATGCACTTGTACCTTTCCGAAAGGGGGAAATATGTCAAGAGATGTATAGGCACGTCACATCTGTTTTACAACTTTTTTTTTATTCTTTCTAACTTAAAAAAAAAAAAGCTAGTTAATGATTTTGAGAGGCCAAACTGAGGTATAACTCACTCTCGGGTGTGTTTGTGTGTGTGTTTTAAATCAAAACATTTTCAAGTGAAGCAGTGAAGATGGTCCTGTTTGTTCCTAGACTGAGTATATAGACCAGGTTAGACCTAGAAGCTATGTTATAAAACCCAAATACTAAACTAATGAAAAAAGGAGATTGTAAAAGGAAAGTGCAAATACAACGTTGAGGCTTTGATTGTGCATTCTGTGCACACCCAAAACACCAATTGACTTCATTGGGAATTTTGAGTGCAAACTGCTAAGATATGGGATCTGATTCAGTAAAAGAAAGACTAGTGTTGTATTCCACTAGAGAACGAGGATTCAGAAGCTGATTATGGAGGTGCGGTTCTTCCATGATTTTGTGCAGACGTTGTCCATTTTACCTATTAATAATATATACTATTATTAATTTATTATCCAGACACTACAGTAATAAGTCTTAATCATTGTGTTAACTGCCTATATGTTAGGTATGTTTTTAATTTAAATTGTGTTACTGACTTCTGCTTGTGGAAATAGGGCTTTTTGAAATGTTAAGAGGCACTTGAATATGGATAAGGTGGTGGCTTGTTGTCTCCATTGTAAATGGAGGTTGAGATACATACACCCCTAATGTTACCTTGCTTTTTAATTTAGCTTTAGATTATAGTTTAGTTTTACAGGGGTAAGAAAGCGGGCAGTAAATAGGAGAAACAAGAACCAGAAATGCAATACAATAGAAATAGAAACGGCAAACCATTTGTATCTTAAAAAAAAAAAATTACTTCTAGTATGTCTGGGCAATTATTTAACTAGTGGCACACATCACAAACATCTGTAATTTTTGCTATTTCAATTAATCTTTTTTAATTTGCTGTTAAGATTTGCCTTTTGTCACCTGTGGGACAATTTGGCTGTTTGTTGAGAAGGTAATGAGTATCCTATAGCATGTCTCTTAAGGATGTTGTTCTGAAAGAACAGTTTCATGATTCTCTGGATAATGCAGTTAATTTGAGGAACGAGGATATCAGGAACATCCCAAGTGTCAAGGTTCCCAAATAGGTTAGAAAGTCACCTGGCCTCATGAGTCTGCATAAGAGTAGCATTCTATGTGTAACGTGTGTCACATTCTACAATAACACTTTCTATAAAAATAACTTTTCCTATTGTACCTGCTTTTAGGAAAATGTTTGATCAGATATATAAATATAAAATTGTGGAAATGTTATGCTATAATACATGTGAAAATGAAGATAAGATTGTAGCATTGTATAACTGCTAATTAACATAATGCACTTAATTATACATTAGCTGTGTGGGAGTAGATAAATACTTACTTGCAAGCTCATGGTATGGACTATTTTTAGAGACTTTTTTATCCTGGTGGAAAAACTTCAGGGATTTCTGTTTAAGAAAATACCTAGTATTAGAGTTGACAGGCACAAACCTAGTATTAGCGTTGACAGGCACAAGATATCTTACTTTCAGAATCTTTAAAAATGTACCCTTAATTTTTAGTAAAACTATACAAACTGATGTTTGTATAAACAAAATGGAAAAAAGGGTCCAATGCTAATATTTGATTTTGATTTCCCCCTCCCCATTCCCTTTCTGGAGGTAAAAGATTTAACAGCTCTACTTATGATATTAGTTTTTAATTTGTGCCAAAAAATTGATTAGACTGTATCCATTGTGCATGTGCACGTCAATTTAGCTAGTTTATTTTTCAAGTAAAATAAATTTAAGTGTAAGTCTGTTTTTATTTTTCAAGTTTCTTAGCGTTTACATTTGGGCCAAACTTGAATGTCTAAAAATAGGCACAAAGGTAACATTTTCAGAAGTCAAAGTCCTGTGTCCTATATCACGTAGGTACTTCTGAAATCTTTACCCCAAATCTGTATTTAGGCTCCTAAATTAACACAGAGGAGCCTAACTACTGATTAGAGTGCCAGCCTATAGACACCTGGTTTGGAAACTTGGCCCCAAATCTTCTTGGATAAAATACAATAAGCAGCTTTTAAAAAAAATAAAATTAAATGGCCCTTAACACTCTTGTCTCCAACTCCTGCCATATGTAAAAACACACAAGAGAAGAACAAAAAAACCAGCTGGTTTGGAAGGGAGACTGCATTTTCCCATCCTGCTCTAAGGGATCAGCAAGGATAGGGTAGGGCCACGGAAAGATGCCAAAGATGAGAATCCATAGGAACCCTGGCTTGATCCTGCCTAGACATCTGGAGGGACTTCCCTCCAAGGTCCTTCCTGGTCGCCCTTTTCAGCAAAGTCCTGCAGTGCTATGTAGGATGCTGTCCTGGGCTCTTTGGTAATGAGGGACACAAAAATCACAGAATGAAGTGATCCTGCTCCAAAAATCATTAATTAATCTGGTATTCTTATGTGTACTTAAGCTGTGTAGGAAGGTGAACATGTTGCTTAAGAGTGACTGACCCCAGCTCTTGTCTCTTCCCCCTGGAGCAGAAGCCACTTTCTCACTGATATCTGGTGGAAATGGCAGGTGATTTACACAGAAAAGAACAGAGGAACACATACTGTGTAGCTCTGTCCTTGTAGTTTTATCCCATAGTTTTGCTATTCTCCACACTTTTCAGCTGGGGGAACAGAGGGTCTAGACTATGTACAGAAATAAGAACCAGGATTATGTAACTTTAGAACATATACTGTTCATTATTGGACTGTCAACTCTTCATGTTAGGGACTTCCTCTTTACCTTTGTAAAAAGTCTAACATTGAGCACAACAGAGATAATATTTGTCTTTACATAAGACTGATGGTAGTTTTGGTTTTTATTTAATATATTTATGGACAAAGAAGGCCAATAAAGATATTAAAGGGATAACAAACTGGTCATTGAAAAATTCAGTTACATGCTGTTTGTACACTGTAATGAAGCTGCTATCATAACTGTCCGTAGGTTATTGAGAAAATTATATGATGAATCAAATACAACGTATCCTCACTACTATGCTATGTATGACATAGAATAGGCAGAGGCCGTTGATACTGGTTATTGCCACAGGTTATTCACAGATATTTGAGGATTACAGTCTCTCTTCATCCAGCCTTCATGTGTCCAATTCTCCCCTACTCAGGGCTGGACTGGTCTGAAGACAGTGGAGAAGAGTTGGAGGATTCAGAGCAAACTTCACCATACCAGGTTGCATGGTCGATCCGGGAAACTCTCAGATATGAAAGACATGAGTAAGTATCCTTTTTTTATTGTTCGTATTGGCCCCAATTCAGCAAAGCACTTAAACATGGGCTTTACTTAAGCAAAGTTAGTGGGGCTTAAGTGCTATGCTGAATCAAGACCTTTTATTATAAAGCTGTACCAGGTCAACATGTTGTTAGTTGTTGAGCTCTATCTGGAAGCTCTGCCCCAGAGATAAGAAATGAGATCAGGAATCACAGTAACAGACTGTGAGTAGACTTCTAAATTCCATTTTACATTTGATGAGGACATAAACCTGATCTCTTCTCTGGAAGAGGAGAATAATTAAAAAAAAAACCTAATGTACCAAGAGAGTAGAGTAACTCTTAGTAGAGTAAAATGGGAGCATAAATTTTAAACCTTATCGTAGCAGCCCCGCATAGTATTTTTCAAAATCTTTTGTTGTTTCTGTCTTTTGAAAATTGTACTAATCAATAATTTTGTCACTGAATTGTTCTTTTGCTTCTGGAGACATTGGGTTCACTTTTGGTTTTATCATAATCCTGCTAAAAATCAAATGTCATTTTCAGGTGATGCCCAGGACTAGAATGCACGTTATTTTAACTAGGGCTGAGATTCTGCAAAGGTTGTTTCCGCGCCGCCCCCGTCCCCGTGAGGATTGTTTCAGTTCATTTATTTGTAAGAGCTACAGTTCTGACTCAGTCCCACAGAACCACTGAAGATGTGCCATTTTTGCAGTCTGCTGCTGAAGCAAGGCAGGGATAAAGGCCTAGATTCAGAAAAGCACCTAAGCATTTGCTTGAATCCCATTTAATGGGATTTAAGCACACACTGAAATGCTTTGTTGAATAAGGATGACTTTTTGTATTGGGGCCAAAATCAGGACTTCTTTTCAGTTTTTACTACCTTTTAGTAATATTTTTGTTTGTTTGTGATGCAGTAGGGAGGATTATGGGATTGATAGTTTGTATAACACTTCTTTTCATTGGTAATTGAGAAGTGGTATTAAGCCTCCATCAACTAACCAGTAACATCAGGTTCTAGGTTTTGATTATAAACTGGCAGTACGTTTGCATTGCTGGTGCAGAACGGCTTAAAATGTTGTGCAAATATTGTTAATCCATGACTGTGCAGTCTCACAACAGGATATGATCATATATGTCTCTATGTTAATGTCATTCTAGCATGCAGAAAGTAAAGTCCTTTATCCTTTTCCATCCTCCTCCTCCTTCCTAGTCTGTAGTTTGTTTTTTGTTTGTTTGTTTGGTGGTTTTTTTACTTTCGCTGTATCCTCCATGTTCTTTAGGTCCTTACTCAGCCCCCCAGGCCTGTCCTGTTCAACAGTGGGTCTCCTCCAGCCTGACTTTATCAGGCCCTTCCCAGAGTGAGGGAACTTCTCTTGCTCCTCTCTCCTGACTGCGTTCACAGCTCTGTTTCAGTAGTCCTCGCTCTGATCCCACCACAGCAGGGATCAGGAATTATAATTAAGTCTCCATCATACTCATCATGGGGGTAACTGTCTGGTCACAGGCAAGGCTGAGCTTGCCTTACCGTAAAGGGCCAGCCAGCCTCTGACACCAAGGTATTTCCTCAGAATTTAAAAAACAGAACAAACAAATGAGATGATTAGTGTTCGTCCTCACACCAGTCCCTCTGGCATACTGTATGGCAATAATACGTAATAAAATCCACCAAATAAATCCAGCCTCTACACTTTAAAAAAAGAGGTACTAGAAATGGCAGAAGGAAGAGTGGAAAGATTCTTTCCTATGTTCAAAAGAACTACACTGGAATGATTTTATTTATATATTTATTTAACAGCTGTGTTTTGCTAGCCTGTACCCATAGTCCAGATCTCCTCTTGAGGGAAGAGCAGGGTTCTTGGTTACTCTGTAGTAAAGAATAACAGTACAAAGGGTGGTTCCTTTGTTTGTTACTTCCAATAGCAGGATGACTTTTTCCAATTAAAAAATACTTTTATACTTTCACATTCCATTGTAGTGCGGCGGCTTTGCAAATAATTCACAAGAGGTCACTACATTGAGCTAGTCAATGGCAAACCCGATAGAGAAAGTCACCTTTGTCCTGTCTGTTTCTTCATGCTACTTAGCATGCCCTGTTCTCTCTCCTGCCAAATTTTACCCCCACATAAGAGTCTTCATTAAAACCCTCCCTAGAAGCTGCAATAGCAACCAGCAGAGAGCTTCAGTTGGCAAAGTATGGCTGCATACGGAGTGAATGCAGTTAGGCCTATGTCGTCTTTTGCAGATATGACAGTGGTAATGCTGGGATTATTAGTTTTTCCAGCTCATTTTATTCTGAATGCTGCCTCATGAAAGAGAGAACGGTCTTAAGGACTCCTCCCCACTCCACATTTCTTGTTTCTCACTAGTTTTGAGAACCACTGGGTTATGGCATATGCATCAATTTCACTTCTAATCTCAAATCAGGAACTTTTCAGTGGCTTGGAGAAGCTTTTATCACCGCACTTTAAAAATAGAGGACAGTCTGTATGTTGGATTACTGAGTATTGGCTCTCCTAAAATCAGAGAGCTCCCTCTAAACTAGTTTGGATACCTTTTCCAGCAATCTGACATTTTTTACACTATGGCCTCTCCGAGGCTCCCTTTGTTGACTTTAGCAGTACTGGATTGGTGGACACCACCTGTTTGCTCTTCCTTTCTATAGGATTGTGCCTTTCATTTTTCATGGTAGACAGTCAACATTTATTCCTACAGTGTTAAACACATGTGAATTGTACATGCCAGTGAACATGCCTGTAATGGCGTGGCACCCATCTCTTGTGAGCATCCCCTTCTGGTCAGGTGTGGCCGTGGTCTTTAAATCAGTCTTGGCCCTGGTATCGGTCCATACCCCCAGGGCTTCCTCCCGGAGGCAATGGTTCCAGCTGGGCCTCCTGACAGTTCAGTCCTCTTCTGGGGATTTACTACTGTCCAATTGTAGGCCCTTCCCCAGTAGCCTATGAGGGGGGTCCTGGGCCCGCCCACTACTCCAAGTCCCAGACTAGGGACCCTTAGAATAGCAGGCACACACCACTGTCTCTCTTTAGGCAAAACTGCCTTCAGTTCCTTGGGCCACTTCCCCGTGGCCCCAGCCTTCACCGACGCCTTGCCCTTCGCTCAGGGCTCTTCTGTGTTCAGTCCCAGCAGCCAGCCAGGAGTGCTTCCTCGCTCCCCTGGTCCCTACTAGCACTGAGCTGTCCTTTGTGCTACAGTTCCCTCTGGCCAGCCAGGGACGCTGTCTTCATTCCTCTAGCTCCAGCAAGGAACTGCCTGTCTCTGGTGCTGCAGCTCCTTTTTATAGGACCCTCCTAAGGCCCTAATTGGCTGCTCCCTGCAGCCTCTCTGATTGGCTGCTTCCCTTGCAGCCACTCTAGCCTGCTTGGAGGACCTCTCCACAGCTCCTTTCCTGGAACGAGTATGGCAGGGGCCTCCAGGCCTAGTCCACCCCGTCACAGTTTCACTTACTTAAGAAAGATGGCATGTTAAGTTGTTCATTGAAAGACTTCCATGCAGTTTCAGCAGTACTTTAAAAGTGAAATGCCAGACTTTAAATCCTGGTTCATAGTACTCTGTTACACATGCTCAATGAGAATAAATCAAATGTAATTTGGTTAAACAGCTCAGCATAGAAGGGTGAAAATAAAATGTGTTTTTGAAATGTTGACACATTGGGTGTGACTCTGCTATTTTAAAGTCTCTTGGGATGTATAAATATGTCTTGCTTAGAAGTGAAAGTCCTAAGTAGTATTTAAAACTTGGTTGTCTCCCAGAAAATACTAGAGCCGCTTCTGCAGTGCTTTCTGGGCCTCTGTGTGCCTCTTAACTTGTGATTTTCAGAATCATCTCATAACTCATCAGTCAAAAGGAGTTATACATGTTTTGACCTTTTTACGTTCAACTCAATGGGAGGTGAGTCAAAGGTTTATTATAATTGTAAGGACGTTCTGTGAAAGAAGGCCACTCAAATCAGAAAGCAAAACCTTTTCAAAACCACTTTCACTTTCTAACGCAAACTGTTTCCTTTCTTTAATGCTAATTCTCAGTTGCGAATAATTTTATTTTAAGTAATGTAAATATTGGGAGCTTATAGGTATATGTGTAAAAAGAACGAGGAGTACTTGTGGCACCTTAGAGACTAACAAATTTATTTGGGCATAAGCTTTCGTGGGCTATAGCCCACTTCATCAGATGCATAGAATGGAACATACAGTAGGAAGATGTATACTGAGAACATGAAAAGGTGGAAGTTGCCATACCAACTCTAAGAGGCTAATTAATTAAGATGAGTTATTATCAGCAGGAGGGAAAACAAACTTTTGTAGTGATAATTAGGATGGCCCATTTCAGACAGTTGACAAGGAAGTGTGAGTAACAGTAGGGGGATACTTAACATGGGGAAATAGATTCAATTTGTGTAATGACCCAGCCACTCCCAATCTTTATTCAAGCCTAAATTAATGGTATCCAGTTTGCAAATTAATTCCAGTTCAGCAGTTTCTCGTTGGAGTCTGGTTTTGAAGTTTTCGTTGTTGAAGAATTGCCATTTTAAAGTCTGTTACCGAGTGACCAGAGAGGTTGAAGTGTTCTCCTACTGGTTTTTGAATGTTATGATTCCTGATGTCAGATTTGTGTCCATTTATTCTTTTGCGTAGAGACTGTCTGGTTTAGCCAATGTACATGGCAGAGGGGCATTGCTGGCACATGATGACATATATCACATTGGTAGATGTGCAGGTGAATGAGCCCCTTACATATTTTTGTGCTGATTGCCTCATATAAGGAGAGGCTACTCACTCCCACCCATCTTCCTCCCCCATGCTTATTGTTTAAAATAGAAAGAAAGAGAGAGAAAATTATTAAAAAGCCATGCAATTCTGTATATTGATCAAATTAACATTTTAACTCATTCATTGCGTTCTTATTTTTATTATAATCATTATCTAAATATTTTAAGGAATACTGTTAATTATATTAACTGATAATATTTTCCATTTATTAATTAGCAGTGGATATATTTGGTTAAGTTCTTGTAATGGCTGTTTCTTGAGAATAATATGTATTGCATTTAATAGGAAAAGTGTATAACCTGATCAGTTTTTCTCATAAAAATATATAGGTAGATTTATATTTCTGTTATGATCGTGCTTCCTCACTGGAAGTTTTTTATGGGCTTTTCTGATGGGTATTAAGTAGACTTTCCCAAGGGTACGTCTATACTTACCTCCGGGTTCGGCGGTAAGCAATCGATCTTCTGGGATTGATTTATCGCGTCTAGACAAGACGCGATAAATCGATCCCAGAAGTGCTCGCCGTCGACACCGGTACTCCTGCTCCGCGAGAGGAGTACGCGGAGTCGATGGGGGAGCCTGCCTGCCGCGTGTGGACCCGCGGTATGTACCTTGTAGTTCGAACTAAGATACGTCGACTTCAGCTACGTTATTCATGTAGCTGAAGTTGCGTATCTTAGTTCGAACTGGGGGGTTAGTGTGGACCAGCCCAAAGCATAGAGGAACTTTTACATCTAAACTGAGAATGTTTGGCACAAGTTTTTCCATAAAAGAAATTAAATTTGAATCCCCTTCTCTTAGAGGGGCACCTGCTGCTCTGACATTTCTGGATCTTATTTTATTTAATAAATATTGCAGTTGATGGTCAGCATCCACGCTGTCATTAACTAGTTTTGCAATACGTTTTGTTGTTCAGAGATTTGGATTTCAGTGTATTTGATTTTGCTGATCAAGCTCTGCACTTTGTACCTTAGTTTTTAACTCCTTTGCTTTAGGTTTGGTAAGTTTTTAGCAAAAATTGCCAAGTTTTATTTTCTCCAGAGAAGACTGAACAGAGAATGGCTTATTTGAAGTAAATTCACTCCAGTGCTCCTTGGTCATAACCCTTGTTTTGCTGAGTGTTATCAGGGTGAAGCTGACTGCTCGGTACCGTGAGAGATCCTAGATTTAAAAAAGTCCCAGTGATGATTCTGATTACTTCTACCGAGCATGTTTGGGAGGTTTGGGTATTTTTATGGTGTGTGTGCTTTGCCATTTAGTAAATGGGGATTGACTGATTGGGTGCTCCCAGTTTGTGCTTCTACTCAGTTTCTTAAATAGGCCTACCCAGATCACTCTCTCACTATCCTGTGTATTAACTCTGTAGTAAACTCTGCTTTCTAACTAAATACCTAATGTATAACTGTGTGATTTGTGTGCGATTTCATCATTACAGCACATAACAGGGAAGTCATCAGTGGTCTTCAATATTAGCTTCTTAGTTTTACCACTTAAAAAACTGACCAATGTACTAAAGACAAAGGGAAAAGAATCATCTCTGGTACAGGCGGGTGCATCTACATGGACTTTGAAGTTATTTTCATTCACCAGGGTGAAATGCTGGTCCGACTGAAGTCAATTGGAATTTTGCCCCTGCAGTCAGTGAGGCCAGGATTTCACTCCAGATCATAAGCTCTTTCATCGACAGAAGTGGTCCAATAAAAGATAATACCTCACCCCCTTGTCTCTCTACTATTCTGGGACCAACACAACTACAGTAACACTGCGAACAACATAAGTGCCTGTCAATTTCGGTAGTAAATATCAGAGGCCAGATTCTAATCATATTTGTAGCAATGTAAAGATGAAGTAACTTCATTAAAGTCACTGAAATTTTATTGGTGTAAACCCAGGGCAGGTTAGAGCAGAACTTGGAGCCAGCTTTTTGGGGAAATAGGAGAAAAAAGTTCACCCAGTAAAATCATCCATGAAGAAAGGTCAACTGTCTGATACCGTGTTCTTAGAATTCAACCATACTTCTCTGGCATGACCTTTCTTCCATCAATTTCCACTGAGTGTTTTCTCTTTTCCATAATTGCAGCTTAAATCAAGCTGTAACTTCATTTGCTGAGACATTTACAGTAAATAAAGGTTAACAATATTCTTTTTAACAGCAAGTTCCAGACATTTTGATCTGTCAGACTCAAAGATAAATTGATGTAATCTCTAATACTGACATACCAAGAAGATTAAATACCTTTAAAATTTAAAAGGATTCCCACGGTTTGAATTGGTTGAGTTTCTCTTAGGGAACATATCCCTGGCTATTTTTAGCCTTTAACTGTGTGTGGAATTAGAAGAAAGATGCTTGTTGAATAATTCTGAGAGAGTTATAAATTTAGTTCTCTTTGAAAAATACCATCTGTTTTGTATTTTCTTCACAGGTCAGATGACGATGATGCAGATAGCAGGAGTTCCAGGGTGACCCAACTTTGCACTTACTTTCAGCAGAAATATAAGCACCTCTGCCGCCTGGAGCGGGCAGAATCTCGTCAGAAGAAATGCCGGCATACGCTCCGGAAAGCCTTGCTGCATGCGGCCAGCAGAGAGCCGGAATGTGCTGGGCAACTGATACAGGAACTCCGAAGAGCTACATGCACTTGGACCAGGTTAGAGCCCATACAGTTCAACTTGCCTGCAGTAGTAGGCAAGGCCGGGTGAGAATCAGCAGCGAAACAAACAGGCTAAGTTGAAATGTTGAACTTTCAACCCAATATCCACGTGGCTCCTGTACATGGAAGGCAAAATAATCCTGACATAAAAAGGCCTATCAGTAGAGTACAGTAAATTAAAGCATGGCTTATTTCTTAAAAGGTTAGGCATTTTTCAGCTGTGCTGTGTAGAAGATGGATCATTTGTTCAGCAACGCACTCCCATGATTTTAATTCATTAGGATAAAATCATGGTCCCAGTGAAGTCAACGGCAAAAATCTAATTAACTTCATTAGGGTCAGGATTTCACCTGGAGTATTTTAGCTTCTGATTTTTGTTACTGATTCTGTCATTGTAACTGATCACCCACCCACATGGCTTGGGTTTTTAGTTAAATGCTTTACAGAAACATACACTCTGCTCTGCAGATTCCCTCAGCAATTCAGACATTTTTTTTAAAAAGTCTGTGTTCCCTTTACCTCTTTCTAGCATATCATCAGAAGCTCTCTTAACTTTTGATTAGATTTGACTCAATCTAACATTAAATGAGATTCAACAGTGAAACAAATATCCTCTAACAACTCTGAAGGTTACTTTCTGTGGGATTTCCTTTTAGATGATGTCAACATCCCTCCAATTCTTGTCATGCATGGAGTTGCTTTGTATAGAATATTTGTGCACATCCTGGTGTTATGTCTTCGGTACCAGCAGCTTCCCTCTGCTGGTTCTATCCTCACTCACCAAGGCATGTGGCTCTGGGGGGACTCTGAAGAGAATTATGGGTAAAGGGGCAGGTGGCAGGAGTAGGCTTAAAGCAGCTTCCACCCTCCTCACACAGAACACTCTGCATGGGGGTGGCTCTCAGCTCCTCGGGCGGGGGTGGGACGGGAAGAAGGACTAAGGGCTCTACTTTATGGTGGGGGATACATTTAGGCTGGAAGAAAAGGCTCCCATTTTATAAGGATAGCTCAGAACCTCAGTTTTATTAAACGGTTTCTAATTGAACTGTTAAAAATAAATACATGTCTTCAGACTTAAACTACATGATAAACCTTGCTAGAATTATGAGGCTAATTCAATGCAACTTGGTCAGATTATTTGGTAACCTAAATAAAGTCTACTCTGTAGCACATAGATTAGTTGTGTAATTAGAAGTGAATGAAAAATTAAATCGGGGTTAGTCTGGCAAAATAATAGAGCTCTATAGTCACTGCTCCAATTTCATAAAGTATAGGAACTGAATTGATTTTGTGACTCCAAATATTTCATGTGGGCCTTAGGGGGTGATATTTACTAAAATTATTTTGCTCAACCTTGTGATCTAGCTTAAAACAGCTGATGAAGCCCTAAGGGTAATAGCCGGAATGTCTGCAAAGAACCTTCAAACAGCATCAAGAGTAATATGAATATAAGGTGAAATTCACCCCATGCAAAGGGCCAGTCCTATGTTGAGGTCTTACATAGGATTTGTGCACTGCATAGGCCTTGTGCGAGTCGCCTGTGTGTGAGGTGAATTTCAGTGAGAATGCAACTCTGGGTTCTATCATTTAATATTCACATTGCATGCCTGGAGTCTCTGATCAGGTTCAGGGCCTTGTTGTGTCAGATG
Source organism: Macrochelys suwanniensis (assembly GCA_033296515.1). Classification (NCBI taxonomy): domain Eukaryota; kingdom Metazoa; phylum Chordata; order Testudines; family Chelydridae; genus Macrochelys; species Macrochelys suwanniensis. The sequence continues at coordinate 61,364,217 of CM065784.1, read as the reverse complement.
CTGTAAACAAACAACAGTTGTGAGGAAGTCTTGCTTGCCTCATTCCGTAATGCTGTTACACCAGTGTCACCCTTGCCCCTTGTTTGCATCTGTCCTGTATCCAGCTCTAGAGAGTAAATAACTACACAGATATGAACTGTAAACCACACGTGTATCCAGAGTATCATGGTTCCCTTTGCTATATTTAATGTTACAGTTACGCTGGGATATCTGCTGGCAGTGGTTTGTTTTTTTTAAACTCCCATATTGTAATGTGTTTTTGTTTCAGCACAAGCCAAGCCAAGCAGAGAGATGCAGAACCAACAACATGTAGTGGAACTGTGAAGGGTGAACAGTGCACTAACAAGGCCCTTCCATTCACCAGGCATTGTTTTCAACGTATCCTCTTACCTCCCCACTTTGCTCATTCAGGAAGGAAACACCCTTGATAAAGTTTCATTCTTTAGAGTGACAGATAATTTTGTATCAGAAATACTTATTTGCGAATGTCTCCTGAACCGTTTTGGCTGTGTGTCTGTCTGCTTACAGGTAGTGGGATGTGATCTATTCACAATAGGCAGAGCAGACCCATAGTTCAAGTTACTGGTATTTGTCATTGTTACACTGTTACACTCCTCCTGAGCTCAGCCTGGTGCCTACCAGCAGCTTTACAGATGATCTCACTCTTTGATGGGAGGGTGTGCTCTGCATTGCTCTTGTGCAGTGGGTGGTAGCTTTCCATAGAATGTCTGGATGGTCTTACAGGATTCAGCTTTGTATGCAGAAACTGGGAATACTGTGGAGTAAAGTGGTAGCCTAGAGTGAATGAGTGGTGAAGGTTCTAATAGCCCGCATTGCTAAATGAGGCAGTGCAGGGCAAGAATGAGAAGTCCCTAGGACATAGTTCTGGGTGAGGAAGAACCTGTAGATGCATGCATGGGATTTCAGGAAAACCTTAAAGAAATGTGATCTGTGGAGGTGTAGCATTCTCCTAAAAAAGGGGCAGGGGATGGGGGGGGAGACACGACGGATGACACCTTGTAAGAGTCAAAACCAGCTTCCACATCTGAACCTGGAGGCTAGAGAGGCTGATTATTACCATGATTTTTTATGATTATTTTAAGTACTCTTTCTTACCTGACAAGACCCACTTGCAACTTCTTGCAGCTTTCTTCCCTCTCCTCCTCCCCACAAAACTATAGCTGTGAATTCACAGCCACCTTAGAAACTGAAGGAGTGCTGCTAAATGGTGAGGGTGAGAGAATGAACACAAAGGATGGAAAAGATCTAAATGGATCGGACGAAAGCAAAGTCTCTTAAAATGCTGGGTGTAAAACTGAGTTACCATAAAAAGCTTTTAAAACCAGTTCTTATGAGAGGGGGAAATCACAGACTATTCCTGGCCCGTTTAGGCTATTAATATATATTTTTAAGATACATTAATGTCAGTTGAAATCAAAAGCTATCAGTGGCCACTGACAGTCTTATCCAACGTGGGTACCAAGGTCCAGTGGAAGGCACATGGGAAGGATCTGGGTTCAGCTTCTAGATCTCCAAGGACCCTCAGTCAGGCCTGTGGGCCTGCTGTTTGACTTTGAGCAAGTCACTTTGCTTCTCTATGGCTTATCTTCCCTGTCTGTAAAATGAGGGTGGCAATACGTTGTAAAGAGCTTTGAGGCTTGTGCATGATGAGCTAATTGGCTTTTGTAACTTACTGTATGCAGACAGCGGGAAGTTACGTCCCATGCTGCGTCTTTGTCTGTATCCGAAAGGAGCTGACGGTTTTATGTGGCCTTGCAAAGTTCAGGTAATAAGGCAGGTGTTGGTGGGTATTAGATTTCGCACTTTGGCCCCCACAGACATAGTGCAGCGCTGCGGGACATGTTGCTTGTCCCTGCAATGGCTGCAAAATACAATGTTGATTTTTAATTTTATATCTTAAAAATACAGATTTCTGTGAACAAGAGCCTAAATGTGGGGCAGTTACAAGGCTTAGATATATGGGGTCATATTTTCAAAAGAGCTCTGCACCCAAAAGATCTAGGGTGTGTGTGTGTATATTATATGTGTGTATATATATACAAATATAACCCTCTCCCCCATTCCCACATAAATATTATTCTGCAATGGGTGAAGTCCAGTTCAGAGAAATAGAGAATGATTTGATTTTGATTTTCTCTCCCCTTCGCTCCTCTCCCCCACAATGAAAATAGTCTTTTTCCACCATTTTCAGATACTTGTTTCCTGCTTTATCGATCCTTAGGCTTTCCCTTTTTCCTTTGTTATTCTATATTATATTTTTTTTATTCTATCAGGGTAGTTAAGTTATGGAATCAGCTTCCAAGGGAAGTTGTGGAATCTCCATTGTTGGAGGTTTTTAAGAAGAGAGTGAATAAACACCTGTCAGGGTTTATTTGGTCCTGCTTCAGCTCAGGGGTCTGGACTTGATGACCTCTCAAGGTCTCTTCCAGCCCTGTGCTTCTATGATTCTAGCAGCAGTTTGACTATAAACTACTCTGGGCAGAAGGAAAGCTGCTAACGTTATTTGAAAAAGAAAACAAACCCACTGTGAAATACGTATTTGACTTACAGTAACGTCTGAAAACAGAAGTTTCAGTTTAGATTTATTTGACCTTTTCAGTCTGATTACATATCTGCTTTCAGAGCAGCAGGAAGCATCTTAAAACTTTTTGTGTTCTTGAGAAAGAAAGGTAAATACCAAAAATTTAGCTTAAAGGATTAAATTAAGAAATTCTCTTTTTAATGTTTTAATAGGGATAATCAGTAGGAAATAGTCATGTTGACTACAGTGCTCCAAACTGATACTATTGATTAAGAGTCTCCAAGAAAAATACTTTTTTTCCCTAATAACTCATTAGCGAAATAGCTGCATCAATGACAAATGATAAAATCCTTAGCAATGCTGCATTAATGCAATTTTTGTACTTGAAAAGCTGGGTTTGAGCTGTACCTAGCTTTCAACTTAAATAACAAAGTTAAGATACTCATTAAAAATAACATCTTTATGGACTGATAGAATTCAAGGCTTTGATTTTTATCATATTGGCATTTCTCCGTCACCATCTGGTGTGTTGTTCCTGACCCAGAAATGCATAGATATCCTATTGAACCATTCTCAGCAGCTCTTCTCAAGTTGCACAGCCAAGTTTGCAGATGGGCAGCAGTGTTCTGTGCCAGTTTTTGACATTACTCATCAGACACCTCTGTGTGAAGAACATGCCAAAAAAATGGTAAGTATAAACCACAGCTGTAACTATTCCCACAAATTGGGGTCATCAGGTGTTCTATTTATCTGGTCTGGGTTTATCAACTGCTATGCTATTTTAAAAAAAAAATCCTATCCCAAAGGGTATAAAATAACTTTATATATACTTTTTTTTGTAGGGGAAGGGGATATACTAAAAAATGGAAATTGACCTGACCCTTCCATAAAATCATAGTATAGTAAAACCTAGTGAGAGAGCTTCAGGCTACAATATCTAAGGTTGCCTATGACTGGTAGCTGTGACCCTGCAGCATGGTGTACTCTGGAGCATTATAACAGACTGGGAACCAGTGGAACATAAAACAATATCCTCGATTTTTCTGATCTCCACCTACCTCCCCCAAAAGCAGCATTTTTAGGATAACTTATGTGCCTGCTGCCTCTTAGCCCCTGTCATTTCATTTTTTTTCAAAAATATTTTTGGGTTACCTTTAGCTCTGAGGTTCCCTTTGTGTTTTATTGGTGTAACACAGACTCTTAAAGTTTTAATCCAGGTTTTTTTTTCTCTCTCTCTCCAGGTAAATCCTCAGTGTCCCTATCAGAGGCCTGAAGATTGTCCCCCATTTTTTCCTTTGCTTGGCATATCAAAGCCCTGTGTCACAACCATCATAATCAAAATGGAAGACTGAATCCAACTTGCTTCAGAGCCTAAAAAATGGCGCTCATTTTGTAATTGGCCAGTGGGTTGCTCTTCAGGAGTACAAGGCCCTGCAGCTGTGCACCTGCGTCCCCTGCCAATTCTCAGTCCTACAGCACTTACTATGTCTCTCCAGTGCTCTCGGCCCTTTACAGCAATGGGAACGTGACTAGAACTCTGGTTTACACCTAGCTGCACAAATCCTTGCCACCAGGTCACCCCAATATTGTTCATTCTTTTAATACTTACCTGGGGTGTTCCAAATCTTTTACTTTGGAGTTTATGTGCATTAAACTGTGGTTCTACTCTGACACAGTCATTAAAAATGACACTGTGGGCTTCCATATTTGCTGTACCTCGGTGATGCAAATAGTGTGGGATTTTTTTCTGACTGCCAGCTCTGCAAACCCGATCGGAGAGTTAAGCTGGGTTAGTTCTTTCTCACTCATTATTACCAGTAATAAACGTCCCAGATTGTACCCTCGATTAAACCTGGGCAACCCCATTTGCCTCCAGAGAGGTTGCATAGGTGTAACTAAGGATGTAACGTACAGGCTCGTTGTTCTCAGTGATGATGCAGGAAGAGGAAAGGAAGCAACTTGGCTTCCATATCCATGCTTGGATTTGCAGGCTGGCAGTTAGAAAGATCCTCTCTTCACTCACCTTATGTCTCTGTGTTTTGGAATGGCAAGAAAAGAAAGTTGCATTGGATCCTAATGTGTCCCTTCTTCCTTCATTCTTTCTCCAAAAGGATAATTTCTTGAGAGGGGACAGCTCCCGTAAAGTTCAGCACCAGCAGCAGAGGAAACCCAGGAAAAAAACGAAGCCACCTGCACTTACCAAAAAACACAAGAAGAAGAGAAGGAGGGGACCACGTAGGCCCCAGAAACCTATTCCTCCTGCAGTGCCCCAAGGGAACCTCAGCATGCCCACCAGCATCTCACTGCCAGTGGAGATCTCCCACATACGGTCAGGGCCAGTGGTGCCTCATTCTATTTATTTTAGCTTTTTAATTAAAAAATTAAATATAGGAAAAGGTAGCGGAGTCCGTACGCTGTACAGAGTGCGGCTAAATGAAAACTGGACACACCTTGGCTCCAATTTTATGGGCTTAATTAGGTCTGCTAAATATAGATGAGGAAGGGCGAACTTTCCTTTTTCTTTTCCCCACCACTTAATGTTTTGATCTTCCAAATTTGTTAGGTGTTTGAACTGGAATGAACATCTTCAGGTGTCTTGTATCTGTCTTTGCTGAAAGGAAGAATTGGAAAATGTTAATTTCAGATCTCAACAAAGGTTTGGTTAAATGGATAAAATGTTTTGTTGCTAATGCACAACTTATAAGTGTCATTAGTAGAACAAATTGAAGAGTTTTTTTTAATGAAACTTGTCTAAAAGGCATTCTTTCCTCTTGTTGATTTAAAATATAAAAAGGGCAGGGGAGGGAGAGAGCAGAGACTGAAACAGACCCTCCGTAAAGTATGCTGCAGTAGTGAGAAATCAGGATTTAAGAGTGTGACTGACAACACTGTCTTTACAGGAGCCCCTCCACACCAGAGTTGAGTACAGATGAGCTGCCCGATGACATCGCCAATGAAATCACAGACATTCCACATGACTTGGAATTGAATCAGGAGGACTTTTCTGATGTCCTACCACGGCTGCCTGATGACTTGCAAGATTTTGATTTCTTTGAAGGTACATTTTTGTTTTAATTTATGTGAAAGTTAATACAGATAGTGAGGTGAGGAAGTGAACAGTCTAAAATGTGCATTTGAGGGTTCACCTGCTTTCTTGCAGGGAAGAGAACTATTAGACAAAGAGTGCACATTCAACCCACTGCTTATACATGACCTCTAAGAAGAGCATGTTTTAGAAGACATGCATGTGTGATTATTTGCTTGTTTGTATACTTAGTGCTACGGAAGTCCTGGTTGATTTAACATCACTGACAATTGCAATTTAATCAAAAAAATTCTCAGTAAGAGATCATTCTGTGACTGGGATTACAGCCCTATTTTATCAATGTCTGTCTTTTTATCAAAGGAAAACAGAATTTAAAAAAATACCCATGAAACTTGCTCGTGAGCTGAAATACACCTGAATTTCTGTGTGTTTGACTTCAGCGCCCACTAACGGTGGGAAAAGGCTTGGAATAGAACAACCAGGAGTTTTGGAAACTTCTTGCTGCGCTTTTTGTCACTTTTCTGAGCTGATGTGATAGGAAGAATTTGGCATTTTAATCCTGTTAATAAAATTTAGGTTATTCATAGAATTCAGGGCCAGAAGGGACCATTATCTTCATACAGTCTGGCCTCCTGTATGACACAGGCCATAGAACTTCCCTGAATTAATTCATAGGACATGTCTTTAGAAAACGATCCAAAATTTTAAGTTATTATTATAACATAATAAGCAAAATTAACTTTGTAGACTGATCTTAGTACTATGTGGCATCACACTTTGAAAAGATATTTAAGCTTTTATAGAAGGGGTGGCCAAACTTGCTGATCCTCCGAGCTAGATACAATAATCTTCTGAAGTTTGAGAGCCGAGTACGCTTGCTTGGGGCTTCTGCCCTGCGGCAGGGGTAGTGGGATTCAGGGCTTCAGCCCTGCAGGAGGCGCCTGCCAGTGCTCAGGGCTTCATCAAGAGCGGGCTGAAAGCCCCAAGCCCTGGCAGGCGCCTCCCTGAGGGCTGAAGCCCCTGGATTCCCTCCCCACTGGGCAGAAGCCGCTAGCCCCACCAACCCGCCGCAGGGCAGAAACCCCGAGCTCCCCCCACTGCAGTTTGGTAGCTGGAGAATGGGAGGGTGCGGGGAGCTCCGCGAGCCAAACTTTAACTGTAAAAGAGCCACATGTGGTTCGCAAGCTGCAGTTTGGCCACCCCTGTTTTATAGGCTAATGTAAATCCGGCAAATGTTTAAGGCTTATTATTTTGCATTTACACTGAAAAAAATGCAGTTGGAAAATTATTTCCAACTATGACAGGAAGTGCGGATTTCTTTATTTTCAGTCATATCACAAGCCATTCTGGAAGTTTGTTACAATTTTCCGGTAGAAATCCTATTGGACTTTTTGGATAGCTGTATTCCTAGGGCCGTAGTTTGAGGCGTATCTCTGAAAAGCAAACTAACATGTGTTGTTCGTGTTTCTGTAGGTAAAAATGGAGACCTCCTTCCTACTACAGAAGAGGCGGAGGAACTGGAGCGGGCTCTGCAGGCTGTAACTTCTCTTGAGTGCCTGAGTACCATTGGCGTACTTACACAGACAGACGGTGTGCCAGTTCAGGAGCTATCAGATAGAGGGATAGGGGTGTTCACCACAGGTGCTGGAGCTCCAGGAATGCAGTCCTTGAGCAGAGAGGTTAACACGGACCTGGGGGAGCTGTTGAATGGGCGTATAGTACATGATAATTTCTCCAGTCTGGAGCTGGATGAGAACTTGCTCCGTTCTGCTACCTTGTCTAACCCACCTACGCCCCTGGCAGGGCAGATCCAGGGGCAATTCTCTGCCCCAGCCAACGTCGGCCTTACTTCTGCCACTCTGATAAGCCAGAGTGGACTTGGGGAGAGAGCCTTCCCAGGACAGTTTCATGGACTTCATGATGGCAGCCATGCCTCCCAGAGGCCACACTCTGCCCAGCTGCTGAGCAAGGCAGATGACCTAATCACCTCACGACAGCAATACAGCAGTGACCATTCGCACTCCTCACCCCATGGAAGCCATTACGATAGTGAGCATGTGCCGTCTCCCTACAGCGACCATATCACATCCCCCCATGCCACATCCTATTCTGGTGATAACTTGGCAGCTACCTTCTCAGCAGAGATGCCCATGATGGCACAGCACTTGCTCCCACCGCAGCTGGAGGTGCCACTTAGTGGGGTGGTGAACCCCAGAACTCACTGGGGAAATCTCCCTGTCAATCTTGGTGACCCCTCTCCGTTTAGCAACCTTCTTGGTGCCGATGGACACCTTCTTTCCACCTCCCTGTCCACACCACCTACCACCTCGCACTCAGAGACCACACAGCCTGCCTTCGCCACTGTGACCCCCAACAGCTCCAGTGTGCTTCCGGGGTTACCGCAGACCAGTTTTAGTGGCATGGGTCCTGCCTCTGCTGAACTAATGGCCTCCACTTCCCCCAAACAGCAACTCCCTCAGTTCAGCGCAGCCTTTGGCCATCAGCTGAGCTCACACAGTGGCATTCCTAAGGACCTGCAGCCCAGCCACAGCTCCATAGCTCCTCCCACAGGCTTCACAGTAACAGGTGCCACAGCTACTAGTACCAATAATGCATCTGCTCCCTTCACCACCTCTAACTGAGCTGATCTGTCTGTATATTTGCAGGCAGATGGGGACCCTGTGTTTTCTATCTTCTTTTTCCTCTTTATTGTCCTCCCCTTCCTTTGAAGAGGATTTTTTGGGTTTGTTTTTTTTTAAAGAGGGGGTTAAAAATAAACCTCCTGCTTCCCTACAGACCAGGGTGGCCCCTCAGTGAACCTCGCTCTAGTGTTCACATGTGCTATTTATGCACTGGTGCTCATTTATTACTGGCAGGTTCACCATACCCCAATAATTTCCTTAAGGATACAGCACAGTTACTGGATGTAATTGACCTTAGCAGTAAGACCTAGAAATGGGACGATACCTCAAATTACCAATGCACGTTACTGTTTCCTAGGGTTCAGATCAGTGCTTTCCATCCCATTAGCATGTCATGTAGGAAGTTTTTATAATGGGGAAAAGTCTCTTGGTTTTAAAAAAATTAAAAAGGTAGCATCTGGGCATGGAAAGTTGGCTCCACACTCGGGTTTGATAATGGTGCACCGAAGCACTCAAGACCATGGTTCAATTATTCATTTGTCAACTCCTTAAAAATAGTCTTTTGACCTCCTCTGTGGGCGTGTGTGTGTTTGGGGGAGCAGCAGTTCCTTGTCATCTGCTGCTAAGACAATAGAAGTTGTGTCCCCTTCCGAAATTGGTCACTGTTCCTACTGAATGTTGATTTATTTTCTTTATTTTAGGTTCATTGTGCAAAGAGGGGATTGACTGACTAGGGCAAATAGGTTTTACCTGTTTTCCCAGGGCACTGAGGGTTTTTGCTGTTTCAAAGGTTAGCCCAGGGAGAAAAGACAAGTAAATGGAAAGATTGAAATAAATAATGGTCTAGTCAAGACTCATGCAGAAATTCCCACCAGTGCTGAATTACTGTGGCGTTGTAGTGTTGATGGTTTGCCTTTTCAAATGTGGCTTTGTCCAGAACTCTGCACAGCAGGTGTTTCCTAGATGAAACTGGAAGAATTCTACTGGTATGTATCCGTATGCTACCCATTTGAACAAATCTACGTCAGGCCCCTTTGGTAAATTTAAAATAACTGAATTTCTCAAACTATCTGTTGCTGCTGAGACTCTTTCTATAATAGTAGTGATTTTGTACTAGGAGCCATACAGTTTTTGAGACACTTGTGAGACTGATGCTCTGTATGAGAAGCTGAATGTATGTGGGAACCGGCGGGTACATATTTGTGGTTACCACTAACCAAAACCAAACTTACTTACGCAAGATAGGGAAATTCCTTCTATCCACAACACCTTGTTGATTTTATTGCCTGTTTGCTGAAAATAGTTTTAAGTCTTTTTGGTCATAATGTCAACTCCTTATAAAGGCAGTGGATTCCTCTTATATCTGTTCCTTCTCTAAAGAATAACAAGAAAATCACAAGGAGTTTGCTTGAATCATTTAATCTCCCTCTTCTCCCTTCCCTCCCCCCCCCCCCCCCCCAAAAAAAAAAGGGAATGTGCTTGAGAAAATTGTGACTTTATAAGGCTCTAACTAGCCGCTATGTGAAAGTAATTCCTACCTGATGGCTATAAAAAGTCTCTACTGTTTGGTTTGCTTCTAAGATGCATATGAGAGAAGACGAAAAAGCAAAGCAAATCTTTCTCTTCTCATGTTGAAGGCAGTTTCATTATAAGAGGGTTAATAATTTATTTGAGCAAGGGATTATTCAACTGAATTCAGTTATTCCCTAGTATGTGGAGAGTAATGTATCTTCCCTCAAAATATGTATTCTGTTTATAAGAGTGATGATGGGGCCCAAACCCTCTGCTCCCAGACTTCCTGAGGGTAGGGATTGAGATCTGGATCCAAACTTCCTGGGTGCATATCTTGGGTTTATATCCCACTAGTTATAGCCATTCCCTTCTTTTTAAAAGCTTTGTCCTTTTTTAATGATAAAGGAATAAGCCCTACGGGTACATCCCATGCTGAAATTGCAAGCATATGTGGGTGGAGGGGGAAACATTTATTTTCAGGTTTTTTATATTGAGAAATCCTTATTCCCATACTTGGTAAAACAGGGCTTAATACTATAATAAATCCCAGTGTTCTTAAGTGTGGTCTAAGTTTGTCTGTAACCAATTTAAACGTTTTCAAATCATGTCATAAGTTGAAGGCTTAACAAAACCCCACTATATTGTCCCGCTGATTGAGGAATGCCCACTGATAGGACATTTGTTTTTTTGTTATTCTGTCCTCTTCCCTCTCCCCATGCTTGTGAGGAGACAAATGTTTGATTTGCATTATTTTCTATTGTGTTAATATACCTTCTTTAGTGTATTGAGATGATTGATTGAAAAAGAAGGGTGAACTAGTTTGCCAAATCGGTAAATGATCAATTGTTAAATATGCCAGTATTAAATGTCATGTGACAGTATGCTCTACAGATTAGTTTGAGGATTTTGATTTATGAAATATTTCTTGTGCTCATCAAAATTTGTAATGGGACAGCAGCCTGTTCTCTTCTTTCCACACGTTCATCACTTCCCCTTACCTACCAGTAGAGAAAACGCTCGGGCTCAGTTTCTGTTCTTGATTTACACAGACGTAACTGAGGAGTAATTCTTTTAGTAATTTATTTAGGCTGGGCTTTTCCAAGATGCCCAAGAGAGTGTCAGTGCATAATTCCCATTTGAAATCAGATTCTCATAAGGTAACTTCAGAAGTCTTACCCTTTAGATCTCAGCTTTATGGATCTGTGGGGGATTTTTCCTAAGCGTTGGCTGCATAACATTTTTCATGAGCAGATTGAGTTTTCAAAAAAGCTGCACTGTAAAAAAAGTTTTCCATTTGACATGCATTAGAAAAAGAATCCCTATCTACTTTCCCGTACAGAGCTTTGAAATGGTCAATATTGTTGCCAGTTGCAGCTTCACCGCATCTAATTGAAGTATAACTAATTTAATGAAGTTACATCTTAGTAAGCGGTTCTGATTTTAGGTCCTAAATCTGCAACGAGCACCATGCAGGTGGATCCCTATACCCACATAAAGCACACTGACTTCACCAGGAGTCTGCCCGCATAGAGTTTAGTGTATGATCAGCACCATAGTGTTGTGGGAAGAGTAGTGGACCTAAGGACAAGGGGTTATGGAGCCAGACACTTCACTTCTCTCCTACCGGGAAATACGTTGGCTCCATGTGGGATTTATCTTGGTTCTTAGGGCTGCCATTGATACGGTTCTCATTCATGCTGTCTTGAAAAGGGTGTATCTCCTGTAATACAGCAATTAGCACTAATTACCCTTCGCCAAAGAGTCAGTGTAGCAATTCCAATCCATTTGTTGAAATGCTCAGTATCAGCTGTGCCACTTATACATGAAATGAATAGAATAAACCTAGTTTAATAACTAAAAATGATGTTCTTTATATAAATGTGGGGTTTTAAAGAATTAGAAGGCATTTCACAGAGAAGTTTAGAAGCAATAATGTTCTTTTGGGTAGTAATGTAATGTCAGGTGATCTTAGCACAGAGGCATATGAATTGGCAGAGATTACACTCTTGACAAAAGATTAACTTTGCTTGGACAGTTTATGGAGGCCAGTGAGGGACAGCATGATGCTGGCCTGGTTTATAGAGCAGTTACACTTAATATATATATTCCATACTGTGAGAATTTCCCTTGACCATTCAGTTTTAGTCAAATTTTAGCAATGGTGTAAGCGGACTCCGCTCCTATTGGCTGTTTAATGGAAAAGAGGGGATGAAATTAAAGGCTGGTCCATTGGCTCTACTAGTTGCTATATTATGAGAAGCTCCTTTGAATATCTTTCACCTTTCCTTCGTTTGTTTCCTTGTCTCTGATTGCCTTATGTATTTGCACATCTTAACAATGAACATTTGTTCAAAAATAACTTACTGCCGTTCTGCTTAACCTACTGAGCGCCAGACTATGCAATAGAAGGACTTTCCAGTTTCATGTCATAGGTTAATGAAACAAAGGACTGTTTTCTTAAGCAATTTAAGGTTCTCGTTTGGTAAGCATTTCTAGGGTCCCTCCTTGAGAAGCTTGTAATCTGCCAACAAACATTGGAAATGAGATTGCAAGCGCAAATGCAAGAGAAATATTTTTGCTGTCAGGAATGTGTGTTTGTTCTTCAGTGGGAGGGGGCAGAGGAAGCTAATTTTAAAAAAATAGCTTCATTGAAAGCTATATTACTGACTGCATGAATTGCTTTCTTTGGAGATCATGATCCTAATATTTAGACATTGAGCGGTCAGATTCTCAGCTGGTGTAAATAAACATGGCTGTATCAGCTTCATTGAAGCTGTGCTAATTTACCAGAACTAAGGCTCTGGCTGCGAGAGTCTCACCAGGAACACAACAGAATTGAGTTTGAGAGTATTCCTTCACTTCAAAATTAGCCCGGGCATCCTAGTCTGGGCACCTGTGTTAGTGTAGACTGGGTGTGAGCACTCCCCCACACGTGTCGCTAGAACGGCTGGGGGCATAGCAGGTGGTGCTGCAGTAAGCTGAGCTGCTCTGATCCCCAGGGAATTGTGGGAGAGCTTGTCTGTCGTTGTGAGCCCACAGCAGGTGGGGTGAGGGGAACATGGGGAGGTTCTGGAGAACTGACAGGCTCTAACCGACATCCCCAGCTGTGCACGTAGGTTTTTGTGTGTGAACAGAAGGGGAGTTGGGGCAACACCTGAATAAGAATGCTGGCTAACTCTGTAGTGAAGACATACACTGAGATGGGTGGGTGTGTCTTTAGCCTAATTTTCCTCGTCAGCAGTTGCTTTTATGAAAGGGCTTGTTTCTCTTCTTGCCAGTGAAGGAACCTTTAATGCAGCCCCAAGGCAAACTGAAATAGCCCAGATCAGATGTGGACCCAGAATTCCAAGCCCCATGTTGGTGGAAGCATATTTAACTGAAAGAATAGATTCATGCTGCTGTGCCCTCAAAACCTTCTCATAAGGCCCTTTAACTCAGGCTGGGAGCGGATGAGTGTTCTGGGCTGCTCCTCTTGCCTCCTTACATTTCATCCCCTCTTTCTGCCATCTTTTTTCACGCTCCTCCACCACCACCCCGACACTAAAATTTCCCATCATTTTAAATCCTGTATGATTGTTCTGATTGGTTAAAAAAAGGATTAGGAGAGGTTCCTGTGAATCATCATAGAAGTTTGGAAGCCAGAGCTACAGTGCAATAGAATATTGTGTAAGAATTCACAGAATATGGCGTAAAATGAAAATACTATGTGATATCACATGGCGTTACCAGTAAGTTGTGAGCTAGCTGCTGAGAATATAACTGTGGTCGTCACTGAGAGAGAGCTCTGTGCTCAGGAACATTACATGGAATCTTTTTCTTCCCATAAGTTCCTTTTATTTTAAAGGAAGTTGCCAGTAGAAAATTACCTGGAAAAACTTACGGAATTAGCCTTATTTAAAAAACAAAGTTGATAAAATACTCTCAAAAAGAACCCCATTAAAGTACGATAATTATGATAATGGGAAAACAGAATTCAGATTCATTAGGATTTAACCCAGATCTTTCAGAATTGGTTCACGAAGGACTTTGGCTTTATCAAAAGGTAAAAAACACTAGTATAATATACTGTTTGTGTGAACTATCAGAGGTTGGGGTAGAAAAAAGCTACCCATTGACAGAAGAAAGCAAACTGCAGCCACATATCAAAAGGCAATTCTGTGATCACTGGTGGCTGTGACTATATGGGAAAAATGACTGGATTCTCAGGAGTTTTTCCTAAGCAAGTCTATAAAATCTGTAACTCTGTTGGCTGTGTAATGATTCAGTTATTCCTCTTGTTTCCCCCCCCTACCTTATTGCGGTTTTTCATGCTCTAGTTTTCCAATTATCATGGAACAAGGATATGTAGTGGAAGCATGAAAGAAGGAAACAGACTTTGAATTGCAGTTTGGAGGTGGCATTTGGAAGTTTTTCTTTTTTTCTAAGTAGCCTGAAGTCTTGAGCCGGCACATTTTTTTGTCTTCCCTAGCTCATAGAATTCAATCTGAAAACAAATAGGATAAAAAAATAGGCTTTTGATTTTTAAAACTGTATATACTCAGTGTAGAAAAGTGCATTCTTCATTCCCCCTTCTCTCCCCGATCCCCAAAACACACACATGACCACACACATACAGATTGTATGTGTATGAATTGGATATATATGTTGAACTTGGTCTAGTAAAACTAATGTGTTTTCCACCTTCAGTCCCCACTGAAGTAAACTCTGGATAGGTAATGCTCCCAAATCTCTCCTGGAAAACTTTAACTGTGATGCAGATGGCTCTAATGCTACGCCATTGCTTATACTTCGGAGTAGACTGATTTACCCTGAAATTACTCTCTAGCCTGCGTCTTAAAAAGTACAATTGGTTCCAGTGGAAATAGATCCATTCTGAAGTGATGGACAGTTTGGTTCTCATACAAAGTATCTACATCTATTTAGAAGGGGTTGAACCAGTTTCTCTGAACAGTGATTATTTTCACTGTACAGTTTTGGGTATGTCTCAGGGATTCCTTGTGGAAATAAGGGCAGTTAACATAAAAAGTAAATAGTTTTAAAAGTAAATAATAATTTAAGGTAGAGCTTCATCTAAATGAGAGCGCAAGAAAGAGAAATCTTGTTCAGTTTTGTAGTCCACAGTGTCTGGCTTAGGGACTTTTTCTCTTTTCGGGGTGCTCATCTCAAATTCAACATACAGAATGTTTTTCCATCACGCTCAGCTTTAAACTTTTATTTAAAGATACCCTTCCCCAATGAGCTTTCAGAATACTTATTGTAGATTTTAAGAGAAAAGGTATATTAATTTATGCTATTAACATCACCTCATAAATTATAAGTTTTATACTAAAGCTGTATTGAGTGTAATGAATTATGTTGCATATGTGTTTTTAATAGCTATAAAATTATATACAAGCTTTTTTGGAAAAACAAAAACTAGTAAAGCACCTTTTTACACTGGATCTTTGCCGTGTCAAGGTGTACAGCTATTCTTTGCTACCTTGCAGCTATATAAAAATAAAATGGTATCCTGTATCAACAAAACATAGATCTCTTGTTAACCCGTATATTACTGCTCCTATAACTTTTTTTTTTTTTTTTTTTGGTTACATTCTGCAATAATTTATCTGTGGTTTGTACCTGTAATGGTTAGATGTTTAGTTACAGGGTAAATAGATCAAATTAAAAATCCAACTACTATAGCTGGAAGTTATGAACCAAGTTTGTAAGAACTTTTTTTTTTTTTTAAATGTGTTTGTTTCCAGTTATGCGAGTTGGAATTTGACAAGAGAGAACATTAAATCTCGGAATCCACAGTGTCTTATTCAGGAACTTTCCCCCCTCCTTTCCTTATAAAGGAATTCCCACTGTGACTTATAAATAGAATTAGACTGCTTGTGTGCATGTATGTATTATATACACACACAAAAATATGCATTTTGGGGGGGGTTGTATGTGTGGATATGAATGTGTATACTATACGTAGGTCATAGTTTTTGTAAAGAGAAAAGTAGCTGAGAGGTGATGGAATGTACTTGTAGAAATGTGATTATTTAGTAGGGAGTTACTCTGTCCTCACTATTGTAAAAATAACCAAACTCTCTCTGCTACATAGTCTTCTGTTATAAGGCTAACTCTGATATCATGTTGATTTTATTCTTTTTAATTGAATTGCATTGAGCCCTGTTAAAATGTCATGAAAATCCCAGGCTCCCAAGACAGCCTTTAAACAGGGGGTGAGGGGGATTAAGTTGTATTCTTAAAGAGAATTTGAAATGAGAAGATTTATATTTAGGGTGGTGAGATATAGGAATTAATGTCCATTTTCAAGTTAATACCGGAATCTCCCATACTCTGACTTAGAATATGTTGTCAATCAGTCATCCTTGTGTTTTCAGGTTAAAAAGTATTGAGATGGTTGATTTTTTTTTTTTTAACCTGGTCTCCATTCTCTTTAAAGGGTTTCATTTTTAAAGTTATCTGATTTGTTTTCCTAAAGGGGTCTATGTATTTTAATTGCAACCTAAAACATTGCTGCTGGGGACTTACAAATTTATACAAAACAAAATTTACTTCCAATCTTGAGAGTTTCATTTGTGCTGTGAATTCTAAACTGAATTATGGGCATTTAAATATATTCATAATTTGAGAGGGAAATGATATCTGTATGGGAGTTCTTACCTGAGAGACATAGGAAACCCAAAACATTCCTACTTATTCTCCTTCTCATCCTGATATTCATCATTACACCATCCAGGCTGGAGAGAATAAAATCCTAAATGATGTATGTTCTGTTAGTTTGAATCATGAAAATTCTGAAACTTTAAAAATCTGTTTATTAGAACAGAGCTTCCGATGTTGCAGATACTTCTAATTTGTTTTGGCGACTTTTTTCCTTAAAAAATAGTTGCAAATCCAGACCTTTTTTATGCTGTTGAACTAGGTTTTTTTGCATCCCCAGCCTTTCAGATATGTTTATATGTTTTTTTTTAATGATATTTCTTGTACATACACCTACAAATGAAGGGTAGGGAGGTGGAAGTTGTCTGAGGCCTGTTCCTCCCATTAGTTGATCATAATGGGAGTTACCAGCATAAACAATTTTATGCATTTATGGGGAAGAATAGAGCCCTCTTGTGTAGACCTGTATAGAGAGATGTATATGAGATCTGGGTAGCACTTTGCTGAACGTGGAATTGCCCTCATGATGTACAGTACATACATATGAAATGCAGCAGATCTAAATCTATATATACATACATAAAATGTACATACATATCTCATATACACAATATGTAGTGTGTGTGTGTGAGAGAGATCCAGATATGTATAATATCCACAAAATGCGTGTTTAACAATTAAGCAACTGTGACAAATGAAGTTGTTATAGTTCCAGTGAGGAATTTGGATGGCATAAATTGCTATGACTTCAGTGTTGTAACTATTGATCTTGTTACCTGAACCCTCAAAATGGAATTTCCTGGTACATTTTTGCTTATGTTTATACTATATTAATGTTTTGTGAGGCCACTTCCAATACCCACCTCTTATGCTGCTCTACACCATTACCTTCATCCCAACTAATCACCCACCCCAGCATTTCAAAATCTAACTTCCATCAGCAGTTTCCACTTTGGAGCCTGATCCAGCTCTCATTGTACTCAATAGAAAGATTCTGATTGACTGACTGCAGTGACAGCTGAATCGGGCCCTGCGTGCGCACACACTGCTCTCCTGATTGTTCATGTAAATCCAGAATTTCAGTGTGACTGTGGTCATTTTGTTTTGCAGTGTGAACTGAAATACTTTTTGAAAATGATATTCAAAGCTGTCCAGTGTCCCAGAATGTTAAGTCAAATGCATGTTGAGTTAAAAATTCAGAATTGTAAAACAAAATAGTGAAAAATCAAGCCTTCCTTTTACTTTCCTGACAAAAGGAGAGTTCCATGTTCTGAATCCACAGATGCTTAAAGCAATGCTGAGAATGCAGCTTTGTGCTCTGTTCTAGGTATTGGTGATTTCATCAAATATCTTGAGAAACTCAGTTCTCTAAATTCAACCTTAAAGAGATTTTAAAAAATAAATCACAGTTACCCTTCAGGATATTTTAATTACTATCTTCTGTCTATTCATGTATTAAATGATTTGGCTTTTTCAAAGAGTTTTTTGTATTTCTTGTTTTAAAACAGTATTTTAGTTCACCTTTTTAAGCTAAATCTGGATTCAATAACCTTTTAACAGAAAGTGACAGTTAAAAGTCTGCTCCTGGCTAACCAGTATTTTAGTTTTTCCAGTTCTGTTTTCAAGTCTTATTGCTTTCAATATTTTTAATATTTATTTTGTCACAATTCAGCAATGGAATGTTGTCTTCCAGGCAGTTCTGTAGGAAAATGTAACCTTATGGTAATGTTCCAACTTTCACATGAAGGCTTCTGTAATACATATGTTGGGTCGTGTGTATGGGTATATCTGTGTGCTCTGTGTGTGTGTGTATATTTATACACACACACATATATATATATATATATATATATATATATATTACACACAGTATTTTTCAATTTACGTAAACATGGAGAACACATTCATAGGTTCTTGATATATACTCATGCATATGCGTATTAAACCATGTATATAGAGTGTAGATATACTGCATATACACATGTATATGTCTGAATTTTGGTTGGCAATTTTTTACATTTAGCAAAATGCTGTCCCTTATGGAATACTTTCACTGAAACTGCATTTATATATAATGAATAGAAAATAATCATCAAAATTTTATTTAAAAAGGAGACTTAATTATCCAAAGCCATTTGAATAGTCTTTTAACTAGAAGGAGGTTGTAATAAAAAGCTGCCATTCATCATAAAGGCACCAGAAAGAAATTAAGACACTAGTTTCTATGTTTTTTGTTCTTTTTGGTTTTTCTGAAGCTGAGGCATATGGTAATCAAGGTTTTTTCCTTTCTGTTCAACTAAACTGCTAAAGACTCACATTTTCCTTAAAATGTTCCTCCTCCAGACTTTCTCTACACAAATATTTTTGCATTGTTTGCCTCATATGTTCAATAATATTGATTTCACTAAGGAGGCTTTAATATTCTCCCACCTTTGCAGGAAAAATGTCAATTCATTATTATATCCAGAGTCGTAGCCATATTGGTCCCAGGATATTAGAGAGACAAGATGGGTGAGGTAATATTCTTTATTGGAGCAACTTCTGTTGGTGAGAGAAACAACTTTTGAGTTTACACAGATCTCTTCTTCAGGTCTATGAAACTTACTCAAAGTGTCACAGCTGAATACAAGTTGGAACAGATTGTGCAGCATAAGTAGTTACATATTTCAAGGGACCATTCAAGGTGAAGTGGCCTATTAAAACCCCTCCAGTCATGGGGGGGTGGGGAGGGAGAGCGAGAGGTTAGTGGGTTATATATTGTACTAAGCCACAAATCTAAAGCTCCCAGGCTTGTCATTTGAAGGTGTTGTACAGGTTTCATTGGAGGATGAAGACTGAGAGATCAGATATAGAGTGAGCGCTTTGTGAAAAGTGTTCATCCACAAGTGATAGGGTGTTTTTTGTCTTGTATCAGTTTTGTGTGTGAGTTCATTCAAGAGCATAGTGATTGTCTGTTTCATTTAATGGCCCAATAACATCTGTGTAGGTGAAATGAGACAATCACTACGCTCCTGAATGAACTCACACAGAAACATAAAGACAAAAACATCATGTTACCTGTGGGTGAACACTTTTCACAAAGTGATCGCTGCAGATCTGACCTCTCAGTACTCATCCTCAAAGGAAACCTGCACAAGATGAGCCTGGGAGTTTAAATTCATAACTCTGCTAGACACTAAAAATCATGGACTGAATAGAGACATTGGAGTTATGGCATTTATGGATTTACAATAACCTATAATCAACTAACACCACCCTTCAGCTTTCTCCTTCTCCGTTTTAATGGGCCACTTCACCTTGAATGGTCCCTTAGAATGTGTGTGAATTACTCATGCTAAACAACCTGTTCCACCTTGTGATACTCTGAGTACATTTCCCGGACCTGAAGAAGAACTGTGTGTAAGCGCAAAAGCTTGTCCTCTCTCACCAACAGAAGTTGGTCCAAAAAGATATTACCTCACCCACCTTGTCAGCCCATTATTATTCTTTTACTCTTTTCATTCCATGTAGAGGGTGAATTTCTCATGAAGATGCCTGGAGTCAAGCTTTTAATTTATTTAATATGAAAGGCCTTCAGCAGGAAGGAACTATGTTTTTCAAAGAATTTCTGCAGCTGTTTCTTCACCATCATGTAATTTTTTTTCCATCTCCAAACAGTATGTCTGTGTACAGGTAGGGGAGAAATGAAGAACACAAGTAAAATATTGTTTGTTTGAACAATTAGTAGTAAATATCTTTATCTAGATTTACTGGAAAAGAAGAAGGCAAATGGACAATATGAAATGTTGAAATGCTTCTGGCTGTCCTAAAGAAGTTGGTATTTGTGTCATTTTAAAAGGTCGCTTGATTTGCAGCTTGATATCAGAAACAGCCTTGTGACAAAGAGCCTCATAGCAATTGTTTGGTCACTAAAGTTTAAAATGTAAACAAGTTGCAGTGGGAAGGCAAAGGTGTGAGGCAGTGCATTTGAAGCCAGTGAATCACAGCTTGTAAACCTAACTGATTTTGAAATAACTGCATGGTAGCAAGGACTAGCAGTCTCTACACCCCTCTGATTGTTCACGCCCCCAACACACAAATGTGTTTAACATGCCATACATTGGGGGGGTGGGGAAATAACTTACAAATAAATACATTAACTGCTTAAAGGGAACATACAAACTTGCACTGCTGTATCCTCTATCGTATTAGCTAGAAGACTAGCTAATATGCAAAAAAAGCCCAGTCCAGTTTGCTTCTGCAGATATATTGCTTTTAAAGAATGTTGTGGATGGGGATGCTTGAGAAGAATAGTCATTTCACATACAGTCCCCAGCATCAATAGAAACTTACACTAATGCTTTTAAGTGCTGGAGCACTTGAGGACAGCATTCCAGGGGTGGGTAGCCAGGTTGGTGTTTGTACTTTCCCTTTAAATAGGAAGAGTTAGCTCACATGTTCCTCATTCTTCTCAATGAATGTACTGTATTACCATTTTAAAAAAAAATCAATGAAATGATAATAGATTGGTCTCCTTTTGTTATCTGGTCCTTGTTTAATTTGTTTAAGGGTTTTTGTATACAAAAGTTTACATTTTTATGTATATTTTTCTTGTGTAAAAACTGATGTAATATGTGTATAAAACACTGTATGTATTATCTGTATATAGTGTGACAAAATGATTTTCTTTCTTTCTTTTGGATGTATTAATAAATCTTGCTGTGAAGTAGCCTTGTTTACTATAGCGAAATCCCCTCCCAAGGTATTACTGGTGAACTCATGGAGACTATTAGTACTATTTTATTTTGCAGAATACAAGGTGTATGAATATTGCCCGGGCCATAAAAATCTTAAGTATAGATGAGTTTCCTATAGATGAATGACTGTACTTCTATGTATCCTGTGTAGGTACAGATCTAAGATCTGATTCTGCTCTCACTAGTTTTATGCTGATTTGTAATTTCCATTGACTTCAGTGGAGTTACTCTGAGTTCAAAAATGAGAACTGGGACTTTAGGATATACTCCAGATTCCAGTTTCAGGATTGTCCAACTCCTGAACAGTGATCCCAGAAAATTGATTTATTTTTTTAAGATTCTTTTAACTGAGCCATAATTTGAAGTACAATCTGAGGTTGTGTAGAATAGAACTAGAATTTACATACTACGGTGCCTTCCATTATACATAATTTTTAAAATTGCGTTACAGTAGGCTTAACCACACAAACTGGTCACTCATGATTTGGGGTAATTCTTCAGAAGTGCTACTCATGATAAGGCCACTCATGATAGGGTTACTTTTGATTTCTATGTATAGGCGCTCGACAAGGCCATGCAAAGGGGTTTATTGTAATTACTTGAATCACTAATATCCACTAATTGTCATTTTCTGCCACTCTTGATGTAGAGAGCTCTGCAGTAGGATGAGGGCTGCTGGGTCCCAGATTGCTGAATGAGGGAGGGAACCTAGTGACAGAGGATGTGGAGAAAGCTAGTGTACTCAATGCTTTTTTTGCCTCTGTCTTCACAGACAAGGTCAGCTCCCAGGCGGCTGCACTCCGCAGCACGGTATGGGGAGGAGGTGACCAGCCCTCTGTGGAGAAAGAAGTAGTTCGGGACTATTTAGAAAAGCTGAATGAGCACAAGTCCATGGGGCCAGATGCACTGCATCCGAGGGTGCTAAAGGAGTTGGCTGATGTGATTGAAGAGCCATTGGCCATTATCTTTGACAAATCATGGCAATCGGGGGAGGTCCCGGATGACTGGCACTACATTAGCTTTTTTCCAATCAACTACAGGCCAGTCAGTCTCTTCTCAGTCCCTGGAAAAATCATGGAACAGGTCCTCAAGGAATCAATTCTGAACCACTTAAAGGAGGGGAAAGTGATCAGGAACAGTCAGCATGGATTCACCAAGGGCAAGTCATGCCTTACTAACCTAATTGCCTTCTATGATGAGATAACTGGCTCGGTGGATGAGGGGAAAGCAGTGGATGTTCTATTTCTTGACTTTAGCAAAGCTTTTGATACAGTGTCCCACAGTGTTCTTGCCAGCAAGTTAAAGAAGTATGGGCTGGATGAATGGACGGTAAGGTGGATAGAAAACTGGATGGATGGTCGCGCTCAACGGGTAGTGATCAATGGCTCCATGTCTAGTTGGCAGCCGGTAGCAAATGGAGTGGCCCAAGGGTCGGTGCTGGGGCCGGTTTTGTTCAATATATTCATCAACGATCTGGAGGATGGTGTGTACTGCACCCTTAGCAAGTTTGCAGATGACACTAAACTGGGAGGAGTGGTTGATACGCTGGAGGGTAGGGATAGGATACAGAGGGACCTAGACAAATTAGAGGATTGGGCCAAAAGAAATCTGATGAGGTTCAACAAGGACAAGTGCAGAGTCCTGCACTTAGAACGGAAGAATCCCATGCACTGCTATAGACTGGGGACCAAATGGCTGGGCAGCGGTTCTGCAGAAAAGGACCTAGGGGTTACAGTGAACGAAAAGCTGAATATGAGTCTACAGTGTGCCCTTGTTGCCAAGAAGGCTAACGGCATTTTGGGCTGTATAAGTAGGGGCGTTTCCAGCAGATCGAGGGACGTGATTATTCCCCTCTATTTGGCACTGGTGAGGCCTCATTTGGAGTACTGTGTCCAGTTTTGGGCCCCACACTACAAGAAGGATGTGGATAAATTGGAAAGAGTCCAGCGGAGGGCAACAAAAATGATTAGGGGGCTGGAGCACATGACTTATGAGGAGAGGCTGAGGGAACTGGGATTGTTTAGCCTGCAGAAGAGAAGAATGAGGGGGGATTTGATAGCTGCTTTCAACTACCTGAAAGGGGGTTCCAAAGAGGATGGATCTAGACTGTTCTCGGTGGTAGATGACAGAACAAGGAGTAATGGTCTCAAGTTGCAGAGGGGGAGGTTTAGGTTGGATATTAGGAAAACCTTTTTCACTAGTAGGGTGGTGAAGCACTGGAATGGGTTACCTAGGGAGGTGGTGGAATCTCCTTCCTTAGAGGTTTTTAAGGTCAGGCTTGACAAAGCCCTGGCTGGGATGATTTAGTTGGGTTTGGTCCTGCTTTGAGCAGGGGGTTGGACTAGATGACCTCCTGAGGTCCCTTCCAACCCTGAGATTCTATGATTCTATGATTGTTTCAGAGAGCCGTCGTTGAGTAGCCATCAGATGGTGTGAAATATAGTGGTGGACAACAGGCAGAAGTTGCCCCGTCCTTTGTGACTGCCTGGCCCCCACTAACTCCCTAGAGCAGAATTAGCCCTCTTGTGAGAGCTTTTGTCCCAGCATGCCTTTCTGAGGTGGATCCTTTAAATTTGGCAGAGCAGAGCTGCTGCAGCTATACAGTGGCTACTTCACTGCTAGTTGCTGTATCTCCCTCTCTGCTATCTGGTAAGTATTTTTATTTCTGTAAAGTCTTTTCCTAGTCTTCCCTTTCTTATTCCTGAGCATACAGCACATTCTTCCAGCTGATACCAGTTATTGCTGGTTGACTGGACTTGAATTTGTGACTTGTAGGTGAAAAGCACTTATGCCCTAAACATGCTCCTCTCCCATAAAACATCTTTATAGTAATACAGCAGGGATGATCGGAATAATAACTGAGTAGAGATTAATGTCAGTACTTTGACTTTTTTTTTTTAAATAAACTGTGCCTGAAGCATTCTACAAAGCATAATCACAGCTGCTTTTCCTGGTGTCTGATTGTAATGCAATCCAAGAGTTAGCTTGATAAGCGCTGAGTGATACAGCTTGTATGTTAATACTTGTGCACTGTATTGTCATGTTGCACAGTTGAGTAGGATACTGGTTCACACTTGAACATCTTCGCTTCCTGGAAGAAGGAGTAAATTACATGTTAGTGTGGTGTGCGAACACCAGTCAAGATAGTGGTACAAAAGGATCTAGAAAGATCAGGCATGAAGATAAAAAAAAACAAAAGCGAATTTAATTTGAAAAAAAAAAAAAGCAAACATACCTCTGGGGAATATCAGAAACTGCTCATGCTGAGGAACCTGCTCAGCTGAAAATGATGAGAGACCTAATGAGGGGGAAGGTGATACTGGGGAGATTTTCCATGTGCCAAGGCCAATGGAGTTCTGGGCTGCACACACAGACATGACCTTTTGGAGCTAGGAGAAGTGGCTCTGGAATATCGTGCCAATGTGGGCACCACGCTGCTAGAAAGATGAGACTGGCGAGTCCCTTCAGAGAAGAACATCAAAAATGGTGAGGGATTGAACGGATTGATTTATAAGGACAGAAATATGGCTAGCTATGCCATAAACAGTGCCCATACTTGAAGGGTGTAAAAGACAAAGATGTTCAGTATGGGATTTGGTTAGGAGTGATAAGGTGGGAAATCAATAAAAGAAAGACTTAGGCTGCGTATCAGGTACCTCCTGCTGGTAAGATTGGGCTGGGAAATGGGGGAAGCTTTGGATTTCTAAAATGACTGGGCAAAACACTAGAAAAGAGGGTACCCTATATTGACCCAGGGGGATGGAGTGAATGATCTAGTACAGTGGTTCTCAACCAGGGGTACATGTATCCCTGGGGATATGCAGAGGCCTTCCGGGGGTACATCAACTCATCTAGATATTTGTCTAGTTTACAACAGGCTACATAAAAAGCACTAGCAGTCAGTACAAACTAAAATTTCATACAATGACTTGTTTATACTGCTCTAGTATACACTGAAATATAAGTACAATATATTCCAATTGATTTAATTTATAATGATATGCTAAAAATGAGAGAGTAAGCAGTTTTTCAGTAATAGTGTGCTGTGACACTTGTATTTTTATGTGTGATTTTGTAAGCAGAGTTTTTAAGGGAGGTGAAACTTGGGGTACGCAAGACAAATCAGACCCCTGAAAGGGGGAAAGGTTGAGAGCCGTTGATCTAGTAGGCTGCTTCCATCTCTAACTTCTGTGACCATCAAAGCTGTTACACTGCTTTTTAAAATCAATGACACATTTTGAGTCTTCAAAACAACCTGCTATTAACCTAGCATCTCTCTAGCTCTGTGTTTCAAAAATCAAACCAAGTGATCTTGTTTAACTTATTAGCAAGGCAGCAGCCCCAGCAGACTCTTGCATGTATTGTGATGCTCCTCAAGGAGCTTCAAATCTTTTTAATAGCTGGCAATTGTTTTTATAGAAAAGCTCATTTAATTCTTCACCTGAAAAGCAGATGACTCTCTTTATTATGGTAGGGATACAGTGGCTGATGTTTATGTGCCAGGAAGCAATGGAATGGATGGAGTTTAGCTGTCTTTATAAATCATTGAGTTACCCACTTGTGCAGGCTAGAGTCAGCTGTCCTTTCAGCTAGATTACCCCGTTCCATTAGCAAAAACAACAAGGAGTCCTTGTGGCACCTTAGAGACTAACATTTATTTGGGCATAAGCTTTCGTGGGCTAGAACCCACTTCATCAGATGCATTAGGAATCCTATACCCTGGCAATAACTAGAAAAGTATGGCCTTGCATGAGGAATTTAGAATGAAATCATCTTCACAATACAGCAGACCCTGCCACACATGGGAAGACAGCAAATATCCCCTCTGACTTAAATGTTGTGTGATTTGTTGTTCCTTTTTGAGAAATATTAACCTGTAACCATCCCATTTCCTGGCATGAGGTCCACCCTGGGGATGTCTTGCTTGTTTTTAATTATTGGTGAGCTTGTGGAAGGTGCCAGCTTGAAAGCCTGGAGAGAGGGGTGTGTGTGTCTGAATTCCTCTGTTTAGCTACAGAGGGGAGGGCAGAGCCGGCCAAGATTTGGGAGGCGGCGGGCTGCTGCCTTCCGGCTCCCCGCTCAGCCGCTGAGCTTGGAGCCGGGAGGCAGCCGCAGCGAACTGCCCTCCTGCCTCCATGCTCAGCCGCTGAGCTTGGAGCCGGGAGGCAGCCGCGGCGAGATGCCCCCAGTAGCGTAGGCAGGTCTGGAGCACAGGGGGAGCGGCGCTATATAAAGGCATCTCCCCGCTCCCCCTGTACTCACCCGGCAGCGCTTTAAAGGGCCCGGGGCTCCAGCCACTGCGGAGCCCCAGGCCCACCCAGCCTGGCTCCGGCAGCAGGGCTGGGGGGGAGCGCTTTAAAAGGCCGGCGGCTCTTGCAGCGGCAGGAGCCGCGGGCCTTTTAAAGCACCCCCCCCCCGCCCCGAGCCCAGCTCTGGCAGTGGGGCTCGGGCAGGGATTTAAAAGGCCCGCAGCTCTTGCAGCCGCGGGGAGCTGCCCGCGGGCCTTTTAAAGCGCCGCCCGAGCCCTGCTCCAGCAGCGGGGCTCGGGCGGCGCCGCTTCTCCTCACAGTGGGAGCGGCCACTCCCCCTGCTTCCCCCCCCCCGGCTACGCTACTGGATGCCCCCTTGCCTCCCGGCTCCATGCTCAGCTCCCGTGGCCCATGGGTGGGGGGGGCTGAGCCCCCGCGGGCAGCGGGGGGCGTTAGCTGGGCGGGGCAGGGCTGGTGCAAGGAAGTTTAGCCTAGGGCGCGAAACTTCCTTGCACTGGCCCTGGGGGAGGGTAGCAATGAAAGCTTCCCACCAGTATGCCTGACACTTCTCTGAGCAGTCAGAGGGCAGTGTGGATTCTGCACCCATTCGTTCTTTGCTTCTTGTTTGAGACTGCCAACGTGCTGGTTGACATGGCAATGGTTTTCATTATGCAGACTCTGCTATTATGCTCATCACTACTGGAGCCCTCTCAGTTCATTTATTATTTGCAGGGCTGTCAAGTGATTAAAAAAATTAATCTTGATTAATTGTGCTGTTAATAATAGAAATACCATTTATTTAAATATTTTGGATGTTTTTTACATTTTCAAATATGCTGATTTCAATTACAACACAATACAAAATGTAGAGTGTTCACTTTAAATTTAATTTTTATTACAAATAAAACAAACTGTACAAAACAATAGAAATAGAGTAGAAGGATGGGATTCTGCTGAAGACTCCTCAAATGACCTTGGGTTTGAAGTTCATAGTATTCCTTTATTTTTGGACTTTAATACCCCAGAAGGGGTGGGACTCAGCCGGAGGGCTAAAGCAATGTGGCACCGGACCCTGTGAGAGGCGGTAAGCGACTGTCAGAGACCCCACGGCTGGATGAACAGTGCCTGGTTGGGCCACAAGGGGGCATCACCAACCTGGGCCCTGCCACCACAGCTCACTGGTGGAGCTGGGTGTAGAATTCACCTCTCCTGGCTCCTAGTCCAGTGTCTTATCTACTGGACCTCACATTTCACATGGTTTTGGCTATTCCTGCTAAATATTTTTTCTCTCGTATGCTGGAAATATTTGTCTGTGTTTTTGACTTAAACTTGAGTGAGTTTGAATAAATCTTCATTTGCTAACGATGTACGTTCTCCTGTTGGCACTCCCATCTGATTCTTGTTTGGCCTGCTGGAGCCAGCTCTCAGCTGTGTTCTTAACTAAATGTGGAAAGTTACATTCCCATGAAATGGTCAGTGCTGCTAGGATTTATCTGACTTGTGTTTTCCTGTTCACTGTCATTACTTGGTGTTTTTCCTTCTTTATACTTGGACTGCATTGGAGCATTTTCAGGCTGCATATTTCTTCCATTTGTGGCTTTGTCAGCATGGATGTCCATCAGGAAAGTGGTGGTATGCATTAATGTAAGCTTGGAGCCAAATCCCAGCTATTGCAGGGGAAATGATGTAACCCTCCCACAGATCTGTAGTGCTGCAGCCCCAGCTGGTGTAAATATGTCAATTCCCACCAGCTGAGGATCTGGCCCATACTCCGCAGAAGTTTAGTCTTAGGCCAGTGAGTCTGATTTGCCTCTCCTTTATACTGGTGTCACTTAGACTTAATCCTGATTTACACCAGTGTAAAGGGGATCAGAATCAGGCCCAGTATGTGCCTGTGTTTGGCCTGAAATCAGCCCTGTGTGTCCCCTCATGTGTGCCTTCTTACTAAATATTTGAATAAATTGTACTAACATACCATTGGTTGGTCCACTACATATGGACGCGCAGACCATGACAACCTCCGTCACACTGGTCAGCTGGATATGCTAGCATCCAGGTAGCCAGTTTCTCCTGTAGGCTACCGGGCTGTTCTAAGCAATTTTGGGCAGGCCTAATAATAATAATACCAAGTTCTTATATGGTACTTCTCGTCAGTAGGTTCTTTACAGAGGTCAGGATCTTTAGCCCCACATGGGGAAACTGAGTCATAGAGAGGTTAAAATTGCTTTCCCGAGGTCACCCAGAAAGCCAGTAGCGGAGCTGGGACTAGGCCATCTAGTTTTCTCCCCCACCAGTCTCTTGCTGCAGAAGTTCAGATCAGCTGTTTGGGTCAATGGAATAACACATATCGACATTAGCTGAGTATCTCTTCCCAAATGCTTAGTCTCCTATGATTTTTCTACTAGCAATTTGCATACATTTGACATGGCTGCTTTAGCAAAGAGTGTTTTCTGTCTGGCTGAGTGCTTGGAGTCAGGAAAGCCACTTGACTTAAATCTGTGAGAGCGCTTGTTTCTTCCAAACCAGCCACTTGCATGCAGTTAAACTGCTTAGGTGCAATAGATTTTCCTGTAGAAACCACTGATGACTAAGGCTTTGTCTACACTAGCACTTTGACCCACAAAAGTTTTGCTGACGAGGGGTGTGAAAAAAACGCCCCCCTGCCTGACATAAGTTTCACCGCCCAAAGCGCCGGTGTGGACAGTTCTGTGTCGGTGGGAGACGCTCTCCCACTGACATAGCTCCCGCCACTCGTTGGGGGTGGTTTAATTAGGCTGGTGGGAGCGGCTACAGGGGAGAGTTTACAGCATCGCAGCTGCTGCAGTAAAGCTGTGCCACTGTAATGTCCATAGTGTAGACGTAGCCTAACATTCTCTTAATGGAGTCAACCATTTCGCTTCCTTATTGCTCTTGTGTTCTCATCTCCTGCCCCCGCCTTTAAAATACCCTTTTTTAATACCCGCCCCCGTAGCATTTTTCTTTTATTTTCATGGTTGTCATTAACATCACAGGGGGGCCAACAGGCAAAATTAGAAGTGAAGACACAAAATAATTTTCCTTCTCCTCTCCTTAAATTTCTTGGGTTTTAACTCCATCAAGCCTGATTCTCCTCTTGCTCACACCAGTATATATGTGGGCCATTTACTCCAGTGGCATTACTTCTGAGTTACACTTGAAGTGTGCAAACACACGTAGGCCAGGGGTACACTACACACTTACTTCAGCATAACTTCATCGCTCAGGGGTGTGAAAAATCCACGCCCCTCAGCAACATAGTTCTACCAACCTTAACCCACCGTGTAGACAGCACTATGTCGGCAGGAAAGCTTCTCCCGCCAGCATAGCTACTGCCTCTCATGGAGGTGGAGTTATTAAGCCAATAGGTGAGCTCTCACCTGTCATCTTAGAATGTCTTCACCAGAAGCGGTGCAGCTGCACCAATGCAAGTTTGTAGTGTAAATCTGCCCCAAGTCTCTCATTCCAAGTTCCCTTTTGCCCAGGGATTCTGACAGATTCCTTAGACAGCAAGGGAAATGTTCGTGTACTACAAGCCATGAGCCAAATTCTGCTCTCAGTTACACTGTTATAAATCCAGCCTTCCTTGGCGGTCAATGGAATTCCTCCTGATTTACACAGGTGTAACCGAGAGAAGAATTTGTCTTTAGAGCTGCCGAATTATTCCATGAAGCAGCTGTTTTATATGTCAACACCCGAGAGACAGAATGTATATTGAAGCAGATCACTTTGGATCAGTTAGAGGGGAAAAATTGTTGCTCATCAAGATTATTTTCAATCTCTTCCTGACCTCCAGAGTGAAACCTAAGCAAATCTTCTACAGCATTATGCATGCCTTGCAAAGCTGGCTACCAGTAGTAATTACCGATCATATAGCTGTAATCTTTTTAGCACTCAATGAGATACTGCTTCCCATAAGACATTTTAAAAAGACAGCAGTCTTGTTAGTCCCTATTGTTGTGTTGTCTTCTATTATGTGGGTAATTGTCCTTTAGGCCCTGGACTGAGATGAGCAACTTGTCTCATGTGGCCCAAGCTTTCACTTTGCTGCTGTCAGTGATCCAAATGACTATTCTTAAATGGTACTATCTGGTTCATCCTGCAGCCATTCAGCCAACCCCATCAGCCTTCAATTTGCCCTGCATGTGCTGTGAAGCTGCTGACCCTCCAGTTACATCTGTCTCCCCCCAGGTCTAGATTTTATGTTCTAAAGGAACACAGTCATGCTCTTTCAATGCCATTTCACGTTAATATTACTTTATGGTCCCACAGTTGGAATATGACGTGTGTTGTATAATTCTTAAATCAAGCAAAACCCATAAAAAAAAACCCATCCTCTATTTTTTTGCATACGCTTATCTCTGTTATAAATCCTTCAATGCCATAAAAATAAATGTATTCTTTCACATCATTCATAATTCAGTCTAGTTTTCCCTCTGCCTCTTGATTTTCCCATCAGCTATTCATGGCTTGATTTGCAGTGGAATGTGTTATTTGATGTAAGGACTATACACACCAAAACAAGCTACATCGATCTTCTGTACTTGGAATATTATGTTTTATGTCTCGTCCAAGCCTAGAAAATCAACACATCCTATTTTATTTTTAGTTTTGGACGTTTTTCTCGGATTATTTTTCTTGTCATCTTTATACAGAGGAAAATGTTTTCATGGGCTTCAGTTTACTCTGGGAAAATTACTTAAAAGAAATATTATTGTGTGATGCTTGCATTGTATATTTATGGTTTTATGTCTGCAATTTCTTGTGAAAGGTGCCAGTTTGCCAACAGCGGAGAATGAGGTTCTCTCTCTCATCCCCAGAACAGGTAATTCACTAGTAATCTGTCTAAAGATCACATGGTCCTCATGCCCATAGTCTCTGAGCACGTCGCACTCATTAATGGATCTGATCCTCACAACTGCTATGTGAGGTAGGGAAGTATTATCCCCATTTTACAGATGGGGAACTAAAGTAGATTAGGGGACTTGCCCAAGGTCACACAGCTAGGCTGTTATAGAGCTGGGAAATGAATCTATGTTCCCTGGGGCTCAGTCCAATGCCCTTTCCACTAAACCTGTGGTTCTCAACCAGTGGTACATGTACCCCATGCGGTATGCAACGGTCTTCCAGAGGGTACATCAATTCCTCTAGATATTTGCCTAGTTTTACACAGGCTACATAAAAAGTGCTAGCAAAGTTAGTACAAACTAAAATTTCATACAGACAATGACTTGTTTATACTGCTCTAGTATACAGTGAAATGTAAGTACAATATATTCCCATTGAAATGTAAGTACAATAGTTCTATTCCAATTGATTTATTTTATAATTATATGGTAAAAATGAGAAAGTCAGCAATTTTTCAGTAATAGTGCGCTGTGACACCTTGGTATTTCTATGTCTGATTTTGTAAGCAAGTAGTTTTAAATGAGGTGAAACTTGGTGGTACGCAAGACAAATCAGACTCCTGAAAGGGGTAAAGTAGTCTGGAAAGATTGCGAGCCTCTGCACCAGACCAAGCTTCTCCCTAATGGAGTCAAGTATCAGGAGGGGCGGCTCCAGGCACCAGTGCAGCAAGTGCGTGCCTGTGGCAGCAAGCCGCGGGGGGGCGAGATGGTTTCTGTGAGGGCGGCAGTCAGGCAGCCTTTGGCGGCATGCCTGTGGGAGGCCCACCAGTCCCGCGGCTTCGGCGGCAGGGATGCCAACGGAGCGGGACCGGTGGACCTCCCGCAGAAACACTCCCGAATCCACGTGACCAGCGGACTGCCCACAGGCGTGCTGCCAAAGGCCGCTTGACTGCCCTGCTTGGGGTGGCAAAAATCATAGAGCCGCCCCTGAGTATCAGAGGGGTAGCTGTGTCAGTCTGGATCTGCAAGAGCGACAAAGAGTCTTGTGGCACCTTATAGACTAACAGACGTATTGGAGCATAAGCTTTTGTGGGCGAAGACCCACTTCGTCAGACGCGTGTGGTAGAAATTTCCAGAGGCAGGTATAAATATGCAGGCAAGAATCAGGTTTGAGATAACAAGGTTAATGCAGTCAGGGAGGATGAGGTCCACTGCTAGCAGCTGATCTGGAGGTGTGAACACCAAGAGAGGAGAAACTGCTTTTATAGTTGGCTAGCCAAAACCAAAAGCAGTTTCTCCTCTCTTGGTGTTCACACCTCCAGATCAGCTGCTAGCAGTGGACCTCATCCTCCCTGACTGCATTAACCTTGTTATCTCAAACCTGATTCTTGCCTGCATATTTATACCTGCCTCTGGAAATTTCCACCACCTGCGTCTGACGAAGTGGGTCTTCGCCCAAGAAATCTTATGCTCCAATATATCTGTTAGTCTATAAGGTGCCACAAGATTCGTCCCTAATGGATGTGTAAGCTATACACACACTTGAGCATGCCCCTTCAATTGTTGGCCTTTCTGGTGAGTCTGCCGGTGGTGCATTAGGAACTGGACTGCCAACTCATTTCACAGACACTACCAAGTGGAAATTATTTTCACCACAGACCTGATGTGGATTTGAACCAACAATTGAGAGGTGAAAAATTCTGTATCCCATCACCAGTCCCCTGAGTCAGCAAGTCCCTCCCAAACATATTTTCACCTTTAATTGCTTTGTTTGGACTTACGTTTCTCATTAATTAATTTCCCAATCGACTTCCTTCTTAAAGATGATAAAGGAAATGTCAATAATAATAGTCATTAATAATCCCAACATCCTACAAGAGAGAAACACATCCCTAAGCCACCTACTCCACACAGCAATCTGGTGTAAATTGATGTAGTGCTATTGACTTTGATGGAGCTGTGATGATTTGCATCAGCTGAGGATCTGGCCTCAGCCAGTTCATGAAGAGTACTTTCAGGGGCGCAACCTAAAACTAAAAAGGTATGTGCATAATGTGTGTGATCCTGGTGGTGGAAGACAGCCCTTGACGTAGATTCAAAAACAACAAGGG
Source organism: Macrochelys suwanniensis (assembly GCA_033296515.1). Taxonomy (NCBI): domain Eukaryota; kingdom Metazoa; phylum Chordata; order Testudines; family Chelydridae; genus Macrochelys; species Macrochelys suwanniensis. Next base: position 61,330,857 of record CM065784.1, on the reverse strand, counting down.
TCTAGCAATATCATATGTTCTTGCCTTAGGTATAGGCCATTTGCTGCAAACCTGAACTGGGATCTAAGCAATATTTTTGAATTATTTTAGCTTTCCAACTCTTCTTTGACTTGAGGATTTCAGAGAGCAACTTGGTGTGATGGCTGCCTATCAAACTCTCTATCAGTCAGAGCTGTCTGTCAGGATCTGAAAGCTTCAAATTAAATGACTTAGGGTACGTCTTCACTACCCGCCGGATTGGCGGGTAGCAATCAATCTATCAGGGATCGATTTATCGCGTCTCATCTAGACACGATAAATCGATCCTCGAACGCGCTCCCCGTCGACTCCGGAACTCCACCTCGGTGAGAGGCAGAAGCGGAGTCGACGGGGGAGCGGCAGCGATCGACTTGCCGCCATCCTCACGGCCAGGTAAGTCGATCTACGATATGACAACTGCAGCTACGCTATATACGTAGCTGAAGTTGCGTATCGTAGGTCGACCCCCCGCCCCCTCTAGTGTAGACCAAGGCTTAGACTTTTTTTGGCTCCATTGAAACTTTCTGGAAGAGTAACAAGCCTCTTTCATGCTGCCTTATTTGTTCCCTCTTGTTTGAACTAAAAATGAGCCCAAGCTCTGAAATTAAGACCCACATTTGAATTCCACCCCAAGTCCATGTGCTGTGGCCCAGGACACATGAAAGAACCTCCTTCAGAAGCACAGTCATCAGCAAGCATGTGTAAAGTGCTGAACGTGGTATCAGTCCATATATGAAGAATTGACCTTTGGATGGAAAAAACAAAGGGCACAGGTCTAGGTTCTCATGCAGCTTTCTTGGCTATAATGGAGCTGCACCAACAGACAAAGCTATCAGCTTTGATTTTACACCTCTCCTTTACTTGCCACCCTAGTCCTATTGCAAAAACGAGCAAGTGTGTTTTAGAATACAGAGTGATAAAACTCGGTCAGTAATATTTTCTGTGGGCCTGAAATCTCCTCTCACTTGCACCGGAGTTACTCCTGATTTACACCTGCAGTAACTGGGTCCAGATCCTCCGCTGGTGATTTAAACAGAGCTATGCTGCTTTCCACCAGCGGAGGAGCTGGCCCATACATTTAGTTCTCATGATCCTTTGGCCTTTTCAGAAATAAAAATGACTTTGTGTAATTCACTCCAGCGTGCATATATACTAATCCATACAGATCTGGTGGTGGCCAGACAGAATGAGATAAAGGAAGAGGAGCAGGGAAGTGGGATATCTTCATTACTTTTAAAGGGAAGATTCTTGTTCACTTCTCATTTCCTTTTGTGTTTCCTTTTCTATATTTGTTTTTTTATGTTGGGTTTGATTCTTGCTTGATACTGTTCAAGTGAAGGCTTACATATTTCATCAGAGTTACATTTTCTGGGTTGCAAGTCCCAAATAATACTAAGCATTCACATGCGCACACCATTTCATCATTATTTTTTATTTTTATTCACCATCAGCACTTACTATCCTAAGGAGGATGCAATGCCTGAGTGACGTATGTCAAAATGTCTCAGAGGGACCCCTCGCTATGTGATAATTCCGTATATCCTGTTTCCAGAGCCGAGGAAATACATTTCCGTCTCTTTGGCTCATTACTCGTTAGGAAATTGCTTTTCTTCAATTATCCTGACAACTCAGATTTTTGACAGCCCCAGACTCGTTGCGTAAAGCTTCTTTTAGCAGCCCTGCAAACACTTTTTTCTCAAGACTTCTCTGCCATCCGTCTTCCATATGTTTGGATCCGTTTCCAAGCCTTGTGGGTTTGTTTTTACTTACGTCAATGGAGTTTTGATATCAATGGGGCATAATGTGACACTTGAACTCCAGTTGATCAAAAAATGACATTTGACTGGCCTATCTCAGAACAACATACCAATTATTTTTGAGGCTCACGAAGATCATTGTGATTATTTTGTCTTAAGGTCTGCTTTTGAGTGTGATTTTTATGGACAACTTTTATAGAAGCAGCCACTGGAGTTGTTTGAGACAGGAGACTAGACAAAGCTTTAGAAAGACATACTATAGAGCAGTGTTTCTCAACCTTTCTGATACGGGGGACCAGCTTGCTGCCTTGCTAAACTGTGCCAGGGAGATCTCACGGACCAGCGCTGGTCCACGGACCAGTCGTTGAGAAGCACTTCTACAGGGAGCAAGCCCGCATTGGAAGGGGATGGACTATATGACCAATGGGTATATTTTCAGCCAGGTCCTTGACTTGATGGTGCTATGCTGATTTACACCCGTGCAGGAATTGGCCCTTCTTCTGTAATTTATATGATGCTCTGGAGTTGTCTTTAGAAGCTTCAAGTTCTGAGGCAGGATGGTCTAGTGGATAGGAAGCAAGCCTTGAGCTTGGGATCAATTCCCTGGTCTGCCAAAGACTCCCTTAGGCCGAGTCACCCAGTATCTTCATGCCTCGATTTCCCAATAGCACTTCCCTACCTCACAGGGTGTTGTGAGGAGGAAGACTGTGAGGTGTTCAGATTTTGTGGTAATGTGGGTGACAGAAATACCACAGATCTGTAGTAAACCCTTATTTTATTCTATAAGTGACTTTCAGCCCCGAGGACTGAGGTCACCTCTGCACATGTATGCGTTAGCCCCACCTATCTAAAAGGCTGTCTTGCCATTCAAGTCATCTAATCATTCTAGAAATCTCATGTTTCAAGCATAATGAGCCTTTCTTCGCTCTGCTCTTCTCATTTTTGGTTTTGAGCCACTTTTAAATGGCAGCATGAAACTAAGCCCTGTGCTCGCTTTAATAATAGAAAGCCTCCGTCCCATTCAGTTTTCCTTTCATCATGCCTCTCTAAAAGTTCTTCCATGTTTTGCCGCAAAGTTAAAAAGCCCCTTATTAGATACCAGCCCCGATCAGGGGAGACTTGGCAGGGCCCATTTGTATACTTGAGCCATCCAAACATCTGTTGATGATACTTCCTTGCTATCTTGTGTTCTGATCATAGATCTCATTTTCAGGTGTAATGAACCTCTCTAAGCTTCCTCTCATCTCATTTTCAGCTTTGAACATTTTTTGGCATTTCAAATGACAGTCTGATGGAAAAGGAAGCATTGTTAGATGAGTGTACTGTTTTCAGGGTTTTTTTTTCCTTTTTGTCATCAGAAACTCCTATTCTTTATTCCACTCCAGGGCTTACATTTGGGGGGGGGGAAAGAATTTTGTGGAGGAAAGCGGTAGGATTTTCAGCATAAAAGATTCCTGCACAAGAGTGGCTGATTCTCCTTTTGCACCATTTTTATACCTGCAACTCTACAATTTCAGTGGAATTGAACCTGATTTAAACAAGCATTTGTGAGATCAGAATCAAGCCCATTGTGTTTGTCACTTGGAGCTTTTGTATATTTCATTAATTACCTTATTTTGGTCCTGATTTTTAGGTGGGTCTCAAACAGCCTCCGGAAGTGCAGGTGCTCCTTTATGTACAGCAAATGTTTTGCCTGCAGCTAAATGCAGGCACCAAATTGTGGGTACAATTAATTGCACCTGTGAATGATGCACATTTAAGTGTCTAGCTACTTCATTTGCAAGTTGAGTTAGGTAGTTTGGAATCTAAGGGATTCCAATCCTGCAAACCTTTATGCATGTACGTAACTTTAAGCATGTAAACAGTCCCAGTGAGTTCAGTCGGGTTGCTCATATGCTTAGGCACATGCGTAAGTGTGCCCAACATAAGGGCCAAACAGGGTCCAGTTGTGAACACAAAATTGTACCTCCACTGTTGGAAGCTATTTTTGAGAATGTTGATCTTTGTATGTTCCTCTCCTGTGAATATGATAGAAATGTTTTATTATCATAGGTGTGGGAAGTAGGGGTGAAGGGGGTGCTGCAGCACCCCCAGGTTTTATGTGGGGCCACTGGCCCCACTCCCCAACCACTGAGTCCAAGCAAAAACCTGGGCGTGCTTCCCACACCTATGCTTGGCCCAGCTCTCCGCCTGCACTCCGCTCCCCAACCCCTCACCTCACCTGGTCCTGCTGGCCCTGCTCCCTGGCCCCGTGCCTGGGCCCCTGCTCCCCGGCTCTGCTCTTGGCCCTGCACATGGGGTCCCGGCTGCCGCCACCTGCCCAGGGCTCCGCTTCTGGCCCCACCCACGCCCGCCCCCAGCTGTGGCCTCGGCCCCCTACTCCTGTCTGGTTCCCCCACTCCCGGAGACACAGCCCTGCTCCTAGCCTCAGTGGGCGGGGGGGAGGGGATAGGGGAGAGGGGAGGGAGGCGGACAGGCATAAGGGGGCTGGCTTTCAGCACCCCTACTACTAAAAATGTTCCAGCACCACTGTTTATTATATACTCCTTGGACATGCTTTATTGTAAATAAATAAGCAGCATGTTTTAGTGCTTGGGGCTTGATTCTGATTTCACTCCAGGTTTATGCTAATACAACTCAGTTGACTTCAGTGGAGTTACACCTGGTGTGAATGAGTTCAGAATCAGATCCTTTAATTTACCGTGGTGCATAGCTGAGCCTAGCACAGCCTCAGCTGGGAACTACACCCACTTACACCAGGGCTGTGTTTGGTCCTTCTTGTCTAGAAGAGATCATGACAACAATCTGTGCAACCTAGACTTTCCAAGAGAGAAAAGTTCCTCAATACAAATAATAATAATCTCATAAAATGCAGATGTCCTCCATCTGGGGATGGTGAAGATTGTCCTTGAGGCAATAATAGAATTTGAGCAGTCATAATTTAAACCAACAAAGAACATACAACAACACAGATTTTCATATCCAGGACCAACATTCCAAGTTGAATGAATGAAATCAGCCACCAGTATTTATAGGGCAGGAGATTGGACAGAATATTGCTAATCCAAAAGTCTCAACAGAAATCTGACAGACTGGATCTGACCAATATCCAGCCTCAAAAGAAAGTAGCGCCAGCTGCTTCAGAGGAAGGCAGAAGAAAACAGAGGTAGGCAGGTTTGGGGTAATTTGTCCATCGGGAAGTTTTTCTTCACCCCACCAGTTAGTGACAGATTTATGCCTTGAAGCAGGAGGGTTTGTATCCCTTCTTAAAAATAAATAAATAAATCCTTACTAGTGTAACTCCGAATGTTCTGGTTCTCCATGTAAATGTGTGATTCTTTCTGGAATTCTGCTCAACTCTTGGCTTCAGTCTCATATGGCAATGAGTTCCACAGGCTCATTGTGCTTTTTGTGAAAAAGCATTTCCTTTGTTCAATCTTAAATTTGCTTAGTTTAAAAAACAAAACCAGGCCAAGACAAGAAAAAGTTGATACTGGCTCAATCTTACAGTCTTTCCCCAGCTGGATTCCATACAGAGAACCAAGAGCTACCTCCTGAGGACTTTCGGCAGAGACTATTTACTCTCCATCTTAGTCACCACTCTGATTTATTTCCTATTCCATAAAATATTTTGGAAAAAAATTATCTGCATAATCATCAGAAAATTGATTGTCAGCATAAGGCATGGTGAAAAGTGATGTTGGGAGTAAGGGGTCATTGCACAGCTAAAAAACTGCTGACTCAAGAAATTCAGGATTGAGCTCTTGGAGTTGGCTAGACTGTGGGGAAGGATGTAAAGCTGGTCTTTCTCTGTACTGCACCTCTAAGAGTGTGTTGGGGCCCCCTAGAGTGACTTCGGGAGACTCTCCCTCTATTGGTTAGTCCAAGATGGAGGATCTAGAGAGACACCCTGTTTTCTCTCTGATGTCAGGATTTGATGATTGTTCTTTGGAGACAAAGAAAGGCCTGGTGGTTAAGGAACTGGAATGGGACTTAAGAGATTCTGGGTTCTATTCACAGCATCGCCCATAGACTTGCTGTGTGGCAGTTGCCCATCTGAACAATGGGGGTAAGAATCCTTCCTTTCTCCCATCCTTTGTCTGGCTCATCTGTTTTAGGGCAAAGAGTGTCTCTGTCTATCAGTGGCTTAGCCAGGTTTAGAGCACAGGGGGAGCAGCGCTATAAAAAGGCGCCTCGCCGCTCCCCCTGTACTCACCCGGCAGCACTTTAAAGGGCCCGGGGCTCCAGCCGCTGTGGAGCCCCTGGGCCTTTTAAATCCCCACCCGAGCCTGACTCCAGCAGCAGGGCCGGGGGTGGGGGGGCGCTTTAAAGGGCCAGCGGCTTCCCACAGTGGCAGGAGCCGCTGGCCTTTTAAAGCGCGCCCCTCCCCCCCAGCCCGGCTCCTGAAGCGGGGCCGGGGTGGTGGGGCGTGCTTTAAAAGGCCGGTGGCTCCTGCCACTGCGGGGAGTTGCGGGCCCTTTAAAGCCCTCCCCCCCCGAGCCCGGCTCCTGCAGCCGGGCTCGGGCGGCACCTTAGCGCCACTTCTCCTCACAGGGGGAGCGGCCGCTCCCCCTGCTCCCCCCTGGCTACGCTACTGCTGTCTATTGTGTACAATGCTCAGCACAATGGGGCCCTGACATCAGCCGGGGTTTACCGTAGTCCTAACAACAGGGATTCTCTATGTGCGCATTCTTTGTTTTTCCTTAATCTAGCTTAAAGTCATCGAGAATGTGCAAGTTTTGCTCTTTGCATATGGAAAACATAAGTTTAAACTCATTGTCCTGGAAGCATGTGGGAAGCTAGAAAGCCCATCTGCGTTTACGGTCAAAGTGCATGTCTTTGGTGACGTTCTCCAGTCTTGGAGTCAATGTAGTAAATCATAGAAAAAATGCATTTGAGGCTGCAGACATTTTCTTCGGCTCACTGCTGTAGGGGAACTAAATCTCTTTCAAGCCTGTCCAGTAAGACATCACTGGAGAGAAAATACAAGGAAGTCCATAAATAAAGAGTGCCACTTCCCCAGCTCCCCAAATTAATGGGAAATACAAGAGATGTATAGGACACTTCCTTGAGGAACATTGCAAGAGGAATCTTTGAACCAAACAGATTAAAAATAAATGGAAGTGTTGATCATTTCTAGCTACTCTTTAGAGAATGGCAAAGCCAATGAAGTTATTCATTATTATCTTCGTAGACCTGGTTCTGCAGGTACATAAGCACACACCTTGCTTTACGCACACGAATACTCCCATTGAAGTTACGCATATGCCTGACATCATTCAATAAGTCTCCTGCTGAATCAGGCCCTTTGTTACAAATGGTTTGGAAAAACAAAGCTGTGATCTATCAACTGTGCAAGGTGGTGGATGGGAGTTTGTTTGAAAATTCTTTGCAAAGCTGCAGAAATCCACTTTGGAAATGATTCCTAATAAGCTGGGCTGCAGTGTTTCAGGGGTACCATTTAGGAGGGGCAGGGGAGGGCTCTAGTCTCTCCCCCCATCCCCCACCCCAGTTTCGATTGGGAAGTCTACTCACCCTAGACCCAGACGGATTCATAGATTCATAGATTCTAGGGCTGGAAGGGACCTCGAGAGGTCATCGAGTCCAGCCCCCTGCCCTCATGGCAGGACCAAATACTGTCTAGACCATCCCTGATAGACATTTATCTAACCTACTCTTAAATATCTCCAGAGATGGAGATTCCACAACCTCCCTGGGCAGTTTATTGCAGTGTTTAACCACCCTGATAGTTAGGAACTTTTTCCTAATGTCCATCCTAAACCTCCCTTGCTGCAGTTTAAGCCCATTGCTTCTTGTTCTATCCTTAGAGGCTAAGATGAACAAGTTTTCTCCCTCCTCCTTATGACACCCTTTTAGATACCTGAAGACTGCTATCATGTCCCCTCTCAGTCTTCTCTTTTCCAAACTAAACACACCCAATTTCTTCAGCCTTCCTTCATAGGTCATGTTCTCTAGACCCTTAATCATTCTTGTTGCTCTTCTCTGGACCCTCTCCAATTTCTCCACATCTTTCTTGAAATGCGGTGCCTAGAACTGGACACACTACTCCAGTTGAGGCCTAACCAGCGCAGAGTAGAGCGGAAGAATGACTTCTCGTGTCTTGCTCACAACACACCTGTTAATGCAGCCCAGAATCAAGTTTGCTTTTTTTGCAACAGCATCACACGGAGCTCTTAACTGCAACAGCTTGAGTACTTGTGGCACCTTAGAGATTAACACATTTATTTAAGCATAAGCTTTCGTGGGCTACAGCCCACTTCATCAGATGCATAGACTTTTTGCGGATACAGGCTATCACGGCTGCTACTCTGAAACCTAACATCTTGAGTGTGATTAAGATAACAAAAGGCTTATCATTAAAGTAAATTAAGGATCCTTAGGTGATCCTGAAAGCACTGCCAGGCACTTCAGTTAAAAGGTAGGAAACAAAGGGTAGGAATAAAAGGTGAGAATGGAGAGAGGTAAATAGTGGTGTCCAGCAGGGGTCTGTACTGGGCCCAGTCCTATTCAACATATTCACAAATTATCTGGAAAAAAGGGTAGCAGTGAGTTGGTAAAATTTGCAGATGATACAAAATTATTCAAGATAGTTAAGTCCAAAGCAGACTGTGAGGCGTTACAAAGGGATCTCACAAAACTGGGTGACTAGGCAACACAATGGCAGAAGAAATTCAATGTTGATAAATGCAAAGTAATGCACTTGGCAAAATATAATCCCAACTATACATACAAAATGATGGGGTTTAAATTAGCTGAACACGTCAATAAAGAAATCTTGGAGTCATTTGTGGATAGTTCTCTGAAAACATCTCCTCAATGTGCAGTGGCAATTAAAAAAGTTAACATAATATTGGAAATCATTAGGAAAGGAATAGATAAGAGAAAAATATCATATTGCCTCTATATAAATCCATGGTATGCCAACATATTGAATAGTGCATGCAGATTTGGTCACCCCATCTCAAAAAAGATATATTGGATTTAGAAAAGGTTCAGCGAAGGGCAACAGAAATGATCAGGGGTACAGAACACCTTCTGTATGAGGAGACTGTGACTTTTCAGCTTGGAAAAGAGATGACTAAGGGGCGATATGATAGAGGTCTATAAAACCATGAATGGTGCAGAAAAATTGAATAAGGAAATGTTATTTATTCCTTCACATAACACAAGAACTAGGGGTCACCAAATGAAATTAATAGGCAGCAGATTTTTTTTTAAAAAAAGGATTTCTTTACAGTCAACATGTGGAACTCTTTGCGAGGGGATGTTGTGAAGGCCAAAACTGTAACAGGGTTCCAATAAGAACTAGATAAGTTCATGGAGGATAGGTCCAGCAATGACTATTAGCCAGTGTGGGTAGGGATCCAACATCATGTTCTGCATGTCCCTCACCTCTGTTTTCCAGAAGCTGGGAGTGGGCAACAGGGCAACTTAATGATTACCTGTTCTGTTCATTCCCCCTGGGGCACCTGGTATTGGCCACTGTTGGAAGACAGGATACTAGCTGGACCATTGGTCTTACCCAGTATGGCCATTCTGATGTCCTTATATAGAACCTAGATGTATCTGCCCCCCACTGTAACCCACTAGACCCCACTCTCCTCCCAGAGCTGGGATAGAACCCTGGAGTCCCGATGGTCTCTCTCTCTCCACAGAGTTAGTAATTTATGTGCACATCGCCAGATTATTGCATGGGCAGGCCCACTTGGTAACCATTAGTTGTGACAGCTCAAGACGGGACTAGCTGGGATATTTGTGTTCGCAAAGCTGTGGAAGGAAACTTGCACGTTGTCTGCAGGCTCCAGCCAGTGCTACTACTCAGATCCTCAGAAATACAAAGTGCCCATGCCAGCTCCCCTAGAAATCAGCGGGATGGAGCCCTTTAATTGGTTTCACTGGGGAATGGAGACAGCCCTCCAGGTTGGATTCTGATCTGACTTACATTGGTTTTAGCCCAATGTAACTTCAATTGACTTAGTTCAATGGGATGATGTGAGACCAAGACTGGTGTGTCTGTTAAGAATCTGTCCCACTGCACTGTTGAGGAGACTGATACAACTGAAGATTAGGGTTGGTAAAAGTAACAGTTATGGAAACACTCTTAGGAATGACTAGACAGAGAGATACTTGGGATGTACAATTAAGCCTTTCCCAGCTTTTGAATTCATTCTTTTTTCCATTCTCCCCAGTCGCAGAAACCTTTCCCAGCTTTTGAATTAATTCTTTTTTCCATTCTCCCCAGTCGCTGAAAGTATCTCTGGCTAAATTGCTGACAAGAGACTAGACCAGGCATCTGGGAGTCTTTAGTAGAATTGGTGCGGTGAAATCTGGTTGACTAGCTGAATAAATAGATAATTTGAAATCATTAGTCACCTGAGTGAGCCCTGATCAAACAGAGCGGAATTACCTGCAACTGAGAAAAATCAAAGAGACTCGGGGAAAGCAGGAACACAGAGGATATAAAGAGCTCAACATTAGCCTTCTCTGGGGAAGAAGCACTAGGATATTAATAACTAGCTTGAGCTTTTGATTTTTTTGGTGACTGTCTGTGAAATGAATGATTTGTTCACTGCTGGAGGAATATTTTGTTGGTGGTATGGGGGAGGGAACGAGGGCACCAGTCTGAGTTCATCAGCTCACCCCAGATAAGCAACTGTTTGATATGGTGCCATCTCTGCCCCTAGAACAGGGGATCTATTGACAGGGATATTCTTCAGGAACATTTTAGTTGATTGAGCTGCGTAGTTTTTATTTGAGAGGAAAGAGCTACTTCAGACTCTCCAGAGAGACCAGAACCCTAATTCCTGCCGAGTTTAGCTGAATTTCACACAGTGACCAAGCCGGTAAATAGGCGCATTTATTCTCAGCCTTTGGATCCCAGGCATCTGGAATGTAGATGCTTTAAAGTGTGAAGCAGAAGAAATTAAAGTGAAGATTCCATGCAGTGACAATCTGCATTGAACTAACAGGCAGCAGGGAATGGCTAATCAAGAAAAACACTTAAGAGCGCATCTGGGACATAGTCAGAATAGCTATGCTTTCCGTGCCTGTCATCCATGCACAGCTTTGGCAGCACGAGGTATGATAACAAAGGGGGTGGCAGGTGTAATTCTATCTGAAAGAGCAATCACTTCTAATAACTACATGTAATGCCATGCCCCTGGGTGGGTCATCTACCAACATGAGCCTCCATTACCTAAGCTAAAAGACCCAGTTCTGTTAACAAGTTCATCATCCTCTGTATCCCAGCTGCTGCTAGAGGGCGACAGAGCACCACACTGAAGTTGGCGTGGGTTACCTAGACAAGACATACACACACTCAGATGCTCAGTTACCTGGCAGTGCCCATGTTGACTTCAGGGGGACTGCTCAAATGTAACTGAGCAAATTGTAGTCTAGTGGGCATATGTAATGTTTAAATTTGATGACATAGATGTGAAAGCCAATGGCAGTACACCAGGGATGAATTTGGTTAGGTGTGTGCACAGGTGTGCCAATGTAAATCTGCAGCATCTGGGAAGGTAGTATGACAATATTAGTAACAAACAGCTGGCATTTCTCAAAAATCAGCCTGTCACAGAAATGTTTCCTCCTCCTCCTCTCAAATATGGACTTTCCCTTTTAGATTGCACCTACCCTTGGCCCAGAACGGGCAAAATTCAGTCCAAGGACAATGCTAGATTTTTCTTCACATAACAACGGTGTGACTTTAAAATTCAAAATCTTGTGACCCCGCTAGGGTAGAAAGGGCAGTTTTATGCCCTTGGAAAGGGGCGTTTCAGATTCCTGATAGAACCCACCGCTTGCCTCTAACATTCAAAGGTCTGAGATAAAGGCATGGCCCGCCCTAAACCAAATGGTGCCGTAGGCGAGGAGCGTCGTTGGCGCTTCCCCTCCATTGTTAAGCTTTTGAATACCTTATATTTTATTGCATTTGTAGCCCATTTCACAACTTTGATGCATGATTTGCATGCATGATTTATCCCTGTCATATAAGATAATAAATTTGCACGCTAGGATCTGTAAATCTGTATTTATTCATGCCATATATAAACAAATAAAAAAAAATGTGTTTCCTCTAAGCTTATGCCCTCGCAAACTGAAGCACAGTGTCAGAGAGATCCAAAGGCTGGACAATGGCATTTTCAAGGGATAAAATAGTGATGTCAGTCTCTCGTCGGCTATCGTTGATTGAAGATATGTTTTAATGAGCCTGAGCTTCAAAAACTGCACTCACCATTCAAGACTGTGACCAGCAGTGTGAGCAGAATCCTCAAAGCTATCCACACATTAGGAAAAGTGTCCTTCAGCTCTGCTCATCATGAATGAACTGGAGAACTTGAAGTGGAGAATGCTTCCCGTGTTGCAAAATGTGACGGATATTGTCCAGTTCAACATAGAGGTCTTTATCATTGAAGTCTGAACATTCCCCATGTGTCAGTGTCCGGTGAAGGTCCATAAAATTGTTCAAGAGTGTTTTCCTGTCCACCAGCAGCTTACTAAGCTCATGCACCCCCCCGCCCCCAGTCTTTTCATGGTGCTTCATTTGTCCAAACCTTTCTTCAATGGATACTTGAGCAGTGTCAATGAGTGAGCAAAAAAGCTCTGTCTTGAATTTTTCTTCTGAGCATCCCATTACCTCATCTTTGTCCTCTTGACCAAACTATCTCTTCTTCCGATGAATGCAAGTTTCCTTGAAGACTGGCTCAACTCCTAAGTTTTCTGCCATTTCTTTGACAGCAGTGATGGCATCTTCAAATATGTTGTCTCTGTAGGCCACAACAAAATCAAGTCAGCTTCTTATCAAAGTAGTAGTGGTTGTGATGTCCACTGCCTGAATTTATAATGCTTTGCTTACAATGTTTACTTAAGAACATAAGAACGGCCATACTGGGTCAGACCAAAGGTCCATCTAGCCCAGGATCCTGTCTTCCAACAGTGGCCAATGCCAGGTGCCCCAGAGGGAATGAACAGGTAATCATCAAGTGATCCATTCCCTGTCACTCATTCCCAGCTTCTGGCAAACAGAGGTTAGGGACACCATCCTTGCCCATTCTTGCTAATAGCCATTGATGGATCTATCCTCCATGAATTTATCTAGGTCTTTTTTGAGCCCTGTTATAGCTTGACCTTCACAGCATCCTTTGGCAAAGAGTTCCACAGGTTGACTGTGCGTTGTGTGAAGAAATACTTCCTTTTGTTTGTTTTAACAACTACTGTCTATTAATTTCATTTGGTGACCCCTAGTTCATGTGTTATGAGGAGTAAATAACACTTCCTTATTTACTTTCTCTAAGCTAGTCATGATTTTATAGACCTCAATCATATCCCCACTTAGTCGTCTCTTTTTCAAGCTGAAAAGTCCCAGTCTTATTAATCTCTCCTCATACGGAAGCCATTTCATACCCCTAATCATTTTTGTTGCCCTTTTCTGAACCTTTTCCAATTCCAATATATCTTTTTTGAGATGGCGTGACCATATCTGCATGCAGTATTCAATATGTGGGCACACCATGGATTTATATAGAGGCAATATGATATTTTCTGTCTTATTATCTATCCCTTTCTTAATGATTCCCAACATTCTGTTCGCTTTGTTGAATGCCGCTGCACATTGAGTGAATATTTTCAGAGAACTATCCACAGTGACTCCAAGATCTCTTCTTTGAGTGGTAACAGCGAATTTAGACCCCATCATTTTATATGTGTGGTTGGGATTATGTTTTCCAATGTGCATTACTTTGCATTTATCAACATTGAATTTCATCTGCCATTTTGTTGCTCAGTCACCCAGTTTTGAGAGATCCTTTTGTAGCTCGTCGCAGTCTGCCTGGGACTTAACTGTCTTGAGTAATTTTGTATCATCTGCAAATTTTGCCACCTCACTGTTTACCCCTTTTTCCAGATCAGTTATGAACACGTTAAATAGGACTGGTCCCCGTACAGACTCTGTGGGACACCACTATTTACCTCTCTCTATTCTGAAAACTGACCATTTATTCCTACCCTTTGTTTCCTATTTTTTAACCAGTTACCGATTCATGAGAGGACCTTCCCTCTTATCCCATGACAGCTTACTTTGCTTAAGAACCTTTGGTGAGGGACCGTGTCAAAGGATTTCTGAAAATCTAAGTACACTATATCCACTGGATCGCCCTTGTCCACATGCTTGTTGACCCCCTCAAAGAATTCTAGAAGATTGGTGAGGCATGATTTCCCTTTACAAAAACTATGTTGACTCTTCCCCAATAAATTACGTTTACCTATGTGTCTGACAATTTTGTTCTTGACTAAAGTTTCAACCAGTTTGCTCAGTACTGAAGTCAGGCTTACCAGCCTGTAATTGCCGGGGTTACCTCTGGAGCCTTCATTTGGTACAGAAGCTGATTTAAATGATAGGTTATAGGCGACAGTTAGTAGTCCTGCAATTTCACATTTGAGTTCCTTCAGAACTCTTGGGTGAATACCATCTGCTCCTGGTGACTTATTATTGTTTAGTTTATCAATTTGTTCCAAAACCTCCTCTAATGACACCTCAATCTGGGACAATTCCTCAGATTTGTCACCTAAAACGAATGGCTCAGGTTTGGGAATCTCCCTCACATCCTCAGCCATGAAGACCGATGCAAAGAATTCATTTAGTTTCTCTGCAATGGCCTTATCGTCTTTGAGTGCTCCTTTAGCATCTGGATCATCCAGTGGCCCCATTGGTTGTTTAGCAGGCTTCCTGCTTCTGATGTACTTAAAAAAAATTTTGCTATTACTTTTTGCGTCTTTGGCTAGGTGTTCTTCAAATTCTGTTTTGGCCTTCCTAATTTTATTTTTACACTTCATTTGCCAGAGTTTATGCTCTTTTCTATTTTCCTCACTAGGATTTAACTTCCACTTTTTAAAGGATGCCTTTTTGCCTCTCACTGATTCTTTTACTTTGTTGTTTAGCCATGGTGGCATTTTTCTGGTTCACTTACTATGTTTTTTAATTTGGGGTATACCTTTAAGTTGGAACTTGATATCGTGCCAAACCACAACTGAGACCAGAAATTTGAAGTCAGTGATCTGGTTTGCCAGGCTTTGTGCCTCGTGTCTGAATCCAGCCTCGGCTTTACTCAGCTCCGCCAGTTTCATCAGGGCTTCGTAAACCTCAGTCACTTCCTTGGCACCTCACTGGCCTTACGCTGTCAATGCGGCTCTCCCGGCGAGTGTCACTTAGTGGCTTCATGATCAGATTTGTAACGTTGTCCATGGGGATCTTCCACCTGATAGTTGATGCTGAAAACAGGACGTGTATCCTTTGCAGTACTCCAAAGGGAGATACTGAATCTAAAGAAAATGATACTGTATCTGCCACAACCAGGTTGAGTGAATGGCAGCTACAAGGCCTGAAGAAAGCTGTTAGATTCAGCGCAAGGATCCTTGACCCCGATGCCATTGTTTCTTCCCTTCATGTTCATGTAGTTGTCATAGCCTTGGCCGCAGCAGACCTGATGCTTTATTTTCTTTTCATTCAAAACGTTCATGAACAGTTCTGTTAAGCCTGTTCCAGTAGAGTCCTCCACAGACTGGAAATAGATAAAGTGTTCCTCTATTTAGATACAGCCATCCTTGTCGTCAACAAACCTTACTATAAATGACTTCTTTTCACTGTGACTAATGTCGGGAGTACAGTCCATTATTACAGCGTAGTATTTTGATTTGCCAAGTCACATCAATATGTTATCAAGCACCTTCCTTGCCATAAGGTCAGTCAATTCGTTCTGAATTGTTTTGCTGCAGTAATGGTCCCTAGCTTCTTTAGGAACTACTAGAAGTAGGTACTCATGCATGACACCGTTGTATTTCCCAAGCAGCTCTACCAAACTGAGAAAATTACTATTATGTTCAGTAAACAATTTATTCGACAAGCCCTGGAAAGCCAAATTATTCTTTGCAAGGAAAAGGGTAATTGAGATCAGACATTCGATCATGCTCCTCCAATGCTGGGTTTCTACATTAATAATGCACCAATTCTGTTTCTCACCATTCTCGAGCACTCTTCTGCAGTTTGACTTTGTGAAGTGTCCCTTCTGCTCTTTTACTGAAAACGTCATATCCTTGATTTTGCCCGGCCCAATCAATATCGGCAGAGTTTAGGATCGCCAGCCATAAAGCAGGATCTGATGTATCGATTTGTGGTGTGCAATTTTTCGCACTGCTGTTTCTGTCCTCATGCAAGGCTCATTCTTCTTTATCATTTCTCTCCTTTTCATGTAAACCAGATTTTTCTTTGTCGTTTCTCTCCTTTTCATGTGAGCCACATTCTTCTTTATCATCACTCTCTTTTATGCCACCAGGAAAACTGGATGATTCTCCATCACTTTTCTCACATTTCCTTTCCTTATCTTCAGTTAAATCTGCTAATTCCTTAGTGTTAGGACTTCCATCAGTTATGCTTTGCTTCTCAATTTCTTCTGCACTGGGACAATCGCTACTGCCTGAAGTCCAGGCTATGTTGTTCTGTTTCAGATATTTTCCCATCAAATTTGCCCTTGCTGCAAACTAGATTGCAATTGAGCTTTTCACTTCCTATTCTGAGCACCTGAAGGCTTCTTCAGGGGTATCTTTTATTGTGTACAGGGGAAAACAGACAGTATTAGGGAGAACAAAAGTATGTTCTGCAATCTTAGAAAGTCATCAAACATTATGTGTTAAGCATGGCACAAGAAGTAACTATTTCTTTTATATTGTTGCATAGATAGGGGTTTGATAGATATCTCTGGCGTCTCACTAAATATGTCCTTTTTTAGTCACTGCTTACACTCTTCAAGTGTTAAAACACAAATATACTTTCACAATTACACAATAAAACAAGGTTCACAGTATCACAGCTTGGCCTCTACTTCACCTCACTTCATTCTTATAACTCACTGACTGACTGGCGACGCCCTGCGCCTTATATACCCATAAGGGCATGGCTGATAACATTCTGAGAACTACATTTTCCTCAAACCTCCCAGAAAGTCTGGAAGGTCCATGAGATTCTACAAAGGTCCAGAACATTTTAGGAGGTTAGTGAAAAATGAATCCGCATACAGAATACCTGAAACATGTTACTTCAAACATTCTATTTTCCCTTTTGACGCTAACAACAAAAACAGCAGCCGGAGCCCAGTGCCTCCCGGGCTCAGCACCACAAGTGGTCGCCTGGGTCACCTGCCCCTAAATACGACCCTGGATAAAGGACTTCAAAGTTGTGACATATTTAGATCTACAGCAGCTGTTGTAGGTCATTTGGCTTCCTCGGAATCCTGCCCAGTTGGACTCAGGAGCTAGGATTTTCAAAGGAGCTCAAAGAAGTTAGGTAGCCAAATCCCGTTGAAATTCATTGGGAGTTAGAGACCTGATTCCCTTCAGCCCCTTTAGAAATCTTACCCATGGTACTAATTTTCTGATCTAGCAGCCATGAAAAACAATGGAAAGTTTCCTGTTGACTTCAACAGGACTGGATCAAGCTCAAAGTACCTGGGCACTGTAGGTGGAAGGATAGCTAATATAGCACCAATAAAAAAAATACACTCACTAAAATATTATTAAAAGAGTTTGTCTGTGGATATACCGAGTGGTAGTGTGGCAAAAGGTTTTACTGATACTCATTTGGGATAGCAGTATCACTCCTGGCATACACGTATATGCTAGGTAAATATATGTAATCTGTCAGAAATAGCAAGAGGCAGTTTAAACTGGTTTCACAAGTGGGAGGAGCAGGTGGGAGTTGGCTAGATCCTGAAATGCGTGTGTGAATACGGGGTGTCGGGAAACTGAAATAGCAATTCCATCCAGTTAGCTGAAACATCAGCTACATTTGTTTCAGTTTCAGGGGAAGATGGTGAGTTAGCCAGTCAGCTCTAGAATACAAGTCACATGGTAGCTGTACAGCCGTGGGGAATTGCTGGAAGCACTTAAGCGTGTAGACAATGTTTTGAAATCAGTGCCCCCTCCCCACAGAATCTGCTAACGTTTAGTTCCTTACAAATGGCTTTTTATCAGGCCTACTGGAGAAGTGCCAGTGATGGCAGATTTCATCATTATTTTAGTATGTGTAGTATTGTCACACCTAGGAGCCCTAGTCATGGATCAGGACCATTGTTGCTGGACAAACACAGAACAGAAAGACAGGCCCTGCCCCAAAAAGTTTAACAATCTAAGCATAAAACAAGAGACAACAGGTGAATACAGACAGATGGGGGAGCACAAGGAAACAATGAGACCATATTGGTCAGCATGACCAATGCTCTCAGCACACCACAGACCAATCATTGACAAGCTTTTTGTAGAAATCAAGGTAAAGGACCCTGGGCTCTTGAATGCAAACCTTGGACTCCAGCCCCTACTCCTGAATTGGGCTTATCTCTAGAAAAAACATTAATCTGCAGTCCAGCTGGCAGCCACAACACTGTGTTCCTCGGGCAACGGACATTCCCCTAGGTAATTATTACCCCGGTTAACCAATCGATTCTGGTGGTAGGGACAGGCCCTTGTAATTCCACACAGGGATTGAACTGCAGAACAAGAGCTGTGCACTTTTCAACAAGCTCCCCTGGGCCTAGAACAGGAATCCATGGGTTTCCATGCTCCTAACAAATAGAGAACATCTAAAGATGTTCAAGGAACTGCACCTGCGTAGGCAGCAGATCCTAAGGAACCTATAAACACATGAAAAGCAACCGCCAAATAGTTCCATCCATGTTTTATTGAGAGAAAACTTTGAGGAAGGTGACATTAGGGGTATGTGGAGGGGAAGAGGCAAGGTGCAATTTACAAGAGCCGTAGTATAAATCCAACAACAATGCCAACTGCTAAAAGCATTGAGATTTAGGAAGGAGGGAAAATCCATTCATTCGTCACCCCTCAATAGCTGCCCCTGCCCTGAGCTCTTACCTCATTCACCTGGTGGGACTTACACATGTCTGACTGTATGAACCATCTTGGCTTGAGTGCTTCTCCACACAATGTTCTTTTCCAGGGTGCATGCATTCTCATTTCAGCACTCGCTTCAGTTCTGTTCTGTAAGGCCTCTTTGGGACACTTGGCATGAAAGATGCTGTGGAAGATACTGTTTTGTTTGTTGTCATCTCTGGTACATTTCAGAAGTGATTAAATTTGATGTGTAGGAAAATTCCATCATTGCCAACTCAAGTGAATCTCCCCAATCAAGCTTTTTTCATTTCACTTTGTGCTAGTCCATACTGCGAGATCTATTTTTATGGTGTCTTTTTAAAGAGGAAAACACAAACTCTTGGCCTGATTCTGATTCGCTTCACACCACTCTAACTCCATTGACTCCATGCCTTTGCTATGATTTACACCTGTGTCAGGAAGATCTGGATCAGGTCCGATTGCTTCTATTGCCAGAACCTTCTGGCATCACTACACGAGATGCTCATACACATGCCTGGAGCAGATGGGAATTGTGGAGCTGAACTCCTTTCTAGCTTTGATTGTGTTTTCTGCAGACTGATGATATATGGTGTATCAGGAGCCATTTGTCATGGCATCTCCAGCCTTGAGCAGAAATGTTTAGGGGTTGGCATCTGTAATAATCTGCAACACATTCTCTGTCACATCCATTTTCTTGCTAGAAATCCACAAAATATGTCAGCCTCGTCAAACAGGGTAGGAACCATGTCCCTGGAAAGTCTCAGAGTTTGACTGCACATTTTAGGAAGAGTTTTGCCAGGACTCAGAAGCATCTCGCAGAAGGGAACACATCAGGACGCAGCAAACTTTAATTCAGCGCCTAAAACTTAATAATAAAAAAATTACTATTCGTGTTTTTCTATGAACATTCCACTAGATGGAGCTCTGAGTTCATGAACAGGCGAAGGCTGAGTCGACTAGCCAGCTGCTTCTCGTTTCCTTTGCTATTGAGTTGAAGAGAAGCACAGCCTCCAAAGAGCAGGTGATGGTGCTTCCATCCCCTGACTGACTACTCCCCCAGGCATGCTCATGCCTTTTGATACATGCAAGGTGAGGGAGAACTGGTCCTCATTGTTTTTCACTATCAGCCAGTCCTGACAGCTGGGAGTGAATGGGCATTGGCGGAAGCTGGAGTGAAGCATTTCAACAGGTATTGGTGACCTGGAGAAATGCTCTGTGTGCCTTGAAAGCTGGTCTCTCTCTCACCCACAGAAGATGGTCCAATAACATATATTACCTCCCCCACCTTGTCTCTTTAACAGATATTAGTGTTAATTCCAAATCTCAGAGAAACAGTGATTTCCTGATCATTTCATTAGGCAGGTTTAACAGCGAACAAAGAACATTTCCCAGCAGTTTATTATGGCAGCTAATTTGCATCTGGAGGCCAAACCTCTCAATTGTCCCGGCTTCCACCCCCAAGATTCCTGTCCCACTTGAAGCAAAACATTTCCCATGTTCACAGCTGCCCAGAGGAGGGGAAAGGAAAAAGGGTAATTTCCCGGGGCCCGCCATATGATAGGGACCCCAAATTGAGGGGCATTGAGACCTGGTGCACAGGGTGGCATAGCCACTCAGGTTTGGCCTGTTTGCCCCATCTCCATTTACAGATGGGCAACCGGGCCAAATTTGATTAGCATTTGAGTATGCATTAGGTCACGATGCCAGTCAAATTTGGCCTGACCCAGCTTCCGTCTACGGAGGGGTAGACAAGCCAAACTGAAGTGGTGCTGCTTCCCGCTTAGTCACTTGAAATGTTGGGAAATATTCAGAGATGATCATGTACCTAAAAGCCACAGGGCTTGTCTTTCCTGCAGTGTTAGCTCACGGTATCACTCAAGTTTTGCCACTAACCAGACTCCCCTTCACACATCAAAAATCTCTAACTTGAGTTAAATAGTGATTGTTTAGCGAAAGTTCGATGGCCTATCAGAGGTGTGCATGGGGCTGTGTGTGTAACTCATTTACTGCTGCTGCTTGAGCTAGTAATGGAGGGGGGATGCGGCAGCTTGAGTTACTACAACAACTCATGCATGTGCTAATCCAGTCACACTGTGCTGCTAATCGTTCTGTGCAGAGTCTTGTCTCGCAGGGTGGTTGCTCTCGCTCCAGCTAGAGGAGTTAGTACTAATTTGAGCCAACTCTTGCAGCGAAGAAAAGTCCTGGAAGTAAAGCTGTGACTAGCTGCAAAGGCAGGGCCTAACCATTCCTGCCAGGTGGTTTGGCCGGGGTGAAAGAACAGTGCCGCTGACCTCACTAGGCCTGTCTGCAGCAGACAGGTTTTCACACAACATGCTCTCCTTCACCTTTTGGAGAAATTTCACGAGTTTAAAGAGAAAAGGTGGGTGAGATAATATTTTTTATTGAACCAGCTGCATTTTGTGAAAGAGACCCCCCCCCCCCCCGCCACGGGGTCCCAGGGCTCGGGCTCCAGCCTGAGCCTGAAGGTCTAGACTGCAATTTTACAGCCCTGAGAGCCTGCGTTAGCTGACATGGCCAGCCGCGGGTGTTTAATTGCTGTGTAGCCATACCCACAGCGTCACAACTAAATACAAGGTGGAACAGATTATTTAGCATAAGTAGTTAAAACATACTCTAAGGGAGCCATTCAAGGTGAAGTGGCCATTAAATATGGGCTAAAGCGGGACTCAGTGTCACTCCAGTTTGGCTTGTCTACCCCTCTGTGAGGTACACCACATGTTGTGATGGGCATGTGTAGGACCCATAGATCTGGTAAGATGTGTTGGGAGGGTATTGATCATTGTAGCAGTGGAGTTATGTCTATAGGTTTTGCATCTGTTGTTATGGCAGGGTCTGGTGCCACTTTGAGTTGGTGTGTCCTGATCTGTGGGGAGCTTACGTTGGATGATGAGCTTGGTGAGGTTGGAGGGTTGTTTAAAGGGGTTCAGGAAAGATGTCTTTCAGGAAGTAGTCCCCATTGAGTATGGGTTGTAATTGTTTAGTGATATCCTGAATGGGTTCCAGTGAGGGGTGGTAGGTGACAACTAGGTGTGGATGGTTGGAGAGTTTTTTTTCTGTATTGAAACAGGTTCCCTGGGGGTATTCCATGATGCAAGCTACTGATGAAATGTTCTTTTTTGGTGAAGGTGCTTTTAAGAGTGTTACCATGTGTATCCTGGACTTTCTCCTCAGAGCTTATGCTGTGGTATCTGAGATTTCTTGGTGTGTTTGGGGTGGTACTGAATCTGTGAAGGTAGACATGGTGATCTGTGGGTTTTTGTATGGAGTGGTCTGTAAGGTTGCATTGTTGAATCTGATCATGGTGTCCAGGAAGTTGGTGTGAGAATGTTCTAGAGAGAATCTGATGGATGGGTGGTGATTGTTGAACCTGTGGTGGAAATCTATGATGGCATTTAGGTTATCTGTCCAGAGGATGAAAATAGCATTGATGTATCCCAGGTATATCATTTATTTCATGGTGCAATTGTCCAGAAACTCTCCCTCAAGGGGGCCCATGAAGAGGTTGGGATATTGAGGAGCCATCCTAGTACCCATGGCTATACCCATGGTTTGGACAAAGTGTTTGTTGTTGAATGTAAAATTGCTATGGGTGAGGATGAAATGGAGGAGTTTGGCGATGTGTTTGGGGTGGATATCTGAGGATTGTCCATTATCTTGTAAATATTTGAGGCAGGCAGCAATGCCGTCATTGTGAGGGATGTTGGTGTATAGGGAAGTGACATCCATGGTGGCAAGGATGGTGTTTTGAGGGAGGTTGTTAATGTTGCGGAGTTTATGAAGGAAGTCAGTTGTGTTCTGGAGGAAGCTGGCCCTTTGTGTGGTGAGTGGTTTGAGGATGATTTCTATGAGTCCTGATATTCCTTTAGTCAGAGTGTCGTGGCCAGATATGACAGGTCTCTGTCTAGGTTCCCTTGTTTGTGTATCTTGGGAAGCATGTAGAAGGGCCCTGGAGTGGGTTTGTGAAGGATAAGGTTGTAGAGTTTCTCTTGGAGTTGTTTGGGAAAGGATTTGACAATATCCTTAAATTCCTGCATAAAGTATGATGCAAGGTCTTCTTTGAGTTCTTTAAAGCAGGTGGTGTAGAAGAGTTTTCAGTTGGCCTCATTGACATAGTCATCACAGGGTTGTTATTATCATATGGTTGCAGAGGTGTTAATGGGCAACTTCACCTTGAATGGTCCCTTAGGGTACGTCTATACTTACCCGCTGCTTCGGCGGCGAGCAATCGATCTTCTGGGATCGATTTATCGCGTCTTGTCTAGACGCGATAAATCGAACCAGGAAGTGCTCGCCGTCGACACCGGTAATCCTACTCCACGAACGGAGTAGGCGGAGTCGACGGGGGAGCCTGCGCGCCGCGTGTGGACCCCCGGTAAGTACCTTTTCATTCGAACTAAGATACTTCGACTTCAGCTACGTTATTCACGTAGCTGAAGTTGCGTATCTTAGTTCGAATTGGGGGGTTAGTGTAGACCAGCCCTTAGAATAAGTGTTATCCACTTATGCTGAACAATCTGTTCCACCTAGTATTTCACTGTGACACTCTGTTCCCAGCCCTGAAGAAGAGCTCTGTATGGCTCGAGAGCTTGTCTCTCACCAACAGAAGCTGGTCCAATAAAAGATATTACCTCACCCACCTTCTCTCTAATATCCTGTGCCCGACACAGCTATGACAACCCTACAAATGAGTTTAGAGGCTAAGATTATCTTCCTTGCCACCTTCCCCAGTTTCTGCAGACAGACTTGCCCATGGGGCATATTGACCAGCTTGTGTCAGCAGCCATGGAGCAGGGTATGGTAATGCTGATAAAAAATACATTATCTGGTGCAAACTGTTGTCCCAATGACATTTTTCTGAGGAGGAGGAGGAGAAATAAAAATATAGGAGCCTCTGGCTAAATGGGAGAAACTTTATTGTAAATGATATTTTCTGTCTACTTCTGCCTTCCTTATTCTCCCTTGTTTACAGTATTTAATATATGTATTACAGTAGGGCCAAGAGGCAACACCCATTGTGCTAGGCACTGTACAAACAAAGAGACAGTCTCCTTGCCCTGAAGAGCTCACAATCTAATAAACAACAGGTAGCTGTGAGAAACGGAGATGACACAGCACAAGGAAACCATGAGATGATATTAGTCAATATGAAAAACAGTGCGTCAGCTGCCTGACCAATGCTGAGTGCTTTGTAGTCACCGCAGAGGAGAGTGTGAAGGAGGAGGATGAGGTGGTTTTGTGAATATTTACGGGAGCTCCTTTCATGCATAAGTGGAGGCATAGGAGAAAGCACAAAGATTTTTGCTGGAACGTTTTCTTCAAAGCGAGGATAAAGGGAGTCTTATCTACTTTGTTTGGCCCCAAAAGTATTATCTAGTCAGCAACAGGAGATATTTATTTGAAATCCATCAGTCAGTTGCCAAGGAAGCAGTGAACAAACAAAACCAACATTGCGAATTTTGGTGAACCACATATAAAAACCGCCCATGAGCTCTCCCTGCTGTTAACTAACCGATATTATTGCTTGAGCTGTCAACTTGCTGTCAGGCATCCTTAAGGGAGACGAGGGTGCTCAGGCAGAGAATCAGACCAAGATCAGCTGCTCATGCTGATGCCTCCAGCATTAGAAATGCAATGTTTGTTAAGTAGAGAACGAATGACATTTCCTTTCCATTGCCCCTCTCAGATGAATCGCTTAGTATGTCCAGGTTGGAAGCCAATATACTCTTGTAAATAGCTTTGGGGAAAGCGTTGGGCACAGGATAAGAACATGTCCTTACTTGCCTACCAGATAATTATAGTCTCAACTTCCTGTTTAATCTCAACATCTTTTACACCATTATTACCACTTTATGGCATTAGTGAGACCATTACTGCAACGCCGGGTCCAGTTCCGGTGCCCACACTATTCAAAGGATACTGACAAATTGAAAAGGGCTCAGAAAAGAGCTGGGTGAATGTTCTGAGGTTTTGAAAACCTGCTTTACAGTGAGGAAGCTAAAATTAATTTTAGCAGAAGAAAGAGAAGCTGAAAAAGTGGCTTGATCAGCATCTCCGGGTACGTCTACACTGCAATACAAAACCCACGGCACCGAGTCTGAGACGCTGGGTCAGCTGACTTGGGCTCGGGCTGCAGGGCTAGTGTAGATGTTTGCGGCCAGGCTCTGAGACCCTCCCCCCTTCACGGGGTTTCAATGCCTGGGCTCCAGGCAGAGCCTGAACATCTACACTGCAATTGTATAGTCCCGCAGCCCGACCCCTGTGACCCCAAGTCAGCTGACCCAGGCTGTGCTGTGGGTCTCTTATCTCGGTGTAGCTAAAAGTGACTCCTTGGCATGGGCAGTGGGTATAATAAGCCAGGGGAGGCTAAGCCAAGCCCTGGCTCCACCTATGCTCTGCCCTCTCCCCCAGGCCGGTGCCCATGCTGGCGGGAGCTCAGCTCCGCTGCTGGCCAGAGGCTAGTGGGCTGGCACTGGGGGCCGGTGCTGAGGCCAGCCTGGCACTGGGGGCTGGTGCGACGGCAACCTGGCACTGGGGGCTGGCACTAGGACAGCCCAATGGCCCAGTGCTGGTGCTGGCTGGGGGCACTGGGCAGTTCGGCCGGGGCTCCTCTGGCCTTGGGGTGGGGGTTGCTCAGGGCTTTGGTGAACAGTGGGGGGCGGGCGCTAGGGGCTCCAGCGGGTGGGGGGCAGGGGTGGGGCCTTGGGTGCATGGGGCGGGGCCGTGTGGCTAGCCTACCTGAAGGGGGGGCTCACGCGCCACCCATGCTACCTGGGGAAGATATTTCTGATAGCAGGGGGCTCTTTAATCTAGCAGATAAAGGCATAACTAGATCCAGTGGTTGGAAGCTAAAGCTAGACAAATTCAGACTAGAAATAAGGAACATATTTTTAACAGTGAACATTAGAACAATTTATCTAGGAACACAGTGGATTCTCCACCCCCTGAAGACTTGAAATCAAGATTGGACGTCTTCCTAAAAGATATGCTCTGGGCTTGAGATGCTGTGGCCTGTTACACAGGAGGTCAGTGTAATAGTCCCTTCTGGACGTGACATCTATGCATCTACTCTTGATTTATTCTTGGTAGTGAACTGTTGCTGCAGAACTGCTCAATTTGGCTGGCAGTTTCTGGATGATGATAATCCCAGATTCTGTTTTTTCCCCCACACTCCACAACTCTTCCTTTCTCTAGAAACCAATTCTGTATGTTATGTCATTTGTTACACTGTACACGGGTAGTTTCCATTCAAACCCTCATTTTTCGATGGCTCATACTTTCACGGACAGATTCCTTTGTAGCAGAAATTCTCCATGTTTGGTTTTTACCCAGAGATTAATTTTTCGTATGTGAAAAGTTTGAGTCATGGAGCTTGAATAGACCACATAGGTCGTAAGGGGTGCAGCTATCATGAGGCAGGACTGTTAATTAAATGTGTGCCAGAAGCTAAACAGGTCCTACGTATGGCTTGAACTAATGGTGCATTTAGGGCTGGTCAACATTTTTCCTTCAAAACTTTTTTGCTAGAAAATTGGGTTTTAGATTAAATGAAAATTTTCATGGCAAGTGTCTGCATTCCTAGAAAATGTCAGAAAGCCCCAAAGATGCCGTTTTCCACTGAATTTTTTTGGGAGCAGGGTGGGTGGAGGCAGAGATTTGATTGATAAAGTGCAAATTTGACTTTTGTTTCTCAGACTAAAACTCCAAGTTTATGTGGCAAAATCTCCTCTTTGTTGGATCTCCTCTAGTTACACTAGAAACCCTCAACTTGCTGAGTCCTTGATTTCGCAACTATAATGTTGTATTAACACTCACTTTTGCATCTGAGATGCCTTCTTTGAATAACTCTGCTCAGTTATTTCTGCTCTGGGCTAACTCCTCAGCTACTGTAAATGGGTGTAGCCCCATTGACATTGCTATTCCATCAGGTTCCCTGTCCACGCAGACACAAAAGTCACCTTTGGACAGACACCAAGCATGGACAATGTCTACTACCAAAGTCATCTGTTTGGGCAAGAGAAATTTGGAGATGGATGTCAACGGAGCACTGTTGGTTTACTCCAACTGAGATCTTACCCTGTATGTTTAGCCTTTGCGTTCACTAGCTCTCAGGGGTTCCATTTGTCACATTCTGGATTCCTAAGTCCTGCACATTATAATGAACTACATCCAGGAAGATAAATTCCCTGCCCCAAAAGTGTTTTATGGCCCGCAGGCCAGATGGTGATACCCTTACTCATCCTGAATAACGCCTTCCTGCGCAGGTGACCCAATTGACGTCAGTGGGACTGCTCAGGGCGAAAGGTGCCATTCGGTGTTAGTCACTGTACCACAATGTGTCCCTAAGAAGACGAGCATAATACATGGCCAGCCAGCACACAGACTGCCAGCCACATCTAGGGCAAGGGAAGCGATCCATTTTTGTGGTGGTTTTGGGAGCTTTCATACTAAATAAATACACATCAGCTATACTCGCCTGCCCCTCACCCTGTCCGCTAGCAGCGATCAAGGTGTAGGCATCACACAAGAAAGGAGAGAGAGCTACATAATCTATCTTAACCCATAGACCAACACACCACCAACTGGGCTTGGCAAGGGAACGTCCTGCTGGGGGAGGTGCAAGCTGCCCCAGGCCCTACTCCACTGCAGCTGGCCCGTGGCACCCATCAAGTGGCTGGTAAGGAGTGTTGATTCAGTCCGTCTCCTCCACAGTGTCCAGGGCCCAAGCTCCGGTTTGAGGATAATATTCAGTTCCTGAAGTCGTGATCCAGCTTTCAGTGAAATCATTGATCATTGGCTCAGGCCCATGTGGCACTCTTTGTCCATAGATCTCAATGTGCTGGACAAAGGAAGTCCCTGTTTTATAGATGGCAGAACTGGGGAACTGGGGAACAGAGGTGAAGTGACTTGCCCAAGGTTGCCCAGCAGGGCAGTGGCAGAGTGGGAACTGACCCCAACTTAAAGTAATCCACTCTGGTGGAGAGGGGCACTGTACCACTGCCGACCCCCTCCCTGGAGGTGAATCCTTGCTTGGGTTCACTCTAGGGTGACCAGATGTCCCGATTTTATAGGGACAGTCCCGATTTTTGGGTGTTTTTCTTATATGGGCTCCTATTACCCCCCACCCCTGTCCCGATTTTTCACATTTGCTGTCTGGTCACCCTAGTTCACTCACTGCATCCCCACCCAGACTGCAGCCTCAGGTGAATCAAAATGAACATTTTACGATAGAGCTTTTGCATTTTTTTGGTGATTCCTGCAGCCTGCACCAGTGTTTGTTTTACAAGGGTGACATCAATTTTCTATCTAATAGCTTGGCGTTATACCATATTCAGTGACTCTGTCTATTAGTGCAGATAGGCCAACAATTTCCAAAAAGGTTCCTCTCTGATGAGAAACATTCTCAAATGATTTTTGACATTCTAAGTTGTAAGCACATCCACGGATGCCGTTAGCTCTAAAAGTAAGTGAAGTGACCCTAGAGGCCACGGTGCACTTTCTAAATGGAACTCTGCTCCTGTACATCACACAGCTCCTAAAGGCAGAGATCAGTCACTAATGGGGCTAGAGCTGAAATTTCTAGCACTACTGCTCTGCTATTGAGCAAGAAGAGCAGTCTAAAAGCCACCAGACCGTTCTCCTAAATCAACCATGGGTTCTTTTATACACATCTTCCAGCTGTGCTGATACATTATCAGGCTGACCTGTTAAGCGGATCTATAGTCCTGGTAAGTGTTTTTACTTACACACTACTCTTTTTCTATTAGTGCTTCCTAGGCTGCAATATCAATCCATCACTATTGCCCATCACAGTTTGCAGTGGGAGAAGTAACACATTTCTACCAAGGAGAAAGAAAACAAAGGGGAAGAAGAACACAGCTGGAACCTTCTTCTGTGCTTCTTTTATGAGATCAAGGGCTAGATCCTCAGCTGTAAATTGACAGAACGCAGTTGACTTAAATGAGGTTACACCAATTTACACCAGCTGAGGATCGTACCCCCTCATGTCTAGGAAAACTTGATTAGGTCCAGTGGATTGCTGACTTTCTCTTATGAAGAAGCTGTAAAAAGTTCTTTTCTTCTGCTAGTGCGTCTCTCCAGGGACTTGTTGGCAGAGAGAGTGGAATCTCTCAGCAATAATACTTTTGAAAGTTATGATGCCGGCAGAAAAGAAACACAAGGATTTGCACTCGGTAATTTTTTTTATGACAGGCCAGAACACTAAAAATAAAAATAACTGAACTTGTGCAAATCTCAAGGCACAATGAGTTTTCCAAGCCTGCTGAAATTTGGATGGCTGCAAATGGAGTCGACTGCTTGTTTTTTATCATGTGATGAATGATACTCTTTGATATCTAGAGATTAGGCTATAGTAGACAGACAAAAACCCTCACCTCAATATAGCTGTAAAATTTTACAGTTTGCATTGGGAGGCAGTGTGGTCCAGAGCTAGAGAACTGGCCTAGCATGCAGTAAAACATTCGTTCTAGTCCCATTTCTGCTACAGAGCTGGGCAAATAAATGACAGACTTTTTGGGACAGGGACTATCTTTCAGTCTTTGCATAGTGCCTAGGATAATGGGGCCCTGATCTTGGTGTGTGTTACTGTAATAAACATCATAATACAAATAGTCTGATGCTGGAAATGGCTAAATTGTCATTTATACTGGTTAATCCTCCAAACAAATGATTTGCTGCATTATGGGATATGCGGAGTGCTGCAGTATTGGTGGTTAATGTGGTCCAAAGCAAAGGCACAGGAAGTGATAAAGATTTACTAGGGCTAATGTGTACGAGATTGATGCAGTCTTTATCAGGCCAGTAGGTTATACTCTGTTGATGGGCTGAAGGGTTTGCCATGGTGTGGCAGCCTCACCTAAGGGAAGCAATGTTTACAAATAATTTTTTAATGAAGGCCTCACTGTATTTCCAATTACGGAACAAAAGATTCTTCAGTGGTGCTGCTGTTCTTTGAAATCTGTGAGGTTCAAGGGGCTGATTTTATTGAACACCTCATCAACCCTTGTTGAGTGCTTAATCAGTGTGGCGAAGTCTGGGACAGGCTGTGGGAATGTCCAATGCTACAAAAAAGCCTGTTAACCCCAAATCACTGGTAAAGGAAAGTTGAGCACATTCGTTTACGATGCACTCTCAGCTGATGAGTGGATTTAGGCAGGACTAGCTGGCTGTTCTGGCTTAGCAAGACTTTCTTGGTGGCTTTTTGATTTTGCAAAGGGTAGTCTGGGTCTGGATCCAAAATTGGTGAGGAGATGGTGATCTATTGGTACTGATTGAGGCCCTGACTTAAATGGTAATAGAAGCTGGTTCCGTTATTGTATGGTACAACTGAGCTGGTCACAACTAGCTGAGAATGAAGTCACTTATAAACAAAGTGGTCTGGGAGGAAAATGTGGAGGGAGAAATTACATGAAAGAACAATACATCTGGCTGATTACTGCTTTGCTGCTTGAGATGGGATTTCATTTAGTCACATTGCCAGTGACATTATGTACTGAATTCTGTCCATTGCATCTTCTGTTGCGCTAAGAGAGTTATTTCGATCTAATGAATAAACACAAGATGTTTCAACCACTTCCCACAAAGGTAAGTGCATACTCATCAAGTGTACTGCCAAATGAATGTAAATGAGTGAGATCTCTCTTTGTCTAACAATGACCATGGAATGTAGCTATAATTCTTTGTGTCTTTACACCGGGATAGTTTTCTTTCTAACTCTGACCCTGAATCTGCTCCCAATTTTAAATTTTTCCTTATGGCAGAGGTCTGTGCCTGGCTCTGATATCTACTTACTTTACTTTTGACTGCAAACCTTGCTGAAATACCCTAATCTGCCTTATTTCACACTGAATACACTTGCAGTCCATTAAAATCAAATTAAGAGGTTGGTCACTGGCTTAGTCATAGCATTCAACAGTGCCACACAGAATACCCAGATTCTCTACTGCTCATTACTCCAGCCCTCAACTGGTGAAACTCCATTGATTTAAATGGAATAACAGCAGCTCCATCTCCATCTCCAGCATCTTACTCCGCAGACAGAGGATGGGAGTGGGGGGCCCTGTGACTGCAACACTGTGACATTCTATAACTTGGGGGAGCGTACTGTAACCCCCATATTCCTCATTTTCACATAATCATGATCTTACATATCAAACATGCCTTGTAAGGTATCAGGGGAAAGGTTATGATCTGCTGAAAGTCATTTCTCTATCCATATATGTATATCATTAATGCATATGAAGTTATAAGAATTGTGTTGTATGGTTCTCACTAAAACATGATGTAAATTGGGGAAATCAGCCAGATATTAGCTCCCCAGAGGCAACAGCAAGGAAAGTAACCAATGCCCAGGAAGGGTGTCAAACAACCCATCAACAACCATTGTCCAGCAAGGGAACTACAATGCAATGACTCACCTGCATGAGGCCACAGCAGGGGAAGAGACTCAGTAATGCTCATCTGACTCTGAAGGGTGGGGGTGGGGCAAAGCCAAGAGGAAGGAAAGGACATGATAAAAGGGAGAGATGTTTGCCATGCTCTTCCTCTCTCTTCCACCTACACTTACAGACACCACACCAAGTGACTGATGCACTGATCAAAGGGGAGAGCCTGGCTGAAAAGCAATCAGCCAGCCTGTGGTGAGAAGCATCTAAGTTTGTAAGGACATTGAAAGTGTTAAGATCAGCTTAGAATGTGTTTTGCTTTTATTTCATTTGACCAAATCTGACTTGTTGTGCTTCGACTTATAATCACTTTAAATCTATCTTTATAGTTAATACATTTGTTTGTTTATTCTACCTGAAGCAGTGCATTTGGTTTGAAGTGTGTCAAAGGCTCCACTTCAGATAACAAGCCTGGTACATATCAATGTCTTTGTTAAATTGACAAACTCATATAAGCTTGCAGTGTCCAGTGGGCATAACTGGACACTGCAAGACGGAGGTTAGGGTTGTGTCTGGGACTGGAGATATTGGCTAGTGTCATTCGGTTGCAAGTAGCTGGGAGCAGCTTACATGCCAGAGGCTGTGTGTGAACAGCCCAGGAGTGGGGGTTCTCACAGCAGAGCAGGGTAAGGCTGGCTCCCAGAGTCAGGGATAGGAGTGACCTAGCAGATCACCGGTCTGGACAACACCAGAGGGGAAGTCACAAACACCTACAGCTGTTAGCAAGCCAGCCACTCCCACAGCTGATTAAGAAGCAGGAGTGATGCCAAAGATATTTAGAAGACACTGTGCAACCATACAAACACCAGCTTTCATCCAGTCGAAAGCAGACATGGCCTGTTGAGCCAAAGTCCATAAAACTGCAGACTCCACAAGGCATTGGCAGAAGATCAACACTCACTCCTTCCTGCTGCACTCACCCAGTGTATAAACCTGGGATAAGGAACACTTGGAAGAGGAGTATTTCAGCAGGCACTGGATGTATAGCTCTCCTGGTTTTATGAGCTCTCTGTTCTATGGGCACATGTCCTTTCTGGGCTGCCAGGCAAATGAAAATCAACATTTCCAAATGGCCTAGCACTGAACAGTTGGGCTCCAAAGGGACCCTTGTCCACTTGTCCTCTGTTAGGAGGAAGGAAGCCACAGTGTTGGCTGGGCCTTGGTAGAGAGACTTTTAAAGTGGGGAAAGCAGGATGATGAGGGATTTAGAGGGTCCCTGGGGCAAACATAAAGAAGCAATTAAAGGTCAAATGAACCCCAGTAATGGGTAAGAATGCCACTTGGTCTTCCACTTATTCCGTTTGCCCATATGCTGCAGGAGATCTTGGCATACATCTTGTATGATCCCATCTCTAGGCACAAGAGCCAATTAAGAAAAAACTAAATTTGAAGAGCCAGATCCTCAGCTGATGTAAATTGAAGTGTCTCCTTTACATCAGCCGACTCTCTGTCCCCAAGAACAAAGGACCTTTCCCTCCTGTTGAAGTCAGTGACCAAAACTTCCCTTGATGTTGTTGGGATCTGGAGTTGGTCCACAGGGATCGATGTCGAAATGGCACTTGCTGTATGTAATAACAGGCCACGCTGGGAAGGAGGTGCCAAGGGGCTGGGAATGGATACTGTGTTACTGGAGGGTGATATTCCCAGCTGCTTAGAAAATGTTCCTAAGTGGTAAAAGACAATAAGAAGGGCCAGATCCTGAGCTGATGGAAACTGGCATAACTCCATTGAGGTAAATGGAGGTACGCCATTTTACACCAACTGAGAATCCCCTCCACCAACCACACCAAAGTGGTAAAGGTGAGGTGATGGCCGCAGTCCAAAATGGCAGAATGTAAATGGCCAGGAAAGTGCTGACTCGGGAAGAGGGTAGAATTCTCACAGCATATATGGCTTCATTTAGTGTTGTGTGCATACTGACTCCCTCAACTGCTCGCACGCAGACTGCGCCTCGCCATGACATGCAAATTAGATCAGCATGATACAAAATATTTACTATCACGAGCAAATGTTTCCGGATGGGGAGTCAGTGCTTTGCTTTTTCAAACAGGGGTGATTTGTAAGAATGATGGTTTTTGAAAGAAATGTAGATTATCCTCCAAATAAACTGTGAAACTTCAACTTCAGATCACAGTCACCTTTAAATTAAATTGCTGATGAAGTATAAGAAGTGCTGCTGAGAAAAAGTGGAATAGGCTTTAATAGATCTGTTTGCTTAAAGGGATGCTTTTTTTGAAAATCAAGGTTTTTTTCCCCAGTTAATTCCTTAGTCAGTAGGAAAAGCATTTAAATTAGCAAAACCAAGTTTCTGCTTTGTTTGCTCTGAGCAGTGTTGTTTTATGAACAGATATGTATAATTGCATGGATATCTATAAATGGGGAAAATTGCAAAGAACCGAAATTACAAGTGACTTACTCTGAAAATGTAACAAAGTATTAATTAAATAGAACAGTAACTGGGCACATACACTCAGACATCAAAATCTGAGAGAAGAAATCCTGGCCCCATTGAAGTCAATGGCAAATTGAAGTCAATGGCAAAATCCCCATTGGCTTTAAAGGGAACAGGAGTTTGCCCTAAGTCTCTACCATTTGAGCTAAAGATAAACTCATTTAGCTACAAAGATGTAGCAAGCTGTTACAATGGTTTGAACTGGCTACTAGAAGGACACCTGACCATACATGCTAAGCCCATGTATTACAGAAACATCTCTGTTAAATAAGAACTGAGGGATTGCCATAGTGGACCTGACCAGTGATCCATCTTCTCTTCCAAACCCAAATGCTTTATGGTCCCAGTTTGGCATAGAATTAAGCATGTGTTTAAATTCCATTACAGTCAGTGGGATGTAAGTGGGTGCTTAACAGGGTGTCGAGTGATCCCGCAGTGCTTAAGGGGTTTGCAAGTGACCTCCTTTATTTTGTGTCTGATTCCAGCTGCCTGTGCGGAGCAACAAAAGTTTCACAGTGCCCCACTCAGAATCGCAGTCTAGGAAGTTTAGCCCTTAAAGGCAGAGTCCCCAATGCCACACTTATGTGCTTTGCTGAATTAGGGCCCAGAAGAGCCATATAACATACACCTAATGTTAAATGCCCACGTCCACTATAACCAAACTGCAATTAGTGTTACTGCACATACTCCGTTATAATCAAGCGCATGCACCAACCCAGGACTCAATAATGAAACAGATGCTGAAAATCAACCTCTATAACTATTAACATTAGTACTGATATTATTATGCATAATGTGGCCCAAATTCTGCCCTGGGCTATGGCTACTTTCTACCAGGATACAGGGATAAAGTGCCCCTAAAGCTGGCATAGCTGACCATGGGAGACCTACACCAGGAGCTGGCGTAATGGCTTCTATGCTATCCTGCCTCCCTGCAGTTACTGTAGGGGGTGTGGCTAGGTCTTCCCTGTACCCCAGTAATTCCTGACTGTCATGAATGTCCCTTGAGGCCATTGGCAGCCAGTATAATCTAGGGCAGCCTTCAGGCTGCTCTAAATGACACCGAGGGACTGGTTTGGTGCACAGAAGACCCAGGTTTCAGGATAGCATCCCTCCTCCTGAACTTCTGCATCATGGTGCTTGTTGTTTATTTATTTACTATTTGCACTGTGGCTGCATCTAGGAGCCCCAAAACACGGACCAAGACCCAATTGTGCCATGCGCTGGACAAATACAGAACAAAAAGACAGTCCTTGCCCCAAAGAGCTTACAATAGTTTTCCTCCGGACGTGCCTTGGAGGCTCTTTAGCTGCAGCTTGGGCTCCGGACCAGCAAGTTCCTAGACGTTCATAACACTACTGTGATTTTTCTCACAGGCCATGTGCAGCATGGGCCAGCCCACTGCTTTAAATGGCCAGTTTGAAAAGTTTGATCTCTTAGCTTGGCCTGCAGGCTAGTCCTCAGTGAGGCTCTGAGCCCATCAGGGTCGCTTCAGCTGGTTTTGAGTTATGCGTGAACACCAACCAAAAACCCGTAACCCTTTCACAGCCCAAAAGAGCCCATTTTATTCACTTCCTCACAACTCGGAAATAGATTTTCTCAAACGTTAAAAAAAAAACCACCACGTTTGGACTTGGAGCCAAGCAGGGAACATTTCTGCCAGAAGCCGTTTTTCAGTAAGTCACGACCATGTGAAAAGCGGAAGTAATGGAAGTCTCACCAGAGCTGAAACGAGAGCTTTAGCTGCAAGGGAAAGTCCTAATAAACTTGGCTAACAACTCCGCTGCCCAATTTATTGCTAACACAACATAAAATAGATTGGAATGTGAATGGGATTACCAGGCAAAGCGATCTGTCCGTGAGCATCTTGCAGGAGAGAATTTCCACACCGTTGCTATGTACTGTAATTCAGTGCAGAGCAAATGCTTGTAAGGCAGAGTTAAACTCCTTGGACGTCGCAGGCGATGGATATTCAGCCTCCGCATGGATGGTGAACAATAGTTATTTCTCTCTGCAGCAAACTAACCTGGTTGCAGTGTGGGTCTAAGGGCACCTAGGTGGTTATGATTCATTATATGTATTTCAGAAGTGCTTGGGTGCCCTAGTTGGGATCAGAGACTCATTGTGCAAAGACAGTCACTGCCTCGGAGAACTTGCGAGACCAGAGACAACAGGTGGGTGTACCAAACAATTGGAGGCAATGGGGGCGGGAAGGTGAGGGAAACAGTAATCAGAACATGTGTGTATGTAGGCCAGCTATGGGCTCACCCTGCTTGCCCACACAGGGGAGTAAGGATTCCCTTATCCCCCTGTACGAGCTACTTCCATCCTCCAGCCCCTGCACAAGGAGAGGGTAGCTTCCATTCCCATTGGCTCCGCCCATACCCCAACATGCTGATCCAGTGCATGTGCCAGCAATAGAAATGACTCTGCTTACTTCACGGAGCAAGGGGGATACAGAGGCTGAATCTGGAGTCCGGGGGTGTGTCTACATTGCAATTAGACACCCGCAGTTGGCTGGCGCCAGCTGACTCAGACTCGCAGCATTTGGCCTAAGGGACCGTTTAATTGGGGCTTTGGCTGGAGCCCAAGATCTGGGACCCTCCCACCTCACAGGGTCCTAGAGCCCGGGCTCCAGACCAAGCCTGAACGTCTAGACTGCAATACAATAATCCCTAAGCCTGAGCCCCGCGACTCGAGTCAGCTGGTCCGGGCCACCCGCAGGTTTTTAATTGCAGCATAGATGTACCCTAAGGCAGTGTTTCCCAAATTTGGGACGCCGCTTATTCAGGGAAAGCCCCTGGTGCGCCCGGCCGGTTTGTTTACCTGCCGCGTCTGCAGGTTCAGCTGATCGCGGCTCCCAATGGCCACGGTTCGCTGTGCTCGGCCAGTAGGGGCTGCGGGAAGTGGCGGCCAGTACGTCTCTCGGCCCGCGCCGCTTCCCGCAGCCCCCATTGGCCGGGCACAGCGAACTGCGGCCAGTGGGAGCCATGATTGGCTGAACCTGCAGACGCAGCAGGTAAACAAACCGGCCGGGCGTGCTAGGGGTTTTCCCTGAACAAGCGGTGTCCCAAGTTTGGGAAACACTGCCCTAAGGGTCAGTTTGCGCTGCCGTCAGAGGTATGATGGTGATCTAGCAATAGCAATGAAGGTGCAGCAGCTCCTTGAGCAGCTCCTTGAGCACACACCCAGTGTCCTGGGTGGGCTTGTACAGTCTGAGCTGCCACCCAGGCAGCCATGGTACCTGAGCTAGCCAGCTCCAAGCTAGCTCGGCATGGCTACGTGTGCTGCAGCCACCCCTCTGCTCGCAGAGCAGACACACCCTAAGTCACAACCTGGTCCTTGCCCGGCTCCTTATACAGGACAGCGCCAGGCCGCCCCTTGCTCAGGCTGGAGTGCAAAGTGCCAAACATGTCTCTGGGATTGTCCACGTGGGTTTGAGTCCGTTACATTTTACTTTAAAAAAACCACCAATTTTTTTTCTTTATCAATGAAGAGCTACAAGTAAACAAATCCGAGAGATAGCAGAAGTCCCGACTAACCATCTCCCTGGTCATTACTTTTAGTTGGTGGCAGGGGTGGGTGCTGAAGAGGGATTTGATAGGGCAGTGAGAGAAATTCAATAGCTATTTAACCGTTTGTAAACAACCCATAAAATCGTATTGACAAAAGGCCTATGGAGCACTCTTCAGTTTGGAACAACTGCTGGAAAATATATTTCCCAAGTGGAGGCTTCAGCTTTAAAGAATCTCTTATTGAAGTCATCAAAGAACATGGCAAACATCCTATCCGTAAACATGATATGTCAGACTGGATCTAGTTAATATGCTTATTTAACCTCTTTTGACACTAGCAGCCAGAAGCTTCTGCCTCTAAGCACTCAGGCATTTAACGTTGGGGCTTACTGTGCTGAAATCCCAAATCCCAACAGCAAGGGGGTAAATGGTAGTTCCTTTGAGAATGGTGACCCCCAGCTGCTTGGAAAACAATATTTAGAGGCACAGGAACAGGGTGAGGGACTGTTCGTTCCTGTGCTCTGCAGAAAGTGAGTTCCTAGCCAAAGATGTGCTGCATAGGAGTGTGCTGGAAGCAGTGTGTAGGAAACTATAAGAAAAGGAGGATTTTTTCCTGTATCCGAAGTGGAGGACACTAGCCACTGATAAAGGACAGGCTGGAACAGTCATCTGATCTGGTGTGATAACTCTGTTCAGGGGACCCAGGGGGACCTCTTGTACTATGAGTAGAAGCAGACCTGGCTTCATTCAATAGATAATGGTTCAGATTAATCACTGATGTAACACCATGAACTTCAGTAAGGGATGACATTGGCCCTGGCTGAGAGTTTCGACAGAGCATAAAGTGCATTGAAATTCTGGGGGAAGTGGGAGCCTACCTATCTCGGGCCCTTTGGAAAACGCCAGCCCCAGTGTTCTGACCCTGGCATTCATCGTCACTAGGCAGCATGTTTTCTAGGATATTAAGTGTGTTCTCTACTAATGCAACTTTTATACTGAGATGAATTTAAGATCAAATGAAGTTTTAAAAATGTAAATAGCATCAAAGCCCATCTTTTTTTTAAAAAAGCTTGCCTTCCTAACCCTGCCCCCCTCCAGATCTTCACAATCATCAAGCTGCTGAGACTGTTATCTGAATATGTAGGAGATGATGAGAACTTCATTCAATGAGGAATTTCAAAAGGTTAAAAAGGGAAGCAAGCAAAGGCTGCTATATTCAGAAAATCCTAGCACCAGGGGAAAAAAGGCAGAAACGTACAACTTGGTAAAGTGTTTGAATTGGGTGAATAGATGTAAGGGTTGGGTGGAAATGACACTGGTATATGGGCTTTATATGATAAAAAATAAGCTGAAACCTATAAGATCCCTATCCATCATGTAGGAAAAATACATTCACAGCACCCTTCAGTGCTGTACTGTATCATTCTGGCTTTGCACTGCCAAAGTGCATTCCCTGAAATGAATTACAAGACATGCAACAGGTGCTAATGACAAATGCAAACACCGCCCATCTGCATAGAGCAGTGCAAGTGAACAAGTTATTGTCTTGAGTGGCTAATACTTGAGAAACCCCAACTCTGAATTTTGCATGGAATTGAGCATGGTGCAAGGCTACTGGTACTGTCGCCAGAACCAAGAGTAAGAGTTTACAGCCAGGAAAGGGGACTGGGATGGATACATGGGTTGGGGGGATCTAGGAGAGGGGATCAGGAGGCCTGGGCAAGAGCAGGGGGCAGGAACAAGCGCTGGGAGGGGAAGCAGTGCAGGAGAAGGATGACTACATGGTTACAGAGGGAAAGACGTGTTATCCATTGCTGCTGATTCCAAGTGTTCAAAAATAATGAGTCAGGTCTCCAAAAGTCATGAAATTGGCTTAAAAATCATGAGATTTAAAAAAAAAAATTGGGGTGTTTTTATTTGTCTTCTGGTTTCTGCGCCCTGAGGGGGGTCACATCTTTGAAGTTTTCTCTGCAGCCAGGAGGGCTAGACTTCAGGAGCTGAGGCTTTAAGAAAAAACTTCAAATATCCAGGGCCGGCTCCAGGCACCAGTGTTCCAAGCAGGTGCTTGGGGTGCCAATCTGGAAGGGGCGGCAGTCCGTGTGCCGTCAGGGCGGTAAGCGCCGTTCGTGGCGGCGGGAATTCGGCAGCAGCTTGTATCTTCAGCTGCCTGCGGTGGCAATTCAGCGGCAGCTCTTCGCGGTGGTGGCAATTCGGTGGCAGCTCCTATCTTCAGCCGCCTGTGGCGGCAATTCGGCGCACTGCTTGGGGCGGCAGAAATGGCAGAGCTGGCCCTGCAAATATCACAAGACTCACAGTGAGATTGCGAGAGACGGCAACGCTGATTGTGTCTCCTCCACTCCCCCATTTCCATTTTCTTGTTGGCTCTCTCTCCTCCCAACCTACAGTTAGTCTGGTGAGTCTCTCTCTCCTTCCATTGGTCCCATATCTCTCTCTCTCTCTCTCTCTCTCTCTCTCCACCCCGGCTCCCTCCTAACCCCCTTTTTCTATCCTGTCTCTCTCCATGGGTAAGAATTACCTCTGCATCCAGGGCACCACTTAAATCCTATTTTAAGGGTTTAAATGGGATTTAATTGGTGGCCCCTTGAGCAGGTTCTTGCAGAGGGGAGAATTTCACCGCAGCTTAGCAGCAATGTCAGCGAAATTGAATATAATCTCAGTTTTTCAAGTGTTCTGCTCTACCACTGACATGCTGCTGTTAGGGCCTGATCCAGAGTCCATTGAAGCCCAGGGAAAGACTCCCATTGATTTCAGTAGGCTTTGGATCAGGCCTCACGCACGCAAGGAAACGAAGGAAATAGAAGCAAAGGATGATGCAGGGTCACACATTTCATACGTTTTCTGTCGCCGAGCTCTCCTGGGATCACTTTTTACTTACGTGATTCACATGAATTGAAAGCCCAGACTGACTCTCAGGGGGCTAGGAATCTCTAACCCAGTACTCCCAACGCCAAGATGTTTTTCTAAAATGTTGACCCCTGTGTTCTGAGGCCTGAAGTCACTCAAGATGGAGGGACGTAACGGCTTCGTTCAGAAATCTTTAAGCAGAATTTTAAAGAGAGAGAACAGTCACACTCCCAAAACGACGCTATCCAGATCGCCAGCACATTGTGACCTGGCCAGACGTTCGTGCTGCCGTCTCATTTCCAGGAGACTGATGAAGAAGGGATTTTTTCATTAATCACAAAGTCAATGTGGGCCGGCACCTGTTCCTATTGAAGTCAATGGGAGTACTGCAATACCTCCGAGGCCCATTGAAGTCATTGGAAAGATTCCCATTGACTTCTGTGTGATTTGTATCAGTCCTTGGTTGGGAACAGGCCCTTAAAAATGCATTTTCTGCAGTAAATACAGGAAGGTCAGAGTAGATTAGCCTGGCATAACCTATCCCTGACCTCAGAAATGATCAGGTCAAGATAAGGAAGGAACACAGTTGTGGCTGTCAGCCTGTCAACAGTCCAAGCGTTGACAACACTGTTGTGCTGATTGCAGGACATGGTAAAACTGTAAAATGTTGTTGGGCCCTGTGATATGGTCTCACGTGGTGATATCATGTAGCACTGTGGCGACAATATATGCCTCATGATGTGGTGATGTATCGCATGATGTCATAATGCAAACAGCTAGTCATGACAGGAAGGTTTTGTCTCAAAGAAGAGGGCTTAAAAAGTTCTCTCTCCTAGTTGCAACTGTGAAAAGAAAAAGATATATAAAAAAAGCTTAGGTGCCTAAAATAGTCTCTTGTTTGAGGTCACACAACCTCTCCCCATTGCCAAGATGCCAGAAGGAGCCTCGGGGAAGTCCAGAAAAAATGGGCTGTGGAAGTAGAAAAACCTGATGATATTCATAACCTACGATCATCTAGGAGCCTTAACTTCAACATTCTGAAGCTTTGTGACTGCCAGTAAGTGATGCTTGAAAAATGTGGCGCCAGGGATCTTAGTCACTTTTGTAGCCTTGGAAAATGCATCTGCTTTGGGAATCAAGCCCAAGACAGTTATTATCCACTGTGCAGAATGAAACTTCTGTTGGGAGCTTTTATGAAGGCAATCATTCTTCACAAATACTGGTCTTTTTATCACCTGGCTATAATGACTGTTCTTGGGAACGTACCAAGATATTATAGGGATGAAACTGAGACCAAGAAACCCGTGTAGGTCTGGCCCCTTTGGAGAAACAGTGTTTACAATTTTCTGCCAAGTAGTTGTTACCATTGTCAAGATGGTCACTGCCCACATAATAAAAAAAAATCTCCAGTGGAATGTGACCTCCTGGAGGTTTCTTTCAATTGTTGCTTAGCAGAACAGCATAGCTCCCAACTGAAATGTATGCCAAGCGACAATTATAACGCACCATTTGTCATTTCTGTAATTGATTCTTGTGCAGGACAGATACCCAGTGGGTATTCACAGGGGACTCAACGAACTCTCCCAACAAGAATGACATCATTGTGTGTGAAATGGGCCTGCTGCAGGCCAATTTCTGATAGATGGCTGTCTGTAAAAATGCATCGTTCAAAACACAGCTACCCCACACTGACAATGGGATTACAGTGAACAAACACAGCCACCGTGTTCCCAGCTCTGCATTTCCCACATGCGTTAGAAAGCTGTGCCCATGTGATAATTCAGAATGAAACTACACTGAAATCCATATCACTTGTGCCAATGGGAAGTATGTTACAGTGCACATATATTAACTTTTAGTTTTGGTCAGAGTCAAGATTTATTGTCTCTCCAGATACATATTGAGCGAGGTGAAGCCTCGGTCGATTAAGTTTGTCTCAGTCAATAAATCTAGGTGTTGACTCCAGCAGAATTCAGTGTCTGTTTATTATTCTGTGACCAGCATTCATTGACACTATCCTCCTAGAAGTGGGGTGTTTGGATGAGCTGACACCATTTAAAACTACAAAGAATATGTCAAGCTGTGTCATGAATTTTAGAAACTTTTGTGTCACACTGGAGTGGTGGAAGAAGGTTGGTTTGGGGCTCAGGAGCCTTAGATTCAATTCTCAACCTAGCCAGAAACCTCATGTGACCTTGGACAAGTCATGGGGCCTGAGCTGTGCAGTTCAGTTTAGATTATCATGATGCTTCCTTCTGGCTTTAAAATCTATGCTTCTCTGAATCTATCTTGTACCTCCAGTCCCCAGCTGTCAAATGGAGATCAGACATCCCTACACCACAGAGGTGTTGGGAGGGTAAAGTCACTTCAGGATTTTGAGGCACTCAGATTCTGTGATGATGGGCGACATAAAAGGACCTAGAGAGATTGTGAAACTTCATCTGAAACTGTTCAAAAGCCTTCTTAAAACTGCAGCTTGGTGGTATTTGGATCCATGGAGTCCTAATGTTATGAGTCAGTGGTTTTGACAAAATGTTGATCATGATTTCAAAAAGGATGTCTTAAAAATGTCAGGACAAATGGGTCCATTTCAGACATGTAAACAACTAGGACATGCTGAAATGTTCATGGACTTTGTCTTTCTGAGCTCTTCTAGAGATACATGAGATGTACGTAGCTATGAACCCGTGATGCCTTGTGAGGTTTTTTTTGTGTGTGTGTACTCTGTGTAAGTGTCTAAAAACTTTCCTTGTGATCAGAGTTCGGAGCCATTTTGTCCTCACATTTTGACTCTCTTTTTGCCCCACCACCCCCACAAATATGATTCAGTTCTGCGGTGATCTGGAAGCCTACTTTCGCTGGCTCCGACTCAAAGAATACTTTCAAGATAACACTGAACAGTGCACAGATACCTTCCCACCAACAGGACAAGAAGAAGAACTCCACATGGACTCCTCCTGAGGGTCGAAATGACAGTCTGGACCTATACATT
The DNA here is from genome assembly GCA_033296515.1 of Macrochelys suwanniensis. Lineage (NCBI taxonomy): Eukaryota > Metazoa > Chordata > Testudines > Chelydridae > Macrochelys > Macrochelys suwanniensis. Next base: position 61,287,841 of record CM065784.1, on the reverse strand, counting down.
GAATGCTTCCGCCGACGTGCACAGGCAGAAATTGTGGAAAAACAACGTCGCCTGCCTCATAACCTAAGTCATGCAGAATGCAATGCCATCCACAGCCTCAGAAACAACCCTGACGTTATAATCAAAGAGGCTGATAAGGGAGGGGCTGTTGTCATCATGAACAGGTCTGACTACCTAAAGGAGGCTGCCAGACAACTCTCCAATACCAAATTCTACAGGCCACTTTCCTCAGATCCCACTGAGGAATACACTAAGGCCTGGTCCACACTGGGGGGGGGGGGGATCGATCTAAGATATGCAACTTCAGCTACGTGAATAACGTAGCTGAAGTCGAATATCTTAGATCGATTTTAAAAGTACTTACCGCGGGTCCACATGGCAGCAGGCAGGCTCCCCCGTCGACTCCGCTTACTCCTCGCGCGGAGCTGGAGTTCCGGAGTCGACGGAGAGCGCTTCTGGGATCGATTTATCGCATCTAGACGAGACGCGATAAATCGATCCCAGAACATCGATCGCTACCCGCCGAATCGGGCGGGTAGTGTGGATGTAGCCTAAGAAACTGCACCATCTACTCAGGAACATTCCCTATGCTAACACAGGAACAAATCAACATACCCTTAGAGCTCCGACCGGGGTTATTCTATCTACTACCCAAGATCCACAAACCTGGAAATCCTGGATGCCCCATCATCTCGGGCATTGCTATTCTCACTGAAAAACTGTCCGGATATGTGGACTCTCTACTCAGACCCTACGCCACCAGCACTCCCAGCTATCTCCGTGACACCACTGATTTCCTGAGAAAACTACAATGCATCGGTGAGCTTCCAGAAAACACCATCCTAGCCACCATGGATGTAGAGGCTCTCTACACAAACATCCCACACACAGATGGGATACAAGCTGTCAGGAACAGTATCCCTGATGATGCCACAGCACAACTGGTTGCTGAGCTCTGTGACTTTATCCTCACGCACAATTATTTCAAACTCGGTGGCAATATATACCTCCAGACCAGTGGCACCGCTATGGGCACCCGCATGGCCCCGCAATACAGGTCTGTCGCATCTTACGCGCATTTAACATGCGCAAATTCAGCTTTGCGCGGTCGGCAAAAACAGAAAAAAAAAGAAAAATAACCATTTTAAAACGGCATCGGTACTGCGGGCAATTCCGTCCGCCATTCAACTCAATGGAGTCTCAACATACGCGGTTTTTCGCTTTACGCGTTCAGCGCAGAACATAACCCCCGCGTAAGACGCGACAGACCTGTATGCCAACATTTTTATGGCTGACCTGGAACAACGCTTCCTCAGCTCTTGTCCACTCATGCCCCTTCTCTACCTACGCTACATTGATGACATCATCATCTGGACCCATGGGAAAGAAACTCTGGAACAATTCCACAACGATTTCAACAGCTTCCACCCCACCATCAACCTCAGCCTGGACCAGTGTACAGGGGAAGTCCACTTCCTAGACACCACGGTGCAAATAAGCGATGGTCACATTAACACCACCCTATACCGAAAACCCACCGACCGCTATGCCTATCTACATGCCTCCAGCTTCCATCCCAGACACACCACACGATCCATTGTCTACAGCCAAGCACTGAGGTACAACCGTATTTGCTCCAACCCCTCTGACAGAGACCACCACCTACAAGATCTTCACCAAGCATTCTCAAAACTACGATACCCGCATGAGGAAATAAGGAAACAGATCAACGGGGCCAGACGTGTACCCAGAAGCCTCCTGCTGCAAGACAAACCGAAGAAAGAAACCAACAGAACTCCGCTGGCCATCACTTACAGTCCTCAGCTAAAACCTCTCCAACGGATCATCAGTGATCTACAACCCATCCTGAACAACGATCCCTCACTTTCACAGGCTTTGGGAGGCAGGCCAGTCCTCGCCCACAGACAACCCGACAACCTGAAGCATATTCTCATCAGCAACTACACACCGCACCATAATAACTCTAACTCAGGAACCAATCCATGCAACAAACCTTGATGCCAACTCTGCCCACATATCTACACCAGGGACACATCACAGGACCTAACCAGATCAGCCACACCATCACCGGTTCATTCACCTGCACATCCACCAATGTAATATACGCCATCATGTGCCAGCAATGCCCCTCTGCCATGTACATCGGCCAAACTGGACAGTCCTTACGCGAAAGGATAAATGGACACAAATCAGATATTAGGAATGGCAATATACAAAAATCTGTAAGAGAACACTTCAGTCTCCCTGGACACACAATAGCAGATTTAAAGGTAGCCATCCTGCAGCAAAAAAACTTCAGGACCAGACTTCAAAGAGAAACTGCTGAGCTTCAGTTCATTTGCAAATTTGACACCATCAGCTCAGGATTAAACAAAGACTATGAATGGCTAGCCAACTACAAAAGCAGTTTCTCCTCCCTTGGTGTTCACATCTCAACTGCTAGAAGAGGGCGTCATCCTCCCTGATTGAACTAACCTCGTTATCCCTAGCCTGATTCTTGCTTGCATATTTATACTTGCCTCTGGAAATTTCCACTACGTGCATCTGAAGAAGTGGGTATTCACCCACGAAAGCTTATGCTCCAATACTTCTGTTAGTCTATAAGGTGCCACAGGACTCTTTGTCGCTTTGTCCTCACAGTTAGTGCAGCGTGTCAGAGAGGAGACGCCATGCTGTCTCACTGAGCCTTGACTTCCTGGTTGTTTAATGTAATCAAAACTAAAAGTTGTTTCGACAGAAAGTACCTATGTCCCCATTCACCTCCCCAGTCACAAGATAGGCTTGGTGTAAATTTCAGTGGGTGGAGTATCTTCCTGATGATGGCAATCTAAACCTAAAGATTAAAACATATAGGCCAGACCCTCAAAGCTGGTGTCAACTAGCACAACTCCTTCAACTTCCATGGGCCTAGGCCAGTTAACACCAGCTGTGTATCTGGCCCAAAGTGAAGGGCAAACTCGATGATAGGAAACCCAGGTGTTCCTGATTATCTGGCAGGAGACGCCCAAGAAGAGGAAACCAGGGAACAGTGGGCAGTTTAAGGGCCAAATGTGACGAAGAAGAGCATGTTCAAACTGATGAGCAGTGCTTAAGCTGAAGTCCAACACTAAAACGCATTAGCAGGTTTTTAACACAGCATTTTGAGTGAGATTGATTTAACTAAATGCTTCCCTCACAATCCTGACTCTTGGGTTTCCTGATTAGCCAGGCATCACTTCTCCACCCCTCTGTTCTGTGACACAGGGTCCCAATCTCAGCTAAAGACGACAGACTTGACCCTGATGTGAGTAGCCGGGGGGTTCTGATAAGTGAGGTGCAGAGAAACAGGGCTACACACCACTGAAGAGGGAACATAAGGTTAATCTTGATACAGTGCATTTTCCTAAATTGGGGCAGACTTTTCAGATCTTGCCAACTCTCGCTTAATAGAATTACCCTGTTTCATTGCTCAGGGGGTGAGGGTCTGTGCGTTGGCTGGGGGTACTGTGGGTTGTTCGCACATTTCATCTGGAGCATAGTGCTTGCTAGAGTGCACTCAGGTTACTATGGCGACAGAGGGACGATGCTCCTCAGTATTTGCTACATAATACTTCAGAAGGAGGATTTAGAGAGGCAGAACAAAGCGTCGTAGGGAAGCATCAAACCTAATAAGTCCCTGGACTGAAAGAAAGCCAGACTTCTGTTTAGACACCATGGTGTTCATTCGTTTTGGGTCTGGGAACCGTTCCAGGTCTGAGCTAGGCATGTTCGTTATACCTCCTGTGCGGCGTTCAAAGAGGCCTCTACATTCAAATGACACCGTTTTCTCACCTGGCTGGAAAGAGAACCCACTGAGTGGAGAACAAGGAGAGAAAGCAGAGGATTTTTCTCATTCAAACAACATCCCTTTGTATCTGGTTTATAAAACATGAAGAAAACAGCATGAATATTGAGCAAGTTGCCAAAATGAACCACAAACTATCCCATGGCGTTTTTATTGAGCTGTGTGAATAGCAGCCGTAGATATGGTCTTGTTCAGCAAAGCAACAAGTGTTCAAAGGGCTCTTAGTCAAAAGATGCTGTTCAAGGTGTTTTTCGTAATATTTAAATAATGATTTACTCCCCGTCGTTGTCATTTTAATGCCCCCCTTGGATGTTGGGAGCTGACATCTGTTTCTTTTCCTTTTTTTAAAGCAGAGTTTTTAAAAAGGAAGCCACAAAACATGTTTGCTACCCAACAACAAAGAGCAAACCAGCCTCCGACATGGAGCACAGCAAAACCTGAAACTGATCAAGCTCCAGGAAGTGATTTAAACTTGGCAATATGCTCACCTCTCATGGCAAGGAGGTTAGGAAAGGGTGAGGAAATTTAGTAGCATTATTCTCTGTACTACAGAAGAGCCCCAGGATCTCCAGGGGTTGCTAGCTTTGTCCCCTGCTGCTCTGAAGGGGCCCCATTGACACAACCCCAGCAGCGGATGCTGTGTGTGTGGGGGGGGGACTCTTGCTGTCAGCACAGTCATGGCCCTGGTTGGGTGGGGCTGGCAGTGTCACTCCACACATAGGGTGAGTTCTCCCTCCTTGGGAATGAAGCCTTGAAGATGGAAAGTAGGGGTTGGAGGAGTGTCGAGGCCCCAGCCTGCCCAAAGAGGAGTGGTGATAAATTGCTCTTGTGTGAGTGGCCCCTCCGTTGCCTCCACAACCAGGGGCAGGGCCATGACACCCATCTGGGGTGCCTCGGGGCCTGGATTGCGTGACCTCACCCTGCAGGATGGAGCTGATTGCTAAGAATCCCTGGCATGGTTATTCAGAGGCAGGCGTGCGACGAGCTGTGTGGTAGGCGACGTGGCGATAACACCAGCTGTATTTTTTTCCTTCAGACTGTCTCTATAATTGTTACCTTAGACTCTGCTATCTAAAGGAAATGCCAGACTTTACATTATCCCTGTGAAGTGCTCTGACAGGCTGACAAGGAGCTTTTGGGTTTTTTTCCCTCGCTTTTCTCTGTTAACTCTTTCAGTGCAGTGTGCAGTGGCACTTCCATGAGAGACGAGCGTTAGGACCAGACGATGGTGAATATTTGATTTTGAATGATAGACTTTGTGCCCGTCTAGAAGCGAATCTACGGGGCCCCCTTGTCCTAGTCAGGGAATGTGGCTGTGATGCGCTTTTTGGTGCCCACGCAGCTTTGTGTGTTGGTTGTGGCTTCTGTGGAGGGTGTGATACGGGAGGGCCAGGGAGCAGCAGTAGTAGAGTGTGAGAGGGGAAATATATAAGCCCTAGGCTAATTAAGGTGTGGTTCCCTGGAGACTAGGGAGGGTGGCTACAGGTTAATTGGAGCACCTGCAATCAGTCAATTAAGGCCCTCTCAGGAACCTAATAAAACCCCCTGCTTCAGGCAGCCAGAGGAGGAGGAGGAAGGAGTTGGAGCAGAGTGGTTTGGAGTTAGAGCAGAGAGCAGTTTGGAGGAGTTGAAGCAGAGTGATTTGGTGGTGGAGCACTCCCTCTCCACTCCCCTTCTGTGGGATACTAGTGGGACAGCCGATACCCCAGTTCAGGGACAAGAAATGGCGCCCTGAAACTGCCCCCCCACAAGAAAAGAAAGCGCGGGACCCATCATAGTAGTGCTGGCAATTTGCCACAAGGGGGTAATAGATTGTCGGGGTGGAAAGGTAGAGGTGGGGAAGGGGGCAGGACATGCCCACAAGGAAGATGATGATGTTGCCAGAGGGTGATAATGCTCAGAACTGCTCTCCAGTATAAACATCAAAGGCGTGATTATGGAGATTGTGATCTCTTTGGGGCAGGCACTGTCTCCTTGCTCTGCGTGTGCACAGTGCCTGGTACAATGAGTTCCTGGTCCAGCCCTGAGGCTCCTGGACACTATGGTAATGCAGATAATAATATGAGGACAGAAGCTGCCGGGCTACACACAGTGTCTCAGTGTCCCAGTAGCTGGAATGATTAGCTCAGTTCTGAGATGTTGCTCCTCGCCTCCCTTTCTTAGCATTGACTCTGCCCTTCCCATCTAGGTATCAACCCACCTCTCTCTGTGGTTTTATTTACACTGTGAAACAAGTGATGTTTGACTGTGGCTGAACTGGAGTATAACATGGTTTGGTCCAGCTGCGTGGTGTATGGTTGGCTTTGTTCACACTAGATTTTGGGGCGGGGAGGGGAATCTCCCACGAGTGCAGCTCCACCAGTAACAGTGAAGGTGCTAGTGTAGACAAGGCTCAGCAGGCCACTAGTGTTGTGACTATTGTGTCATCTAGAGCTGCTCCAAGAAGGGTTAGAGGACAAGGTGGTGAAGGTAGAAGTACCTGTCTCCCCTAGCACTACATTACCATTGCTGGTGGTGGGTCTGCACTGATGGGAGACTGCCCAAAAAAGACTAGTGTAGATGCAGCCAAAGTAGCCAAGCCAGGGAGAGAGCCTGGTAGGGACTTAGGCTTGCACCATTCACACTGACTGGGCAAACTGGTTTATAACCCAATTCAGCCACAATCCAGTTAAATAGCCATTGTTGAACTTGATTGCTTTGGTGTGTGGAGGAGGAGCAGGCAGCACTACGCTCATCTCCAGTTCCCCTAGCTGGAGCCTCTTCATTTTCTCATTCCCTCTGCATCACTGGCCCGCTTGCAGTCAGCGGGGGTGGCAGGCTGCAGAACGCTTTGAGTGCCGTTCCCAGTTGCCCTTGTGATACAGGAGGGCCAGGGAGCAGCAGTAGTAGAGTGTGAGAGGGGAAATATATAAGCCCTAGGCTAATTAAGGCGTGGTTCCCTAGAGACTAGGGAGGGTGGCTACAGGTTAATTGGAGCACCTGCAATCAGTCAATTAAGGCCCTCTCAGGAACCTAATAAAACCCCCTGCTTCAGGCAGACAGAGGAGGAGGAGGAAGGAGTTGAAGCAGAGTGGATTGGTGGTGGAGCAGAGAGCAGTTTGGAGGAAAGCAGAGGAGAATTTGGAGAAGTGCTGTGGCGGGCTAAGAAGACCAAGACCTTAGGTAAAGGGATACCTGGCTTGTGCAGAGGGAAGGCAGGAAGCCCCACAAGCAGGAGAGGGAAGGAGCCCAGGGGAAGGTACCACTAGTACAAGTGGTTTACCCGCTAACCTAGGGCCCCTGGGCTGGGACCCGGAGTAGAGGGCGGGCCCGGGTCCCTCCCTCTCCATTCCCCTTCTCTGGGATACTAGTGGGACAGCTGATACCCCAGTTCAGGGGCAAGAAACGGTGCCCTGAAACCTCCCCACAAGAAGAGAAAGCGCAGGACCCATCATAGTAGTGCCAGCAATTTGCCACACCCTGTACGTGAATGGAAGCAAAGCTTTCTGCAGTGTGTTAACACTATTGCTGGTAATCTGCCAGTGGGTGGAAAACAAACAGGTTCAGGGTGTGTAGGGACAACAGCGGTACTGCAAACTGGCAGGTGGCACTCGAAAACAGAGACAGTGGAATTGCAGGAATAATGAGCCAGATCCTCAGCTGGTGTGAACTGGTGCCACTCCATTGGCTTCAATAGAGATATGCCAGTTCACAAAAGCTAATGATATCACCTAGCTCTTATACCCTGCCTTTCATCAGTAGATCTCACAATGCTTAACAAAGGAAATCAGTATGATAATCCCCAGGCCACAGATGGGGAAATCAAGGCATAAATTGGGGAAGTGATTAACCTCTGGTCACCCAACAGGCCAGTTGTAGTGCCAGGAATAGAACACAGGTCCCCTAAGTATGAGTCCAATGTTCTATCTGCTAGGCCAGTGGTCACCAACCAGTAGATCGCGATCGACTGGTCGATCATGGAAACTCTGCCAGTCGATCGCAGTCTCCGGCCGCTAAAAGTCCGACGGCGCAACGGGGCTAAGGCAGGCGCCCTACCTGCCCTGCCCCCGCGCTGCTCCTGGAAGTGACCAGCAGCACATCCCTGTGGCCCCTGGGCGGGGAGGGTGGCAGATGGTCTCCATGCGCAGGTCCTGCCTGCAGGTACCACCCCTGGAGCTCCCATTGGCCGGGAACAGGGAACGGCGGCCAATGGGAGCTGCAGGGGCGGTGCCTGCAGGGAGGGGCAGCGCATGGTGCCACATGGCCCCCACCCAGGGGCCACAGTGATGTGCTTCTGGCTGCTTCTGGGAGCAGTGTGGGGCTGGGGTAGGTAGGGAGCCTGCCTTAGCTCTTCTGGGCCGCGGACCGAGGTAAGTGCCGCCCAGTGGGAGCCTGCACCCCTCACCCTTTTCCACACCCCAACCCCTTGCCCCAGCCCTGAGCCCCCTCCTGGAGCCAGCACCCCATGCCCCCTCCTGCACCCCAACCCCCTGCCCCATCCCGGAGCCCCCTCCTGCACCAAACTCACTACCAGAGCTTGCACCCCTCACCCCCTCCCGCACCCCAACCCCCTGCCCCAGCCCGGTGAAAGTGCGTGAGGGTGGGGGAGAGTGAGCGATGGAGGGAGTGGGGCGGGGCCTCAGGGAAGGGAAGGGGCCTCAGGGAAGGGGCGGGGTAGATCCTGGGTTGCACTTAAATTCAAAAAGTGATCTTGTGCTTAAAAAGGTTGGAGACCACTGTGCTAGGCCATGCTGCTGAGGCTCTGGCCCACTGCATTTAAGTGGTGCAATCTAGGTACAACACAAACTCTGAGTAGAGCCATCTGCTCTCTTTGATACACTACCAATGATGCCACTGGTGGTCAGAGAGATGTGAGTTGTCTCTCATAGTCCATTGGAAGCTGATTGGAGTTGTAGCCAAGCTATTGGCTTTAATGGATTGTGGTAGAATTGTGACTGGGTGTGAAGCTGAGAGGTAGCCTGGGGAAATACGAATTGGAAAGAAAATAACCCCAGCTGGGTGATATATGCATGATCTTTTCAAGACTGAAGGGCTGTTTTGAGAAGGAGCAACAAGGCAAGAGTTAAAGGAAAATAATAGGTAGAGCTGGTTGGAACCCAGAATTCTTGTTCTATAGGAAATTCTGGTATTTTAATTTTTCCCCATTCTGATTCTAAATGAAAATTCAAAATTTCTTGCAGAATGAAAATTCCAGAATTTTTTCAGAAACATCAGAATGACATTTGGTTTTGACGTTATCAATTTGACTTGACTTTTACATTATAATATAATTTATGATATAAAAGTTGAAATATTTTGACTGTTCTACGATAAAATATAATGTGACATAAAAGTCAAAAAGATAATATTGAAATGCAACATTTCGATAGTTGAAATGAAATAGCTTTATTTAAACTAATCCTTTTGATCATTTTCTGTTGAAAATTTTGACAAAGTCAATACATTTCCATAGCCCTAATGGTAACCAAAGAAATGCAAAGTAAATAAAGATATTAACCTGGTAGGCTACCAGTGCTAGATATCTCTTGGTACTAGGAGAGAAATTAATACACCACAGTTATACTTGGAAGTGGCATAACCACTCCTCCTCCAATCATTGCTACTATTGGAGGTGCTGGGACCATACTGTTGCCCCTTCTGCCCAGTGGGTATATGAAATATATCTGTGTCCACTGCCCCCAAATTGCTGCTGCTACAATTGCCCATTAATTAATCATTCTGCTGTGTTTGCATCGTTATACAGCTCCCAAGAATGAAAGTTCACTTGCTGCATGCTGTGTGTTACAGTCACGGGTTTTATAGTCACAAATGCCATCATGTGGCCCCTGATACCTCCAGCCACCAAAGGTGGTGGGAATAAATATTAGGGAATGGTTATTCAGTCTTACGTGTAAAATCTGTTCTGCTGTCTGGGAGCTTTCTCCTGGGTAATCTGAGGCCGTTACAACAGCAGTTTGGATGCAAATCCAAAATTAGCAAATAAGCAGAAAAAAATCATATATCAGCTTCTGGCCTCCCGATCTATCTTGAAACATGTCGCAGATACCTTGTAGCCTCTGCTGCTAATTTTTAATAGCAATCTGTTGTGACTTCCAAATGAGCAGACCTCTAGGCAGACTCTCTTCCTGACTCATTAACATGCCTGACAGTGTTCATTAGACACAGGCACCAGGAGCCAAAACACAACAAACAAGTCTGTATGGACCTTTTGGGGTCAGAAGCTGCACCCTGTGACTTTGAGTAAAATCGGTGGATGACATGGTGGCTTGCTTCTGGCTCTGTCCTTAGGGGCTGGGGAAGAAAACAACAGTGGCTAGATGGTGTCACTTACTCTGTAGTTGACATCTGCACCAGAACCAGTGCAAATCATGAACACACTCTCCTCATCTGGAAGACTTTTAGCAGTTCAGAGCATGGGACTAACAGCCTGGATGGCAGAGTGACCAAGAAACACCGGCACTCAAAAGTGCGGAATTTGTGGAACATATATTTATAGTATCTCTGGGGTGGGATGTGAACCTACATCCAGCTCATGGAGTCGGGGTGTGGATGAGTGTTTTAGAACAAGGCTATCCCATCAGTAGGGCTGCTGTGCATGATGGTTTGTTACTTGCACTCCAAATAGCCCAGGCCGTGGTTCTCAACTTTGTCCATACCACAGTTCCATAATACAAAGGAAAAAAGCTTTGGGACCTGCCTCCCACCTAACCATAAGGGATCGAGGGTCATCGCCCCCCACCCCCCAAAACCTGTTTTCGAGCCCCAAGTTGAGAATACCTGCAATAAAGGGAAGTGGGGGTGAGGCGAGTGGGTGCAGCAGAATGATGAAGATGAACTGGCGTCTGGGGAGGACACTGGGTGTACACTCAGCATGCACTGAGAAGCACTGAGCAGCTGGTGGTGAGGGACAAGGCGTTGTGCCCACAGGTCAGCTCTTCCTGGTGCTCAGGTATGTCTTGGGATAATGAACCTGGCTGCTGCACCTGCCATTTGCACTTGACTTGTGGCCCTGTGCCCAGGATAGCCCTGTCCACACCTTGTCTCCTACCCCACATTTCTCTCCCTCCATCCCAGCAGGCCACCCTCCTCTCTGCTACCTAGTGCACATGGAGATGGAACATTGTGGCGCACACCGCACATCTCAAAGCCGTGTGTTCAGTGCTAGTGCTTTGCCTCGCCACCCCGCCTTCATCAGCACTCGGCAGCCCACGGGATCAAGCCCTGGGAGGGGACAGTGTATGATTTTAAACCTTGTCACCTGGGGTCCCCAGGATCTGAATGTGCATGGGGAAGAGCAAGAGGGTGACACAGCAGTGGGGGCCAGTGTTTGCTAGTTGGCTGGAGGTCGGAAAGCTGTCCTGCTGCTTTTGCTATTTAATATCAATCCCGGCTGAAAACGGTAAGTGGCGCTGTGGCCATCCTGTAAACAGACTAAACAGTAGGGCAGAGCAGCCCAGTCCAAGAGAATTACCTTCTACTGGAATCCTGAACTTTCCCAACCACTCAGTGCCACATCACATTGTCATGTGCGTCAGTATGAAATAAAAGGCATAGCTCCTCCTTCGGCCCTAGAGGAGAAGGCGAACTTGCTGGCAGTTCAGAAGATGCACTGTTGGGCTGCAAATTACCGATGTTGAGACAAAAGGACTGTGATCCTGAAACAAGGACCCGAAGGAGAGGAAAAGGATGGACGACTAGGGGAGGACAGCTCAAAGGACGTATCCCCCACAAAAGAACAACAAGAAAGACAGGACAAAATGTCCAAACCGTGATGCCTATAGTTAAGTTCCTATATCTACATTAAGGGAGGATTTTCAGAAGTGCTTGGTGTTGATCTAACTGTGCTCCCATGGGAGTTTTATCATTGTATTCAGTGGGAACAATTTATAACACTTACTAGTCACAAAGGTGGCTTCTGAGCCCTCTTGAAAATCTCACACCAAGTTACCTCGGTCAGGGTGCCAAGATGCTACTCTTGGCTTTGACAGTGACTCACAGGGTGACCTCGGTCAAGTCACATCACGTCAACTGTGCCTCAGTTCCCCATCTATAAAGTGGGCATAAGGATACTGCCCTTCCTTTGGCAAGTGCTTTGAGATCTTTGGATGAAAGTGCTATGTAAGAACAAAATATATTATATATTTATTTATTATTCATGATTTATTACATAAAATAGCCTGGTTTTTCAAAGGTATTTGGCACCTATAGCTCTCATTGGCTTCAACAGAATTTGTCTGTGCGCAGCACTTCTAAAAATGAGGCCATTGATATTTAGGTGACTAAATATGGATATAGGAGCCTAACTCTGTATACTCAGGTTTGAAAATGTGGCATGAGCTTCTGTGACCCAGGATCTGCAGCTCAGGGGAGGGGGTGGAGAAGGTGTCTTTTTAAGTCACCTTTGCACCCTCCCAATCCTGGGCTGCTTCAGAGGCTAGGAAGGCTCTGGGCATAACATAGACATCCCTAGGAGCCTAAATCACTGCAGCCTACCTGACGCTACTCTATGGACCACAACACTGTCCACAGTCTCCAGTTGCTGTGTTCCTGTCCTGACACACCCCTCCCCCCCACACCCGCTATGCCAGGAGATCGGTGGAAGACAGTGTATGGTTGTCTCTGCAGTGTCTGACCCAGGGAATCCTCCCCTGGCTGGAGCATGGGCTTTGACGCCATCCTGGCCCTTTTATGTGACCTTAAAGGGCTGGGGTAATGTTGAGGATCTCACTGTTGGGTCTTGGTTCCCATAATCTAGCTAGAGTCTATATCCTGTATTGGACAGTTCGAGCTCTGGAAATAGGCAATTAACAGTGAGTTTCTCTGTGTAGCGGATAATAGTCAAAACATCTTGAAAACGATTCGTAATGAGAGGTTTGAGAGCCACCGTTGCCACACACACACACAGACAGTGAATACTGTCATTAAGAACTCTTTGAATGACAGTCTCAGCAGTTCATTATCCTGGATCGCTGCTGCTGGTGGAAAAAAATAGGTGTGTGGGATTTTTTAATAATACTCTTTCAAAAGTCATTTTCATGGTAAAGCGAAACAAAATAAGGGCAAGGTCCCACCTCCCCTAATGCATTCCGAGGACTGAGCGTGTGACTCTCACGTAAAGCAAGCACCCACTCACAGATAAAGGAGCCTAATGGGGAACACAGCGTCATGACACAGGAACTAGCAATGCAGACCAGACATAGGCCCCATTCTCGGCCTTGACACCACCAGTTTTGCGGACAGTTGCCGTCGGGTTTCTCTGGGAGCAGAAATTCTCTGCTGCTGGAGATCTGACACAGCTGGCCTCTCTGTACAGGGGTTGTGTCAACTGTGGGGCAAGGGATCGGAGCAGATGGGGAAGAGCACATGGCATTTGGCCCATTCCCCAGCTGGCACTGCACTCCTTGGGGACCACTGCAATAGGTGCAATTTAAAGCAGCCCCTCAAATGCTTTAAATCTCCCTGAGGCTATTTTGGTCACCTGTCAGGGTAGGGTCAGGGGAGCAGAAAGATGGTTTAGAGTCACCCTCCCCCTTCTCTCACCTCAGCTGCACTGAGTGTAAATTTGGCCCAGCTCAAGTTCTAGCCTATAAAAGCCACCAGTTGGGATCAATACAATTCCAGCAAAGGTGGGAGTGAGATGCCTACATGGCAGGCGAGCCCAGCTCTTCCAAGGTAAGTGTTTAAAATCTGGCCTCCATTCGTGCTAGCAAACTGGTTGCATGGAATTGTCTGAAAACCTCGTTCGCCAGTGCAGTCAAGTCCGCAGACGCCCAAGGGATGGTAGCTGCCTGCAGAGAATTGTGATGTGAGTGGAAGACTGCACCCACAATTACTTGTACCTCTCCATTGTGTGGGAGCAGAAAGGAAGGCCTAATTTGGTGTTAAAAGGGTAACGACAGGCCGGGGCAATGCTAAATGTGTGTGGGTACAATGCAAACATGGAAGGAATCTCCAAGGAAGTGGCACGAAATCCACTGGCTTCCCCAAAACAAGACCGTGATGGTGGAGTGAGAATGAGTTGTATCTTTGGGGGTGGGGCACGCTACTCACACAGCTCATGTGAGGGGATGTGTAGGGCCACACTGCACTTCCCGTCACTTTCGGAACGGTTCGGTCTGTTTTCCGGAGAAATTCTTCTATTCGAATGTTTCACCTTCAAACAATGTGGCACATGGGCCCTTCCAGTCCACTAGCTTTGCTGCCTGCCGCGCCACAGACGCTTGTGTGCGCCCATGGGTCTCGTGGGGGTCTCATGTGTGTGGTGTGTGGTAGATACGTGGTGTGTGAGCGGGGGATGACTATGAAATTGAAATCTGCTCCCTTGCAAACAAAGCACAATGTGCCACGCTGGTGTCTGCGTGCCCCGGCGGCTTCCCCGTCCGCACACAGGCTGCTGTTAGCAGATAATCCTTTTTGCTGTAACCGCTGAGCACTGCTCAGGATGCTCTTTCTTTTTCCCCTTCTTAGCTTAGTGCTTTTAAAGGGCTGCCGTTTCCAACCCTGTTGTGGCACATTCCCTGCCCTGCTCCGCTCAGGCAGCACAAAAGGAGCAGAGGCTTGTCTGCAAGTCTCTCAGTGGAGATTCTCTGGGCATCGGGGAATGCATGCGTCGGGGGCTGGCGTGCGATGTGCTCTGGCAATCTCCAGCTAGTGGCTGGTCCTTTACAAGTCATTGCCAACTGGTGCAGCTCCCATGGCTGCTCTAACCTGCACTCAGGACCAGGGGCCAGGCAGCAAACGAGGGCTGTAACTGGCCCCGTGACAGCCCCTCTCCACCCAGCATAAACCGGATGCACAGAGAATCTGGTCCTGCTTATCTAATCCAAGGTGGCCTACTCCACCTGTAACCCACAGCCTCCCTCTCTCTCCCCCCGCCTGCCTCAGACCCTCCTCCCAACGTCTCTTCACCATTGCCTAGGTCACGCTGGGACTGCAGTTGCACAATATGAAGGGACATATTCTCTCTTCTCATGGGCAATGATCCCCGTTAATTATTTTTGTGACGTTCTGAGATGCACCTGAGAAGTAAGGAAGGGGTTAATGCAGGCACTAGGAGTTAAGACATTCCCCAGCTGTGCTGCTTATAACTTCTTTAAAGGCTGGCCCTGTAAAAGAGAGAGCAGACAAATGGGCTTGGGATGATTTTTCAAAGGCACCCAGGGCCAGATTTTTCAAGGTATGTAGGTACTGAAATCCCATTGAAATCAATGAGAGTTAGGTTTCTAAATATCTTTAAAAATCTGGCCCTCAACTCCTATTGAAAGTCTGCTTTGTGCCTTCAAAACTCTCCCCTTAGTCCGTCTGAAAATTGGGCCTCTTTAATTAGGCTTTAGGTTCCTAGTTTTGGGCACCCAGCTTTGAAAATATCAGCCCAAACCCAACAGATCTTGACTTCAAAGGAAGTTGAGTTGAGGAAGGATTGACGAAAGCCTGAGTGTGGACCTCCAGATTGGGCCCCTTATAGCAGAATGGTGTCTAACCATCAGCAGAGTAAAGTTCTGGAACAGTCTTCCAAGGGGAGCAGTGGGGGCAAAAAACCTAACTGGCTTCACATCTGAGCTTGCTAAGTTTATGAAGGGCATGGTGTGATGAGACTGCCTACAATGGCATATACCCGATCTGCGACTGCTAGCAGCAAATATCTCCAACGGCGAGTGATGGGAGACTAGATGGGGAGGGCTCTGAGTTACTACAGAGAATTCTTTCCCAGATGTCTGGCTGGTGGGTCTTGCCCACATGCTCAGAGTCTAACTGATCTCCATATTTGAGGTCAGGAAGGTATTTTCCTCTGGGTCAGATCTGCAAAGATCCTGGGGGTTTTTCACTTTCCTCTGCAGCATGGGGCATGGGTCACCCACAGGTTTAAATGAGTGTAAATGTGGATTATCTGTATCTTGAAGTCTTTAAATCATAATTTGAGGACTTCAGTAACTCAGCCAGAGGTTAGGGGTCTATTTCAGGAGTGGGTGGGCGAGGTTCTGTGGCCTGCATTGTGCAGGAGGAGAGACTAGATGATCATGATGGTCCCTTCTGGCCTTAAAGTCTGTGATGTTAGTGCTAAGATTACTTGAGAACAGTAACCGATTAAAATAGGACTAGAATATTGTTGTCCTGTATAGTTGTCCAGCAGTGGGTTTTCAGTTTGGTAGCAGATGGGGTAGCAAAGTGAGCGTGACACATCAAAAAGCACATTCCATGACAAGGTTAAAAAAATAAAGAAAAGGAACAAGAACAAGCAAAACCGCAGAATTCTGGATTGTGAATCCAGGGTATTTTAAAAACGTGTCATGGACCGTGTTTCACGATTTGTCATGCCCCTTTGATTGACTGGCACAGCCCGCTGGCAGAGTGCAAGATACTCACCAAATGCAGCCCCTTGATTCATTATTCACTGGCACTTCCCAGTTGGCTTGCACGGGACTCTGGCAGAGCCCAGAAATGTCACAACATCTGCTTCACGATTAGTCATGCTCGCTGTGCATGGTACGCGTGGGGCACTGGCAGTGTCCAGCATTTCATACCCTGTCACCGAATGTGTTTCAGGATTTGTCATGCACGCTGTCACTGGTTGACATGTTAGCATGGTGGAGGGGCCCAGAGGTTTGCTCAAATCATGGGATGTGTTGTCCTGATTGGTTACGCATGTTCTGATTGGTCCCGAATCCCTTGCTGATGTGTTTTCGTGATTCCCTAATGCGCATTCCAATTGGTCGGTGCAACAAACTGGCAGAGTCCTGGATTTTGCATAATGTGGCCGTGATGACTCACACCCACTTTGATTGCTTTGCACAGCGTGCTGGCAGAGTCCTGGATTTTGTACAGTGTCACAGACTGTACATAACGGCTTGACATATGGCACCTGGGAAGAGGCCAGATTTTTTGTTCAGGTCACAGAATGTGTTTTCATGATTAATTATGCAAAACCTCCCTGCTTAGAAAGAAGGCACAGCTGGCAGAGTGCCACATGTTGCTTTACATACTGTACAAAGGGAGAGACTTTGGCATGGTTCCGTGGCTCACAACTCTTCTTGTATGAGCTAGTGCTTTTCCTCTCAATGGCACCAAAAATGTCATCTATTGATTATGCTAACAAATCCCTAGGCAAAACTCTAGCTTAGTCTCCACTACAAAGTTCTGCTGGCATAGTCGCCTAGGAGTGTGAAGAAACCACAGCCCGTAGCCGTCATAGCTAGGCTGGCAACACCCCCTGCGTAGTTGCAACTTTTAGCTAGTGTCATTCGAGCAGGTGGTTTTTAACTATGCCAACGGCGCTCTTCCTCCTGGCAGCTCACGCTGCGTCTCTACTAGAGGGATCTGGCAGTGCAGCTATACAAGCAAAGCATTCCTGGCGCAGACAAGCCTTCCCATAGATTTCAATGGGAAGTTTGCCTGTGACGATGGAGTAACAATAGCTCTTATATAAAGCTTTTCATCTGCAGATGGCAAAACATTTTGCAAAGGAAGGTAAATATCTCAATCTCCATTATTCTGCCATCGGGATGTGTCCCAATGGTAGTAAAGGGAACATGACTCAGAAGAGCATATGCATCATGACTCATCCAGGTCCTAGCCGCTGACTCTTTTATTGAATTTCATTAATTAATATATTTGTTTCCATGTATTTTTTTATTCGTGGGTGTGTTTTTTCTTCTAAGAAACATAAACAACTTTTAATAACTCTTCTTACTCTTATTATTCTGTTAAGTCTCCACATAGACTTCAATGGACATTGGATCAAGGCCCAAAAGCCATCTCCTCCCATTAAGGAAAGCAAGTGGTCAAGCCTTAAGAAGAACAGGATTACTTGTGGCACCTTAGAGACTAACAAATTTATTTCAGCATAAGCCTTGTGCACGTTGCTCAGAAACAGGCGAGGAATTTTTTGACAAACTTTTTTTTTTTTTTGGCTGAAAAATGCCAACTTGTTGAAACCGAAACTGTTTGCTAAGCAGCGTTGGTTTTGATGAATCTCTGAATTCAAAAATACTTTTTTTGGGGAAAAAAGTTTTGAAATTTATTCAAACATTAGGTTTTGATATTTTTCTAAATGAGCAGTTTGGGGTTTTCAAGTCGAAATGACTTTTTGTTTTGAAATTTTAGTAAATCTCTAAACCAAGCCCCCCCCACCCCCCAAAAAAATCAACCAACAACAAAACCCCACCCTTAAAAGAAAAGCTGGAAATGAAATGCTTTGATGGAGTGGAACCACATTTTTTAAATTTGTCACTTCATGAAAATTTTCAGAATTTCAACTTTCCATCCTTTTTTTTTTCACAATTTATCAGATTTTTGTGAGATGGGAAAACTGCATTTTCCTGCCCAGCCCTAGTCAGAAAGCCATGGGGAACAGAGTGCCGGCTGGTGTTGGAAACACGGCCTATCCATTGTGGACAATGAGCCCGCTCGAGGCAGTTCAGTTCTCGTGACATACGTAACTAGAGTTTGGTGGCCATTGTTTCCACGCTTCCACCCCTACGTTCGTGCCTTCAGTAACATTTTTGTAGTCACTGAAAGCACAGACAAGAATTGCTTGCTGACTTCGAGCCAGACGGGTCTTGTTCTCTCTCCTGGTGTGTGAGCGGGGAGGGGGTAGACGGAGACTAACCTTTGGGCTCCCTCCTTCTCCCCAGGAATCGAATAGCCCTCGTGCCCCCCACTTCGCTGCCCTAGAAGCCTGACTTTTGTGCCCTCATCCCCCTGCTCCCCAGCAGCCTAATTCTTGTGTGTGCCCTTCCCCACCCGGGAGCACAACTTCAGTCCTTGAGCTCAGAACGACATCTCTGGCAGCACTAGCTTCTCCAGAGTGAGGCCATCACCCCTCCTCCAGTGGTGCTGACCCGCCGTGTGCAGAGGATCTCGTGTCGCGCTCCCCTCAAGGAGGGTCCAACAGGAGTACTCCCCGGGGGCTCCCGTGAACACTGGGCCTTCTGAGGGCTGCCTGAGGCAGAACTCCTCTTGGGGCTCTGGGGTGGGGCATACAAACCCCACCCTGGAGGCTGTGGGGTTAATGAGCAGCTCTGCCCCTGGTGGTCCCGTCCAGCTGTGTCTGTGCACGCTGGAGGGGGAGCTGAGAAAGGGAAGCAGGAGCTGCTCAGAGGCAGGCAGCCAGGGGAGGGGAGCAGATGTGTGTGCTTGGGAAGGAGGCGCGGTTGTTGCCTGAGCCCTGGCAATGCTGAAGCAAGCCTGCGAAGGAGGGACTGGTGCTGGCTTTTGAAGGTCAGAAACTTTCATTTCATGTTCCTTGCTCTAATTTACCCTGTGGGGAAAAGGGGACTCTGCTAGGAAGCGATCCAGGAAGGCAGCCGCTCAGTGCCCCTAGGAGCAGGACTTAGTTGCCCACCATTGGGCCCTGGCTTCGCACCCAGTGGAGAGGGTTCGCCCAGGCTCCCCTACCAAACCTTAAAGAGGGGACAATGATAGGAGCCAGTTCCCTCAGCAGGGAACCCAGCGTGTGTGTGTGTGTGTGTGTGTGTGTGTGTGTGTGTGTGTGTTGGCCAGAGGGCTGAGTCACGAACAAGGGACAGACCACCATAGGGCGGAGCTATAGCGAGGGACGCCCAGGAGAAAGGCCACTTGCTGCACCCCCGCCTGACCCCTAGGCAGCACAGCAGCGGCAGTGAGTGTTCCCCTTCACAGGCTCCCACTAGGATGGTGTCTGTCTACACTCACTCCAGTGCTGGATTGTGGTGCCTTCAGCACCCTTCTTCTGCTTTCCAATATGCCTGGAAGCAAACCTGTCTGCAAATGGCCAATTTCCTCTCCTGCACGGTGGGCCAGATCCTCCCTCAGCTGGTGGAAATCAGCTTAGCTCCACTGAAATCAGCCAATTTACACCAGCTGAAGATCTGCTCCAATGTATCTTATTCAAGTTAGTTAGGGGGCCATTTTATTCCTCTTTGGGGTATTGGTTAGTATAGTGTGGTGCTGGCTAGCACATCACTACCACCATGTAGAGAACTTCTGATTTCACAGCTGTCTAATGGGCCCTTCTCACTGGCACTAAATTCAGTTGAAAAGGCTCGAAGAGTTCAGTCTAAACAGCCGAGGGCTATTCTCGACTATACTTTAAAGAAGCTTAAAATGGAAGCTAAAAAATCCTGCTGCCCTTTTGCACAGAGCTTTCCTCTCACAGATGTCACTGTTAGTCTCTTTCTTCTGAGCAGACTGCAGATCTTTTCAAGGATCAAACTCTGTTGCAGGCAACCTCTCCCAGCAGATCAGTCAGCCAGACTTGTGCGGGGCTCACGTTTAGAGACGAGCGAACAATTCACAGTGAATAATTTATCAAATGAATTTAGCATCTTTTCCTGCTCACAGAATATCCATGACCAGATTGCAGTTCTCTCGGATGTACTCTGCATTGGAAATTAAGGCTCAGTCCACATCAGACAAAGTGGTTGCGCTGATGTAACAGTGATGGCGCAGTGAAAACCCCTCACATAGATGGGCCCACATCAATGCCCGGCAGGGTTTACTCTGTGTGGTTTACTCCAGAAAGTTACTGGATTAAGCTGCACCAGTATAAACCCCATTTTAGCACCAGTCCAGCACATCAGCATTAGGGGTTTGCACTGGTGAAAGTATGTCAGTGCGCTGGTTCCAATATTTCTGATTTGGAAAGGCCCCAATTGTCACATATTTTAAACTCTCCAGATTGACCTTGAATTTATTTTGAGCTGTATTGGCTAGTTGTGATTGGCCGGGTCTGTTACATGGTATTGTTACTGTTTCCTAATTAACTGAGTGCACAAGCACTCCTAGGTGTGAATGCTAATTATTGTACAAAACAACAAAGACAAAAATAAAGGAGAAGCAAATTAAACAAAGATAAAATACGAATGTTTAGGTTTAACAATTTTGGCACTGATTCAGCAAAGCACCTACCTAGATGCTATGTTGAATCAGGAAGGCAGGGTAAGTAGTTATGAAATAATTAACCCATTACATGCCAAGTTCCATGTTGTTACATACTCACACCTAGTGGGATATTGGACACTAAGGGCCACATATTTAAAGATATTTCATGTGCCAAACTCACACCGGGAATTAGTCTATTGTAGCTCTGGAGGGTTTGTCCCAACTTGGGCCAGTTGTCATATTCACATGTACAGTAAGGCGTGGGAGAAACCTGGCTCTGAGTACCGATCTAGCCAAAGCTTGCAGGCTCTGAATAAGTGAAGCATATGCCAGCAGATTTGCTGTGTTGCCCTTGTAGATAGTATGTCCGCTTAAGATAATTCCTTATTTCAAATTTCCAGTTGTCAAACACGGGTTTTGCTTTAGACATCCGCCAGTTTAGATCAGCTGTCAGTGAAAACGTGTGGATAACATCAGTTTCACACTCTCTGACATTATCCTCAGTGCCGACACCCAGCAAGCACATAGCTGGAGTACAGTGAAGGTGTCTCCTCTGTCTGTTGCATGAAATACCAGTAATGAGCTGAATCCAACCTTGGTTATACAGTCCCTTAATTGTATGGACATGGGAACTTCTTTGTTTCTATAGTGGACTGAAGAAGGCCAGAATATATTCTGGCAGAGTGGGGACAAAGGAAAGTCATTCATTTAGGGTGACAATAATGCAATGAGCCCAGGGCTTGGAATGTTGTTTTCATTTGCAGGCTGATAAGTCTTGTAATAAGTGTGGTTGTCATAAAATGGTATTTTATATTTAGGAGCCTCTTCAGTGTGTGTGTGTGTGTGTGTGTGTGGCCGGGGTAGGGTTCTAATTAGATTGTGTTTTAGCTGCATTAGGTCATTCTGCTTTTAGAAAGGAGGCTAAAGAACTCATTCTAACAGAAGAAATCATATCCTGTTGAATCATTTGATGCTAGATTTGAAGTGTTGCCAGAAGTCATGATGCATAGTTACAGGGGTTTCCAGTTCAGAAGGGTGAAAACCCCCTACTGTATTTCCTTGGACAATGGTCACGGACTAATGCTAATCCTGAGTTTCTATCTGATAGCTTGATCCAAGGGTGGTTATTATAACTGGATTTAGACTATACACAAGGTAGAAACTGTAAGGGTTAAAGCAGGGTCAGTGATTATGTTCATTAATTAAATGATCACGGACCCATAATGGAAGCAGGATGTTGCTTTGTCAGGTCAGCCTGTGTTTTGTCAAGCATTGGTGGAATGTTTGCTTTAAAGAGACTGGGCCAGGTACTCAGCTGGGGTAGTCAGTGGAGTGACACCACTTTACAGTGGAGTGTTCCCAGTCACAAATCCCTTGAGTTAATTTAAAAGCAACTGGCTTCCAAAAGGAAGGCGTGTACTTCAGACCCGAGGTCCAGGGTTTGGAGAGACATTAAATACAATGGGCCCGATCCTCAGTTGGTGTAAATCCGTGTCACTCCATTGCAGTCATTTATGCTGATTTGTACCAGCTGAGGATCTGGCTCATTAGCAGGGAAAGCTGGAACGCAGAGGTGAGGCCTGCATGGGGATCTGATAGGTTAATGGTCAATATCAGCCTCTCAGGATTGGCTCGCAGTAGTGAAGCTGTCGCTGAGAAACCGCTCAGTTTCCAGCTCTCACAAGCCTGGTTCCCAGAGAGCGCAGCTGTCATGGAAGGAACTAGGGCCATGCAGGTAACTTGCTTGCAGCCTATGCAGGGTGTTGGTGATTAGTCTGCCCTGATCAATAATGTTAATTTCAAAGCCTAATTGGAAATGCTAGCACCTACTTGAAGTGAACAGGGAGGGAGAAGTAATTCACAGCTGTGCTGCTCTTTGTCTGGATGTAGCTTTGGTTCAGACATGGGTTTGACAGGGCAGGAGTGTCGTGGTTTACAGCATGAATTGTGTTGGCTCTCTTTGGAAAGAGCTAGAAATGATATTATTTATTACCTGTATTACAGCCAGGCCTGTGGCAGGTGCTGTACAGACACATAGTAAGGGATACGATTATGATTAGCCCTTTTTACAGGGAGAAAACTGAGTCACCGAGATTAAATGACTTGGTGAAAGTCACACAGGGAGACAGTGGCAGAGCAAGAACTGAACCCACATTTCCGGAGCCCCCATCCAGTGCCTTAACCCCGGATCACCCTTTGTCCCTGTGAAGGGTTGAATGTTGCAAAAAACTATCAAAGTCCTGAACAGGCCTCACAGTCAGGCAAACCCCAGTTTTCTCTTGTTCCTGTCCAGATCAGAGCAGCCCTGGCAGGGGTATCCTGTAGGCATCAGGAAAACATGGATGGTGGCTCGTTTAAGTGAGTTAAAATATTTTATAGGCTGCCAAGTGGCAGAGGCAGCTGAGTCACTGTTTTCACACTGTTCACTCCACGCCACGCATTTTATCAGCATTATCTCCACTTCACCCTGAGTATCTGGGGGAATCGTCAGAACTTATTCCAGAGTCAGAATACTGAATCTGTTCAATTTCGGCAACATGGCTGCATTCATAACCTTGTCATTATCCAGGAGATGATAACCCAAGGCAGAGTTGTTCATTTCTTAAGTCATTGAGCAATGTCCAAAAATCTCACACGCACACCAAGCTTTTTCTCCCCTAGAACCATCCGCAGAATTCTCTGCCATTTGGGCAGCATTATTATAATCTCTGTCCCTCGAAACAGATCGCAATTTATACCAGCTCTGTTGCAGGTTGCTTTATATCCTTTCCACCACATGCTCCAGCATATGTAGACGGCAGCATCCTTCATGCATTATGGCTCGCTGGTTTAACGTTTTTAACACGGCACCCAAAAGCTTTAAGGCAGATCTTTGCTGGGTATGACATTGGCATGTTTTAATGAGCTTTGTAGATTAGATCAGTGATGTCAGCGAGGCTAATTAATCTGTTGTGTGTGTGTGCAGAGTGTACTGGCTGTTTGGTGCCCCTGCTGGATTAACACTGATAGCACTTTTTGGCTACAGCCAAGATTTGAAATGCTGTTAGAGAAGTGTGACTCTCCCCCTGAAGTGTGGCTCCTTCTGTAATGATGCTGATGCCTTTTCAGATCTCCAAGGCCACAGGGCCTAGCTTGTAAAAAGCTTGTTTATGAAACAATGTTCGAGGGGCTGGGAGCCCATAGTGAGGGTCTGTAAAAATCCATTTTATAACACAGGTAATCCCTGGATGCACAGAGGTGGGCAACAGTGTCAGGACCTGTTTAAACATGGTTCTTTAGCTATGTGCTAACACAATTTCAAATCTCAGTGTTTAATGGGCCTAAGATGGCAACTAATGCAATGAATGGTCTTCATTTCATTTTTCTTTCTCCGTCTCTCTTGTTCCCTTTTGTATCCATCTAGGCGTTTCTTTCTGCAAAGCAGGACAAATTAATACCCTAACTACGGCTGGCTGTGGTATAAATGGCGGAAAGCGTGTGGCGTTATTAGCAGTAGTAACATGGTGGGGTCAGATCCTCAAAGGCATTTAGGCACCTAAAATGGGAGTTAGGCACGTGTGAATATCTGTGAAGAAGCTGAGCCCTACTGCCTTTCGGTCTCAGCTGAGATCAGGGCCCCCTTGTGCGGCAGCAAGGTGTCGTGTGTGGCTCAGGTAGATATTTGTTGTGGCTTCTGAGCAAGCAGGAAAGCTTTGGAGTCCAGGACAGGGAAAAAAGTGGATGAAGACTTATGCCTGGGCTACACTTAAATTAGATTGCCCTAGCCACACTGTTCAGGGCTGTGAAAAATTTAGTGCCCTGAGTGCCATAATTACATACCCCTGGTGTTGATGCAGCTAGGTCAACAGAAGAATTCATCTGTCAACCTGGTTACCACCTCTTGGAGAGATGGATTAACTACATTGATGGGAAAACCCCTTCCATTAATGTAGGAAGCATCTACAACGGCATAGCTGCAGCATGGTAGCTGTGTTGCAGAAGCTGCGGTGGCGACATACCCTTAGCTTTCTAGTTGCAGTGGGGCCAGGTTTATGGCAGCACTAGGGACAGAACGCTGGGAGCTTGCACCTTCCGTGCTGTGAGTTGCAGGGAGCTGGTTCAGCCTCTGGAACAGACTAGGGCAAATCCCCTTGTACCTCTGCTGTCCTAGCCCAGGACTGGCCCGCCCTGCTGTGGAATGGCCCCTGCTCTGGGGTTCCACAGGCCTGATCTATACACAATGCTGCAATCATTTAACGATTGGTGTAAAAATGATTTAGGGCTGGTCTAAACACTAGGGGTTGTTTTTGTGCCAGTTGAATTACAACTGTTTAGAAATGGCTATAACTGACTCAATGTAACCCCCCCCCTCGTGTGGGGTCAAAGTGATTTACGTTTAAACGGGTCGTTTTCTCATCTAGACAAGCCCCTTGTGCCAGTGCTGGTTCCGGCTCCTGCAGAAGGTCTCTGGCACCAGGGATTTTCCCCCCGGGTGACCTAACTGCCTCTTTGCAGCCCCTTTGAGCTGGACAGCACAGGGCTGGATTCTCCTGAATGGCGTCACTCCAGATTGATATTGGCGTGACTTGTAGGCGGTTCATTCCATTTTTAGTTCTTTAGTAAATCTGTCGCTGTGTCACTCTGCGCTTGCTGTTTTTATCATCCCAGTTCTCTTTACAACCGGTGAAGCTGTCTGTTTGCAATGCCTGTTCTCAGAGAGCCAGGCTGAGTGGCTGAATACACCCCCCACCCCTACCTAGGCACTTCTAAATAAAGATCCAGCCACTGCTAAGTGACTTGCCCAAAGTCACACAGCCAGCCTGTGGCAGAGCCAGACTTCCCGGGTCCCAGTGCCTTAACCCCAAGTCCTTCCCTCCTTTTGGATAAAGGGGGCATAAAATATTCTCCTTCTGATGGAGGTAAAAGGAATCACTGGCTGGCTTTCAGTGGCAGAATGATCCCCTTTACTGCCTAATAATAATAATATAAAACCACAATATTTATTGAGTTCCTCACCCCCTTATGAAGATCCCAAGGTACATTAACATACAGACTGGTGCCATTTGCAATTCGAGAAGGGTTAATAGAATACTAGACCTTTTCCTCTCCTTCCCCTTTCTCTTTGGACTTTTAATCATTTTCTCCTTGGCTTGTTTACTCAGCTCTTTTTAGCTGTGTTGCTATGCAAAGTTGGAAGGAGCTGTTTGGACAGAGGAGGTGTTTGTATATTTGAAGTTCAGAAAAATCAAGGTTTGACTTGCTAGCATTTCCTTTGCAGGAGGCTCAGCTGTCAAGGGTTGTTTTCTTTAAAAGAATGTTTTCAACTGCTTTCGCTGTCAATCCTTGCTGCAGGATCAGAAATAAAGGCAGGAAAACCCTTTACGGTATAGTGACCGGGACAAGTGGCTTAAAAATGGCTGTGTTATTCTGAAAGTGTGTTATTCTGAAAGTGATGAGCCTGTTGTACTTCTTTAGAAGAGGTGTCAAATCCAATGGTTTATTTTTGTGATAATGATTTTCATTTGTATTATAGTAGCACCTAGAGATCCCAGTAGATCCCTGGGGCCTCGTCGTGCGAGGTGCTGTACAGACACATAGTAGGAGACAGTTCCTACCCTAACATTCTCAGTAGAGAAGACAGAAAAAGGGTGTGGGATGGACAGAGGTGAAGTGACTTGCTCCAAGTCACACTGCAGCTCAGTGGCAGATTAAGGAATGGGCCCCCAGGTCCTTGGGTGCCAGCTGAGTGCCCTATCCCCTAGTCCATGCTGCCTCACGATAATACCAACACTCTGTAGCTATCGTGCTTTTCATCTCGCGCTTTCCAATGATGGGTGAATTTCATGAAACACATTTTACAGATGAGGAAACTGAGGTACAGGGCAGTCAGTTGACTTGCTCAGCCTCACGCAATATGTCCATGGCAGAATCAGGAAGAGTCAAGTTCTCCAAGTCCCCTACATGTGCTGCTTCCCCGACTGAATGAAATCCCAGCCAGATGAATGTCTACTG
Organism: Macrochelys suwanniensis; assembly: GCA_033296515.1. Lineage (NCBI taxonomy): Eukaryota > Metazoa > Chordata > Testudines > Chelydridae > Macrochelys > Macrochelys suwanniensis. The sequence continues at coordinate 61,261,149 of CM065784.1, read as the reverse complement.
CCATTAGCCATGGACCAATTTGGCAGAAGCAGTTGCCCTGGAAATGGTGCTTCCTTGGGAGAAGAAAAGCGGGAGAGGGGGCAGAGATTTCAAGGCCAGAAGGGGAGCATCATGATCATCTAGTCTGATCTGTATAACACAGGCCATAGGTGAAGATATGCGAACAAGTGATTCCTGATTCCCCTCTTCAGAAGCTGCAAAGATTGCTGATAGGAAACCCCCATAAAGTATTTCTGCATGTTGTAGGTCATTTAATCACCCAACAACAACAATCACAGGGTGAAATGTCATGGCAAGGAACCAACTTCCACCAAGCTAATTCATTTGCAGTTCTCGTTAATTTGGGCTGACCTTTATTCAAATGTCTACCATAAATGTATTCACAACAATTCAGACATTTGACTTTGTTTTGGTCGACGCTACTCTAATGTGGCTTTTTGTGTATAGCTCTCTCTTTTATGGTAATCAGATGTACTGCCAACGCTTCCCTTGCTATGTACACCAGCGAAGGGAACCAGATGCTTCTTGTTTTCCTCTGAAATATATCTGAACGTTGTTTTTGTTTAGTGTTTCAGAGGGTTTGGCTAAAAGACAATGTTTCATAAATCTGGCCTGCCCTGCGCCCTGTTTCCCAACTTACTAATAGTTTTGGCTGCAGTTCCCATCTTGATTTGAAATCTCTCCTCATCCTCATGTAAATGAGCCCACTGAAAAAGCAGGCCCGTTTAATTCCTCTCATGTGTCCGGCTTTAGTTTTCATTCCGAATCAGTCATTCCATGTGAAAGGGTAAGGGCAGCAAGACAGAGCTGACTTGACAGCTTCGTTCTCAGGCACCTTGGCCAGACATTGGCCAATGAGGAAACTTCCTTGAAAGTCATTAATTTTGTGTCTAGCACTGACGACAAGGGGAGAAAGCCATAAAATTACAGCAGGAGTTGGCGTGCACATTGAGCCTGGACTGCTGCAAAATCCTTGTATCCAGCAGAGTTAATAAGCTGTGCAATTAGCCGAATGGCTTCATGAAAGCTTTTGTAATGTGCTAAGGGCCAATTTATTTTCAAAGCCTAATGCAACAGAGGAGGCAAAATGCATGCATTCCCCTAGCATCTGAGTACCCACATTAAATATTGCACTTTTGAGCACCAATTTGCAGATTCAGTTACTAGATTTGCACGTGTGGGTGCTAGTTTGCACAATGCAGGTTTTGCCCTGGGTTCAGTGGGAGTTGAGGGTGCTCAGTATGGTGCAGGATTCAGTTCAATTTTCCCATCAGTCAAATGGGGATAGTATTTACCCACCTCTGTGAAGCACTTTGGGCTGGACTCTGACTCCAGGCATAGCCTTGAGCAAGGGGTAGTGAGTAAGTACTGTTACCCCAGGAATAGCCCCGGGAGGCATTCAGCCTGCAGACTTCCACATCCTTGTCACAATCCCTCCCCTTCTTTTGCCTTGTCCCCAGGAGGTAGTGTTTTACTGCTGGCCATCCCCAGTAGGGATCTGCAAAGCCATCCCAGTAGCTTGTTCTCCTCTTTGCTCTGACTCACCCTTGCCAGTGAGCAGAAGGAGGGAACCAAGACTCTGGCTTCAGGGAGGGAGTAAGTGGGTAAGCTGCCCCCCCTTAACCCTATGAGTGCAGAACCAAGAGCCAGGTAGTCCATGGAAGGATATAAAGGGAGTTCTTATCCCTTCTTACTTGGGTGCATAGTCAGAGTCTAGCCCTTGGGATCTATCAATGGAAAGCACTATCTATGAATTATGTATTACCGTATTTCCGTGTATCGGAATGCTGCTTCCCAAGATGAAAACTCCAGTGAACTACGAGTATTCGGTGATTAAAAAGGAATACTAGAGAGGTTTATTCTCCCTGTATTCGCTCCCTGCTGATTATATTTGATTCTGGGTCTCTCCAAGACGTACAGTAGCCTCGAGTCTTTTTTTCTCCCATCCCAGTAGCAAATTCAAGTTGTCCTCCTGCCACGTGATGGTCCTGTGGTTAAGCACTACTCAGGAAAAGTCGCTCTGTGTGACCTTGAACAAGTCACTTCATTTCTCATGCCTTTGTTCCCCATCTGTAAAATGGGGTTCATATTTCCTCCCTGACTGTCTTGTCTATTTAAATAGCAACCTCTTTGTGACAGGGACTGTGTCTATACAGTACCTAATTCATTTGGGGCCTCTAGGCTCTAGTGTAGTAAAAATCATAATCCATGTTGGGAAAACTTGTTAGGAGCCTAATTCTGATTGATTTCTAATGGGATTTAGGTGCTGAAAACATTTAGGCACTCTTGAAAATTTTACACACACACCTTCCATAGATGCTCCTATTTTTATCTCATCTCTGCTTTCACCTATCTTCCCTCTTTTTTCCCCTAATGCCTTAAAATCTTTTTATCACCCCTTTCTTATTTTGGGTCTGATTTGGGCTGTATTTCTTCTCCTGTGCCAGATTTATGAGTTGTCAAGAACTCCTGCCATATGTTTCTGACTGATGACAGATCCCTCCCCCCCACCACCCCCATCAGATTCATTGCTGTTCTTCAGGTCCTTTAATATTGTAATGCTGAGACTATAGCTTTGATTTTTCTTTCAGCTTTGGTCCGTCTGTAGAACGTTCAGGTATTTGATAATATTTCCTCCCACCCCCAGCATACACTGTGATCTGCAGCTGTTGTCATGAACTATTTTGCAGTGGATTTGTTCATTGCATATGACTGGGAGAGAAAGAGGGGGGTGGGTGGGAAAGCAAAGCATTACTGATGAATTTAGTTTTCCATAGGCTCAGACAATTCTTCAAAACTTGACAGGGATTGACGTTTTTTTTTCAAAGCCATGATTTGCTGTGGAACTGTTGTGTTTTTTATTAACATACTAGCAGTGAGTGCTTAAAATGGGTGGCTTTGCAGATCCCTAACTTCTTTCTTTAATAAATGCGTCTTAGGCTTACATTCCCCCGCCCTCTGATGTGTTAGTGGGGGGGACGACTCTTTCTCCACCTCAGATATACACAGACCCTGCTTAAATCATCCTGATTGCTCTCTGAGGTAGCGAGACTTTGGCTTTTAGAAACTTGCCACACCAGAAGTTAATAAAGCTTCTCCACTGAAAAGGATAGAAGCGCCATTGTGCTTGGGATTTCGTGGAAGAATGCTGGATTATGGCTGAGGTATAAAGGGCTCCCCAGCTCCATTAAGCACATTGGATGTTTTCCCAAAACATGGTTTTGAAATTCATTTGGCAATCGCTGCCCTTGAAGGGTGCGAAAGGGCTCACCACCTCTGTCCCGTATTGCTCGACGATTGCACTGAGCCATCTCCTGAATGCTCTTCCAGAGTCTAGGGGAACAAGGAGATGGGACTGAAGTCAGCACAATGAGCCTCAGCATGGGTTGTCAACAGGAATTGAACCTGGGTCCTGGAGCGCTGGCTGCTACCACTAGAGTTAAAGGAGTATCTCCAGCCATTGGGGCAGTGGACAAAAGCACAGGTCACTGGCTCTAAACAAAAAACCCCCACTAACTGATAGTAGTAGTAGTAGTAGTAAGCTCTTATCCTTCATCTGAATCTGCTGCTAGACACGACGGGGAGGGGGGGATGACAAATGTAGCCAGCACGTGACATGTTCCATGTGCTCTCACAAGAACAGGACAAGTGTAACTTCTCTCAATCTTCTATAGGACAGTTCCAAAACACGGTAACATCACTATTGTGAATTGTAGTGGTCTGGATCATAAATATAGTAATAAAGTTTCTGTCCTCAGTTACACTGTTATAACACCACTGAAGTCTGTAAGCAGAATCTGTAAGATGTCTGCAAGTAAGAGTGCATGGTACAATGTACTGAAGTGGCACTCTTCATCTGTAGACGCCTTAGTGCTGTATAAAGTGGTTCTCTACAGATGGGGTACCTTAGGCACAGAGAAGGCATGTGACTTGTTTCACGTCACCCATCGTGTAAGTGGTAGCGCCAAGAATTGTGTGAACCTATGAAAGTTTAACTATTGTTTTCACTGGGAACAGGAGAGTGTTTGGAGGCCAACTGGGGTTGACCTATAGGCAGAATGTAGCTCTCTGGCCCAAAGCCAACTCGACACTACAAACCTTTGCCAGCCTGGGGTGTGAAGAGTTGTGATCTGTGACCGACACAGCTGTGCCGGCAAAAGTCCCCCGTGCTGAGGTAGTTATACTGGCCAAAGTGCACTTTTACCAGCGTAGCTTATTTCACTTTGGGGTGGGGGTGGAGGAGGCTGGCTGTAATAAACGATACCAGCAAAAACAGTTTGGGCTAGTATAAGCCGCAGCTGCACTAGGTGCACGCCCCTGGCACAGTATCCCAGTAGAGTAATACCAGCAAAGCCTTCCAAGTGTAGGCCTGAGTGTCCTTAAGTCACAGCAGGGGAAATTCACCCTGGTGAAGAGGGACACTGGGCCTATGCACCATTTATGTCCCACTTACACCTCAAAATTGGGCTGAAGCTGTACGGACGTGATGCACAGATCTCGTGCTGGCCCTCTGCACAGGGGTGAATTTCATCTCTGTGCCTACGCAGCGTTACCTAATGGGCTCAGTTCACCTCTGGAGGAAATGGTTGAGACCCAACCCCTTTTGCTGGTGGTGAATTTGGCCTGGCCAATTTACTGTCTGCATCCTGATGCCTAGCTACAACCAGGTAAGTTAATGGTGAAGTGACAGCTCAGAGTTTTCAGCAAAGCATTGTCAAGGTCAGACGCTCGCTATTTTTTATGGTCTAGTTCCTTGGTATTTTTATGATATTATTAAAAATGAAATCGAGCTTCCCATGGACGACCTACTGCTGTTTGAAATGCCCATACATCTGTGCACACTACTGAATGTTTAGTGCGTGGTGGCAGGGTCCGCAGGGCCATTTCGTGCGTGGCCGGCTAGCACGCTGCAGTCACATTACAGCTTGCTATGCGCTAAGTCTCCGTGTAGACAAGCCCTTACAACAGCTTGATGTGAACAGCTTGTGTCTTGCGATGGGTGTTCACATTTTCCAGGTGCCTTTCACTTGCCGCAGGTTCCGTAGGAAGGAAAACAGAAGACAATATTAGTGTCTCAGCACACGAAGGCTGAAATGATGTAGCTGCCCAAATGTTAAGTACCTATGTAAGTGGCTTGGGTTTTGTTGTTGTTTTTATTTTTTTTTAAAGGTGCAGCATCACAACCACCAGTGAAATCAATGGGAGCGATTTGTTATTTAGGGGCTTAAATGTGGCTTTCAGTGGCAGTCTTAGGCAGCTAAATGTGAACCTTTTGGCTAAAATCCATTCTGCAGTGATGTTTAGATTTGGCCTAAGAAAACATCTCCTGTGTATCTCCTTCTCTTCGAATGTTTGCTTCCTTTCTTGTTGCTGCTGCTGCACTGTACTAATGTAGGGGCTAAAATGGTATTACAGAGATCAAGGGGAAAAAACCAAACAAAAAACCTGGCAGATCAAGGGATGGCTGCACACAAATGAGCAGCCTATAAAGAAGCCAGAGCATTGGCGGGGAGAGAGAGGTATCAATTACAGTGAGGAGTGATAGGAAGAGAGGCTGCTGGGGGTAAAGGAGGCTGCTTTGTTCTTCGATGTTGTACAAGGCTTGTTTTCTTACACAGCCTGTTAAGCAATCAACACGATCAGAGACTTTAACCCAATCAGGCAGCATAAAAAAGAAACCCCACCCCTTGATGCATATGGGAGTGATTAGCCAGGTGGTGGTAAAAGAAAACTCCAAGGATAGACATGAAAGCTTCAGCAAACCCAGGGATTCATGCCTGCTTTAAACAAAAAAAAGTGGTTGAAATTCCAATTAAATATCATAGCAAGTCACTTGGTTTTGCTATGCCCTAGTCTACAGTTGGGGGGCAGGAAACAGTAAGACTTCCCTGGTAGCTACAACTGCTGCGGGGCAAATATGGTGGGTGCACTAGTGTGAACAGGAGTCAGTCATTAACAGTAGTTATTATCGTGGTAGCATCTAAAGACCTCACCCCAAGCAGGTCCTACTGGATCCGCTACCTATGGTTCTTCCTCTTGGGAGCTGTAACCAGTAATGAATTCAGAGACCCAAAACAGCCTTATTAAAACAAAGTATTCTTTATTCTTAACAATAGGAACAAGGCAAAGCATAAGTGAAAAGCTTTGTTTAAAAAAAATAAATCTAAATTTCTCTCTTACTTCCCGGCCTTGGGGTCTGGGTGCTGCTAGTCTACTTCTCAACAGTCTTGGCCTCAGTCTTCCCTCCTGTCCTTCAGGGACTCCCTTTTTAAACCAGTCAATAGTCTTCATTTTCTCCTGTACTTGGTTCTCTCCCGTGCCTGGCGATACCAGTTGAGTGATCGAGATAGACTTCAAAGCAGAGGGCTCTGCATTGTGTCTTATCTCTTGAAAATTTTGTCAGCAAGGGATGTGAATATTGGGACTGTAGCGAAGTGAAGCCTCACCAGCGTGGTACCTCCTGCTGGTCATCTCGGGAATTAGCTCTCCAGCATATGGAGCGCCTCCTCCTGGCCAGTGTCTCACCTGCCTCAGGCCCCATGTCCCTCCTGGACCCTCTGCCCTCTGCAGTACCCCCACACTGGCTCTTGCTTCCCAGGGGAACCCCCCAACCCTCTCACCCACCTTGCCTCAGTGGCTACTGCCAGTTATCATCTAGCACCCGCTCACTGGGGCAAACTGCAGTCTGTCAAGGACGTTCATCATTTGCAAGGAGGTTGGACCAGCTGCCTCTGCCAATAGGCGCTGAGTTTACCCGGCGCTGGTGGGTGCTCGTGCCCCACCACCCCTGCCCCAACTCCGCCCCTTCCCCATTCCAACCCCTTCCCCAAATCCCCAGCCCTGCCTCCTCCCCCGGGCACACCTCTCTCCCATCCTCCTCTCTCCTAGGCTTGCCGCACACAAGGCTGGGAGGAAGAGGGGAGAAGCAGAGTGGCGGCGTGCTCAGGGGAGGAGGTGGAGCGGAGGTGAGCTGGGGCGGGGGGAGGCACGGGGAGGGCCGCAGGAAGTAACCCTCGGGGGAGGGGCAGAGGAACCGCTCCCCTCCCCAGCTCCCCTCTGCTCCGCCTCCTTCCCTGAGCGCGCTGCCGCCGCTCCACTTCTCCCCCTCCCTTCCTCCCAGGCTTGCCGTGGGAAACAGCTGTTTGGTGGCAAGCCTGGGAGGAGGGGAGAGAAGCAGGAGGTGGCGGCACGCTCAGGGGAGGAGGCAGAGCGGAGGTGAGATGGGGTGGGGCAGGGAGTTGCCGGTGGGTGCTCTGCACCCACCAATTTTTCCCCATGGGTGCTCCAGCGCCGGAGTACCCACGGAGTCGGCGCCAATGCCTCTGCCTATCTCTGGGCTACACCTCCCAGCCCCAGTACCTGCATAGGCCTTTACCAAGGCCTCAGCCTGGGGAGTTGCCAGGCTGGGGGCTCCTCTGGCCTTTCCCCAGCCCTGCTCCACTCCAGGTAACAGGTCCGGCTTTAGGACGATTCTCCCGAATCAGGCCCCGCGCCTAAGAGGGCCCCGCAACGTCCATGTCTTCGGCGGCACTTCAGCAGCAGCTCAATCGCTGCTGCTGTGTTCGGCGGCATTTCGGGGTAGGGTCCTTAGCTGGCCCTGGCCCTGCCAGGGCCCCGTCGAAACTGTTCTAATTGGGCCCCGCACTTCCTAAAGCCAGCCCTGCCAAGTACCCTTTTCTCCCAGGCAGCCAAGTCCTTCTCTCTCCACAGCTAGAGAGAGTGACTCAGCTCCTGGCTCACAGCCCTTTCATAGGGCCAGCTGTGGCCTGATTGGGGCATGGCCCCAGCTGTGGCTGCCGCCCCTATCAGCCTAGCCCTTTCTCTCAGGAGCTGGGTAACTGCCCCATTACATGGCCCCATCCTCACTTTCTGGGTGCAAATCCTGGCAAATCAGCTAGTGAATGAACACACGCTATGCCTACAGAGAACACAATGATCCAGTCAAGATACTGTAGTTCTAAATTGTTACAGGCACTGTAACAGCAGAAGGCATAAGTGAGCAGTTACAGTGGTCCGAGTCATCATTTTGAGAAGGAGTCCTTCCCAAACACAGGGATGGCGTGAGAGCACAAGCTATGTGTGTGGGGGATAGCTGGGAATCGTGGCTAGCAGAGTGAAGGTGGGTGTTACTGTGGCCATAAGACCCATGATCTGAAAGGTAGGCCATGGCTAATTGGTGGAGAGCCCTGTGTGACATTCTAACCCCCTGCTTACAAGAGTCTGTCTACCTTTGAGTTTAATGTAGGCAGCCGGCGGCTATTACTCGGGGCTTTGTCTAGGGTAAGCCACAGATGTATGTGCCCAAGAGTAAACATTGGTGGGTTGTCCAGACTAGACCTACATATTCGCTAACTCAGTTCATTAGCAATCCATTAACTTGAGTTAAGGAACTTGATTGCAGACAAACCCTTAGATTATATAGGGGTAAAAAAATCTCCGCCCACCTCTGCCCCATCTCCTCTGCTGTTCCTGTTGTTGGTCTCACAGGCAGGCCTGTGACTTCACCAGCGGTGTCAATGGTAGGCATTTTCTGGCATAAAAGCCATAATGTATTTGTTTAATTCATTTGAATAGTTGATAGAAGACGTGCCCGGGTGACAAGAAACTAATTAAAAATCAGAAAGACAAGATCTTAGGGGAGAGAAAATGAATAAGCAGGGGAGAGCCACAGGCTGCATTACCTGCTCCTGACAGTAATTAATTAATTACTAATCCATTCATTAGTTCAGACCTGGAGTTGGGTACCTGTCTCCTCACTGTCCCGCTCATTCCTTAGAGAACGTGTTTTATTTAAAAATTCCGCATTGAAACAAAAACTCAAAGCATCTTTTTTTAAAAAACAAAAGCGCATGTCAGATTGTAATCAGCTCTTGCATATGTTCTGGAGTGGATGGAGCCCAGTCTCACCGCAATCTGAAAATGGGGACATCTATTGCATTAGATTGTTAGGCCTGTGATAACTCTTGTACACAATAAAAGTCCCACCCCCCCCCAGCTTTCCCCATCACTTGCAGCTGGTGTCAGGATTAGGCAGCAGCATATCATCTTTGTTTTCCACAGTAAAGGGCATCACCTGGTTTCACACCTCCATTTAAAAAACCAAAACCGTGACAACAACTATCAAAGGCTGAGCCTAGCTCCTGGTAAAAATGAGAGGATTTTGGTTTTTGGAGTGGCTGTTTAATGCTCCCTGGAGTTTTGGCAGAGCTGTATCCCCATCTATTACATTTTAAATGCAACGGCTTTGCCTCCCATTTTTCTATTACCTGCTTTTTGCTCTCCACTTTAGCAGTGGAGACTCCTGAACGGCAGTGATTTACAGGCTGTGTTATGGCAGGACAGGTCTGACACTGATGGAGTTGCTTATCTCCCTCCTGTGTCCTGCTAGATGACAGCTTCTCCCTCAGGTATCAATCAGCGCATCAGTTCTTTATTCCTAGGTGAGGGAAGAGCTGTCAGGGTTGCATTCTGACTGTCATCTTCATCTAAACTGCCAGCTGCCCTTCATTGCTTAAAGAGCATCTTTTACGCCCAGAGGGCCAACGCTTCGAAAGTCGAAACTTCCGCAAAATTTCATTTGTTTTGGAGGTGGCTGGGCCTGATTGGCTTTAATTTGCGAGGCCATCCATAAGTAAAAAGGAATTATCCTCAGCCGCTCAGCGCTGCTTCTCCGTGTCATCGTAATAGGGCTAAGATTGCAGCCAACTCGGTCATGACAGGCTGATGCAGCCGAAACAATTGTGATGTCATTACTGCTGTGAGATGCTGAAGATAGGCTAGACATGCAAATGTCTTGGAACAAACAGAGCCGGCAAGACGATTTAAAATGCCAGTAGGCAGCGGCCAGGACATCCTCCCACTGTAAAGGGAGGGGAAGAAAGGCTCATGCACAGAGCAGATTCTGGCTTTCAGTTCAGTCCAAACTGCAACAACATTTTCCTTTCACTGTACTGAAAAAATGAACAAGCTGACACTAACCCTGGATTGGCTCTAGACAATCTGCATATTGTAGGAGGCTTCCATAGCACTGAAAAGGCAGTGGAAGGCTCGGGGGCATTACCCTTCAAGAGCTACAATCACCTTACGACCAAGGAACATTGCATGGTGGAATGGTCCGGTCCAGCACAGGCATGTTGCTAGGTGGTTTGATAGCACACCACTGGACTGTGTGTAAGAGCTGGTCTTGGCTGCGATGTTTAGTGTTGGGGACCAATGTAGTGACCGTACTAGAATATGCTGTGGTATTATCCACACAGGTTAGACCAAGCCACTTCCTAGCACTCTTGGGCCCCTCCTGTATTATGTGGGTGTGATTAAAGCCCAAGACTGGGAAACGGTCACTTTGGAATTCAATTTCTAGAGCTGCCACAGACTCTGGGGAAGCCAGGATCTCAGTTTCCACTCTAAAGTGGGAAAGGAATAATGCCTTTGTCACTCCTGTCTATTTAGACTGTAAGTTCCTTGTGGCATGGGAATGCGTTTTGCCCAGCATCTGGTGAAAAAGGGCCTGGATCCCTCGATGTTGGTTGGACTTTGGTAATACTATAAGGCAAGTAGTTCTAGTAACCATGGTGGGGAGAAATTACATGTTCCTTTAAAAACTAGGGCCAAATTCTAGTCTCAGCTATGCCACTGGTAATCCAGAGCAACTCCATTTAAATCTGTGGAATTTCTTTGTAAACAGTCCTCCCCCCCATGACCCTCAAGCTGTAACAAAGGTCCTTGGCATTGTCATGGCAGCGTGGGCGCCTGTGTACATACACAATGCCAAACCATGCTACAGTGTAGTCAGGCATTATCATGTCATAACAGCCCCAACACTGAACATTTTATGGTGTGAGTAGTTCTTCTGTTCAGCCTCACCTTAGGCTGAAGTTTGGAACAGCAACACTCTAGGGGCTGCTTTGCAAAGAAGGCAAGAGGTAGCATGGTGGTTAGCAGAATCAGCGACAAGTACCAGGAGTCTTGGAGAGCGTGCCAGTAAAAGTTCATCTGTTTCGTGCTCTGACAAAACAAAGGTTGCCTTTGCGTTTGACTTTGACACCAGGTTTAGCTATCAGCCCATGTACACACGAATGACATTTAGGGAAGCAGAGAAGGGGAGAAATCCCTTTTAAGAAGTGACTCTTGCTCTATCCAGCTGCAGATTGTTGACCGACTCCTTGGTGACCTTCCACATAAGGCAAATGAGCCTTTAAAATGGGAAGCAATAGTCGGTGGGGAATATTAATGAGCGGAATCTAATATTTGTACTATTAACATAATGGGAGATTTGACATTAAAAACTATGGCATAAACTTGCCAGATCTAGGCAGGTGCTCTGATAGGATGTAAGCATGGGAGTCATGTGTTACCTGGTCACACCTGCTCTGAACGTAGCTCAAGATGTTCTGCCAGGTGTCACCAGATGGTGCTGTTGTAGTCTTAGCGCGCCAGCCTTTAAAGAAGTGTTGTCTTGTTGTGGTGCTAAACAGAAAGCCTGGAAAGATGCTGTGGCAGATAGTTTAATCTCGTTGGCAGCACGTTGGGGACAGAGCAGCTTCCTTGGAAGCAGGTATTGGTGTGTGGGCTGATATGCCTGGAAGAGCGTACAGCCTGTGGCTGTGATTGCCCCTGCTTCAGAACCGGGGTGCATGTGAGTTACTTTGAATGTATGCAGAGTTTATGTCACTAATTTCTCCTCTGCTGGGAAGCCAACCTGCAAGGGCCCTGACGCCTGCTACCACTTGGCAAAGGTACAGTAGCATCAAAAGAAGGGACAGCAATGAATTTTTTTAAACATAGCCTGGTTGATTAGGTAGCTAAAAATCCTTCACTGTGCTACATTGAAACCCCCCACCCCATCTGTCCCAGGTGCTAATGTAGTCCAGACATCCATCCGACCATTTAATGCTTACACAGCAGTCTGCGCCATTGGGTAAGGAGGCGGTGCAGAAGCCTGGCCAGTCTCGGTTAGTTTCGGGGGGATAGGGAGCTTGGCTGGGCCCCTCCAGGCAAGTGGGTTGTTAGGGAGCCCGGCTGGGACAGGCCCTGGGCTGGCTGATCGCACCACTCCCGAGGGGCCGCAGTGATTTTCCCGCCCCGGGACCAGCCCTGGTTGCACTGCTGGCTCAGCCTGGCAGACGCAGTCGCCTCCCAGCAGGGCTGGTGAGTGTGGCTTGGAGGCAGGGTGTGGGGGAGGGGGTCTCTGGGAGCCTGGGGGAGGGTGCTGGGCTGTGAGGGGGGGGCGGGGAAGATCTGTGTGTGTTGGGGCACTAGGGAGTGGGGGTTCTGTGTGGGGTGCTGGGCAGTTGTGGTGGGGCTGTGGGCAGCGGGCTCTGTGCATTTGTGGCAGGGTCTTGTGGGGGGTGCTGGGCACAGCGGGTCCGGGAGGGCTCTGGCCATAGAGAATCGCGGGGGGGAGGGGGGATTCCAGTGTTGAGTGGGGGGGCTGTATGGCACAGCATGGGCCCACCCCTGAGGGGAAGGGGCCTGCTGGCAGCACAGGGCCGGGCGGGCCACTGTGTGTCTGGCAACTGCCAGTTTGTAAATAGTGCCCTCGCACTGGGCTGGGCGGAGTGGGGCTGCCCCTGCCATGCCATGCCCCGGACTGACATCCCCCGGGCCAGGCTCCATTGCCCCCATGGGGGCCCACAAAAGGTTAATCTGGCCCTGATCCTACTCCAAACCACAAGAAAACTGGCTCAGGGAATAATTGCTCTGAGCAGAGGTGAGCATGGAGGAAGACTTGAGCTTATCCCCTTCGGGAGCGTTGTTCCTTCTGTGCTGATAAGCAGAGTTTGTCTAGACTCTTTTGGGGGGGAGGGGGTGGCAGCTGTAAAATGGTCATATCATTTTTGTTTTGATCCATCTTTCAGCCACACCAAGGACCCACAGTGTATGTGGTTGGGGGAGGCGGAGGAGGGATAACAAAAGAGCAAGGATTTCTAATGAAGGGGGGGGCGAGTGATTAGTATAGGCCTCCCTGGCAAGGGGCTGGTTGTAACACCCTATGTCAAACACACAGACGGTAACAGCATAGCTGAGGATTCCACTCCCAAGAACTAGGCATGTGTTCTGGCACCAGCTGAGATAACTGCATGAAATATGTGGGAATGGAAAGGCAAAGCATCACTTTCATCACTTCATCACCATCCCCGCCACCAGTGCCCAGACTGGCCCCAGAATCCAGCTGGACTATGTTTTGGCCTAGTCACATCTGCGCTGGGTCCAGTTTCAGACCTCTGCCATTCCTGAAGCTGGCTCAGCCTTCCACGCTGCCTGTGTCAACATCTTCAGCAGGACGCAGATAAGAAGGAAAAGTTCTCTGTAAACAATGGAGTGCCGCATGCCAGGAGGCATTTTTTTAATTCAGTGGAAATGTCAAAGATCCTGCCCCAAGGACACTGAGCTGCAAAAAATGCAAGAATTGTAACTTGTTTTCTTTTCCTGAACCTTATTTTTGTCCTCAAGATTAGTAATTAGGCCAACAGTCAAACAGCTTCCAGGCATGTGGAATCGTGTAAAAGGTGACTGCAGGCTCACACTGGCACAGGGGTTGTGTCTATAACAGGATCACCACTGAAATCAGGCTTTGCAGGTCTAGCCCTGGAATGGGCAGTTAGGGCAACTGCATTGGACGCTGTCCTACAATGCCTCACCACCACCCCTCCTCCCTGAGCTAGAGGGCTGAGAAGGCAGTCAAACCCTCCTGGGCCATTCAGTTCCTGGCTTCAGGACTGGGTGTAACAATGAGAGTGGGATTAGTGCCAGCTGTGAAGATCATTGGTGACATCTACAGCTGTTAACCGCTCCCTTCACCTACACCAAATCACACTATACTGGGAAGTAATGGTTACTACTGACCTGGGGCAATTTAAACGAGCAGTATCGAGGCAGAGGAGCCACTCTCCTGCTATGCCCAGTCCCCCTTTAGACAAGCAGTTTACCACTCCAGCATGAGTCCTGCAGCTTTGCCTTTGTTTCCCTGCTGCTGACAGTTTGCCTCAGACATGTAGGTCAATGGGATACTTTGGACCGTCTGTTGAAGACCCAAGTTCCGCCTCTTTCCAGAGTTTAAAGGAGAGTCCAATGGAAACACAAGCTGGACTTGCAGCCCACCTCAGCCTGAGGAGTGCTTCGCTCTGGTGAACCCTCTCAGCCTTATCCAGCAGCTTCACCCTCCCCAGAGCACATTAGTAACAATCTGACCTTCGTGAACTCAATCAATAGAGTTTTGTCCTTACCAGGCCGAAGCAGGGTAAAGATTCCTGCAGGGCTGGATTTGGGAGGGCAGGAAAGCAGGATGTTCTTCCTCCTTGGGATGCCTCCTGCCTCTAAACGAATGCTAGTTCCATCAGTGGGCCTCCAGCCCAGCTGTACTGTACTGCCTCACGAAAATAAGAAAGAAAAACTTGTAGCACCTTAGAGACTAACAAATTTATTTCAGCATAAGCTTTCGTGGGTTAGTACCCACTTCATCGGATGCACTGCCTCAGGACTTTTCCTTCTATCCCGTCCTTCCTGCTCTAAGGCCCCTCCAAGCTCCACGTCTCGGGCCAGCTATCACTAGAGTCAGCCATAGCCTAGCCTTGTATACATTCCCGAAAGCATGTGACTTCCATCTGGGGTTACATCACCCATCAGCCCTGCCTCAAAACTACATTTCCCTGGGTTCCCTTGCCTTAATAGGCCAAGCCACCAATAACTGGGGGCTCACAACACACCCACATAAAGGCCCCAGCACACTCCCCGCCCCTTACTTTTAACTTTTCCTTTTACAAAGCAAACTGGAACAGCCTCTCTACTGTAATGTTTATTAAATAGGCATTTTTAAAGGGTTTTTATACAAATCATATAAACACAGTTTGATTTGTCTTTTTACACTGAAGAATCACAGTAAAAGAGCTGAAGCTCACATGTCCTGGCTCAGCCAGTGAATGGTTGACTACCTGGCACTGCAAACCTTGGAAAAGTTCAGCTTCTGCATACAGTGTCTTACGGTTTAATTCCCATGCTCACCTCCCTGCAAAATGAAATCAGCAACATGACAAACATGCCTGTTAGTAATGATTACCGGCCACTGGGAGGGTGTGGAGGTAACACACTGCAGCAAAGGCATTATTAACATTGAGTTAGTAGTGTATTTTGGAAAGGGCATTGCTTGAGAACATGGATTAACAAATAGTTTGTATTTGCAGATGAGCCTGCACCAATTTTATTTTCCCTGGTAAAGTTACAAGCAAACACCGTTATCTGTATTAGAACAGTAAAGCACACAGCAGCGGTAAGTGAGGTATCAGCTATGCAGCATTATCCGCCTGTTTCTGCTCAGCAAGTGTGCACATTCAGGTCCCTGGACCAACCCACATGGACTAGAAATGCAGGACTCTTATGGGGTGTGCTTCTCCATTACGCACAGCTTGGCTAGATCCCACCCAAATTAGTGCCACGATCAGCAGTACTCTCCTGCCCCTGACCAGAGCTACAGTAACACTATTCAGTCCCACATAATCATGCACATACACAATACATACAGAGAAGTCACGTGTGTGTAAACACACATTGAGCTGACTCTACGTATATATGAGCTCTCCCCCTCTAGATGCCTACTAGACACTGTGACATCACCATTACTATATATTAGTGACTATTGTTTCTATAAGTTGACTTTTATAGGTAGGTGACTATGGTCATTTTCCATTCACCCTTCCCCTTTTGTGTGATTTAGAAGAGGGATAAAGTTGATGAATAGCAGCAATCCATCTTTGAAATGGTCTGATACATTTTACTATCACTGTGTGTATGGTTGGTTGGGGGTTTTTTTATTTTTATTTTTTGGTAGAGTAATGGGTAGTTTGTGTGTGGAGTACGACAAGTTAAGGTGACCAATATTTCAAAATAAAAAAATAACAGGATGGTTTTGTGCCAATGTTTTTTTTTAGGGACATGAAATAGTCACATACTAGATAAGAATGCACTTTTCAAAAAGTGTGTGTGTTAAGTGTCGCGCCTGCCAGCTTCCAACTCAACAAGGGTCCATGCTTATTTTTCAGGAGGATTTTTCCAAGTGAGCTTTTCATGAAACGCTCAACAAGAGCCATTAACATTCATGCTGAGCTAAAGAACCCTATAATTGTGCCCGTACTCATTCTACTTCTTTTCTCTTCATTCCAAATGCTGCTCATCACACTGAGCACTTGTTCTAGTGGCTGGCTTGTTCCTAGTACACAGAGCAAATGATACTCCATGTAGCGTTATGCCCAGAAAACTTTGACATTGTTAAAAAAACAACACCACCAAAAATATTCTGATATCTAAAATGAAAAGTGAAGCCATGACAGGTGTCTCACAAGAAGATCCTGGGAGATCATATGAAAACAACAGGATATATGGGCACTTTAAGAATACAATTGCTGGCATGGTTGTTGGGTTCTTGTTTGCATATGGATAATCCATGTGCAGTAATATGGAAACATTCATATCGATAACCCAGCTGTATTAAAACTGAAATAACATAACTGATGTGAAACCAGGGATTTTAAACCTTTTCATTCACTACATTGTGATAACACATCTCTTGTGTGGCATGATCACACAGACACAGAGAGAAAATATAGCAGACCACTTGCAAGTACAAAGACAAGACTCTTCAATTAGGCTCTACCCAGTAGAGCGCCAATGAAAAATATATTACAAAGAGGAAGAAGAGGGGAAGGCTGAATGCCTTGCTTGTAGTTTGATATATCACTGATCTCTAGACATAGAAACAATATGTTTTTCTAAGGCACTTGATTAAAACAAAACAAAACACCACATAATTTTGTTGTTGGTGTTGGCAACAGGTCCGAAGCAGAGCAGCTTCATTCTGAAGGGATGAGACGATGACCGCATTTTGGTCCTAACTGTTTACTTGATATCCAAACTGGAGTCTTGCAGCTCATACCTGACGCCACGGAAAGCAGAGGAAGTTACCAAAACCCAAAGGAGAACGAATGGTTACCGCCTTAGTAGGGCAGTCAATTAATCTAAGTGTGTTGGGTCTTAGCCCACACTGCATCCCGCTCCACGGGATGGTGCATGATAATAGTTAATTTTTGCCTTCTTATTCTGAGTGGCCATCGTATTATCAAAGAATTTAAATATATAGAGCAGATCATTCTCTCTAAAAAGCCATCTCCAGAGTCTTGGGAACCTTACAATTGTGTCTTTTGTTTGCTGCAATTTTCTTATATATATACTTTAAAAAAGAAATAAAAAGACCCCTTCTGAGGAAGGTCGCTGCTGTTTCAATCCAAGTTCTGGATTTAATAAATGGCTCTTATTCATAAATCACTTTAAGGCTCTTCAGCTTCTCTCTGAGGGGGTGCATCTACATGTAAGGTTTCTTTTCTATTTTGCTGCTTAATCTCTTAAGAAAGCACGGCTGTTTCCCTTGGACCCTAAAATTGGTGTAATTCTTTCCACCCCCTACGCCACCTGGATATGGAAAGTTAAAGGCAACAACCTGCTTTCATTTTAGGCGTAGAAACTGCAGCTCACCGGGTTTGTAAAACGTGCACCAAGAACAAATCCCTTAACTCCAAAGAATATCTGAATGGGGAGAGAAGCGGGATGGGCTTTTGTGTGTGTGTTATTTCTAAAGACAGAATGGCTGAGGAATTTTCAGCCACGTATTCGAGAAAGGAAGTGGGAAATAATGATCAACATTTTATTTCTCACATCCAAAAGGTAAACCAACATTTCCTTGGACACGTCACAATCATTCACATAAAGGGGCAAGGGAGCATCTGAGCTCCTTTCCTTGTTCCAGCATAGTTCTCATCTTTAAAATAATTATTCAGATACCGTAGTCCTTGCAGATTGTAATCCGTTTACTGGAGTCTACAACTGTGGTTTACAACAGGGGCCTCATGTCCAGGCCCCCTTCTGTATTCCAGATTGGTTTGAGATTATGGCATTCCATTCCCATAGAAAACAAGTAATCTTCACCAGCTACTCTCGCTGGAATGAAATGTCACATGTGATTCCGGTGCAATCAGTCATGCCTCAGAACAGCACTTCTGGTGGTTCATTTTGACTTTGTGCTTGATGCCATCATACAGCTCAAAGTTGTAGTTCTCCAGAGTAGTGGAGCTTCGAGAGGACAGACCAGTATAGGAGCATGTACAGTAGAGCAATAACCCAGCACAAATGGCCCCTAGGAGAACTCCAACTGAACTCATAGCTATGATGGTGACTAGGATTGGATCCAGCGTGTAAAGCCAGTTCTTGTCTTTGTCCAGCTTTGGGGTTACTGGAGAATTAGTAGAGAACAGTGTGGTGGTGTTATCCAGACCAAAATAATCTGCAATATAATTGACAGTTATTAGCCAGAGATCATTTATTCACCTTAAACTTGTTTGTAAATAACAGCATTTGTGATGGTTAGAGTTAGGGCCAGATCCTCGGCTGGTGTAAATCAGCAGAGCTTTAAGTCAATGGAGCTATAACAATTTACACCAGCTGAGGATCTGACTTTTCAAGTGCAGTTGTAGTCAGAAATCTGGTTCTGTGGGAATCATCTCGGTGACCTGTCAAAGCTTCCATACCTAACTTGCTCCATTTACAAGCTGAGCTCCAATTAATATTTAAATGTTCAGTTCTGTTGGTGCCACCACAAAAACAGTCTGTTGACTTTGCAGTGCTGATCGTAGTACAAAAAATAAATTGTATTTTTTAGAAACTGAAATGCAACTTGAATGGCACATATACAATAACAGGACCGCATAGATTTAGTAACAAGGTGCCTGCTTTTATATAACCACTTTTTTTTTTACCATACCGCATTTTAAGTCCTTGAGAAATAAAGGAGGTGTTAAGCAGCATCACTATAAACTTTCCCACACTACATACATCTGTCTTGACTGAAAGGACTCTTCATCTCTAGAAAGCACTCTTCCCACAGGGCCTTATGCTGCACCACTGGTGTCACTAGGAGCTTTGTTATTTCTGTCAATGGGCACAGGATCAGGCCCATACTTCCTATGCAATATCACTGTTGGGTTTCACTGAAGGCAGGACTGTCCCTTGTAACTACTATTGCAGTACATTTCCATCGGTCACTGAGACGATAATGCATACAGAGCATTTTACGTGTTCAAACCCCTGTATGGACACACATTTGTTAATTCTCACAACATCCCCTATGAGGCAGGGGGATAAGTATTATCATCCCAAGGCCGCCCAGTGAGGGCTTCCAGACTTCAAACCCTATGCTCAGGTGAACTTTAGTCATAGGCGCCACAAAGCCATACGGGGCAGATTCTCAGGGGCCTTGAGCTGGCTTCGGTGACACTACGCTGATTCACCAGTTGACGATCTAGCCCGTTATTTTGATAATCTTCCATACATTATAAACTCTGGAAACAGAGGAGGGTGGACTGGTTTGGGAAAAAAATGGCCAAACCTCATCCCAAACCCTGAAATGAATCCCTAAGAATTTTTGAAGGTTTGTAAAGTTCAATTATATTTAAGGCCCAGCTCTCCCTGCCTGAAGAGGTGTCTCCTTCCTTTGCTGAAATCCACCAACAAGCTCTCAGAAATTCTGCCAGTATCTCTTAAACTGGGCCGGCTGCTGTCTTAATTGTAACACTCTGCAGATCTCAAAGTACTTTGCTAAGGAGAGAAGAGTATTATTACCCCCACTTTGGAGAGGGGGAAACCAAAACACAGAGAGACTGATGATGGGCCCAAGGCCACACAATGAGCCAGTGGCAGAGTTGAACTAAAACTCAGCTTTCTCGCGGCCCAGTCCTTTGCTGTGACCACTAGACCACACTGCTTCTTCAAATTTTGTGAACAATGTACACTGCTCCTAGTTCAGAGCCGAGGAAATGCATTCTAAACAAGCTGTGATCTGGGGGAAGAGTTGGAGCATGTGAGATTTTAACAGACCAGCCATTCAGAACCCACCTGATAGACCAGGGGCTCTCAATCTTTCCAGACAACTGTACCCCTTTCAGGAGTCTCATTTGTCTCATGTACCCCCCAAGTTTCACCTCACAAAAGCACACTATTACTGAAAAATTGCTTACTTTTTCATTTTTAACCGTATAATTATAAAATAAATCAATTGGAATATAAATATTGTACTTACATTTCAGTGTATAGTATATAGAGCAGTATAAACAAATCATTGTATGAAATTTTAGTTTGTACTGACTTTGCTAGTGCTTTTTATGTAGCCTGTTGTAAAACTAGGCAAATATCTAGATGAGTTGATGTACCCCCTGAAAGACCTCTGTGTACCCCCAGGGGTACACGTACCCCTGGTTGAGAATCACTGTGATAGACAGTGTCACATCTGAAAGTCTACCCTCCCAATGATGGTTTATTACCAAATATAGAGAGTCGGTTTGGGATTGGGGAAAGGGAGTTGAAGGGTAAGGTGTTTTCTGGAGGGCTGTTAGGATCAGGAAGGAGGAGCTGAGATGAATGGGCCCCTTGGGGATTGGAAGATGTAATAATTAGAGATAGGCATGAACCAGAACCCCAGATTCCAAACATTCCCCATCTCTGGGATCTTTAATTGAGTTTTGCAGCTTGCCCATATCTCTGTAGAGGTCCAAAGGAAGTCCTTGGATCCAAATACTCCTGTACTTGAGGAAAGTTCAGACCCACATGCAAAAATTGTGGATTGTACCCTTCTCTAGTAATAATAGTAGACTGTGATAATACAGCATAAGTTTCCCCCTAAATTGTCTGTATGACATTTTATACTCACCGTCTTCATTGTCATCTCCAATGTCTCGTCCAGGGATTGCAAAGCTGTCCTCTAACCTTGGGAAGTCCACTAGAATGACAAAACATGTTTTTGGAGTACAGACGCTCCCCGACTTACGCAAGCGTTCCGTTACGGAACGCCTTGCGTAACTCAGAATTTGCGTAAAGTCGCAGACATATCTCCGACCATTACTCAAAAAAACCAAAAAAACAAAAAACAAACCACCACAACAACAAAAAACACTCCTAATTTTAGTTTACGGAGCTTTTTCCATAAGCGTGGATTTCTGTAACTCGGATTTTCGTAAATCGGGGAGCGTCTGTATTGAAAACTGTCACTTTGTTACGAGACCTGCCAGGTTTGAACTATTGCAAAGTTTTCCATAGCTATGGCCAAAGCCAATAAATAATCTTGAGTATACAACCGAACAGGTGCTTCATGGTACATCACATCACATTTTTTCCCCACTAAATGACCAGCTTTTTAAAATGAAACAGAGGAAAAAGAAAGAAACCGGATAATCTGAATACCATTGAAATATTGTCACTACTGTCTTCATAATGGCCATAACTCATTATTAACATGGTCATGGGTATTATACTTATAACTTTCAATAGTATCTTAGTGCCTATCATTAGTTGCCATTAATGGTAGATCCGTTTTACACACTCTACATTTCATCATCCCACATATATCTTAGTGGACACAAAGCCCCAATGACCCACTTTCTCTTTGGTTTCAAATAAATTCACAGTAATTTAAGGAAGTCATGTATCATCATTACAAGTTTTAATGTAAAAGCTGGTTGAGACAGAGTGAGACAGGGAGATTTGTAACTGGGTGTCCATATTAAGGCATTTATGTTAACGTCTCTCTGATCCAAATGCCTTTTAGTGGTGACATTTCTTTTTATTGTGCAGCATAGATCAAACCCTACTAACCAAATGTGCTTGCCGCAGTCGGAGTAGAGCTAAGTTACTTTGCAGTGTAATCTTTCCAGTATTAGCTCTATTCCAGGATAAATGCCTTTGTATTTAAACTTGCCTACATTTTTCAAAACTAACTATGATTTTTGGGTGCCCACCTGGAGACACTTAAAGAAGCTCAAGCTTGCTGAGCACCCAGCTATCTGAAAATCAGACTCCTACAAAGCGTCTCAAGTTGCACACTACAAAAAGAGTCACTGCTGAGACTATAAGCTACTGTTGTGTATCTTACATGAGTTGCAAAAGAAGAAAGAGATCAATGTAATTAAAAAAATATCACCTAAAATTGACAAGGCCAAAGAAGTGTGCCTAAAAGGCAACGTCTCACAGTTCTAAGGGCCTTTCCAAAAAGTGCAAGCTACCGATTAAACCTAAATTAATGTGTTTGCCATGAGACTGTTACACAGGTGCCTCTGTTCAGAAATTTGTATCGGGCTCTACAGTTTTGAAGACCTCCAGCTTAATACTATTCATTTAGTGAGTTAGGGCAATTTATATCGCAGAATGACTAAGCTTGACAAGAAGGGGAAAAAGACATACACACATCCATTGAGTAGTTTGAACTGTTACCCCATCAACACTTATCAAGAGGGAAGGAACTTCAGTGCCTCAGCAAACAAAATCAATAGTCTATCCATCACTGCCTCCATGTGCATTACCCAAGAAGCCTTGGCGTATATCAGCAGCATTGTCCCCCTCAAGAGCTCCTCTCCGTCCCAGACCAAACCCTAGATTCTCACCATGCCATTGAAGCCCCACCATCGTTCCGGTTAAGGAGAGACTGGGTGCAGTTCTCTTGCCGAACACATCAAAGTTGCTCCTACAGGGCCAAATGAGTAAGTGTTGAGATGCCTCAATGTTGGGGTGCCTTAAAGAGGCCAGAATTACTGCGCACTCACTCTATGTAAATCAGGCTTCTTTAAAGGCAATATGAGTAAAGGGAGCTCATTGGGCAGTTAAGCAGCATGAGGCACGCCTTCCTTCAAGGGCCTGGTGGGCCAGATTCACTGCTGTTGTAAGCAGTTTGTTCTACTGTCTCTCC
Organism: Macrochelys suwanniensis; assembly: GCA_033296515.1. Classification (NCBI taxonomy): domain Eukaryota; kingdom Metazoa; phylum Chordata; order Testudines; family Chelydridae; genus Macrochelys; species Macrochelys suwanniensis. Next base: position 61,238,378 of record CM065784.1, on the reverse strand, counting down.
TCGTAGTTCCTGGCCTCTTCAGGAGAAATGAATCCAGAACTGGGAATTTAACCGTGGGTGTTTACATGGGAACGCACCACCATTAGGCCACCGTGGCAATCCTGCCAAGAATGTTCAGTACCACCATCATTATTATCATCAGTGCAATGATCTCCACATCGAAATGGTATCGTTTATTGGTCACCATGGCTTTAAATAGAAAGCTCCTGCCTTGAGAGGTCACAGAATGCAGAGAGGCATTTCTAGATGGTAATTCAGATGCTCTGTTTGAATCGGGCATAAAGGGAGGGTGAGAGACCTGGATGGAACAGAAGTATCTACCTGCCCCAGCCTTTGAGCCTGATCCCAGAACCTACTAAAGTCAATGAGAGTTTTTCATTGACTTCACCGGGCTTTGGATCAGGCACCTTATTAGCAGGAAACAACACCACAGACACTTTGAAAATCCTGTGAGTTTGGGATTTAACTTTCATAGCATAAGGATGTAGAATGGAATGGTTCTCCTATCTACAGGTCTCTCACTCCAGACCTAGAGATAAGCCCAAAATAAAACCCCAGGTCCAAATCACCCTAAAACTTTGGAGATCAGATCTAATGTTTTGCAGCTGGAGTCCAGGCATGTTTGAGCTCTATATGCTCAGGCTAGGCTGAACGTACGTCTTTGAAGTGGTGTCTCAGCATTTCTTCAGCTCCCAAGGAAAGATTGGAGACTGATTGCAGTATCCTTAACACTGGTGTTAATACTATTATTTTCCCACATAGTCAGTAGCACAGCATTTCCCTTCACTCTCATTATTCACGTAGTTAAAAATGTTTCTTTTAATTTTCAAGTGAAGATGGGAATACGAACACAGAAGGGCCCATTTGTGTCCCTCATAACGATCAGCGACCAACGTAGAGAGAGACCCAATTAATTAAGCTGAGGCCCTGCTATCAGTAGCTTTTCAAAAAAGAAGGAGCAAGTTCACCTGATTTCTGAGCGCTTCTAAGACTTGACCCACCCAGATGGAAACCTTTTAGGATCTGAAGAACTGCCTGAGGGCCTCGTGCAAGTATTTGGAATTGTTCATGTACAAAAATCACTCAGAAAGTGCTACAAGCTAATCATCAATCAGGAGACAAGAGGTCAAATTCTGCTGTCAGTTTCACCCATGCAACCATTTTGAAAACATAGATAGCATGAGCATAAATTAAGCTAGCATTTGGCCCATTGCCTGGAAAGGGAATCTCTGGACGCCACTGAGGCAGCAGAGTAGATGCCTGCCTTGGGCTATTCCAAAGGCTATTCATTTTGTCTGAAAACGCATTAGAAACTCAACTCTGTTTTAGTTTCTTCTCAGTTAGTTTTGGTGAGCAGGAAGGAACTAAAAGTGTATCGGATAATCAACACTTTTGAAAGAACATCAATTCTCCAAGCCTTAAAGGGAGACCCGAGCACTGGGGAAAACTTGAATAAAGAGAACGTTTATACAAAAAGCTATTTACTCTGCTAGCAATTTTCTCTGCTCCCTTTGCTAATATTGCTGATATTTGTGTTTTAAGAGCTTTCTCCCACACAATCCATTTCCTCTTTCAGCTTAGTCCAGCTTTAGTCTATTTATCACACAGCATTCTATTGCCATCGACTTGTTTGTGATGTCATGCATCTGCTCCAATGCACTGTCTATGGATGAAACCAAAAAAACCTTATTTTTTCCATACTAAGTTATTAGCAAAACCAGCCTTGGCTGTTTGGCGGCCTGTGACGCTGAGACCACCAGGCTCATATCCAGTTCCTAGTAGCTATGTGCTTCCATCGCAGAAAACAGCCCTGCATTTGGCATTAATTAGCACCTTTGTTGACAAGTCTCAGCACAGATGTGAAGACCTGGGTGGGCCATGAAAACTGACCCCTTGGACATACTCCCTCTAAGTCGGGTTCAAGGCACGTCGGCGGAACCAGGTCCTGCCTATGTGTTGTGCCACGCCCATCATGTGCATAAACAGGATTTAATGCACCTCTCCTGTGCATAAACAGAGAGCTTTCATTCTTCAAGGGCTATCCATCTGCTATCTTTCACATGTACTAAATTTACTTGAAAATTTTAAATGAAAAAATCATTAAGGAAAGTTATGCAAGAAAGTTAAGTGAAACTCTATTTAAGTATGATGCATTTGAAAGCTTTGCCCAGTGTGAAAGGCCCTTTTTAAGAAAAATGTGTTGAATTATGGCTACGAACCTTCAGCTATTCACGCTGAAAAGCAGTAAAGATGAAGTCAACGTAAGTGATGGCTTTCGAAATGGCCGGATGCCTAGCAGAGACTGTTATCTATTGTATCTGAGATCACCGCCAGCAAGCTAAAAGGCTAATTTATGAATCCCGAAAAAGGCAGATGAGGAGGTTTTAATCAATGTAGTTGAAACATCTTAAATAGAATGAACATATCAGCTCACGACATGGGGCTAGCAGGACAGAGGTTGGTATTTTCAGAGACATTAGGCGGCTTAATGTACGTTGCTTTAAAAAGGTGACTGAACATAATGATTGCAGGGGATGTGACATAGGAGGTAATGTGCTGACCTTTTTTGCTGTTTTCGCTCAGATTGGGTTTATGTTGAAAACAGCATAGAGATGTCAGTGTAGTCTGGAGCTGATATGCATGTGTATGTCTCGGTCAGTGTGCTGGGTAAATGGCTTTTAGCCCACCCAACCAGCCCCGCTTCGGTCTATGAAGTTCGGTTTCAGTGCAGTGGCATTGTTGAGGGAATGACACTTGTTCACAACACCATGACATCTCAAAAACAGCGTGCCTAGTAAATTTTGCATCATGCCCATACACTTCTCTCTAGGGGGGCCTGTTTGTCTAGAAGGCCATTTTTCCAGACCTCAAATCATTCTTGCAGGTATTTTCTGCACTCTTTCCAATTTGTCAACATCCTTTTTGAAGTGTGGACCCCAAAATTGGACACAGTGTTCCAGGAATGGTCTCACTAATGCCCTATACAGAGTTAATATTACCTACCTCCTCCCATTTGATATCCCTCTGCTAATGGATCCAATGTTTGCATTTGCTTTCTTAGCTGCAACATTGCCTTGGGAGCTCACAGTTAGTTAGCCCTTAGTTAGGTCTAAGGATGGGCTCCTAAACTGCAGGGCTCATCAGGCTGCTTTCCCTGTGGAACCCTGCTGGTGCTCTGAGGATGGGCTCCCAGAACAATGTGGCATTGTCATGATGCAAACACCACTATTTTGCAATGCAGGAAAGGTTCCAGGTTCACTGACCTTTGCACATAGTCAGAACCTGAGCTGCTTTGGGTTGTCTGCTCCCAAATACTACAGCTACCGTATACATAACACACTTTGCTTTAAAAAACCATGTAGGGATTTTGGAGACACCAGGACTGAGGTGAGCTGTTAGAGCTCCATGACAGTGACTCATACATAAGTCCTGTTTTTCATTGCATTTCACGCATCAGTGATGTATGTAAAGGTCTATTTCTTTGTTTGTTTTCTTTTTTTTTCTAGAAAGTATCTGAATTATTCTAGTTTATTTTGCATGCTTGGCGTACTTTGAAATCTGACCGAATGCCAAAGTGATCGCCTAAAATAACAGCATATTATTTGCTGACACAGTGCACTGGGAATTTCCCCAAAGAAAGAAATCCACCTACATACTCATCACTCCCACTTACACACTTATCACTACCCCATCCGCTGGAGAGAGAACATGGTGCGTGGGCAGTGCAGCATGAGTGCAGTTGTAAATGAGTGATTATAATGGAGTACTGGTGACCGGAGAGACGGAGTACCACCATGTAATCAAGCAATAATGCACAGGACAGCTCGATATATTAAACTCGTACATGCATGGACACTCAGGGTTAAAGTTGTCCTGCCCACCTGGGAACTTTGATTGCTTCAGCCATTTAAAACTGAGCCATTTCTTTTAAAAATCTTTAGAGGAATGATCTGAAGCCCTACAGTTTATAAATGTTTTGGGCCAATACTTTCCTGCCTTAGTAGGAGTGTGGACCACGCCAGTATTTTTAAAACGAGAGCACTGGGCAATGTATGGTAGGGACCAGTCCTTGTGCTAGCAGAAAAATGGATTATCATAGGCTACTGTAATATTTTCATAAAGGAAAGGCTGGAGATGTACTGCAGAGAATAATCCTTGCATTGGCAGGCAATGGACTAACTGACCTACAACAATTATCTTTAGAATTTGTCAGTTGCCTTTGTGTTTTTGGTGTTTGCTAGGTCTGTGTTACAGTTACTAAGGCGGTAGTGTGGCCTAGTGGATAGAGCACTGGCCTGGAGCTCAGGAGACCTTGGTCCTAGTCCCAGCTCTGCCACTGTTCTACGAGGGATGCAAGTCACTTCCCTCCCTGTAAATGGAGCTAATGATACTGACTTCCTTTGTAAGCACTTTGGGGGTGATCTATGGATGCCCAGTGCTATGTATGAGCTAGGGATTATTAGTAGTGGTATCGATTAAGGCCCTGATTCAGGAAAGCAGCCCAGGTCAGCAAAGCTTAAAGTTAAATACATCCCTTATGTGTTTTGCTGACTAGAGTTGGGGTAGAGTGTGTGCTTAAGTATCTTCCTGACTCAGAACCAGAGCGAGGTAAGCTAACATAGCAAGCTTTTAAAGGTCATCACTGTAAGCACGCTTCTATCTGTCACGTCCATGCACTCATAAGCTCAGCTCCATTGTATCTAGGCATTGCAAACCTTTGGTCCTCTTCTATGAATGTCGCACATTCCTGGGTGATATCATGTAATCTCTATGGTTCTTTACACACAGCGTGCAATACTAGTACAAGGCACACAAGGAGACCACACTGCAGAAATATGTCCCCCAAAGGCCTGTAACATTGTGTAGTGTTGGGTGGTCTAGATTCCATACACAGCATGTAAAGCGGTGCACCAGTACTTGCATGCCATATCAAAAATGCTGGAGCGGAAACTAGAACTTCTCTGTCCATAAGGAATAAGGGCTCAACTTTAACATCCTTTAAACGCGCCTTTTACTTCCTTTAGTTGTTTATTTCTAGCTCTTCTTTTAAAATAGCAGAATAACAACTAAAATTTACGTTGTTTTGTTTGTCATCGTGAAGCAGCCTGTATGCTTCATTTTGCGTCCCCACTGCAGTGTTGTCTCTATAGATGTGATCACCAGATTGTTGTGAGGTTGATAGGTCCCAGTGCGAGCGAATGGAAAAACACTTTACAAACACACGCACTGCAGGAAGGGTTACTATCTCATATGCTTAGTAGCTGTTTTTCAAAATGAAATATCCTCACCATTTCCAAACAATTTTTACCCCCGACCACTAAACACACTTAATTTACACACAGACTAAATCCCTGCCAAATTTTAAAGGAAAGCTGTGTTTTGGATAGAGCTTAATGTAAAAGGAAAAAAGCCCCTAGTATCAGCTTGACCATCCTGCTTGGTATTGTAACTACTGTACTTAGTGTTTAAACCACCTCCCAGGAAGCCCTGGCTTGGGTCTAAGCTCAGAACTCAGAAAGGGGTGGGGTTCATGACAGGGTATGTCACTATGGACACACCTATACAGCCACTGGAGGAGTACTTCCCAGCTTGGATCGACGCGCACACACTAGCTCTGCTCCAGTTAGCATGTTAAAAATAGTCATGTGGCCGTGGTGGCACAGGGGGGTGGCTTGGGCTAGCTGCCCAAGTATGTACATAGGATGTCAAATGGGGTGGTACTTGGATGGCTAGCCCAAGCCACTGCCTGTGTCGCTGCAGCTACACTGCTGTTGTTTGCCTGGTAGCTCGAGCAGAGCTAGCTTCGGTATGTCACCCAAGCTGGGAATTACACCCATTAGCTGCTGTGTAGATGTATTTAGCGGGACATTCTCATGCTCTTGGTGTATGCTACATTCTGAATCGGTGTGAACCTCAGTTTGCGTTTTCAGTCAAATATCGAAAGAGGGATTTTCACTAAAAACGGAAAATTGAAGAATGGTGATTCAGAAAGAAAGGTGCAAGGATAAACAGGAAGGGACGAGAGCATGGGGAAAGTATAATCATAGCCCTCTTTCTTCAGAAAGCTTCCTCCCCTTCGGCCTCAACCTGCTCCCATTGAAGTCAATCTCAAGCGTCCCAACCATTTCAGTGGTATGGGATCAGGCCTCCAGACAGGGGGTTGGTCAGACATTTTCCCTAACAGATTGGCACGGGCAGCAATAAGAACAAAGTGGATGTGAGAGATTCAGCGATGATGTACACACCAGAGCTGACTTTAGCAGGTATGTGGCAAACAAAGACCCCCCATCATTAGAGTCGTAAGCCGTTCCACATAGGCTCCTGGAAGGCTTCTGATTTTTGCATGTCACCAATGAGAGCTGCGGTGAAATGATGCAGATTGCAGATGTGTCTAATGATGAGCAGATGTACCAACATCTGTGTTATGCTACCCAGTGTTAGAATAGAGCTTGACTGTCTCCTGCCCTGGTGTGTGCACACACAGACATTATAATCAGAAACTGCCTGGTCTCCTGAGGCAACGTGACCAGATGGCTAACAGATATTTTGCTCTAACTCCTTCTAATGTACGGAGTAAGCAACAGACTATGCTGCTGTTGTGTCACTGGTGCCGCTGTGCTTAGCTATCTAGGCAACTGGCTGAGTGAAGTGATTCATAATGGAGCCTTTCACTTGCAGGTCACTGGCTTAACACCATCCCAGGGTGGTGATCAGAGAAAGTTGTTTCCAACCTGATGTCCGTTGTGGAATAAGTTGCCCACGTGACAAAACACAGCTCTCTAAGTTGGTGCCGCCAGTTGTCATTTCCAGCCAAGAGGCCGAATGTTAAATGTGCATGGAGCCTGACCTACCATCTCACACTGACAGGTGCTCCCTGCAGAACAGGGCTGAGCTGCATTGGCAGGGCAGTCTGAAGATAGCTCGGCCATGTTTGGTGACGAGAGCTGCCAAGCCACCACCTTTCATGAACACTAAAAAGGGTGAGGAGAAAAGGGACGAGCTGCTCTGCTACCTTTTGATCTTTTTATCTCCCTCCTTGTTGCCGTTGTTTTGGATAATGGGTAATGACGTTATCCCTCAAACTGGCAGTCACTTCTTGCTATTGGCGTCACTGAAGCCACTGATGGGAGTGCTGTGGCCAAGAGCCAGGATGTTGTCTAGCTTCTGGTCCCTGCCTAGAGTTTTTGAGCCTGATTCTGCTGCCATATACTCTGGTGTAAATCAGGAAAAGCTGTGCTGAAGTCTTGTAAGTCCAGCAGTGTAAAACCAGTGTCAAGGAGAGCAGACTCTCACCTCCTCAGTTCACAGCTCCGGAAAAGCAAATATACCCTCTCACATGAGAAACAAAATCCAATTATTGATTCTATCTGCCATATGCACTCCTGGGGGAGCTGCCCTGAAATCAATGGCGTTCTCCCAGCGAGGCATTTGGACCAGTGTGTGTCCAGTCATATTGCTCACTGAATAATTATTGCACCTTCTGGATCTCTTCTTGAGCAATTCTTCATCTCAGTCACACCCTCAATGTGAAAGGGTAGCACAAGAAGGAAGCAGCCTAGAACTTTCAACAGCACAGCACACATTTTTTTTCTTCTTTAATGCTGTGATTTGTTGCTGCTTCTTTTGTCCTGGCCTACAATGAGTAGAATATTCAGGCAGATGCACACGTACTATGCATGTTGTCTGTGCCTATTGTGCCTAGTACACTGGAGCTGCAGCCTATAGGTGCTTCCATAATACAAATAAAATCATCAAATGCCTTGGCTTCACTTTGGTGTCCAGAGTCACCCATAAAGGCTGATTACTGTGAACATAATTTTCTGGCATAAATATGATCCTTCACAATTAATCACAGCGCAATCAAAAGCTACTGTCAGAATTGCCATACAATGGCACTCTCAGCAAAGAGGCCAAGGACAGAAAACGCCCGTGAACTGACTCATTCGTGGCTAAACAGGTAGTTTCAGCCTCCAAAATAGTTAATCGGGTATTTTTCACAGGCAACAAACGCACCAAAGAAACCCACCTTGTCCCTACAAATGGAGCTATTTTAAATTAGAGTAAAAACTAAGTAAGTACTTACATATTGTATACACAGAAACAGCCCCACCACTATACTAGCATTTAAATGAACCTTTCTGGCCATATTTTGGAGGGCCGTTGAGTGGTTCTGCTTCTGATCTCACTTACACTTGTCAGCTCCACTTAACCTAGATTTAGACCAACATGGAAGCCCAGCACTTTAAAATTCTATTTGTCCTGCAGGGTGAATTCCATTGAATAACCTTGAGTTCCTGTAAAAAAGCAAGCAAACATAAAAAAACCTCCCTCCCTTCCTGAAGGACCAGTGGGATTTTAATGACCAGATCTTCAGCTGGTATACATTGGCTTAGCCAACAACCAATCAGACCCCGGTACCTAAGTTAACTACCTAGTTGTTTTGTAGCTAAGATAGCTTTATGTATTAGAACTTAACCACTTGCTTTAAATCACCTGTGTTCTTTGATGCTACAGAACAGTGAGTTGCTTTTCCTCAAGCATATACATGGGTGCCTTGTGTGACCTGCCGCTATACTACTCATACTACAGGACTGATACTCGAGCTGAGAACTGAACTCCATGAACCTATTGCAGTTATTCTCCTAAGGCCAGGTCTACACTAGAGAAATAGGTTGGTTTAACTATATTGGTTGGAGTTTGAAAAAAATCCACCCCCCTGAGTGGATTAGTTAAGCCGACCAAAGTCCCTGAGTAGACAGCGCTAAGCTGATGGAAGAATTTGTCCGGAGACCTAGCTACCACCTCTGGGGGAGGTGGATTACCTGTGCTGATGGGAGTCGCTTCTTGGCGTAGGTAGTGTCTACACTGAAGCACTACTGTAGTGTTTAAAGTGTAGGCAAAGCCCTGCATCACTAACATAAGCCCCTCAAGTCTTCCTTCAATCACGCAATGGCTGATTGTATTTCTTTATCTGTCAGCATGCTCAGGGTACATCTCCATGAATCCAGCTCCGGGTTACATCCACAAAGGTGTGGTTATGATGACAAAGATACTCACAATCACTTTGTGTATATAAGTGCGGAGGCTGCCTCTGGACCTTCTGCCTATTGCACAATAGACATGAGCTGCTTCCATTCTTTGCTCTAAAGGAGGGGAATGCTGCATATTGGAATGCTGATCCTTCACTGTTCAGCTGGCCCTTCCCAGGAAAGCTCTACCACAGAGATAGTCAATTATTTTTTGTCAAGGGCCAAATTTCTTGGCCAAGGTCTGGGCAAGGTCTAGATGCCAGAGAAAATAATAATACCCCCCCCCCCCCCAAAAAAAAACCAATAATGATAAGTAAATAAAAAGATTGCAGAGTCCATTCAAAGGCGTCTGGCGGACTGGATTTGGCTCGCAGTCTGCCTATTGACCACCCCTGCTCTACCCTTTTGAGATTGCTTTTTAGGGATGAACTCAGTGCTTCATATTTACTGCTGAAGAGAGCTTACTGGAATTGCACGTACGCTTTGTTTTTTGCAATCATGTGCTAATTTTGGCTGTTTGTGCATGACGCGCTCCCCATCCAGCCTTTATGTGCTCCTGTTTGAATCTTGGTCAACTTGTGTGTGAAGTATATAAGGCGTAATTAACCCCCCGCACCACCCCTCCTTTTTCATTTGTTTATTTAAAGATTTTTGCTCATAGTGAGACCATCAGGCATTTTCTCTCCCGCTCTCTTTTTTGTGCATGTTTGTTTTGCATTTTGCTTGGATGGTCACTGAAGTGTACAAAATGCAAATTATGAGTGTTGGAGCTCCAGTGATCTGCACAATTAAAGCAAAAAAAAAAAAAGGTCTACAGCTCTTCAGCTATGCTTATATTTGAACAGCCACAGCAAGCGGACAAAAGTTGAACTCTGAATTCTTTGATTTTGGCCTAAAATCCAAGTAAATCCAGGGAGTGCCATTGCAAAGCTATATGAATGTCAGAGTAAAGCTTAATGCTGAAGGAAAATAAATATATACATAAATGTTCTCTTTAGAAAAAGATAGAACTGGCTTCAAAATAGATTTTAAATTGGAGGCCTAGCTGCTGGCTCTTCTGAGACAGCGTAAGACGCACAGGCCAACATAAAGGCCAGGGAAAGGAGAAATACTACACCAGAGCCATCTGTCTTAATCCTAGGGCTTTCTACAGTGCAGCTGGGCCCCTGCTTCCCAATGTGGGTAGACAGACACGCGTTAGCTCTGCTGGAGCTAGAGCGCTAAGAACGGCAGAGTGGCTGCAGCGGCTCAGGCTAGTCACCCACATACGTTCCTAGGGTCTCTGGGCTTGGGTAGCTAGCCCCAGCTGCCCTGGTCACGCTGCTGTTTTTTAGCTGCTAGCTTGATCAGAGCGAGAGTATCTACGTCTACCTGAGCTGGAAATTCCACCTCCCAGCTGCAGCATAGAGGTACCCTAAACCCACGGGCTGCTGAGCCTTTTGTACTGGGGCGGCTCGCCTGAGCCATCGCCCTGCTACGCCGGCTACATTGCTATTTTTAGCAAGCTAGCTCGAGCCGAGGTACATCTCCGGGAGCTGAGAATCACCCCCCAGCATCAAGTGGCGACATAGCCAGAGAGCCAATGTGCATCGCCCCACCACCTTCCTGGGGCTCCAATAAGCTGCACTGAAGGCAACTGCGCGGTGTTGAGTGACGCTCGCTGAGGCTCTGGCCCTCACTTCCTACTTTAGCTTTGGTTTAAAACCATTACATGATAGAGTCCTTTAACTACAAAACTTTACCCCTCACGACCAGAGCGAGCCCCACAGTAGCCATCGGCCTCCTTGGGTGCTTTTGAGCACAAAATGCAGGGGGTAATCCTCGGCTGGTGTAAAGCGGCGCAATTCAACTGGCGTTAATGGAGTGGAGCCCACAGACCCCCAGCAAGGGTCTGGCCCATGCTGCCTTGACCATTCAATTCTAAACACTGTGCCAGGCCATGTGACAAACTCCTGGCAATGGTGAACAAACCGCTGCCACTTTTCTGTACAGCTGACATTCAGAGGCGCAGAAAGGTTTTTTAAAAACCCTTGCGATTTTTTTTTAATGGTATATTGTGTGTATCTCATGTAGGGACTAAGTGCACAATTTAGCTGCGCTAGCCAGCTTCCCCTGGGGCGCACTGAAATTATAGGTCCCAAGTTTACCATCCTGAGAAATTCCATATAATCACATTTAGCAATTTAGCACTTAAGTAACTTTAGCAAAATCCCCAAACAATCATGTCTTGGCTCAGCTGCCCCAAACTCCTAACTAGGAATGGTACAAGAGAGTCTAAAAGCCACCGTTAAGGACCTGATCCTGAGCATAGGGGGGTCAGATACTCCGCTGATTATAATCTTGGCACACCTACACTGACTTCATGTACACCCTCTGGGAATCCGGCCATGAGGTTTTTGTTAGTGACTTGAATGGAAGCATAATCAAGCTTTGAGTTGCTAAAGGAAAGAGCCCTACAACTCTGAAGGGAACGTGTAATGAAACGTCAGTTTGCCCAATGTCGTTCTCATAAACAAACAAAGAAACCCTCCCCAGATGTTTGTATAAAAATATCATCCTTTTATTACATTCCACACAATACATCTTTAAAGAGTTTCAAATTTCCACAAGATATTTTCACACACAGGCAACTGCGCGATGCTGGGGATGTCACAGTTCTAGGAGGGGGAGAATTGGGAGTAAAAATCTTTAAGTGATTTTTGATGTTGTTGTCTTTGGTGATTTTTATTTTTAAGACTGGCCCTCAAATTCTCCTCTCACGTACGCCAAAGCACCCTCCCTAATGTCAGCAGGCTTGCCTTGGTGTAGCCGAGAGGGGAATTTTACACAGGGATGTCGTACCAACTTCAGAACTATTACTAGAGGCTTCCCTACCCTATTGAAACTGTAGGTTTGATCTGAAAACGCAGCAACAGTCTTTCAATATTCAGTGTCCATTATTATCTATGATAACTTAGCGTTGGGGATTTCATAGCAGAAGTGATATGTTCGATCCTGCCAGTGCTACATAATGAAGATGCTCACCAATAAATGACTTCCATGCTGGAAGAAGCTCTCCTAGGGCTCACGTGGTACTGAACGCATCCTGAGAGGTGATGGATGCCCCTGAGTGCCTCCTGACTTCAATGGGAGTTGAAGGCACTTAGTCCCCTGGCCCCCAGGCTTGCAATCCCAGATGTGTGTTTACTCTGCACATCTCTCTCTTTCTAGATGCATCCACCACCACGCGCTCAATGCGGAGAATCAGTTTTAGACGTTGTGCACTTTAAAAACTATCTCCCTACCTAAGCAGCGCTGTGTGATGTTACCAGCTGAGTGGGCATCTCCGAAATCAGCAAAGTAACTGCTGCATGCACTGAAGCATGCTACTGACTAAGGCTGGGAAGGAGAGAACAAGAGTGACATTCCCATGGACGTGCGCCATTGGGGATCGGCTAATACTCGAGCAGCTTTGTTCTCTGTTGTGCTACGTGCCAACCCTGCGTGCGTAGGACACACTTTCCCGATCTGACAGAATGAGCAAGACTGCAAACAGTTAGCAGAACTGTTATCTTTTTTTCTGGGGGCAGGGGGCAGAAAGGGTGGCTGGAGGTCTTAATGGGGGGAATCTGATCACTTGCCGCAACTGAACATGAAAAAGCCTGAACTTTGTTCCATGGAGGTGCATTCTGCACAAATAGATCAGACTTAATGATTCAAACCACCTTTGCGTGTCATCGCTTGGTAATTTATATAAGGCATTTTCACTGCATTACTTCAGAGCCAATCAATAGGTGGAGGCTTATCTTGGTTTCCATTATTTCTCCTTAGTTAAAGATGCAGCAATATCTGGATTTCACAAGGCCTGCCTGCTAGTGCTTTGTTTGCTAGATGTTACTGATGCTCTAAGAAGCAGAACATTAGCAAATGCAAAACTAATTGACATTCTAGAAAGTCAATTAGCCATTTTATGATCCAGCAGCTACGAACTTGGGCAGAGAAAACAGAAGGTAAATTAGACTCGTCTTTTGTAAATTTCTAGTAAAATGACAAGGAAGAGGATTCCCACTTCCCCTGCAAAGAGATAAACATAAAAACATCAGCATCCGAGGGAGGTTCCTTAAAAAATAAATAAACCTCAGATTCAAGAAACTACAGTATTTAACATCCACCTTAGATCTGCTTTAAGTCTACACGTTACTCCAAGGCTGGGTTTAACAGATATAAACTAAACATTCTTTATGAGCTTCTCTGTTATAAGGCAACTTGAAATAGATTCACTTCTGGACAGGGGGTGGGGTGGAAGGTGGTTTCCGCTACCAAACAATGGCTGTGTTATCATGGTGGCTGAAGAAATAATAAGACAGGTCTTAATTTTGAATGGCTATGAACCTCTCTGGATTCTTCCCACCATCCAAGGGGGTCTTTTGGACTATCCAGCATGGCCTGTTCTTTTCATTTTGCACCCGCTGATGTAACAATATGAAATATAAACCCAGCCAAAGCTAGATAAGGCAACAAAAAGCATTGTTCGCTTCCCCAAGTAAACAAATCAGTACATTTATCACAAATGGTATCCCAGGCCTTCCACAGGGGATAACACATTCCCTGTGTAAGTAGAAGCAATACAAGCAAGTTAAAAAGGGGCCTCTTTTAAATATACATTCAGTCAGTCAGCCTCACACACGCCCATGCACACTTACATACATATATTTATATAGACACACGCACACACACACACCAGCTTCTTGACTTGCCATCAAGTTTCCTTGCAGGTTGCCTACTGGGAGAATCAGTCTTTGAAAATAATAAAGAGGAGCATTCCCTTTCAAAGTGTCATGGGCGGGATCTCTCTTCTGGCGATCCAAGCTGCAGCATTAGTTTAGAGGTTGTAAAAGAACAGGAAGGGCTGGGAAGGGAGGGGACAGGGACAGAGATGTCTAGAGTTCACACAGACGCTAGGTGAGGAGAAAAGTGCAAAAATCGAGGCAACGTATTTGAAGTCTTAATTTTTGTTTTTGTTTGTTTTGTTCTTGCTCCGGTTCGGCTCTCAGCAGCGCGAGCTGTGGTCTTGCTCTAGTTTTATTGTTAAGGTGGGCTCCACTGCCAAAGGGGCCCCGTTGGTATAGTGGGAGGTTTTGTAGGTGATGGCGTGATCACTCTTCTTGGCCGCATAGCGGAACCGGTGGTAGTGGAGCACAAGGGCCAGCGCGACGGAGACCAGCACCAGAACAGCACCTCCGGCGGCCATAAGGTAATACCAGTAGGCTGGGATGGGCTGCACTGACACCGTGTCCACTGTGGGCTCGCTCCCTGGCAGAAGGGTGCCCCCTGGTGGAGAGACATAGAAGAGTGTTGCTAGGTGGGATGCATGCAGACTAATAAAAAGAAACACACATGCTTTCAAGAGTACAGCGCAGCATTCAGTGAGGTTATGTGACCCTGCTCCAGATACGAAACTTCCTCTTTGGGAGAAACACAATTTGGGTGTTTGATGAGCAGATATATGAAAGTGGCTTATTAATTAGCCAACCTGGATTTAAATACAAATTCCACCTTTTTTGATATGAACAAAATCCAGGGGATTTTTTTTGTTTGTTTTTTTGGAGGGGGGCAGGGCCTTCCCCAAATCAGCTTGGTCTTGTCTCCACATGACAGTTGTGTCAGGCAATGACAAAACGTCACACTTTTAACTGGAGGTAGAGTTTCATAGCAAAGCAATAAGGAAGTCGCAATAGAATGCTGGGAAAGAAATCAGAGGGAGAAATATTCTTCATTCTTAAGGGAAAAACAGTGAAAAAGATCTCTCACCCAGGGTGCCCTAGACATTATGACCATTATGATAATCTAGTTTGACTTCTTGCATAGCACAGGCTGTGGACTGTCACCCAGCAATTCCTGCATCAAGCCCACGATCTTCAAACTTTTAGCAAGCCAGGGATGCACAATCCACGCTGCTGAAAACTAAACTACTGTCAGCCACCTGTGTTGCTGAATTCAGGCTTGGTAAGTGTCTGGGGCGCTCACTGTTCCTCCATGTTTAACCCTTTTTGTGCCTGCACATATCTCACCAAAAAACGGAAGGGGGGGGGGGAGGCATGTATCGTTTTGTGGCCGAGCTCTTTGTTTTAAAGGTCATGTCTGGATAATACGGCATACGTACGAATACTGTTTTATTGCCAGCCCACGCACACATCCACACACATACATCCTCCAACAGACTCAGAAAATGCTAAGTGGTACGTTTAGGCTAAAACCCACATATCTCACTAAAGCAGGGCGGCACTAATGCTCATGTAACTATTACTCAGACTGCTCAAATGTTGCTTTTGGAGACAAGTCATATCTAACTGGGGATGCACTTTTGGAATTTATTGATTGGCTGGTCCATGGGCGAGAGTCTCTCAGGAAACTTTCCAGCTCACTTGTTCTGTTGTTGAACAAAGACATTTTAGTATTTCTCTGGAGGCAGCCTGATGCTCCTCTCTTTTTGCTATCGTTTCTGCAATAGAGGGACTCTTCCCACACAGACGGAGCTGCCAGGAGCATCTTAAAGTGGATAGTTTGTGGGCTTCTGTGAATTGGTGTCAACTTATTATTCAGCTCACTGATAATAACTGCAGCTTGGCAACCAACTCTATGTCTGTTTTCAGTACATGCGCAGATGATTTCAAGGGGAAAACAAAATACCGAAGGAAGAGTCCAGCTATGCACACAGCAAGGATGTTTCCCATAACAGTCCTCCCCTCCCCCAGGTGTCCTACGAGATGGAGGTGGTGATCTATGTGGTAGGTCTGCAGAATTTTGTTCTCCTGTAGCCTACAGAGGAGATCAGTTGCTTCTTAGTCACAAAAAGTGATGGGAGTGAAAAACAGGGCTCAAAACTACATCCTGAGCGCTTGGTAAAGACTGATAGGGTACAGCCTGCTTCTTCAGCGCAGGAGATCAGAAACAACCCACACATTTGTAATTCCAGTCTCCTTTCTCAGAAGAAATGTATGTTCCTCCCCTGATGCACACACTGTCACAACCATCATTAACTGAGCCTCTGTTTCAGCAGAGAGGCCATTTACTGGATGGTAAAACTCTCCTTTCACCGTCCCCCCAGAGGCAGTCCCTCCAGAACAGAGGAGGCAGGGCAGCATGGGAGAAGCCTGTAGTGTGACTGCCCATGATGCACCTATTCTGGGCATAAGCAGAGATGCCAAGAATGTCTGACCTCTGTGACGTTGGGCAAGTCGTTGAGCCTCTCTGTGCCTCAGTTCCCCATCTGTACAATGGGGATAACAGCCCTGCCCTAGCTCCCAGGTGAGGATAAATACATCACAGATTGTGAGGTGCTCAGATGCTAGGGTAGTGGGGGCCATGAAAAACAAGGAAGGAAAAGCACAACATGACTAGGAGCTACAATAATACACATGCTAAATAATAAACACCATTTGACTATCATCCTCCTGTCCACTCAACCTGAGCCAGCTCCTGAGGGGTGAGGGGTGGTGTTCGTGCCAGTCATGACTCTCCAAGACTCTTGGATGGGGTTGGCCAATCTGCCCCCTCTTCCCCACATACCTGGCTGTAAGGGGCCCTAGGCTCTGTTGTCACCTCATGCCACTGCAGTGGCTCCTTGCTCCTCCCCATAGCTGCTACCATGAGGGAGCTTGGTTTGCTCCCTATCAAATATTTGGAGGGGGGGTCCTAAAATCCCCCGTTTTTTTCTTTAAATAGACCCGTATTGGGATATTCCTGCCATGCAAAGTAGGGGCACAGATGCTCTGCACACAGCTGTCGCTAGCACAGTTCTGCACCCCGTGGGGGCACACTGTGGCTATCCAATGGCAGGGTGCTGTCGTTGATAGGCAGTGTGCAAAGTGTGAGGGGCAGGGTAGGGGGAGATTACTGACTACACGGAGCTAAAAGGAAGTGCACACAAGGGCCTACGGAAAAAAATTCCAAATGAGAATGTTTATTTAATGTTCTTGTGGAAAAACGGCCTTGTTTCAAGCTGGCTGGTGCGCTGAGAAGAGAGTTTACAAAGTGGTCATAAAACAATACCCAAGTAATAAACTGCTGATCTCTTTGGGGAGGGTCTAAAAGTACAAACTGTCCTGCAACATGACAAACGATGCAAATATCTCCACTAGATCTCTGCTTGCCACCCAGGCAGCGCAGGAGTGGAAACATACAGACGTTTTCATTATGGCTGTTTGGCGCTAACTGGCACTCCAAGGCCCAGATTCTCAGCTGGTGTATACCAGCCTCGCACTATCGAAGTGGGAGGAGTGAGGCCTATTCACACCAACTGAGGATCTGGCCCCAAATACCTTAAATTCATGCCCTGGCTGGAAAAGAGAGAGTCTTCTCTTCTCCGTTCCCAAAGGCCTGCTGCTGTCTTCTCTTTAAAATCAAGGATTGCGCTTTCCTTAGGTGAAGGATGCAGAAGCGTGTGAAAGAAACTTGCCTTCCCTCTGCCAAATGGACCCGGGCAGTTGTTTAATTTTAAATGATGGGGGTTTTGTCAGAGCTCTGTGAGGGTGTATAATATACCAGCGAGTCTCACAGATAACCAGTCACTGTTTCCAAAAGCAAATCCACTTAGCTGAGTCCTAACCAATTTACATATGTTTAATCACCATTCTTGCTTGTCAGAAACACCTACTCTGACAGCTAGATGGGGCATGAGAAGTAGCAATATAGCAGCTGCCTCTCAAACACTGAAGGGTCAATTCTGGGTGCAAAGGCCAGTAGTACATATCCTGGATAACAATATGATGTGCTTACATAACACTTTCCACTCAAGAGAGCTTTACAAACAATTAACTTCACCTCACATAGCTACTCTGAGCTACGACCCCCTAGGTACATCATGGAATTTACCACCGAATTTGCTCCTGGCCTCAGAAATCATGCCCAGAATCTCAATGTTCATTCAAAAAAAGTTTTGTCCCTTTATGCTTGCAGACAATCTTAAAATGTGAACAGTGTAAACCAAGACAGCAATGCCTGCCTGAGTCTGCAGCGAGTCTGAAACAATTGCGTTGAGAGGTGTGAACTGAACCATTCATCTCAGTCAGGGCCCCGTGGACTCTGCAATTCCGTATCTGTGGAATTTGGCATTTTCCTAAGATCCCCTGAAGTTCAGCATTTTTGCTAGAGAATTGGCCATTTTGTTGCAGCCAAGCACCTGATTTTGAGTCGTCTCCCCACCTTTCTGGAACCTGCCTCTTGCTCTCCAGATTTCTTCACAAGAGGGCATTGATTGGAATTCATGTTCTGCACTGGACCATGCAACTGGGCAGCAGGTGGGAAGCCAGAGCTGGAGGCGAGCTTATAGCCAGGTAAAGGGGAGCCAGAAGTGTAGGCTGGCAAGCCAGGCGGCCTGGAGACCAAACAGCACAGCCGCCAGGACCTTGGGCGCCAGGGTAATGAGCTGCTGAAGACAGGTATAAGCTCCCCCTTCCCTGGCACGCTTGAGGGGAAAAGGAGGCTCTGAGCCTGGCTGCCTGAAGAACACTGTGGGAGCTAAACCTCTTGGGAGAGTACAGAGAAAGGACCCATCCTTGAAAACTATTGTCCATGAATTTCACATCTGTGAGCATCTTGAGGTCTGGGCCATCACACATGTGGGGATTGAGGAGAGGGGAACATAAGGGTGATCAGTTAATGTCACAGTGGATTTTAGGGGTTGTGGCTGCAGAGCTTGGTCGCCCCGTGCCATGGAGTCCAGGGGGCCCTGACTACCAGACATGAATTCATTATCCTATGCATTTATTTGAGAAGCATACTGAGGCACAGAGAGGTTAACGCCCAGGGCTGCACATTAGGTGGGGCCAGAAATGTGAAGAGAAACTAGAAGTCCTAATCCCAGCAGCCACAAAACTAGGTTAGCCCTTATTCCCCCGAGTAGAGGCAGCCCTACTGGTGCAGCTGGCATGGCTGGGGGGAGAGTGTGACTAGAGCACCGTTGGACTCCAAAGATACCTAGCTTAGCTTTGAGGCTAAGGCCCAGTGCAACTTAGAGCAACCTTACTCTACTCTAACTTGCTCCAGAAACGGAGCCAGGCCATGGCCAGCTCAGAACTGGAAGGGTATAAAACTGGCTTCAAGCCACCTCTGCTCCACCTCACTCAGGACAGTGCTGAATGCAGCTCAGCCCAGTCCCAAGGATCTAGCCCCATGTCTCTTGCTTTAATTACTACATCACACTGGCCCAAGGTAGGCTGAAGAGATAGCAGAGGTCGGGGAAGTCAATTTAGCAACTCAACTAGTTAAGGAATCCTACTCATTTGTCTCCAAGAGTTAACAAAACCAACTTGTAGCATTAACAGTAGTTCTTCCTTATGCTGTCGCCTGCTAAAAATAGCTGCCAGTCATTCAGTACATGCAAAGAGTACACTGATGTTATCGGCTCTGTTTTTATTGGCTCTTTGTTTTCTGGACATTTATTTTATATATAGAAAAGTGCTCTGCTAAAATGAAAAAAACCCATCCTCTTAACTACATCACTTTTCTGGTCTCCCTTACGTTCTCCCACACATCCCACGCTCTCTCCTTTCTTTCATTCATTAGAGCCCTAGTTCTAAAAAAAACCCCGCCTTTCTGTTTCCGTCAGGTTTGTGTGCACTTTGTTCTATGCATGACTTGGGATATATATAATTGTAAGTCTGATTCAGACCACAGGCTCTGGAACGTTTTGTGTGAGTGCAACATGTGCTGATATTCACCCTTGTGCTGTCTACACACTACCACCCCACCCTCCCAGCCACCCAGCAATTTCATGATTTAACATTAAAACCAAAGATTTAGTTACGTAAGAACAAAAATCATAAAGGACAAAAGTAGAAAATAATGTCTAAAACCCCTAAGTCTGTAGCCCTGTGCCGCAACCATGTCACAGATACACGGTCCTCTTAAATCACTGAAAAATATGCCAATATGGACTATTAGCATGGCGGGGCTTTTCATAGATTCCAAGGCCAGAAAGGGCCATTATGACTATCTAGTCTGATCTCCTGTATAACACAGGCCATAGTATTTCAACCAAATGACTCCTGCATTAAGCCCATACCTGTTGGTTGAGTTAGAGCTAGACAGACATGCATTTTTAATGATGGATAACCTGAATTTGTCTAGCTTCATTCAGCTTCCAGACCCTGGATCTTGTAATGCCTTTTTTGTCAGGGTCAGATGTTCCATATCTCAAATGGGGTCATAGTTTATGCACACTTGACTGGTCTTATCAAAGCCTGACACACTTGCTGAGATGTACGTTAGACTTACCACGGCCCATGCACCCACACCAGGTTATTGTTAAACTGTCTGGATTTTTTAATCTGCCCTTTGAGCAAGCAGTTTTGCTGGATATTAAAAGAACAGTAATTTAGGGGAGCATGAACTTTGTCCAGCCAGGAACCAAAGGGATGCACCTAATTAGCATAAGAACAGGTTGATTCCAGCCATCCTCCTCCTTGAAATAGAGATGAGAGCCGCGGAGACCACAGGTCCTACCATGTAACACTCCATCTTGATCGGTGTGCCCATTCTCTGCATTGAGATGGAGCACTGCATGATGGGACCTGTAGCAGCACCTCAGCAGTAAAAGAGATGGTGGCCCAGAGCACATGTATGGAGTAATAACAGTCGTAACAATAGGACTCTCTTGGCAGCCTTTAGATTAGAAAGCGCTCTTTAGACACCTCTGCTTTAGACTGAGACTCAGCCTTCCTTGATCACTTTCGCCATCTAGAAACCAAACACTGGGATTTACCGTTAAGTCACAGTGAACAAACCAGTGCATGTGAACACAGGGTGGAGGAAGGGGAGAACTGCTGGTATTTCTATCACCTCTGGGACACAACAATCAGCCAGAACACTGCTACTCTCCTCCCTGCCCCACAGAAAGCTCTTGTTCCCACTCCCTCCTACTGCTGGCCTGGCCCATTTGCCTCTCCTTTCCCCGTCACCAGCCAGGTGGGAGGTATTTAAGCTGGTGATAACCTCCTCCCTCAGTTTCAGTTACTGAGCCCTGGGCTACACTAGGGGAGGGGGTCGATCTACGATACGCAACTTCAGCTACGTGAATAGCGTAGCTGAAGTCGGCGTATCGTAATCGACTTACCTGGCCATGAGGACGGCGGCGAGTCGATCGCTGCCGCTCCCCCGTCGACTCCGCTTCCGCCTTTTGATGAGGTGGATTTCCGGAGCTGACGGGGAGCGCGATCGGGGATCGATTAATCGCGTCTTAACGAGACGCGAAAAATCGATCCCCGATAGATCGATTGCTACCCGCCGATCCGGCGGGTAGTGAAGACCTGCCCTGAGAAGGGTGTTTGTGGATGAGGGTCTCCAACCAGTGCTACTCTTCTCCTACTTTTGCCTGCACATGGGCTGGGGGGTTGAGTATGTTGGGTGAAATCGCAGCACTACTGAAGTCAATGGAAGTTTTGCCACTGATTTCAACAGGGCCAGGATTTCACTCATTATTTTTAGTTCATGTCCCAGTCTCTCTCTGAATGCTCTGCAGACGTTCTCCACAAAGGGAACAGAGAGCCCAGTGGTGCCAGTGTGCCCCAAGACACTATCCCAGTGTGACACCGTCTCAAAGGAAGCTTGTAATAGGAAAGAGAAAAGAAAGTACATTATATAGCAGCATACAGGAATGGTCTGTGTAATGGTTACAAGGCTTTAGATCATCGGGCTAGAATACTGTACCAGCTTCTCACCAAGGCTGTGAGTCTCAGTGGAAGGATATATAAACAAGTCAAACACCTAGAACGCTTACATTAAGAATATTACCATAACTATAATATTAGCTCACTGTTAACTCTGAGTGTGCCTCTTCTAATGCTAATAACTTACAGTCTGGGCCAAACCCCACTGAAGTCAATGGGCGATTCTCTGGCAACGTCAGTGGGCTTTGGATAATTTTCATCCGGAGCCATGGATCCCAAAGCACTTTGCAAACTATTGACAAAGGAATGGCTTCACCAATCAATGAAAAGCAGCTACTTCTGGGGTGAAACTGAACACCTTTTAACAGTTCCATGCAACAGTTTAGGAGAGATGGTCAGGAGGGATATTATAACCAGCTGAAAATAAAGGGGCCATTTTAAAATAGCAGAACGCCTTTTAAAACTACGGATTCCTGTTTTTCCTTTTTTGGAGTTTGACATCCTACACATTCACTCCTGGAGAGGTAGTCAGCCTTAGACACTGAAAAAGAAATGAAAAATCTACCCCAAAAGAGGACAGCTCACATTTTTTTCAGTGTAGAAAACAGCATCCCTGCTGAACCAGAAACATGTTTAATGAGCAGGCACTCTCTCTGAATTCCTCTTCCTTTTGTTTTAGGTTTTATCAAAGAGAAGAATCCCATTTGCTATTCTTTAGACTAGCATTACGCTATTAAATGCACCATTTCACCTTGTTTCCCTTTTATTGCATGTCAACTTCCAAACTCCTGGTGGCAGTTGTTCTTCCAATTCTACCTCCTAATTTCCTTCTCCGTGCAAGCAGGCCTGCTGCCACTGTACCTGCCTAATAGCTTTGGCATCTGTACGCTGGAAAGCACCCATCTTCATGCTGAAATAAATCACTGCCACCCCTTTTACTCTTAATTCACTACCAATTTTTTTGGTTAAATCTGTCGCTAGTTTCTCTTTGCTCCTGGGTCCTACATTTAAGCTTTATTGCGCCTCACTGGGCATTGTGAAGCAGAGCACTTTATCTGGTCTTATTTGTCTCGATTATGGGTTTCTGAACTTTAATCAGACATGAGGTAGCAAAGCCTGCTCTGCTATCCACTCCTCTCCCTCCAGGAAGAGTGCACAGGCTAGTGCCATCTGCTGTTGGGAAGGCATATTGCACATTGACAGTTTCTCTTGTCTCGTAACAGCGCACATTATTTTCATATGCACGCACACTGATTAAAAAAATAAAAACCAAAAATGAAATCATGCCATCATAAAAATTATGCAGATAAGTGCTGTTTTACCTGGAATGTAGAAGTTCTCACCTGGGAAAGCTGTGATGGGTTCTGCAAAGGGAAAAAAAGATTCTGGTTTTAGAGAGGAGAATGTTTAAAACAAACAGAAGATCACATCTGATGCATCCCTAGTTACTTATCAGTGACATCTCCTCAGGCCCGACATCGGCATCTGTGACCCCAGTGACTAAACAGGGAGCCCTAATCCAGTGGTTCCCAAACTTTTTACTAAGGCGACCCACCAACTGTATATAAGTTCCTGGGTGGGGCCCAAAATCATACAGCAGCGTCCTTCTCCTCCACTGCATTCTCCTGGCCTTGTGAGGCGGCACTCACCACCTGCAGCAACACCCCCTGCCCCGGCACTGCGACCCTAATCCTGGCCAGGGGTTGAGGACAGGCCCAGGGTGGAGTGGAGGAGGAAGCTTTTGGAGAGCAAGTTTGCCCTGCACCCACCTGGCAGTGGCAGCTCTTGTCCCACAGGGCCGGGCCGAGCTCCCCATACTGGGTGTTGTGACCTGATCTGCTAGGTCGCAGTGCCACTCAGTTTTGGCCTGGCTGCTGGAGCAGGACAGGAGCTGATGCTACAGGGTGAGTGCGGGGTGGGCTTGCTCTCCAAACCCGCTCACCCAGGCCTCCTCCACACTGGGCCCAGACACCACTGTCTGGGAACAGGGTTACCACCTGGCCAGAATTTAATTAGCCTGGACAGGTTTTTTAATGGATTTGTCAGTTGCCAGAAAAATAATGTAATATGCCGGGGTTTCTTTACTGTGGGTCTAAAGATTTGCATTATTATCACAATACACTGGGATAGCTGATGTTAAAAGTTTCTGTGTCCAGCAAATGATGCTGCAGTGTTCCCACTTCTTCAGTTTAAGCAATAACTGAGCAAAATCGTTGAAAATACAGCAGCTGTCTGTCCACCAACATGCAAGCGTGTGTGTGAGAGAGAGTTTGAGTCACACGAGAGTCAGGAGATGTGTGAGGCATATGAAATAATAGACAATCAGGGCAATGGTGCGAGTGATCCTACTACATGCCCGGAAAAAAAAAAAGTTTGAATCAGAAACTGCACATTCAGTGACAATGGGCTAAATGAAACAGACTACAAAGACTGGCTTGCAAAATGTGCTGGGTTCCAGCCCATCTCTAGTTTCAATTTTCACAGGCCATGTCACTTCTGGCTCACCATGCATCCCTCTGTCTTACAGTTCCAATAAACAAAGGAGCATGATTTTTGAAGTTACTTTGAAGAAGTGATCTGTTACAAATTACTGGATCTGAAAAGCAATAATCAATGCTTATTAGTGATTACTTGCTCTCAAAAGTAATAGACTTCTGAGTATTTTTAGATTACTTGTGCATTACGCCTGTGAGTCACACAACCAGGCTGTGGCTGTATAGAGCACTGTGAAATCTTTGCTCAAGTTGAGAACACGAGTGACAGGTTTTCCAAAGGAAAAAATTATTGAGAGTTATTAGAGTTCTTTTCAGGCTGAAAAGGAATCAGATTACTTCCCAAGATTACATTTTAAAAACAGTAGCTTGTTACTCTTGTCAGTTACTTTTATGGTGCTGACAAAGAGGGAATGTGGTATGCGCATATTGTTTCATATTACTATGGTGACTTCGGAAGTGACCTTACAGCCGAAATAGCATTACATTTTTCAGTTAAAACCATTTAAAAATCCCTTTGTCAGGCATGATCAAAACCAAAATATCACCATTTACTATTAGGTTCATAGGTCCAGATTTAAGTTCCTGAAAAGATACAAGTAAATCTATGTAGCAGTTTGAAGCAATTTTTAGAGCTAGTGTCTAACATTTTTTGGACCTTTATGACTTACAAAGGGCTTTGTTTTAACACTTAAAGCTTTACTTACATGTAGATAAAAACAAAATATTGGCTAATCAGGCAAGTTTGAGTATTTTAAAAAAGCTAGAAAAGAAAAAAGTTATTAGCATTGTTCATCATTCGTGTTTCTTTCTTATGCTATGGACGCCATGCCATGTTTGTCAAATGCCAACACAGAATTTTTCATATGCAACATTAACTCTTTTGGCACGAGGGCAAGCGGTCAGTAGAGTTCAAAGCTTCAAAGAAACTTGGACCCACGTAGCTCAGAACCACTCCAGCACAAGAAGTTGCCTTCTATTCTATTCTATTCTATTCAGGTTCTTTTACTGTCCTCATCACTGCAGTATCTGAGCCTTCCAGTGGGTGCATTAAGCAATGTGACTAATAACTGTCGTGTGTGGTTCATTTTCTTGCTCATCCTAGTGCCCTATCTTGCTGAATTTAGGAGGCCCCTGGCAACCTGTGCAGACATCTTGCTGATGTGAACCTTTTTAAGTTCACCTTGGGCCATGGCCAGCTCCAATGGAAAGACTCTGATTTCAGTCCGGCTGGGTGTGGCCCCTAAGGAGGTGTATAACAGCCAAGCACTTCTCCTGCAGCTGTACAGAATGGGAGGCCCATGGATATCTGCCAACACACACCCTATTAATTAGATATTTTATGTAGTCCAACTCCACCCACTGCTCCTCTAGGGCCAGACCCTGCAGGGACATTGAAATCAATGGGAATGAACATCATGGCAGACTCCATCCCATGTTCATTATCTGGGGACTGACATTATCTAAATACAAAAGAGGGATTGGTAGGCTAGATGGATGAACAGTTGAATTACCATTCCAGTGATAAACCTCTAATAAACGTTTTTAAAGCTTCTGTAGCTTTCATGTTTAATGAACCTGTCTACCTGACTTTTGCCCTGGATTGGGAAATGATGAATTCTAGCACAAGCTTCTCTTTCATTATTGTGTTAACACTGCTATAAAACCCCTCTGCTATTTATTTCTCATTAGAAAAGGCTCCTATTGAACCCATCAGCCCCTCCAAGCATGTAATGCTGACTGGCAGCTGGTTTCCTGTGTCTAGCACTTTCCTTTTACATTTTGTGTATGTCCTTTTTATACAGAGTATTCTTTAATAACCCCACCTATTGTTTCAGCCCTCCTCTGTAGACATATATATTCCCCTTGATGCCTTTGACACCAATACCTATGTTCCCTAGGGACTTATTTTCCCTGATTTCCTTCAGACGCAAAGAGTAGCTTTATTGAAATCCAGAAAATCACTATAGCTCAGGCAGGAGAAGAGTTCCGGTCCCTTGGCAGAATCCTAGAAACAAAGGCTCTCATGAACTGGACTACTTTTGCTGCATGCAACAGTGATTCCTTGTCTAATTTTGTGCAGCCGAGAGGATACCAGAATCACCGGGTGTAATTCCATGAGCTGCGTTATGCTGGAGGTCAGACTAGATGTCACAAAGATCCATTCTGGCCCTAAAAATCTATAAGTCTGCGAGACAGATGTTTACGTACCCATACAATTCTCTAGGGAGACATCAGAGCCAATCCGGATGTCATCAATGGCAATTTCTCCCGAATGTCCTTTGCGTATAACACCGTCGAACACAATCTATGAGCAAATCAGAACAGAAATGTCACCGTTAGGCTTCCACTCCCCAACAAGTCCTTGTTCCCCTGGGAGAAAGAGCTGAAAATGTGCTCCCCACTTTTCAGTTACACCTGAGAAGTTAATGGCAAGGGGCCAAATGCTGGTGTCCTTACCCAGTTTTACCAGTCCTCACTGTGGCAAAACTTCCACTGGCAGTGAGAGTCCTGTCTGAGTAAGGACTGAGTAAAAACTCAGGGAGTTCATCATTTGGCCCATCTATTGACAGCTGGATTCCCAACTCGCAGTTTGTTTGGATAAAATGCATTTTTCAGGGACTACAAACCAGGGCAATTGACTTGGGGTTTCATTGGTTATCATGGGCTCCGCAGGAGCGAATCAGCATAGTTCCAGTGAGGTCAATGGAGCAACATGGATTTATACCAGCTGAGGAGCTACCCCATTGAGTGAATACTGGACACAGGACATGATAAAAAAGAGGTTTCATACCTGGAGTAAGTTTAAAGTGATAATAGTTAGCTGTGAAAAAAGCGGAGTGAAAATACCTGCATTATTTAAGTAATATTCAGTTAGTTAGTTAATGGCTGTACATCACTTTTAACATGCAAAGTACTATCTGAACACCAAGTACCCTTATCTGTAAGCACATTGTGTGCATTGGTATTTTATTAAAAAGCCAAACGAACGCACACAAACCAGCAATACATCTCCAGGGATACCGGTGCAAAGACCTTTGCTTCATGTTTGTAGCCACTGCTTTCTTTCCACTGATAACTTGAAGCCCAATCCTGCAGTCCTCATACAAGCAAAACTCCCCAGATCTCAACTGGGAGTTTTGCAGGAGTCGAGACTGCAGGGTCAGACCCTAAGTTCCATGGGGCGGGGACCATGTTTTCCATTCTGTTTTGGACAGTGCTAAGCAGAGTGACTCATTAATAAGCAAGAATAGGCAGCACATGTCCTCTGGTTAGCTGGCTGAGTTTTCGCTTGCCTTACCAGCCAGCCATAGCTGCTGCTCTTTGGCTGGAGAAGAGATTGATACACTGTTCTCAGGGCCGGCGCTTCCACTAGGTGACCCTAGGCGGTCGCCTAGGGCGACAGGATTTGGGGGGTGGCATTTCGGTGGCAACTCATTTCCCGGCGGCTATTCAGTGCCAAGAAAAGCGGCTGCCGAAATGCCGCCAAGAACGCAGCTTCAGAGGAGCTACCGCTGAAGCGCCGCTGATTACGGCGGAAGAGCGCTGCCGCCTAGGGCGGCAAAAACCCTGGCACCGCTACTGACTGTTCTGCAGACCCTTTCATTAACTCCACAATGGGGTGCTGGCGGCTTTGGAGAGGTTTTGCAGGACTGGGCACGTGGGTCGTATCTATGTGAGCCCAATCCTCTTCCCACTGACACAATGGAGGCAGGATCAGGCCCTTAAGTCCATATTGTTTGCTTGCCTTGAATGCCTTCTGGTCTCAAGGTGTCACACAGACCAGATTTCACCCTCCCCCAGCCCCAACACCCAGACTTAGAGCCAAGGTCAGGAAAGTGGTGTTTGCTTTTTTTCATTCTCTCTTTCAAAGTGGGCTCCCTCCCACCTCCCCACCTTTCTGCTGGCAGGATTTGTTTGTGTTTGCTCCTTAGGGCTTTGTGTCTCTTGTCAGATTACCTGATAATCATCTAAAAGAAAAGGGAGGAAAATATTTGTAAAAGGGGAGATTTCAGGACTATAAAAGGCAACAGGATGAACAAAGACCTAAGTCTGTGTATAAAGACAGGCACATTCTGAATAACAAATAGAGTGTTATTTAGTTACTATAGCAACATAAGAAATACAATGAAAACAGCTCCGCTCGACAACGTTCCCTAATGATGAATCGGCATAGCCCTTTGAAATATTGACATAAGTATCACTAAAATCCACTGGAAGCTCAGAACAAATGGCCCTTTATCATCTTACTTGATAGTCCATATCGTAGCTTGGCAGAATGATCCGTCCCTCTTTCCACTCATCCCCTTGGTCTTCCAAGATGATCCACAACAGCTTATTCTCCTGGCTCGCTTCCCGCCACACCCGCAGCATTATCCCACTCCCGCCAGATGCTTGGTACTGGAACACCATGCAGACAGCACTCCTGGGCAAGTAGATCATGGGGCTGATGAGCCGGGTGCGCTGGTCCTCTCTCCTGCCACTGCTCTGCAGCCGCAAGTAGCTTTTACTCTCTGTTCAAGGAGAAAAGAAGTAGAACCTGATCAGATCACCTGTTAGCATTTGTAATGAATGTTACACCTTCCAGTTCTCAGCTGGAGATGATAGCAAGCACAGCTGATGGCACTTAATAGTTCTCATCCAAATGAGAAGTTCTCCCATAGGAATGCAAAGTTGTTGATTACATTTCCACCTGTTAATTGGACCAATTTTCAAACCCAGGTAGTTAAGTTATGGCACTTGGAGCTGTACCTGGATGCTCAAATGGGAACAAGAGCCCTAAATGGGTCTTTGGGTGCCCATGTTGATTTGAGTACCCACAGGCAAAGTTGGGTGCTCTAATTTAGGTATTCAGGTTTGAAAATGAAGCCCACAATATATTCTTTGTGTGATGCTTCATCTCTTGGTTCTTTTAAAGGACATCAGCTCATATTTTGCTTCATGGGGTATGCTGGTCCTTAGAACCTACACTGTGGACATTAAGGGGCACCCTTTTTGAGTATCATAGTGATTGAAACTCACACACAATTGTTTAGTGAGTCGTTTGCTGTATACAGCCAGGTGAACTTCATGTTCAGGTTCAAACATATCCCCAAACTGGGATTTCCTTTCTATTTGGAACATGAATACTGGACTTAATTTCTACTGGTGCTAAATAAAAAAATTGGCAAAAAGAATGAGTGTGTCCGTTCTTGCTGTACATCCAGCATGAACTAGCCCAGAACATAGTCTCAGAGGATTCACAGCATGGATCCCAACAAAATACCATGAGTAGGGCAATCATGAGGAGTTTCTCATTTTAAAAACAAACAAAAACACTGCTTCACATTCATTCAGCACCATTTAATGGAGGGGAGATACACAGAGTGGTAGCTATTGGGAGGGTAAAATTGGAATAACAAATACACTGAAAACTTTGTTCCTGCTGTTGGGACGACTGAGACATATGTCTGTGAAGTGAAAACCAACAGTGACAGAAAAATTCTAGAGAAAAGAATTCTGTGAAAAGATCAGGATTTTACAGGGACTGAGACAAAATTAGCCCTGCCAAGAATGTCTACATTGCAAACAATCCAGATAAATCAAGAGATATTACTGGGAGTTAGAAAACCTGTGCTGTATCAGGCATAAACTCAGTACTTCTGTGGAGTTTAGTGTCTGAAAGAGAAATACCCACTGTATAAATAAAAAGCCTGAGCAGTAAGGGAGATGTCTTTTTCACCAGCAGCCATAGTGTGGTAGGATACCAATAATGACACTGGAAAGCATAAACCAAAGATTGACGTAATTAGGACAAGTTTCAATGCAGTTATAGTCAGAAAAAATGACTGTATAATGATGACTTGGGGGATGTTCATATTTATTCTGCTTGAAATTTGCTTAGCTTACAAGCTTGAAGTTGATTTTTCTAACCGCCAGCATTGCAAACGCATCCTACTATCTGGATATCAAACTTATCAAGCTGTGTTCTTTGTGACTCTTTTCATCACCAGTGGTAAGTACTTTGCAATCAAAACCTAGCTGACAATTTTGTTGATGATACGTGAGGCAGAATAAACCCAGTTCTCAGTTTTTCCATGCTGTAGTGCAAATAAGAGATCAAACTTGTTTTTGTAAGAAAAATAAGCAAATATGACTCAGACACTATTAAACACCAGGAGCAGGTGTGTTGAGTACAGAGATGCTTTTTTAAAACACACAAGTCTATAACTATATAGATTATAACCATATAACAATCCCTAGGGAGGAGGAACAGATAGTGGTACTTATAAAGGCCAACCACATCTGATCGCACAGGCGAAGTCCACAGATGTAACTGGACTTGGAAATGCATATAGCAGCAAAAGGCCTTCGGCACAGCACTTGGCTGGGTTTATCTAGAGTACTTGATATCTTTATCTAACCCACGGTATTAAAATAAATTCCACAAAAGAACCATGTGCTCCACTCGATGCGCTACTCCTGTAGTACAATATGTGGAAGCCCTGGAATTCTGAAATACATTGAATTTAGAAGGAAAGTGTTCCTGCTGATATTTATTGTACTTTATGTGCCAGTTGTTCTGCCTATCCAATACAAAAATGAACACAGCTACTCTATGGCTGGTATGTGTCATTAGCATACCATGTGACTGCCCTTTTCTCCTTTTCTTCACTCTGACACGGATACCACCAACTTAGAGATGTGTCATTTCCTCTCCCTACTACACTCCTGTTGTGTTAGCTCAGGCCTGCACAACATGCGGCCCAGGGGCTGCATGTGGCCCGCGTGGGCTCACTGTGCGGCCCGCGGGGGGGTGAGTAGGTGGGTTCACTGTGCAGCCCAAAATCTGGGACTGTGTCCGTTGGTCCTTTTTGCTGCTTGTCTCTGGGCTGGGGGTTGTCCCAATGCTGCAAAGAGGGTGTTCCCAAAGGAAGGTGCTTGCTTCTAACCCCCGAGGCCGTCAGTATGTCTGCTCTTCTCTAGTCAGCCCACTTGACAAGTTTGATTGTCCTTGGTCTGGTTCCCATCCCCTCTCCAAGGGTTGCAGCTGAGGTGCCTGCCTTCCACGCCTTCCTCATTCACACCTCATTCATTCAACAGGGCAACTGAATACAAAGTGGGGGGAAGATCTTATTCTACTTCTAGCAAAAAGATATTTTTCTTTTACCTTAATTATACTACCTTAGGGGCCCGCTATAACATATTACCAAAGTTCAATACAAAGTCATATAAAAGTTATACAAAAATGCATAATGCAGAGATTTATCTACAACTGCATTGACTGACTGTTGTGTGCAGTAATATAGTGACCCCTGGGTGGGGGGCGGTGAAGTGGGGTGTGATTGTGGGGCTGAGCGGGGAGGGCGTGGGTCCTATTTTACTGCTGTGATCTGGTCATCCTGTGCGCGCTGTTTCTTTCCCCCTCTACAGGCTTCCACCCCGCAGCACTGGGGAAGGAGGGGTTGTTTCTGCGGGGTGGGCGGCACTGGGGGGAGGGGTGTTTCCGCGGGGCCGGGGGTTTTCGGCCCTCAGCTGTTTTCTTTGGAGTAATATGGCCCTCGCCGCTCTACGAGTTGTGCAGGCCTGTGTTAGCTCCTTTGACCTTGATGGGTGGGATTTTGAAAAGCTCTTCATTGGCCTAAGTCTGCTCCCACTGAAGTTTTACCACCAACATCAACAGAAGAATTAGCTCAACACTGAGAAATCTGAAAATCACACCAAATGCATCTCCAGAACTTAAAACAAAGATCTGTAGATTGACTGAGCTCAGGTTTCAAAACACCAGAAGGCAGATCCCTCCCCTCCCCCACCAAAAAAACCATACAATCAATTTGCTGCTGCTGCTGCATCAGCTAAATGAAGTTAAAGTCATATTTTGTCTGAACAAAATACTAAACTTTTGTGTACTCTCTGGACATATGATCAAAAGTAACAGAGACACATTCATTCCTTGAGAAATTCCACTGACTTCCTATGAATTTGTTCACTTTGTCCACTTTAATGCAAACATCAGCAGAGAAAAGATCAAAGAGTGTTTGCCAAGTCCCAGCTGAATGAAAATCATTTGGAAAAGTACCATGCTGTTCTCTAATGGAGGAGGGGTCTAGTGATTCACTACAGAGTGGTGGTGGAGGAGGAGAAGATGCAAGAGATAAACAAGTGGAGGAAGCAAAAGGAACAAGCTGTACTTCACGCATAAGCAGTGATAAGATATAATCAGTCGCCAAGGTCTCCTGAATTCAAATTCTCTTTCTATAATTCACCACCAGCCTTTTCAAAGGAAAAACAAAACCAACCAACCAAACAAAAAATACCCTCAAAAGGAAAAAACAAACAGCAACAGTATAATTATCTTGAAGCTAAAACGGATTCCCAGGCAAGTCACCCAGTCATGAATAAAAACACTACTTGGATTTCTGAGTTTTAGTACTTTCTGAAAATAGAGTATATTTGACTGTATCCTCATCCTCCATGTGTTGCTTGTCTTCTTAGACTTTGTCCTGCCATGAGATCCTTGTGTCCCTGGAGAGACCCAGTCAAGTCAACCGGGCTCTGTCTGGGACCAGGGGGCTGTCTGAGTGGATCCAATTGCAGAACTGGTGCCTTGAACTGTAAGCTGTTCGAGGTAGGGATGTCTTCCTATGTGTTTGTACAGCACCTAGCACAATGGGACCTCGATCCTAAATGTGGCCTCTGCGTACCCAGTTTCCCAAAGCTAGAGCCAATCCTCATTTAGGCATCTAAATAAAAGTGGCCTCATCGAGTGAGGTGCTGAGCAACCCTAGCTCCCACTGAAGGTCTTGAAGATGGTCAAAGGCTCTGAAAAACCAGGCGGTTGCACAAATTACATAGTTGAAGAAAACACGGCACCGGCACCTTGCTTTGTGCACATGCACACATTGATCTGGCTGTGCATCACGCCACTGCTGGGCCAGGAAAACTGCCTGGGCTAAATCCAGCCTGGTGAAAATAGGCTGACTTCAGTAGAGTTGTGTCTACTTATATAGCAGGGCTGGTTTGACCTGTTAACCCTTTCCATTGCCATAAGTTTGTGTAATCAAATAATCTTCTGAAATGCTGCCAAAAACAATCCAATATCGCCTCAGCACAACCTCTTTCAGAGCGGTAGTAGCCTGCTGAAACTCTAAGGTCCCTGTGTTTATAAGGACTCTCGGCTGGTCTCTTTTTGGAGTGATGAAGTGCTGTCTTGACCTATTTGAACAATACCAAGTAGTATGATCCACAGGTGTACTCATTCTTTGGGCAATTCCACCAACTGCTCCCCTGCAGCTGACAGCGGGTTTTGTTGGGATGTGTTTTTGTGCTTTATAATGCAGTTTAGCGAGACTAGTTGAGCAAAGGCAGACATTACTTGCTATACCATTTGAACATTAAGCTAGTGGGTCATTCTAATGGCTGGAGGGACCTTAATGAAAAGCCTTGTGAACATGCTGAGACCAACTAAACAAGGCCACCGCAGAGCTAATTGCTGACTCAGCATGTCTGAGCCTTGCTGTTCCAGTAGTTGATATTTTTGACACGGTTAATGGAAGGCTTGCAGTGCAGAGGAGCCACCTGAAAGAAAATCTCTTGTGTTGCTAAAACATTTGAAGAAAGACTATACAGAAGATTTGATCAATCCTTTCAGGATCAAAAAATGCATTTCAGCCACTTCCCTGGATCTTTGATTCAAAGCATCTGTTCTTGCTAATGACACAGTCGATAAGGCTCCCACAGAACTGGCATCGGAGGTTCAAAAGGCCAGCTCACAGGACAAATACGTTCAGGCATCTTAGCCTACTGCTGTTTCTGCAAACAGTGCTTCTGTCACTTCCCATGGAGATTTATGGATGCATCTGGATTTAGTAGAGCAAGAGCAGCGTGAACATGCAACCATCACCGACCAGACAACAGCATAATCAATTATATGTGCACCTTAGTGAGCCCCAGATCAATCACAAGACTGATCCTCCAAACAAACCATCTGGAAATCCAAACAAACCATCTGGCCAACATGCACTTCTTTTGGCTAGCACCTTCCCCTCCTACTAGCAAGCCATCTGAGAGAGTATTAGGTGCAGCAGGAGATGAGGTCTCACAGCTCAGGTCATGCTTAAATCATGAGTTGGTTCAGCAGCTTATCTCACAAGGTCAATCTATTTGTACTTGGTTCCTGAATACACAACAATTGGCTCCCAAGAAAAACAGATACAATGACGGGTCACAGCAGCACATCTGGAGGTGTTCCAACAGAACACGTTGGGTCGGATACAGACAATCAATTACCACAATTCTCAGTCAAAGGCCATAGAGTTTCCTCTTCACTGGACATTGTTGACTTACAATTGCTACTCTTATGCAGGATCTTTGCATTCACCTAGACCTCTTTCACAAGTCACTGTACTGACTATTATTACAAAGCTAATTCCTCTGGGACTTTGAGTGAAAGCACCACACCTCACCAACACCTGCCTCATATTGGCTAAAGCGAATACATTCTCCCGCTCCTTTAGGTCATCATGTCCTGCTGCTACCTGCAGAGCTTTGCTGTCTGTGATTTCCATCACCACATCATATTCACAACTACCACTTCCATCTGTAGCTACGTATCTAGATCTAGCTCCTGCTCTTCCAAGCTTGAGGTAAATGGTCCAGGGGATGGGGCACTGATCTGAGGTTCAATTCCCAGCTATGCTACTGACCTGCTGTGTGACCCTGTACCTAGCTCTCCAGCTGTGAAATACCTCACTGGGGTGTTGGTAAGCTAAAAATTCATACTGACTGTGGGGTTCTCCAATATGGTGATGAGGGCCACATGAATTCTGGTTGTGGGTGTTCAGTGCCTCAGACTCAAGTAGTAGTTAGAGCCAGATGTTTATGATAAATGTTCTGCTCAATATTTGCATGAGGACCACCTACAAACCAATGGAAATGGCGCACTTTTGTATGAATCGGATGTGTGTACACCCAGGCTCCCACGCACTGATCTGTGTGCCTACACACTTTTATGCATGCACAACAAAAGGCATCAACCCACAAATAAAGGCATTACATGCACAATCCTGGCATCAGTTTTTGTTTACACATGTTGGGCACGCACACGTTTCAAAACGTGGCCCTGGGAGTCACTAGCCATTGAGCCATTTTCATGAATCCACAGGACGAGCCAGTCCACTACCTAATATTTCAAAAAATCCGCTTTGCTTTCCAAATAATATTCCCGCCCAGTTTTACAGGCAATATGTGGGTGTTTGTAAGTGGAGCCAAACGCCAGCAAAGGAATGCAAACATCCATGGATAAGCCTAGGACCAAGTACTGCTTTCACTGAAGTTAATGGGAGTTTTGCCAGTCCTTCGGGGACAGTGTGAGACCTTGGCTGTGCTGCAGTGCAGGAGGGTAAGGGACATAAGGCCGCCCTTTCTCCCCAGTTCAGGCTACCTGCATCGCAGGGGGAAGGGAGGGGCCGAAGAACACCCATTGCAGGGCTGCTGCTCTCCCTCTTGTGCATGGGCGTGGGGAGTGGTTTGAGCAGCGAAGCTGGTGCACCAGGTGAAGGGCTCAGCACCAGGCGTAGGCTGGGAGCAAGGGAAGAATCAGCAATCACACTGTAACTCACTATGCAATTCGCGGTCTGTTCTTGGGGTGGTGCAGCTACTTGCCTCCCCCTTAGTTGGGGTGTTGGCAAAGCTCGCAAGGATCAGGGTCTATTCATGCAAGTTAGGACTGGACGGTTCACTCGGCTCCAACTGAATCAATGGCAAAACTCCCACTGACTTCAAAGCGATCGGGCCAGGCCTCAAAGGGTCAAACTGTGTCACCCTTACTGACACTGAGCAGGACATAACACTGCAAATACTCCCCCGAACCTCACTGGGACCCGTCATGGCATCAGGCTCTATTCAGCACAAGTAAGGGTATTACAGTCTGGCCCTATACACAGGACTGGCCCAATCCTACTCCATGGAAATTAACAACAAAGCTTTTATTGATTCAGTGCAGCAGGATTGGAGTTCGAGTGCCTACATTCTCATGGACCGCAATAAAAGTGTAGCCCTTAAAAACCCGAGGGGAATAACACAAAGAGGGTCACCGGCAGCTTAACTATGGCCCAATATTTGTTTTGTTGTTTTTACAAAATGAGCTCTTGCAAAATCTCAGAGCAATGCAAACGTTTCCCCATTGGAAACATTTTTAAACAAATAAACCTTCCCCTGCTGGGTCTGCAACCCAAGTACGGCAGCACTTTCACCCCCCAAAGTGAAGCAGGCCACAGACCAAAAACCACAGTGAAATTCTCTCCATTGATTTTCATGGCTCAGTCTCAGAGAAAGTACAACAATAGGGGAAAAGATACATTGTAAAAATCCTACCCATTAGTTTTGTAGAGTCACAGGTGTGGTTAGCAATGCTGGATTCATACAGGTGCTTGTTTCCCATACGTAGGTCTGAACAGCCTTTGCTCACTTGGATAGATAGGAGCGTACGTATAAGGGAGGGATGATGGAGCCCTAGGATTTCTAAACTGACAGTGTTCTTGTAACATCTTCTAATCATTTCCTTAACAACCGTAAAAAAGTCTAAACATCCGGGGTTCAGATTCTCAGCTGGCGTATTCTGCTGATGGCAATGAAACAAGACCGATTTATACCAGCTGGAAATATGATGCCCAGAATCTTTTCAGACTCCTGGCAGTCAGTGAAGATGATGACTTTGGCAGGGTTCATCAGCACCTACCCGTCTCAAGATACCCAGCTTAACAACTGGAATAAGTGGGTTTATTTTCAGGTCCCTCTGGGCCTGGATCCTGCCCCACTGACACCAATGGGAGTTTTGCCATTGGCTTCCGGGGGAGCAGGATCAGAACCTTATTGACACCTGATCCTGTTGCAAATTGTGGTAAATTCCATCCAGGCAGCTAATGGGGGAAATCTGGGAAGCATGTGAAAATCCACACAGAAAAAACTGCAATCCCTCTTCGGGGCATGACAGTGGAAAAAACTGGGTTCCTTTGCACCACAAAAAGGCAAATAGCAGCTGGAGGAAGAACTGGCTTCTGCTGAGTTAAGCAGCTTGGCTCCACTTTCGCCAATAGGGGTAGTTGAATTTGTCATGGGAGGTTTTAAGGGATGACACGGAGACAATCCATGTCGCTAAAAGCACAAGGAACATGGTGCTGATAAAAGAAACTCCAAGGTGCCTGTGAGAGTATCTTGGAAATAAAACTAGTGGAATGAAAGCAGAGGGTGTTGTGGCAGTCTCAAGGAGCCATTCCCCATGCCAAAGAAGAGAAATAATTTTGAGCACACACACAAAATGAAACGGGAAGATATCTAAGGAATCTGAGCCCGTCTTTCGACAGACTTTTCTAATCAAATGCCTTTCAGATGATATTTCGGCATGGCCACTTCCTCCTTCCCATGCTCACTCAGCCAGGGCCCCTCCTTTTAATTTAATTTTTTTGTTTTGCCATCTGATGAAGAAACAGAAACACATTCCACATACCTCTTAAAGGCACAGTGCATTTCTTTCTATCACGGGAGAGCCAAGCGTTCCAGGTCAGAACCTTAAAATTTAAGGATTTCCAACAACTTTGAACCCCCCATTAGCGTGTGTCCTGCCCCTAAACTAAGCACAGCTGCTCTCCTTCACCCAACTGCTCACCATTTGTAGGAGCAGGGGTTCAGAAGGAAAGACCACCCTGAACAGAAAGGACTTTTTATCCTTCTTGCCTGGTGTCTGACGACGAGTTTTATAAGTAGAAGCAAAATGCCGGAGGGGGTGACTAGAAAACCATCATAGGAATGAAGGAGTGTGAATTAACAATATAGCTATTCTGCTCCCAGTCAGCAGGCTACAAGAGGCTCTTTTTAACATTACAGGTCTCTTTTTAAAGCTGGAAAAAGCAAATAGTTGTTTCCCTTTGTGTTGTGTTTTCCTTCCTAATTTTTTAAAGCGGGAACAAAGTTAGACCCAATGGTCCTTTTTTGTATAAATCCCTTTATATTTCTTCAATGCAGTGAAAAGCTAGACATGCTCACAGCCAGGCGGCTCATACATGATCGTGTCTGACATTCTTCTCAAAACAACAGGGTGTAACTGATCAACGTGGCAGGGCCAGCTGTGATTCTAAAGCCACTAGCTCTTCTCACGGACTCAGCACTTCAGGTGAGAGTGTGGGCAGAGGGAGGAGAAGGGGCCAGAACCACTTTGGGGAGCCAGCTCGCCTTTCAGTAGCCTTTGTTGCCATGAAGCATTCCAGGCTCAAAAAGAGACCTAGGCTCTATTCGCAGCTCTGCCACTGACCTGCTGTGTGATCTTGGGTAAATCACTTCCCCACTCGGTGCCTCTGTTTCCTCTCTGTCTGTCCTGTCTGTTCAGTCTGTAAGCTCTTCAGGGCAGGGACTCTCTTGTCCCGTGTGTCTGTACAGGATCTAGCACAATGCGGCTTCAAACTCCGTGGGGGAC
The DNA here is from genome assembly GCA_033296515.1 of Macrochelys suwanniensis. Lineage (NCBI taxonomy): Eukaryota > Metazoa > Chordata > Testudines > Chelydridae > Macrochelys > Macrochelys suwanniensis. The sequence continues at coordinate 61,199,761 of CM065784.1, read as the reverse complement.
TCTAGGCGCTACTAAGAGACAACACCCACCTTGCCTCTCTAATATCCTGGGACCAACACGGCTACAGCTATACGTTAGCTGCCACTGTAATGCAAACAACAACTACTTAGAGAAATTGCTCTGTGGTGGCCAGCTGCAAAGCTCACTAAATCGACGGAAAGACTCCCACCGGCTCCAATGGGCTGGGGAACAGGCCCTAAGGGCTAGAGGGACCGCAATTCAGAAGTAGCAGAGAAAAAGAGAGGCAGGGTAAGAAACTGAAAGACAGAGGAAGAAAAAGTCCACTAATGTTGCAGACACACAGAGAAGGCCATATCCTCTGCAGGAGCATCACTCATCCCAGATTGGCCCTAAACAAACACACATGAGTCTTTTAAGAAAAAAAGGGCAATTAATTGTCGGAAGACTCGGGGGAGAGGAAATGAAATGAAAAATTGAGTCTGAGTTATAAAAATAAGTAATTTTTTTTCCTACTTGCAGGAGGCTTATTACATTAATTAAACATTATTACAGTGAATGAGATGGGGAGGGTTATTAAGCCTGGGACTGGCGGTAAGTGTTCTCTCCTGTTGCCTGAGGCCCCAGTGATCTTCAGATATTAATCTTCTCAAGCACTCAAAGGCTGAAGAGATAAACACTCAAAATATGAAAATGTGTTTCTCCGTTTTTCACACTGTGACCTGTGTCAAGTCAAAGACTCTGTCAGATGTCCAGAGAGCCTGTGCTTAATACAGTGCTGACGGGGGTCGTAAGAGATCTGGGCGCCTCACTGGTCAATGGGAAAAAGAGTGTGTGTGTGTGTGTGTGTACGAGCGTGTGCACATGAATATGTGTGTTTAAGAGAGAGGAGTGTGTAGAGATGTAGTGGACTCTCATCATTCATTGTATTTCATATATATATGCATTCCTCTTTGGCTTTGTCTGCCAGGTGTTCCCTATGCTGCCTTCCAATTGGCTGTTAGAACTGTCAGTCTGGCCAGTGCCTCTGTCATGTGGCTGATAGATGGAATGTTTTGGTTTCAACACTCAAATCTATTGGTAAGAGCCAATGGGAGGGGTCAACTTGATCCATCAAATCCTCATGGTCTTTAAATACAGGCATTAAAGTCCTTGTGCCTACATGTGGCATCTGGAACAGAAGTAAAGCTGGGTGAAATATTCATCTGAACCTCAAGTTGACTCAGTGGGACCCTTGAATTTCCTGCACAAAACTCAGTATACGCTCATCAAAATTAAGTGAACATGGTTGAAGTTATTTGGAAGCTGGTGAACGTGCTTTGTAACCCCAGCAACACTCCTCCAACGTCATCTCAGGTAAGAAGATGGCACAGGTCCCAGGGCTGGTTCCAAGATACAGGGATAAGGAACTTCTGCCTCCAAGCAATCTTGCAGGGGTTGTCTCACTTCCAATCTCTGCAAACAAATCTTAGCAAAACCCTTCTTCAGCTAAGCCTTTCAAGGCTCACTCAGCCCTAGTTAGAACACCAAATCCTCTGTTCTCACAACACAGGCCTATGCCGGAACAGATAAAGAGTAAAACGTAAGCAGAATTTTTGTATCCTTAGGTCCTGGTGAGTTCTATCCCAACAGATGACTTAAGTCTATCCCATGCAACTACAGGGTGCAGAATAGCTGAAGTCAAGCTCTGTCTAGCCATGGAATGATTACGATGTGTGTGCACATAGCAAGAGGGGAAGCACACTGTGGGGAGTACTGATGGGCCCACACGAGGAAATCTGGATCAGGATTTTGATGCAAGTCCAAACTTTCCTATATTGGGGTGGGGGGCGGGGGGGGATTCAGCACCAGGCTGCTTGGTTCAAGCCCAGCTCTAGTGGAGAGTTAGTGCAATTCAGTGACATGGTTATCGGACCTGTAAATAAGAAAAGCGCCAACAAAGCAGAATATCCAAAGAATTAACTAAAGAAACCATCCACTTCTGCAGAATCTCTGCCACTGTTAAGCAGCATTGCAATAATCTTTTCCATGGAGAAAATGCCATAGCCTTTTCCCCCTTTCCCTTATAACATATGAATTGGCTTACCAGGTAAGGACCCAGTGCTTGGTCCTGAATTGCTGAACCAGGGGCTTCTAGAATGGAAAGACCACATATAATCTGTTGCAGGGTCATTGGACCAACCACATAGGTCTTCAGGGAGGTCAAAGTTGCAATTGAATCCTACAGGAAGCTGGGCATCTTATAAAAGGAACAGAACAAAATAAAACTTGATTAGAGAACAACCTGCAATAGAGGGATGCTATTTAAAAACTAACATAGCTGGCAAGTCATAAATACTGAAGAAAGCATGAAATCTCTCTCTCACGGATGCTTTTAACCTATCTCATGTTTCGTCAGCTCTGAGGATCAGCCTTAAGTTCTGCATCATCAAAATGCTCACATCAAGTCCTTCAACTAATCCACCAAACTAAGCAAATATAAATGCAGGCACCAAATGCTTCCAGGCTCTAATCAGCACCTTCTCTTCATCCCCTGGAGTGGCCAAATATTAAATTCCTTCTTAAATGTCAGAGACGAATGTTTCCCAAGTGCCCTTGTGATGCAGTGTAGTTCCACTCTGGCTCCAAAAAAAGAAGAATCTCGAGTGCCTCAAAAGCCCAGCTATCGAGTGACAGATCTAAGCATTCGTGCCAGAAGAGAACAGGATGCCTGGAATTATGAATGGTCACCCTTGGGTCAGCATCCACTAATGAAAATGTTACCTATGCAGCTACGGGGCAGCAGTGGTCTAGTGGAATAATCCAAGGGATGAGAGTCAAGAGAGCTAGTTTCTATTCCCAGCTCCACCACTGACTCACTCTGTGACCTTGAGCAAGTCACTTAACCTCTCTGTACCTCAGTTTTCCCATCTATAAAATGAGGACAATGCTCGCCTACCTTTGCATAGTGCTTTGAAATCTCTGGACAGATTTCATTCTCAGCGCAAAGCATTATCATATGAAGTGAACAGAGCCCTCGGTAGAAGAACTTTAGACAGGGATAGCTCTTGGGCCACAGGGGCGGGCATCAAGAGGAGGCTTGAAGCTCAGGCCATGTCTAACACTATGAGTTACTGTGCGGCAAGCCAGTGTGTGACTCTACAGCTTGCTGTGCAGTAACATCCCGTAGGGACACTGCTACAGCACAATGAAAGTCCCGGAGGAGGCTTAGTCTCGGCGAGAGGAGGCTGCAATGCCATCTGAGCAGGGAAGTCACTGCATGAAGGCTAGAGAAGGAATTTACTCTGAGGGTCTGGTTCTAAAGCAGCACTCTGAGAAGGTCAGAGGATACGCTCCTGACTGGGAAGCACCGGGGGTGGGGCCAGATATAGCAAAGGCTTATTAGTAGCTTTCCTGAACAAAGAGGAAGTTTTACATCACCAGGCCCCCAAAGTTAATGACAGTCAGTAAGAGCCCAGTGACCCATGCAATAGCCATCAGGTGAACACTACTGTGCAGTGGAAAGAGCCATTCCCTACCCAGTCCCAGGTCAGAATAAAGCAGTGTGGACATGGCTCCTTTTATTACAATCTAATCTAGCTCCCCAGGAAGAAGGACTCTTTCTGTGAAAGTCTCATAAATCTGATGATCCAGAGAAATATGCCTCATTGCTTGTGAAGTCGGAGAATGAAAATCACAGCTTAATATGAAGGGGACCATCCTGGGTACTGGCTCTACACTTTAAAATGTATCATCAGGGTAGACAGTACGTCTCACGCTGCACGGCTCTCCTGATTTCTGTGGCTTTTATCCTCTCAACACATGTTTGAGGTAGGGCAGTGCTACTACGCCCATGTTACAGATGGGAAACTGAGGCATGGAGAGACCACAGGGAATCGAACCCTGGTCTCCCAAGTCCCAGGCTAGTGTCCTTACCACTGCATTGTCTTTCCTTTCTCGCTCACTATATTATCCTTCCCTGATATAACAGATCAGACTATAACCCTGATTCTTACTAGTACTATCATTCTACAGGTTTCCAGGACTCAGTCCCACTGGGTAGGAGCCAATGGAAAGACAAGAGTGATCACTTAACTGTTAACCCATCAGTTACTGCACTAAGGGTGCCCGGGTCTGGTACATACCATCACCTTCTCCACAGCCATCCCCACACTCTGTTGTCTCCTCATCAGTAGGGTATGGAGAGGTGGTCTCCTCACTCTTCAAGGTGGGCTTCAGTGTCTCTGAAGTGGGCTTTACATCTGCATAAAGAAAATGAAGGCGGACAGGTGATAATGAGCCTCATCCTCAGAGAGCCCAACAGAGGAAACCAAACAGAACTCTTTCTTTCTGAATCTTATAATGAGAGCAGCAATAATTTCCAGCACACTACAAATGTCAGCATGGCTTGAATCACTTGTGAGGCTTCTTTTATCCCCAAAGTGGAAATAGGGAATTCTCTGATCTGTGGACCCTGTTGGATAAGGATCTCCTTTAAACCGACAGGCTATTTTTTACGTGTGTATATACTAGCTAGTGGGTTTGTTGTTACGCTGGATAACGGAGATCCCAGGCAGCACATTCTTTTCTTTCATAAAGACATAACGACATAAAAAAATATTCCCACCAATTGTGCCAGTTTTATAAAAACGAGTCACTCAACACCACAAATGATGTAACCATAAATGGACCCAGAGAATCCCTAGCATGCTCTGGCTCAAAGCAGAAAGCATCTGGTTTCATCCTCCACCTTCCTGACTGTTGATTTAAAGTGGCTCTGTCCCATTTCCCTCTCATCCATATAGACTCTGGGACCCTAACTAAAAGCAGGCGGCAAGGAAATTTAAGCGAGAAGATATTAAGATCAATGGTACATGACATTCAGTTCCATCTTCCTCTCCACTTACATGGGGAGTAGAGCAGTCAGCAGAGTCCAGTGTTCTTCCCAGTTTTAAAAAGGCTTCTCTGCTCTATTACCTGTGATTAGGGTTCTTTACTGGCATCCTTCAGGATATTATTTAATAAAGCCAGAAGCTGAAGGAAATGGCTAAATACACTGAATATTTTCCATACACTGCTTCCCAGCTTCTGTGATTGAACATATTGCACATAAACTCTTTGGTTCCTTTTTTCCTTTCAGCTGCCTTTTATTCACAGTAAAATACTGAACAACCTCAAAACCTCCTAATATTTAAGTCCAAATTTGTTACTACCCCATAAAACTCCAAATGTTACCGAGAAGCAAATTGCAAGCAGCAAGGCACAAAAACGGTCATTAAAAAAAAACCCCAAAAAACCATCAGCTGAAAACAACACATCAAAAGCTGCAAGTTACTTCCACTCGGTATGTGTTTTTGTTGTTGTGTTCTTGGGCTTTGAGATTTATAGTAGGAATGTGACAATGGGAAAGGACCTTGAAAGGCAAAGTACCATATGCAGTCCAGATGCTCAGCTGGTGTAAATTGGTATCGTTCCACTGCCCAGCACAGCATGTAGCAATGTACTCTGAGAACCAGTGACTATGGTGGAGCATGACAAGATGGTGAGATGAGATAATGGAAATCGCAGGTCCAACGTGGGGTGTGAAATGGAAAGTGAGACGGAGAAGGTCTCTCTTCCACCCGGCAGTGTCGGTGCGGCGAGAGGTACCTGCTGATCATGCTGCAAAGTTGTTGGGCAATTGAAACCAGATGTGTGGAACTTCAAAGGAGAGAAGAGAAGTCACAAACTAATGTTCATCAATCTCCAGTCTTCAGAGGAAAAATGTTAGCAGGTCTTTGATATGAGCCAGTTGCTGACCAGTCACTTCATCTTTTTCTTAGCTACCTGCCGACAGCCCATTTTTGAGCCTAGTTGCTATTAGTTACCTGTTTGAATCGATAAAGTCACTAGACATTGATAGAAACAGTGGCAGTTGGGCAGGGTCCACACTACAACTTGTAACACTATTTGAAAACATTTTCAATTGTCGTGTTTTAACTACGCTCCTGACCTTGTTCCCAAGCAAGTGCTACAGCCTTGGGCTTCACAGCCAGGCTTAAGCACAGTTTGGTAACATGTTTGGGTCTCACCTACAGAACAGAGCCATGTCTTAAGGCTCGGCTACACAAACGAGTAGATTGCAGCAAGCTGGGGGGTGAATCTACCCCACACTAGCCTGCTGCAGATTAACCACGTGCACCCTGCTGACAGCTGTTAGAGCGCTTTGATCTAGTCCTCTTTGAAATAGGACTAGCTCCAAGGATCAGCAGAGTGCACCTGGATAGCCAGACCGAGGCAGGGTAGCGCAGGGTGGATTCACACCCCAGCTTCTCACACTCTGTTTGTGTAGACAAACCTTTAGTCACACCAAGGGATTGCTACATTGTAACTGGTTGGGTTTTGTGAATGAATGAAACCACAGGTACTCTCCGCTCCCCAGATCGCTTGTTAACACAGTTGTAACAAGGTTGGCTCCCACACTTCCAGAATTACAAACCATGCTACCATTACAGCAATGAATTCTTGTAAAGTTAAGCACATTTCTAGCCAGCAGTTTTTTATTTTAGAAGTTGCAAACTACAAATGACTAGACAGTCATGTTGGGAAATGATGGTCAAGGACACTACTTGGAAAAACTGTGCTCGACGATCCTTTTTTAACATGGTTGTTGCTAGCACAAGTTCAAAGCTCACTGTGGACGGAGCCATACAGGTGAACTTACACAAAAAGCATAAAGGATTGAGACAGCTGCTCTGGAGAGTATGCCCTGGATTCTTTGCTGCAACAGAGTGAGCTGTGGGGGGAGGCGGGAAAGACATCATGGAGTCAATTCTCTGCCCGGCTTAGCACAGGTTAAAGTAGCCTGGGGGCTGCTCTAAGCTACACCAGCTGGCAATGGTCCCCAAGGGACTGTCTGTCATCTGGGGATAGCAGAAAGCTGCAGCGGGAAGGAGGCATAAGAGCTTGCTCTGCTGACTCTACACCCGTTGGTGACTCCTCCATGCCAGGGGAGGTCTCAAGGGGGATAGCACCAGTTCCTGTTCCCTTAGCACTGCCAGAGCAGCACACGAATGATGGAGCAGAGGAGAAAATCTGGCCCAGAATGAGTAAATCTTCAGCTAGTCTAAGGCCTGTTCTCTCTTTTCTGGGTGTAAATTGTGGCTGTCTGAGCCTATCTTGGCAGACACACCAGGGATTGGAGCAGGGATCTCCCTGGTTAAAAGCAAGAATCTCTACAGCTTTCCTCAAAGAGCCAGGCTCTAGCTGGATGCTGTAACAGACTCACATCCACTGTGGATCAGGCACAGAGGGGGACACGCAACACATGCTGACCTGTGGGTTACACCTAAAAAATGTGCACACACAAAATGAACCGCCAGAGTACATCTGAGTGTGTGGATGTCTAACTACATAACAGGCAAAGACAAAAGTACTCAGATCTGCCTCCACAATTCAACCGAGGGTGCAATTTACACCTGCCAAAAGGGAGGTCACTCTGCTGAAAACCTGCCTCAGGCTACGAATCAATGTTTTCAAAATTTCATAGATCTGAAGGCCAGAAGGGGCCATTATGATCATGTGGTTTGACCGCTGCATATCACAGGCCATAAAACTTCAGCATGAGGTGGCTGCATCAGGCCTGGAATTTTAGTTTGTCCTATAATGTATCTTTGAGAAAGACATCCAGTCTTGATTTAAAGTTAAGTAATTTAGGGTGAGATCCTGGCCCCGCTGAACTCAATGGGAACTTTTGCCATTGATTTCTATGGAGGCAAGATTTCACCCTTACTATTTTTTGTTTTATAATTTGCTGGTAAATGATTGTAACATATTTTGTATACATAATAGAAGAAAGAGATAGTAAAAACCCAGTGAAAGGCTAGCAGTGGGCTATACGTCATGTAAGCTTCTTGGAGCAGGAATTCTTACAAGAAAATGCCTTATACAGATGTTGTTTTACATGGAAATCATATCTCTTTATCACTGACATCTGGAGACCAGATCCAGATTTAAACAGATCATTGTATTATTTAGAAAAACCCAAAAAACACAGGAATATTCCTCTAGCCCAAAGGGACAGCTTCAAGCTGAATTTGTTTGTTTTTTGTTGTTATTTTTTGGTATTTTCAGATATGGACCAAGATGGACCATTTCACACTGCGACTCAGAGGACCAAATTTAGCTCTGGTGTAAATGGGCACAACTCCCCATGACCTCAGTGAATTTGTTCTGCAGTTTTCATGGGTCATACCTCTGTATTCAAGGCAAGAGCAGCTGTTCCAGTTATGAAAACAAGGTGGACAAACTTTTGGTTCCCGGGTCCTAGAAGTTCTAGAACTGTCTCAGGGCGCATCAGCATCGGGATTTCTGTGGTCACTCCACGGCAGAGAAAAAACTCCTTAGCAGAAATCTAGCAGACAGGACGCTGGGCTGGGAATCAAGTCACCATAGTTCTATTCCTGCCCCTGGCAATGACCTGCTCTGTGACCTTGTATAGCCACTTCTGCACCTTGCTGTGCCTCTCGTTCCCCCTCCTACCCTTTATCTTGTCTCTTCAGGAGAGAGACTGTTTCTTTCTACACGTTTGTACAATGACTAGCACAAGGCCTTGATCTTGGTTAAGGCCTCTAAACACGCGTGTAGTATAATGAGTAACATTAAACATGGGAAATGATCGCCCTTTAGATAGTGAATGAGAATCAGAGACGGGTCTGCCCCAAAACCCCACATCTGAATCCTGCAGAACTTTGGGAAAGCTTGGATCTGGGTCCAAACTTTGCAGCGAGATCTGGTCTCAAACGGAGCACCGAATCTGACCACATTTTAGTATGGAAATGTTTGGATTTGGATCATGCTCTAAATTGTAGCTTCACAGCTCAGGTTTACCTCTGCTGAGGTTGCAGAATTAGAACACCACCTCCTGTGGGAATGCAGGGAGAGAGAAATAACTATATCCCACCTACTTTACTATTTCAAGAAATATCACCATGTCCCACTGACCAAGTATAGAAATGAAAGCAAGGTTCATACCTGTCCAATCACAGCCCAGCACCTCCAAACGCATCCCAATCCCTGCTGGAGACCACCGTTCTGGGTGAACCCGGATGTACTGTGCAGGAACAGGGTCAAACCTTCGGACTTCAGGGATGTCATAATGCATGTTACCTTCAAAAAGCTGCAAAGAGAGAGAAGCTAATCTATGCATCGTGTATATTATCCACCAACAAACCTGGAACATGAAGCATTCTGGCAAACCAATTACTAGTTCATGTTCATTTGAACCTTGTGTTCCACAGTCCAAAATCACTGTCCATTGCCATAAAGCAAAAGAACTTGAAGCACAGTAGATACAACAAGGTATCTGTAGCAGTAAACTACAGAAGCATGAGGAGGATTTCCAAACTTGGGGCTATCCTACAGTCCATGCATGTACGACAGATAAGGGACAAAGTATGAAAAAGGGGAAGGAAGTGCAGGAAAACAAGAAGCTATGCTAAAACAAACTTGCATTAGAAGGCAGCTCAGGTTCAGCCTAGATAGCGCAGATCTGGCAATATCCTGTAGTACCTGAAACGGACAGTTTTAGCTGTGCTACACTGGGTGTTATTTCCAGTTTGTAGCTCTGTGAGTGAACATATGCTGTCCCCAACTCAGTCTCAAGAGAACCAGAGTCTGTTTCTAATGAAACCATACAACATGCCTCGGCCCAAACTTTATATTGCCCATGCCAGATTCCCATCCAAGCTACACACTGGTGCAAGGCTGGCGTTACTCCGCTGGCTTCCAGCATAAATGACATCATATTTTATCCCTGGCTTTATAGAGAGGCTATTGTCTGGGATCATTTGAATGCTCATTTTTCCCCAGTGTCTAAACAGTGGTTACTGGCCAAGCATTGCAGACATCTCCCCTTTCGGTTGTCTGTGTATTGGGAATAAACTTAAATTTATTGTCGCAGCTAGTCCCTCAAAATTCATTTGTGGGATTGGGATTGTTACAATGTTGCAAAAAGTTAAACTCTTTCAAGCCTTCAGGAGGAGAAACATTCACACGCACATGCACGAAGAAGTTCACTAGAATCCAATGACTTAATTCCTTAGAGCAGGGGGGTCACAATCATCCTGCCTGTCCCGTAAGTGCTACATATGGGGGCAGTGGGAGTCCCATGTAGACCGGAAAGGGAGGTTCCAGGATTGTTCCCCGTAGGCAAAAAGAGGTTTGTGGTATAGAAAAGGTGGAGAACATCATGTGTCCCTACATCACCCTCTTGTCTCAGGGAGTAACTAACACCTAAAAGGCATTTTCCTTTAAAAGGTCTATTTAGCCTCTCTACAGGGACACCACGCACTGTCCGATAGGTTCCTTCATCTTCCTACTTGTAGGAGCTGGGAGGATCGCAGGGGTGATGGTCACACCTCCTGGAGGGGAAGGTTCCTCCTGATGTAACAGCAGCTCTGTCTGCTCCTACCAGGCACTGAATGGGAGCGCCAGTAAGAGCTCTCCATTCTCAGTGGCTGGTGCAAGACATGAAGGGAATCAGACCTCCCCCAGGCAGGGCAGGTATGGAGCACAATAAAATGGGGATAATGTCATGAAAGCCTGGGGCTGATGGCTCAATCCCCACAACACCAAAGCCCCTACATGCTGTGCTCTCTCTGATGACTAACCAACCCCACTGTGAAGAAAGACAGGCAAGCGGGGACAGCGAGTGGGGCACAGGCTGGATGTGGAGCTATCCAACCAATATGATTGTCCTCAAAGGTCCTATTCCGATAGACAGGCCTTACCTTGGGTTGCATGGTTTTGGTGTCCTGTATATACTCCCAGTCCTTTCCATTCATGCTGTAGGCCACTTTAAACTTCTTCACGAAGGATCGAGCCTCTACCATAGTGATGCTGTCTCCTCCTCGGGCCCCTTGGATAACCACTCCTTTCACATTCTTAGGGACTCCCAGGTCCACCTGCAGCCACTCTTCCCCTGGCTGGGCTTGGGGGATTCGTGGGAACCATCCAGAGCGGCTGCTGACCAGCCGTGCCATGCTAGGGGACCAGTCGTACCCTCTGATTGAGGAGGCAGAGATCTGGGAGTCTGAGATAAGGCCAGAAAGCATCCCCAGCATATTGGAGCAGGGTGAATCTGCACGGAGAGAAAAGGAGCAGGGGAGAGAGGGAAACCATACAGTAACACGCTGAAGTGTGTCAATGTTATGCTAACAGGGCAACGTCCCACTGCGCTTAACTGCTAGGTCCTGAAATGTCAAAACACTTACACCAGCTGTAATTCCCTTTACGGCAGCCCTCAGAGGCTGCAGGAACCTCTCAATGGACGTTCTGAACAGCCTTGCTCTGTGCAAATCATCCCCTGACTCCAGTTGCTGGCTTCACACCCACATCCACTTCTGAGTCTGTTAAAAACATCTCTTTCACAGCAGAGTCCTGGCTGCTGCTCGTATGGCCACAGCTTCCTTTACAAAAAGTATGTCCTGTCATAAAGCCCGGGTGTGTCCTCCCTCTGCAGGGTCATGACTTCTGCACTGACAGCTGCGGGGGAGGCTATGGCAGGCAGAATTAGGGCCGGGGTGTGTGTCTGACCTAAACTTAAGGAGGATTGCAGAATTAATGTCCTTTGCTCTGCTTTACATAGGAGAGGCTCACGCAGGCAAGAGGAACAGGAGGAGGGAGGAGGAAGGGAAAGAACTAGAAATCTCCTAACCTGTGATGCGGCAGCCATAGAGCTCAAGTCTGAGAGCAATCCCGTTGTGCCAGACTTGGGGACGGATCCGGACAAACCGAGTCAGCACCGGGGTGTGGATCTTGTTCAGGACCACTTCAGTGACATCAGTGTTAGCTTGAAATACCTGCCATGGGGAGAAAACATCAGGATGTCCTTGACTAAGCAAAATAATCATCCAAAGGATGGGCATGGGCTTTCTAAGAAGGGCTAGTGCCCTAGCAGCAGGAAGCATTGAGGAGCAGCACACAGGGAGTTGGGACTGGCTGAAGTGGGCAGGGAGGGCTGCCATTGATTCATTGTGTGACCGGGGGGAAGCCGCTTAGGCCAAAAATGGCTTCTGATTTTGGGTGCCCAGTTGGGCCTCATTTCCCATTGGCTTCCTCTGGAACAGTGGATGTTTGGCCCTAAAAACCTGAGTGAATAAAAAAGGCCAATTTTGACCTTAACTTTTCTGTGCCTGAGTTTCCTCATTTATAAAGTGGGGATAATAGCCCTTTCCCATCTTTCTGACGTGTACGGAGATCTACAGAGAACATCGGTGTGCAAGTTCGAAGCATCATTATTTAGGACCATGCTGTGGCTTCCTCTTTATAATCAATGACTACCCGTGCCTCTCACATAAAAGGAAGCTTTCAGGGGCAGTTTGTGATCCAGCATGGTGCAAACAAGCTGCTGTCTTACCAGATGGCCATAATCAATAACTACCATGTGGCTTTTTTTCTTGCTCGCTCGCTCTTCCATTATACGGTATACACGTGGTTCTGTCTGAGTTTTCAGTGCCATCGGGGAGGAACAAGTGAAAAAGGAAACATCCAACTTGAGTGTAGTTTTAAACTGGCTCTCTGTGCTGTACAATTGCCCACCCTGGGGCGCTGAAGTCATTACTTCCAGCGAGAAGCTGGATGCGCTCCTTTCTGAGTATGCCAGGCTTTCAGGGTTAGCGCATCATCTGTTGCAAGCCAGGAACTGCATAGACACTGCAACGTTGGCTACGCTTTATGCTCTCTCCTACCCTGCATATGCTTTGCTAAGCACAAGAGCGTCTGTGAAGTTTATCTGAGAGTAAAACAGGAGGGTAGAGAAAGAAAATGCCTGGCACTGGCTCACCTCTGTCAGAGGCAAGAGTTAAATAATTCAACCATAGTTTCCTGCGATTCGGAGAAAAGCAAGTGAGGCTGTAACCTGGCCCATTGCCTTGAACAGGAGCAAAGCTCCCACTGACATATTTTTTTTAAAGCCTGCAGACAGGACACATTAATGCAGCTCTCCTGGAATCCAACACATTGGGGCATGGAGACTGTTACAGCCGGGAGAGAGTAATTCAGCACCGAACCCGTGACGGCTGCTGTCAGTGTTCACAGCGCTGCAACCTGAACTCTGTTCTCCATGCAAAGTGCTGGGATCCTGCCTCGAGGAAGTTATGGCATTAGTTATGAGGTGGTGAGGAGAGGGGGGCTGTGCAAGGCTCTGTCTGCAAAACTGGTTGATAATTGGGATTTGGAGTAGATTTGAACTTCAACAGAGTCTGCTAATCCAGAGACTATAGATCATGCTGGTACTGTTTAGCAACACAGCATGGTTTATGGGTTTTTAATATCCTATTTTATTCCTGTCCGACCCCCACTGCCCATCCTTTCCTTGCTCAGCAGTCACCAAACACCCTTTTTCCAGCAGGAGACTAGACGAATGGTGGCTGCTGGGAGAGAGAGAGAGAGAGAGAGAGAGAGTGTGTGTGTGCGAGAGAGAGAGAGAAGGCCCACACTCTGAGTGAGAGGATATATTTCCACCCTAAACCAAAAGCTCCAGCTTTATGTCACCTGAAAAGCTGATGTGCAGCACATCACCTAAGAACATAAGACAGGAGAACAGGAAATGTTTATCCAGCTCTAACGTAACCACTTTTTATTTGGTTTAATATAATCCCAGTTTCCTGCTTTTTCACCCTGTGCATCAATCCCTTCTTCTCCAAACACGTCTATGTCTCTCTTTTAGATGTATTTATCCTCCTCCTTTCAGGCACCTTTCCTGATAATTTATTCCATATGAGGATTACCCCCATTCTGGCCCATTTGCTGATTACTCCCATTCTGGCTTGTTTCCTAGTTTATGTTACCTAATTTTTGAACTCCCTTTGCAGTATGAAAAACATGGGCTTCATTCTGAATTTACTTCGGTATAGGGTGCCATTGACTTCAGCAGAGTGACTCTGGATTTACACCCGTGAAATGAATTCCAGTATTGGGCCTTACAATTTTATCAATCTCTTTTGTAATGCTGAAAACATCTCTTAGGTTGCCTGAAATCCTCCTCCTGTTTCTAATGAGACGAGTCCTTTGACCTTACATTTTGCTTCAGAACTTAGGGCCATGTTCCTTCCCCAGACAGAACCTGAGTCAGGAAAGCACTTCAGCATGTGCTTCAAGTTAGTCAGGCACTTAAGAACTGTGCTGGATCCGGGCCTTGATTCTGAGTTTTGTGCAACTCCCATCAATAGGAGCGGCTGGTAAGGATGCACAGGCCTGAAGTGACCCCAATTTGTTTTTTAAGGCCAGCTGGCATCTTTGTTGCCTTTGCTGCATCCTCCCTTTGGTACTGCGCAGAGATTAATACTAAACAGAGCTGACAGGAGGAAGCACTTGTGGTATGTCTTTTAAGTGCTTTAATCAGTAACAATACCACCTCTTATACACTATAGGGCCAAGGCCTGGTCTACACTTAACACTGAGGTCGACATTGCTATGGCACTCGGGGGGTGTGAAAAATCCAGTGAGCTACCCCGGGGTGTAGAGGCAGCTCGGTTAACCTCGCTCTCATTGCTTAGGGAGGTGGTGTCCCTACTGTGATGGAAAAACCCCTTCTGTCGGTGTAGGCGGAGTCTGTGTTAAGGGGTTATGCCAGCACAGCGACCGCATCAGAGCTATGCTGCTATAGCCTCTGTAGTGAAGACCTGGCCCTAACATCTCCTGCACCTTTTATTTCTGCACCTCTGCTCTGGGCTGACAGTTTTAATGGTTTTTCCACAATAAGTCCCAAATCCTTGCCCTGATCAGATCCCTTAACTTTGGCTACTTGCTCCAAAATTACTTACTTTGCGTTACTTCAGTAGATGTTTTTTGCCAGTCCCCTAAACACTCAACCCCTTTTGAAGCTGGTTGCATTGCTACACATTACCTCTAATTTTCCTATCATCGGCATTGACAGGATCAGCCTCAGACCTGCACATGGCAACGACTGATTTGGGGTGTTTGGTGTCCAGCGTGGCACACCTTTAAGGGGCCAGATTTTCGGAGGGTGGGTGCTCAGCACTTTCAGAAAATCAGGCCCCTTAAGGGGTCTCAAGCTGAACGCCCCCCTCTGCAAATTGAAACATCCACCATCCCTGATCACTTCTGGAAACCTTGACCCCCTTCCTTCTTTTGAGCTGCTGGATGCTGACCTGTTGGTGAGAAATCTATTGTTGATCGAATTTGTTTTAACTAAAAGTCTGATCCAAAGCACCTTGAGATCCAGGGAAAGATTCCCATTGATTTCAGTAGGCTTTGAATCATGCCCGGAGTTAACTTTCATAGCAGAGAAAGAACCAGCAGGAGAACTTGTGAAACCCAGAGCTCCAAGGAAGCAGAGATGTTTTGTTACACAATGAGAACATCACATTGTCTCCCTACCTCTGTACATTGCAAGCCACTCAACACACATGATGCGTCAGATCCATAGCTGGTGTAAATCAAGGAAAATCCATTGACTTATATGGATCTGCAATCATTTACACAATCCGAGGATCCAGCTGTGATAGATGAAAATACACACACAAGGGTGGCAGAGTTGGAAGACAAATGTGAAAACCATTAACAAATTAAAAGCATCTTCTAAGCAGCGGCCAAGGCAACACACTGCAGCATCAAAGACCTGCCTGTCCCCTCCCTACACTTTTATTTTTACTTCCGTTTTAGTCCAGCCAACAGGTCTACATGTAAAATTAAATTGATAATCAATGAGAGCTGACTCGCTTAATTAATTTGCTGCAAAAACACAGAGAGGGGGAGGATGCTGGGGCTGAAGGATGCCAGGGTGGGTTTTCCACCTCCTGCCTCCACTTGTAAATCATACCCAGGACACTCTTCACTTTAAAACTTCCCCTTGTCAGCTAGGGGATTTTTTTAAGCTGCATTAGTTCCAGCGGGTGTGGGAATCCTGCCAGCTGCCAAGTCAGAAGTGAAGCAAAGGCTAGAAAAGCACCATTAAATCCAAAAAGCAGTTTATGGTTGGGGACAGTCTCTTGCCTTATTTATTTTTAGTGCTGTTTTTGTCATCATGCAATTTCTTGGGACATTCCAGGGAGTGGTTTTGTGTTTTCTAGGGTGGGGGCGGGGATAGCAGCCGCTCCTCCCCCAGCTGTGTGTGTGTCTCTCTCTGCACGGACTAGATTTACTGCAGGATTAGGTTACCCCATGGAGACAGAGGCCTGGAACAGAGCGCGTTAACAGGATTAGGGTTTCAGGATTTGAGACAGAGAAGCATGAAGGAGAAAAGTCGGGGAGATTATTTTTCTTGACAGATAGGGAGGACTTGAAATGGGGAGCAGGGCAGCTTGGTGGTGTGAGGATCCTGGAGAAGAGGAGATGGATAGTTCTGCATTTATTAAATCCAGGAACAGCAGAGTGGGGAGTAAAAAAGAAATGATCCCACAGCCAGGCAGAAAGCAGTGCACCTCAGCCGCTACACCTCACTCTCATTGCCTGCCATGGGAGCATTGCCTGAGGAATGCATGCAAGACTGGGCCCTGTGTACACATTGCTGGGGCGGAATCTCTACATTTGAGAGTGCCCTTTACTGGATCAAAAGTTATTCCCATTAAAGATATAATATAGGAGGATCCTATATACCTAGACAAATCCTAGCTCAGGGAGTCAGCTGGTACCCACGGGCAATGGGAGCTACTGGTATGCTACAAAGGATGAATTGGGCCCCATACATTTAGGATTGCAGCTATGCTAGGAAAGCTGGGACCTGTAGTTCTCCACAGGTGCAGTTCCAGGGGTGAATTCTAGGTCCTAGTTTTCCAAATATGGACAAATCCAAAGTGATCCTTGTTTCATCTACACAAACAGTGAAAGCAAGTCAGGATTTGGGAGACGGGTTAAACATCTGCAGCGCGGTACCTTAGTGCAGAGGAGAGAGGGGGCTGAGGGCTAGATCTTCCCTGCAGCTCTCTAGATAAAGAAGCCACAGGACTGAGCTTTCACCCAGATTATTGAAGCAGATGTCCAAAATGAGAGTTCACGTACTTTTTGTTACATCTCAAAAAAATGCCTGACAAGGGACTGATATAAATGGACACTATACTGCGCTTGGAAATATGGTCCATTGGGTCCACCGATTCTCTATTTTGTGGTGTAATTATAAACATTGTGTGTGCATGGCAGAGAGGAAGCCCCCAACTCTGCCCCTTATCTCTGTTAAAGAGATAAACCACGTATTTGGGAGCGTTGGAAATTTGCATCCATATTTTGCACCCTGCGCCCATGTCTCATACGTGTGTGTGTGTGTGTGTATGAGAGAGAGAGACTAATGTATAACAGGCGCATCTGTTCCACATTCATGTAGATGACTGTGGATGTATTGCCTATGTGTACAATTTTCTAGGCTAAATCTGGAGAGAAGCATGCCTGCAATGCCCCAGACTAAGCTGTAATCGCTTTCCTCTGCACAGCACAGCCTCCCTCACCTGTTGACTGGGAGCAGCTGGGCTGAGGAGGCAGGTTGGTGGACAGGAGTGGAAACAGAAAGACTCCGCTTAGTCCTGATCTCATTCAGGCAGCATGTCTGCAATTTGGCTACCCTCCCTTCCCTCTCCCCCAAATATATTAGCACTCTGCAAGACAACAACAGTCGTCCCCCACTGCCTTGAGCTCTCATTAATCTTGTTTTCCTCCACTTTATTCTCCTTTTTCCTGTTCCCGTGCCTTTGGTACACTGTATCAACGCTGACAGCAGCCAGGGAATTGAAGTCTAGCCTTCAAATTCTGCAGTAAACACCACATCTGCCCACCCTTTCTTCTTCCTTGGCACCATAAGCACTGGAGGGGAGGTCATACCTGCCCTCCACTTTCTGGAGCGAACATTATCGGCTATGCACCCCTCCTATGCTCACTCCTTCTTCTCTTCTGTATCTCTCTCTCTCTCTTGAATGAAGATGTAGATGTTAGCCGACTCACGGGTAGCGCCAGTTAATCTTGGCTCCCTGCCCACCATACACAGGCAAGAGGGAGATGGGCTGATCCATCTATACGTGTATACACAGGAATACCGAGTCCCCCGCCCCTCCCCACTTCTCGTGGCATCAAATCAAACTGCGGCAGACTTGACAAATCTGTTTGGCACGGTTCACTCAACTATTTCACTTTGAACCGTGCGGAGAGCTGCACTGACGCACCAGGAACAGTGTGGAATCTGCACATTAAATACAGACATCTGGGAGGTTTCCTAATGAAAGCACAGCAGTGATTAACATTAAACGGGATACACAGCCAGCTCGCCAGTGCTCCATGCGCTGAGCTGTGCGACAGGGCTCAGGGATGTACAGTCGAATCGGAAGGTTCTGCACTCATCCTGATGCTGCTCAGCTGCTGGAGGCTGAACATTTAAAGGGGAGGGGAACAAACCAGTCACCCTGATTTTGGGCTAGGCAGGTCACCAAAAAGCAATTACTTCTCCGCCAGCCTCAGGAGGTGTCTGCTAAATTGAGTCCAGCATAAGGGAGAGGGAGAGAGACTGGAATGAACATAAAGGAGTAAAGAGGGAGAGATTTATATTTAAAAACTAAGGCAGAGAATGGGCTTGAAGGAGGTTGTGTAGCTGAGCTATCTTTCTACATACAAAGGGGTCAGATCCTCAGCTAGTGTCAATGAGCACAGGTCCACTGACGGCTCTGCAGCTACGCTGAGTGACACCGGCTGAGGATCTGGTTTCATGTCTACAGAGTCCTGTGGCAGGGAAGGATAAAGTCAGAGGTGACAAAAATCACTAGCTAAATCTGCTTCACACGGAAACTGACACTGACTTGCAAATTTCCTGCAAATGGCAATTTAAACACCAGCCTGACCAACTTGCTTTTTCAGAGCACATCTTTCTAACCATAGTTTTGCCCATTCCCTGTGTGCTGCGCAAAAAGGGTCCCAATGAAACTTCAAACTCCCCTGATTGTATGTTTTGTTGCAGTCTGGAAACAGCCAACGTTCATCAAGAGGTCTGCTAAGGCCTAGGAGCCTCCTGAGACAACCTGGGCCCAAATGGGAGGCAGCCACAGACTCCGGATAATTTTGTACTGGAATGATGTGACATTTTAGAGATAGGCCCTACCTGCCACGTGCAGCTCCAGATCCAATCTGCCCAAAGGTGTTTGGATCTGGGAGTTTGGGTCAGGCCCATCTTCAGGAAATGTGGAGTTTCATCATTTCAGTGTGAATCCAAGGGGTGCTAGTTGATTTGCAGTGAGCTTTGAGAGGAAGGGTGGGTCCAGGGCCGGCGCGCCCACTAGGCGACCCTAGGCAGACGCCTAGGGTGCCAAGATTTGGGGGGTGGCGGGCGGATGCCCGCTGCCTCCCCACTCAGCGGCTGAGCTGCTGAGCGGAGACACAAGGGGCGGCTCGCCGCGGCTGCCCCTTGTCTCCCCGCTGAGCTGCGGAGCGGGGAGACAAGGGGAGGCTTTGCCGTGGCTGCGCCGTGTCTCCCCGCTGAGCTGCGGAGCGGGGAGACAAGGGGCGGCTTTGCCGTGGCTGCGCCGTGTCTCCCCGCTGAGCTGCTGAGCGGAGAGACAAGGGGCGGCTCGCCACGGCTGCCCCTTGTCTCCCTGCTGAGCGGCTGAGCGGAGAGACAAGGGGCGGCTTGCTGCAGCTTCCCCTTGTCTCCCCGCTGAGCTGCTGAGCGGAGAGACAAGGGGCGGCTCACCACGGCTGCCCACTGCCCCCCCGCTGAGCTGGGAGACAAGGGGAAGCCGCAGGGAGCTGCCCCACTGCCCCGGGGCAGCCGCGGCAAGCCCCCCCACTTGCTGTGACCCCTCAGCACCTGAGTGGGGAGCCGCCTCGCTGCACCCCCCTCAGCGCCTGAGCGGCAAGCCGGGGGCAGCCCCGGGGAGCCGGCTCCCCGCTCAGCTCCCAGGGCCCGCAGGTGTGGGGGCAGGCTGAGCTCCTGCGGGTGGAGGAGCTGGCTGGGGGGTGTGGCATTGGGGGCGGGAGGCGGCGCAGGGCTGGTGCAAGGAAGTTTCGCCTAGGGCGCGAAACTTCCTTGCACCGGCCCTGGGTGGGTCAATGGTTAGGGAATTATCATAAGACTCAGGAGCCCTGCATTCAGTTCCCTGCTCTGCCACAGACTTTCTGTGTGACCTGGGCAAGTCACTTAGCCTCTCTGTGCCTCATTTCCCCCTCTGTACCTCACCAGGGGCGTTCTGGGGATATGTCAGTGTGAGGTGCTCAAATACAATGGCAATGGGGACCAAATAAGCACCATAGTTAGTTTGAACCTGAGACACACGCCGAAAGACCCTTGTAGGGTAGGTGAAATCACGAGGACATAGAGGAAATAAAATGTTTGGACGAATGGCTACAAAGTTGAGCCAGAGGGTTTCACACCAGTGGCGGCTCTGCCAATGGAGGGCTGAGAGCCTCACTCAGGAAAATGAAAAAATAAATAAAATAAAGTCACAGCGAAATCACTTCACCTTCATCTCAGTTTTGTGCCCAACCCTCAGCAGTTAATGTAACAGAACAGATTGTGCAGATGAAATTCTTGTTTGGGAGACAACTGCTGCTGTTCCCCGCACTGTATAGTGCCTATGTACACGATCCACTAGGGGACACTAACACAGCAGCCAACTTCAGTGCCACCCACAACAGTGCTCTCAGGGGCATTTCAGAAGTTCCTTTAATTAAAGGGCACCTGTACAGCCCAGGCAAATTACAGTGCCGCACCTACCTAAAGCTACTTCTGTTTTATACACATCTGCACTCTGTACAGCCAGCGGTTCCCCTACCCACTCTCAAAAACACAGCATCACACGAGCGTTCCCTTCATTGTGTGTTCATGATGCATCCGGAGGCTCAAAGATCTCCAAGGGTCAAACATCCATATTACACACAACCCACCTCCCCACCCCACTACACACCTCCAGGAGCTGCGGCTACAGCAAGCACAAGCAGCACTGCCAACTGTGATTGCTACTGCAGATCCCGTATG
The DNA here is from genome assembly GCA_033296515.1 of Macrochelys suwanniensis. Taxonomy (NCBI): domain Eukaryota; kingdom Metazoa; phylum Chordata; order Testudines; family Chelydridae; genus Macrochelys; species Macrochelys suwanniensis. The sequence continues at coordinate 61,178,877 of CM065784.1, read as the reverse complement.
CCTGACAAACTGAATTGCTCCTCGTTATTTATTGTTCGCTTTATTCTCTGGGACACAGTGATCCCCTCTTAGGATTTGTGCCCTTTCATTTCCAGGCCTCAATAACTCCTGAATTGCAGTTTCATGTGGTTTTGTGATTGTTAACCCAGCATGGGGATGGGGCTCCAGCCATAAATGCTCAATGAATCTTGTATGGCAAAACACGGGCTGAGAAAAGCATTTTCTCCTTCATTTGCAGTCAAAGAACATACTGCAGGCTCTCTCCACTGAGCAAGACGCAACAGCAGCCAGGTTTTCTAAGGAATAGTGATCGCTCTATCGATGAGAAAGATCATTTCTGGGGACGGCCTCCCCACGCAGCCTGTCAGCCCTGACCAAGCAGTGTCAGCAAAACAGGCCTTACAAAATAAATCCCTAAATCCGTAAAATGTTTTCTCGCCTTTCCCCTGCCACTCCTCCACCCATGGCAAGGCTCCCACGGGTGCAGCTGTTAAGGGACAATGCATTTACCTTATGGTTTTTACCATGCCGGTACATCATCCAGTCCTCCCCGTTGGTGCTGACCTCCAGCTTGTAGGAGCGGACATAGTAGCCATTCTGCGTTTCTTTGGAGATGGCACCCTGGGTAGCAATGGCCGTCAACATGGTCAGGAAACGAAGGTCCACCTGATCGGGGGGTGGGGGTGGGGGTGAGGAGAGAAGGGAAAGGCAGACAAGGAAGAAAATGGTGACTGCCAGGAGTCCCACGATGGACTGGATCATCCCCTCATTTTTAAAAACTAAGGACCAGTTGCTCAGAGGGTGCAAACCAGCATGGCTCCAGTTGGTGCAGCTCAATTGGAGCTTTGTTGATTTATACCAGCAGAGGATCTAATATCCCGTTTGCTTTTGTTAGAGCATGTAGACACAGCTGTGGCTTTTGCCACTGCCATTGCTTGAGTGCTCTGTGCAACAAGGGTCACACTGGTTTGGAAACTCTGTTCCAGGGCTGATTTTCACTTAACTGAACATGCCACTGAGAAAAAATGTTTCATGCTCTGCAGTTTTCATGCAATTTTATACTTTCAGGGGAAAGAGAGGGGAAAGTATGTTGCAAGTGTCTGTCTCTGTTTAAGTATGAAACAGGCTAAGTGACTGTGTACAAATGTGTGATTGATCACAAGGGGCAAAATCTTGATGCCCTTTCGCAGTTTGTACTCCGTCTTTAAGTAAACTCCCATTGATTTCAATGGGAAAATAGCAGAGTTTGACCTCAGCAGGAATTTAGCTAGTGTGAGGACTGGGTGAAACTGATTAAGGACTTTGAAGTTTGGCCATAAATGAAAGTACAAAGTCTCCCCTCAGCCAGACAACAGGATCATCACTAAAATTGAACGCTTGCATCCTTTTAAATGGGACAGAAGCCACGGGACGGAGCTTTTCCATGTAAAATAAAGTCACGATGGCCAATTAGCAAGAGCAGCGGTTTTCAATGTTTTTAATGTTTATTTTAGTTATGTGGGTTAAAAAGTCACGCAATCTGGCTTGGTAGCATTGACATGAATGAAGACTTAGGGCTTGTCTACACTACCCGCCAGATCGGCAGGCAGCGATCGATCCAGCGGGAGTCGATTTATCTAGATGCGATAAATCGACCGCTGAGCGCTCTCCCGTGGACTCTGGTACTCCACCAGAATGAGGAGCTCAAGCAGAGTCAACGGGAGAGCATCAGCTGTCGACTTACCGCAGTGAAGACAACGCGGTAGGTAGATCTAAGTACGTCGACTTCAGCTACGCTATTCACGTAGCTGAAGTTGCATAACTTAGATCGACCCCGCACGGTAGTTTAGACAAGCCCTCGGACATCTGCTTCAGGCAATGACATTTCAGTACCTACAGTTCTTAGTGCCCGTTAGCACGCACCATCTCACAGCGCTATAGCCACTCAGAAACCCTTTGTGGAGAGACAAGGTGTTTCTAACGAAGGGCCGAAAGAAAGCCTTTGCTCTGAAATCCCGAACTGACCTCCACACTAACCATGCTCACTACATCTCCAGCACAATCAATATTATTCTAGCTGCACATTCACAACATTTTGTTAAGACTCCGGCCATCAGGGTGGCTGCAGAGTCAATGGTCCTGTAAGTAGCAGGAGACTCTCTCTCTCTCTCTCAGCTCTCTAGAAAGTCCATGGAGGTTCAGGGGGCATAAGGTCAAGTCAGGACTTGTGCAGGAATGCTAATGGGCCAGCAGCAGGGCTGGCTCCTTTTACAAAGGCAGAGACATCCTGACTTCCCTAAACAGCCGCTCACCCACCGCTGACTCTCTGCCTGTCACAAAGGCAATAAAATAGTCCACAAGCCTTATTATGTTCAAGGGTCAGTTTAACAGCCGGACACCCAAAGCAGGGGAGGGAGGAAAGCTGAAGGTTTGGAGTGCAATGGTGGGGCTTTGCCAATGCTGGCTTTGCATCCAGCAGAGATGCTTTCTCACAGCGTCGCTCTGCCAGGCTGGCTACCAGGCCCGCACCGCGGTGCCTGTCAGTGCCAGCGTGTGCCCTTTCAGCACTTGCTCAGAGGACAATGCTGGCTAGGCCTCTAGCAGACCATGCTTTTGACAAAAGAGATCTAGAGGTCAGTTCAATACTGCACACTGCAGCAGCTGCCTGGCAACACAAAACTGTTGCTAAGCCCAGTATTATAGCCCCAATTCCCCATCTCTACAGCACATTAATCATAGAATCATAGACATGTAGAGCTGGAAGGGACCTTGAGAGGTCATCTTAGTCCAGCCCCCCCATGATGCAGCAGGACCAGGTAAAACCAAGTAAACCCAGACCATCCCAGCAAGATGTTTGTCTAACCTGTTCTTAAAAACCTCCAAGGAGGGAGATTTTACAACCTCATTTGGTAACCTATTCTGGTACTTAACTATCCTTAGAGGTAAAACGTTTTTCCTAATATTTAACCTAAATCTCGTTTACTGCAGATTAAGCTGATTACTTCTCATCCTACCTTCTGCAGACATGGAAAACTATTGATCACTCTCCTCTTTATAGCAGCCCTTAACATATTTGAAGGCTCTTATCAGGTCCCCTCTCAGTCTTCTTTTCTGAAGACTAAACAAATCCATTTTTAAACCTTTCCTCATAGGTCAGGATTTCTAAACCTTTTATCATTTTTGTTGCTTTCCTCTGGACTCTCTCCAATTTGTTCACATCTTTCTTAAAGTGTGGAGCCCAAAACTGGACACAATACTGCAGCTGAGTCCTCACTAGTGCTGAGTGGAGCAGGACAATTACCTCCCATACCCTAAATATGACACTCCAGTTAATACGCCCCAGAAAGATATGAGACTTTTTCACAACTGTATCACATTGTTGGCTCATATTCAATTTATGATCCACTATAAACCCCAGATCCTTTTAAGCAATACCACTGCCTATCTAGTTATTCCCCATTTTGTAGTTGTGCATTTGATTTTGCCTTCCTAAGTGTAGTACTGTGCACTTATCTTTATTGAATTTCATCTTGTTGATTTCAGACCAATTCTCCAATTTGTCAAGATAGTTTTAAATTCTAATCCTGTCCTCCAAAACGCTTGCTATCCCTCCCAGAAAATTTTATAAGCATACTCTCCACTGCATGATCCAAGTCATTAATGAAAATGTTGACGAGTTCCGGACACAGGACAGACCCTTGTGCATCCCCAGTAGATACATCCTCCCAGTTTGAGAGCGAACCATTGATAATTACTCTTTGAGTACAATTCTTCAAGCGCTTGCGCCCACCTTATGGTATTTTCATTTAATCCACATTTCCCTAGTTTGCTTAGTTTGTCATGTGGGACTGTGTCAAATGCCTTAATAAAATCAAGATATAATATTCATCCTCAATAATTTGGCACTCTATTTCCTCTTCCTGTCACAGGGACCTGTACGAACCTGGAGGAACTCCTTGTTGGAATCCAGGTTGGGGGTCCATCCATTGTCATCACTGTTGAGCCGGCTCTGCTGTGGGGTCCACCTCCCGTCCGAGTAGGTGGAGGAGGCACTGATCTGTTCATTGGAGATTCTGCCAGATTCCATCCCCAAAGGAACGTTGCACTGGAAGTCTGGAGCAGACGCACACACACACAGACAAGTTTACAAATTCTGTATCTTTCACTCCCAACTGGAAGTAAGCCATGAACTACTCCCCAGCATCCTAGATCAAACCCATATGTCTGTCACGATGATCGGATTTACGCAGAAATAGATCCACATCCAATGCAAAAAGCTATTCAACATTAAGTACAGGACTGGCCTTAGGTTTGCAAGAGCTTTTGTAAATTAACACATGTGGGGCTCAGTCCAGATCCTTTCTTCTTTATGATAGGGTTCTTCCACCTTTGCGCACCCACAACCCTCCCCCTGACCATACCCTGTTTACGACTCCCCCAATCCCTTTTCAAGGTGTGCCAAGCCCCCTCACCTGATTGTGAAGCTCCTTGGCAATGTATAACCTCTTGTAGCCAAGAGGTGAATTCTAGCCAAAGCTGGGAAAGGCAGAAAGGAATGCACCAAGAAATGCACTCTCTGCCATATCTCACAGTTGCCAGAGACAGATGGGAACATACATGAGTGATCAAGAATGGCGCTCAGGTTTGAAAGATGTCTATGTGTGGGTATGTGTTGCCCTATGGGGAAGGGCAGGTCCATAGGTGGCTGCATGGGGTAGACTGGCTTAAAAGGTCACTACCATTAAGACTGAGAAATCTAGAACTCAACTTTTTGAATTTCCTCACTTTGAAGGCTTTTAAATCCACATTAACTCAGCCATGTGTCACGTCTTGTAGATTTTATGGCATATGTTTCCTAGGAAACAGTAAGATGCATTCCACAAAGAAAACATCAGTTGCAAATACTACATGGGCCAGACCCTAAGCTGGTGTAAACTGATATAGCTCTACTAACGTCCCATATGTTGAACACGGCTGACTTAACACTGCACTAGAAACTGGGCCAAATTATGCTCTAAACGGTGCCATTAAAGACTCAATTTACACCAGTGTGAGTGAGAGCAGGATTTGACGCAAACATTTCTCATTTTCTGACTTTAGTCCCCTTGATTTTTCAAACTTGACCATTAGCGTGTACATTTAATTTCCTTGTTTTTCAAAGAAGAGAATAAAAAGGGGACAAAAACCGGGGGGAGGGGGAAGCAGGGGATGGGATAAAAATTAAAAACTGAAGTGCCCTTAACTGAGGCATCCTTAACTCATGCAACCCTAGCTGAGGCATTCCTAACTGAGACATACTGAATGCAAGACTACTGCACAGAGGCAGCCATAATGCAAATGTCCTTAGCACAGCAGACCCTGACTGTGCATGTCCAGTATTCTAAACTGCTCTAGGTCACGGGTTCTCAACTTGGGGACAACAGCCACCCTCCCTTTATTTCTCTTTTTTTGGGGTGGGAGGGGGAAGAGGCTTGAAACTTCTGAGAGGGGTGTCCTGAAACTATTTTCTGTTGTAACATGGCATCACAGTACAGAAAGGTTTGGACCATGGTCTTAGGTGAAGGATGCCACGAAGAAAAATAAAATAAAAATTTCTAACATGCATGTGTTAACTTCCTGAGTTTAAATCATAGGTGCTGACTCCATGGGTGCTCTGGGGCTGGAGCACCCACGGGGAAAAACTGGTGGGTGCTCCGCACCCACCGGCAGCTCCCCGCCATTCCCGGGGCCCGCGCCTAGCTTACTACAGCACCGGGTGATGTTGCGGGGCCCCGCCCCCGAGCGACGTTGCGTCGGCGTCAGGGGCGGGGCCCCGCGACGTCACCCGGCGTCAGGGGCGGGGCACCGCAATGTCGCCCGGCAGCGGGGCCCGGCATCAGTGTCGCTGGTTTAAATGTTTATCATTTTAAAAGAACAGAATTTATTTTTATCAAACTAAATACTTTCCCCTTCCTTAACAAGGGCTAACAAAACAAGATTAAGTTTGAACTTTCTAGTTTCAGGCATTTTTGAATTAGACAAGTGCAAAATTCCAATTGGCAATTTGGGAAAGTGTATTTTGGGAAAACACTCTATTAATAATATGGCTGCACCAATTTTGCCCAAATTTTCCAAAAATCCTTTGGATCGAGATCAGACATGTAGAGTTTCAGTACAAAAGGAATATGAGAACATCAGGAACAAGTGAAAAGGTGAGACTAAGATGGAAACTGCAATTCATGAGTGTGACATTTCACTCCATATTCTTTACGGAAATATGCAGAGCTGACTTCAGTCTGTGTCTACCTGTGTGTGTGCTGCAAGAGGCCGGAGAGCCTAATTCAGCAAAGCACGGAGAGGGAACCCAGGCTGACTTAGCAGGGAAGGCTCAGTGAAATCCCAGTACATCAGGTGGCATCCCAGAACGGGGGTCAAATCTGTCACGATCAGTAACTATAGTCTCCATGCAGAAGCTAAAATATACATGGTTTCATTTCTCTCTGTACGGCTGTCTGGGAAAACGACCTCTTGAAAACACTCATCCTGGCTCACTCACACAAATGCCTGCATACACAGACACACTGAATGATGGAAACACTCCCAGAAATTCAATAAAAAGCCCACATGACTGCATGAGTCCCACAAACAGGCCTGACTGTAAAATTTCCAACTTACTTTCCGGGATCTCCTGCTGGACCAAGTAGTAGCGGGCAGAGAAGCCATCTTTAGCCACTGCCAGATCAGTATGGAAGGTAAGCGAGAGAATACCAGTAGCTGAGCGGATCTCAGAAGGTGTCTTAGTGCCGCAGTACCTGCCTATCAAAGGGCCAACTGCAAAAGAAAGAGCAGCAAAGTAGCTCCAGCCTTTTGGTTGGACTCTTTAGTCTTTATCTAACCTGACAAGTCAGCACTACTAGGCAAGAATACATTGGTAGTGGGTAGCGAGTAATAATCAACCCTACAGAACCAATCAGGATGAAATGAAGGCATTTTTGATTGTTTAGTTTCGATCACTTATATTTTTTACAAGAACAGAGGTAGAGCAAGTGTAGTATCAGTTTGTCCACCTCTCCAAATTTCTAGTGAACACCTGTGTTCCATCTACCTGCATTTCTTATGCATGTACTATATAACACGTCTGATACATCGTCTATGGGACAGACATTATTCTGTACTTTCAGGGAGATGGACTCAGTGATCAATAGATCTTTCTCATCTCCAATTCAAATGATCCAATGATACAATTAGAAAATTAAAGGTGTAGGTTCATCAGTAATATGAAGTCTATGCTGACACTTCATGGGGACAAACCCAGTATTGGGGACAGATAGAATTTGCATCATCACCATATTTAACAGCTGAGAAAAGGCCAACAATATTTTGCATTTGTTGGTGCTGCAGAATACCGACGACCTCTATGAAATTTTTCAGACTCATAATTACTACTGGTTAATGGAAGAATAGCCAGACACAGAGAAAAGCCTTGGTGATACGTCACCCTAGTGCTTACCTAGAGGAATGCCATCCCAGATATCCAGCCAATCATACTTGCAATCTCCCTCTCCGACCTGCAAGGGGTCATGCTCTAGGTCGAAGGTCAGAAACTGAAGGATGATTTCCATCTTTGGCTTGGCCATGATGGTGAAAGTGCAGTCCAAGTTGTGGGGATACTTATCAGGGAATCCGGGAGACTCAATAGTGCCATTGGAGCTGGTGAAGTTTCTAGAACAGTCTTCAGAGCCTGTAGAAAAAGAGAGGTAGAAAAAGCGGAGGTAACTAACAACAACAATATGGCTGACATTGACGGCTCTCACCTCCTTGTGCGCTTGGCAATGTTCACTCTGTATCCAGAGCTTTGTCAGGATTTTTGCTGGAAAATTCCTGGGACACGAGCTTTGTACATTTCATAAAGACAGAGGGTGAGTTTGTTAAATAATTCCGATGGGCTTTGGACTGAACATCTCATGTTCCCTCTAGACGTGTGTCTAGACTGCTTTGAAACCCTTACCCAGAATCGATAGCTAATCCTGCTGCAAATATTCTGAACATGGTATTAAGGAAAGCCCAAAAGATTGGAAGTCCAGGCTGCACTGTAATGCAATGTGTCAACACCTGTCGCAACACAGTGTTATAACGTCAGCATGCCAGCAGTACGGAGGTTATGCTCTGAGGCAACAGTATGGTCAGCAGTAGTGGATCAGGCATGAGGAAGAGTTTGCTGTTCTTTTTCACCCCATTCCTACAGTCTACAGATGGGCTCTTGGAGCACAGGGTCTTCTTAGCTGGCTCTGTGACATGAAGACTCCAAGATGAAACCATTCTTGTGACACACTATCACCAACAATGGACCTGGACTCACCATGTTCGGGGGCAGCTCAGCAGACTGCAACTGGGCTAGCGTAAATAATATACCGATTCCCCCAGCATATTGGGGGAAGGCGGGGGGGGGGGGGGGGAGAAATAGGCATAAAGGGTAAAACACATATATGGCCAGACTAAAGCCCTAGCTCGCTAGGGCTATATTTGGGGAACTAATTGAGGGAATCATGACCCACAATCAGGGAGGGTGACTGACCTAGGGAGGGAGGAGAAAGGTATGGAATCTGGCAGAGCCAAGGAATTGTCTAATTTTTAAGAGATCTCCCTGACCTACTGATTATGTGTCTGTCTGCCTATCTATCTTAGAACTTAGCATTTGCGCCCATCACTGCGGTATCTGAGCTAAAATTTCCTCTTGAGAGTCATGAGATCTGGGTTCTTTTCCCAGCTGTGGCACAGACTTCTTGCAAGGCCTTGGGCAAGTCACTCAACATTTCTGTGCCCAGGTTCCCTATCAGCAAAATAGGGATATTAATGTTTACCTAGAAACAATACTGTTGTGAGGCTTACTTCAGTACTGCTTGTAAAGCATTTCAAAACCCTCCCATGGGCAATTGCTAGTGAAGTGTAAATTATGAATGATTTATTATTGCTATTATGTATTTTATTTTCCATCGGAGCGGCAATTAGTAGAGCAACCTCTCTGCAACATCACCCAAAGCCTAGCACTCTAGCTGTAGAATGTGCGAATGGCTAGTCCAGCCTGTCTCCAGACTGTGGCTGCTGAAAGATTTCGGTGACGGGGAGGACTGGTGTGTGTGTGTGTGCGCGCACACACGCGTGTGAGAGAGAGAGATTCTGTTGACAGGAGGAACAGAGTGCTCTTTCTCTCTTATTCAGCTGTCTGCACCAGAAATGTTAGTTATTTCTATTCTTGAGGAAGACTTTCTGATTGCCAACAGGGCAGACAATGTTGCCACTTATTTATTGCTGACCTTGACGCTGACCTCCCTCGTACCACAGCCAGCTCAAGGTGCCTCAGGGTGGTGGGGGAGAAGAGGAGGTTGTGTCCTGTTCATACCATGGCTGCTTTAAAACCACTGCTTTTTAGAGGCTGGACAATTGACAATGGAAATCTCCAGCCTGTGGGCCATCGGAGGGGCAAAGAGGGTGTTACAGAGGCCTTTATCCCCATGACTGTAACAGAGGATTAACATTCACTAAGGCTTTGACTTTTGTTTTATAGGGATGCTGCGCTTCTCCTCTATGAACTCACTGCTCCCACTCACCCAGTTGGTGCAAGTCTTCTTGGGACTAATTGGAGCCTTGTTATTAAGATCTGCACTAGCCTATGCAAGTTAGGAGAGAAATTTGGGATAACAGCTGGACCATTGGTACTATAGTAACCTAGGTGGAGTAACGCTGAGAGGAACTTCTTAACTGACTCTAGGAGAGCAGCCAGCTTCTCTGGTGTGATAATGCAAAGGGAAATACAAGGGGCCAAGCACAAATCGCAAGACAACACAACGAACAAGAATAAGAATGTATTTACTCAAATAAATCAAATAAAAAGGCAGCCAGATTTATGAAGAGACTAATACACACTACAAGCGGAGGAGGAAAGCACAGAAATATTCAATAAACCAGATGTTGACTGTCAGGAAATGTCCTCTAGGGACTGTACAGAAATGTAACTGTGATACTGTTAGATAGCAATGATTTCCTCATTTGGGTCGCTTGTAGCGGTTAGTATCTTTGTCAATAGCTTGATTATAACCAGCAAACAATGGCTGGCTTTAAAGGTAACCTGCAAATAATAAATGGAAATCATGTTTACTTCAGCAATATGTGCTAAATGCTCCCACTCACCAGGTTGAGAGAACAATTCAGCACATAAACAACTAAAAGGCAACCACTCAGGGCTTGTCTACACTGGCACTTTACAGCACTGCAACTTTCTCAGTCGGGGGTGTGAAAAAACACACAAACAAAACAAAAGTTTTAGTGCTGAAAAGCACCAGTATAGACAGCGCTTTATCGCCAGGAGCCATGTTCCCAGTGATAAAGCTGCCACCCCTCATTCTTAAATTCAGGCCCTGTTAAGCTGTATTGCTTGAGTTGAGTGCTCAAACTCATTAGGCATGTTTGAAAATTGTGACCTGGATGTCGTATTTTGGGATAGCACAGCAAAATTGACCAATACAACACCAGGGGACTTAACCGTTAGAGTCCTCTTCAGAGAGGACAGTGAGCATTTTAACAGCACTCAGTACCAACAAGGAGGCCTGTACTTGATGAAGCCCCAGCCCGAGGCCTTCTACCTGAAGGGAAGTATATTTATCTAGTGTGGCAAATTGCCGGCACTACTATGATGGGTCCCGCACTTTCTCTTCTTGTGGGGGGGTTTCAGGGTGCCATTTCTTGCCCCTGAACTGGGGTAACAGCTATCCTACTAGTATCCCAGGGAAGGGGAGTGGAGAGGGAGGGACCCAGGCCCGCCCTCTACTCCGGGTGCCAGCCCAGGGGCCCTATGATAGCAGGTGAACCACTTGTACCAGTGATTCTTTCCCCTAGGCTACTTCCCTCTCCTGACCTTCAGCTTGTGGGGCTTCCTGCCTTCCCTCTGCACAAGCCAGGTGTCCCTTTACCTAGGATCTTGGTCTTCTTAGCCCGCTGCAGCACTTCTCAAAACTCTCCTCCACTTTCCTCCGAACTGCTCTTTGTTCCACCACCAATCCACTCTGCTTCACTCCTCCAAACTACTCTCTGCTCCACCACCAAACCACTCTGTTCCAGCTCCTCCTCACTCTGCTCCAGCTCCTCCTCTGGCTGATTGAAGCAGGGGGATTTTATCAGGTGACTGGTTTCAGGTGCTCTAATTGGTTTCAGGTGCTCTAATTGGTTTCAGGTGCTTTTAATTAATCTACAGGGAATAAGGCTTCTCCTCATCCTAGATCACTCTCCTGCTGCCTTCTGGCCATGCTGTATCACACTAGGGAATCCAAGCTGAGGGACAGGAAATGAGAAAACTCAGCTCCTGCCTTCCTCCTACTCCTTCTGCCTCTCTGACGCAGCCCCTACTTCCTCTTCCTCTGATGGTCTTTTCCCATGACGTTAGCCCCTTTCTGGTTCATACTCAATGGATAGAGCGCTTCTCACTCCCTGCCCATTGTACCTCCCTGCCAGCCGGCCTCTCGGCACGGCGCCACTGCCTGGTTTTGTGTCAGCTCAGCCTCATCCTGGCCACTGCTGCATACTGGACTGCTACCAGTCCTACTGCTTCATGACATAAAAGTCAGGGCAAGGGACTGGCAGCAAGGGGAAGTGGGACAAGGCACACAGGAGGGACTGGGGTAGGACCAAGGGTTATGGGTAGGAAGAGGCAAGACAGCCCTGGTTTGAGTCAACTATCTTCCCTCCTGCACAAAGACTCATCCTGATCCCTGCCTCAGCATCCACTATTCCCTCAGCAAATCACACGAAAACAGCCAGTCCTGATGGGTTAACTAACCCCTTCAGGATTAGTCAATGTTCTGACCAGTAAATGGAACAATAATGCCATGAACTGGCTGGTGTGTGTGTGCACCACTGCCCTCTACTGGATGGAAAAAGAACTGCTCAACTGTGTGCCAGAGGCTTTACATGGCCCCCACCTCATAACAATTCTCCATTTTAACAATTCACCCCAGGAACAGATAGATACACTGATGGATTTTTTTAATCCATCCCTCCTCCCCTTCTAAATTAAAGTTAGGAAGTCCTATTTCATTTGTGTTCCCACCCCCAGTCAGACGGTCATCTGCGCCCGAGTCTGTATGTTGAGTATGTCCCTGTGTATTTACAAGCATCTGTCTCTAAATAATATATAACTGTGCTCAAAACCACTAAATACTTATGTGCTTGTATTAAGATTCTGGAAAAGAAACAAATAAAGCTGCGCCTATTTTTGATTCTCCAGTATATTCATGTATTTGCTTCATATTCTGCTGATGACGTGACAGTCGTGTGTTTTCTTCCAGTACTCTAGCAATGGAATGTGGGCACAGGGCCTGGTCCTATGACAGATAGCTTCGGGTATCCTTGTGCAAAACATACTTATGCCCCTCGTGTGCACACAAGCTCTCTCTCTCTCTCTCTTTCTCAGGGCTACTGTACACTAGAAGCGCTACAGCTTCTATGTCGATGGGAGAGCGCTCTCCCGTTGACGTAATAAAGTTATCCCCGTGAGAGGCGGCAGTATGTCCATGGGAGAAGCTCTCCCACCAACATAGCGCTGTCCACACAGGTGCTTAGGTCACTGTAACTAACATCACTCGAGGTGGGGAGAGGGGAGATGTTATTCACACTCCTGAGTGACATAAGTTATACCAACAGAAGTGGAAGTATGTACAACCCCTCAATCTCTCCTCTCTCTCACACACACACATGCATGTGCACACACAAACACAGAGTTTCGTATTTTCTTGAGACTACTTGTTCTCATGCATATAGTTCTGACAAATATTTAGACAGAGCTGATATAAAAAGGCCTTTTGAGCAGCTTTTACTTTCTTCCAGAATAGTTTTCTATAAAACAGAATTATGAATAGTTCCTGTTATACTGAACTCAACAGCCGCCTGTCTGACTCCCTTGCTGACACTGCAGGCAGCAGCCCCTTTAAACGAGCAGTCCACCCGTTACAAAAACCCTTGCCTTCCAGAAAGAGAAAACAGAGTCATTGATCAGTGCTTAAGTTGTATATCCACAGGAGCTCTACACAGTTCTAAAGGAGGGACAATCTTCACTTAGCCTTGACTTAACAAGCGCTTACATGCCATGAAGAAAAGATAGAGTGTTTGTAGTTCTGGAATGCAAGAGAATTTAATGAGGAAACTGGCTTTTCATGCCAAGATACGAATCAAAAAGCACTATAACGCACCACTAAAATCTTTACCTTCTTGGAAATGTGATGAAACAGACTTGCCAAAAAAATAAAACCCTTTGTACTGAGCACGTGCTAAAAACCCTACTGAAAATGTGGCCACGGGATTTGCTCTGTGATGATCCCAATGTCAACTGCTGGGAAGATAGGTGCTGTCGGACTGCCAGTCCAAAGTCTGCCTTTGACACTGACCTGTCTTGTAGATCTCATAGCGCAAAGAGAAGCCAGCGCCTTGCCGGGCATAGTCCGAGGTGAACTTAATGTAGAGAGAGGAGCCTGAGGAGATGATGGTCGGAGGAGCGATGTTCCCACAGTGTTTGCCCAGCAGGTCTGCTGACTCACTGTCCCCATCCCGTATCTCGATAAAGTCATATCTGTCCGAGGGAGTGGAAAGGGAGACAGAAGAGACACATGACAAACAGGGTGATGTTACAGAATGTACGGCACAAACACAATGCGTCCTTCTTCCCACCCTCTACGTGCCTACATACTTCACAGAAGCATTTGCCTGGCTGCTTGCTTCGACCACGTCACCCCCTTACTTGCATCTCTCCATTTCCACTGCAGTAAGCACAAGATACATGTGTTCACCTTTCAGGCCCTTTATGGCTTATGCCTGGCCTACCTAGGATCTCTAATCCGCTAGACAGATGTAAATTCTCACCTTCTCTCTGCCCACAATGTCACCCTTGATTGCCCATTTGTCAAATTTTTGGACAAGCAGTCATCATGCAATCTCTCATGCTACCACTTATGCAAAGGAGAAGCTCCCTATACAAATCTTCCAGGCCTCTATCCTCCTTTACATCTCTTCTTAAAAGGCACTGTCCCATGATGCCTACAAAACACTTGACAATTCTTAGACAGCTGGTGTGCTGTGATCACTGCTTATTCCACTGTTCATAATGGCCTCACTGCTTCCTTGTGCTCTCCAATCAGTTTGCTGTATCCACCTGTTGTCTTTCATCTTAAATGTTGGGGCATGGGTCATCTCTTTGTTAGAGTCTGTACAGCCCCTGGCACAATGGGGCTGAGGCCTCTAGGTGCTAGCCACAATACAAATAATAAACAATATTAATTATAACAAACACTTCCCTCTACTGAAACTTTGCTCCAAGACCTACCTCCCGTTCCATAACTAGCTTGTGTGTTTCCTTTCCCTCAATTCCTTCCCTTGTTCTCTCTAGTAAGTTGTATTATTTGTTATTTATATTCAGCTCTCAGATATTGCTCTCTGTCCAAATGATCATTCACTTTCCAAGCACTCCTGCACAGTAGGCACGTTACTATCATTATCCCCATTTCACACTTGCCAGAGAGGTAAAGATGGGATTTTCAAATGCACTTAGAGATTTAGGAACACAAATCCCAAGGGGTTTGACAATCCCTCCCTAGATAACTTGTCCAAGGGCACACAGGAGGGCAGCAGCAGAGACAGGAATAAAACACTCTTAACCCCCAGACCCATGCTCATTCCTCTAGACTACTTGGAAAGAGTTTTCATTCTAACAGTCTCTATACAGTTTTCCATACCTCTCACTTTGACTGACTTAAATGGGTTATCGCATTATTCATATGACCATCAAGTAGGGGTGGAGGTATCATATCTTGTGCCTGACCCTGAAGTCTTTACACGCATCCCCTATTAGCTTCAAAGGAAGTTCATGTAACAATTTAAGGATTAGTTAACACGCACAGGCCCCACCAGCTCAGTCCATGGATGGCAGAGATGGGCCCAAAACAAAACTCCAGATTCAAACACCCTCAGAACTTGGGCAAGTCGGGTCCATATCCGGAAGCAGATCCTCAACCGATGTCAACAGATCTATGTCAATTTACACCAGCTTAGGATCTGACACCCTAAATTTAGTAGTCAAAGGTCATCTGTAACAACATGGATAACAATGGCTGAACAACACATCTTTTCATTGTAGCCATCTTTTATCATCAGAAGGGACTTCCTGGTGCTCCTTCTTTGATTTCATTCAGAATGTTACCTCCCTGTATTAATTAAACAGAATGTCCCAAGGCCACTGATTGAATAATCTGCTACCTCTTTAAATCGATCCGAAGAAAGGGTGGAATTTGGGTTATTTTTACCACAGATTATTTATTTCTTTAGGTTTTGATCAAATTAAATAGAAGCTCTAATTAACCAGTGATTGAAGTAACTGGAAGGAAATATATATATATTTATTTATATGTTGATTTATTACACACCCATCAAATAGTATGTGGCTGTGCGTGTACAAAAGTTAGACAAGCAGTAAATGCTCAAACAACCCGCCATGTAACCATTTAGTTCAACATATATATCATACCAAATGTGACATTATAACAACTAGAGGCAGTGTGGCCTAGTAAACAGAGCTCTGCCCTAGGACTCGGGTTCTATTCCTGGCTCTGCCTCTGGCCTGCCAGGTGATGTCACTGCCCCATGCCTCATTTTCCCCATCTGTAAATCCAGGATAATGATATTTATCTTTGTAAAGTGTTTTGAGAACTATGGGTGAAAAGTGCTGGATAAGGGCTGGGTATTATTATTAAGCACCTGCAGCCTGTATTTTGGTGCTGTTTGGCACATAGATGCCCAAATTCCATTTGACATGCCTAACTGGACATTTGTAAGCCCAGATAAGGCATTTGGGCGCTCAGTGTGGGTGCCAAAGTTTGGAAACCACACTCTGTAATTCACATCATCATCATCAGGCGCACACACTGCTGAGAGAAGTGACATAAAAGTGACTGCTGATAACGAGGTCTAATTAATCACATACCGAACCTTGCTGTGATCAGCACTTGGGCAGACACCATGGAAAGTAGAGCGAGAGAGAGAGAGAGAAATGAAACCCTCAAGGCTATTAGAGATGGGCCCAAGTAACAGAATTCAGATCTACAGCTACATTTCAAATCATCCAAAGCTTAATGGTGTTGGATATTTACCAGTGTGCCAAGACCACTATTATGCTGACCAATATAATCTTATTGTTTCTTTGCATTCCCCTATCTGTCTGTATCCACCTGTCTTTCTTGTCTTACACTTACATTGTAAGCTTTTTGGGGCAGGGACTGTCTCTCTGCTCACTGTTTGTACAGAGCCTGGCACAATGGAGTTCTGGTCCATGACTAGGGCTCTTAGGCGCTACAAATAAATAATAATTCTGGTTTTAGTTTGGCCCATTAGAGAGATAAATGCCCACTGTGAAATTCTGAACTGAATCTAAAACTTCCACTGAACCCCTCGGAGTGTTCATCTTGCCGCATGTCTAGTGGCAGGGTAGCACTGGTATCTCTGTGTGGCAGATAAATAGTTTTTACATCTTTACACACTTTGTCTCTCCTTTCTGTGTTTAGTCTCTGACCAGCCTACCATTATTTACAGAAAACTACCCATCTTTCTTTCTCTGTTTATTTGCTTAGCATCAACCTGGTAAAACAACATGCTATGCATCTTCTCCTCCAGGGGGACAGGAGAGCGCGGAAATGTTATACACTACCAGGCTTCTTATTTTCTTACTTTCCACTTTGTCACAAGATCCTCTATTTGGAAACTGAGAGTTGAAAGAAGAAGTAGCTTGTTGGACACAGAAGGATTCTCATGTGACTCATTCCTGTTCTGCAAGACACACATACATCATTAAGCAACAACCCCAGAACTAAATGTGCTGCTCAGAAAGGAAGGCAGTCCGAATAGGCCAGGTCTCACTCCTTTCAGGGAGTTAATCAGGCTGGACTCCAACTGAAAAATGCCTGAAGCTAAAGTGCTATCTATACTTGGCCAGGCACTGAGTTAGCAGTAACTAGCCAGCCTATAATTTGGTGACAAACACAATTTGGCTGGCCAGCGTGAAAGAAACCAAATCACATTTAAAACCTCCTTTTAAAAGAGTGATCTACCAAAGAAAGAGCATGCCTGGGGCTAGTTCCTCAGCTGGTGTATGGCGCTACACTGATTGACACCAGCTGAGGATCTGGCCTTACATGGGATATCTAAGCAGCTTCCATTAGTACATTAAGCAACGTGATTAAAATCTGTCACATGTGGTTTGTTCTCTCTCTCATCCTCTCCCCGGGGGAAAAAGTGTATGTGAAGAGCAGTGCTTTGTTTTGGTAGGGTTTTGTTTCTCTGTTTGTTTCAACCAGAGCTCAGCAAACAGAGGAGACTTTTTTTTTCTAGTGAATATCTACTCGAATTCAAAATACTTTTTTTTTCTAACCACCTTTGCAGCCCTTTCACATTCAGTGAATATCTGTGTGCTCTCGAGGTAACTAGCATGAATTCTTGAATATTCATCAAAAGTGAATTTCAAATTGTACATTTGATTGTAAAATTTGCCATTTGTGCTGAATAGGTTAGTTTACATACCCATAAGTCAAATCGCGTTGTTTCTGTTCTCTTGTTTATATAACTCAACAGCACAGCAGGAATTTTGAGTTCATGCTGTCTCCGTGACATAAATCAACCAATCAGTATCCAGAAGAAAAGATACATGACTTATGAAATCAACCAACACATTATGAAATGACAAGATCTATACATCCTGTAGACCAAGAATTAGTGAATAATTTCAAAAAACCAAATAAAACTCGTGAATTTTGCAATCTGCTCAAAGACAATTTGCAAACAGAAAAAAAAAGGCTAAATTCATCTAATGAGTTATTCATTGGGGAATAATTGCTCCTCTCTACATTAAAACATTTGGCCTCATCCAAGCATCTAAAGAGGAGTTTTCTCCTCATGAAACTAATCCTTAATAAATCAAATCTTACAACCAGCTAAATAACTCTGCAGGAGGTCGAGAGATCGTTTTTACCAAATGTGGAATTAATATAAACACATAAGGGATTTTTGTTGTTGTTGTTGTTGTTAAAAATCTTGGCCCAAACCCTGCAGTCCTTACTCAGGCAAAATTCTCATTATGTTTTTACGGTACTGATAAACAGATCTGCAAAGTGGGACAGTATTCACACCAGGATATTACTTCTGCCAGAATGCACTATAAGAGCATTTGCTTTCTTTACTAGTTAAACTTCATGCTTGATTCCTTAAAAGTGAAAGAGCAAATATGTTCTTTCCAAGAATTCACATACTAAATTGAGAATCCAGGCTAACTTCCACAGTGGAGACTGCTCATTTTCTTTCACACTTAGGTTCTGCCCACACACTGGCCCAAGCTCAAGCATGTTGTTAAATGTAGTTCTGCTATGGTGGGGTCACTGGCCAAACCATGTTAAAATCTGGTTTTGCTAGAACTTTGTTTATGTTGAGTTTAAACACAATTTCCAGACTTGGTTCCTTTTCCAGTGTGTTGGGGGCGGGGAACCCTTTGGATGTTCTCTGCACTTACAGTTTCATTTCCAGACGGTTATGGAACAGCTCATTGTTGGGTGGGGCAGCGTAATGGCACGATGGCATCTGAACTATCTCAGCCAATCTCAAGACAGCTGGTTTTCATTCATATGCAATACTATAATTCCATTGGTTAAGTAAATATAGCCCAACACAAGGCACAATTTTACTGGTTAGCTGAACTCCTAAGTCATATCTGCACAGAGGAAACTACTGTCAAATACCAGAGCCAATTCCTATTCCAAGCCCCAACAAGACAGCGATGCAAACGGTTGGCCCAGCAGTCAACACCCATTATAAGAAAACATGGTCAAGG
The DNA here is from genome assembly GCA_033296515.1 of Macrochelys suwanniensis. Lineage (NCBI taxonomy): Eukaryota > Metazoa > Chordata > Testudines > Chelydridae > Macrochelys > Macrochelys suwanniensis. The sequence goes on along the minus strand of CM065784.1, from coordinate 61,160,012 downwards.
GATTAAGTATGTTTTCTTACATGGATGCAGACCACAGTTTACACCAATGGAACAACTATTTGCAACAGCAGCTTAAGGAGGAAGGGGGGTTATTGGGCTTGAAACAATCTCAAACACAGGGTTATGTTTATTCTCAGCATTGTACACACATCATTGGGTGTTTTGTGAAGCAGGGAGTGAAAGTCGAAGTGCTTCTGCCTACCTAGGCAATGGTGGCAGAGAGCAGAGAGATTGGGGAATACATGCTTAGCTACTCTTCTTGAAATTGTTTAACAAAGTGAGTCAGAAAACATCTATCACTTACAAATGGTGTTGCAATTTATTAAAGATTCTTTCTTAACAGAAAGTGACCTTGCGTTTACCGGTGTTAAGAGAGTTTTTATAATTCAGTATAAGGCTTTTTAATGCCTCTACTACTCACTCGCCTTCTTTCTTTTTTCTTATTACCAGCCCTGTCTATTGCTCAGTATCATGTGACTTCGTGTTTTCTCGAGTTTGTAAGCAGCTATGGTGTTAGCCCTTAGAATTCTGAAGGCCAGGTTTGGGGTTGCAGGCATTAGTGTTCATAGGCGCCGACTCTGTGGGTGCTCCGGGGCTGGAGCACCCACGGGGAAAAATTGGTGGGTGCTCAGCACCCACTGGCAGCTCCCCGCCAGCCCCGGGGCCCGCACCCAGCTCACCTCACCACCGGGAGACGTTGCGGGGCCCTGCCCCCGACGCCGGGCGACGTTGCGTTGGCTTCGGGGGTGGGGCCCCGCAATGTCGCCCGGCATCGGGGGTGGGGCCCCGCCACGTCGCCTGGCGTCGGGGGTGGGACCCGGCGTCGGGGGTGGGGCCCCGCCCCCGACGCCGGGTGTCAGCCCTCACCGGCGCCACCGGAAGTTGGCGCCTGTGTTAGTGTTGTAGTATGGTAAGGTACACTGGCAACCAGTTCATATGTCGGAGTGAATCCAGCTTGCCTCACTCAGTAGACTGGAGTACACTACTTAGACTGGAGTAGTCTAAGTAGAATCAGTGTGTGACTATCACAAACCAGCCAAAGTCCTGCTGCCCCAGTTTGCACCTCAGTTCTTTCTTGCAGGTTGGCCCCAAAATGGCACCCAGACAGGCAAAGAGCTATGCTGCTGCTCCTTGGGATGTAGCTACGCCAATGCTTTCTCCTCACAGTCCATCTGAGCCAACATACACCTCCGCCCTTGCATGGTCTCAGGACGATACAAAGTCCAGAAACATCAATATACACCTAGCAAGAATGTAACCAGATACCTCTGTGCTCTCCAGCAGACTCACCCTGCAGCTACCCTGCTGAGCAACACAGCCAAAAGTGCAGAGCCCAAATTCATGTTGCTCAGTGCATGATCAGGGATCAACAAACCTACTGTCAACCACATCCTTCTAGCTGCTGAGGCCAGCGTCATCCAAACATGATAAGATAACACTGCAGGGACATGTAAGCAAGTGGTAGAAGGAGGAGGAGGGGATGCAGTCTCTGGGAATGGAAGGCAGACATAGGCCTTCACAACTTCCCAGCAGAACCCCAGTGCCTACCATGAAAGCCTGAAAATTAGCTAGTTTCCCAACTGCAATAGTCACATGCAAAACTTCAGCTCGGATGGTATTTTCTCTACATTTTTTACTTTCACCTTTTTAAAAAAGAAAGATATTAGATAAAACCGATCCTATTTACAGTCTATCTCATGAAGCCACGCTTGTGATCCACAGATAGGAACTAGCTACGAAGTTATAATCTCAACTTTCCCCACATTTTATTATTAGTTTTATTTATAGTAGAAGCATTTCCATGGTGCTCGTGACTGCAATATCTCAGCACCTGGCAAACATTAATGAATGTATCCTCAGAAGACCCAGGGAGGTAGGAAAGTCGAGAGGATTGGTGACTTGCCCAAGGTCACACAGGAAGTTTGCAGTGGAGCCAGGAATAGGATCCAGACTTGATTAAACAGATTATATTATATTAGACTAGTCTAGGCTACACAGACAGACAAACAGAAAGACAGACAAATAGATACTTAGATTAAATCCAAACATTCCCAAATTTGGGAATGGTCAGTGTTGATTTGGGCTTCCCAGCCTTGCACTCACTCCTTTGTCCTGTTTAGCACAGCATGTCCTACTGTAACAGCTCATAATAGGAAGAAATTGGAGGGGGGGTTGTGAATCACTGTTACATTGCAAATTCTCACCCGAAAGGGCTAATATTCTGCCAGCTAGTGCAGGTACATTGGAAGATTGCTTAGCCAGAAACTTTTGCCAGCCAATCTAATTGCCTCTTTCACAATATCCCTTTTATAAAATCCTCTGAAAGTTGTGGGTGGTTTTTAAACATGCTTTAAGAATATCCTGTCAGAGTGATGATGTCACAGCTGAGAATCAATAGTTTTATTAAAGATGGTTATGGAACAGCTCAGCATTAGGTGGGGAAAGAGGTAAGCGAACCAGTAACTTAGTCTAACACCGATGTTTTGCAGCAGGCAGAATGAATGTCAACTGCATGCTGGTTGGCTCTGTCGGTTGCTCTGTCACCACCCAACATTGTGCTTTTCCATAAACTGCCTTCAAATCAAATAGAGCATTTTGGAAGTGTGAGAAAAGTTCCCAGTGACTTTTATAGAATCTTAAGCAATAGCAGCATACAAATAACACAAGTCAAACTGTTGCAAAAGGTGCAGGAGATTTTTAAATGGCATATTTTATGGTCATGATGTCAGAGGCATGAAAGTAATCTTTCTGATGACATCATAGCAAAGAACTTATATTTGCTGCTGGTGGGTTTTTATCTATAGACATTAATTATAAATATAGCAGATGGATTTGACTTACATTGGCTTTACATGGGTGTAATTCATCAATTTATGTGGAGTTACTCCTAATTTACATGGATCTGAGAGCAGAACCAGGCCTGATGTATATCGGTATTTGTATAACACATAAAAGGTGTGATTCTAGTCTGCAGCTTGTATATTCATTCACGCAGTGCAAAATGGGCATAGAATGCTACTAATTCAGAATGGTAGTGTTTTATGCCCACTTTGCTCTCACTGCAGGGCAGTGGAGTAGCAAAGCCCAAAGGGCCTGATCCTCATCTCATGTGCCAATCAGAAGTGACTTCACGGGAGTAAATTAAGTTACAGTGGTTTTAAAATGGTGTAAGTGAGAGGAGAATCAGGCCTAGAGTTGTGTGGTGTTTACATGGTATTATGGGATTTCATGAACAAACAATTCTTCCACTCTGTTTTGGGTTATTCTCTCAACTCTTCCTAACCTAAATGACCAGAACTTCTAAGGGCTTGTCTTCACTACCCGCCGGATCAGCGGGGAGCAATCGAGCTATCGGGGATCGATTTATCGCGTCTCGTTTAGACGCGCTTAATCGATCCCCGAACGCGCTCCTCGTCGACACCGGAAATCCACCTCGGTGAAAGGCGGAAGCGGAGTCGACGGGGGAGTGGCAGCGATCGACTCGCCGCCGTTCTCACGGCCAGGTAAGTCGATTACTATACGCCGACTTCAGCTACGTTATTCACGTAGCTGAAGTTGCGTATCGTAGATCGACCCCCCCACCCCCTAGTGTAGCCCAGGGCTAAGAGAGAAAAACTAGCCATCCAGTTCAGGCAGTAGGAAGAGAGAGAATAACCCAAAACAGATTTGGAAGACTGCTTCCAAAATGCCTCAAAGACAAAAATAAATAAATAAACGGAAACCACAAATAACATCTATTTATCATCTTTGTTTTTTTCACTGTCATGATAGCAGTGCCAATGTAGAGATTCTTCCAGCAATTACTGTACGTTATGTGAAATCCAGCCAAATATACCTTGCAGAAAGGAGAATTAGAGATTTTTAAAACTGCTTCTTTGGCAAGTTTAGCCTCAGATGAGAATTTAGTTCCTGCCTCCCATTCACTTTGCCAAAATGAACTCTGAATACTTCCCCCACATTTGTTACCATCCCTTCTTCAGGCTGCATTCCTGTGGCAAATCTCAGCCGAGAGGACCGTTGGAGGAGAGAAGAGCTCGCATCTGGGACATATCTGGAAAACTGTTCATTATAGAAGAAAATAAGATGTGCTAATGTGCACGTTAGGGGTTTTCTGCAGGCTGTTATTCAGGAGTTACACGTGGCTGTTTAATTTTATTTCTGTCTCTAAAGCCATCTCTATAAATTCCTCACCTTTCTACCTTCAGCTTCAGGGCTCTTTTGTTACAAGAAGTCTTTAGTATTCCAAAAAAACCCCACCAAAATCAGAATGAAAACAGGAATAAAATGGATTAAATACTTCAAGGATCACCCCCAGCTTCCACACTGTTCTACTTTGTTAATATTGTAATAGAATTGAAACAACTCACAGCCCATCCTGTCACACAGACACTTGAGAAACTCCATTTGCACCTCCCTGCTTCTGCTACAATCCATTTGCGGAGAAAATTGGACTTTGTTTTCTATTTCATTTTACTGTCACCAGTCACTGGCGCTTGCTCACTAGCAGAAGAAATATAATAAATAGGAGATAATAATAAGAAGCAGAAGGTCAGGGCCGGCCCACAACATTTTGGCACCTGAGGCGGGGAGCTCAAACAACACCCCCATGCCCCTTCGCTTGGGCCAAAACTTTGAATGGTCTCAATTCTGCCTTCTTCCTGTTCTACTCCTCTCATGGTACTGCTCTGCTACCTACCCCAATAAAGGAGAACTAACAACTTAAAATGCCTTGTTCAAAAATGTTAAGTAACACTTAACTTTCAAACACCTGAACAGCAAATGTAACTTTTCTTGTCTGCATAGTAAACACTGGCATTTTTATCTGTTTGAATATTCAAAGTGGTGCTTTCTGTGCCTTCTTGGTTGCAAAGATTTGAACTTCTTCCTGAAGGTCCACAGTCTGGGCCAGCTCATGCTCGACTGAGATGGTTGCAAGGCTGACCAGCCTCTCCTGTGTCATTGTGGAGCGTAGATGTGTTTTTATTAACTTCAGCATGGAGAAGCTGTGTTCCCCACTGGCAACTGTTATAGGAAGTGTTAGAAGTATGCGCAGAGCAACAAAAGCATTTGGAAAGAGGGGGGTCATTGCTTGCACAAAATATATGATTTGTGCACGTATATTCCAGAACAGCCTTTGGAGTTGATCCTGCTGAAATGTATCTTGAAAGAGCTTTCAGTTCATCACCTAAATCACTCGCATCAATATCGCGCATGTCATCATGTGTCAACACTGTCTCTAATGCCCTGCATTGCTGGTGTAGGTCTTTTTCAGGTATAGTGAGGAGTTTTGGAATATCATACAACATCCCAAATATACTGCTGTGTTCCTTGAGCTGCAAGAAACGATCTTTAACTAACTCTATTGCACAATCTAGCACCTGGTTAAAGAATTCAACTTTGAATTGTTGTTTGGGGTCTCTTATGGGATTATCCCGTGCCTTGTAAGCAAAATGTCATCTTCTTCGGTGACTCTTGTATTCTTGAATGGGTGGGGAAATAGCTTCAGTGTGAAGTTCCTTTGCCAACTTCTGTGCACTCTTCAGAATGTTTTGAAATCCCTCATCTGACCGGTAAGAGTGCAGTATGACTTTGCTTTGTCCAGTTGCTTCATTGCTCCAGTTATATCAAGGTCAACCCCTTGGAATCTCTTGCTTACAACATTTATTTCAAACAGGATGTCATTCCACAACAATAAGCCACACAGAAATTTGAAGTTATGGATGTTTCTGGTGATTCCATTTCCCTCTTCCACTGTTCTCCCATGAACAGTTCCTGTCGTAGCATTATCCTCCATAATGGCAAGTATGGCATCATCTATCTTCCTAATTTGGTGTTTGATAGGCTTTATCGCCTCCACTCGACTTTCCCACCGTATGGCACTCAGTGGTTTCAGTATCAGAGAGGATGTTCCTAGATGTTGCTTCAAAATTTGCCATCAATGAGTTGATGCCAAGAAAAATACATACATGTTTTGAATTACATTAAAAAATTCAGTAACCTCACTAGAAGCTGATGCTGCATCACTGACCACCAAGTTCAATGAATGAGAACTGCATCGGACAAAAAGAGCTCAGCAGTTTAACTCTCGGATCCGTGTCCGCACTCCACTGTTCTTTCCTCTCATGTTGGCACCATTATCGTAGCCCTGACCTCTCATGTCAGCTATCGCAATTCCTGTATCTTCCAGCTTTTTAAGAACCACATTTGTCATACCAGCCCCTGTAGTATCATCAATGTCAATAAATTCTAGAAAATGCTCTCTGACAGTCACCATTGCAGGGACGTTTTCACTAGGTTCTCTTATTGTTACAAAATGCACCATTAAAGTCATTTGTTCCGTATGGCTGATGTCAGTCCAGAAGTAATATCTTGCTGACTTCAGATCTGCCACAATCTTCTGTTTGATTTTTGTTGCCAGTAACTGTATGATCTCATTTTGAATTGTTTTTCCAAGGTAGTGGTGTGTGTACATTTCTTGGGTGGTGACTCTTCTTAGAGTACAGCATCAAACTCAGCCATCAGCTCCACAATTTTAAGGAAGTTTCCATTGTTTGGCACATACAGCTGATCTGATCTGAAGTGGAGATATGGATGCTGCAGTAGCTGCCAGGTCACCTGCACTCTGACTAACTGGAAGATCAGGCATCTCCTCACCACTCACATCCTCACTGGGGCCGGAAGGCTCACCGTGAACATTTGTGTCTATGTATCTCAGGAGAGCTCCTTCCTGCTTCGATAGAAAAGCTTCCTTTGCTTTCTTTTTTTTCCTGAATGCTGCCCCAGAGGGGCGTTTTCTTCTTTCACTTTTGACTGCTGTTCTGTGCCAGCTATAGTGGCTCTCAACACTCAACACTCAATTGAAGGGGACAAATAAGCAGGCTGGTAGCAGGGCCTGAGTGAGGGACGACATCAGCATTTTAAGGGCCTAAATGGCTCCTACTACTTCAGTTGACTGCCTGTTCTCCTCAAGTGGGTTCAGGGAAGCAGTAGGAAACAGGAAGCTCCCTGAGAAGCTGGTGTTAATTAGTCCAGGCTCCCGGGGGTGCTAGAGAGGTCCATAAGAGGCTCCTCCTCCTCTCTCTCTCTCTGCAGCTCCTGCTGCTTTCTGTTATTCCCTCTCACCTTTTCTCCTGCCTGCCTGTTATGTCTCTTGTGCCCTCCTTCCTCCAGCACAGCACTCCACCATCTCTGCATCTAGAGCAGAGAGAATCCATATGCACCAGCAGCAGACACAATTTTCTACACTCTGGGTCCTAGTGGTGCCCCTCCTTCCCCCCACAGTCTGGCACCTGAGGCGGCCGCCTCAGTTCGCTTCATGGTAAGGCCAGCCCTGCAGAAGGTTCACTGAAGAAAAGTACAAAGCAGAAGCTCAGGGACAGACCAAGTTGGTGTCATATCCACACACCTGGGCCTGATTCCTCACCTAGAAACGATGGAATATTTCACAGTCAGAGTCAGGTGGGAAGTTTGTAGCTCAGGCCCACTACTACCTAGAACCCATTCACACTTTGCTGCTTACTGCACAGCCTTTTGTTTGTTTCACTCTTGGAATAAAATAGCACCAGCCACATTAACCCTAAACTATGGGAACCCAAAAATGATCAGCCCACCCTAATCCTCCTAGCAGTTTGTTTCCCACCTTCCCCGTAATAGTCCTGTCCTTAATGATGGCATGGGAAGGTCTTCCAATGGGTGGTCTGCTAACCTTACTTATTTTGCTCAGCAGTTTCTCACTCTCCTCTAGTTTACATTCTGGCTCCTTTTCTGTCAGATGAATTATGAAGACATTGCTCAGTTTAAAGGCAACCCTGTCACAGTAAGGCTGGACAGAAGATCTACTTTCTCCCTCCTTCTTAGGGGCTGGACTGGTTGTGCAATTGACAATGTCTATACATTAGGAAAGCCACTTACTGTATTCCACCATACCCTAAAGCACCGTCATGTATTTGATAATTTGCATATAAACCTAAACATCCCAGCCAATCAGGTACAGTGCAATGCAGGGACGGATCAAGCCAGGGTGACTCGGATGCTAAAAGCATCCTGACTTGTCTGGTAAATATCCTGAAGTTTGGCCTGGCTAGAGTACAATTTTCAAATGTTAATTTTGCACACCAGCTAGAAATACATGCCATTCACCAGAAAGCAGGCAAGAACTCCGGGAATCTGTATCACTGGAGAAGAGGCTGGACCTGCAGTGGGGAGAAAGCGTGTCCCTTCTCAACAGTCCTACAGTAGAAAGTACATCTCCTGTGCCTGCTGAAATCCACCCTTAGCTGAGTGGCCGAAACTGCAGCTTCCTCAAAGGTTGTGTCTGCACTAGAAATGTTCTTGCCCATTATTCCCAATGGTTAGTGCTCCACAGACACTAGAACCGGGCCAAGAACTAGTGCAGACTAGAGATAAGCTTTTTACTGCCGGGTCACATACCATGTGAGTACAGCATCTACTGCTAGCATCGTGAAGCACTACCTGTCAGGAACGATGAGTGATAAAACAGTCTAATGGAAGCAAGGCCCGAGAGGGACAAACTTGGGGAAAAGCAGGAGCAGTGGGTGGGAATGTTAAGTGGATCGATATATTTCCTCTTAGTGAGGGACGATTTGGAAGTAGGGTGACTATACTCTACCGATCCAGGCAACTGAAATCTCCCTGCTCCCCCCACAAACAATGCCCTGCTACTTCTTTGTTCAGAGATATTTCTTTCCTTTACTATTAAAATGATCCTTTGTTTCACTCTCTCACTCAGTCTCCCCCAGCGTGTCTGTTTTGCCCTGACAACTCAGCCAGGGAGAGTTACACGCCTTTCTCACCCTCCGAGGCTTTGGTTCAGCTCCATTGACACTAAAGGCAAGAGAATTCTCTGTGTCTGTGAGGAATCAATTACTTCCTCTGACAGTCTATTACTATAGACCCTCACATCTCCAGATTCCAGATGAAAAGGGAGAAGAAGGAGGGGGCATGGGAGGGCCAGGGTATCCCAAGCTGCCACACTTAAAGAGACAGCAAGATGTCTCACTACTTGACCACCTGCCCGAAACCGGAAGGTGCATGGCAGGAAAATCAGAGAAAACATTGATCACAAAGGAAATTTTAAGAAATCAAATGGAGCAAAATAACTTTAAGCAAACTACAGCAAACACAGGATATTGGTGGGTTCTTGCCCCTGTAATAATCATGTGACACACAGGTGTGCTGATAAGGGACCAGTATTTATTTCCTGCCGATAACCACCTGCCACAGGTCAAGACTACCAAAGATTAACACCCTTGTCAAATGTCAGGGCCAGTATCCCAACTCCTGGGGCTACTGATATATCTTCCCCTTTTATTTTAATAAAAATGGAAATAAAACATTACGTTAGCATGCACAAATCAAACAGCAGTCGTAGGAAAGAAGTCAGGGCAGATGCCCTGAACCCCCTGATATTTTAGCTCTCATTGGATGTCTGTCAATAATGACTTGCTCTGAATCCCACTGAATTTCTGCTGCATTGGCCACTTCTTGTTCTCATGGAAAAGCCTCCTACAATGTCCTGTGTGAGCACTAAGGAGGGTCTGTGAACTGCAGTCTGTATTTGTTGCGGGTGGTGTTTCTCACTATCAGTGCCTGTGCTCCTTGTGTCAGCAAAGGAGAATTCTGAATCTCCTCAAGAAAGAGTCACTCTCTTCCTTGGTTTTATTTTGGGATTTTCTGTTCCTCCAGTAGGACTGACCCTCAGTGGCAACTGTGGCATGTAATCCTGTCCCACTTGCAAGGGGAGTCACTCTCTGACATCCTTGGTACAGGATCTTGTTCTGATAGTTTCCCCACTACTTCAGGATTGGCTTTGGCTCAAGAAGCTTATTAGATACTGGAAACCTTCATCTCTGAGTTGTTTTTTCTATTAAAAAATTAAAAGCCCCGCGTTGCAATCGTCTAACGACACTCTGTGTGGATCCCATGAATCTCCCAGGGCTTCTCTCTTTAAAGAACAAAAAATCAAGTTCTTTGCTATTTGTAATGATTTTTCTACTAAACCAGCGTAGTGAGGGCTTGACACGGTGTGCTCGAACTGAGATGTAGTGTGGCTAAAATGAGCTAGTCATGAACTGTAGGCCATGCCTGTTATTAGCCCATCTGGAATTGCACAGCAAACAAACTGATTTACACTCAGTGTGTTATTACATTGCTACTTGATGTGTTGTGCAACAGCTACATTTCAAATACATTTTGAGTGCTAGTCTCCTAATAAGAGACAATCTCTCTCATTTAATTCAAATAGATCAATGCCAACCTTGGAGAATCAAAAATCTCCTGTGGTTCCAGTGATTCTTTTGCATTCTGCTGCCTCTGTTTATTGCAGATTTCACACTTGATGGCAAAACTCATGTCTGGTCAGAAGAGGACTTCTTGGCCTCTGTTCTTAGATGAGCAATGTGGCTGGTGATTAGCATTCTGACCTGATGCTGTGTGTTATTATGACATGGTATCCTTTGTACAGAATTCCCTCATCTGCAGGAATTCCACCTCTCCTTGTGCTTGGAGCGGGCTACGAGTTAAATATTGTCTCCTATTTTACAGATGAGGAAACTGAAGCACCCTACGTGATTTGCCCCAGGTCACACAGTAAGCCAAATATGGAGGCAGCAGGCAGGAATAGAATCTGATCTCCTAACTCCCAGCCCTGGATGTTAACTGCAGGTCCCTCCTTTCTTCCATACATACATAAATGTCTGGATAACATACATTAAGAAAGTACATGCAGCAAAGGTAGTTGGAATCTCATTAGAGGACAGATCCAATGCCCCTAAAAGTCAGTGGAAAGGCTTATACTGATAGCAGGAGGCTTTGTATCAGGCCCTTAAAGAATATTTTTTAATAAATATGGCACCTTTCATACAGCCTCAGAGTTCTCTACAAGTAATAATTCACTAATCCTCGTAACAATCCTCTGAGATATGTAAGCATTATTATTCCCATTTTGTAGAAGGAGAAACTGACACAAAAAGAAAAGACAAGTGATATTCGCAAGGCTACACAGCAAATCTGGGGCATTGCCACCAACAGAACCCAGGCACGCTGACCCACACTCACTAGTATTTCACTCCTTGTGGTTATTGTCCATTTGTTTTAATGAGATTGCTTCATTACTTTTACATTGGATTTTCATTAAGTGTGGTCAATACAGGATACAAGAGGAAATACAGAAGAAATACCGTCGGGCTAGAGAGTGACTTGAAGCACATGCCTGTGTCGGGCAGCAGGAATCCCCCTTATCCCTCCACTGGGCTGTCTGGATCTTGGGTCCAAGTGCACAGGAGTAAGCAGGGCTATTCATTTACCTACTCCCTCCCTGCAATAGGTGAAGAGTGCCTTGGCTCTGTCCTCTCCTCTGAGCCAGTGCAGAGTGACTAGTAATTTATTGAGGAGATAGGCTAGCAGTAAATCACTATCCCCAGGTGCCAGGATGAAACAGGGGAAGAACAGTGACTCAGAAGTATGTCTCTGAGGCCCACAGGGACAGTGTCTAAAGCCACTATCTGGCCCTTAATTTCTAACAGTTCCAATAGGGATACGCTGTACAGAACCAAATCCTGACCTTCCTGCGCCCAGCGGGCTGGGTAAAAGAATGTGGTGGGATAAACGATAGCAGCAGTTCTTCTGCCTCATCAGTGTCTGAAAAATTCAAACTATCCTTTAAGGATTTACGACTGAGAACACAAGCACAAACTGATTCAGAGCTGGCTGCATGCTTCTGTAGACAGTCAACAGGCCACAATATCTCAGAGTCATGTGAGCTGTTCCATTCAATTCAGTGGGTGTTAACTCTGAAGACTAATGGAATGTTTAAATGTCAACATGGTTGACTCATTTGCTGTTGATTGTTCTGGCAAATGCGCCTACCTATCCAGGGATTATGAATGGGGACTGGGATGGTGGCAGAATTAGGTTACAGTATGCCCAAGTTTAACCACAGATTCCATTGCAGACAGTGCTGATGTCTGAACAGCTCCAGCTCAAAACACTGTTTCTGCCTGCCCATCCCATAAACCTACAAGCAACCAAATGCCTTCACGAATGTTTCCTCTATGATTTCCCTTCCCTTCGTGGTTAAAGTTGAACTCTTCCCATTGTTTCATTCACAGAAGATCCAGTATAGTCGCTCACTACGTCCCCTCAGAACACATCTCTTGCTAACATTATTCATATATTTCTATTTTCTAGGGATTTTCCCAAGTCAGAAAGAAATGGCATTGTTTCTAAAATGTTTACTATTGAGCTAATTCTGCATATTTTTCAAAACATTTACTAATTAGTCACCTATCATTGCTGTCTTGTCTGGTCTGTAACCTCTGCTGATGGAAGGAAGACTTCTTGCAGTGTTATGTTCTTGTGTGACGGGATATGGTCAAGGGTGCTGGGCCTAAAATTATAGTTGCCAGCTGTGGTTTGGGGTTTGTGGACACTCACACACACTTTGCATTGACTCTCTGCCCTGCTCTCTTCTTGTGAGGATACAGGATATTAAAATCTACAGGATTCAGCTAAGAAAGCTTGTTTGCTTGTTTCAGTGCCCAGCTTGCTAGAAATACTGAGAGAAGCTCATGCAACCATAACAAAACCTTGCAGGCTAACTAGACTCTGGCTTGATGTGTCTAATGGGATCCCATCCCACATCAGAACAGCCAAGGCTTCAATGGAACACACAGCAGCATGGTTGTTATCATTGGTGTCTAGTAGCAAGGGAGATGTGTTTTGGTTGATCTAGGAGTCATGAGCCCTGGGTTCTACTCTTGGCTCCCTGACTGATGAACTATATGACCCTGGGCAAGACACATCACCTCTCTTTCCGCTCCCACCCTTTGTGTGTCTTGTCTATTTAGAGAATCCACTCTGGGGGGGGGGGCTGTCTCCCCTTCTGTGTTGGTACAGTCTAGCACAATGGTGTCCCGATCTTGGTTGGGAACACTAGGTGCTACTGTAAAAAAAATAATTAATCAGCAGCAGAGAATTTGGCTATCAGTTAATGCTGCTACCCTCCTTTGGGGAAACTGATATTTTCCAGGATCAGCAGAGCAGCTTTAAAACCAAATATGAGACATGTGTAAGGTGAGTTAATTTATGGGCAGGCCAGCACAAGACTGGGAGCACTGTCCCTTTAAGTTCTGTTCTCCTCATATCAGGGTAAATGTGCATGAATTTCCCATAGTACTTTCCACCGTGCCCTTCTTCTAAAAACAGTTTTCATTCAAGATGAGGCCACACCTTTGGATCCAAATTCTGGGGAAGGTCCAAACTCTGTGGCTCAGGCTCATCTTTGGTTTTCATTCTGCCAGCAGTCTGAACAGCCACCTCTCACGAGGACCAAACTCTCTTGAGATATTTGTCTTGTTTGGCATGATACCACCAGAGGGGGCTACAAGTACTCTTGTTGAAGCCAATACTGCATGTGAAATCATCACAGCCAGAGACAGCATGTCCATTGGGTTATTCATAATTCAACTGCTTTTCATGTTCAGAAAAAGTCGACAGAAAAAACATGCTGGGCTGTTTTTTATGTATGTACATTTTTAGATAATGCTTTCCTGGTTAAGCCGTTATGACTCAAATGAGAGGTTCATTTGTTTGCAGTGGGAGCAAGACTGTTCCACTATGATGTGAAACGAGTCTGCGTCCACCCTCTTTATATAGAAAAGACTTGGAATTCAAAGGCAGCTCTGCCCAGTCTAATCCTTCAGCACCATTAGTTCAGCAGAGCAGTGGATGGTAGATTTCAGGAGACAATCTCCGGAAGGGGCTTTTAACGGTCCAAAGAGAAACGCTGCTGGGGAAGGGATGCGTGACTGGAAAAGGTGGCTATAGAATGCAGTGATTCACGCAACACTGAAGCTTCTGAGTTGGATTTTCCAAGCAAACAGCACAGACTGAATAGAGACATGGCAATTACAAAGGATTGGGTAGAACAGCCACGTGACTGGGAATAATCTTCATTTCTCATCTATGGGAGGCTGGTTCAAGTCTCTCCTGCGATCAAAAATAAAACTTGGCCCGTGCAGGGCTGCATGGCTTACGCAATGCAATGTGACAGAATGGCAACCTTTCACAAAAGCAGCATGCTCTTTTCAAACTGGATACCGCTTCCCAGTTCAGATAGCAGACACCCAATCCCACTGTATGGGACTGAAGAGCAGCAGTAGGAAAACGGCAGCTGCACTCGCAGTGCTGAGAGGAAGAAATGGCGAGCAGACAGGCTATTACAATTATTTCCGAATAGTTTGGCTGGTCTTAATCAGAGCTTCTCTCTTTCCCTTTCCCCCTTTGCTCCCGGCTTTACTGCTGCATTATTGCATCGGAAGGGCAGCGCAGACAATGGCCTGTTTTTTCCAGGCTTTATGTTAGAAAGCGCCCACCCTACAAGCATTAAGATCCTGGCTGTGACTAACACACAGGAGGAGAAAATAACAGAAGACGGCCAATTTTCTTTGTTTTGAAGTGCTTTCCAAACTAAGGAGCTTCTTTGGAGCAGGGATGAAGCAGAGAGAGAGAAAGGCCTTCTAGGGCTTCAATTACACCAAATTATTCCTTTGATTATGTGGGGGGGAAGAGCGGGGAAAGACCCAGTTATTTCCTAATGTGGCTGGACACCGCTTAAAAAAAGAAAAAGAAAAATGGAACTGAACAGATGTGCCTCAAAAAAAAAATGGGCAAAAGAGAAAACAATTAAAATAATCAGCACTGTGGGAGAAACTTCTTTGCGGTGATCTCAGAAAGCTAACTGACTGAGCCTTACCCAGGAATGAACACGTATTTAGTGCCCCTTCTGACACCAATATCCCATTCTGACACCAGCCTTGCACCCCTGTGGAGCTGAAGCAGGCATCCAGGCCCTTGCAGCTCAGAGAAGGAGGAGGAGGAATCAGTGGCATGGATATATTCCAAAAGTGTAATCTGCATTATTTACACACATGCACCAGTCCTAGAACAGAGATGCCGGCAATCCCCAACTTCAGCACTCTCAGCCCAGCACTGATACCTAGTTCCTAGGGAGCAACTCTGCCTCAAGAATTGATTCTAACCAGAGACCACTGCAGACAGCAAATTTGCTTGCTGCTCACAGAGCTCCCTTCACCTAGAGCCTTTTGCAACCAAAAGTACCAACACCAACCTTTCTTCTAAGGCTACAAAATTGCTCACACACTAAGAAAAAGAACTTGGAAAACTAGCTATAATAGTGACAGCTGGTGGCGCTTGCCACAACTGCATTCTTATCCCCATTTTACAGATGGGAAAACAGGCAAGACGTGGGGCAACAGTTTCAGGGTCAGATTTTCAAGTGCTTAACACCTGCAGCTGGGCACAGCTTTTCAAAAAGAGCTCAGCTCCCACATAGACTGTTAAAGGGCCAGATTTCCAAAAGCATTCAGCTTCCAGCATGCTCAGTCCTTCTGAAAGCTGGGGCTGCCTGTGGGTGTTAAGCACTTTTGCAATATTGGCCCTGACTTGCCCAAGGCAACAGAATAAATCAGTGTCAGAACCAGGACTCTTAACGCCTACTGCCATATCACACTCCTCTCTATATACTAAAAGCTAATATTACCAAGCTCTAATAGGGTTTTCATCAGTAGATCTCAAAGTGCTTTACAAGGGAGATCAGTACCCATTTTACAAAAGGGGAAACTGGCACCCAGAGAGGGGAAATGACTTGCCCAAGGTGACCCAATAGGCCAGTTGCAGAGCCAGAAATAGAATCCAAGTCTCCTGAGTCACAGTCCAGTGGAACTATAACATTTTTATTACCATGAGTTTTGGGTGACTGCATTTAGCCACCAGTAAGTCAGGCAGCTCTGCCTACACGCAGAACAATAAAACCATGATCACGTCCCCCACTATTTTGCTTAGATCACCTGTGTTCATTTATGTTCATGTGCAGGGTTCCTGCTTTTCCCGTCCTCTACTGTACCTGGGCCTGATCCTGCAAAGTGCTGAACTCCCTCAACACTCACCGACTGCAGCACTGGTTGGATCAGGGCCTGTGTGTATATAATGGGCCACATCCTCAACTGGTGTGAAGCAGTGTGCTTCCACTGAAGCCAATGAAGCTATGCTGATTTACACCTGCTGAGGATCTGGCGCCCTAATTTTCAATCTTCAAAAAATTCACCTAAGATTGTGTTGATGATTTTGTGTCAGTGGGCCTAATCCTAGAGTCTCATATGTGGCTGCTTTCCTAAATCAAAGGGAATACTGTGTGTGGAAAGACTGTAGAATCAGCCCCATTTTAGGAGACCCTAAACTTTTCCACATTTCAGACATCCCAATAGTTGGTCACGGACTCCGGAGGGTACATACTGGATTATAAATCCACAGAGACCACATCATTAATTCAGCCTTTAATGGTGCCCATTGATGCTGTTAATTATTTACTAGCTGCTAATTGATTTTCCAAGATATCCCGCTTCCCGGTCTCTCCTTCAAAATCACAATTCACCAAGGGTAGCGGAATCAGCACCGGTGCAGGGAACAGAACCAACACCTTCTATGTGCCAACGATTGCTACGTATCAGAGACCTGAGGCTGGGATTCAGACTCTTTCTCTTTGAGTGTAATGGAGTCACACAACAGCCTGCTACAAGGTAAGCCAGACTCTTGCTTACTCTGAAGGAGGGTGACATAACGAGGTATGCTTTGGAAACTGGGGCCACCACCCAGTTTCCTGTTTCTGGGAGTGCTTGGTCCTCACACTTCTAGATTAAGAGAGGAAGAGGGGGAGGAGCAGATTATCTAGTAAAGAGAAGACTTGGGTGGCTCTTACTTGCAGTCATGTTTCTCAATTTCAAAATGAGGGTTGAAGTTGAGGATAATCTTCTGATTTGCTTCCGGGGCGTAAATGAGCCACTCGCAGTTCTGGTGGGAGGGGTAGTCTTGTGGGTATCCAGGTGAAGTGATGTAACCAGCATCCTTTGAATTCAAACGACCCCCACACGACTGAACTGCAAAAACAACCAAGAGAACAAGTGTCTGAAACTGGCTATGAACTTCAAAATATTAGCATTTATGCCTTTGGTTGTCTGATAAAGAATGTTTAATAGGTCTTTATGGCAGCGCGGTCTGCAACTATAAAGCTAATCACTGAGTGCTTACACTGAAGGTGATTATTATATACAGCAATCCCCCTCCATACCACATTTTAGACATACCAGAAAAGAGCCATAAACGCTCCTGCCTATGCAATTACAGATTTATTAAAGAAGAGGCAGTGAGATATCAGATCATTTGGAGCTGCCTTTATTTTCTCCCCTCTATTGGCTCTTTTACAAGCTTTCTATGGCACTCTTCCATAGAAACCACAAAGGCACTGTACAAACATTGCTGGATGAAAACGCACAATATATCCCTGCAACGTAGGGAAGTAGCATCATCCTAATGTTGCAGGTAAGGAAACTGAGGCACAGAGGGTCAAGTGACTTGTCCAAGTTCACACAGGAAGTATGGGACAGAGCCAGGAATAGATCCCCAATTGCCTGACTCCCTGTCCCATGCTTTAAACCACAAGACAGTCTTTCCACTCTCTTCTTCCTGCCCCTATTCTAAGTACCTCTCCTCTCAGTTTTGTCTCTCTCCTCTTGAAACAGTTCAAGCCAGCGGAGCAGTTGGAATTACAGACTCCGATAATCAACAATGGTGGTTTTGTGGCCCAGAAATGGCCTGGTAACAATTACATGTTGAGCAAAGGAAGCACTTTCAGCTTTGGGTTATAACAGGCCCTAGAGGCGATTTCATCTTCAAAAAAACATTTAATCTTATGAACACCACAAATCTGATTTATTATTTCATTACTCCCTGGGAGGAAAATCCGCATCATAGAGTCAATTGATAACATACTCAGATTCCTATCAAAGTCTCTTTCTCCAATAGGCATCTATATTTTACGTTCCTCGATTCCCCCAATCCCAGCAGAGCGGCCATCACTGCCACCACTGCGTGCCACAGCTGGCTCCATTCAGCTGATGGTGCTGCTCCATAGCAATCCAATGGGGGCTGCCACCCAGAAGATGCTAAGCCAACAGCATCAAGTGGCTACGGAAAGTGCTTGTGTCATCTTCCCAGATGCAGACACTATTCAGACAATAAAGAGTTAAGTCACTCCTGTAGCCTGATCCCTGGTTCAGAGACAGGCTTCCTCCTCCCTACCACACCCAGCCTGGACTAGAACAATGAAATAGACACAGTGGAAGCAAGTGCATGTGTGTGTTCACTCATTCCTGAGCTATAAACCAGCCCAAGCCCACTCTTGTTAAGGGACTGAGTGACCTCAGTTGTCACTGAAGCCATATTTGGGAAGTGTACTACCCGCCACTGAAAATGTGGGATGTTTGAGCAAAGGCTGAATTCCTCAGCACCAGGAGCACTTAGCCTTGGGAAGGTTTTAATTTAAGAGCCACAGCAAACCAGGAGGAAAGAATAAGACAAAGGGGGGGGGGGGGCGCGGGAGGGAAATGCCTCCGAGATTTTGCACCGCTGGCATCAGTCATGCTTCAATATCACCATCTGCATGAAGCGGCAAGGCCTTGTGAATTATAGATTACCTCTCAGCAGCCACCCAACAGGACCGGATCTTCTTCGCTACAGGTGCAGTTCAGCCATTCCCCAGCCTGGCAATATTATTGTCTGCGCCATTTCCATCTTAGACAAACGAACAGCTTGTCAAGAGTTCAAATGCCCAGGGGAAAGAAAGGGCACGCGTGTAGCACTGCACTAAAGCCGGACAGTGAGGCTTTAAAGCCATGCCGCCTCCACTTGTTCCAACTCTGATGTGCTAATCTGCATTAGATCACAAAACAGAGCCAGGCCGTTTCCTTTAAGGGGGATGCACAATCTTGTACTCACTGACAAAGCACAGAAGGGAGCGTGATCTCTAGCACAGATGAACAATTACACCAGGTCTTACACAAAGGCAGAGATAATTAGCCCATCACAAATGAGCCCACTTCTGAAAGTTACTCCCGCGCCTCTTTAAGAAAACTAAATTACATTCCTCTGGGTGCTCTGTGTACTGCATACACCACAGGACAGCGCTCAGACAGGTTTTGTAACATCTTGTGACTGGAAATTTAGGCTTATCCTTTGGGAAGATTTAAGGCCAAGATCCTTAGCTGGTGCCAACTGGCCTAACTGCATTGATGCCAATGGAACTACTCTGACTTACGCCAGCTGAGGATCTGGCCTTAAAGGTGTCTGAACGTGGAGCAGCAGCTGCCCTACAGGCTACAGAGGGTGTAATTTTCCAATTTGTATGCTCCTCTGCCAGCTCTTGGCAGAAAAACCACAGCCCGACAATTGACTTGCCCCGTGCCAGTCTTTCTGCAATGAGAACCGTGCAGCCAGGTGGGACGGTTCTTAAGACATCACTTCAACTTAACCCGCTGCCTCCTCCCTGCAAATTCCCTGGAAAAAGAAAAAGCATGTGCTGCATACAGACCCAGCGGTGAACAATAGTGACAGGAAGCCTCCTCAAAGGAGGAGGGGTGTTCTGTCCTCCCCACAAGGGAGTAATCACTTCCTTTGCCACAAAACAGGACTATTTTTATACCCTCCTGCTTGTTGATGTTCTAAACCATAGTCCTCCTTAAAAATAGCTTTCTCCTCGCACCTCCAAGGGCATCGCTGCGACTTTCCCTTTCCCCAAATAAAATCCTAAAAAAAGCACGACACAACAGTTAAGAGCTGAGGACTCATAAAAACATCTGGTTTTGTTCCACAGAGAGCTTGCTCAACATAAAAATATTTACAAACGCACATTCTTGCGCAGATCTCTTTCCCTCTCTTGTGAAGCACATGCACCTACATGTGGCTATGTGGATTTTAGACAGATAGGCAGACACATAGGTGTGCGTGTACGTCTGAGAGAATTCACCTATCTGTTGACGCCGAGATATATATGTGTGATTTACACTTCACTCATGTACACACTTCCACACCCTCCCATAAAAATCCACACATCATTTGCACACACGTACACCCTTCTAACAAAGATAAATATTCAAGCTGCAGACTGTTTTTCTTGGAAAGGGTAAAGTCTTGAAGCAATGAAAACAAATTCACTCCTTCCACTCCTCATCATCCTCTCTCCAGCTTTTTCAACATGCTTACTCACTAGACTGGTATCACCGACTAGTCACAGGATTCTAGCACCCATACTCCCGCTGAACAACAGAACGGATATTCCAGAGGCAGTTCCAATAAAGTCAATAAGACGACTCATGCATTAAGGAGATCCATCATGTGAACATGGGAATCAGAATCTTACCTTTCTTCTTTCATTCTTGGCTGATAAAATGAGGTGCAGAAATCTACTTTCACCCCAAATCTTGGGTTCACACATTGCCGTGTAAACCCATATCAGGTAGACAGGCAGGAGTGACCAATCCCATGGGCTTGATTCTTATCTCCTACCAGTTTTAACCTCAAGTATTTTCACTGACTTCAGTGGAGATACTCCTGATTTATACCAGGTAAGTGAGAACAGAATCAGGCCCGACGGTTTTACACCCAAATTCCATTTATGATTACAGTCTAAAAGACAAAATGTAATTGAACTGAATGAAACAAACAAACAGATGGGTGGGGAGCTTCATGGGAGCTAGGGAAGATCGACTAGGGAGATCGACAACTGTGTTTCTCTTTGTTACTGTTAGAACACCTCACCTGCAGGAACATGTCACCAGCTACTCTAAGAGGGCCAGAGGCTGCTGTGGCATTCCTCCCTTAGCAGCCCTGTTGAAATAAACAGGGTTGCAAAGGGTATACACCACAGCAGCAGCTGGTCCATAATCAGCACTTAGATACTATGACGGCAGATATTACATCAGCTAGATGAGGCCTCATAAAGCAACCCTGCCTGACCAAATGATCTAATGGCTCCTTGGGGGAGGGAGGGTTAGACAACTTGGCGCTGGTGTCAATCCAGCTTCCAGTGGACAAACGCCCTCACCACAAAAATGCACCATCAGAATGGTCATCCCTTGTTGGCAGCCCCAGAGGAGCGGCCAAGCACTGATGTGCATGAAAATTGAAGGCTAGTTTACATACCGTGTTGAAATAACGGTGTCATTTTAAGTCAGTTCAGCTTAATTGGTGCAAAAGGCTGTGTGGGTGTTTGCATTTCAGCAAAAATCAGGCTGGTTTCAATTTAGCTTAAATCAATTAAGTTGCCTGATCTTTAGATTATGTATTAATTATATTGATTACTTAAGAATACCCAGTTATCACTTTGAAGGCTGACAGGTTGTTGCCCCAAGATCAGGCCCAGTATTATTCAGATAATTCAAACACACACCCCAGCTCAGTAACATAGATAGAGATACTACAGAATGTAATTCTACACATTCATATACTCACATCATCCCTTGTAGAACAACCTGAAGTGTTAGCCATCACCTTCCCATCACCATCACCTTCCCCATCATCACCAGTGGCCATCATTCTGGCACCTCCCAAGGACTACATCTTCTCCTACTGTCTCTTGGCTGCCATTATGTTTGATGCATATTCAGTAGGGAATTTTTCCCCTTTTCCTTATTTGTAGGTCCTCACCTTACTAATGTTGCAGTGTCTTTTTCCTATAGGTTAGTATTTCAATGATCTCAACTTATTATCATATACTTCAATTTGTTACCATGGCCCTTTTGTGGGTAGGTATCACATTTGTTATTTCTGTCCTAACCGGTTTTTTTCAGTTCTTTCCAAATTCCAAGTTGCAATGCACCATGAACTTAGAAAGCCCCCTATGCATAGGCGCCAACTCTGTGGGTGCTCCAGGCTGGAGCACCCACAGAGAAAAATTAGCCAGTGCTTAGCACGGACTGGCAGCCAGCTTCCCTCTCTCCCCACCACTCCCGTCCACCAGTGGCCCCTGCCGATCAACTCCCCTCCCTTCCTCCCAGCACCTCCTGAACACTGCAGATCAGCTGTTTTGCAGTGTGCAGGAGGTGCTGGAAGGGAGGGGGAGGAGCAGGAAGGGGGCACGCTTGGGGGAGGGGGCAGAAAGAGGCGGGGAAGAGGCAGGGTGGGGTTGGAGCGAAGGCGGAAAGAGGCGGGACGGAGGTGGGGCCTTGGGGTAAGGGGTGGAGTGGGGGCGTGGCCTGGGACTGAGCAGGGGTTGAGGACCCCAGGGAAAATTAGAAGCCGGTGCCTGTGCCCCTGTGCCAACCTACTTCAACGCATCCTCTAAGTTAAAGGTCGCAGCCATATATGGACCTTATGCTTTAGCTCATCATCATCTCTCTAGGTGAAAGGTCCAAACATATGTACGCTAACTTTGCCTTAGCTCAACATACAGGATGTGGCCTGTAGGTCCCTTGCGTTACAACCAAAATATACCCTAATATAAACCTATACTAAAACAAATAATCAAACCCATAAGAAAATAAGAAACTTATAAGAAAAGATATATAGGCAAGCAAGCAGGCTAGCCTTAGATGTATCTCATGTACCTGTTATGTGCGTCAGTTCATTGCCAGGACACTTCTGTGGTTGACTCATGTACCTTGGTAAGAAATTCCCCTTAAACTCTATTTTCAGCTCCCCCAATACTTTGGGTTTTCCGCTGGGCCGTTTATCTGTGCAAAGTTTATCCGTTCAACATTCAGAGGCCTCAAGCCTGATGCTAACTTGCTGAAGCTAATGTCTTACAGGATACAGGCCTGTAGGTTTCTTGCATTACTGCTGAATATAATGCAAAGCAGCATTTAATGCAAAGCAATGAATATAATAAAGGCAAGCTAGCCCACTGGGCTACACAGGCTTAAGCTAAACAGAAATAAGATACTCTTAAACCAAAATCACAGAATCCACTCAAGCTAGTTTAACTAAACCGGTGCAAGTTTGTGTGTGGACAAGGCCTGAGCCACCCTTCCAGCCCAAATCTGTCCATACAAGTCAGGACTTGAGGCACGTGGGCTGGGCAGGGTGAAGGAACCAGACACTACTGCCGCGCAAGCTGTGTGTGTTGTGTGGATTAAACAGAAGACATCAGTCTTCAGCGTGCTCTGGCAGCTTTCACCAGCCTTGAATTCACTTAATAAAATTAAAACGAAATGTTAAATATTAGCCAGGTCTGCTAGGGGCCCAGTATGTTCCGCCACTCAATAGCTAAATGCGCTGTTTGGAAACCGCTCTCCCGTGCTCCCTCCCAGGCTTGCTGGAGGAGGGGAGCTAGAGCTAGGGTGGTGGGTCAGCAGGGGAAGCAGCAGATCTCTGGCTTGCGCCTCCCCTGCCCTCAATTACAGCAGGGAAACGTCTCTAAACCAACTCTACAGTGCTGCCATGGCTCTGGTGGGGGCGGGGACAGCTGCTCTCCTGGGCATCATCCTCCCTCAGATCCCCAGGAGAGTAAGATCATTCCAGCATGACCTTACACTGCTTCCCCTGCCTCACTGGGAATGACCCCTGGAAGGTCGATTGGAAGGCCATGGTAATACAGCTCCCTGAGGATTGTGCAATGTAATGGTGGGGAACCAAAGGCCCGAGGCATCCCATAAAAACACTGGACACAGCACAAAGGCTCCAGCCCTCCAAAGGTGTCCTGAGACCCACAAGTTTTCCCCACACAGCTGGGTTTGGAGAGCTGAGATCCTTGCCCACTATGTGGTACAGAACATATTTCCCCTCATCTCCCCAAAATGGGAAAACTAGGAGAAACCTCTCCTTGCTGAAATTCACTGGCCAAGATCTGCCCCTCACGTGCATGTGCACACCACTCCCTTTGAAAGCTGGCAGGGCAAGCATTACACAAGTGGATCAAAGCGGATGGTTGGGCCCAGGGATCTGCCTAAGAGATTATATGAGAGTGCCCTGATGCCTTCGAATGCTGTGAAATCTTGAGAGACAGGGTGTTCTCCCACTGCGTGAGTTTTCTGCCAATTAAATCCCACCAGATTTTGCTGACATCAGAAGAGCAGGGTTCAGTGCATCCTATGATCTTGGATGCAAAAAGCAAAGACCAACTCCAAGTGTAACTTAAACTTACCCTAGTCAAAGAGGTGCATTTCAAAACAAACACACATGCCGCAGCCGCTCAGAGTTGGTGGCTTCCAGCAAGAAACCACCAATAAATCTTTTTGATTCATCAGGGTCATATTTGGTTACGATGCATTCATGCAAAAATAGCGCACGACATAGGAGCAGCTCCTGCTCTCATACCCATTCAAGGAAGGAGACAGAGCTGAGACATTCCAGCACCAGGTAGTCAGTGGGAGTTCTGCCTGCACCAAGAGTGAGGATCAGACTAGGTAACGTTTTGTGGAGAGTCACGACCAGGACTTTAGAACCACCAAAGAGGAGGCTTCTGCCCAGAGAATCCTTTAGCTGAGCGCAGTGAATGCTGGGACAGGACTTTGGGGACGTAACCAGAGCTGTGTGAACACACAGACTGAGCAGACATGAAAGATCTATGAAGTTTATGTACCTCCCTACCAGGTCCCAATGCCTTGATTTAAGGAGCTCCCAGTAGCTGGGAGACATGCAGGCCCTTTGAGTCCATTTGTTGCATGTCAGAGTCCCAGGAGAGTGAGAGTCATAGCTCCTTGCAGCCAAATTGGGAGCATCTGCAAAACATCAGGGCTGCCCAGGCATGGAGCCGTAGGCTCAGTTTCTGTGCTGCAGTGCCCGCCCTTACAAACTGTGCCTGTCATCTGGCCCACAGAAAACAAATGAACTTTATCTGGGTCAGGAGTATCGCTCAGGTACATCTGAGTTAGGAATAAATGAGACCAAAGAGCCAGTGTTCCGCAAAACCACAGCCAGGGAGAAAGAAGGATGCGACAAGCGGGCCGTGAGAGCTCTGTCCCAGGGCAAAGAGACAGGAGGGAGGACGAGCAGTTGTTGCTTATTGGCGGTCAGGACTCCATCCCCTCAAGCTGCATTCTTTATGTACTTTTTTTAAAATGCCATGAACATGGCAGCCCGCTCTCCACTCCCTCCTCCCTCACAGGCCCAGAGATCTCTGCTCCTCAGAGTTCGGCATGAAGGAGAGATGCCCTACAGCAGTGTTTCTCAAATGTGGCCCCCTGCAGCCATGACAGCCTCCTGGGTGGTGACGGGGAGAGCAAACTACTGGCTTCTTCCCCTTCCTCCTTTCCTGTTGCTGCAGGATGTGCTGCCCTGCACCACCTCTGGAGACATGTGGAGCACAACGCTGCAGGAGCAAGGTGAATTCTCGACCTACCTTGGTAGCGCTCGATGGTTAGGCGACAGGCTCCAGCGGCGGGACTTTGGGAGCCTGGCTGCAGGGCTTTTCTGGCCATGTGGCCTCAGCTTTGGGCTCCAGCCCCTGGCTCTGGATGCTGGCCCCTGGCTCAGGTCCCTGGCTCCAGCCGTGTGGCAGCAGGAGTCAGCCCTGGGGTCAGCCACGAGGCAGCGGGCTCCAACCCCCGGCTTCAACTGTGCGGCCCCTGGCTCTGACCACACAGCGGTGGGTGCTGACCCCTGGCTCCAGCCGTGTAGGCTCCCCGCCCCCGCTCATCGCCCCAGGCCCTTGCTGCCTCCCCAAACCCCCGCATCAAGACCCCATCACCCTGGACCCCCACTGCCTTCCTGGCCCCACATCCATTCCCCCATCACTCTGTCCCTGCTGCCTTCCCCTCTGACCCCCAATTTAGGGCTTAATTTGTCCTTGGGCTTGCTGAGAAAAAGTGTGCTGTGAAAAGTGATATTAATGAACATACAAATATCACTTTTCACAGAATTATTTTTAATATTGGGGCCACAAAAACCTCCACAGAAATAAATTACAGTGATTTAGATGTGTATCTGTGTATATTTATTTGTTTTTCCTAACGTTAATTACGTATTTTAGGAAAAAATGTCAGTCTGGCCACCAGCAAGAGTTGGTGGCTGCACTCTGAGGCCACCAAAAAATTTGTTGTGAGAACCCCTGCCCTAAAGGCTCCTTTTCATGCCAGCACATATCCACTTATAGCTCAGTAACGAAGGGATCCTGCCACAGGCTGAGTGCCCCTTGTGGAGAGCACAGTGCCCTCAGCTCCCAGTGACATGAATGAGAGTCGAGGGTGCTCAGCACCTCCCAGGACCAGACCCTGAGCCCCAATTCAGCAAATTATCCCCATTCAGTAAAGCACTTAAGCACGTGCTTAAGTCCTTTGCCTACGCAGGAAAAACTAGTGTTCTAACACCCTAGTAGATTCATTATTATTATTATTATTAACACCATCCACAGTACTTTAGAAGTATCTATATAGGTTCCACGTCACAGTGCTATCTGAGCCCCTACCATATGATAAAATCCTTGCCCCAGGGAGCTTCCAATCTAGGAACATGAACAGGGATCAAACACCACAAATATGATATCTCTGATTTAAACATTGCTTAATGATCTGTCAAGGAAAGACACACAGCACAGGGGTAAGCTAATAAGGTTAGCTATTTTAGCCCAAAAGTGGAGGTCATATTTAACCGAGGTGTCACATTGGTTTGATTTCTGTTGTGGGATAAAGTTTCAAAGGCTTCCTGAACAACTTAATAGATACAGATATACACACACATGTAAATGCACTTATTTAGCTATACAGCGCCTTCTGTAAAATGATCACAAAGTGATTAAGCACATGCACAAACTTTTCAGGATTTTATAAAACGGGAAGTTCCCCAGATGCCACCCCATCTCATCCGAGTCCTTCCAAGCTGCACTGAGAGTTTAACTAAATTTCACGCTAGAGCCACAGCTAAGCCGATTGTAAGGGCTATGTCTGTGATCTGAACTAGGATTTTGTTTTATTCAGAGTGACTTCAGCCTGTCATGAGACAGCCTCATAAAAACTCTGTCTGCGCTTAAGCAAAAAAGAAATGAGCCAATCCATCAGGCTAGGAATGCAGCTGTTTGACCACTTCCTAAGGCAACTGGGAAGGGATACAATATATTTACTTCCTAGCACTGGACAGCACTGACTGGTGACCTCCTGGTAACTGATCAAATGGAACTGTTCCCTGTGAACTTTTACAAGGAAAAATCATATTAACTTTTTTTAAAAGTGACAAATTAAAAGATTTCCAATCTTTGCACCCTTCCTTGCTACCTTAATCCAGGGAGGAACTTGAAATAGAAACCTTACACTGGAACAACTAGAAACTCTTCCCTGAAAATCACAGGGCCAGAACCTCAGCTGGTGTAAATCAATGCAGCTAGATTGATTTACAGTAGCTGAGGATCTGACCCCTAACCTTTAAAAATTCTCATTTCATTTTTTAAAAATGTTACTTTGATGAGATTTCACATCATAGCCATTTCACATAATGCCGCCTGCACTAACCTCGTTATTTGTCATCTGATATCATAAACAAATGCAATTCCAATAGGGCAACTGATCTAATAGTGTTAGTTTATATTTATGTCCACTCTTCTGCAGGCCTTACTGCAAATGTAATTCTGGAACCATTGGTGATAGGTCTGGAATTACAATTCATGGCTACTCCAATAGTCATCTGAGTGGAGGAACAAACAACATTAAAACTTTCAGGTCAACGAGGAACAGCATCTGTTTCCACTTGCTTTTGTATTATAATTCCGAGCAACTGAAATTGCATAAAAGACTACTACTGTTTCATAGCGATATCTAGGGCCTGCAGAGTGCTTTTAATCTGTAGATCTCAAAGCACTTTGCACAGGAGGTATCATAACCTTTGTTTTACAGATGGGGAAACTGGGCCACAGAATACTGAAATAACTCGCCCAAGGTCAAACAGCAGCACTGGGAGTAGAACCCAGGTCCCCTATCCACTAGGCAACAGAACACATAATAAGCAAAATACTGTGATCATCTTCCCCCTGCAAAAAGGCTGGTGTGGGGATCGTGGAAGAAGATTAAAAGGCAATTGACGTCCATGAATTAAGGAAGGGACTGTGCATTCGCCTAGGATACATGTGTAAAGAGCTTTGATCTCTTCTGATGACAGGTGTTATATACATCTGAAATTATTATTATTATTGTTATTACTACAATGCCAAGAAGGAGATCCTGCATCTTACCCCTCCACCACCACACCTGCCTCCATAATGCCTTCCAGGATCATGTCTTATTCCTTCTGTATCCAATACTGATTGTTGCAATCTCCATCCAGTCAACTACCATTCCCTTCCTCCCCTTCATGGGGCCAGGCTCTCCAAGGAGAAGGATTCTTATCAGAGGACCTGCTGAAGCTACTGAGCAAGTTAAACAGCGTTACACTGAGCATTCGGCACTGTGCTGTCCAACAGGCGTGTTAGTAGCATGCTAATATGCACTGCCACACTGGATACAATCCCCCTGCAGTCGTCTTTCCCCACTCTTCTGGATTAGATCATGGTTCTTTTATGGAGACACAGGAGGAGATATTATTTAAGAGCCTTGCTGGGCAAAAGCTATTTTGTCTTTCTGATGGCTCTCTCAAATGCAGCTACTGCTAAACCTTAATACCAGAGCAGAAGTTATTACACATTCTAGAAAATGCCTTAAATACATTGTTTCCTGCTGAGCAAACATTCAGTGGTCAGGGAGGAAAGGAAGGGTGGGTGTGACTTGCACATGAACATGTTTCTTTACAGCTCTCTCTCCTCCTCACCACTCTGGAAGAGAGAATTCCAGGCCAGGCCTAGGTTCTGAGGGATCCCTTTAAGAAACACAAATGAAGTGAAAATGAATGGCATTGGCTTCCATGCCAAAATTGAATGGCATTGGCATGGAAGCCTATTGGCTTATATATCCTATCATTTAGAGCTGGCCAGAGAAAGACCAGTTTTCAAAACCCAAACTAAGAGTGGTTAGAACCAGGTTCTGAATCACCAGAGCTCAGGGTATCTGTATACGAGCTATCACTTTTGTCTTACCTACATAATGGGCAAATCAGAAAAGACCCAAAACATGGGTGGTTCAAGCTTTGGGTCCTATTTTTGAATTTTTGAACCATCAAGTCTGAAGGGGAAAAAGGACAATTCAGATAAAAGGTTCCAGTGCTGTCCACCCTCTTCTATTAATATGTGGGTTCACTTTGCATGCCAGCTAATGCAATCTTCATCATGATTCCTCCCCACAACACTTGGATCACTTCCTCTACATCCCCCTAAGGAAAAGGAACCGCTCTAAGAGACCGTTAAAAAAAACCTAAAGGCACAAAGGAACATCCTTTCCCCAAAACAAAATTTGTAGATGAAGTCAAAATGACAGCAGGTCACCTGCAAAAAAATTTTTAAACACCAAGGCTTTGTTTAACAGCCAGGATGGGGGCCCAGTCCTACAAGCCTTTAAGTAAGCAGTCCCATTGAATTCAGCTGGTCTACTTGTGTGAATAAAGGATTACTAGGAAGAGTCCTTGTTTTTGAGGGGAGCTGAACAGGTTGATCAATCTGGACCAATTCCTGAAGTCCTTCTTCAGACAAAACTCCCACTGAAGTCAGTTCTTGTGTCTATCACTGCACAGGGATAAAGTCTGGAGAACAACTTGGCTCTTTGAGACGTTGATGTGACTCTGACTTCTGGGAGATGACCCTTTGATTCTGACTGTGATTAAAACCATGCCACTGTAGCCTAAACCACAGCAAAACTGTGCTAGCAACAACCCTGATCTGTGTGGATGCCGCTACCACAGTTTCAACCAGAGTGTGTGAAGAGGGATTTTGAAAATAACCTAGTTATCCCTTTGTTACAATTAGAAATGTGTCAAAGGGCTCTTGTATGATGAGGGTAAAACTGGAGCTGTTCACGCCTCTTTCACACTCCCCAGTGTGTACATTCTGTCATCTTTCCCTGCTTTCTGGATTAGAGACCCCAAGCGGGATACCCCAAGATGTGAGGCTTGCCTCTGCGACTTCACATCACAATGGAAGAGAGTTTAGCAGCTTGCAGTTTTCTCTCACACTGCTGCAAATGGCCCCCACCATCACTGCTAAATGCTTGCTTCAATATTTCAGCTTCAGATCGGATCAGGGATCACAGTGTTCAGATATATACAATGTATTTATACAGCACAGCTGGTCTGTCAGAGGTCACATAATTTGGCAGGCATCCCAGCGCTTAAAAATTAATTTTTCCTTATTAATACAACTGGGGGTCCCACAGGATAGGATCCCAGCCTTATCTGAACCTGACAGCTTCCTAAACCCTGTGAAGGATGCTTTCTCCTCTAAGGCTATCCGTGATACAAGGCCACTGTGTCCTGGAACCCAACTGCACTAGATCCGGTTAGGAAGCCAATCCAATGCCCTGTGCAAAGTGACATATTGTTGAAGTGGGGGACAGCCACCTTCTCCAGCACAGCTTCCCAGAACGGAACTAGTTTGCTTTCTGATCTCAGCCCCCTTAGCCTGACATAATGTACCTAAAGCATAGAGTAAATAATGGGAGGAGGGAAAGCCGGGAGATGGAGATGGAAAGTGTCTCCTAGAGCCCTCTGGGGAAAAGCATGTCTGCCTGCTACAGCAGACGCCACAAACAATGATAATTCTGTGCCAGAAAAAAAGTTAGAAAAACAAATACCCCCTTGACATGGGTTATAGTCCCTCACTGAGCACATACTCATATGTTTTAATGAAGCTCCTGGCAACTGCTGGATTCCTAGTCTAAAAATCCTTTCTCGCCCAGTAAGTTTTCAGTTAACAGCATAACAGGATTTTAAAAGGCAAAGCAATGAGTGTTTGCGTGCCGCCCACGTGTGTGTGCATGCAAGTGGGTTGTTGGTTCTGCTAGATTACAGAAGTCATTTCTAAAAATACCAGCTTTTAGGAAAATATTTGAAAGTCTTTACAAGTGAGCATTGCTCAGAGTTGCATAAACATCATCTGAATCACTCTGTACGTGGGTCACTCAAAACCTTTACCTTCTTATTTGATTGCTTTTCCAACTAGCTGAGGGGAGATGAAAAACACACAGACGTCCAACCATCAGATTTATCTTTCCAGGGTCTCCAACCCACTCCCTACATAGTTATCTTAGTCTTTGCTTGACTACAAACAAACTGGCAGCTGCACTGTTTATCTCTTACAGTAAAAATGACTGCAAGAGGTTTTTTTCTGTGTGGATTATCATATTATTGTCTATTAAAAAATCTCTCCCCTCTCTATTTACATCCCTTGGGGGAGCTTAAAGAGGGACTTTCATAATGGGGGAAAGCTTTCAAATACACCAGACTTCCAATATAAATCCATCCACCTCGGACATGTTTTTCTTACTATGTTTGCTAATTACTAAAACTACTTGTATATAAATCAGAGTGTGCGCCCTGTCACAGTTTAGCTTCTCTTATTGGATTACACAATGATGTCATATTCCAGTATTTGTGATATCACAACCATTTCCTTGACAACAAAAAGTCTGATGTCAAACAGGATGAGAACTTCATTGCAAACACAAACAGCACCGGAGGCTGGACTGGGGGGAGGAGGAAGGCACTCACCCAAATGTTTTTATTGAACTGCATGGCACCAGGGAATGGTAATGGGATACAGAGCCCTTCACCTCTAGGAACCTGATTCTGTATCTACTCAAGGACATGAGGGCACACAGCACCTAACAGAATCAGAGTTGTGTGTGTTGCCAATTTAGCTGTTTTCCAATGCCCCTGTAAATTCAAACACCCCTCTAATTTAAATTCCTGGGGAAAGTACTGAGACTTGTTTCATCAAACAAGGGCGTCCCCACAATGTCCCCGTTCATACTGTGACAAAACCCTTTCCCCACAGGGGCCTGTGCCGGCATAGGAGAGTAAAGTATGCGTAGTTCCAGTAACATCCACTGAATCTCCCAGACAGCAAAGTCTTCCTATTTTGTAATTTGAAGTGCAAGGCTTGTGGGGCAGACGGTGGGGCGAAGCAGGAGAACTTGCAGGAGGGGCCTGTAGATTTCTTCACACGACCTTTTTCAAGAAAAACAACTGTCATTTAGTGCCATCTGGCCCATAACAAAGGCAATAAATGTTTTCTTTAGGAGTGTTATGATGAAACTCCAGGAATAAATCTGCTCTGACAGAGATGTCCAGGAAAGGGATGAACTCAGTCAGGGGCAGACCTCTAAAATCCCCACCATGGCATCATCTGAGCTGCTTGGTGGGTGGCATATGCCGTATTAGTTAGATCAGGGGTTCTCAAACTGTGAGTTGGCACCCAGAAGTGGATCGTGACCCCATTTTAATGGGGTCACCAGGGTTGGCATAGACTTGCTGGGGCCCGGAGCTAAAGCACAAGCCCAAACACCTGGGATTGAAGCCCAAGCCCTGGGCGGTGGAGCTCAGGCTACAGGCCCTCTGCTTGGGGCTGAAGCCTTCAGGCTTTGGACCCCTCCCTCCCCCCCAATCTGGGGTGGTGGGTTTGGGTGGGCTCAGGCTTCAGTCCCCCCTCCTGGGGGTCACATAGTAATTTTTGTTGTCAGAAGGGGGTCACGGTGCAATGAAGTTTGAGAACCCCTGAGTTATTTAGATGGTCCTATAGTTGGAGGGAGGGGGGCCCTCTAATAGGGAGGGTGTATGTGTACATTTGCCCTCTAGTAGTGGGTGGGAGTGATTTTGCCCTCTAATGGCTTGTCCAGAGATAGGGGAAAGAACCTACTACTATAATCAGCTATGGATTCCTTTCAGCCGACAGGTTTTGTAGCTGAAGGGCAGGCGGTGTTCTAGTCCCACCGCTGCAAGTGTGTGTGATTCAGTACTTGTGCTCATCCCTGCAGCACATATATATTCTTTAGTCTCAGCCAGGGCCGGCGCTATCATTAGGCGACCCTAGACGGTTGCCTAGGGCATCAGGATTTGGAGGGGGGGAGGCATTTCAGGTCCCTTGGCAGCCGCCGGCGGGAGAGGCTTCCGCCGAAATGCAGCCGAGGTCCCCGGCGGCATTCTCTCCCGCTGATGCTGCCTAGGGCAGCAAAACAGCTGGCACCACTCCTGGTCATAGCCTAGTTCCTAAGTGAACAGATGCCCACATCATCACCCTTGCTAATGGGCAGACCCTTCATAAAGGCCAAGGGTTGAACAGGCAGGGACTGTGAACTCCCACACACCCTCCCTTAGAAGTATTGTCTGGGGCAAGCCAGGGCTGTGAAAGCTGGTGCCTACCCTTCATGAGCAGACAGAGAGTCCTGTGGCACCTTAGACCAACAGACGTATTGGAGCATGAGCTTTCGTGGGTGAATACCCACTTCTTCAGATGCATGAGCACTAAATTCACCGAAAAAAGAATCTTAACTAATAGCAAAAGAAACCCAACGGGACTGTCCATGTCCAACCCATTGGTATAAACGATCTAGTTTCCTCTACCATGGCACTTCCCCTTACGGGGACAATACTTAAATGCATCCACAGACCAGCCACTGCTGTGCTGATCCAAACTAGATCCGCCAGGCTCTTTGGTGCCGGTGAAGAACGGCAGTTCAGCCCAACTCCCGCAAACGGGAGCTTAATCACAGCTCTGATCTCCCCTGTTACCTGAGGTTGGTTTTGGGAGGAATCAATCAGCTTAAATGAGGCATTAGCCAGAATTTCCTCTTCACGTGGGAACAGCAACAACATCCCCAGCAGGCTCATTTGCATCTGAAATCACTCTGGTGGAGCGAACGAGAGAATCTCACTCTCTGACGGGGGAGGACATATGCACCCCACCCCCCACCCCATGTAGGCAGGCCCCACAGAGAGCCCGGACCAGAAAGGGCGGGTGGCAGGGCGCGGTGGGAGCGAGCAGAGGTTCCCTCCAGTCAAGGGGCGTCCCTGGCTGGGCGGTCTCGCCTCCGGCCGAGGTGGGGGAACCGCTCTGCTGACAGAATCGGTCTGGCTTGCCCCGCCTTTCGCTCGGCTCCACCAGCCCAAGCAGATCGATGCCAAGTGGGAGCGAGGCTGCCCGTGCACACGAGAGCAGCAGCAGCCGCCGCTGCTGTCGGCTTGAGGCGGGGGAGGGCGGGAGATCAGGGACCAGGAAGTCCCGTCTTGCTAGAGGAATGAGACGGGGTGCGCTGCTCCATTGCTAAGCCGCTGCTGTGTCGTCCCCCCCCCCCACGCAACCCTTGTCAGTCCCTATCTCCCCCCGCGCTGCTGCACTGGAGAGGCTGACGTGTGGGGGGGACACGCTTTAGCTGGATCCCCCCCCCCCCATACACCCACCCCTCGGAGGGAGCTGGTTTGATGGCAAACCCCATTACAAGGGTTTCACTTGGAAGTTTCTCCCCTGCTGTCTATTGCGCTGGATCTTTTCCTGCGACGCTGCCGGACCCGGATCGAGGCGGGAGCGGGGAAGGAGGAACATGGCAGCAGGCGGACACTGGGCGTAGTAGGCGTCGGCAGCACAAACATGTCGACAGGAGGCAGGCGCCAATCCTGCTTCGCGCTGGAGTCGCAGTGGCAGCGAAGGAGGGAGATGCCCCCGGGCCCGCACTGCTGTCGGTGCGCGGCCCCCCGGGGGAAGGCGCGGAAGTTTCTCCCGGCTGGCCTCGCTGCATTTCTGCCCGGCTGAGCCCTGGAACAGCCCCGGGGCAGGGCACCCCCCGCAGGGCGCAGCCCCGACCAGGCGCCTCGCTGCCATTTCAAATCCCAAACCCTGGCACCGTTGTCACCTGAGCCGGACTTTACCACCCCCACCCCAACGTGC
Source organism: Macrochelys suwanniensis (assembly GCA_033296515.1). Lineage (NCBI taxonomy): Eukaryota > Metazoa > Chordata > Testudines > Chelydridae > Macrochelys > Macrochelys suwanniensis. Next base: position 61,125,418 of record CM065784.1, on the reverse strand, counting down.
CAGGGTGTTCCCGGGTTTCCCAGCGCCGGGCACTTGTTCTGAATGGGCGAGATCCGCCCTCCTCCTCGGCACACGCCCGGGCGGGGGACCAGCAGTGAGGGGATCCGCAGCGTGCGGTGGGACCCACAGGCTCCGCTCTCACTGAAATGATGATGTTCCCTGACCTGTAGCGAGTGGCTCCATGCGGAGCCGTGGGGTGGCTCTAAGTGGGGAGGGGGGTGATGCTAGGTTAGCCTCGGCTCACCCCGGCTCATAGCGAGTGGCTGCCAGGAGTTGCCCATATTTTAATAACGACGCGAAACAGCTGCGCATGTGAGGTGTGTATTTATTTTCGCGCCCCCCCCCCCCCCCAGCCCGATGTGTCTTATCAGGGTTTCACTCCCCGCCCAGCGGTTAATGAGCTGGAAAGGGCTGTCGGATCTCCGGCGGAGTCATTAAGCAGAGCGCGTTTCGTGTGCCCGCCACCAGCCAGGAGGGATTCAGCCAGCCACACTCCAGGCCCTCCGAGGCTGTTTTGCGCAGCCCCAAATGTATTTACCGACGGTAAGGATTAAACAGTGGATTGGAATTTGATCGGAGTCTCTTTGTTTCCCTGATCTCAACACAGTTTGTCCCCGTCCCCCCGATTTTCTCTCTTTTGGCAACTGCTTAGGGCCGAATTCCATCAAGAAAAGTTTCTAACCACTTCAGAGGGCTCCTTAGACCTCTGAGGTCCGCACTGTTTGTTTTATTAATAACACTGTATATGCACTAGCTTCTCTTTCCCTGGAAACACAGACCCTGAAGGGGGGCGCGGGGGGAGAGAGAAACATCCCCAGCTGCTACTGAGCGGTGCTTTTTATTAGCAGATCATTTTGTGCCTACTGTCTAACAGCCATGTGGGTGTTTTTTGAAACCGCCACCCCGTCTTAAAAACACACAAACTTTTTCAGATGCGAAAGTAGGTTGCTTTCCTCCCTTGCCCATTCAAGCCTTATTTAATTAGACTTGGTAAATGTATCTACAACCGAGCGGCTATAAATTATTTATGCCTTTCTGGCTGGGTTGGGGGGAAAAAAACAACTCAAGGGAGATATGTTCTGCTTCAAAACGTTACAAAAAATCTCCCTAAAACTGTAATGCAAAGGCTTTGTAGTTTTTTTTTTTTAAAGAAAACCTTTTGATTTATTCCATATGTGACATCTGAACACAGCCAAAGGCTGTCTCCGTGTGAGTGTGTTTCAAAACATAGACACCCGGTCCTCACCACACTGCATCCAGGGAGAGAAAAGTTGTGTTCCCAGCAAGGGGAGAGAGTCCTGGCTCTAGCGAAGCAAACCTGCTGCTGAATTGTGTAACGGGAAGAGAGGACGCCTCATCCCCTGCATGCTTTCAAAGGCAAAGGATTAACATGTACAGCTGAGGACATTAACTTTTGTGTGGCTTACCTGCTTCTCCTAGCACTCCGGATCCAGCCCAGGACAGCGCTAACAATCCCCAAACGAGAGGCAAGATATCCATTTTTAGGGGGGGGAAGGGTTTTTTCGCTGGGTTGGCTAGGGGCTTTCCTCGGAAACTGGAAGTCACGCTGTTCTTCGCCCGGCACCTTAGCATTTCCTCGGCAAATGTTTCGGGTTGTCTCTCGCTTCTCCTCCGCCTCCTCCTCCGTGCCTTGGCGTCCTGCCTTGCCCCCGCTCCGCTGCCTTGTACAAACCCACGAGCAGGAGCAGAAGCCCAGGAACTCCTTCAATGCAGAAGCGAGGGAAGCCGACTGCTGCTTCCCGTCCGCCCCCCAAATCTAGCCTACAAATCGCGCGTGCCTGTAACGCGCGTGTGTGTGATCTCCACAGTCCCCCAGCGTGTCATTTCCTTGAACGTACCGTCACCCCCACGCTTCCCGAGAGCCAGCGGCACAAATGACTCGCCCGGGGCATCGCACCGCCCCGGGGCTGGAGGCTGCAGGGTGGCACCGCGCGCGTCCCCTCCCGCCGCGGCGCGTGGTTTCCCTTCCCTGCGTGGCTGTGGCACCGGGGCTCCGGGCAGTGGCAGAGGCTGGCGGACCGGACGGGATGATTCACGCGCCGCTGGCCGGGCCGCGAGTTGTGTGCGCGCGTGTCTCCCCCCTGCACACACACACACACCCCCGCTCCCGCCTGCGTCTCTCTCTCTGGAGAGGGTCAGGCGCGCAGCGGTGGGAGCCTGCCTGTGCCTCCCTCCCGGCTCCTCGCAGCCTTTTCAGGCCGCCGCGCGTGCATGTCAGAGCGGGGAGGCAGAGCTATCCGATTACACGCTCGCCCAGGGCCCGCCCCTTCTGTGTTCCCCGGGAAAGCGGCCACCCGGCTGGCACCCAGCGCCCGCCTGCTCCCAGGGCGCAGCCCGGCTCCAGCCGCCCCCCTCTCCCGACCGGGCTGCAGCAGACCTAAGACTGGCCCCGTCCAAGGGCCACACCAGCTGGGTCCCCTCACTGACCCCAAGCCCCACTCAAGGGGGGGAGGGGTTGCTTACAGCTAACCAGGACTTGGCCCCTGGGAGTTAGCGGACATTACAGCTTCCTCCAAAAACCTAATATAACCTCCTGTGCTCCTAATGCGCCCCTCCCTCCCAATAGCAGCACCAGGCTGGAGCCATGCTAGCTATAACGTGAGCCTGGGTCAGACCAATGGGCCATCTCTAGCCCAATATCCTGGCTCCCGATAGTGGCCAATGCCAGATGCTTTGCAGGGAATGAATCCACCAGGGCAGTTATCAAGTGATCCAGCCCCTGTTCTCCAGTCCCAGCACCTGGCAGTCAGAGGCTTAGGGACATCCAGAGCATGAGGTTGCATCCCTGCTCATCAGGGCTAATAGCCATTGATGGACCTATCCACCATTCTTCAAATGGCTGAAAGGATTTTGCTCAAACGCGCCAGCAAAATAAATACGTACAGAACCTCTAGGCTGAGACAGAGCATGGCAAATTTTAGCCCCCCAAAAGAGACTTCTTCACAAAGACATGGGCATATGAAGATGTAGTGACTGCTTTGATGTAACCTCAACTATACCCAAGGTCAGCATACACCCAATACAATGCTGCAGCAGATGAACAGGTGAGGCTAGGTCAATGTCCAAAGAAAGATAACTGTGCAGCAGCCTTGAATTCATCTGACATTCTGATTTAAATCAAACCAAAACACTCAGAAGCTAATTATACTTTTCCTAATACCATGAAAGAAAAAAATGTTGCACTGGCTGCTAAATAATCATATAATTAAAATACTTATTTTTCATAATGATCAGGAAAGCATTAATGACAGCTAGATTTTTTTAATAACTATGCATGCTGATCTGTAAATAGTTTTTTGGAATTAAATTTTTTTGTGGGATTTTAGTTGGGTATAAAATGGTACGCTCAGTGCAAGGGAAAACAAACAAACAAAAAACCAGAAAGAAGCCAGTTGGAAAAGAGGAGAAATGAAGACAGGAAGAAGTGAAGAAACTTTTATCGTGATGATAGCACAGTCACAAATGTTCCAAGAAGCAGACAATTTATGCCAACTAACTATTTTTAAAGCAAGATGCACACACACAAAAAAATGTTTACACAGATCCCCAGGCTAACAGTTTTTGAAACACTTCGGCTGCACCTTTGTATTTTAGGATGAGCTTGTGGGTTCCAAGTTGCCTTCCTTCACTAAACATTCATTACTGCATTATCACAAAGGCTGTAAATAGCCAAAATGATTAAAATAATTACACAACACCAGGGCTCGCCTTGATTTTGGTGTGACTCCATGCAAAAGTAGGACACGGAAAAGATGTCAGATGGGGAAGCATCAGGACAAGAATTTCTTATGCCCCTGGGCAATTCTGAGGGCAAATTGCTTCCTCTCTACAACTGCGGCTGGAGGGGGGAATCCACTGCTTCCATAACATAAGAATCCAAGTGACTGCTTCCTTTGCCTATGCTTAAGGCCAGTTGTATATAATACAAATTAAATAACATTAAGAAAATAAAAACTCTCTTTCTCATCCCATATACATTATATCACATAGGTGGCAATGATAGCTACATGAAGAATCCCATTCATTCTACAATCATTACATTCCTGTTCTTTCACACCTTTGACTGCTTCACCTGCATTCTGCTCCCTGAGCTCCAGCAGGGCTTTAACATTCCAAACTTCAGAGCAACTTTTAAAGTCATCTTAAAAAAAAAAGAATGCCACAAAAGTCAATTTAACTACTGCCTCTTGAGGAGGTGGGGTACCTATGCCTACAGAAGCAGCTCTCCTGTTGGCATAGGTAGTGTCTTCACTAAGTGCTACAGTGGCGCAGCCATTGCAGTGCTGAAAGTGTAGACAAGCCCTGAGAGCTGGAATTTCAGGCTAAAGAGTACAAAGTTAGAGTGAACCCTAAAGTCATGACCCTCTGATATGCAGAACAGCTATTTGTAGAGTCATTTGAATAGTCTACGTTATATTTCCTAACACTCAGAAGTTTGTATATGGTAATTTAAGGTAACCTCAGTTTACCTGAGGCAGATGGACTGAAAAATACCAAAATGCTTCAATTATAAAAAAGTTGGCCACTATAAGGCAATAGAAACAAAATACATAATGGTGGGGGGGGGTATAGAAGTTTCATCGGAATTTGTTTTGGGTGATGGGCATAATTTACTTGAGTTCCACCACTTATAATGTATGTGTAATTTTATCAATTCATGGCAATAGAATCTTTACAATACAACGCGAACGCATATACACAAATAGGGACTTATTCCGTTATCATGGAAATTAATGAGGCCCTGATCCTAAATGCCAGGTGCCTAACTCTCAGGTTTAGGTGCCCAAGTCCCACTTATAGGCTCCGTTGCCATCCACAAGACTCCTGCCAAATGCGATACTTACCTAAACTGACTCTGCCGATGTTCTTGCAGTGAACATTCTCTCAGAGCCTCAGTTCCTGTCTCTGGGTATGTGCACTGCTGCCTCTCACTAGATGTTCAGACACCTATCTGAGACCTAAGCCCCAGAGCGATTCACAAACCCGGGGAAGGTAGGTGTTTGCTCACCTAGCTTGTGGGGCCCAATCTGGGAGACATGCTCAAAGACCACCCACTCAGGGCTGGTCTCCACTACTGCTTAAGTCAATGCCACTTATGGCGTTTTTCAGGGGTGTGAAAAAGACCCCCGAATGACGTAAGTTACATCGGCTTAAGCACTGTCCACACCAGCACTACGTTGGCAGGAGACGCTCTCCCACAGCGGTGCAGCTGCGCCAATGTAGTGCTGTAGTGTAGACTTGCCCTCTGTTGGGTCCTCTTGGAATCCAGCCAGAGGAGGAGCTGCTGTCACCACCCAGTGGTTAGACCACTCACCTGGGATGTAGGAGACTCACGTTCAATTCCCCCCCCTGCCTGCTCAGGAGAAGCAATTTGAACAGGGGGTCTCCCACCTCTCAGGAGGCTGCTCTAACCACTGAGCTAAAGGATAGTCTGATGTGGGGCTCCCTCAATTTCTCCTGTTGAAGCTGTTCCACTGTGGATAAATAATGGAAGAGTGATTGGAGCAGGGGGACTGGACCCACAGTCTCCTACCTCCCATGGGGATGCCTTAACCACAGGCCTATAGTGCTATTCTCTTGCTTTCTCTCTGGCCCAATGACTGCTCCACCTTGGGTAAATACTTAAATAGTCATTGGGCCTGAGAGAGATGCCTAAGTCCCTTTGTGGATCCAGGCCTGAGAGTCTTTCCGTTGACACCAGTGGGTGCTGGATTGGGCCCACTTTGTACAGCATCTGTAATGAGTGTTATTCAGTGCTACACAGCGCTTGTTTCTTGTGTGTTTTGATACCTCATTTTGAGTCTTCATCTTAGGCCTGATCAAATTCCCATTGAAGTCAATGAAAAGATTCCCATTTACTTCAGCAGGAGCAGAACTAGCTCCTGTATTTATTGCATTTCCAGTTTGAAAATATGTGACTATTATTTACTACTTGCTAATGGTTAGATGACTAGCAAACTAGCAAAGTGTGATTTTTAGTATATAAATAGTTCTCACAAACCACAACACAGATATCAGAGTGTTACAAAAATCCACAGAATGATTCATTCCTCTCTTGAGATGTATATCAAAAGAGCATAGAAAAAGGAAAGGTTACCAAGCCCTAATCAGAGAGAAAGCTGACTTTGCTTTGGTCCTGATCTTGCAGAGTTACAGTATGTGAGCAAAATTCCCATTGATTTCATTGGGTGTTTTATCTGACTAAGGTTTGTTGTCTGATTGGGTTCTTTACAGTCTAAGGGGAAGCTACATTTGTAAATGAGTTTTCGCTGTAGCAGCACTCTTCTGTCACTGAGTAAGAGAAAACGATAAACTTAAGAAAGAAAATATCAGCTGTCAAATCTGAAGTTAGCTGCTGCTCCTTAGAGATTTCTCCCAATCACTTTTCAGTACCTCGCCATGAACACTGCACACCAGTGGGGTCTGTCAAGGGTTTAATATCATCCCTGGAAGTATCCTCTCTAGAATGTGCTATTTCCACTAAAGGCAGAATTAGAATACCAATCAGCATTGCCCAATGTAGTAATTCCTTTAAGCTCCACTTTCCACTTTGTGGAATACCACGTGCAGATGTGGTCGCCCCATCTCAAAAAAAATATATTGGAATTGGAAAAAGTTCAGAAAAAGGCAACAAAAATGATTAGGGTTAAGGAACGTCTGCCATATGAGGAGAGATTAATAAGACTGGGGCTTTTCAGCTTGGAAAAAAGACGACTATGATAGAGGTCTATAAAATCATCACTGGTGTGGAGAAAGTAAATAAGGAAGTGTTATTTACTCTTCATAACACAAGAACTAGGGGTCACCAAATGAAATTAACAGGCAGCAGGTTTAAAACAAACAAAAGGAAGTATGTTTTCACAGAATGCACAGTCAACCTGTGGAACTCCTTGACAGAGGATGTTGCAAAGGCCAAGACTATAACAAGGTTCAAAAAAGAACTAGATAAATTCATGGAGGATAGGTCCATCTATGGCTATTAGCCAGGGTGGGTAGGGATGGTGTCCCCAACCTCTGTTTGCCAGAAGCTGGGAATGGGCGACAGGGGATGGGTCACTTGATGATTTCCTGTTCTGTTCATTCCATCTGGGGCACATGGCATTGGCCACTGACAGAAGACAGGATACTGGGCTGGCTGGGCCTTTGGTCTGTCCCAGTATGGCCGTTCTTATGTGACTTCAGGAGATGAAGACAACCAAGTTGGTGGCATCTATCAGTTTGGAATTAGGGAAGGGGTGGGTCAAATATTAGCTTTGGACCAAAAGCCACTGGGAGCTTTGCCATTGATTCCTGCACAATACGGGACCCGGCCCTTTGAAGGGACCTACTTTGAGCTGAAGCTATTTAGTCCTAACATGGATTTAAAGGTTAGACGGGAGCACAGACCATCTAGTCTGCCCTCCTGTGTATCATTTGCCAATAGTTGTTCACAACAACGAGCATGGCTCAGTGTAAAATTTAGGGCTGGATTTTGCAAGCTCTCTAACATGTAGAACCCCCTTCTACTTCAACGGGAGCTCTGCTCATAGAAGGCTCTTAGCATCAGGCTCATTATACCATTTCCCTGGAGTTTTAAGGCTCAGCAAGTATTCACCAGACGTGGGCATAGCAACGTTTTTTCCATATTTGACTATAAGAAACATCCACAAAACCTCACTGAAAATGGGACAATATGCAATTTAATTGTACTTTAATATATCATTTATTGCGCCATCTGCATTAGATTTGGTTGAAAGAATTTAACAGACGAAGTGTTGGTTACAGATTAGATGTAACGGTATTCTCCCCCTCCCACTCCTCTGTAGCTGAGAACATTGGCTTCCTCAAATAGTGACTCTTCCTCATTTTTTCTGCTCCTGGCCTAAGGGCTAATATAGGTAGGATTTCTCTGGCACTCGTTAGCTTTGCCCTTTCCCCTAATTAGCCCATCTTTTCAATAGCAGCCATCCAATCACTTTTTCTTTGATTGGTGCAGCAGCTTTCTCCCTGACTGATGCCATGACACTCCATGAACCGGCCAACAGGAGGTGCTAGTAAGATAGGAAATCTTCAACCTTACCTCAACACCTCTCTTCACACTTATTTAAAAAATTAATCAAAGGTGTGTCATGTATTTTTATACCACTCTCAGGGCCCCAGAGCAGTGGGACAAAACAGATTCTTGCCACTGTTATATCAGGACATATTTCCATCAGATACTTGACAATATTGCAAAGCAAACAAACAAAATGGCAGAGCTGAAACACTGTTAGAATTGAGAATAAAAACTGATACCTGGGCCTGCATGAGAATATAAACAGAGATTGTGGCAATAGCAAGAGAGAGACGATTCAAAGATTCTGGGGCCACATAGCCTAGCAGTTAGAGCACCAGACTGGGTCAGGAGGCCTGTGTTCTCTTACTGACTCACTGTGACATGAAGCCTGGAACTTATGCTGTCTGTGCCTCAATTCTCCCATTATAAAATAATGCTTCCCTACCTTTGTAAAGCACTTTGAGGTCCACTGATAAAAAGTGCTATACAAGTGCAAAATATTAATTGCTACTATTAGTCTACCAGATCTGTGACTATGTCTGAATTTATGGCCACAAATAATAATTAAGCAAGTGTTCTATGAGTATGAACTTAAATAGGGTCAGAATCTCATTTGGGAAGTTGTACTCCTAGATATATAGAGGCCAACTCAAATACAATTTGTGAACTAGTTTTTCTAACCTTTCAAACTATAGTTAGCAATCTGGTTATTGTGTCATTGCCAGTGCAATCGCTGCTAATTTGAGTCTGAAAAGAGTGATTGAAAGGGTAGGGCTGAGGACGTTGACCCTTTGCTACTGAAGATGCTTCAGGGTGGGTCAACTCACACCCACTTTAGTCATTAGTTCTCAGTCATCCTTCCAATATTTACTCCTACACAGTTTACTAAAATGCCAGTCAAACTTCAGACTGTGGGGTTGTGGTTGAGTCTTCTCCTCCCCTGCTCACTTTGTAATTAATAAAGTTACTTGTCTGGAGAGGACAGTCTTACTTTTTGCTTCCCTGCCTTTATTGTGTTTAAACTAAAATTGAATGCACGCATTTCCCACCCCTATTCACATTCATCATTATTACCCATATTAGGCATTGCTCTGTTTTTCCTTCTAGCATTGAGTGTAATGTACCTGGGAACCATCAGGGGGCAGCTGTGACCAAAAAAGAACACAGCGAGAGAAAACAAAGTGGAAAGGAAAAGAAGAGACTAAGGAGGAAATTAAGGAAATACTGAGGCAAATCAGGAAAGACATGAAAGAGGAAAATAAGGAAAGAAAATATAAGGAGAGCAAAAACTGAAGAAAGCAGAAAAGGGAGATGAAAAAAAAGAGAATAGTCAAAACCACAACAAGGGAATGGGAAAATGAACCACTGAAAAGAAACGTGAAAGAGAATAAAGAAAACTAACTAATAGAGTTAAAATACATAATCGGATTAGCAGAGGAAATGATTCATCCTTGCTGTAGGAGATGTATCTCTCTCTCTCTCTCTCTCTCTCTGAGAGGACTTCAAACCCTGAGGTTCTACTGAGCCCGGCTGTTCAAAGCCTGCTCTGAGCTGGTGTGCATGGGAAGGGTTTGTGATACTAGAGGAAAAAAGCTGCATCTTCAGAGTTAATAAAAAAGCTTTCAGACTTCGGCAAGCTGACTAAATTAGACTGTGAATATAAAGGTGCCGTATTATTTCTCAATACGGCAGCACTGTGAAAGGAGGGAATGGATTTCTTTTGAAGCAGCTGCAGTATAATCCAGGGCTTTCGGGTGTACTTCAGCCAAATGCACTCTCCTGGTTTCAGCAGGTTAACTTCATTAAAGGCTCCATCCACTGCTTTAATGTTTGATGGGATCCCCACTGGGTGGGTGCATTAGTCAGCAACAACCCCCAGTGGGATGATTGTAAGTTGATGGCTTGCATGGGAAGTGGAATGAAGAGGGAACACAGAGCCTGGGATGTAGGGGCTGGCTCCTCAGCTATTGTAATAGCAAGCAAGGACCTGGCGCTACGCCGAAGGTTAGAGCGGTCACGGAACCAAAACCCCAGGCCAGACCAAACCATAGGGAAGTTTGGGACTGGATCTGAACTTTCCTGCTGCCCCCGATCTCTTTGTGGTGAACAGTCAAAGTGGTTACAGCATTTCTTTAGTTCCCCTTTCTCTGTACAGCAGCTGGTGCCAGGAAGTGATGTTTATCCCCCAGGGACTGTTTTCTGCAGATAATGGGAGTGGGGTTTCCCTTCTGGATTCTGAATTCCCCAATTCCCTTAAAGAGGGGACATTTGAGTTTGCCCAACCCAGGGCTTCAGAGGCAACTTGCCAGCAGCCCAAGGAACACATTAAGGGCCCAATCCAAAGCCTACTGAGCTCAATGGCAAGGCTCCCAATAATGTCACCAGACTTTGGATCGGGTGCTCATTTGCAGGAAATAGTGCATGTAGCAGGGATTTTCCTCAGTAATGGGGAAGGGTGACTTGCAGAGACTCGACTGCTGATTCCTCTCTGACTCACACCCAAGTAGTTCCATTGCCCAGTGTTAGCGGCCTTGACATAGCCTTGACTTTCTTATACCACTGTAACTCAGGTGCAGCTAACTCCCTCGAAGTCAGAATAACCCGAGAATGACTGAGGAGAATTGAGCCCCACATATCCAGCCTTTGAGTAGATTCAAGACGGTGCATTGCCTGCTGGGACCTGTGGTCTCCACAGACAGCACCTCTGTTTTAACAATGAGTAAGGTCACTACATACAACCTGCCTCAGAAAAATCCTCAGTATCTTTTGGCCAAGAACAATCCCAAACCAAGATCTACTGACACAGTGCAGCCAAGAGGATCTGAGCACCATCATTGCCAGGAGGTGTAGGAGATGGATCGGTCACATGCTTCAGATGGAAACTGATTCCATCACCACAGTAGCAATAAGATGGACACCTGAAGGCAAGCGAAAACGAGGCCACCCGAAAACAACATGGTAAAGAGCTGTGGAAGCCGAGCTGAAAAACCTGGGGCACAGCTGGGGAACCATTGAAAGACCTGCCAGAAACAGACAGGAGTGGAGGAGCTTCGTCAGTGCCCTGAACGCCAGAGGCATAATAGGAACATGATGATGATGATGAAGAAGTTCACTAGCCACGGTGCAGTGTTCGATGGGCCTCACCTTATCCCCTCCTGCCTGTGAACAACTGCAGCCTGACTCTGCTCCCAGTAGTGTCAATGGCAAAACTTCCACGTAGTGAATTGAACAGGAGTCGGATTGGGCATCCAGTCAACTACAGTCAAAAACTAAGGGCCTGATCCAAAGCCCATTGCAGTCAAGGGGGGCAGAGGGTGTCATCCATTGACGTCATCGAGATTTGGGTCAGACTCAAAAGGGTCAGACTTGCAAACACTACAAAGCATAGAGCCGATCACTGTAAGCAAAGCTACCTCTTTAATCACCTCCGAATCCCTCCTCAAAACTCTCCTTTGCTGTGATGCCTACTAAAAACTTGATAATAGTTCAGCTGCTGGTGTGCAGAGACCAGTGCTATCATGCTGACCAATATTGTCTCATTGTTTCCTTGTGTTCCCTCATCTGCCTGTCTCCATCTGTCGTCTCTTGTCTTATACTTAGACTGTAAACCCCTTGGGGCCGTGACTGTCTTTTTGTTCCTTGTTTGTATAGAGCCTAGCACAATGGGGTCCTGGTCCATGACTAGGGTCTCTAGGTGCTACAACTAATTATAAGCCGTGCCATTGACTTCAGCAGGGCTGTTCATGGATGTAAGCACTATACATGGGTAGTAAGTGCTGGTGCAGAACCAGTCCCTAACTGCACTGTGTTACAGGGGGGTTTGCTAGCAATCCTATTATCACACCTCTTTAAAACACATGCATTCCTAAACCACATTATCACAGGGTCATTTCAACTCCCTCCTGCCTGAAACTTGGCAAACAAATTCTCAGCCAGAAGCAATTTCTTCTTTCTTATAAACAAAATGTCATTACCATTATTTTGGCACTTGGTTTGATAGATCCTGGCAAGAAAATGCATGTGTATATTTAAAGATGCTTTTTCTTTTCTTATCATGTTTTAGCTTTTGACCTCTCCTCTCCTCTAGTATTCATGCACATTCTGCAGTGTATTCTCTTTGTGATGCAGTCACATAGTTCTCACAGCCACAAATAGGATTCATATACACCCCTCTAGAAGATAATGCCCTCTTCTGGACCATTAGGATAAGGGATCTTTTAGGTTTGTGTTTCTTTACATGATTTTTAAAAAAAATATTTCATTTGCTCCCTATATTATTAATATTTGTATTACAGTAGCACCTCAATAAAGATTGGGATTTCATTGTGCTAGGCACTGTACCAACACCAAATAAAAGACAATCCCAAAGAGTTTACAATCTAAGTAGACCAGATAGAAACAGCCAACCAAAACATATGTGACATGTGCATCGATTATACTGCTCTACAGCCAAAATGCTTCTGAAATAAATGTAGTCAAACTTTACTAATTCTGGGTCACTGAGAACAAAAATGATGCTTAAAATTGTTGATTGGCTCTAGTTTTCAAGACATGCTATTGGGTCAGTATATACGACCCTTGACTTGGGAATGGTGGAGGATAAGTGAGTTATAAAGGGAAGGGATCTCAATTTAAACCAGAAATGACTAAAATACATCTTTGACTGGATCTATGAATAAATCTATGACTGGGTTTGGACAGTACTTGCTTTTTAGGCAAAACAATGAATGATGCAATCTGAAGCTGGTATTGCGTCATACATGATATGAATTGCATCATGTTATTCCTAGAAGTCATGGATGATGCAATCATAACGAAGCTTACATCACTCTGCTGAACAAATTGCCCTATATCAGCTCTAGAAATCATACAGTGTCGTGCTCTCTTATTTGTCAGTGTTTGATTTTGCAAAGGGACACATTTCTGTTTAGCCAAAGTGAGCAGAGATGCCTTGTACTTGTGTGAACAGTGCAGATAACTTCTGCTATGTTTGTGGTGAAGTGACTTTTGCATCACAAAAGCGCAGTATAACCACTATGATTAAGAAAGCCTATCACCTTTCTTTTGGCTGCAAAATTGGAGATCAGGACAAGAGGTGGGCCCCACACATATGCTGCAACACTTGTGCAACAAATCTTCGCCAGTGGTTGAACAGGAAAAGGAAATCTATGCCTTTTGCAGTGCCAATGATTTGGAGAGAGCCAACAGATCATACCAGCAATTGTTCCTTCTGCATGGTGCCTCCAGTTGGGAAAGGTGTGTCAAAGAAGAAAAAGTGGACTGTGCATTATCCAAACATTCCATCAGCTATACGCCCAGTACCCCACGGAGAAGGGCTGCCGGTTCCTGATGCACCAGAATCATTCTCACTTGAGTCAGACGAGGAAGAGGAAGAGGATGAAACTTCTGGTCCTGAACCATCAATGTCACAGGACCCACATTTTCTCCCATCCTCCTCCTCTGAACCACACCTCATAACACAAGGTGAACTGAATGACCTTGTCAGGGATTTGGAACTACCCAAGAGTAAGGCAGAGCTTTTGGGCTCCAGACTACAGCAGTGGAATCTCCTGGCAGGTGATGTTAGGGTTTCCATGTTCCGTGACCGTCAAAAGGATCTTGTCCCATTCTTCTTCATGGAAGGTGATCTTGTAGCCTGCAACAACATCGATGGTGTGATGGCAGCCCTCAACATCGTTCACAATCCAGATGAGTGGAGACTGTTCATTGATTCATCGAAGACGAGTCTTAAAGCTGTTTTACTGCAGAATGGCAATGTTTTGCCATCAATTCCAGTTGGTCATGCAGTCCATATGAAGGAAACCTATGACAACATGAAACAACTTTTGAGGTGCATAAACTATGACCAACATCAGTGGCAGCTTTGTGGCGATTTGAAGGTTGTTGCTCTCTTGCTTGGTCTGCAGACTGGATACACAAAGTACTGCTGTTTTCTCTGCCAATGGGATAGTCGTGCAAGAGATTCCCACTACGTCAAGAAAGATTAGCCACTCCGACAGTCATTGGAGCCTGGGAGGAAAAATGTTCAGCATCCACCACTTGTTGAATCAAGGAAGATTTTGTTACCACCCTTACACATCAAGCTGGGTCTGATGAAGAACTTTGTCAAGGCCATTGACAAAACACAAGCAGCTTTCAAGTACCTCCGTGGAAAATTTCCAAGGTTATGTGAAGCTAAGATAAAGGAAGGTGTCTTTGTTGGTCCTCAGATTCGTGAACTTCTTCGAGATGATGCATTTGACCATGCACTGCGTGGCAAGGAAAAAAAGGCATGGAAAGCCTTCCAGTTAGTGGCAATAAATTTTCTCGGAAACAACAAGGCAGACAACTACAGGTTGTTGGTGGAAAACCTCCTCAAGGCATACAAAAGCCTTGGTTGCAACATGTCACTAAAGATACATTTTTTGCACTCTCATCTAGATTTTTTTCCACCGAACTGCGGAGCAGTGAGCGACGAGCACGGCGAGCGATTTCACCAGGACATTGCAACAATGGAGAAATGCTATCAGGGCAAATGGAGCCCATCAATGCTTGCAGACTATTGCTGGACAGTGACAAGATATGCTCCATTTAATGAATACAAGAGACAAGCCAAGAAGCGCTGAGTAGACACTGAATAGGACTAAACTATGTACATAATAGTTTTTTGCCTTTTGTTTCATAATACATTTTATTTATATAACCCCTTTGCTGATTTTTAAAGTGTTACATAAACAGGACAGGTGAAATAGTATCATGTAAAGCAACCATAAACACATGAAAAGACCTAGGTTTCCAGTTTATGATTAAAACTCTACTATCTAGACAATATACATAGACATAAAATGTAAAAACTTAAATATCTTAGAAACAGTAGCCAATCAGTTGTTTTAATTGTCATATTTGAATTCAGCACATCAAAATACATACTAAATAGCACATTTTATCTCTGAAGCAGACGACTTCTCAAAAATTGTAGACCAGTGTATACTTGCAACGTTTACATAGATTGCAAACTCCTGGGGCAGCGGCTGTCTTTTTGTTGTGTGTGTGCAGTGCCTAGCACATCTGGGGCCTTCGTCTCAGCTGAGGCCACAATACAAACAACAACGGAAATGTACAGTATTTTATTAGTTTATAGTTGTGTCACAGGGTACGTCTACACAGGGATAAAAAACCTGTGGCTGGCCTGGTCAGCTGACTCGGGCTTGCAAGGGTCAGGCTCCAGGGCTGAAAAAAATTGCTGTGTAGATAAGTCCGAGCCTGAACCCAGGGCCAGTGCAAGGCAGTTTGGCACCCTAGGCAAAACTTCCTTGCATCAGCCCTGCACCGCCCCCTCTCCCCCCGCAGCCAGCTCCACTCCCCCCTGCCAGCAGCATCTACCCCCCCCCGCAGCAGTGGCTCAACCCCCCCATGGACCACGGCAACCTCCCCACCCGCCCGCGGGCCCGGCGCCACGCGCCCCCCACCGGGCCACAGTGGGCTCAGCTCCACGAGCCCCCCGCCCCAACCACGGCGGGCCCGGCTCCCTGCCGGGCAGCAGCGGACTCAACTCCACACGCCCCCCATGGGCGGCGGCGGGCTCGGCTCCCTGTGCCCCCCGTGGGCGGTCGCAGTGGGCCCGGCTCCCCGCCGGGACACGGCGGGCTCAGCTCCACGCGACCTCCGCGCCTGGCCCGGCTCCCCGTGCCTGGCTGCGGTGGGCCCGGCTCCCCGCGGGCGGCGGCGGGCCCAGCTCCCCGCGGGCGGCAGTGGGCTCGGCTCCACGCAGGCAGTCGCGGCGGGACTGGCTCCCCGCCGGGCCGCGGCGGGCTCAGCTCCATGTAACCCCCGTGCCTGGCCGCGGCAGGCTTGGCTCCCCGTGCCCCCAGCGGGCGGCCACAGCGGGCCCAACTCCCCACCGGGCTGCGGCGGGCCCAGCTCCCTGCGTCCCCCGCGGGTGGCCGCAGTGGGCCTGGCTTCCCGCCAGGCCGCGGCAGGCCCAGCCACGGTGGGCCCGGCTCCACGCTCCCCCCGCGCAGCCACGGTGCCCCACCACTCCCCCTGCCGGGCTGTGGCACCTCATCTCTGCCGGCGGCAGGGGCAGTAGTTTCAGCAACAGCTTCTGAGAAGCTGCATCCTCGGCGGCGGTTTGAATCGCCGCCAGGAGTCTCTGTCCCCCAAATCCTGGCGCCCTAGGCTACCGCCTAGGGTCGCCTAGTGGGAGCACTGGCCCTGCCTGAACCTCTACATAGTGATTTTTCCACACCGGAGCCTGAGTCCTGCAAGCGCAAGTCAGCTGATCCGGGCCAGATGCAGCTATGCTGCGGGTCTTTTATCCCTGTGTAGACATACCCACAGGGTACTAGGCACTTTCCAGCTACTCACAATCTAAGAACCAGTTAGTTTCAGAGTCGTAGGATGATCAGATTATCTAATCTGACTTCCTGTATTACACAGGCCACTAAACACCACCCAGCCACCCCCATAGCAAACCCAACCACCAGCGTTAGAGCCAAGCATTACTGCCCTCAGCAGAGTCAGCTACTGTGTGCCACAGGCAGAGAACAGGAGGCCCCGAGGTGCAAACAGATTTGCTTTCCTTCCAGCCATGTTTTTTAATTTCTCTATACTAACCCTTTCCCCTCTGTCGACATGCCACATCCAGCCTGCAAATACCAGATTTAAGAGCTTTCCATCCACTGTACTGAATGCTGTGCTGTTTGAAGACAAGTTTTCATCCTTAGTGCTGCCACAAGTGGAAAAGGTACAAGGAAACCAGTGAATCCCAAAGGAAGCTGTCTGCATGCCAGCTGACATAAACCAGCAAACCCAAGACCAGGCCCTTCACACCATTGGTAAAGGAAGGGTGGCAGTGTGGAGGAGGGCAAATCAACCAGATTCCAAATTATAGCTAGCATGGGCCTGAACCAAAACCTGAGCTCCAACCTTCTCCCCTCCTCCTCCCCCGCACCCCTCGCCAGCTGTTGGGAAAGTTTGGTCCTACATTTGGGGCTGACCTCAGCAGCCTGAACCTGCATGTTATACCCATAATTGCATGTTACATCAACTCCATGCTGTGGTCTGACAAGAGACAGCTCTGATGTATCAGAGTAAAGGTTCCCCTCGTAAGAGTTTCTCTGACAAGTGCAAGCCCCTTCAATCAGGCCCCAAATATTATGCCCCACCCACTCAAAGAGACTTCAGCCCTGACCAGCCCCACATTTTGCCTGCTTTCCTGCCTCACCATCTCGGAGGCCCTGAGACCTCACCCCATGTTTGGTCAAGGTGGACGTTATGTGGTTCCCAGTCAGTGCTGCTCCTTAATCACTGCTGAGTGGTTCCTTCATCCCCAGAGGTGAATGTGCACCGTCTCTTAACATGCCAAACCTAGGCCCATGTTATGCCATTGATTTTTCAGCAGAACTTCTCATTGAGGCTAATGTTGAAGCCATTAACTCTCAATGGCGTGATATGCCTCCCAGGCATCGAGAGCAATGTCATACTGGACTCAATGCACAGTTCCTTGGGGCGATGGGATTGGGAACCACACCTGTCTCTCTCTCTATAGCACAGAACAAGCAGGCCGTCCCTTTAATGTTATTTTATCATAGGCCCAGTGTTTTCCAGTCCAAGAGCCCAAAGCTGACTCCAATGGGAACTGCAGGCACTCGGCCCCTCTGAAATTCAGGCCACTTATTTAAGTGTCTTAATGTGGATTTAGGGGCCTAGTTTTGGGTGCCCACGTTTTAAAATGTTGCCCGTAAACAAAAATAAAATAAAATTACAACTAAGGGAGAAAGGGCACATTGAGAGGAAGGAAGCTAAGGCACTGGGCTGGGAACCAGAAGAGCTGAGTTTAATGGCCAAGACTCCATGACTGACTTGGGCATGGCACGCGCAGGGCCGGCTCCAGGCACCAGTGCAGGAAACGCGTGCCTGGGGCAACAAGCCGCAGGGGGTGGCGTGATGGTCGCTGAGAGGGCGGCAGTCAGGCAGCCTTCGGCGGCGTTTCTGCGGGAGATCCACCGGTCCCGCGGTTTCGGCGGCATAGAGCCGCCCCTGACTGAGAGCCGCCGCCGCCGCCACCTCCATGGTGCCTAGTGTTCAGTTCTCACCCGCCCCACGCAGCCTGTTCAATGAGCCTCTGGCCATCGCGGTGCAGGGGCTGTGCCCGCAGCAGTTGGTCACTCTCCCTCTGTCTCTGCAAGACGAGGGGGGCGAGCTCTTCCAGTCCTGCGCCCGCTACCAGGCAGAGAGCAGCGGGGAGCTGGATCTTTCGGGAGGCAGCTTCTCTGGCCTGGAGCCCGTGGGGCAGCTGCTCTGGTCCCTGCAGCCCCAGAAACCCTTCAAATGGCTGGTGAAGCGGGATGTGCAGAGCCCCTTCTGCCCGGAGCTGGAGGTGTTCGAGGGCCACGGGCCCCTCCCCAGCCAGCTGCTGGCCAGGGATGCCCAAGAGCGGGGCTTCCTGCGGGATGGGGTGAGGAGGATCCCGGTGCGAGAGGGGAGGATTCGGGCCATACTCTTCCTGCCTCCTGGTGAGTAACCGGCTACTGCCCCTACACTTCCTTCCTGTCCTCGGGGCTTCCACCGGTAGCCGGGCAGGGCGCGGCCCCTCAGCCTGCTGAGTCCCGTGTTTCACAGGGCATCGGGATTTCCCACCTAATTTCCAGACGGAGCCCCTCTCCCCCACTGAACGTTACAAACAACCCTGCCCTGCGCCAGAAGCGAGTGGCCCAGAGCCATCCAAAAACAGGCTTCCCATTAAAGTGCTGCCCCAAAGCAGTCCCCTCCCATGTCCAGAAGCAGAGCCTCCCCCGCAAAGCCGCAGATAATGTCACTCCACTAGCGGGGCGGCATCAAGCATGGGGCGGCAGTCCATGCTCGCCGCGGCGGCAATTAGGCAGTAGCTGCTTGGGGCGGCCAAATTAGTAGAGCTGCCCCTGGTCACCCGGGGCCCAGTCCAATTGAAATCAATCAGCTCTGGCTTGGACCCTTAGTCTCTCCGTGTCTCAATTCCCCTTCTGTACACGAGGGGTAATAATACTTCCTCTCTCACCTGTTGTCTGTCTTTATTAGACGGGCAGCTCGTGTTGTCAGGGACTCTCTCTTCTTCTATTGCTTGTATAGCGCCTAGCACAGGGGCTACCATAAGACAGATAACAATTGTAGTGTCTTCTTCGTGCCTCATCTCTCACTGTGAGACGTACCATGCATTGTCCACAGCCGTAATGCATTCAGAACTCGGTCGCTCTTGAGCGGGCAGTTCCGTGAACCTCGCTATCAAGGAGATACCGAGCAAAGTTAGCATGAAACTCAATGTCTTGTGAGCGTGTGCGAGTTTGATGGTAACCGTGGGGATCATTATCATCAGCGAGACTGAGGAATGGCAGCTTTTAGTTAAACAAATGAAAAGCTGCATTTAGTCTCTTTTGCCACATTGTGATAGCAGTGAATAAAGGCTTTTTAATATATTTTACAGCTGCCATTTCATAGGTTTTCTGCCTCACAATAGTCTCTGCAGTTCTGACTGGGAAGTTGTTGCAAAAGCTCTTTGTTTTTAACTCTCCTATTGAAATAATACATATTAATTGCCTCATTCCTGAGTTTTTTGCTGTGGTGGAAAATTTAGGAAGTGAGTCAGGGGTGTCGTGGGTGAATAATGAAAGAGGGGACTTAGACGACACATTAGACAGACAGGCGCTGGGGGAAGGAGGTATAGCAGGGAGCTGCAGTACAAGGGTTATGGCAGGAGTGAGCAGCTGGAGTAGCAGGGCAGAGGTTGGGAGGCAGGAACAGCAAGGAGAGGAAGGCAGGTGGGGGTGGCGGGACAAAGGAGCCCCAGTGGAAAGGAGCTGACTGGGAGTGCACGCTCTGAGGAGAAAAAGTGGCTAAGTGGGGGGGAAGGGACCTTCACACTGGGGCAAACAAAAACCAATACCAGCACAAGGACATTGAATAATAATAGTGGGAACGTCCATTGCGCCTTTCATCTGCAGGGCTCAGAGTGGTTTGGGAGGGTGGGCCAGTCATAGTAATACTGCCATTTTAGAGATGGGGAAACTGAGGCACGAAATCCCTTATATGCACCATGCAGACAGTTATAGGCACTGTCTGGTCAGAACATAGGTCTCCTGACCAATGTTCCCTCTAATTTTTGACAGGCCATGTGCGCAAAAAGTTTCTTCTATGCACATTGTTGTGCTTCTGTGCAAATTTTTGTGTGTGCAGTGTTTCGCCCTGTGCGCAGGGTTTAGAATCTGTGTGCACGCGCACAGCTTAGAGGGAACAGTGCTCCTGACCTCCCCTTAGTAGACCACACTAATCCGTTTTCACGTTAAAAGCATTTTTTTCCTGTGGTCCCTTTGAGTTTGAATGAGGGGCTTTTTCCCTTTGGAGGTCTTTGGCTTTCTCAGGTGGAAAGCATCCCATAAAGGTGCCACGTTCTTATTTATTCTCCTCCGCTTGGTTCCACAGTGCAGCTCCCATTCTGCGTCTGTGATGGCATAGATACAATGGCATTGTCACACCTACAGCCCCATGGCTGCATTGTGGAGTTAAACAGCAGGGGAGCAGTGAGAAGCCCCATACTGTAAACACATGAAAGGTGAACAGATTGGAGTTCAAGCTTAGGACTGAACTATATCTGTGGACTGAATGCTTCCCATAGCAACAATGTCCCAGTTTAAAATAAGTCCAAAAAATGACTTAAAACCCCAGCCTGCTTCCACTGAAGTCAATGGCAAAATCCCCACTGGCTTCAGTGGGAGCAGAACCAGCCCCCTTGTGGATTGATTTATGACTAGCACATGCTGTACCACTTGAAAGCTGTATGTATTTATTTTTATTTCCATGGATGTTTTAACAATAAAGCAAATGCCTATAGATTTATGCCTATGAATTATAGTGCTCCTAATGAGAGGAAGAATTACCTGAGCAGTGTTTAGATGGTCCTCTGTTGCCAGCACAAATGCAATTGCTTGGTCATTGACCGGCTGAATATTACTGTTCACCCCATTGGTATTTCCATTAAAAATATTGCTAAATGTAACTCAACTTCTTTGGGGAAGGGGAACGCAATCTGTTTCTGCAATTACAGTTGCTAAGGAATTGGAATTGAAGTCATCGTCATATTACTGTAACTCATTACAGCTACTAATTGGACACTCATCTGACAAGCACCTTATTGCTTAACTGGGGGAAAAAAGACAATTAGGGAGAAAACAAAATTAAACAACTCCTTATGGCTACAGGTACTAGTGCATAATGTTTTGCATTGTTACCTACTTGGATATTATGAGGTATCAGATAAGCCTAGCCTTGGGCATTTGCATTTACAGCTCTACTGCATTAGGATGCTTGTAGAATAAACCCAGGACTAATTTTCAAAGGTCCTATGGATTCCCAACAATCACTGACTTCGCTGGGAGCGGCTGGTTCTCAGCCCCGCTGCAAGACAGGATCCAAATTGTTTGTGGCTATTGAAAATACTGTTACCCCTGCCCTCCCTGCACTGGTAGGGAAAAAATAATCTGTTGTTTTTCTGTAATTGATCAAGCACAAATATCCACCTCTACAGTTTTACAACTAATCACTCTACTTCTAGGGCACGTGTTCTGAGCTATGCGAGGCACAAGCAGCTGTCATTCCAATGGATATTAATTTATATTGTCTCATTCTAGTTCTCTGTGCACCGATACACAAAGGGAATGGGATGCCAGCAGGAGATGAAGACATCTGGTTGAAAGGCAGACAGTATCCACATTGGAGAGATTGCACCTGGACTTTCACTTTAAAATCACTGTAACCAGTTGCTTCCTGGATCTCTGCTTTGTTGCATGTATATTTTAGATTCCTCCCCTCCTCTATCAATCATTGAGAAATGAGATTCCAGGAAGGAGGAACTTCTGTGCAACATGTAAATGGAAGTCAGAATTTCAGGGTATTGTGTATTTGATCCAAATCGGGGTGCAGGGGGCAAGAGGGGGAAGGTGGTGGGAGTGGGGCTAGGAGAGGGATAGGAGAGTCTGTTATTTGTAATCCAGTAGGGTCCAGAAAATAAAAATGGCTCCTCAAAGGCAGAGAAATGCTTCAGTCTGCCTAGCTGCTGACTCATGACTCCAGAGAACTTCTGAGATAATAGAATCTTTGAAATGTAGGGCTGGAAGGGACTGCAAGAGATCATCTACAGAAAGGATATGGATACATTGGAGAGAGTCCAGCGGAGAGCAACAAAAATGATTAGGGGGCTGGAGCACATGACTTACAAGGAGAGGCTGAGGGAACTGGGCTTGCTTAGTCTGCAGAAGAGAAGAGTGAGGGGGGATTTGATAGCAGCCTTCAACTACCTGAAAGGGGGTTCCAAAGAGGATGGAGCCAGGCTGTTCTCAGTGGTGGCAGATGACAGCAGAAGAAGCAATAGTCTCAAGTTGCAGTGGGGGAGGTCTAGGTTGGATATTCGGAAAGGAGGGCGGTGAAGCACTGGAATGGGTTACCTAGGGAGGTGGTGGAATCTCCTTCCTTAGAGGTTTTTAAGGCCCGGCTTGACAAAGCCCTGGCTGGGATGATTTAGTTGGTTGGTCCTGCTTTGAGCAGGGGGTTGGACTAGATGAGGGTCTTGCTAAAATTGCTGAGGGTCTTGGCCGACCACTTAATGATCTTTCCAAATGTTGTTTGTACCGTTAGCTAACTATTGTAAAGCCCTTTGGATAAAAGGGCTATATAAAAAAACCTAAATAATAATTAACGTATTTTTGTTCTACAAATAAAAGCACACAGCTCATATTTTAATATCAGTAGTATCTCCCTGGCAGCTGCAGCCCTGGAGCTGGGGAAAGTCACCTTTTTCTCTGGCCACCGCAGCCCTGCATGTCCCAAATTCCCCCCGCCCCCTCTTCTCACCCCACTGCCCCCCCACCCACTTCCTATTTCCCCCACCTCACCCTACTGCCCCCTCCCACTTACCCCTTATTCCCCCCAAGACCACCACCTCACCTTACATGTGCATCTTCTCCAGGATCCAGGCACCTAATTAGTGGAGCCACACCTGCGCGTAATTAGGTGGGAGGCCCTTCATTCTCTCGTGTGCGGCCACCCAGGTGTGCACCTTAGAAGGAACTATCCGCGGATCACAGTTTGAGAACCTCTGATCTAGTCCATTCATCCATGCTGAGGCAGGACCAAATAAACCTAGGCCATCCCTATTTGTCTAACTTGTTCATAAACAGCTCCAAGGATGGAGATTCTACAACTTCCCTTGGTAACCTATTTTGGTACTTAACTATCCTTAGAGGTAAAATGTTTTTCTTACTATCTAACCTAAATCTCCCTTACAGCAGATTAAGCTGCTTACTTTTTGTCCTACCTTCTGTAGACGTGGAAAACTATTGATCACTGTCCTTTTTATAACTGCCCTTAACATATCTGAAGACTCCTATCAGGTCCCCCCTCAGTCTTCTTTTCTCAAGACTAAACATAACTAGTTTTTTTAACCTGTTCTCATAGGTCCGGTTTTCTAAACCTTTTATCATTCTTCTTGCTCTCCTCTGGACTCTCTCCAGTTTGTCATCTGTCATAAAGTACAGCACCCAGAACTGACGCAATACTCCAGCTGAGGCCTCACCAATGTTTAGTAGCTCAGATCAATTACCTCCTGCATCTTATGTAAACACATCCTAGGATGATATTAGTCTTTTTAGCAACTACATCACATCGTTGACTCATGTTCAATTTATGATCCACTATAACCTTCAGATCCTTTTCAATATTACCAGCACCTAGCCAGTTATTCCCCATTTTGTAGTTGTATTTGATTTTTCTTCCTAAGTGTAGTACTTTGCACTTGTCCTTATTGTATTTCATCTTGTTGATTTCAGACCAGTTCTCCAGTTTGTCCAGGTTGTTTTGAATTCTAGTCCTCCTAAATGCTTGTCACCCCTCACAGCAAATTTTATAAGCATATTCTCCACTTCATGACCCAAGTCATTAATGAAAATGTTGGCTAGTATTGGACCCGGGACTGCTGCTGACTGACCCCACTAGGTACACCCTCCCATTTTGACAGTACACCATTGATAACTACTCTTTGAGTACGGTCTTTTAACCAGTTGTGCATCCACCTTTTTAGTAATTTCATCTAGACTCCATTCCCCTAGTTTGCTCACGAGTATGTCATGTGGTACTGTGTCAAAAGCCTTACTAAAATCAAGATATATCATGTCTATTGCTTCCCCCCATCCACTAGGCCAGTAACCCCGCTAAAGAAAGAAATTAGATGGGTCTGGCATGATTTGTTCTTGACAAACCCATGTTGGCTATTTCTTATCACCCTGTTATCCTCTAGGTGCTTTCAAATTGATTGTTTAATAAGTTGTTCCTGTATCTTTCTGGGTACTGAAGTTAGGTTGACTGGTCTATAATTCCACAGGTCCTCTTTGTTCCCCTTTTTAAAGACAAAGTACTACATATGCCCTTCTCCAGTCCTCTGGGACCTCACCCATCCTCCAGGAGTTCTCAAAGAGAATCACTAATGGTTCTGAGATTGCTTCAGCTAGTTCCTTAAGTACCCTACGGTGAGTTTTGTCAGGCCCTGCCAACTTGAATACATCAACTTATCTAAATATTATTTAACTTGTTCCTTTCCTACTCTAGCTTGTGTTCCTTCCCCCTTGTTAATATTGTGTTAAGCATTTAGTCACAGTTTCTCTTTTCAGTGAAGACTGAAGCAAAATTTGCATTAAAAACCACCTCTGTTATTAGCTCTTCTTCCCCACCAAGTAGTTAATAGACACACTTTCCGTCATCTTTCTTTAGCTCCTAATGTATTTATAGAACCTCTTCCTCCTGCCTTTTAACTCATTTGGTGCCTTATTCTTTATTTTGTCCTATATGCTTGTGCTAGTCTTTTGTACTCCTCCATATTTCCACTTTTTGTAGGATTCTTTTTTGATTTTCAGATCATTAAAGAACTCCTGATACAGCTATATTGGCCTTTACTATTCTTCCTCTCTTTCCTTCACATCTGAATAACTTGCAGATGTGCCTTAAATATTGTCTCCGTGAGAAACTGCCAGCTCTACTGAACTCCATTATCCCTTAGGTAGGATCCCATGGGAAGAAAATCTACCACTTTTCTGAGTTTGTTAAAGTCTGCTTTTTTTGAAGTCCATTTGTCCTTATTCTGCTGCTCTCCTGCCTTCCTCTCTATAGAATTATGAGGCCTGGAACTAACCCCGTACAAACCCATCCATCGTGATTTCCAGAGAGAAAAAGGAGAAGGAAAGACTTGTCCGTTGTCACTCTGTAAACTCCATGTCCACATCCCACCACTCCAAGGAAAGGAACAGCCAAAGGCACAAGCTTGTGAGTCACTGATGTCTTTTGCTCGTTATTCAACAAAAACAACATGAAGACCCAACACAGAAACAGCTGGTTCCCAAATAACCATGTTTACAAAATATATAAAAACATACAAGGCCTACCTACCTAGAGCTGGGACCAGTTTCTGGTGGCTTCTAAAACCTAGAACACAATGAGTGCCACTAGAGGGCTCACAAATTATTTAAAGAAACATTAACTTAGTCTATACTCTGTGGCCAGATTGCCTGTGTGTGACTTTAAGCAAGCCTCTCAGCTTTCCTTAGCTGGAAAAATGGGGATAATGCTTATGCCCCTCACGGGGCGTTGTACTGAATGAATGCATTGTGTTAGGGAGCTCTTGCTACTGGAAGTGTCATCTGTCCAATGAGACACACAATTAAGCTCCTGACTATTTGTGGTTATTAAAGATCCCAGGGCACATTTCATAAGAGCAGAGATGTTAGTTCCCGTGTGCCAGCCATATTCCAGCTTGGGTCACATTACATTCTGTCTACCAGTTTTAAGTGGATTCTGTGTTTTTTCACTTCTTGTCATGAACCGTTGTATTGTGTTGATGTGCACTGTTAAATATCTGCCATGTTTCACCCCAGAGGCTGCTGCATCTTATCATCATTTATGATTTGTATTATGGTAGTACCTGGGCCCTCCAATCCAGGATCAGAGCCCTAGCGTGCTAGGCACCGTGTAAACATCTAACAAAGAGACACTCCATGCCACCGAAGATCTTACAATCTAAGTAAAGAAATGGCGTCAGCAATCCTTCTGTACAGTTTTGTTAGAGTTGTTAAGTACTTTGAGATGAAATGCACTGACTGTATAAATGTAAGATGCTGTTATTCTGATTTCTCTACCACAATTTTTCAAGACTCAAATTGGGAATACATTTTGCTGCTTTGAGGCACAAACTTCTTATATCTGAGCTATCAGTGTTTCCTTTGCCAAATCTAAATCCCTTGCTGCTTCCACATCATTTGCCTGACTCCTCACTGCCTTGTATCTAGTGAAGTCAGTTGGACTGTGCCAAGTGGATGTAAAATGCTACTACTGGGGTGAGTGGAGAATTTGGATGTGGTGGGGGTGTTTTTTTGCCTGCTTTGCACTCATATAAAATGATAGCAGAGATGCAGGGCAGATGGGAATTGGGCCCTCTGCTTTTGAGGATAAATAACAATTCATTCTGTATTTCCTCTTTTCAGAGCTTACAGTTGCTGAGGAGATGACACAACACTCTCTTTCTTTTTATCTCCCTCTTCAATTTTTTCTGGTTCTTGGAGAATTTAGAGAGCAGATTTCCCAGGGCTGGTTGTTGGAGTTACGCTATTATAAACAGTAAACAACCAACACAGGCCGTACAAGGGCCACGTGAAGTGTGAGCAATTCCCCCATGATCTATTAGAAATATTGTAATTGGGGCAGAAACCATGCTTTTAGTGCCTGTTCTGCCTCTATGCAGAAGTCACTGCTGAGAATGGTTAAGGATTAATGGCTGCTGATGTTGCTGTGCTAGACAATTCTGACTGACTAACCCTACTGAAAATATATAATTCCTTGAATGTAACCTAGGAAAGCAATGCAGTAGGCCGGTCTAGTCCAAATGGGCATTGTTGTAGGGCCCTCCCCCGCCCACCACCACTTTTTTATGTACAGAGATGATATTGAGCAGGGACAGGCTGTACCTAGAAGTCTTCTCTCTCTTTTTCCTTTTTGTGGCTAGACACAGCTCCCCAACCGGGGATTCCTCTGGGATTGGCCAAAGTTCAGAGTATCCTCTAACTAGGATCAGGCTCGCAAGAGAAACGGTTTTCAGTCACACTATTAACCACAGACCCATAGATCTCAGTCTGATTTAATATCTCAAAGCTGAGACAGCAGAACACCAAATCCTCTCTTCCCCTATCATTAGGGCCCTACCAAATTCACAGCCATGAAAAATGCGTCACAGGCCATGAAATCTCGTGTCCTACTGTGAAATATGGTCTTTTGTGTGCTTTTACCCTTTATTATACAGATTTCACTGGGAAGACCAGAGTTTCTCAAACTGGGGGTCCTGACCCAAAAGGGAGTTGCAGGGGGGTGTCACAAGGTTATTTTAAGGGCATTACAGTATTGCCACCCTTTACTTCTGCGCTGCCTTCAGAGCTGCGTGGCTGGAGAGTGGCGGCTGTTGGCCGGCAGCACCCTGCCAGCAGCAGCGCAGAAGTAAGGGTGACAATACCACACCATGCCACCCTTCTGCGCTGCTGCTGGCAGCGGCTCTGCCTTCAGAGCTGGGTGCCTGGTCAGCAGCCGCCGATCTCCGGCTGCCCAGCTGTGATGGCAGCGCCCCCACCAGCAGCAGCGCAGAAGTAAGGGTAGCAGCACCGCAAACCACCCCCCCCAAATAACCTTGTGAACTCCCGTCAACTCCTTTTTATGGCTCAGGACCCCTAGAATTACAACACCATGAAATTTCAGGTTTAAATAGCTGAAATAATGAAATTTGCAATTTTTCAAATCCTATGACCGTGAAATTGACCAAAATGGACCATGAATTTGGTAGGGCCCTACCTGTTTTCACCAGATCCCCTGTTCCATCACCCGCCTCCTGGGTCACCCTCTCCCTCAGTTAAGAAATATCTTGAAAAGTCACGAGACGCACCAAAGAGCATTTTAGGGCGTGAAGACTTTGGACAGGGACACTCTATCCACTGTACCGTGCCAAGTACCGTAGAACCTCAGCGTTACAAACACCAGAGTTACGAATTAAGCAGTCAACCACACACCTCATTTGGAACCGGCAGTACGTAACCAGGCAGCAGTACGTAACCAGGCAGCAGTAGACACAGAAACAACAACAGCAGCAAACAAATACAGCACAGTACTGTCTTAAATGTAAACTACAAAAAAAATAAAGGGAAAGCAGCATTTTTCTTCTGTATAGTACAGTTTCAAAGCTGTATTAAGTCAATGTTCAGTTGTAAACTTTTGAAAGAACCACCATAATGTTTTGTTCAGAGTTACGAACGTTTCAGAGTTACAAACAACCTCCGTTTCCCGAGGTGTTCATAACTCTGAGGTTCTGCTGTACTCTGAAAATGGTCACTAGGGCTTGGTCTACTCTAGAAAATTAGGTCAGCTTAACTATGTCACTCAGGGGCATGAAAAATTCACATCCCTGAATGACATAGTTAAGCTAACCTAAGTCTCTATGTAAACAGTGCGAGGTTGATGGAAGCTTTCTTCCACTGACCTTGCTACCACCTGTTGGGGAGGTGGATTACCTACCTACACTGATGTGAGGCTCTGTTGTCCATTTGCCAGCACATGCAGCAGCATCATTCCCAAGCAACTGAATGGTTCAGATTATTTCTGACAGCCAGAGGGGAGATCAAATACGTTTACCTTTTCTCTTCCCTGAATGTGCGTCAGCAGGATAGTGCAAGTAGCAATGGCTGAAAACATTCACCGGCTCCTGTGCTCCTACGCGAGACCAGAAAATGAAACTGACTAAAAAACAATTGCAAACAAAAATGACATTGTAATGGCTTATTCTGCATCTCATCCAAGCCAAGAGCAAAAAGCTGCATTTCAGTTAAACTGTAGCTACTGCATCTGTTCTGCAATTCATCCGAGCTGAGAGTTCTTCAGAAAGCAAACACCCAGAATAAGAAGTGAAGACTGGAGTTGATTTTTAATATATGTTTTCAGATTTAATTATCTAAACTGTTAGACATAACCTAGACAAGACCTTCAGGTTTGTCTACATGGGAAAATTTACTGGCACTACTAGCTCAGTATAATTATACCACTATAACTCCCCATGTGAACACTCTTATTCAGAAGAACGGTGACCTTTTTTTTGGTTTAGCTGAATTTGCCTTGGAGTGTCGGTGCATTTTTCCACGTAGTTTGCCCACTTGTATTCCAGGTGTACTAATGTTTACTTCTCTTACAAGAGTGTGTGAGGTTTAATTAATTAATTTACATTTTAAAAATGCTTTGAGATCCTCAGATGAGCAGCACTTGAAGTGTCAAGCATTGTTACTACTTTCAGATAGCATGATACCATGGGCCAAATACAGTTACATGAAGGGTCGCCTTTGCAGTTTATTGTAGTGCAGTCCAATGGAATACATATGTGAGCCCTAATCCTTCAAACCTTGACACACACGAGTAATCCCTTGGAGCAAGATGGGACTACTCCTATGTATAAAGTTACTCATGAATAGGTATTTACAGCAGGAAGGCTTTGGTTGTTAGCTGCTGCAGACCACTGAAAGATGCAAAATGCTATCAACAGCAGCCAAATGATATCCTTTCCCAGTGAAGTGCTTACACAGGATAATTATTACCCTTATACAAATGAAGAGGAGGGTGATACTAATCCATCAAAATGCAAGCACTGCAGCAGAGGCCTCCCCAAAACAATTGGCAAGTCTGCTGCGCGAGGCGAAAGAGTCGTTTGAAATGTCCCGCTGAAAAAAGGATTCTCACCAGACTGAGCCGATATTATAGCCCTGCGGGGACCCCTTCTCTGGGACGCTTGTTTTTCTAATAGACACAAGAACAGAGAGATCCAAAAAAGAAGGAAAACACCAGACTGCCTGTTACTGTGAACAGACGACTGAAGCGCCGCGAGAGGTGGCATTGGAAGATGCTCTCATTACTTGCCCTTTGCCGCCTTTGCTCATCCACAATCTGTTACCAAATTAGAATCAAACTTCGCCTGGCACTATGAAGTCTCTCTGTTTGACGGTCTGCTCTAAGGATAATGAGCGGCTGAAAGGGCCCCTTTTGCTCTGGCTTGTTTGCAGGGAGACCCAGATGAGCACACTTCAGAAACACAAGGCACTCTGTGATGCCCTGTGTGCGGGGGGCGGGGGGGGGGGGGAGATGGGGGAAGGAGGGGGGGCAAAGAACAGAGTCCCACCCTGACGGTGTTTGCCTGCAGCAGCGGATTAGAAGGGAGCTCACGGAGACCAGTGAGGGGGCTGGAAGGAAGGAACTTTGCAGGGAGGCTGAATGGGCAGCTGCTGGAACCCCATGCCGGTGGCAGTGAGGGATTTCAAAGAGGCAGAGCGGAGAGGCTGGTAGGTGGGAGAGAGACACATTCCAACTCTCCCCAGTGGGAATCTTGCTGTTGCCATCAGTTTTCGGAGCCTGCATAATTAAGAGTGGCTGATCAAAGTTTCTAAGAGACAGCGCACTTCTCTTTCCTGCTCTGTCACAGCGGCCACTTCCCATTCAAAGGGCAGGCCAGGAGCTAGTCTCCCTTTGTGTGCAAGGCCCTGCTCAAAGACCATGTTTTCCTGGTAATCAGATGTGTTTATTGTTGTGGAAATCTTGCTCTCCCTGAACTGGCTGAGTGGACTCAGCTTCCTGGCTTTGTCTGGGTTCAGCTGACTGGAACCCACCGCTCCTTCAGCTGCACCTCCCATACATACCTGGACCTCCCCCACCACATTGGCTTTTTGTACCTCTAGACAAGACTGGGGAACCTGGCATCAGTCATTCTTGATCAGCCGATGTGCTTTGCTTTAGCACATGCAGGGAGGATTTCACTGGGGATCAAGGCTGGTTGAAAGAAGGTTCGTTAGTAACAAGGTCCATGTATCACCATCTTCCATGAGAAGGACAAACCGCAGAGTCCAAGCAGTGTTTAGTATTAGGTGGAGGTGATGTGCTTCTGGAATTGATCCCAGATGAAGGAAAAGGACGAACTCACTCAGTTACTCTAGCACTGTTAGTTCTCCAGCACCTCCCATTCAGCAGAAACCAGACTGATGATCCACAAACCTGTCCAGCGAGAGACTGGTGGTGGCGGCAGCTCAGGCGTTTGGTTAATAAGCCGAGTGTCTGGGGGCGTGATTCTCCAAAGCGTCACACTGGTGAGAGACTCCAGTGCAACCCAGCAGTGAGGAGACTGACACTGGGGCTTTATCCAGAGCTCACCTGAGCCTCTGTGCAAAATCAACACTGGGCTGGAAACCTCCTGGGAACTGAGTCCCAGGACTCCTTCCGTCCAACCAGGGCAGAAATCCCACGAGTTTGGCTTCTCTCCCGCTCCGCCAGCGCGCGGCCTCTCTGTAGGTCCATTCAGTATTCATAACCCAGCGGCAGGGTGCGAGGCTCTTCCTGCCACCTCTTGCTCTTCTCCCTCTGGAGGGCAGGATGT
Source organism: Macrochelys suwanniensis (assembly GCA_033296515.1). Taxonomy (NCBI): domain Eukaryota; kingdom Metazoa; phylum Chordata; order Testudines; family Chelydridae; genus Macrochelys; species Macrochelys suwanniensis. The sequence goes on along the minus strand of CM065784.1, from coordinate 61,093,850 downwards.
TTGCTGAGTTCCAGTCCTCCTACCCGCTGGGTGAAGGCAGCGACACTTCCCTGATGCCCTAGGGAAGGGCGTGTGTGCGTGAGAACAAGGAAGGCAAGGTTTCCCATTGCCAGCAACTGGCTCTGATTTTAATAAACACCCTTTCTGCAAACTCTTCCTTGTTTTCCCTTCTCCTACCTGCTGCGATTTAACAGGTCACTGGGGTGAGGAGTGGGATAGTTTTTTCTTTTGGTCTGGGACAATCTGAGATTACGGTAGTAAACAAGGACCCACTCTACACTGGCAAACTTGTGAAAGTCTCCCACCGTCACCTGGTCCAGCTCCACTAGGGACAGCAATGGTAAGAGCGCTGGCCAGGCTGCTGACATTTTTAATCACTGTGTGTCAGCTAACATGGTGGGGTAAGAACCCATCACCACAAGTAGCTGGCCACTATCAGTGCTGTCCCATAGTGGCTCTGCGTGCCAACAGTGTGGATGAGGATGGGAGATTGTCAGAAACCTTATACATGCATCACTCTTTAGCCCCAGAAATGTTTACTTATCTGGGTTGGGTCAGCCAGAGACCTACAGCTGCAAGGCTCTGATGCTGAATGGTCTAGTTTCATTTCTTGGAACTCCAGTTTTCTGGAGTTTTATTTTCCAGCTAATCTTTCAAAAAAAAAAAAAAAAAAAAAGAATAATCACAGAACAAGCACATATTTTCTTGAGATCCCATATCCTGTTAGGAAGAGAAATATCCTGGTTGAACACCAGCCTGAAATGTTGTGGGTGTTTTTTTGTCTTGTTATTTTCCTGTGTTTACTCTCCCACAGTGTGACACTAGTAATCAGATGATGAGGACAAGCTGAAACATCTTCATTTGCGAGCGCTCCCCGAAGGAGATGATGTGAACAGTGCCCACACCTGGCATGGCCATCAGATAGCACCGTCCTCTCAAAAACAGTCACAAATGTGCATGACACAAAACACATGCACCGAGGCAAAGGCACACCCACTTTACATATGCTTGACTCACTCCATATAGACAACCCCAGGATCAGAATAGCCAGCCAGGCAAATACAGGAGGGCCTTAGCGCACAGACAATTTTACACTCAGTAGGGGATTTAATATTTGGTAGCCTGTAGCTTAATTAACATGTCAGGAATCTGTCTGCCTCCAAACAGATTCCAAAAATGTGGCTGTCTGTTCTTGGCTTGTATTGGGGCTATGTCATGTTTTCACCCTGCAATGCTTTCCATTTTGTGAGCCCGGACCTTACAGCACTATGGGAGATGCAGGGGAAGGACGAGCTATAGGTCAAGCAAAGCACTGCTTGTTGGTGAGGTTGCTTTGGATGTATTTTTAAACAAAAGGGTTAAGAAATTAATGTGGCCAAATAGGTTACTTGGCAGCGAGAGGATTAATGTGAATGTCCTGGTTACACGAAGTGTTTCCAACTGTGGAATAATATCCAGCAGGACTTGGAGAGCCCCCTACTCACATCCTCAGCCCCTGCCTCCCTCCCCCATCTCTCTGCAAAGCCCACATCCGTCCCTGTCTGAGCAGTGTCATTACGAGTCCGGGATAAACACCCCAGCCAAATACAGCATGATTTCCCATTCTCTCCCTCCCGCTGGCACAGCGCAGGGCACACTGTTGGCACAAAATGAATACTAACAATTAAAGGTCCACAAAGCTGCTGCATGACAGAGTTTGGTCTCCTTTAAATAGATGTGCTTGATTTTTAATAGACGTGGCTCTGTTCTGAGGCAGAAGCCGGGATTCTCGTGGCCTCACACCAAAGGGATCCTCAGCTCCATTGTTGGCTTTGCCACTGACCAGGCTTGGTGCCGACGGGCAAGTCCCTCCGGCTTTCAAAGGGAGTCTCTGATGCTGAGTGCTTAGCCTGAGACACTTTGGGCCTGTTTTTTCAGCAGTGCTGAGTACCCACAACTCTGGGTGAAGTTTGTGGGGACTCAGCACCTCTGACAAATCAGGCCCAAGTTGTTTCAGAGTTGGCCCCCCAGAACTGAGGCACTCCATATCAGAGTCCACTTTGGGAAATATTGGCATTAATCCCTCAGCCCACCAATTTCCTTGTCTGTAAAATGGACATGGCATCTCCCTCCTCACAGGCAGGGCCGGCCCACAACATTTTGGCACCTGAGGCGGGGAGCTCAAATGACGCCCCCATACCACCTCGCTGGGCCAAAACATTGAAAGGTCTCAATTCTGCCTTCTTCCTGTTCTACTCCTCTCATGGTACTGCTCTGCTACCTAGCCCAATAAAGGAGAACTAACAACTTAAAATGCCTTGTTCAAAAATTTTAAGTAACACTTAACTTTCAAACGCCTGAACAGCAAATGTAACTTTTCTTGTCTGCATAGTAAACACTGGCCTTTTTATCTGTTTGAATAATCAAAGTGGTGCGTTCTGTGCCTTTTTGGTTGCAAAGATTTGAACTGCTTCCTGAAGGTCCACAGTCTGGGCAAACTCATGCTCTGTTGAGGTGGTTGCAAGGCTGACCAGCCTCTCCTGTGTCATTGTGGAGCGCAGATGTGTTTTTATTAACTTCAGCTTGGAGAAGCTGCATTCTCCACTCAGTAGCGTAGCCGGGGGGGAGCAGCCGCTCCCCCACTGAGCAGAAGTGGCGCCTTTTTTTGCTTCTGGCTCCTTTTTTTGCTCCGACGCTTTTTGCTCCTGCGCTGCAGCCAGAGCGGAGCATTTTTTTTTGCTTCCGGCACCTTTCTTTAGCTCCGCTCCCCCTGTGCTCTAAACCTGGCTACGCCACTGTCTCCACTGGCAACTGTTACAGGAAGTGTTAGAAGTATGCACAGAGCAACAAAAGCATTTGGAAAAAGGGTGGTCATCTGATTTGCGCACATATATTCCAGAACAGCCTTTGGAGTTGATCCTGCTGAAATGTATCTTGAAAGGGCTTTCAGTTCATCACCTAAATCACTCGCATCAATATCGTGCATGTCATCATGTGTCAACACTGTCTCTAGTGCCCTGCATTGCTGGTGTAGGTCTTCTTCAGGTATAGTGAGGAGTTTTGGAATATCATACAAATATACTGCTGTGTTTCTTGAGCTGCATGAAACACTTTTCAACTGACTGTCTAGCACAATCTAGCACCTGGTTCAAGAATTCAACTTTGAATTGTTGTTTGGGGTCTCTTATGGGATTATCCCATGCCTTGTAATCAAAAAGTCGTCTTCTTCTTCGGAGACTCTTGTATTCTTGAATGGGTGGGAAAATAGCTTCAGTGTAAAGTTCCTCTGCCAACTTCTTGCACTCTTCAGAATGTTTTGAAATCCCTCATCTGACCAGTAAAACTGTAGGTATGACTTTGCTTTGTCCAGTTGTTTCATTGCTCCAGCTATATCAAGGTCAACCCCTTGGTGTCTCTTGCTTACAACATTTATTTCAAACAGGATGTCATGCCACAACACTAAGCCACAGAGAAATTTGAAGTTATGTATGTTTCTGGTGATTCCATTTCCCTCTGCCACTGTTCTCCCATGAACAGTTCCTGTCATAGCATTATCCTCCATACTATGGCATCATCTATCTTCCTAATTTGGTGTTTGACAGGCTTTATCACCTCCACTTGACTTTCCCATCATGTGACACTCAGTGGTTTCAGTGTCAGAGAGGATGTTCCCAGATGTTGCTTCAAAATTTGCCATCGATGAGTTGATGCAGAGAAAAATACATAGATGCTTTGAATTACATTAAAAAATTCAGCAGCCTCACTAGAAGCTGATGCTGCATCACTGACCACCAAGTTCAATGAATGAGAACTGCATGGGACAAAAAAAGCTCGAGGGTTTAACTCTCGGATCTGTGTCTGCACGCCTCTGTTCTTTCCTCTCATGTTGGCACCATTATCGTAGCCCTGGCCTCTCATGTCAGCTATCGCAATTCCTGTATCTTCCAGCTTTTTAAGAAGCACATTTGTCATACTAGCTCCTGTAGTATCATCAACGTCAATACATTCTAGAAGATGCTCTCTGGCAGTCACCATTGCAGGGACATTTTCACTAGGTTCTATTGTTGTTATGAAATACACCATTCAAGTCATTTGTTCCATATGGCTGATGTCAGGTGTGCAGTCCAGAATAATAGAGTAATATCTTGCTGACTTCAGATCTGCCACAATCTTCTGTTTGACTTTTGTTGCCAGTAACTGAATGATCTCATTTTGAATTGTTTTTCCAGGGTAGTGGTGTGTGTACATTTCTTGGGTGGTGACTCTTCTTAGATGCTCCTGGAGTACAGCATCAAACTCAGCCATCAGCTCCACAATTTTAAGGAAGTTTCCATCGTTTGGCACATACAGCTGATCTGAAGTGCCACGCAGTGCTAGGTTTTGGATAGCAAGCATTCTCACAAAGGCAATGAGCCTTTTCAGAACATTTTGCCAGTAAAGAGACTCTGATGCAATCTTCTCTTGATGCTGATCATTTATGGTGGCCTTTAACCTTAGTCTCATCTCAAGCTCGTTCCACCTATGGAATGCTCTCTGGTGATTTGCTGCCTTCTCATGGCATGCCAGATTTCTAGCCAGATCTTTCCAGTCCTTTGTTCCTGTAGAATCCAATGTGGCTGGAACATTAGACTGGAAGAGTTTGCAACAAAAGCAGTATGCAGCATTCTGGGTTTTTGAGTACATAAGCCATGGTCTCTCCACTCTGTCACCATTGGGGATTTCACGCCAGTAATGTGTTGGATGGAAACTTCTATTTTCATTGTCTTTGGGGAACATGAAGTTTTTCACTTGCTGTGGACCATGCAGTACAAGGAAGTCCCTCTGGCTACTGCTCAAGTGGGTCCACAGTCCTGGATCATCTAGACTTAAGGAACTAAACTCAGCAGCAGCTACTTCTTGCGCGTCCACCACACTCTTCTCTGATCTACACTTTTCTTCAGGAATGTGCATGGTTACATCCATTTGAGATGGAGATATGGATGCTGCAGTAGCTGCCAGGTCACCTGCACTCTGACTAACTGGAAGATCAGGCATCTTCTCACCACTCACATCCTCACGGGGGCCGGAAGTCTCACCGTGAACATTTGTGTCTATGTATCTCAGGAGAGCTCCTTCCTGCTTCGATAGAAAAGCTTCCTTTGCTTTCTTTCTTTTTCTGAATGCTGCCCCAGAGGGGCATTTTCTTCTTTCACTCATGACTGCTGTTCTGTGCCAGCTATGGTGGCTCTCAACACTCAATTGAAGGGGACAAATAAGCAGGCTGGTAGCAGGGCCTGAGTGAGGGAAGATATCAGCGTCTTAAGGGCCTAACTGGCTCCTACTACTTCAGTTGATTGCCTGTTCTCCTCAAGTGGGTTCAGGAAGCAGCAGAAAACAGGAAGCTCCCTGAGAGGCTGGTGTTAATCAGTCCAGGCTCCTGGGGGTGCTAGAGAGGTACATAAGAGGCTCCTCCTCCTCTCTCTCCCTGCAGCTCCTGCTGCTTTCTGTTATTCCCTCTCACCTTTTCTCCTGCCTGCCTGTTATGTCTCTTGTGCCATCCTTCCTCCAGCACAGCACTCCACCATCTCTGGGCACCTAGACCAGAGAGAATCCATATGCACCAGCAGCAGACACAATTTTCTACACTCTGGGTCCTAGTGGCACCCCCTCTTCCCCCCACAGTCTGGCACCTGAGGTGGTCACCTCAGTTCGCTTCATGGTAAGGCCAGCCCTGCTTACAGGGGTTTTTTGAGGCTTAAAAGCCTGATCCCCATTGAGGTGATGGCTGCCATTTTGGCTGACACCAGGAATTTCTAGAGCTAAACACGAGTTTGTACAGAATCTGGGGGCTGTACCTGGCTCACATCCCTGGGGACCGAGCACAGAGTGGGGACATCGTGTAACACACTGGCCAGCGAGTCACACAAATCCCACTGGAGTCAGTGGAAAGACTCCTATTGTCTTCCGTGGGCTTTGGATCAGGGCCTAATTCATCAGCGCTGTAAAGCCGCTCAGATCCCAGAACAAAAGGCGCAATGAATACGCAAATCCTTCATTTTGTATTTGGACGTAGCAGTTCTGATTTACAAACAACAACAGAGAAGTACAGGAGCACTGAGAACGAAAGGCGGGTTTATTAACCGAGGAGCTCAGCACCTTGCAATCATTCCTCCTTGGAAGGCATAGGGCTGGATACTCCATTGCCCTGTGCCCTGCATTGTCATTTATCCCAGTGCCACTGGGTGTAAAATGGTACCAAATCAGAGTGGTGGAATTTCACACTCGTGGCTCATGGACGTCAGTGATGGCATGAGATGCACGGCAAGGGGGATTCGGGCCTATGAGTTACGAGGGTATAGACAGTAGTGAACCTGCAAAGCACACAGGTTATTAACTGGCCTGCAGGATCTGGATCCATGTCAAGCTGTCCATTATTCAGAGGCCTTCCTAATTATACTAATTAAAAATGCAGCATGTCTATCAAGCCAGCCAGCTCAAAGCAGTAACAGATTGGGGGCCCTATTACTCAGCCAAACGCCAGGTCTTCATTGAACAAGAAAATTGCGGCATCACTAGGCTACCATGGAGTAATTAAAAAAAACAACCACGCCCCCACAGAAATTTACACAAATCCTTTAGCCAAACCTTCTGGGATAGAACTAGAGACAAGATCAGTTCGTTTCTCTTGCAATTGTGACCCATTGCAAATAATCCAGATTTTATTCCAAATTGCAAACCAGAGAGCCTCAAAGATTGCGAGAGCCACGCTGTACACAAGGTTGGCCAGCTATTCTCAAAAGAAACTTTTCTAACTAACTTTAACTGGCCCACTCTCCCCTGGTACAAGTATGTTCAAGTTAGACATTATGTTTCTCGACTTTCTAGAAAACCTGTTTTATACAGAAACCTAACTTAATACAAGCGATGATGTTTGGTCAACTAGGAAACAAAAGAATTATAACAATTTCTATCAATCTTTGCAGACAGCTTTTCTAACAAAAAAGTGACCATTTATGACATGCTGGATAAACAAATTACCCCAGAGGAACGGGATTTGATCCAGAAAAGAGGACCAGCAACCACAGTCTGTAGCCCAAGAAAAGAAAATTTCTTTAAGATGCTGTTTAATGGTACCTCGCAACTGTCAGGTTGAAAAATACAAAGAGATTGAATGGGTATAAACGTAGCAAAAATCGTGTGAAATATTTTATGCATATATGGTGGACATGTCCAGTCATTCAAGAGTCTGGAGATACAATTTGTAACCAAACATCACAAATTGTTGGATCTTTATTACCAAATGAGCCTTTGGTAATCTTCCTGGGACTTCCTAGTGGAAATGGTCACACAAAAGGGAATGAAGAATTCATCTCTCATCTGCTAGTAGCTGCTTGACTTTTGGTAGCCTCCCATTGGAAAAAGAAAAATAGCCCAACCATTGAGGAATGGTTCACAGAAATAGGGGAGGTCGTGGTTATGGAAAAATTAACACACCAGTTAGGGTGACCAGACAGCAAATGTGAACAATCAGGACAGGGGGTGGGGGGTAATAGGAGCCCATATACGAAAAAGACCCCAAAATTGGGACTGTCTATATAAAATTGGGACATCTGGTCACCCTAACACCAATTATGTACCCAGCAAAACAGAGAGGACAGGTAAATACTTAGATATTTGGTTACCTTTTATTCAGTACTCACACAAAGTATATTTACCTGCAAGAAAGCCAGCACACCTGCCAGTTTTTTTGAATATTAACATTTGATAAACATACCTGGTCTGTTAAGAATGTGCATGTAGAGGTTTCAGTCAATTAATAAAATCACTAGAAATGAGATATTATAGGTGTTGCAATGATGCTCACTCTGTAATATGGTGACACCCTATTAAGCACAAAGATCCGCTGACTATATTCCTATGTAATGTCTCTTTAAACAAAAGCTCACTGTTGTAATGATTGTTTTGTTTCTGAGATTTACATGGGAAGGATTTGTAAACTTGCTAAAACTTCCGAAATAAATAGTTAAAAAAATGCAGCAGGTGACTGACCTCCCCCGCCATCATCTCATGTAATCAAAACAGATGTGATCTCAGAGATTATGGCTTCATCTTCACATCTAGCAGTGACCTGCAGAGCGAGAGAGTGCAAGCCCACAGTGACCCATTCTCTAATATTCTGCATCTAGGACAGTAGCGTAGGCAAGTCTGGAGCACAGGGGGAGCGGCGCTATAAAAAGGCGCCTCCCCAGGCTCCCCCTGTACTCACCCGGCGGCACCTCCGGCAGTGCTCTGGGTCTTCGGCGGCACTTCGGCGATGGATCCTCACTTGCTCCGGGTCTTCGGTGGTACCCGCCGCCGAAATGACGCCAAAGACCCGGAGCGCCGCTGGGTGAGTGCAAGAAGCGGTGCTTAAAAAGAAGCGGCTCTGCTTCTGCTCACAGGGGGAGCGGCCGCTCCCCCTGCTCCCCCCCTGGCTAGGCTACTGATCTAGGATACAAAACGGCAGCTGGATTAGCACGGGGTGGGGTCATGGCGATCTGTGCCTCCATTTAAAGGCCTGACACAGGTATAAAGCCACCTTTATATGCCCTATCCAGGGAAGTGAGGGAACTGTTCAGCCCCCCCACCCCCTGCTGTATAGTAGAGCAGCCTCAGGGCTGCACTGACTATAATAGCCCCACAGGGGCTGCCTGCCAGGTGAGACTAGCTGGAGTGCACTGCAGTCCAGCCTTGCTCTCTTCCTCCTCGTCCATGCTATGCCTGGCAAGAGAGTCAAGCACCAAGCCACTGGCAGCCCTATGCTACCTGGGGAATGTCCCCAAGCAGGGATGGTGGTGAGATCTGTTGCCCGTGAGGCCCATTGACATGACTCAAGCAGTGTACATGAGCCATCCCACAAGAGAGAGTCAGGCCCTGCTTGTGGAACATGCGTGTCCCTTACCTCCATTTGGTGCTCAGTGGAAGTGCAGGGGACTGCACAGCATGGGGAAAGTCTGCTTCATCTTTACATCTTCCAGTTGGCTTTTGCTGCTAAACACCCCCGCCCCTCCCGCCATGCACTGGGTGTGTAATCACACTCATTTGCACACCACTCAATACCAAATCAGTGCACTGTGCACCATTTTGCCAGATCCCCAGACATGCATCTTACATCCCTGAACTGAGTTCATTGTGTCTTGAAGAAAATTGCTGGGACAAGCCAACTAGATTTGGGGCCAACAGGGGCAAATATGCAGAGAGACATATTTCCCCTTTTATTTTCAAGCCACCTTTTCAAACCTGTTCTTTTGTATGCACAGAAAAACACTGACATACCCAGTCTCTTAAAACATGAGCTTGCTGTTTTTAAAATATAGGCTGCAATTTATAGCAGTGGTTTGTGGGGTATTTTTCTTTTGTTTTGTTTTTATTTTACCCTGGATTCAAGGATGTGATGCATGAAAAACTCCAATTTAGCAGAGCCGCTCTTAGATTAAATCACACAGCATAGGTAAGGTCTGGCAGACTAGCAGACAGCTCATACTAATAGGACCAAGAATTCGGAGAAGAATGGGGTAGATTTTAATGTAAGTTTACGTTTCTTCTAATGAATTTTAATGGCAGCTTTCACTACTGCTTCTATGATTCATAGAAAATTAAAATCCTACCTTGAAACTTATATGACAATGCAGTTAACATCTTGCAGTTTCTGGCATTATCTCTGAGAACCTTTCAGTCCCATTTCTATGGTGCATTGTTTTCCTCACAAAACATATTTTAAATATAAAACATTGAATGTTCATTGCTTCTTTATAGCATTTTTATTCATTACCTGCTGGAGGCAAAGGGCATGGGTTTTATATAGAATTCTCAATTGAATGTCTTATTTTGCAGTTTTACTCCACTGTACATGTTTCCCAAGATATTATTTTCTTTCAGATGCAGATGTTCTTCTGGAAAAGTGATGCAAGGCAGTTTCCACTTAGAGCCCCTCTGTGCTAGGTTTTCTGCTGTGAGCACTGCCAGCATTGACTTTTTGGGCGGATGGCTTATCAAGTACCTTTTCAGGCCCATTCAAAAGTTATTTCCCTCTTAAACACTGTGATCACACCGTTGTTCCCAGGAGCTGCTTGGGGATATTTAGACAGGGCGGAGATCATGAAGCTTAGTCTCACCTTAAATCATACGGACTCACATGTAAGAGAGAAGGAACTTATGAGATACCAATCAGCCGCTTGGTTCCAATTTGACCCACAACCAGCTGATACAAGTTATATTCAGCATTGTCTCTGTCTACAGTGACTACTCAGTGACAGTCCATGTTGTGTTAGTTAACACCATTCCGCGAGCATGTGTCCTGACTCAGTGTAATTACGTGGTGAAGAGAAGCACTTCATTTTGGTAAAAGGAACTATCCCTCCCAGCCAAATTCCTTTATTACCTGTTGCTTAGCGCTAGCTGGTAGCTAGCTTGGCTCTGCCACTCCATTCTATACCCCCTCCACCTCTTAACGTGGCAATGGTTATTTTGAACTTTAAAAAGGTACCTAACCTGAGTGGCTCCAGGGGGCACTAGGCAAGTTCTGAGGAAAACGCAAAAATTACCTGGGCAGTGTTCAGATAAATCCATTCCACCACATTTGCCCCCTCTAGCAACTTTCCCCTTCCCCCCAGCACAGTCCAATACATTCTTCCTACCCCAGAATTCTCTCTTTAGTTATATCACAGCATTGCAAAGGAGCGACAAGCACATGCAACCTCAATGCGAGGGCTCTGGTGCTGCTATCTGTTGGATGGGACAGAAAGGTGAGCTCCTGGCCACTTGTAATCATTAATGGTATCAACCCCCGGGTCCCTCGCTAAATTCCAGCTTAGATAATTACACTTGGCTTCCTGAAAGTCTCCCAAATCTCAGCTGAAGTTGTCCTTTGCATGCTGAACTATGTCATGCTGTGTCACACCACACTGGTAGCCTGTTGTCACATTCCACCATTTCAGTGCTGTGTGAGTAGTCCACGTCATATTTTACACACACACACACACACACACACACCCCTTTGGGATCCTCTACACTAAAAGGCACGACAGAAAATAACGTGATCAGTATTAGAATAAAGACCTGTGTTAGGTTCTAGCTACATGGCTCATTAAAATGGATGGGACTCACCCGGCTAAAATGCCACATCGCTCTTTATGCAAAGGGCAGCAGTGACTGGAGGACAGATGCTAGGCTCAACACACCCTGTGAGCACAGTTCCCAGGTGAGGAGAGTGCTGCAGTTGGGAAGCCTTGGAAAACAGTTAGCCAGGGACAGGGTCGGCTCTAATGTTTTTGCCACCCCAAGCAAAAAAAAACCCCAAACGCCGCCCCGCCAAAACAAAAAAAACCACCCCCCCAACGCCCGCCAAAACACCCCCCCCCCACCGCCTCTCCCACCCGGAGCGCCAGCGGGGAGCGTGGCATGCCCGCCACCCCGCAGCCAGTGGGGAGCGGGCCCCAGTGGGGAGGGCGGAATGCCCACCGCCCCGCTCGGAGCGGAAGAAAACCCCTGAGCGCCGCCCCGCCCGAAGGTGCCGCCCCAAGCACGTGCTTGGTGGGCTGGTGCCTGGAGCCGGCCCTGGCCAGGGAAGCAAGATAACTATTTTTAAATCATGATTCCAGAGTTGTCAGTTCTTAGTATGCCTTCTAACGATCTCTAGCTAGCTCTCTGGTTATCATTAGCAAAGGAAGAATTAAGACATCAAAACTTTATCTACCCGTCCAGCTTTAGCGAAAGGTCCCGCTTCTTTGGCCGGATCCCTTTCAAACTTGGTGCCTGCATGGATTAGAATTGAGTATGTGCTAAAACTGACTCAGTGTGGCTTGTTGACTATGCTGGTGTGAAGGGTTCACTCACCACAGGAGCGTCTCCTTGTGCCCAGGTGTGGCATAACAGCTCTCTCCCCCTGCTGACGGTCACTCTGGTGCTGTGGTGGTCTGTGTCTCTTCCTGAAACTCGGCCCTCTGGCCAGCTCACAATTTAGTCAGTCACTTCCAGAATAAGAGAAAGTCCAACATAAAACAGTCCAATGTCCTCACAAGAGGGTCTTTGGCCCCAAATCCAGGCCCCTGGTCCTCACACCCCTGCCTCAGGGCTTTCCAATGTCCTTGTTCCCTTCTCCAGACTGATGCCATCTTGTCACAGAGGAAGAGGAACCCAGGCCCTCCCACTATACCGGGTTCAAACCCAGGGACCCTATAACCAGCAGCCAAGGTCTGCACACTCCCATTCCTTGCTGCTGTTTCCCTGGGCTCCTTCCTACTCAGCCTTGTCAGTTCCCGTTATTCTGTGCCTCCACAGAACACCTGCCAGGACTCTCTCCCTAGCAGTCCAAATCCTGCCTTTCTTTCAGGGTGCACCACCAGGGCCTGCTCCATCCCAGGGGCTGCTTTACACCTTCTCAGCTGTTTGCTAGTTAGGCTAGGATCCCAGGGCTTATTCTCCCCCAGGCTTCCTTCTCACCACATCTCTATTACCAGAGGGTGACTGCAGACACTCGCCTTGCAGCACCCATCCTGCTACAAGCCTCCTCTCTTTTAACTAGCCTGCACCTGCCCAGCTGGGCTTCAGGATGATTAAGCCTGACACTCTCTCCAGGTGCAGCCAGATAACATAACTGGCCTCTCTGGCCTGTGTTAACCCATTCAGGGCCTGTGTAGGGTGTTTACTCCATCCACTTGGATATACATGACAAAATCTGCATTTACTTGTACTGAATTTTCTTAAGTGTTGCACATTTTTAATAAACAACAATCACGACGTTTGATATACCCCATTTTGTAAGCCCTTCCTATTTTCAGTCCTTCATTTCCCCTCTGTCTCATTGTCCTCTTTCTCCATTTACTATGTTTCCTAGAAGCAACACAGAGAACATTATTCATAGAAGTGATACATCTTTAGTGGCTCCATGGCCTAGTGACTTTCCTCCTAAACACTGAACATCTTTGTATTTGGTTTTGAGAATTTCATCATTACATCTGAACACATAGGCGCTGACTCCATGGGAGCTCTGGGGCTGGAGTACCCACGGGGAAAAATTGGTGGGTGCTGAGCACCCACCGGCAGTTCCCCGCCAGCCCCTCCTGCCGCGTGCCCAAGTCACCTCGCTTCCGGGTTCCTGGCACCGCCAGAGGCGCATCCCACTGAAGGCGCTTTTTTTAGTGCTGCCTGCCCGCCTCTCAGTTGTTCGGCCAGGGGTGGGGTGGGGGAAAGCGCAGTGGGGCAGTGCCTCGGGGGAGGGGTATGGGGCGGACCCATAAAAAGCGCTAAAAAAAGGGCTCCTCCCCATACCCCTCCCCCGAGGTGCCTCCCTGCTGCGCTTCCCTCCCCCTCTTGCCGAACAGCTGAGAGGCGGGCAGGCAGCATTAAAAAAAGCGCCTTCAGCGGGAGGCGCCTTCGGTGGCGCCGGGAACCCGGAAGCGAGATGAGTTGGGTGCACGGCGGGAGGGGCTGGCGGGGAGCTGCTGGTGGGTGCTCAGCACCCACCAATTTTTCCCCGGGGGGAGGAGGCGGGGGCGGGGATTTGGGGAAGGGGCGGGGCCGGGAGCGCGAGCACCCACCAGCGCCAACAAAAGTCGGCGCCTATGTCTGAACAGATGCCAATGTACTATACAAACTATGGCCCTCATGCTGCCATGTGTGCATAACTTTGAGCATGTAAGTAGTTTGCCATTGACTTTAATAGGATGACTCTCATACTTTAAGTTAAGCAGCTGCATCAGAGTTTCAAGGGTTCTGAAATGCATGTAAAGGAAGCACTGCACCCATCTCATTGACATGCAACCTCAGCTGGGGTGGAATGAGGTAGCTGTTACATAACACACAGCAACACTACACTTCAGTTGAGAACCGGAAATGATGAATTCTGCTTTGAATTCAAATTGTTGGGGGAATTTAGGTAGGCCAAATGTAGCTGCCCAAACTGGAATTTGGTCATGGCTGTAACAGAGTTGACCACCTCTTATGCGTCCCCTTGTGGCCAGGGGACGCTGTAGACCCCGCCTCAGTTTCCCATCTTCAGGGCCCTTAAGAACTCCATGCTAAGTTTTTTATGGCTGACATCACCCCTCCCTGGGGCTGGCTGAATAACAGGAACAGTTCAAAAACAAGACTCAAGGTTTCAAAATATAGTCTGTCTCCACATCTGCAAAGTTCATTCTCTATTCTGGTCTTCTACCACATCCAGAGCTTTTGTTCTGTCCTAGCCTGCTGAGTTGCAGCAAGCAGGAGGTGCCTGCAGGAGACCCTTGACTGGAGGAAGGGTTTTGAGGCTGGAAGCCAGACCTAGAAATCTGAGCTCCAGCTAGGAAGGGCTGGGAAGTGGCTAGGTTTGATTCCTAGGTCTGACTTCCAGCCTCAAAACCCTTCCTTCAGTCAAGGGTCTCCTGCAGGCACCTCCAGCTTGCTGCAACTCTTCTGCAGCCTCTACTACAGCTTCCTTTACAAGGCTCAGGTGCCTTCTCTTAAGCCCAACTGGGCAGCAGGTAATTAGTCACAGGTGCACTGGACCCTGTTCCCTCTTAAAGGGGGCAGTTAGCAGGTGACAGAAGCTAACATCTCTGTGAAAAGTGCCATGGGATCAGGACCTTGGTTTTACAACTCATCTGAAACATGGAACGTCCAACAGCAGAGCATCTCCTACCACAATGCTGGGGCACTGATTCAAAGCTGGCTCTGAGGGAATCAAAGTTAAGTGTAATGAGTCATTATCACCATTTTCTGCAGCAATGCTGGGTTTTCCTTGAAGTTCTCCCATTAATCCTGACCATGCCAGATCACAACCCAAGAAGATGATGCCTTCAGAAGTGCAAAGAAGTGAGAGAATCAATATACAAATAGATGGTAGTTTGTAGTCTTAAAGCCTTTATTTTAATGCAAAATAAAACAGGTAAAATTTATATAGTTATATATAACAAAAAATGCAAAATCATTTGTGGTACCAAAATTTTTTCACAAATTTGGTGTTGAATCTTCCCCCCACAATTTCACTATATTTTTTATTCAACACACACAACCACATTCAGGTATCATAAAAAAGCCAAGAAGTACTAGAAAAGTGACGTATAAACAAAACGTCCTGGTTTATGATATGTTGATAGTAAACGGCACGCTCCAGACTGTGCCCGTAAGGTTAGAATACTCTCGCAAACAACTGCCACCAAGACTGCAGGGTAGGTCCTCCTCCTGGGAGGAGACGAGCAACTTCAGTTCAGTGGAAAGCCTCAGATCAGGCCCCAGAAGAGTAATGGGATGGGATTCACTCAGAACTCTCTCTCTGAAAACCAAATCTTTGATGATGCTGATGATGATGTTGAGGAGGAGGAGGAGGAGGAGGAGGTAGCACTTTCACTCTATACAAAAATTAGGCAGCATGTGAAGCTATTTCTAGTTTAGGACGTTTGTGAGAGCTGGTGTTCAGGGCTGCAGGCGTTATTTAGGGACAGGGGTTGTTTTTATTCTTGGGTCCCCTCCCTTTTTCACCAAGACATCTTTGCAGGAGTGCCCACAGAGCCTCCTTATAATAGTAGTTATCACAGTGGTAATGTTTCCTCACGGGCCAGTGTCAGTGGATCACTAGTGCTTGGTCACTCAGCAAGTCACCGGTTTCTATGTGTGTCTCTAAATCCTTCACAGTCCAACTGCCCTTTTACCAGACTCAGAAACCGGTGCTGCAACTCAGCCAGAACAGCAGCTTGGGGAGTCACGGCAGCCCTCCTGGCATGCAAGCAGGTTGCTCTTGTTTAATCTTGACTCATGCCACTGTGCAAACGTACAGTGCTCTGGCTCCTGCAGCAACCTGGGCTATCCTTGCAAACCCAGGTCACGGCAGGAAGGTTTTTGCTAGATTGGCACATTTTTGATGAAGGCGTGTGAGGCAATTATGTGTCAAGAGCATTTCAGACACGTAACACTCCAAAACATATGGACATATGGGAAAAAGAGCAACCTGTTACTGAACGGCTCTTTTGGATTTTGCAAGTGGTGTATTTTCAACTGTCAGTTGTAGCACCTCGTGAAATTTGCACGGTACATATTTCCCACAATATGGTGCTAAAATCGTATATTTTCCATTGCACAGAAGCAGACTATATATACAGTAGTTATATATCATGCTTTGCAAATACCGTACCTCTACAAGATATTAAACCAGCAAATTGCAATTTTCTCCTAGACCAGCACCATAGATTAATGAGATGGTCTGTAATACCTCTTGCTCCTGTCCCCCAGCAAGGTCAGAAGTTTTCTCCTTCATAGCTTCCAGCAGTGTACGATGTGTCCATATATTATACTAGTATCTACTACTTTTTTTTAAAGTCTCTTCTGTGTAACCTGTTGCGTAAGATTAACAACTCAGAAGGTGCTCGTTTGATCTGTCTGCCCTAACCAAGTGGTGCCGTTGCAGTCAATGTGCGCTTTCACAGGAGGTTTCAGGTTACACAGAGACAATTGAGCAAGCCCTTCAAAGGCCATAAATAACCCAGAAGCTGTTTCCATCCTGTTTTTATTTGGCCCTGGCTCATGAAATACTGTAAATGAGTTCTGTAAGCTGTGCTGCGGAGCATTTGAAGGGTTAGTAGGTAATGAATGATAAGGCAGTAGCTTATATTCAGAGCTGTTCTTAATTGTGGTCTGGCTTGATCAAGCCACTGTCACAAGCATATTAGTTTCTTTACAGCTGGATCAAATGTATCTGGGGCTGTATTTCAAAAAAGGAAAGGAAAGTATTTTAATTTGTTTTCACTTCGCTTTAGGTGGGCGTTCATGTCACTAGCAGCTACCCTGTGGCTGCCAAATCTTTAATACCTGAGTATACCACCCAGTACAGAAAGCTCGTTCAAAGAAGTACAAGGCTGTGTGTGGCATGTACCCTACACAGTGTTTACAGTGGAATGGGAATGCATTTAATGGTTGGAAGAGCCCCTTGGAACGCAGCTGTGCAAACCTGTGCGAGACTCAGATACACCATGTGCCAGTCTCTAGAGATCGAATGAATCCTTACCATTCCTGATAAAGGGATATGCACCAGATGAATGGACTCTTCGTGTGATCTATAACTGGGAGGTGACCTGTGCAATGAATCCTGATGCATTTGCTGCATACCAAAGAGCGTCAGAAGCCTCTCCCTCAGAGGAGAGGGGCCCAAGCTAGTTTCTGTTGCTTCCAAAGGCAGAGCTTGAAGAATTATGGACAGTCAAAAGCTACTTAAAATGTGTTCCTAGTTACAGGCTCTGTGGTTCCCTAAGCAATGCTTAGCATGACAAATCATTGAGCGAAGCATCTGAAGCCCGGTTAGACTGTGTAGCAAATGCCTGTGGAGTTGAGAAGTCGTATGGCTGGGAGGCACATTTCAAATGGCCTCAGAGCATCTTTTACCTCCTTAAGGCCACCCCCCAGTCCTGGAGACTGCAGAGCAGCCCTGAGCTAATGTCTGCAGAGAGCTGGGGGAAAGAAGCTAGGTCCTTCTCCTGCCTTCTCTCTCTCTTCCTCCCCACTTGTCCTTCCCCTTGTCTTCTCTTTCTCCATCAACCTCAGCTTCTCTCCTCTCCTCACCTAATTGTTTTTAAAAGCCTTAATTGTTTAAACCATTCTCCTCATTCCTTTTCTCTTTGCCCCCAACGTTTCTAAATCAATCTCTCCTCTATTATCCTCATTCTCTTCTCCATCCCCTGTTGCTTTTAAAAGCCTAAAGCCTCCTTCTCCCTCCCCTTTTCCAGTTGCCTTGTGGAGCACTGCCAGGCGAATTGGCATTGTTTGGCACTTAGCACAGAACCGGCACTGCCAGTGCCTGAGCTCCCTTGCCATGATCAGCAGTGGGCCCTGCATTAACAGGTGACAATTCGAACGGCAGGAGCCATGCATAGTGACAGCAGAAGAATAGGATAGAAGCTTACAACTGCAGGCTCAGAATTCATTAACTGATATGCCAGCAGACACCTTTATGCAAACGTGACCAGAGTGTGGGGGCAAGTATGGGCTCTGCCCTCCCTGATCCATCTGAATACTTGATGGAGTAATAACTTTAATAGCCCTTCCTGTACTTCACGCCTAGGGCCAGATCCTCAGCAGGTATAAATAGGATTAGTGCCACTGAAGTCAAGGAAGAGACACTCATTGACAGCTGCTGAGCATCTGGCCCCTCGGCGTTACATTTAAGAGCTGTGCACTGTATAATACACACACGCCTGGGAACAGACAGGCAGATCTTTTTCAGATGGTTGCCTCATCCCCTAATGATCCTGTAGGACAGTTCTATGAATACTCTCCAAGCTGCCCAAATACGGCTGAGGAAGTTTAGTTCATTTTAGTCCAACTGTATTATTTGCAATATGAAAAGAGGATAAACTTGACACAGAACTACCAAAAATGAAGGCTACCAGATGCATGCTCCAGCAAACAAGCAGAAAGAGGAAGATCTAGGCAAGATTAAAAATCCATGACTACGGCATTCTCAAAATAGAAAACTGCTGGTTCGAGTGGGAGTGGAACAGCCCAGAAGTCATTTGTAAACTCACCACTGCACGGGACACTAGATTACACAAGACTCTGCTCCCGAGAAGAGCCTTGTAGCAAGGGAGCACTGCACTGAATACCTGGCTCGTCAGGTCACCAGAAGGTTTCTGTGATATAATACTCCTGTGGTGTGGATCCAAAATGGACTCTTGTGATAATACCACTGGTCTTTTACAGAGGGCGTGCTGTGTGTGTGTGTGTATAGCCAGACGTGGCAAATAGCCCTGAGCTGTACTAACAGTTGCACTTACTTTTCAGCCATCACTTGCTATTTTTAAAAACATCTGAATGTCTGATAACGCACGTACCTAAAAGACACTATCTTAATTTGATATGGCCCAAGATTCCTATGAAAACGAACCCATCCTGAGGCAGGCTCAGTAAGAATGATTCCAGTTAAGGTGCCATTCCTACATGCAGTTAAGCTTGCTAGGACCAACTGTAAAAAAGGGAATGTCAGGAATCCTCCATCCCAGCCCATGTTGGCAAAGTCTGGTTTTAGGCTATACAGCTGCAGTCATGGGATTCTTCTGCCTGGAATCCTGATGTCTATATTGGTATTGATCCGGGCTGCTCCCACGCTGTCCTGTTCGGCCCATTTCATTATAAGCGGGCACTCTGTGTGGTTGGGGAGGTGAAGGCGGGACATCCTGGCGGAGGGGTCCCTTGTGCTGCTGGGTGGTTAGTTGTTGGGCTGGGTAATACTGGGGGTACTGCAATTCTGCTGCCCTCATGTCTTGTGCACGAGAGTAGTTTCCTTTAGAGGGGTGGACAGCAGGCTGCCCTCCTTGGTAGTATGGAAGCTCTCTCTCTTTGTATATCACTCGTGGCCCTGTTAAATACTCCATTGGTTCTGCTGGTCCACACCTGGGAAGGAAGAAAATACAGCTAGATAAATAAAGCAGTATTCCAAGCCAGCAACACACTGTAGTTAAAGTTCTAATGTGGAACTCGACCTGATGAGTCAAAACAGAACTTGAGAGTAAAAAACCCTCCCACCTACATGATGCAATATTTCTAATACACAGGACACTGGGCGCAAGGGTCCTGCGCCCATCACAGCCCACTGACAAAAGAAGAGCTCTGCAGTTCACAAAGCCAGCCTGCCATATCCATTGCCTTGATCCATTTGCCATAATGGAAACAAAGATCCTTCAGACAATGTGGGTTTGACTGTGTCTTATCTAGCCTGAGGATAAACAGATGAGTTTGGGCTACAGCTTTGCAAATCCCATAAGCCTTATGTGCACACATAATCACACCTCCCAGCCCTGGCCCACCTTTTTCTTCTAACATGTCAGACTGTAAAACTCTCAAAACACCATAGTTGGAAATGTTGGAACTCCTGGAAGAAACAGGGATGTTAGGATACAGTATCTGTGTTTACTGGGCTAGCTGCCAGTGAGGTTTCAAAAACCCGCTGTGAGCTGGAGAGCCTGATGTTAAGTCTGTTCTGTAACTTGTCTGCATCCATAAGGGTTTGGCAAGCTCTGGTGCATGTGAAAAGCAACACGTGAACATGTAATCCCAGAGGATGTGCTATAAAGTCCCCTCTGTACCTTTCTGTGTCTTAAATTCCATGATTTACACTAATAATGGATTGATATTTCTCCCTAGAATAGTTTAACATGTGATACTTCTAAATGGCAAAAATAATTGTTCTGCATAGATATGTCACTGCAGCATCCACAACAATTCAGCACAATTAGGAGTTTTACCGTTGTGACGGCAAATGTCTTTATACTTCACTAGGGCAAAACCTCCCATTGACTTCAGTGGAATTTTTTGCCTAAGGACAAGCTGAAGGAACTGCAGGATTTTGACCCAAAGAGAAGAATGAAAATGTAAATTAGATACACCTGCCTTAGGGGCACAGGACTAAACTCATCAGCTGTTGAAATAAAATTGAAATAAATTTTTGTGGATTTATTAAAAAAATCTCTATTGTAAAAGATATCAGGTGTCCAATTTGCTGATGACTTTCACTTCCTCCACCAAACTCTCTCTTTTGTTCACACACGGATTTTATAAGCATGCTTCTCATTTCTTAACCCGGGCTCCCCTCCCAGATGCCATCGAAAATTGTTTTGCATGAAGTGAAACACAACATGTGGTTTTCTGCTGCACTCGTTTAAGCCCATGGGGTAAATCACAGACATAGGCAATGAACAAACATTATCTGCCTTGAAATGAACCTACAACACTCCCCCTGGAATCGCTTAGTGCAAATGTTTCCTGTTTAAAATGGAAAGAGAGAAAGGAAGAATTCCAGGCCTTGGACTTTTAGGACCCTACAGTCCCCAGAGACGTTTTGCTTTAAAAACAGAACATTATAAAAGACAGACCCTCCTGTTTTTTTCATGAGACAGTCCAGGCAAAGTGCTGAAGGGGTTGAAGCCACCCTCTGAGATACTAAAAGGACTCTTAACCCACATGTGTTCAGACAACTGGTATCTCTACTCTCATGCGTCAGCCTTGCAACAAAGTCTAACTTCCACAGCAAGCCAAAGGGTTGCGCCGTGTGTTTCTATCAGAGGTGGTAGGAATGATGACAAGACTGGTTGACGAGCCAGCCACACCATATCTTGCAACTGGAAGCCTGTGTTTATGTGCAAGAGAAATTAAAAGTGGAAGCAGTTGTGTGTCAAGGAATAAAACAAAGGGAACAAATGTCAGTGTGTCATACTTGGCATTAGTTTCCTTTTTCAAGACTCGAGAGACAGAGTAGCAATGCTTAAAAGGATATTTGTCAAGATAATGGTCATATGTTTGAATGTAATTTTTCTTAGCTGTTATCATTAGACAGAATTTTTGCTAATCGTGTTTTTAAAAAAATCAAAAAATGCAAATGTGCTTAGGACAGATGCAAAGCCCAGTGGGAGCTTTGAATTGGGCCCTTAATGCAAAGCTGAACTTATGATTTTAAAGTATTTCAAATTTAATTGGTGGAAAACAGATTCTGTTAAAGCTGCAGTTAGAGTTGCTGTTGGAACAAGCTGCCGTGCATCACTAGTTGCACCCTCAGCACACCTTCACTCTTCAAGGGTCTGGATGTGGCAAAGAAGGAGCATTACGGGTACACACAGCTTGGAGGAGGGGCAGGAGGCTGTAGAGCATAGTCGCTGACTTCCTCTGTTTGTGTGTGTGTGTGTGTGTGTGTGTGTGCGCGCGCGCACGCTGCACCCCTGGCTCTGCCCCCACTCCACCCCTTCTGCCAAACCCCCACCTCTGCTCCCCCCTCCCCCCCACTCCTCCTCCTCCCCCCAGTGCCTCCTGCGCCCGGCTGAATAGCTGATCAAGGCGGGCAGAAGGCACTGGGAGGGAGGGGTAGGAGCTGATAGGCGGGGCTGCTGGTGGGTGCTCCAGAGCACCCACGGAGTCGGCGCCTATGCTGTAGAGTATAGGGAATGGCTTCTTTTCAGGAGAGTTGAGTGTGCTGGGGACATGGAACCCTCCAGAGTAACATTTGGAAAGGAGGAAACCAGGTTCCACTGTAAAAGTATTGGGATCAGGTTTGATGGCCAATTTTACCCATGCAGGGTGTTCCCTCTCTAGGCCCCTCTTCTGGGAGTGGAGTACAAATGGCTCAGCTATGCTATGGGGTCGGGATTGGCAGCTGGAGGATGTTCAGGCTGGGGAAGGAGTGGGTAGAGCTAGGCACATGGTTCCCCTTCACACAGACACTTCGGAAAAGCCAGGGTGTTAATACTGCTGCAGCTTCCGCCACCCTTTGGATAAAAAGCCAACAAACACTTCAAGGGAGTCTCTGTGGCCAGGGAAGGCTGGGGGAACCCTGGCAATTCTGCTCCCCTGGCGACCCCTGAGGAGAATGATCTGAGGGAAACTCAACAAAGAGTCCTTGTGGATGGGTCAGCCCCGCTTGCCCAGCTCACTTCCCCAGGGATTTCTGAAAGGAGGGGAGGGGATGATCCAGGCCATTATTCCTATTTATAAGCAGCCCTGGATGTTGAAACTGAACTATTTTTCTGATGATTCATTCTAGACCATCTCATGATCCCTTCTGGCCTTAAGCTCTATGTTTCTATTACTCTCTCCCCTCCCCCGCCTTCATGCTTGTTGGTTTATTATGGGTGATTTCCTCCCAAATCCAGGCCTGCTGGCATTAGTGATTTTAAAAGGGGGTCAGAGAGTGGTTCAAAGCACTTTTTGGAGCCCCCACTCCCTACCTCACATTAACCAGCAGCAAAGAATTTGTAAGACGAAGAAAAGGAAAGAATAGCTGGCTCTTGATCAACCGTTTACTATTTCTTTCAGTGGACAGAAAGTCAGTATTTTTAAGCGCCCCCCCCCCCCCCAAATCCTACTCAGATGCCAACCTGCAGAAATGCCATCCCCAGGAAAAGCTGCACTCACACGAATAAAGGGAGATGTGGGGGCAATTTCTAATAATGGTGATTCCAGAAAGCGAATGTGTTGTTACTTTGAAGCACCTCAATTTTCATCTGACCTTATACAGTCTGCTTGTGTATGTTATTACTTTTCTTTAAAAAAAAACCCCATAAGCCAAACCAAACACCTTTTCAATTGCAGCTCCTTGGACACGGTGTTCGTTTTTGAGTAGAAGCAAAACAACTCTGCATTTTCTCTCGGCAGAGGCCCTAATGAAATTCCCCCACTCCCCCGCTCTGTTTTTGTTAGCTCCTGGTGGGTTCAGAGTTCAGAAGGCTGGCTCACACCTTCCTAGTGACCCACAGTTTGTGGGTCAGACCAACAACTAGAAGTGGAAAATCACTGACCCATGGGACCCATCCAAACCCCACAAATTGGGTCAAGCAGCTCCAGCCACTCCAAAGGGCTTGATTAGGAGCGTGCCCTTTAAGAGGACATGCTGAGCATGAGCTGCTCTGACCCTCAGCTGTTTGCTTTCTGGTCAGTTGTTTGACCTAGGGGGCCAGTGGGTTTAATGGCTGGCTGCAGATGGGGAACTTACACACAGGAAGGAGCTGATCTTGTAGCTCAGCCTTTTACTGACGGGCTCACTTGTGCCTTTTCCCAGGGAAGGAGTTGGGAGCAGAAGATGCAGGACCAGCCATGTTAATATACTTCTTGTTAAGGAAGTTGTGGAAAGAGAGAAGGCAGGAGCACTGACTTCAAGGAAGGAATCAAACCCGTTAGAGCCGCATGAAAACTCTCTCCCCCAATAGTGACATGATGTAGCCAAAGTGCCTTTCAAAAGCCTGTTTATTGAATTGTGATGATGGGAAATACGATTCCCCACCCCTACAGAGAAGTATGGCACAGAAAGAAGGAATGCAAACTTCCCCACACTTCCTGCCAACTTGTTTCAACCTTAACCTACTGGTTCGGAGCTGTGCTGGTTGATCTTCAAAACACTGATCAGTTAGGACCTCTGATCCATTTCTGTAATTAGGAGCCCAATATAACCCTTGTTTTAAAGGTGACCTGTAAAGGATGATTAAAATATTGTGCTTGTGCCCTTTTTTTTACTTCTTGCTGATGGATAAAGAAGGACTGAACATTTTTTCTTTTCTTGCTTGTTTTTACCTTAGAAATATCAAGAATGTCAAGTCTGATATTCCCTGGTTTTGCTAGGAATCTCAGACAGCTTTCAGGGTTGTTTACAACTGAAAGGAGCAGATTCTTTAAGGAAGATCTTCCTCTTTCCAAAATGTTAATTGACGGTAAGTGAGTGTCAATAAAAAAAGTTTCAAATGGACTACAAATCGTTTCCCCTCCCACTTGCTCAACTTCTGCTCTCTTGGGTTTCGTGATGTCCCCATTTTAGTAATTCTCCAGTTATCAAAGCAAAAAAATTCTCCTACTCTTGATGGAAAGTAGTTGTTGAAATACACCTCAAGAAGTCACATACTTTGTAGCTAATGGAAACCCATACTTGGCTGCAGCCTCTTTTGCATCCTCTTCCATGACTGTTTAGAGATTCTGGGTGATGGCATGAGGCAACAAAGGCGGTGATTACAGTGCCAAAGAGAACAGAGTCCTGTCTGTGTCCCAGGATGTTAGCAGAGCACTCTCTATATATGCATCACAATGGAGTGCTGCCTGTTCTCTGTGATAAGGGCCCTAACTACATATAAAGGATATAAAGAAGATAAAAACCAAGAACAGATCTAGGAATTAAATGAGGCAAACAATCTTACAACAAACATACAATGTGTTTCTTCCGAGAGCGGACCTTATTAAACTGTTTCTGACTTATATTTTTAAAAATCCTGGCTCCAGTGGCTATGTAGTCTCACTCTCTGAGATTTAAAGTCATGGCACATAATAGAGAAAGCAGTGCTAGTTCTCTAGGCAGTAGCACCAAGAACTTCAGTAGCTTAATATTCAGTGTGCAATACCTAAAAAGTCAATGCAGGTTTTAAAAAAAGTCACTGCATGGTTCTGAGTTTCATTAAAGTCTCTCAGTTGCAGGCTGGTTACTCCTAAAACAAATTTTCTGTGCCATTTCAAACCAACATTTATCAATTACGATCATGTTTTTTGCATTTAAAAAGCGGAATGAAACCAAATTTTGTGTCCTAGCACAAGGAGGAAACTGCAGCACAAGGCGTTGCTCTGTTGCTGCTGTCAGCGAGAGGTGGTTGTACCTCTCAGCTTTAGAAGGCAGATGTCTAGCAATGTCATACTAACCTCAAACACACCACACACAGATTATTTATGGGCTGAGCTGGTGGAGGTGCTTTCTCCTCCTGTTCTTTTATCAACAATGTACGACTAAAAAATCAGATAATGTAAACTAATACAATCCTAGTGTCTCATGTAGCACATGCCAGGCAGAGAGAGCTGTTTTTAGTTGGAGGACTGTTGTTTGGAATTCCTTCAGTGTCAGGTTCCCAGTTACCAGACCCCTCATCCCTGGTGAAGGCACGAATGCGGTTGGACAGGATTAGCAGAACACTTTGCAATGTATATTACACAGTTTTGATTTCTATAGGCTTTGCGGACCCATACAAATAATGATAATTTAATGACCTATATTACGGGGGGGGGGGGGGGGGGAATTGAAAAACAACTACTTTTGCTACTTGTGTTTGCTTTGGATTGCAAGGAGGAGAGATCCCTCACAGTTTGCTGGGAATTCAAGCAGGGCTAAAATTACAGACACAAAGCAGATACCTAGGGCCTGATCCTCCGTTCACAGCAGTTTTACACTGTTGAAACTCCTCTAACTTCAGCAGTTACCCTTGACTGACCCTAGTGTAAGAGCTTGTCTGCACAGTTTTTGTGCTGCTATAACAAAAGAGTTAAAGTTTTGAATATAGTTTAGAAACCAGTATAAAGTAGCAAATTCCCAAATATGTGTGCAGTTAGACCATATAAGGGTGCTTATACTGGTATAGTTATAGCAGGACACAAACTGTGTAGACCAGCCTTAAGTGCCTGGAAAATCAGGCCTTTTTCTATTTGAAAGCATATCATGGGTAGCCTCTAACCAATACAAAGTATTGGAGATGACTGGAACTCAGCACATGCTAGTCAGAGATCTTACGAAAACATACCTTCTGTTTGCAGGGCACATTTTAAGGGGTTCAGCAGTGATGCATGTTTATGGGCACTGGAAGGCAGAAGAACATGAGGCAGAAAAACAAGGTCTTGGATGGATAATATGGTATCCTGGGTGGATTAAAAGGACTATTCATCCATAAAGAGATTAGCAGAGGATCATAGAGAATGGACTGCCATGGTTGCAAACTTTCTGTAATGGGGACGCCACAGAAGCAGCAGCATAGGGACTCATTTTGAGAGGTGCTGTGCACCCAGAGCTCCCACTGAGCTTATTAGGAGTTGCAGATATTTATCAGATGCTCAGTGCCTCTCAAAATTGGGACCAAAACAGGGAATTTAGCTACTGATGACAATTCTCCACATAGGCCGAAAGAGGTACAGAAAGAATAAAA
This sequence comes from Macrochelys suwanniensis, assembly GCA_033296515.1. Lineage (NCBI taxonomy): Eukaryota > Metazoa > Chordata > Testudines > Chelydridae > Macrochelys > Macrochelys suwanniensis. The sequence goes on along the minus strand of CM065784.1, from coordinate 61,067,463 downwards.
AAAATGCAATTTAGTAACCCGAAAGAACGTCTGAAACTTCTACCACAAGATGACAATAACACATGATGTGAGGCTTTCCCTAGGGAGCTTAATGATTCCTTTTGTACATATGAGCACCACCGTAACGGCAACTGTACTGAGCCTCTTATAGAAAGTAGGAACAAACTGTGCTCTAGTCTGGCCAGCATCAGAAATTAGGGAGGAATTTTCACAAAACACCCAGCACTGGCTAAACTCTGTTTCTATTGAAAGTAAGCGTGAAACTCCAGTTGATTTCAGTGGAAGAAATTAGGCCAACTTTTGAAAATCCCACCCTCTGTGCAAAAGCCACCTACCCCCCATCCACCCACAAAACCCTGCCTACAAATATCAGGAGCCATGATAATTAAGTAATTAGGTTAAAAACCAAAAAAACTCCAAGCACAGTGGTTGGTATTTTATAAATACCTGATACGGATACAAGACAACTGCTCTGCTAATCTTTCCTAGTTCGCTCCCTCTCATTTTGTTCATATGCTCTCAAGCATGGTACATCTCCTCTTGTGGGGTATATGGAATAAAGAATTGCCTATTGAGCAAGACATTTCTATTCTGCGATCTTTTCAAGCTTACAGGGGTCTTAAATAGATCGGTAACTTAAGTGGTGAGTCGTTACCACATATGTCATTTCGAATGTTACTCATTATTTGACACTGCATAATGCCTTGTGAGTCATTAACCTCTTGGCATCAGCAACCCAGTCTCAATGCTAGGCAGTCGTGTCTCTTGCACTGGGAACCTCCACGTGCTATCATGTGAAAAGCCTGGATTAGATTTTCAGGTCCCCTTGGCCTTTTGTTTCCTAGGTCAGCAAGCACTGAAAGCTCACTATAGAGACAAAAAGAAAATAAGAAAGAAATACTTGTGGCACCTTAGAGACTAACAAATTTATTTCAGCATAAGCTTTCGTGGAGTACATTCCGCTTCGTCGCACTGTAGTCCACGACTGTCTTGCATCACACTGCAATAACTTATCTGACCAATCAAGGGAGTTATGCACTAATGGGAATCCTATCCAACTTGTCTTGACTATTGTAACCCGGGGTCTTACGACCTGTGGGCAGGTGTGAACCATGGGGAGATTTTGTGCCCAGGGAGGGCGGGGAAAATCAAGTTACATTCTGAGTGTAGAAAAATCTATTAAATCAATTTTTACATGATGAGGAATCTTGTATTTTCCAACCTTAACCAAATGAAGCCTATGTAAGAGGGTTGTTTTCAGCCCAATACATTTAAATTCACTCAATATTTAGAAGAAAAAAAAATCAAGCTCACACATCTGAAGCTGGCAAATGAAAAGAAAGCTCAGGACCCCGCTGAATACTCCATTTAGATTTAGACTCATACCCAAGGATGACAAATACTGAACAGGTGCAACACTGTGACTACTGTGAGCCATGTTACACCGAAGTCTAGCTAGATGATGTTATTTGCATTACGAGCCCCCTAGAGGCTTCCAGTAAATATTGGGACCCCATTGTACTAGGCATTGTAAGTGACAGTCCCTGCCCCCAAAAGATTACTGTCTAACTAGACAAATCAGACAAAGAGTAACAGGGAAAGTGAAGCAGAGAGGGGATAAGGTGACTTGACCAAGGTCACCCAGCAAGTCAGTGGAAGAACCAAGAGTAGAACGCAGGTTAATCCAGTGTCCTATCCAGTACTGCTGCTTTTCTGGGTGCTGCCAAGGTGGAAAGTAAAGGTCCTAGGGTGTTTTTTAAAAGGTAATCCCAGTGCCCCATCTAAAATTTCTTTTCTTAAAAAAGGCACACAGGTTGTATGTAATGTCCAGGGCCGCATAACAGCTATTGCTGAACACATAATAGGTCCTCCTTTTGCCTGTACACTCGCTGAACAATAAGTATCCAACTCATTTTGCACAGTGCTTTGAAAGACACTAAAACCAAATTCCATTCCATTCGTCACATGAAATGAATTTAAAGCACAGTGATTATTCAGCTGTGTTGTTAAAATGATTTTCAACAAATAATAGAAGTCATTAAAAGAGTCTTTCGAAGTAATAACAACCCAAGCTGAGGTTTTCACTATTTAGCCATTGGGATCTGAACATACTGTCTGATCTTCAGCAGGCTAGTAAAAACCTGTAAGAATGGGTTATTAATGTTATTACCAAGCTTTTATTTTTTTTTAAAAATCATCCTTCATCTAAATTAAAGCATTCCTAGCAGTTTCCCCCCCATTGCCATGATGAAGCACGGCTGTCAGCTATACCTCCCATGGTACAAACTGGGTGGTAAAATCATGCTTCAATACATAAAGGAGATATAGAGTTGGAATTAATGGTAGCTGGTTATTTTCCCCTTCATTTCTTTTTGTTTCTGGATTCAGTTAAACTCACTGAGATGTCCTGTTTTGTTTTTTCTTCCTTGCAGTAAAACCAAAGCTAAAAGTCCTAAGGAAGCTGACAGTTGCTTTTGCATAAAAGCTTTTGTTGTCTTTCTTTAGATGCTATTTCAACCTGCGTTGTCTCCAAGCCTCTGATTTATTGATTTGTTCCTAAACAACTCAAAGAAACTGTAAATTCATCCTTTATTCCCTATTTGTATTTCACTTGAATCTAGACATTTCCTTCGACCAGCACATGTCAATGTGTGTAGACAAGGGGTTCTCAATCTTCCTTGTGCCGGGACCCTCTTCTGACAACAACAATTTCTACACCACCCCAGAAGGGAGGGCCAAAGCTTGAGCCCACCAAGCCCCGCCGCCCTGAGTGGGGTGGCCAAAGCCGAAGCCCAAGGGCTTCCGCTCCAGGTAGGGAGCCTGTAACCTGAGCCCTGCCACCCAGGGCTGAAGCCCTTGGGCTTCGGCCCCAGGCAGTGGGGCTCAGGCTTCAGCTTCAGCCCCGGGCCCCAGCAAGTCTAACGCCAGCCCTAGCGACCACATTATAACAGGGCAGCGACCCACTTTGGGGTCCTGACCCACAGTTTGAGAACCGCTGGTGTAGACTATAGATTACTTAACATAGTGTGCTCCATTAACACTCCACTAACTACCTCCTCTTCAGCCAGTCAGGAAACATCAGCTGCAATCATTTATATAATATAAATCGAAAGGTTTATAATAGTTTAAGTGACTGAACATATAATTTTACAGCTCAAGTTAAGGCACTTACAAGATGTGTAAATCTCCATATTTGTGAAGGCAAATCAGGTAATTATACCTGACAACTACTCAATTTGCAGCCACAAGCAAGGTTACAAACTTTGTGGGGCTCAAGTTTGGCCCTAAATAACAGGGGCCAAATCCTGGAACCAGTGCACACCTGTGAACTGGGAATCTCCCAGGCTGAGAGGACAGGAATCCTCCGCACAGTGCGTACAGTAGCTGTAATGTTGCCTAGAGGCTACATCATCATCATTACGGCTGCAATAACCCTTCTAGCTGGGGTACATTTGAGCTGTGTTTATGCTGGTTTATTCTTAAAATCTCCCACTGTTACACTAGCGTAAGTGCAGCTGCATCTGGGGGAACAACTGTAGATTGGACACACCCTAGCTAAAGGTTTTACACTGCCTACAGAATTACTTTTGTATATATTGCTGCCCATCACCACAGTATCTGAGCATCTTCCACGTAAAGTCAAAAGCAAAGTCCTCAGTGGACTTCAGGGAGTCTCTGCCATTTTTCCCTTTTCTGGCTCAAAACTGAGGAGCAGGGTGTGGGGTTTTTACCACCATTTTGCCTAATTCAGATCAGACCAGGTGTAGCCCTCTTTTTACACTAGAGACAGTGCAGTATGCAAGATGATAGTGTAAACACCACCACCTTCTGTGGCAGGGAAATGGTCAGTGGATCTGCCTAGTAATGGATCCAAGCTCTTCCACATCTCAACCCTTCCCCATACCTCTAGGGAAACAGGAAGCCTCCACAGAGCAGAGCTCTGAAGATCATGGAGGATGTAGGCTATTTGAGCAGTCTCTCCAGTCCTGCCCTATTCCTTTCCACAGCACAACTGCAGTTGAGGAAGAGCCAAGATATGGCCGCAGGCATTGTAAAAAGTTAGCTAAAAGTAAATGTGTAATACAAACAGGATTCAGAACTAGAAGGCTGTAATCCTTTTGTAGTGATATATGGCTACTTAGGGCTGGTCTACACTACCCGCGGGTAGCGATCTTTCGGGGATCGATTTTTCACGTCTAGTGTAGACGCAATAAATCGATCCCCCATCGCTCTGCTGTCGACTCCGGTAATCCACCCCGGCGAGAGGCGGAAGCGGAGTCGGCGGGGGAGTTTCGGCAGTCGACATTGCGGTGTCCTTACGGTCAAGTGAGGTACGTCAAGTGAGGTACGTCGACTTCAGCTACGTTATTCACGTAGCTGAAGTTGCATACCTTACATTGAACCCCCGCCCCTAGTGTAGACCTGGCCTAAGAGGTTATCCCATGTCTCTGTGGAATGAGTGTTTGTGCCCCATCTCTGTCTGAATTCTCTGTCTCTTGCATGCATTTTATAAATACTGTATGTAATTAACTGTTATCAGGTTGTTAAGCAGTGTGATGAAGTGTGAATTTACCATTCAATTGTTTTCCTTGTTTACAAAGTCCTTGCTGTTCTCCAAAATGGCAGCCTGGGATGGTCTGCTTATCTGATTAGATTAAGAAGGTTTAATTAACCTAATTCTAGCAGAAAGCATACTATACTGAAAAGTGAGAAAAAGCTGTGAATCCATTGTAATTCTTCAAATGCCACCTCATCACATACAACCTAATAGGGAGGGAGGCAGGGAAGGGGTGTGTGTGTGAGAGAGAGAAACATCAATGCAATGTTAGAGACTTTAACTGCACAAAATTCAGGAAATTCAAGATATAGTTCCCACAAGCAACTGTAACTCAGCCCTTTGTGCATATGTAGCATTTTTATTACTATACATGGCATTAACTTTAATGCTTTTAGATATATATGAGTAATGTGGTCTGTTCACAGATGTGGAAACCATAATTGCTGACTTTTATGTGCTTAAAAATCTCACATTAATATTGTGGAAGTATTTTTTTTTCATTTTGTTGCATTTAATTTCCTTGTTTAAAAGTGTAAGATGCACATAAACAATTTACTGCATATTTCTAGGTATTAGGCTGCGTGTGGGGGATTTTCACTGTGTGTGTGTGTGTGTGTGTGTGAATCTTCCCATACAGACTGCAGAAGGCCATGTCCACATGGTGCAATAGCCAGTGAATATGTGTAGGAGTGAATGCACTGGTCCCAGACACATCCTCCAGTCCTTGCACACCTTGGATAGCCTCACAGATCTATATTTCATGTATAAGATGTGCACCCTCTGAACCACTGCATAAGGGAACCTCCATGCAAAGAGGAGTGGTAGGATTTGCCCAGAAGTGAGGGAAATAGAAGAAACAGTACCTCCTTAGTGGAACCTGTTAAGAATCTGGAAGATATTTCAGAGTGGTTTAAAGAAGGAATCTCTCAATTTGGCCAACTACTATGTAAATAATTAAATTCTAACATTGAAACAAATATTTTACATAATGAATCAATCAAAGAATTATCCTTGCTCCAGTATATTTAAATCAAGGAAATCATCACTGACAATAAAGACCTATTAAAATAGCTCATTGAAAGCCACAGTTCCCCAGGCTGCTGATTCACTAATGAATAACAAAGGTCACTTCGATACAACACAGTGCAATGTATTTTTAGACCATATAGTGAAATGCATCTTTGTGCAGGATGTTTGTAAAAAGCACCAGGATGCTTCCCAGAGGGAGGTAGAGTAGAAAGAATGCTTTACCATGGCTGAATACAACAGAGGCAGGAAGGAGAATAATGCAATGAAATGTGGAACATGGTGGCATAAATTAATTGCGGTTTGATCCAAAGACTTCAATAAATTTTGGAGTAGGCCTTTATAAAGGGAAATTATATTAAGAATAGAAGAACCAAATAAATTCATGAAATATCTATATCCAGGGAGTCCCCAGCAAGTACTGTAGTTAAGACTCAAAATCAACAACCTAATGGAGAGTGAATCCCCAAAGTACTAGATTTGGATTGCTAAGAAAACCCCTTCTACACACTGAGAAGTTCTGTTACATTATTTTCTTCTAAGAAAAGGAAGACTGGAGTAAAATGATTTTCATACTTTCAAATACATTTTCATTGTCCAGAGAGAACTCTGAATTCTGCATGCAAACATGAAGGAACAGGATATTGCATTGAATGGATCTTAACAATTACATTCCAAGGATGTTGTTATCAGACCAGCTGGCTAGCTATTTCAATATGTTGTCTCTGACAGTGGCCTGAATCAGACCTTTCTGAGAAAGTTTCACAAAATTCCACTGTGGACAATTATGCCATAACCCACCAAATAAGGAAGCTTTCTCCCAACCTCATCAGTTAGTTGCTGGCTTATGCCCCAAAGCATAAAGAAAATATTTTAAAAACCCCAAACAATTGTAAAAAATGAAACCATATATTCTAGAACACAATTCTGCAGTAAGAGGTGGATCCAAAGCTGCAGAATAATAGAACACTTGGTGCCACGCCTCAGTGGCAGAGTCTGTGTTATTGGAAGTTATCAAAACCCAGTTTTAACGATTTTAAATGTAAGATCTTGAGATGAGCCAACAAGATAGAATTCAGATCTCGAATTGAGCATCCATCCCCAAAGTTCAAAGGTCTGAGTATTGGGAATTGGCAAAGCCCATCATAGAAATAAGTGCCAACTGTGACATTTACACCCAGGTCTGTACTTTTCCAGAGTTCAGGACTATTCCGATCTGCGGTTTTGGCTCACACCCATCTATAGTACAAACATAGTAAGAGCTATTTCCAGTAGAAAAGTTTAAATGTTTGATGGCCCCCCCCCCCCCCTTTTTTTTTTTTTTGAATTAAGCAAAGGATGAACCCGTGGCGCATTCAACATAATACGAAACACTTGATGAACACTTAAAAAGAATCTTCTTGCTGTTTTCTACATGGGAATAGGACAAGACAGCGTTACTTTTCTAAGGATGCAGAATGGCTCTCTGCGTACCGAAGAAGTCCTTTTAAACTTTTAACACTTCTGGTGCAAGCTGATGCAACTCAAAATGAAATGTCTAAGAAGAAAAGATCAGGGTTAAGGGTTTTTTATTGATTCTCCCCCTCCCACCTCCACATTGGGATTAAAGTGATTTCCATTGTGACCCAACACTAGATGTAATTATAATTTCCATTTATATTTGTAGACTGTGTACAAAGAAGTGTAATAACGGACAGTCGAACATTTTCCATTGTCCATTAAAAAAGAAGAAACATTTCTGATGAAATCTCTGTAAGACCAAGGAACCACTGGAGTAATCTCTCACTAACAGAGCTTTCCTTAGATGTTCGATAACAAAAGAGAAGGGAGAGCAGCCAGCTCGTCACACAAAAGAATTACGTTAAAATGACATTAGGGTTGATACTCGCTCCAATAATATCAAAGAAATTCTGTGTTAAGGGTGCTAACAAGTGGGCTGCAAAAAACAGTCGTAGAATTCAGCAAATAATTCATTTCATTATTGTTTACAATGTTAAGTGGAAAATACTGCATTAATGCAATGTTAAGGAGGCACAGTTCAAATTGCAAAAAAACTAGGAGATGCAAAAGCTAAGTTTCTGCAAGTAACATTGATTCAGCCACGTTGCACCTTCTGTGTGTTTTATAGTATGCACACAGGCCCTTTGTTTTCAGTTTTTATTTTAATATTTCCTGGGAATTTATCAGCGTTTCTTACAAAAATTAAAAAATGGGCAAAAAAAAGTGCAAAAAATTAACATCACAGTTTACTGTGTTAATACTGGAGGATGGGGGCTAGAAAAAAAAGCAACAAAGAAAAAAAGAGTATTGAAAGTAAAAAGTTCAATAATGTGGTTTACTTCATGAACTGTACATTAACAGTATATACACATATGCATGTATACACGCGTCTTCCTCTACATTGCCTTACTTTAACAGACAGCCTCAAATTTGCACGTAGACTAACTTATTATTAACATGAACACATCTACCTAATGTATTGGAGTTTCTTAACAAAATTAATATTTTCATGTATATGAGTGTTCCAAATTTTGGGTGAAAATCAGTAAAAAGCAAATAATAGCTTTGTAGAACCCAGGAATTTTTCAGTAAAAATCAGTAAAAACTGAAAACGAAGGGCCTTAAGCGTGCATTTAGGCTGGGATTTTCAAAGGAGCTTAAGAGAGGTAGGCACCCAATTCCTACCAAATATCAAAGTTAAGCACGTACTTAATTACTTTGCTAGGCCTAAAAAACCTAGTTTTTTTGCCCTAGCTCAATTCCAATTGGGTAATTACATCCTACCTACTCAAAATTCCCTGTAGTTTCAATTGGATAAGCTCCAGTGTTCTTCACTTTCTGCCACAAACTGTTGGTAGCATTAGTATGTACAGTACAGTTAAACAACTTTCATATTCTACTCCATAGGTGGCTGCATTATAGCCACAGGTAAAGTGATCCCTGGATACAGTTTTCAGAAATGCCTTAGTAACATAAGTGATGATGGAGAGGGAAGGTGAGTTAAGTTAACTTCTGTTGATGAAAGAGACAAGCTTTCGAGCTTACACAGAGCTCTTCTTCAGGTGTTGTCTCTCTAACATCCTGGACCAACATGGGCTACAACAATAGCACAAAGAAGCGATGCTGAACATTTTATTCTCTTTACATGTAGTTGTAAAGTGTGTTGACTGTTTTGGGATCGTTAGATGAAAGGCACTGTGAAAATCTCAATTTTTCTTACATTAGAACATTCTGGTGTTAATTTTGTAGTTTTATTTTGGTATTGTGTTGTATCTGCAGTATGAATTATTACTTGCTGTTGGTTGTACAGCATAACAGTACATTTGCTCCTGATTGGCTGTTGTTTTTGTAACTGAGACTCAGAGTTCTGTAAAAGTGAGTGCACACACCATTGTTTTTGTGTATATTGCTTCTCTGTTTTTCAATAAATGGAGTCAAAATTCATAATCAAAATGCCAAATCCATCTCAACAAAAGGGGTGAAATATTGTCATATGAACACAGTGTGCTGATACCTTGATCCATGTAAAAAGTCATTCTCATGGATTTTCAGCTGTGAAATCCCGCTGAGATTGTTTTTGCTTGCCAGATTTTGTTGCATCCTACAGTAGATTGCACTGCAAAGTACCGTTTTTGACCTCAACTACAAAGGCTATTTTTCCTCTTTAACTGAAAAAAAGCTTCTACTATTAAATATGTGAGGACCTCCCACTGACTCAAGGCCCACTGTTAACATGGGGGTTTTTTACACAGGCTTGCTACTGCTAGTTCTTCTCTCTTCCACCAGGCATGGCTGCCAATTTCCAAAGCTCGGTCTGACAGAATCTAACACACAGTTCACATTCTCTTTGTCAAATTACATCTGAAGTGGAACAAAAATGGTAGGTAATTCACTTTCTATTAAAGTGTTACACCCGCCTTCTCTCACTTCCTATGGCTGTTATGTAGTGGACATGTTTCCATGTTCTGCTTTGTTTTTTCAGCTGTTGCAAGAGTATGGGATATCAATTACTTTGTGCACAGAGGATGCTGACCAGAGGAACAGCTCCTAGCTCACGTTACTTCTCACCTCTCTATCAATTGCTGTAACATTTAAATTAATGCCTATTGGAGTCTTCTTGAAGCAGAGCTCTCTCTCCCTTTTCCCATTAAATGGCTCATCAGAGTAGATTAACCCCTTTAAAAGTAATATTACCAAAATGAGATACTTCCTGCTCAGCTTTTAACACACCAAAAAGGAGCACTATGCTAGCAAAGTGAGGCCCACATTAATATAGATTAAAGTCAGTAGCAAGTATGAATTTTGTTAATACCTACTTAATCAGATACAGTTGTATTTTAAACTTTGCTCTGTGGCACACAAAGATTTTAAGAACATAAGAATGGTCATACTGGGTCAGACCAAAGGTCCATCCAGCCCAGTATCCTGTCTGTCGACAGTGTCCAATCCCAGGTGCCCCAGAGGGAGTGAACCTAACAGGTAATGATCAAGTGATCTCTCTCCTGCCATCCATCTCCACCCTCTGACAGAGGCTAGGGACACCATTCCTTACCCATCCTGGCTAATAGCCATTAATGGACTTAACCTCCATACATTTATATAGTTCTTTTAAAAACCCTCTTATAGTCCTAGACTTCAGAACCTCCTCAGGCAAAGAGTTCCACAGCTTGACTGTGAGCTGTGTGAAGAAGAACTTCCTTTTATTTGTTTTAAACCTGCTGCCCATTAATTTAATTTGGTGGTCCCTAGTTCTTATATTATGGGAACAAATAAATAACTTTTCCTTATTTACTTTCTCCACACCACTCATAATTTTATATACCTCTATCATATCCCCCCTTAGTCTCCTCTTTTCCAAGCTGAAAAGTCCTAGACTCTTTAATCTCTCCTCGTATGGGACCCGTTCCAAACCTCTAATCATTTTAGTTGCCCTTCTCTGAATCTTTTCTAATGCCAGTATATCTTTTTTGAGATGAGGAGACCACATCCGTACGCAGTATTCAAGATGTGGGCGTACCATGGATTTATATAAGGGCAATAAGATATTTTATATATATTTTATATAAGGGCAATAAGATATTTTATATATATATATTAGTGCAACAAGATGGCTTAAAGACTTAGTTAAACTTTTAATATCTTTACTGTTTCCAAAATGCAAGGTTATTTAAAACTCCAGTCTAATGGTATATGTATTATATATGCTCACATATATACTCACTTGCCCACATGTATCAAATTTTTATTGGTATAAATATGTCATGGCCACATTACTTATTTATATCTGTGGTGAAGCCAGAAATGAGTTATGCAAATCCTCCCAAATTAGGGTCCATAAAACCTTTATGCCATTTGACACCATCTTGAATTGTATTTATGCCACATTTTGAAGAAAACCTATAGTAGAACATTTTGTACAAGCATCAAATGAGAGAAGAATTAATTCGAATATATATATTTTTTAAAACTCAAGAAACAATAAAAAATGTTCCAGGGCTAGAAATGAATGTTGCATGTTACAGGTAAGCGGGGATTTCAAATTTTCTAATGGTATAATGGGATACAACAAGTGTTACTAGCCCCAAGCTGCCAAGAGATATGGGACCTTAATGTTAACCTTAACCTCCAATACTGTTACTAGTCTGAACGTTACCAATCCTAGATAAGAGCTTGGACCACAATAATTTTCTAGTCCAGGTTTTACCTGATTCATATTTGGGGAGAAGACAGAATGTTGTGGAAGGTTCTTTTGTTTAAAAACCAAAATAGTTGCTATTTGAAAGGTTGGAATGCTAGGAGTAGTCCTGGGTTGGTGGGCAGAGTACAGATGAGAAAATCAAATGTGTAAATCCTGTGTGTTACATGGCTCCAGAGTTTATCCCATTGTTCTGGAATTAACTGTGTGGTTGAAGAAATGAAGGAATTTATTCCACGAGTTCCACGATTGCATTTAGGTCTGACTCAACACCTACTGAAGTCAATGGGAATATTTCCAGTGATTTCAAGTGCCATTGGTTCATGCCCATATTGACTTGAATATCACTTCTTGCTATTACTCAATGTGTGACAGAATCAGGTCCTTAGAAAATACCACACTTGGATACTACGCTGATGGCTGCAATAAAAGAACCTTGGATGGATAAATGGAAGAAGAGACAGATGGATGAAAAATGAAATTTAGAAAACTGTCTTGACATGTTTTTAGTAGGCCGATATCTAAACTGTTCAGAGAAATACACCCCTCACTCATGCAATAGAAGCAGTCTGGCTGCCACCTGCATGAGCTGTGTGGTAACAGCTGCACTGCCAACTGCTTTTACTATTAACTTCTTTAGTGATCTCTCTCAGTTCCAGATTAGGTACCTTTTAATCACTAACATTGTCAAATTCTCTCCCCACAAGGTGGCCATGGCTTCACTGAGAACACTAGTGACCACTGACTTCAGTTTTGTTAAGAAGTCTGGCCTTTCTGCTTCTGTATGGCTCAGTTTATCCCTCCTGGCATTCCATTTTATTTTGCTTTCTTAGTGCATGGTATCATTTGTGCTTGTGGTATGTGTGCTGCATATCCGCTAATGAACCAGAACTATATTTCAGTCGCTGAGGTTTACATGGCCTGTAATTTTCGTAAGATGTCCAATTAAGATGGCTCACAAAAAAACTTACCTTTCTATTTTCTCATCATATTTTCTTCTTTCCTGTTCCATAATAGCATAGTTGCTAAGGGTGCTTTGTATGTTTGTTATGAGAGGCAGCATCTTGCTACTGTGACAGCATAACACTCTGATAACTTCTTTTTTACTATAATTAAACTACCACATCTGTCCTGTAAAGACAGGATAAAGGCTAGATGATGGGCTGAGGTTATAAGAACCAACAGCAGCCTGCCTTACTAGTGGACACCAACAGTACAATGGTTGAACAGCTATTTGTTTATTGGCGTCTAGCTGAATCTTGATAGAATGGGTAAGACATTCATGGATTATGTTGTTAGAAGCTTGCTGAAGAATATTGATGGAGCAAGCTACAAAGTTGGACCTATTACGTTCTGTGTGTCAGAGGTATGTATTGCTGGACTCTTTCCTTCCTCCTTTGTTGGCTGTTTCTATCAGGTATTACTGACACTTTTCATTGGTGAAGGCCTGTCTCTCAATCTCCCCTCCAGGTCTATTTATCTAGAGAAAGTGAATCTCAAGAGCTCGGGCTGGAAGAGTTGTCTTTTCCTCAACTTATTTTAAAGGAACCTCAGGGCAAAACAAAGTGCCATTTCCTCACTTTAAAAACCCAAGGTCTACACTTTTTTTCAGATTTAATTTATAATACATCTTAAGCAGCTATGTTTTCACCCTAAGTATACAGATCTCCTATTTATAAACCAGCCAGTTGAGTTTCCCAGTCTGTTGGTCTCCTGGGCGATTTCAACATCTATGTTGATAATGCAGAGGATACATTTGCATTTCGTAGCACATCTCATTCCCCAGGTTTCGCTCAGCATGTCACTCTGTTGATGTATTCTGTGGGACATACTCTTTGTTTTTTAATTTGAGCTCACTCTTTTTAATTTGCATTCACTTATCTTTTTTCCACAGATCCTTCATCTCAACCTAAAACATTTTTACGGACGCTTATTTCTTTCATTAATGTTTTGTTGCTGAAAATTTGTTTTGTTCTTGTACTCATTGGAGGGCTGGCTAATACTGCTTCTTTTTCTGTTAATGAGGCCATGTCTCCATAATTTTACTATGTGTAGTATAATACTGACTCAGATGCTTCTCTTTGGAGACAGCCTTTTTCTAGATCTCTAGTTTGTTTTAGCAGAATTTAGTACCTTTATATTTAGTGGGAGGCCCTTATGCCTTGACGTACACTGAATTCTCTACAAGACTCATGCTTTTTGTACATGTGACACTTTAAAGAATATTTATTTATCCCAACTAATATCTACTTACAACCTAGGCCAGCTGTTTAGTTTCAAAAAATTAATTGACTTTTAAACCATTCCATATTGCATCAACTGGTTCTTCGCTGTGAGGAGTTGAGAGGCTTTATTAGAAAAACTGACAAAACCCACCTCTGTCAGCCCCCCTATCCACCTCCAAAGTATTCTTCTGGGAGATCTGTTTTTTAGTTTTTGGTTTTTTGTAAGAAATATCCCTGCTGCTGTAGATATTTTCTTTGCTAAATTTTCTTTAGTTACTCCCATGGAAATTGCAGAGGTGGCCTGACAGCTGCACTTCGTGACTTGATGTCTTGACCCTTGACCTTCTTGACTTCTTAAAGAATGACTTTCGGTATTAAAGACCTAATTTGGCTTAGATAGGAAGCATCTTGTTAATTTCAACTAATGTTCCACTCTATTTTTAAGGAAGCTGAAATTACTCCTAAAAACAAACCCTCTTCACTTTCAAATTCTACTATAAGATTTTTGTAACTATGATCTGTTTACAATCTTTGGCCCCTCCTTTTAGATGAGAGTTTTGGAGAAGTCATGTCTGCTTAGATGCAAGCCCATTTTGTGAGATAAGTTTAAAATAAACACCAACCTTCCCACTTTGCTGCCTGCTTTTCTATGCCTCATTTGAAGACATTCATTATTTAAGATAATAAATACACATGTTTATGATCTCTATGCACTTTTTGGGGATTGGATTTTGACTCTGTGTTTCAAAATAAGACTGAAGCCATCAGTGTGATACTGGGTCACAATTTCACCATAAAATGCTGCATGTACCAATATGCAGAAATGAGAGAATCTCCACATTTCTGCTTTGTATGGTTCGCATGTATGGAGCTATCATTGGTATGAGAAATTCCATTCAGGATTTAGACTCTGTCCTTCTCGAAGCATAATGACTTTCTTGATAGCTCTGGCTTTTAGGCAGTTTTTGTAGTAATCAGTTTTATTACCTAGCAATGGTAAGTACAGTAAGTTAGGTAGTTAGACTCCACTGTGATTTTGGATTTAAGCTAATCTTTAAATGAGCACCTCAGCTCAGTTCCCAAGCTAGTGCTCTATCAGGGAGGAACAATCTCTTTTTTCTCTGCGTGTATTTCATCTTGGCTGTTTTATTGCAACTTTTTTCCTGGAGGTCCTTGAGTAGACCAATATTCCCATTAAAAGTGATTCAAAACGCACCTGTCAGGACTTTAAAACCAACTAAAGCCCTACACATATTTCACTTATAATGAGATCATTGCATAGGAAGATATCAGATTTTAAGATTTTGCTGTATTTTCAATAAAAGGGCCACTGTTGAGATAAAAATCACATTTAAAATTATCCCTACTCAAGTTACTAACATTACTTTAGATTATTAAAACTGAAAATACAAAAAAAAAAAAATCAAATGTTCCATTATAAATGCTTCTAGTTTATTATTGATATTTGATTTGGCTTGGACAATTAAGTCAGGCTGCTCACTTTTATTTCTAGTTAGTCCCAGTTATATTCAATTTCTGATGTTACACACTAACACAATCCTCTTGTGCTTGGGTTTGCAACACTGAAAGTGACATATTGAAATTAAAACATTTAAAATAAAATTTCCATTCATAATAGGTTTTGGAATCCCCTTCTCTCCATTCACCCCTTTTACACTTTGGTTTTTTTAACAAGATCTAAATTCTGGGCCTGAATTAAGTTAACAGCAGGTCAGCCTTGCACCTTACAGTCCTTGTTTCAGCCTTTGTTCTGCTGATGCTGGTTTGTTTTCTTTTCCGGCTTTTCAAGACAATGGGTGGCTAAGTTTTGTAATTACCATGAACCACTAATCATTGGGTACTTTTTTACCAAAGGCAGATTGACATTTTAAATCTTAAAATTAAGTGTTATTTTTGTAAACTCACATTTAATTAGCACAGTTAAGTACCCTTTCCTTGACTCTGAAAGCATTTTAATTCTTACAAGAAGTTCCATCATCATCATAATCTTTTTTTCCCTTTTGTACTGTAAAACCGCTATTTGATGCAGCAGAAAACAAAAGTAACAGAGAAGGAGCTAGGCAGAGTGAAGATCAGATAAATATCACATTAGGATGACTTCATGAGACCACCACATAGAATACAATGAATAGAAGCTCCCTGATTGAGAAACAATGGTTGACAGTGTGCCAAGATGAGGAGAGAAGAGAGAAGTATGCAGAATGAAAGTGGCACATTGAGCAAAACATTTCATCACAGTCAAGAAACTCAGCACAACGATTCCCACAGCAATAAGCAATAGGAGGCAGATGGGAGAGTGACATTAAAAAAGAAAAACATTGAGAACTCGGAGAATAATATAAGAAATGAGGGAGATCTAGACTTTCCTAAGCGCCAACCTAGCTATGAAAGAACCCCCTTTTGGGAGCAAATGGGGAAGTACATACAAACATTACAGTCAGGAAACTGACACGTAGCTGGTACCAACTCAGGAGGATTCAAGGTTCCAGATACTGAAGAACCATCATTTTAGATCTTTTCAGTGTCAAAAGATTTATTTCTCCCCTAAGGAAGTTTACACTGGAATAGAGGGGCCAGCAGAAGGTTTCCTGCATCACTCAACTCTTATGCTGGACTGCAGCTGGAGTGACCAGATTGTGGTGCCTTATTCTGCACTATCTTGCACACTGTAGAAAGGGTCTCTCTGCAGGACCAGTATAGGTTAATGTGGAGAGGGGTCCAAGAAAGGGGCCAGAGGATCAAGGTTTACATCATTCCAGTAGCTAGACTGCACAAGTGGCATGGAGGAGCTGCAGCCCCACATCCTGGCCCCAACAGAATAGTGGACTTGATCTTCTCAAATTGATCTCCCTGCCTGTAATTGTGCATATACATCCCACATTTTTGCCTAGTTATACCATTATTAGGTCCTGGTGCACACTAGAAACTTTAACCAGGTGATGGACAATCATGTGGTAACCAGTCCTCTGACATAGAATCATAGAATATCAGGGTTGGAAGGGACCTTAGGAGGTCATCTAGTCCAACCCCCTGCTCAAAGCAGGACCAATCCCCAGTTTTTGCCCCAGATCCCTAAATGGCCCCCTCAAGGAGTGAACTCACAACCCTGGGTTTAGCAGGCCAATGCTCAAACCACTGAGCTATCCCTCCCCCCCAAGACATGGATGTTTCTGTAGTGTAGGTAGCCTCTAGGAGTGAGGTGGAATCAGAGGTGTCATTCAGACAGGCAGGAGACACAATAGGGAGAGGCGCTTGGGACTGCATTTTCCATCTGGGAAAACTGATGGAAAAGATGAGGGAGTTTAATTCTCCACTGTTCATGAACTTCATTGATTTTTCAAGATTTGTCATGTGTGGAAGTAGAAGGCAAGATTTGAGGCAAGTTAACCAGTTTAGATATGTGTGTGACCACATAATCTGTGAGACAATCAACAGCTTACAGTGCAGTGATTTAAGGACAAGAATGGATATCAAAATACATTAGTACTATATCACTAAGATAGATATAGGATAGCGTGGTCAGTAATGGAGTGGAGGAGGGAGGGATACAGATTAATTGTTTATCCCAAGATGAGAAAGTTGCCTACCTCTGCTGAATTTTGCAGGAAAAAATAAATGCAGCTAAATCGGAGTTGTTTCAACCTCAAGGTGAACATTTCAAATTCTATAATGACTGCAACAGGCAAGTATATTCCACTGAACATCAAAAGTTGACAGATTAACTTTGTACAAATACGTAAAATATACTCAGTAACGCAGCCTCCATGACGGAAAAGAGCGTTGATAATTCTCAAAATCTGTCTGGACTTGGATTAATAAATTATTTAATTGCTGATAAAAGTTTTGCAAGAACGACACATTTATAAACATACAACATATGGGTTATTCTGTGCACTCTCCTTTGTCCCAGGTTATTGCTACTAAAGTTGCAATGGCGCCAATGATCAGTACCTGCATTGCTTGGAATACA
This sequence comes from Macrochelys suwanniensis, assembly GCA_033296515.1. Classification (NCBI taxonomy): domain Eukaryota; kingdom Metazoa; phylum Chordata; order Testudines; family Chelydridae; genus Macrochelys; species Macrochelys suwanniensis. Next base: position 61,049,968 of record CM065784.1, on the reverse strand, counting down.
CATCTCTTGAATGTAATATAATTGCCATCCTCTTGCATGTGCTAAAAGCAATGCTGTAGGAAGCAAATTCAAATCCCAAGACAGTGTATAATGCAGATATTAATTGAAGAGACAAACAAAGGAAAATGGAAGGGCAGATAAGTTTTAAGCACTAGGAAAGGTGTCAGAAGATAACTAGATAGAACATCACAGGAATAATATAGGCCAGAGTGATGCTTTTTTGGTTAGCGGTGTACCAAAGGAGAGCGGTTTACAATTTAAATGGAATAGACAATACAAATCAAACACAGAATGCACTGGATGAGCCAGATGGCAGTTCTATCCGAGAAGGTAGCCATTTTTAGTTGGCAGGTGACATTTTTACTGAAGCAGGTTAATACCGATGCAGGTTTCAAAAAAGAATTTTAAGGAATTATTCACATGGAAAGAGGGTCGTTGCCTTGTACAGTGGGAGTGAGAGGCAATTCCAGAAGATGAAGGCAGCATGGAAGAGCAGATGAGATGAGAGTTGAAGGTTACGAAGGGACAGGCAAGGTGGGGAGTTATTTGCAGCACACAAGGGAAAAGCAATGGAGCTGTAAAATGAGAGCAGACTTGTAGGCAAAAGCAGACTTCACAATCTTGAAATGATGGTAACTAGCGTGAACCTGATGAGGAAGCCAGTGGAGCTTGGTGAGGAACCTACGCCTCCTGTTTGTCTCTTTGAGGGCCTCCTTTATGAGGGCAGCTGTTATGGAAACTCTTCTTTTGCCCAGAATGGTGGGAAATGGCTTTTTCCTACATGACTGTCAATGCTGCCTCACAAACTGTCCTGCAGGGAAGGCTCCAGCCCCTTTGACAATACTGTTTTCATGCCTTTAGTGAGAAACGAAAGCAGCTCAGCCTCTTTAATTTATCCAAGAGACGGTTAAGAGATGAGGTGATCACAGTGTACAAGCACCTACCTGAGCAGAGATTTCTGACAGTAGGCAGCTCTTTAATCTAACCAAAAGAGGCACAACAAGATCCAATGACTGGAAGATGAAGCTAGATAAATTCAGACTAGAAACGAGGCACAATTTTTTAATCCTGAGGGCGAATAACCTATGGAACAACTTACCTAGAGAAGTGGTAGATTCTCCATCAGTGAAGTCTTAAAATCAAGACTAGATATCTTTGTATAAGACATTCCATAGCTCAGGGGTGGCCAAACTTACTCACCCTCTGAGCTGCATACGACAATCTGCAGAAGTTCGAGAGCTGGGGCACACCTGCTGGGGCTTGGGGCTTCAGCCCCACAAGAGATGCCTGCCAGGGCTTGGGGCTTCAGCCCTCTCCTGCCAAAGCCCCAAGGCCTGGCTGGTGTGCTACGGGGCTCAAGCCCCAAGGCCCCGCTCCCCACTGGACAGAAGTCCCTACCTACCACCCCACTGCAAGGCAGAGATCCTGAGCTGCTCCCCCCCCCTCAAAGTGTGGTGGATGGAGAATGGGGTGGGCGGCATTGGGGGTCAGTGAGCCACAGTTTGGCCACCCATGCATAGCTCAAACAGAAGTTATGAGTTTGATGCAGAAACTACTGGGTAAGGTTCTAGGGGCCTGTGTTATTAAGCAGGTCAGACTAGATGATCACAATGGCCCTGTCTGGCCTTGGAATCTATGATACCTCTTTTATTTACTGACCTGGGAAGTGCTAGTTGCATAGTGGATCCTGAACATGAGTCTCCTGGCAATGCATTGTGCTGCCACTTCTTTAATTAATACATTAATAGATTTCCCATCTTTAGGCTACATATTATATTGAACATAAACACACTTGTGAATGTAAAGTATCATTCTTCTCAGCCCTCTTCTCCTTGGCCACGGAAATGATCGATACAATCTGAATTTGTTTTTTAGTCTTTCTGGTTATTTTTTAATGCTCTTTTTGCCACAAATGCTTGTTCTTGGATCATATGAAGAACCTTGAGGAACTGAAACATTGACTTTTTTTGGCATCAGCATTTCTTACTAGCAAGGGGGCTGAGATTTGTGGTATATATCACAGCATCACCAAGCCCTGGGCCTGTCTTAGTGACTGACAGCTCAGTTACTAGTTAGAGCCTGCTTCCGAATCCGTTAAGAGAAAGGTATATCTCTTCATGCTTAGCACATAATATTTCTCTAGTCGGGGCTGCCATGAGCAAAATTATAGCTTACATTATGACAGACTGCAATGAAATTGAAGTGCAAAAAAAAAACAACCTGTGAGCAAATAAACCAGCTTCAAGTTCATATTTGTTCACTGGTTTAACCAAATAAATACTTCAAATGTGAAAGAGAGAGAGGTGGGCTAGTGAAGACAAACAAACAAAAATATTTTTCTAGCTTCTCATATTATAGCCATGCTCCTATTTCCCAAATAGTACCCCGAGGAGCCTAAGAATCAAGTCCTTTTCCTTCTAAGAGGGAGGATTTAACATCGCTTAATAATACCATTCAGCACTACTCAGCCTTAGCCCTGGGGCATCGCATAACTGCTGAGTGCCAAGAACTGTATCTTTCTTGCAAAGCTTTATGTTCTGCCTTTACCATTTTGCTTCCCTTCAGGAGATGATATAGCACAGCGCAGTATGAGACGGGGACCTGTCACTAGCCTGCCATAGTAACACACCAATAACTCAGTAGATAACATTTGCCTCTCTCAAGATGTTTTCAAATAAAGCCCATAATCTGATACTAGCTTCGATAAAAAGTTGACCACATAACTCAGTTGGCTACTGATTAAGCTAGTCACATATTAAAGTTTCCTTTAAGGCTGTTGCCTACTTTTTTTTTTTTTTTTTTTTTAACAGACAGAAGTATTTCAACTTTTAATTAAAAAATAACCTTACATAGAACAGATCCTGCTCCCATCAAAGCCGGCAGGGTTTTGTCACTGAGCTCAATAGGAGCAGGATTACCTCCATATATTTTAAATTCTTTGCTTCTTTTGTTGAAAAGGCAAGCACACTTACAGAACTGCATTTTCTCTAATTCTGCTATAAAATAGAGGTCATGAGCCAGTGAAGCTACATTGATTTACACCAGCTAAGAATCTGATCCATTGTGCTTTGGTTAAACTTCTCAGCACCCAGAGGGAAGGGAGATGAAAACATAAGGCCATAGGGCAAAGTGCCACGGGTGTTTTAAAGCTGGGATTTGAACTTTAATGAAAGATATAGCAGGAGAGCTTGGGTATGCTACCAATGACAATCACGCTTTCCTTTGTAGGTAGCCTTGCACACCTTCAGAGTTGAATGGGTGCCCTGGGAACGTACAGTATATTTTTCAAAATAATGTGATGGTAACCCTAGTTCTCGCTTGCCCATTTCAGAGGGATGCCAAAGCTCTCCTATTCATTCGTTCATTCCAATCTCTCATGCCCTCCAACATGGCTCCTGCTTGTTGCCAGGTAGCAGTAACAGTTTTATTGCATGGGCATCTAATTATTCCAGCTATTGTGCTGATTTCTTTCCCAAGAGAAATCAGCCACAGCCCAAGCCCGGATGCTTTCCTTTCTGTTGCAGAAGTGTTCTCCCTTCCTCCCCGGGACTTTTGAAGCTTTACTTGTCTGCTTGGTGAATTTAGGTAAGTCCCACATGCTGGTGACAGAGACTTACTTTTATAAAACAGTGTAAGATTAGAAATGTGCTTAATTTGTTAGGAAATGGTCTTTGTAAACCCATTCTGCCACCCCTTTCTAGCCCTAAAAGCTAGCTGTTTACATTCAATCACACCTTTTTTTACATTGATTGGCTGATAAAAGGAAGGTGAGCAGGATTTTGATAATTTATGGTTAGATCAGACTGCCCACATGTTTTACAAATTTCCCACAATGTTCAAGATGCTCAGTTTGATCATACTGGGCATTGACGAGCTGGGGACAGGCCAATCAGGCTGCAGCCAGTGACGGGCAGCTGAGTGAGATCTCTAATGGAGAATATGAACAGCATAGACTAAAATGCCAGCAGCGTGCAGATGACATTCAGTTATACATCATATCCAGATCAGACGGAAACAGCACCCACCCACAGGCATCCAATGGCGTGACTGAGTTCAACAACTGGATGAACAGCAGGTGAATAAAGCTGAGCCCCGGAAAGGAGGTGGTGATACTGGTGGGGAGAGGGAAATACATTGAAGAACATGCCATCTCGATAACATCACCCTCCGTTAAGGACATCTACAGTAACTCCACACTTAATGTTGTAGTTATGTTCCTGAAAAATGCAACTTTAAGCGAAACGATGTTGAGTGAATCCAATTTCCCCATAAGAATTAATGTAAATGGGGGGGTTAGGTTCCAGGGAAATTAATATATATACATATATATATATATATATAGTGACAAAGTTCCTCCTCTACCTTGATGAGTCCTGCGCTTATTGACGGATTTTGATCGCCTCAGAGATCTTCCCCTCTGGTAAAACCCACAGTCAAATTCCTCCTGTGTCTGATCAGGAGTTGGGAGGTTTGGGGGGAACCCGGGCCCGCCCCCTACTCCGGGTTCCAGCCCAGGGTCCTGTGGATTGCAGTTGTCTATAGGGTTTCCTGTAACAGCTGCGTGACAGCTACAACTCCCTGGGCTACTTCCCCACGGCCTCTGCCCAACACCTTCTTTATGCTTACTGCAGGACCTTCCTCCTGATGGTCTGCTGATGCTTGTACTCCTCAGTCCTTCAACTCTTCTCACTCTCAACTCCTTGTGTGCCTCTTGCTCGCAGCTCCTCGCACGCAACACCACAAACTAAAGTGAGCTCCTTTTTAAACCCAGGTGCCCTGATTAGCCTGCCTGTCTTAATTGATTCTAGCAGGTTCTTCTTAATTGGCTCCAGGTGTCCTAATTAGCCTGCCTGCCTTAAATTGGTTCCAGAAAGTTCCTGCTTGTTCTAGTGCAGCCCCTGCTCTGGTCACTCAGGGAACAGAAAACTATTCATCCAATGGCCAGTATATTTGCCTTCTATCAGACTTCTGTACCCCACTTGTCTGGGTCTGTCACTCTATATCTATCTATCTATCTCTATATCTATCTATCTATCTATCTATATAGACATACACACAGACACAGTATACGTTTTAAACAATCAATTTAATACAGGTACACAGCGATGAATATTGTGAAGCTTGGTTGAGGTGGTGAAGTTATAGCATGGGATATTTCCCAGGGAATGCCTTACTGCTAAATGATGAACTAGCAATTGGCGGCACCCTCAAGGGTTAACTCATTGTTGTTAATGTAGTCTCACACTCTACAAGGCAGCACTAATGGAGGGAGGGGAGACAGCAGGCAGACAGAGACACACACCCTGTGTGTGTGTGTGTGTGTGCGCGTGCGAGAGAGAGAGAGACAGGTGCATTTCCCCTTTAAGTACGCTGACCCCATTCTTAAGTACATTGCCTTGGTAAGTAGATCAGCAAGGTGAGACCGCAGCTGCTGCCAGGAAGCTCCCTCCTTCCTGAGCCGTTATGTGTCCTTCCTGCTCTATGGAGATGGGGCATCCTCTATGGAGGATGCAGGAGCAAGGGGGAGGGGGACACCCTGACATTAACCCCGCGCTCTTCTCTCCCCTCCCCCCAACATAAAGCAGGAGGCTCGGGGAGCAGCTCCAAGGCAGAGGGCAGGAGCAGCACATGGCAGTGGGGGGAGGGACAGCTGAACTGTCAGCGATTGATAGCCTGCTGGGCTGGTGCTGCACAGGGAACTTAGGGGAGCAGGAAGCTGATGGGAGGTTGCCTGGTTCCAAGCCCCCACCAGCTAGCTGCAACAGGCTGCGTTTCCTGCAAGCAGTGGATAAAGCAGGCAGCTGCCAAATGACATTATAAGGGAGCATTGCACAACTTTAAACGAGCATGTTCTTTAATTGATCAGCAATGTAACAACGAAACAACGTTAACCAGGACAACTTTAAGTGAGGAGTTACTGTACCTATCTTAAGGCTTTTTACTGCTGCCCATTCCTCATAGTATCCAAGTGCTTTCCATGTAAAATAAATTATTAATGATCTGAAGGCAGATTTCCAGAGTTCTCGGCCTCTGTTTTCACCTGGACTCCTCTGTACTTCCGGATATTCAAACGGCTAGCTCTGCCAGGAAGACTGCAGCCTCTTCTGTTGGACTTTGCCCCGGTGAGCCACTCATTTAGGATCTCTGGGCTTGATTACAATCGTGGTTTCAGAGAAGTAAACTTACAAGAGCTCTTTACAATTGGTTCAGAACACAGGAGCCAGTCTGTTGAACACCACATGCAGTCGAGAGCACATCACTCCAGTGCTCTGCTCTCTCCATGTCGGAAACATTATGGAGGCTATTGATATTGCACGAACCCTGACAGTGTGGGTGCTAAGACCATGAGGTACTGACACCCCAACTAAAGTACAGTGTGACTCATGGTACAATCTAATCTTCTTAGGCAGGCACTGAGCAGAAGTGACTCCCTCTTTACACTGATCCCCAAAGGCTATAGAATGTCTTGATAACTTCCTAAATTCCCCGTCCTATCCAGCTAAACCCTCAAAGCCCTGTCGACATTTAGAGTATGGAGTTTAGTTTCCACTAGCTGAAACTGAGGTTTTGAGAAGAACATGGGGAGATTAATGGTTTGAGTCAGATGGAACTACTCAGGAAAAGACAATTGGATGTCATTATGAATAGCTCACAGGAATTGCCTACTAAGGATGTAGCAGGACTCACAAAAGCAAACAAGACACAGGATGCAAAAAGAACTGGATGGAAAATAGTAGTGAGAACATTCTAATGTCATATAAAAGAATGGTATGCTCATATCTGGAACACTGTGATCAGTTCTGGTCATCCTATCTCAAAAAAAGATATAGCTGAAATAAGAAGGAATTCAGTGATTAGAGGTATAGGAAGACTACCATATTTAGAGAGATTGAAAAGAATAGGATTGTTTAGTTTGGAGAGCAGATGAATAAGAGAGGACATGAAAGAGGAATGCAAAACAATGAATGGGGCAGAGAAGGTATATTGGGCATTGCTGATCAAGTTTTTCCTCGTGATTCAAGAACAAGTGGATGATCAATCAAATTGAAAGGAAGTAGAATTTAAAACTGATAAAAAGGCAAAAAAAAATTTTTTAACTATACATATACTTAACCTGTGGAACTTGCTGCTAAAAGGTATAACTGAGGACAAGAACTTAGTAGGATTCAGAAAAAAGGACTGGACATATATATGGATAATGATAACAGGAAAAAATATAAAAAACATTGCTGGGAATCAAACACCACTCTATTAAGCAGTGTTGCTGTAGCGGTGTTGGTCCCAGTATATGAGAGACTTTTATTGGACCGGCTTCTGTTGATGGAAGAGACACAGTTTCATGCTTCAAATAACTTTTCATCAGGTCCTTTGAAGCTTTGTGAAGCTTGAAAGCATGTTCCTCCACCAACAGAAGTTGGTCCAATAAAAGATATTACCTCACCCACCTTGTCTGTCTAATATCGTGGGACGAACATCACTAGACCACCATTGCAAACCACCACCAATACAAGTCAATACAAGGCAGTCATTGAACCACAGCTGCATTCTGTGGTTTAAACAACACAGCATGAATTAAAAAGTACTTATTTACGTCCAACAATGCTGAAGTTTGCGAAACAGCTTTTCGTAGAGAGATCCCATTATTTTCAAGCACTGAGATATTCTCTATATTCTAGTTCATAGTGGTATGCCATATTACATTAAGGTCAATCAGCCTTTGCAATAACACATTTAGAAACAAACAGTCAAATGGAAAAAATAGAAGACAAGATGTAGCTACAATGCACGCTCATTTATTTCCTAAAAATACCAGCACTGATGTGCCATGCCCTTTGGGGTCCTCAGGAAATGTGGCACTAGTTGATTGTCTCACCCTTATTTAGGAAAACTTGCTCCTCCACATCTCTACCTAAGATCCACGTTCTTGCTTAGCATGCTTGGAGGGTAAATATTCTCTATTTTCATTTTCTCCCCACTGCTCTAACCTTTCTTCATTTCTTTTTCTAGCTTGCTAATTCTCACCCTCTGCTATTATAACTCCCACCGAACCTGGATTGTAATCTTTGAAAGGTTTCCTCTTTGTCATGCCCTGCTGATTCCAGACTAAAATTATTCATAACCCCCCCCCCCCCAAAACCTCTAAGAATTCTCTCTCCTTTCCAATGGGGTTGAGTTACAGTATAGCGTTACCATATTGGAACAGGATTGCTAGTCACATTTTCCTTCCAGCAATGGTGGTACTGTAGGAGCTGTCACTGCTGCAGTGCAGTCTAACAGCAATGCTCTGTCATTGCCAGCTATGATTTTAGCACTATAAACTTTGTCACAGTTATGCCCTGCTAAGACCTGCTATAACTCTAGCACACTAAGCTTCCTCAATGTCATGTTCTTTCCCTGTGGATCATGACTCTTGCTGACATGTTCAATGAGAGCAACTTTATTTTTTTTTAAATCAACTGTCTAAATTATTAATACAGTTATAAAGATGGCACTAAATCATCAGCAGAAGGCAGAGAGACAAAACTGCAACATAATCTCTCATTTCAGAGCCAGACGGCTGTTCTATGCAGATAGAATCAGTGCACGAGGAAGCCTCAGTGATGTACCTGGGTAAGGATGCATATTGCCTTTCCATCCCTTCAAAGTGGAGACTGTGTGAACTCCCATCTGGACCTTTTCCAGACACCTGTGGAGAGAAGAGTAATTAGAGATGAAGATCAATTATACACCCCAGTTACTGACAATGCATCTCAAAATGATAATCAGAGAACAAATGATGCTGCAGGGTGCCAAAATCAACAAAAGAAAGACAGGGGCTCAGAGAATCCACAAATCCCATACTTAATCTTATCACTGCTAACAAGAAAGGGTTCCATATCAAAGGACTGTTTAGAACAGGTATGTTCCTCAGTGCAGTTCCCTTGGCAGTAGGCCAACAGCGATACTGTACACTTTTTTGGTTAGCCTCCCACCTGTAATTCAGCAAAATCAGGAGATAAACCTGATTAAATAAAAGCATTTTAATATCGCTGAGTAATGCACACATTATTCAAATGAGTTTACATACTAGTTCCAGATCTGTTTATCACGTGTTATCAATTTTTCTACAGTAAAAAAGTGATATAAACAACTTTTGTTTTCATTCATAACACAAATCCAGCAGCTTTCCCTAACACTGTTGTAAAGCTGAATATCCAACAGGGATGTCAGTGCATTTATCATGCTCTAGTGTCATTTCAGAAGTGAAGCATTAATGCGCTCAGTGAAAACACCAGCTCTCTACTTGGTTTGTTTTCAAGATGGCAGCTGTAGTTGGCTGGAGTGTGAAATCTTATCAGGAAGACTCAAACTGAGGTAAGAATGCTGAACTTAGATGCTTTTAGCTCATAGGAGTTCTCCCAATTTCACTCACTCAATGCCTGCTGATGGCCCAAGTGTTAAGAGCCTTGTTAAAATGGAGCTATTAGTCTTTTCCTCCATAAATGCAGAAGGCTCACTGACTGCATTCAGTGTTTCCTACATTAGTATGTAGTCCTATTCTGGCACTGCTAGAATCAGCAGTTTTATAAAGCAATATACCGTGAGGCCATTTAAAATCCTCTTCCCCCTTTACAGATTAATGGTAGAAGGGAAGATTTAATGCCTTTTCAAACACTTCTTAACAATTGATTAAGAAGAAAAGAATAAATCACACTCGGCTTTCTGTAAATGTCTGACTATAAAAAGAGGAAACACAAACTAAAAGTAACATGTTTTTCACATTCTACAGGTTAGAGAGCACCCTTCTGTCAATCTTGTCATTTATGCACAACACGTCAGTTTCACTAAAGAGATTTAAAATCTGTCGTGATGGAAAGTTTGTGCAGTGAGTTGTAATTAGGCTTATTCACCTGTATATAAAGTTTTCAGGTACAATATCTCTTAGAGAGATCCATAACAAAAAACAAGTCCAGTGCAAACAGATGTATTATCAGATTAAGTTGCTAAGAAGAGAGAGTTTCAGGAATTATTGTAGACTAGTAGCATTATGCCAAGTCTGCCTCCTAATATTCTGCAGCTAATATTGGTAATAATCCAGCCTTTTGCTAAGTGAAAAACTTATTCTGGAGGGGCCTTTGGCTAATGCCTCTTGATTTGAATCAAAATGGTAAGGGGACCTTAAGGGGTTGATGAGTACCAGAAAGTAATCATCTCTGATTTGAAATGACCCTACTTTAATAGTGCCTCACTTAGGGAAAAAAAATCACTGTCCTAGATTTCATAAGGCGGGTAGAAGGCCAAACAGATTATTTTGTTCATTTTTCCACCAGTAAAAGTGACACACGTTTTATACAGAAAGTGAGTACAAAACTTCACAGTCACTTCAGCTGTTCTCACACTTCTAATTTGAGCAGTTTGGTAATTTTCCTTAAATAGCTGGGTACTCTGGTGATAGACAATCCCAGAACTTTTTGCTATTTTTTGCAGAAAAGAAAAGGAAAGAAAACAGATTTAAGCTTTTGTTTACTGAGCACAAAAATCATGTAAAATACTGTCTACCTGCTTGATGCATGATAGAGGATACAGGATAAATGATACACACGGGTAGTTAATTCCAAATTCTAAACTGGAATGCACGTTTCCTGGTGATTACTTTTAAGCCTACTAAGTGTAACAGCAGTCAATGTACAGCAACAAGAAATGATGAAATTTACTGGGTGTTTACCAAGAAAAACTTATGTAGTCACTATATAAGTAAAAAGTACTTATATTAGATGTGTGCATTGTAACAACCTGAAACATCAATCATCTGATTGTTTCTTACAGAGAAAATAAAATCAGGTGCCTCCTCCCAGTTCTGTTTGTATTTGTGCTCTGAGATACAGTTACCATAGAAACTAATTGTGGACACAATTTCACAAATTTGGCTCCACATAGCTGATGAGTAGACACCTGTGAAACCCTTTTTCATTTTATAGTTCTTCATTTCATTTTGGAGGAATTTTGTTTTACTTCGTTTTATCATGGGAGGCCCAGGGGGGGTGGTCGGGATGTCCTGTAGTTGCAGAATGAGTTTGGCTGATACTCTCTGTGCAGTGGTGGCTTCTGTGCAGTGGTGCTGGGCCTGCCTCTCCGCTCCGGGCATTGTGACCTGGCACATGGGATCACTGTGCTGCACTCAGGTTTGGTCTGGCAACCCTTTCATCCTGGTGGGTGGCTGGATCAACCCAGAACGGCAGTGTGACCCCGTACGCCAGGTCACAACACCTGGAGTAGAGCCCAGCCCCACCGCACAGGAGCTGCTGCTGTGAGGTTAGTTTTTTGTTTTATTTCATGTTATTTCACATTCGTGAAAAACATGGGGCTCTCTGATGATTCTCTGCACCCCATGTCGAACTGTCCAATAAGCTCAAAGAGCAAACTCTGTCTGTCTTTAATTAAAGACTCAGCCATCCCATCTCATTTCCTTTTTCCCATCTGTGCACACATCAGTAAAGATGATATATTACTGAATCAAAAGTAAAATGGTTTCTGAAAGAAGATATTGACCTGATGAAAAGACAAAGGAAGAAGTTATTGCACTGGAAATGTCTGCCCCTTTAAATTGTTCGCTATGTTCTGGGAACAGTATTAACGATGGTTCTGTATTAGTGTCTATGCTCTTTAGGATTAGTTAGCCTAATAATTTGCTTTAGCAGGCCTAATTTATAAGATCAAGCAGCAACTAGTAAGAACAAAGTTGATCTTCAAGTCCAAGCATTGGTACACAATAAGTTTTAAACACAGTATTTGCTTGCCTTAGTATTAACTATAAATAATTAACTGTATTAACTCAGAAAAAAGACCTAGCCATCACTGTGGAGAGTTCACTACAGACCTTTGCTCAATTTATAGAAGTGGTCAAAAAAAGCAAGCAAAATATTGGGATGCAAAAGGAATGGGATAGAGAATTATGCAGAAACTTTTATAATACAACTAAATAAAGCAACACAATAGCTTTAGCTGGAATACTGTGCTCACTTTCAATTATCCTATAAAATATAGTAGAAATGGTGAAAAATTACTGGAAGCATAGAATCATAGAAGATTAGGATTGGAAGAGACCTCAGGAGGATATCTAGTCCAACCCCCTGCTCGAAGCAGGACCAACACCAACTAAATCATCTCAGCCAGGGCTTTGTCAAGCTGGGCCTTAAAAATCTCTAAGGATGGAGATTCCACCACCTCCCTAGGTAACCTATTCCCAGGGGCGGTGAGTTGTATGGGCCCATAGTGCCCGGGCTCCAGCAATATTCAGGGCTCGAGGGCCTGGCTCCACCAATGTTTGGGGCCAGGTCTCTCCCCCGGCCCCCGCGCACCTCCTGCAAGTGTTCCCCGGTCCCCATTTGCTGCCCTTGCGCACTTCCCCCAGACCCTGGAGTGTCCCTATGTCAAGCCGGTGACTGCCCCCTACAGCTCCGCACTGCACTCTGCTCTTCTGGCTCCGGGCATCAACTGCTGCCGCACGGTCCTAGTGGCCCCCATCCGCTAGGGCAGGCTGCCCCTGCCCTTCCACCTCGGACCTTTCCCTTTTCGGGCGGGACCCTCCACCAGCACAGGCCCCCCCCCCCCCCCCCCCCCCCCCCCCCCGCCCGCAGTCACTGCTCCTGCCCCATGCTGGGCCAGGGGCAGTTCCATCTGTCACCCCCAGTGAGGCTACAGCAGGGGAGGAAGAACACATGTGATGGCAGCCCTCCCCCCCGGCATCCACCACAGGGGAACCGAGGGGGCTTCCTGGACCTGAGAGGGGCCCTAGGAGCATGTGCAGTGACAGCGGTGCGAGGTGAGTGTGCTGCCGGTTGGAGGGGGCGTGCCTCCCCCGGAGCTCGCTGCTGCCAGCAGGGAGAGGGCTGGGGGGAGCCCTCCTTTCTGGCCCCAACCCCGGGGCAGCCTGCCTGCACCCCAAACTCCTCATCCCAGCCCCGCCCTGGAGCCTGCACCGCCAGCCAGAGCCCTCATCCCCCTACACCTCAACCCTCTCCCCAGCCCTGAACCCCCTCCTGCACCCTGAACCCCTCATCACCAGCCCCACCCCAGAGCCCTCACATTTTTACATTATTTTAAAAAATATGTATCGGCTTACAAGGCAGGTGGGTGGTAGAGGACTTGGACCTTTCTGGGCACCACCAAAAATTATACAAACCTGCCGCCTCTGCCTATTCCAGTGCTTCACCACCCTCCTAGTGAAATAAGTGTTTCCTAATATCCAACCTAGACCTCCCCCACTGCAACTTGAGACCATTGCTCCTTGTCCTGTCATCTGCCGCCACTGAGAACAGCCGAGCTCCATCTTCTTTGGAACCCCCCTTCAGGTAGCTGAAGGCTGCTATCAAATCCTCCCTCACTCTTCTCTTCTGCAGACTAAGCAAGCCCAGTTCCCTCAGCCTCTCCTCGTAAGTCATGTGCCCCAGCCCCCTGATCATTTTTGTTGCCCTCCGCTGGACTCTCTCCAATTTGTCCACATCCTTTCTGTAGTGGGGGGCCCAAAACTGGATGCAATACTCCAGATGTGGCCTCACCAGTGCCGAATAGAGGGGAATAATCTCTTCCCTCGGTCTGCTGGCAATGCTCCTACTAATGCAAACAGAAAAGATCTAGAGAAACATTCCCCTTTAACAGCTTGGGATATCCTTTCCTTTGTCCCAGCACACATGGCTGTTCACAGACAATTGCTTGAAGATTGGGGTAGTTCCCTTCATAGGCAAGTCATAAATCCTAACAGATACAGGAACATTTCCTTCACTGTCACAATTCTCCACACCGGTAACAGGTAAGGTATAGGGATACTCATGTTCCACTAACCTTGCCTTCCCAAACTGCTGATTAGACAAAGCCATCAACTCAGAAGGCAGCCTATGCTCATCTAAACTTTCTTTGCCTTCCCCTCCCTTAACAGTTTAGCTGTTTTCCACAAATAGTGTCTTATTACACTGAGCTATTTTAAGCACATCACTTTTACCTGGGTCAGGTTTACTTTCCCAAGCTTTACTAGCCAACAATTTATCACTCACCAAGAATGTACCCTTTCCTTCCTCGGTTAGGGCTTTAACCTGATCACCAATTTTAATTTGCTCTAGAGAAACATCTTCCTGAACCTTATCTAATGAATGCCAGATTCACTTCTGAGATACCAGACACTCAGAATTTTTTTCCACATATGCACTGCTTCTTTGCACAGATAAACAGCTATCTTCTTCAGACAAATATTTGGAAAAACCCCCCATAGGGAAATCCTTACCCCTAATAGACACAGGTTCAGGATTATTTCTTTCTTGTGACTGGTTTATGTCAACCTGACTGAACAAAGCTTTAATATCATCCCCAATCAAAAGATCCTTAGGCAATAACTTCCTTACACCAGCTATAACTTCATGTTTAACACTATACCATTCAAGATGGATTCTGGCTAAAGGCATACTTACAGTAAACTCATAGAGGATTACAATATTCACACTCTGATTTGGTAAATAATCTTCCTCTTTGACAAGATCTGCTTTAACAAGAGTGATGTTAGAAGCTGTAATTTGCCCTAAACAGCTTTTACCATTGCCTTTTACATTCTCTGCACAAGTTATGGGGTTACCTTCACCCGAGCTCACAGTAAAAGCATTTACATAAAAGGTGGCAGTGTTGGGGCAAATATGGTTACACACAGACAACTGCTTAGAGTCAAACAACATACCAATATTGTTACAAACTGGATAGATTCTATCCCCATCTTTGTTATTGAGAGGACCTGGTTTTCAGGATGATACAATTCCTGTTGTTCCTTTATTCTCTTGAGTTGGAGCTTAAGTCTGTCCACTTTTGCCTTAGCTTCTAGTTCCTGCAATCGAATATACGTCATTTTTTGTTCATGTTCAAAACACAGGCACTCTCTTTCAGCAGCTTCTCCTTCCACATCAGCTATTTTTTGCTTTTGTTCAAGTTCTAGGTGCTGGTTTCTCACTGCAAGCATTTTCTCTGGGTCTCCTTCTTTATCACTGGCAATTAACAGATTTTTCAGTTCCTGCTCTGGGGCTTTTTGCTTAAAATACAACCCTCTCTGTAAGCACAATTCTTCCAGGCTTTTTCTGTCAGGATCCTGATCATGGGTCACTCACTGTAACTGATTTTTAACCCTTAAACTCTCCAATATCAAAATTAAATTTTGACAAGCGTGGTTCTGATCCAAAAACCCAATTAACCTGTGGTAATGTGTATCCTGCTGACTACGCCACTGTGCCCGGGGTCCTAGTGGAGAGCCAGTTGTGGTCACTTAATTAGGGTGAACTGCAAAGAATGGGGCAGCCAAACCCCCAAAAGCTGGTGGATATTCCAATACTTAGATTCACCAAGCCAGCATAAAACAGCTTCTTTATTACCTTACTGGTTACTCAGAAGTCCAAACAACACAGTTCCCTTAACGTGATCCAGCCTCAGGCCTCCATCCAGGTACCCATGTTAAATATGATGAAAATTTCTGTAAATCTTATTTCATCATATAAAAGAAAAGGTTCTATCAATCCCAAAGGATCGGAAACATTACCTCCCAGGTTAACGAATGTTTCAGATCTTACCCAAATACAGGCTACAGCCAATTCTTATTAACTAAAATCTAAAGGTTTATTTATAAAAAGAAAGGTGAGAGTTAAAATTGGTTAAAGGAATCAATTACATACAGTAATGGCAAAGTTCTTGGCTCAGGCTTGAAGCAGTGATGTAATAAACTGCTGGCTTAGGTCAAGTCTCTGGAGTACATCCACAGTTTTGATGGGTCATTCACTCCATTGTTCAGAGCTTCAGTTTGTATCAAAGTTCCTCCAGAGGTAAGAAACAGGATTGAAGACAAAATGGAGAAGACGCAGCTGCCTTTTAGTCTCTTGCCATGCGACCTGTGCTTCCTTTGTTTCAAACACAAGCTGCCCAGCCCATGGCTTGGAAGCCTGAGAGTTCTCTCCATAGGCATTTCCCTGCATGCCTTGCTGAATCATAAGGTGTATCTGCCTTCTCTCAATGGGTCAATTGTATAGCTGATGGTCCTCAAAGGACCATCAAGTAGGCTAGGCAGTGCTGATGCCAAACTCTTTGGGGGTGTCACTCAGAAGCATAGCACAAGTTTGAAATACAGTCATATATACATATCTATAACTCATAATACAAAGGTGATACAAACATATAAACAAGATTATCATACCTGGCAAATTATGACATCTTTGCAGATATCTTACATGGCATATCTGGTTGATTACTTCGTGGGCATTACCCCAGGAGCACACATTTGAAATCCAGGTATAGAGCCAATACTTATAACTTTAAATACAAAAATGTTACGTGTATACAGACAGCATAATCATAACCAGGAAATCATAACCTTTTCATAGACATCTTACTCGACAAACTTTGTACAATATTTGCTGCAAATATATAACAGTGGTTGCAAAATGATCTATATGGTCATATTTTAATCAGATAATGTCACAGTAAGCTATGGCCCTGTCAGCTATGATAGCTGTATGGTACTTTACCTGAGACGTCTAAGAAGAAAAAATGTTTGGCTGGTTGCAAATAATTTCCCAAACCTGCCAATTTTTCCGAAGAAAACTGCCCCCAAACCAAAAATTATGTGAATATGCACATAAAGATTAAACCCAGTGAACAAATATCTTAGAACAGCAGAGGGTCTGTGCTGGAATGACAAGGCATGAGTTGTTCATGTGCCAGTGAGTGTTGTCATGAACTGACTGTTAATTGGGTATCTGGAAATACTTTCTCGGATTTACCAACAAATACGTGGTGGTACCAAAAAAGAGTATGGCCACAAGCAGACAAGTGCTCTCTTTCATGCTGAGAATGAGACTACTTTGCAAACGGCAGTCTCACTTCTTTTGCTCGGGAAGGGTTTCATTTCATTCCTCCTTGTCCACACTTGACTTGTCTTACGGTCTGTTCTCTGAATCCAACACAAGTTTAGGGCTAAGAAATCTACTTAGCCAGCAACTATTTGGGCTATGCTGTTCAATGCGGGGGGCAGTGAGCACTTCTGGCATTGGTTGGGTATTTTTTGTACACAAACCAACCTCTAAAAATCTATATATTGACATAGGGAGTCCATTAAACTTCTCCGTGCAGGGACTGTCTATGTGTTTGTACATTGCCTAACATGATGGGGTCCTGGGCTATGATTGGGGTCTCAAGGTGCTACCACAATATAAATAGGGTGACTAGATCACAACACTGAAATATTGTGACACATTGAGGTGCCATCAGCCCTGCATACAATCCACACCCCGCTCCTCCCAGGCTCCACCCCCACTCTGCCCCAGGTCCCCCCCCGGCCACCGCGCCCTTCCTCATCCCCCAGCCCATTGCTGGCTTGCTGCATCCCTCCTCAGTCCCCCACCCAACGCTTGCCTCTTCACCCTCCTCGCCCGCCACTTGCCTTTTCACGCCCCTGCCACTTGCCCACGGCGCCGACTTCCCCTCTGCCGAGTGGGTGCTCACCCGCCCCTGCACCACCCTCACCCCACCCCCATTCCACCCCCTTCCCCCAAGTCCCTGCCCTGCCTCTTCTCCGCCTCCTCCCCTGAGCGCGCCGTGTCCCCGCTCCTCCTCCTCCCTACCGGAAAGTCCAAACTGCGACAAACAGCTGTTAGACGTCAGGAAGCGCTGGGAGGGAGGGGGAGGAGCGGGGACGTGGCGCGCTGGCGGGGGGAAGGGGGGAGAAGGAGGCCAGGAGTGGGGAGCTTGGCTGCCGCTAATTTTTCCCCGTTCGCTGCCTCCTTACCTGAATATCAGGACAATTGGCGTCCCAATCATACATCGATCGGGACACGGGACAAGGGGTTAAATATCGGGACAGTCCCGATTTTATCAGGACATCTGGTCACCCTAAATATAAATAATAATAATTCTCTTCCCATAACTCCCATGCTCCTTTTTTTTGGGAGATCTCACTGTGGATGGCAATCTTCTTCCCTCTGGGGTTCTACCTTGCCTATTTGATAGGTCATGAATTCCCTGGTGAGCTACCTGAATTCCCTGCTATGTCCTTTCAGCTTGTGGTTTGTTAGAATGGAGTTATAATCCAGTGTCATACAGCTCTCATGCTGGCTGAAAACTCCAGCTTCCACTGAACTACACCAGAGAGGGCAATGATACAAAGCCACTACCTGGGGTGGGATAGGACAGGTGCATGTAGGCCACACAGGACATAGTAATAATAATTACACTCACCTAGCTCACAAGGTGATGTGAAACTTAATGGGTGGGACCCAGTGCACGAGTCCTTAGACTTTCAATGAGACTTGTGCTCCTAAGTCAGTTGGGGTTTTTTGAAAAGCCCACCCAATATCTACCCAGCACCCTGAGATCGTTGGACAGAAGGCTGAAAATAAGCATAGCATGCTATATGCTTTGCTGCTTAGTACATTTCTTGTGATTATCTGTTAAAGGGCTTGCTCCAGATGCTTGTCTGACCTCCCTTCTCAAAGCTCTGCTTTTGTCTGTGAGCACTTCTAATCACATAGGTTGCCATTCAGCATGCAAAGAAGAGCTGTGGTAAGAGGAATTTGCTCTTTGACCTGCAGGTCTCCCCTCTGCTGAGACACACTTGGTTTTTGTTTTCTATTAGGTGAAAATTGAGAAAAACTGAAGGAGGTAAAAATGAATTTGTCCCCATCTCTCTCTCGATGTTTTGTGCACTGGTCAGAATTCAAAACTCACCAGTTTTACCTTCAGCATTTTAACCATTCACACAGCTCTAGTGACTGGACATCTTAAAAAACCAGCCATTTGACTTGATACATTTTTCTTTTCTAGTCAAAGTGGAAGAAAGAGTGTTATACAGGGAGATGGATTTGCTGAATGCAGGGAGTTGGCTTGGGTGGTCTAACAGGTCTTTTCCACCCCTGGATTCTATGATATCCTCATTACTATGTCTTTCAAGACCTTCATCCATCTCTGTTTAATTTTTAAAGGAAAAGGCAAACATTTAAATTTAAAAATTCTAACTGTGTCCCTAGTTCAAAAGAATATTTCTGATGTTTTCCTTACATACAGAAAAAGGGATGTATTTTGGTTTCCTGGTTTTGCAATGAAAGTTGAAACAGTGATTTTGCGTTATTATAACACTCATCATTTCTCCCTCTAATTTGGATGGTTTTTAATAAAGCTCCATTGATTTCACTGAAAGAAATCCCTCCTGGCAAAAGCAGAACACACACGCTGATTGCTAAATATGCAGCAATTATCATATTCAGCAGCACACTTTAATATCTTATTTATAGATGTATCTATCTATAATTTGCTTTAATTAAGTTGCATTGATTTTAATGACAGAAGCAGTCCTCAAAGAAGGGGCGAGTGTTATATGATCCCATCAATACCGCTCTGCCATTGTTTGGACATAGGATAGCACCTTCAATACTTCTCCATTGTATACTCTTTTCTTTTTCGAGGGGCTGTGATGGCAAACCCAAATGACGTTCAATGGAAAACCTCAGAATCGCCTCTATTTGACTGAGATCACTTTGACTTCCCTAGTACGTGCTAAACCTACACACAGGATAGTTTTGGAGAATGAAGAAGGAATCAATGTTTTCCATGTGCTCATGGAACTGTACTAGGGCTTCTGAAGAATTTCTTCCATTTGTTTCTATTTTAGATGAAATTTGGGGTGTGTAATTTTATATGATGCCCTGAATATCTGATGTTGGGTGAGGAGGCAACTAATTCTTACCCTTAGCATCTCCTTGAGAGCCCAAAATGATGAGCAAATATTTTAGGGACCTGATCCAACAAATGGACCTGTGTGGGCTGACCCCTGTGTCTGCACAGAGCCCCAGGTGCAGGGTCAAGGCCTCACTTATTTTTAAATTAATGCTCTGTGGGCTCAAGCTTATAAGGTGTCGAGCATTCTGATCCAGCAAAGTCTTAAGCACGTGCTCAACTTTAAGCACATGTGTAGTCCCATTGATTTCTATGGGACTACTCACATGCTTCAAAAATTAGGTGTGTTTTTACATGCTGAATCTGGGCCTTAGCACTTTGCAGGATCAAAGACTCTGAGAGTCTACTAAAACCACAGTAATATCTCCTTTGCCATGCCTCCTCTTTTTTGAGAATGTTTGTCATAATTTTAATAGCATCAAATTCCTCTTGGAAAAGTCCTGAGAAGCGAGATACACCTGCAGCTCTGCTCAGGCTCACTTCCTTTTTTCAGTGAAAATATATAATTAAAGCAGGAACCATACGTGTTTTCGCACACACTTAACCACCATTCTAACAGTGGAGAACCTTGTGTCCCTACGTCCAAATTAATCCACAGGGGCTATGCTGATTACCCCTGTTGATGATCTGTCTCAAACATTTTTAGGACAGCAAGTAATATACTGGAATGTCTTTAAAACATTACTTCTCACGATCTTAATCTATCTCCCACTCTTAGTGTGTATATATTTTTCACACAGGGTGAAAAATAAGCACTAGTTTTCTAAATCACTGCATTTCAGAATCCATCAACATTAATTTTGTAAGAATTATCCATTTTAAAGAATTATCCATGTTAAAATGCAAGGGCATGATCTCAAAGGAAGAACTTCAAGGCGCTATGCTAGCACATTTTCAGTTTCTGGTCATCATTTTTCATTCACTGATTATCACTATAAGCGTTGATTAATAGTTATGTTCATGCTGCTAGAATGCATTTCCCTTGGGTGAAGAAAACATTCTTGTATAAAGAAAAAAGATAATCATCACACCATCCTTCCTTTTTCCCATAAAAAATGCACAGAGACAAGCAGCACATCAGAGTTACTGATGATCTTGGTTTCCCTGGTTAGTGGTTTTGAACAGTTTTGCTTAAAGGATCAGCCAAAGCAGTCAGAACATTAATTTGACAATCAGCTTGCTAGACAATTAAGTGTTTCTTAATCTCATGAGCCCTTTTCTTTTGGAAAACAAACAAACAAAAAGAGATATAAACAATAGGGCTTAGATAGTGGTGTTGCTGATATACAACAATTTTGTTTGTCAGTATCCCTCTTCCTTATCCCAAAACCACCATGAAACTTCAATGACAACTG
This sequence comes from Macrochelys suwanniensis, assembly GCA_033296515.1. Lineage (NCBI taxonomy): Eukaryota > Metazoa > Chordata > Testudines > Chelydridae > Macrochelys > Macrochelys suwanniensis. The sequence continues at coordinate 61,028,885 of CM065784.1, read as the reverse complement.
TGTATCAAACCTGAAACTAGTAGGGCTGATGAACGTAGTATTTATTTTTTCTCCTCAGTAAGGCCCTAGCTCTTACTTATTGAGGTGAACTTGTGATTTAGATTTAGATACAGAGAAAACTTCTTTATAAAGACAACAGACTGAGGGACTACAAACACAGATGGGAACTTTAAAAGGGAAACAGGCTGTTCCTATACAGTGGTTGTGTTTAAAAACATGGCAATTGCCGTAGCTAAATAGAAAACATTATCTCATCATTTGCCGTATCCCCTATAACTATGTATAGAGAATTCAGCAAAGGGGGAGATGAAGTTATCTAAGGAAAAAATAAAAAAGGTTTTGAGCATAGCCACTCGGAGTGGATATTCTGTTTTTTGAACCTCTGCTCAATGATCCCCTGGTCCCAGATCCTTGAGGGCTATCAGTTTCCTTTGCCCATGCTAAATTAGATCATTTCCTGGCCCGTGACTTTCTCCCTGGGTGGCTTTTCTTTCCATTAATCCTATAATGTGTTTTTGTTAATTCTACCTCTTAATTGTCTTTAATGAACACCAGATTGGTGACATCCTCACTCACAATACTTACTACTCACGGTTAAAACAGAGAAGCAGAGACCCTTCAACTAATAACAGAAGAACTTTAACCCTCCCCACCCCCCTCAAAGCTCAGTAGATAGGCTTATATCATATCAGAATTGTTTCTTCCTCAGCCAGTAGGTGCATTTCAATTACTTTAACATGGAACCAGATCAATTCATATAGTCTTGTCCCAAACCTCTAAGAGGAGGAGCCATTTAACTTGTGATTAACTTTTTTTGGGAGGGGAGGGGGGGTGAGAAAGCAGCACAGGCCATCTCCCTTTTAAGTATGCTACAAACTGCTGTGAGCCAGTTCTTCCCATCTCTTCAAAAATCTACCTTAAATCCACCTCTTTGTGTTAGCCTATGATTGAGACTAAGCCCCTTTTTGCTCCTCCCCAGTCTTGCATTCTTTGCTTTTACCCTCACTGTAATTAGTTTACAAGACTACTTATCCACATGATTACCGCTTTTAAATTACAGTCTTCTTTTCTTTTACTCCAGTTCATCATCTTGCATCATTTTGACTTGCTATCTGTGTACCCAGTTCTATAAGGCATTTTCTCATTATGTTATCTCTTAATATAAAGCATTTTGAAATACTTTGTATGAGACACACTGTATGGAGTAAATTGAATTGTATTTTTTTTTCTCAAAGTCAGGGGCTTTCAGCAACTTTCTTCAGCTAAGTCAGCAGGGTTCTCAGCACCCAATGCCAATATGCAATGGCTACTCTTTGCAGCACATGCACAATCATTTAACTTTACTAGGGAAAATGGGATTGTAACGTCAGAACCCGGGGAGCAAACAGGAGGGCATCTCAAGATTTATATTCATTATGGTGATGGCAGACAAAAGTCTCCATCCAGCTTTTGTAGCATTTAATGATCAGAATCTGACTCTGACATACTGCCATATCTGTCTGCATCTGGTGTTAATGCTGGATGCGGGGGTGGTGTGTGTGTGTGTGTTGGAGAGGGAGGGAAATAGCAGGGCATGGAACAAAATTGCAGAGCAAGTGGTGGAAATAGACAGTGAAAAGCTTCCTACAGTTAGGCAGACTCACAGGGGAGAGAAAGCCTTTCATTGTCTATAAAATCTTGCCTTGCTGGAGGTCCTCAAGAGTAGAAGGGGTAGCCTAGAGGCAGTAAATCTCTCACTTGTATTATTACATTCTAAACACTTAGCTACTGTACCAACCAGTGCACTACCTCAGGGAAGAAAAGGAGGTAGAGGGGGAAAAACAGAACAAAGAAAAAAAGCAAGCAAGCTAGCAGATAAAAGTGGAAAACAACCCCCCTCCACAATCCCGCCCCCAAAACAGCTCATGTTAAAGAACACAGCAAACAGTTATCATCATGTTGTTAAAATTTAACCCCAATTCCTTCTATTGTGATTTAACAGCACACTGGAACAACCTTCTTAGAATTTCAATGGTTAGTCTGTATCACGGGGTATTAAATCCACCTTAATCCTGTTAAACACAGATATGACTAAAGAGAGTCTCTCTCTTGCAATGGCATTATGACAAAAGCTCTCCACACTGCCAATTCAATGCCTTAAAAAAAATCCCTGGATTAATACTGAGCACACTGCATCAGCATGAGCAGGTTTCAAGAGCAGTTGCTTTCCATATGCTCTGGCATCAGGTTCTTTTGGATCCTGTGGTACCAGTCTGCAAATGCTACAGACATTGTTTCTCATGCTTGCAACTGCTGTTGGGTGGCAACCTTCCTTGCTTGCTGATACCAGTTGAGCAGTTGGTATAGTTTCTCTGTGATCTGGTACTGTCTGTTGTTTGCTGGTACCAGATGGATACCAGATGGGGTATTGTGGGCAATGCCTTCCCTGTGTTCCAGTCCCAAAATCACTGCCGAGAGGGTCAGTCTTGTCAGTTAGCTGACTCCTAAATGGCACTTCAAAGCAGTACTCTGAAAACTCTCAACATCTGTTCTTTACTCCTAATGACCTTAAAAAAATGTTACAGTAGCACTTTCCTTTACCCAAGGAGTTACAATACATCTGCAGGAAAATACAACTTCCAGCAGCTTGCAGACATCAAACTCACTCCTGGCTAATGGCAGCTTTAGAAGCTACCACCTCAACTACTACTGTCAGGACAGAATGTGAAGTATAATCAATATATTCTTTTCCTGTGATAGCGCCACAATACAGAAGTTCAGAGATACAGTAGGGCAGCTTTCAAACAGTATTTTTAGTGGCAAAATGGAATAACAAGAAAACAACAACTTTAAGTGCCTTTGAACAGTATCAGGGAATACCTTAATACTGAGCAAGAAGCATGGAGAGAGAAGAAAAAAGAGAGAAAGCAGCAAAAGAGACCTGTTAGAAGTATTAATTTTTGATTTGGGTCTTTCAAGATGTTGACCTGATTGTCAAACTGGAGACAGAAGTAAAAAGGTCAGTTAGTGGTTTTGAATGCTGCATCCCAGTTACTTCCAATGCCATTTTGTAAGATTTTTTTCTAAGTTTACTTAAGAAAATACAGGCGCGCTTAGTTAAATTATCTATACACTCAGCACTAGAATGATGTCTGATGGAAAATATAGCTGACATCAAAGCATATTCCCCACCCCACAATTTGCTTCATAGAGAAGTTATGATAAACAGGTTATGTGTTCCCTAAGGTTACCATGGAAACTCTTTCTTTTCAGGCCATCATTTACAAAGGTAAAATTTGCATTAAAATATGATGGAATTTGATTTTTTTTTTGTTAGACTCAAGTGGGGTCATGCTACCATACAGTATAGCTATTATTTTAAACTTGGGAACATATGTCGATGGGAGAGCTCTATTAATCCCTGTAAGCACCTGGGTGACCAATTACAGTTTAATTGCTAACTTGACAGGTATCTCCCTGGCAAATTAACGGAAAATACTTTGAAAATTAGCTTCTAATGCAAATAGAAATGTTAATATGGATCTGCTAGTTGGTAGCCACCAAACAGTACTTTATTAATTCCCTGTGTAATCATTCCTCAGGAAAAGTGGAATTTAGATTGTCAAAATTTCTGTTTTGCTGACGGCAGGACAGATACATAGGGCATGTACTTTGAATGATGCATGTGTACCACTTTTTTTGGAAAATATGTTGTAAAATTATCGTGCCTTAAATGCAATGCAAGTAGTGGTATCCATATTAAATAGAAGTAATAGTGTGGATGTCTGCAGGGGTCAGGCTCTGCTTACCTTGTTTTGAATGACCTAGGGTGAAATGGGACTTTTGCCATTGACTTCACCAGGGTCAAGATTTCATCCTGATTTTTATCCGCTGCTGCTGTGAATCGTTCTTGGGAATACCTTAATGTGTAAAACTTACCCACCCCGTTCTCAGATACCAAAGGACTCTATGTCCCAAAGTAACTGCTCTCACATTAATTACATATACTTTCAATAACCTACAAGGGAGCACATATAATAGCCTGCTGAATATATGATTATATTGTTCACAATAATGCGATGTATAATAATTATGACAATCACTACTTTTGGCACAGCAAATATAAAGCTGAAACATTTAAGAGAAGAAGAACGTACTCACGATCAAAACTGAACTAAGAAGAATGTCAGCAGAAATCCTGGAATATTCTCTCTTTTACACAGTCACACACATGACTAGCAGATACTGGTGGTATTAATGCAGAATTTAATATACTATCGGTAACACATTTGTGGTGACCTAGCACTTCAGGGTTAACAGATTATACACCATGACCACCTGGGCCTTAACGGAGGTGGTAGGGATAGAACCCATATCCTTCTGCTCCAAAAAGCATTCAATCCTCTACCACTTGAGTTAAAGGAGAATTTAATTAGCTATTGCCAGTGTGGGACATATTACATGCAATTCAGCAGCAATGAGTCCATGCAGTGGCTGTGAGACACATACACATTAGACTAGACCATTATTTACATCACAACAATAGAAAAAGATTACAAAACATAAACTGTGACATTTGCCACACTAATTGCCAAATAAACAAATGGCTGATCAGCAAGTACCATAAAAACACAAAAACCAGCTTAACATCAAAGTTGATCCTTCAGATCAGGTTACTTTGAACAATTGTCTGTTATCATGACTCAGACAGAGTCCTTTTTTGTACTGGTACATTCCTAAGCACAGAGACTTTAAAAAAAAATCCAATTTACTAAAGTATACATGCACATAAAAAAAAAGATTTTAAAATTAGAAATGCAAACACAAAAAGAATTAACTAAGAATCTTTGCAGAGCTCCTTAACACAGCATATTCACTAGATGGAATGCTTTTTAATTAGATGTTTGCAGTGTTGTGGTTGTCATGCTGGACTCAGGCTATGAGAGACAAAGTGGGTCAGGTAATACCTTTTATTGGACTAACTTCTGCTCGAGAAAGAGACAAACTTTTGAGCTTCACAGAGCTCTGTGGGGACCTGAAGAAGAGCTCTGTGGAGCTTCAAAATTCATCCCTTTCATCAACAGAAGTTGGTCCAATAAAAGATATTACCTCACCCACCTCATCTCTCTTTTCATTACATCACATTTTTAGTATTAAGGGGTCAGTGTTCCTTTTTCCAAGCTCCCATTGACAACTAGAGTTGGTCACAAAAAATGTGGACGGAAAGTTGAAAGAGAGAATAGGTCTTGGACAAAAGAGCCAAAGCCTGACTTGGTAAATGGAGTTTTCTTCTCCCATTTTTTGTACTGTATTTTAATGCTGTCTTGTTATTAGATTAGCATCTGCACTTCAGACCTTACAGTAGGAACTAATAAAGTTATCCACCCAATCTCTCGGTGTCTGAGTCACTGACTTTATTTTTCATTCTAAATAATTATAACAATGTCGCATGTTTGTTGAGAAAAATCAAGCCTCTATATATTCATAGATAATTGCTTATGCACAACATCGAGTGATACATTCTAATTACTTTTCACATCTTTGCTGTGAAGAAATTTTGAACTCTCTAGTGTTCTCAACTGCCTGACAACAACATACCCACGCTACTTTCAAAGCTCAGTGCTACTGGACTTGTGGCTATGAGGTAATTTAACAAGCAGTTCTGCTAATGCATTTTGCAGTGAGCATTTCCTTCAGAGAAACTTTAAGGAAATATATCTTACAGCTTATGCCGTAACATAAAAATAAATTAAAAAAAAACACACACAAAAAACCCCCACCACAAAAAACAAAACAACAACAAAAAACCCACAACCTCAGATATATCATAAAAAGGTCAGTCCAAAAAATTAATGTTTTTGAAAATATATTTTAAAATATCTTCAGTAGTCACATATTTAACTATAGCTATGTTATTTTTACAAATGAGAGAGCTGTACTTTGGCACACTCTCAGTGAAATTGTTGCTCTGCATGACCCAACTCATTTTGGCCTCTACTTTATTCCATGAGTTTTGTATAAACCACTGTGGGCTGCCGCACTGAGGTTATTCTGAAAGCTGCCTTCAATTACCTTAAATGGACAAAGTTTTGAAAGTCCTTACTCAAAATGCCTATTGATATCAGGAAGTTTTCCTAAGTAAGGACTGCAGGGATATGGATCAACATTTACCTTCTCATTCAAAGTAGCTAGGTAATTTTCTGGAACTTCTGTAAGATATTTTAGAGAACTTGACAGATCAGTATTGCATAAAAATATAGAGAGATTTGTATACAACGCTGCAAGAGTTAAGAGCCAAAAATGTCAATTTGTTTTTAAAATTCAATAGATATTTAATATTAAAAGTAAAACCTTTTGCAACTCCCTACCCTATGGGGATCTGACTGAATCTTGATTTTGGTCTATCAGACCCCAATCCAACAAAGTACTTAAGCACCTGAGTAGTCCCACTGATTTCATGTGCTTAAAGTTAAGTGCTCTGCTGACCAAGGCCCCATTCCAGAAGTCAGAAAAAGTCCCTTAATAGTGGCCTGAGGACGAGGGAGGTCAGTTTGAAAAGGAAGTCTACTTCTTGTACCCACTGTAGTTAGAGTTGTGAGCAGCTGTATTTGATCCTATGGTATGTGGGGCATTGACTTGCTGGAGGTCAGGAACTGAGCTGTCATGAAGGAATACATTTCTGCAAGGGAAGGGAAGGTTCAAAGAGAGAAATACTAGCTCTGACAACTTCTCATGGTCTCAGTGTTAAAACCCCAATCCGCTTTCACTTTCCCCATGATTCTCGCTCTCTCCCATACGAGGCCAGCCTGAGAGCTGGCATATTTATGAGTGTGTCCACACACGCTCATGTGTAGAGTGATTCTTAGAAAAGCCAGCAGGTGGCTAGCAAATTGGAAAAGCTGGACTAGAGATGGTTTGCCAAAAAAGGAAATAATTCTCAAAGAGCCAGCTACCTTACCACTCAGATAAACCACATTGCCCCACTAGCAAACATAAACCCACAAATAAATACACGTAGGTCCAAGCTTTTAAAGGGCCATTTTTGTATGCAGAAAACTGCACCAAATTACATGCAAATGCCTGTATGAGCACACAAGTGGCAGTAATTGCTCACACATCCCATGGCATAATCACTTATTCAGTAACTCCACTGATCATCTAAATCACCAATTAGATGTTTGTTTCTGATGTCCCGTAAACATTTCAGCTAAGTGGGTTAGTTTGTACTTAAAAATTATAAAATAAAACCTCTGGGGTTCTTTATAATACATCAACACATGAGGCAGCAGCTGTCATGTTTTCTGTGATATTGTGCTCAAATTCTCAGTTTGAGAGAGACGAGATGATCATTCACTAACTGCAAGAGATGTGACCACTGCAACATGTGTTGATATATAACGTTCTCCTGAGTGTGCTGGGAGCTCTTTAAAGATGACTTCATCCATATATACAAGAGGCATTGCTGATGTATCATAGTAGTCTTTTACAGCAATAAGCAAAGGAAAGAAACAGGATATTATTTGCTTCTGTTTATTTAAATCATTTACTTGGAGCTGTAATAGAGAAGCTTTAATATTTGCTCCCCTCAGACGCCAACTTCTACATTTAAATATTGTAAAAAGCAACATCTTGATTTTCAGAATAAGCGACACTACTTATTATTGGAACGCAACATAATTTTTAAGGCATGTATGCTACCCAGTGGAGTTTATTAAGATGGTATGTAATAGTATTGCTTCCCTTGATAAAGAGAAGAAAGTACTTTGACAACGTTAGCTAAGAGACATCAGCATTTCAGATTCTGCTCTAGTTTAGATATTTTGTGCCTAATTCAACCATGGCATAAGTAGGAGTGACTCCAAAGACGTTTACGGAGTCACTCATGCTTACCACTAATAACGGGTGGATTTGGGTCTCTTTGTGTGTCCTTTCTGGAACAGTTTATTTTTCACATGAGGTTTGGCTAAGACTTCACCACAACAATCCCCCCGCATCCTCAAAATATCAGAATGTAATTGCTTAGTCAGAGCAGATGACATCGTTTCAGAATTATCCCAATCCAAACTCTTCACAAGTCAGACAGAATAGAAGCATTGGCCAAAGGAGAGTTCTTGATTGTTAAAAACACATTTTAATAGGAGGTTTTAATCTTCATTAGTCATATGATGCTTTTGTAACAGCACAAATATTTCTGAATGCTAGTTTTCAAAGTTGCTTTACTCTAAACGAGTTTTCTTTTCCCCTAAAAAGAATTAAATGTGTTCAACTGCATAGTAGTCAGCAGCCTTTCAGAAAATCTGGAATTCATAGGAGCTCTCCTATGGTTTCCCATAGTACATAAAATTGTCATTTCTCCCATTGCACTAGAAGACAGGAATGTGATTATTCTAGAAGTTGGAATTTTGGTTTCTAACCATGATCCAACACAAACGTTTGTGGTTTTTGGGAACCTAACCTGCTCTAAACTCAACATCCTGAAGCTGGGATTAATTGCTCATTAAAGCACAAAGAGCTCCTTTTTCACTCCAAAGTAAGTATAGAACCTTTTGACACATTATGGAAAAATAATGCAGTTCTCAACCTTCTTTTTCTCTGTTTGATTTTTAGGTTTGGACCTTTGCCAGATGCACAATAAACTGCTTGGCCTTTAACACAAAAGGGTATGATTTTTCTTTTCGTAACCTTAATTGGGAACTGACAAAACTCACTACATTACAAATTTGCTTCAATCAAAACCTGTTGACAGATAATATATTAAGGCCTAGTGCACAGACCTGAGTGGAGATCAGATAGCTGAAGAAAGGATTTTTTCCCTTTCATTTTTTGTCAACATATAAATCTAATTTGCAAATGAGGAATAAAAAGTTGTAAGATCTGTGTATACAAGGTATCGTATAGGATATTATCAGGCTGCTGCAGTTACCTACAGGTGAAGAACCACACTCAAATTTGTAATGAATTATACGCAGTCCCTGGAAGAACATGAACAAAATAAGGCTGCGGGAAGAATTTAATGTCACAGTGAAGACAGGACTGCGGTTTTAAGTAACAGGATTGGTATGAAATCTGTGAAACAATCCAAGTAAATCCATAAATAGTTTTTTTATTCTGAGGTTTTTAAACTTTCTCTCTCCCTCTCCCCCCCCACCCCACACTTTATTGTCTTGATTGAACATTCGTTTCCACCTCTAATTTTTATTTTTTGTTTTCTTGTTTTAGTGAAGCAATGGGAAGGACAGCACCCATAAAATGCACCTGCTGTAACTCCCTCCAATTCCTAAAGTGACTGTCCTAAGTTCCCATCTCTAACAAAGTTCTCTTAGGATTTGATCAACAGCTCACTAAGTCAATGGGATTCTCTAATGGGCTTTGATCAGGCTCTTAAAGCAATATTTTCATGAAAACGTGCATTATTTAACTGGTGAGCTATTAAGACGTATACATACGTGCATGCACGCACACACGCACTGACATGAGAACCAGTACACTCCAATAATACATCCACACTGTTACCAATGGACTTCAGTTTTTACACTGAAAATAAAACAACAGCCATTTTTTTTCTGGAAAGTATTTATACTTTAAAATCAACATCTCTCTTTACTTAACTAGGCCTAGAGAAATAAAGATATTTCACTTTAAGCCATCTAACCTTTGTGAATCTGGCCTATCATTTCCCCCCAGAGTTATGAAGCAGGAGAGAGAGAGAGAGAGAGACTCTAAAGAGTGCAAAACTAAACAACAACCCAAAAAAACAGAGTAACTGGAAATAATTTTGAAGTTTTATGCTAGATAGCACAAACCATGCCATATAAATGTCTCTCTTTACTTAGACATACTAAACTGAATTATTCAGCTGTTCCTTAGAAAAAGAAAAACCAGGCTGAGGAGGGAGAGCAGAAAAAAGAGCGAAGGAGCGAGAGAGCAAAAATATATACAACAAGAAATGAGAAGAACAGAGGAGAATTGAAAAAAACATGGAGGTGGGGGAAGGAATGAAGAGAGACTAGCAAGCTTATTTAAAATGAATTTTTGACCTTATTTTTAAAACATTTATGGATCCCAATTGCCTGTCATGAGATTATGTTCCCCTACAATGCTGGCTTTTCAGCTGGCTCTGCACTTTAACTTGATTTATCCCATTTTTTAAAAAGTAGATTGTTAGAAATACCCTTTCCACCAGAAATTCTGTCCCATTATAGTGTCAGCTAAAGGCCACTTGTCAATGCCAGCTTTACAAGATAGAAACGTGCGGCATGAGGTCTCAGACTTATTTTTTGGAGGACAAGCCCTAACGTCCATTTCTGAACCTCCTGCTTGGCTGTGGATAGTGTCTTCTTAAATTATCTGATGTTATTTTCCAATTTATCTGAATGTTTCATTAGAGGGTGTACAGTGATTACAACAGCTGCTGTACATTAGTAAGATATCTTAAAGGAGAGCTGGCTTAGGTATCATGCTGACTGACAAAAGCATAGTATTAAACTTATCTAGTATTAAAAATACATCAGGAGGCCTCTCCTCTTCTCCAGCTGTGAGAAGAAAAGCCCATAAAGCCCATAACAGCAGGATTTCCTCCTGCTCAGCCGCCTGCTGCCTCTTTAGGGGAGAGATCTGACAAAGTGGAGACTAAAGTAAGTTTTTATTTATTTACAGTGATGGAATTAGTCATCAGATTGTCTCTTTACTGGTGAACAGAGGTTGAGAAAATCAGCTGTTGCTCAATCCGTGTTACCACAATTCTGCCAGGGGTCAGTGTTAAAACCAGCAGCGTACTGGCCCTAAATCAGAGGGCTGCTCTTGAACTACCAACAAGTGTGAGGAGAAATGGCCACCATTTTTCCTGGACCAGATTGTGGTGCAATACCAAACTGGGGATGTAGAGATTGTGGCAGGCCGGAGATTTCACTCTTGTATCCTCTCAGTTGTTGGTACTTTTTAGAGAAGGTCAAGCATTCAAGGCCTTTGAAACTTTACAAGTGACTTTGACTGGTGGAACTATTTAGGTGTTGCAACAAACTTTAGCCATCAAGGTAAAGTTAGAGTTTAGAGCAGACACTATATAGCAGGTCTTCGTCTCAACAAAAACAGTTAAAAATTCATGCCTTAGAAAGAGGAACAGAAACTATCTTGATGCCTCTAATATTAATCAATCTAAGACTGAGAGCTTTAAAGCTCTCTCGTGTGCTTTGATTAAGGACATCTTGCCTCACAGGAAAAACGAAGCTTTGGAAATCGGTAATCTTTGGGCATTACATTTAATAGAAAAGGCTTAAAAGGGATTATCTATAAGGGACCTTCGTGAATCTTTGGAAATTATATTGGACCATAAATCTGAACCTCTTTGGAGGGGTAATAAAGCCTTATCAGTTTCAGATAAGAAGTGGAAATCCTCAGTCTGCTTTAGGTGCACCATTGGCCAGGTCTGGAGTATCTGCCAAGACACTGATTATTTCTTTAGCCTCGGTCTCAGATAGATAGATATATTTTATTTAGATGATAAATTTGGTTTGTAAAAAGATTTTTTTTAAACCAAGAATGGAAATTTCACAGATTCCCAAATTTGGTTCACAACCTTCACGCCCACAGAATAAAGTTAATAGCTGGGGATGATATTTTTGAAATTAACTCAGAAAAATGATGGCTCTGTATAATTTCACACATACGTAATATACACTTGTGACTGTGATAAAGCCACGTTTTGTTTTTTATGAACACAAAGCACAGTAACTGATGATTTCAATTTTTCATTCAAACTGATAGTCTGGCAAGTTTGGGGAATACTGGAGACATTGATGATGTTAGTACTTATAAAAATTGAGTTACACTTGGGTTCTAACAATTTTTAAATTGTTACATGTTCGTCTTTTAAAATAAAGTTTGAGTTTAGTTTAAATTGCACCATGTAGTGCAGCATGCCAGAGATTTGCATGTCTGAACATTGATTTGCCTTATTTATTTTTAGAGGCAGAGCGCAACCCTGAAATTCTTGTCCAGGCAGAACTCAGAGAGCTGCAGGACCCCATAATGGTCTCCTATGATATTAAGATATTCCATATATTTAAGGCATCAGAGGAGTCAGGAGCACTGGTTTCTATTGCTGGCTCTATCCCACACTGGCACGATATGCCCTTGGGACAGTCATAGCACTTTGTTTCCCAGTATCCCTAGCTGTAATATGGGGAAAACGGAATTTTCCTACTAGACAGTTGTGTTATTAGACTTAATTCAACCCTATTGGTAAAGCACTTAGAGATCTTCTGAGTGAAGGCTCTATAAAAGGGCAAGGTATTAATTTTTTCACTTAAAAACAATGTGACTAGGGGAGGCAGGGGAAGCATCTGGCCCGGACTGTTAATGGTCCTGGCACAGGTGTGCAAGGGGAGGGTGCAAGTAACCTTGCCCCCCACACTTGCGTCTCCTCATTCCCATGCAGCAACCAGGCACAAGTTGAGTCTGTGTTCTCCTAATCCCCTCGTCACCCCAAAGGGAAACAGCAGGATGAGCAGAGGGACCGTACTGCATCCTGCTAAGAGACCTAGTGCCACCCTGTGCTCCTGAATGTTTTGGGAGGAATCATGCTGGCTGGGACCACCTGCAGTGAGTTGCCCCAGGGATGGTGCAAATCTGGGCCAGTGCTTACATCTAACAGTGGGTGGACATGACAGGATTGGAAATTACTCACTTTAGTAGAGTTTAAATTATATAAATCATTTGTTTAAAGAGCTGGAGTTATTTAAAAAACCCAAATATTCATGTTAAACTGACACAGAGACAAAATATCTGGAACACAAAAACAAACCTGCCAGTGTGTTCTTCAAGCTTACCATACTGCAAAAAGATTTGCTGGTTAGCAACCTACCCAGTGCTGATCATAATCAGATGGCCTTGTTCTTATCTCATCATCCTCGTAGAAAGGTAAACCATCTCGCCTGGCCTGATGGTATTCCTTCCGTAATTTCTGGATACGGTCTGCATTCCCACCAGCTGGACAGCCACTGGAAAATAAAATTACAAATTACATTATGTACACTCCCCACCCTCCATATAATGCTGATACCAATGTGATAAACGTACCATGCAACTCTGACCCTCTCACCTGTATTCTACATATTATTCCTATGAACAATGACAAGTAGCTACCATATTTAAATAAATAATAATAATAATCTGCCACAGAAATATTTACTTTTTCACTCTAAATGCGGAATTTTCCCTGAAATTGCATTTGACTGAGGTAAGTAGCATTCAGACATGGAGCAGTATACGTTTTCTGGTCTGATATTTCATGAGCTATCAGGGCTAGGAACAAAAAGTTCTATACCATAAAAAGGACAGGAATCCCACTCTCAATTACAGAAAGAACTAAGGTTCTAGCCTTGAGAAATGGTGTATGGGGGGTGAGGGGGAGAGAGGAGTCAAACTATAAAATGGTGACATTATTACATACAGAAGTGTAGCATCTGGTACTTTTAAATGTTTGTAAAATTTATTCGACCCTAATACTACAAAGACTTACACATGTGCTGAACTTTATGCACTGAGAATAGTCACCATCAAGTCAATGGAGTGACTGACAGCGCGTGAGTTCAGCACATGCACAAGTCTTCGAAGGACTAGAGTGAATACATTGGACAAACATTTAAAATGATCAGATACTATTTTCTCATATATAATAATGTCACTATTTTATAGCTTGACTTTCCCCCCCCCCCCCTATTTCCCAGGGTTGGAACACTAGAAACACTCGTTACATACCTATTTTTAGAGCACTATCGCAAGCCCCACTAGTCCGAGTCTATGGAACTCTTCTAAAATAGTTTTTCTGTAACATATTGTATATGGAAAATGCAGACTACATGGCAGAATAAAGGTTTTATTGGCACTTATTTGAGACATGTGCCTAATGGCTTTGCAGTAATGTGGTCACCCCAAACTCATATGAACAAAACCTTAATATCGAGGCACATAATCATATAGTCCCTTATCCTGCAACCTTAACTCTTCCATTTTGTGTGTACACAAAACAATACAGAGGCTAATCACATAAGCACGTGGACCATGCATAGATGTGCCAGGACACAGTGTAGGGAATCTTCACCCTTGATATATGTTAAAGACTGTATTTGGCACCTTTTCAAACCACAGAGTCAACCCAAATTCACCTGCAGGTTGCAGCGATAAGATTCAACAGGCAAATATAAGCTAAAGATGCTTTTGAAAGAAAAGTTACTCATTTAATAAAGGCAGACCTCAGCAATGTGCCCTATTTTATCCATAACATATAAACAATAAGCATAGCTTTTGAGGGTGAAAAAATCCAGATTTTTCTCTCTATTAACACATTTAAAGAGATTCTTTCTTTTTAAGGCCCAAGTCCCCTCTTTATATTGGGAGAGAACGTAGAGCTGTGCTAATGTAACATAAACAGTCTCACTCACTTTGGAGTAATGTGAGATGAATATGATGCCTTTTCTCCAATGCTCATGCAACAGTTCTGAATTTCAACTTGGCTCCTGACAATTATGTGAATATATGAACCACATTCAAACTCACCAGATGAATTCAATCAGTGCTGTGCAAATATCGCATACATAATCTATTAGTTTACCCCAAAGAAACTGAAGCATTGAATTCAGACAGAATGAAGTCATCAGTAATAAAAAAAAGAAACCGATAAGGCAATATTAAAAAAAATCCACAATTTTCCGACATTTGCGGGGAGGATCATATGTTGCCTGTAAACTATTCTCCCATCTGCCTATAAATACATAATTAAAAAATATGGGTTTGATCAGATAGCAGTTCTCAAGTAGGAGAACAGTAGAAGAATACCAATTCAGATTCTTAGGATGCATGTCTGCTTATGCTGAAAAGAAGCCTGATCTTACGGAAGAAATATAAAAATAATATCCCAATCAAAATCAATTTATATTAAATAAACTACTCATTTAGGCTTGTGAGTGCAGGCGCCCAACCTACAATTTGATGTTCACCTCCTGAAAGAGCTAAAAATGACCACAGACTTTGCCACTTACACAATTTAGTGCATAGCTAATTTCATTGACTTAGCTTCTCACACAATAAGCTCTTCACACGTAGAGTTACACAATACACCTGATTATACAGATTCACACCAAAAAATTAAGAAGGCTATGGAGTTGTCACCTGTCAAGAAAAGATTTCAAATGAACCACCCACAACATACAAAGCCAGAGGACTTTGTAGCAGATTTCAGAATGATTTTCATGAATTTAATGCGACTGAATCAGAAGTGGCTAAGGTTGGCATGAATCACAGAATAATTGAAATGTAGGCCTAGAAGGAGACCCCTACACTGAGGCAGAACTAACAAAGCCTAGGCCTTCCATGACAGGTGTTTGTCCAGTCTGTTCTTAAATACCTTCAATGATGGGGCTTCCACAATCTCCCTTGGACTTAACTGCTCCCATAGTTTGAAAGTTTTTCCTAATATCTAACCTAGATCTCCCTTGCCACAGATTAAGCCCACTACTTCTTGTCCTACCTTCAATGGAAATGGAGAACAATTGATCTCCGTCCTCTTTATAACAGTCCTTAACATTTTGAAGACTCCTATTAGCTCCCCAGTCATCTTTCCTTAAGACTAAACATGCCCAGTTTAAACCTTTCCTCATAAGTCAGGTTTTCTAAACCTTTTAACATTTTTGTTGGTCTCCTCTGGACTCTATCCAATTTGCCCACATCTTTTCTAAAGTGTGGTGCCCAAATTTGAACACCGCAGTCCAGATGAGGCCTCCCCAGTGTCGAGCAGAGCAGGACAATTACCTCCGGTGTCTTACACACAAATCCCAGGATGATATTAGCCCTTTTCACAATTGCATCACATTGCTGCCTCTCATTTAATTTCTGATCCACTATAACCCCCAGATCCTTTTCAGCAGTACTACCACCTAGCCAGTTATTCCCCATGTTGTAGTTGTGCATTTAACTTTCCTCTCCTAGTACTTGGGTTATTTGGACTTTTGTTACCCTGGAAGAGTACTGTACTGTGACAGTCACCCAGCTGGAGAGTTGAGCCACACGACCCCCTGGGAGAGTCAGTAAATCCTGGCTGCAGCTCTTAGGGGAGGGTGCTAGACAGAGGATCTGCACCTCAAGAATGTGCCCAGAGCCCCCAAGAGATGGAAAGTGCATGGACTCTGTTCGGATTCCTGAGGCCTAAGACACCTAGGGTGACCAGATGTCCCGATTTTATAGGGACAGTCACGATTTTGGGGTCTTTTTCTTATATAGGCTCCTATTACCCCCCATCTCTGTCCTGATTTTTCACACTTGCTGTCTGGTCACCCTAAAGACACCTGGGGATTTAGTGGCTGGATCCCCTCACAGCAATCTGAGCGGCCAAGAGGGGGCGCTCGACTAGATTTGTGTCTCTGTACTTCTTTAAACATACTGCAAAATTACAAACAAATGTAGCATGAAAGGACTCCACTGAATCATTTAAAGACGTATACATATATTTCTAAAAGGCAATGAACATTTGGTTTCCAGTGGGTTTCCTAAATGCATTAATATTGCAAAGTTTTTCTTTTCAGCCACTTATCTCAGGATCTAATTTTACCCAGTTGACTGGCAGCCTATAAGCAACTTGTGGTTACATTTTAAATTTTTTTTCAACAATTATGAAAAATGAATACTTGCCGAAGCTTTCATTCACAAACGAATAAAATACAAAACGAATCTCATGTTGATTCAAAAGAAGGGCTGAATCTTCCATTCACTACCTATTATAACACAAAACTAATTATATCATAGCTACTGAAAAGAATGTACTGCCTTGAGCATACATATAGAATATAAAGAAACAGAATGCACCACACTGCAGATTAGTATTGTTCATCGATGGTACCTCTCATTTAAGAAGTCAAGACCAAAGCATTTCAAAGGATACAATATGGTGCCAGCATTTATTTCCCTACACTGAAATGTTAC
This sequence comes from Macrochelys suwanniensis, assembly GCA_033296515.1. NCBI lineage: Eukaryota > Metazoa > Chordata > Testudines > Chelydridae > Macrochelys > Macrochelys suwanniensis. The sequence continues at coordinate 61,011,932 of CM065784.1, read as the reverse complement.
GTTGTTTATTAAAGTGTTTTAGCAACCTCAATAATAGGAGGGAAGAGAAAAAATGGTTGAAAAAATGACAAAAAGAAAATCCATAGTCAGAACATATTTCTACAATATTTCAACGTCCATCTTTGTCAGCCACCGAGAGAAAGAGTTTAGGAAGCAACGAGCTTTTGTTATTGACATCTGCACTTGAGTAAATGAATGATATTCCAATAAAAGGCTTGTCAGAAAAATTCTCATTGACAATTCCAGAACCTGCAAGATAATAAAAGTAATATCTTCAAGGTTCACAGAGAGACAACTCAAGTTTTAGGAATATACATCAGGCATTGACAACCAAATCTGGGAAATATAAATCTTGAACGTTTTGAGCTATGGAAATTCCATGAGCTTGACGGACTCTGCAGCACTTACCTTTCTGCTCTGAGCAGGCAGGTACCTTGTGTGTATGTAATTACAGACTTCACCAATGGAAAAGGGGCCACAGCAGGATGCTTCATTTGGCAACTGTGAAATGCTTGTCAGATCCTGGGAACAGAGTCTGTGATTCCGCCTAACCATTTGAATGAGGATATATTAAGAGGTGTGTGTATAGACAGGTTGATAGACAAGTAGCAGATAGACAGAGAGAAGTACATACACCTCTCTATATCTAGAAACGTGCACAAATACATCTCAAGCTGCATGCATACACAGATAATTAGAGAAAAACCATATTAGAGATAACTTCCTTTATAAGTTTAAGTCTACATACTAAAATTTCTGACAAGCATCCTTGAGTCATAATTGGCTCTACAATACCTAAAGAAAAAGTCATAAAAGTTACTCAGCTGCACATACGTTGTCACCTTTCAACTCTGCAGAGTAACATAAAAGCACTACAACCACTTATGTCCAAAAGGTCAAAGACTCCTAAAGCAGCACATGACCATCATTTGTCTGGATGTAAATTGAGCCCTACTGACCTTATAACATCATTGCTGACCCTCTGACATTAGGAACTTAGTGGATAGAAGGCAGATAATATTCTTAGGCTCCTGTGGATTAATTTTTTTTAAAGTTCTTTCTTTCCTATTCTTACCAGGGCAATTAGCTGTATAATTAACCTTTTCCTGCTCAAACCAGTTGACAATGTGTTCACAGGAACCTCGCAGAATTATTTGAAGACTGAGACTGATAGATAAGTTTTATCAAAACTGTTTATAAAGCATCTCTCTGTGATTGGACATGAAGCATCTATTTATTGTCCCCTCCTTTCTCATGACATGCAGCACCTTTTCCTATTTTCCTATTTTCCTTTTTGTGGTGGCAGATGGCCCAGCCACTCAGGCGAGGACCATCTCTTCATTCAGGGCCACATTTTGTCTCCATTCCTATTCCTTTTACAACCTGTAGCTGGCTATCACCGTATCACATGAGAATGGGAAGTCAGCCTCCTTTTGCCTTAGAAAAACAAAGCTGGCATACCGTAAGGTTAACCTCATCATGAGCAGGTATAAAAGAGAGAGACATATGTAATTCTAATTAAAACAGGTTATTTGTGATGAAATGGGAGGGAAAGACAATTTTTCAACATTTCTTGTGCATAACAAGCATGTAGTCTTTGTGATGGAAAGTGATTCTTTTGTTCTGCTCAGTTTAATATGCCTGTTAGGGGAAAGCAATCACTAGATTTTAATTAATAAAAAAAAGGGTGGCTTACAGTTCAGTCTAGTTAATGGCAATGCCTGAGTTTCTGGCATGTGAACGGTTTACTTCTGTCTTGTTGATCTGAGATGTGAATGTGTCTCAGAAGGGTTAGGAAGAGCAGACAGATTAGGGACTCGGGTGCTGACAACAACTGAACTCTCCATAAACAATACACAGTGAAAATAATGAAAAACAGACTTTCCTGGTATTGTCAGTAGCCTCTAGACAATGCAACAGTTTCTGGTTTCTTCGGTAAAGATGATATCAATTATGCGTTTTAGCCATCATGATAAAGTCACGTGCTAAGCATAATTGAGGGCCATCTCTCTGAGGTAATTTCTTTTGGATTTATAAGGCAAAGTACTTAAATTGCCTTTTTTGGCATTTTGTATTACCACAGGGTTTTTGTTCTTTTATTTTACTGAAGAAAAGCAGCTGGCATATTCGCAATGTATAGGTCACACCAACAAAACAGAGTGCACATTTTCAACCCTCCCACCCCACTTACAGCAACTTTCACAATTCAACAAAGCAAATGCTGAATATTAAGTCATTGCAAGGAAATAGTTACATTTCTTAATGGCTATCACACCTGTATGTAATTGGCAACTAGTTTTTTTTTTTATTTGCACACTGCTGCTTTTCTGCAGTCAAGTTTATTAACCTTTTTTTAAAAAGGCAGAAAAATTAAATAAAACACTTTGAAGACTTCTAGGAAGAGGCCCTCTAGCAGGCCACTTACTACAAAAAACAAAAGCAGGAGGGATACTGGGTGACAGTACACTGAAGCATTAATTTCTGAGCTCCCATGTGAAGTATGAGATTGAGGATCTGAGAACTCAATCATAGTGAGCAATGCAATCCACATCCTAAAATATATTTTGCTGAAAACGACAAACCCAGGGCTGACTTTATCTATTATGTCAAAGAAAGCACTTCTCCAAGTTATTCACAAGGGACTACATTCTGCTCTGTTACACACATGCAAACCCATGCTACTTGTAGAGTAGCAGGAACTAATTCACTGTGTGGATTCTTTCTACAATACCTGGTCTAAGTAGAAAATATTGTACATCTAAAATGTCACCAGTGAAGTTCCCTAAACTTAAAATCACAATTCACTGAGTTCGTAACCCTGTCGAAGAAATAAAGTACTCCTCTCTTCTTTAAAAAAAAGTATTTATACCCTGCCCAAAATGTTGGGGGGAGGGGGGAGGGGGGAGGGGAAGGGAAGATAGATCATATGGTCAAAATGCATCCTTATTATAAAGTGGGTTTTTTAATGGATGATCACTACTGGGATAACATTAATCTAGTATTAGGACTTTTATGGGAAAAAAAATACAAATGTAATTTATCTCTTTAAATGTCAGCTGCATTTCTAGAGCTTTAAAGTCTGTAGCTTCCAGGGGCCTTTTGTCTTTCTGCCATGGCAGGAATATCTTGGACAGCTGTAAGAGCTTTGTAAGCTATCTTTCTCAAAATCCATTAGCTAATTCAAGGAACCTAATTAGAGCTGCCATTTTGATGGAGCATACTGAATGCTTAGTACAAACTAGTAACACCATCAATGTTTATTAAAAATCACAAGAACCAAAGCTCTCAGTTCCATATACATATTATTAATGGACAAATACACAGTACTTATTAAAACACATATGGTGTTAAATATCTATACAAATATACCTACACTAAGACTACACACACGACCAGATGGAAAAAATATATTCATAAACACTGAAAAATGGAAGTAAAACCTAAGGACTATTTTATATAAACTGTTGAAAACTAAAGTTGCCTCCTTTGGTGACATCTATATGTGCATTAAAGAAAGCAAAGCAGGCTAAGAATTATCTTTCTCTCATGTTTTTACTGAGCGGCATGCTGACAATTTGGAAAGAATTTTATGCTTCCCTCAAGAATGTTCCCCAGCTGGAGCCATTTTCGAGCTTCTCTTACATCAGCCACTCCAATCGTCAGACTGTGCAGATGTTTACACATATTCCAACACCGCACTGGTTAGGGCATCCAAAGATTTAAAGAGAATTTGCACTGTTGAGCTGTAACTGAATTTGGCTGCTGACAGCAACAAAAATGGTAAAGGGAGCCAACAAATAAAGACATCTGGAGTAATGCTCTCCTACGCTTCACTGTATAACAAGCCAAATATAATGAAAGAACAAATCTGGACTATTGAGACAGTAGTGGATATATGGCCCACTCCTAAGAACATCAGAGATCTAATTAGGTTAGGATGTACTCGCATACACCTTGCTGTGTAAATAAAGATGTTATTTGTAGACTTCATGGCCTTGTTTTCAATTCAGAACCCTGACAATCTGAAATACGGAAGAGCGGATATTACTTGTTATTCTTTCCAATTTGATGTGCATCTTCACATACATCTAATTTTGTCTAGATTCTACTTTTATGTACAACCAAACACATGTGAAAAGAGAAAATCGCATTTTCTATAGAAAGACAATAGATATTCTTAAGCCACCGGCATGTGTAAGGTGAAAAGTGTAAACCTTACAAGGAAGAATATAACATTCTAACTACAATACGAAGAGGAATAGTGTAAATAGCAAATGAAATGGCTTTTAATGTATTTCATTAGCTGTCAGTGCAATATGTGGCAAGATAAAACCATACCACGTAGTATCCAAGCATGCTAGAATAGCCGTTACGAAACATGGGGTTTCTTATTAGAGACACATATCATTTACTGGAAATCTTTGGAACATCCCAGGTCTAATATAATGATGCAAAATTCACTCATCACTGATACAAGAGGGTTTTAATATAGATGCAACATGGATGTTCAAGATTACACTTAATACATAAGGTGGGCTCAAAAGAGTTACTTCCCTGGGGAAGTAAAAGTTCAAGGGACTAAAACCTCTATTGCAATACATTAGCCCTGCCATGGGTAGTTCAGCAAGACAAATTCATTTTAGCTGTCAAAATGATACCGTCAGATTTTCAAGCTGTGGCTCACATGCATGCATTCTCACAGGTGTGCACATGATAGACAAAGGGCTATGTCTGCAACTGAGGCACAAATAGATTTTACACATATAAGATCTAAACATTGTCTCTTGTGTGCACAAAAGCTACTGTGCAAAGTTGCACATGCGCATTTTCTACAAGCATCTTCGTTCATATCAACAAAGACTGACATATCTCAGGGGATAAAATGCACTTTATGGTAAATACTGTAATTTAAAAAAAGGTTTGATTGGAACTGCATTTTGGCCAAATATTTCAAACCTGGAGGCCCTAATGTTCAACGTACAAATCCATTGTTAGGCAGCAAAATAAACAGCCCGACCTTCATAGGCACTGAAGGTTTGCAAATTTGGCTTCTACCTTTCCCCTCATTTATGTATAGGGCACTGTGACAGACCCAGACAAGTGGGGTACAGAAGTCTGATAGAAGGCAAATATACTGGCCATTGGATGAATAGTTTTCTGTTCCCTGAGTGACCAGAGCAGGGGCTGCACTAGAACAAGCAGGAACTTTCTGGAACCAATTTAAGGCAGGCAGGCTAATTAGGACACCTGGAGCCAATTAAGAAGAACCTGCTAGAATCAATTAAGACAGGCAGGCTAATCAGGGCACCTGGGTTTAAAAAGGAGCTCACTTTAGTTTGTGGTGTTGCGTGCGAGGAGCTGCGAGCAAGAGGCACACAAGGAGTTGAGAGTGAGAAGAGTTGAAGGACTGAGGAGTACAAGCATCAGCAGACCATCAGGAGGAAGGTCCTGCAGTAAGCATAAAGAAGGTGTTGGGAGGAGGCCGTGGGGAAGTAGCCCAGGGAGTTGTAGCTGTCATGCAGCTGTTACAGGAAACCCTATAGACAACTGTAATCCACAGGGCCCTGGTCTGGAACCCGGAGTAGAGGGCGGGCCCGGGTTCCCCCCAAACCTCCCAACTCCTGATCAGACACAGGAGGAATTTGACTGTGGGTTCTACCAGAGGGGAAGATCTCTGAGGCAATCAAAATCCACCAATAAGCGCAGGACTCACCAAGGTAGAGGAGGAACTTTGTCACAGGCACAAACAAGGCCCTGCCATTCCTGTCTGGGCTACTCTTTCCATGTCCCTTATGTTGTTAAGTCCCAAAGGTTTTCCCTAAGTACTGTTCAATGGAGGGATTCTTTCGGTGGACCCCTTTTATGTGTTCCTCTAGCTGCCCAACGGCACATCTGTCCTGGAAGATGTTCTGGCTTCATTCATATATATAGTTATTATAACAATGTTAAATTAAACCAGGCAGTCAAAAATGTATAAACTACAACTGAACCCCACCACAGAGTTTGGCTCTGGATTCAGACCCCATTCCAAATTTTCCCCAAGTTAAAGGTGTTTGCATTGATATGACCCACTGTAGAGAAACGAAAAAGCCAAACATTTTGGCTTTGAGTTGGAATTTACTCCAAAGCAGTGGTGGGCAATCTGCGGCCCAGGGGCTGCATGTGGCCCATCAGGGTAATCTGATTGCAGGCCGCGAGACATTTTGTTGATGTTGACCACCCGCAGGTATGGCCCCCCCCGCAGCTCCCAGTGGCTGTGATTTGCCGTTCCCGGCCAATGGGAGCTGCGGGAAGCGGCAGCCAGCACGTCCCTGTGGCCCGGTGCTTCCTGCAGCTCCCATTGGCTGAGAACGGCGAACTGCAGCCACTGGGAGCTGCGGGGGGTCATGTCTGCAGATGGTCAACAGCAGCAAAATGTCTCGCGGCCTGCAATCAGATTACCCTCATGGGCCGCCTGCGGCCTGCAAGTTGCCCACCACTGCTCCAAAGGGTTGGATCGAGTGTTCTGCTTCAGGGCTATCTCTAATGAGTATCTTTCAATGGGTCTTCCTCCCCATCCCACAGAGCTCCGTACTCAACCCTATCTCCTCTTCTCCAGTTACATCTGATCACACTGTTTCAGTGACTCTCCTTAGGGATATGACTTACAAATCTATCTTTCCATACCTGACTTGTCTTTCTCCCCACCTTCTTGCACCTCAGCCTGTCTTTCTGACATCTCCTCCTGGATGCCTTGCAGGCTAGGATGCCAGCCTCATCCACCCATTTGTTAGCTTCTCCCACCAACTCTTCCCCTTCCCCTAGGCTGGCCTTACACATAAAGCCTTCTCTAGTGTGTTAAGTGACTACCTCTCTTCCTTCAAATCCACCCTGGAGACCCATCTCTCCAGAGATACTCATAAAGCAGTCAGTTGGTTAATAGTGGCTAGATTGTGGGGCAGATGGGGATAGCAGACACATCCTTTATCTTTCTCAACAATTTTAAAATGCTAATGGCTATAGTTCATTAACAACTTCATCAACTATTAATACTGTCAAGTCAAACACTTAAAAGTTAGAAAAAGTTCTTCAAGATCTGAAGAAGAACTCTGTGTAAAGTTTCTCTCTTTCACCAACAAAAGTTGGTCCAATAAAAGAAATTCTCCCCCTCCGCCCTTGTCTCTCGATCAAGTATTGAGAACTGCAAATCTTCTAAGGCTTATAACTTGTCAACACTGGGGTGGATTTTCCTGAGCAAAAGGCACATCACTGAGACTAGACTGACTCCCCTTCCAAATTTCAAGCCCCTATTCCAAAGCATAGAGGCACTACAGCTTACTCGATGAAACAAGATTTTTTGTAATATGGGCAAAACAATATATTTTCCCCTAATCTCATTGTCAAAATAGTGACAAAGAGCTCAATCTGTTTAGTTTAACAAAGAGAAGGTTAAGGAGTGACTTGATTACAGTCTATAAGTATCTACATGGGAAACAAATATTTAATAATGGACTCTTCAGTCTGGCAGAGACAGATATAACATGATCCAGTAGCTGGAAGTTGAAGCTAGACAAATTTAAACCAGAAATGAGGTGGAAATTTTTGGCAGTAAGGATAATTAACCACTGGAACAATTTACCAAGGATCATGGTGGATTCTCCATCACTGACAATTCTTAAATCAAGATTGGACGCTTGTCTAAAAAGATACATTCTAGGAATTATTTTGGGGAATTTCTATGGCCTGTGTTATAGAGGAGGTCAGACTATATTATGATCACAATGATTCCTTCTGGCCTTGGAATCAGTGAAAACAGATAAACTATTTTAGCTTTCCAAAAAAATTCAGCCTGAGGCAGACACCCAAATGGAAACTTTAATCTGAATGGTTAAAGTTCAGCAAAGTTACAAGCAAGTGAGAATAGGATCTTATAATGGAAAGTGTCACTACCAGCTCTGCTTATAATAATAGTGGTATATATTTGACTGTATGATACTTCTTCCACTCTTCATATGTGAACTGTCTTCGGAGATTGTAAGCTTCTTGGACCAGGAACAGTGTCATATGTTTTTGTACAACATCTAGCACAGTGGAGACCCGATTCTGACCTTTCAGCACAACCGCAACATAAATATTACATAACAACAACAAATTGGAGGGCTGGCTAAATGAGTAGGTAGCACTCCTGCATGTGTTCCATATGAAGCTGCAGTCAGCTTAATGAGATAGCTAATTGACGAGTGCTACTTCCTTCACTTGTCCATTAGGATAAGTACAGCACATGGATATCTCACCCATCAAAGACAAGAAAATGCATTAATTTTGGACTTCTTAGAGCTGCTAATAAATCTGACACTGTCTGGCAGTTTTCTTCATTTCCTACCATTTGACAGATACTGTGATCACAAGTTACAGAGAATGTATTTTCCTCTGTGAAATTATCGTTCTAGTAAAACTAGCCAGAAGGAAACATTATCAAGGTACAGAAGCAGGGAATCATTTTATTTTATTTTAAACTGTAGGAAGCTACTCTGAGAATGTCTGTTGGTGGGAGCACAATATAAATTCATAACCCTGCACTATGCTGTATATATGAATTTATTATAACAAATAAACATACCAGGTGCTTGTTTTTGCAGCAAAGTTAGTATTCCTCTCACAAAGAGTCAGCCTGGTTTTAGACAGACCCCTTACTGTAAATCCCTGTGACTTTATTTCTCTCTCTCTCTTAAACTGACATTTGTATGGAATCAAGCAAAATCTTCCTCATAATTTTTCATTACTAATGGCTTCTTTTTGGTATGTGCATTTGAGAGGAGGGAAGGCAAAGGGCAGGAAAATCAGTTTTAAGTGCTCTGCAAATGATCTTCCTGAATCTGGGCCTCATAAATCCTATCAAATGTTATATTTCATCAATAGGCTGGAAAAGCTTTTTTCTCTGCAATGATGAAGCCCAGCTTTAAAATTTATGGTTTCATTTTAGAAATGGACTATAAAAAGAGGCTGAGTTAGCTGTCTATCAACTGAACCTGACACTAGCAAGCAAGGTGTGGGCTTTCAAAGTGTTTATATATATAATTGTGTGTGTATCTATTTGTGTGTGCGCATGCATATATACACACCTTTTTAACAGAAAGAGTTCTTAAAACTGCAAAAAGGTTTGATGATGATGATGAGAGATTGATGTTGTGTTGTCATAAGAATATCCATACTTGAGTGTAACATTCCTTTTTTCATTAACTGATAAGAGTATTATTCTTCCTAAAATCCCTCCATTCAAACCAATAATACTGCTAAAGGAAATATCACATTAACATGATAAAAAATTAATCTGGTATAGCTTGACAAGCAATGGGTCACTGTGATTTGCCTTATGAATTTACATTTGGAGGGGTTCTAGCTATCTACATCCCAGAGTTGCTTGGTCAATCAGATACCATGCTGATGGGGATGATATAAGAATCCAAGTGGAATAGAGGAAAAAAAAGTCTAGATTAATTCCTATGCAGGATTATCATCACACATTACCATGATCTTTGCTGCTCAGCTCAATCTGAAATGTAAGTGTTGGTGGTGACACAAAGCCTATGAGTCTCATTGTTTATTATACCATGATGGAAATGTTAGCCTTTGGGAACATAGCTGAAGCTGAATAATGAATATTAAAGAAGAGTTACACAGTGTTGAAGTTACATTTATTTCAGGCAAAGAATCAGAAAACAAAGATATCTCTTCTTCTCTTGCTGCTGAGCTAACATACATAAAATTAAATACTGAAAACTAAATTTGGATAATGTTAAGGGCTATTAGGAACACACATTCCTGGGTAATTTCTAAAATAAACACTTAAAACAAGCAGCTGATATTGCTCATTTATGGTCAGTAATGGGATATGTCACCAATGGCAATGGACAATCACTTCTCCAGTGTTAGCAGGCAACGTAACATATACAGAGCCATATCATCCCCCAGCACTGTGAAGGTCCCTTATAGATAGGACCCTACCAAGTTCATGGTCCATTTTAGTCAATTTCACGGTCATAGGATTTTAAAAATCATAAATTTCATGATTTCAGCTATTTAAATCTGAAATTTCACAGTGTTGTAATTGTAGGGGGTCCTGACCCAAAAAAGAAGTTGTGAGGGGTGGTTATTGTAGGAGGGTTTGCGGTGCTGCTACCCTTACTTCTGTGCTGCTGCTGGCTGCGGCGCTGCCTTCAGAACTGAGCAGCTGGAGAGTGGTGGCTGCTGGCCAGGAGCCCAGCTCTGAAGGCAGAGCCACCACCAGTAGCAACGCAGAAGTAAGTAAGTAAAAAGTAAGCATAGTATGGTATTACCACCCTTTCTTCTGCGCTGATGCCTGCAGAGCTGGGCCCTCAATCAGCAGCCACCATTCTCTGGCCACCCAGCTCTGAAGGCAATGCAGAAGTAAGGGTGGCAATTCCATGACCCCCCTAAAATAACCTTGCAACCCCCTCAGCAACTCCCTTTTGGGTCAGGACCCCCAATTTGAGAAACACTGGTCTCCCCCGTGAAATCGGTGTAGTATAGGGTAAAAGCACACACAAGCCCAGATTTCACCGTCTGTGACATGTTTTTCATGGCCGTGAATTTGGTAGGGCCCTACTTATAGAGCTTAATAAAGGGTTAAGGGCCAAATTGTGCCTTCATTTTACTGTGATGCAATTGACTGCAGTGGGGTTGCAAGGAGTGTACATCAGGGCAGAATGTAGTCCTTAAAATGTAGACACACTTTGGGTTGGGTTACGGATGCCATGCTGCCTTATTGTTGGGAATGTCTTTTATTTTATCATCGTATATGGCCCTCATTATGAAGTTTTGTATTTAAATTTATATTTGTTTCAGTACTAAGTTTCTAGTGAAAGTAATTTGGTATTGGGGAAGGAACTGTCTTTTTATTCTGTTTGTACAGCACCCAGCACAATGGGGTTCTGGTCTATGACTAGAGCACGTGGGGATTACAGTGATATAAATAATAATATGAAACACAGTATATTGAAATGCAATAGGTGATACCCTAACAGGTAGAAATGAATCATCCTGCAGCCACCTCCATTTGAATGGGATTTCTTGTTACTGGAAGACATCTTTAAGAGGTCGTAACCAGAGGATTCTCGTGGCATGTTTACTGAATGGTACATTTCTTACTGCAGTAATGGATACTGGCACTGTTCGATAAGCACAGAAGTTGCTGTGAAAATGCAGAGGCTGAAATATAATTATAATTAAAAAATATTTTCAGATGCCAATAGAGTGATCCAATTTAACATTAATATCCATGAACGTTTAAAAAACAATATTTAACAGTAGCTACAATGTTATTAAAGGGCTCTGACAGGGAGGAGTAATAATTTTGGAAGTGCAAGAGATATACACCCACTTTCTCTCTCTTTCCCTCATAGTATTTTACATTTGTTTCTGTTCCAAGATTTCACTTTAATCATGTAATTCAGGTCTTCCAGACTGCTCATGCAATTTTGAATACCTGAATTAACTTTTCTTTAGGCAAAACTCCCTGTCTGTCAGTGACAAGAAGTGCACCATACACATTTTCTCAATCATTTCATTCCTTTTTCTTCTTAATTTCTCTCCTGTTTTCTATCTTTGCACCTATTTTTCTACAATTTCTCTCACAAACTTCACTGCCCCCTTCCATTCTCTTCCTCCCTTCCTTCACACTCACTCTCTCCAGCCCTATCTTCTCTTTTCTCCTCTGGTTCTATTTGGTTTGCTCAACTAAAAGTAGCCCTTGTTTATTTTGGGAAATGTATAGTTCAAGGGTAATAAGATATACATAACCTTTCCCCTCTTGGACACAAGTTTGAATCTCGCTTTGATCAATTGTGACCAAAATTCATTACCATCAGATGGTTTTTCAGTGTCATTTATGTGAAATGCATTGCGAGTCTTACTCCAGTTTCTAATGGATAGCATACTTGCCTAACGACAGGCTTTTGGAAATTTCTCTGGCCTGTGAAATTGCCTACAAAATCTTAGGATTTTCAGTAGTACAAAACATAAAAGAGACTATTATTATTTGTATTGAAGTTGCGCCTAAGAACCCCAGTCATGGACAAAGCCCCATTGTGGCATGTGCTGTACAAACACAGAACAAAAAAGGCCATCCCTGCCCCAAAGAGTTTACAATCTAAGTATGACACAAGAAGCATACAACAGAAGATGTGGGATACAACAGGCAGATGGGGTGAGGGGGGGACACAAGGTAGCAATGACTATTGGTGAGCAGTATGTGTGACGGTGCTGCTGAATATATTAGAAGAGAAAGAGAGATGTGTCTTGCCTAGGCAGGCTGCAAAGAAGACAGTTCATGAGCCTGAGACTCTCTGTTGTCTGGATTCTCTTTAAAGTCTACCACATATTATTTTCCGGATTTTTTTTTTTAAAATGACTTGGTATATTTTCTTGGCAAACTGGAAAAAGCAACTTTGGTGGAAGGGAAGTGTGTAAGGGTCAGCCAAGAGTAAAGTCTCAGGCATTTCAGTTTCCCAGGGTAGGCAGTAATGATGGACAGATGCCCACATCACAATTGGCAATCTCAGCAGAAAAATCAAGGACCAAATAAGCATACAAATGGATCAGAGCGTCCAACCCCAGAGTATCACCCATCAAGGATGTTCCTGCAGGGCTGGTATGATGCACTTTGGCAGATTGGATTGAGGGAATTTGCACTGCTGACCGTACTGTATCTGTTCAGTGGACAGAGACTGTCATTATTTAGTGCTGTCTATCCAGCATCCTTCACAAGCACTAATTGTAGGAAAGAAATAAAGCTGAAATAAAAAAACTGTACATCCAGACTGAAAAAAGTGATATCAAGTTTCCATCTGGTGAATTTTGTAATGACCAGTGGTTCTAAACCCCAAAGGAGGTAGATTATTACTGTCTAAAGCACAATCACCTTGAAATTTCTCATTTCCCTTGACACCCATTTTTCGATAATCAAATGGATTTCTGATCTTATTAATATGCAAAATTACCCTTCCTTCTCTTTCCATCTGATACACTGCTCCCTATGGAATAGTCATTAAGGCTGTTCCATGAATTAGCTCCATTTACAGGCAAAAGCAAGAACAGAGATACACCCTCACCATCTTACCCCTCTCCAATGGAGAGCCTGTGACATATTGAATATATGCTTCTTGAATATACCCTGAATCTTCAGGCACGCAGTTTGGAAATCAGAATCTGATCTTGGTCCTGGGTTTCCTGTTTGGCTGCAAAATGTGCTTTCCCTAATCCCTCAGGCTGCTTTGCACTGTCAGTTTTATTTTCTATTCAAGATTTCTGCTGTATCTTTTTTATTAATATAGGAAACAAAACAAAACAACTGACATGAAGGAGATAGCCACAGAATTCACACTCATGAAGAAAACACAGGACTATATGTCCACATTTGCATTGCAATATTGTGACCTCCTGTAAAATATTGACCTGATCCTGTGCCCACTAAAGACAATGGCAAAGGTTCCATTGACATCAGGCCCTATGAGAATTGAGCCAATTACAAGTTTACACTATGAACAGAACATTACAAAATAGTTCAGTACTGCCTATGGTAGTCATGGAGACAATGATGAAATGCCTATGGCTCACTCATCACACTAACTAAATCCTCCACCCCTAAATCCTAGGGCAGAATCAGTCAATTCTTTGTCCTTCAGAGAAAAATAAAATAAAAGGTGATATATTACTGCAGTTCAGCTGAGCATTCCAACAACATATACTCATGTGGGTGCAGTCTGGATTTGTGGGCAAATTTCCTTTAAGAAAACAGATCATATTCCAGTGCTTTGCAAGTGGTATAAAAATAGAATCCTTGCAGAATGGTATTTCAACTTTTCATTTAATTAAAAGGGAAATAATATCCCAAAGAATGTATTAGCTTACTCAGGTATTTCATAGCTGTGATGTTCCAGAGGATGGTGGTCTGCATCAGAATAGCAGTTTTGAAACTAGCTTCCTAGAGTTCTTATCTGCATCTCTTCATTGCTTCTTGGCAGGAATATATGCTTGGATAGTAGATTTTATCATTCAGATATGCGCTCAATGTGCTTTCTTAGGAATTCTTAAAAATTTGTAACAAGATTATGGGTGACATACTGGTCCTGTGGAAGTCAATGACAATGACAGAGTAGCTGAGCTCTAACTGCATTGCTAGCTTGAGCATCAGCAGCCCTTGAGCTTCAACCCCTACTCCCTGATGGGTCAGCTAGCTCGAGTTTAAAGCACCACTTGTGCTAGAGATTTTTATGCGTGTACGGGAGTCAGTTAGGGGCAACACTGGAGATATACTTCAAGCTAACTCTGCAGTGAAGACAAGCCCAACGATTCACAATGAACTATGTGTCTAATAGAACAAACCCAGTTCAACTCTTCCCTTGTTTCTTATGCTGTAGGTCAATTTCCAACAGATCAGCAACAAGTTATCTCAGTCTGCTATTGCAGGAAAGCTTACATAAAGAGATGAATTTCATAGCATGCTTAATATACAGACTCATAGACTTTAAGGTCAGAAGGGACCATTATGATCATCTAGTCCGACCTCCTGCACAATGCAGGCCACAGAATCTCACCCACCCACTCCTGGAAAAATCCTCTCACCTATGTCTCAGCTATTGAAGTCCTCAAATCATGGTTTAAAGACTTCAAGATGCAGAGAATCCTCCAGTAAGTGACCCGTGCCCCATGCTGCAGAGGAAGGTGAAAAACCTCCAGGGCCTCTGCCAATCTACCCTGGAGGAAAATTCCTTCCTGACCCCAAATATGGCGATCAGCTGAACCCTGAGCGTGTGGGCAAGACTCACCAGCCAGACACCCAGGAAAAAGTTCTCTGTAGTAACTTCTAACATCCCATCACTCACCATTGGTCCTATTTACCACTGATGGCAATTAATTGACCTTTGACTAAGATCATGCTATCCCATCAAACCATCCCCTCCATAAACTTATCTAGCTTAATCTTGAAGCCAGATAGGTCTTTTGCCCCCACTGCTTCCCTTGAAAGGCTGTTCCAGAACTTCACTCCTCTGATAGTTAGAAACCTTCATCTAATTTCAAGTCTAAACTTCCTGATGGCCAGTTTATATCCATTTGTTCTTGTGTCCACATTGGTACTGAGCTTAAATAATTCCTCTCTCTCCCTGGTATTTATCACTCTGATATATTTATAGAGAGCAATCACATCTCCCCTCAGCCTTCTTTTGGTTAAGGTAAACAAACCAAGCTCCTTGAGTCTCTTTTCATAAGACAGGTTTTCCATTCCTCGGCATAGGCGCAGACTTCGTGGGTGCTCCAGGGCTGGAGCACCCACGGGGAAAAATTGGTGGGTGCTCTGCACCCACCGGCAACTCCCCGCCCGCCCCGGACCCGCGGCAAACTCACCGGAGCACCGGGAGACGTTGCGGGGCCCCGCCCCTGACGCTGGGCAACGTTGCGTCGGCGTTGGGGGCGGGGCCCCGCAACATCACCCGGCATCGGGGGCGGGGCCTGGCGTCGGGGGCGGGGCCCTGCAACATCACCCGGCGTCGGGGGCGGGGCCCTGCCCCTGACGCCAGGCGTCAGCACCCACTGACGTAACAGGAAGTTGGCGGCTGTGTTCCTCAAATCATCTTAGTGGCCCTTCGTTGTACCTGTTCCACTTTGAATTCATCCTTCTGACTCATCCTGATCTCCAGTTGTGGGTACTTCCATAGCCAAGGAGGGCCTTTTGTCTAGAATGCTCTACTACCTGATTGGATAACTTGCTTGGAGATTGTCAGCTGCATAATCTTGTTTAATCATAGCTGTTATGATGGGGCACACAGAGGGACAGAGGCAGACAGAGAGAGACATGCACAGAGGTGGTCTCTGAGCTAGCATGGGCCTCGCCCATCAAGGGATTTAAAGATCAGGACTGACACACTGAAAAAGATCCAGAAATGTATGGATAGCCAGTGTAAGATACAGTGCATCAGTCATATGTGCTTCCTTCACTTGGCCGTTGTCTAAAGCCCGTGATACACCATCACAATCCCTCAAATCCAGATTAATGCTGTGCACAGACTACACTCTTACTCCTATGAAACTGAGCACTTTCACCTAGACTATGGATTGCCACAGAGATCAGTTTAGAGAAGGCAAAGCCCATGAATGATGGATTGGAACAGAAGTCAAGAGACAGAAAAATTATATTTACCTACCTCAAAAGTGAGTTGGAAGACTACTGTAACATTTGTTAACTGTGTTCACATCCTAAAATGGCAGACTCTCTGTACAGAAGTACAAAGTACTATTCATTATTATTACATCTAATGAAAAGAAAACAATTCACAAAGAGAGATGCATATGAAATCAAACATACTCTGCCCAAGGAGGGTTTTGTTTGACTTTCTTATTTTTGATTAGTGCATTCCCCAAGCTGACATCCTCCAATGCATACTATACTGTTCATACTGTAAATCACTGCCAAGGAAAAATATTTTAATGAATAAAGACCTATTAATCTATTCACACTTAACTAGATTTTCTTACTCTCCATCACTTTTGTGAAACACTTTGAAATGCATTTGTCCCTAAGGGGTCAATGAGTGCGACACTGGAGGATACTAGCATCTACAACAGTGACGAAGAACCCAATACACACAGGGATCGGGGCAAAAATTGGGGATTAGTCCTGCTTTGAGCAGGGGGTTGGACTAGATGACCTCCTAAGGTCCCTTCCAGCCCTGATATTCTATGAGTCTATGAGTTCTATGAGTCTATGAGGTTTTTGTTTCACAGGGCTGCGAAACCATTTCCCCTCTTACACGTAACTGTGCATATCAGTGTGTTAGTGATGCTTTTGCAAAGAGAGTTTGACAACAATAGAGAGTTCCCTGCCTGCTAAACAAGAAGTGACAACTCCATTTGAAAGCTGTCCTTGGATGTGTTTTATGTGCAGAAATTATCTGTGACAGTTCAGATCAAAATAGAGTTTTCATTTCACATAGGAGGTAAATGGACGATAGAACTGGTTACTTTAAATGCTGTAGTCTAGTCCAATTAATGTTGCAGACAATTTCTTATGAATTTTCTCTGTATTACTAGTTCTAAACTTTGAAAACAATGTAAAACTCATTTTCCCCAATAGCGTGACTTTAAAAGAACAGGTCAAAAGGTAAAAAATACAGTTAACAAAAAACAGCCCTCAGGAATATGGCAAAAAAAAATGCTCAGGTTACAGTAATCTGGCTGTGAAACTAATGAGTATAAAATGGAAAAGAAAACATCACTTCATCATTCTTTACAGGGCGATCCCAGGAACTAGGGGTGAAATCCTGATCCTTCCATCGTAATCAACAGGAGTTTTGTCATTTACTTCAATGAGGTCAGGATTTTATTTTAGGATTCAGCCTTCTACAGACAATATGAGTCCACAGGCAACAATTATTTGCATTTCAGGTTGCACAAAGGAAACCTAAAACATCTGGACTAGATAAAGGTAACAAGGACATAATTTGCAATTTTTTCAAATGTCAGATCTAATGGATCATTTTTGCCTCTGATATTGGATACAAATTTATGTGTATGCTGGAAAATTATACTT
Organism: Macrochelys suwanniensis; assembly: GCA_033296515.1. Classification (NCBI taxonomy): domain Eukaryota; kingdom Metazoa; phylum Chordata; order Testudines; family Chelydridae; genus Macrochelys; species Macrochelys suwanniensis. The sequence continues at coordinate 60,994,348 of CM065784.1, read as the reverse complement.
GCTGATTTTCAAAGATACACATCCTTAAGCACCAGCATGCTATCTTAGCTGAAATAAGAGAACAGAGAATGAAATCAATAATGATTTTGCATGTTACTGTATGCGGTTATGTAGTGTGGTAATTCCTTTTACCATACCTTATACCGCTGTGATTACATGTTTACTGTCTATAGTATTTATTAACTAAATTTATAAAGATGCCTACCTGCATTCCAACACTGGATTTTCACATTTCTTCCCAGTATACAAGTATTCATATATATTACATTTAAATCAACAGGTTGATTTTCTCACCATTTAAAAGAACTATTCTATTAAAGCAAATTATACCAGTCCAGATTCACTACTGCATTACTCCAGTTTTACACCAGTGCATATTGCTGAATCAGGCTCACTATTGTCTTCTCACTTACCAGGCAGAGTTGGTAAGGGAATTAATGTTTTGTACATTGCTTTTAAGATGTAAAGTGCTACATAAATACTAAGTATTTTCATCAAACAAGTGGTGAAACAAGAAGTGAGTTAGGTTATCCCAAACAAGTGCCAAGAAACCTTATGTCATGTATTTTATGTCATGTCACACTTTACAGAAAATGTATTCTGACAGTTTTTGAATAGAAGCATTTTTTTCTTGGCACTATTTACATAATTTTGTACGTATGGCTGGGATTTTGTTATCCAATGTGCTTTACTTTGCATTTATCAATACCGAATTTCATCTGCCATTTTGTTGCCCACTCACCCAGTTTTGTGAGACCCCCTTGCACTTTGCAGTCTGCTTCGGACTTAACTATCTTGACTAATTTTGTATTGTCTGCAAATTTTGCCACCTCACTGTTGATCCCTTTTCCCAGATCATTTATGAACATTATGAATGGCACTGGTCCCAGGACAGACCCCTAGGGGACACCACCGCTTTCCATTCTGAAAACTGACCATTTATTCCTACCCTTTGTTTCCTATCTTTTAACCGGTTATTGATTCATGAGCAGACCTTCCCTCTTATTTTGCTTAAGAACCTTCTGTAAGGGATCTTGTCAAGAGCTCTCTGAAAGTCTAAGAACACTACATCCTCTGGATCACCCTTATTCACGTTTGTTGACCTCCTCAAAGAATTCTAATAGATTGGTGATGCATGGTTTCCCTTTACAAAAGCCATGTTGACTGTTCCCCAACAAATTGTGTTCATCTATGTGGGCACACCATGGATTTGTATAGTGTCAATATGATATTTTCTGTCTTATTTTCTATCCCTTTTCTAATAGTTGCTAATATTCTGTTAGCCTTTTTGACTGCTGCTGTGCGCTGAGCAGACTTTTTCAGAAAACTTAGCCATGGTGATTCCAAGATCTCTTTCTTGGGTGGTAACACGCTTATTTAGAACCTATCATTGTATCTGGATAGTCAGGATTATTTTTTCCAGTGTGCATTACGTTGCACTTATAAATTTGTTGCATTTCATCTGCCATTTTGCTGCCTAGTCACCCAGAGGCTGATTTCAGTGATAGGTTACATACTACAGGTAGCAGCTTTGCAATTTCATATTTGAGTTTCATCTGAACTCTTGGGTGAATACTATCTGCTTCTGGTGACTGAATACTGTTAAATTTATCAATTTGTTCTAAAACTTCTTCTACTGACACATCAATTTGGGACAGTACTTCAGATTTGTCACCCAAAAAGAATAGCTCTGATGGGAATATCAGCCCCACATCCTCTGCAGTGAAGACTAATGCAAAACAATTCATTTAGCTTATCTACAATGACCTTGTCTTCCTTGAGTGCTCCTTTAACACCTTTGTCGTCTAGTGGCCCCACTGTCTGATTGGCAGACTTCCTGCTTCTGGTGTACTTAAAAAAAGTTATTGTTAGTTTTTGAGTCTTTGGCAAGTTGAGGGCTAGTCTACACTGGCAATGCTAAAGCGCTGCTGTGGCAGTGCTTTAATGTGCATTGTATGGGCGTGGCACAGCTCTCTAAAAGACCACCTCCATGAGGGGCGTAGCTACCAGCACTGGGAGCGCGGCTCCCTGTGCTGGTGCACTGTCTACACTGGCACTTTACAGTGCTGAAACTTGCTGCGCTCAGGGGTGTGTTTTTTCACACCCCTGAGCGAGAAAGTTCCAGCGCTGTAAATTGCGAAAGCTACAAATATTCTGAAAAATGGCTATTTTTCCCAGGGCATATCTCTCTGCAACCTATATCTCAAATGACCCCACATTTGGGTCACAAATTCTACTCTGCACTCTCCTGAGGTACACCAAATTTCAAAGTAATCCAACTAAGCATGTTGATTTGAGAGGACTTAGAAAGGTCAACCTTTAAACAGAATTTGACACAACTTCAACTATAGTGGTGTTGCCATGTGCTATAATACATTATGGAAAAAAACAGGACTAGATTAAAATGCGTTGTCACTGCAAACACTCTCCAGTGGGATAAAGCATTCAGAAGATATGATACCTCAATCCTTTCACTAGCCAAGAATTGAATACTGTTAGTCTTGGATCCATGGGAGGGGATAGATTTTCACATCTAGAGAGAAAGGAAAATACATGTTTGTGTGAAGTTATTTTTTTTAAAAAATACAGCTGTTAGAAGCTGTACAGAGGTTTTCCATATTAGAAGTAGTCCTAGCAGAGATGAATTAGTGGGCAGAGTGCAAGTTAGATGATCAAGCCCTAGTGAGGAGGGCTTTAAACTAGGTTCGATGGGGACAGGTGAGCAAAGCCCACAGGTAAGCGGAGAACATGGGGACCTGGGAGATGGGTCGGAAATAGGAGGGAGCGTGGGCTCTAATGACAAAGAGATAGGAGGGTCAGGGCAAAACTGGGAGGCAAGATCAAATCAGTATCTTAGATGCCTGTATACAAATGCGAGAAGTATGGGTAATAAGCAGGAAGAACTGGAAGTGCTAATAAATAAATTCAAACTATGACATTGTTGGCATCACTGAAACTTGGTGGGATAATACACATGATTGGAATGTTGGTATGGATGGGTACAGCTTGCTCAGGAAGGACAGACGGGGAAAAAGGGAGGAGGTGTTGCCTTATATATTAAAAATGTACACACTTGGACTGAGGTGGAGATGGACATAGGGGACGGAAGTGTTGAGAGTCCCTGGGTTAGGCTAAAAGGGGTAAAAAACAAGGGTGATGTCATGCTAGGAGTCTACTACAGGCCACCTAACCAGGTGGAAGAGGTGGATGAGGCTTTTTTTAAACAACTAACAAAATCATCCAAAGCCCAAGATTTGGTGGTGATGGCGGACTTCAACTATCCAGATATATGTTGGGAAAATCACACAGCGAGGCACAGACTATCCAATAAGTTCTTGGACTGCATTGCAGACAACTTTTTATTTCAGAAGGTTGAGAAAGCTACTAGGGGGGAAGCTGTTCTAGATTTGATTTTAACAAATAGGGAAGAACTCATTGAGAACTTGAAAGTAGAAGGCAGCTTGGGTGAAAGTAATCACGAAATCATAGAGTTCACAATTCTAAGGAAGGGTAGAAGGGAGTACAGCAAACTAGAGACAATGGATTTCAGGAAAGCAGATTTTGGTAAGCTCAGAGAGCTGATAGGTAAGGTCCCATGGGAATCAAGACTGAGGGGAAAAACAACTGAGGAGAGCTGGCAGTATTTCAAAGGGACACTATTAAGGGCCCAAAAGCAAACTATTCCGCTGGGTAGGAAAGATAGAAAATGTGGCAAAAGACCACCTTGGCTTAACCACGAGATCTTGCAAGATCTAAAAAATAAAAAGGAGTCCTATAAAAAATGGAAACTAGGACAAATTACAAAGGATGAATATAGGCAAACAACACAGGAATGCAGGGGCAAGATTAGAAAGGCAAAGGCACAAAATGAGCTCAAACTAGCTACAGGAATAAAGGGAAACAAGAAAACTTTTTATCAATACATTAGAAGCAAGAGGAAGACCAAGGACAGGGTAGGCCCACTACTCAGTGAGGAGGGAGAAACAGTAACAGGAAACTTGGAAATGGCAGAGATGCTTAATGACTTCTTTGTTTCGGTCTTCACCGAGAAGTCTGAAGGAATGCCTAACATAGTGAATGCTAATGGGAAGGGGGAAGGTTTAGAAGATAAAATAAAAAAAGAACAAGTTAAAAATCACTTAGATAAGTTAGATGCCGGCAAGTCACCAGGACCTGATGAAATGCATCCTAGAATACTCAAGGAGCTAATAGAGGAGGTATCTGAGTCTCTAGCTATTATCTTTGGTAAATCATGGGAGACAGGAGAGATTCCAGAAGACTGGAAAAGGGCAAATATAGTGCCCATCTATAAAAAGGGAAAGAAAAACAACCCAGGAAACTACAGACCAGTTAGTTTAACTTCTGTGCCAGGGAAAATAATGGAGCAAGTAATTAAGGAAATCATCTGCAAACACTTGGAAGGTGGTAAGGTGACAGGGAATAACCAGCATGGATTTGTAAAGAACAAATCATGTCAAACCAATCTGATAGCTTTCTTTGATAGGATAACGAGTCTTGTGGATAAGGGAGAAGCGGTGGATGTGGTATACCTAGACTTTAGTAAGGCATTTGATATGGTCTCGCATGATATTCTTATCAATAAACTAGGGAAATACAACTTAGATGGGGCTACTATAAGGTGGGTGCACAACTGGCTGGATAACCGTACTCAGAGAGTAGTTATTAATGGTTCCCAATCCTGCTGGAAAGGTATAACGAGTGGGGTTCCGCAAGGGTCTGTTTTGGGACCGGCTCTGTTCAATATCTTCATCAATGACTTGGATATTGGCATAGAAAGTACGCTTATTAAGTTTGCAGATGATACCAAACTGGGAGGGATTGCAACTGCTTTGGAGGATAGGGTCATAATTCAAAATGATCTGGACAAATTGGAGAAATGGTCCGAGGTAAACAGGATGAAGTTTAATAAGGACAAATGCAAAGTGCTCCACTTAGGTAGGAACAATCAGTTTCACACATACAGAATGGGAGGAGATTGTCTAGGAAGGAGTATGGCAGAAAGGGATCTAGGGGTTATAGTGGACCACAAGCTAAATATGAGTCAACAGTGTGATGCTGTTGCAAAAAAAGCAAACTTGATTCTGGGCTGCATTAACAGGTGTGTTGTGAGCAAGACACGAGAAGTCATTCTTCCGCTCTACTCTGCGCTGGTTAGGCCTCAACTGGAGTATTGTGTCCAGTTCTGGGCACCGCATTTCAAGAAAGATGTGGAGAAATTGGAGAGGGTCCAGAGAAGAGCAACAAGAATGATTAAGGGTCTAGAGAACATGACCTATGAAGGAAGGCTGAAGGCATTGGGTTTGTTTAGTTTGGAAAAGAGAAGACTGAGAGGGGACATGATAGCAGTCTTCAGGTATCTAAAAGGGTGTCATAAGGAGGAGGGAGAAAACTTGTTCATCTTAGCCTTTAAGGATAGAACAAGAAGCAATGGGCTTAAACTGCAGCAAGGGAGGTTTAGGTTGGACATTAGGAAAAAATTCCTAACTGTCAGGGTGGTTAAACACTGGAATAAACTGCCCAGGGAGGTTGTGGAATCTCCATCTCTGGAGATATTTAAGAGTAGGTTAGATAAATGTCTATCAGGGATGGTCTAGACAGTATTTGGTCCTGCCATGATGGCAGGGGGCTGGACTCGATGACCTCTCGAGGTCCCTTCCAGCCCTAGAATCTATGAATCTATGAATCAAAGATACAAAATAAATATTGCTTGTCACATGGACACGTGGTATAAATGGGAATATTTAGTCTAGATCAGTGGTTCCCAAACTTTAACAACCTGTGAACCCCTTTCACTAAAATGGCATCTCGCGAACCCCCTCCTAAAAATGAATATTTCCAGGGATTTTCTCCTTTACCTGAGTATAAATGATAAAAGCAGTGATCTTGGAAATATAAAATGTTGCTTATTACACAGTATTTATTATGAATTATGATTTATCATTACATTATTTTCATTACATTATGAAAACAGCAACACTCTTCCAAGATCTCACTTTCATAGCTTGTATCACTTTGAATAAGCCTGTTATAAGACAAGGCTCCTATGTTTCATCAAGGAGTATCAGATGTGAAACAGTATGAAGGTATTTAAGAAGCCAGCTCAAAGAGTTCCTCCTACACAAGCATTCAGGTCTTGAGCAGTCCAGGCAAACAACGCACGTTACAACAAAGCTTAAACTTGTTCTTCATCATCATTTTAAAACCAATACTAGCTGCCTATTTAATTTAAAAAACAGCAAAAAATATCCACCTCCCTTTCCATTTCTTATAAGGAATCTTGAAGTTTAAATCTCCTCAGTGGGATAGATATGCTTGCTGTGCTCTGCTTAGCTCTTGGAAGTCCAGAGACTCCGAGCTGCTGGCCCCATGCTGCCCGGGGTTCCTAGGGACAGCTCTGTCCTCCATTATGGAATTTTCTCCTGAGAACCCCCTGTAACATTTCACAAACCCCAGTTGGGAACCACTGGTCTAGATGAACTGGGTTTGGTGGAGACAGATTGAGATACTGTACATCATTGGTAAAGAATTGACAAGTTGGCAGTGGTGCTCCAGAATGAAAATTAGATTTCTGCCTGTTCAGCTGTGGAGTCAGAATGTGTTGGTAAGGTGCACAAGACTTTTCAAGCTATGCAGCAAGGAGGTCAAAGCATCAACACTGATGTAGACAGTGGCATTTACAGAGAAAAGAAGGAAAAGATCAACCCACCCCCTTTATCCTTCCTTTTCTGAAGCAGCCGCATAAACAATGTATAAAACATAAAGCGACTGTCTCTTGTATTTTTTCAAACCAGGGACAGCAATAACTGAAAATTTCAAAGAAAGAAAACAACACTTTCTTCAGGTGAGGGACTGCAGCCCGTCTGCCTGTAATTTGTGTACTTAACAATCAATAACAATTAGGAACAGGCGCTTTGCTGATTTAATGCTGTTCCCCAAGCCATCCTACACTAACCCATACCCCTGTCACATTATTATGGAAGTAGCTGCTGATTTGTAAAGCAAGGACTTGCATTGCAACAAGCTTCCTCTATCATTACCTGAGAACAGAGCAGAAGCACTTCAGGTTCCCTGGTTAGCAGCACACTTACTGCATACAAGTGCTCAATTAAAGCCGCCCTTTCAGACAATTATTGAGCATTACAGCAACTCAGACATAGAAAATAGCCCCAAAAAATAGAATGTGCTTTCACCCCTCCATCAAAGCTGTACATTTTCTAGCCAGGCAATAATAAAGCTACACGAGAATCACCAGGTTATTCTGTTTTCAAGATTTTCTTTAAACCCCATAAATTTATTTACACACTCACACTATACTTGTGTCCTAGACTAGTAAACTTCTAGACTGTCCTCAGACTCATTATTTGTTTTCCATGGTTTTTATGTAGATACCATAATGATTATTGAGGCTGATTCCCATTTATGAGGTAATAATGGGCTGAATAGAACTCTAAGGCTCAAGGCAGACGTGTTTATGGTAGATAAACTCTGAGGCTGAAGGATATACTTTAGTTAATACCACATTGATAGGAAACACCCTCAAGTTATTATTACACTGAACATTTTAATTTAAAATTGAAATTTTAAATGAACAAAGAAAATCAACCATAAAAATGGGCTGTCAAATGACTGTTTAAAAAGTTAAAACACTTGTTTGGCCTTTCCTTGCTCCATTAGCCCTCCTCTCCTCATTATTCTCCTGCTCTCACCCCACACCTTCCCTACAAGTCAAGAAGAGTCGTGCACCCTCCACACTGAATTGGGAGGGAAGAGCATGGATTCTTCCAGAGCAAACAAACAATGTGAACACAACATCTAATTGCTATTCTGCGGAGAAAAGCCTTGCCGGCCTGCGGGAAAAAGAAGAGATGATCAGGGGAGAGATGGGAGGTAGGAAGGAAATGAGCCAAAGACTGGATGAGCTTGTTTTTTTCCACAGTTGCATTCAAACCATTCCAGAAATTTCTAAAGTTGGTTCACTTTGTTTTTTAAAATAAAAAAAAAAATTCTTTTTCATATTAATTTGAGAGTTTTTCTCCTTCAGCTTGAAGGAGTGACAAACAGAGGCATCCACCTGTTTTGTAGGTAACTGGGCACAGCACAAAATGTTTCACGTGAGTACTCTCTGTTGGTCTCTAAAAATGGACTCCAGACATCTAGGATGTGTAGTGATATAGATACTTGCTGCTGGGTAGCTGAAGCTTTCCCATGTCCCTGTGTCCTCACAAGAGGCCTTGCTTTCTCTGGGATACAATCCATGGTATGGTTACAAATAAGTTATTTTTCCTTCTGTAGCAGTCCCACTGTCAGTCTCTGCACAATGGGTAAGATTCTATTGGACTACCAATGTCAGCAAGAAATCTGCTGCAGAATGTCACACCTGGAAGAGAATCTGTTAGTGAGTCGAGCCCCTCGGCAGCACTTACTTTGGTTGCCATATGGTGCCAGGCTTCCCTTTGTAGATGTAAGCAGTCAAAGAGTTCAGAGTCTTTACCAGAGTAGCTGCTCATTTATCACTTCTAACATCAATAGTGTGCCTGAGCTGATGAAAAAATAAGAAAATGATACCACACTGCCTCTCAAAGTTTGCTGTGACCCTTTGGACCACTGGCTGTATCAATGACATCATGATCACTGGTAGAAAAATAACATTTCTAAATCTATCATCAACTGCATGCACTGCACAACTGCCAGGCAATATCACAGTGTTTCTCTTTTTATAGTGAACCTTGCCTCTACACAGTTCTTCCATATCTCTCCAGTCATCCAAATATTGTTGTTAGTAACATATAGTAATGACTACATGTTTAAAACAAGACAGATTCTTGTTTTTTCTAATGACTACAGGATCCAATTTTTTTGCTGCTGTCTATATTTGCCATCAATACTACTGCAGTGTTACTGTCTTTGCTTGTCTTTCCATCAATGACATCTTGACACTATCAGGGTCCTGGACTCTGCTTAGGAATAATAAGGCTTTTCCATTGATCTCTCCTAATGTCACACACTTGACCCTGCATAAAGATGCAGTGTTATTTTTGTTGACTCACTCTGAGTTCTGATCAGGTGGATACTATTAGTTCTAGCCCAGGATATAAAAGGATTTGACTGATTCTTTGAGACAGAGGAAACTATGGGCTGGCACTAATTGGTCCAGCAGGAAAAATCCTTAAGAACAGCCAAGCTGGGGAGAAAGCTTAGGCTGAAGTTTATGTTTTGTCATTATTTAAGTTAACAATAAATGCAAGCCCCAAGAAAGAGATAAGTTTGTACTACTGTAAATCCAGTATCTGTCTATTCTGCTCAGAATAGAGCAAGAACTCTACCTACTTATAGACACCGAGGGATATGTCTCCACTTCAGAGTTAACTCAGGTGATTGGCATCCAGGTCTGCGCACCCAAGAAAGCAGCCACACTGCAAAGCCGTCACTGTGTTCCACACTAGTGCTTTGCTCACTTGAATGTAGATTCCTTGGTTTTTTGTGCTGCAGTAAGATGAGCTGCTCTATAATTCTTTCCCAATGAATCGTAGGAGAACTTGTCTGTTATTCTGGGCACATAGGGGGAATTGTGGGAAAACATTGGAGGACTATCAGCACTCGAGTTATTTAGCATGTGTCCTCACTACAAAGTGGGTGTCCTCACTCAAGCTTAAGCCTATACCCTCAGTCAAGCTAGCTCGCTCAGTCTGAAAGCATCACTAAAGATGGGTCAGAGATTTTTATGTGTGGACAGGAGAAGAGTTAGGAGTGAGACCCAAGTAAGAGTCCGAGTCAACTCTGAAAGTGAAGCTATATCTGGCAATGTCCCATCCAGAACTGCATGCAGGTAAAACTTTTTTTTTTTTTTTTTTGCTTTTAATATGTATTTTAATTATTGTGTTCTTTTTTCTTGGTACCTCAACTTTCTCTCATTCAAATCCATGTCCACTGATGTCACTCTTCCTTGCCAAGTCTAGGAACCACTTCTTCATATTTATTGGCCTTGATCTCTGCGCTGTCTTAAACACAGCTAGAATTTTGGGGTGGGCCAGCAAAATAATTTTGTGTCTACTTCCTCCTCTCCTCCACACCACCAAAAAAAGGCAGCAGGCAGCAAGAGTAACAATTGTAGGCATGGCCTTTAGAGGGAGCAGAGAGCCTGAGCTGCTTAGGCACATAATTGACTGGAGGGCAGACGTGGAAATTTGGAGTAAGGCATGCCCTACTGTGCTCAGGGAAACAGGACTTTGTGAACAGTCTTTGTAAACAAACAGGATTGTACCAAAGAATATATGCAACTTGTATCATCCATTTCTCTCCCTAATGGAAACAATCCTGTAAGTCCTGCAAATTGGCTAGCAGGTTTCCTAATGGAAACAATCCTGTAAGTCCTGCAATATTAGAGACTCAGAGTTAAGTCCCTGTTCCAGTGTATATTGCTGCTGCTGCCTCGGCACTTCGGCGGCAGCGAGTATTTCGGCGGCAGCTTAAATGTTGCCGCTGCCTTAGTGGTATTTCGGCAGCAGTTTAAAGGCTGCTGCCGCACTCTCTTTCTCTGACCCAATGAATATTCAATTTTTTATACAAAGCGGAACCGCTCCAGCAGGAGAGATTGAAAGAGACCCATACTATACTAGCCAATAGCCTGGTGTCTAGGCACTCCCCAGGGCTGTAGGAGACCCCATTAAAGTTCTTGCTTCAAATCAGCCTGGAGCTGAGCCTTGGTCTTGAACATCCCAAGTGAGTACCTGAACTACCGAACTTGTACTGCAGGGGTGGGCAAACTTTTTGGCCTGAGGGCCACATTGGCGTTGCAAAATTGTATGGAGGGCTGGGTAGGGAAGGCTGTGCCTCCCCAAACAGCCTGGCCCCTGCCCCCTATCCGCTCCCTCCCACTTCCCGCCCGGCTCAGAATCCCGACCCATCCAACCCCCTCTGCTCCTTGTCCCCTGACCGTACCCTCCTGGGATCCCTGCCCCTAACTGCTTCCTGGGACTCCACCCCCTATCCAACACCCCCTGCTCCCTGTCCCGACTGTCCTGACGCCTGTCCACACCCCCGCACCCAGACAGGCCCCCCAGGACTCTCAAGCCAATCCAAACGCCCCTGTTCCCTGTCCCCTGACACCTCCCCCAGAACCTCCGCCCCATCCAACCTCCCCTGCTCCCTGTCCCCTGACTACCCTGACCCCTATTGCCACCCCCACCCCTAACCGCCCCCAGGACGCCACCCCCTATCCAACCCCCCACCCCTGCTCCCTGTCCCCTGACTGCTCCGATCCCTATCAACACTCCCGCCCCCTCACTGTCCCCGGGACCCCCTGCCCCTTACCCAACCCCCCCACTCCCCGCCCCCTTACCACGCTGCTCAGAGCAGCAGGAGCTCACAGCCCCGCCGCCCAACAGGAGTGGCGGGCCAGAGCGCTGGCGGTGCGGCGCACTGAGGCTGTGGGGGAGCGGGGACAGCAGGGGAGGGGCTGGAGGCTAGCCTCTCCGGCCAGGAGCTCAGGGGCTGGACAGGACGGTCCCGTGGGCCATAGTTTGCCCACCTCTGTTGTATGGGGTGGATCTCATTTTCTCTTTTTTTTCACAAATAACTTCAAAAGGTCTTGGTTTTGTCCTGATGTGGAACAGGGATATTTCTGAAATCTCAAAATGTCTTGTGGTACAGGAAAACCATTTTCCGCCCAGTTCTAGTTGAGAGCTACAGATCACTGGAAACTAGCGGGAAAATAAAATTACATGAGAGTTTTAATCATTTTCTCCACTTTTTAATTAGAATTAGAGTTGGTATTTTTATTTAGGATTACTAACATCCCAGAGGTTATGTATTTCTCTGTTCATGTTCCCATTGTGCAGCTATTAATTATGAATTTTTTTTAGAAAAAATCATATTTCCTTGCTGCACATCTACTAAGGTAGATTTTCCTGTTCAAGAAGAACTGTTTAGTTAAATTACTAGCCTGCTAAATGGAAATACCACAAGCTATTAGAGGTTTGCACTTTCAATATGCAAGTGACTGGCCTATAAACAAGATTTTAACAGCTTCTCTTTTGAATAGCTCTGACTGTTTAATTAATCTTCAGCCATTAACCATTCATTTAAAATGCCACTAACAAAATCTTAATTTTGCACATTATCAGCTGGTTCACAAATAGCTATCCATGAGCAGTAGCATAATGATCTCCCTCTCTCTTTCTTAGAGCTTACCAACCTTATAGTCAATTTTGGCTTCTTAATTAACCACATACATATTAGCATTTAAAATTAAATGGCAGTTTTTAAAAAAGACTTAATGTGCAGAGAAAAGTTAATACTCAGATTATTCTGCTGCTTGTTAAAGGTATAAAACCCAGCTTTTGGTGAAACAACCTCCTGTACAAGACAGAAATTGCCCACAGCCAGAAAAATCAGCAATGGAAGAGACACATGCAGGGCCATATAATACCATTCAAGCTGTATGGAAGATCTCAAGTTTTACTTTTATTTATACATTTAAGAAGCTGGAAACACCATCCTCCAATATAAGCGAGGGCAGATCCTCAGACACATACATGCCTTTTGCATGCATGTCCAATGACTGCAAAAAAAGGACATGGGGTTAACAGTAAGTAGGCAGAGTTATTACAGAATGATACCAGGCAGTATTATCACATAAGAAAAGGTGGACCTGGAGGGAAAAAACTCTGATATCCATGAATGTTTATCACATCTGCAATAACTGAGGCTCATCAGCATCTGCAGCAGGGCAGTTCCTAGGGAGTTGCTGGACAGTATATAAGATTTTACACATCTGTCAATAAGTAAGATGATCCAAATGCAAACCTAGCACTCAGGATGTCCCTGGCTGGATTTGTGACCAGTCCCAGGAGATATTAGGTCTGCTAACCAGTGGATGGCTTACAGTAAGAATTTATGTATTATTGTAAGCTCTTCCAGGCAGTGACCATCTTAGTACCTACCACAGAGGAACACTGATTCTGACTGTGGCTTTAGACTTTACTGCTATATAAATAAAATAGTGAATTTTAATCTGCGGCAGATGTAGCTTCAAAGTTATTCATGTTATGTAAAAGAAAACTGTACTCCTTTTCCTCAGACTTGCACTTTGAAATTTCCAAAGATAAGTAGCATAAATAAATTAAGAACTATATTTGGCAATGAATTTGGCATACTTTAAAATGCATACTACTGGGCTGAGCAAACACATTGAGCGATTTGTTCTTCTTTAGCACCGTTCCTGAGATACATCAAGTGTTTCATAAATCTTTTACATCACTATGTTTTAAAGGAAAAAGAGGAAATTGCTTTTTTAAAGTGTGAAATGGGGTTGCAGCATGCACCATGCATGTCATCTAAGGGATAGGAATGTTGTATATATCACTTTTTGACTATGGTGTGACACCTGATTAAAGTATGGCCATGTATAGCATTGTTGCTACCACTGTTATACAATTGCAACAAAACTTGTACAAGGTTGTATGTCGTAAGGTGTCGATGGAAAAGTTATGATTTGATGACTATTGTATGTCTATATCATTTTTGTATTTAAAGTTATGAATATTGACTATATACTTGTGTTTCAAATGTGTTTGGTGCCACAAGTACTCCTGTTCTTTTTACCCACAAGGTAGTTAGTTTACATCTAGTCTAGCCATTGTGAATGGACCATTCAAGTTGATGGCCCATCAATGAACACAATGGGCCATGGAAGAAGCTTATCCCCACCCTATGGGCCTTCCTGAATATGGGAATACTTCAGACAGAATATGGGTAATGGCTGCTCCCGAGTCATCGAAGCATGCAAGGACATGTGACTTGCTCATGTGACCGTGAACTCCATCTTGTCCATGTACTTTTCCACAAACTAAGACTGAGAGTTTTCCCTCCACATGGGAAAAAGTCTAGAAGGCCCTGGAAGCATCTCCATTTTGCCTCTTTCCAGCTCTGATATCTGGATTATGGACTTAAATTAACAGGAGTATTACACCCAATGGACTGAGGACTTTCTAATCTTTTGGATGTTACTTGAGACATTATAAGCCAGCCGTTTATTCCATCACTGCTACAAACCTGATCCAAGAACTTTGCAATGATTGTATGTATTTGATTCCTTTGACCATTTTAACTCTCTCCTCTTTCTTTTCTCTTATAAATAAACCTTTGGATATTAGATACTAAAGGATTGGCAACAGCGTGATTATTGAGTAAGATCTAAATTATATATTGACCTGGGTATGTGGATGGTTCTTTAGGATCAGAAGAATCCTTTGGTTGATGAAATTGGCTTTAAACAACCATCATTAAGTGTAGTGTCTGGACAGTAAAACGGGCTGGGATACCTAAGGGTACTGCATTTCTGACTTCTTGTTAGCCAGTGTGGCGAGACTGAAGTTTACTTTTGTTACTGGTTTGGTATATCTTATGGAAGAATAACCACCAATTTAGGAAAAAGAAAATAAGAAAGGAATACTTGTGGCACCTTAGAGACTAAAAAATTTATTTCAGCATAAGCTTTCGTGGACTACAGTCCACTTCGTCGGATGCATAGAATGGAACATACAGTGGGACGATATTTATACATTCAGAGAAACATGAAAAGGTGGAAGTAACAATACCAACAGTAAAAGGCTAATTAATTGAAAGGAACAGTTATCAGTAGGAAAGAAACTTTTGAAGTGATAATCAACATGGCCCATTACAGACAGTTGACACAAAGGTATTAAGGGTATTTAACGGGGGGAAATAAATTCAATTAACGTAATGACCAAGCCCTTCACAGTCTATATTCAAACCTAAGGTAATGGTATCTAGTTTGCATATTAATTCAAGTTTCGCAGCTTCTCGCTGGAATCTGTTTTTGAAGTTTTTCTGTTGCAAAATTGCCACCTTTAAGTCTGTCATTGAGTGATTAGAGAGGTTGAAGTGTTCACCTACTGGCTTTTGAATGTGATGATTCCTGATGTCAATTTTGTGTCCATTTATTCTGTTGCGTAGAGACTGTCCAGTTTGACCAATGTACATGGCAGATGGGCATTGCTGGCACATGATGGCATATATCACATTGGTAGATGTGCAGGTGAACGAGCCCCTGATGGTGTGGCTGATGTGATTAGGTCCTATGATGGTGTCACGTGAATATTCTATTCAAGATATCTGTTAAATACCCTTAACACCTTTGTGTCAACTATTCAAGTGACACCATCATAGGACCTAATCGTAATTTTCTTCAAACAGTTACATTTCACTGGCAGGGATGTCCAGCAGGTCAGAATAGAGGCCCTCCGCAGATCTCCAAACTTTGATGCCCACAATTCTGAGCTTTTTAACTGAATGAGCTGCATTTCGACATCTTCAACAACACCCATCCACTGAAATACAGACAAATCCAAGTCGCTGTCGTTGAACTTTTCAGGTTTAATTAGAAAAGAAAGCATTGGGCCTAATCACTGGAAATCTTGAAATCTGTCAGAAAATTCTGATTCCAATTCTTGCATGTACTTTCCAATCTCAACGTCAAACGCAGTGCGCTGTTCCACGTGGCGTGATAGTGATGTAAGCAGCAAATCAGGACTTAAAAATATCCCAGTACAGTGGTGCTGGAACAATTTTTAAGGCGAGGGTGCTGAGCTGTGCCCCCTCTTGCCCCTGTCAGCACCCCTCACTGCCCCAGGCTGGGGCCAGTGGGCCATGGCTGGGGGCGGCTGCAGAGCCCCGGGCCGGCAGCCGGGACCCCAGGCCGGCAGCAGAGCCCCCAGGACTGGTGGCCGGGACTGGCAGCGGGCTGAGTGGCAGACGGAACCCCAGCTGGCAGGGGGCCGGCAGTTGGTACCCCAGGCCAGCAGCAGAGCCCCCAGGACCGGTGGCCAGGACCCAGGCAGTGTGAGTGCCACTGAAAATCAGCTCGCATGCTGCCTTTGGCACGTATGCCATAGGTTGCCTACCCCTGATCTAGCTTTCTCCTCTTGGTAGGCTAAGGGTATGCCACAGGCTGGTAGGGTCATATGAGTGGCATATGGACACATTAAGTGAGAAGACCTTGTGCTCCTCCCAGTGCAATAAATATAACTGTGGCTGGTCCTTAAATAGGGCACACAAGAGGGATTGGGAGAAGTTCTCTGCTCACTCTCCATCCCAACCTATACATGGTCCATACAAGCTATCCCATGGTATTAACAAGAAAGAGGCTTCCTTTAATTTCCATATATACTGATGACCCACATTTGTGATGAGTGCCATTTTTATCAGTATTGTCAGGGATAATCTATTATTGGACAAACTCTCAGATTAGGTGTTGGGAATTTTGTCTATCAGCAGAAAAAAATTGTTTTGTTATGGTGAAGACATCCATTTGAAGCAAAGAGAGTTTCTTCCTTTTCTTCATAGAACTGCAGATCTGCTACATCACACACCATCAAACTTGGTTTAGGAGGAGGGGAACACGTGATGCTAGTTGCCTAGCTGTAGTGTACTTCTAAAGGTACAATGGGCAAAATTTTCTAAAATGCTTAAGTGAGTTGGTCTTGCTAGCCTAGGTCTCACTGAAAATCAGTGAGCGAGTGTGACCTGGGGCATCTCCGTATTCACACCCTCTACACTACAGCAATGATATTTGTACAAAATATGCCTTGTGAGTTACATCTGAACACTAACACCACACTGGTCAATAATATCATTGTGAAACGTGTGTGTGTGTGTGTGTGTGTGTGTGTGTGTGTGTGTGTGTGTGTGTGTATTTATGGATACTCACTGATATTATGCTTTACAGTCTGTGACTAAAAAGTGTTTAAACTCCCCCAGGTATGTCAGGGGGTGTTGATAAACAGGCTAACTCCTCTGAATTTGGCCATACCTGGTCAATGGGCTATTCATTTGTATCAGAAGTTGCAGGAAGCGATCATTTGTATTGTAAAAATTACCAACAGCAGAAAAGACAGCATGGAGTCTGTACCAGTGTGATGGGGTGTTCACCCCACACTTGCCTGGAAAGGGTTAATGTAGGCTAAGAAGGTGGCCAATTAACCAGACAGGCCACAGCTGACAGGAATCAGGTGGCTTGAGTAATCCCTTGACTGAAGGAGGGAGCCCAGCTGAGGAGGAGAGAGCTGTGCTGGATTTATAAAGCCAGGAAATTGGTTGCTGAAGGGGGCAGTAGGGAAGTATGCTACAGTCACTCCCTGGGAGAAGGGAGGAGTGTTTGGAGGCTGCAGAGACATGTAGCCTACAGCTGCTCCCTGGGAGGAGGGAGTGGTGAAGCCAGCAAACCCAGAGACGGGGGAGTCCCAGATGGTAAAGAAAGGGACTCAGGGAAAGGCCTAAAAGGAAACAGATCTTGACTGCTGTCTAGAGAGTGCCTGAGCTAGAATCCGGAGTAGCGGGTAGGCCCGGATTCCCTGCCAGCCACTGAGGGAGTGGCACCGAGGCACTGAATGGGGCAACTTTCTAGGACTGCTGAAGGAAGATTTTGATATCCCAGAAGGGGAAAACACGTATAGGGACCTGGCCAGAGGGCTGAGTCATGAAGAGGCAGCAGCAGCTCATGGAGCGAGAGAGGGGCTGCAGACCCAGAGAGAGAGAGGTAGAGACACAACATGCCGCTGCGGAAAAGAGCATCGACCTCATGAGCTATTTCCCAGAGTGACCAGGCAGAGGTGCCAGCCTAGCAGTGAGTTAAGCACCCCATCACAACCAGACAGCATGGCAAACTCACCCAGCAGGGAAAAGGACCTTTATGTGGGGATACATTCCAGAAGAATACATTGCAAAGGTTTACTGGACTATAAAGAGGAGTGAACTTTCTAATGGCTAAGACATTTTCTCATCAGGTAAAGAATAACTTAAGGGTTCACCTCCTAGTCACTGGTGATTTTTCCTATGGAGACAAGCCCTTCGACACTTCTAAAAATTTTACACTACATGGTTGTGAATGGACTGTGTCCTCTGAAGAGATAACTATATGGTTTTTTGATACTGAAGTCCTACCTCCTCTACCTTCTCATAGAAAGTTTGCACTATTAAAAGGCATAGCTCTGGATACATACAAGAGGTTGCATTACCGAAAATTGAGGGTGATTAGAAATAAACAGAAAAATGCTGATTGACAAAGAAATAAGTGTGATTTTTTTCAAGTTAATGTGTTTTTATTTTTAACTTATGTCAGTTCGTAGGATTCACAGAGTACACCGACCATACTAATGCTTTGGCTACATTCATGAAGAAGAACCACTTAAATTTCTATAGCACCTCTCATCTCAAAGATCTTGGCAAAATATACATAGGATTACTTCACCTTCACTGCAATGCAGCCTCACTGAGAAGAAATGCACCAACTGTTAAACAGTGCACAGGAATGCTACATAGCAGTTTAAAACAAGAAGAAAAAAAACTATGCAAAGCTGAAATTACAGATGGAGTTTTAGGTAGAAGGGATGTAACTATGCATGTTGGAATTTGGCCATGACACGATTGTTAACTTTTCAATAAGTACAAGAGGAACCTGCCCCAGATGTATGCATTTACCTAGCAGGGGTTAATCATGTGCTTCCTAATCACCTGAGTAATAATTTCAGCACATGTGTAGGGCACTGCTGCCTGCATTTTGCACTATAGAGGGTTCCCAGGTTGGTATGAGACAACCCATGAGTTGGACACTATAGTAAAAGAATAAATTGGGATCGTTGTGTGTTTTTAGTGGGTGAAGGGAAAGGCGGTTAATTATATATCAGCTATTAGTAGCACTTTTCTGGCCACAGAGATTCTTTCATTATAAGTGGCCTTATAATTTTATAAAAGTCATACAAATGATAATACATTAAAAAAAAATCTGATTCCTTGATTCAACTGATGAGTTTTAATTCTCTCTGGCAATGACACATAACTGGAATTCCCAGACTAAAATGAGATCATCTACACTCTGCTGAAACCAAAAAAGAAAGATTTTTTTAAAACTCATTTACTTTAGTCACTACTCAAGTCCCCCCACACTATATTACCAGCTGTGATTCAGAGGTGGGAGGGGGGAAAAACAGTATTCTGAAGAAAAATTAACAGCAAAAAATCATGACACACACACACAGAGGGAAACCTAGCAAAACATGAACTATTCCATGTCCAACCTGCTGATAAACATTCACCCTCATAAAAGCAAAATAACTTTTGTTTGGCTAATAAGCATCCATTATCCACCTCCCCATTGTTCTGATGCAGACAAGGTCGTTTTCACACCTGACCTAAGATAGATTTGTTTGGTAATTAATGTCGTTTTTCTTTCCACATCTCCATCTCCTCTCAGTAGCCCACACTGGCAGGATTTCCTTGCCTGCAGTTGTCAGTATTTTCAATAACTGTTGGTTTAGATGTCACAAGCCATTCTATAAATTCATATCTGTTTGTTCAGGATTGGCACAACTCTAATGGTGAATACAAACAAACTTTTTGTCTTTGAGAGGAAAGACAGATGTAATACTGGCAAAGGCAGCCTAACAGGAATTTCAATTTCTCCAGTATGGTCAAACAGGCTCTACAAGTCCCAGATTCAACTAAGATTTCCCTGCTAGCAGGTTGGTGACCAGGATCACCCAAGGCTACCTCTGCCTCATGCCTCACCTCATCATCAACTTTTTTTTAAGTTGGGGTTTTCCTGTTTTGGTTTTAGTTTTCCGGTAAATGTTGCTTGTGTGGCTCGGAACTAGAGATGAGTTCATGCAAAAATCCCAGCTCCAAACACTGCAACCAGACTTGGATTTGGATCAGAGTTTGCAGCTCAATCTTATCACAATAGCAAACAAAGTCTACATTTAGTGGCAAGACACTCTATCCAGCCAAAACCTAGATGTTCATGGGAGAGACTTGTACATTCCTTTTCACCTTCACAAAAAAGCAATACATACCACAACTTCAGTTTCAATGGGAATTGTACAAAATGGTCCTGTTAAAATGGAACTCTGTAACACAACTCTAACCCTAATTAGGTCTGGTGCAGCTAGCACCATACCTAATAATGGGGCTAATCTAAGTATGTTTGAATGGGAGAAATTTCAGATTTGGATCTGGATTTCAAATCCTCTACATTTAGCACAGAATTGACATAACTGGCTCCTATGCATGTGGTGTTGATGGTATGGAACGGGAGATGCCAATTAGCTGCCTCTCCTTTGTATGGCAGCTATCTTCTTCTTGGCTATCTGATTGAGAGCTTTCTCCAATACTGTATTCAGATGAATGAGAAAGAGAATTTGGCATATTCCCTGCTAACATCTACATTTCTGTTCATGTCACAAACTTCCGATGAGCTGTATCTCAATGACCTAACACATATCCAAAGTATTGTATCTCTACAAATCAAAACTCTCCCGTGTCTGTGCTCACACAGCCTCTCAAACACATCCAGCATAGAATGAGGCAATGAGGAACCATATTACAAGCCACTGCTCCCCCACCCCATATTCCCAATTCCTCTAATGTCCATTCACCCATCTTCCTTGTACAGTCACGTACTGGCCAGAAAAATCCCATGTACATTTATTAACACCATGACACTAATGAGATCATATATTTCTTATACCCCCTAACTCCAGAAATAACCAGCTTTAGAAACCTCACAGTGGTGGCTGCATCACTGAGTCACAGGGTTTTCTTTTTAATTCAAAGAAAAACTTCACCATCTTTCTTTAATGTTATCAACCTGGAAGCTTGACAGTAAGGATTAAAAATTGCTCCTTCTTTCTCACTTGGTTATTGGAAAGGCTGTGAAAGGTAATCAGTCTTGTGAAGCTACACTTTACAGTCTGCATAAAATGCCATGATTCCCAGTTCTCTCCCCAACCTAATTGAAAGTGCATAATATCGCACAGCTGGGGAAACGTAAACTGTAAACATATGCAATATATCACACTATCACACAAAAACCTGTTACGAATGGGCACTGGGTGATCATCAGGACCAAAAGGGATCTAAAAACAGAGTTTTGCTGAAGAATAATAGACTCATAGACTTTAAGGTCAGAAGGGACCATTATGATCATCTAGTCTGACCTCCTGCACAACACAGGACACAGAATCTCACCCACCCATTCCTGTAATAAACCACTAACCTATGTCTGAGCTACTGAAGTCCTCAAATCATGGTTTAATGACTTCAAGGTGCAGAGAATCCTCCAGCAAGTGACCCGTGCCTCATGCTGCAGAGGAAGGCGAAAACCCCCTAGGGCCTCTGCCAATTTGCCCTGGAGGAAAATTCCTTCCCGACCCCAAATATGGCGATCAGCTAAACCCTGAGCATGTGGGCAAGACTCACCAGCCAGAACCCCAGTAAGGAATTCTCTGTAGTAACACAGATTCCACCCCATCTAACATCCCATCACAGGCCATTGGGCATATTTACCGCTAATAATCAAAGATCAATTAATTGTCCATCATACTATCTCCTCCATAAACTTATCAAGCTTAGTTTTGAAGCCAGATAGGTCTTTTGCCCCCACTGCTTCTCTTGGAAGGCAGTTCCAGAACTTCACTCCTCTGATGGTTAGAAACCTTTGTCTAATTTCAAGTCAAAACTTCCTGATGGCCAGTTTATATCCATTTGTTCTTGTGTCCACACTGGAACTGAGCTTAAATAATTCCTCTCCCTCCCTGGTAATTATCCCTCTGATATATTTATAGAGAGCAATCATATCGCCCCTCAGCCTTCTTTTGGTTAGGCTAAACAAGCCAAGCTCTTTGAGTCTCCTTTCATAAGACAAGTATCAGGTGCCACAGGACCCTTTGTCGCTTTCATAAGACAGGTTTTCCATTCCTCGGATCATCCTAGTAGCCCTTCTCTGTACCTGTTCCAGTTTGAATTCATCCTTCTTGAACATGGGAGACCAGAACTGCACATAGTATTCCAGATGAGGTCTCACCAGTGCCTTGTATAATGGTACTAACACCTCCTTATCTCTACTGAAAATACCTCGCCTGATACATCCCAAGACCTCATTAGCTTTTTTCACTGCCATATCACATTGGTGGCTCATAGTCATTCTGTGATCAACCAATACTCCGAGGTCCTTCTCCTCCTCTGTTACTTCCAACTGATGTGTCCCCAGTTTACAACAAAAATTCTTGTTATTAATCCCGAAATGCATGACCTTGCACTTTTCATATTAAATTTCATCCTATTACTATTACTCCAGTTTACAAGGTCATCCAGATCTTCCTGTATGACATCCCGGTCCTTCTCTGAATTGGCAATACCTCCTAGCTTTGTGTCATCTGCAAACTTTATTAGCACATTCCCACTTTTTGTGCCGAGGTCAGTAATAAAAAGGTTAAATAAGATTGGTCCCAAAACCAATCCCTGAGGAACTCCACTCGTAACCTCCCTCCAGCCTGACAGTTCAGTAGGACCCACTGTAGTCTCCCCTTTAGCCAGTTCCTTATCCACCTTTCAATTTTCATACTGATCCCCATCTTTTCCAATTTAACTCATAATTCCCCATGGGAACCGTATCAAATGCCTTACTGAAATCCAAGTAAATTAGATCCGCTGCGTTTCCTTTGTCTAAAAAATCTGTTACCTTCTCAAAGAAGGAGATCAGGTTGGTTTGGCACGATCTACCTTTTGCAAAGCCATGTTGTATTTTCCTGTCTAAAAAAAGAAAGACACACTTTCTCAGCAGCACAGGAATTGGATGTTCATTCATCCAATGGGCAGTTGGATGGGCAGTTCATTCATTCTGTTTGTGAAATATGGACCTTTCTATAATGATTTCTATTTGACTGCTGCTTTATGTAGACCCTTCAGGGGTACTGTTGGGGCAAAGGCTGTTCTTGGTTAAAACAATGTAAATCAAGAGTAAAACCATTTTTTTCTATTCAGTAAATACAAGTGCACGTGAAATTGAAAAATCAGGTGGTTTGCACTCATTGGGTAGTATTACCTGTCAGCGGAAGTCTGTGGATAGTGCTGTTTGTTTATCTTTGCATACAGTCCTTCCAAATGCTCCCTCTCTCCTGGTATTGCAGGGATATCCCGTGGGTATCCAAAGGTTTCTGCTACAGGTGGAGACGATGGCCTGTAAACATTTGCTTCTGGGTAAGCCTCTCTGAAGTGATTCACTCTGGCATAATTTGGGTCCATCTCATCATCATCATCAATATCAGGTGGTGGACTTACAGAGCTAGTGGAGTAATCAGCAAGCCCTCTTGCCTGCTTTTGCCGTAACTCCTGATGTTTTGCACCAATCCTAATCGTTAGAAAGAAACAAAGAAACAAACAATATGTTTGGATTTACTCCAGCAATGACAGCAAACCAGTGATGCATCAAGCAAAATTTAAAAAACATCTCTCGGTTGTTATAAATGTAAACTATCTGTATATTTCAAGACAGTAGAACTCCAATGCAAGCAGAAATCTCTTGGTTCTATTCCTTTGGCATGCATCTTTGTAAACAAGGCATGTTGTCATTCTGCACTCTGACAACAGATTATTGCAGAGTAGGGTGCAATTTTTCACAAGTATTCCTGATAAGTGTTGTTTGTGTATGTATGCACAAACACAGTTTTAATCATACACAGATCTAATATTTTAGAAATACATCTCTACTAAAGGTTTGTGTTAAAACCACAACGCAGGCTTAAATATCTAACCTAATCTTCAAACTTTTCATCTAAATTAGCCAATAAAAATATTATTGCCTCTTCGGCCTCTTGACCCACACATATTCGTCTAAATAAATTAACTTGAGAAAAGTGGATTAAACGTGAAATAAATCTGAAGATAGCACAGTTGTTTGCAAAGCAGGAGCAAAAGCAATTTGCTTGAGATTTAAATATATATATATATATATTTGTTCCATAAATGAAAGACCTCATGCCTCATTATATAGGGGCTAGGGACAGAGTAAAACAGGGAAGAAATTAATAGAAACCTGACAGAGATGGATTGGTACATATAAGTGAATTAAAGACTATTACTGGCAGTGCTCCACTGTGATAAAGCCTTAAGTGGTATTACAAAACGCTTCTGCTAATCAGTGCCATTGTGTAATCTGTGGGGAATAGGAATGGTAAAACATATTCAGGTAAATTTCAAACCCAAACTTCAACGATTCAACATTTACTCCTGAATCAAAAAATACAATAAAGTTTCATGAATGTGCAACTTTCTGTTAAATGTTCAGTTCCTCTTTAAGATAGCATAATTAAACACAAAGAGAAGAATGAGAGCAGCGTGCTGATCGTAGTATGGAGAATACCCTGGAATAAATGGTTCTGTACTTATGGAAGTGTATGATGCAGAAAAAGATGCAAGGCAAAAGCATGTATCACACCTGCACTGGCTGCCATTAAAAAGTCAATGTTTACCCATTGTCACTGTATCTGAAGTATAGCAGCATTTCCCCATACTTGATAAATATAGTGAGTCTATAGAAAGAATAGGAGGTAGGAAAATACTTGATGTGGTTAAACATTGGTGATGACTGTGGCCAAAAACACACAAACACCATGTGCAGGACAAATGGTCAAAAACCTGGAGATGAGAAAAGAAGAGGTTTTGGAGAAAATTTGGAAGGGCCCTGAAAGATACGGAGCCCTGGAAATAAGACGACTAAACCACACTGAGATATTAATGCATTGCTGCACATCCAGTTGATCCAGTCTTTCCAGATATGTGCAACCAACTGGAATATGTACCTGAGGATTTTTATTTTGCTTCATTAGAAAATATATTTGAGTATGAAAAACCAAGATGCATCTTGTGGTGGGGAGGGATAATGCAGCAGACAGCACTGATGGGTGTCAATGAGGTGCGCACACCAAGGTTTTGGCAGCTGGCGAGAGGCAGGGATGGAAAAGGGGAAAGAAAGTGTGTTCAATTTTTCCTCTCCCACTTCCTCAGCCATGTAACACTCCTCTCCTCCTCCTCCCACGTCACCCTCCCTCTTTCAGAATAAAACCTACCACGTACAGTCAGTAACAGGTGGGTGAAAGAACAGTAGTTTTGTGTCCTCTCTACTGTTTTCTCCAAGTTCTCTAGCCCCAATCCATTTACTGCATTTTCTGTAATTTATCTGCAGATAAGGCTACATTTATTTATTTAATTAATTTTCCTGGCTCTTACCGTATTTCTTCTGTTTCCTTTTTTATTTCTTTGACCCTACTACGTTCCTCAAGCCACTTGGGCTTTCTGTTCTTATACCTTCTATGTTTTGTTTTTTCTTTTGGCCTTTTCCTGTTTCTCTCTTTTACCCAATCCTGTTTTCTCTGTACCCTTCAGTCTTTTCTCCTTTTCTACCCACCTCATTCTATTACACCACACACATTCTTTGTGTCTCATTCACATGCTGGCCCAGCCAGGACAGTAGCCTTGTGCAGATGGTGGAGGCTGACCAGCCTGTAGGCTCACCACTCATAGCACTGCCAGGATTCAGAGTGAGTCTTTGATTCCACATGGATCTGCTGCTATGTGAGTGGGAGATTTCACTGGGGGGGTCTCATGGAGCGTATATCATGGTGTTGACACATAACAGACCTGGTCAATGAGGTGCACATGCTGACAGCTAGCCTGCTGTCAATTTCATTGGCTCAGCTGACTTATGGCTCCTTCAGATGGCCAGAGTTTGATGGGGTTTACATAAAGTGGGGGAGAAGACAGTTTTTGTAAAACTGACAGGGACACTGGGACAGATATTGAGGAAAAGGGACATTCCTTTATTCAGGGACACATGGTTACTCTGGGGTGGAGAAAAAGGCAAGCATGGATATACAACTAAAGTGTATGCTGAAATTACTACAGATGAAAACAAACACTAATAAGCAGTGATTGGTTTTCCTTTCTATACTGTAGTGTCAAACCTCAAAACAGCCCTAGCACGAATAATTAGTGAGTAGATGAAAATATGCAAAAGGCTTCATCCTCTACGGGTTCCTGAATAACGATAAAAGAAAGGATACACAGCAGGAGGGACCCAGCCTGCCCATGGCAGTGCCGCCAGAACAAACTCACCTAATTTTATGTTAAGTAATTTTGGAAGAAGTTCTAACCTGATCAATTCTTGCAGCAAAACAATCTTTCCAGGGTGAGTGCAGTATGGATCCTATTGTCATGGAGTGCTTACTGTACTATGATGACAGGGATGGATTTCCATTTGCAATACAGCTACAGACATCAATACAGTGGGGTGGGGGAGGAGGTGTGGGTGGGGTCTGTATCACTGGTTTCTGTCTTTTATCCGTAAAGTGCCTTCACAAGAAATCATCTTGTAGAATGATTAATATTTTACATGCCCCACATGGCTTACATTTAGAAACGTAAAGATGAAAGCACTCTCTTTGTTTAACAACCCACCTCCCCACAAAAATAGCTTATAGCTATTGGACCCAATACATTTATCAGTTCTATAGTCTCTGTCTCGGAAAGTTCTGCCTTTTGCCAATTAAATGCTTTATAGCAATTTAAGATTACTTCTGCTATTGGGCCAGATCCTGAGAGATGCTAAGCATCTGCAAATATATCCAGGAAACTGAAGATAGTAGACCAGATCCTCAGCTGGTCTA
The DNA here is from genome assembly GCA_033296515.1 of Macrochelys suwanniensis. Classification (NCBI taxonomy): domain Eukaryota; kingdom Metazoa; phylum Chordata; order Testudines; family Chelydridae; genus Macrochelys; species Macrochelys suwanniensis. Next base: position 60,967,811 of record CM065784.1, on the reverse strand, counting down.
AAATGGCATAACTCCATTGACTTCAGTGGGGGTGCGCCCATTGACACCAGCTGAATATCTAGCTCAATACCTTTATGCTGCACATCAGGGAATTTCTACGGGTGGGATAACATACAGATTTTCTACTAGCCTTAATGATGGGATGTTGTATCTCCTTGAACGAGGAAGGGAGGGCAAGCAGCAGCACATGAGGGCGGGCAAAAGCAGCAGCACATAATATTCTCTAGGGGAGAAGACTTGGGGCAACTCATCAGAATTGCAATGGTGAACTGAACTGGACTCTGAGCCGATACATACCATACCCCTTAGAGATTGCAGACTTGAAGGTAACAGAGTAGCACAACACAGTGGCATCATGTGTAACTTGCTTTCATGTTTGAGAGTGAAAGTAATTTGTTCTGCCATCAATACTGGTACCTTCTGCACAACAAAAGCTGGAATTAGGTTAGCACAATTTTCTTTTGTTACTATGAATAAGCCTAGCTTCTTCAAATTTTCCTTATGAATGCAGCCTACAATCACTTTCACTGCTATGATCTGTACCTGCTCAAGAACAATTACTTCCTTTCTATATTATGCTGACCAGTCAATGCCAGTTTATGTGAATTTCTTGATGATCAATGTCTCATCTTTTCAACAGGGCTATTATAATTGTATTAATATTTCTTGTTTCTTTCTCACTCTTCCATGGAAATCTATAACATCTGCTCAATGATCTCTTTCTATTTTTCATTTCAATCCAAGCTCAACCCGATGTGAGAATTGAACTACACAGGCTGTATAATTTCAATTTTGTAGCTACCTATTTTACTGAACCTTCCTTTATTCCTCTTACCCTTGTTGTTTCTATTTTCTAAAGTTTTTCCATTTTCTAAAGTTTTAAATATCCTGATTGCATAACATCACCATGTTCCGACCCAATCCTTAAGAACATTTGTTTTCTACAAAACATACCAATGAGTGCCTAATAATCTTTTATCCTGCTTCACCCTATTACCTTCCTCTCCCATATAACGTTCTGTCTTGCCTCCCAAACCTGCTATCTGTTGCACATTTGTACAGTGTTTCACTCTGTTTCCCTACTCTTACTTCTCTTTTGTTGCTTTTTCTTATAATTTAAACCAGTTCCACCTCTTACCCTCATCACAAAAATCTGACAGATCAACAGAACTGTCACAGAAAACAGCCTTGAAACGACAATGAGAGTACTACAATTACAGAAGAGCCCAACATGTACCACAGGATGGGTCTGGTTAAACAAGTGGAAGCAAGAGATTACATGTCACTCACCAACCTGACACCAGCAGTGAAACTAAAGAGGAGAGTCACAGGTCACAATCTGAACAGTTTAGCTTAATATTAAGTTTATATAAACTTCCTGATGAGGGAATGGGAAATAAACCACATAGGATGGAAGGAAGCCAGTGACATTTCCCTTCTGTATCCCATATCAATTCTGCTCACTTTGTTCTGCCACCTGAAACCAAGCATCCAGTTAAATCACTGCATGACAAATGCATCAGCTTCCGTTAGCTGTGCATCTGTGCAAACACAGCCCTCTCACCTAGGTAGCTAGAGCACAGGCATCTTAGAAATGCTGTAGCATGTCCTGCCCTCTTAACTTCCTGTGATCGCTTTCTCTTTTAATTGTCATCCAGAGCCAAACACATAGTTCCTGCCTAAAGATTTTCCGTAGCTTCCAAGGCCCAGAATCTATCATGCGTAACTTTTCCTAGCCACAAATAAGTCAATATGATTTTGGGCTACAAAGTCCAAATGCTCACATTGCAGATCAAGGAAAAGATGGTTCTTTTTTATATAACTGTGATAGGAATATCAGTAAAGTTTTCAAAATAACTTAAGTATCATTTTCAAAAGTGGCTTCAGACATTGAAGGAGTCTAAATCTCATTGAAAGTCAATGGGCCTTAGGCTTCTAAATGCCTAGGTCAGTTCTGAACAAATGGAACTTACGTGCTTTTGAAATTTCTACCCCATATTTAAAGTACCGTGGGGCTGCTCAGCACAAGAACAATAATTTATGGTATACAAATTCATTTATTCCTTAGACGTCCTTCCAATATGATTAGGGCCCCACCAAATTCACGGTTCATTTTGGTCAATTTCATGGTCATAGGATTTTTAAAATCTTAAATGTCGTGATTTCAGCTATTTACATCTGAAATTTCACAGTCTTGTAATTGTAGGGGTCCTGACCCAAAAAAGAGGTGGTGGTGGTGGGGGGGGAGGGTCGCAGTATTGCTACCCTTACTTCTGCGTTGCTGCCTTCAGAGCTGGGTGTCCAGAGAGCGGCAGCTGTTGGCCGGGCGCACAGCTCTGAAGGCAGCGCCCTAGCAGCAGCAGCGCAGAAGTAAGGATGGCATGGTATGGTACTACTACTCTTACTGTTAGGCTGCTGCCAGCAGAGCTGGGCACTCAGTCAGCAGCCACCACTATCTGGATACCCAGCTCTGAAGGCAGCAACGCAGAAGTAAGGGTGACATAGTACAGTATTGCCACCCTTACTTCTGCGCTGCTGCTGGTGGGGCTCTGCCTTCAGAGCTGGATGCCCGGCTAACAGCCGCTGCTCTCCGGCCGCCCAGCTCTGAAGGCAGCACAGAAGTAAGGGTGGCAATACCGCGACACCCCTAAAATAACCTTGTGACCCCTCCGGCAACTCCCTTTTGGATCAGGACCCCCAATTTGAAAAACGCTGGTCTCACCTATGTAATCTTGTATAGTAGAGGGTAAAAGCACACAAAAGACCAGATTTCTCAGGGGGAGACCAGATTTCACGGTCTGTGATATGAATTTGGTAGGGCCCTAAATATGATCCATTAACACAAATTCCATAGCTGGCACCTTTTTTGTGTACCACCAGTATGAACTCTCCAAGGAACTTCTATTCAATAACCACGTCTTTTCTTAGTGGGAAGGAACAGAACATTCCAGCCTTCAAGTTCTTCTCTGTTGTGTATCTCAGGTGAGATGAACAACTGGCTAGCACAATGTGCAGCATGCAAACCAAATGTTGTTAGTTACCATCTGTAATGAAAACACGAACAAAAATTGCTAGCTACTGCAGAAAGGCTGCAGTTACAGTTGTGGCTATGTAGACACAGCTCAAAGGCTCCTACTGACAGCACTGAAATTGCTCGAGGGATCCCGAAAGGCAGATAATGTACTATTTTCTTCTAGCCAGCATGAACAAACTTTCTGCTGAAATGTACAAGTAGTACAACAATCTGTTTTATTATATGTCAAATACAGATTTGTTTGCCTGATGCTGTGTAGAGCACATGGAATGCCACGATCAACGCTCCAAGGTGCCAATCTAAGCAGACAACACAGTCAAACAGAAAATACACCTAATGGCCAAACAATGGTGGTAGGGAGGGGTTGTTTCATTTTTAATAGAGTACAGCACTACATTTTGATACAAAGGATTAAAATTGATAGGCTTTGCAGAAAACATGTGTTTTAAGCAGCGATTTGACCGAGCATCAGTGAAGGAAATTCCCAAAGGCAGAACAGGAGAAGGAACAATAACTAGGAAAGGTGAAGTGTACAATAGGAATAGATAGGCAGGCAGCATAGGTCATTTACGATAATTAGTATTCGATTTGCAATTAATACAGTGAAAAGGGAGTGGCTGGGAAAGAGGCTTGAGATGTAGCTGGAATTTCACAAAAAGGCCCAATCCTGTGAGTCTTTTAATTGGGTTAATTGGTGTAATACACATTCTTCCATTCATTCTCTTTCCTTGTGTGCAGCAGAATAAAAGCCACAGCATTTTTCCACTCACGTGATGCTGTCTGAGTTCTCCAAAATGCAATGATTACTCAATTTACATCTGATTTAGAATCTTAATATCTCAACTGTGATTTTACATAACATTTCTGCTTTTGTCTCTCATTTCCCTAATTCATACATAGATTGAGAAAAGCGTTGTCTAGGAGAAAGTACCCTATTGCCCCAGGAGGTCATCTGGATTTCAGTTGGGTTTAAGGTTTTAATACTTTTTTTCTATCTGGTAGCACAATATATTTCAGTGGTTAAAACATCATATTTTCATTCATCTACATAAAAGCGGACCAAATAAATTCTGTCTTTAGACCTTCATATGCATCACTCACTAAAGTGAATTGAGTATTTCATGTGAATATCTGAGGGCAGCATCTGGCCAAATGCTTTAAACTTTTCATTTTATCATTATTAACTGCATGAACTTTTCATACAAGTATTAACAAATCTTATTCATAACTTGAATGTGTTACCTTTAAAAGTCTCATCTGTGTTTTGTCAATCTTTTATTCTCTGGTCAGGCCCAATATTTTAAAGTGGAAAGTTAAGTATTTCTCATAATTCGGTGCTTTAGTCTTCAACCCCCAAAACAATGGGTAACTGAAGGTATCATCTGAAGGCAACTGGGTTGGACCGGCGTAAGTGTGCCTGCAGTATTGTTATTACTCGATATCAAACATGAAAAGGAAAGAAACCAGCTTGACTACGGGGCTTCTTTTCAATTGCCTTGCACTGTGTACAGAAATATACACAAGTGTAAAACTCTACTATTCTAAGCTGGTAGAGTATATTACACCCTGTTTGCATAACTGTAGGCAACTGTAACAAGATGCATAGCAATGCTTGCAACACTCTCCTTAATGCAGATTCATATTCCCTGCACCTCCTCTCCTGCTCATCACTCTTTACCTTGAGCTCACACTCCCACCCCACACAGAACCTGTGCTATGTAGGATCAAACATTAATTTAGTAAGCTTCATCATCCTTGTAAGGTAGCTAGGAGATACAGACTAGAGAGATTACTCTGTCCACCACTGAAGTGCAACCACCTCTGGGGTGAAACATGGCTGTTTAACAGTGTACAGCAACACTGTCCAATTGAAATTACAGGAGAAATTTAGGTAGGCAAAACATACTTACTAGAACATTTGCTACTTTTTGAACAGCAGGGTGAAGGCTATATAAGGTGATTTCCATTAGCGTAATTTCAATTTTTTCAGTGAATTTGTTTTGATCATGGTTTTATCCCTTGTGTGTGTGTATTTCTGTCAATTTAAAAGTGATCAACTTTTACTGGAGCAAACAGCCATAGAAAGAGAATTGCAAACAGCAAGTATTTGCAGATGCAAATATTCTCCCCAAAGTCCCTGTAACTTAACCAACCAAGGAAAAGAAACAAAACAATCACAGCTATAAAACACAGCTCAAGTTCTGAATAGCTATGATCTTCCCATAAAGCAAACATTTCATAAATAAAACAACCAGATAAATGGAATGATGGCTCAATGTAAGGAAATTGTAACATACTTGCACATTATTTGCTCAGCTATAGTGAGTATCGGAGCTGGAATCTGGCAAAAACACTGAGGTTAATACCACTGTTCTAAAGAAAAATACCACGTGATCACTACTGATCCCAGGATGCGAAGATTTTGATTTTATACTGCATTCAAAAGACAGCATCTGAAACTTCATGCTGCAGCATTGGTTCATGACCAACTCAGAGAGAAGACTGACATTTACTCAATCACCAACACCATTTCCTGTAGCGCTAGGTGTTCTTGGAAAGTCTCCTCTCCAAACACTAACATGTCACAACTTTGCTTAGTCTAGTGAGATCTTATGAGCTCACAGCACAAAGTACTGGAGTGCATAAAGGATGCTATTTTTCTCCATCTGAAACAAATTCTGAGTGGAAGATTCAAAACGATATCCCTGTGATATGATTTTCCCCTAAAAATTTCTTCATTATATATTATATTCAAGTTATGTTTATAGACACATATACAGAGTCTACCTACAAGAAATAGAGACAAATTCACCTGAATTTGGGAATGAAAGGTTGACTTTTTAATTAATAGTCCCTGATTTAAAACTAAGCTGATCATGAAGAGATGGGACTTTTTAGTTTTCCAGTACTAAATCTGTTGTGGAGAATTAAATGTGTGCAAAACATTGCAAACATCTAGAAGATAATAAGGTGATAAGTAACAGTCAGCATGGATTTGTCAAGAACAAATCATGTTAAACCAACCTAATAGCTTTCTTTGACAGAGTAACATGCCTTGTGGATGGGGAGAAGCGGTAGATGTGGTACAGCTTGACTTTAGTAAATCTTCTGATACTGACTTGCATGACCTTCTCATAAACAAACTAGGGAAATACAACCTAGATGGAGCTACTATAAGGTGGATGCAAAACTGGTTGAAAAACTGTTCCTAGAGAGTAGTTATCAGTGGTTCACAGTCAAGCTGGAAGGGCATAACGAGTGGGGTCCTGCAGGGATCGGTTCTGGGTCCAATTTTGTTCAGTATCTTCATCAATGATTTAGAAAATGGCATAGAGGTTACACTTATAAAGTTTGTGGATGATACCAAGCTAGGAGGAGTTGCAAGTGCTTTGGAGAATAGGATTAAAATTCAAAATGATCTGGACAAACTGAAGAAATGGTCTGAAGTAAATAGATGAAATTCAATAAGGACGAATGCAAAGTACTCCATTTAGGAAGGAACAATCAGCTGTACACATACAAAATGGGAAATGACTGCCTAGGAAGGAGTACTGCACAAAGGGATCTGGGGATCATAGTGGATCACAAGACTCAACAGTGTCACACTGTTGCAAAAAAAGCAAACATCATTCTGCAATGTATTAGCAGAAGCACTGTAAGCAAGCCACAAGAAGTAATTCTTCCACTCTACTCTGTGCTAATTAGGCCTCAGCTGGAGTACTGTGTCTAGTTCTGGGCGCCACATTTCAGGAAAGATGTGGACAAATTGGAGAAAGTCCAGAGAAGAACAACAAAAATGATGAAAGGTCTAGAAAACATGACCTATGAGGGAAGATTGAAAAAATTGGGTTTGTTTAGTCTGAAGAAGAGAAGACTGAGAGGGGACATAACAGTTTTCAAGTACATAAAAGGTGGTTACAAGGAGGAGGGAGAAAAATTGTTCTCCTTAACCTCCGAGGATAGCACAAGAAGCAATGGGCTTAACTTTCAGCAAGGGCTGTTTAGGTTGGACATTAGGAAAAACTTCCTGTTAGGTTAAGCACTGGACTAAATTGCCCAGGGAGGTTGTGGAATCTGCATCACTGGAGATTTTTAAGAGCAGGTTAAACAAATACCTGTCAGGACTAGTCTAGATAATACTTAGTTCTGCCGTGAATACAGGGGACTGGACTAGATAACCACTCGAGGTCCCTTCCAGTCCTAGGATTCTATGAAAAACTCACTTGCTAACTGCTGATGCCTACAAACGTGTGCCTTAGACTCTCTGGCAGAGAGGCGGAGAGAGAAGAGAAAGTCTGCAGTTATGGTACTGCCCTAAGCACATGCTGACGCAAAGTGCTTCTGGTCATACAGATTTCTATATACTGAGGGGGAAAGCAGTGGTGGGCTTTCCGAGCCATTTTTCTGCCTCCTCTGATCCTGGCACTGGCAAGAAGCTGAACTAGCTCCAGTGGTAAGTTAGAGCAGCCACCAGACTTCTGTAGCTTGTGCCAGATGAAACAGTCTCCCAGGAACCATTCTGTGAGTCCAGGATCACTAGAACAGCGGCATGCTTGAGCCGCATCTTTGAATGTCCCCTGTGTGCAGCAGAATGCATAGATCCAGCTTTACAGCATTGGGAAGCTCCCCTACATTAAGACAGCTTGAGGTGCCCTCTGCATTGCTTGACCAGTACCAAAGAGAATCACCCTTAGCGGAGGATCTGTCCCAATCTCTCTCTGCAACTAAGCTTTCCAGCAGCAATAACAAAACAACTTGATAGCCCTCATTAAATGTTACTTTTCCAAATTCCATTTTAATCCCATGTTTCCTATGAAGTATTCCTTTGTCTTGTAAACAGTCAATAATACAACCGGTTATAATTCTCTTTGACAGCATCATTCTAAAGATGCATCTTCAAAAAAATGTGCCACAGTTTGGCATATTACTCCAGAGAAAGCCAGGCCATTACCAACAAAATGTTCTGACTCTTTAGATGGCCAGACAGCATAGTCTTTGAAAAAGAGCATTCGAATCATAGTGAAATTATTGTCTCAATGAAGGGCAAGCCAGTGAGACTATGCTACAGGAACTGAACTTTGGGTTTCTTTAGAGGGCCAGGCTATGACGTATTGGAAAGTGCTGACTGGACTGTGGCATCTAGGAAAGAAACCTGGTGATTGGACAAAAGGATCATCTGTCAAAAAATCCACACCGTGCGTCAGTCTGGCTCCCACACCCGGTACAGTACTCAGCTCTGAACCAGAACATTCTGGGTTCAAGCCTCAGACCAGCACTGTACTGGAGGTGATCTTCTTTGTGGACTAGCAGTATGTAGCTTGCTGAGTCTATCAGAGCAAATTCTGTTTTAGCAACAACATAAATTGGAAGTGAAAGCTCAAAAACCACCACTTGGTTTAAATGCAATGTCATGTCCTATGAAAGGTGGGAGAGGATTGCTAACATCAGTCAGTTATAGCCACATATCAGACCCTCGCTGCTCAATGGTAGGCTTTTATTACACTTTGTGGTATGTGTAGCAGATCTAAGATGAGAATCACTTAAAATCAGTGGGATGGGATTCGTTTGTCCTCCTGTCCAGTGCAAGTGCTGCCACTGTAATAAACAGAAATCTGATAACTTCCTACTGTCAGCACAAAATGAAGCACTGACCTTGACCTGTGTAACATCATCCAGTAATTTTTTCATAACTTCTACATACCGTGCTACACTGCTATGATCTAATAAGAATCTACAAGTAATTAACTGGAATTTTTTGAAAACCAAAGCCTTAATCAAATATGTATTCTTATCAGGGTTCCAAGGCAGCAATAAATTGGGACATTTAAAAAACTGGGATCTAATCCAATCTGTGATCTGATCAGGGTTCAATGGTTATAATAAATTGGGACTATTAAAACTGGGATCCCATCCAACACTTTATTTTGTCTAAACCACAGGACCTAGCTGTGCTGCAAAGTCAGGAATATTCAATGAACAGTAATGCCAGGTTGGATTAACCCTTAATAAATAGTGATACAAAAAACACAGGAGTCCCAAACAGGTATGGTCTTCCCAGAATTGAGCTGTGATAGAAATAAATTACCAAGATTTTATCAGAGAATCAACATGACCATCTCTTGGTTTTTTTCTTTTATTAAAATAATAGTAATAATAATACTCCAAGACTTAGCTTTTGTGCTATAGTCTGCTATCTGTGTATGTAGGTTTTAAAATGTACCATACAGTTAAAACTCTTTTAAAATTTTGTTTTTGAACACCACAAGCATTCACTTCTCATTCCAAACAATAGCTGGCTGTTTTATCAGATTGCAGCTCATGTGGCCATTCCGGTTTTCATTTTCATTTCCAGTAACATACAAATCCTCTGTAATTAAATAAAATGAAATAAATGCTGATAGAACAGGAATAGATTTTCACTCACTAGTATTCTCTCAAAATGTTTTCTCTCTGAATGTTTTTCTTTCTGTAAGACACATTTAGTTTGTACAGGGATCACGCAGCTGCAAAATTAAATTTCAGTTTGCCAAATATCAAAAACACATGTATTGATTTAAACTGTGAGAACGGGTAACAAATGCAGCAGCCGATAAGACAAGGGAGAAGGTCTCACAGCTTTTGGAAGGCAAATTTAGAATCTTGAATGTAGAAATTGAATCCAATTAACTTTTTCCAAATTTGAGATTTGCTCTTACCTACCTTCCATTCAGGCCAGTTTTTGAAAACAAGGGCCATTCCCTTTGCTTTCCTTCCTTTCTGCACAAAAACTTAAATGCTACTTTTTGAAATCTCCTCAATTAATTCCAATGAGAAACACAAAACTAAGGTTTAGTTAACAAAATTAACTAGCTACCTCTCATAAGGAACCAGTGCAGAGCATTGGTCTGTACACAGTGTGTCTTTACACTCACTAAGTCATATGTTATTTATTAAAATCACCCCAGTGTCAATGAGGAGCTTCATTTAGGGAAATTTTACTCTAACGTCTGTAAGATGTTCGACTGCTGGAAAAGAGACTTTGGTCTCAGCAGGGATGCTCCAGTAAAATCATCCTAAACAAACAGGAAAAAATAGTTCTCTTTCAACTGATACTCACTTTATTTGCATTTGAAAAGAGAATAAATTACTACATGTAAAACTCAAGTACCTAATATATTTTTCTCATTTGTTTTACAATAATTTTCAAATGTTAAAAAATTAAAAGGCATCCCTATATGAGCTAACCAGAAAGGGAAGGGAAAAGCCTCGGTTGAAAAAATTAAATAAATAAAATGACCACCTCTTCTGGTACTTAATAATTTACTAAAATAACAGCTTGTTTTTAAAATGTAAAAAATGACAATTTGGTAGTAACTGACTCTGAACACACTAAAAATATAAATTTGACTCAGGTTGATCAACATTTAAAAAAAAATCAGCCTTAGACATAGTATTTGCTTTTATTCCTTTTATGGGCAGATTCTAGCCCTTTGGAGCTGATGTTTTATTATGGCCAAAGCCTCCGAAGTGCAAACAAAATGATGAGTTTATTTAAAATACAGCCTCAGTCCAATGAACCATTGACTTGCATTAGAAAGGACAAACAACCAGCTCAGAGAATCAAATAGCCGGGTAAGGAAAACCTCCTAGTACAATATTGCCATGAAGTTCTGACATTCTTCTGTGAGGATTTAGTCCTATGTGCTACTAGGAGCAATGAAAGACTGAAGGAGAGTGGAAAAAAGGAATAAACTGAAATTTAGAGGTGGTGCTGACTTCATATGCAATTAGATACAGATAAGGCTATTACTGAGAAAATAAGACTAACATCCTAAATTCCCATTAACCACTTTAAGCCCATAGTAGCATCAATCATAGAATTTAATCCGGGTTTCAGAAACAAAGGGTAGTGTTTTTGGTTGAGGCGGTAGATGGTGAATCAGGAAGCATGGGCCCAATTCCCAGCTCTGATAGAAACTTTCTTTTGTGAACCTGGACAAATCACATGTTTTGAATTGGCATCTGTAAAATGAGAATAATGATGCTATTTTCTTTCTCCCACTCTTTGTCTTTTATATCTACCCTGTAAGCTCTTGGGGCCAGGTCTTAGACTTAGTATGTGTTTTTACAGCATCTAACACAACGAAGACCTGATCTTTGCTGGGACCTCTAGGAACTACTTCTAACATAAACAATAAGCTGGTCAAGAGTTTTTCAGTGGAACATGTCAATTTATCGAAACTAACTTTTTGCAGAAAGATTTATCATCTTCATTGGGAAGGTTTTTCAGGTCCAGGAAGCAATTTCTAGCCAAAACCACAGAGAAACCCACCCCAAAACAGCGAATAGCCTGGTGGTTATGGCTGGGCTATGGAAGATCCAGGTTTCAAGTCCCCGCTCGGCCTGAATTGGAGCAGGGACTTGAACCTGGTTCCCCTACATTGCTGGTAAATGCCCCAACAACTAGGCTATGGAATCAGTCTCTCTCTGGCCCAGTGAACATTTAATTAGTTCTTTCTCATGTTTTTTCATGAACAATTTTGAAAGCTCTTATTTTTGTTCTGATGTGGAACAAAAACAAACTTCAAAACCTCAAATTCTTTTTGCAGAATGGAATTCTTGCTTTCCAGCCAGCACTATAAATAATAATGATGATTTTTACCTTCACATTTTAGTGTAGGACGTGTTGGTGGTACAACACTGGTACAGAGAAGCAAGGAAAGGAAACACAGAAAAAAAGGATTAAAAAAGAAAGATGTGGAATGGAAATAAGATTTACATGAGTACAGCAACAACATTTCACCTTGTAAGGGTCATATGTGCAGCCTGATGCCCATTGGACTTTATGAAATATTATGTTATTAGATGAGGGGATATTTGCACTTTGCAAAACTCCAAAAGAAATCCTACTCTTCCAAGATGTGAATGCTCTTCCTACTGGAAAGCACACCCCACAGAGATTTTGTGCCTTTGGAGGCATGCCAAACGTGCAGTGCATGCAAAACCAATCTCCCATCATCATGCAAGGTCCACACAGCTGCTAGGATGCTGAAATGCCCTTGATCATTAATCCTATTCCACCCACCCCAAAAATCAACGACTCAGACCTCTGCCACTAACACCTGATATAGATAGCTCAGGGTCTGAAAAATATGTGTCAGATCGATGTATGCACACGTGTGGTAAAGGGGTATTGGTTAATGTGGTAGATCTTTGAAAAACCCAGGCAGTCAGCATCTAACTGACATACAACCTCAAGCAGCCAAACTAAGTTTGTTATTCTAGAGATGGAATTGAGCCTTCAGAATAAAAATTACTCATGTAACTATTCATGGAAAGGTAAAATTAGATAGGTAATTAATATCACTTATGAAAGTCAAAATTAGAAAAGTAATTAATACTTTGCTCAAGGTTAGTTAGGAGATTGTTTTGTTTACAGTTCTGTAGTCTATCACTCTACAGTCAAGTACTTGTTAGTTTTGTCATAAATACATTTCACTCCAAACAGTGCAGTTGAAAATATGATGCCTACATTCTAGTAAATCTTTAGTGAAGCTTGGTTTGTTAAAGATGAGATAACGTATGCAGAATTGCAGTTAGTGAAGTCATAGTAGCAGCGAGATCTATGATGTAGGCTCTCCACATGGTTTTCTTTGCCAATATGTGCATTAAAATCTTAGGCTTGAATTACATTATACATTATAGGATTACTGAATCTTGGGACACAGTTATAAAACTCATCTATACTGTCTTCATAAGCATCATCATTAGGTGAATAGTCAACAACAAAATAAAGTACTCAATTTCATTTAAACCGGGTTACTTATCTTGAGGCTGATCTTAATAAAACCCTCATATCATTCTCACACAGAAACGTGTCGTGAGAAAACCAGCTACAGTATGCACTTTTCCTTTATCATTGCTAAAATCTTTGCCACTCTATGACTAGCAATACAAGACAGGGTTGAAGAGTCAACTAGTAGATAGTCTTGAACTACCAAACATATAGAACTATGTTCATGTTTTAGCTGAGAAGTGTCATGACCTGCTTGTACATACAATATATGTTATACCACTTTTGGGATAATACAAGGATTTTTTTTATGTAAGCAGAATTACCTGAAGGAGAGAAGGTGATATTTCTATTCATTTGCATTGTGGAAGAAGAATCAAATAAGTGAGTTAAAAATATCAGCTAAGTTCATCAACTTCTCAACACACCTGCTGTTCTCCATTTCAGTTCAAACACTTCCAGGGCAGAAAGTTAAATCATTATTAGAGAAGAGAAAACAGAATGACGAAGACATTAGGCTGCCTGTTTCTAATACACCTTACCAATTTACTGTCAGTCAGTGACTATGAATTTTAAAAAAGCAGTTAACTCTAAAGAAATGTTAAGAACAATTATCTCATGTCCAATTGGAACATTAGCCCTTTAGACATAAGGGTTCATTCCTTTCAGTCTGCCAACATTTTAGTAAATGACACTGGCCCTTTAACAGATGGGATACATACTTCTTAGGTTGCCAGTATCCTAATAAAAGACACTGGCTTCTTTAAAATGAAGGACACATACCTCTCAAATTGCCAGCATCCAAATTGGGAATCAGCAGTTTAAAATAAAGGCGGCACTCCACTGCCTGGCAAAACCAGGGACATGCTACAGAAATTTTAAAGCAAATGGTATAAATCCTACCCTGACATTATTTAATTTAGATAAACTACCTATTAAAACATTGGGTAAGTATATCCAATATCAGTATTGCAGTAACTGGATAGCCTACCATCTCCTGAAATGAGTGCAATAAATATTATTAGTGACCTTTGGGATATTTCCCCCCATCAAATCCCATTAGTCACCAGGTCACATGACTAAAATACATTGTGCAATAGCCTCCCAACTGGGTAACAGTGCATGAAGGGAAGCTAGAGGTCTCAAATGGCTTGTGCCCAGCAACACAAAGGTAGGGCTGTCCCCTTAGCTCTTGTGTGTGTGACATCCCTGCAAAGAGAGAGAAGGCAGCTGCCCAGATACATTGAGAAAGCAGCGATGCCCATTTTCTCCCCATCTCTGAACGAGGAGGATACTCTAATGAGGGGAGGAGGGCCCTGCAGTGTGCCTTCCTCCCCAGGTAACACACATTACCACAGTGTGGGACCTCTCACATGAAAAGCATGTGCCACTATTGCTTGAGCTAAGAGACTGCGTCCCCTTGATGGCAACTGTAGCAGGCTCATTAACCTCTTACGTGCACCATCTACTGGAGGAGAACAAAGACCCACCTTGTGGGAATGTGGTTACACCCAAAAGGCTAGTCTTTATTGGGGAGCAGGAGAGTAGTGTTTGCTTACCTTTAGGGCAGCACTGCAAGGATTACCTATTTTTTCAGGCTTTTCAAGAGTGGAAACTCAGGAGGGTGGGAGCCAGGAGAAGTAAAAGCTATTAGTTCTATTGGGCTGGAAAGGCAGTGAGGTTGTTGAGATTATGGATGGGACAGGCATATTTTATGAGCGAGGAAAAAAAAAAACAGAAGTAAAATAAAACCCCCTTGGTTTACAGTGGTTTTTCAGTCTCTCAGGACTTGTCCTGACCTTTGGGCACTACTTTATTCCCATTGTCCTTAGGTATATTCAGCATTTGTGTACTTTATATTATTACAACATGAATCTAGAGGTTAATTTCTTCTATAACCTTGAGCGAACACAACACAAAAAAGGAGGAAACAACATAAAAGATTAATATACCAAATCTGCACTTAAAGCAGAAAACCTATTGATTGGCCCCATTGGCAGCCAAAGTCAGAAGAGGCCTGGAGTGTTGGAAACCACTATGGGAGTCGTAGGAAGAAAGGGAGCCTGGAGACCCATAAGAAGCTGCTCCTACTGCCTTATGGAGGAGAGGGGAAGCCCAGTGCACAGAGCTCCAGCAGTAGCAGCTCACGTAACACTGGGAGGGAAGGGAGGAGAAATGAGGCCAGGCCTCAGAAGAAGATCTTCTTACTGGCATTGAATAGTGTGGGCCCTGAAGAGGAGCTGTTGCACCAGGCTGTGCAGAGAATGCATTAAGCCTATCAGAGAAGTAAAGGAAGCAGAATAGATGTTGTTATGCAGTAGCCTCACGAAGGGACTGGTCTAACAATGTTGTACTGCAGAGACCGACTGGCGGAGGGCTGGGATGGCATATCACCGGCCCAGGCCTGGAACAACTGCCCTGGCTTTCCCTCCTACATAGGAGGTCTTTGCCTTCTGTTCTTCTAATCAACATAGATGTTTACATGATTTACCCACCTTTCACGCTCATCTTTCATCTTTTCTAGTTCTTCTTCTCTCAGTGTGCCGTGTTTTGGATTTCCCTTCTGGTCAGCTTTCCCACCTTTCTCCTCTTTCTTCTTTCCAAATCTGATTAAGACATTAGGGAAGGGTCAGGGGAAGAGGAGAGAATTAGTAGAGGAAAAATGCAATATTTATTGAGTACACAACAAAGCTGGAGATTTATGCAACCATAACGTAGTGAGCTATTGCCTAGAGTAAGGGACCTATTGCAATAATAAAATAAATTACCAATAGTTCTGACTATGGACCATTTACACAGTATTTGATCATTAATGTATTTGAACCTTGAGTGCGTTAAGAGAAATTACCACTCCGCAAGACCTGAAACAAAAGCAGCTGCTATGCTAAGCTACTATTAGCATACATTTCAAAGGAGCTGAAGGTTCTTCTTATCAGAGAATAGGCTCTCTGAAAGCAATCTTCAGACCAATCTTATGTGCCAACATACAGAGTTGACCACATGTTCTATTCCTATTGGTAAAAATTGCCACTCATTCACATATGGATTTAATTTAAAGGTACAGAGTTGATTTTTGTCTAAAATCACAGGAAGGTGCAATCAAGATCAAAAATAAATCTTGCCTATTGCAAGATGAGAAAGATAGCTACTTCACAAAAATCTCCTCTTAAATGCTTTACTTTCTATCTAATAATATATTATTATTTAATATTTATATTATGAGAGTGCTCCAGAGATCCCAGTCACTCCTGGGGTTCCATTGTATTAGGCACTGTATAAAGAAATGCAAAACTATATTCCTTTCTTCACAGAGCTTGCAGAGCTATATTTCATTTCTCATTGAGTTAGATCTTGAGGTTGGATACACACGCCATTATGGGCTAACTCACCCAACCCCCAACATTTGAAATTCTGAATTTCATAGGTCACAAATGATCAGTCATTTTTATCGTATTGCAACCTTTCAAATGCCTTTACATGCAAATTAAGGTTAACGATTTAGAAAAATTATTTCTTCATGGAGCATGCTGTATTTTAACTTCATTAATATGCCTCACAACTTTTTGAATAGTTCTATGGAAGTCAGTAACATTTCCTCGGAGATCTTTCCTTTATTCTTTTTTATTTTTCATTTCAGTCCAAATTGCCTTCAGTACGATAGCTGAAGGACACTACATAGACTTAAGTTGTAAATCTCATAACTCCTTTGACCAAAGCGGAATAACTGTGACTGTTCAGGCAGACGACGACTACACTTGGAGCTTGAAGTGTGAGGCCCAGCTCAAGCAGACATGCTCACACTGGCTCTCATCGAGCTAGTGGGCTAAAAATAGTAGCGTAGCAATGGTGTGTCATAGGCAGTGGGGAGTGGCGGTACAGACTAGCTGCCCACAAGATCCAGGGGGTTTGTACTTGGAGTGGCCAGGCTGAGCTGCTGCAGCTACATTGCTATTTTTTGCCATGCTCACTTGATGAGAGTTAGTGTGAGTATATCCGTGGAGGCTGGGAATCACAGCCATAGCTCCAAGTGTAAACATAGCCTCTGACTCCCAAAGTAATGATCCAGATTGCTAGTGAATTTAGCCAACGGGCCTGAGCCTAGAGAAAAATGAAATAGTTAGACACCAAAGGGCAAATCTTGCGGATAAATAAGGCATTCCCATTATGACAGCAGACATATTTACACAGGCGCAGAAAGTACTGGTGTGGGGGGTGATGCAGCACCCCCAGGTTTTATGTGGGGTCACTGGCCCTGCGCCCAGGGCTCCACTCTGCAGGTTCAGGTCTCGGGGACCAGCCCTGCACCCCACTCCCCAGCTGTTGGCTCTATGCCCAGGACTCAGCTCCCTGGCCTTACACCCTAGTTCCTGCGCCCAGCCCCACCCCCAGATCCCAGGCCTCCACGCCTGGCCTCCTGCTCCCAGGGCTCCACTCCTGGCCCCATGGCTGGGGCTCTGCTCCTAGCCCCGCACGTGGGGTCTTGCTACTGGCCCTACGCCTGCTCCCAGCTATGGCCACAGCCTCAGCCCCCTGACCGCTCTCCGGATCCCCCCCTCACAGAGACACAGCCCTGCCCCCAGCCTCAGCTCAGGGGAGGTGCATGGACAGAGGTCAGGGGGCTGGCTTTCAGCACCCCAACTACTAAAAATGTTCCAGCACCACTGTATGTTTGTGGTGAGTGAGTGAGAGAAAGAGACATGGTGAGGGTGGAGGAGGAGGGGGAAAGCAGCAGAGGTGCCAGGCAAGAGGACTCGATTCTCCCTTGTACAGGGAACAGAAAAGCTCCAGGGTGGCTCTTTGCAATGGAATGAGGAGGGAGACTGGACATATTGGTGGTATGGTGGGTGTGTCTGTACATACCTCATCTTACTCTTCCCCACATCTCTGCAGTAGCAGCCACAGCCCCAAGTCCTATTTAAAGCAGTAATGGCCTGCTGCTCCAGAAAATACATAGCACTTTTTCAGGGATCCCTGTTCCAAACACACACACACACACACACATCTCAGCCATACTTGGTTCTCCTTGTAGAGTCCCATCTCACTACAGTGCTATCAGAATCATTAAATTTCATAACTGCGCTCTTCATGAGTGGGAAGTCTACACTCTGGCTCCATTATCAGCTTCTAGGTTCCTGTGGTCTCCAGAGACTATGGCGCCGCATACATGTGATGGGGCATTTTCCACAATCTGAGGGGAGAATGTAGCAGCTAGGAATAGACAGGTAAGGGTAGGAGTGTGGGTGTGTCTACGTATATGTGAGAGCGTGATTGAGAGAGCATGCGTGTGTGAGAGAGAGTGTAATGAACAAAAGAGATGGACACAGAGACTGGTGAAAAGTCATAGGCATAAAAGAAGAGCTAGATGGGACCTTGCAGATGTTATTTCATATAGGAATGCAAGGAAAAACCAAACCAAACCCACCCACACACCTTAGTCCAACACCTGCAGGATGGAGGGGAAAAGAATCGGTTTTCCAGCATCTGCATATTCACTGAAGATCTCTCATGGCAGTATCCTCAAGAGAGAATGTATTAGCTCTTGAGTCCTGGCCCTGATCTGACTCTGGCAGTTTGTTTATATTCTTCCTGCCTACAGTTCACCCATAGTATCAATTACGGCTTTGTGGAATCTAGTATTTGTCTTGAGTATTTATAGATGTTGAAAACATTATTTTTGGGCATTTTGTGTTGCTCTAGGGAGGTAAAGTTAGATATGTAGCATACAAAAATGTTTTTAAAAAAAGATTGAACCCCTCTGACTTTCAAGTCTGGGTATTATTTGTTGCTTACAAAAGGAAATATTTTTTTAATAAAATGACAATTTTTTTTGTAATAACTGCCAGTTTGACATCTCTTTGCACAAACACTGCTGTCTGCTAGTATAGCGGCTGTTGCCACAAATTGGTAAGGTCAAATATAATTATACTCTAGCAGTGGTTGGTTGGTCTTGATGAAAACAAGTTTTTCTGCTATTTTTGACTTCACCCTAGAGCTGTGTGGGCTTACAATATTTACTTTCCATACTAAATACACAGTATGTTGCCTAAGGCTGGGGAAATGTTCTGATTTTGGCCTCTTCCGTTCATTACTAAATTCTTAAAAATCTATTCCTTATAACTATTATTATTATTATTCTTGTTAATTATTATGATGATGTTTTGCAGAACAGCAAAAATCCAGCATGGACATTCAGGGAGAGAGACACTGTGTGTGTGTGTGTGTGTGTGTGTAATTGCAAAAATCCAACACTAATTTAAAAAAACATATTTACTGCATAAAACCACAAAATATTCAGCATCTTCTCTGACTGCATGTATACACCATGCCCTGAAATTTATGGTATTTGCAAAGGTCTCTGTTCTCTGATGTGTTCTAAATTACCACAGACATATGCTGATGAAATTAACTTCTACTTATTGTAATTTTGCATAATTTTTTGCATTCCAGGCTTAATATTTCTCTAACATTTAGGGGAGAACATTATTTCCTTGCTAACCTCACATTGGGCCTGATTCTAAACCCCCACTGTGTTTAATGTATGGGAACAAGGCTGTTGTAACAACTGTGTTATGGTATTAATTAAGTTAAGATGAAAATTTTGTGAAAAGTGAATGGCTTTTGGCTGCAAGGCTTACAAAATCTACAGACAACAAATAACTGGATTACAGTAAAACCTGCCTTTTATATTAAAATGATTGATATAAGACTAAAACCATTAATGAATAAATTTATTGCACACCAATCTTTAAAAGCTCTTTCCACTACACTGTATGTAGCAAAATTCTCTTAAGGTACTATCTGACAGAACTGTTATTTATTCAAAAACTTACATAGCAAAAAAAGGGAGGAATATAATTAGAAGACCTGAAAAATGAATAGATTATGTGCATCTGCTTAGATTGTTTTGTGTGGAATGAAAACACTTAAAATAATAATCGAGGGGGAAAAAACATGTAGCAAAGTTATGCATTTGTGTGTACTACGCAATATAGTGATTACCTGGTGTAATGCCTGTGAAGGAAGTTGTAGCCATAGAATCATTAGTATGCTTTTCACTATATGAGGGCAATATTCCAAATGCTCTGAGCACACTACTCCTGCATGCAGAAGTAGAGAGGGATTTTCTTTATGTGATGTGCCCTCAGAAAGATGAAAATGAGTGAGTCATCCTCATGTGAAAGCCCATGTACTATTCTTGAAAACGTGTTGTACTACTCAGATGGATTTCCCTTCGCTAGTATTAGCTTTACCCATTGAAAGAAATCACCAATGTCCTGAGAATAATTAAGGTATTTTCCATTAGAAACACTGAGTGAATCAACTCTTTGAATACCAAGTGTGTGATTTCTTACTGGAATATTTATGACCATATTATTGGTTCTGGTATATAAAGAAGGAATGTTTATATTTCTACAGTGAATGTCAAGAGATTGTGGAAAAAATGCTACCGGACTGTTCATTCTGTCAATGTCTTCATCCCTTTTTAAATTTTAAGATTTCAAGGACAAAAGCAAACCTCCTGTTCTATGGTCCTGCCCTGTTGTTCCTGGGAAAAAATGTCTTAAATGCAAGACCTAAAACTGTGGTCATGGCAACATTTCATGTCTGTGTTGAACAGTGAGTTTCCAGATCTCAAATGTGTTGATATTTGCTTCAAGGATTAAAAAGCAGGGAGGTCTATAAAGTCCCCACAGTTCTAAGCAGGAGAAACATCTGCTGGGTAGAGTCCCAAGCAGCTTGCGAGCTAAATTCAGCAATTGGGAATTCTTTAGTTAATTAGGTTCCCCCTAACGGTAGGTGTCACTGCAGCTAATAAAGAATGGAATTGCAAACATCTGTGATGAAAGAAAAATAATTCAACTAGTCCAAGACATGAAAAAAACAAACATGCACAGATCCCAACAATGCCATGGCATCTCCAGAAATGATTTGGAAAAAACCCTAGAGTGATTTGTAAACCCTAGAGTGTATATAACAGAAACACCCATTTCACAGCAAACGAAGAACAAAAAACCCATGCTGAGATTATTAAAGCAGCTCCACTATGAAAGACTAGAAATATAAAAATAACCCTCAAAATTAAATCTGAATGGGTGAGCAAGAAAGATAAAGATACTAATAAGGTATGATTTTCAGGTCCACACAGGGACTATAAAAAGCTTATTAACTGCCGCTACTGCCGTGTGTTTAAAGTTATTTTCTCACTCAGCTTTACAGCAGAAGAAATGCTCTCTAGAAGCAATGCTGTGCTTTGATTAATTACTTTCATACATACACTTTTACAGGGTATTAGACATTGCTGTAAAGAGCTTTAGTGAGTCAGATTAACTGCTTGTGATTACTGTCCGGACTCATTTTATGTTTATATTTATTTTAACAGCAATGTTAATTAAATATTTGTTTTATATTTTTAGTGTTTTTCTAAATACCTAAAAGCAAGCCATATAGTATTATTGGGAGAAAAGATTTTACTGAAGCTACCGTACTACAGAGAATATGTAGTAGATCTCAGTAGAAGAAGCCCATGATTGGAGAACAAGTGCACACAACACAACTATAAAGCGCAAGTCAGTCATAGTTTAAAATAAAGCACTAAAGGGAATAATTGTCCCTGTTCAGCAAAGGCAGGTACCCGCCTTCCTTTTCTTTCATACCTGGCACCACCCTTTCCACAAACTAAGAAAAGGTTGCTATGAGGGAGCAATAGGATCTGTAAGCAGATGTGGTTTCTTTTGCCAGCAAGGAGTGGTTACATAGACATAGAATATCATAGAATCATAGAATATCAGGGTTGGAAGGGACCTTAGGAGGTCATCTAGTCCAACCCCCTGCTCAAAGCAGGACCAATCCCTAATTTTTGCCCCAGATCCCTAAATGGCCCCCTCAAGGATTGAACTCACAACCCTAGGCTTAGCATGCCAATGCTCAAACCATTGAGCTATCCCTCCCCCCAGACATCTTGGGATTCTCAAACCCACTCAACCTGCTTTGGATCACTTCAAAAGCTGCACTGAGCATAGAATTATTTGCAGATGGAAGTAGTTCTAAGCAATAAACACAATCGAACTCTGCTTTCATAGGACTGCTGAAACTATCTGCGGAAAGAGAAAACTGATCTGGCCACAGGCTAATGAATTTATTAGATTTTCTGTAACTATAAATCTGATATGAATTTTTTAAATTAAGCTCTAAATTCAGCTACATTTTGGTAAATCAAAGTATGCTCATGCTAACCATCTTCAAATCCATTTTGGAGAGAGTTCAATTGCAGCAATAAAACAATGGGGTTTAGCTGATTACAGGCAACAGGAAAAGGAAAGGTTAAGCAGAAAAAGTTGATACTCAGAAGATTTCTTTCTTTATTAAGGATGAAGCAGTCTCATTAAAGAAGCTCACGTTATTAACACTAATATTGGTTGCTGCTGGTTTTTTATGCCAATTTTGAGAGAAACAAGGACATTTTTTATTATATTCAACTGTTGGGAACAAGACTAAAATGACTGAGCTTTCAGATTCAGTCTAATGGGAGTAAAACGTATCTTTTTAGCAACTCTGATTAAAAACAAAAAATAAAGAAAACCCCACCCTCTACTTCTTTGATGCCCAAATTAGCATCTTTTCTCCAGAATGCTGAATTAATTAATAGAGTGACAAAGGAATTAGTCCGGATAGGATCAAAGCTGAAACCATATTTACTGGGATTTAAAATTAAGAACATAGAGCATTAACCCTCCATATTCCATGTAACTTTCTACATCCCATACTATCTGCCTTCTGAATTCCCTAACAAAATAAACCAATAGTGCAGTATTTTTCCTACTGAAGTTCTTCTAGAAAGAAAAAGACTCTTGCCTCAAAAGTTGCCACTGCAGAGAACTTTTCCATTGGAACACGCAAATCTTGAAGTGTTTATTTTTACATACTGCTGATTATGTAAATTCAGAGGCATCAATAGAATGAAGCAAACAGAGTTCAGAGAGGATACTTAATAGCATTTATACAAATGCTTGGCTCCCAAAATTGTCACTACCTTTAAGGGTCAGTCAAGAAACTCCTAGTATCAAATCTTCTGAGAAGTCTCTTTGCTGTAGTACTTGACAAATAAATATCTATATTAAACGCAGAGGATCAAATTCAGAAGCTAAATGTCAAATGCAAGATCTACATTACACAGTAAAGCTTATGCTGTGGCATCCATGTGAAAAGCAATAAAAAATGGTCATCTAGGATTAAATGTCTCCTGATTTTGGTGTTTTGGACATAATACAAACTCCAGTATCAGATAAACAAATACACCCCATCTAGCCTTCTGAGAGTCAGCTCTTTTCCATAGATGTTGCAGACTAAAGGTGGTCTAAAGAGGTCCCCTACAATTTTCTCTCCAGAATCATCATCATTATCCTTACCTCTATATGCCTCAAATCCCTCCTTTTAAATGTTGAATTTGCCCTCAATTTAGATAGCAGTGAGCACCATTCCACATTCTGTGAATTGGCTGTAGGAAATGCTTATCTAGTAGGGCAGCTCTATCCCCCATCACCAAAAGCCAAACACCTCTGCAATACAGTAGTTCCACCAGAGCCAGAAAGGAAGAGACATCTGAAAGCACTCCCCTACTCCGATCTTCTGTGTTAGAAGAGGCCATCTGCAAAAGCACTGTGCCAATCTACTGAATCAGTTGCATGGAATAACTCTCATTAGCTTTTCTAGCTATGGAAATACTAAAGATAAAGGGTGGTTATTAAGGATAACAACAGTTTAAGATATTTATTTTTGGAGTAACTGGCAAGTGATAATGTATTCACATTGTACAGAAGGGGAGGGGGGAGCGGGAATTGTGCCTTTACTAAGTGGTGTTTTCCTGTGATATTAACTAACTGTAGGAAATCCATGACATAAAATGGTGGCCTTGCTTCTATTTCCATGTTCAGCACAAGCTAGTGCTCAGATCTCTGAATTAACATTTTCTTTCTTTCTTGCAAGGGGCACCCATTCCAAGCAGTGTATACCCCTACATCAAGCATATCAACAAGTAAAAGCCTACAGTACTGCGGCACAGCTATGATTTACAACTTGACCAGAGGAATCAGAAATTGATTTATAGTCTGTCCAATCCACCAAGTTCTATTTGCTTGTCCACTAGACTGTGTAACTACCATTCTCCCATATAGTCTTATATTTTCTTCCTTTCCGATACCAGTGGCTGATTTTCCCCCCTTTGTTCAATACCACAGGCAAGAAATTACATCTAAAGTGAAAACGAATACTGTTCTAGATATTAGCCTATATGGAGTTTGCAAATGTAATCCCTGCGGTAGCCGAGGAATAACATTTTCAAAGGCACCTAAGTCCCATAGTCAAAAATGAATTAGGCACTTAGGAGCCTAAGTTCCACTGACTTTCAATAAGTCTTGGGCTCTTAAATGCCTAAAAGTAATTTTTGAAAAGGGATTTAGGCTCCTCAGTCACTTACGTTACTTTGAAAATGCTCCTTATTGTTTTTAGACTGTTTTGGTATTAAATTTAAGTGTCAACTCCTAAAATGCGTCACATAATGAATCTGAAATCTGTGGTCAGAAAAACATATCAGCTGTGATACCTGGTACATTTTAACAAGACTGTTGGCATGTGCGTGGGGGTAGGCAGAGTCAGAATAGATACAGTTGACAACTAGGTTGCATATCAGGCATCACTAAAGCCCCCTACTTATTTCCATCAGAAGGCCAACAGCAAGAGCTTCCTGAGAGATTTCGGTGCCAGGCTACTACAAAACTAGGCAGATTTCACAGGAAGCCCTCCCTAATATTTTGGCACTCTAGGAGCTGCTTACCTTGCTGATGCCTAATATTGGGTCAGTGGTTGAGTGACAAAGTGAGTTAATATGCTGTTGTGTTTCCCCCCCTCCCCCTTTTTGGACACCTAGGGTAAATCTGGATTAGGTCACAAACAGGAATGAGGTTGGAGGTATTAAGTCTAGTTCTCACTGAACATTTACTTATACTCAACATTAACATAATCTGACACATTTAAACGCCACTGGCGACCTCTGCTCAGAACACTCAGAGATGGAATCACAAACTTCTTGTGGGTCAAGACTGAAACATGATAGCAGAGTAAGGAGAATAAGGCTTGCAAAGCATCTGCTCATATGTACTTGGCCTTATTCAGTGCTGTCATTCCCTTATTTTTATGTGCACTAACATCCATCCCCCATAACAACTGTATTTATTTCTACTAAAATATTTATATCTAATTTTATAGTAAAGTAATAGAACTTGAATTCATTTATTCTTAGTCAGTGGGATGGTCCAGTAAGTGATGCTGCATATGGGCGGTGGGTATCAAAGGCTGGTGGAGGCTGTGCCTCCCCAAACAGCCCTGTGTGGCCCCCCACATTCTCCATCCCAGAGGGCCTTTCCTGCTTCCCCTGTGGCTGGAGCCTAGGCTGGGGATGGGGCCGGCCTGTGGCCAGGGACTACAGGCGGCTGGAACAGGTGCTTGCTAGAGTGACCAGCTGTCTGCTTTTCGACTGGAACACCCGTTCGAAAAGGGACCCTGGTGGCTCCAGTCAGCAATGGCTGACTGGCCATTAAAAGTCTAGTCGGCGGTGCTGCAGGGTTAAGGCAGGCTAGTACCTACCTGTCCTGGCACCTAGCTGGTCCGGCTCCTAGGTGGGGGGAGGTCAGGGGGCTCCACGTGCTGCTCCTGCCCCGAGCACCGGCTCCGCACTCCCATTGGCTAGGAAACCCACCCCAGAGCCCTCAGCCCCTCCTGCACCCCAACCCCCTGCCTCAGCCCGCAGCCCCCTCCCACATTCCGAATCCCTTGGCCCTAACCCCGCCCGGAGCCCCCTCCTGTACCCTAAACCCCTCATCCCCAGCCCCACCCCAGAGCCCGGACCCCCAGCCAGAGCCCTCATCCCTCATCCCCTCCTGCACCCCAACTCCCTGTCCCTCCTGTACCCTGAACCCCTCATTTCTGGCCCCACCCTGGAGCCCGCACCCCCAGTGTGAGCCCTCACCCCTTCCCGCACGTCAACCTCCTGCCCAGTGAAAGTGAGTGAGGGTGGGGGAGAGAAAGCCACCAAGGGAGGGGGAATGTAGTGAGGAGGGGGTGGGGCCTTGGGGAAGGGGCGGGGCTAGGGTGTTCAGTTTTGTACGATTAGAAAGTTGGCAACCCTAGTGCTTGTGCCGCTGGCCTGGTGTTCGGGGACGGGGGGAGGACACTGCCCACCTGGCACTCTGGGGCTTGGGGGGGGGGTGGGGAGGCGCTCGGGCAGCCTGGGGCTGGGGTGTGTGTGCTGGAGGCCGTGGGAGGAGGAAGAGGGCCTTGGGCAGAAGGGCGGGGTGGGGGTGGGGGGGCTGAGAGCTAGCCTCCCTGAGCCCGGGGTTCACCCTCTGCCCACAGTGCTGCACTAAGCTGTCCTTTTTAACAATGAAGCATCATCCTCAGAAATCAGAGTTCTAACAAGGTTCTTTCAAAGTACAGATGGTTAAGTTAGTTCTGATCAAAAGAGAATAATAGCATTATAGAAATGTAGGGCTGGAAGGGACCTTGAGAGGTCATAAGTCCAGCTCCCTTCACCGGGGCAGGACCAAGTAAACCTAACCATCCCTGATGGGTGTTTGGCCAACCTCTTCTTAAAAACTCTAATAATGGGGATTCCACAGCCTCCACTGGAAGACTATTGCAGAACTTAACTATCCTTCTAGTTGGAAAGTTTTTCCTAAAATCTAACCGAAATCTTCCCTGCTAAAGATTAAGTCCATTACTTCTTGTCCTACCTTCAGTAGACAAGGAAAATAATTGATCACAGTCCTCTTTATAAGAGCCCTTCACATATGTGAAGACTGTTATCAGGTCCCACGCAGAAAACTGTCTTTGGGTGAGCTTGAACCACCAATCTTTTGGTTAACAGCTAAATACACTAACACACTGTATCATAGAGGCACCTGGCAAAACAGTTGTTAAAGATAACGGTGCAATAAAACCCAACTTATTTTTCAGG
Source organism: Macrochelys suwanniensis (assembly GCA_033296515.1). Lineage (NCBI taxonomy): Eukaryota > Metazoa > Chordata > Testudines > Chelydridae > Macrochelys > Macrochelys suwanniensis. Next base: position 60,940,997 of record CM065784.1, on the reverse strand, counting down.
TTCGAGCCTCTGGGTCCGTTACAGAAAATGTATTTAGTAGACGACCCCTGGGTGACACTGTGAATAACACCAAACTTTACTCAGAAGAAAAATGATTAGTTAAGCAAACAGGCATGCAATCACCACTTACACAATAGTCCAATTATACTTACACTCAAAGATGAAATAGCTTATCAGTGGGTCAACAGTCCACTGACAACAGAGTGAAGCAGTCTCAGAGTCCTGGAACCTAACAGTACTATTTTGAGGTTAACGAGCGCTCTCCCCAAATTAACAAAAACTACCCCTTTTATAATCCAATTTAACGCGACTGAACATTAAACCTCCCTATTACCATATTCACATTTCTGCTACCTCCTTACTGGCTCTTTAAATTACACATTCTTTAAATTAACACCTGCACCAATGTCCTTCCAATACTATCAATATAGATACCATTTCAATACATTTCACAATTCTCCAAAGCACTCATTTAAAACCTTGCTCAAACCAGTTGTAACTGAAACTTAGCAGCAACATAATCGTACTAACTTCCATTTTCCCCATTTTACTGTCTCCAACTTATCTCTAACTTCTACTCACACTAGAACTCAAATTTCCATACTTCTCTATGCTCAGGCTAATTTAGGACAAAGCCTAATTTCTACTTTACATAGGCTACACCAGGACACTGTTCCTTCGTGCGCTCTACTTCACCCTCTCCACCCCCTAACAGTCCAGGTCAGAGAAGTTTGGAGGGTGTGGAAAGGAAAAGAAACAGTTGTCATACGAATGCAGCAATAAGACAGCCATTAGGGATCCAAACTTTATAAAACAATTTTTAAAAAATCTACCACGTCTCCCTTGTTTTTTCCCCTTCTCTCTCCCTTCATTCTACTTCACTTTCTTTCTACTATTAGTAATGCTGCTCCTACTTAACATATGGGCTGACCAGAATTTCTAAGTAGAAAGCTGGGATGCAGGTCATGGCAGGTACACTGTGGATAGTTTTGGTGGGAATCAGTGAGATGTACACAGGAGGGGATTTGCAGCTAAGGGAGACACTTTCTCTACCAGTGTTGACAAGTCTCATGGTATTTCTTAAATCTCCAGCTGCTAGAATCAAGAGACTGCACAAGAATCGCCACGCTGATTTGAAAGGAAAGTTAGTTTCTAGCCTTCATGGTTGTGGAGAACAGTCTGAAATGGTGAAGTAGGTGTATCGTAAAGGTTCAGAAACCAGAAGACAACTTAAAAGACCCCAATATTTATTTTTTTTAAAAATCTCAGTTTTAAAGCTAATCTCATCATTTTGGGAGGTTCCAGGTTCCTGATTTTTCCAATTCTTGGGGTTGGCAATATTGCCCTCCTCAGACAAGCCACATGCTTCTCTCTCCATCTCTGCCACCTTGTGGATTTGACTCAGGGTGAGCTGGCTTGGGGGATTCTACAGAATGGGGCTGCTCACTGGAAGCCCCCGGGAGCCTGCAGGGTTATAACAAAAACAAGACAAAAATGTGATTTTTTTGTGTGTAAAACTGACATGGACACTAAGGACATTTCCCCGTGTTCTCAGGGAGACACGTTCACCCTAATGTCCACAGCACTTCAAACCTTTCAAAGAGCTTCAGAAACCATCAATCCTCACAACATCCATTAGGCAGATTTTATTATACCCATTTTACAAATGAAGAAATTGAGATGGAGAGGTTAAGTGACTTGGCCAAGGTCACACAGAGATTTAATTGTATAGCCAGAAAAAGAATTGAAGAGATACTGGGCTCCCACTCCACGTTCCATCCAATAGATATGGCTACGTTTAGTTTGCATCGCTGCCTTCCTCATTTCTATCAGTTTAAGTGCCGCTTTCCCCTACTATTATTTTTTCCATTTTCTAAATCTCTTCTGCTTTTCATTTCCCCTTTCCCTCCTCTCTCCCTCCATCTTCCACTTCCTCCATTCCCCTTTCATGGTTTATTCTACAGTGCCCTGAAATGTGGCTGTGAAGGATGCTATTGAAATACAAGTTATTGACATTTGGAAATTTCTGTTGGAGACACCACAAAAAGGGATCAGTCTTGGAAAATAGGAAAAACAGAGCTCCTGGGCCTCCTTCCAGTGATTGGTCTGGAAGAAGGGGAAGATAGATAGGAAAAGCAGGAAAGGGAGGGAGTATAGGCAAAGAGAAGACGTTAAAAGATTCACAGTAGGATTCACAGTGAACTTTTATGGTTTAGCCATTACTAATTCCAACCCTACAGTCTCTTGTATATGTGACATTTTTAGGTGTAATGCAGAACAAAGCAAAAAACAACAACAAAGATGTGTTTCAGTATAATAAATAATAGATGCTTTTGCATTTTTAACTGTCAAAATCAGGCTGCATGATAAAAAATACCTTCCCTCCGTGGCCATAACCATGGAGCTATTGTACATTTCTAATTAGACATAGCAGAATGTGGTTAACATCATTCCCTAGAGAATTATTGTTAGTTTGTAGACTCTTTTCACTCAAAGATGAAATAACATTAACAGAAAGGAGAATTCTGTTAATGTTAAGGTCCACTGGAGGCCAATCACAAGAAGCCACTGGGAGGAGAAATCTGTCTGCTTGTCAAAACACTGGCTATCAATTATAACTATAAATACAATTCCTTTAAATATCTCGGTAGTAGTAGAGATTTCAAGTGATGCATGGGTCTGAGTGATTTTCTATTGAGCTAGAGGGGCCGTGGGAGAAACATCTGCCCACATGACACAAATGCACTATGATTTTTCAACCTAGAGTCCAGGAGAATCAGTGTCTAGTCTTCTCAAACTCCCTTTGAGATATTCTCCCCAGAAAGCCTTACGCACAGCTTCCTGTTTTAAACAGCTTAAATGGGACAACTTGACAAATATGGCTCTAATTCATTTCTGTAGCTGACTTCTTAGCAAAACATTTAGACAGTTACCATGTTAGTAAATAGGAGAGGAAATAATGGAACGGTTGAAAAATATAATACATAAAAAACAGCTAGCTGAAGGCTGCAATTACACTGTTCACTAGAAGAACCTAATTTAGGACAGAACTCTGGAGCAGAGTTAGCTATTTGCCCATTGATACAAGTACGTACGTCTCATTAGTATTACTAAGAGTTATACAAACATATCGACGAGAATATGCTCCCATGTACTGTATATTGCAGATTAACTGCACCTCATTTTGGGGACTGAGGGAGGTACAGTCTGTCATTCTCAGGCAGCATCTCTGCTAGTTAATTAAACAAGAACCTCTGTTGTCAATCTCAAGAGGGAGCTCTTGCCATGGTTGACACAAAGCCAATTGTCAAATGTCAAGAATGGTGAGAGCTCCCTGTTGAGAGGATGACATTAAGGGAAAGCACAGCAGATAAATTTCAACCTCTCTTTGCCCTAACCCTTTGCTACTGAATTTATGTGGACTTTGAAAGTAGTTATTAGAAATCAAATTAGTTAGTTACAGCTGTGTTTAAGTTTTGGAGAGAATGACAAAGTGCCTTCAACGGAGGGACTCAGTTCATGGTAGCTTTGGATACTAGTTATTTCCTCTTGTGGATAACCTAAAACTGTGTGTATAAAAAACAAGTCAGTACGACTTATAACCCTTTGGTCACTCTGCGGCCAATTTCATGACAGTAGACTGACCAATCAATAAAGGTAAAAGCTGAGGACTATATCATAATCACAAGACACCTTTGGCATCTAAGTGATAGAGCTCAAGACACGGAAGGACTTGTCCATCTGTGATATACAATACATTCTCTCATCAAACTCTGAAGAAAGTAGGCCGCACATACTAAACGCTTTTCTCAGTGCCTGCTTTATGTACAAAAATAAATCTCAGAACAATGGGAAGCTGCAGTCACAGCTCAAAACTTTATGACCACTATTATATGAACTACCCAGTACCACTATACCTTCGACATAATATTTTCAATATTATATTTCAGGTATTGCTTACCAAATACATATGGTTTCAATAAAAATTTGATTATCATTTCTATTTCTTTAATATCAAAGAAGCCCTGCTTTTTGAGCTAACAGTCAGATAAATTCATTTTGATAGACAAGGGCATGGAGAATTTGTAGAACAGATCTTAAAAACATTAAGTACCTGTGTATTGCCAACTACATACTAACAAGGTAGCTTAAAACAATATGAACATTCTAATTTTGGCTAGGCTTTGCCAGGTCCCAGAATCTTTTCTCTCCCTGCATTTTCTTGTCCATCATGCTTTGGTTACTTGACACAGATCTGTTTTAACTCATTTTATTGCATTTGTTAGCAAATGTATAGTGTCACCCTGCCATTATTTGCCATGAAACAATATACTAAAAACTAATTTCTCTCTGCTACTTTATTTATGTATATGACATCATGCTTGCTACCAGGGTTTCCCTTTGATTTCTGTTCACAAATTTCCCCCTTGCATTATCTGAGATTTTATTCATTCATTCCATTTTACTATCATATAGTGGTGTTCATCTTTATTTAGAGACCGGTCAGTATCAGCACATAAAAACTTCCAATTATTCACAAAAAAAAGTGGTGAGGTCTCTAAAAACAGAGATTGCAACACACGGGACAGAGGAGTTCAGACCAATTTTTTAATGAGTTACATGGTATATCAAAAATTTACTGTAAGAATGACAAAGAAATTGTATTGATAAATTCCAAAGCTGAGCAAGCTATTTGTAAATAATGTAGTCAATTAATTTAGCAATTTGTTTGTCCCAAACTGTCCCAAATTATCCACAAATCAATCATGGCTCTCCTGAATTTGTTAGTTATCAGTGTTTGTTCATCAAATCATTTGCATGAACAAATTTTAGCTAATGGATTATCCATGAATTGCACAGTAAGGTTATTCATCATACTGAACATTTTGGATATTTGTTGTCTGTGATTGGTCGCATAGTATTGTTTCTGCTCCCTGATTGGGTGACTTAATATTTAGAAACTATTTCCCTAAACACTTCTTTTCTTGATTGAACATAGTTTGGCTATAGGCCCAAAATTTGCTGCATGAGAACAACTGTATGAACAAAGATTCAACCATGCAAATGTTTGTGAACAGGCTTTTACACTATTTGACCAGCTGTAATGCATCCATTCACTGTTGATTAATTATATCTCACTGAAACTATCTAGGCTGGAGAACTAGAGCCCTGATTCTGAAAAGACTTAAACACTTGCTTTCAATTTCACTGGATGTCTCCTTGATTTTGTATTATGAAAAGGGTAAAAGCAGTTCCTGATTTACCTTCGCTATATCATTCATTCGTTATCTGAGCTCTCTCTATAATGTCCCCTCCTCTTTTTCTACTCTAAACTTAACAGTTCAGCTTTTTCAAACTTTCTTCATCTGGGAGTTTTCCCATTACCAATAATCTCCTTCATCCTATTGACCCCCTATATTTTTGCTATATCCTTTGAGATAGTCTGGCCAGACATGAATTCCGGGTGAGGATGTACTATTGATTTATATAATGGCATTATATAACTAAAGCACTCTGGTCTCAATCTTTCCCCCACCCCCCCTTGCTTGGGTCCAGGGATTGGAAATGAACAGGGCCGACTAACTTTTTTGCCACCCCAAGCAAAAAAAAAAAATCCCCGAGCGCCACCCCAACAAAACAAACCCCACCCCTGAGTGCCACCCAACCAAAACAAAAACAACGCCCACCCTGAGCACTGCCCTGCCGAAACAACCCCCCATGAACACCGCCCCGCTGAAACGAAAAAAACAAAAACAAAAAAACCCTGAGCGCTGCCCTGCAATTGGCCGCCCCTTAGAAGGTGCCGCCCCAAGCATGTACTTGGTCGGCTGGTGCCTGGAGCCGGCCCTGGGAATGAAGTCACTGCTATTCTTTTCTCTCCAGTCACACAATTTCCTGTCACTTTCTGCTTCACTCTTTCAACAGTAGCTGCTGAAGTGTATCACTGTGTCTCTTTCCCAGCTGCTTCCGGATGGGAGATTATCCTTAGAAACACATAGTCCAATAGTCTTGGGAGGAGAAGAGTAACAGGACACAGGAGTGTGAAGCAAAAAATCATGGTCAAATCCAAGATCCTGAACTACAGTATCTGGAAAGTTGTATACCTGGAAAATAAAATCTGCTGAGTTCAGTTACAACAGCTGAATTCAACAAATGCCTCTTTTGTGCTGCCAGATATTCTTACTATAACAGATATATTACCTATTTCTCTAAAATAAAGGTAATATTAAAATTGAGTAACTTCTCCATCATAAGGGTTATTTCCAATCTTTAGTCAATTCCTAGAAAGCTTTAACCAAAGCCAATAACGAACACTTTATTTACCAGGTCAGTTAGAGCTCGTGTGAATTTTATGGAAAGACAGACTCATAGAATTTACGGCCAGAAGGGACCATCATAATCATCTAGTTTGACCTTTGGCACATTGCAGGCCACAGAACCTCGCCCACCTACTAACAGACTCAAAACCTCTGGCTGAGTTACTGAAGTCCTCAAATCTTGATTTAAAGACTTCAAGTTACACAGAATCCACCATTTATTCTAATTCAAAGCAGCAAGTGGCCCATGCCCCATGCTGCAGAGGAAGACAAAACCCCCCAGGATCTCTGACAATCTGACCTGGGCGGAAATTCCTTCCTGAGCCCAAATATGGAGATCAGTTAGACCCCGAGCATGTGGGTGAGACCCACCAGTCAGCCACTTGGGAAAGAATTATCTGTAGTAACTCAGAGCTCTCCCCATCTAGTGTCCCATTTCTGGTCATTGGAGATATTTGCTAATAGCAGTTGTAGACGAACCATGTCCCATTGCAGGCAACCTCATCATACCATCCCCTCCATAAACTTATCAAGCCCACTCTTGAAACAAGTTAGGTTTTTTCCCCCCACTGCTCTCCGGGGAAGGCTGTTCCACAACTCCACTCTTCTGATCGTTAGAAACTTTAATCTAATTTCAAGCCTAAACTTGTTGATGGCCACTCTATATCCATTTGTTCTTGTGCCAACATTGGCCCTTATCTTAAATAACTCCTCTCCTCCTTTGTTGTTTATCTCTGTGATCTATCTATCTATCTAGCAATCATGTCTCCCCTCACAGCCTTCGTTTTGGTAGACTAAACAAGCCAAACTCCTTAAGTCTCTTCTCTTAAGGTAGGTTCTCCATTTCTCTGATCATCCTAGTAGCCCTCCTCTGAACCTGTTCCAGTTTGAATTTATCTTTCTTAAACATGGGAGACCAAAATTGCACACAGTATTCCAGAAGAGGTCTCAACAGTGTATAATGGTAATCATACTTCAGTATCTCTACTGTCAATACCTCACCTGATGCATTTTATGATTGCATTAGCCTTTTTCATGGCCGCATCACATTGGTGACTCAGTCATCCTGTCATCAATCAATACACTCCAGTCTCTCTCTTCCTCTGTCACTTTCAACTGGTAAATCCCCAGCTTATAGCAAATATTCTTGCTGTTGGTCCTAAAGTGCATGACCTTGCACTCTGCATTATTAAATTTTATCCCATTTCTATTACTCCAGTTCTCAAGGTTGTCCAAATATTCTTGTATGGTATTCCAGTCCTTCTTCACGTGTCATCCACAAATTCTCCCACTTTTTGTGCCAAGGTCATTAATGAAAATGTTAAATAAGATTGGTCCCAAGACCAATCCCTGAGGAACTCCATTAGTAACCTCCCTCCTGCTGGACAGTTCACCTTTCAGCACGACCTGTTGTAGCCTCTTCTTTAACCGGTTCCTTACCCACCTTTCAATTCTTGTATTAATCCCCATCTTCTCCAATTTGCTAATAATTTCCCAGGTGGAACTGTATTAAAAGCTTTACTGAAATCCAGGTAGACTAGATCTACTGCATTTCTTTTGTCTAGGAAGTCGGCTATCTTCTCAAAGAAAGAAATCAGTTTGGTCTGGCAAGATCTACCTTTTGTAAAACCAGGTTTTATTTTATCCCAATCATTTTTTACCTCTATATGTCCTTAACTACTCACTCTTCCAAAATTTGTTCTGAGAACTTGTATACATCTGAGGTCAAACTAACGGGCCTGTACTTTCCCGGATCACTTATTTCCCCTTTCTTAAATATAGGTACTGATTTTGCAATTCTCCAGTCAGAGGGTACCATTCCTGAGTTTATGATTCATAAAAAATCCTTGCTATTGGGCTTGCAATTTCATGTATCAGTTCCCTTAATATTCTTGGGTGGAAATTATCTGGGCCCCCCGGTTTGGTCCCATTAAGCTGTTTGAGTTTGGCTTCCACCTTGGATGTGGTACTTTCTACTTCCATATCTTCGTTCCCAGTACCCCCCAGCCACTGTCTCCAAGCTCCTCATTATTCTCATTAAAAATTGAGGCAAAATATTCATTGCTGTTGGGTCATACCTAGATTATCTTTAATCTCCACCCCATCCTCGGTGCTTAAGTGGTCCCACTTATTCTTTCCTTACTTTCTTTTTATTTATATGGCTAAAGAACCTTTCACTATTGGTTTAATTTCCTTTGAAAAATCAGCTCTGCTTGACTTCTGGCAGATAGAACCTCACTTTAAGCATTGTACGTTCATATGAAATACATGACAATGAAAAATCATCCTTTGTGTAATATGATCAGTATTATTTAGAAACAGATTGACACTCAGAAGCCTCTTCAGTGGAGATAGTTGAATGCTCTTCTATTCCTCAGAAATACCAAGGAGGCAGAATGGAAAGTTTGAGAGTTTAAATGCCTGGGCAGTTTAAGAAAGGAGGTAACCTAAGGATTTAACTGCATTGAAATGCAAAACATGCTTTTTCACCTGAACACAAAAGGACTCAGATGTAATTTCTAGGCTTAAACAATAAGGGACAAAGAAAACAGTACACCAGGGAGGAACAAGTCTCTTATTTATGTCACTTCAATTTAAACAAAATACAGGAGGAGAAAATACTTAAATCGAACTATTCTCAAGGAAGCTGACACAGGAATCACCAACCCCTGACCCCCAGAATAGTGACTCCCAGAGTGAAGTCAGATTTATTTATATCTGACCATTAACTTTAAATGTTGTTTTATTTTCTAGGTAGTCTATACTAATTTATTTATATCAATACAATTAAGTAGAAAGAAATGAGTAATGAAGTCTGCACAATAAACTTGCTGGGAATTCCCTTCCCCATCCTCTAGTTCTAGTAGTTGCATTGTTTTGTGCGTGTGAGCATGCGCACATGTGCATCTGTGTTAGCGAGTAGGCATTTAAGCCTTTTCCTGTCTATTTGCCTCCAGCCATGGCATGTTCAGAGGAATTTCATTTCCTCGAGGCAGAGACAAATGACACAAAAAAGTATCTCACTCTAGTGCATCTTTTTTTCCTAGTACAGCTAGAATTTACCATTTTACAGAACAGCTGCTCAGAACTAATTCAAATATTATGCTTGTCCTGCAGTTATCAAGTGATCATATCAACAATACTCATTCTGTCTCTCCTGTCATCAAACTTAGATTTACCACACAGCCGCATTACTTTCCCAGTATCTGACCAAGATAGGGATCTGGTTGAAAGAAACTGGCTGCAATTTAATCTCGACAAGTCAAAAGTGATGACTGTCTGCCAGGGAAAGTGTTGAGATGAATGGGGAAAGGCAGTGTTTGCTTATCTGAAATAGGGGGTTGTCTGCATTTTGTCAAGGTGGTTCACAGCCTTATAGCATTAATGTATCCATTATCACTCTCTGATCACCAAGGCACAGTGGTGGCCCACAGTGCCATTGTACATAGGTGACCAGCCAAGAGACTGAGATCTCTCCTCTCTAAGGCTATGTCTACACTACACACCTTTTAGCGACACAGTTGTGCTGCTACAGCTGTGCTGCTAAAAGGCGCACAGTGTAGCTGCTCTTTGTCGGCAGGAGAGCGCTCTCCAGCCAACAAAATTAATCCACCCCCAACGAGAGGCGGTAGCTTTGTCAGCGGGAGAACTGTCCTGCCAACAAAGTGCTGTTCACACTGGTGTTTTTTGTCAGTAAAACTTTTGTTGTTCGGGGGTGTATGTGTGTGTTTTATCACACTCCTGGACTATAAAAGTTTTACCAATGGAAGTGCAGTGTAGACAAAGCCTAATACAGGCCTCATAACTCATTCACACCCTTGTCATTTCCAGACTAGTCTGCTTAAGGATCCTTGAAGAGTATAAGGATACATCTACACTGCAATAAAATACCCATGGCATTGCTGCACCAGACCTGAGTTAGCTGACTCGGGCTTGCAGGGCTAGAAAATTCCAGTATAGACATTCAGGCTTAGGCTGAAGTCGGGGCTCCAGTCAGGGCCCACGCTACCATTAGGCGACCCTAGGCGGTCGCCTAGGATGCCAGGATTTGGAGGGCGGCATTTCAGGTTCCTCAACGGCTGTGGTGGGAGAGGCTACTGCTGAGGTCCTCGGCAGCCGAAGAAGCTGCCACCGAGAACCGCGGCGGCACTTCGGCGGCAGCCTCTCCCGCCGCCGCCGCCGCCTACGGTGGCAAAAAAGCTGGCACCACCCCTGGCTCCAGCCCAAGTCTAAATGTCTACACTGCAATTTTATAGCCCTGCAGCCTAAGCCAGCTGACACAGGGTTTGATACTCTGTGCCACAGATTTTTTTTATCTCAGTGTAGACGTACCCTAAGAAGTCAGCTGGCACAGATTGCAGGAGTTTGGGTGGGGTTTGTTATGAGCACATAGCAAATCTGTTCCAGGCTCTGCAATGACTCACTGTTCACTTCTGGGTGCCATTCAAGTGGTAGTAACAGTCCTAGCCAGATAGGGGCCATGGCTACCCAAGAACATGCTTTTCACCTTAGATCCCACTACAGCAATTAAAACCAGTGGGGCTGCTCTACTTTCTGAGACTGACTTTCTCGCTTGAGGACCCACATCTCTGGAATCTGCTGCTCTTTGCCAGGTCAAGAGTTAGGTGACCTTCAGAGCACAATATAAGAATGTCTTTCTTTTTTTAAAGGGAGGTGAGGGAAAAGCAAGAGAATGTGCCTTATCATTACAGCAGCAGTGCTTATGCTAATGATTATGGGCACTTTTATATTTTATAGGTTTTAAATTTTTTATAAAAGCAAGTACATACCATAGTAAATGCTTTTAAGCATTACTAAATAAATAAGTGCAAGCAGCCTCTTCCTTAGCTGCAAAGCTAGTCAACAAAGACTGACAGAGAGTGGTGCAGGCTGAACTTTTACTACAATACCACCACTTTGAAAGTATTGGACCTATAGATGCCATAAAATTCCCATCCTGGGAAACAGTGTGATCTCTTCACACACCATCATGTGACTCTCATTTTCAACCCCTCTTAGTAAGACACCGTTTTTACTTTTCTTACCTTTTAAAGCTTTAAAGACTTAAAGTTAAACAAATAGAAAAAATGAAACTTTTAAAAACTTTTTGCACATAGGCATGCAAAATGCTCCACCCACCCTGCCCGATGCTAAATTTGGCTGTAATAGTGTGATATTCAAAGGCACAAAAGGGAGTTTGGTCTCCCTGAATTGGTGGAAGTTGGGGGTTCATTTCCTCTTTTTGCCCTTGAAATTCACCCTCTTTAAGCTTTACAATCTGATGAAAGAATTTGCCCCTCCCTGGCAAAAGGTGACAAAATTTCATTCGATCTTGCAGCATCCTACAAAAGCCTACACTTTGCCTCATAAGGCAATGACGCTTTTGATTTGTTAGCATATATTAATCAATTCATTTGCACTGAAGCGAAATTCACTAGTAAAGCCAAAGAGGAAAAGAAAGATGGAACCCGGATCCTCAAGGCACTTGCAAAATCTTTGCAATATCCTGTCTTAAACCTGGCAAACATGAACACATACTTGGAGTAATCTGAGTAGGTGAACTTCATAGCAAGCCTTTCACTTATTTACAAAATTATACATAGGATTTCAAGAGACTATATACAATTATTTAACAAGCTATCAGCTGTGTGGCATAACATATTGAACAAGAAGCTGAATCTTTTTTTAGCTGTACTAACAAGAATAAATATCTACTAGAACAATGGAAAACAAAATCAGAATAAAACTAGGCTATTTTGTTCTGACTTTAATTGTATAGTAGAGCTTCTGTTTCATACTGTGAGCAAATTGTGCGTGCCAAGGTTGAAACCATGAAAATATTTAAATCTCTAACTACTGCTTTTACATTGCCAGCTACCTGCACTGTCATAAATCCTGGGGACTTTTCGGATGAACTTTTCAATAGAATAATGCACACAGGACCCAGTTTGCAGTTTAGCTGATTCCTGCAGAGATCAAGAGAGCTACCTGCAGATTTCGGTAGATACAAGAGCACCACCTGTTGACTTCCTTTGTGTCTCTCTTTGGTTTCCATGTTACCATGATAGGTGCAATCAGGCCATTTCTTAATGCTAGAACGACTGTCCTTGCTACATGAACTTGACAGTCAGCCATGATACTATGCTTGGACAATGGAGCTGGGCAAACATATCCAGAACACCCTTACACGCTTCCCTACTAATGCAACTATCATAGTGCTCTTCCTGCCCCTCAATGTTAACTCTGTTGGAGGGGTAGAATTATCAGATGCTCCATAGAACCAGCAGCAATCAGACAAAGGTGAAGTAGTCCTTGGGCAAGGACTTTATTGGGAGTCCTTGCCCAAGCACTGCCCTTAGGACTCAGTCATCTTTGTTGCCTTGGTTTCACAGAGCTTCCCCAGAACCACAATTCACAGGAGGATTCCAGCGCTCAGATTCCCCCTCGCTACAATCCCCAACATCTCACATTTCATATCCTCGCAGTGGGACAACAGCAATAGCTGGTTAAGTAACAGCAAGTGGGATAAGTCTGCCTTAAGCAGAAACTGACCTCCCAAATGATGTAGGCAGGCGTGATTGAACAATTTTTATATAGGTGGCACTGAGACCCACTGAACCAAACTGTAAACCCTGTATATAATGGAAACCACTTCAAGTCAGGGGGTGCTGCAGCACCCCTAGTTCCTATGGGTCTAGGTGAACAGTTGAATGATAAATATTTAAATCTACTACTGCAGAGTTCCTGCTAATACAGAGCTAATGGAGGAGCAAGAGGAATACTAAAAGCACCAGTGCTGGTATTAAGGTGGATACATGTGGGCAGGAAAAAAGGTTTTTGTTTTTTTAAATTTAAATTAAATACATTTAAAAAAAGATTTAAAATTAAATTTGAAATTGACAAGCACGGCTAAGTACTAAACTTATTATAATATATTCAAATAATTTAAATTAAATACAAAAATACTATTAAGTAGTATACATTTGCTGCCAAGTTTTAAAGAAAGTCAGACGACTGAACTGGCTAAGCACCTGTAAGCAGAGTTTGCTGAAGTGCCAAACTAGCTTTTGACAGCAGTAACCTCTTCTGCAGATGCAGAGAGAATATTTTCTTCATTTCAGTTTATTCAATTAGTTCAGTTCAATAATGAGTTCATTCAAAGTAAACAGTTGGGAGTTTGAAAAGAAGGAAAGCTTGTTTTCCTCGTTCAATCCATAAATAAAAAGCAGGTTGAGAGGATGAGATCTACTAGTTCTTAGGATGAGATCTACTAGTTCTAAAATTCTGAAGAATATAGTGACCAAATAAATCAGTTAAATTCACTAACTACAGATAATACTTCCTTTGTTTAATAAAGCAGTTAGTTTTAAATGCAAAACATATTTTGATAAATGTTTTTCTAATGTATGCAGCACATGTAAGGTACTTTTAATTCATAAAAAATTGCTCTTTCAGTGCATTTTTAATTGATTTTGAATTTCCATCCAAATAGAGCTTGACACAAATCATAAGTAAAAAATTAATCATCCAGTAAATAAGAAATGCATCACCATTTTCTAAGATAGCAAAAATGGAAAAATTACGAATCTGAATAACTATAAATTAAGCTATATAATTACTTAAATAAATGTACATAGATATAGCGTGTCCTCTTGGTTAGCAAAAAGAAGCACCAAATTAGCAAGTAGCACAGTACAAATGTAAAACACAATTCAAACTGGTGATTTAAATCAATCCACCCTCCATGTGAGCGTATCAGAAAGCAAGCATGTGTGAAGGCTTGGTGAACTATTACCGCTAATATTAGCAGTAGGGGCGTCAGCCAAGGAGCCTATGTAGGCATCCTGAGGCCAGTGATGAGCTACAGTACCTGTTGTGAATATAGTCACTTAAAAAAAACCCCACCTCCTTTCCAGTTTTTTAAGTGTAAAAATGTGGTTTTGGGAAAATGTATAGAAAGTTGTAGCCTATATCCCACAAAGAAACAAACATAATGGCTACCTTTTAAATCCTCAGCTTTACGTCTCATGTACTTAGCTCTCCATTCATTCAAGTACACAGTGGCAGAGGCTGGATTTATACATTAAAGTTATTCACTTTGGAATTAACAACTGCCAGGTTCTGAGTCAGTTAGCACCAACAGAAATTACAACCTCCAATGCCAGTAGCAGATGTAGAAAACAACAGGCAACAGAAGAATCAGGTACTTGGAGATGAACAATGACACTCTCCATGGATGCAACTCACCCAGTGACTCTGAAAAGGCACAGAACACTTCTCCCCACCCACCTCAGGCAAGATTCCATTAGCAGTGGTGGAGACAAAATAATCACTTGGGACCATATCCCAATTAAGCCTACAATTCACTGCACGTATAGTCTCAACCTATACATTTATCACCCAGTCCACCATCTGAACATGATCAGAGATACCAATCACAGAATCATAGAAACGTAGGGCGGGAAGGGACCTTGCAATGAGGCAGGACAAAGTAAACCTAGACCATTCCTAACATGTGTTTTTCCAACCTGTTCTTAAAACCCAAGGATGGAGATTCCCCAACCGTCCTTGGAAGTCAATTCCAGAATTTACTACCCTTACAGTTAGAAAGTTTTTCCTAACATATAACCTGAATTTTCCTTGCTGCAGATTTAGCCCATTACTTCTTGTCCTACCTTTACTGGACACGGAGAACAATTGATCACCAACTTCTATAAAACAGCCCTTAACATATCCGAAGGCTCTTATCAGGTCCCCACTCATTCAGTCTTCTTTGCTCAAGATTAAACATGTCTGTTTTTTTAAACCTTTCCTCATAGGTCAGGTCTTCTAAACCTTTTATCATAGTTGTTGCTCTCTTCTGGACTCTCTCCAATTTATCCACTTATTTCCTAAAGTGTGGTGCCCAGAGTTGGACACAATATTTCAGCTGAAGCCTCACCAGTGCCAAGTAGAGCGGGACAATTACCTTCTATGTCCAAGGGTATGTCTACACTACGAGAGTAGTTCGATTTTACTTAAACCGAATTTGTGAAACCGATATTACAAAGTCGAACGTGTGTATCCACACTAAGGAAAAGAATTCGACTTTGTGAGTCCACACTAATGGGGCAAGCATCGACATTGCAAGCGGTGCACTGTGGGTAGCTATCCCAGGGTCCCCGCTGCCCATTGGAATTCTGGGTCAAGCCCCCAATGCCTGCTGGGGCAAAAAATGTGTCGCGGGTGGTTTTGGGTAACTGTCGTCAGTCAACCCTCACTCCCGTCCTCCCTCCGTGAAAGCGCTGGCAGGCAATCAGTTCGCGCCCTTTTCTACTGATTGACAGCGCGGACGCCACAGCACCGCGAGCATGGAGCCCGCTGCGATCATCGCTGCAGTTATGGCCGTTGTCAAAACCTCGCACCTTATCATCCACCTGTTTCAGAGGCAGATGCTGAGAAATCGGGCGAGGAGGCTACGGCAGCGTTGTGAAGACATTGACTGTGAGATGGTTACAGACCTCTAACAGAGCACGGGACCCCGCACCCTGGACATCATGGTGGCAATGGGTCATGTTGATGATGTGGAACGGCGGTTTTGGGCCCGGGAAACAAGCACGGACTGGTGGGACCGCATAGTGCTGCAGGTCTGGGATGAATCACAGTGGCTGCGAAACTTTCGAATGTGTAAGAGCACTTTCCTGGAACTTTGTGACTTGCTGTCCCCTGCCCTGAAGCGCCAGGACACCCGGATGCGAGCAGCCCTGACTATCCAGAAGTGAGTGGCCATAGCCCTCTGGAAGCTTGCAACGCCTGACAGCTACCGGTCAGTCGCGAATCAATTCGGAGTTGGCAAATCTACAGTGGGGGTTGCTGTGATGCAAGTAGCCAACGCAGTCGTTAAGCTGCTGCTCTCAAAGGTAGTGACCCTGGGAAATGTGCAGGTGATCATAGATGGCTTCGCTGCGATGGGATTCCCAAACTGCGGTGGGGCTATTGATGGAACTCACATCCCTATCCTGGGACCGGGCCACCAGGGCAGCCAGTACATTAACCGAAAGGGCTACTTTTCAATGGTGCTTCAAGCACTGGTGGACCATAAGGGACGCTTTACCAACATCAACGTCGGGTGGCCGGGCAAGGTTCATGACGCTCGCGTTTTCAGGAACTCTGGTCTGTTTAGACGGCTACAGGAAGGTATTTACTTCCTGGAGCACAAAATAACTGTTGGGGATGTGGAGATGCCTATAGTGATCCTTGGGGACCCAGCCTACCCGCTAATGCTCTGGCTCATGAAGCCGTACACAGGCGCCCTGGACAGTGAAAAGGAGCTCTTCAACTACCGTCTGAGCAAGTGCAGAATGGTGGTGGAGTGTGCTTTTGGACGTCTGAAGGGGAGATGGAGAAGCTTATTGACTCGCTCTGATCTCAGTGAAACTAATATCCCCATTGTGATTGCAGCTTGCTGTGTGCTCCACAATCTCTGTGAGAGCAAGGGGGAGACGTTTATGGCGGGGTGGGAGGTTGAGGCAAATCGCCTGGCTGCCGATTACGCGCAGCCAGACACCTGGGCGATTAGAAGAACACAGCGGGACGCGCTGCGCATCCGGGAAGCTTTGAACGCTAGCTTCCAGACTGACCAGGGTAACCTGTGACTATTACGTTTCTTTAAGCAGAAGCTGAACCTGCCTCCGTTTCTTTACCCAGTTAATGTTGCCTATCCTCTGCAATTACCAAACCCCTTCCCCCCCTTCCCACACACCCTTAAAAAGGAAATAAATGAAACATCGTTCATTAAAACCGTCTTCTTTGTTAAGGATTTCTCGGTAAAGGGTTGAAACTGGGACGCATACTGCGGTTGGGGAGTGGGTGGAGTGATGGAAAGAACGCTTCTAAACTCGGGGAATGACAGGCTCCTGCTCCTAGAGCAGTCCACAGTGGTGGACCGGTTGTTTCAACGGAGCCTGCCACCCCTCCTTTTTGGGACTCTGTGAGGTGGGGCTATCTGACTTTGAGGCGGGGGAGGGCGGTTACAGATCCCCTGCTGCGTGGCTCTGTCATCCAGGCTACGGACCGCTGCATAAGATCTGTAACCGCCCTCCTCCACCACAAACCCACAGAGCCCCCACACACAGAACATGAAAACCATCTCCCAAGACTGACCAGGGTGCCTAATGGCTGCAATGTGAGTGTGACCTTCTGGTGAACCTGCACCCGTCTTTACCCCGCTAAAGGCGCCTATCGCCTCTAATTACCAACCCACTTCCCCCCCTCCCCAGATACACCGTCCTTTACAAGAAAATCAAGGAAACAATATCTAACAGAAAAGTAATTTTTATTAAGGACTTCACATTTATGGGATGAAACTGGGAGGGTGGCTAGGGTGGTGTGCGGTTGGAGCGAAGGAAAGGACCCATCAAATCTTGGGGAATGAGAGCCTTCTGCTGCTTGAGCAGTCCGCAGGGGTGGAGTGATTGTTTCCACGGCCCCTGCCGCCCCTCCGTCTTGGGACTTTGGGTGAGGGGGAGATGGGACTTTGTGGCGGGAGAGGGCGGTTAGTGATGAAATGAAGCGGGTCTCTTTCCTCCTGCCTCCGGTCCTGCAGAACATCTACAAGGCGCCGGTGAGTGTCCGTTTGCTCTCGCATTAGCCCAAGCAGCGTCTGAGTAACCCGCTGGTCTTCCTGCCGCCACCTGTCCTCACGAGCTTCAGTCCTCTCCTCCCATTCGCTGGATGCTCGCCGGTACTGACAGATGTCCTCTCTCCGCTGTGCCGCCTCAGTTCTTGAACTGACCATAAGTTCCGAGAACATCTCATCCCGTGTTCTTTTTTTGCGCTGCCTGATCAGTGCCAACCTCTGGGAGGGGGATGCCGGGGTAGCCCGGGAGACACTCGCAGCTGTGGGATGGGAAAAAGGGAGTGAATTCCTCAGAAAGATAAATTTTCGCGAACAATGAATATAGTCTTTCCCTGTGAACTAGACCATGCACACTACCTATCACATGTGCTGTCAGTACAAAGTCAAATTTTCTGTCTTTATATTGAGTGCTTGTGGTCTTGCTGTACAGATCACACAAGCGGGGCCGGACAACGGAATTCGGCTAGCAGGAGGCCATGGTAAGCTGTAGACTTTGGGCTGCTGAAAGCTTAATTTACAGCAGCGCCCTCCTTTCACGTTCCAAGCACTGCTCCTAGTGTTGGCCATTTCCTGCTGCCGGCGATCCGGCAAGCATTAACTCTCCCCGTCACACCCACGGCGTGGCTGTACCCATGAATGGTCCCTGCATGCTGCCGGCGAACCGCTCAGCATGAACGGTTCTCCTCCCCACCCCCACCACGTGGCTGGGCTCGGGAGAGATCCCTGCATGCTGCCGGCGAACTGCTCGGCATGAACGGTTCACCTCCCCGCCCCCACCCCGTGGCTGGAAACTGCCGGATAGAGTTATTTAAAGGAACAGGCAACCAGTCCCCACACTAAAATTCCCCTAATTCAAACCAGGAAACCATGACTGATATCACTCTGATGAGGATTGCGGAGACAGAGAAAGACCGTATGCTGCGTGATTGCCAGCAAACACCGGGGCCGTATGCCACCATGCTTTGCCAGGCAATGATACCGGAGTACCAGCTACTAGCCTGGCGCAGAAAAGTTTCCTACCATGGAGGAGGCCATAAGGCCGCTCTCCCCAGGAACCTGATGCAAAGGCTGGCACATTACCTCCAGGAGAGCTTCATGGAGATGTCCCAGGAGGATTTCTCCTTTAACCCCAGACATGTTGACAGACTTTTCGAGTAGCTGCACTGGCAACGACTAAAATCTAAAGCGCCTAGGGCTAACTAATCATGAGAAACCCATTGCTAACATACCATGCCAATTCTATTCAAAATAAATGTTTAACACACTTACCTACTGATCCTTCCCCTGATTCACGGTCTGGGTTACCACCTTCGGAGGGTTGGTAGGGAATCTCCGTCAGGGTGATGAAGAGATTCTGGCTGTCGGGGAAATCAGTGTTGAAAGCGCTGTCGACTGCCTCGTCCGCCTCATCTCCTTCCTCATCTTCCCCGTCCGTGAAAACCTCCGAGGAAGCGGCCGTAGATAAGACCCCATCATCAGAGTCCACGGACACTGGTGGGGTAGTGGTGGCGGCCCCTCTTAGAATTGCATGCAGTGCCTCGTAGAAACGGCATGTTTGGGGCTGGGCTCCAGAGCGTCCATTTGACTCTTTGGTCTTCTGGTATGCTTGTCGCAGCTCCTTGATTTTCACGCGGCACTGCGTTGCATCCCGGCTGTATCCTCTCTCCGTCATGGCTTTTGAGATCTTCTCATAGATCTTCGCATTCCGTTTTTTCGATCGCAGCTCCGAAAGCACGGACTCATCACCCCACACAGCGATCAGATCCAAGACTTCCCGATCAGTCCATGCTGGGGGCCTCTTTCTATTCTGCGATTGCATGGTCACCTCCGCTGGAGAGCTCTGCATCGTTGCCAGTGCTGCTGAGCTCGCCACGATGTCCAAACAGGAAATGAGATTCAAAATGCCCAGACAGGAAAAGGAATTCAAATTTTCCTGGGGCTTTTCCTGTCTGGCTGTTCAGAGCATCCGAGCTCGGACTGCTGTCCAGAGCGTTCACGGAGTGGTGCACTCTGGGATAGCTCCTGGAGCTACTGGTGTCGAATTCAGTCCACACTAACCCTAATTCGACATGGCCATGTCCCATTTAGCGCTACTCCCCTCATTGGGGAGGAGTACAGAAATAGATTTAAAGAGCACTTTATGTCAAAATAAATAACAGCGTTGTGTGGATGGGTGCACGGTTAATTCAAGTTAACGCTGCTAAATTCGACATAAACTCCTATTGTAGACCAGGCCTTACATACGACACTCCTGTTAATCGACCCCAGGATTATATTAGCCTTTTTCACCACTGCATCACATTGTTGACTGGTATTCAATTTGTGATCCACTATAACTCCCAGATCTTTTTCAGCAGTACTATACCTAGCCAGTTATTCCCCATTTTCCAGCTGTTCATTTGATTTTTCCTTCCTAATTGTAGTACTTTATATTTATCTTTATTGAATTTCATTTTGTTGATTTCAGACCAATTCTCTAATTTGTCAAGGTCATTTTGAATTCTAATCCTCACCTCAAATGTACTTGAAACCTCTCCCAGTTTGGAGTCATTAATGAAAATATTAACTAGTACTGGAACCAGGAAAGACCCCTGTGAAACTCCACTTAATGCGTGCTCCCAGTTTGATAGCAAACCACTAATAATTGTGCACCCATCTTACAGTAATTTTATCTAAACCTCATTTCCCTAATTTGCTTACAAGAATGTAATGTGGAAATGTGTCAAAAGCCTTACTAAAACCAGGATATATCACATCTATTGCTTCCCCCATCCACTAGGCCAGTAACCCTGTCAAAGAAGGAAATTAGGTTTGGCATGATTTGTTCTCGACAAATCCATGCTAGCTGTACCTTATAGCCCTATTACCCTCTCAGTGCTTACAAACTGATTGTTTAACAATTTCTCCCAGTATCTTTACAGGAATCCAAGTTAGACTGACAGGTCTACAATTCTCTGGTTCCTCTCTGCTCCCGTTTTTAAAAATAGGTACAGTAACTCCTCACTTAACGTTGTAGTTATGTTCCCAAAAAATGCGACTTTAAGCAAAACGATGTTAAACGAATCCAATTTCCATATCTATCTATCTATCTATCTATCTATCAGAGGGTGGGATATTTCCAGGGAATGCCTTACTGCTAAATGAACTAGCAGTTGGCTGAGCCCTCAAGGGTTAACTCTCACACTTTACAAGCTAGCAGGAAAGGAGGGAGGGCAGACAGAGACAGATGTGTTTCAGAGATAGAGATACGCATTTCTCCTTTAAGTATCAAGAGTGGGGTCAGAAGTACACTGCCTTGTTAATTAGATCAGCAAGCCCGGCAGCTGCAGCTTCTGCCTAGGGCAGCAGCTCCCTCCCTCGTGTGTCCCCCCCTGCTGTATGGAAGATGGGGTAAGCAAGGTGCAGGAGCAGGGGGACATTAGCCCTCCTCTTCTTCCCCTCCCCCCCCACAGCAAGCAGGCACCCTGACATTAGCCCCCCTCTTTTTCCACTCCCCCCCCCACAGCATGCAGGCAGGAGTCTCAGGAAACAGCACATGGCAGTGAGGGAAGGGACAGCTGAACTGCCAGCAATTGATAGCCTGCAAATGACATTAGAAGGGAGCATTTCACAACTTTAAATGAGCATGTTCCCTAATTGATCAGCAACGTAACAACGAAACAACGTTAACCAGGACGACTTTAAGTGAGGAGCTACTGTACTATGTTTGCCCATCTCCAATTCTCGGGGACCTCACTTATCCTTCATGATTTCTTGATAACTGCTAACGATTCTGAGATTGCTTCAGCTAGTTTCTTAAGTATTCTAGGATGAATTTCATCGAGCCTTGAATTCACCTAACTTATCTAAATATTCTTTAAGCTATTATTTCCCTATTTTGGCTTGCATTTCTTCCCCCTTGTTGTTAATGTTAATTGTTTTGATTATCTGGTCACCATTAAACTTTTTAGTGAACACCTGAAGCAAAACAGGCTTCACCTCAGCCTTCTTGATGCCATCAGTTATTAGCTCTCCATCCCCACTAGATACACGTCCTACACTTTACTTTGTCTTTCTCCTGCTCCTAATGTATTTAATGAACCTCTTCTAATTGCCTTTTATGTCCCTTGCTAGGTGTAACTCATTTTGTGCCTGAACTTTTCTGATTTTGTCCCTACATACTTGTGTTATTCTTTTGTACACTTCCTTAGGAATTCACCTGTTTCCACTTTTTGTAGGATTCCTTTTTAGGTTCCAGGGCATTAAAGAACTCCTGATGGAGCCATGTTTGCCTCTTACTATTTTTCTTATCTTTCCTTTGCATTAGGATAGTTGGCAGTTGTGCCTTAAATACTGTCTCCTTGAGAAAGTGCTAGCTCTCCTGAACTCCTTTATCCTTTCTTCTCATGAGACCTTACCTACTAGTTCTCTGCATTTGTTAAAGTCTGTTTTTTTTTAAATCCACTATCCTTATTCTGCTGTTCTCACTCCTTCCTGTCCTTAAAATCATAAACTTTATCATTTCATGATCAAGTTCACCCAAATTGCCTTCAACCTTCATATTCACAACCATTTCCTTTTTGTTAGTCAGAATCAAGTCTAAAATGGCTGTCCCCGTAATTACTTGCTTCACTTCCTAAAACAAAAAGTTATCCCCAATGTATTCCAAGATGCCCACTCTCTTTGAACCAGGAGGAATGAGCTAGAGTCATATCAAAAGCTCATTTCAGAAAAGTATTGTAATACCTATGCATAAGAGGACAAAACTATGTTTGGAGTATCAAGGGTCAGAAGGGTTTTCAGTCCATCTCTAGACAATCGATAGGGGTACCGAGTCTTATTGGTATCTGGCACATACTGGCACTTTCATGATTCATTTGCTCATATTTTCATATTAAAAGTTAAAGTTGAGGGATTTAAACTTTTTTCTTAAATACATAAATGTAAGTTATTATTGTTATCAATTTGGCCCTCTCATCCAAACATCTTTTCCCTTCTAATGCAATAACTTCTCTACAGGGAATTTTTTTTTAACCTAAATGACACTGTTTAACTTCAAGTCCTTTTTTTAATCACAGAAGGAGCAAAGAAATTAACAGTCTTCAGACAAGAAAGAAGGATTTTTGCAAGTTCAGTGGCACATGCAGATGTGAAAGGAGTTTCTAATTTCATGAAAGAGATTCAAGTTTCAAAAATACAAATGCAAAAAGGGTCTTTGGCCAAATCAGTGCTACAGGTCTCAGTGCATCCTTTTTAAAAAGCAGTAAGGGAGCACTACTTACTTTCTTACTTAAGAATAACATCCATGTATCATATATGGTTAGGGTTAAAATGGGTCTGCTAACAATAATTGATGATTCATAGATTATAAACCAGAAGGGACCATTGTGATAATCTAATTCGAATTCCTGTATAACACCGATCATCAGATTTTCCTGAATTAATTCGCATTTGAACTAAAGCATATTTTTTAGAAAAATATCTAATTTTAATTTAGAAATTTTCATTTATGGAGAATCCACCACAAAAATTGTCCCAATAGTGAATTATCCTCACTGTTAAAAGTTTGTGCCTTATTTCCAGTCTGAATTTGTCTAGCTTCAACTTCCAGCTGTTGGATCTTGGTGTACCTTTGCCTACTAGACTGAACAGCCCTTTATTATCAAATTTATGTTTCCGAAGAAGGTACTTATAGACTGATAAAGTCTCTCCTTAACCTTCTCTTTGTGGAACTAAACACACTGAGCTCCTTGAATCTGTTCCTATAAGGCAGGTTTTCCATTCCTTGAATCATTCTTGTAGCCCTTCTCTGAACTCCAATTTTTCAATATCCTACTTGAATTGTGAACACCGATGTGGACACAGCATTCCAATAGTGGTTGCACCAGTGCCAAATACAAAGTTAATATAACATTCCTACTCCTACTGAATATTCCCGTTTTTACACCCAAGGCTAGCTTTAGCCCGTTTGGCTACAACATTACACTATCCTTTTCAGATTCACTGCTTCCCACGATAGAGTCTCACAACCTGAGAGTATGGCCTATATTCTTTATTCCTAGAAGTTAAAACACACATTTTTTGCCAGCATTCAGCTTACCACACAATTCAGCTCACTCTGTATCAGTGACCTATAATCATTATTTCCCACTCCCCCATTTTTGTATCATCTGCAAAGTTTATTAGTAATAATTTTATGTTTTCTTCCAGATCATTGCTAAAACGTTAAAATAGCATAGGGCCAAGAACTGATTCTTTAAGGACGCCACTAAAAAACACACCCCATCAATGATGACTCCCCAATTACAATTACGTTTTGAGACCTATCAATTAATTTGTAATCCATTTAATGTGTACCATGTTGATTTTGTGTCCTTCTAATTTCTCAAGAAAAATGTTGTGTGGTATCAAGTCTAATGTCTTGGCAGAAGTATGTTATATCAATGCTATACATACATACATAGCTTACTGCAATGGCGTTCCTAACTGCGAAAGCTGGACTTTCCTCTTGCAAACTCAATCTAAAGAGAAATAAGGGCCATTTCACTCACCCCATTTTCAGCTTCTGGATCACCCTTCTAATAGTCAAATAATTTACACCAAAACCAGGGGAAAAGTATTGAGAAGAATCTATTTCATTTTGTTTAAGTTAAACTTTTAGGCCACTAACAAATGCTCAGATAAGTCATTCTCTGGGTAGAAAGGATGAAACTAAAACTATGAAAACAATTACCTTTAAAGAGAGACTTCTAGAGTCATGCATTAACCATATGAAACCTATTTACAGAACTCCCTGTAATCCAGGACACAAGAAACCACAAAGGTCTGCAATGAATTTCCAGCCACAAAGGAACTGTGCAATGCAAAGAAAAGCTTTGCTGTGATTTTCTGTTACACACACAAAGTTTAAATATTCAGTCCTTGGTTTGTGCTTGCTGTTGCATTCTGCTATCATTATAAGGGAATCTATGATTTGCAGCCACTACAAAGTAGAGCTGGTAGGAAAAATTTTGATGAAACAGTTTCGTCTGAATTTGCTGATTTGGCATCATGAAAACCTTTCCTGGAGATAGCCTGATTTTGCCAGTGTTCCAATGGAACACAGACAGACGAAACACTGCCTGGTTTCTGGCCAGCTCACCCCCTCAGCAGCCTGCCTGGTCTGCAGCAGTCCACATGGCCTGGGACTCCAGGGCTTTCAGGGGCAGCTCACCATGTGGACTGCTCTGGAGCTATGGCTCTATTTCCTTTTGCCAACAATTTCAAAATTGTGGAGGTTTGTTCCTAATCAGAACAAAACCAGATTCTGAAATATCAAAATCCTTTGCAAAATGGAATTATTTTTTTCCCCCACCAAGCTCCACTACACAGAACACTGAATTTAATTACAAATACCATCTTTTTATAACGCACACACACACAATCCAAGGATCTTAGGGATAACTCGGTAATGATAAACAGTGCTGCATACAGCAGCTTTAAGACTTTTCACTGTAAATCTTTCTTCAGCTATTTCAGTGTTGTAGAAAGATATCTGCTGTATAAAGAGTCTGTTTTCTCTCAGTTAACTACGATTGTGCCTCCTGAACAACCACATACACATCTGGAATGTAGGAAGATTGACACAAAGCATTTGGATATTTATCCTATGTAGCTATGTATGCACAGTGGAAGCCATCATGAAATTCCCTAAATGAAAAACAAATTTAGATCACAAATGGGTTATTTTTTAGAAAGAGGAAAAACAGGATTTAGAATAAAAAATATCTTGCAAGTTTAAATGTACGGATGTGATCAGTGGCTCTGTAGTACACACTAGTAAAATATCCGAGGAACATGTCTGAGAATAGAATCGTTATCTTCAGTTTCCAAGGTGAATGCCAGCACCTTTGACTAAAGGAGTAACAACTAACTTGGGTTAGCAGAAGCCTTGATTGAAACCATTATGTTTCACTCACTCACTGTGGCTGATCATGTCTACAAGGACTTCATTATATACGAGTGTAGCAGATAAAAGGAATACAAATCTCTAGGATAGTCAGGTCAGAATACATGCACAGTAGTGACACATTTTCCTCTATGAAGGCAGAAATTTCCAGACATGATAGATGTGTTAAGTTCTCTTTTCAGGAGAAAAAAGTGCTGTTACAGCTCTAGCTAACCTTTGTAGCAATTCTAAATTCACAGTACAAGTGTGGAATTTTGTCTGGGAAAAAGTTGATCTCTTGCTTCTTGCCTTGAAGTTACTAGGTGCTTTAAGTATCATGACAAAATTTCTAAGAGGACAGAATGGATGAAACAACACAGAAGGAACTAAAGAAAACCAAATCAGAACAAAATATGGCAAAATTTGTTTTGTTTTTTAAATCCAAACAAGTTTATAATACAGAACTATGTTGCTTCAGTGTAATTAAGTGCTTTAATAATGTGAAAAATCTTTCTTTATGAGATACAACAGAATACAGGAGAAAACTGCTTCTGAATGGCTATTCCAAAAAGTCTAATCAAAGACATTTGTCAGCCTAATCAAATGCAGATGCATAGACTTAGGGGCTGGAGAACATCTCTTGTAAAGAAAAAGATTGGCAATAAAATTAGGGTGGATTCAAGTACCTTAAAACCTAATTCAGCTCCTCATCATACAAAATCCTAAATATACCTGAGTGCTCTTAAAGTCCAGACACAGAATAATGTTCAACACATGTCTGTCTCTGATGTACTTTTAACTTAAACCCAAGTTTTTAATAAACCAAGCCAGACCACTGCTCTCTATTACAACAGCAATGAGTACACAGTATTGAGAAGAGAAAAAACATTCAGAACCTGAAGAGGATCCAGCTGTATTCCACCTACACAGAAACAACTCACTTTCAGAGCTGACTGCTAGTGGTACCTTGAGAATACTAGTTTTGTGTAATTACTCAGTATGTTTTAAAGGACTCAAAAGGCACCGTGTTTAACTCTTTATGAAGAAAAGCAGTCCTTTAACCTTTCCTTTTAAAAGGAAAAAAAAACACATTTTTTTTCCTGACTAAACCATATCGTAAGCAGCATTTAATTTTGAATTATTTGCAAAATGTCACGCACAGCAATTTGGTGCACTAAATTTAGCCAAAATTCTCATTGGGTAATTTAATCACATTTCTCCTTTTGTTTCCTTGAAAAAAAATGTTAAAACCAAAAGATTCTAAATGTAATGTACGCCCCATCAGTTGAAGGTATTTTGCAGCTGTTTTATATATATATATAATTTAAATGACATTGTCCCAAAGTGAAGGTTTTATTTAGAGCAATTTTTCAAAACTTATGAGAAACATATTTTTGAATGTTAAAATAAAATAAAAGCTGTTTTTATAATTAGATCCAAACAGCCTTGCAGAGGCTTAGATATTGTGGCATTGTGCTAAAGCATAAGGAATAGGAAGTGAAATTGACTCATCTATTCTCAATGTCCAGATGAGTGAAATGGAAAAAATGAAACACACATCATAGACGGTAAACAGCGGACAGGATTTTTAAAGTTCTTTCAGTGTTAATCTAAGGTATGTTTAGAAACCAAAATAGGTTTTAAAAATAAATCTGTGTATTTTTTTTAAACATCCGTGCTACTTTTAAGAGATATGACGATAACAAATTAACATTCTCCATCTAATTTCTGAAATTTGCTTACTATAACAGGATCATTACGGTTGGGTTAACATAATCTATGACTGAGCATATGGCCAGGAATTTATGAGTTCTTAAATTTGGTGTGCTCTTAAGTTACTGCCTGAACGTTTGACAACTCCCTTGACCTCTACTGGCCCTGCCTAACTTATTTATCAAATGGTGATAACAATGATTATTTACTGGCTGGGATCTTGTAACGATTAATTAATGCTTATAAAGTGCTATACAGTTGTAGTTTATTATTATTATTATAACAAGACCAAGATGGATGGGGTAAATCTTAGATCTGATCGAGAAAAATGCTGTATACAATTGACTTGAGAATTATTTATTTTCTAGCCTGCTTTCAAATATCTACTAAGAGATCCATCTGCCCGATCCATAATACCCAAGTTCCCTAAACAAACACTTGGAGAAGCAAATGAAACAACGTAAAACAGCAGAGCTAAAGAGATTACCAATTTCTCTCTTATTTCCTGCAGATCATTTATCTGCTGCAAAGTGCAGGCTTCATTATTAAAGACGGACAGAATACAAGTACATTCAGTAGAGGCCAGTTGTTCTGGAAATAACTATCATTTGGTAAATGGCATAATAAACACTTTAGGATCCTTGATGCAATGGGTAATGAGCCAGTGCAGTCATAAGAGTACAATGTCAATGTTAAGATTATACTATGTCTCACATTTTATATCTTTACATATATATATATAGATAGATAGATATCCATAGTTATATAATATTTCTGCTATTACGTTTATGTTTCTCTTTATAGCAATTTTTTACTCTTTCCATGTATTCAACAAGTCACTTTTAAAAATAACATCAACTAACATTTAAATTTTATTTTCCCCTAGTCCTCTTTCATTTTACCTCGTCTACCTATATAAATCACATACCTTTGTTCATCAGTACAACTGACTACTATATTCTGAAGCATCAGAGATCCCAAAATTAAATGCAATTTCACAGCAAGTCACCAGAATGTATCTAGCTCATGCAGTGGAAGGCAATTTAAATCCCCAGTCTATTCTCCATGCCACCATGGAGAATAATGACAACCCATAACATATCCCATTCATACTACAGCTCAGGGGGTAATGAATTACATAGACAATTCAGCTACTCACTATTAAAAGATTACCCGAGTAAAAATGAAGGTTTTTGGAGGTAAATGATCATGTGTTGACATAATGTGAGCAATAAAGTTCACAGTATTATTGATATCCTGCTACATTATATGGGCTAGTTTGTGGCTAAATTCTCAGATTAAATTACGTTTAAAGTTAGTTGGAATCACAATCCTGTTATATTGTCTACTCCAAAAGCCACAAACATCCAATTTTTACATGACTCTCCAGACTTTCTTGCTCTTTTCTTTCTGAAAGCATTAGGCATTTATATCAGTATCCTAAATGACAAAGATACCTATGATTTTAAGCATAATTTCCCCGAAAAGCAATCTTCTGTTAAACCAGCAACAAACTTCCCCCTCATCAAATGGACTAGGTTATGTTAAGAGAAACTTACACCATGTTCTTTTAAGAATGAATCGGACTGGGCCTGTTCCTTATGTGTTGTATGTAAATGCACATTTCCACAAAAAAATACTCAATCACCAGGCTTGGAGCACATCATCATCTAATATAAACAGACTTGTTAATGTGGACCATCTGCAACCTCAGCTCCATCTAAGTGTCTACCTAAGGTCAGTTAAAGAATACTTAAAAGTTGGATTCATATCCTTTCCCCTTCCCCACATATATTTCTTCTGTTCAGTGACAGGGATGGTAAGAAGGCCTGTAGGAAGAAATTAGACTGTCCAAAAACATCAATAGTCATAGCAATTCTTCTGTAAATGATTTTTCAAAGTCTGTTTCACTTTGTGTCTAACTGAACAATAACAAGCATAATGCTCACTTTCATTTTAGAAACAAGCTGAGGAGAAGAACTGGACACAAATCCATGAGTGATTAACACAAAGGAAAATCCCATATTGGGGATTCTGGGAGGTATAGTATAAAGAGAATACTTTCCTGGACTGAGAAAAAAGCATGCCAGAAAGTTACAATTATGAAAAAAATGAGTGTTAAGTAATGAAGGGCAATCACATTTTTTATGACTATTCTGTCCTTAATTTACCTAGAATTTTGTCTTCACTTATATTTATTTCACTTATTCATATGTATTATATTGGTGTTTCTTGTAGACTTTTGTATTGACTAGCCATGGTTATGTTAAGAGGACTTTGCCACTCCTGCCCCTCCACCCCACAATGTATTATCTTGCAGTCCCTTATGTAAAGTGGAAAAGGCAGTGAAGCTGACTTACACCTTTTCTCTAGTTAATGTTTAGATATTTTCCGAAGGCTAACATGGGCACTTTACATTGGCTAATACAACCAATTCTAACTTGTTTTCCCTTCATACAGTGAGGGATCAGTTGTGCAAGTCCAATCTTGGGACTTGTGTCCATACCTGAATGGGAAGGAAGCAGCAGAAAGCAAGCAGGTGCAAGGAGCTTTAATTCCCTTACATATGTGTGCAGGAACCAAGCCCAATGGTGTTTGATGCCTTAGAGAAGGGGAATGGCAGAGCTGTGTGTCCCCCACAGCAAAGCTCGCCCTATGCAGGGGGCTTGCTCACTGGACCTTCTCCAAGTGACAGAAAGATGAGACGCGTTACTGGGAAGCCCCCAAATCATCTTTTTTTTTTCCCTTTTCGGGAGGAAGAAAAAAAAAAGATCAAGATTACTCTCTTCCTGACTCAATCTTTTAATAAAGTGAGAGGATGCAAAGAAGAAAAATAGATGCATCTGAGTTTCAAGCTTAATAGTCTTTCTCCATACTCTGAGAACAGCTATTATTCACCATCCTTCACTTTTCCCCTGTATACTTTCCCCGCTCTCCCCACATCTTGCACACATTTTATTATTTTAACTCTTGAGTTCAACATTAAAAGAGCTATTTTCTAACATATTAATAACCCTCTAGTTTCCCAGCTAGTACATTTTACTCTGAAAAGTAACACAAGAGTAGAGCTGGGTGGGAATTTTCAGATGAAATGTTTCATGGGAAATGTCAAGTTGTCAAAACAGAAACTGTTTGAGGGAAAAGTTTGGTTTCTAAGATGCTCCCAATTAGCTTTTTAATTTCTGCCTTCAGAATTACTGAAATGCCCTGTTTGGACATTTTCAAAACAAAAAGTTTCATTTTCAATTCAAAATGCCTTTTCGTTGTGAAATTTTAGTTAACTTACCCTAAAAAAAGGTACAAAATGTTAAAAGGTCAAAATGGAAACAAAACATTCTGAATTATCAAAAACAAAATATTTCAATTTACCCAATCTGGGAAACCGCCCCTCTCCCCCCCCCCCCACTCCGCCCGCCCCTGAATACTGGCTTGTGAAAATTTTTGAAAATGACTTTTTGTCCCATTTCAAGCTGGGAAAATCTTTGAAATCTCAAACTCTTGTGGGGAGGGAAAACTGTTTCTTGCCCAGCTCTACAAAAGAGAAACATTGCCTTCTTACATAACAGACTGCTTTCTCCAAATTCAGTTATATTAGTTTACTTTAGAAATAAAACAAGTTTTGACTATTTTTTATTCGTTAACCTAGCAGACCCAACACAGCTAAAAGAGGGAGAACAGGATTTTATTCCCATTGGTGAATTATCAACAGATTTGTAAACTCCATGCCAATTAACATGCTAAATTCTGCTCTGAATTATACCTGTGAAATGCCACTCGAGAGAATGGGATTGCACAGATTTAACAAAGTGAATAACCACCTGGTCTCAGAAACCTTTGTATTTGGGTGATAATGACTGAGCAGGAAGAAATGTCTTGACTTTCACGTCCCAGGCAGAGTTCGCAGGGCTAGCAGTTAAAACTTACTTGTGAACTGAGAAAATCTGATATGGAGTTAATGAGAGAAAAACAGAACTTGACTGTGCTACTTTTAGAGTCACTATTCAGGGAAGAAGTGCATTTAGAGAGTCCTCTAGCTAAACTCTTTCTAGGAAGTTTGAGAAAAGCTTCACTCTGAAGTCTCGGCGGGGCCGGCTCCAGGCCGCAAAGCGCGTGCCTGGGGCGGCGCCCTGTACTTTTTGCTTCGGTAATTCGGCTGGGGTTTGTTTGGGTTTTTTTGCTTTGGCACTTCGGCCGGTGGCCATTTTTATTTATTTATTTTTTTGCTTCGGTACCAGCCATATTTTTTTTTTTTTTTTTGCTTGGGGCGGCCGAAAAGCTGGAGCCGGCCCTGAGTCTTGGTAGAACTCCGAGTAAATTCCACTGTAACCCAAAAGAAAATGCATTCGTCCTAAACAACAGTTTTATATTGTTCAGTTGAATCACACAGGCATAACCCACGGCAACTCCACAGTTGATCCAATACCCATTGAAGTGAACTGAGACAGGCATTGACTTCAATGAGCTTTAATCTGGCCCTGGATGATTTTGACACTGTTTAAGGCAATGTCTTCTTGGTTTTATGGTTTCACACCAATACATATTAGCTTGACAAGTTTGCTAATTTCTTCTCTAATAAGGTCAGAATGCTTCAGAATGTCCTCTGCTAGATTAGGGGTATTATTTAGCATCCAGATTCCCGATGGCTTCCTTTAGCACCTTTTGCTTCATTCTGACCATTTTATTAAGCTTCAGTTGACACTGCTGTTTTGAGCTCTATAGTCAAGCTGAGTATGAGTACTTGTTCAGCTTATCCCTATTCTTTCTATTTTTTCCCTGAAGCAATTAACTTATTTTATTGTCAGTCCCATCACTGGTGATATTAATTTGTTCCTTGTTTCTGGGATTTTTCCATCAGCATCTAACTGTGTATTGCTAGCCTCGGTTCTAAAGGAGGCTAATATAAAACTGCATGTTGTCAGTAATTTTTGCCCAACTTCTTTGTTCTGTATCTCAAAATTGCAAAAGCATATTGACCTGAATCAAATTTTGATGTTTCCTCAAAAGACCAACATGATTATTTAACAACTGGATTTTAAGACTGAATAGATACTGAACTGACACTGTCTTATTAAAGATCTCAGTTATGTGGATTGTCATCTGTGTTGATTCTATGTAACTTGTCTGCACCATTCAATACAATTGATCATAAGAGGTTTACACAGTATCA
Source organism: Macrochelys suwanniensis (assembly GCA_033296515.1). Classification (NCBI taxonomy): domain Eukaryota; kingdom Metazoa; phylum Chordata; order Testudines; family Chelydridae; genus Macrochelys; species Macrochelys suwanniensis. Next base: position 60,908,277 of record CM065784.1, on the reverse strand, counting down.
TCTAAATTTGGTATCCAGTGGTTTTGAACTCTTATGGTTTGAGCCCTTCCTCACATAATGTCTTTTTCTGTGTAGTTTGTGGTAAATTTATTATTTTTCTTATCTTGCATTTTTAAATTTCCTGTGGATATTCAGTGGGATTCTTTTCTAGGCCCACTGCTTTATTTTTAATAGCAATAGTCACTTGGTGCAGTTAATTAAATCTCATTGCTTCAATTATCTGTATGCAGATGATGTGTCAATTGACATTTCTTTCTAGGTGTTGGGTGTTTGTTTCCTCCTGGGGGTCTTTTTCTGAAGGCTTCTACCTTAGAATGTTTCTCTCTTTGGCTGATCTTTGCAACTGAGTGCATGAGCTTCTTATTTGAGCAAGAATATGAGGTAACTGAAGCTATACAATAAGTTTTCCAGTTTTCTACTTTTGGTCTTTTTGCTTTGAGAAAAACACTTCCTTCTGTTTAACTGGTTTGTAGACTGCGACATTTGGGAGTATTTTTTATATTCTGACTTTTTAAACTCAAATTTCAAGTAAATAATTGGAAACTTCAGATTGCATTTGCTAAATATTTCCAAAATTGGAGACTGACTGATAGATTCTGTGACTAAGCTCTTGAGTGTATCTCTGCTTTACCACAAGCATGATCTTCTTGCTAGTCTTCACAAACATTCTCCTTTTGGCTTATAAATTGGTATAGCATTGCACAGGCCATTTCATTTTCATTGTTCCCTTTTTCTTGTAAACTACTCATTTCAGGCACTGGTCACTTCTAGATTTTAAAGATTAAGGTTTAGAATTCTTTCTGATATTTAAGGCACAGATCTCTGCTACACCTTTATACTTGCAAGGCTTGTTTTGTGTTTTGTGTCTATATTCTGCCTCCCCTGCTTCATTAAGCTTAAACCATTGAACTGTTTAAGTTATTTTCCCATTTAGTTTTATGGAAACTTATGAATGAAACTGGTCTCAGCTCAACCAGAGATGATGTAATGTTTGCCCCTTCTAGGCATGGACACACCTTTATAGAAGTGAGTGATCTAGTCTAAATCTGATCTGCAAAGAGAAGGTAGAAAACTCTTCACAACGAATTTTTTTGACTGTTTCCAAATGATGACAGCCCAAATTCACCAAGCTGCCCACCACCTGGAACAGCTGCACTGTATTTTAATTCCTGTATGCTTGGATACGACTGTGATAAGCGGTCTGCAGATGTCACAAAGAGCCTCACAGTCAGAGGACCATCATGAGTGATCTAATCTCTTCCCAATAAATTCTGACAGGTCATGTGGTCACCAAGGTGACTGATGAGATGACAATTTACAATAAATAAATATCTGAGAAGGACAATTAAGAGTCACTGCATTAACAGCTACAATATCCCCCAAGGCCACTAATACAAAGATCCATTAGCCATACAGTGTCTTCCCTTAGAGATGTCTTCCACAGATTTGAGTCCATCAGTCTCTGTGGGCAGACCAATGAAACACTGCATTAGGAGTCTTCTCCACAAGATTCTTGGTTTCTTTATTTCTTAATTTTCCGTCTCTGTAATAGGCATCCTTCCCACACCAAAAACACAAAAAACATTGACATCCCACGACTCAAATGTGTTATCCCTGGTTACAAACACTGATATGAAGGACAGCCGAGGGTTAGGGCACTACCTAGGTCTTGGGAGATCTTGGTTCAATTCCCTGCTCTGCCAAAGACTGTGTGGGATCTTGGGCAAGTCGCTAAGCTTCCCTGTGCCTCAGTTACATATCTGTAAAATTGAGCTAATAACATTTCCCTGTCTCACAATGGTGTGGTGAGGATAGACACATGAATGGTTGTGAGGCATTTTGAGATCAATTGATGCAAAACATTATATAAGACTTAAGAGACAGAATAATAATTTCTAATTTTTCAGAAAAAGATGTGTAGTGTTCTTCTGAAAACTAAATTAATGACATTTCAGGTGACTCATATTGATCCACAAGGTCTGTGTGTGAATATAGGTAGGAATTTAAAACGATGTTATGGACCTTCACTATATATTATACATTATATAATACACACATCTCAGAAGAGATGGTTAAATGCTCTAAGTTTAGCTTTGCTGTAGACTTTTACTATGTATGTACATACAGTGTTTTAATAAAAATCTAGACCAAAACAAGATAATGTACTGATAGTACAGTTGTATTTATTGAATGTTCCCTTGCTTAGTGTTGGACTGAGATATCTGTAAGTTAATAAACTGCAGAGGTAAGTCCTGAACTATTTAACTATCCAAACCTCAGCCCACTGAGATTTTATTTTTTACTTTTGGTAGTTTAAAAAAAATGAATCTTCCTCCAGTGAAAGATTAACTTGTCTGTGTACCCAACCGAAAATGGAGCAAGTGTGTGGACAGCAGTTTATAGTATGACATAAGTTTTCCACATTAGGCCCTGGTCTGTAGTGATTTTTTTCACTATGACAGGATCATCCACTTACAATTTTTTTAAACTCTGCACTAAACCCAGAAAAGATTAAAACCCATTCACTGCAGTTTGAATAGAAGTACTCCACAAGTACTCCTGTTCTTTTTACGGATACAGAATAACATGGCTGCTACTCTGAAACCTGCCGTTTGAATACTTTCACAAGATAAGAGGAAGCCAATATTTCAACTAAAATAAATGTTAAGGATTATACAAACACACACACACACACATATATATCCATTGGAATATTTTTAGTGTTTTTCAGACTGTCTAAAATGTGATTCACTTCTAACTGGGATGATAGATCACATATTATATCACAGCACAGCTTCCTCTCTCCCCCTGCCAAAAATCCAGAAAGGTCTTTCTAGAACACTGAAGTACGGGACTTTAGTAGGGACTAAAGCCAGTTATCCATTCAAAACTAGGAAGCAGAATGCCAAATCGGTTTTCACTACTCACTGGGTACAACATACGTCACACGCAAATCAACAAATTAGGCAGTTACACACAGAACCAGTCTGCAAGAATTACAAACATCATAACGGGGAGATTTCACAAAAGACCATAGGTGTTCATATTAAGGATGCCACAGATACAATTTTATTTATGGTTTGAAGGATTTTAAATTGTTATTTTAAATTTAAATGAATTCAGCAAATATTTACTATACATGATGAAAGTGGCTAACACTAGTGGCTACAGGCAGACACAGAGTACCATACTTGAAAATTTCTCCACGTAACTTTTCAAAGCATTTCAGTCTGGATCTACCATTGCAGTCCCGACCCTTTCTTAAGCAGGCTCAAGTGTTCCAGGTGAAGGGTGGCTTTATGAAGAGACAAATATCCACTAGGAGGTATGAAAAGACTAAAAAGGTAAACAGTAAGAAAAAATTATGTCCAGAGGAGAAAGGCTAGTGAACTAATCTATTGCTCTTAACTTTTTATGGGAAAGAAATAATTACTAATTTATTTTAGAGTAATTTAGGTCAAGCAGGTTATTTCCCGCCTCAAGGAAATATCACATTTCCTGGTTCTAGTAAAAATGATCTCCTTTTATGGAGCATGAATTATTGCTTTACAGAAATACAATGGGAAGTACCCTACTGCAAAATCTCCACCTTTTGTCACAAAGCTCTCACATTTAGATTGTTATTTTATAGTGTTAGGGTACGTCTACACTACAAAATTAGGTCGATTTTACAGAAATCGATTTTATACAGTCGATTGTGTATGTCCCACTAAGTGCATTAAGTCGGCGGAGTGCATCATCAATACCATAGCTACCATCGACTCACGGAGCGGTGAACTGTAGGTAGCTATCCCACAGTCCCCGCAGTCCCGCTGCCCATTGGAATTCTGGGTTAAGCTCCCAATGCCTGTTGGGGCAAAAACATTGTCGCAGGTGGTTTTGGGTACATATCATCAGTCTCCCCTCCCTCCCTCCCTCCCTCCATGAAAGCAACAGCAGACAATCATTTTGCATCTTTTTTCCTTGGTTACCCGTGCAGACACCATAGCACGGCAAGCATGGAGCCCGCTCAGCTCACCGCTGCTGTTGCGAGCATTGTAAACACCTTGCGCATTATCCTGCAGTATGTGCAGAACCTGGCTAGGAGCTGCCAGCACGAGGACGATTGTGAGGAGGACATGGACACAGACATTCCTGAAAGCACGGGATGTGGCGATTGGGACATCATGGCGGCAGTAGGGCAGGTTGATACAGTGGAATGCCGATTCTGGGCCTGGCAAACAAGCACAGACCGCATAGTGTTGCAGGCATGTGATGATTCCCAGTGGTTGCGAAACTTTCGCATGCGTAAGGCCACTTTCCTGGAACTTTGTGAGTTGCTTTCCCCCACCCTGAAGCGCAGGAATACCAAGGTGAGAGCTGCCCTGACAGTTGAGAAGCGAGTGGCTTGCAACTTGTGGAAGCTTGCAACGCCTGACTGCTACCGGCAGTAGCTGTACTGGCCGCGAATGCATCACGATTCTTCAGGGCAAATCAAACATTAAACACAATTGCTTTTAAACCCTGTAATGTAGTTACAAAGGTGCACTCACCAGAGGTGCCTTCTCTGGCTTCAGGGTCCGGGAACCCACCTTGCGAGGGTATTGGCTCCAGGCTGATGAAAATGTCCTGGCTGTCAGGGAGAATGGATTCTCTGCTTGCCTGCTGTGCAGTCTCCTCCTCGTCCTCATCCACAAAATCCTCCTCCCTGTTGCGTGAGACTCCCCCCTTGCAGGTGTCCACGGACAGTGGTGGGGTAGTGGTAGGGTCCCCCCGTATAATGCCATGCAGCTGATCATAGAAGTGGCATGTATGGGGCTCTGACCTGGAGTGACCGTTTGCCTCCTTTGTCTTTTGGTAGGCTTGCCTGAGATCCTTAACTTTCACGTGGCACTGCTGTGCATCCCTGTTGTAGCCTCTCTCCACCATGCCCCGTGCGATTTTGGCATATATATTAGCATTTCTTCTTTTTGATTGGAGTTCGGCTTGCACAGATTCTTCTCCCCATACAGCAATCAAGTCCAGTGTCTCCCGTTCGGTCCATGCTGGAGCTCGTTTGCGATTCTGGGACTGCATGGTCACCTGTGCTGCTGAGCTCGCCACGCTGACCAAACAGGAAATGAAATTCAAAATTTCCCAGGGCTTTTCCTGTGTACCTGGCTAGTGCATCGGAGCTGAAAGTGCTGTCCAGAGCGCTCACATTGGCGCACTCTGGGATAGCTCCCAGAGGCCAATACCGTCAAATTGCGTCTGCACTACCCCGAATTTGACCAAGCAAGGTCAATTTTAGCGCTACTCTCCTCCCCGGGGAGGAGTACAGCAGTCGATTTTAAGAGCCCTTTAGGTCAACGGAACGGTGTTTGTTGCTTATAAAATCGACCTAACGCAGCTAAATTCAACCTAACCTCGTAGTGTAGACCAGGGCTCAGTCACATTAAAAAACCCAATAATGTTAACATGTATCACTAACAAGACTAAATACATTTTTAACACAGTGAACTCTCACAGTCACCTTTTGTTGGTTGTCAGGGAGGCTGAGTGGCACTTTAAGGGACACACCCCTTCACAACAAGAGAATAAAGGAAAGTGGATTTCTTTGAATAATTTACATCATCAACCTAGTTTTTAATTCAATGCAGAACATTAGTATGTCAGTTATATTAAACAACTCCAACAGCAAAAGCATCCAGGTTTCCAGACGAGGAAAAACAAAACAAAAACCAACAAAACATGATTGTGGAGCTGAAAGAATACAAAGAAGCACAGTTTGCCTTTTACCTTGTTATTTTCTTACCAGAAAAAAAAAATCTCTATACAACTCTACCGTCCACCTGTCACTGGAAAACAATTTTTACAACTCTATTTTCACTTTATTACCTATAAATCTGATAATCCAGGGTTAGTGCAAGGCCAGGTATCCGCTACCTTCAAATACAGAACAATAAAGGGCACAAGACTACAGTATATTACTCAGACCTAACACTGAAGTTAAACAGTGAAGAGCTGGAGTACAGACTCAGAACTTTGTATAGCACACACTATACACGGACACAGACAGACTACTATTCAACTTGTGAGTCAACTTTCAAGACTCAAAACACATTTTTAAAAGTTCCTAGACTACTGGCAATAGGCAGCAATATATATCTCACCACAAATTATACAGCATAGTCATCATTTACCTAGAGTTCCACGTAGCGATGGCTGCCAGACATCCTATGTGACCGTGCCTCAGTTTCCTCATTATAAATGCCTACTTACCTTTTTTACACTATCATAGCTAAATGAACATTTGCAAAGTGCTTTGGAGTGATTAGATTGAATGTGCTACCGAAGTGGAGGGCATTCCTATTACTAATATGTTGCAGTAGATTAGTAAATGTTTATCTTCGGAGAGTGCCCAGTATTGCAATCAGTATTGCACTCCCATTGTGCTGCGTGCTCTACAATCATACATAGAGACAATCCCTGCCCAATTTGCAATCTAAAAAGATACAAAAGAGATGAACAGGAGAGGGTGGGGATATAACAAACGAACACGGTGATGAACTGCACAGCTTTGTTAGTTACATATGCCAATTAAATGTGTTGTTGTTATTAATGAGGAGTAGAGAGAGGAAGAAGGAATCGGGAAGTTGGAGTGAAGGAATAACAGCTTGCAATCTGCCTAGCTATGGTCAGCAGCATAAAGGCTTTGGAAGAATCACGGCAGAGGTGAAGCTGAAGGAAGGGTGTGACTGAGGATAAAGGTAGTGATGTGGTATCAAGCCATTTCCCCCATGCATGCTGGGTAAGAAAGTGCAAAGCTGTTTAAAGGACAAGATGACTGTTGGGTGGTAAAGACTGGGAATGCTGGTGGAGCAGAAAGTTAGAAGATTAGCATGGTGGGGTGGAGCTAAAAAGGTAAAATACAAGAAACTTGTGTTCGAGGTGGAGGAAATTCATGAGGGGAAAGGGGCAGCAGAGGGATTCTCTGTAGTCAGAATGATGAGCCAAGACAATGAGTTTAACAACAGATATTCAAATGGTCTTGAAGGGTGCTAGGCTGCAGTAGTCAAGGCCAGAAAGGAAGAGGTTGCAATAGTCAAGATGTGAAATGATAAGATCTTGGACAAGAGTTTTAGCAGTGTGGTCAGAGAGGAAAGGCCAGATGTTAGAGATGTTGTGTAGGAAAAATTGGCTAGATTTAAGTCACCACCTGAATGTGTCAGTCTATAAGAAGGGCTGAGTCAAAGCTGATGCTCAGGTTATGGGCCTGAGTGAGTGAGAGGATGGTACTGCTGTTCACAATGACAAACAAAGAGAGAGGGAGCTGGGAGGGCTCGTTGTTGGGACAGATGAACAGCTAAATTTTGACCATGTTGAGTTCTAGATGACAATTGAATGTCCATGAAAAGAAGTCAGAAAGCCAGGCTGCAATGCTGGATTGGGTATAGAGGGAGCACTCGCCAGCAGAGAGGGAGACCTGTGGGTACCATTGGCATAACAGTAATCAAATACATGCTTTTGCAAATGAGAGCATGTATAGATAAGGTGTAGAGGGAGAGGAAGGGACCACAAATGGAGCCTCGCGAGATACCCAGAGAAAGGGGAAAAAGTGAAGAGGACAATTAAGAAACAAGACTCTGCTGGAGCAATCAGAGGAATAGGAGAACCTGAGGGAACAGAGAGCAGAAGCTAATGAAGGACAGAACTCAACAGTGCCAAAGGCTTCTGATATGTTAAGGAGGATAACAGAACACAGGCCCAGACTGGCTAAGAAGTCATTAGAGACTCTGGCAAGAACAGTTTCAGTGGAGTGTAGAGGGTTGAAGCCAGATTAGGTAGGGTCAAGAAACTGCAAGAAAGGAGATTCAGATGACGGTTGTAGACAGCATGTTCAAGGAGGTGGCGACAAAGAGGAGAAAGATAGGGTAATGGCTTGAGGGTGGGTCATTTTTTAAGATAGGGGAAGTTGAAAGCATGCTAATACCTGGAGAGAAAAGAACCTACTGAGAATGAGAAGTTGAGAGAATTGAGAGGGGAGAGGAGAGGAGAGACGATGGAGGTAAAGAGATGAAAGGCTGGAAGAAAGCAGGCAGAAAGTCTCAGTGACAGGAGAAGAGGAGAGTATACTAGGGAGCTGGAGGAAAAAGGGCTGGGGGAAGTTATGCCAGATCTTCTTATATTTTTAAGAAAGAAAACTATCTTAAGTACTTATAGGACATCTATTAATGTAGTATCTGAGCACCTCACAATCTTTATCCTCACAGCTACCTTGTTAGGTAGGGAAGTGATATTATCCCCACTGTACATGTGGAAAACTGAGGCATCAAAATCAATGGGAGTTAGGTGTCTAAATACCTTTAAAAATCTGGTCCTACATGAGTTTCCCAAGGTGCCACAGATAGTCTGTGACAGACCAGGGAATTGAATCTAGGGTTCTCAAGTCCCATGCTAATACTGTATCCACGGACTATTCTTCCTCTCTGGACTATCATGTTCTAAAATCCTGCACTGAGAAAAAGGAGCAGGAGTGTGGGGAAGAGTGGCTCAAAGGGGTCTGGTATTCTTAAGTCACTAACTCCACATGCTCTAAAATTATGATTACCCCAAAGTCAGCTTTGCTCCCTTTTACATGTCAGCAAAACAAAAGGTCAGCCTGCTAAAATACTGGCAGGGCCTGACTTTCTTCTAGTAACAGTGAGACATATTTTTTAAGCAATAGTTAAATAAATGGCTGCATGTCTGTAATCATTGCGATTTAAAATGTCTATTGGATTTGAGATGCCATGTGCATTTAATCAATGTCTCCGTATTATAAAATAAATATTACTTTAGTTTGACTGCTTTGTCTGGCATAAATCATAATTCAGTGAGATAAGTACGTTTCACTTTCTGTACAGATGGCTGTTAATGGCAATACCTGTTAAACTGGCACCTGCCAGAACTTGGTCGTTAAGGAATCTGTTAGCAATCCCATTATATGTCCCTATTTCTGTAAATTTGCTGTTAAGTATTTTTTCTTTATTTATGTAGCAAGAATTATTGAAGAAAAAATTCTTGAACTTGTTCTTTAAAAGTAGAATTAATGTCTGGTACTTGTACCGTCTTTATCTCTTGTTGACAAAGGTTGTTAAAATGAGTAATGGAAAAGTATACTGAATGAAGAATATATACAACACTAAAGAGTTCTCAATGAGGAAACACTTTCAGGGACTCATCTTGCAGTTTGTGTTAGGCCACTTCCGCAGAGGAGTACTCTGGGAAACAAGTACATTGGAGTCTGAGGTTGGGTCTGTATGGGGGGTTTATATGCTGCAAACCAGGGTGTGAATGTGCAGCATACTAGCCTGCCATGCATTAACACAGTGGCATACTAGCCTGCCATGCATTAACACAGTGGTCCCCAAACTGTGGGGCATGCCCAACTAGGGAAGTGTGGAGGAATGTTCGCAGGGGGGCATGCGGTGGGACCTGGGCCAGACCCCCCCGGGGGGTGGGAAGGGAGTGCCACCCGGTCCTGCTCTGCCCCCAGCCTGGCTCTGTCCTCAGCTGCAACTCCACTCCGCCCCCTGCTCCGCAACCCGTCCAGCTCCGGCCCCAGCTCCACTCCGCCCCCAGCCACAGCTCCACTCTGCCCCCTGCTCCGCCCCAGCCTAGCTCCGCCCTCATTCCCTCTCCACCCCCAGGCCAACTCAGTCTCTAGCCCCAGCTCCTCCCCCATCCCCAGTTCAGTCACCAACTCCACCTTCAGCCCAAGCTTCTCTGCTGAGCCAAGTGTGCAGTAATGGAGGGAGGACGCAGACAGATTCCATTACTGTTAAGGGGATGGGCGTGACAGGAAAAGTTTTGGCACCACTCCATTAACACATTGTGTGGACTTTGCTACTGCACACTAAGATCCATAGTGAATGCAGTAGCAGGAGCAACACAGCGAGTTAGTGTACGGCAAGCTAGTGCCCTGTAGATTCGGTCATTCACTAACTCGAACACACAAACCCAGAGAAGCCTGTGAGAAGCTTGTCATCCCCAGGAAAGTCCTGCTTGTTAAATTAGAGCCCATATTTTAAGCAGCACTGGAGTTTCCATTTGTTTTAACAAGCACTACATACACAGACATGAAAATTAAGCATGTGTGTGTATATTTAAGTAGATATCTCATGGAAATGAGTATGCAAATTGCCCTTTAAAGATACAGCTCTCAATTGTATTCATTTAATTACAGCTTAAATAATGGTATTTTAACTTGAAGTAGAGATGCAGCTATTTTATAAAAGTATACTTTGCTTCTCAAAATACAAGTTTGTGATTTCTAGTCTTTAAAAGTAATCAAGCTGGACTTTGTGCTCTGATCTGTTAAGCAAAAATCTCATTATCCAAGTGAAGTAATGAGAATAAGGGGTCTATTCTTCTTCAGTGCACTTGTATAAGTCTCATTAACATTAATGAGATTTATGCGTGCATATTAAGAGGAGAACAGACCCCTAATTAAACAAATAAGTCTTTAGTAGGCAGTCTGCATAATCATTTTTTAGTACAGAAAAATCCTCTTGTCTCTGCTTTGGACAAACTACAAACATAACTAAGTAGTCATCAATACTATGGAGGAGGAGGAGGAACATGTCATACATCATTCAGGTTTTTTTTTTTAAATGATTTGACAAACCGACAATACATTTTTAAATTTATTAGCTGAAGGCACCCCCTCCTCCTTCTGTACACACTAAAATAAACAGTTTTATTTTACTGACGTATTTGTACAGTAGATGTGCTTAACAGATGAAAGGAAACTACGGTCTCATAATAGCTTAACAGTGTCCCAGAACACTGGCCACCTCAACTGGTCCTCTCCACCAAATGCAAAAGGACACAATCTGTCTCAGATTTCTCTGTTAGTTGAGATACAAATGACTCTAAAATCACCTTAAATTAATCTGATTGTAATTTAATCTAGTTGTCTCTTTTTTGTTTACCCATGTCCACTTATTTATTTCCATCACTCACTCTATACATATTAAATCTCTCTCCGTGCAGCATATAGCTATTATTTGCCCTGTCTACATTATATTGCTAACTTTTCTTACAAATGCTTAACTTTGCAGAGCAACACAGGCTAGAAAAAAATTATAATATAAGATATCACACCACTACACTTAATGGAAGTCAATATCTGAATATTATGCTATCTGCCCTGCAATACCATTACAAGATCAACACTGCCGGTCATAAAAAGTATCATTCTGAGCACAAGGCCTGTAATGGTAATAACGGGGGGGGGGGGGGGGGGGGGGGGAAGGGAATAGAGGGAAGGAGGGTCATTTCTCTCTTCCAACTAAAATGAAAAATTAAAATCACTAGGGCACTTAGCTCAAAGGAAAATTGGCAAATTAAGAGTACAAAAATAAAATATTCATGGCTCATATTGTGAAAAGGAAAGTAAATAATTTAAGATGAATTGTTATGTGAGGAAAAGTAGCATTTCCAACGAGGAAAAAAGTGACTGTAACTAATATTCTCTTTTCTATTTCTTGTTCCCAGCACTCAGACGGGCGTGCACACAGAACCACTTATGTGAACGGCAGTGGTCATTGACATGCAAATCTAGTGTTTTTTACTGATACCAATCCAGTAAAGCTAATTGTGCAAATGGAGCTGTGTTACATTAAGACAAGAGTTCTTATTTTCAGTGGGCTTCTGAACCCAGACTGAAAAAATAATGAGAAGCTTCTTCCCTGTGCACGACAGTTTGGCTGTCCTTTTGCCTCTGAATCATCATCAAGTACACAGTTAGTCTGGTACTACAGCAAAACATCATGACTGCAGCCTGTTGGCCTCTGCCTATAGGGAGCTAGCTATTAAAATTTCACTGGCATGGCTGCAGTCCATTAGCTAACTTACCTTCTTACCCATAAAGTTGAATGGCTACCCAGAAATTTTACAACCACTACGTGGAAAAGGTAACAACAGGGCCATAGATATGTTACATTTATTATACACTAGGCCCGTAGCAGCTGTGGTGGGATCAGGGACAGAGTAAGACAGATGTCACATTCCCTTGGTGATTTAAAGGTTCAGTCTTTAACTTAATTTAAAAACTGAGTTAAAGCCCAGCTTTGTGAGGAAAGTATATAATGACAGGCAGGACAATTAAATAACTATAGACCACAAATTAAGAATCTAGAGTCCATCACCTAGCAAACTCTGGATATTTTCCTCAGATTAACCTCTTGGTTAGATCTGTCCAGAGCTCCCAATGCTAAGTGCTAATGCATTTTACATTAGTGTTCAACATCAGAAAATTCCAATGCCCTGCATCAAGGGGTTAATTAACCCTTCAAAATAGCCAAAAGAGTAATTTAGAAAGGGCTCAGATGCAATTCTGAAACAATGAATGACACAATGGCCTTATTTAAAGCATAAAGTATGTCATTACAGCACACAGTTTCTCATGCAAATGAAGAATCCTTCAAGATGAAGAGAGTTGACTTGAGGAAGAACACACCTCCCAAACCTTGCCATGGCCTGAAACAATGATTAGAGGAGGAAGAAAGCGCTGAACTGAGAACTTAATGTGCTACTGTCTAGTCTCACTGCTGTTATGAGTTGCTATGGAATACATAAAAGTTTAGAGTGTAACTGAATGAGAATATTTTGGTATATTCAAAAAGAGTAACTGCTTGGCGCTAGACATTGGCTTTTCCTGACATTATGGCATAAATTCAATCACAGCTCCATTAATGACCATATATAATATACAGTAATTATTACCTGATATATAATATCAAATGACTTTCCTTACGTTGTCTTGTGTTGGGTCACTTTATAAGTCATTATGAGGCAATGTTAGATAGTATGGTAAAATACAAAATGATCCTATGTGAGCTAATGCTAAATGCAAACATTTTACTCAAGTAGATTTCTGTTGTTCTTTGGATAGTGCGTATATGGGCCAATATTGAGGGAGGTCATAAATACATCATTACCCACAATACCTTGCCCTTACTACCAAAAGGTAGAACACCAAACATCGTACAATAAAGTATCCTGCAAGTAAACACCGTCAAACACTATTATGGATTTTAAAAAACTGACAAATTGAGAACCAGCTTCAGCTGTGTTTAAAAATCTCACACCTGGCCAAAAGGGGTAATCACAGAAAATGTGGAAGCTGACAGTTTCTATTTAACTGTGTAAAACACAACACTGAGTTTTTAAACAGTGATTAGAACAATAAAAGCATGCTTGCTTGATGGTCTCCCTGAATCATATCCACCTAAATAAAATTTCAATCCATGAGAAATTTAACAGGAAAGCAATTATTATTTTAATTAAAAAAAATCCACAATCCACAAGTAAATAGCAGCTGAGCAACAGATGAGGAAGTAAGTGAAATCTGTTAGCAACTGGTAACAGCTTTGATATTTTCTGTTGTTAAAGGAGGGGGAAAAAAGTGTTCAGCAGTGATTCCAATATGTTCAAAAATCTCAGTTGAGAAAGGCTATAGCAGCAGTTACTTTTTTTGTACTAAAGACAAAGGTTAGGTGGTTTTAATACATGAAACTGCAGTGCCGTTGACAAGCGAAACAAGCAAGCTCACGTGGACATATTACAGATACGAAAAAAATGCAATCGCTATACAGAGCATAGTAAGTATGCCTGTAGTGCATAAAAATATCCTCCACAGTCTATTGTAACTTTCTTAGTAGGTGGTGGATTAATTTATACCTTGAACAACTCTTCATTAACTCTCTCTTTATTGTCTAGCTTCCTCCAATTCCACTGAAACTACCCGGGTCGTGGTTAACAATGATCTCTTCCTGACCAAATCTCAAGGCTGCTTCTCCATTGTTATTTTCCTAGATCTGGAACCTTCAACATGACAGAACCTTCCTTCTTAAAAGCTATTCCTTTCTTGGTTTCAACAACTCTGCTTTGTCAGTTCTTACTACCTCTTCCAGCTGCTCCTTCAGTGTCTCCTCTGTTAGTGCTTCCTCCCTTCCTCTGTCAGTCTTCCATAGGGTTATGTCCTTTGCCCTCATCCTCCTCTCACTCTACACTTTTTCTGGGCAACCTCGTAACTAGAACTACCATCTCAGGTTTCTGGGCAACCTTGTAACTAGATAACTAGAACTACCATCTCAGGTTTCCTTCTCCATTCAAACTTTCTCTTTCTTGTTTGCACTCGTATTTCTGATAATTCCTATGATGTCCTGCTGCCAGCTGGAATTCAACATGTCAAAAACTGAACTCAACTTTCTTTATAAAAAAACCAAACTTCTCACCACTTATTTCGCTATAAATATTAACTATTATCAGCCATCCTCCATGTAGCAGAGACTTTGTGTCATCTTTAGCTTCTCTCTCTCTCCCCCACAGATGTCCCACCACTAAATCATGCCAGTGTCACCTTTGTAATGTCTTAAAAATCTGCCTCTTTCTTTACATTCCAGCTGCTAAAATCCTTGATCATCTTGAACATTTATTACTTCAATCCCCTTCCTTCCGACCCTCTTGACACTCTCCTCACTCTAATCAATCCAAAACTTTGCTGTGAATATCACTGCTGATACCTAATGCTATCACAATACTCAGTCTCCTTCTAAAATTCCTTCACTTGTGCCCAAAAGCTCCTTCTTCATGCTTTTAAGGCCATCCACAATTGGCTCCCACCCCCACACAATACTTGTCTGCATTTGCCCCTCCCCCATTTAGGTTTGATTTGAGAGTCAATAATCATAGAATCATAGAATATCATGGTTGGAAGGGACCTTAGGAGGTCATCTAGTCCAACCCCCTGCCCAAAGCAGGACCAATCCCCAATTGTTGCCCCAGATCCCTAAATGGCCCCCTCAAGGATTGAACTCACAACCCTGGGTTTAGCAGGCCAATGCTCAAACCACTGAGCTATCCCTCCCCACGAATATCAGGGTTGGAAGGGACCTTAGGAGGTCATCTAGTCCAACCCCCTGCTCAAAGCAGGACCAATCCCCAATTATTTTTTTTGCCCCAGATCCCTAAATGGCCCCCTCAAGGATTGAACTCACAACCCTGGGTTTAGCAGGCCAAAGCTCAAACCACTGAGCTATCCCTCAGATGTGTTTTGAGTCACTTAGGTGCTTTGCTAAATCCTACTCTTATTTCCTCAAATGCCCTCTTTGCTCAGCCCAAATTGCTCATCTCCATTCCTTGTTTCATGCTCCCCTCTACAGCTGGAACACCCTTCCTGACCCCACCCATCATGCATCTACTTGCTCCTCCTCCAAGTCCCTTCTCAAAATCCACTCTTTAAGAAAGCTTTTAAGTGATAGCCCCCTAACATTAAAACAGATATCAATTATAATCATGTTTTAACAACACAAAACAAATGAAAAACAAAAAGAAAACCCGTAGTTACTCTTTAGAAGCATCTACAAACTTCCCAAGTGACACAATTATACTGTCCTTGCCTGCAAACTTCCCTTCTTCTGTTTCACCTAATCTTGTCACCTCCATTTTCCATGAGTCTTAATTTAGACTGTAATTTGGGGCAGGAATTCCATCTTTGTCCTGTCCATTTGTGGTGCTTGATGGATAAATAATAACAACAGTAATCATGAAAAATATTAGTCAATAAGACTCCCTATCAAAATTAAATCTAACTGTGGGAAAAGTTCAGATGAATAATATATGCATGTAGTCAAAATATGAAACATGCAGATTTCATGTTATCTCTCTCTAGAAAAACAGTATTACTTTTGCTTGAAGTGAAGTTATACTCTAAAAAGTGAATCAGTAGTACTGGAGTCCTGTGGTTCCATGTTTCTTG
The DNA here is from genome assembly GCA_033296515.1 of Macrochelys suwanniensis. Taxonomy (NCBI): domain Eukaryota; kingdom Metazoa; phylum Chordata; order Testudines; family Chelydridae; genus Macrochelys; species Macrochelys suwanniensis. The sequence goes on along the minus strand of CM065784.1, from coordinate 60,892,511 downwards.
TTTATCAATAACACTGCCAACCGAACAAACTCAATCTTGGATTTGAAATCAAGCATACATCTTCACCAGTAATAAAGATTCTGAATGTGGATCTTAGCCAACAGATCTGTTGGTGATGCATAAGCCAGAATAATTACATTTTTGCCAAATTAGTGTGCAATCAAGTTTCCATTCTCACAGCTTTATTAGCTCTACAGGGTTAACAGGAGTACAAAAGCAGATATGAGACTAAAGATACACAAAGAGAAGAATCACCATTCTAATTAATTTTTTTTTAAAATGACAGCTTCATTTTAAGCCAGATTTCTTTATGAACACAAATGTGTGTGCAAATTGCACATTTAGTTAGCTTGTATAATTATTCAAATAGTATGCATATCTGTGCATTTATGGACAGCTATCTTATTCTCATTAATCATTGTGGTAATTGTATGTGCAAATTAAGTATACACTTGTGCACATATAGTTTGGACAATCATACCCTGGCAGTCCATAAACACCTGGAAAATTTCAAAATGGTGTGCACAGATTTAGTAGGTTTGTATTAACATTACATGGAAGAAAAACAGCTAAGTCCTTGCACATAACACTTTGGAAACAAACTCTTTATGCTGTGTGTCTAGGACAACAAGAGGAAACAAAAGCTCTAGTTTGTATGTCCCAATCTCTATATTTTGAAAAGCATGATCTGTGGGGCATCTTTATAGTAGAATTTCTGAGGTTACAGCAAAATACTCCTTTCATTTAAACTATGCACAGTTTTCTTTCATACTAGGTTGGCCTACAGACCAGAATACACCAGTAGCGTCCAAAAGTTTAATGTAATGCCTGGAAAGAACAAACATTCCCCCCAAATGCATTTTTCCCTTATATTTTCTTTATGCTCAAGCCTCATACAAGTTTTCCTGCCAAATGCACATGAATTTCAAGGGCACAAAAAGTTTTGCCTGCTAAAGGTCTTTTGCCTTAGCTAACGGTTTGGTATAAAAATAGATGGTGCTTTCTTTTTAACTGACAAACATTTTTGTCTGCTTGATGAGATCATCAGTGATTTCACAGAATATTTTCATGAGCTTCTTCAGGAAAATGTATGTGTATGTGTCTGTGTGTGTGTGTCTGTGCATATGTTTTAAGCACAAGAACCATACCTCAACATGGCACCAAAACCCTTCTTCTTAGTTTTCTTCTCTGGATCTTCATTTTCTTCCTTCCTTTTCTTCTCTTTGACTTTAGCTTTGCTCTTTCCTTTTTTCTTCTCCTTTTCTTTATTTTTTTTGTCTTTCTTTGCCTTGGTTTCTACATCTTCTAGTTCAGGATTCCCTTGAGGGGCTGATTCAAAGTTCTGAGTTTCTTGAGCAGAGAGAGAGCTCTTATCAGACAGACCATCTGCAGAGACAGAGAGAATCAGTAAAAACGGCTATTTATGATCAGGAAAATGCAAATGTGCAATACGGAATCAATGCACGTTCATTTAATCGTATCATTTAAAAAGCAGACTAAACATATATCTAGTTAATTCAAGCGGGGCTCTATTGTAAATTAAGCACAGAATTATTATAGTTACTTATTTTCTAGTTATTATTTCTGGTATGAAAATCTTGACATGTGGTAAAACATTCTTCTTTTTGAAATCTGGCTTGTTAACCTCCATCAAGTCAAGAAAGCCCACAAGCTGGGACACAAACAGCGAGAGCTTATTTCAACAAGAGGTTCTAAGAACCTGCATATCCTAACTACTATACAAAACTAATGCAGTCACTCCTTGCTCTCAGGCTATTTCTGATGTCTTTAAAAGGAACAGCAAGACAATTACTCCGACTGCTTAGAGGAGAGCTAGTGTAGTTTCACTTTAGGAACTCAAGAACTGAACATAATGATGCAGTTCATGCTGTAAAGCCGGGGGTTCTCAGTCTGGGGATTGTGACCCCCGTAGGTGTCATGAACAAGTGGGGTTAAGGTCTTGTGGCCACTCTGTCCTTCCTGTATTGCTAAACAGGGCTCCTGCTAGACGGGAGGGGGTTCTGGTGTGGTCTCAGTATGGAAAAGGGAGCTGCAAAGGAAAAAGATGAGACTCGCTGCCGTAAAACAAACAAAACAACAGCAGAAGTTATCAAGACCAATGCTACTTAAAACTAATTGAAAACAAAATAGTTACACAAGCGTTTGTGGATTCAGGGCGTGATCCACCCCCACCACTGAAGTCAATCCAAGACTTCAATGGAAGTTGGCTCAGGCCCTAGGACAGCATACACAGTAATTTGGTCCTAATTCAGTAGAACACTTATGCACATGCTCAAATCCCAATGCCTTCAACTGGATTTCAGCACCTCCTTTAATGCTTTGCTGAATGGAAGGTGGGAGCTTCACAAATAAGTACATGAAACAGCATACCTTCTTCTGCATCTTCCGGTCCATCATAAGATTTGTCAATGGCAGCTCTGAAGCTCTCGTTACAGCCCCGACCACGGACCATGTGAGGCCTGGGTCTGTGGAAAGGAAGCTCATTCTTCCTGACTTCAGCCACAGCCGTCTGCAAGCTCTCCAGGGAGCTGGACTTTTTTAAGCCCAGAGTGGGACCAAAATCTTTGCCGGGAGATTCTGGAGAAGGAAAAGTTAATGTTTACATTTAATGTACATAGAAATAAAAGTAATTAGGGCTGTCAAGTGATTAAAAAATTAATTGCGATTAGCGATTAATCGCGCTATTAAACAATAATAGAATACCCTTTAAATATTTTTTGATGTTTTCCACATTTTAAATATTTTGATTGTAATTACAACACAGAATACAAAATGTACAGTGCTCACTTTATATTTATTTTTGAAAGCAAAAGAAATAGTATTTTTCAATTCCCCCATTGTATTCTAGTGCAATCTCTTTATCATGAAATTTGAACTTACAAATGTAGAATTATGTACAAAAAAGCCTTCACTTAAAAATAAAACACTGTAAAACTTTAGAGCCTACAAGTTCACCCAGTGCTACTTCTTGTTCAGCCAATTGCTCAGACAAAGAAGTTTGTTTACATTTTTAGGAGATAATGCTGCTTGCTTCTTGTTTACGTCACCTGAAAGTGAGAATAGGTGTTTGCATGGCACTATTGTAGCCGGTGTCGCAAGAGATTTACATGCTATATGCGCTAAAGATTCATAAGTCTCTTCATGCTTCAGTCATCATTCTAGAGGACATGCGTCCATGCTGATGATGGGTTCTGCTTGATAATGATTCAAAACAGTGTGGACCAATGCATGTTTATTTTCATCATCTAAGTCACCAGCAGAAGTCTGAATTTCCTTTTTGGTGGTCCAGGTTCCGTACTTTCTGCATCTGAGTGTTGCTCTTTTAAGACATCTGAAAGCATGCTCCACATCTCGGCCCTCTCAGATTTTGGAAGGCACCTCAGATTCTTAAACTTTGGGTCGAGTGCTGTATCTATCCTTAGAAATCTCACAATGGTACCTTCTTTGCATTTTGTCAAATCTGCAGTGAAAGTGTTCTTAAAATGAACATGTGCTGGATCATCATCCGAGACTGCTATAACATGAACTATATGTCAGAATGCGGGTAAAACAGAGAAGGAGGCATACAATTCTCCCACAAGGAGTTCAGTCACAAACTGAATTAAAGCATTCTTTTTTTAACGAGTGTCATCAGCATGGAAGCATGTCCTCTGGAATGGTGGCCAAAGCATGAATGGGCATACGAATGTTTAGCATATCTGGCACGTAAATACCTTCCAATTCCGGCTACAAAAGTGCCATGTGAACACCTGTTCTCACTTTCATGTGACACTGTATATAAGACGACGGCAGCATTATCTCCTGTAAATGTAAACAAACTTGTTTGTCTTAGCAATTGGCTGAAGAAGAAGTAGGACTGAGTGGACTTGTAGGCTCTAAAGTTTTACGGTGTTTTGTGTTTGAGTGCAGTTATGTAACAAAAAAAAATCTACATTTGTAAGTTACACTTTCACGATAAAGAGATTGCACTAAGGTACTTGTATGAGGTGAATTGAAAAATACTATTTCCTTTGTCTATCATTTTTACAGTGCAAATATTTGTAATAATAAAAAATAATATAAAGTGAGCACTGAACACTTTGTATTCTGTGTTGTAATTGAAGTCAATATATTTGAAAATGTAGAAAAACACCCCAAAATATTTAACAAATAAATTTCAATTGTGATTCTATTGTCTAACAGTGTGATTAAAACTGCAATTAATTGTGATTAATTTTTTTGAGTTAATCACGTGAGTTAACCGCGATTAATCAACAGCCCTAACAATTATACATGGTTAACTGTACACATCCATTAACTCAGTGGCTTTCAAATACAATGTAATCAATGTAATTAATTTTAACAACAACATTAAGATAAACAAAGTTCTATAGAGATTCCAGCTAAGATTTGGGGACACTTTACAGAAGAGACATTTTACCAGTGGTGTTCTGGAGCTCTCCTCTGATCAAACATAAGGTGAGGGTTGCAATGATTCCTGTACCTTTGACAGCAATCACCCCAACTCAGGACACTGCTGAAAGGTCCCTGTTAGAGATGATGTATCCTTACAGGTCACAAAAATACTTATGAAAAACAAATTTTTGACTTTTGGAATTGCTCAGATTGCATGAACGGTAGATATTTGCAAACAAATTTCTTGTGAGAATATATCTCCAGATCTCCTACAAGGTCTTTATCCAAAGCCTTCACTTCAAGTCACATAAACTGAACACTGTGCTATGCTATTAATACACTCAGCATGTTTTTCAGGAAGAAAGCATAAACATTTTTAGCAAAACAAACAAAAAACAAACTTATTTGCCCAGTGATGCTGCCTCTTTTCTTGTCAGGAGAAAGCAACTAGATTCCTAGTAGATGTCTTCTGTCTATGAACACATCCATTTCACAGCTGACAGAATTTTTTGGGGAGGCTACTGCTAATATAATAGCTGTGAGGCTACTGCTAATATAATAGCTGTGCCGCACTGCAATTTACCAAGATTTTTCACTTACAAAAACGGATTTCAAGAGGCGGGAAAGCTAAAATGAAAGTGAGAGTTCTGAGATACGCTAATCAGGAGGGAAATGTAGGAAATGCATAGATATGACTCAATTTGAAATAGTATTTTGGTTTTTACTTAATTTGTATATGACAAGCCAGGAAATGGAACCAATAAAGGTAGAAAATAAAAACAGCTTATGTACTGCAAGGCTTCAGAGTAAGCCATACTAAAAGGCACAATATATAAAACAGTGTCAATAGGTGTTACCACCACAAGTAGCTGGATGACATCAGGACAAGAGACTTTCACATACAATTTCACTGACTGTCACTACTGAAGAGATTCTAGGATCACAAGAAAACCAGAAATATTGATACTATGCAGTTATTTTAGCAATTCTGGAATAAGTCTCAGTCATTTTAAATATCCATTTTTTTGTGAAAAATAAGAGCTGAGAAATGAAAAAAAATTACAACTAGTGAAATCTTAAAAGAAACGGGAAAAGCTAAGCATTGGCACCAAATGTCGAATCATCGTAAGAGTCTACACAAAGCAATTTACACTGCCATTCCCTAGGGACTTTGACATGAGGTTAAAAAAATGAAAAGACAGAAACCCAGTTTAAGGGAAACCTGGTTGCTAGGTCACGAAGTGCAACCTTCTTTTGTTCATTAATTGCCATTCTGGAGACTACCATTATTGCCAAATTAGTGAGTGCTAAAGTGGATTTAGAGCATTGACTTGCATACAACATAAAGGTGCTTAAAATCACTCAAAACGTGTGCATCAGTAAAAGGCACTGTGGTGCCTGTCTCAGGCAGAGAGTGAGGAACAAGAGACAAGGGAAGCATAATCACTGCAAAAGAAAGGGCAAAGTGAAAACCTCTCTGATCAGCACAGAAAGAGTTTTTCAGTCAGAAAACAGCTCTGATTGCTAGGTTTGGACAGGAAGCCACTACATAGCTCTCAATAACTTAGAGCATGGTACGCTGCATCAGCTAAACTAAATACAACCCTGGAACTGGACTAGGCCATGAAGCAGACCTAAGGTTAGGACTTCTATCGGGACAAATGTAGGCAAGGTTATTACAGAGGTGATGCCTTTGATTTCCACGGGGAGCAGCTACTGCCTGAATCACTGGCAAATAATTAATAAAGCATCATTAACAGCACGTTTGGAGAAGGTCATGCACAGAGTTCCCACCTCCACAAGAAAGAAGTAATACATAAAAAAATAGGTTTAAATACCCTTAAGAGGTTGTCTTAAATAGAAATAAGCCAGCAATTCAGACTGGAAGATTATCCTTGACTGACCAATGACGTTCATATTGATCTCTCAATAAGTAGGAAATTTTACACAGCATTTGCACTTATACTGAGGCACTGTGAGAGAGGTTACAGAAAAGTGAGAATTTAAAACTATATCACACGAAATATAACCATTCAGGGTGAATTTTCCCACATTGTGTGTCTGCCTCATACTGATTTTTTTTTGAAAGTTTCAGCTAAAACGGTTCAGCTCTTTTTGAGAACAAGGTTAGGTAAACATGTTTTTTTTTGTCCATGTTAAAAATATTCTTACAGCTGTTTAAGTGAAATGCTCTAGTGCCTCCATGCTTTGGAGCAGGGACTTGAAATTTGGTAGGGGAATAGCTCTGCTGTCAGAATTATGTTTTACCATGTTCATGAAAATTTGATCTAATTTGGTCAAGTTACAAGCATTTGAAAAACCTTGGTTAGCCCATGCTCAATACAGACTTGTTAAAGTTTGGCAGCTAAATTCTCCAAAGATTCCAATTGTATTGGGCACGTTCTAGCCTCTCACAACTCCTACATACTGAGTGGATGGCACATATGCCATCTCCACAGAGTGAATGAGCATACTCCATTTCAGATCTTCAGAGATGCATCTGGACTTTTTCTGCAATTGGTCCTCCCGTTACACAGGGCTGTCAGTGCTGGAAATGAGAGCAGAGTGACCATGTATCCTATGCTGTGAATGACCCCTATTGCTAGTGCCTGTTGTATTTCACTGATGAGCAGTCCCGTTTCAAGGTAAACTTTTTATTATGAATAGAACTATGTATACAAAGAGGCAAGAAACTTCCTACTATTCTATGTAGTTGCAGCCTGCGACTGCCTTGCGCTGGTGTTCTTTGTTTCTGCCCCCAGCCATGCAGTGTGTCTAAGAAAACAAAGACTGTATCCAGAGTGTACAGGAAGTGAGGCATCTGTACACTTTCTGGAGGATTTACTTCAAAAAACTTCTTTTTTTTTAGATCCCTTTTTAAAATTTCCTGACTGAACAAAAACACTATCAAACTATTACCAATACAGTAACTCTGACTCAACTGTTCAGGTCACTTAAACACAATCCTAACACGTCTCTCATTCAATCTCCTAGGGCGTTTCAGCAGTCTGCCCAATCTGCTGTATTGCAAACCCTCTTTTGTCAAATCCTTGTTTGTAACAGACTGGTCAGTCTCATGGTCAATAACAGGGTCCATTTATGAATTGCTTTAATCTTAAGTGAAGCAAGAGCAGCCACATATCTGAGCCAAGTTGTCAGGTATCTTTGAGCAGACACTTATGATTACTTAGTAAGATTTTGCCTTCATCTGTGATCAGTGAGTATGAGTGAGGTGACTCTTCCATCACTTTAACTTTAACTGGCCAGTGTCCTTCTTGATTAATTCTCACTGACTCTTTGTTTTCTTAACTGTGGGAGGTCTTGCTCTTATATTGTAAAATTTTGTTTATTCTGTTGCGTAGAGACTGTCCAGTTTGGCCAATGTACATAGCAGATGGGCACTGCTGGCACATGATGGCATATATCACATTGGTAGACACGCAAGTGAACGAGCCCCTGATGGCGTGGCTGATGTGATTAGGTCCGATGATGGTGTCACTTGAATAGATATGTGGACAGAGTTGGCATCAGGCTTTGTTGCAAGGATATTCAAGTGACACCACCATAAACGGAGATGCCAAGGAGAAGCTGCTGAACTTGAATTAATATGCAAACTAGATACCATTAACTTAGATTTGAACAGAGACTGGGAGTGGCTCGGTCATTATGTTAATTGAATCTATTTCCCCTACTTAACTATCCTCACACCTTTGTGTCAACTGTCCAAAATGGGCCATCTTGATTATCACTTCAAAAGTTGTTTTCCCCTGCTGATAATTGTTCCTCTTAATTAATTAGCTTCTTACAGTTGGTATAGGTACTTCCACCTTTTCATGTTTCTCTGAATGTATAAATATCTGCTTACTGTATGTTCCATTCATTACTTTGATGTCACTATTCATCTGCGGCCAGAAAACCACCTCTCTATCTCTCCTTTTTGATTTGGTCATTCCCAGGTACCCTTCATGTATTCGTTCCAATATTTTCCTTCTCATTACTTGGAGAACTATGATCTGTGTTCCCTTCAAGAGCCTTCCTGAGATCACTGAAACCTCCTTTTTACAGCAGGGGTGTGCAGGTGGGAAGGGCTGATTTTTGACTGCTTTGCTTATTGCTTGTATCACTCCTTGCAGCATTTCATCTTTAGCTGTTTCTGTATACAATTCATCCCATATACCTGCCATTTGTCATGTTCACATGCATGTTTACTGTCTGTTCCAGGCTATGTATTGTCAGATGGAGCTTGTTCTCTTGGGAGAGTGTCTGCCTTTACTATGTGGCATCCATAGGTGCCAACCCCGTGGGTGCTCCAGGGCTAGAGCACCCACGAAAAAAATTTAGCATGTGCTTAGCACCCACTGGCAGCCAGCTCCTCCCTGCCCCCTCCTGAGCATCTCCTGCCCACCGGTGGCCCAGCCGATCAACTCATCCCCCTCCCTGCCCAGTGCCTCTCGCCTGCCACGATCAGCTGTTCCGTGGCATGCAGGAGGCACTAGCAGGGAGGAGGAGGAGTGGGGACGGGGCATGCTCGGGGGAGGGGGTGGAACTGGCCAGGAAAGCAGTCACTGTATCGTTGGTGATGCTTCTCCAAGCCCCTTTTTGTGTAGTGCAGTCAGTGGTTTGTGAGAGTTTCTGCTTTGACAGTCCAACTACAGGGAAAGTCATGAAAGTCATGTTCAGGTTTACTTGACTCTTTGATTGATCGGAAAGTTACCCTCGGAAGTCAATCTCCACCAAGTATGTAATTTCTGTTGTTTGAAATTGACATTTGATCTTATTCAACTGGTTATTAGCTCTGACAATTTACTGTACTCTCCTCATTCCTGATGCTCAGTGACTGAACTGGCCCAAATTATTACATCATCAATGTACACTTTTACACTTGCCAGACCCTCTAGCAAATGGCTCATTGTACAGTGAAATACTTCTTGAGCCAAACATACGCCAAAAAGCAGTCTTAGGAAGCAGTATCTGCCAAGTTCTGTTTTGAAAGTGCAGATCTTGGAGCTCTCAGTGTTCAAAAGATGATCTGCCAAAATCCCCTCGATACATCTAATTTGCTGAAGAATTTGGCTCCTGCTGTTTCAGACAACAATTCACATCTTTGTGGGCAACTGGAAGTATTCTCTTTTTATGTTTTTGTTCAGCTCCGTAGGGTCTGAACACAGCCTTTTTTTCTTTACCATTATTAAAGAGCGAATCCAACCTGTTGACTCTTCTCTTCTCCAAATGATAGTATTTGATGTCATGTTTTGCAACTCCTCTTCAAGCCTCCCTTTTAAGGTTTGTGAGCTTTTCATGTAGCATGAACCACAGGTCCTGCATCTACTCTTAACTGTATCTTGTATATTACTGGGAGACATCCATTTCCTGTGAATACAGCTTTACATGATCATAGCAATACTTGAATATCCAGTTCTATGTTATCTTTCTGACTCTCTATAGTATACATCCTCTTAACAAGACCAAGCATCTCTCGTGTGTAGGCACAAGTCTGGTTGCTTGTCTCTGTGTATTATCACAAACTCTTGTTTTATGTTTTCCCTTTGTATTGAAGCATCAGTCTGTACTCTACCAACACTGGAATTGTTCCTCAATTGTAGTCTTTCATAGACACTTTTTAAACTCCCATGTTCTTGTGCTCCTTACATCTCAATTTCATTTTCTGTTATCACATTTACTTGTGCCCTGGTGTCTATCTTGTATCTTACATTAGTGCCATTTGTGCACATTTTAATTAGCCAATCTTTTGAGTTTTCAGCCTCCTCCAATATTGTGCTTAAGAACAGCTTTTTCTCTTTACTTAACAAATTCCTTACTGCGCCCAATACATGCACATTTCTCTGCACATTTTAGCACAAGTTTCTACGTATTTGCTTAAATGCTGGGCATTTCCTATACACATGCTGGTTGCCTTATCGCTGGCATTACTTCCTGGTTTCCATGTTTCCGTCCTTGGCCAATTTATTTTTTGTGAACTTTCCCTTGCTGGTTAAGTTCTGATACTCTCAGTTATGTGGTATGTGTCTTTCTCTAGGCTTTGTTGTTGTTTGTTAAGATGCTTGGCATATACATATTGCTCTTTCTAGTGTCAGATCCATCTCCCTTAGTAACTGTTCATAGACTTTGTTATTGTTACACCCCAGAACAATATGGTCTTAAAAGAGAGTCTTTTAATATTCCATATTCACAGGACTGACTTTTTAGTTTTAAGTCTGACCAACTCCTCTGTTTCCCCTTCATTCTGTGATCTCAGCCTGGACAGCTCTTTTATCAGTACATTTTTTCTACGAACAAAATGATCCTTAAACATTTTCATTATTTCTGCAAAGCTTTTCTCTCCTTCCCCACCACCATCTGTATGGAACACATTGTATACATGTAAGGCTTCTGTGCCTGCCACTGTTAAGAGAAGATCAATCTTTTGCTCATCCTCTAGTTTATTTGCCCCAGTAGCTTTCACGTACAGCTCATACTGCTGTTTGAATTGTTTCTAGGCATATTCAGCTTTTCCACTGATTCTCATGGCTGGTGGAGGAGTCACTTGCAGTTGCACAGGTTCTGTAATAGGCAGTTCAATGTTACCTCTCACTAGGTCTTCCAGCTGTGCCCCATTCCTGGCACCACATTGTATCTCACTGCTGAGCAGAGTGGCATCAAGATACACTCTATTATGAACACGGACTATGGACAACAGTGAGGTAAACTCCTTACTGCTCTGTGTAGCTGCAGCCTGCAACTACTCCAACTTGGGCTGTCTAGTTTCTGCACCAGCAGGAAGTGTGTCAAGGAATCAAAGACTGCATGAAGAGTGTACAAGTGTGACATCTCTACATTCCCTGGAGGACTTGCCCTACAGCACAGTGCCTAGGCACTAATGATGATGAAACAGTTTGACTCAAATGCAGAGGGGTAGGGAATGGGATCTGGAAGGGGGAAAAGTAGAGGTGGGATGACAGGCAGGAACTCAGTAGGGCGGAGTGTTAAAAACAGGATCAGATGGGGGATAGGAGAGAAAGGATAGAGGCAGAAGCAGGAGGAAGATCGGGTAGGAACCTGGGAAGAGGACAGGAACAAGAATAGGGCAAGGGGGATGCACAGCAGAGGAGGGGAAAGAGGTAGGAAGTGGGGTGGGATGGAAGCAGAAGGGGGACACAGGAAGATGACTCTGTAACCCCTTGAGAACAATTCTTTACAGAATTTGGAATTGAACCCACTATTCCGGAGTCTGCTACACACTAAAGGAGTGTAGAAATAGCTGTGAAGCCGACCAGCAAAGTGTATGTCTCCATCCCCGTCCACATAGAAGGTAACTGCTACTGCTACTAGTTGCTCCATTAGCTCAAGTGATAGAAGACTGTTCTATGGATATAAAGATTGCAGCTCTACAGATGACCCATGTGGGAGTCAATATAATTCCACATAAAGAAACGATGGTTATTTTTAAAATTTTACGTGTTTTTTTTTAAATGCAGTCACTTACATAGAGAGCATTGCTCATGTTGCAAAGTCAAGCACTCAGGAGTTAGGAAATGCCAGAATTAAAGTTACTTGTACAACCTTAATTTGTCCCGTCCTCAAGCTTTTAACCCTGTCCCCTCATCTGCTCATGTTTCCATACCCCACCTTTTAGAGCTCCTGCCCATCACTCTACCCAACACCTCTTCCCCATCCCACCACACCCCTCAGACAGTTTGTGTGTACATATTAAGAGGCAGTCTTTCATTATATGATTCCATATTATCCAGTACAATCTAGGTTGTGAGAGAAGACTCTTCAATCTTCAACAATTGCATGGGAAACACAAAGTTATTGGCAAAGTATGCAAGCATTCTTTATTTTACCAGCTTGTCCTACCGTGAAAGTCCCTCTGAGGAATTAATTTTAGCAATAACTAAGAACTTCCTGTTTTTTTTCCCAAGGAGAACACTTAGTCACTTTCTTGTAATGTTTTAGGTTGCTGTTCAAAAAGAAAAAAAAGCCAGAGCACTATTTATTTATCTAGTAAATTCAGTCAAATGCTTCATTAAATAATTGAAATCCTTGCTAATGTCCCTAAAATTAAAGCAAAAGTTCAATAGCTTGTGATCATTTTATGACCTAATATTATAAAATATTGTGTTACCTTCAAAAGATGTGGTGAAATACTAAAGATTAACACTTCCCACTCACTAGAAATAAAAGTGAAATTTCATCTGTGAGCTTCCCATCTTGTCATTTTAAAAGGTATCTTCATTTATTCAAAAGCTTATCAAGGCCCTTCTCTAACAGATTAATAGTTGAGCATTTAGTTGCTCCTTTCCTCAGGCTATAATCATTTAGTCTGAGATTTCATTGGCAACACTGGAACTTCCCACTCTAGCACTAAAATCTGCCAATGAAAGAATATCTGAATCCAGATGAACATTGATTAAATTTTTCATTATTGATGATGGTGCTATCCATTATTAAATGATTCCCTTATTAAAATGGGAATATTTAGTGAAGGTGTTTACTTTAAGAGGAGATTAGGTCTAACTCTCAGACAGTTTTATAGTTAACATCTTTTCCATTTCAGTTTTTATTTCCTTCATCTTTCTTTGTGAGGCTTTGACAATCATGCTAGTCAATCTACTTGTTAAGAGATGTAGGAACTGCCACAAATAGGCAGACCAATGACCCCTCTACTTAAGTATCCTTTCACAGACAGTGGCCATTACCAGATGCTTTAAGATGCACAAAACCCCATAATGAACAATTATGGAATAGACTGCTCTTAGTGGAAGTTTTCCCCTTACCCTCCCCTCCCCCCAGCAATTTATGATTGGCTTATATGCTGAAGCATGAGAATGTATAGCCCTTGTACAAAATCCATCCTAGACAATAACTGTAGATATTCTTACTGTTCATGTAAATATCTATTCCTTTTCTGATTCCTATTAAGATTTTGGGCACAAATAGTGAAACAATGAGTTTCACGGGTTAATTCAATGTGTACAAAATATTTCCTAGCGTCAGTTTTAAATTTGTTGTGTTTTCATTTTATTGGATGCCCCCTTGATCTAGTTTTATGATAAAGGGTAAATAGGAGCACTTGATTTACTTTCTGTAAGCTGCTCATTATTTTATATACCTTTACTTCTAAGATACATATTCCTAATTTTTAAAATCTCCTCTACTATGGACATATTTCCTTTCTTCTGACAATTTCGGCCTTTCTCGGGACCCTTTCTGTTGATGCCACAACCCTTTTGTGATAGACTGATCTGAACTTAACCGCAGTGTCCAAAAAATGGGTGAACCCTTCTCTATTGTCCTTTGTAGATCATCTTTACTCAAATTGTCATAGTTCATTATTAGATTTCTCTTACTGATTAATCAGTTCTCTTATATCCCTTGATAAATCTGTTTTGCTCCTAATACACTAAGTTTAAAAAAGGTCTGCTAGAAGAGCTGCTTGAATATGGCATAAGCAGCATATGTGAAAAATCCTTTGAGTTATGAATGGCTGTTTGGTTTGACCATGTCCATGCTATTTATACAGTATTCATAAGCAGTTTTTTTTTCACTTGGTTCTTTGGGTACTGGTTGTTCTTCTTATGAATAGCTGAACTCACATGTAGACCAGGATATTTGTGTTCAAACAAGAGGGTTCTTCATTCATTATTCTTCCAGAAACAATACCCTGGGACTTAGGTGACCAATTAAACACCACAAACAGCGAAAAATGAATGGCGTAGGTGAATCATCTGTGTAAAGTTATAGGTTGAAAACGGCTAGACTAGATGATTCAGTGAATACTTATGAACAAAGAATACATTAATAAAATCAGGAATAGTTCATAAATAGGACCAATTCAAAATGAATAATTCTGACAGTGTTTATGTGCAATATTCCAAGATCTAAATTTAGCTTTGGCTATGCAGATCTTTCTCTCTTTCCATAATGGCTCGAATAATTACCTCCTAGGCTAACTTCCAAAGTATTGGAGGTCATGTCTTTCTGATCTCAGTGATTTCTTTCTTTGGAGACCAACATTTATTCTGGACCATGTTAGGTGGGCAACTTCCCTCTTACTGACCCTAGTCAAAGAAGCAATCTATAAGTGATTATCTTTAACAGGGAAATTGTGTCATGTGTAGCTCTATTGTTTGTTTGATTCATTCTTTGACACCAATACGATTACTATGTTATTTTTTGATATACAAGTAGATGACAAGTTTTCTTCCTGTTTCTACCTTTACATCTTTGTATGGGTCATACATTTCCATTCACCTCCTATCTCTCTCTCTCCAACACGCAAACAAACCTACACCTTAATCTCTTACGCTGGATGGGAACAGACCAGGTTGAGGCATGGTGCCCCTTGTCCAGCCACCTAAAAGACTGGTAAATAGGTAAATAATGCAACTATTATGGGGAGAAGTGGCCATCCATAAAAGTGGGGGGAAAGGGGGTTGAGGAAAGAGGGGAACAGGAAGAGGTATCAACCTGTATTGGCCATGTTAATAAACAAGCCCCTAAAACAGCCTGAACTCATGTTTATCATTAATTTTATATGGTGATTTCTCATAATAACAAAAATGATAACAACATGCTTAAGAGAGAGTATTAGAGCTATAATGTGGTTATGACCATTTTTGAGTAAAAACGGAAGGGAAAAGGGAATGGAATAATTATTAAATACAATGTTGTATTAGATTATGAATGGTCAGGAATTAGATTTACTGAAACCCTGAATATGTATTACTACTTTCTGCTGCATGGTGCATGCTGAGGGTGTTTCTTTATAGCAGAACAGGCAAAAAAGAATTTTTACCAAAGGAGAGTGGATATCCTACCATTTATGCCTCTGGGAACTGGGACAATGTGAAGATTGTTAACAAAACCACTCCCAGCAGCCAGACTACTCAACTACAAAGTCATTTGGTGGAGAATAACCTGACCCAAATTTGACTTGCCATGACTTGTCTTGGGCATACAACCTCGATCTTTTGCTTACATGCAAAGGAACTGATGGAACAGGTTGAATTTTGTACGACTGTGCTGATACCCATGTGTGTGCTGACGTTAAACTAAAAATGTGTTTGCTCAACTGATTAATTTACGCTAGTAAATAAGCGGACAATAAGAACATAAGAATGGCCATACTGGGTCGGACCAAAGGTCCATCCAGCCCAGTATCCTGTATGCCAACAGTAGCCAATGCCAGGTGCCTCAGAGGGAGTGAACCCTAACAGGTAATGATCAAGTGACCTCTCTCCTGCCATCCATCTCCACCCTCTGACAAACAGAGGCTAGGGACACCATCCCTTACCCATCCTGGCTAATAGCCATGTATTGTTATTCTTAACTTGACACAGCAGAATTGAGGCTGGCAAACAGAAAGGAAAATAGAATTACAGAAGCACTGTAGCTCTCAGTCAAGGAGAGTAAGGCAGGGTCACAACTGTACAGAATCTTAAGGTATTGGTATCAAGCTCATAAAATGGTGCCTTCAGGCTCCCCAAAAATCACGCAGAGAAGTATTCAAACTACAGTAAAGTATACAACAAGAATAACAGGAGTTGGTCAACTAAGGTCATGGGGAGGATTTCCAAAGGTAGAAGGGGAGGTAGGCAGCCAGTGAAAGTAGATTGCCTAATTCTCCCTTATGCCTTTGAAAATCCTCCTCTAAATAAATTGATGTATAAAAGAAAAAGTGTAAGTTTCCCTTTTAATAAGCACTTGGTCACAAGAGAAAGTAGTTGTCATTATTAACAACCTGGTGCGCTAGGCACCTCAGAAAACTGAAAGACAGTCATGGTCCCGGCCCATAAGGGTCACATAAGATTATACCGTGACTCAGTTAATTCATGTTCACTTTTTTTGCAAACAGTCTTAGTTTAACATGATTACATATATTTCTGGTAGGCGTCACAATGTATACAGTTGAAAAGGACTTCTCTCTCTCTCTCTCAAATTTCCTGAAACATCAATTGCTCAGATGCTCAGAATGATTTGGAAAGGAGGGATTTCAAAGTCATTGCACTGTTTAGTTTGTGCTTTTCAAGCGAGTAGCTATCAGAGGCTATTTCTGTAGAGAGACCTTAATGATACTATGGCCCTTTCAACACTGGTTTATTTAGTAAATAATGTCATAATAGAAGACATTATGAAAGACTTGATAAAAGCAAGGAAAAAGTGCTAAATTTCCTGCACTCACAAATAAGAGATAATATGCATCTTCTAGCTGGTTTATACTTCAAGCCAAGTATCCTAAATTAGAAGCAGAAATATCAAGTGCTGAATAATGTTACACCTGACAGATACATCTAAGAAAGAAAAATCAACACATCGGGGAATTTAACAAGTTCTCTGATTGAAAAAGTTTGCTACAGACTTAAGATTTACTGACATTTCAATCTACTTTACTGTACATCATGATTGCAAATTAGTTCATACTTGTATGATCTACAATTTCAACTATGAATAATGGTGGTTTACATCTTGAAGACCAGGAAAGGATGCTGTTCGTTATCCGAGGAGGAAATGCATGGACTAATGCAGTCACTAGATATTAGTCAGAAATGCAGGATTATGCTGTATTGGGAACGAACACTGGTGTAGCCATTTTCAACAGTCTATCACTAACAGATATTGCAGTTGTGAGGAAATGTGTTAATATTTCAAGAAGAAAAACTGCCTGTCACTAAACATGAGTTTTTCTATACATCTCTGCAAAATGGTAATGAGCTTCACACAGTCACAGAAATAAGAGTACGAATTAAGAAGAAATTTAGTTTCAAGCAAAGACGTGTTTAGCTTTGTGATGAACATTTTAGACAAAATACAAACAAAGTTAGTCTCTTCACAAAATTTGATGCCACCTATTAGAATAATTAGCTTTCTTTATTTGATTGCACAGTTTAACCTCTGACATAACCTTTTACTTTATACCACAGCACTACATGCAGCAAAATGTTTTCATAGGAATTTGAGTCTCTACCGCAAGATAGCTTGTGGTTTTTTCCCATTTGGTGCAAATTGAGGGGCCTGTGGTTAGTGTGACTCTAGGAATAAATTAAGCTACTTTACCTTCTTCAAAACAGGAGATTTCTCCTAAGGATGATTTATGTCTATTAAATGCATTCTAGGATTTAGCTGTTACAACCTACTAGTGGAGAATGCATATGGGAAAGGCTGAACAGACTGGAAAATCTCCAGGTTTCAGAAAATATGATTCCGAGTGAGTTCAGGCACTTTGTAAATTGATCAGTCCAAAACTGAAAAGAAGTAAGAATTCCAGTGTCCTGTTTACTTCGATTCCCCCATCTCTCTGATAAAATCACAGATCTGTTCCATGCATGACCAGGGAATGTGATGCATTCGATAAATCGATCTGG
Organism: Macrochelys suwanniensis; assembly: GCA_033296515.1. Taxonomy (NCBI): domain Eukaryota; kingdom Metazoa; phylum Chordata; order Testudines; family Chelydridae; genus Macrochelys; species Macrochelys suwanniensis. Next base: position 60,874,731 of record CM065784.1, on the reverse strand, counting down.
ATTACAAAGGCACAGACATTTTAAAACAACCTTTTTGATCCCAATCCAAAGCTGCACAATAAATGAGGGGCCCAATGCTAATATCCATGCAACTTCACTTCTGTAAGTATGTGAGAACATGGGGCTATCTAGAATGTTAAATTTTACTTCTGAGAACGGTAGGATGCTTCTTCATAGACTGTAGAAGGAAGGATGCTATGGGGGGAAATAAGGCAAATCAATTAGACAACACATTTCTTTGAGAGAGACTTCTTTTTACTGAGAAATATGAAAAAAGTGGACATTGATACAAAGTGCCATTTACTTTGCTAGTTTCAGTTTTCCTTTCTTTAGCTGCAAATATTTTCATTTGAGCCTTCTCACTCAGCTTCTGTTCTTGCTTGATACGGCAGTGAAGTAATAACCTTGTTTTTATTACATCAGTCTGTTGCTAAGGAAATGACACATATCTCAAATCCACAATAATGACTTGTCTCAGAAACAAATTCAGACCCTGATTCTGAAACGCATTATGCACAGGAGGACCCCTGCATCTGCTTCAACATGGCTCCGTGTGGGCACAGGGAACTACTCAGGTGCAACACAATAAGGGCGGATAGGCTGACGAAGAAATTGCTTGTTTAAACAATAATAGCTCTGATAATCAGCAAAATAGGCAGTTTTTCTTAAAAAAAAAAAAAAAAAAAAAGATACAAGCTACATGGATTTGTTTTAATGTTTATGAGTTCATTTTAAGACAGTCATATTTTCCCAGTGTGACATTTCCTTGTTCCTTTAAATTTAGGCTATCTATACATTGGGGAATACTGCCCCTTTTGCAATGACTTCAATGTAAAAAGCTTGCCCTAATTTTCTGTATTAGATGTGGATTAATGCGAAAGAAAGAAAGAGGAACATCTTTTCAAAGTGTTAATCATGGTAGAGCACAGTAGGTCCACAAATGGGGATATTTCAGTGTAGAACAGGATAGAGATCTGGTGAGTGACACAAAGCACTGTTGCCCCAGGGACTGGAAATATGGAGCCTGATGCTATTTCATTAGAATCAAAGGTAAAAATCCCATTGACTTCAAGTCCATGGAAATTATACTTATAGCTTTGATTTGGTAAAGCACTCCAGCAAATGCTTAAGTTTAGACATATATTTAAATCCATCTATATTTAGCCAAGTAATTAAGCATATGCTTTAAATTAAGCCTATTCTTAAATTCCACTGACTTCAGTGGGATTTAAGCATGTATTTAAACTGTTTGTTTAATCAGGGCCAGAGTAACCACTTAATCATCTTAGGCTCCTATGTTGCAATCAGATTTTTTTAAAAACATACCTTATAAAATATCTATATTGAAATTAAAAACAGAAAATAAAAAAAATCTTATTATGAACTTCTAGCTTTTCAGTGTTTTCTAATTGAAGCTGTTTCTGAGTTATTTGCATGTGAATGCAAAAAAAAAAATCCTTTTAACTCAGTCATCTTATTTACAATTGATTAAATTAAGAAGTGCCAAGCCAATTTTTTACAGCAAGTTTCACTCTGGACACATTTTTACAAACACACACACCCATATAGGGCTCTGCAGTTAAAAATATTCAAGAATCATTTTGGCGATTAATCAAGGGTATTATAGCAACATGGGAAGATTATTATTATAAAAGAAAAGCCAGCGTTAGGAGATCAAAGAAAAACATTTCAATATTACCGATTTAACCTGCAATTTAAAAAAACCATTGCATAAAATAATCCTTTTTTTTTTTCTTCTGCAGAAATTAGACTAGCAGAAAACTAAATCTCTAACAAAAGAAATGGGGGGAAATCCTTTCCTTATAAAATATTTCTTATGTACACCTGCCTGCTCCCTGATCAGTGAATCCTACACACTGGAGATGTTTACGAGTTCATTTTATTGCAGCTCCCCCCTTCTCTTGTAACTGCCCAACAGCTACTCTCATTTAAGAAGCTCTAAATATTGTTGCCATGGGTGACACATGAACATGGAGCAAGAGAAAGCTTGGCTAATAAAAAGGCTTTCACAGCATTTCAGCCTTTGCTCATAAGTAAAGTTAAAATTTATGGCTTTTAAAATACTGGATCTGGGAGAGGTCAGGTTAAACGGCTGCTAGTAATAAAAGGAATCAATATGCCACAGCATCTGAAGCAGCCAGCAAACTGAATAAACACTTAATCCAAATCCACTTGGACCTGAATTAAAAGAACATAAAATACTGTATTTACTTTCTTTGCCCTCCATCAGTCAATAGTTTGCATTGCTGAGTCCCCCACCCCGAATTCCACACAGGACAAGAAACAAGCATTTGTTGACCAAGTGGCAATCAAACCCTATGTCAAAGCCCTGAGGAATTATGTGGGCATTAACCTTATCAGAAAACCACTTTTAGATTAGCAGACTACAAACACAAATGCATCTTCGCCTGTGAAGACCCTGTAACACTTGTGCACAAAAGCTCCAGCGGACATTGAGATTTTCAGTCTCAAGCGCTTACTCACAGTTGAACCTAATACAGTTCAGCCACCTACCCCTTAACTGTAATCCCTGAGTGCAAACAAAATCACCTATAGCAATAATTAGTATGTCCAGTACTAGAGAAACCTTGACAGATTAGTCTTCATTGCACTTTAAAACAAAACAGAATCAAAGAACAGAACTGATTTATCTCCCTTAATCCTAAACCTAAATTTGGCTCAATTTGTGGCCAGATTTTCAAGGGTAATCATGCAAACCTATTCTTCTATACTTATCTACATGTGTTTATGAGGAAATGTGCTGGTTAAGTTTCAGCCTGGGAAATAATCACACTGTTTGCCAGAAGATGCCTTTAAATTACCTACATAAAAGATGCACATACATTTGAGGCCCATACACACAGGTTACTTTACAAAAACACTGATGCATTTGAAATTATAGTTTATAAATTTAAATATTTTTTTTCTTGGAAAAGTGTTTAAAAAAAAGCCGGCGTATCTAAACTAAAGCAAAAATACAGCTCTCAAACCGGCAAATACAGAATTTTATCAGACCTATTATTAATCAAGAAAAGGGGTTCTCTGGTACATCTCTCTCTCAAAAAGTCCAAAAGATCTGAGAAAGGATTACGTAGGTTACCAACAAAAGTGCCCTCAACAAAAGAAGGTCCTTTTTATCCCTGTTTTCTAAAAAACATTATCTGAATTTTTAATAAGTTTGATAAAAGCATTTTTATTACAGCTTTTTTAATCGTTGGAGCTACAGTTGAAGTTACATTAGGACTTTCTTTATAATTCCTAGGGTTTTTTTTTGGGGGGGGGAGGGTTAAAACGCTCAACACTTTCTTGAAATTATACTGAAATTTTCCATGCATGGTCCCAGCCCAGAGATGAAGTCTTGTTGGTTTTTTAGTTTTGTTTTTGGTGGGTTTCTTTTTTGAAAATGGGGGGGGGGGGAAATAAATAAAACTCCTTCAACTATGTTTGAGTTACTGAGGAGTGGAAAAAGTGTAATATTGAAACATTTCCAGAAGTGTAGTACTCTTTTCCCATTCACCAATAACTCAGAAATGACCAAAGAAAGTCTTCCAAACTTTGCATGTAAATAGCCTGAGAACTAGATTCCTTTCTAGGATTTGGGGAGAAGGGAAGTTTAATTTCCATGTCTGGTTTATTTCCTCTAACTTTATTTGGATCTATGTACTTTTGGCAATAATCTTGCACCTACAGAACATTTCCCACAGGCAAGAGAATATGCAGACATATTTCAGATTCATTGTTAGCAATACTTAGATGAGCAATTAACAAGCCGCCCACCCGCAGCTATAAAGGGATACTTGCAAATGCTCCTCAACTGACAACGTTGATAAGATACAAATGGTAAACTCTGGAAGGCAAAAGGGGTGTGGGGGAAAAATAAGTAAATTAAGAAAAACTTTAGTACTGAGCAGACTGATCTAATACGTCCTTAAAATATGAAAAACATTTTATGGCTTTTTCCATGAAAGTGAATCCTTATAAAAACATGTCCAATTCAGGCAGAAAGTGGCAAAAAAAAAAGTTCTTCTAAGCGGCTACAACAGAAGGTCTTACAAAGTATTATACAATATGCAAAGACATGGACTAATATGACATTTGGCAGTCTTGTTGGGATTAGCTGGCATCCGCAACTGGTTTACAATCCCAGCCTCAGCTAAAAATAAAACAAAAATACCTCCTTAGCTACCTATGTTGATTAAGGTTGAGGCTTAATTCTATGATGTATTACTTTGTGTTTTAAATCTTTTTGGGTACATGGTACTATCCTTCTTAAAAGAGTTTTGTAGCTCCCCCATGGGATGTATATGTCATGATGTGTTCCTTCAATAAAAAAGTTATTTTTAAAAAGAAATTGGCAAGAGAGAATGAGAGACCAAATAAAGCTAGTTTCCTCAAATCTGTATTTTTGTAAAACCCACTCCACTTAGACATTTACAAAATATGCTCTAACCCTAAATATCATCTTGAAAGGCTAAGCCTTCCTAAATCTCTTCTTGTTAGTCTCCTCTGTCTCCATTACAGCCTTTTCCCAATATTATTTGAAGGATTTTTATGTCTGCCTTTTAAAACCCTTAAATAAGCCTTACCATACTACTAATTACTTGTGTATTTAAACAGTTGACAAATACATACACAGTTCTGTAATGCTAAGACTTGTTTTAATTGCAAATTATAACTATGTGGGTAGGATTATTGCTCCAAAAGAGTGAATCTCCTCCTCCATACCCTCCCTTTTTTGCATGGTTCACACCTATGTACATGGTTTAAATACAGCGGGCAAGATTACTACTTCAAGGAAATGAATGCCTTAATGTAATATACGTCATCACTCGCACTGGTCTTCCACTGCACTTCACCTGCGCAAAGTTTGGAACATTTAGCTCTGTGTGTGTATGAGAGTGCTATGTTTCCATCCATCTGCCCCGTAGGTGGAGAGTGGGTGCAAAGGTTCTTTCTAGCAGTAATACTGGACCAGACTACAGGAGATAGAGGGTCAGAGGAAGACAAAGGGTGGGATAGCTCAGTGGTTTGAGCATTGGCCTGCTAAACCCAGGGTTGTGAGTTCAATCCTTGAGGGGGCCATTTAGGGATCTGGGGCAAAAATCTGTCAGGGGACAGTACTTGGTCCTGCTAGTGAAGGCAGGGGACTGGACTCGATGACCTTTCAAGGTCCTTCCAGTTCTAGGAGATAGGCATATCTCCATTTTCCCCCCCCTCTAAATGTAATTGTTTATAGAGAATGATCAACAAATAAGAGTATTTCTAGTGAGGCCACACAGGACCTAGTTTTTGGCCCAACACTATTTAATAATTTTATCTATGATCTGGAAGAAAATATAAAATAATTACTGATGAAGGCCCCAAATTTAGGAAAGCACTCTCATTTGATAAAACACGTGCTTAAATACTGAAAAGGAATGGACTTAACCAGGCACTTAAAGTGTTTTCCTGACTCAGGGACAAAGTTTGCAGGTGACACTAATATTGGTGGGATGATAAATAACCTTGAGGACAGGTCACAGCTACAACTAATCCAGGGATGTGATAAATTCTCCTTCAGTTGAAATCTTTAATTAAGGTTGGATGTCTTTCTGAAAGGTATACTCTAGTTCAGCCACAAGTTGTTGGGATGGATAGATGGGGGAATCATCAGATGCAATTTTAAGGTCAGTGCAATACAGAAGGCAAATCTAAATGATCAAAATGATCCCTTCTGGTCTTAAAAAATAATAATTTTCAGTTCACAGAAATGTTTGTTGCTCCCATTAAAGTGGGCTGATACACATGAAAGATTAATAGCAGAAAACACTGAAATGGAGGCTCAGTTCAGTTACCTAAGGGTGGATGATGGCCATCCTACAATACTATCCTAACAGACCTTCACCCAGACCATCAGGGACCATATTTAGGGCCAGATTCTCAGTTGGTGTAAATCTTCAAATATCCACATCCTGCAATGAAGTGACACCAATTTACACCAGCTGAGGCTCTGACCCTTGGTCTCTCTGCTTACATTTGGAATACAGGCACCAAATGTTGGTGTTACTTTTTGTCAGGAGACATCTGCCCACAAAGAGTCAGACAGAGTATAACCCATTTCATATAAATTATAGCACACAGGTCAGATGTTAACAGCTACAGCCTGCGCTGAATTCATACCAGTGACTTACGGTAGAACCTGAGAGTTACAAACACCTCGGGAATGGAGGTTGTGCGTAACTCTGAAATGTTCGTAACAAACGTTATGGTGGTTCTTTCAAAAGTTTACAAATACACATCGACTTAATACAGTTTTGAAACTTTACTACGCAGATAAAAATGCTGTTTTTAACCATCTGAATTTAAATGAAACAAGCACAGAAAGAGTTTCCTTACCTTGCCAAATCTTTTTTTTTAACCTTTCCATTTATATTTGTAGTAGTTTATGTTTAACAGTACTGTGCTGTATTTGCTTCCCCACCTCCTAGCCACTGCTGCCTGATTGCATGCTTCCAGTTTCAAATCAGGTGTGTGGTTGGCTGTCAGTTAGTAACTCTCGTGTTCGTAACTCTGAGGTTCTCCTGTATATGTGAAAAGCTTTTCATTGTTTTAACAATCCACTAAGCCATCTACATTAGTTCCCCGGAAATTTTTTTTTCAGTCAAGCTATGGTAATCCCCATAACCATGAATCCAAGGCTTTTCTTTTTCCAATACCACAACAATATTTTTACTGTTCTGTAATTCTGTTTTCATTTATTCAAGAAATTCACACCATGATGAAAGAAATTAGAGCATAAAGATTGTAAAAAACTATATAACATTACCCCTTCTCAGATTATCAGTGGTTCATGAAATATTATTATCCTATACCTTAAAGTACATAACCATGTGCAACCATCACCTGTGAGGGAACACCTGCAAACTACACTCCTTGAGAGTAGGCTTGATTACTGCTTCCTCCACTCTCTTATGAGGTCTAGCTATCCGACTTTGTCAAACTATTCATTTCTTTGAGTCTATTTGCAGCAAGTTCTTCTCTGCATATTATTTTATTCTAGTTTTCATTTTCTTTTAGCTATAAAGCTATTTCCAATATAGATTTTTTAAAAAACTGCCATTTTGAATTATTTTTAAAATGACTATTTTGGGAAAATATGTTTTTGATAAGAGCACCTTTTAAATAGTATATATGGGGTTCCCTACTCTTCTGCTGATGTCCAGATGGCTTTTTTGGGCCTGATAACATCTTCAAAAGTATTTTAGATCACCCACTCCCAGTGCAAATGCCTATTTGTAGCCTCTTCAATTTCAGTGTTGTCGTTCCCAGTGACCACCCTCTTGCTGAGCCTGAGGAAGAGTTGTGGACATGATCTCTAACCACAACACTTTGATGAGAACAAAGTTATTGCTCTAATATTGATGGCACGAATCAAGGGAGGAAAAATATTTTTCTCCTATTTCTTTTTGTTCTGGTAATTTTCGGTGTTAGTAGATATAAAATTTTGAGATACAAGTGTGATATTTTAGTTTACAATGTCCTTTATAAGATCCTCAAGCATTCTCAGAAATAAATGTTCCCCTTCCAGTAATCTCTCTTTGTTACATTTTGATTACTTAGTGCTCGCATGACAGCACAACATTCTCTATCAGTTGGCTTCCAGGTCTGACTCTAGCTGCTGCCCTCCCACTCACCCACCCTCTCTACACCTACACCCACACCCATACAATGTGTGAGAAGATGGTCAATATTTTGTTTTCTCCTAGTGATTCAATTTGTGAACCACGGCCTTATTTAGTGCACACTGTTCAAACCCTGCTTTCAAGGCAGAATAATTAATTTCTTTCTGAGCTTGTCTATGGTGCTCATCACTATAGCATCCCAGTGGCTTACAAACAATTAATTTATCTTCATAACACGCTTGAGATGAGAGGGTGATATTGTCACTAATTTACAGGTGGGGAGCTGAGGCAGAGAGAGAGAGATTAAGGTCAAAAACTTCCACTAATTTTGGGTGCCCAATTTGACATCTAGGACCTGTTTTTCCAGAGTACTTACCATTATACAGTACTTTATAGGTTCAAAATATGGCTCCTATTGAGTTCAGCTGCAGACCTGAATGATCAGCACTTCCGTAAATCAGGTCACGGGGTATTAAGTGGGACACCCAGAAAATGAGGGACCTTTCACTGTCCTGATCTTAGAATATTAGGGTTGGAAGAGACCTCAGGAGGTCATCTAGTCCAATTCCCTACTCAAAGCATAGGCGCCAACTCCGTGGGTGCTCTGGGGCTGGAGAACCCACGGGGAAAAATTGGTGGGTGCTCTGGCAGCTCCCCCCCCCCCGAGTTTACCTCCGCTCCGCCTCCTCCCCTGAGTGCGCCGCCACCGCTCCACTACTCCCTCCTTCTTACCAGGCTTGTGCGCGGCAAGCCGGGGGGGGGGGGGGGGGGAAATGCGGTGCAGCCGGGAAGGAGGCGGGGCCAGGGATTTGGGGAAGGGGTTGGAATGGGGGTGGGGAAGGGGCGGAGTTGGGGCAGGGGTGCGAGCACCCACCGGTGCCGGGTAAAGTTGGCCCTATGAGATGCTACCTCCCTAGGTAACCCATTCCAGTGCTTCACCACCCTCCTAGTGAAATAGTGTTTCCTAATATCCAACCTAGATCTCCCCCACTGCAACTTGAGACCATTGCTTCTTGTTCTGTCATCTGCCACCACTGAGAACAGCCTAGCTCCATTCTCGTTGGAACTCCTCTTCAGGTAGTTGAAGGCTACTATCAAATCCCCCCTCACTCTTCTCTTCTGCAGACTAAATAACTCTAGTTCCCTCAGCTCTCCTCATAAGTCATGTGCCCCAGCCCCCTAATCATTTTTGTTGCCCTCTGCTGGACTCTCTCCAATTTGTTCACATCCCTTCTGTAGTGGGGGAACCAAAACTGGACGCAATACTCCAGGTGTGGCCTCACTAGTGCTGAACAGAGGGGAATAACCACTTCCCTCGATCTGCTGGCAATGCTCCTACTAATACAGCCCAATATGCCATTGGCCTTCTTGGCAACAAGGGCACACTGCAGACTCATATCCAGCTTCTCGTCCACTGTAATCCCCAGGTCCTTTTCTGCCAAACTGCTGCTTAGCCAGTCAGTCCCCAGCCTGTAGCAGTGCATGGGATTCTTCTTTCCTAAGTGCAGGACTCTGCATTTGTCCTTGTTGAACCTCATCAGATTTCTTTTGGCCCAATCCTCCAATTTGTCTAGGTCAGTCTGGACCCTATCCCTATCCTCCAGCATATCTACCTCTCCCCCAAGTTTAGTGTCATCTGCGAACTTGCTGAGGGTGCAATTAATCCCATCATCCAGATCATTGATAAAGATGTTGAACAAAACCAGCCCCAGGACCGACCCCTGGGGCACTCCGCTTGATACCGGCTGCCAACTAGGCATCGAGTCGTTGATCATTACCTGTTGAGCTCGACAATCTCGCTAGCTTTCTATCCACCGTATCGTCCATTAATCCAATCCATACTTTTTTAACTTGCTGGCAAGAATACTGTGGGAGACTGTATCAAAAGCTTTGCTAAAGTCAAGATATGTCACATCCACCGCTTTTCCCATATCTTCAAGCTCCTCAACATGTTCCTTTCCCCTGATAAAGCCTTCCCTTTCCAAACTCTTAACAGGCCTTTGCGAAAATATTTTCTGCTTTATCTGAATTATCTTCATCATCAAACACTTTTATTTACAACCTAAAAGTATAAACGTTCACTTCTTGTGGTAATATGTTGCCTCTCGGATGCATCGATTTTATTTCTAAATGTTAGAAGAGTCTGAAATAGACATTAGATATCATTACTTGTGTTACTAGCTCTTTAATAGAGTCTTAAGACTAAATAATGACAATATCGCTAACATACCAGAGATTATAGCTTCTGCTTCTACTAAAGTTAACACCTCCCTCATAACCATTAAGAACAATGTACATTAGCATTTGGAACAATTGCAAAGATATTAAACAGCTCTGCTACACTTCTTTTCCAATGTCAGAACATCTTATTGTACCTTTTGTTACTGTGAATACTGCTACAATTTAAATTACACTTTAAGTTGACCAAATGTGGAGGAAAATAGCTTCTCTAGAGTGTTCCATGATCATCTTAATCAAACCTTTTTGTAACCCATACAATTATATCAACTCTTTTATTTTATGCCTTTGTTTCTTCTGTAAGTATTTGAAGACTGAATACCTGAACCTGTATTCCATTATTTGGTACGCATCCTATTTTTCTTTCTTTACCTGCAATCTCTCTCTATAGATCAATAAAATATATTGTTTGCACTAAAAATCAGAGGATTTTTTTTGCTAATCTATAAAAGTCATTCTATTCCAATTCTTTGGGAAAGTAATGAATAGCAACCTGTACTATGATTGGGGACTGACTCATGATCAATTATTTCAATATTTATAAAATTTCCAAAACGTTATGATGACCACGGCATGGCTAACTAGTATTTCTCAATAGCTTTTTCTCCTTACGCTTAACAAATTATTATTATGAATTACTGTGATTGATATGAATAAATGTGGTGAACATGAATTTCGTATGGCTTGGTACGTCTGAATTTGCTAGAGGATTCTGGGAGCAGGATTCCCTTAACATCAGACAGGTGGTATGGAAATTTACTGAGAGTGCTGAAATTGCACTTAAATGGTTAATTGAGGCTCTATCTGCATGTGTTTCAACATGAGACTTTGAAACATGTCAGCAGATTGACCAGCTCACAAAGTAAAAAAAAAGCAAAAACACGTGATCAGTGGCTTGGTACAGGTTGACCCAGGTCAAAGTAACCCCTTTTGGATGACACAGGAGCCCAAGTGAATGACTGATGAAAGGGTAAACGTCAACTGATCTTTGGTCTCTGTCTGTTTTGCAGTCTCTTTTAAAATATTAATTAGAAAAAACCAGTAATGAAACACCCACAGGGAACATTTCTAGGACATGTGACTCCTTTGAGAACAAAAGGTATACATGCTAAGCAGAGTAAGTTAGTTAGTAGTTTCCCAATTAACATCTGAAGAGGTCTGTGACGCTGTAAGACAGAGAGCCTCAGGGTAACCAAGACCCTACTTCGGGGGACATTTGACAGACCAAGTACTTGAGAGGGGAAAAGAAGAGAAGAAAAGAAGTCTCCATCTAGGACTGGTAGCTATACCTGCTCTGTTTGCCAATCAGGATACGGTGTAAGGCCAACATAGTTACTGAGGGTTTATGCTTGGGGAATTGAAGCTTATTATTATTATATAACCTTTTACTGCTTGTGCGATTGTTTCTCAAATAAGTTGCTGTGCGCTGAGCAAACTGAATCCGAATTTTCATTGGTATCAATCTGCCCTGCTGTGGGCCATTAAAGATCCGTTTCAACAAGTATTACATATGCATATTAAGGAGTTTACCTCAGACCAGGAAGCTAAACTCAAATATTTGGAACATAAAGATTAATTTTATGTGTGACCAATAACAGAACAGCTGTACTATAGCACGCTGAATCATATCCCTGTCAAGAAAGGCTGTGTTCATGCATGGTGGACATAGGATAAGAGGCAGGGCATGTCTCTCTAAAATAAAATAAAAGAACTTAACAGGCAAGACAAAAGTAGTCTCTCTTCCTAGTTACATGCCCATTGATCCATCACACATGGGATGTGTCCAGAGTGAAAGAAAACTGAGGCAAGGGAAAAATACTAGCACAAGAAGATTACAGAGATACCCAAAGCATAAAGAAGCCAAATGATGCATTGGCAGAAGTCTGGAGATCCAGTACATAATTGTATATGAATGTGTGCAAGACGGACCAGGTTGCTGCTTCACAGATTTCTTCTGATGATGAACAGGACTTCTCTGTCCAATAAGTCTCAGAGGATTTGGTTGAGTAAGCTCTAAGCCTCTCTGAAGCTACCATCCCATTAGCTCTCTAGGCTTATTTAATATAGTTATAGATCGGGGTAGAGTGGACATCTTTATGCACATGGACCTTGACAAGGAAGCCCCAGGCCACTCCTAGACTCACTTTCTTCAAATTGAGGAGTTCCAGGTCAGCCTCGGGTGCCTGTGAGCAAGAGGAGACACTTGGCACTGGAGGTACTCCCCATGCTGGGAAAAAGAGAAAGCCTCTTGGAAATCCAACATCTTTAACATGCTGGCTGCTTGAGTTCCCCAAACTCTGTGCTGTAGGGGAGAGCAAGTGAAAAAAAAAAGCAATAATTCAGACAATAAAGCAGCAGAAAGTCAGTTACTGATGTCTTCCTGCAGCTTGGTAAGCAGAGCAAATTGGAGCCACTACTGTCAGCTGCAACTTAGCAGAGACAAAGACTTTTGAATGGAAGTTGGTAGTAGGGAACAGTTAATTCACTCACTTTGAGAACTCTAGTTTCCTGCATCTCTAAAGTAAGGAGACACAACCCAAATATGATGGAACGGTGGACATTCCACTCAGTAGTAACACTGAATATTTTTGCTCCAATTGTAGGGCCTGATATTTTCCCCTAAAAGTGCTGGCACACTAAATCCAGTATTGCCTGGATAATTCCCAGTTGAAATAGAAATTTCAGTGAATAACACAATTTTCCAGATTCTATAGAGCAGACTGATTTCTCAATAAGGGGTAAACCAGCAATCAAGGATATTAGTAAAAATAACCAATTATTCATTAATTTTTTTCTCAATCTTGTTGCCTCTTGTTATGATTTTATTGCTTCCTGGCTTGGTGGAATATTTTCTTGCTTTAACGTCTTCTGTGAAATTTCTGACTAAAATCAACCAACAAAGAGTGCTGCTGTTTCTAACGTCACTTCACACTTTTCATTCAATTATATTATTATGATTTGTATTGCAGTAACGCCTTGGGCTAGGTGCTGTGAAAGCACAGAACAAAAAAGACGGTACTTTCGCAAAGCGTTTACAGCCTAAGAGCGTTCCGTTGCCCTGGCTAATTTTAATGCACATTATTCCTTTTGAGTGGCTAGGCTGTAGACTCCTTGTCTTCGCAGTGTTCTACTTTCCTTGCAGACAGGGCCGGCTTTAGGCCGATTCCCCCAATTCGGGCCCCGCGCCTAAGAGGGCCCTGCAACGTCCGTCTCTTCAGGGGTGCTTAGGTGGCAGCTCAATCGCTGCCACTGTCTTCGGCAGCAGCTCAATCGCTGCCGCTGTCTTCGGTGGCGTTTCGGCGGCGGGGCCCCGTTGACACTGTTCGCATGGAGCCCCACACTTCCTAAAGCCGGCCCTGCTTGCAGATGATTGTTCAGCATTGTATGAGCTGCAAAAGTGTAGTATATGGTACATTTGCCTCAACATGTCCGTGTCTCTCTCTCTCTCTCCACCCTACTCAGATGTTTTCCACTTTAAGGTGAAAATAAGCAACTGTTTTGATGTAAAATTAATTCTCTCAGATTTATGTTGAGATTGAACCTGAATTGTTGTTGAGTTAAGTATAGTATTTCAGATGAATGCTGTGAGTGTCAGCCTGTAATTGAGTCAGTGTCAACTCCTCATAGTATCTTTCAGATGAAGACACAAGTGGTTCATCTCTTCTGAAATATAATACAATCAACTTGGCTCCTGAAGTCAAGCACAGAATTTTCTGCTGTTGGTATGTAAACTGTTTTTGAGAATCAATTATTCTGAGTCAGTGTTAATAGCTCTGCCCTTCCATTTTACTAAAATAGGTAAATTTCTTAATACTGTACATTCTAATCAAAAGCCTGTAATCTACTTTAGCACTGACAGCCTAGTCATCAGTAGCTCACATTTTGGCACAGTATTAATGCATTCGTATAGTTAACTATATAACTCTTCAATGTCAGCATTCTTGCCTGCTGTATTAGGTTTGAATGATGTTCAAATTCAGTGGAGCACACTGACGAAATTGGAAGGATAGTATTTCGGCAGTTTAATCGAAAACAGCTAGTTTGATTAATAACCAACATTGATGTTGCCATATAATGTATGACTGCTGCATTTCAATCACTAGATTTTCTTAATCTGGTTTAAAAATTAAACTGGTTATCTTGAAAACTTCAGGCTATTGATTTATATAAAGACACTGAGAAATTCTATTTGAAATTAAAAATAATTCCCTATCAAAGAGAACACACACTTGGGACACACATTCAAATTGTTAAAGCACATCTTAACATTAGTGAGTCTAGTATTGTTCTTAATTTCATTGTTTATTGATTCTACTTACTCAAGAATCCACTCATGGTTTCCATTTTCTAAAAAACCTACAAAATGGGAGTGTCTTTCCTACTAATGTAAATTAGAGTGTAAGTGGAGTCACTTCATATATTGTAAGTGTAACTCATCATTAGAGTGGAAAGAGAAACCCTGCTTCTACTTCTTTTATCATAAAGAATTTCTTTATGGATGTTCAAGTTCTCATCTTTTACCCTGACTTGCAGAAAATTTGCTCTAACAAAAGAGTACAAGAGAAAGAAGGTACAGTTTTTATTTCAAATCAGATAAAATCATATAGGACAACAAATACTAACTATATACACATTCACTACAATGGTAACATTTGAAGAATTATACTGAAATGAATCAGACTATTTTCAGGGTAAGTAAATACTCAACATGAACATGGGGAGCAGAGTTAGCTCCATATCTGGCAATTTTACCACTGATGTTAGATATAGGAGTTCCTTATTCCCCTAGTGAAAATAAGGTACTAAACATGAGAAAAGATGTTACAATCAGGCTTTATCTTGAAATTCCATAAGGTATTTATCTTTTGGGGGTCTGCATACATGCTACTCGGAAAGTTGTTTCATGACTCTGAAGAACAGGAGTCACTTAAGAGTTCTTTCATTATTTTGTTTTGGCACTGAGCTCTTAAATGTATCTAAGTTGGCTATCTTTGGGTAAATGCGTTGGGCCTATTTAAATTTCCTCTGTTCCACAGGTGCCTTTGGAAAAATAGAGGCATAAAAAAAAGAGAAGTATTTTCCTCCAGTGTGTTTAACTTCTTTAGTAGATAAATGTCCAAGTCAGGAACCCTTGAGGAGACCACAGAGAGAGCAGAGGTGCAGTTAACTGTGATACTGCCCTCTCAAAAACATGCACTTTGTGTCCAGTTGTACATAAAAAATCACTAGTCACTTCTGAAAACCATGGCCCTTGATTTTGTAATGATCTCACAAATTTATTTCAATAGCATGAGGTACTCTATAATTATCTTCTGTTGCTCTACACTGTTCAAAAGCTGATGCATCTACCCTAATTGTTAGCTGCCGTTCATTTCAGTAGCAGTAAATATTTTTTTTAACTAGATATTGTTTATAGACTGGACTGGGATCTTTCTACATTGTAATTTGTTTACTAACCCTATAATACTGTATCTACCATATAAAAAATAAAACGCATAATTTATTTGCATTTTCTCACTCATTTGCTAAAAGGGCTCATGAAATTTTAATGAGTAGTTAAAAAGAATACACTAATCTGTATATTAGACACCCTGTACTAATACTTTTTTTTAGTTATGATAGGTTTGAGAAGAGCGATTAACTGATATTTAATAACTTTAGTAGTTTGTCTTTATTGTATAAAGGGTAGACAAAAAGACAAGAAATACTCTAATATAAATTGCCTTATGCGTGATCTATTTTTGGTGTATTAATATTTAATATAATTTGGAGGATTACGATGATATTTTGACTACTATCTGCATTTACTTTTATTGTGTTGTGGGTTTCAAAAATAAGCAGGAACTTGTTTTATATAATAGTTGAAAACACTTAGCTCTACATGTAATTTTTACTATTTTCTGTATCTGTAAAATGAATAGGAAGTGTTTTGTTTTAAAATTATGTATCAATTCCAGAGGGCTTCAGTCAAACAATTTTGTCATTTTTGTTTTCAGAATTTAAACATCTGAGCAGATTATAAAGCAGTGAAAATAGAGGCATCTGAATAGCCATATTTTATTTAATTTCTCTTTTATCTAAAACTAAAAAATAAACCTTTCGTGAACATACTTTATCCTCCTGCACCATGCGGTAAATTCAGCATCCAACGGTTTCCACCATTTATTTCAGTCATGTCTGTTCAGGCTTCTGAGTGTCACATTAGAATCATAGAACTAGAAGGGACCTCGAGAGGTGATCTAGTCCAGTCCCCTGCACTCAAGGCAGGACTAAGTATTATCTAGACCATCCCTGACAGGTGATTGTCTAACCTGCTCTTAAAAATCCCCAATGATGGAGATTCCACAACCTCCCTAGGCGATTTATTCCAGTGCTTAATCACTCCGTTAGGAATTTTTTCCTAATGTCCAACCTAAACCGCCCTTGCTGCAATTTAAGTCCATTGCTTCTTGTCCTAGCCTCAGAGGTTAAGAAGAACAATTTCCTCCCTCCTCCTTGTAACAACCTTTTATGTACCTGAAAACTGTTACCAGGTGGTCTCTCAGTCTTCTCTTCTCCAGACTAAACAAACCCAATTTTTTCAATCTTCCCTCATAGGTCATGTTTTCTAGACCTTTTAATCAATCATTTTTGTTGTTCTTCTCTGGACTTTCTCCAATTTGTCCACATCTTTCCTGAAATGTGGCACCAAGAACTGGACGCAATTCTCCAGTTGAGGCCTAATCAGCGCGAAGTAGAACAGAAGAATTACTTCTCGTATCTTGCTTACAATACTCCTGCTAATACATCCCAGAATGATGTTTGCTTTTTTTTTTGCAACAGGGTTACACTGTTGACTCATATTTAGCTTGTGATGCACTATGACCCCGAGATCCAGTAGCGTAGCCAGGTCCGGAGCACAGGGGGAACGGCGCTATAAAAAGGCGCCTCCCCGCTCCCCCTGTACTCACCCAGGGGCACCTCCGGCGGTCAGGTCAGGCGTACCGGCAAGAGCCAGCGCCGTGCCGGACTGGACCGGCTTCCCCGGCGGTGATTTAAAGGGCCCGGGGCTCCAGCCGCTGCGGGGAGCCCCGGGCCCTTTAAAGCGCCACCGGGGCTCGGGCAGTGCTTTAAAAGGCCCGCGGCTCCCCACAGTGGCAGGAGCCCCGGGCCTTTTTAAGCACGGCCCGAGCCCCGCTTCCGGAGCCAGGCTCGGGCGGCGCTTTAAAAGGCCCACGGCTCCTGCAGCCACTGGGAGCCGCAGGCCCTTTAAAGCGCTGCCGGAGCTCCGGCAGCGGGGCTCAGGCGGCACCGCTTCTGCTCACAGCAGGAGCAGTCGCTCCCCCTGCTCCCTGCCCCGGCTACGCTACTGCCAGATCCCTTTCCACAGTACTCCCACCTAGGCAGTCATTTCCCATTTTGTATGTTTGCAACTGATTTTTCCTTCCTAAGTCGAGTACTTTGCATTTGTCCTTATTGAATTTCATCTTATTTACTTCAGACCATTTCTCCAGTTTATCCAGATCATTTTGAATTTTAATCCTGTCCTGCAAAGCACTTGCAACCCCTCCCAGCTTGGTATCGTCTGCAAACTTTGTAAGTGTACTCTCTATGCCATTATCCAAATCATTAATAAAGATATTGAACAGAACTGGACCCAGAACCAATCCCTGCAGGACCCCACTCGTTATGCCCTTCCAGCAAGACTGTGAACCACTGATAACTCCGGGAACGATTTTCCAACCAGTTATGCACCCACCTTATAGTAGCTCCATCTAGGTTGTACTTCCCTAGTTTGTTTATGAGAAGGTCATGTGAGACAGTATCAAAAGCCTTACTAATGTCAAGATATACCACTTCTACCGCTTCCCCCCATCTACAAGGCTTGTTATCCTGTCAAAGAAAGCTATTAGGTTGGTTTGACACGATTTGTTCTTGACAAATCCATGCTGTTACTTATCACCTTATTATCCTCTACGTTTCTGCAAACTGATTGCTTAATTATTTGCTCCATTATCTTTTCCGGTACTGAACTTAAACTGACTGATCTGTAATTTCACCGGTTGTCCTTATTCCCCTTTTTATAGATTGGCACTATATTTGCCCTTTCCCAGTCTTCTGGAATGTCTCCCATCTTCCATGACTTTTCAAAGATAATTGCTAATGGCTCAGATATCTCCTCAGTCAGCTCCTTCAGTATTCTAGGATGCATTTCATCAGGCCCTGGTGATTTGAAGACATTTAACTTGTCTAAGTAATTTTTGACTTGTTCTTTCCCTATTTTAGACTCGATTCTACCTCATTCTCACAGGCATTCACTATGTTAGACATTCAATAGTCACCAACCTTCTTGTTGAAAACCGAAACAAAGAAGTCATTGAGCACCTCTGCCATTCCAACATTTTCTGTTATTGTCTTTCTCCACCATTGAGTAATGGGTCTACTCTGTCCTTAGTCTTCCTCTTGCTTCTAATGCATTTGTAGAATGTTTTCTTGTTTCCTTTTATATCCCTAGCTAGTTTGATCTCATTCTGTGCCTTTGCTTTTTTAATTTTGTCCCTACATACTTGTGTTATTTGTTTATATTCGTCCTTTGTAATTTGACCGAGTTTCCACTTTTTGTAGGACTTGTTTTTGAGTTTTAGATCATTGAAGAGCTCCTGGTTAAGCCAGGATGGTCTTTTGCCATACTTCCTATCTTTCCTACGCAGTGGGATAGTTTGCTCTTGTGCCCTTAAAAATGAATCTTTGAAAAACTGCCAACTGTCTTCAATTGTTTTTCTATTGTTCGATATATTGCTTCTCTAGGACATCCTCTTTTTCTCTTTCCAGGTGGTGTCCATATACTTACCGTATAACTTGTGTTGGTGGTAGGGTGACCAGACAGCAAGTGTGAAAAATCAGGACAGGGGGTGGGGGGTGCTAGGAGCCTATATAAGAAAAAGACCCCAAAATCGGGATTGTCCCTATTAAATCGGGACATCTGGTCACCCTAGTTGGTGGCCCCTTAAAGCATATCCTAAACATGTCCATCATTGTATTCTTATCCCTATGTGACACTTTAGACTGGTTTGCTTTACTTAGAATTTCTGAAGTTGCAAGAAACTCTTTTCAATGGACTTAGAAGATCTGCAGGCATTTATTTTGGAATGAATTGATCTTATCAATTTCTTATGTACATTTCCTTGACTCTGCTCCAAAAAGGAGGACAGACATGACGATGGTATTAAAGATTTATGTTTTTTGTCAGTGCAAAACATGCCACCTTTTCCAAATCATTTCAAGGTTTTGAAAGTTGTTTCCTTCTTTTGATATTTGTTGCTTTATATCTAGCATATAATCACATATAATTACAAATACTGTAATTACATCAAAATCCCAAACAAATCCGTGCTAGAGGTTCAGTTCCTCTTCTGGCCCCTACGCACTACTCCCACAGTGCAAAGAGGCAGGAAAACTGCCCTAGCAGGTTACCTGGGGATTTCTTTTTGCAATCCTCACTAGTGTAATGGCCCCTAAAGGGCTGATATAAGCTAACGAACATCAGAGCAGACTTCTGCCACAGGATAAACTAGCCACATTTCTCTCCCTGCCCACCCAGGTCCTGAAAATAGAGTGTTGCTTGGCTGAACTGGAGGAACTGGCCCTCATGAAGAAAACCTTCATTGTGGCATCACAATTTTGTCCTTGTGCCTACAAGACACTGAGCAACCTCAACCCCGGTGAAGTCAGTGGGTGACGAGGAAATTCAGTACTTTGCAGGATTAGGCTCTATGTCTCTGTAATAACTTCTCTCAAGGTGCTTTGTCCCTAATGAGCCCTTCAAAAATGAACACAATATATCTCCCTCATATTCTCTGTCGAATTTTCAAACTTAAAGTAACACACTGTATTTCTTTAGTATGAATGAGAACGCATGAGATCATGCACAGGAAGTCAATACAGTATTAATAATATCAACTGGAATTCTCTGCAAGCATCAGACCATAGTCAACAAGTGTAAATAAGCCAAGCAAGGTGTATTAGGTTATCTTTTGTTTTGCTTGTGAATTTTCCCTGGGCTAAGAGGGAGGTTTATTCCTGTTTTCTGTAACTTTAAAGTTTTGCCTAGAGGGGAATTCTCTGTGTTTTGAATCTGATTACCCTGTAAAGTTATTTTCCATCCTGATTTAGAGAGATGATTTTTACCTTTCTTTTTTTAATAAAATCCTTCTTTTAAGAACCTTACTGATTTTTCCATTGTTCTAAGACCCAGGGGTTTGGGTCTTTGATCACTTTGTAACCAATTGGTTAGGATATTATTCTCAAGACTCGCCAGGAAAGGGGGTGGAAGGGCTTGGGGGGATATTTTGGGGGAAGAGGAACTCCAAGTGCTCCTTTCCCTATTCTTGTTAAATCACTTGGTGGTGGCGGCAACGTACCATCCAAGGACAAAGGATTTGTGCCTTGGGGAAGTTTTTAACCTAAGCTGGTAAAAATAAGCTTAGGGGCTTTCATGCGGGTCCCCACATCTGTACGCTAGAGTTCAGAGAGGGGAGAGAACCCTGACAGGACTAGTACTAGAATGGCGACAGGATAAATTCAAAGCAAAGGTGGCTTAAAGCTGCCTTTTCACCCCTTATCCTCAGACGTGGGCTGAATTTAGGCCCAAACAAAGTCTCTGGCTCCCATGATCTATTTTACATTTATGCATGCATTACCGTATGATGTTTTTATCTGTATACATACAGACATATGCACACAGACTCATTGTAACAGGGCACTGGGCCTGTTACATCCTAATACACCTTTTATAGCCCTTTAAAACAGAGTTGTCATTGTAGGTCACTTGCTTGCTCCTAGTAAGGTGCCCTACAGGAAGGCGTCCTGCTCTGAGACCTAAGAGCAGGTAGGGGGATATCCAGGTCAGGGAAAGACTAGAGAGAGGTTGATTCCATATCTGTAAGGCAAAGGGCATAAAAAGGAGATGCTTGCAGGGAGCAGGCGCTGGCTATTGGGAAGGGCTGGGAAGCCCTGGAGATGTGAGCAAAGGTAAGACCCTGCAGGGCTGTGAGGCTGCTTTGGGATGCATGGGTTTGTTTTGAACCTTTTGTTAATAATGAAAAACCCTGAAAAGAGAATTGGAGCTATAACTTCAGGGTGTGATTTCACCTTCGCTGGCTGGTGTTTTCTAACTTGTTTCAAGCCTATTTGTTGGTCTCTAACAGAATCAAATATCAAAACAACCTACAACTGGCTTGCTCCTTAACAGTGTATTGCATGCACAAACAGACTGTTCACTATTACAGTGAAACCAGAATCGATTATTAGCTGCAGTAAGTGCTTTTGGCTTCATCTTCAATTCTGCTGGTTAACTAACAACTGAACTGCTGGTGATAACTAAATTTAAGGGATTACTGCTTAATCCACTCAGTGCCACCCTTCAAAATTAACAGTAAAGATCAAACAAATGCAAAGCAGTAACAGGAATACAATTAAGACGGACTGTCCTTAGCATGCTGTCTATGTACAGTAAAAAGTATTTTAGTAACCTTTCGGAAACAATTTGTATGAAAAGTGCTAGGTATTATTATTATTGCAAGAACTGCTAAAAATGATTGATGCTGTTTCCATGAGCAACTACACAATTCTTTCTTCAAAGTTTTTTTCCCCCTGCATAATATTACTGTGTACAGTTTTTACTATGCAAAGACATATATTAATAGTGCTGGCAACCTATTTCTTACAATAAAACCTTATTTAAAATGTTATGAAAAGTAAATACTACATAAGACAATGTTTGAGAAATGAGCTGGAGTTGGAATATCAATTACCCGCTGCTACCCTTAAAAACCTACATCTTAGCAAAGAAAGATGAGAGGATTTAAATAATAATAATAAAAAATTCTCAACTCTGCTGGGGATTATAGATTCCTCCTCCCCCCCAGACTCAAACCCCAGAAAGTAGAGCAAGATGTATGCGGTAAGCAGTGGAGTTAGAGCAGAAAAAAACAGGTACATCTATGAGTTATTTCATTTTGTATTTTCTAGCGAGTCACCAATAACCTATTCTTGCTTCGCCCCCAAGTTTGTTGCATAGCTAGAAAAAGGGGGCATACAGTTGTTCACTAATCCTCCTTCACTGCCTCATCCGCTGAACTGTAAGTTAGAGGGGCAGATGCATCATATGGGAAGTTTTCCAAATTCATTAACTCCTTGGCGCCAGTGATTTCAGTGTGCCCATTGCCAGCACTGGCTGTTATGCCCATAAAAACTTAACTCCTGGAGGGAAAGGATTAAGAAATGAGGCACTCAACAGTGGCTGCAGGTTTCTTCAGTCACAATGAACAACTAAAAGAACCATCGTAAATGCCAATGCTTTTCAGTCCCTACTACACTCAAGGGTTTTCCCAAACATCTGCAGACCGTTGTCATGAACAGGGCTTGAGAAACGTACACACACTAGCTGGGGGACTAAAAGTAGCAGTGAGAGGCAGATTAAAAAAGACTGGTGATGAGGGTACACAGTAAGATCTGAATTTGTACATTTGTAAATATGTAGCCCAATAGTTTTAGAATCATGAGCAGTTTCTTCTCACTAATGGCTGACACAGGCTCTCAAGCCACTCCCTGTGCTTTCTGCAATGGACTCCGTCTGCCTGCTGTAATCAGTCACCACATCTGATCAACATTACTTCTTGAAGAGCCCTTGCTTAGAAGGCACTATAAATGCATGGAAACTGCCTGACTCATTTGCAGGATTCAACAGTTTTCTTTAGATCAGAGGATTGCCATGTAGAAACTGAAGTTTTATCAGACAGATACAGGTCCTTTGAGCATTTTGCTTTATGCTCAGATGTAACGAGCAGTTAAGCGATCCTTGATTTAGAGATTAACATAACGTAAAAATCCTCAAAATTCTAAATGTTAAATTCACCTTACTGACTGCTCCCAAGGTGACGCTTACCTTTAAAGGATCCCGAGCATTTACATTTCCAACAGAAGTGAATGGGAGCTGGAAGACCTCAGAACTTCTAAATATCAGGCCTTTTCTTCTGGCTACAGCTAATGCAGACTGAGTTATATTTAAGCTTTTACCATCGCTGCTCATTTAGAAAAACTCTAGGTACTATTTCTTAATCTTATTGTCACAGGTTGCCCCCATTAGGATGCCACCCGATGTGCTGAGATACCACTGAGCCCGCCTGTTATGCCATTTGGGCACCCTTTTAACCTGTCTTGCTGAGCCAGGTTATTAAGCCTCTTCCAACACACACACAGGGAGGGCCACACCCAACTGCAGAACGAAACAGACACTGAGATCAGTTCTGGGAAGGCTCAGCTTAAGGGACTTGCCCCAGCACACAAGTGTCCACCTCCCTTGGAGTGCGGACCGACAGATATAGTATGAAATCTGCCTCCTCCCTCAGTGTGGAGGAAGGCATGTACAACTTCTCGCCCCCGCCCCCCCCAACCCAACGGAGTTAGAAATTACAGAAACTGGGTTTAATAATAAATAAAAAAAATAATTAACTATAAAAGGCAGATTTTAAGTGGTAAAAGGGGTAGCAAACAGAACAAAGTAGATTACTAAACAAATGAAACCAAACACGCAAACTAAGCTAGTTTCACTAAAGAAACTGGTTACAAATAGTATTTCTCACCCTAGATATTGTTGCAGGCAGATTACAGAAAGTCTTGAAAGGCAGCTGCACTGGTCTCCCTCTTGAGACCTCAAGTATTATTACTGACAAGCTAGACGCCCTCCAAGCTTGGGCTCAACCCTTCTCCCTTCAGATCAGTTTTTTGCTTCCAGGTGTTTTTCAGTGTCTCTTTGGGTAGGAAGGCAGAGGAAAACTATGATGATGTCACTCCCCTGCCCTATATAGCTCTTGTGTAAGGTGGGAACCCTTTGTCTTCTAGTGGAAAATCATTGGCATTCCAAAAGAGGATGAAGGGTATCCAGTACCAGGTGACTAATGTGTATCCAGTACCAGTGTGCTAATAAAGTTTGCAGATGACACAAAGCTGGGAGGTATTGCCAATAAAGAGAAGGACCGGGATATCAGGACGACCTTGTAAACTGGAGTAATAGTAATAGGATGAAATTTAATAGTGAAAAGTGCAAGGTCATGCATTTAGGGATTAATAACAAGAATTTCTGTTATAAGCTGGGGACGCATCAGTTGGAAGTAACAGAAGAGGAGAAGGACCTCGGAGTATTGGTTGATCACAGGATGACTATGAGCCACCAATGTGATATGGCAGTGAAAAAAGCTAATGCGGTCTTGGGATGTATCAGGTGAGGTATTTTCAGTAGAGATAAGGAGGTGTTAGTACCATTATACAAGGCACTGGTGAGACCTCATCTGGAATACTGTGCGCAGTTCTGGTCTCCCATGTTCAAGAAGGATGAATTCAAACTGGAAGAGGTACAGAGAAGGGCTACTAAGATGATCCGAGGAATGGAAAACCTGTCTTATGAAAGGAGACTCAAAGAGCTTGGCTTGTTTAGACTAACCAAAAGAAGGCTGAGGGGAGATATGATTGCTCTCTATAAATAGATCAGACGGATAAATATCAGGGAGGGAGAGGAATTATTTAAGCTCAGTACAAATGTGGACACAAGAACAAATGGACATAAACTAGCCATCAGGAAGTTCAGACTTGAAATTAGACGAAGGTTTCTAACCATCAGAGAGGAGTGAAGTTCTGGAACTACCTTCCAAGAGAAGCAGTGGGGGCAAAAGACCTATCTGGCTTCAAGATTAAGATTGATAAATTTATGGAGGAGATGGTATGATGGGATAGCCTAATTTTGGCAATTAATTGATCTTTGATTATTAGCAGTAAATATGTCCAATGGCCTGTGATGGGATATTAGATGGGGTGGGATCTGAGTTACTACAAAGAATTCTTTCCTGTCTGGCTGGTGAGTCTTGCCCACATGCTCAGGGTTTAGCTGATCGCCATATTTGGGGTTGGGAAGGAATTTTTCTCCAGGGCAGATTGGCAGAGGCCCTGGGGGATTTTCGCCTTCCTCTGCAGCATAAGGCACAGTTCACTTGCTGGAGGATTTTCTGCACCCTGAAGTCTTTAAACCATGATTTGAGGACTTCAATAGCTCAGACATAGGTTAGGGGTGAGATTCTGTGGCCTGCATTGTGCAGGAGGTCAGACTAGATGATCATAGTGGTCTCTTCTGACCTTGAAGTCTATGAGTCTATGACTCAGACTCAGGTCTTTGCATGGCTGTGGTAGCTATTGCTCGTAAGCTGTTTCCAGTGTCCACAGGAAGACTAAGCCCTTTCACAGTCCATTGTCGCTGCTACTGGCCCATTAGCCCCATCTGGCTTTTTCACTGTTGTACCTGAAGGGCTGGTTGGGGGTAGGTTGACCAGATAGCAAAAGTGAAAAATTGGGACAGGGGGTGTGGGATAACAGGCAACTATATAAGAAAAAGCCATGAATATCGGGACTGTCCCTATAAAATCGGGACATCTGGTCACCCTAGTTGGGGGTGACACCCAAAGTAACACATTTGAAATACAGATATAGTTAATATTCCTAACTTCAAATACAGAAATGATACAGGCATACAAATGGGATAATCACATTCAGTAAATCATAACCTTCCCAATGATCTCTCACATGAGCCATCTTGCATAAAGTATATCTCAGTTATGTCATATTCATATCATATTTTCATAAAGAATATGGAGTGAAACGTCACACATTCACTCACAGCATTGCTGCTAGGAGCAGAGATTGAGTGGTTTGGAGTATCAAAGAGCTGTCTTAACTACTTATGTATTCTATGCTGACTTACATCCCATTACATCCCCTTTCCAGTGTGATTGCACTGGGCATAAATCATTTTAGAATTTGGTTGCGTGTGTGTGTGCATGTATTCCTGTAAATGCACGTGCAAGGTCAGCAATCTAATCTATATTTATTTTGATCTGATGTCATTCCAACCAATGCCTTAGTTGCACACACTATGCACATGAAAACATATCAGTTTATGACTTGTATTCAACAAACTGAGCCCTGAGTGTGCCCAAACCCAGATTCACAGCACGTGGGACACTTTCCCTGGCAGGCTACAGGGGACATAAACTATTAATTTCTGCAGAAGTTAAAAGTTTCATTTAAAAATAATTGTTTCTAGTCATAATAGTTGCTACTCAGAACCTCCAGGGCAGAGGTGAAACTGACAAGAATCAAGCAGCAGCTTGATAAAGCTAGGGGTAGCAGCAAGTGGTGGGCCTAGAGATATTCATGGGGAAGGAAGATTCCAAAATTGAGGTGTCCTCTCCTCTCCCTCCCCTCACAGCCAGTAGGCTCTAGCGGGGTGTGTATGGGTGTGGCATAGTAGTGCAGGCCTCCCCACAGCCTTCACAGCATGCGGGAAGCTTTGAAGGCAGATCAGAAAGTTCCTTGTCCCTTTCACTTTGCAGAGCATCCCCAAGACTGTTTCGATGAACAGTTCCCTCTGAGAAATCTCTGACCTCTTCACATTGCCGTCAGACTGGGTTCTCATTTACATCAGTGCAAAGTGGGTATAAATGTTACCAAATCAGAATGGCAGCATTTTGCATCCACACAGCACAAGTATTAATTGCAATAACAAGGTGAAAGACAAATAAGGGAGAATCAGAGACAGTGTTTAAGAGTTCTCCTGCCCTCAACCCTGAAAATGATAGCCGAGCACCTGCAGCAGAAAGCTCTGACTTAAAGCAGAACTCTGCAGTAGGGACATGAAATGTGGCAGGTTAGGAACAAGTGCAGGTAGGCATAAGAAAAAGGGCTGTGATTTTCAGCTGGAACATGCAAGTGGTGAACGCCCTACAATCACTCATGCTGACATTGCACCATTCCCAGGATGAGTATTTCAGCCTGAAACAGATTGAGACCTCTGCGTGTGCACCTCCTTTTAGTCCACTGTAACCTGACAGCCAACACGTTCAGTCTCAAAAGAGCAGGGTGTTCATTCTAAACACTAACAGACCATATGCGAAACAGAAATATTAATTACAGCTCTTAAAAATCTGAACGGTTTTACTGAATGTTACACTAATCAAACGGTTTCCTGTTTTTAATACTCTTGTGGTATTTTGCCACACCCCAATTGGATTGGCTTCACTGAATTACATACAGAACAACATCTAGTAATGCCTAGCAACAGAAAGAAATTCCAGCAACATAAAACTATGGTTAGCAAAGTTTATGTAATGGGAAGATAAAAGAAAAACTCTATGATGGACTGGGGCTATGGCTGTACAATTTATGAATTGTGATTGATACTGTGAAATTGTATTATGAAACACTGCTGTATTATCAGTGCCTATACATGCGTGGATCCACCATCGCTAACAAGTCTTGTAGAAAGTACGCATCAGACAGATACAATAGAAGGTGCTTAGGGCATAAAGACCCTATTCAGGTGCAAACATCTGGAAAAGTGGGTGAGCTGCCTCCTTAGAAAACCACTTTAGTTGATTCCTCGAACAGGGAAAATAGGAGCAGTGGAAATAGGGTGACCAGATGTCCCGATTTTATAGAAACAGTCCCGATTTTGGGGTCTTTCTTATATAGGCTCCTATTACCCCCTATCCCCTCTCCTGATTTTTCACATTTGCTGTCTGGTCACCCTAAGTGGAAACTTACCTGGAGTAGAACAAGAGACACCAGGTGAGCAGAAGGGGTTTAAATAAAGAAAAACACAGGAATAGAGGGGGCCAAACAGGAAGAGGAAGCATGGGGCAGGGGACAGCAAGGTCTACAGCTGCTTTTTCTGCTCCAGGAACACATGGAAGCTATACAGTTGGATTAACAGGCTGGTGGAGGATTCCCTGAGTAGTGTAACACCTCTTACCAGCCCCCAGAATAGGGATGTATCTGGAGAAAGGGGTCATTGCCCCAGTAATCCCTGGATGCCAGAACAACCCCTTTGCAGATTTATATAAATTGGAGCAGACCTGAAGCTTCTCTAATCTACATCAAAGACTAATCTGTAGAGGGAAGAAAAGTAAATAAAGGTGTTGTAAAGCTCCCTTTGCCTCCATTCGCTAGTTATGCTGAGCACAGCCCAAGATCAGGGCTTATTCTGCTGAGGCTGGACTATCCTTATTGTCCTGCAACGTTCCCTATTCCAGTTGATTCATAGGGGCAGGAGAAGAGGACTGCTAGTGGGACTCTTGACGCCTAAAAACCTTTTCAGGCACCTCGCTCTAGCAAACCAGACAAGGAGGAAACATTTCTTTCTTGCTGAGGCTTGTCCCTCATTTTGTTACCCCCTTTCCTTGCCAGTGGGGAGGCTGCTTACTTAGAGTGAAATACTGGCCCGTTTTAAATCGGTGGACGTTCTGCTATTGACCTCAATGGGTAAGCATTTCACCAAGAGTTCTCTCTCCATCTCAATGCCAAAACGTAAAAGGGGCTAAACTGATTACCGTCTGGCAAGAAACAACTCTGCACTCTTGGAAAGAAAAGCTAGAGGTGGGAAGATGTTTTTAGGTTAAAAAAAAATTTCCTTCTCAGGGTTGAAGTGACTGCCTGTTCTCTTCCATGGTGGAAGATCACCCAGCCAAGCAACCCAGGAGTGCTGTGAACAGGGCAGGTCAATGGATCTCCTGGTAGCCTGTTTCCTGTCTCTGGGAGTGAAGATCATTAGTGAGGACTGCCAGCCATGCATTCAGAGAAGATTCTAAAGAAGAAGTTGCTATTTACTCAAATTAAATGATACAGCAGATTTTGTTAACTCGAAGTTCTTGTCTAACAACAGTTTGAGGCACAAGAACTAGTAAGTGTCTAGCCTGTCACCTCCTGAGTCAGTGAAAAATTTAAGTCATCATGTAAAAGAACACACAATTTAGTAGGGGGGAAGGATTGCTGTATCAGTCCCAATTTTTGCATAGCATTATAACAATCATCAATATCTGGAATACCCAGTCTGAGTTTCCCTTGCTAAATTTACTCCTTTTGTTTCCTAGCTTCTTTCTATACACTTTCCTGGTCTCTAACAGAACCAAACACCATCAAAACAATATACACTCTGCTTACTCATTAACAGCTTATTGCAGTGGTCCCCAACCTTTCTGTGGCCAAGAGCACATTCATCCCTTCATCAGAGTGTGGCGGGCAGAGACACTTCTCGGCGGCATTTCTGTGGTGATGGTTCTCTGCCAGAAGCGCACCTCAGCGGCATTTCGGCGAAAGCTTCTCCACCGGAAGTGCTCCTCGGCGGCATTTCGGTGAAAGCGTCTCCGCCCGAAGTGCTCCTCGGTGGCATTTCGGCGAAAGCTTCTCCACCGGAAGCGCTCCTCGGCGGCATTTCGGCGAAAGCTTCTCCGTCCGAAGCACTCCTCGGCGGCATTTCGGTGAAAGCTTCTCCGCCCGAAGCGCTCCTCGGCGGCATTTCGGTGAAAGCTTCTCCGCCCGAAGCGCTCCTCGGCGGCATTTCAGTGGCAATGCTTCTCCGGCGGATGCTCCCCTCCTCTTCCTTCCTTGGCACCGGCCCTGATGGCGGGCACACATAAATGCCCCGGGAGGCGCTATGGCGCCCGCGGGCACCACGTTGGGGACCACTGGCTTATTGCATCAGTAAAGTTCGAGTAGGAAGACGGTTTTTTCTATAACAAAAGTTTCAAACTTGATAGTCAGTACCTTTAGTACTAGGGCAAGTAAAGGATCATCTCATCCATATTCTTCCTTAAGACCTAATGAAAGTTAGAGGCCTAGGATTTATTCTCTCAAGCTGCTAGTCTCTGATGAAATGTAACATTACCCTGTATTAAGATACCATATTCTTACAGTTCAGTATTGCTCTGTTCCTGTCCCTTAGGCCTGGTGTACGCACAGTTTTTGTACTAGTAACTATGTGGGCTAGGGTTGTGATTTTTTTTTGGTATTGCATAGTTATACTGTGATGCAGGCAGAACAAGTCCCAGCTCATGCCAAGGCCCATAAGCCTCACTGAACACTGACAAATGCATAGCTGGAAACCAGTCCGGCTCACCTATGTGTTTACATTGTTAACACAGGTATTAGATTTATAAAAATGTGTTGAGTGTTCAGCTTTTATGAAATGCTTGTGAGTTGCTGCATGCGTTAATCTCACTTATAATGTCTGTATGCCATGCAGTAGGGTAATATTTAAGTGTTTGCTTTGTGACTATAAAAGTGTTTGCTCTACTACTGTAAACCCTCACAGTCAGAAGAGAAGCATTACCAAGTGTGAAATACTAGTTTACCACAAGAGGTGTCATCTCCTCTCCAACACAAGAAGGCCCATAGACACCAGAAAAGTCAATAAAGAACATCAGTGAACAAAAGACTTTGGCCTTGGCTACACTTGCGAGTTACAGCGCAATAAAGCCTCCCAGAGCGCTGTACCTCTCTCGCTGTCTACACTGGCAAGGCACGTAAAGCGCTGTATCTCGATGGCTACAGCGCTGCTGGTACTCTATGTCCCCGAGAGGAATAAAAGCTGTTGCGTAGTGGCTGAGACGCTGTTCTTGCAATGTAGTCGTTGCAGTACGCACTGACTGACCTCCGGAAGCTCCCTTTGTTTTGAAACGGCACTTCCGGGTTGGAGTTCAGAGCTCCGTTCTGGGGGCTGCTTATCAAAAAAACAAACACAACTACTGTTTGCTTTGAATGAGTGAGAGGCAGGCAGGGGAGTGCCGGCAGCAAACGTTAGCTTGAAGAGAGAGGCGGGGGGGAGGGGTTTGGGGTCCGTTTCGGCGAGTGGCTGCTTATCTGCTCTAAAAAAACAACAACAAAGCCCCTGCTGTTTGCTTTCAATGAGTGAGAGAGAGGCGGGGGAGGTGGGGGTGTATAAACTTAGGAGATAATGAGCTGACAATCTGTGGATACCCCAAAAACCCACTCTCTCTCCCCACACGCTCCCTGTCACACTCCACCTCACACCCCCTCCCCCATTTGAAAAGCACGTTGCAGCCACTTGAACGCTGGGATAGCTGCCCATAATGCACCGCTCCCAATACAGCTGCAAATGCCTCAAATGTGGCCATGACAGTGCGCTGGCAGCTGCCAGTGTGGACAGACTGCAGCGCTTTCCCTACTCAGCTGTATGAAGGCGGGTTTAACTCACAGCGCTGTACAGCTCCAAGTGTAGCCTTAGCCTTTGTTGATTGCTTCCCCCACACCCATGAAGAGGAGACTTTCACAAAGATTCATCCCAGCATAGCTTGAGCTCTGGGGGAAGGGACTCAAAATCCCTGTCGAAGAAATTATCCCGATCCTCCAGACCTTAACTATCCTTCTAGTTAGAAAGTTTTCCTACTATCTAAACTAAATCTCCCTTGCTGCAGATTGAGCAGATTATTTCTCAACCTACCTATTGATTCTAATCCTATGGGAGACACGATCTACATGACTGGGAGGTAGAAAACCATAAAGCAAACTTCTGAAAGAGAGGCCTCCTCATGCCCTGCAACCCTTATTTCAGGTTTCCCAGTTGCATGTGATGGTGTGACAACTTTTCAGGTGACAACTTTTTCTTTGCACCAATATACCTAGTGAAGCCAAACCAAGATTTAACAGAACTTAAAAAATGGATCAGTCAAAGAGGTAAATTCATCATGAATAAAGAAAAAAAAGATATCAAGATTATCTGCCAAAATTTGCACAATAAGAAGTCATCCAACATCACCCCACAGTCCAAAGATTCAAACCTCGAGAGAGCCGATCATACTAACAAGAATGAGACCCCCATCTGGGCAACATCATAATAAGAAAAAAAGAAAGACCCCACAATTCAAAGGAAATGGCAGGACTTTATATACTGCCCCCCTCCAGTCACATGGCGGTGAGGTCCTCTTTAGAGCCGGGCTTCCAATTGCAAGTGTCAAGTAGGTCAGCAGTGATTTAAACTATTTTCTTTGGCTGGCATTTTGGTATCTATCTCCCATTGAAATTCCATGGGAATTGAGTGCCTAGTGCCCTTAGGCCCCTTGGAAAATTCCAGCCACAATGACATCTGTGTCACAGGGAACACTTGCTTTGTAAAACAGCGAGACCCTTTATGAGAAGAAGACACTGCAGCTTCCCCATCCACCCATTCAACCTGATCTTGTGATCTAGACTATCGAAAGTAAAATAAAGATCATAAACTTGCTAACATGTAGCTTTACCCTTTCACTCACTGGTGCTTTTATGGTGCCTTTCTGTTTTACATCTATACAGATGGGTGTTTTGGAAAATGAGACATTAAAACAGAAATAGGAAAGCTTTTTTAGCCCATTTTACTAATTAATATGTCAAAGCTCATAAAGAAGAACTCATCAGCTTTTCTCCAGTACTGCATCATCTTAAAGAGCTGTGTCAGCAAGGACCTCAGCAGACAGTCAATACATATTAAAAGAATTTCAAGCAGTAAATCAAAATAGAAAAGGGAAGTAGGGAAAAAATGGAAAATAAAACACAAATAGCTGTAAGCTATCAGTACATGATTTGGGTCTTTTTATAAAATCAAGAAAGGACAGTATTTTTTTCTACATCAACAGGATCTTGTAAATAATATCTTCCTCCTCCTCCTGTTATTGTTCTTCTAGTGAAGAAAAATGAAAGAGACAAGTTTAAGGAAGAGCTCATACAAAACTGAACTAATATTCTCTGGATTTTGACCTCTTGGATATTTGTGGGTCTTTCACATTTTTAAAGAGGCACTGCTTGTCTCTCTCTCTGTCTCTACTTTGTTATCACTGAGATGTAGAGAATGAAAAAGTTTAGATAAGTTTTGCAGTAGCCTCATTCTCAAACAGGCCACGCGCACAATGAAGGTGCACAATGCCACAATAACCAGAATGTAGAATCATACTCTTGTTGTTTGTGGTGCATGTGAGTGAAATAGAGGCATCTGCAGGGACATATCTTCCAATAGGAATGCTTCAGTCCCCGGGAAATCCAGGGATGTTTCTAAAAGCACATATTTTCATTAGAGAATAAAAAAAGACTACTCTTTGTGGGTGAAATATACCAGGAAATAGAAATAGGAGGCTATAGCTACACATGCTTCTAATGCCTTGCCTTGGGACATAGCTCTGAGAAAACAGTTTCCTAGGCAGAGGTAGATCTAGGAAACCAAAACGCGCTATCACTTCTGCCCCGTAACTAGTAAACACCCTCCATACAGTAACTAGACCAAAGGGCGAGACTAAAGGATGGACGTGTTTTCCATGCACTACATACCAGAAGGATTTTTCCTTCGAGAGAGTTATTGAACCACACATCTCATAGAACTAGTCATGCTGAAGGAGACAAAGGGATAATTGCATTGATTGTCAGTATGTGATAATTAATTCACTAGAGAAATATGTTTAATTTCCTGAAGTCTAGGATGAGGTGGAATCTCTCCTTTTTGCAATGAGAAAATCACGGGGTGTTTTGCTTCCTGCGGCAGAAATGGCTACAGTTTCTTAACAGTTTCTCATAAAAGGGAAACCTAGGAAGGGTATGTGATGGAAGATGAAACAGGAAAGGATAGCCATGGTCTTTCAACCTTTAAGACCTAATAGTCTGAAGTGACAGAATATGTCAGGCAAACAGGAACAGTATGAAAATAATTCCATGCTCTTGAGTAAATTTCAATTATGACTATTTGCATGGGACAATGCAGGAAGGTGCTTAAGAAGCTGAAAGGAGGAGTCTGGTGCTTTTTGTTTGTTTGGTTTGGTTTTTTGAAGAGTGGTTTAGGCAATACTAGATGCTGGTATCCACGGGAAAAAGTGCTTTTCAATCCTCTGCTGACAGAGTTGCTTTCCATGTTGAGGTCAGATAAACCCAAAGGATAGCAGTTGCTCTTGTCTTTCTAAAATTGGCCAAAATGTCTAACCCCCGCACCCCAAACAATAAAAGACTTGGGACTGCTGCATCTTTCATTAGGTTATCTATAGAGAATCTGGAGAACGATGTGTAAAGAAAATTGGAAGTGCTGCTTAGGAACCTGATATTCTAGGTTATTAGCACCTTTTAGCAACTGACTGCCAACAAGTTATGATCTCAACAGGCTCTGTTCCGGTGTTCGTTGATAGGAAGACCCTCTGTTTATCCTTGGCAAACTGAATGATGTTGCAATATTTGTGAACCTTCTCCTGGTTGGAGAAAAGGTGCACACCCAAAGCCCTTTCTATCTGATGAGCCATTTTTAGGAGCTTTTTCATACCCAAAGGAGAGGCAACTGAAAGAAAATGTTCCTCCTCAGCTGTAGGAACAGGACATATGAGCTGATCCTCCAGTTTCAGAAAGAATATTTGAGGTACACAGACGAGAGGAGGAAGCCAGAGGAAGAATTTAAAGGGCGCTTACCCTAAATTAAGGAAATGGTCTTCAAGTATGGAATGCCTAAATCAGAGAGCTGTATAACAACAAAGCTACAGCAGACATGTAAGGCTGTATAGGCCAGGTACACCATAAACATGTAGAAATCTCATTATTAACTGGTCTTTAAATCCAGTTTTTTGAGACAAAAGTGGCTGTAAGGAAAGCTGTACAGTAACTCTGTGAGCACTGAATCAGGAAATCAGTGGATGTTCCATACAGAGAAAGGCATGTCATGAGAGAAACAGAAGAACTAAACAGTGAGAACAACTATCAGCAAGCAAAGCTGGAGCTCCCCACACGTGAAGATATGGAACACAGGCACAGGCATTTGTTGTGCCAGATCAGAGAGAGACTGTAAGTGACAAACCAGGCTCATGACCTCATAGGGTCTGTCACTGTACCTAATAAATAGAGCAAATGCTGGTCTGTGATGGACATTTCATAAAAACATTTCCCCCTAGAGCCTTGAATTTTCATTTGCTACTTTTCTCAGGGTTAGACATTGAAAGAATTTTATTGACACTAAAGAAATTCTGATTTATTTATTTTTTACTAGAACCACTGCTCTACTGGTCAAAAAATGATTCGATAATACACTTGTACTAGGAAAACAACAGATTTCTGAAAAAATAAACTTTGTCGAATTAAGTAGAAAGGTGAACTTTTGTTTCAGATCTGACAAAATGATGGAAAAATATAGCATCAAAACATGTAATAAGGAACAGCACTGAATTTCTCAAGAGGTCTTCTAGTCCTGTCCCCTGCACTCATGGCAGGACGAAGTATTATCTAGACCATCCCTGACAGGTGTATGTCTAACCTGCTCTTAAAAATCTCCAATGATGGAGATTCCACAACCTCCCTAGGCAATGTATTCCGGGGCTTAATCACTCTGACAGTTAGGAAGTTTTTCCCAATGTCCAACCTAAACTGCCCTTGCTGCAATTTAAGCCCATTGCTTCTTGTCCTATCCTCAGAGGTTAAGGAGAACAATTTTTCTCCCTCCTCCTTGTAACGACATTTTGTTGTTGGCGTCCGTTAGTCTCGCAAGATGATGGATATGCGCCCATGGGGAATGTTTAGTTGATGGTTGTGCAGCGTCTGTTGTGGCTGTAGAGCCCCACACGAGAGTGGCAGTCTCGATTGCATTTGCTGCATTTGAAGGCAGTGTCAGCTGTGGGTTGGAGCCGCTGCTTCCTTTTTCGTTGAACCCGCTTTTCCTCGGCAAGCTGCCGCAGCTTGTCTTCATCAGTTTTCAATCCAGTAGTCAGAGCGTGTCTCCATCTGCATCTGTCCTGGGCGAGCTCTTCCCAGCTGTTGATGTCGATTTGAACAGTCTTCAGGTCCCTCTTACAGACATCCTTGAAGCGAAGGTGGGGCCGTCCTGTAGCTCTATTTCCGGAGGCAAGTTCGGCATATAACAGGTCTTTGGGGATCCGTCCATCTTCTATGCGACTTAGATGGCCAAGCCATCTGAGGCGGCTTTGACGGAGGAGAGTGAACATGCTGGAGATCTTGGCACATTCCAGCACCTCGTTGTTTGTTATTCGATCACTCCAAGTGATCCCGAGTATACGACGGAGGCAGCGCATGTGGAAGGCATTCAGTCTCTTTTCTTGTGAAGCGTAGGGGGTCCAAGTTTCGCTGGTGTAGAGAAGAGTGTTTAGCACACATGCGCGATACACAGCGACCTTTGTGTTGATGGTCAGCATGTTGTTGTTCCACACTCTCTGTGACAAACTGGCCAAAATTGTGAAGGCCTTGCCGATTCTACGGTTGATCTCAGGGTCCAGTGAGAGGTTGTCCATGATGGTAGATCCGAGGTAGGTGAACTGACTGACCACCTCTAGCACATAGTCATTGATGGCAATGCTTGGATATTCCTCATGCTGGGCCATAACTTTGGTCTTCTGAAGACTGATTGTTAACCCAAACTCTTCGCAAGCTCTGGAAAAGCGGTCAATCAGACGCTGGAGATCGATTTCTGTGTGGGTGGCCAGGGCAGCGTCGTCTGCAAACAGCATGTCTCTTATTGTTGCCTCCCGTACCTTGCTTTTGGCCTTTAGTCGAGCCAGATTGAAAAGTCTCCCGTCAGACCGGGTGTGGAGATAGACTCCCTCTGTGGAATTTCCAAAGGCACGTTTCAGCAACGCTGCAAAGAAGATGCTGAAGAGTGTGGGAGCGAGAACGCAGCCTTGTTTTACTCCACTGTGGATATCGAAGGCATCGGAGGACGAGCCTTCATACAGTACTGTGCCTTTCATGTTGTCGTGAAAAGACTGGATCACGCTCAGCAGCTTCGGTGGGCAGCCAATCTTTGCCAGGATCTTGAACAGCCCATCTCTATTCACAAAGTCAAAAGCTTTGGTCAGGTCTATGAAGGCAAGGAGTAGCGGCTTATGCTGTTCTCTGCATTTCTCTTGCAGCTGCCTTAAGGAGAAAACCATGTCAGTTGTGGATCTCCCTGCTCGGAACCCGCACTGTGACTCTGGGTAAACTCTGTCAGCAAGCTTCTGCAGTCTGTTCAGGATCACGCGTGCGAAGACTTTACCCACAACACTCAGGAGTGATATGCCTCTGTAGTTGTTGCAGTCGCTTCTATCACCCTTGTTCTTGTAGAGGGTCACGATGTTGGCGTCTCTCATATCCTGAGGTACTGCACCTTCATCCCAGCACTGACAGAGGAGGTCGTGGAGGTGTTCTAGGAGGACGTTGATGCCACACTTGATAACTTCTGGTGGGATGCCATCCTTTCCTGGAGCCTTTCCTGTGGACAAGCTCTCAACGACTTTCTTCAGTTCTTCCATGGTGGGCTTCTCGTCCAGCTCAGTTTCAACGGGAAAACCATCCACGGTATTGAGGGCAGCTTCAGTGATGGTGTTTTGCCTGGAGTACACTTCAGAGTAGTGCTCCACCCATCTATCCATCTGCTTGCTCTTGTCTTTGGGCAGGTGGGGCTCGTTAGCCTTGGAAGGCAGCCCACCTAGGAGAAGGAAAACTCTGATTTAAAACCTCCGCTGCCTTGTGGCAATACCCACTCATGGGAAAGGCTAAGGGAGTCAACCCTGAAACCAAATCCGGTGTCGGAGTCCTGATGGCGGTCTGACATTGTCCTCAACGTCATTCTGGCAACTCCTGTGATGCCACTGGTGCCAAGTTGTATCGACATTGTCTTTCCCTTGGATCCATCAGTTGCGTGGAGAGGGGGGTTCTGCTGCATGGGCAACAGCTGTTCCTCCATATCACCCTGCCCTGGCTTGTGCCCTGGAGAGGACAGTCCAGCTTCGCCTTACAGCGTCAATACAACACGGGAAGCAACAGTTTACCGGTTATAAGCCTCCTGCTCAATTGGCGTAGAGCTGGCACCAGGGGTTGCTTCCGACGGTGGGAGGGATCACCACGTCTCACTGGACAACTATCGCCCGCCTCAAGCTGGACAGCCCCCAACCAATAAGGTGTTGTCCCGCTACAGTTCACCTGCTTCACTGGGTGCGTGGGGCTTAGTGTACGTGAGTACCCGATAAGTGGACTGCGAACCATGCACCAGGCAACAACAAAAGAAAACCAACATAAGAAACCAGCCCTCAAGTTAGGATGCTGGAATGTACGGACCATGACAACTGGCCTATCACAAGACCTTCAGGCAATCAGTGATGTTCGGAAGACTGCAGTCATCAACGATGAGCTAGCACGACTCCAAATCGACTTAGTCGCATTGCAGGAGACACGGCTGCCAGACGCTGGGACTCTCAGGGAAAAGAACTATACCTTCTTCTGGCAAGGGAAGAGTGCCAAAGAAATCAGAGAGTGTGGTGTTGGATTTGCCGTAAGAAATTCTTTACTGGGGATAGTGGAACCTGGTCAACAAGGAACTGAAAGACTGCTATCACTCCGACTCCACACATCCACTGGACCCGTCAACCTGATCAGCGTGTATGCACCAACACTCAGCGCCACCAGGGATACCAAGGACGAGTTCTACGACCAGTTAAGACACGATCATCAGGAGTATCCCTAAAGAAGAACACTTGATACTACTGGGTGACTTCAATGCCAGAGTGGGCGCTGACAACGACTTTTGGCCAACCTGTCTTGGAAAGTTTGGCGTTGGAGAAATGAATGAGAATGGACAACGACTTCTGGAACTGTGCTCGTACCATGACCTCAGCATCACCAACTCATTGTTCCAGACAAAGCCTCAACAGAAAGTGTCCTGGAGACACCCTCGCTCCATGCACTGGCACCAACTTGACCTGATCATCATCAGGCGGTCTGCCTTGAAGTGCGTCCTGCTTACTCGCACCTTCCACAGTGCTGCCTGCGACAGTGATCATTCGCTGGTGTGCAGCAAGATGAAGCTACAGCCAAAGAAGATTCATCGCTCTGGGCCAGAGGGCAAATCCCGCATTGATGTGAGCAAGACCGCACACCCAGACAAGGAAGAGAAATTTACCCATGAGCTCTCCGAGGTGCTGAACTGCATGCCTCCCGGAGGCTGCGCCAAAGAGAGACGGGACCACATCAGAGATGCAGTACACAGCACAGCCATGAAAGTTTTTGGAAAGAAACGAAACATGAACAATGACTGGTTTGAGGCCAACTCCGCCACACTCACTCCAGCCATTGAAGAACGCCGCGCTGTTCACCTGGAGTATAAGCGTTCCCCCAGTCATAGGGCTCTACAAGAGTATCGATTTGCCAGGAGCAAAGTACAGAGACTAGCTTGACAGTGTGCAAATGATTACTGGCTCCAGCTATGCCGGAGCATTCAACTATCTGCTGACACTGGAAACATCAGGGGAATGTATGATGGCATCAAGAAGGCCATGGGACCCATAAAGAAGTGGAGAGTGTCACTAAAGTCTGTAACAGGTGAAAACATCCAACGACATTTTATGTACTTGAAAACGGTTATGTCTCCTCTCTGTCGTCTCTTCTCCAGACTAAACAAACCCAATTTTTTCAATCTCCCCTCATGGATCATGTTTTCTAGGCTTTTAATCATTTTTGTTGTTCCTCTCTGGACTTTCTCCAGTTTGTTCACATCTTTTCTGAAATGTGGCACCCAGAACTGGACATAATTCTCCAGTTGAGGGCTAATCAGCTCGGAGTAGAGTGGAAGAAATACTTCCTACGTCTTGCTTACAACGTTCCTGTTAATACATCCCAGAATGTTTGCTTTTTTTGCAACGGCGTTACACTGTTGACTCATATTTAGCTTGTGATTCACTATGACCCTCCAGATCCCTTTCTGCAGTACTCCTTCTTAGGCAGTCATTTCCCATTTTGTGTGTGCAGCTGACTGTTCCTTCTAAAATGGAGTACACTGCATTTGTCCTTATTGACTTATTTACTTCAGACTATTTCTCCAGTTTGTCCAGATCATTTTTAATTTTAATCCTATCCTCCAAAGCACTTGCAACTCCTCCCAGCTTGGTATCGTCCACAAACTTTATAAGTGTACTCTCTATGCCATTATCTAAATCACTGATGAAGACATTGAAGAGAACTGGACCACTGATAACTACTCTCTGGGAATGGTTTTCCAGCCAATTATGCACTCACCTTATAGTAGCTCAATCTAGGTTGCATTTCCCTAGTTTGTTTATGAGAAGGTCATGCGAGACAGTACTAAAAGCCTTACTAAAGTCAAAATATACCATGTCTACTGCTTCCCCCCTATTCACAAGGCTTGTTACTGTAATAAAGCAACTGCATCTTGTACAATACTGCAACTTGTTTCACAGAATTGTTATTACAAGACTTCATGGTAATACTGCTGGATATAAACCTTCATTGCTAACAAATATACATCTTGAGCAGTTTAAGAAAAAGTGGATCCATTTCATTAGTATAGTCATACTGAAAGAACAACTTCTGCAGATGAATAAATGGGAATGAAAAAACAATAGTCAGAGCTTCGGTAGGGCTGTCTATGTTCAATATTTCAGATTGTGAGAGTGGAAAACTGAAATTCTTCCAGGAGGACAAAGAGAATGAGACATTTATATTGTTCACAATTTACACTAGGTGCCTACATTGGCACATGAAAAGGTTACAGGTTTTGTCCTTTACTTATTTTAACTCACACTCTTCTCAGTGTTCACTAGATATATTTTTAAAGAAACCGTTGCTTTTCCTGCAAATGATCCCAGCCTATGTATGCAACTACATACACTG
Organism: Macrochelys suwanniensis; assembly: GCA_033296515.1. Taxonomy (NCBI): domain Eukaryota; kingdom Metazoa; phylum Chordata; order Testudines; family Chelydridae; genus Macrochelys; species Macrochelys suwanniensis. Next base: position 60,834,325 of record CM065784.1, on the reverse strand, counting down.
CCAAGCAATAAGTAAGCCTTAATTTATCACTGTGGAAGTGAAGTTATGCATTAATTTGCAAACCTTTCAGCCATCACAGTTGCTATAAGCGAGATCCAGCTGTTACTCACAGATTGGCTGTTTTTTGAGGGAAGGGCAGGTGAAGTAAGGTACAAGAAAGTTCTTACCTTGTTTGTGTCCAGCCAATGAACTAACCTGGCTTTCATCTGCCACTGGAGGAGACAAAGAGAGAGAGACAGAGATCAGAAATTCCTTTAAAACCAGTAGTCTTTGAAATAATGTCAAATCATTTCAGACACGGTATCTTATTTTTTTAGTTTGTAATGGTTTGCATAAAGGCTTTTTTTTCTCTGATCCACCTGGGATACCTCAGAGATCTAGCACCTGATCCAAAGCCTGTTGAATTCAATGGAATGACTGCTTCAGGGTTTAGTGAGGCATGGATCGGGCCCATAGCATTTCTACATTCAATTGTGGGCAGGGCAACTGATTTTGTAAATACCACAAGCAGGGACCCTCACATCTGCATGAAGTCCCACTGAAGTCAATGTGTAGGGATATTAAACAAGATACTGACTGATTCCCCCAAGTGACAATAACCCCCCATAACTTGTATAAAATCCAACAGCTTCACCAAGTAAAAAGATATCTTGGGTCTCCTGTTAAAACTTGTAAGTTTCTGTATGTACTAAACATTGATTGCATCTGTCTTTTGAAAGATACTTTTACTATGTAAAACTTACAAACAAGTTAATTAACTCTGCTCTTTAAGTGACCACTATGTTAACACCCCTGCTGTGAGCCTTAATGTAAACAAACATAAGGTGTTAAGTGACTTCCACTTCATTGTAACAAGCAACGGCTCCTGGAAACAGACCCCCCCACCCTCTGTGATTAAAGGGCCAGGAGTCTCAAATGAATTAGCACACACCCCGAAAGTGGTGGAGACAGTAAATTAAGATACAGAATGTATGTTGATGAATGCATGATATACATGAATGGCTAGGGAGGTGCCAGCCTAGACAGGGAGGATCCATCGGCCGAAGACAGGTTTTGGGTGGACCGATACAACCCCCGGAGGGTAAAAATGGGATCCACCCCACCACCTGAAAGGATGAGAAAAACAAACTTTGGACAACGAGGAGCCACCAGGAATGCCACCAGGAACATGTCATCTGCTGATTGAGTTAGCAACAGCAAGATGAAACAGTTCCCATAAACTAACATAGGAAATAATTCGTATAAGAATGGCTTCTACACACTGAGGACTTTGAGTCTGGTTCTGCAACCACCCTCCAGGAGCATCAGATGAATCTGACAAGGACTCGGCTCCACCCTCATGCCCAGGTTACCTGGCCAGTAACTTGGCATGAGCAACTTCTAGGCTGGTAACTATGACATCTATGCAGAACCTGCGTGTGTGTGTGTGAATGAATGTGAAACTGAATGAAATGTTATAGCTATAACTGACTGCTTACTATGATTCTTTTTGTATTCACAATAAATGTGACATTTTGTCTTATCCCCTTTAAAAAGATCCTGCTGGTTTTTATTTTATTGGTATAACAAATGGACTCTGCAGGCATCAGGTCTCCTGGAAGCAGATCCCTTTGTAGGATCTGTGCTTTTTTATGTTATGAAAAAAACTGGTTCATAACTCATACCTTTACAGTCTACATCATCTTGCAAAGAATGGATCTATATAGTCATATCAGTCTGCATACAGAATAAATAGTGGCGACCTATTTCTAAACTTAACAAAAACTGTAATTTTGCATACTAAGTATACTTCAGTTTATCATCATATATCTCATGAAACTAATTAAAACATTCTCCCAGAAGCTTGTGTGGAAAAACAAATCACCTTTTCTTAAAAAGAATTTTATGCAAAAGAACAAGTGCTAATGTAATGTTAAGGCTCATGAATCAAGCAGAGAAATGAGCATTAAGGCTGATAGCTTATCCTTAACTCTACCTGCCTAGCCACGTCTTTGCATTTATGCCTGGTCTCCCTTTACAGCATAATAGATTGTTAATTCATACAAAATATAATACAAACTGAAATTTATTTTACAACCTTCCCTGTTGTGACCACCATTAAAAAGTCAATGTTTACCCATAGTTGCAGGAAAGACCACAGTAAGATCTGTAATACAAGAGAAACTTTCTATTCTCTCTGTGGAAAAATTGTAGAATCTTAGATATCACTGTGTGGTAAATGTAGATACCTGACAAAATTGAACAGCAACTACTGTACAATAAGTTACAGTGTCATATGTAGCCATCAGACCTGGCTTGATGTTTAAGTCTCAATGGAGATCTAAAAGGTAGGTAAATATCATCCCAGTTTCACAAATGGGAAACAGAGGAACAGACTGGTAAAGCGTCTTGCACAAAGTCAACCTGAAAGTCAGCGTCAGATTCAGCATTCGAATCCAGGTCACCTGATGCACAGGCCCATGATCAAGTCACTAGACCACTATGTCCCCCACACTCTCAACACACACCACCCACATTCCTCATCAGTAAAACAGACAATTTAATTTGGACTACTTTATGGGGAGAGACTCTTGTGAAAAATGATTGGGACTATATCTGCACTAGAGAGCTTACAGCAGCACATCTGTACCGATGAAGCTGTGCAGCTGTAAGATCGCTCATGATGTAACCCCTTTACGTGGAGGGGAGAGACCTCTCCTGTCGACATAATTTAACCGTCCCCAACGAGCAGCGGTAGCCATGTCAGCGGGAGAAGCTCTCCCACCAACAAAGTGCAGTACACATCAGCGCTTTTGTCGGTGTAACTTATGTTGCTCACTCAGGGGTGTAAAAAACCACACCCTTGAGCAACCTAAGTTTTGCCGAAATAAGTGGTAGTGTAGCCAGGCCCAAGTAATCTTTGTAAATTTCTGTACAAGTGCAAAGTATTGTTGAGGCCAGGTCAAAGTGGGAATGGAACACAAAAAGACGTCTGGGCTCCAGGGCCTATGCTCATTCTTTTAGGGCATATGGTCTATGGAGGAGATGACAGTCAGACACACATTTCACTACCAAGTTAAAGAGCCCTTAGAACTCAAAAAGACTGGAAATGAGTTTCCTGCATGATATTTCAAACTTTGCCCCCCAAAATATCTACCTTCAAGCTGAAAGTAAGCATGGAAAACTTCAGTCCCAAAGGTTAATGTTTTGACAAGTTATGATTGTGTGAAAACAAGGGATTATAATGGAAACTGATTTGCAACCTTAATTATAGCAGTCACTAATGGCAACCGCTATAATATATGGTAATTACCTGAAGCAGGTTGTATTACAGTACACAGTAACTATAAAAAAAACAAGATACCAAGATTCATAGATTTTTTTAAAACTCTGTTGATGATTGGATTTGCCTGAGACAGGTTTATATTATTAAAAGGGATAAACCCATTTAACTCAAGCATACCTTACATACTGGCTTCACACATAAAAATTAGATTTTAATATTGGAGGGAAAGAGGAAGAGTGAAATTATTATAAACTGAAAAATCTTACAAAAATATACGGTCAGCTTGCCCTTTGTCTTTGAGAAACTGGTTTAAACATTCCCCAGACTTAAGTGGGAAACACACTTCAGTCATAATTTCAGCTTATGTTCATAACTTTACATATAATGTTGTAAACAGGCACTTTACCATGATATTACTCATCAGCAAGTTATGACTTTTCAAATGAGATCTCACAAGGCATAGATTGTACAAAGATTATTACAATAGTGTGCAGGGTGTGAATAAAGGGGTGTACTCCATCATAATGCCTCACATCTAAGTACCATCAAAAACATTAATAAGCTGAGTACTGCACAATAATGACAACATTCATTTTTCACTTGTATTCTTTTTTCCTCAGCAAGGCCTAGCCACATGGAAAGTTTTCTTTTTAAATTTCAGCCACTGTTGGGAGTATCTCTGCAGAAAGGCATCTGATTTTTTTTTTTTTGAAGTTGCGGGAGAGAAAACCTTCTCTCCAAATCACTACTAACTCAATAATGGCTGGATTATTTTTGAAGAAACATTTAGAGAAGAAATCACCTCTGAAATCATAACAAAGACTAACCATGGAAAGTTTCAGCCCAAGAGGAAAATGCCTGAGAATGTTCTGAGCATCTCAAGACAGCAGTGAATACAGAAAAACTTCACACTACAAAAATTCAACTATAACTGTCCCTAATGAGAATGCTATATATACATATATATGTTTTTAATGTAAGAAAGTTAAATGTGATAAACTACAAAAAATCTTTTTATTTCTGGGACCAGGAAGTAAGGAATGGGGAGCAAACAAATAGAAATGAGCAGTATAAAGATGTATTACTTTTGGGGGAATTCTGCACCACTGTGCAATTCAGAATTTTGCAGAAATTAACATTGAGGGAAGGAGACGGCAGTGCACTGCAAACTCCACACAAGCCCAGGACCCAACATCAGGCTGTTTCTCCCTCTAGATCCCTGAGCTCTGGGTGGGGAAGGTGGGGCAAGTGTCTGGGCTGGGTGGGGCACAGCTGGGCTCTGGGAGGGAGGGGATGTGGGTATCTGGGAAAGGGGGTGGGGCGTGTCTGGGCTCTTGGGGGGAGGGGGTTTGGGTGTATTGGCTGTGTGGGAGGGTCAACCGTGGCTGGGATCTTGGGGGGGAGGGATTGTTGTTGTCTGCCCCCCTCCCCCAAGCTGGGCTCTGGGGGAAGGGGAAGGGGGCAGAGAAACAGGGACGGGGTTGTCATAGGGGTTTCTTTACTCCTTGGGGAATTTTTGTGTGTGTCTGTATTGTTACAGACATACTTGCTGACAGGTATTTTGAAATAAATTATCAAAATAATTGAAACTGGTGTGATTATGTAGTGTTATTTTGACAATTAAAATTTGCAGAATTTTGCAGAGTTTTAAAATATTATGTGCAGAATTTTTATTTTTTAGGCAAAGAATTTTTAATTTTTTGGCGCAGACTCCAGGAGTAAATGTATGCATATTAAAGATGATACTTTCTGTTGCTGAATTTAAAAAAAAGAGACATACATTTGGATCATTGTAGGACACATCTATATAATGTAATGATTATTTTCATAATATGCATTATTCGTTTTACAGTTATCTGCACATCTCAAGAAGTAGATTATAACTAAGGCTAAGATTTTGTCACACATATTTTTAGTAAAAGTCACAGACAGGTCACGGGCTTATTGTCCGTGACCTATCCATGACTTTTACTAAAAATATGCATGACAAACTAGGAAGCTACAGGGTCCCCACACCACTCCAGGGGCCCCAGCTCGGAGTTGCAGGGTCTCCCCACTGCCTGCAGCTCCAAGCTCTGGGGCACCCCAGCCGCCTGTGGTGGCCTTGAGCTCTGAGGAACTTCCACCGCTTGCGGCGGCTGGGAGCTCCCGGGGGCCCTTCTGCCCATGGGGGCTGGGAGCTCCCAGGGAACCCCCACTGCCTGCAGCAGCTGGGAGCTTCGGGGCACCCTGGCCGCCTGCAGTGGCTCCAAGCTCCAGGCACCCGTGCTGCCTGCAGCGGCTGGGAGCTCGGGGCCCTCACAGTTCCCAGCCACTACGGCGGTGGGGGGGCCCTGCAGCTCCCAGACACCGTGGGCTCAAGTCACGGAGGTCTCTGGAAGTTACGGATTCCGTGAGCTCCGTGACAAAATCACAGCCCTAATTATAACTGGTGAAACCAGCCACTTGTTTGCAGCTAGCACATGCAATGCTCATTGAAATGTAAGTGACTAGTAAGGACTACAACCACTTAATACAAATGTATAGCTTTGGGGAGTTAGCAAGACCCACATGATCATCCTCTGATGACAGAAGATGGCATATTGCTAAGAAGCAAAAATCTCTCCAGTTAAACACTCACAGCTAGCATTACTCTTTTTACAATGCCAACACTATGTCAAGAGGTGGAAAAACTCTATAACATGAATATGCAATTATGTTAAGATTTTCAATATTTCATGTTGAAATGCTTGAAGTAAAAGCAGCACTCTAGAATATCATGTAATGCTTAGTATCAGTAGAGGTAGCCATGATGGTAAAAATGCTTGTCTACTCCCTTCCACTCAGTCTTTGATTGGCATCTCCGTGCCATGCTCAAGACAACCAAGTTATGTGTTTTACATCAATTTCTTTTTTTTTCAATGGAGTAGCATGCAGTCCATATTCTAAATAGGGTCATAAGAGTTTTGCTTCTCTGGATACAATAACACTTTCCTTAATGGTCAGTAAATTAATTTCAAACAGTTATTTAGAAAATCAAAATCAATGCATCTGCCAGTAGTGATAATCAATGCTCCACCTTTTTTGCAGATCAGTTTCAGCACCATAGCTTTCTTTTCTCAAGCTAATATAAAGCTGTACAAAAAAATCAAGTTGCTCTTCTTTATCAAAGGCAGGGTATTACTATTTTAACTTACAGTGCCTCTTTAATTTACATCACGGTTTTTGCACACTGACCGATACCTATTTAAAAAAATCTTTAAAAATGTGTGAAGGCTATAGTACCATACTTCTTGTGAACAAAATGACACATGCTTTTGAAGAGCAGTTTTGCATTTCTGATTACAAAAATAAAAAAAGCAAATCTAAACCAGTAAAACATCAAGGAATTTCCTGGAAAACTAATTCCTCAAACAACGTTCTCTGTTTGAGAAAGCCTAACATAAAACTTTTTATAATAAGCAAATTCATTAGCAAGGACCTTACTCCCTAGCTACATACACAAACGCTGCTTACGAGCTTTTTAGAATCTAAATAAATTACTTTTTCTGATCTAAACATATTACAGTAAAACAAGGCAACAAATCGGTCACTGGCTTTCCAGATGGATGTTATCCTTACACAGCCCTTTCAGCATAATAAAGACATAGCACTATCAATTAATTTTAGTCACTGATCGTGCCAATGACATGACTCTCTTGCAGCTTTTATTTTTTTGGTGCAGTGGCTCCCAATCTAGACGTGGGAGTAAATTACTCACAGGGATTGTGTCAAATTTTGGCTCTCAACCATCCCTTTGAATGTTTTGCTAGCTGTTTCATTTATATTTTGGAATCTCCCTACTACATTTTAGAAGTGCTGTGGACTTTTATCCCCTCTGTACTGGGGAGGATGGTTTACTGTTACATGGTAGGATACAAGCTGAAAACTCAGATCAGCTTCCTAATCAGTCATATTTCATACCTCTTTTCCTCTAGAATTTACTGTTTCTAGTGATGCTCTAAACCATGGATCTCAAACTCAAATCACCACGAGGGCCACATGAGAACTAGTAAATTGGCCCGAGGGCCGCATCACTGAAACCTTTTCATACAATGATACAAAAGTATAGTCAAAAATGAAAAAAATGAAGAGTAATATAGTATTCTATTAAAAGTCAATGTATTAACTTTTTAAAAACTGTAATGCAAAGAGGGGTTTTAATAAAATATAAACACTCAGTAATGTTTGGAGCTTGGCTGCCAGTGGAGTTGGCGCCTATGGTGGGCCGCAGGAAATAACTCCGCGGGCCTCATGTGGCCCGCGGGCCACGTGTTTGAGACCCCTGCTCTAAACTAAAGCAAGCTAGGGCAGTATTACATTTTAAATTGTGATCATGGGCCAGGTCTACAAAGTGAGAGACATAAATTATCCTAAGTCCATAACCACTCTCCCCTACTGATAACAATGGGCCCGATCCTGAGAGATGCTGAGCATTGGCTAGCTCTACTCACTGTAATGGGAGTTACAAATACTCAACACCCCTCATCATAAAGACTAATGGGAGGTTTGCACAAAGACTGAGGAAAAAGTATGGCCTTTAAGTAGTAACAAAGGGCAACATTTTCCAAAGTGCCTTAATATTTGGGTGCCCAGCCTGCACTACTTAGAGCCTGAAGCATCAAGGATCTGAAAGACTTCTCAGATTCTTTTTCTCATCTGTACTTCTTTGCTCTAAACTGTTCTTTTAAGAAAGATTGTAATTAACTTGACAGCTTAATTCAGTTATGTTTCAAGAGCTTCCCTGACATTGTAGATTCAATACATCCCATACTTTGGCACAAGCCTCTGCTTCCACCAACCATTATTAAAGAACCAACTATATACACTCAGTGCTGTACAGTACACAGGGATTACATTTCTATTTTTAAATGAAAGCTTTTTTATTTGGCAGCATACAGCATCATTGTACCATCACAGTCACCAAATTCTTCCCTTTCTTTTAGTGGCACATCAACCCTTCATTCTTCAGTGTTACACTGTCTGTTGAGGCCATCCCCCTTATTTCACACCTTTGTTATGTAGCTAAATGCCTTATATAATCATTTAATTGTTTTCTATGGTTGGGGTTAATTCATATGTAATCAATGTGTGATGAATAGATTTATGTTGTAGGTAATAGTGCAGGAATATGTAGGATAACATTCTGGGGTAGAGGATTGATAAGCATATTGTGACAGACCCAGACAAGTGGGGTACAGAAGTCTGATAGAAGGCAAATATACTGGCCATTGGATGAATAGTTTTCTGTTCCCTGAGTGACCAGAGCAGGGGCTACACTAGAACAAGCAGGAACTTTCTGGAACCAATTTAAGGCAGGCAGGCTAATTAGGACACCTGGAGCCAATTAAGAAGAACCTGCTAGAATCAATTAAGACAGGCAGGCTAATCAGGGCACCTGGGTTTAAAAAGGAGCTCCCTTCAGTTTGTGGTGTTGCGTGCGAGAAGCTGGGAGCAAGAGGCACACAAGGAGTTGAGAGTGAGAAGAGTTGAAGGACTGAGGAGTACAAGCATCAGCAGGCCATCAGGAGGAAGGTCCTGCAGTTAGCATAAAGAAGGTGTTGGGCAGAGGCCGTGGGGAAGTAGCCCAGGGAGTTGTAGCTGTCACGCAGCTGTTACAGGAAACCCTATAGACAACTGCAATCCACAGGGCCCTGGTCTGGAACCCGGAGTAGAGGGCGGGCCCGGGTTCCCCCCAAACCTCCCAACTCCTGATCAGACACAGGAGGAATTTGACTGGGGGTTCTACCAGAGGGGAAGATCTCTGAGGCGATCAAAATCCGCCAATAAGCGCAGGACTCACCAAGGTAGAGGAGGAACTTTGTCACAATATATTATTGATGAGAATGTGTTAGGTATACAAGTAAGGTAAGACTGTAAAGTGAGACCTGTCAAATTTCAGCTTAGACACATCTGGCCGTTAGGCCTGAAAGAAGTTGACCCCAGAGTAACCTTGTACCAGTAAAGTTGCAAGATTATCATAAAAGATGCGTTAATGGGTGATGTTCAGGAAAATATGTGACCATGTGCCCGTCATTATCGCAAGTTGCCCGATGGTAACCTCATGAGAAATTCTGCAATGACTGCAAGTTACCATGGAAACTTATTGATGTAAATGTTAATGATACAGGGAACTCAGAATATAAGCTATGAAAAGTGGGGCACCCCAACATTTATGGGGTGTGGAAGTCCTGATAAGGGAAAGGGTTGGAACTATCATGCAGGATTCATATCATAAGGATTATGGGTTTGAGTGTAACACAGAATAAAAGGGTTCCCTCAGCAACAATAGGGAGGAAAAATCCATCAGGAGACCGTCCACAGATGACCACCTGATGAAAGATCCACCCATCTCAGTGGTACCATTGGGAATGTGAGTCTGAAAACATTGATGCTGGACATTTTATGGCAATCCTCCATCTTCATTTATGTAGCTAAAACATTGATTATCTGTGTATTAGGGTTTTTAATAAAGGGAAGATTGATAACTTGTGAATGTTTTTGTCATCACTGCTATTGCTCCCCGTATGCTCCTACAGTCTCCAGACCTAATGACATTTCTGTTAGTGGTTGTCACCCTGCTAATTCAGATATTGCAGCCTTTAGGAAGCTTGAACCTTTGGCACAGGTGACTATAGTTTGACATACCATTGGCAATATCAACCCATCAACATTATGAAGGCTACAGCTGCCTTTTCTAATTCTCTCTAACCTCTACCGAAGCAGATGAACTTCTTTTTAATGAAACACAGTACAACATTAATACTGATCTAGCTTGACTATAAACCTACAGTATGTCATTATCACTTCTCCTAGGCTCCCAGAGTTAATCCAAAAGTTCATAATCAAATCTGACATTTATAAAGTTAGAGCCACTGGGTGGGGAATAAGGTTTATAATGCAATGATCTTAAAACTGAACTAAAATTTAAACTTGATTACCACCAGTCCTTTCATGTTCACAATATCAATACATATGTATAATTGATTTTTTCCCTAACAGTTCAATTGTCTAAATCAAGTAACCCCAAATTTTACAACAGACTGGGGTTCATTCTCTAATTAGGGATCTACTAAGGAGTTCAAATGTTTCCCTAATTTTTGAGAACACAATAGCATCCATTTCTAATACTTTACACTGTAATCTGCCCTCAGAAAATGTTACAGTATTAGAAAGTTTCTTGCGATGTGAGCTGAATGCGTTTTGAGATGCTGGTTAATACTTTGTCCCCCAGACAGCCAAGGACTTATGTATTATAATTTTGCTTAGCCGCATATTAACTGAAAGGAGAGTCTGACATTTTTATTTTAAAAAAGTCCTGCCCTCCAATGGATAATTTGGCAAATTAAAGTTGTACCCAAATTCTTATTAAGAAAGTATATTAGAAAGTGGTGACCCTCCAGCATGTCTTCAAGCATGCTCTAAGGAGCATGGGTTTTAAGCTTGCTCACAACCCAAACATGTCTGATTTATATCCTGCAATGGCTTACTCACCAACACAGACATAGTCACTTTCTTCTATTTGGTCTCCGTAACACGCAGCACAGATCTTCCCCCAAGTATCTTTTCAGACAATCAAGACATTCCTCCATTTGAGAAATAATTATCTCTACTACCACTCTGTCTGTCCCTAGCTTAGTTACTTCCTGGGATCTTTGACTTCTCTCTCAGTCTCCCAAAGTATCATCCGGTTCAGAGCAATCCAATAAGGTAACTGATAAAGATCCTACTTCCCATACCCTTCTCTAAAACACTGGCTTCTCACAATTTTGAGATAACTTGAAACATCTGATCTGTAACCTACAAAATCCTTCATTGTCAAAGAAATGCTTAGTTAGCTAAGTGTTTGCCAACTTGCAAAACATCCCATACCCTGTGTTTTAGCATATCATTTAATAATTACCCCATAATACATAAATGGAGTTGGCTGGTGTCTCCACTAATCATGCCACAAGGTTAAGGAACTCTATGAATATTCCTAATGGTGTAATAACAGCTAATTCTTCACCCACATTTAAAAACAGGTGAAAAACCTTCCTGTTTTTCCAGGCCATGCAGCCTAACCAACTGAGGTCTGTGGGTAACATGTTGCTTGTTGTAGAAGGGTGTTCTGAGCAGCACCATAGGATACTGGTCATGGGTATTGTGTTGCACATTAAAATTATATCTTTAAATACTGAGTCTACAGACTACAATTTGCTTGAATTGATATACAACAAAATTGTTATACACTAATATCCTTCAATTTAATGTGGCTGCAGGTTAAAGCAAGCAGCACTTTCATGTTTTGCGTACAGTTCCCATGTAGTTTTTACAGTATATTTATGCAAAGCCTAAGTTATTTCTGTGTATAACAATGGAAATCAACGGGGTTAACAAGCAAACAATAAAACACTCCTTTTTCTTTTAAAGCACACTAATTTTCACCCTCCAGGTCAACAACAGCAACAAAAAAAAATCCATGTTGCCATATATTATTACTTTTGGAAAAAAATACAGTTAAGGGGAAAAAAAGCTAGTGTAAATGGATGTTGGTGAGTTATTATGGTAGTTATTTTCTATACAACTGTGTGGGGAAATGTGCATATACAGGAGATGGTTGAAGGAGAGGCAAAAATCATTCTTTCAATGACTTGCAAAGAAATTATTGATTGCCTCCTCTCTTTTCTCATCTGCCATTATCTTTTGTGAAGTGGAAGATGCAACACATTTTCATTTCTACAGTTCCGAATTTGTTGTGCTGGGGTTTATAAAGGTACATTATGCACAGGTCTAAATTTGGCCAGTAATCTAAATTTAATTGTGCAAGCGTCAGGATCTGATTTTGGTTGGCCTTGCGGCAGTGTCTGGAAGCAAGGCATAAGGAGCCCTCCTCCTCTTTGCACAACAGAGCAAGGGGCATCACTCATACCAAATGTGTGCGCACCTGCAGCACAAGGAGTGGCGGGTTGAGTGCTACAAGGAGCAACAGACTCCACAAAGGGGGAAAGGTCAGGCTGTCACCCTCCTCCTGCACCAGCTGTTGGATTCAAATCAGAGCAGGGGAGGGAAGAAAACATATACCACATCTTTCAAATGGTAGTGTTGCTCTCATGTAAGCTCCCCCTATGCTCCTAGAGGTATTCTGGCTCCTTCACCACAGAATCAGGCAGAATGTCACTAGGATCTGCTGGTGGCTTAGAACCCCTCGGCTATAGTGGTGGCAATAAAAGGTTTGAGAGATCCCTTGACTTTTACCCTACAATAATGGGAGGCTAGGGCCCTGAGCCAGACACACAGCAGAACAATCTACAAGTATCCTGACACATGGAGGTTTTGTACCAACACAGAAAAGGTACGCTTTCACTCCCCTCCCTGAAAAACAATATTAGCTCATTTGCTATGTAGATTTTTCTCAGACTTCCAAGGATGTAAAACTTAATTAGTATTTCCAACAATAAACATTTTAATCCCTGCTGGTGTATTCCAGTGGAAACTAGGTATCCTACAGGTAACTGGGGGCTTCTCCAAATATATAGTCTCCATAGATCCTCATTTTTGAAGTCAAATGCTATACCACATGCACCTCAGAGTCATTATTAACCTTGAGTCAGACCATATGATTCATCACATGTGCATTACAGAGACTGCATCTACAAAAACAGGTACCAGGGCCCAAGCCTCTTAGTTCCTGTCCCTGTGTACAATCAACAATGGAGACAGAAATTAGGAGACAGCAATACAGTAAAAGATGAGTAGCTACTGATAAGTAATCTCTAGCTTTACCGTCCTATCTGCAGCTCCCTCAGCTGTACAAAGTAGATTGAAAATGACAAAGTGATGCTGTATATTAAGTCCCCTGTATTATTTGATCACTCCCTCTTACTTCCTGTTATTAAGTGTCAGTCATTAAAGATATTAGTAATGATTTAACTTAATTTGTATTGCCACAATTGGAAAACAGACTGGTCTTCCACAAAGATTTTCAGACCTTCAAAAAAAAGTAGAAGTGAAGGGAAAATAACAATAGTTTTAAGCATGATTTTACTCGGAAAAGTGAGTATATAACAACAGCATATTCTTACTCAACAGAATTGCTCCTGGTGTATATATCAGCTCATTTTAGAGACAAAAAGGTTTTTATTATTTCATAAACTTGTTAGCTCCACAGTGCAAACCAGATAAGAGGTAGTGAGCTAGGCTCTGCTCTTTCATGTGTCACCAATAGAACTATTTACTAATTTCCAATTACAGGTCTAATCAGTGACACCTGGGCAACTGCAGAGAAGACTATGTAGCTGGAATAGGCAAGTGAATAAACAACAACAAAAAACAGCTGAAGTAGACTATTGTTGATATCTGTAAGATGCCTCCCCAGGGCCGGTGCAAGGATATTTTGTGCCCTAGGCGAAAATTCCACTTTGCGCCCCCCCCACCCCCGGGCACATCGGTTCATTGAGGGGCAAAACCCTTATAGACCCCAGGGACCAGCCGTGCCCAGGGGCTGCTCCCCAGACCAGGTTCCCCCCTCCCCGCCCCCATCCACTCCCTCCCACTTCCCACCCCCTGGACTGCCCCCCTCAGAACCTCCAACCCCCCCATCCCCGCTCCTTGTCCCCTGACTGCCCCCTCCTGGTACCCCCCCCCCACCCTAACTGCCCCCCTAGGACCCTACCCCCTACTTGTCCCCTGACTGCCCCAATCCTTATCCACACCCCTGCCCCCCAGACAGACCGCCAGGACTCCCATGCCCCAACCAACCACTCCCTGCCCCTGACAGGACCCCCAGAACTCCTGACCCATCCAACCCCCCTACTCCCTGTCCCTTGACTGCCCCAACCCCTCTCCACACCCTCGCCCCGACAGCTCTCCCCCGCGAACTCCTGACCCATCCAACCCCCCCGCTCCCTGTCTGCTCTGATCCCTCTCCACATCCCCGCCCCCTGACAGCGCCCCCACCAGAACTCCAACCCTTCCAACCCCCTCCTTCTCCCTGACTGCCCCCCGGGACTCCCATTACCATGCTCAGGCTGCTGGCTCCATGTGGAGGCAAAACACCTGCCGGGCTGCCGCGCGCACAGCCCCTCCCCCGCAGAGTGCCGAGGCAGTGGGGGGGGCAGCAGCGGCTCACACTCCCGGGAACCGCAGAACCCGAGCGCGGTGAGGGGGGAGCCGGGGGTGCGCCTGCCTGGGCCTGGCACCCCCCCCCCAGGGGGCTCCTGAAGCAGATGCATGCAGGCAGCAGCCCCCGTGCGCCCCCAGCTCCCCCTTCACCGCGCTCAGGCTCTGCGGCTCCCGGGAGTGTGAGCTGCCACCGCCGCTGCCCCTCCTGGAGCAGGCTCAGGGCCCCGCGCCCCGGCAGCGGGTCTCATGCCTGGGAGCCACAGAGCCCGAGCACGGCGAGGGAGAAGCCGGGGGGCACACAGAAGCTGCCACCTGCATGCATATCCTGCAGCCTGCAGGAGCCCCCCCTGCCCCTGGGGAGGGGCTCCAGGCCACAGCCTGGGCAGGAGGGGTGGGGGGCGCAGCTGCACCCCTGCTAGGGGCGCTGCTGCCTTTGCAGGGCGGCTGCTGCCCCCCCGCACCACGCTGGCTCCTCCATGGCTGGGGCTCGCCACCCCCGCAAGCCGATGCTTTTTGGCACCCCCAACCACTTGGCGCCCTAGGCGACCACCTAGTTCGCCTAGTGGTTGCACCGGCCCTGTGTCTCCCTTGTGTAACTGAGATGCAGTTTTCTACATATAGCCTATCTGGCAGTTGCAGAGATACTTCTGTGTATGCAATAAAAGCTAATGGTGGGTACACAACATACTTTAATAGAATGACTGCACAGAAATCCAAACTATTATTACTGATTTTCACATTTTAGTAAGTGTTTGCAACTTTCTGTGGATGACTAATGTCAGTGTCCCAGTTTCTTTGCTATTTCAATTAAGTAGTACCTGGCTTTTGCTGTAAGTAAACTGCACAAAGAGAACACTGGTACATGACAAGGATATGATAAAGCATAATTTAAAAGCACATTCTAGTAAACTTTTGAAAGCTCAAATGCATCTAAGATCTCCAACCTTGATGACTAGCAAGGTGTAAACGCTCAAAGGGGGGGGGGGGCAGAGAAATAAACATAATTGTATTCCACAAGCAAGCATTTGACCTAGCCTTTGCTGCTAAATAGCAATGATGTGTAGAACTGCACAAAACTCCCAGGAGCTGTGCTATCGCACCATTGGCAAAATGAGTCTTGAGAGCTTTTGTTGCTGTAACGTGAGTCTCTTCACAGAAGGTGTCAATTTACACAGCCTTAGGACAGAAACAGATTTCACTTTGGACTATGCCCCATATGCAAGAGAGAGAGTGTGATTTACCAAGGTATGATTTTCTTTGGACATAAAAACTGAGTACCCACTTCAACTCCAACTTGTGTAAAAGGCTGCCCTGGGAGGGTCATGACTTAATAAACAGTAAGACACCTCTTCTATCATGGTGACGGACCTGAGGGTCTGTCCTTCTAGACTAATGGAGCATATCATATTCCAGATGGCTTTGAAGAACACTATTTTGCCGACAGACCACACTAACCACTACTAGAATTTTATAATAACCATATGTCCTTGACTTTTGATGATGTGGCTCCTAAATGACCATTCGTTGGGTCCGTAGCCATAGGCCACTATGGTTTATTAATGATCTGCAACAAATGAAATGAGTGAGAAGATGGCTAGAATACCAATGGTGGAAATCCTATGATGAGTCTGACTGGTAGTGACAAAGCATTTCTGAAATCTTTGTCATTGCTGTACAGGAGGCAAAGAAGATTGTCTTTGTCTCTATCCCATAGCGTCTGCAAACTCTCAGATAACAGATGTTTTTGAATGGTGATTATCCTGGTTAAACTGCACAGTATTCACTATCAGAGCTGAATATTTTTCACTGAAGAATTTTCATTATACTTTGTAAATAAAATTAGTCAGATCACAACTGAGCTGTCTGCCTCCATGGAGATGAGGCAGATTTTTTTTGAGATTACAAATACTGTTTCTCCTGCAGTTTCAGTCAAGGTTGCTCATCTTGATTCTGGGAGGTGCTCCAGATTACAACCTGTAATTTGGACCCTCACCCATCTTGATGGCAAAGGAAGGCAAGTAGGGAACTACTGGGTTCAGTACTGGCTAAGATTGTTCCCTATGGGATGAGGAAACATGGAAGAGGGAGTAGGGTGTGACTTATTTTTAAACAAGTTCTTGTAAGACAGCTAATTCAGAAAACCAATTATTGACACGGACAGTCTTGACAGCTATCTATGTGGATCCCTTTTCTGCGGGAAACTATGATCCCTTTTCAATCAGGTTTCCTTGACTTCAAGACACACAAGTTTCAGGCCCAGGTACAAGACTGAAAATGGCCTGGCTGATGACCTGCTAACAATGGATGAAGATCAAGTACTCATGACAGTTCTTTTGTTTGTCAGCAGTTTTTGATACCTCTGATCATCAGATATTATGGCTCATCTGTGGTACCCAACAGGACAAGTAGAACTGTTATTTTCTTTGTGAGATATCCCAGTGGATAGTTTTGGACAACTGGTCTTGTGCTCTAAGGCAGGGGTGGGCAAACTTTTTGGCCCGAGGGCCACATTTGGGTATGGAAATTGTATGACGGGCCATGAATGCTCACGAAATTGGGGGCTGAGGTGCGTGAGGGGGTGAGGGCTTTGGCTCGGGGTGCGGGTTCTGGGGATGAGAGGTTGGGGATGCAGGGGGATGCTCCCGGCTGGGACCGTGGGGTTAAGAGGGCAGGAGGGGGATCAGGGATGGGGCAGGGGGTTGGGGTGCAGGAGGGGGTCAGGGGTGCAGGGTCCAGGTGGCGTTTACCTCAAGCAGCTCCCAGAAGCAACAAGTTCCCCCTCTAGCTCCTAGACCAAGACCCAGTGAGGCGGCTCTGCGTGCTGCCCCGTCCACAGGCGCCGCCCCTGCAGCTCCCATTGGCCATGGTTGCCAGCCAATGGGAGTGGCAGGGGCAGTCTGCGGAGCCCCCTGGCAGCCCCTATGCATAGGAGCCGGAAGGGGGACATGCCACTGCTTCTGTGAGCTGTGCAGAGCCCCGGCATGCATGGAGCAGGGCAAGCCCCCAACCCTGCTCCCCAGCTGGAGCTCGAGGGCATGATTAAAACGTCTGAAGGGCCGGATGCCGCCCCCGGGCCGTAGTTTGCCCACTCCTGCTCTAAGGGCTCTGTCATGCAGGATACCTCAGAAATATATTTTGTCATCGACCCAGTCAACACATATGCAAGTTAGTTGAGAAGGACAGTGAAGGGACATGGGTGGTGGTGTGTTTGAATGATGGCAACATCCAACTCACTATTCTCCATGCTTGACCTGGCATGTGCAATGAAGCAAATGACCCAGTCTCTTAAGAGATACAATGTTGGTGGGATGGGAGAAGCAACTAGAAGAAGTGCTGAGATAGTATTGGTACCCCAGATTTAGGGAGTGTGTCAGACAAGTTCGCAGTTTGGGGTTGCTCCTGGATGCCAGATGGCAGCAGGATGTGCCCAACATAGTTATGTCCTCTGTGCTGGGTGATCTTTCTGATGCAGACCTTGCTGCAGTTATGCGTGCCTTTGTCATCTTGAGATTAGGCTATTGTAACGTATTGTACATTTGGCTACACCTAGGGACTTCTCAAACTGTTTCACTAGTGCTCCATGTTCTGTACTGGTTGTATATGGAGTTCAAAATGTTGACACTGAAAGCCTTAAATAGTTTTGGACCTTGCAACCTAAGAGACTGGTTCTCTCTACCATGTGATACAGTGGCAATTGTATCCATGTAGGGACTCAAATTGGACTCCCTTGGTTTAAAAGGGAAAAAGCTGCATACAAGACATGTTTGTAAAGGTTCCTCACAGACTTCAGTATATCTAATCTCACTCCACAGTTCTATTAGGGTTGCCACCTTTCTAAATGCTGCTAACCAGACCCCCGAGGCTCCGCCCAGTGCCCCACCTCTTCCCCCAAAAGCCCCACCCCTGCTCTACCTCTTTCCCTCAGGCCACACCCCTTCTTCACTTCTTCCCCCCGCTCCAAGACTCTGCCCCTGTTGCTCACTTTCTGCCTACTATGACAATGCACATACTTACTGGATAAAAAAAATCAGAACACAAAATACTAAGACAAATCTGCACTATGTTAGAAGGAAATACACTGCGACCACAATTTAAGAAGCTTTAGTGTGTGTGTGTGTGTGTGTGTGTGTGTGTGTGTGTGTGTGTGTGTGTGTGTGTGTGTGTGTGTGTGTGTGTGTGTGTGTGTGTGTGTGTGTGTGTGTGTGTGTGTGTG
Source organism: Macrochelys suwanniensis (assembly GCA_033296515.1). Lineage (NCBI taxonomy): Eukaryota > Metazoa > Chordata > Testudines > Chelydridae > Macrochelys > Macrochelys suwanniensis. The sequence goes on along the minus strand of CM065784.1, from coordinate 60,815,726 downwards.
TGTGTGTGTGTGTGTGTGTGTGTGTGTGTGTGTGAAAATAAACCATTCACGATATATTTAAGACCTTCATCCAGAAGAACACCTAAGCACATGCTTAGTGCCACAGCAGTGGAACTACTCAAACTTACTACATCAGTACCTAAATATGAAATACCCAGAAAAAGAGTGAGGTGTGCCACACAGAAGAAATATAAAAGGTTTTACTTGGTTCCTGATTCTTTGAGTTTTAAAAGGCTTGGAGACTTTTCTTCTTGCTACTGCTAAAATACAACTCAGTTTTCCCCATAGAAAAGTATCTGAGTAAAAACAAACAAAACCAACCCTTGTACAAACGGTTTGCTAATCTTGTGAAAACAATTTTCTCCCAGTTTCACCCACACTGAAAAATTTTCTGCGCTGCTCTGATGGGTAGTGGATCATAACCTTACTCCTTTTCAAGCATCTATGAAAACCTACTGTGATGTTTTGATTGTTCAACTTTGTTATTGTCAATGATCTTGTCGTAAGAAAGTCAGCTGTTGTCTAATGCAGTTTTGCAATCATATAAATTCTATCAGAAAATAATATGTTTATTGTTTTGCTATAGACTTAGACACGCATGGATTGTTTAAAGACATAACTCTGACAATTCTTCTCACTTATTTTCACAAAAGTTCTCTTTCTCTCAGCTGAGATTTCAATATAACGCAGGACCACAAAATAATATTTGGGGAAAAAATATCCTTAATTCAACTTCAATAAAAATGGTAATTGTGATTAGATGTTATAGGAGGCAGACTATTGTCCCCACCACAGCAGCTCTGCTGAAGAATATGCTCGCTGATGTATGTGTTTAAATAACAAAAGCAGAAAATAAGGAGATACTGCAGATGTGCTATGGCTAAAACGATGACCTGATGACCCCCCCCCCCCCCCCCTCCATCTTACCAAGATCCATGCTTTTGGAGGCTTTCAGATTAATTGATTCAGGCTGCTTGGCTGGTGTCAAAGATCTGAAGTTGATGTTCTGATCTGTTAAATATGCTGCTGAATCCACTACAGAGCTGTGGAAAAAGCCATGCAAAACATTTAGGCACTAATGCAAAACCAAGTGAAGTAATTAAAACTTTCACAATATAAATGTATTTTCCCCTCCAGTTGTTTGCAATCATGCATCTTAAATCAATCTCTGATTGTCACGTTTCTTTTGTGAGATTTAGCACCTCTACTCACATGTATTTAATTATATATATTTAAATACAGATTCTTCGTGAAGATAACTGCTGTTTTTACACGCTTAATATTTAAATATGATTTTATTTAACAGAACAGAAGGGGAAATATCCAGTGCCAACAGTCTTGTTTTCTCTTCTGCTGAGCTCTATTTAACTACCTCCTGTCTGAATTGTTTACCAAATAGGTTGCACAAAATGCAGCCCCTGCACCTGGTTCACCCTCTCTGACATGTCAACAATCTATGTGAATGATGGCATTTAAAAAGAACATCACCACCCATCGCCATTTCACAGAAGCTCCCCATAAAAGAACCTGCATGGAGGAGCAAAGTTCTGTTTCACAAAGGACTGAGCTTGGAAATTTGGTTCAGTTTAGAATTGTAATAAAACCTGAAAATTTCAAAATTCTCTATGAAGGGAAAATCCCTCCCCCCACCAAGTAATTTTGGCTCAATTAATACTTTTCTTTTTCATTTTGATTTTATATTAAAACAAAACATATAATTCAAAATGTAAGATAATTTCAAACAAAGGTAATTTCAAAATGAAAGATTGGAAAATTTCATTTAAAAAAATGTTGAAAAAGGATGTTTCAAGAATTTGATTCCAACCCCCCTGCCCATTTTTTCCCCAAAGGGAATTTCAGCAAGGCAGACAATTTTGCAAAGCATTTCAATTCAGTTACAACTGCATTTTCTGACAGAAAATGGTTCCAAGTTTTTCTGACCAGCTAGAGTCTCGATCATTATGTCAGATCTCAGATGAGCATATCCCAAGTATTTAAAAAGAGAACGGCGAACCGTGCCCACTGGGAGCTGTGGGCGGCCATGCCTGTGGACAGTCACTGTAAAGAAACTGTCTCACGGACTGCCAGTGGATTACCCTGATGGGCCGAGTGCGGCCCGCAGGATGCCCACCATTGGTTTAAGCTTATAGAAAAAATAGTATGATATATCATTTTCTTAGAAAAATCGTGCATGATTATGAAAATAATTTTTTAAAAAATCTGTGTACCAATGAGGACAGCTCGCATATCACCAGTGACAGATGTACCATCATTTGAAAACTACTGAAACAGACAAGATATTAAATTTCAAAAATAACCAACCATGATTTATATTGCAGAAATGTCAACTTGACCATCGCTATTGTGGTGCAGACTCCACATCTATTAACACGCACAATAACAGTGCTTTTAATCAATGAGAAATAACATCACAATTATCAGTGAGAACTGAGCCATTCTAGCCATAAATAACAAAAATAACTGCAATAAAAAGTACATCCAAACCTATGATTATAATCTTCAGAAAGCAGCTCCTCACTGGGGTGTGGGGGCAGGGGAGGCGGAACTTCATTCTCAGCACTACCATGATCAGACATAGTCAGCTCTGAAACTAAAAAGGGTTAAACAAAGGAGTAGCAGCAATTATATTACACCAGTTCACTGATCCATAACTGGACTGGAAGGCCTGAAGTGATCCACAAATACCTAAACTAAAGAAGAATTAAAATCATAACAAGCAGAAAGTACATGCCTTGGGAATTCCAAAAGAGTTGATTTGCTGTTTTGAAGATGCATAATTAGTGAAACTCTTATAGTGAAGTGCAGTGAAAGTCCTGAATTGCTTTAATGCATTTTAATGGATATTGACTTCCCTCATATAGTTTTAACATAACTAATAGTAAGTTCAATTGTTTTAATTTTTTTGGTTTGCAACATTTATTACCTCCCAGATAGGTAGTAAGGTGCCTTCCCTGCAGATATCTCCTCCTTTTCCATTCTTAATAGGAGAAAAGAAAAGTTGCTACTATTCCATGACAGGAGGGCTAACCAGGAAGCCCTTGATCATAGTCTAAATTCCTTCTATATCACCATTAAAGACAATCAATTTACACCAGGATGAGTTTGGCGCAAAATCAGGTGTCAAAGTAGTCATCATGTTTGAATGAACCATTATTACAACAAATACATATTTAACAGAATTGCTGTGGATGTTAGAGTACATGATAATGGAGGCTGAGTCAATGTCTCCTTCATTTAGGAAGTAGTACTGCACAGTATACTCAACAGCAGCAGAGAGTGGAAGCCAGACTGGTACCTTAAGATTCTAAGGTCAAATCGCGTTTTTTCTTCTCCCCTTTCTACTCTTTAGTGGGCCAGCACCTCTCTCAAACATGCTGCCTTCTCCCAGTTGCCAGCAACTTCATTTAATTGTGTCCCGTGGAAGCTATACACCTTCACTTCACCTCTCCCATCTCAACATTCACACTTTCACAATTACTCACAAGTTTTGCTTCTGGTTCTTTTCCTCTTTCCTATCTTATCTTCCCACACCACATCACGACTTCCTCCCCACCTCTCGCATTCTTTGCTACTAACACATATCCTCTTCTCATCTCCACTTCAGTGTATTTACCGCTTCCTTCCACTGTTCACACTCTTCCTCTATGAGTTTTCCACCACTCATCAAGCTCTAACCCTGCCAGCCATATAACTCTTTCCAAGAAAGTGCTCATCTTCTCTCCTACTTCCTTCTAGTCTCTCCTTCATGTTTCATGCTTGCCTAGATCCGTGACTATCCCCCAGGCCCTTGCACCTGCTCACACTCACTGAAACCTAGCTTTCTCCCTGCAGCTCACCATGTATTGCTGCCTCTCCTCCTACTGCAGCCCCGATCTCATGACTGCAGTATACTCCAACCTTTCACCCATCTCCTCTCAATTCCATCCCTTCTACTTTCTATCCCTTTGCCTCTTCTGAGGTCCTTTTCATCTCCCTCAGAGAGGCTCACTTTCTTCATCTGATATCAGTCTCCCAACTACTCTCAGCTCTTCAGTCTATATTCATACTATGTTTCTTCAGTTTCCACACAGCCAGCACCTCTAATTCTACTGTTTCTGGATTATCTCACTAACTTCCTCATTCTTTCCAAACTTCAATTTGACCCAATATGACAGATGAGGAAGTTGCCCATAATATTTTATTAATATTGCATGTACATCTATGTGTTTGATTATTATTGTGTACTTTGCTATGTGGGTTAATTTGTATCTAGATAGAAAAGTGGGCAAACTTCTGATAATGACCTGTTTACTGATAATTATAGGACAATGTGGACAACGAATTGCTTGGAAGTCTATCCCTGACCCACCACAGTGAGCTGCATAAGCTAGTTTGACCAGCTTCAAGAGATACAGGCAACACAGACGAGGGGACTGATAAACGGTTTGCTCCTGAAGATGGAGGGAGAGACACAGGGATTGCTGGGGTGCTGACCAATTCTGCCCTTCTTCCCTGAGCTCCCCGAGGCTGGGGTCTCTGGCAATAGCCAGGACTGTCTAACCTTCAGGTTAGACAGATCAGATACATGTGCAGACTGTTTGCTGTGTTAAAACCTCTTTGCTCTTTGTTCCTTGAGATTAAACAATACTTTGTTTGGAAAGGCTGTTCTACGTCAATGTATTCACACACGGGTCACAACTACCAAAGGGAAGTCTTGCAGGTAGCCAAATTCAGTTGGATCTGCTGAGTAATCATGCTTGGTATATATGGTGCTACACCCTGGGGACCTGGTCTAAGAGTGGGAGAATTCAGAGGGTTCCAACACAAGATAGTTGAAGGCAAGAGGACTGTCACCTGAAGGGGTGCACTCAGAGATTTGAGAGAGGTGAAAGGTGCAGCTTGTCCTGAACCATGAAACCCAACTCATAACTTCAGTCACCATCCTGACTTGTCAAAAAAACCACTGTTCCCTCTCTCCCAAAGTCCCTGTCTACGACCATGAACATGACGAGTTCCTCTTCACCATCATTCCTTCCTTCTACTCTCTACTTTCCTATCACTTACTCTCTTTGTGATCACCAGTCTATGAACATCTCTGACTTCTCTCTCTCCTAGCCTTCACCTTTTCTCCTTGTCATCACTAACTGCCATCAGCATCATGATTGCCACTTTCAACTCTGTCCCTCTCCCCGTAACTCCTCATTCCCTCTCACGCCATTCTGAATGCTCCCGTAAGCCTCACCCTTGACCTCCCTATTATGTGCTACCTCCATTCCGGTCTCATATTACTGAACATCTCTGGAGAAAAACTAGTGACTACACTGACTTCTTTCACTGCATGTTCTCACTCCCTCATCCTTTCAACCTGCCCTTTTTTCTTCCAAGCTAATCTACAACTTCAGTTCCTTCCCTAAAGGCCCTGATCTTGTGAGTTACCAAGTGCATTTTGCAATATAGAGAGTGCCCTTAAATTCCCACTGACTTTACTCCACTGAAATTCAATAGGAATGGTGCATACTCAGTACATCTGAGGGTTGGTGTGGCTGATGCTGAGCTGCAGTGTAATAATCTATTAATACTGATATAGTATTCATAAAATTATGATGATACATGTGAACTGGTCAATGAGGTGAAGTTACAGTATATTGGGCTGTTAGACTTTCCTGAATGAATGTATTCATCTAGTTTAGTAGAGGCTGTTGGAAAAAACAAGCAGGAAGGGAACACCATGGCTTCCAGAAAAGATCATCACAAGACACACTTGAAAGACAATTAAGACAGCTGTTAGCTTTGAGGATCCTATATCCTGTCTCCCATGAAAATATATGGCTTGTTTTACCAGGCTGAGGGCCTAGAAACCAAAAAAGGCACCAAACAGTTAAAAAGCCCCTCTCAGGAGAGAAGGAGGGGTCAGCTGTCAAGGGCTGTCCCGGGGGCAGGGTGGCATAAAGAGAGGCTCTGCACATGGAGTCTCAGGAAGCTGGGTGTGGGCCTGCCACAGTAACATCAGGGAGATGGTAAGCTCTCGGTAGACAGGCCTGCATACAGACTGTCTTATTATTTTAAAGTATGTTCTCTTAAATGTTTTGGTTCTAAATAAATAATACTTTGCTTTAAGATGGCTGTCTGGTCACTGGTTATCACTGTCATAGTACCTGGAGGGGACAAAACTGCAGGTACTGAAGATAAATCAGATCTGCTAAGATAAGCATGGTTAAATTACAGGAGGTTGTGGCCCAAGGCCTGATCTGAGAATAGGAGGATTGCATGATTCCAATTCAAGAGAGGCCAGACGCATGGGGGAAGTTCGCTCTCAGAGACCAAGGGGGTCAACAGTGCAAGTAGCCCACTAACTGTGACAGTCGGGCCTTAGGTTTTAGGTCGTTTGGAGCAGGGAATGTTTCTGGTATTGTTTTTACAGCATGCAAACTGTAAAAAATAAAATAGTAATAGTCATTTTCTATATCAATTAATCTTTTCATGCACACATGCTACACTTCTAAATGTAGCTACTTGTACATCCATGAAGATTCAGCATGCCAAGCTACTGTAGGGTAGATTCTTTATCTTTACAATATTTCTTAACCAGAGAGATGACAGCAATTCCCTTGCAACCCTGATCGTTTTTTGGATGTAGAAGAGATTCTGATGAGGCAGATTCCAGTAATCTTTCAGCACCAGAAATGCGAAGTTGCTGGCACTGAAGTATTGCTTCTCGAAGAGGTTGTTCTAAAACTGCTATTTCTGCACAACAGCTTGGCAAGAAAAAAAAGTAGGGACCTGTGGGTGGCAAGCATTATTCATGCAAAAATAACTGAACATTGGCATTTCAATATTGGATTAAAAACCCTCCTTTATTGAAATATCCACAGGCAAGACAAAATGTAATGTTTTGGCTATAACAGCTTTCCCCCAGACATTACATTTGGTCTTGCTCATGTATAATAAAGAATATCCTTTAAAAAAAAAATCTAGTATTAATAAGCCAAGCTTCAATCTATTTTTGTTGAGCTTCTAGAACAGTCTTACGTGTAGAGAGCAGTGACTAGTATTAGAAGTAATTTATTTGAAAACATTAACTGAGAGTATGACATTTTATTAAACATAATTCAACTCCTGCCACTAATTTTTTGTATTTGGCACAGTATTGTATTGACATCTATGCTGTCTTTTATTACTATTTACATTATGGTAGCACCCAAAGCTTCAGATCAGGACTGGAACCCCAATGGGCAAGGCACCATGAAAACATATAGCAAAAGACAATCCCTGTATCCGATATAAGACTGTAATCCTGCAACTTGTTCAGTGTGGGAAGACACACAAGCACATTTGGGTTCACTGGGGCCCTGTGGGGGTGCACGGTTTCCTGTGTGCAGATACCATTGTAGGATTGGAGCCTATTATAAAAGAAAATGCAAAGAAGTGTTTGTAACAAATGATATGGGGGTGAGCGTGGAGCAAAGGGTAACACTGATAGGAATGTGGGTTAAAGTAGGTTAAATGTTCAAAATTAAACAAATATTTCTACAGTGACAGATGTTACATGTATGTGCACTGTATTGTTTTAGGGCCATATTCTCTGCTCACATCTACCTGAAGGATTTCAGCTCTGATATACATAACCCTCTACTGGGTATTTTGCTGCTCTAGGCAAATGCGTGTCCCATTTCCCCCCACAGCTGGCATTCTATTTGATTTCACAAATACGTTTTTTTTTTAAACGTAAGTAACAATACAAAGATACTCCACTTAGTTTCTCAGTAATATTTAAAAACCTCTCTCCTTAGCCCTTTGACTGACACCACCCATATCTTCCCAGGCCTTGGTTTCTCTCTCTCTCTTTCCTCCCTCATAAAGGCCTTGGTCTCTCTCTCTTTGCCCTATGTCTGTGGTATCTTCTCAACATCTAACATCCATTCACCTTTCACACCGTGGTGGGTTGTCTCCTTCCTTTAGCCCCTCAAAAATATAAAACAAAGAATGAACAAAACAAAGACACACACTAGCAACCTCTGCTGCTAGGATCCCTCAGGGCTTGTCTAAATTACCCGCAGGATCAAAGGGCAGCGATCGATCCAGTGGGGGTCAATTTATCGCGTCTAGTATAGAGGTACTTTTAAAAGTGCCTGATTAGGAACATGAGGAGTCCCACTGAATGGGTGAGAACACCTAATGAGACTTCTCAAATGCTTAAAGTTAGGCATATGCTTAAATACCTTGTGGAGTCAGGGCCGTACATAGCAACCAGTGGGGGTTTTCTGCTGGTAAGGGGAAGAGGTAGGAAGATAAAGTGTAAGTGTTAAAGCTGAGTGTTGTACTCAGCTATTTACAGACTCAGAATATTATAGTACCTAAAAAAATGAAAAAAGTTTCAAAGTCTGGAATGGGGAATGTTAATATGATGTCCTAATTCTATTGTACATTAAGGGTCTGGTTCTAACCTTAAAAATATCTTATGAATATTATGGTATAGTATAAATTCCTACTGGATTATAAAATGGGACACAAACTAGACAATTTGCTTTTTAAAATAATCACTGTACCCATCAAGGATGTATAGAAAATAAACATTTTGACAATATATATTTTGCAATCATCATTTGTTTTTTATTCAAACTTACGTGTTGGGCAGTGAGCTAGAAACTGTTACTTAAACTGGAACGTGTGCCAGGAATTTAATTCACAACTTCTGAGTCAGCTCTCCCACCCTCCCCGGATCTTCAAGATTCAAAGTAACAGAGCCTGCACTTACTCTAATTAACTGTTTTTCTAGTTGATGGGGATTTCTGAAAACAAAAAGAGCACTTTTTTTTGGCATGAAGAAGGATGTACAATACATACCTTTTAGTCTTTCCTGAGGACTGTAAGTTACAAATTGCTGCAGGACAGCATCATTGCGCCTGGAGATAGTGGTAAAGATCTGACTGCCCTCAAGTGCTGGTTTTTGAAAAAAACCATGATCGGAGCGTTCCTAAGAAGAAACAGAATCACATATTTTAATGTAAAAAATAAATGTCCAAAAGAGTCAAGGAACAGTAATCACTAAATCACACTGGGGTTTGTCCATTATTTGTCAGGCGTGTATTGCACATTATTAACTCTGCAATGAGAAACATGAAAGATGTGTTTAGACCACAGCTGACCATGAAACAAGAGATTACCCTTCCATTAGAAATGATCATTAAGGATGATAAACAGAGAAAAGGGCTTCGTTTTTCTGACCCACAACTGGCTTCATGTTATTCTTCCATCTGCGAGGGCAGCTTGTGGCATTGTCAACATAAGGGCACAGGCAATGCCAGTGATATTTCTTTGCCAGCCAGCTGGTTCCCTTCACTCAGAGACTGAGTGCGTATGCTCTGATGATCACACACTAAAGCAACCTTGTAACCCCTAAACCCAGGTCTTCTGGCTGGCAGCTGAACAAACTTTTGCCACACCTCTAGTCTGTTTTTCTTTTGAGATATTCCTCCTCCACACATATCCATATTGCAGCTCCTAATTTATTCTCCTGACAGTTGCTGTTAAAAAATGCACAATTTATCAAACTGGGACAAACCCAAAAAGGCACTTCTGTTGTTGTTTTACAGGGGAAATTATTAATATAGACAGTAAAATGCTTTGGCTAATTATTACCAGGTAGAATGATATTCTCAACATTGCAGTTTGTTTGAAAAGCTGATATATAACCAGAAAGGAGCCTCCACTTGGCCTCCATTTTACAAAGTTGCCTTCACCTGGGCCAGGGGTCTCCAAACTACGGCCCGCGGGCCGGCTTCAATTTGTCCGGTCCCCGAACCAATTGCTGCTGCCACCTTGGCTCGTGGGCAGAAGCAAGTATTTCAGTGGCAGCTTAAACACTGCTGCCACTTCGGCAGCACATCAGCGGCAGCTTAAACGCGGCCGCCACCTCGGCGGTATTTCAGTGGCAGTTTAAAGGCTGCTGCCGCCTCGGCAGCGGGGCGCAAAGGGCGGCAGTCAGGGGCGCCCCCGCTGGTCCCAGAATACCCGCCGCCGAAGCCGCCACGGCTTGCCTGCGGGAGGACCTCCCCCTCCGCCGAAGCGGCTTGCCTGCGGGAGGTCCTTCCCCTCCTCCTCCCCCCGCCACCGAAGCCGCCGCGGCTTGCCCGTGGGAGGTCCACCGGTCCCACGGCTTTGGCGGCAATTCGGCGGAGCGTAAGCTCAAGAGAACGGGCTGGCCCGCGAAGCCCCTTGAAAAATGTAATGTGGCCCTCGTCTCCTAAAGTTTGGAGACCCCTGACCTGGGCCAGTGGATTTCATATTGCAGGGGTAGCACTCATACATTTTAGAACAGGGGTCTCAAACACGTGGCCCGTGGGCCACATGCGGCCCGCAGAGTTATTTCCTGCGGCCCGCCATAGGCGCCAACTCCACGGGCAGCCAAGCTCCAAACATTACTGAGTGTTTATATTTTATTAAAACCCCTCTTTGCATTACAGTTTTTAAAGAGTAAATACATTGACTTTTAATAGAATACTATATTACTCTTCATTTTTTTCATTTTTGACTATACTTTTGTATCATTATATGAAAAGGTTTCAGTGATGCGGCCTTCGGGCCAATTTACTAGTTCTCATGTGGCCCTCGTGGTGATTTGAGTTTGAGATCCGTGTTTTAGAAAATGTATGCTAGAATCCTTTAGTGTCATTGTAACTTTTTGTAAGAAGTGGATGGAATGCCTCGGCTATATTTCCCTACACCCTGTCCCTTTAAGGCAAGGAACTGCGCTGAGGAGGTCAAAGGGAGCAGGTGTGTGGTGACAGAAGAGTCTAGCACTCCTTGAAGACTCTATTGCAGTGGGCTTTTGCAAGCTCTGTGTTTGCCTGATTCTGATTACGGTTTTAATAAAATGTTCCAGTTTTACACAGCACACCTGGTCCTGAGTGTGTAACACAGGCACCAACACTTATGCATCCCTTTTTGGGTACTATCACTTCTGCACACACATGATGTGTTTTGTGTGTATAACTTTTATCTTCTATGCGCACAACCGATAGTACTGAAAATTGCATGCAAGCGAGCGTGCCTGCAAAGTTATGCTCAAAGCAATAGAGACTGGGTTAAATTGCCTTCGAAACTTTTCATCATCATCATCATGTTTCTATTACGCCTCTGGCGTTTAGTACAGTGACGAAGTTCCTCCACTCCTATCTGTTTCTGCCAAGTCTTTCAATGGTTCCCCAGCTGTGCCCGAGGCGTTTCAGCTCGGCTTCCACAGTTCTTCGCCATGTTGTTTTCGGGTGGCCTCATTTTTGCTTGCCTTCAGGTGTCCATCTTATTACTACTCTGGTGATGGAATCAGTTTCCATCCGAAGCACATGACCGATCCATCTCCAATGCCAGCTGACAATGATGGTGCTCAGATCCTCTTGGCTGCACTGTGTCAATAGATCTTGGTTTGAGATTGTTCTGGATCAAAAGATATGGAGGATTTTTCTGAGGGAGGTTGTGTGGAATGAAGACAGTTTGGACATGTCATACTTTCTCATTCCCCAGAATTCAGCACTATAAAGTAGTGTTGAAAGTACGCAGATCTGATAAATCTTGAGTTTGGTTTTGGTGTTGTATTTTGAGGATTTCCAGACTGTATTTAAGCTCCTGAAGGTGTTCCTGGCTTTATTGATTTTGTTCTGGATGTCCTGGCTTGTTCCACCGTCCTGGCTGATGGTGCTGCCCGAGTATGTGAATGTTTCTACATTGGTGAGAACATAATCCTCTATCCCTACTGGTGATGGTGAGGCAATATTAAAGGTCATAATATCTGTCTTATTGCAGTTAATTTTCAGGCCAATTTGCTGGCTGAATGTGTTGACTCGAGTTATTTTTTCTTGTATATGGTGTTCGGTATGTGATTGGAAGGTGACATCATCTGCGAAGTCCAGGTCTTCAAGGGATGAGAAGAGTGTCCATTTAATGCCTCTTGGCATGTCTTCTGTTGTATGCTGCATTACCCAATCGATGGGAAATGCTGAAGAGGATTACAGACATGACACACCCGACGTACTCCTGTTTTGACTTCAAAACTGTGATCACTGTGATCAACACTGCATGTAAAGTTGAAATACAAGCTTTTGCTGATTTTAATTATACAGAAAGGAATTCCATATGCCTGCAGAATGTGCCATAGGCTGGTCCTGTGAATGCTATCAAAAGCCTTCTCAAAGTCTATGAAATTTATGTAGAGTTGCCATTGCCATTCTAAGCACTGTTCTATTATGTTTCGTAGAGTGAAGATCTGGTCTGTGCATCCACGCCCTTTTGGACAACCAGCTTGCTCTTTTCTCAGAATGCTATTAACTGCCTCTGATATACGCTGGACTATGATCTTATACAATACTTTGCTTGGCACAGATGAAAGTGTGATACCACGCCAGTTATTAAAATCACAGAGTTCCTTTCTTTGGTATCTTCACTCATTGGTCCACTCATCTGGCATTTTTCCCCTTTCCCAGACTGATGTAAATAGAGGGCTCAGGATAGATGCTGCTAATTTAGGATTTACCTTGAACAATTCTGTATTCAAGTTATCCTTGCCAGGAAGCTTTCCCATTTTTTAAGGATTTGATGGCTTGAATGATCTCTTCCTTAGTTGGGGTGTCTGTGTTGATATCAAGATCTTCTTCTGCCTCCTGGATGTTTGCTTCCCCTTTAGGTGGCTCCCTGTTCAGCAATTCTTTGAAATGCTCTGTCCAGCGCATTTCTTGTTCTTTTTCGGTTGTTAGTAAGTGTCCTTGTTTGTTCCTGATGAGTTTTTGTTGGCGTCTGCCATTTACCACTGATAAGCCACATCATTTTGTAGATGGCTCCTTGTTCACCACAAGCAGCTGCATCCTCTGCTTGTGTTGCCAGATTATCAATATAATGCCATTTGTCCGCTCTCACAAGGCGTTTGACCTCCCGGTGTGCCTTGCTACACTGTTTGTGGTATCTGTCCTTTAGTTTCTGGGATTTTGTGTCTAAAACTTTTTTCTTCAGGGTTCATCCAGTCTCTGTGGCGTTCCATGTGCTGGGTGTAATCCACTCCTTCCTTCTCTTCCGCATGTAGCCTACGCAGGCTTCACTGCTCTGTTTAGAAATTGCTATTACTTTGTCCGATTTCTTGTTGATCTCCTCATCTGCATTCCCCTCCTCTTCATCAAGGTCTGCAAGTGCTTGAAACCCATTCTTTAACTGCAGAACAAAGGCTTTCTGTATTTCAAGGGACTTTAGCTTGTCAATATCATAAGTCTATGGTCCTTGTTTGGTAGACCTACACTTCTCAGTTTTAGCTTGATGGAGGCTGTCACAAGGTGGTGGTTGCTGCCAACATCTGCACCCCTTCTCACTTTCACATCTGTCAGTGAGCATCACCATTTGCCATTGATCATTATATGATTCTTCTTTTGCCTTATAAGACTAGTGATTTTCCAGAGAAAGACAGGCTGGCCATAAGGCCACCTTAACTAAGACCACTTCATCAATTTTGAGAGCCTACTGGTGACAACACAGAGACAGCTTACAGACCTATTCCCATAAGCTCCTTCTTTTCTTTCAGTAGCCACTGGCCAAATAACATGTTGACTGTTTCCCCCTCCTCCTCATTACAATGCTCTATTCACAGCCAGCTAAATAGTATATTCAGAGTCTCTATTATAGGTAACACCCATTGTTAACAATTGTATGTGCCTCTGGTGTACTAGAATTCTTTAAGTTACATTGGGAATATTTATCACATATTCCTTATGCCAAGTGATCCACATCTATTACCTTTTGCAAGTATATTGCCGGCTAAATCAAGCCCTGCACTGATACAAACTACTACTACTACTACTACTAAATTAAAGATGGGGACCCCCTGGGAGAGGCAGCCTTAAATTAACAACAACAACCAAACAAAATCTGCTTTTCCAGCTCTTTGATAAATGACACAATCAATATTCCAACAACTGATCAGTAACCAGCTTAATTAGAGTATTCAGCTTGTAAAACAGAGCTGTCATGGAAGGCCTCCATTAGTGTCCTGGCCAATAAAAAAAATAATGGATTTTAAAACATATTCTGCTTATACCAAGCTGGAATGTAGCAGGAAGGAAATGGTTTTGGGGAAGGGAAAGAATGGGTCATGGCCCATTTTGCTATAGTCTCCAGCCTCAAATGGAATTACAATTGAACCTCGAGCACATTCTATAAAAATTAATTTCTGTTTAAAATGAATTTGATTCAATCAAGAGCTCATTATGTATTCTTCACAGGGTATGTGTCAGAATTGTTTATGTGTTTCATACATCTGGGTAATGTATAAAACTATATACTTTGACTATGAAAAGCAGTTTCTTGTATTTTTATCACATCAATAATTCAGTTGTAGTATTTTTGCCAAAGTTGACTTTTTAAAAATAGAAGCTAGCAATGATAAGCTTTCTTTCTAGTTTTCTCTGTAGGTGGGTTATCATTCATACCTCATCAGAGCACAGAATAAATATAAATGCATAATACTAGTTTTACATAAGGTACAGACCATGAAAGATAGCAAATTGATTCAACTGCAGTTTTCTTAAATTTAAGAATAATAACCGTAGAACATGCTTTCAACCTGTCTAGAGTGGTATCACCATTGATTGTCTAATTGTAGTAACAAGCCTACAAAGAGTCTATGTCTCCTACAGGAAAAGATTTGAAAATATTAGCCAATAATCTCAGAAAATGCCCCAGGTAAAGTACACACTTGCTTTCCTTGTCTCCCTCTCTGCTATGTCACAGTGTATCCACATGAGACAGCCTTTGTGAAAAGCAACTTCCCAGTGCAGTTACAGTATAAAATTTAGCAAGGTTTTTTTTTTGTAATGTCAATCCAGGTGGGAAGTAACGCAAGTTTAAATATAACTAGTGAAGTGGAATTTACCATATGGAGTTAACTATTCACAGCTTAAGGGAAGACAGCTTCCCTTCCCCAGAACAACCATTCTCTCTTATCTTTTATATATAAATACACACACAAAATATTATTCTCAATCATTCACCCAGAGTGCTATCATCTGATTTCTAAAGGCCCTTTTTTCTTTTTGTTCTTAATCACAGTTGTATCTGTTTCTTGTGAACCATATATATACGGAAAATCCAGTAAAAAAATAGTTATTTAAAAGTGAAAGTAAAAATTAGTGTGATGCGTGGATAGGCACCCCCAGAAGCCAAGGGCAGACAGCATATTTCTTTACAAGAATAGTAGAGTCACACAGACAGATTGCAAGAGCAACAAAGAGTCCTGTGCACCTTATAGACTAACAGATATATTGGAGCATAAACTATTAGATTGCTTACCTCATTTCCTAGGGCTGAGTTCAAAAAATTCAAGAACTCAAAACTGTAGTAACTTTTTTAAAAAAGTGGCTTTGCTTAATGCAAGTACTAATGCGCTCTTTGAATCAGTGCAGGGATGTGCCATGTTTATGGAGTCAGAACTATAATTTTAATGAGTTTATTTTTTAAGTGTTAGTTAAAGCCATACTCTGAGTGAAATTGTATTCCCACTGAAATCAACTAAGGGTTTTGCCACTGACTTCAATGAGGTCAGGATTTCACGCAGTATCAGTAGCGCAGCCAGGTCCGGAGCGCAGGGGGAGCAGCGCTATAAAAGGCACCTCCCCCTGCACTCACCCGGCGGCGCTCCGGGTCTTCGGCGGCACTTCAGCGGCTCACTCCGGGTCTTTGGTGGTACCCCGCACCAAAATGCCGCCGAAGACCCGGAGCGCCGCCGGGTGAGTGCAAGAAGCGGCGCTTAAAAAGAAGCGGCGCCTTTTTTTAGTGCTGCTAAAAAAAGGCACCGCTTCCGCCGCTTCTGCTCAAGGGGGAGCGGCCGCTCCCCCTGCTCCCCCCCGGCTACGCTACTGCGCAGTATCTGTAACACACACATAGAAATAGGAAGATATTTTCAAAACGGTGGATGGAGAATTGCCCCAATAACTATTATTAATGGAACTGTGGATACAATTCTTTGCTTACCACAAGGAGATCTAACTCCTGAACAAGTGTTTTGAATCACCTGCATTTGTCTATCCAGTCTCCTGAGAACCACCAACTGAATCATCCCGCGAATGTTCCCTTCCATAGACATGGAACGCCTCAGTGTCTCCATGGCTTCATGGTTGGATTTCCCCAGAAGAGACTCTCCATTCACAGCAATCAGCTGGTCATTTATTCGCAGACGGCCATCCTAGAAGGCAACCAAAATATTAAAGTAATACCATGTAGGGGCAACATATATAGGAGAGCAAGATACAGTCATGTGTTTCTTTCTTAGAAGCTACATACAATCCAGTTGTAAACATCACCAAGTCTACGTAAAAAGCCTATGTAGCACAAGCTGGCCAATTCCCAGTATTTGAGAAGTATGGGTCACGAGACAATTACAAAAACATAGGCACCTCTTCGTATGCACTGTACTTTGTACCCGTCCTAAAGAGGAGAAAATGGGAATATGGACTCTGGGTTAGAGAACATATATCACATCTGTTAGTATCTGTTGTACAACCAAGAACGAACATTGCAGCATATTTTTAAATTCTGTGCATCTGTTGTCAGAATCTGCTAAGAAATGATACAGCTCCACAAATTACTCTGTCCTATAGTGCTCATCATCCCATAGTTAATATGCCACCATATAAGGAAAGGTTCTCATACAGAATGGTCACTAAGACGAAAGCATCCATATTTTAATGAAAAGCTCTTCATGTATTTTAACAGCTAACCCTGCCGCCAATAACAAAATTGAAGTTGTGCCATCTAGAGCGGTTTGTGTTTTTGAAGAAATCCATTCACTTTCATTGCCAGTTTGCTGACAGCTGTAGGCATAATAAACGTATGGACATTTATTTTCTGCCTTTAGTAGGCATATTGTTGCTTTTATTAATATCTGTGAATGATTTTTTCATTTCTGTACATAGAGAATACAGAGAAATAAAAATACAGAGAAATTCTGCTGATCAAGAATTAAAGGTTTCTCTTAGGCCTTGTCTACACTGCCACTTTATAGCGCTGAAACTTTCTCGCTCAGGGGTATGAAAAAACACCCACCTGAGTGATGCAAGTTTCAGAGCTATAAAGTGGCAGTGTAGACAGTCCACCAGCGCTGGGACCTACTCCCCTCTTGGGGATGGGTTTTTTTACAGTGCTGGGAGAGCTCTCTCTCCCAGCACTGGTGCCGTGACTACACAACAGCAGCGCTTTAACATTGGTAGTGAAGACATACCCATAGAGTTCACTCAGTTCACAACTATCAAGTTGGTGTCAGAACTCTGAAAAAAGGAAGAGAAAGGGGCTGAGACTGAAGAAATCTAGCATGAATGGGAAGAAGGGCTAAAAGAACAGCAGGAAAGGAAGTGGGATCAAAAAACATTAGCTGGCTTAAAATAAATTTGGTTTAATCACGAGCTCATGTGTTCTTCATAATGCCCTCGTCAGAACTGTTTATACATCTCATAGCTGTGTAATCCAAAATGTATATACTTTTCCATTTTTATTTTTCTATCACACTATGTTCAATTAACTCTTGTAGCATTGCTGCCAAGTCTAACTAAATGATTTTTGTGTGAGTGACAGTAGCTATGTTAAACCCAGTTTTCTTAAGTATTATTTTTGCTGGAACTGGGAATCAATCACTGTTACCAGAGCAGGGTACGATTAGAAAGCAGGGCCATAGTACTAAAAGGACCAACGGAGGCCAGAAAAGGAAAATAAACAGGGAGGGAAAAGGAGGAAGGAGAGGACTGGAAGATGAGTGAAACAATGAGGGGGGGGGGGTGAAAGGACAGAAGAAAACAAGGAGGATTATGACCTTTGTAGAGAGGGGCCAGGAAAGGAGCACAGGAAGCAGTCGTGCCATCTGGGAGGAATATAGTGGAAAACACTCCATTGTTTGTGTTTTATGCCAACATAAATTTACATATAGCCAAAGGAATATGCTAGCCCCACCTTTCCAACACATCAAAAAATGGTGCCTTAGAATATGTGAAGGTGAAGGGAGAGAAAAGAGTTAACACTTTGGTACAGGGCCTTTTATTACTTGCACATCAGTTATAATTCCTTTGTGCCCTAATAAAATTCACTGAAATGAATGATTCCATTGATTTCAATGGGAGCATGAGGGAAAAAAGCCTTCTTTTTGAAAGCCTCTAAAGATTTTGAATTTTTTTTTAAAACAGATTCATATTCTTCTCGTACAATCCAATAGTCTCTTTCCTGTTCTGTGGATATATCTGTGAATAAGCCCTTTTGCTTAAAAATCTGTCGAAGCTGCTTGTACAAATATGTACAAGTATACAATAGACATTTTCAAATTTTAGCCTAACAGGAATATACCAATACATTATTTTTAATTAATCAGTACTTTCTTGTTTTTGCTCTGCAATTCTTTCATGTGAGATTTAGTATTTCTGTAAATGTTGTCTGTGTTTTATAAACTCAGTTCTTAAAAGCTCTTTTGACCGCTTTAAATGTGGTAGGCTTAAATGCAAAACTCATGACATAGCTGATGGACTGAACAACAGCAAAGTAGTCTGACACGCTTTACAATGCAGTACATTTATAACTACGAAACCATCCCACCAAAGACAATAAACAGTTGGAAGGCAGCTTAATACTGTTTTTGCAGGGGATCAGGAGAAAGTTATTTAGCACAGAGACTTTCTGTGATTTTGAAGAGTGGGGAAAATGGTTGAACAACCCTCAAACTCAGATTTGTACATTACTAGTGTTATGGTCTAGTGTTAGTACACTGTATTGCAAGATAATCCGCTCGGCGCAAGACAAGCTACATGTTTGCACTGCTGTATAGTATTTGTACTTTTCCTTTTATCTCTACAAGGTTTCTTTCTGCCTTTTGATTAGGAAAACAACTTTTAGAGTCTGAACAAATTAGGTATTTTTTTCATTCTATCTTTGAACCTGCAAGTGGGCCACAGTCATTAAGAATGAAATTAATGTCCCCTGGTATAGTCTGAGTAAATGTGATTTATGTGGGGAATCAAAGCAAAAGGTAAATGTGTGGCCACCTCTATTTGTAGGCAGGCCACAGGACACTTAGCATTTTCATCATAATAGTGGCCATGGCACTGTATTCTCCTACGTGGAGTTTGCCCCCTCAAAATCACACTCTGGCCACACCCTGGGACCATCTTTGACCTCCTTCCCTTTGAACGAACTGCTTCCTGGCATTCAGTGCAGCCATTCTGTTCCCTGACCCACCCCATACAATTAAGTACTAATATTTACATTACAACTGCATCTAGAGCCTCCAAAGAGACTTTGACTCCATTGTGCTGGTACAAACATACAGGAAGAAACAATCTCTGCCCCGAAAAGCTTACAGTAGTCGTTCTATTGCATTTCAGCTACAGAGGAGGATGTGTGTAGGAGGAGCAGGATTCCATTCCAAATGCACTGCCAACATGCTATAACATATGTGAAATTGAAAACAATACAATTAAAGAGGAGAGGATGCATCTAAACACATTCGTCCCAATGGGCATTTTAACATCTTGTCCTCAGATGAAAGGTGCTATATAACTGCAAATGTCATGTATATTGGTAATACCTCACTCATAGCTATTGAAGCCAAAGAGTACATTCTTTGCAAAAATCACAAAAGGATGTTGATGTGGGTCTTTAAGGAGCAATCACCACGTATAATAGCAGTTTAATCTTGTATGGTTCTTTAAATTCATTAGGATTCTTATTAGGATTATTAAGTTTTTCCATGTCACAATTTTTTTTTAAAGACACTAACTGCCGGAGGAGTTAAGTTATCCAATGATCACTAGGTATTCTGGTGGGTTTTGTGGGTAAACTGGATGAGTTGGGATTCTCTAAAATCTATAACATACAATTCAATTTTCTATATAAAAATTAGCCTAAAGATTTCAATTTCCCCCTACATTTTTCACAGTTTCTTTACTGGATTTCTTCACTGCCTGCTAAAACAAGTGAGTTAAACTACTGTGCTAAAATTTCAGAAGTCATTGAAAAATGTTGGCCTGTCTTAAGACCTTCTGTCCAGACTGATAAGAGATAATACTAACCAACCAAAATTGTTTGCATTTTGTACATAACCTAATACATTCTTTTCATTCTGGAAAAGAGACATTGGTGAAATAAGTCTTTCAAACTCTGACACATTAAAGACATTTGGACAGCATAAAAAGGCACTTTCCATGAATAAATATCCAATTTGTAGCACTACATCTATTGCAATGCTGAGACAAATTCGTTGGTCTCTTGCTGGTATGTGTAATCTGTAAAAGGGTAAGAAATAATCTGATGACTTCAAACTGATCTGCAAATCCTGTATTCCTGCTCTTCTGAGGACAAATTGTGATTGTGTGGGAGGAGGTTGTTTTTCAAAACTGTAACATCTAACAATATAACAAAGACCAGATTCGTTTTTACATTCCAGCCACAAAAGTGAGATACTTTGAGATCATCCTCATGCCTAAAGGGTTATGAACTTCTTGATTTTGCAATAGTCACGATTTCACAAAAGAACCTTGGTTCACTGAAAAGCAATACATGTGCTTAAATCCAAATGTTTTTGGTTCTAGAATCTAGTACAATAAACTGCAGGGGCAAATATTCAGAATAAGTGTAAATAAAAGCTTTGAATTTAAAATTCCCAATACATAAGGCTTTTAGTATAAATGTCAGAAGTCCTGATTTACACATACCTACACACACACACTCCTTTTAAAATGATGCAAGGAATTTTATAGTTGTTCACAGTTAGGTGATGACTGTGCTGTGCAAGATAGACAACCACAGGGGAATATAGAGAATTGGAAACCCAGAAAGAGTAGCTTTATTTACACAACACAATTCAGGTTGGTGTGGTGACTTAGCTGTATCGTACTGGGCTACTTTGAAGAAGATCCAGACTTGGGAGTGACTGTGTGACTTGCTATCTGCGCCAGTAGAAGGCTGTTTTCATAGTACCTAGAAAGTTCCCATAGTCTTTGCTCTAAACAGGAGAGAGGAGCTGTCCCTCTGGTAGTCAGAGAATAGCTTTGGGTTGTATGTCCAGCAATTGTGTGTGTGTGTGTGTGTGTGTGTGTGTGTGTGTGTGTGTGTGTGTGTGTGTGTGTGTGTGTGTGTGTGTGTGTGTGTGTGTGTGTGTGTGTGTGTGTGTGTGTGTGTGTGTGTGTGTGTGTGTGTGTGTGTGTGTGTGTCTGAGGAAGTCCCTAGGCTTTATAGGAAAACCTGGCTTCTTTGTTCCTCCAAAAGTTATGTTCCTTATATCAACTGCTATATGAGTTCTGATACCCTTTACATTATCTTACCACGTTTGCTTTGTCAAATCATATATCATTCCGCTCCAAGTAGGTGTGGACAATGAACAACCTCTTTTTGGACTGCCTCCTTCCATTGTTGCATGTTATTTCTCCTTGTGAAAGGACATTTTGTATCCGGTCAGGTTTTAAGGGCCCTAACGTAACAACTTGTGAAATGGAACTTTTGTTAACAGGTCATTTGGGTGGTTCATTCCTAGAGCAATGTAAGCAGATTTTGCCCAATAGTTAATAGTATATATGCATGCAAGTACCGTGAGAGGAAGGATGGTCTAGTGATTAGCCTGGGACTTGGGAGACCTGGATTCAATTCCCTACCCTTTGTGACCTTGGCCAAGTTACTGTGTCTCTCAGTGACCTATCTATAAAATGAGGATAATAGCACCGTAGTCAGGCTGCACTACCATAGATTCAAATCTATGAAAATCTTTAACATACAATTTAGTACCACCTCGATAGATCCATTTCTGATACAGCTATCTATCCCAAAGTATTGCACTAGCAACTATACAGGTGGGAAAAGAAACAAACAGTGCCCCTAGAATGAAAGAAATTATATGTATTCTTTCCCTTATGTTCTTTATAATTTCACCCTCTACAAAGGGAAATGTACCATGATAAACAACAGCAATGGGAAGAGTTGGGGAGATGGTTGGAGGAATTTGGCAGACATGTTAATTGTTAATATCTGAGTTTAAATCTGTTATATATGTTTCTAACTATATGTGGATTCTAAATACTACAATAAACAAAGTTTAAAACCCTCACACAATTCTAGAACTGGAGAATAGGGAAAAATACTCATCTCATTATTGGTAAAAGGGGAGTAGGTCATGTGGGCAAAATTCTGATGTTTGAAACACCAGCAAAGAAATAAACAACAGTGAAATAAACTTTGTGTTTCTTGGTTAACCAATTTTCTTGCTGTCACAAAAACAACCCCCTTCCTTTTTTGGAAAGGTAAATAAAGGCAACTAAGTATTAAACTGTCATATAAAGGCTAAAGTCTTGATTGATGCCATCTGGTATTTAACACCAGCTGTAAATATGTGGTTGTGTAGTTTTTAATGTTGTGAACTGTCTTACTCGGCAGGCTAGTGTCAGGAGAGGAATTTACACTAACTGAATTAAAGGTGTTTCTACAGAAAACAGAATTGTTAGGATCTGCTGAGATAACACAAAAGAAAATATTACATTATAGATCCAAACCAGCTAAACGTATTACATGACAAGATGATTAAGACTCTTGTTTTTAATTTCACTAAAGCTATCTCTATTCAAATTTTATTTGGTGAATTTGCTGCCAATACATTTCCTAAACATTAGCAAGTTATTCAAGTGCTTTTTAATCAAAAAAGTGAACAAGAGTCCTTACTTCCACGAGAGAGATGAACAAGTCATAATGTTGTGATTTATCAGTTTGTGTTCAGCTCAGACATCAGTTCTACGCAACTGTTGTTAACCTCAACTAAGGCACGCTTTGTCCATAATACTAACAATATTTTGATTGGCAAGTAAAAAGAATATGACAAACTAGGTTTCCATTGACAGTTCAGATTGAATACATTATTCTCCATCTCACAGGCTTGCTGAATTTTTATTCTTGTAAACACTAAATAAGTTTGCAATTTCATTGTCTTTACACTGCTTTCTGAGTCCAGCTGTGTCACCCTTGGAACTCTGGAAAGACTAAAAGCAGCCCAGACAGAATGCTACATGCAATATGCTATTACGGAAATGCCCTTACGCAGTGGTGTCCAAACGTTTCCTGTCGTGCCCCCACCCCTTACCAGTAACGGAATCCCCTTCATTACTGCACAGTTGGCTCAGCAGAGGAGTTGGGCTGAAGGCGGAGCTGGGGGCTGAACTGGGGATGGGGGAGGAGCTGGGGCTAAAGGAGGAGCTGGCCTGGTGGTGGAGCAGGGGTGGAGTAGAGCTGTGGCTGGGGGCAGAGTGGGGCTGGGTGGCAGCCCTCCCCACCCCCCGTGGGGGCTGGCCCAGGCCTTGCCACTGCCCCGCCTCCCCAAAAACATTCCTCCTCGCCCCCCTAGCGGGACATGCACCATGGCCCTAATGGCTCAGTAGTTAAGGCTGTTTTGAGTTCTCCACTTAAAGAAAGGTATGAATCCCTTAATTAAAACAGGAACATTCAAAGAAATCATTCTCAAAAATAGGCTTTTGCAAGAACTGTAATCTTCTATGGCACTTCACACTTTTAAGTGCCTTTGTGGTACAATTCAAGAAGGTTTAAAATCGCTCTTTTCAGGTTTCCCCCCCCAGGGTCACATAACATCACAATATCAAGTCACAAATGTACAATTTCACAAGGGTTTCAACTTACATTAAAGCCCAGCATGGAGCTATTTGTGAGGAAAAATAAAAATAAAAATGTGATTTGGCTTTTCTGTTATAACTTTTGTTTTGGTTTGTTTTCTTGCACCAAGGAGGCTGGCAGAGCATTGAATGTTCACAGCCAGCTTCAGTTGCTTCCCAGGTCGTGAGGAAAGCCACCTCCCCATCTGACAATCCTATCCAGGTTCTTACACTGCATCACTGCATGCACTGTGGAGTCTAAACACCTTCCAGGGCACTTTACCAGAGCAGCGTTCATTCTGACAGGCCTTGCTAGGTATGAGAGTTCAGGGCTTTCTGTCACAAACTCCAGCAAGTCTACAAAAAACTAAGGGGAATGGGTGATTTAGAGGATGACAGATAACAAGGAAGCCTCAGCTTCAGAGGGTACAGAGGGCACCTATAGGGGTCAGGGACAGACATGGAATGAAAAGAAGGCATAGAAGGCACAGGGTCAGGGAAACACCTTTCTCCATGTTAGACATTTTAAGCATATAAAGTTTAGCACTTTCAACATTTTCAACTTGGGAAAAGGGCTTGCTCATACTATCTTCCTTCCTTCACATTCCATAAAACTATAACACCCCCCCTCAATACACATACCCCACATATAAAAATCTACAAGCAGAGGAGTCCCACTGCAGTAACCACCATTGCTATGGTGTGCCTCATGACATCTACCAGAGCTTAGGTTTTCCTCCTTCAGTACTTATACACCAGGCCTACTTAAAACTTTTGTTGTTAAAACAAAACCACCATACCACACACCAAGGAAATCCTCACACCAAAAATGCCATTAACATACAGTTAAAGTTGCTCAAGTGTATTTCCTATCAGCACAAATTAAAAATCAAGGAAATCACCAGTGTAGGCAACATTAACATCCAAACCAACCTTAATTCACATCTCTTACCCCCACCAAATACAATCACAGACTCCTCAACTCTAAGACACTCAAATGCACAGCCTTAACTCTGAGATCTCTTTATGAAGAAACACTTGAGCAATCTTAACTATGAGGTAAATATTGGTGTTTGAGCTAAATATATATATATGTATATATGTTAATTAGGGTGCCCAGACGTCCCGATAAAATAGGGACTGTCCCGATTTTTCATTCTGTGTCCCGCGTCCCGACTGATGCATGTCCCAATATCGGGGCTTCTGCCCATTTTTTTGTTTGTTTGTTTGGATTGGACAACTTCGGCGGGGTTTTTTGTTTGTTTGTTTCTTTAATCTGGTCACCCTAATGTTAATGTACATAGGATATTATGTGATGTGTTGGAATTCGCACTATTTAGAAGAGCATTCCAGTAATTTTCTGGAAGTGAGAAGACAAGAACTCTCTCACTAAAAACTCCTAAAAGAGCATGTAAACATCTGAATGCTACCACAGACAAGAGCTAATACAATTCTTCCATACCTTAAAAGCTGCACCTCCATGGATAATGGATTTGATGAAAATCCCAAGGTCAGCCCCGGTCTCCCGAGATTTGTTGCCTTTCAAGCTGACACCAAGTCCAGCAGAACCTGAATCATTCAGGGGTATCTCAAAGGTCAGCTGTTCTGTGGTCTCCAGTGAAAGAATACTGCAGTTGGGCTCTCCTTTCTGTTGGAGAAATTGAAAGATGAAAACAGTGTGGGGAAGAGAATATTACACACACAGTACATTCTAGGTTTCCCAGATCTAATTATTTGGACAGGTTCATGTAACTAAAAATAGTTTTGCACCATAGTTCCTTTATCTAGTCAATAGCTTTTGGGCTATTGCCTATGATTTGGTCACATGATTCTGTGACCTAATATGTCACTGTCATCGATCGGTCTATCAGCCCTCACAGAGAGACCGCCGATCACAACACATCAGATGTCTTGTTCTAGACAGTCCTCCAACTACCCGCTGGCCAGGCTGTCAGTAGCACTGGACACCTGATTGACATAGCACACTGCAGCCTAGAACTCATAGACTCATAGACTTTCAGGTCAGAAGGGACCATTATGATCATCTAGTCTGACCTCCTGCACAATGCAGGCCACAGAATCTCACCCACCCACTCCTGGAATAATCCTCTCACCTATGTCTCAGCTATTGAAGTCCTCTAATCATGGTTTAAAGACTTCAAGATGCAGAGAATCCTCCGGTAAGTGACCCGTGCCCCATGCTGCAGAGGAAGGCAAAAAACCTCCAGGGCCTCTGCCAATCTACCCTGGAGGAAAATTCCTTCCCGACCCCCAACCGCAGCCTCCCAAGCCACTGGGATTACAGGCACGCGCCACCACACCGGGCTGTGACCTAATATATATTCTTTAAAATATTTATAAATATGATTACATGGAATATGGAAACACTTCAGCACAAGGTACTGATGCTGCAGGACATTTAAGGCGAAGGACTCTGCATTTCAAACATATACAAACAGCTAAATTAAAAACGTACTCATATATTTCCCACTGCCTTTACATGTAGCGCTCACTGATTTTAATAGGAGTTATGTGGCAAAATTCAATACTGCTCTAAGTTAAATCCTTAAAAAATTATTGCACCCTTAGTGGATGAATTGGTGCATGCTTTGGATATCTTTTTAAAGTTTGGAGCAGCAGTGTAGGAAACAAAATTAATAGAAAAATGGTATATGCAGAAAAATACCATTTTAAAAGCAGAATGTGAAGTTAGCATTTCTCAAAGATGATGGACTGAAGTCCTCTGTTAATCCACAGAATGGGCACCACACAGGAAGTGGGAGTGGAACCTTCTCACCACTGTCCTGCCAATGTTCCTCAAACCTAACTTGCATCAGGGCTACACTAGGGGAGGGGGTCGATCTACGATACGCAACTTCAGCTACGTGAATAGCGTAGCTGAAGTCGGCGTATCGTAATCGACTTACCTGGCCATGAGGACGGCGGTGAGTCGATCGCTGCCGCTCCCCCGTCGACTCCGCTTCTGCCTTTCGATGAGGTGGATTTCCGGAGCCGACGGGGAGCGCGATCGGGGATCGATTAATCGCGTCTTAACGAGACGCGAAAAATCGATCCCCGATAGATCGATTGCTACCCGCCGATCCGGCGGGTAGTGAAGACAAGCCCTTGGAGGTATAGTAGAACCTCAGAGTTACAAACACCAGAATTAGGAACTGACCAATCAACCATTTGGAACCGGATGTACACAATTGGGCAGCAGCAGAGACCAAAAAAAAGGAAATACAGCACAGTACTGTGTTAAACATAAACTACTAAAAAAAAATAAAGGGAAAGTTAAAAAAAATATTTGGCAAGGTAAGGAAACTGTTTCTGTGCTGGTTTCATTTAAATCAGGATGGCTTAAAAGCAGCATTTTTCTTCTGCACAGTAAAGTTTCAAAATTGTATTAAGTCAATGTTCAATTGTAAACTTTTGAATGAATAACCATAATGTTTTGTTCAGACTTACGAGCCATTCCCGAGGTGTTTGAAACTCTGAGGTTCTACTGTACCACCTCCATGGGTACAAGGAAGTTCACGACCCACACTCTTGCCATCTCTGCTGAGATTGTCCACATAGTGTCAATTGTGGGGCTGGTTTCTGGATAATCATAATGGTTCGTTTATGACCTTAAAGTTTATTATTCTGTCCAACTGGCAATGGACTGAGGTCATTATACAATACATTTAACACCCTACATGGGCAGCAAGAGGTGTGATCAAAAACGATAA
This sequence comes from Macrochelys suwanniensis, assembly GCA_033296515.1. Taxonomy (NCBI): domain Eukaryota; kingdom Metazoa; phylum Chordata; order Testudines; family Chelydridae; genus Macrochelys; species Macrochelys suwanniensis. Next base: position 60,788,347 of record CM065784.1, on the reverse strand, counting down.
GGGTAAAAACTAAATGTAAGTGAATGTCAATCATTGAAATAGTATCAATTCAATACATGATTCACTTACATTTATCTAAGACGCCACTATTGCTGATGGAAAGTAACTACTGTCTGAGGGAGGGCTCACAGTATTCAGTGAGCTAGAACTATAAACCTTGATTCTAATATGTACCAAATACAAATATTGATTAAAAATTAATTGCATGAAAGTCAATTCATTTCATTTAATTGGAAAATACAAAACTGGCACGGTATTGACACTAATAATTAGTGTCTTGAAGTCATTAGCTTATCTCCAATACTTTTGCTCCACTTCTATGCTCTTGCCTTTGTTCACTTGAAGTACACAACTTTCTGTGGCATTTTTTCTTACGTAAGTAATTAATAAAATTATAACATATGGAGGCAACGGTCCTGTAAAAGTTCCCAAAGCCAATGAATTAAAATAAATAAGGGAAACTGGGCTAGAGTGGTTAGAGAATATGGTTGGATGTCTGCATTTGTATTGTCGCTTGTGACAATGACTCATCATTTGAGTTTGGTCATGTCACTTCATCACATGGCCCACGAGCAGCGCCTCAGCCTCCCCTCTAGCTGAAGTTCATTATACTGGATCTTACTGAGTAATGATTGTAGCTATGAAATATATTACCACAATGGGGCTGCTAGGAATCTACTGCTAAGGTATGTATCCCACAACGTGGCTCAAAAGAGGGAATCCTTCATCTGAGATGTATCTTGTCTAGTTATAAGAAATCTTAGATATGGAACGAACTGCAGCCCAAATCTGACAATCCCAGGATCAGTGTGAGGGAAGATGAGTTTTAGCATAAATACTCAGATATTATGGAGATAGGGACTCTAAATAAATACAGAGAGAGAGAGAGAGAGAGAGAGAGAGAGAGAGATTACCAGATCTTCTATTGATAGCATTTGATATGGGGGTGGGGAGGAGAGGCACTACATTTTGGACCCAAAGTAAAATACCAAGAACAACAAAAATCTGGATTCTCACTGAAATATATACCACAACAAATATCTTAAGTATCTCCTAATGCAATGATAGCACCCCAAACGCCTTATATAAACGGGATCACCTACATTTCTGCCTGCTACTTGCTTGCTGCACCAAATATGAGCTTTATTTTCAACTAACAGCATAGGAAGTGGACAGGTAATATCCATGATCCCTCATATAACCATATCATTTTACATCATGAATATTGGGTGCATTTGCTGACATCATTCACTTATATATTCTCTGGGACTTTCGGTCAGTATCCTTTTGGATCACAAAATAAACAGTTGCTGAAACAACACAAAACATAAAACAACTCCCTCTCATCATACCAAGCCAGTAAACTGAAACCTTTGTGCCCCCTCCGCACAGTGCAAGAAAGTCTGGCTGTAAGACAGATCTTTATAGTAAAGAAGTTGGAAAATTGCTCGTGTCCTCAAATGATGTCAGGAAAGACAGCATGGATAAAACAGACTGTTCATCACTGCTGAACAGCTCTGTCAAGTGTTTTTTTTCTTGTTTCTTTTTCTGCCATGTCACTACAAAGGACAGAGTATTTTATAACAGCAGCTGCAAAATGCTGTTAATCCTAGTGGACAACATTACAATAACTAGGCAATTACTGTACATTTGTATACTATAAATAATAACTACAAACACGTGCTTTATAACATTGTTTCTAAATATAAGTGAGTTCAGTTTTAAACTAGATTCCTATATAAGTAGACTGCTAAAAACCTATAAAAAGCTAACCAAACTCTTCAAGTTTTGTATAACATTTTTACATTTACTTAATAAAGGTATTCTGTGCATTACTGCTTTTCACTAATCCATTGGGCTATCGTGTGAGTGCCTAGACATGCTATCTGTATCAAATGAGATCTTAAAATGTGTTCAGTGAGACATAAATACTAATTTTTTTTCAGTATTAGGTTTCTTTCAGCTCTCCTTCAATACCCAGTTTGGAATCCTTATGGTTTCACAACCCTTTCAATGCAGCGCTCTAAGAATCGAGTAGTTTTATTATAAGAAACCCTCAGTAAATTAAAGTTCAATGTAAACAACAGCTGCTTGTACCTATTACTCAAGGAACTCTCCAGACAATTCCCCCTAATACCTTTCACAACTGCTCCTTATCCAGTAGAGCTAAACTGGTGCATATTTACATTCAGCTTTACCCTAAGATCCAGCTAATGTATGCTGATGATCTGGCCCTTTTGGCTGATAGCAAAAAGGAAGTGGTAAACATGGTATCAGAGTGGGCTTCTGTGTTTGAAGGTAAATGCAAAGCCAACTGAAGTTATGCAAGTAACAAAGGTGGTGGAAGAGCTGTTGATAGGAGTTTCAGGAGAGAAGCTGAATCAGAAGAAAGAATTTTGTATTGGGAAATACACTTACTGCCATCAGAGAGAAATCTGGAGAACTGAAAAGAAGAACCCAGTATACATAGGCAGTAGTGGAAAAGGTGGCAGGAGTACTGTGGGACCAGCAATTAAGTAACAAACTGAAAGGAAAAGTGTACAAGGCATGTGTTTGTCCCTGCCTGCTCTACGGTTTGGAAAGGGTGGATCTGATGGAAAGGGAAGAAAAAAAACATACAGGTAGTAGAAAACAATATACTGAGGAGAATGGAAGACAAGCAGAGGTTAGAGGGCACATGGAAGAAATCAGGGGGGAGATGAACTTGGAACTCTTTGGGTATGTCTACACTGCAATTAAAAACCCACAGCTGGCCCATGTCAGCTGACTTGGGTTATGGGGCTGTTTAATTGCGGTGTAGATGTTTGGGCTTGGACTGGAGAGTGAGCACTGGGACCTCACGAGAGGGGAGGGTCCAGAGCCCAAATCCAAATGTCTACACCACAATCAAACAGCTCCTTAGGCTGAGCCCCACAAGTCCGAGTCGGCTGATACAGGCCAGCCAGAGGGGTCTAATCACAGTGTAGACATACCCTTAGTGATAGAAAGCTTGGGGAGCACATGTTTGAGGTGGGCAGCACATGTGATAATGACCAGCAAAGAAAGTGTGGGAGGAAGAGGACAGCAAAAAAGGACACGGAGGACCAAGGATATGGTGGAAAGACTCTCTTAAGAGAAGTTTGAAGAGAAAAGGAATGGAATTCGAAAACCTACGAACCCATGCCATGGACTGGAAGGAGTGTCAAAGAATTGTGGGCACCTCTGATCCAGTGTAAATGGGAAAAGGAGTCAAAAATGAAGTGAAGTTTACCCTAAGCTAAATGTGACTTAAACCCTAAACCCTAACTAAGCAAGGTTTGCTTTAACTGTAATGTCCCACACTAGCTAGCCATGAAATGAAACTGGATAAAATCCCACTGACTACAACTCTTTAGAGGACAGGTGAGAGGAAAGCTGCATCAGATGTAAACGTCAATTCCACAGCTCAGTATGAAACTATGGTAAGCCTGTCCTTATCTCTTCACTTACGACATACCATTCCTTACCTATTCCAGGGAATCTAACTGCAAATGCTTGGATGCTCAGCATAGCAAGTAGCAATTACTTCATCACAGACAACTACAGCAATGAAAAACCTACCGAAAAATTTCTGTTGGCAGAGGAAGAAATACAAATACATTTCCTAAAAGTTTGGATTCCTTCAATACACCAGTAGCTTTAAATTCTCATCCTCGTACTCCTTCTGTTCTTCATAACAGACGTCCCTTCACTGGTGACTATAAACAGCTGCAACCTTCCTAAAAGTAAGGGAATCTGTCCAGTTAACTGCCTTTTTGGGGAAACCAGTCTCATGCATCATAAATATTCATTTCTACAAACAACTTTCCCAAATCCTAAATTTCCCTTACATTGCTAGAACACTATCCCAATGCATCAATATTTTACAGCAGAGCAGTAAATCCTTGACTGAAAGACTTATGGTCTGGTAAAGCAACTCCACTCTGATGCACTAAGTCTTCAATTCTATTAGAAATACCTTTGCTCTCAGTTCTTTACTTCAAAATTGATATCATCCTATAATCCTAGTTCACTTGAGGATGGTGTGAATGAAATGAGATGCCACACTAATAAGTTTCTGTTCCAGAAAGAGTACAGTAAACTGTCCAAAATTATACAAACTTGGGTTTCTGCTGGATCACCTTAGGGTTTCTCTCAACACAACCAATATTTTAGAATTTCTCCAGGCAGTAATTAAGGTGAAATTTCCTCCACAATATATATAATAAACATCCACATCTCCTAAAGTGTAGTGTAGTGTAGTGCTGAAGTTGCATTCCACTACATTCCACTACAGAGCCACAGTATCCTCAAGAGTGTCCTTTAGGTCTTAGGCCTCACCTCTCTATGGGAAAGGACCTGCGTGTCTCTCTCCAGATCTGGGATTTAGGTGCAGTTCCCTGCAATTCACTGAGACTATGCCAGCATGTTTGACGTCAGTCCAGCATCTGCAGATTGCTCTCTCAGAAACAATGCCAGGATTACCAGTGGCCAGCCAGCTTTCTCAAAGTACAGTCTATTTATTTTAGGACAAATGTATTACAAAGAAAAAACAGTCTATATGCACGCTAAGCTTACCAAGCATCTCTCATCTTCCACATGGAGACACTAGTAGGTTTCCAGTCCCTCAAACCCTTCCAGCAGGGTTTTTCCCTCTTGGTTACAATCTTGTCAATTTTTGAATCAAAATGAAGGCCCTTCTCAGCCAGTTCAGTCTGGCCCTTTATACCACCCTTTATATCTGTGGACCTCTTAAACACAGTCTGAACCAGTAAATGTAAGTCACCTTAAGAGGTAGTACTTCTCTGGAGTTGTTTAGCAGTCCTAGGGTCTGCAGTAATTATCCCCCACTGACTTTACTTCTTGGGGGAAACTCAGTAACCCTCCCCCCACAGAGTTAGCATACAATCCTTAGTTCACAAGGATATATATAACATTTATAGATACAAAAAATGTATTACTACTCCCTAGGCCTATGGCATTTGGCACATCTCAATAGAATAGTATTTTGAAGTTTTCATGCTCCCGAGATCATGCATCTGTCACAAGATGATCCCTAGAAACCCTTTATATATATTAAATTACAAGTATGGGAAATCAAAAGGTGCTGAATTTTAATTCTGCCTAGATATATTCATGAACCTAAAGGAAATAAACAAACTTCAGGGTTATGCTTGAGTAAAGAATGGTTACTTAGCCTATGGTAATTGCGGTTCTTCGAGATGTGTTGTCCGTAGATATTCCTCTTCTGGTGCACATGTGCTCCATGATTATGAAACTGGAATCTTTTGAATAGTAGTATCTGTGGGGCTACATCTGCACCTTGCAGGCCCTCCAGCACCCTGCAGCTGAGGGTAAAAAGGACAGGGCAACCACAACCACTCTCCAGTTCCTTAACTAAAACAGAATCCAGATTCCCAACGACTCCAGAGTAGCAGAGAAGGAATGGAGATTATGGAATACACACAAACATCTTGAAGACCAAAGTTACTGTAGGGTAAATTAACCATCCTTTCTTTGAGTGATTGTCCCCATGTATTCCACTTCTGGTGGCTGAAGCAGTAACTCATGTCCTGGAGGTGGGTACTTAGAACCTACTGAAACAATGACTGTAGGGCAGCTTTGCCAAAGCAGGGATTGGATATGGAGCCCTTTACCAAGGAGTAATGCTAAATAAAAGGTGTGAGTTGAACTCCAGGTTGATGATGTATAAATCTCTGAGATTGGGATAATTTATAGAGGCAACCTGAGCCCTGATGAAATAGGTCATAAGCTACTGAGGTGGATCCAGCGTGCTACTGTATAACATGTTCTGATACAGTTCATTTCAATACTCTTTGGGTGAAGACTGATTGACCCTTCATTCTGTTGGTAGAACACTAGAAACAGTTTGGCAGAATTCCTGAATAGTTTCACTCAGTCCACATAACAAGTGACAGATCTGATAACATCTAAGGTGTGAAGTTTGGCCTCCCCGCCTCCGAGTGGTCTGAGATTTGGGGGAAACAAACTGGTAGGTCGATCAACTGAATAGGGGTGAGAGTGGACTGTGCTATCTTGACTTTGGGGCCGAGAGCAGCAAAAAGATCCAGGACTGCCTGGCTGAGCTGCTCATGTGATGACTGACCCTCTGTGAGCCAGTCATCAACTATGGTACTTGACTCCATTGCCTTTTTGGATGTGCAGCCATGACTGCTAGCACTTGGTGAAGTCTCTCAGGGCTGTGGAGATGCCAAAGGGAACCATTGTGAATCAGTAATGAGATTTTCCCACAAGAAACGGAGTATTTCCTGTGAGTGATCTGCATTACAATATGGAACTAGGCATCTTGCAAGTCAGGAGCTGTGAACAGTCTTCAGGATCTCAGGTAGGAATTTGAATTTATCATCCATGAATTTGAAACAATGGATGAATTTGTTGAGTTGTTGGAGATCCAAAATGTGATTTCAACCTCTTTTCTTATTTAGGGTTAGGAAATAATGAGAATAACCCCCCTGCCCTGGACTTTCATGGACATGTCTTCCATGGCTCAGAGTTGCAGAAGGGAGTCCACTTTGTTTCTGAGCAATATCTTGTGAGGCAGTCCCAGAAGAGGAAAGGAAAAGAGTAGGGAGGGGTTGGAATTGGATAAACAACCTTTGTCCATTATTTCCAGGACTCACTGGTCTGAGCTCATCCAGTTACAGACTTCCCAATAAGAAAACAGACAGATCCAAAATTGGGGGTGTGGGGACATAAGCGACTGAAAATGACAGACATCCTTAATGCATGTATCACTGTCTCTCCATCTATAAATTCATCAATTTTTAATTTTTGGGTCGTGTAAGCAAAGAACTGGAAAGTGTCCCTGGAATCTCCAGTAAGATCTGATTGCAGCATCCTTTTGAAAAGTTTTCCAGGGGGCATGCACTGATATTCATAAATAGTTTGTTATGACAGCTGGTATTACTTGGCAACTACAGGATTTGAAATAAGTGAAAACAGTAATTTTCACAAAATTAAACACTTGCTGTAATCACATCTCTGTTAAATCTTATCGCAGACCTCTGAAAATTCAATATATATTGGATATAGGCAACCTGCAGCAATTTTACAATTTGTTTGATATGATTGAAAAATAGAATCAATAGTCTCAAAATGCAAATGACTTCACTGTTATATCAGTAAAACCAAGGCTCTTGTTTGAGAAGTTTTGCTCCCAAACCTGAGATTGATGACTGGAGTTTGATAACACGCCAAAGCCCTCTCTCCTGAAAACTCTTACTCATTAGTCAAATTAGTCAGAAAATGGCCAGCAAAGTTCATAAAGGACTGCACTTCAAAAACAGATGAGAGGACTGCGTAAACTTGTTAGACATAATAGCAGAAAAACTTACAACTATAGCAAACCAATGGTCAATGCAATAGATGGAAAATCTTGAACTGAGAGTTTCAGGAGACTGACTTGAATACACTGCTAGCTAAGTGTCACCACTGGTTTTTACTTAGCTTTAACAAGTGCATCTGTGTTACAGCTCTCTGACTTGTTAATTAAAAAGCTATATGTAATCCTTCAAACAGTGTAATATCTATTTAAATACTCCTAATATCTTTCAACACCTACAGGGTCCAGTCAAAATGCATCTTCAATCTTCTCCACTGTCTACAGTAGAAACTGTCTTCTATCTACAACAGAACCAGAACTGGAAGGTTTTAAAAATAAACACTTTTTATGGTGTTATTTCTTCTCAATAGCGTCCATGGTATCTACTAAATATTATGCTCAATCTTCCATCTCCCGAGACACCACTTTCAATTAAACCTCTTATTTAATCTAAGAATGCCTGTTCTCATTGACCACTGCACTTTTTATCTGTGGATTTATGATAATCTAATGCACATCTCCCTGACTGGAAGGGCTGCCTTATTTATCCCTATTGTTCTTTTGCCAAAAGAGAAGCTTTAAAAAAACCAAAAACCAAACCCTAGTTCTCACTGAAGCTAGGAAGGAAATAGCATTTGTTTAACACAACAAGAGGCCTTTCACTACCTGACCGATGCCCTTGACCAGCACACTATCATGGCCTCTCAATGTGCTGGCTGCCCCTTGCCTGGCTGCTCAGTTCTGATAAGAGATGCCAACTCCCTTGAGTGCCATTCAGAGCTCAGAGTGAGAGGCAATGTACCCACGAGGATTATTTTAAAAGGCTTATGAAGGAAATAAGACATTTACATGCTTTCACTACTATTTTCTGCAAGAAACCCTACAGGTTAAAGAGCAGTCTCTGAATAGTGACTATTATTTGACAAAAAGATTTGACAATAACATGCCGTATTGTTTACACCATTCTTTACCTTCTTTCCAATAAGAACTTAGACACAGTTTAAAAACACATACACACTTTGGTGGTCGATTATTTAGTGAGTTACCATAAACACCAACACTATGTGTTGTAGTAGATATACTGAAATGCTTCTGAAAACAATGCTCCAAGTAAATGGTTTGATGTAATGTCACCATGAGGTAAATAACTGAAGTCACTGTTGCATATATCCCTTACCACACTTTTACACAAGCTTTTTATCTGCATTTATCTACCTACCATATTGTGATAAAAATAGTCACTAATGGTACCTCCTGTTGAAAGGACAGAGGTGAATGTTATATTGTGCTTGGATATTTTGCACATTAATGTAGTGCACTGCAAGTTCATGTCACATTGGATAGAAAGGCTTTAGTTTGAAATACCTAGATGCCTTGGAACCACAGCTTTGAATACTGACAGATTCAGATTCAGCACTTCAATCCTCCAAGGATGATAAATTGCATTTCACATTTTACCATGTGAGACTCCGTCAGAGGAGACTTCAAAAACAAGATCCTTCAACTGCCTTTGTATACTTATTCAAAATCTCATGGTGATTTTTATGAGAGAAAATGGTCTCCCTTTGTGAAAGAGTTTTGTCATAAGTAATAGCTCGGTGCCTTACTGCACTCTTAACACCTAACTATCCAGCCTCACTTCCTTTTGTAAGTTATGAGACTCTGGGAAGTAGACTGGTAGGCACATTAACTAGTTAAGACTAAAGCCCCATTTCAGCCAGCCATTTAATCGTGCAAATAATCCCACTAACATCTAACATACTTGAAGGCAAGCATGTGATTGAGGACCTTGCTGAATCAGGGCCTAAATTTGCACATTACCTTCAAGAATAGCTTAGCACAGCGCTGAGATATTACCCAGGCTCTATGGAATACTGTTAGTAGATGGTCAGCCACATACAAATCTTATTAATTTTTCTAACGGACTTAATAGCTACAGTTTTAAAGTAGGGATGGTAAAGAGAACACCCTTTAGATAGTTTTGTCTACCCACTTCAAATCCCAAAGAGGTTCACAATAAGAAGTCATACCCTAGAACAGTGGTTTTCAAACTGCGGGTTGCGACCCAGTACTGGGTCATGGAATGAAAGGCACTGGGTCGCAGCAGCTCTGGTCAGCACCACCGACCGGGCCGCTAAAAGTCCCGTTGGCGGTGCTGCCCGGCTAAGGCAGGCTAGTTCCTACCTGCCTGACACCAGAAGCGGCCAGCAGCAGGTCTGGCTCCTAGGCGGGGAGGCCACGGGACTCCACGCGCTGCCCCCACCCCGAGGCCCGTCTCCGCACTCCCACTGGCCAGGAACCGACCAATGGGAGCTGGGGGGGCGGGGAGCAGTGCCTGTGGGTGAGAGCCGTGTGGAACGACTCATGCGCTTCTGCCTAGGAGCTGGACCTGCTGCTGGCCGCTTCCAGGGAGCAGCGCAGTCCACAGTGCCAGGACAGGCAGGAAGCCTGCCTTAGCACCCCCGCTGCGCCACTGATTGGGAGTCGCCAGAGGTAACCCCGCACCCCAAACCTGTGTCCCAATTCCCTGCCCCAGCCCTGAGCCCCCTCCTGCACTCCAACCCCGTATCCCAGCCCAGAGCCCTCTCCCATACCTTGAACCCCTCATTCCCAGCCCCACCCCGCAGCCCAACCCTCTGCCCCAGCCCTGAGCCTCTCCCACACCCCAAACCCATCATCCCCAGCTCCGTTGGGTCACGGGCATCAACAATTTTCTTCAACTGGGTCGCCAGAAAAAAAGTTTAAAAACCACTGTCCTAGAAGAACTTTTTCATAGATACGTTCATAGATCTTTGGGCCAGAAGGGACCATTATCATCATTTCTGATGGGTAGATGAATCAGATCTGATGACGCTTTCAGATGGTAACCCACTATAGCTGCCAAGTGGATTTAAGTAATGGCCAAAGCAAATCTTGATTTTACAGCAAATAAATATTGTAGCCCAGATAGCTGGGAGTTGAGGCACATAAAGACTAAGTTTCTGTTGAGAGCCATATGTTATAGTGTCTCCACTCCTATTCATAAGTCTTTCTGGTTTCTAATTTCATGGATTCAAGTGTGATGCCAACCAAGACTTCTGAGCTCTCCAGTGTATATGATGCCAAATACACTGATTTGATCTGCAGATCTTCAAGGGTTTTTTTCATAAGTGTTTGGAAACAGACAGCCTATCCTGATTCAAAGTCCAAGACAGCCACCTTTACACATCATTAAAGGATTTGGGTCCAAAGCAATGCCAGTTCCAAATGAAGTCAGTTCCCCGCAGCTCTCAACACAGATATTGCTGACCCTCCTTGAGAAAGATTGGGTACCAACTGAAATTCTTTGTTTTGATGGGAGCCAGACTGATACACAACAGCATTGCCAAAACCTCACTCTGCTACTGCAAAATGGTGCAAAAAACCCACCCGCTTGACAAAAAAAAAATGTCTTAACAAAAAACTCAAATTATTGTACGCTAAGGAAGAAAACAAAACAAAACAGAGGCAACAGAAATAAACAGGTAGATGATACCAAGACCTGCTCTCCATACTTCATGCTGTGATCCCCTGAATAAAAATGTGATAGTCATTTTAGATAATGAACAAGATAACTACATAACTTTGCCTCAGTACAATATTTCTAGTACTCTAGCTGTTACCTATAGTAAGCATAGCTAATACTGCAAATACTGAGGTAACTGTATAAATTTAGTTTACGTAAACTGCAGAGTTTAAAGGTTGGCTACTATACCCTTGTGCAAAATGTTCTAATATACAAAAATGCATGTGCATGGTCCCCTCTGTCAATACTTTTTAGACTGTTCCAGATTAGTGGAGCCCACTACCCCACAAGCAAGACTCTCTGCACAAGAAATTCTTGAGGGAGATGTGATTTTGGTATGTATATAGTCTATAAAGCATCTTGGAATGAAAGGTTCTATATACATTTAAGATTTTCTCCCCTGTATATAAGGTACAAAAATATTCGTATAGAAATTGTATTATATATTCTTTAAAAGCATTAAAATTTGATGTGCATCATGGGCCAGATTTTCAAAAACTAGATTTCATTTTTGAGAGAGAACAGTTAATTGCTGAGGTGACTGAATTTATTTGAACCATAATTTAGGATACTTGTGTATGAGAGGAATTCCTAATTTAATCTACTAATCAGGGATTTTAAACATATAAATTATTGAAATTGTGAGTACAACCAATTGGAGGTACAATAATTGTTAAGGCTGCACTAAAATTTGGTGCTGTCGTTCCTGCAGATTAACAGGTAAGAAACAATAAAGAAATCAAGCTTAGAATACTTAAAATGAAAAGAACAACATTTCAGGCAAGCAAGAAATCTTCCTTTACGTAAAGAATTCCAGGGTAGTGCAAAGAATTAATTAGGAAAAAGCTAAAACATAAAAGAGCGAGAGGAAGAAAAAGCATAACTGAACTTGCCTCTAACTGTGCTTCCTTCCATATTGTGTAGCAAATATGTAAAAAGATAGAATTCTAGATTTAAAGATCCACAGTTACATTACACAGGTTCTTCTCCTATAGTATTTGTTATAAAAACACCAGTGCGAGGGTTTTTGTTGTTGTTGTTGTTTTGCTTTGTTTTTTCCCCAAGGGATGAAGTAATGTGTGCGGTAACAAGACGAATAATGATCACAACTGGACCTGATTATTCAAAACCATCTTTAAAATAACAGAGATGCAAAGCTTACAGTAATGTGTATGCCAAGGCTTAAAATACATAAAAATACATATTAACCTTTTCAATGCTTTATTATTTGTGACAAGTTTGGTGGAAGGGCACTTCTCTGCCTCTGTGCATACACATCCTGTAGCTTGAACATTCATTAAAAATAACAAGAACATTTGTAAAAGCCACTGCCCCGGGAAAGAACAGCGCCATGCCATAGAAGGGTTAAGTTTTAGCTGATTCTAATTAAAGTAGTTTTGTATTTTACCAACTTGGAGAAAAAAGAAAATGATCTTTAAATCATTTAAAAAAAAGAGAGTGCCACCTTAAGATCACACATTTTTTCCTGGGGAAAATGAGAGAAGAGAGAGACACAGATAAATACATGATCAAAACTCTGTGTATATTTTCAGAATAGGATGGAACAGTAGGCTTCGTTTGATGTATGGTTTATTTATTTTGATAATAGCTGGAAAATCCAACCCTGATCAGTGAGTCATTTTTTCTCTTATCTTTAAACATGCTTTAGAAAATGTACACAGTACTGCCGATCTTAAATCCAAACTGCACCTATAGTATGCACTAATCACAGGCTAGTCTGTAGTCAGGGGTAATTAAGCAATTCAAGATCATCCTGAGTTTGTAACCAGCTCCTTACTCAGCTATTACATTATTAACAACTGGCAAGAATTCCTAGTACCTTTTGGCTAACTGGACAGTCTGTGGTTGGTCCAAATTCTACTTTCCTCATCTGCTTCAATAATAAAATCTCATAAGAGCCCCCTATTCTCTTTTTGAGTAATGACAATAACTCAAAGAGCGTGCTTCAGGTTTTATTTAATGTTTATAATGTACAAACAGTGAAATCATACAGCTCTCAGATGTTAACTTTGACAGGGTTAGTATAACTAAATCCCAGTCCTCTGCAATCCAATGATAGCCCCTTTTACAACATCCCCTCACCTAAACCAGCAGCAAGAGACACTCAGGATAAAGGTTTACTGCTCTCAATGTCTAATTTTTATATTTGATAGCAAATTATCAGCATAAGATCAGAATGGCAATACCCTCAAACAGTGCTCCTGTGCAATCTAATACCGTTGAAATGTTACTGAGTGCAAGCTTTCATAAAAAGAGGCTTTGTTTTACCCTCCCTATTACCTTACCTTATAACAAACTCTACTACTGTTAGGGGGCAGGCAGCAGAATGTCACCCTGTGTTATTTTACTCATTTCTATTGGGACTGGTGCTGAAGCAGCCGATATGTTTATTTACGCAATGGAACGATAAACAAAACAAAGGTGTTTTGCACCATGCCTTGGAGACTGTGAAAGACAGAGTCTGCCACGAGGACACGGAGTGTTTGAATTGGACCTTTCAACAGCAAGGTTGCCAATCCATTCAGATCTTTTGAGATCACCACCACCAACTTGAACTGAACTTATATATTCAGAGCACTGCTCAAATGAAGAACAGGTTTGCTGTAGCAGCATTTACCCTACTGTTAAAACCACCACCACAACAAACTTTTGGATCATATTCTACATGCAGTACATAGGCTCTCAGCCTGTAGCTAAGACCATCCTTAGCAAATATTGGACTAACCATCTACTTTCCTCCTGTTTGTTTGTGTTTTCTTCTCCTCTATCAAAAATGATTGTTGGTGGCAGAGGATTATTCTAATTCAATCTTAAAATTAAAAACAACAAAAAAAGCACATCAACTAGTTTTGATTCCTTTTAAATCTCCGCTGAGACTATTTTCAGATGCCACATGACTTCCATCAAACATCGCATTAATCTGAACATCTGGTAAGTTAGCAGTATTGTAAGCCATATTTCTATAGCAAGCTACCAAGCAGATATTACTGAAAGGCTTCTAAATTAGAAGGACATATCCCTTAAAAGCATCCAACACAAATTTCAGTTACTAAAATATGTTATATGGTAAATCAATGGGTTTACAAGGACTAAAGTACTGTATTAGAATTCACATGTCATCACTATTGCTCTGAGAGTCATCTGTGCATCACTCTTTCATAGAGGAAGCAATTTAAGTGAAGGCCAAACCAGCAGGATAAATGTGGCTACCTTTTGGGTCTCAATCTTGCCAGTCAGGAGTAACTCGTGAAATATAGCTAATCCTTGCTGTAGGGTCTAGAATTGAATAGCCAGCAAGCTTGGCAGATAGAAATTTCTACAGCCTCTTTTACCCACCAGGGGTTGCTGTGATTTCCAGGATAATCTGGAATACAACATCAAAGCAGAAAACATAACACTAGGTGGAAAGACAGACATGGAAACGGTTAAAAAAAAAGCATGGCACACTTAAAAAAAACCCATACACTTCTCAAGCAATGGTATTTTCTAACTTACAAAATAAAACTGTTTGCTTTTTCTCCCTTTATCTTTATTGTTTAAAAAAATTGGGGAGAGGAAGGAGAAGTACGTTTGAGTTCTGATCCTAAATATGATGGACAGGTTTGTACATTTATTTAGAAACTCTATCTTTCATGCCCATACACACAGTAAATTTAGAGCTCAGGATCTTTCTAAATAGGGCCTCACCAAGGTCAGCATGGTTGGCAGCTCTGGGAACCACTAATTAGCAATGTTATTATCTCTTTAATAAACCTGGGATGGGTTTGATAGCATTCCATCACTAATTTTTCCCCTTACATAACTGCTCAAGCAAAAAGGAAATTAAAACAAAAATAGATTAGCTCAGCACACTTCATTTTGGCTCTGGATCAGTAGGACATGTACAGGAAGCAGTGGCTAGCAGATGCAGAAAGACAGAGGGTCACATCACAGCAACTAACCTACTCCATGGCTTCCGATAGGAGCGCAGGCAACATACACGCTTTGCTCAACAAGGACTAAGTGATAACAAGGAAACAAGAGGAAAAGTATGAGAAAACATACCAAAGTGGATTGCAGAAGGAGATGGTGCTAACAGGGGGTAAAGCAAAAGGAAAAGCGAAGTCCTGACAAAAGGGAGAAGGCAAGTTCTTCAAGTAAGAAAACAAGAAAGGCCATTTGTTTTCTTCAAAGAAAATAGAATGAGACAAAGGCAGGAAGTGCTGTCCTTCCTTTATCCTGCAGAGCTCTCACTGAAAAGACAAGTATATGCATCAGTCAAGATAAGGGAAAAGAGATAGCCTTCATTGAGGGGAAATAAGTATATATCTCTACATTAATGGACTCCTCCTATGTATATTTAGGGTGGGAAGGAATATGGTTTCACATTCAAAGTTTCCCAAAGCACTGCTTTATTTGACAGTAGTATACTGGCTTAGTAAATGAATATGAAATCTGTTAAACAGTTTAAGCTCGCATATATTAGAACTTTTTCTATTAAATCAAAGAATGTTTGCCAAGAAAGCAAAGTTCTCCCCAAGAACTACTATGGAATTTTCCCTTCAGCTCATATAACCACCACACAATTTGCCACAATTGGTATTCCCAATTTAGGAGATGCCCAGTATTGAACAACGCATGTTTTAGAGGCACTGTCAGTATTATTTCGGGAAGCTTCAGAGCCTGTCAGCAACCAGTGTCATTAGTCCATTACTTTCACAAGCAATGAAATTCACCATATACACTCAAACTTAAAACAAAACCCTAAGCCTAAAAAAAGAGTACTTTATTTTCAGGCATGCTCAATCTCATCATTACATAATTCATTTACAGTATTCCCTTAGGAATTATGCCTATGATGTCACTTCTGGGATGAAAATCAAATTTAAAAGAATTGTATTAAATAATGGGTAAAATTAAATATAAATACTTCTCCAAGACAAGCCTTAAATAATTGCCCTTCACTGGCTTCTCATCCAGCGACAGTTTACTTGTATTTCTTAGGTCAATTTTTAAACACAGAGAACGAGTCTGATTCGGCACAGTGGAAAAAACATTACCAGCTCTCGAGGCAAAAAGGCTTCCTCCTGCCGAGCCACGATCAGAGAGACGGTCTCCCCTTGCTTAGTGCTTCTTAACATAGCCACTAGTTCTTCTTGGGTCCTGCCAGTGACATCTCTGCCATTCACCTAATGGACGTAATTAGGAAACAAACAAACAATAACTCTGACTAACAAGTGCTCTCTTTGATTTTCTAAACTGGAAGAGATGTGGTTCAGTGGTCTGAGAACCAAGAAATGTTGAGTATTAAGGGTTGTCTACATGGTCCTGTAGCACAGACCACGTGACTGTGAGTTGCAGCACACACTGAAGAGTTGAGCGGTGACCGCCCTGTGTAGACCCTGCTAGCGGGAACTACAAAGTACCTAGCTTGCCTTGACGTAGTCTTCTGGGACTACATTACTACAAATTAGATACCTGCAGTTCATGCTAGCAAGGTTTACATGGGGCACTTACAGAGCAACATTTCAGTGTGTGCTGGAATTCACACCCCTCTCCCCCCCCTTCCCCCCCCCCCCCTGTAATCTGTGCTGCAGAGCCATGCACCCAAGCCCTTAATTTGGTTGCCACAGTGAGTTTCTTCTCAGGCCTGCATAAATCACTTATCCTCTTTGCTACTTTTCACCATCTGTTAATGGGGGTTTATAATACCTACCTGGCAGGGGTTTTGTGAAGATTAATCAGTTTGTAAAGCACTTTGAAAAAGAAAACCACTAAACAAGCGCTAAGTATTAATATTGTTTACATTAGAGCTCTTTGAGGTTAGCGAGTAAAAATAGCCCCATAGATAATGAGTTCATAAGTCAGACAAGTATGAACACTTAAAACCGAGAAAATAAAATGCAACTGATTTAAAATGTGCATTAGAAAAACATTCACAGTGAACACCCAGATTCTTGGATATTATTTCAGAGACTGTTTTTTTCAATTGATATATCTACTTTCAAAATCAGGCACCATTTTATCAGCTCTCCCTTGTTTGAATGCCTTGCAAGACTATTTTCATACACACCTGATTCTAAACTGTATATTTAAGTCAACAAGAGGTATAAAAGCACTGTGCTTTAAAAAAACAAACAACAACCTACAATATGGGGTTTAAATTAGGAACATGCCATGCTATTTTGGTCAGTAGTAATTACAGAAAATACAAATATATATAAAATATATATTTTAAAAGTCAATAAAAATATTTAGTGGTGAGAAAGGAAAGGATGTTTGATATTCCCAGCCCTGCTAACCTCCAGTATTCTGTCTCCTGATTGCAAACGACCATCTTTGACTGCTGCCCCCTTTGGCAAAATATTCTTCACAAAAATAGGACCAGGGCCATGAACTGAAGAGTCTCTGGTAACCACAGTGAAACCAAGTCCTTCAGGACCTAGAGTGCAGATAGAGAAGGCTCATTGTAAATTTCAACAAGAAAATGATATTAATTAAAATAACGGAACAGTAAAATTTCAAAACATACGTATCAAGAGCAAGCATTTAGATGAGCTTTCAACGAAAGCTGCTTCAGCCATTGAGCATGATTTCATGGAGGACCAGAAGAGTAAGTATTATGCCAATGTTAGAAGAGACAGGTTCAGACCCTGCTGTTAATATGCATGAACTAAAATAGTTTTGAATTACCCATGTTCCAATCAGAACCTAAATGGAGGGCTCACTCAAAATATAATGCCTCTTTCCCAGGTAGTTTTGGGACTGCTTTAGATATTAATCCTTCAGAGTCAAAATATCTCAAAATATTTTGCATTTGGTGGTGTAAAGCAAAGAAAATGATGGTAAAAAAAAATTAGGCAAAGCAGCACAATAAAGGAAAGGAGACTGACCGACACCATATTGTGTGCCTATAATCAATGGCATGATTGTTACCCAAAATAAGCTCAAAATTAAGTTAAAGTCAGAAATACGGAGACAGTGATGAAGAGCACAAAAACTTGATATCATTCAAAGGGTATGGAAAACTCTACTTAAGTCTTAGTAATGCGGAATGACTCGATATTAGCTTAAGCAGAAATCTATGCACACATAGGTTTTCATCTATCTAGCAAGGGTGTGGGAGATTGAGGTTATCAAAGCCAACCCCGCATATTGGCATTAAAGACACTGCTTCACATGATATCTCACAAGTTACAGACAACTTCAGAGAACTTGGAAGAGTGCTGAAGGAGCCATGTCCAAGTGATTTTTCTTGCGATCCTTTCTGTCCCAAGAGTGAAGGAAGACAGAAAAGGAGATTCTGGTAGAGAACTGCTGACTAAGTAGCGTAAGGTAGCAGGTTTTAATTGTGAGGAACATTGACCTACCTCTTATGGGGAGAGTGGTTGTATAGATTGGATAGCCTCCATTTTAGCAGGGGACAGCAGGATGTTTAACAACAAAAGGAGTGAGTGAAGTGAGGAGAGGATGGCCAAATGAGCATTTATTTAGCGCAAAATCAAGATGCCATGAACCAAATTCATCAAGGCACCAAGAGAAGAAAAATTTTAATTGCCTGTACACCAATGCTAAGAGTGTGGGTAATAAACGAGCAATTAGAATTGCTCATTTATGAGCATAAATTCAACCTTGTTGATATTAATGAAACATGGTGGGAAATTTGCATGATTGGAATGTCAACATGACTGGTTATAACCTATTTAAGGAAGGATCAAGTGGGCAAAAGGGGATGAGGACTAGCACTCTGTGTCGTGATGGAATTGCCTATTTCCAAGTCATTGACAACTTTGGAAATAACTCCGTGGGCCGCATGTTTGAGACCCCTGCATTAGTGCAACCACTATTGGAACACTCTGTCCAGTTCTGGTATCCACATTTCAAGAGGGATGTTAAATTGGAGGAAATTCACAGAAAAGTCAAAAGAATGATTAAGGGACTGGAAAACATGCCTTACAGTGAGAGAGACAAGCTCATCAAAGAGAAAGTTGAAGGGTGACCTGATCACAGCCCATAAGTATCTACACGGGGAGAATAAAGAATTATTCAGTTAAACAAAAAAGGTATAACAAGAGCCAATGGTTGGGGGCTGGAGCTAGACAAATTCAGAGTAGAAATAAGGTGCTGATTGTAACCGTGAAAGTAATTAAGCATTGAAACAATTTATCAAGGGGTTGTGGTAGATTCTTGATCACCAGAAATTTTAAAATCAAGACTGGATGTTTTTATAAAAGATGTTCTCTAACTACTGGTCTTGATGCAGGCATTCATAACAGGAACTCCTCTGGCCTGTGTTACATATCATGAACCACTTCTCAGGTGAAACCAAATGATCATAATGGTCCTTTCTGGCTTCAAAATCCATTAATTACAGGGAAGTGCCTGATAGCTCTACTCCAATTAATCTATGGGGCTGCACTGAGCATTCCCAAATTTAATTGCTGCATCCCATGTACTTGCTCTACTTGATTGTTCTTTTAAACTATCCCCCTTGCACACGCTACACAGCTTCTTCCTCACTTCAGATTATGTTGCCTCTGGATCTTCTAACTACAAAGCCATGGACATTTTGGATTTGTTTTTCTGTTTTGCTTGTTTTTCCTAAGTGCAGAATGCAACAGCATCACCTTATATGAACTTCCTCCCCCAACGATGTCATACCAGCATGTAAAAACAAAACAGGGCAGGAAAAACTTGGCAAGAGTCCCCAGTAACATATTCGGAACATTTTGTTTATCTTTTACTAAAGTATCAATAACTAAGCTGTTTAAACACTCAGCTGGTCCCGTGTCACTAGTTCAGTTAAAAGTTAAGGTACCGATACAGAGAACATGTAGTTGTTACAGTACATCGCTGCTGATTGTTGAACCTTTACCTTTCTTAAGGTCTATCTTTATTCTCCTTGCATTTTTCTTGTTGCCAAAGCCCATCAGAGGAGACAGTGATGGCGAAGATGGTTTCTTACCCAACCTTGGGAGATTGGGGCTCTTAGCGTGTTGTAGCGTTGCCTGCAGATCTGTCTCCTGGCTGTTCATTCCAGAGAGATCTACTGTTTTCACAGTTAGTTTCGTAAGAACAGGAGGTGGAACCTTTGTTTTTGGAGCTCTTTCATCATTATCGAGCAAACAAAGGGGAGCAATGACAGACTTTTCATATTGTTCACGATTATATGGAGGAACCACTTCCAAGAAGACACTTGGAGATTTCATTGCCTGACGGAAGATATCCTGAGCCCTTTAAAGAAAGGCATGAAAACAAATATATCAAAACCAGAAAATCTGTGTGTTACGGGGTTCAGGGTGCAATGCAGACCAGTGAGGGGTTGAGTCACAGCCTGCCTGCAAGCGTGAGTGCTTTCAATGCTTTGCTGCTGCAGATTCCAGACTGGGCCACTCACAGCCAGACTACCAGCATGCAAGTCACACCCTAGTTCAACAGCTCTGACCTTGGCTGCCTGTCTGCAGACCCACATCGACTTCCACCAGCATCAGTTACTACTTGCAGGGTGACCCCAACACACTCCTAGTCCCGAATTTTCCCAAAACCATGTGTTCTGCAATGTCCAGCCCTCTCTAGGACAGTTCAGAGAAACAATAAGCTTTGTTGTTCCTCTAAAGACACAAAAGCACATCACAGCTTATTAACTTAACTGGGGTAACACTACAAACACAGAACTGAGCTGGTTTATAGTGAAAATGAAACAAGTTTATTGGACGTAGGTTAAGTGATACCAATTTAAAGGAATAAAGCTAGACAGGGCTGCATACAAACAAAAGTGAAAACACAAACCTAAAAGTCTAAAACTTAATCTAGCAAGGTATACGTTTTGTTCTAGATGGTTTCCCTCATCAGTCTTCCTTCTTTCCAACCATGGCTGACTTTCCCCCAGTCAGGACCTTCCACAGAAGACAAGGCGCTGGCTTTCCTTGTCTTCCTAAGTGTCTCAACTATATTCAGTTTCCAGAGACTTCAATCCCTCCATGGCTGAAGGACCCATATTTCTCAGCCTGAAAGAGCTCTGGCCTCCGGTGTCCGTCTAGTGAGGGATGACAAAGATGGCTTCTATTTTTGCTTACATCTTCCAAAGTTCAATGCCTTTGTTTCAAGAGGCATGATGACCTCATTCTGTTTTTCCCTTCCTTTGGATTTCCTATCCCCATGTACATTAATGGGGTTTCCACTGTTTTCATTCCACCATGCTTAATATACACAGGAGACAGGTAAATATCTGCCTTCTCTCCTGTCTGAGAGGGAACCAGTTTCTCCCTGTTTGGCCACAGACTTTAAAGTATAATATCATTAAGTATCCATATTTCCTCATATAGTGTCAATCCATACATTTCACAATAATTTTAATCTTATCCTCCAAAGCACTCACAACTCCTCCCAGCTTGGTATTGTCCTCTATGCCATTATCTAAATAACTGACGAAGATATTGAACAGAACTGGACCCAGAACTGATCCCTGCAGGACCCAACTTGATATGCCCTTCCAGCTCGATTGTGAACCACTGATAACTACCCTCTGGGAACGGTTTTCCAATCAGATATGCATCCACCTTATAGTAGTGCCATCTAGGTTGTATTTCCCTAGTTTGTTTATCAGACGGTCATGTGAGAGAGTATCTAAAGTCTTACTAAAGTCAAGATATACCATGTCTACTGCTTCCCCCTATCCATGAGGCTTGTTACTCTGTCAAAGAAAGCTATTAGGTTGGTTTGACACGATTTGCTCTTGACAAATCCATGCTGTTACTTATCACCTTATTATCTTCTATGTTTCTGCAAACTGATTGCTTAATTATTTGCTCCATTATCTTTCCCGGTACTGAACTTAAACTGACTGGTCTGTAATTTCCCGGGTTGTCCTTATTCCCCTTTTTATATATTAGCACTATATTTGCCCTTTTCCAGTCCTCTGGAATCTCACCCATCTTCCATGACTTTTAAGAAGATAATCACTAAGGGTTCAGGTATCTCCTCAGTAAGCTCCTTGAATATTGTAGGATATATTTCATCAGGCCCTGGTGACTTGACAACATCTAACTTGTCTAAGTAATTTTTAACTTGTTCTTTCTTTATTTTAGTCTATGATACTACCTCATTTTCATTGGCATTCATTAAGTTAGATGTCCAATTGCTAATAAACATTTTGGTGAAAATTGACAAAAAAATAATTTAGCACTTCTGCTATTTCCACAATTTCTGTTATTTTTTCCGCACCTACCCCCCCTTCACTGAGTAATGGGCATTCCCTATCCTTGGTCTTCCCTCTTGCTGCTAATGTATTTGTAGAATGTTTTATTTTTTAATCTTGTTTTGTGCCTTGGTCTTTCTAATTCTGTCCCTACATACTTGTGTTGCCTAGTTTAAACACACTAATTGCAATGCGTATTCAAAACTCTTAATACACACTATGTGCATACATCACACAAGAATATTAATGATCAGAGAGTTATTAGTTTTCAAATGGTACCTCATAAGTCATATTTTGTACAAAGATTACTACAATAGTGTTTAAGGTCTGAATACAGGAGTGCTTAGGGTCACACTGCAATATTTCTACGTCTTGCTGCATATTTGGAAATTGTTTACAGCTATGAATTTATTCTAGTCTACCTACTGAAATCAGAAATAACTATACATTTCAAAGTAAAGTGATCCTCTTCAAAAGTCAACAGTAAACATGCAGTAAGATTTGCTACATCACAGTATTTTCCTATACTTTGAATAGGAACTGGGATTTGTGAAGCTGGCAAGATCTCTGGGCTGCTATGATGTCCACTTGCAAACTCCTAAGTTGGAGTCAATGCAGGGAAGACAGTTCTTGGGTGAGGAGGAGTAGGAAGCAAGGCTCTAAAGGAGAACACTGACTAAAACAGTTATCTCACAACTGGAGAGGAACTGTAGTGGGAAAGATGGTGGGGCACAGCATTTCTCCGGAGGGCTGGAAGAGGAAAGTGCATAGCTGCTTCCAAAACAAATATATAGCAGCAGCACAGATCAGGGCATGGGCATGCAAGAAAAACTCAAATGGGCCCTAAGTAAAAGAAATGTTCTACTCTTGCTAAATGTAAAAGGAGGAAAAGAAGAGCAGACTCTCTCATTAGCAAAAACATACTACTCCAAGACAAATGCTTGCAATTAGATAAAAATCCTAGTATGAGGAGAAACGAATGATAGACAGTTGCCCAATTTAAACAGCGTGGCCGCAATTAAAAAACTGTCTATTTCCTTAGATAATCTTATTTCAGTATTTACAATATATCCTATAATAATAAGGAAATAAAAGAAACACTAAAGTCAAGTTATTTAAGGCAGATTTGGAAAGTTTTTAAGCACAACCACCGTATACTTTACATATTCACTAATAAAAATCCCTTCACAATTTTTCAAAGACATGTTGAAATGGATCTCTGGACCAAATTCTCTCTAGATTAATTAGGGCAGAAGAGTTTAAAAGTGCCCCAACTCTATTATACACACAAGATAAAGCTCAAAAATGCTTTAACTACAGTAGTGAGAGAACTATGCCCCTCAGTCCATATTCTCCACAGACATCAGAGTTGTAGGTTATGCCTGCTTCTGTACCGTACATTGTTTATTTCAAAACAAACTTCTCTCTCATCCCTAAACCACCAGATAACAGATATTTAAGAATGTAAAATCCTCACTTAATTTATCTCAGGTCACTCCCCATTCTCATATAATTGCAAGCAGCCACTTGACAATACACTATATGGTGGCTTAAAAGCTCATTTTTAGGAGATGCATATTTTAAACATATCAGAGAGATAGAAATAGGAGATCTCTCACAAACTAAAAATAATGGTGAGAACACCAGTAAATCTGTAGGAAATCTAAAAGCAGTACCTGAGGGGAAAATAACTGCCAGGACATTTTTTTTTTTTTTTTTTTAAAGAAAAATGTAATGGGCAGTGAAAGTCAAATTCTTTGAGCCCCCAAATGCATACTTAAAGAAATAAAAGACAAAGACTCAACCAAAAGAGGTGCTAAGATCTCCAGAACACAGCAGAATATAACTGAATTTATTAACACTAAATGAAAAAAAAGATACTCACAGTAGAGATGTATAAAACCATTATGAACATGAAACTACAACAAATTGCTTTCTAGTGTTCCAGCTGAGGAAAAGCAACCTTTCAGAGCAGTATTCAAAAACTTCCATCTAAAATAGACAAACTGAAAAAGAACATGTAATCACTACAGTCTTGCTAACTATTAAAGGACCCTTTGCAATCAGCAGGAGGAACCATGACCTTACCACTAATACAGTCAAACTGGTTACTCTTTCTGTATCAGTAGCCTTTGGAACCAAGTGGCTAAAAGCCCCTGTCATTTGACAGAGGCATCAAACTTTTGTACCCCCGATTCATTTCAGGTGATGGGGCCAGGAAGTAAAGACTATTATCTTACTCTTGTAGGTGACACGGTGTCAGAAGAAAATTAAATCTTTGGCAAAAACTGAGCAAGTGAAGTCTCCTGACTCTCTCAGTTTAAAAGGGAAACTGAGAGAGAGAACTGGCAGGTACTGTACTGCTTCCAAGTATTCCAGAAAGCAAGCAGTATTGAAGAGAAATCAGAGGGTGAAATTCTCCACACTGCTACAGGCCCAGAGGCATTCAAAATCTACAGTATGTTCCAGAGGAGACAGGAAGGGGACTGCAAACTTCTACACGGTCATTCAAAATTTCAAAAAATAATTTGATCAATACAAAAAATCACTTGAGAAAGATGTATTTTATTTTCTTAACAAAACACTAACTGCTACATGAGACCATTGGCCTTTAGGTTACAACCGCATAACTTAAAATTCATTTGACAATTTAGGGATCAAATTATTTTGCAGTATAACTGATAACTAAATAAGTAAAAGGGACTGATTTTGCAAAAACTAGTCTGCAACAAATACCTATTTGTATATAAAAGCTTTACATCAATTACTTATTGACTTATTACTAGCATATAACAGTATTGCACCAAATATCAGTATGTGTACCTGTGTACAACAATGCTGGACCACATCTACATTCATACTGCAACACACGTCTGTATACTTGCATTCTTACCTGTATAATACCACACCAAATATATCTACCTATGTAGTAGGCTAAAAATATCCATATGAAAATACAAACAATATAGGTTGATGGGGTTTTGTTATGTTTAAATGTACATATCACATTAAAATCTATTGTTTTTCTTGCCTAAATTTCACTTTTCTCAAAATTTCACTTATCTGGCATGGACTAGAAATGCAGAAGGCACTCAAATGCAGCATTAAAACCTTTTTCAGCATTTCAGTTTTATGGGACAAATGCCTTGATTAAACAGTCCATAGCTATTCAGCAAAGGACTTAAGACGCTCCTTAAAATTAAGCACATGCCCAAGTCCCATTAACTACAATAGCACGTGAATACATACTTCTAGCTAAGCATATGCTTAAATATGTTGAATGAGGATTTTTCTTAAGCATATACTTTGCTGATTTGAAGCTGAAGTGACCAGGTTTTCCTAGCATCATCTGTGAACATTTGGCAGGTGGGAGCAGGTGATGCATGGGGCCATGGAACTCCCTAGTGGTCTCTGTTATGATGTGGAAACTATTTTCCACTGCAGGGGGGGAAAGATTGGTTAGGTTCTGACACTTACTAATCACCAAAATGAAAATGTACCATTTTACCATGGAATAGGTTTATTATCAGATATTTTGAACATGTTAGAAGTACAACCAGGGAAAAAGGGGGAAAACTCCGGTACAAAAACCCTAACCACTAAAGCATAAGATCAGCACTATTTTAATCAAACTACAGTAACTCCTCACTTAGTCCTCACTCACTAAGTCATCCCGCTTAACGTTGTTTTGTTGCTGATCAATTAGAGAACATGCTCGTTTAAAGTTCTGCAATGCTCCCTTATAACGTTGTTTGGCATCTGCCCGCTTTGTCCACTGCTTGCAGGAAGAGCAGCCCATTGCATCTAGCTGGTGGGGACTTGGAAACAGGGTGGACCCAGGGCCAGCACGCCCACTAGGGGACCCTAGGCGGTCGCCTAGGGCGCCAACATCTGGGGGGCAGAGACTCCTGGCGGCATTTTGAAACGCCACCGAGAAGGCAACTTCCCCTGAGGCTGCTGCCCCTGCCCCAGGCTAGGTGAGTTGCACGTGGGGAGCCCAGCCCGCCGGGGAGCAGAGCCTAGCCCCTGCCACACGGAGGCCAGCCGAATCCACCGTGGGCCGCGGAGGGGGGCGGGGAGCCCAGCCCAGCTCCTGCTGCCGGCCACGGGGAGCCAAGCCCCGCCTCGGCGGGCGGCGTGGGGAGCCGAGCCTGCCGCGGCCCGGCGGGGAACCCAGCCCGCGGGGGGCCGCGAGCCCAGCCCCCCACCGCAGCGGAGAGCCTGGAGCCCAGCCCAGAGCACCCCCCCCCCCGTCGCGGCCCGCGGGTGAGTGGGGAGGCTGCCGCGGGGGTGGGTGGTTTGCCGCGGGTGGGGGGCAGCATTAGCTTGGGGGGGTGGCGTTAAAGAGGGGGGGCGCAGGGCCGGTGCAAGGAAGTTTAGTCTAGGGCGCGAAACTTCCTTGCACCGGCCCTGGGTGGACCAGCAGCCCCCCATCAGCTCCCTGCTCCCTTAAGTTTCCTGTGCGCCAGCCGCCCAGCAGGCTATCAATTGCCGGCTGTTCAGCTATCCCTCCCACCACTACCATGTGCTGCTCCTGCCCTCTGCCTTGGAGCTGCTCCCCGAGCCTCCTGCTTGCTATGCAAGGGGATGGGGGGGGAAGAGGGGTGCTAATGTCAGGGTGTCCCCCGCCCCATCCTCCCTGCTACTTTACCCCATTTCCATAGAGCTGGGGGAGGACACAACAGGGCTCAGGACAGAGCTTGCTAGCAGCAGCTGCTGTCTCAACTTACTGATTTACTTAAAAAGGCAATGTACTTAGAGCGAGGTTAGCGTACTTAAAGGGGCAATGCACATCTCTCTCTCTCACACATGGTGTGTGTGTCTGTCTCTCTCTGCCATGCTGTCTCCCCTTCTTCCATTCATGCTGCCTTGTAGAGTGTGAGGCTACATTAACAACGTGTTAATCCTTGAGGGCTCAGTCGAGTGCTAGTTCATCATTTAGCAGTAAGGCATTCCCTGAGAAATATTCCACCCTCCTTCCTTCACCATCTCAACCAAGCTTTACAATCATCATTGCTGTGTACTGTATTAAATTGTTTAAAACTTATACTGTGTGTGTGCGTGCGCACACACAAAAGATAGTCTTTTGCTTTGCAAAAAAAATTTCCCTGGAATCTAGGCCCCCACCATTTACATTAATACTTATGGGGAAATCGGATTCGTTTAACATCGCTTCGCTTAAAGTAGCATTTTTCAGGAACATAACTACAATGTTAAACAAGGACTTACTGTACTGTAGATCTGCACATATTCATATGTAACACTGAAATTTTGCATTGAGCATAAACATTGAGCATTTGGTTTATGATTTAAAATGTTAAGCATCAACTACCCCGATCCCTCAATAGATTTTGCTGTCTGATGAATATCACTCATGTCTTTTAATATAGGGATTAAAAATAAAAATAAATTACTATTTAATTTTTAAGCAAATATTTGTGACTATTAATTCTAGCAACAAAGTCTTCTTGAATGCACAGATTATCCAAAGTATTCTCTGTTACATAAGCCAATGAGGGATGAATAATAACTTCAACAGATTTTAAGTCAAAACTACAAAATGTATTACCCTATGCTTTTAACCTAAAGTTAGCCTTGCAACTTAGTTCAACTGCTTTACACTTTGTGTTAGAAATCAATTTTTAACCATTTTTAGACACCTGAAAAGATAGAGTTGTAGCACAAGAGATTCTCTTTTTCTTCTTAATTATTTACAGAAACACCACACTCAGAAGTTGTGGGCACCACCAAAAATACTATACATTCAGTTTTGGATACCTTAATGCTAGAAATATCTCAAAAAAATGGAAGGAAATAAAAGATGAGAAAAAGTAAGTAAGTGGGGGTGAAGGGACTGACTTATTTTTAAAAGTTATGCAAACTAAATCTGCACAGTATTGTTTTGCTAAACAACTACTAGTAGATGATAATGTACAGCCAATAACTTTATGAAGTATAAATGCAAAGGAGGGAGAGGATTTATTTAGGAAGTTCCAAAGGCATGCAATAAGGAGTAAAGAAATACAATAGCACTGATGTAAGGAAAAATTTCCTAACACTGAATAGTATCTCATCGGAAGTAGTGTTCCGGAAGTTCTATTTCACTGGCAGGTGAAGGTTTTTCCAATATTATAATTTCTATGATTTGAGTCTATGATGGGAACTATATATTACTGCATTTGGAAGTTTCATGAAAGAGAATTATAATGCTTTAGTTATATACATGTTTTATGGTATTTTACTTGCAACACGCTACATTAATCACCTCAATAAGCACAGCATTATATAAAATTCTGGTGGTTAACAGAATCAATTAAGTAATTAAGTAGCACTCACCGTGCAAAGGTTTTATCTACGAGGTCCACATTGTTAATTTTCACAATACACTCATTTTCATGGAAAAGACCATCACGCCTAGACCTGCTGTTCTCCTCAATACCACGGATAAAGAGTCCTAGAATCCTGAAAAGCAATAATAAAGCTGATGACTATTCTGTATTAGATTTGTATACAAGACATTTATAATAATTACAAATAGATATTGGTTTCTACTGAGGAAGGAACAAAGTTCTTCTTATGGTCTACTAATCACACCATATTAAGTCATTAGTGTAAAGGAGAGATTTCCAAAATCTATTTTCCATTAATGAACAAGGACTCCAAACAAAATATGAAACCAGCCAGTATAATTTTAGTCTGCTGACACTGTTGGTAACCCTTCCTAACACTTCAGAAAGTGCTAACTGTATTAATCAGCGGTTGGAGAAAGCGAGGGGGAAACCAGCCCCATCCTTCCAGACAAAATGTTAGGATAGGTACATGTTAACAAATAAGATGGAATCAATTACAAGGAAAAGGTTAAAGTTAAGTGCAAAACAGTGGTTCTAATTGTACTTTAGATCAAAATACAGAGGTATTGCTACAAGAAATTGGAAGCCCAATTCTGCTGAGGAAAGGATGACGTGCGCAAGGAACAATCTCCTTCTAGCCAAGTCCAAAGAAACCGAAAAATTAGGCTAATCTTGCCTCTATTGAGGCCTATGGTTCCTTGAACCTCTGCAAACCACATTGATCCAGGTGGAGGGGCAGTGTGCATTTGTTACTAACATTTTTAGAAGCCCTAGCCAGGAGATCTGGGTTATATTCCCTATGGACTTCATATACATCATTTCTCAAGTCAATTAAATCCCCACTGACAAATGAGGTCAATATTAATTTCCTACCTCACAGGGGTATTGTGAGGTTTACTACATTAATATTTGTAAAGTGCTTTCAGGAGCTCAAACAGAAAGTGTTGTAGAAGTGAAAGTAAATTACATAAAGAAGAATCAGACTTCTGCCTTAGAGAGGCTGATGTCCTTCTCATAGCATGCTAAGCACTATGCTAAGTACTAAATCAGCAAATGGGAAGGATTTCAAGTAGAAAACTGTACTTGCCTAAGACTGGATTAAAAAACCTGGGGTGTCACCAAGACTAGTCGAACATTCCATATAACTGAAGACTGTGTGTGTACACAGACCCACTATAATCCCGTTTTTATGCATTAACCTACACATGCCATATGAGCATCAAACATAGATGACATTTAGGATATGTCTACACTGTAATGTAAGCTCAGGGTTCGAACTCAGGCTCAAGCCTACCTTTGTCCTCCATCTACACACAAAATCTTGCTAATCCAGGGCCCGGACCCAGGGTCATAGGACCCCACAGGGGTGGTGGGTCCAAACCTGAGTCAAGCCAGACCCAGGGTCCAAGCCCTATTGCTCTGCAGTATATATGCAGCCTTAGTAGACTTGTGCACTGGAAGATCACTAAAAGGATCCCACAATCCCATGGAACAACTTTCTCTTCCTTTGGACAATCAAGTCCGATGGACAGTCAAATTTTTACACACTGCAGCACAAACCAAGGACTACAGCGGCCACATTTTGGGAGGGCACTAGGAAGTTTGGGATATGGTTGATTGGATTTGAGTCTGCGTACTGCAGTATGGATGTTGGAGCCCCGAGTGAGGCGAGGGTTAGAAAATTCTTAATCTACGGCTGACAATCAATGTAGATGCTCAAGACCTGAGTTCTCTAACCCAGGATCTATTGACCTGAGTTCCACTAACCCTAGGCTTACATTATAGTGTAGACATAGCCTTAGAGGCCCTTTTCATTGGTTTCACTCAGTAAAGCACCAATATGTAATTTTCAATTTCACAGTTCCTTTACACCATTACTATTCATCTGACTTGTATTTAAATCTACTAAGTAACAGAACAGCAAAAAGATATTAGTTTTGTTTATCTACAAACCAATTGTTTTTTAAAGTGTGCGTTTTCCACTAATGAGCATTACTAGATTAGCATTTTGCATGTGTAATAAATTTGTCATGTAGAAGATCCCCTTATAACACTGTACTGTGAAAAAGAAAGCTTTTTATTTGGGGGCAGGCAAAATTTGACAATTTCCATGAATACCAATAAGAAACAGCCCATTAGCTGTAGCCAAAGAGTTAAATGTTACAATTTAATTTGAAATAATTACATTAAGATTCAATCTAGTAAAAATAAGGAAATTAAAGAAATTGAAAATTACGTCTTTTGCAGTGATCTTAACTAATCCCACTGTGCCCAGACTCTACAGCCACATAGTACTATAAGATCACCGACAGGCCTGATATTCCCCATATGTGCTGCATTATCTGGACACATTGGTTGAGTTAAGTATGCTGTGACAGCCTAACCTCATTACTTCATTACTTTTATTATATGAAGTCTCAACTTTAACATCACGTTAATGTGATTTTTAAATTTAATTTCCTTTCTTTATGAAAGACATTATTTCAACTAGTTGTTGTTGTTCACTTGTATACTAAAGCCTAAGCGCCAAGCATTTTGCGTAAACTCATTCTGAAAAAAATAAACAGAACAGGATTACAATGAAAATGCCTACACGTTATTCACTGAAGATGAATACCTGTATTAGTGTAATATCAATTCTATTCTTACTAGAAAATACCAGTTTTCTACAAACTGTTACAACAAAAATACCAGTCAAGGTGGATGGCCAGCATGCTTGATAAAACCCGCCCTGTCATTAACAGAAATGGAAAACACTTCCTCTGTTCTTTCTTGTGTTTTGATGAATTATGAAATTTATGCACTAGTTCCTGTTTGACTAAATAACAGGAACAAGTGGTTAAACCATTCTGGTATTTTACAAAGACACCAGTACAATTCTGCCAAGTGCCATTAGAATTTCTCAAGACAACAGGGTAAACACTCAGCCTGTCTGTCAAAAAATAGCTTGCTGTAAGCCATGCTCCACAGCATTTGTAAACAAGAATATTAACATGCACAGAAAGTAGGCCAAGGAGCTCTGCTGGTTATTCAGTGAATTCTTTTAAAAGATGAGCCCTAAGCAGTTAGAATTTAGCATCACAAGTATTGCAGCAATATTAAATTACTGATAATATTTTGCAATTTTATGGTGCCTTCCACCTCAGGATCTCAAAGTACTTTCGAAGAATCAGCCAATTAAGCCTCACTCTGCCCTATAACATAAGGAAGTATTGCCTATATTTTAGAGATGGGGAAACAGAGTGGCTTGCCCAAGGTAAAACAGGAAGTCTGTGACAGAGCCAATGATAGAATTCAGGACTCCTGACTTCCAATTCTTCCTCCTAAAATAAGGTGATAGCATTTTTTCAAGCAGCAGATGGTCAACCTGCTTTTTTATTTGGCAACTAAAATACCCCAGGTTAATCTGAGTCCATCTAAAGTCTCAGATCCTGCTGAGAAAATATTCACAAACAATATTACTACCCGAAAAGAAAACAAAATACCACTTTTTCCTCCTCACTTCAACATTCTGAACATCGATAAGTTAAGAAACATTTCTCTTCATGATTAGACTGTGACCTTTTTTAAAGTTTGTAATTATAATTGGCCTAATACTAGAAGCAGCCATTTTACTATAAAGTGATGCCATTTATGACACTAGCAATTTTCCATCCCTGTCACAGGGCTCTCATACTGCCAGCATTACAAATTAGCTCTTTGGCAGAGACCTCATATGTCAAATTTCAGTCTAGAGAAATTTTTTACATCTGAGTTACATAACTTGGAAAATAAGGAGTTATAATGAAAATGCTGACATATACTCAACTACAGTACATCAATATGAACTTTCCACTGTGGTAGTCTTTTGTGATCTCAATAAACTATGTTAAATAATTTACAATTAACATAATCTTGCCATGCAAAAGAAAAGTCCATGGTATAGTGCACATTTTGTAAATGCTAAAGAACCTAATTTGAAAGGTGACTTGAAAAAAAAATTAAGGAAGAACTGACAAGCAAGTCAGTTTGACTTTTCTATGTTTGCTCTGCCATTTAGTAATAAGGGATTGGGGAGAAAAATCCATCTGGACAAAAAACCACCTTTCAAGAAGTACAATAATCTTAACTAGAGACCATGATATCATATTCAGAGATCCTTGAAAGTACAAACATTATGAACATATAACAGAAATGGGGTTTGTTCTCTGAATATACACACAGAACAACATAGATGTCAGTCAGTGAAGGAATATAGTATGTATATTGGGCGTGGCTATCCGCTGTTAAAAAAAAAAAGTTTTAGCTCCCCCTCATGTTTTCACAATAGATATTTTAAGAGAAATAAACACAGCTGACGCTTTTTTCATTAACATGCTTCTCTAAAATATGGAAAACATCTTACCTTCCACTCAGAGATGAAAAGAAGGGAACTACATGTATCCCCAGAGGGCCACCTTCCCCAGAAATCTCTACTGTTCTTGTCATATCACTAAGAAAGAGGGAGCAAAAACACACATGAAGCTGTACTGAGGAATACATGAGAAATATCTATTAAAAAACACATTGAGACAGACAAGAAAGGTAGTCAAAGGAATTTAAGTGCAGAACTCAATAATGTACATAAGAAATGTTGCAACTGGAAACAGCTGACATATCTTTGACTTTGTGGATGAGAATTTTTATGTTTTGAATGAGAAAGGAAGACACTACATTAGTAGTCATTTACCCAAGGGCTTGTCTACATGGGGAAATTGACTGGAGCAGCTACTGCAGAATGAGCTATAGCTCCCCGTGTGAACACACTATTCTGGAATAAAAGTTGTTTTATTGCAGAATAATTGTTGTTCCAGAATAAAGTGACTTATTCCAGAATAGAATATTCACACAGGGAACTACTGCGGAATAGCTATTTCAGTCAATTTCCCTATGCAGACAATCCCTAAATATGCATACCATATTTTAAGGACATCAAACCAATATGAAAAACAGTCAACATGTAAGTACAACAAAGTGGTCCACACACTGTGCCCTCAGTTACATGAATGCAACCCTACTGACTTAGAAAGACAGAATGAGCGCCTCTGAAGACACAATTAGGACCACTTAAATGGGAAATATTTCCTTCCTGAAAATTTTTGAGATCCTCTATGATGGTGCAGATGTGGGATATAGTACCTCCCTGCTAGCTGCTGGAGACCATGCTAATATTTTTTTGCTGCTTGCTGGCTCAATGAGGGTCACATGAAACCCACTTACAGAATATCTTGAAATATGTGGCTTCTCCATAGGCATTAAAATGTAAACTATACATCAGCAGTTGCTAATATGAAAAAAGAAGGCATTTGGATTGACATAAAATCTCAAGAAAAAATAATCAGGTAGAAAAAATTTCCCACTCTCTTTGCCAGTCTGATTTCAATTTCCTTATGCCATCTACAGTGTTGGAACCTCCCAAAACAGTGTTGAAAAGATCAGAAGGGAAGGCTCGCCATCTAACAAAAGTCTGCTGGATGTTTCTTCAACCTTAAGCAGATCCAAACGTAATCAGACTACAAGAAGTTACATTAACCAATGGATTTTAATCCACTGTTTAGAGGAAGTGTGTTAATCCACTGTTTAGAGGAAGTTAAACAAAGGGGGTCACTTCACATATTGCCAAGAGTAAGTCATCCACCTTCTTTGACCAGGAAGAGGACACTGATTGCAAGTGAGCGTTGACAGATTTAGGCATTTCTTTTCCCTTAATGAAGTAAATTTCCTGGTTATTCAATTGCATAATGATGACTTGGAAGCAACTTGATTTAGAAATTAGGCTGGTTTGCTAAAGATAATGTGGAAATGAAAAGCTAATTAATGTAGCCTTGTCACATGATCTTTTGCAACTTTGTTTTTCAGCACTGCTTCTGCTAAAATATTTCTGTTTTTAAAAATGTATACTCTCTAAAAATAGAATGGAGAGCACTTAAAAAAAATCAATCCCAAAAT
Organism: Macrochelys suwanniensis; assembly: GCA_033296515.1. NCBI lineage: Eukaryota > Metazoa > Chordata > Testudines > Chelydridae > Macrochelys > Macrochelys suwanniensis. Next base: position 60,753,929 of record CM065784.1, on the reverse strand, counting down.
AAATGTCTTCTATGAAATACTTTATCTTATGTGGAATTTTATTCCTATAGCAGTCGCAAGCAATAGAATGTCTGCTTTATTTTGCTACATATTTTCCCTCTTTTTCTTTACCTCACCTTCAAGATTTAGAGGGGGAGGGATGGACTGTCAAAGTATTAGTAAAAATTCATGTAGGATTTCTAGGTAATTAATAAACTGAATTTAACTGATGAAATTGTTCAGAAAAATTAAGGTCTGATCAGAACTATTGTCAAAAACTCAGATAAAAATCTTGTGTCTGAAAAAGTTTGGTTATGTTTTTTTCAGTTCCATTCAGACTTTCCTCCAATTCCTGCTTTCAGATAGAAGTGGAATCACCAAAATACAAGAAGGCTACTTTTCTGATATTCTAGACCTGTTCAGAACCAAAGAATACCAAGAAATTAAGCTGTTGACGCCTACAGATCCAAAAAAGACAACCACAAGAAGTGAATTTGGTGTTTGATTTGTAAAGGGAAAATTTGCAAGAATGACAGCTTTCTCCAAGCAACTCCTATTTTGTTTAAGGTCTATGGGCTAGGGGTTGTCTTCCTGTTCCTTCTATGTATTACAGAGGAATATTGTGAGGGTAATCATACAGATAGGTTCTCTGGCACCCTAAATTAATATATTTACCGTTAAAAACTCAGGCTCAGGGCCAATGAAAACATACAAGTTTATTTTTAAGTCGAACATAAAAACAAATTAACAGAAATACAAGGTTTTTAAAACAGGAGATGGACAACTTATATATTGTCACCATTCTGCAAACACTTAAGCATGCGCTTAACAGTTACGCATGTGCTGAGTATTAGCAATAGTGAGGCCTAAAACAGGAAGAGCACATTTCATATATGCACTAGGAAAAAATACTTTAAACCATTTTTTTAAACCAAAAAATGATCACTACTCCTTATCTAAATCAATTTTTACTCCCAGATAAACAGTTTGGTTAAGAGAAAGTTAAAGATGAGAAGATATTGCCCTTTAGAACAACATGAATAGAATATTAGGACCAAATTCTGCTTTTCGTTAGACCTATGAAAATGCCACAGTGCAAGAACAGAAAATAGTTCTTTATAGGCTTAAAAATCCTGAAGAGCAGACACTCAAGAAATGTGTAGTTAAACTTCCAACATCTTCCCTATACACGTATGCACCCTGTACCCACAGTCTGGAGTAGCTAGCTGTCACTTTAGTCCAGGGGTCTCAAACACATGGCCCTCAGGCCATATGTGGCCCGCAGAGTTATTTCCTGTGGCCCACCACAGGCGCCGACTCCACTGGCAGCCAAGCTCCAAACATTACTGAGTGTTTATATTTTATTAAAACCCCTCTTTGCATTACAGTTTTTAAAAAGTTAATACATTGACTTTTAATAGAATACTATATTACTCTTCATTTTTGACTATACTTTTGTATCATTGTATGAAAAGGTTTCAGTGATGCGGCCCTCGGGCCAATTTACTTGTTCTCATGTGGCCCTCGTGGTGATTTGAGTTTGAGAACCCTGCTTTAGTCTGTCCCTTAGAGTAGTGTTTTTCAAACCGTGTAAGGCACTGGGTCACCTGGCTCTGGTCAGGGCATCAACAATTTTCTCCAACAGGGTCCCAGAAAAAGTTTGAAAACCACTGCCTTAGAATATATGAATTACAACAGTGTACTCTTCCACACGTCCAGTCAGCCCACGTTGGATAGAAGGAATCTTTGGGTACTTTAATGACGAGTGCTTACAGCCTTCACATTCAGGTCCTTGATTGAAAAGGGATCACAATTTTGTCAGCAAGCTGATACTGAGAAGGGAAAAAAAGATGCAATAGATGCATCTCTGCCCCTGCAGATTATGTCATGTCACTTGGTGAATAACCTGAGGGAAGGTAGAGAGCAGTAGTTAGAAATTTTGCTGAAATAGCTTTTGGAGCTTATGATCACATGAATGAGCCCCAAATTTCAGGCCTCAGAAATTAATGAATTCCACAGGCACAGATACATATAGTAGACTGTGGGGCTCCCAACAATTACAAGCTCTGCCGACAATGTGCTCACAGGCCTTATAAATTCTTGACAGCTGAAGTTTAAAAATTCAGAGAGAAAAAAAGTTTTCCCATAAAACAAGAACCCAGGAGTGGGACCCACAGGAGAGGCTCTTTACAGACTCTGCACCACCCAGTGTACGCAGAAGGGTGAAGGCTCGGAGAACGGGTAAGCAAGCACTACCATCTCAGTGGAGCCAGGGGGAACACACCCTCCCAAAATGTTTGTGATGTTTGGTTGTTTTGCCTTAACCATGTTTTAAACCCGTCCTACATATCTTGAGCATTTTAATATATTTGTAATTGAAAGAGCAGGTCTGGCCCAGTAAGTCAGAACAGCAAGACACAGAGTCTGCCTTCCAGCTACAAATGGGAACTTTGGAGCATTTAGTCCCTACACAAATGATGCATGGAATGTGCATCTGTGTGTTGCCTTTCTAGGTTCCATAGCACCAGTTAGGCTTATTACCGTCCTTATCAGACTTTCAACATAATTTCTACATAAAAAAAGGACAGATAAATTATCATAAGATGCAAAATAAACAAGCCCTTTTTTAGATGTTTATTTTAATCAAACTTGCCAGCCTTTCAAGGTTCGCCCCTCACTATTAAAATGTTATTTAGGATAATTTAAGTATGTGCTTGTGTGTCTCTAAGTCTATTGTGCTAAATCGACTACAGTGGTCTATATTATAAAGAGAATATCTGCCTGATGCTACCATACTGTGGTAGCTGAGATCACAGTCTGACATACCATGGACCAAAGGTGCTATTATCATTTACTATTTAAATTGTTCATTGCTCTATGTTTATTGATCTTTGCCAGATCCTTTACAGTGCATCACATTGGTCAGGATGGGCTTCCAGGCACATTTTAAAAAATGCTGATGAGTATTGTTTTAAAAAAATGCAGTAGCATGTAGTAGTTCATTTGAAACACCAAGGGCAACATTTTCAAAGTTAAGGCCTAATGTTAGGTGCCTAAGTGCATAGCCTGATCTTCAGAGTTGCTGGGTACCTACAGTGCCTTTGTAACCAGATATCTGAATCTCCCCCCCCCCCCCCCCAAAAAAACTATATTAGGAATTAATGTTTTGTGAAATTTAAAATGGGGAAATTAATCTGATGTGTTCTTAAACTAATGCATTCTACACGAAGTTTTCAGAAAAACACAGACAACTGATCTGGACTGCTGTATGGGATTTGTTCAGACACAACTAATGAAGCCTGAAGTCAAAACTTTCATAAAGTTAATGCGAGGACCTGTGCCGTGATGGAATTCCCTTTCTCCTGGGGAGTAGGATGGATTGGACCCATATTGGGCTGTTTGCCTCAGGACATGCTGGGGAAGTAACCCCAATCTCAGCTGGAAGAAGCTCCCCTCCAGACTGAGGACAGGAGAAAACCTGTCTCATTCAACTGTATTTGAGATTGTGTGTGTAACCTAACAAGCATCAACAAACTGAATAAATGAGGTAAAGGTCAAATACCCACCATGCTATTTACTTATTCCTTCCGCTCGAGTATCCAGTACTGTTACAGCCTTGTCCAGGCTCTGTGCCAAGTAATCCTTAGCACAGGCCGAACTTGGTGAGGCAGCATTTCTTGGGCTGATAACTGTAAATTCCATGAAAATTTGTAAGAGGAAAAAAAAATGCAGATTATGAAATTGCTGCCTCTGGAATTGAATACTCCAGAACAAGTAGGAATGCAGAGTTGCAATCCTGAGCACACCCTGTGGAGTCTACAGTGACCATAGATAAATGAGAAGCAAAGGAAACGTTTACTCCCAAAGACAGGGAGGTTAAATGTACTTACTGAACTGTGCTTTTCATCCCTTGTTTGCTTTACACACGCCTATCCAGCCATATCAACTGCTGTGAGCATTCCATAAGGGAAAACATCCACAAGTTAAAGAGCCCACAGACACAGGCTGTGCTGTTTGTTTGGCGAGCACAGGGTTATGCTTTTTCAGGGGCAAAAAAAATGCTCTGTGCCCAATTACTGAGAATTTGACAGGAAGCATAAATATTTTATCCATATAGGGAATGTACATGGTTCTGACCCAATATTTTATTTACATATTATACTAATGTATTTGCATATGCTAATTTTATTTCTACACCAAACCTGGAATTTTTAAAAGCTGCCAGCTGACACTCACTGGGCGAGAGAGTAAACTGCCCCCAGGATGTCAGCATCTGCTTCTAGTAGTGGTTCCAACAGATTCAGTCAGAAGACAAATTGATTTTTTTTTTAACCCAGAGATGGTCAGAATCAAACCAAAATGACCTAGGACCCGAAAGGAGAGACTGTAGATGGCGATGCTAGGTGGGATGAGTGCTGTGGAACGAAAAGCGAAAGATCTTCACAACAGTAAAAGGCGGTGGAGAATACATTGTCATGAGATGATGATGAAGGCAGCTGAACATTCAGAGGATGGTGTGGGAGTTGAAGCCAGAGATAGGATCAGAGACTGTCCCCTACGAGAACAGAGCAGTGCTCCAGTCACCCCACCCTACAAATAAACTGCCACAAAAAAGGAAATATATATATATTAACTGTGAAAGAATTTAAGAAACCTCCAAAATCAGTTTTAAAAAGAACCCTCACCTAACTTAAATGTATTTATCTAGGAGAGACTCAAAATACTGAGCACCAAAATCAAGAATCTGTCCACTAAAACCCTGTTTTTTGCTTAATTCACATTAGATCAACTGCTTAAAAATTCAGAAACAAATCATACAGCTTGCAGGCACCAGGGTTTAACAATATGCTCCACCTCTGCTTTCCAGGCTGTCAGGATACAGCAAGACAAAGAAGAACATAAGAAAAGTGAACAGAGGAGAAGGAAGGTGCTACAGATATGCTTTATTTATATATTCACTGCGTTTAAATCAAGTGGGTCAAGGAAATGTGACCCTCGTCTCTGCTGAAAAGAAATGGAAGGCAAGAGGGAACAAGTGTAATTAAACACTTAATGAATTATCCATGCATGAAATATTCTCTGAATTCCAAGTAATCCAATGTTAATAAACTAAATATCTACTTTCAAATAGATTAGGTTTATTTTTCGTTAACAGGGTTATTTTTACTATGGAAAAACTTTTTAAAATGAGGTCTGCAAAAACAACACTTCTGTTTCCACACGGTGTGCCAAGGGGTAGAATTTCAGGGCTGGCGATAAATTCCTACTGAACTACGGTAGAGTCCAGAGATCCTACTGTTAGCTGTAAACCCCTTCACTCAAGTAGATCCATTCAGGAAAGGGGAATGGTAGTGAGGAGAAATGCCATATTTCTTCTGCACGAATGTATTATTGTTCTTGTATAACAATCCATAAAATTGTGATCTGCATTCTAAGTAGAAAAATATGGATTTGATTTTAATAAGTGTTCCTTTTATTTTATACATGTTTATTGGAGCATTTATTATGGAACAATGCAATTTGTTCCTTCCCCTTTGACTATTATTTTCCCCAACTTGTATACAAACAAAACACCCCCTTCTTCCCCTGAACATCTTCATTCTGATAGGAGATCCAAAATAAAAATGACACCTTCAAAAAATCAAAAAAAATAGACCTATAGTGAATTGTAACAAACTCCACTCTTCATACTGTATGTTAAAAAAACCAAACACCCCCTCCCCCCCCCCGACTCAAACAAACAGAAAACCTAGAGAGGGTCAGTAATAGAACACAGGTTCTCCACCTGCAAGGTGCTGAACACCTTCAATTCTTTACAAAAAAAAAAAAGTGTCTCAGAACCATACAGGATAAGATCCACAGGGTTTCAAAATACCTTTCACAGGGAAAGTGCTTGGACAGTCTAGGCAGATAAGGCCTCATTCTATGCGGTTCTTAGCACCTCCTGAAAGTGCTCAGCACCTTCTATTTCTATTTTCATGAGATGCCACATATAAATGTTCATAGCTTTCAGTAAATGAACTGGTTTTCTTCACATAGAATAGTTTTTCCTACTTCAATGAAGAGGATAAAACAAGTTGAATAAAGCTTTTAACTCTGAGTTACAAAGTCATAACATTTCAATCATAACATATGCATAAAGATGTTTATTTATTTATTTTTACATTTGCATGACTCAAAATCACTGAAACAATTTTGCCACAGTTGAAAAAAAACAGTTTGTGAATATGGTGAACAGTATTCAACGAGGTTTGGGTTCTGGTGGTTTTGGCAACTGTTTGTGGGGTTTGTTTTGAATGTGTTATTTCAAGATACATCATTCTCATCTGACAGTAACAATTTAGAGTCTTGAACATTTGGAAAGGCCTCAAGAAAAACATGAGATACATTTAGACAATTAAAGAGAAAAAAAGAGAAGACAGCAAAATATAAAAAGAAATAATACTTGCATATACAGGAAAATAATTGTTCCAGAAATAGCATAGTAAGAGGATCTAATTTGAAACTTAATATAAGACAAAACTATATCGCAAATTTCTGGCACGAACTGTTATTATAACAAATATTGCTAATATTTTTAATATATTCAGACAGTCAAATTGAGGTGGATAGTTTATCTTCAGTACTCATCTCACGATTTTCTTTAGAAGTTAGTTGTTTAGAGAGCAAAGACTGTCAATTTTTTAAAGGTAGTCTTCCCCTTCTTTACTAAGAGAAAGCATGCATGAAAACACAGCAAAGCCCTTGAAATTTAAGAACTGAAATTTTGCTCCGAGTTTTTAATAGATTATAACCCACCACTGGCTAAATTCCACAGAAATTGCAGGGCACCTTTGTTTTTTCAGGACGAAATCTTTGTCTTGAATTTACTTTAAATCCTCTAAAATGCAAGACATTACCCCAGTACATATTTCCAAACTATGGGGAGAAGAGTTTCAGACTCCTCATTTTAATATTTTGTGGAAGAGGAAAAGTATTGTTTTTAAATACATCCAATCTCTCGCATTTAAACAAGTTTAAAATTGTGATATGAATGAACAAGGTATTTTCTGCAAGAAGATTAATTTACTGCAGCTTTTTATCTGATTAGGATCCATTTCCTACTCCCCACTTTCAAATTTGGCCACCATGATCCTTGAATTCATACCAGACTGGATATGGTAGCTCACTGTATCTGTGACTGCAGGTGGAAGCAACACAGAGTTTGCTACAAATATATCATCCCTTTGTTCTGGCCCCTCCATTGGCTCCTAATCTGCTTCCCCTGCCTGTTAAAGCTTTGATTTCAAAGTCCTCAATGGATCAAGACCCAACTACATCTCCTATTGCATCTCTCCATCCATGAACTGCCAGAGAGCTTACAAAGCTCAAGATGAATCATATAAGATCTGGAGATCAAATATTCTCATTCAATGGCTGTGAAATGAGCTTCCAGAGAAAGTCAGACTAGTTCAGCGTTTGATCAGTTTATGGGCATGCTATAAGACCCTGCTATGTGTGAAAATCTTCACAGCACAACCAGAATGAGGTGCAGGATTCAGAGATTAAATGAAAACAAACAATATAGCCTCCTTTACTGGGGGGGGGGAGAGAGGTGAAGAAGACTCTATGAACTAGAGACCTCACCTTGTAAGTCTAATTTACTTGGGAAGCACCTCAATAATACAAAAAGACAAGTGATTGATAGCTGAAGATACACACAATTATGAAGAACCTAGACTCTGCCTCTACTCAGGATTATCTTGATAAACAACATGTTGTCAAATAACAAGAACAATATGAATCAGGGAAGAAGTGACATTATCAAAAACACACTGGGTACAAGCATAACGACAACAACAATGAGTATATCGTGAGCAGGGCTTGATTAATCCCAATTACAAATTAATGGGATCAAGAGACATTAAAGAAATAAATGAATGCACAGATTTGGCGATGCATGATAATTACATCAGGTGAAACAGGCTGTAGCAGCCTTTCACTAAATTTTATAAAAAACATTGGCAACCAAGCTGACTAGGTTCAATACATGACTGATGAACGCTAATCAGCAAGCATATAGCTTGGAGACCTGGCAGGTGCATAGCAAGCTGGAAAAAAACTTTGATACCTCTTCACAACAACATTGCCATTCTACAAATAGACCGATGTCACAAAGGATTTAAAGAGAAACTGGAAATTGCCATACCATCCAGATGATGACCAGGGCCCCAAAAGAGGGAGGCTAAACAAACAAACAAAACAAATCAGACAGATGGGTTGAAGACCATGGCCTTCCATACTGTTCCTTAAAAGAGGAGAAAGCCAGACACAAAGTGAAATGAGAAAGAAAGAAACAAAGAAGCATCTGTATTGATAGGGAAAAAGAAACTGGTGATGTGCCCTAAAAAGGAAAGATGATCTGGTAGCCTGGGGCTTGTGAGACCTGGGTTCAATTCCCTGCCAGGCAACAGACTTTCTGTGTGATCTGGGCAAGTCCTTACCATGTGATCTGTCTCAGTTCCCCACCTGTAAAATGGGGATAATAGTGCATCCCTACTTCACATGGGAGTTGTAAAAATAACACATTAAACATTGCGACGGGCTCAGGTACTAGACTGATGGGGAATGTTGTGTATTTGGTTGTCGTGGTAATAGCACCTTGTTGTTGCTATGGCAACTGAGTGATTATTAGGGGATAACCCAGCCAGTTTTAGCTGGTTTGGTTAGCTCAGTGTGTGTGAAAATAAATGGCTGCATTCATGGCTCACAGCTCTGTCTCTCACATGATTTCTTCCTGAACCTGCTGCCCCTAGGATATAACAAAGTGGCGACAAGGATGGGATCCCTGTGCTGCCCCAGCAACAGAAGGAAGTAGTAGTCAAGGTAACAAGAAAAAAAAAACCTACCAAAATCTTTTAGCTGTTGGAAAGGGGTGAGAACTCGCTTGTTTGCACTGACTGTGCTGGCTTGTTTGCACTGACTGTGAAACCTGAAACTAAAACCATGGCTACACTTACAGGGCCACTGGAACCCTTTGAGGAGAATATGGTGCAATGGCACGTGTATACTGAGCGTTTTGAGCTTTCTGTGATTGCAAATGACATTACAGAAGAGAAGAAGGTGCCAATATTCTTAAGTGTTGTAGGGGCTAAGACCTACTCCCTGCTATGCAGCTTACTACACCCTGTTAAGCCTGAGACTACACTTTACAGTGACATTGTGGAAATCCTGGGGTCCCATTTTTCCCCAAAACCACTGGTAATTGCTGAAAGATATAGGTTCCACAAAAGAGATCAAAAAGAAGATGAAACAGTTGTACAATTTGTAGCAATTTTAAAAAGGCTAGCAGAACACTGTGAATTTAAGGAGATGTTAAATGATGCCCTGCGTGACAGGTTAGTGTGTGGCCTATACAGTGAAGCTATATGGAAGCGCCTATTGACAGAGGCTCAGCTTACCTTACAGAAGGCTGTTGATATTGCAGTCTCCATGGAACTGGCTACAAAGGAGGCGCAATACATCGGTGCATCCCCTAGGGTGCATAAGGTGTCACAAGAACCTACCCACAAAACTTTGCAGAGTCAGGTATGTTACCGCTGTGGTAAGCTGGGTCACCAGGCATCAGAATGCTGGTATAAGGACCTGGTGTGTCGACACTGTGGCAAAAAGGGACACATTGAGTAAACAAAAGAAAAAGAGGCCTGTGGTTTGGCCAACCAAAAAGGGAAACCTGCATACCCTAGAGTAGACCCAGGATGACCAACGTGACACCTCATCGCAAGAAGAAGTGCCACTGAATGTTTTGTCTTTGGCAGTGGGCTCACATGGATACTGGGTAACCCCGTTGTTGGATGGCAAATCTACACGCATGGAACTGGACACCGGTGCAGCTGTCTCGCTGGTCTCCAAGACTGTGTATAAAGAAAAGCTACAGCATCTTCCGCTTAAGGCAACAAAAACTGTTCTGAAGACGTATACGGGAGAAGCTGTGCCCATGTTGGGCACTATTGATGTTAAGGTGGAGCTCAATGGACAGGCTGCCACTGTTTGTGGTGAGGGGTAATTACCCAGCCTTTCGGTAGGTCTTGGCTTGGGAAGATTCAGCTGAATTGGGCAGAAGTGCACCGAATGACTAAAGAAGAAGCCGGTCTGGCCACTATACTAAGGAAACATGCTGCTGTTTTTGGAGAGGATCTGGGAAGTATGAAGGGAATCACTGTGACATTGAACGTTAAACCTGACAGTCAACCAAAATATCTGAAAGCCTGAACTGTGCCATATGCCATCAGGCCGAAAGTTGAAGCAGACCTGGAGCGCCTGGTCACCAATGGAGTCCTAATACCAGTTACCCATAGCCCATGGACCACTCCTATCGTTCCAATAGTGAAGAAAGATGGCTCCCTCCGGATTTGTGGTGATTTTAAAGTCACTGTCAACCCGGTGTTGTGTGCAGAGCAATACCCGCTTCCCCGCATCGATGACCTCTTCGCGGGGCTGGCTGGGGGACAGAAGTTCAGTAAGATTGATCTGAGTCAAGCGTATTTACAGATGCACGTCAATAAAAGGTCCCAAGAGGTGTTGACTATTGTGACTCATAAGGGGCTTTATCGATGCTGTCGCCTACCCTTCGGAATAACGTCTGCTCCCACCCTGTTCCAGACGGCTATGGACCAGATCTTGTGTGGCTTGCCAGGAGTTCAGTGCTATCTGGACGACATCCTGGTCACTGGAAGGAATGATGAGGATCACCTAAAGAATTTAGAGGCTACCCTACAAAGACTGGAAGAGTATGGCCTACGAGTCCGCAAAGACAAGTGTGAATTCTTCTAGCCCTCTGTTGAATATTTGGGACACATCATTGATGCTGCGGGTTTTCATCAGGCCCCTGCAAAAGTTAAGGCTATTGTGAAGGCTCCCCCACCTCAAAATGTTAGCCAGCTGCGCTCGTTTCTAGGACTATTGAACTATTATGGAAAGTTCATCTCACAGTTAGCCACACTGCTAAAACCACTTCACGAACTCCTTGGGCAGAACAAGACCTGGAAGTGGACTGAAGCCTGTAATGTTGCATTTAACAAGGCTAAGGATGCACTGCTAAATTCTGAAGTTCTAACGCACTTTGATCCATTCTTACCCCTACAATTGGCCTGCGATGCCTCCCCTTATGGAGTGGGAGCAGTCGTGTCACACATTATGCCTTCGGGAGAAGAGAGACCTATTGCTTCACGCACGCTAAGCAAAGCAGAAACAAACTATGCCCAAATCCAACGTGAGGCATTGGGGATCGCTTTTGGAATACGGAAGTTTCATCAGTACCTGTTTGGGTGGAAGTTTGCTCTTCTTACAGACCATTGACCTCTGACGTCAATTTTTGGACCCTACACAGGCATTCCCCCATTAGCTGCTAGTCGTATGCAACGTTGGGCATTGTTACTTTCGGCACACACATATGAAATCAAATATCGGAAATCCACTCTGCACGGCAACGCAGATGGTCTCTCAAGGTTGCCTTTGTCAGTCAAATATCAAGATACTGCCCAAAAGGAAATCTTCTACTTTGAACACGTAGAGAATACACCCATCACTGCTACTCAGATAAAGAATGCAACTCGTGTTGACCCAGTATTGTCCCAAGTTATGGACCTGGTGATGCATGGAAAATCTCGACGAACCTCTCCGGTCTCACCCGACTTTGTTACCTAATTGTCCAGGAGGATGAAGTTATCGATCCAATCTGGTTGTTTGTTGTGGGGGAGACGTGTCATTATCCCACCACCACTGAGATCACAGATATTAGAACAGCTACATACACTGTGGAATAGTGCGCATGAAGGAAATTGCATGAAGCTATTTTTGGTGGCCTGGATTGGACAGTGCTATTGAAGAGAAGGCAAGAGCTTGTATGTCATGTCAGGGTGTCAGGAATGCACCCCAGTGGGCACCCCTACATCCATGGGACTGGTCTGAAAACCCGTGGCAACGTATTCATGTTGACTTCGCTGGCCCCCTTGAAGAAAGCATGTTCTTGGTGGTGGTAGATGCCCATTCTAAATGGCCAGAAGTCTCTATAATGCAGTCCACTACTGCAGAGTACGATCCAAAAACTACGGGGACTCTTTAGTCATTTCGGTCTGCCAGAACAACTTGTGAGCGACAATGGACTGCAGTTCGTCTCTCAGTAGTTTCAAAATTTTATGGAGGCAAATGGGATACACATCACTTCGGCACCATACCATCCATCCACCAACGGATTAGCTGAAAGATGTGTGCAGACAATGAAACAAGCTTTGAAATCAGCAAGGGACAACACTCCATTCAAAAGCGTCTGGACACCTTCTTACTGTCCTACAAAAACACACCTCATGCTACAACCAAGGCATCCCTGGCCTTTCTAATGATGGGATGACAGCTGCGCACTTGCTTTGATCTGCTGAAACCTTCTGAACCCAGACAAATTGTGTAACGTCAGCAGCAATATCAAGTAATCAGACGTGCACCCAGAGCAAAAGACCAAACCTTTAGCTCGGGACAGCCAGTTTTAGCTCGGAATTATACTTCTGGAGCTAAATGGGTCCCTGCCATGATCATCACTCAAACAGGACCTGTTTCCAACACAGTCCGGACTGCAGAGAATGTCACCTGGTGGCGTCATGTAGATCAGCTGTTGCCAGGTAATGCCAGTCCTCAGGACACATCTTCAGTTGAGTTGTCTGACTTCACCTCTTCTGGCGAGACACCAAATCAAGAACCACCTGTTCCTGACTGTTCTCCTCCATTACTGCCAGTGGCTGAGATACCCCCTTGCCCGGAACAAGCTGATACCACCTCCTCACCCGTTCGCGCTACGACCACTGAGCCCATTGTCAGGGCTGCGCCCACGGTACTTTCAGGTGCAACAACACCAGGAGTTCGCCGCAATCCACCTAGAGACAGAAGACCTCCTCAATGGCTGGATCTTTAGCTAGGGCGAACCCACGGTTACGGGGCAAAATAATTCCCGGGGTTTAGCCGGGAATGGAGGCAGTCTACCCTCCTTCTCCAGTTCAGTGTTTGTTTTATTTAGGGGATGTTCTTATTAAAGGGGGAGGAATATGTTGTGTATTTGGTTGTCGTGGTAATAGCACCTTGTTGTTGTTGCTATGGCAACTGAGTGATTATTACGGGATAGCCCAGCCAATTTTAGCTGGTTTGGTTAGTTCAGTGTGTGTGAAAATAAACGGCTGCGTTCATGGCTCACAGCTCTGTGTCTCACATGATTTCTTCCTGAACCTGCTGCCCCTAGGGTACAACAGGGACCATATAAGCACGACAGATAAATCAGATAAGAAATCCTCATGACAGTGCTGATTACAGTAAGGCAAATTTCAAGAGCTCAGAAATCATGAGTCAGACTCTCGGAAATCATGAGAGATTGGTGGCTATGTTGCTAGCTTCAGCCCCATTGACAGTAATAGGAGATGGTGGCCATTCTGAATAAGGGAAAATTTGTGAATTGGCAGCCTTTCATCACGTTTTCATGAGACAGGTTAAAAAACACCCCGAAATTGCTAGACATGATAAAAATCACAGAAGCTGGCAATACTGTGATTAGAAAACAGATTTCAAAACAAAGACTACTCAGTAAGGAGGAAAAAGTATTCCATGAACAGGCTGCCATATATCCAGAGGGGTCCTAAAAAGAGTATGAAACAGTGGTTAAATATCCCTGTGGCATCCTGTGTCTTTTACATGAATACACATCTACTCTGTAGGAAGGATAGGATGCGGAAATCTTTATTTAGATTTAGAGCACTGTAAGATGTACAAAACAAATGTGGAGAAAAAACAAGTTTACTGCTTCTAATGGCTTACTATCCAACTCTGCTAACATGTGATACACAGGACAACAATTTCGTCACAAGAAGTTGGAGACAATTTCAGAGCAAATCAGTGGAATAAGTTTACATGAAAAAAGTGGATTTTAAGGAGGTATTTAAAAGTAGAAAATGGAAGGTGTTTAGTACACAGAAATAGTAGGTGATTCCAAGCATAGGAGCAGACTGAAGGATGGCAAAGATGAGTGAGATGGCATGGAGTGGAGTGAGCAAAATAGAGAAGAACAAAATGAAAGCAAAGATGTATGTGGGGATGGAGTTTTACACATACTGCTCAGAGCTTTTAATTCATACAGTTTTGACAACTACTAGAAAATGCAAAATTATAGTAAAGGATTATTTGCCTTCAACAAAATTAAGTTGTTAGTTTGATTATGATATCTTAGCTGTCATGTTTAGTTTTCCAAATTACACCTTTTACTTCACAGTTAGGCAATGTACTGTCATAACTAGTTTTTTACAACAAAGCATATTAATGAACACCAGATTATTTCACATTCTAAAAAGTGACTTCATAATAGTGTGATTCATACGAATAACTTCCCAAGATTAAGATTTAACTTGGCATAAAGACAGGTGAACACTAGCATGGAATCATTTTGCTCTGAACGCACTAGGCTAAGTCCTTAATGAAATTTAGCATGGCATCAATTATACCAGTGGAGGATCTGACCCACCTTGAAACTTGACGACTTAGGTTCAGTGGGTTTACATAAAAGGTTATTTTTTGTTTTGGTTCACATTATGAGTTTTGCTTAGAATTTCAGATTGGAAGAAACCCAAAAATTCAAAGTGAAACAACACCTAGTCTCCCCAAGTTTCATACCAAATCTTGCATGGTTTCCAACCCAAATTGTAAATCACCTTTATTTCACTCAAAACTTGGCCTAAGTTTACCCTTTCAGCAGTCTTTCCCAAGCAGTCAGAATAACTAACCAACAACTTAGATCACAACAGCCATATTTGACTTCTGCACCAGCTATCTCCTGCCTAGTACAACTGAAGGAGAAAGAGGAGTTACTCATCTGATTGTCCCAGAGGAACAGGTCTCACAAAACGTGCCTATGCAAAATTTGCCTATCCTGTATAATGGATGCTCTGGATATAGCATTTTACAAGTTATAAAAGTGTATCTACAAATATAATAAAAGTCTAAAAAGCAACTGAAGGAATAACCTTAATAATAAAAACAGAGATGACATTTTAACCAAGAAAATTATTTACTTTTTGTGGGACATTATGAATCAGAGGAGTGCTTATTTGTTTAGAAAAATGCACTCCACCTATCTTAGTCTTTAAGCTGCTTGTAAAATCGATTAAAAAGCAAAACACAAACATATAAAAGAACAGCATATTTCTTCCTCCCCCCATATCCCACAACCAGTCAGAACATACAAGTCAAAGTCATAAACACTCATCATCCAAGGTAAAAGATACTCACATACATAAAAGTGCTTAATTATGCGAGTTGTATGAATTTTCAGGGTTGAAAAGGAAAAAAGGAGGGAGGCACTATGATGATGAGCACATGTTCTTAACATAAAAATGTAATAGTCTTCTTGTCCTGCATGCTGGGAAGCGTATTCATGAATCAATATTAAACGGAAGGTTTAATACTCATACCTGAAAGTGAACTTGGCCTTCTGAGATGTCAGCTGTTCAGTGTGCCCAGTGAGATCCATTTCTCCATCTTCAAAAGATAACTGTGTTGCACCCTATTGAGAAATTCACATTTTGAAATAAAATATATTTTTATGGGTTTGAAACAATAATTGTATGATATTTGAGTCTCCGCTTGAAATGGAAAACAAGAACAAGCAGAAGTATCTCAGCATTTCAGTTGGCAGTGGAAATGAGAGGTTCTGTTCTATATACAGAATGTGAGGCACTCTGCTGTTTCTCTGAGCACTTTGTATCTGAGGTGTTTTCCTTACTGAACAGAGTCCTTCGCACTTACAATGACTTTGTGGTTTAATACTCTGGGAAGTCCATCATCATTATGTGCTTTCAGAACTCAAATGCTAACATACTGTACAGTAATCAAGGCCACATGTATTATACAGTACATTAGGTCTATATTATATAGCAGCAATCTCCCCTGCACAAACTTATTTGGCTTGTTGAGGGATTTGGTGAGGCGTCTCCCCTTTCATCTTGTGGTTGTGCCCTAATTTCTCATTTTCTTCCCCTTCCCTGAGTGGCTCATTCCCTCCCCAAATTTACATGGTCCAGTGGTGACTCAGATATGCTCAGTGCCTGCCAGGTCAGGGTGGAAGGGGATCAGAGAAGAGGAAAACTGATTCTGCTGGAGCCCGGCTCACTTGGCCATCTTGCCCCACAAGTCTAGATCTCCTCTACCCTCATGAGTCAGACAGAGGTATAACATACTCATGTGGCCCTCACAGTGCTCTCCAAGTTAAAGGGACAGTGCAGTAGCTGCAAACTAGAGCTTTCATACCCAAAAAGCTACTTGGGAACAGAATAAGCCTTCTGGCTTCCCCAATTCTATTTGCCAGAGGATATGGGGGAATAGCTGGAGGGAAAGGGTTGTGAAGAATCACCAAAATTCTGCAAGAAAGAAAGTACTTGAAACTGATTTTTTCTGGAGCTTCTGAGCTCCATGGAGGTATAGTAGAGGTACCGGTACTCTCTTATGCAGATCTGGCCTGAAACTCTCACTTTTTCTGATCCAGAGCCACCTCCTCACCCCATGATGAACTGGCTGGCTTTGAAGAAACCCAATAGCTTTGTCTCTTCAGTATCTGCTTTGGCAATAGTGCTACAGCAGGGAGAATATTTATATCGTAAAAGCAGTTTTTTGCAACAGAAAAGGACGTTACGCAGCCATTTGACCAGACACAAAATATGTTGCACACAGGGACCTGACATTAATGCCAAAGCACTTTGGAAACTATTATTTAACTTTCTGTTCCAGAACCTCATCTTCTTTTGTGTTTGCTTTTTTCTTTATTGGGAAGGGGAAGAGGTACCAAAGAGATAAGACCACTGTCAGCTTGTGATGTATTAGCTTTAATGTACTGTACTTCACTGTGACCCTCATGGCAATAATGTAAACAGAGCAAAACCCATAACAAAGACCTTCCTTGGAGAGGTCACTTCTGCCAGCTCTGTAACAGGAATATAACTGGAAGATACAAATCTTCAGATGTCAGCACAGAAAGAGAATTCAATTCATTGTTTGATCTTAACCAGATAAAAACTAAAGTTAATTTTTTTATTTTTTTATTTTGCAATGGAACACATTCTTCCAGTCTATATTCTTACTGTTAACCAAGTTGTCTTCAGATAACCAGAGTGGCAAGGTTGTATACCAAATCTAAAAACAATAGCAGCTGGAGTGTTATTCTATTTCGCAATAATAAGAGTTTATGGCCTAAGAAGAAACTATGTTATAACTTTTCATTTCTCTCAGAAATATGATTCTGTAAGACTGGCATTGTTGGGGTCACTATATATATATAGTGTCTCGATCATTTCTATGACAAGTTGTTCAGTTTATAAGTAAACAAGGGGAAAAAAGATGGATTTTTCTTGCAAGCTAAGCTTGGAATCGGTAGATCAAGCTGGGTTTTATCTTGTTCACAAACTATTCTGTAAGTGGAATCTAACATATCGACAAAATTGTTACCTAATCTGAATAGAAGCCAGCTCACTCCACTGTAGAACAGCAAAACCTATACAGCAAACAACAACAAAAGCTATTTTTTTGTAATTAAAGTAAGTAAATAAGACTGAGTACACAGAGGAGGCAGATATTTTGCAGTCATTTTCATAGTGGAACCACTCTTCAAGGGACAATTCTCTGATAAACTGTAAGAATTCCCTATTCTGTATTATCTCATAAATCAACAATGCAATCTCAAACAAAGGATAAGTGATGCAAATCTGACACACAGTCTCCAAGTGATGACTTCTACTTCCCAGCAAATCCAGCCTTGATGGCAATAAGGTCCACAAGCAGACAAACTTCATTAACAGGAATGTACTAGATCTAGAAACTCACTAGTAACGCAAACCCTATAACAACATAGTAATACTGGTGCTGAAGAGGCTCTTGCCTTTGTATAGGGTTGGCAATAGTAACACAAATAGAAATATCAGAATTTGATCTCATACTGTGCCTTTTACTCACAAGTATTCCTAGATTTTAAGACATAAAGGACCTTTTGGATCATCTGATCTCCAGCATAACAAAGATCTTAGAACCTCACCCCATAATTTCTGCATCAAACCCAGTACTTCTGTTTGAACTGTACTCTTGACTCAAAGACATAAGGCATTCAATCACAATAGTCATTATTAGGAGCTGAAAAATACACGCACACAGCCTTACATATTAAAACCTCTTATTGACAGAGGGAAGGTGGACCTAGTGTGACCAGACAGCAAGTGTGAAAAATCGGGACAGAGGGTGGGGGTAATAGGAGCCTATATAAGAAAAAGCCCCAAATATCGGGACTGTCCCTATAAAATCGGGACATCTGGTCACCCTAGGTGGACCAGAACACTGAGTTTACAATCTGAGAAGTGGCATGGAATCTCTTGCTTCAGTGCAATAATCATCAGAAATGGAGAGAAGGGAATTCCACATAAAACCTCAGCTAACCTGTAGACCTGTTCTAGGTTTAAGCCCATCACCTTCTGGCCCAAACGTGAGAATGCTAGCGTGTACGCTTATGGCAACACGAGAACCATTTAAAAAATAATAAATAATCCCACAATAATGCTCCCAGGGCTGATTTTAGATTTTTCAACAGCAGCAGAAGTAATAACTGTGTCACCACATAATTTACTCAGAGTCAACTGACAGCATAATACAAAAGCACTACAGTTTGTATTTTGCAAATAAGGAGTATAACATGCTAAATCATGTGGTGAAAGGAAAGTCATGAAATTGCACATATCTAAAAATAGAGAAAATATTTTTACTTTCAGCTTATTTAAGAAATTCAAAGAAAGTGCTGTTAAAAACATGTCTTTCAAATTAGAACCAGAAGGGAGAAAACAAGCCTTTTGTAATAAAGTGAACTTTGAAACCAATCCTCTTGGCTACTCCTGTACAAACACATATAACCCAAGTGCTTGAAAATTTCTTGTATTCCTTTTGCTACAGCTCTCAAATTGTGCATGCCTGCATGTGCCTGAGAGACAGTGCAAACCATTGACTGAGATATATTCGAAACCCGCTGCCCTGAGAAGATGTACTATCTTTCCTTCTCAACAAAAAATACTGTGTTTAGATGTGCTGTACATTAAACACAATACTGAAAAGATATTAGAGATAACCAGGCAAAAGGGTGTAAAAATGTTCCATTACAGAGCTAGCATGATAAAATGGCTACTTACCTTTTATTGTGATTCTTCAACAGCATTGTGTCTGCATAGACACACTAGAGAGGAATGCATCCCCAAACCAGCAATGCTCAACTTTAGAAATATTCAGAGCTGAGGTTATAAAAGGACCCCCAACTACCTCAATTCCTCCTGGTAAACCAAGAATGCTGTGAGATTGGTAGTTATAGACAATGGGGAAGATGGGCAGGCAGCATGAAAATGCTGATACAAAACTCTTGTTATGATAAGTAACCATTATTTTCTTCTTGTGTTCCAGTCAATGGCAGATACACAGTGTGGTTTCCTACTTCCACAGGAGTTCTGCCACCATTGTTTTCAATATTACCATTGACTGGGTGATGGATAAGTTTGAGGAGGCAGCTGTCGATGCTGCTGAGCTGCACACTATTCTGTTTTGAGATCTTGAATAAGCCAGTGACATTTCTTGTTGGCTCAGTTTGGTGAATCGCTGCACTGACAGGCCAATCTTGTCGGGCAAGAAGCAGCACACATTGGTCTGGTTATTAATCAGGATAAAACAAAGACCCTGACCATCACTATCATGTAGCCTCCAGCTCCAGATTATAACCAGCTCAGTATTAACCTGTCCGGGCAGGATATCAGGAAAGTGGCAACTGTTGAAGACTTGGGCAGCATCATAGACAGTACTGGAGGATGCTCAAGAGATGTAGACACCTGTATAGCAGCAGCCGCTGCCATATTTTGGGCCCTTTGTCAGCCTCTGTGGAGATGCCACAACATCAAAGCTTGCTACAAAGCTGCAGATCAATAGAGCCCTGGTTATACCAACTTTGTTGCATAGCAGCAAAACATGGCACTGAGGAAGTCTGAAGCATTGGATTGACATTTTCAATTCTTGTTGTGTTTGCCAGCTGCTCCATATTAAGTGTCAGGACAAGATCAGAAATGAGAATACTCTAAGCCAAGCACAGCAATTGCTTCCATCTGCACTGGTTTGGCTTAGGCAGCTTTCTTGGTATGGACATGTCATTAGGATGGAAGCACAACGAATTCTGAAGTGTCTTTACCAAAGAATGCCGCTACACAGCTGGAGATCAGGTGATCGCCAAAAGCTTCAGTGGTGCGATAAGATTTCCAGGGATGGACAAACTGAACATCCAGCCAGATTACTTTAAGAACATATGTCATAAATATAAAGGGAAGGGGGAGAGGGTCGGATGCAGTGCTATAAAATCCTCTTACCAGTAAAGGGTTAAGAAATGCAGGTAGCCAGACTCACACCTGACCTGGCTGGCATCTGACCAATAAGGGGACAAGATACTTTCAAATCTTGGGAGGGGGGAAGGTGTGTGTGGCTCTTTGTCTGAGTCAGAGTGATCTTGGAAGACAGAAAGAACCTGCAGAAAAATCAGTCTTCTCACCAAACCTCACTTTTCTAAAGTAAGTGTAGTCAGCACTGCGAATAGGTTTGGTTTGTTTTGCTTGATGAGCTTTCCCTGTGTTAGAGGGAGGGGTTATTCCTGTTTTTTCTGTAACTTTAAGGTTTTGTCCAGAGGGGGAATCCCTCTGAGTGTGGAAATTGAGTACCCTGTAAAATAGTTACCATCCTGATTTTACAGAGATGATTTTACCTTCTTTGTTTTAATAAAATCCTTCTTTTAAGAAGCTGACTGGTTTCTATGGTTTTTTAAAACCCAGGGGGTGGGTTTTTAGATCACTGTGTAACCAATTGGTTAGGAGATTGTTCTCAAGCTTCCCAGGAAAGGGGGTGTACGGGCTTGAGAGGGTATTTTTTTGGGGAAGGGAACTTCAAGTGGTTCCTGTCCTGGATTCCTGTTTAAAACACTTGATGGTGGCAGGGAGAGAAGCATTTCTCAGGGTGCAGGGAATTTTGTACCTTGGGGGTTTTAACCTAAGCTGGTAAAAATAAGCTTAAGAGCTCTTCATGCGGGTCCCCACGTCTTTACCCTAGAGTTTAGAGTGGGGAGGGAACCCTGACAACAAAGCTAGAGATCAATCTGGGAGGTGCTCAGTCTGCAAGGAGGCCACATTCCTTTGGGATTTGCGATGATGATGATGGTTCCCAAAGCAAGTCTCAGAATCAGATGCTGAGTTGAGAGAGTAGTGCTGTATGAATGTCTGAAGAAAACCCCAGGTGGCAGCCCTGCAGGAAGAACGCCTTGCACCTAGAGCATAAGATGTGCACTTAACACTATCTTTTATCAATTTGAAGAATGCAAATGAATATATTCATCAACTAGGGGAGTTTGTGTACATATAGACGAAGCACAAAGTGAAAAATCTTGATTTGGAACTTTATTTTAATTGAAAGAGTTAAAAGTGAAAACAGTTATTTGAAGTTTAAGCTTACAGTGCTGCATCCCTTGAGGATACAGGCTTTTATTAACAAAGGAAACGCAGTACTAGAAAATCCTAATCCTAAAAGTAAAAGGTCACAAAGCAGCAGCAGCAGTTTACAGCTCTTTATTTCCTTATTTGGCCAATAGCAGCCCTCCTTTCAAGAAAGTTCAGCAGGAGTTCAGATCTTACCAACCTAACAAACAGAACCATGCAAGGAAACTTGTAGTCTTAAAGGGATACTTAGTTTACAAATGCAGGAAATGTATCATCTGTTGCTCTCATAGACAAGTTTAATTACCACATTTAAAAAGTGAACATTTTTAGCAACACTTTCAGGATCACGGGAGCATTTCTGACAGCCAGAATGAGTTTAAACACCGCAGCACTATTTTTAGCTTTAAAAATAAACACTTTCATAAATATTCCCAAACCAATTAGCAGCAGCTAGAAAGTAAAGGTGTTTACATTTAGTTACGACTAGACCCAACAATTTACAGACTGCACATAAGAGACAAAAGAGTGCAAGCCCAATCGACTATCCAGGGGCGAATACAAATTCACCCTGTTTAATTTTAACATATTTTAACTTAACCTTAATGTAAATCAATTGAACCAAAAAGACACACATGCCACTAACTGAGAACTGTTCAAAATGTTCAAAAACACCTGTTGTACAGCTTTTAACATTTTGATAGAATGATTCCACATCTTAATGCATTTCCTCAGAAAAACTTCACATTTTTTCACCCTGTTCTGTTAGAACAAAGCAGAAGCTACTGATATATAAACACATACATATACACAAATGTGTGTGTGTAAAAACCAAATGAAGCACTGTTTGTTGAATTACAATAATCAGTGTCTATTATTACATTACTACTACAGGTATCAGATCCCAAACCCCTAGAAATATTGGAAAGGGTTCAGAATCCAAACCTTATCTGCGTTGTCCTGTTGCACATTTAGTGTCCCTAACTCTACAATGGGCCTAATCTAAACCTTGGATGCCAACACTTCTCAATTTTAGGGTGGGAAAGATAGTTGGGAGGAGTTATTCAAACTCAGGACTCCAATCTAAGTAACTGATCTCAGGCTCATTTCTAACTACTGCAGCATTGTTACTACAAAACTTCTAGTGGTATTTTGGGTTTATACGTCCAACCCCATGTTGTAATCGGCGCTCTCTCGGTGAGGGCTGATAGACCGATCAGTGACAGGTCCAACCCTAATCCAGTAGCAGTTAGGCAAATAGTTTAACAACATAAAAGACTGTACGAAGTAGCTTACAGTTAAATATTACCAGTTGCCTAACTCCGAGTAAATTTTAACTGGTTATTAAGAAAGCACCACAGGGAAAGCTAATATCTACGAACATTAAACAGACATTTACTTTAAATTAAATTAACCATTAGCTATTTCTTCTTCTAAAGAGCAAGGATATTTTAAAGCTAGACAATATATTGACTGGTGATGTATCTTACAAAATAAGCAGTCAGTTATCAGCAATCTGTTCTTTGCCATCTTTGTAGAAGAAAGGATGGATCAATTAAAAAAAGAAGACATTTTTAAACAGCAAAGAAAAAACACAAGCCTGCCGTGTATTACATACTTTTGGTGGACTACACAAAAGATTAAACTCATTTAGGTATCAGAAACAAAAACTATTGATGTCAAGATCAGCATTTCATCTGTTCAGCAAATCTTTCAACATTCGGCTATCACCACCCTGTCTGTCTCTACCCACACAGTAACAAATAAAAGGAGAAAAAAGCTGTCTGAAATAGATGTTTGCAAGCAGAATGTTTAGTACTGCATATGTAGAGCTAAAAGAGGCTTCAAGAGAATTCTGGCTTCATTTTAACACATTGCTATTTATTTCTTCCACTAAATTCAAACATGAAACTAGTCCCTTGAAAAATAGCCAGTCAGAGAAAAATGTATTTCTGAGCATGCTCTTAATTGCAAAGTCCATCTCAAAGATGAAGATGCTGGCTGATGGACATCTAATCGGCCATATTTTAACCAATATTTTTATAACTGTAAATATATATTTTAAAAAGAATGAAACATTCCTAATTGTATAACATCTATTCGTCTAGGAGCCCCATAGCATAACTACCATCAAAACATCAACCAGACTTGTTTTAAATAAGCCAAACTAATGTACATGCCAGCCAATAAAATACTGCTAAACTGAAGGAAAAGATTGCAATATTTTCTACCGGACTTTTCCAATCTTTCCAGAAGTGTGCTTAATGTAGATCATTCTGCCACCATAAAACGTGATACGTATTTTTAAACAGCCTGTAATACTTCCATTTCACTTACTGATTAAACTACATCATCCTCTTAACCATTCAGAATAAAATTCATTTGAAATGGATAATTGATGGAATTGTGCAGTGTCTACAAATGCAATTAATCACTTGATGAAGATGATTTTAGGGCAGGCATAGGCAACAAATAAGAAAACATGAATTTTAAACCTTTTTTCACTTTTGTCAATTGAAATGTATTCCACTGGACTACTTGATATGATTTGGGAAAGTAGTATGAGGCCATTTGGTGACTGATTAAGCAAACAGCTCATTTTAAAAAAGTAGAAAAATTGTACTTCTTCGGATGTTCTTAACACAATATTCAAGTGATCTGATGTTTAGTAACTATGTTTAGGCCAGGGATGTGCAACCTTTCAGAAGTGGTGTGCCGAGTCTTCATTTATTCACTCTAAGGGTATGTTTACACTACAAGAGTAGTTCGATTTTACTTAAACCGAATTTGTGAAACCGATATTACAAAGTCGAACGTGTGTATCCACACTAAGGACAGTAATTCGACTTTGTGAGTCCACACTAACGGGGCAAGCATCGACATTGCAAGAGGTACACTCTGGGTAGCTATCCCACAGTTCCCGCAGTCCACACTGCCCATTGGAATTCTGGGTCAAGCCCCCAATGCCTGCTGGGGCAAAAAATGTGTCGCGGGTGGTTTTGGGTAACTGTCGTCAGTCAACCCTCACTCCCGCTCTCCCTCCATGAAAGCGCCGGCGGGCAATCAGTTCGTACCCTTTTCTACTGACAGACAGCACGGCCGCCACAACACCGCGAGCATGGAGCCCACTGCGATCATCGCTGCAGTTATGGCCGGTGTCAACACCCCACGCCTTATCGTCCACCTTTTTCAGAGGCAGATGCTGAGAAATCAGGTGAGGAGGCTACGGCAGCGTGGTGAGGACATTGACTCCGAGATGGGCACAGACCTCTCACAAAGCACGGGACCCCGCACCCTGGACATCATGGTGGCAATGGGTCATGTTGATGCTGTGGAACGGCGATTCTGGGCCCGGGAAACAAGCACGGACTGGTGGGACCGCATAGTGCTGCAGGTCTGGGATGAATCACAGTGGCGGCAAAACTTTCGAATGCGTAAGAGCACTTTCCTGGAACTTTGTGACTTGCTGTCCCCTGCCCTGAAGCGCCAGGACACCCAGATGCAAGCAGCCCTGACTATCCAGAAGTGAGTGGCCACAGCCCTCTGGAAGCTTGCAACGCCTGACAGCTACCGGTCAGTCGCGAATCAATTCGGAGCGGGCAAATCTACCGTGGGGGTTGCTGTGATGCAAGTAGCCAATGAATCATAGAATCTCAGGGTTGGAAGGGACCTCAGGAGGTCATCTAGTCCAACCCCCTGCTCAAAGCAGGACCAAACCCAATTAGATCATCCCAGCCAGGGCTTTGTCAAGCCTGACCTTAAAAACATCTAAGGAAGGAGATTCCACCACCTCCCTAGGTAACCCATTCCAGTGCTTCACCACCCTACTAGTGAAAAAGTTTTTCCTAATATCCAACCTAAACCTCCCCCTCTGCAACTTGAGACCATTACTCCTTGTTCTGTCATCTTCTACCACTGAGAACAGTCTAGATCCATCCTCTTTGGAACCCCCTTTCAGGTAGTTGAAAGCAGCTATCAAATCCCCCCTCATTCTTCTCTTCTGCAGGCTAAACAATCCCAGTTCCCTCAGCCTCTCCTCATAAGTCATGTGCTCCAGCCCCCTAATCATTTTTGTTGCCCTCCGTTGGACTCTTTCCAATTTATCCACATCCTTCTTGTAGCGTGGGGCCCAAAACTGGACACAGTACTCCAAATGAGGCCTCACCAGTGCCGAATAGAGGGGAATAATCACGTCCCTCGATCTGCTGGAAATGCCCCTACTTATACAGCCCAAAATGCCGTTAGCCTTCTTGGCAACAAGGGCACACTGTTGACTCATATTCAGCTTTTCGTCCACCGTAACCCCTAGGTCCTTTTCTGCAGAACTGCTGCCCAGCCATTCGGTCCCTAGTCTGTAGCAGTGCATGGGATTCTTCCGTCCTAAGTGCAGGACTCTGCACTTGTCCTTGTTGAACCTCATCAGATTTCTTTTGGCCCAATCCTCTAATTTGTCTAGGTCCCTCTGTATCCTGTCCCTACCCTCCAGCGTATCAACCACTCCTCCCAGTTTAGTGTCATCTGCAAACTTGCTAAGGGTGCAGTCCACACCATCCTCCAGATCGTTGATGAAGATATTGAACAAAACCGGCCCCAGCACCGACCCTTGGGGCACTCCACTTGATACCGGCTGCCAACTAGACATGGAGCCATTGATCACTACCCGTTGGGCACGACCATCCAGCCAGTTTTCTATCCACCTTACCGTGCATTCATCCAGCCCATACTTCCTTAACTTGCTGGCAAGAACACTGTGGGAGACTGTATCAAAAGCTTTGCTAAAGTCAAGAAATAGCACATCCACTGCTTTCCCCTCATCCACAGAGCCAGTTATCTCATCATAGAAGGCAATTCGGTTAGTCAGGCATGACTTGCCCTTGGTGAATCCATGCTGACTGTTCCTGATCACTTTCCCCTCCTTTAAGTGGTTCAGAATTGATTCCTTGAGGACCTGTTCCATGATTTTTCCAGGGACTGAGGTGAGACTGACTGGCCTGTAGTTCCCCGGATATTCCTTCTTCCCTTTTTTAAAGATGGGCACTACATTCGCTTTTTTCCAGTCATCCGGGACCTCCCCCGATTGCCATGATTTGTCAAAGATAATGGCCAATGGCTCTGCAATCACATCGGCCAACTCCTTTAGCACCCTCGGATGCAGTGCATCCGGCCCCATGGACTTGTGTTCGTCCAGCTTTTCTAAATAGTCCCGAACTACTTCTTTCTCCACAGAGGGCTGGTCACCTCCTCCCCATACCGTGCTGCGGAGTGCAGCCGCCTGGGAGCTGACCTTGTCTGTGAAGACAGAGGCAAAAAAAGCATTGAGTACACTAGCTTTCTCCACATCCTCTGTCACTAGGTTCCCTCCCTCATTCAGCAAGGGGCCCACACTTTCCTTGACTTTCTTCTTGTTGCTCACATACCTGAAGAAACCCTTCTTGTTACTCCTAACATCTCCGGCTAGCTGCAACTCCAAGTGTGATTTGGCCTTCCTAATTTCACTCCTGCATGCCTGAACAATATTTATATACTCCTCCCTGGTCATTTGTCCAATCTTCCACTTCTTGTAAGCTGCTTTTTTGTGTTTAAGACGAGCAAGGATTTCACTGTTAAGCCAAGCTGGTCGCCTGCCATATTTACTTTTCTTTCTACACCTCGGGATGGTTTGTTCCTGCAACCTCAATAAGGAGTCTTCAAAATACAGCCAGCTTTCCTCGACTCCTTTCCCCCTCATGTTATTCTCCCAGGGGACCTTGCCCATCAGTTCCCTGAGGGAGTCAAAGTCTGCTTTTCTGAAGTCCAGGGTCTCTGTTCTACTGCTCTCCTTTCTTCCTTGTGTCAGGATCCTGAACTCAACCATCTCATGGTCACTGCCTCCCAGGTTCCCATCCACTATTGCTTCCTCTACTATTTCCTCCCTGTTTGTGAGCAGCAGGTCAAGAAGAGCTTTTCCCCTAGTTGGTTCCTCCAGCACTTGCACTAGGAAATTGTCCCCTACACTTTCCAAAAACTTCCTGGATTGTCTGTGGACCGCTGTATTGCTCTCCCAGCAGATATCGGGGTGATTAAAGTCACCCATGAGAACCAGGGCCTGTGATCTAGTAACTTCTGTTAGTTGCTGGAAGAAAGCCTCATCCACCTCATCCCCCTGGTCTGGTGGTCTGTAGCAGACTCCCACCACGACATTACCCATGTTGCTCCCACTTCTAAATTGAATCCAGAGACTCTCAGGTTTTTCTGCAGTTTCATACTGGAGCTCTGAGCAGTCATACTGCTCTCTTACATACAACGCAACTCCCCCACCTTTTCTGCCCTGCCTATCCTTCCTGAACAGTTTATATCCATCCATGACAGTACTCCAATCATGTGAGTTATCCCACCAAGTCTCTGTTATTCCAATTACATCATAATTCCTTGACTGTGCCAGGACTTCCAGTTCTCCCTGCTTGTTCCCCAGGCTTCTTGCATTTGTGTATAGGCATTTAAGATAACTCACCGATTGTCCTGCTGTCCCAGTGTGGGGCAGGAGCCCTCCCCTCTTGCACTCACCTACTTGTGCTTCCTCCCGGTATCCCACTTCCCCACTTACCTCGGGGCTTTGGTCTCCTTCCCCCGGTGAACCTAGTTTAAAGCCCTCCTCACTAGGTTAGCCAGCCTGCTTCCAAAGATGCTCTTCCCTCTCTTCGTCAGGGAATGCAATCGTTGAGCTACTGCTCTCAAAGGTAGTGACCCTTGGAAATGTGCAGGTGATCAAAGATGGCTTCGCTGCGATGGGACTCCCAAACTGTGGTGGGGCTATTAATGGGACTCACATCCCTATCCTGGGACCGGGCCACCAGGGCAGCCAGTACATTAACCGAAAGGGCTACTTTTCAATGGTGCTGCAAGCACTGGTGGACCACAAAGGATGTTTTACCAACATCAACGCCGGGTGGCCGGGCAAGGTTCATGATGCTCGCGTTTTCAGGAACTCTGGTCTGTATAGACGACTACAGGAATGTGTTTACTTCCTGGAGCACAAAATAACTGTTGGGGATGTGGAGATGCCTATAGTGATCCTCGGGGACCCAGCCTACCCACTAATGCCCTGGCTCATGAAGCCGTACACAGGCGCCCTGGACAGTGAAAAGGAGCTCTTCAACTACTGTCTGAGCAAGTGCAGAATGGTGGTGGAGTGTGCTTTTGGACGTCTGAAGGGGAGATGGAGAAGCTTATTGACTCGCTCTGATCTCAGCGAAACCAATATCCCCATTGTGATTGCAGCTTGCTGCGTGCTCCACAATCTCTGTGAGAGCAAGGGGGAAACGTTTATGGCGGGGTGGGAGGTTGAGGCAAATTGCCTGGCTGCTGATTACGCACAGCCAGACACCTGGGTGATTAGAAGAGCACAGCGGGACACGCTGCGCATCCGGGAAGCTATGAAAGCTAGCTTCCAGACTGACCAGGGTAACCTGTGACTATTACGTTTCTTTAAGCAGAAGCTGAACCTGCCTCCGTTTCTTTACCCAGTTAATGCTGCCTATCCTCTCCAATTACCAAACCCCTTCCCCCCGTTCCCACACACCCTTAAAAATAAAATAAATGAAACATTGTTCATTAAAACCGTCTTCTTTATTAAGGATTTCTCGGTAAAGGGTTGAAACTGGGACACATACTGCGGTTGGGGAGCGGGTGGAGTGATGGAAAGGACGCTTCTAAACTCAGGGAATGACAGGCTCCTGCTCCTAGAGCAGTCCACAGTGGTGGACCGGTTGTTTCAATGGAGCCTGCCACCCCTCCGTTTTTGGAATCTGTGTGAGGGGGCTATGTGACTTTGTGGCGGGGGAGGGCGGTTACAGATCCCCTGCTGCGTGGCTCTGTCATCCAGGCTACGGACCGCTGCATAAGATCTGTAACTGCCCTCCCCCACCACAAACCCATAGAGCCCCCACACACAGAACATGAAAACCACCTCCCAAGACTGACCAGGGTGCCTAATGGCTGCAATGTGAGTGTGACCTTCTGGTGAACCTGCACCCCTGTCTGTACCCCGGTAAAGGCGCCTATCGTCTCCAATTACCAAACTCCTTCCCCCCGTTCAAATACACCGTCCTTTACAAGAAAATCAAGGAAACAATACCTAACAGAAAAGTAATTTTTATTAAGGACTTCACAGTTATGGGATGAAACCGGGAGGGTGGCTAGGGCGAGGTGCGGCTGGAGGGAAGGAAAGGACCCATCAAATCTTGGGGAATGAGAGCCTTCTGCTGCTTGAGCAGTCTGCAGGGGTGGAGTGATTATTTCCACGGCCCCTGCCACCCCTCCGTCTTGGGACTTTGGGTGAGGGGGGGATGGGACTTTGTGGCGGGGGAGGGCGGTTAGAGATAGAATGAAGCGGGGCTCTGTCCTCCTGCCTCTGGTCCTGCAGAACATCTACAAGGTGCCGGAGCATGTCTGTTTGCTCCCGCATTAGCCCAAGCAGCGTCTGAGTAGCCCGCTGGTCTTCCTGCCGCCACCTGTCCTCACGAGCTTCAGTCCTCTCCTCCCGTTCGCTGCATGTCGCCGGTACTGAGAGATGTCCTCTCTCTGCTGTGCCGCCTCAGTTCTTCAACTGACCATAAGTTCCGAGAACATCTCGTCCCGTGTTCTTTTTTTGCGCCGCCTGATCAGCGCCAGCCTCTGGGAGGGGGATGCTGGGGTAGCCCGGGAGACACTCGCAGCTGTGGGATGGGAAAAAGGGAGTGAATTCCTCACAAAGATAAATTTCCGCGAACAATGAATATAGTCTTTCCCTGTGAACAAGACCACGCACACTACCTATCACATGTGCAGTCAGTACAAGGTCGAATTTTCTGTCTTTATATCGAGTGCCTGGGGTCTTGGTGTACAGATCACACAAGCGGGGCCGGACAACGGAATTCGGCTAGCAGGAGGCTATGGTAAGCCGTAGACTTTTGGCTGCTGAAAGCTTAATTTACAGCAGCGCCCTCCTTTCACGTCCAAGCACTGCTCCTAGCGTTGGCCATTTCCTGCTGCCGGCGATCCGGCAAGCATGAACTCTCCCCCTGTCACACCCATGGCGCAGCCGTACCCATGAATGGTCCCTGCATGCTGCCAGCGAACTGCTCAGCATGAATGGTTCGCCTCCCCGCCCCCACCGCGTGGCTGGGCTCGGGAAAGATCCCTGCATGCTGGCGGCGAACCGCTCAGCATGAACGGTTCGCCTCCCCGCCCCCACCCCGTGGCTGGAAACTGCCAGGTAGAGTTTTTTTAAAGGAACAGGCAACCATTCCTCATACTAAAATTCCCCTAATTCAAACCAGGACACCATGACTGATATCACTCTGATGAGGATTGTGGAGACAGAGAAAGACCGAATGCTGCGTGAATGCCAGCAAACACCGGGGCCGTATGCTGCCATGCTTTGCCAGGCAATGATACTGGAGTACCTGCTACTAGCCTGGCGCAGAAAAGTTTCCTACCATGGAGGAGGCCATAAGGCCGCTCTCCCCAGGAACCTGATGCAAAGGCTTGCACATTACCTCCAGGAGAGCTTCATGGAGATGTCCCAGGAGGATTTCTCCTCTATCCCCAGACATGTTGACAGACTTTTCGAGTAGCTACACTGGCAACCACTAAAAACTAAAGTGCCTAGGGCAAACTAATCATGAAAAACCCATTGCTAACATACCATGCCAATTCTATTCAAAATAAATGTTTAAAACACTTACATACTGATCCTTCCCCCGATTCACGCTCCGGGTTACCGCCTTGGGAAGGGAAGGGGATCTCAGTCAGGGTGATGAAAAGATCCTGGCTGTCAGGGAAATCAGCGTTGAAAGCGCTGTCGACTGCCTCGTCCTCCTCATCTCCTTCCTCATCTTCCCCATCCGCGAAAACCTCCGAGGAAGCGGCCGTAGATAAGACCCCATCGTCGGAGTCCACGGACACTGGTGGGGTAGTGGTGGTGGCCCAACCTAGAATTGCATGCAGTGCCTCGTAGAAACGGCATGTTTGGGGCTGGGATCCGGAGAGTCCGTTTGACTCTTTGTTCTTCTGGTACGCTTGCCGCAGCTCCTTGATTTTCACGCGGTACTGCGTTGCATCCAGGCTGCATCCTCTCTCCGTCATGGCTTTTGAGATCTTCTCGTAGATCTTCGCATTCCGTCTTTTGGATCGCAGCTCTGAAAGCACAGACTCATCGCCCCACACAGCGATCACATCCAAGACTTCCCGACCAGTCCATGCTGGGGCCCTCTTTCTATTCTGCGATTGCATGGTCACCTCTGCTGGAGAGCTCTGCATCGTTGCCAGTGCTGCTGAGCTCGCCACGATGTCCGAACAGGAAATGAGATTCAAACTGCCCAGACAGGAAAAGGAATTCAAATTTTCCCGGGGCTTTTCCTGTCTGGCTGGTCAGAGCATCCGAGCTTGGACTGCTGTCCAGAGCGTCCACGGAGTGGTGCACTCTGGGATAGCTTCCGGAGCTATTACCATCGAATTCAGTCCACACTAAACCTAATTCGACATGTCGAATTTAGCGCTACTCCCCTCGTCGGGGAGGAGTACAGAAATCGATTTAAAGAGCCCTTTATGTCGAAATAAATAGCTTCGTTGTGTGGACGGGTGCAGGGTTAATTCGATTTAACGCTGCTAAATTCGACATAAACTCCTAGTGTAGACCAGGCCTAATTTAAGGTTTCATGTGCCAGTAATACATTTTAACGTTTTTAGAAGATCTCTTTCTATAAGTCTTTAATATATAACTAAACTATTGTTGTATGTAAAGTAAATAATGTTTTTTAAATGTTTAAGAAGCTTCACTTAAAATTAAATTAAAATGGAAAGCCCCCCAGACCAGTGGCCAGGACCCAGGTAGTGTGAGTGCCACTGAAAATCAGCTCACATGCCACCTTTGGCACTCGTGCCATAGGTTGCCTACCCCTGGTTTAGGCCATATATATTTTGACTTCCAGCAACATGTGATAAGTTGAGATATGGTGGCAGCAATATTTCTCCCCCATGGCTACACAGGGATTTCCTGGATGTCTGCAAGTGCCACTGGAGCAGGGGTGGGCAAACTTTTTGGCCCTAGGGCCACATCGGGGCTGCAAAACTGTATGGAGGGCAGGGTAGGGAAGACTGTGCCTCCTCAAACAGCCTGGCCCCTGGCCCCTGGCCCCATCCGCCCCCTCCCACTTCCCGCCCTCTGACTGCTCCCCTCAGAACACCCAACCCATCCAAGCCCCCCTGCTCCTTGTCCCCTGACCGCCCCCTCCCAGGACCCCGCACCCTAACCACCCACCTGGGACTCCACCCACTATCCAACCCCCCCCCCCCGCTATCCCCCGACTGCCCCAACTACTATCCACACCGGCCCCTTGAGACACTCACACCTATCCAACCCCGCCCTGTTCCCCATCCCCTGACACACACACCCCTGAACCTCCACCCCATCCAGCCGCCCTCTGTTTCCCATCCCCTGACCGTCCCCCCCCAGAAACTCCGCCCCATCCAACCGCCCCATGCTCCCTGTCCCCTGACTGCCCCCCAGAACCTCCTGCCCCTTATCCAACCCCCCACCCCTCCTCTGCCCACCCTCTTACTATGCCACTTAGAGAGACAGGACTAGCAGCTGCACATGTGCTTAAAGTTAAGCATGTGCTTAAGTACCTTGCTGAATTGGTGCCAGGATGAGAATTGGGACAAGAAAGGAAGGAGCTAATGGTTAGGAACACCTGTTATGGTACCATCATCAAAATAAAACTGGAAAACTTGATAAAAGGGGGCAGAGGGAGAGGAAACAAAAATGCAAATGAAAAAACTTATTGGATAAAAAAAAAAGGGGGGGGGAGATTCTGCCCTTATTTATTTTAGATATCTTAATCTGGGTTTAGTTATCAGATATTAGTTTGGGTTTGCATACGTTCTTTGTGAGTTTTCTCTATTATGAGTGCTAATCACTATGGTCAGTAATCTTAAATTCTAAGTAAATAAAATTTTATATTATATATATATATATATATATATATATATATATATATATATATATATATATATATATATATATATATATATATATGTTAAATATCTTTTAAAATTAAACCATGCTGTCCTTGGAAATTTTTTGCTACAGTAAAAATGCTAGACAGCTATACTGCTCAAGGGCCAATGTAAATATTTGAAAATTCAGGCATTGCATCATGACACTTGCAGAAATAATTATAACATGAAAAGTTGGATAGAGGCTGTCTTGTATCTCGCCTGAAAGTATTGAAGGCCAGGGAAATACTGTTGTGTGTACATTTGAATGCAGTATAACAATGTGTATCTTAAAGATCTTTGTACAGAGTTATACAAAATCTGAGCTGGTGTAGAAATAGTAATGTTTGAGCTCCTTCAGAGGAAATGGATTATGATGCAAGTGAAGAGTAAATTATGCATTTAAACAGATTGAAGTAGAGCAGGGATCATTTCAGGCCTGAAGAATTGTAACTAGTACACACAGTATTGGTCTGCCATCAAACTGTATAAAAGCTGCCAGGGTAAGGAAACACAAGGGCTCAGCACCAAAATCAAAGGCACTCCCAGCCCCAGAGCCCATACCCCCCTGCCCCAGCCTGGAGCCCTCTCCCACACCCCAAACCCCTGATCCCCAGCCCGCACCCCCAGTCAGAGTCCTCACCCCCCTTCCACACCCCAACCTCCTGGCACGGCCCGGTGAAAGTGAGTGAGGGTGAAGGAGGGCGAGCGATGGAGGGAGAGGGGATGGAGCAGGCGGGGCCTCAGGGAAGGAGCAGGGCAGGGGTGTTCGGTTTTGTGTGATTAGAAAGTTGGCAACCCTAACATAACTACATCACTCAGCAGTGTGAAAAATCCACAGCCCTGAGTGGCGCAGGCAGGAGATCCCCTCCGATTCGCATAGGCAGTGTCTACACTGAAATTCTACAGCAGCACAGTTGCAGTTTGCTGCTGTAGCATTTTAAATGCAGACAAGCCCTAAGACTGAATTTTGACTGTCTTAGACTTTAGGCAGCAGTAAACTTCCGCAGAGGAAATTCGGCATTTGGGATGAAAAGGAAACATTTCTGGAAAGAAAAAAAACATAGCGGCTGTTTGAAGTTGCTCAGGGATTTGGAATATTAAAATAAATCCCAGGAAGATAGAATGGGCCAGTCATGTGATTATATGAATCTAATAAGCAGAGGTGTGTGATGACTACATTTATCACCCATCACATAGATATCAACTTCACAGTCTAGAGTATGTATACACCTACATATATGCATGTGTTTTTAAAGTCCTTTGAGAGCTGTCATGATGAAAGAAGCTATATGCATGTAATATATTCTTTAATTAGACCTACAGAATTTTTTAAAATAAGACTCTTTCCACAATTAGAAGCCTGCACAATATCACATACTAGACCAGCTAACTAACTGCAGAAAGAATTGTGTTTTTGTTTTTTTAAATGGAATGCATGCTAACAGAGAAAGTAGCAGAAAAATTAAGTAATTATTAAAAATGTATAAATCTATAATCAATCACTTACCCTAAGTGCTTCAAGAAAGAATAAAAATAAGACCTAAGACAGAAGTCAGAAGTCTTACTGGTAACAAAAACTGCTCTATCTTTGAGCAACATAGATTTTATTTGCAGATTTTCGAGCTTGTGTAAATAAAGCACTGAAAGCACTGCTAAGAGCCAGATATCGCATGGGCAGGCACTGTGGATGGTTCCAGCTGTGCAAATGTACTTTTTAATTTTAATACCTTATTTACCTTTTGGTCTTTTAATTAATTTGAAGTGGATTCAGCAGAAACGTGTTAGATTAACAGTCCTGCAAATCCATGACTTAATTTATTTATGGAAAATATATACCAACACTAAACATCAGTGCAAGACAGTGAAGAACCAGGTATTATGAGTTTAAATTTACCATTCCCACTGCTTCCCACTCTTGGACATGAGAGGTTTGTATTCAAGTATGGTGCATAACCTTTGGACATTTGAGTTCCCACCAGAATTTTTTTGGACCATTCACATGGGAACAAAGATCATTCAGAAACTACGTTGGCTCCATAAGCACTTACCTCTTTCCCAGCTGGATGAGAATTCCCTTAGGGCAATAAATAAATGCAAAAATTAGCATTAAAGCTCACATATATTTCAGCCAGGAAATCCACCAATTGGTCTTGAGCAAATGAACAAAACTTAATGTCATCGCCTTCTAGCCTGACATGCCACATCCAGCCCCTCAAAATTCAGAGCCCCAAACACTGTTTACATGAAGCACTTTCCCGCTGAGTACAAGGGGGAGGAGAAACAGGAAATTATTCTGTCATGCTGCCCACTCTGCACTTGTGTTAGCTTTGGGTACTTTGTGCTCATTTTCCTTTGCTCCTCACTGTAATATAAAGCAGTGTCTTTGAATTTAAAGGCATAGAATGGAGCATGTTATTTGAGAAAAAACATATGTATAATACATCTAGAGACATATCAATTAGAGAGGGTGGATAGTTTATTTCCAGTTTGTGACATCTGTCCATTAAACAACAGAACTAAACTTGGCAGTTTTTATCCTCCACTTTTGTTTATTATTATTCGTACCTTGGCACTAGGACAACCTTAGTTCATTTTCAGCATTTGCACAAACCGCAAATAAATTTGCTTGTAAGACTTTAGCAATGAAAACTAATGGAAGGGTGCTCAGAATATT
Organism: Macrochelys suwanniensis; assembly: GCA_033296515.1. NCBI lineage: Eukaryota > Metazoa > Chordata > Testudines > Chelydridae > Macrochelys > Macrochelys suwanniensis. Next base: position 60,717,713 of record CM065784.1, on the reverse strand, counting down.
CACACTGGAAATCTATATTTTATCTATCTAGTATATTTACAACTAGTATATTTGCAACTGAATGGTTTACATTAACAATATGTATGCATACAACACGACTTGCCAAAAAACAATACGTTTATTTTCTTTCCTGCACTTCAGATATACTTTTCTCTTTGTATTTCTGCCACAAGCAGAAGAAAACACCACTAAATGGCGCTATTTGGGAACGGTACTTTTCTTTGGATCGATAGTATTTGGAGGGTGGGGGAGAGTTGATTCCTGGGCTATGTTTACACTGCAGCTTATGTCAGCATAATTTATGTCGCTCAGAGATATGAATTACACCAACATAAGCGCTGGTGTAGACAGTGCTATGTTGGCAGGAGAAGCTACCGCCGCTCACAGAGGCCGTTTTATTATGCTAACAGGAGAGCTCTCTCCCATCAGCATGGAGCATCTTTACCAAACACACTGCAGCTGTGCCGCTGCAGCGCTGTTATGTGTAGACAAGATTTGAAAACTACAAGTCTACAGATTGATTTCTTTGTCAGTTGTGCAAAGAGTAATAGGTAACATCCCTTTTAAAAATAATCACTAAAAGCACTGTGCAAATCAAATCAGGATTATTTCTTCATTCACATTTTATTTAATCTAGTTAATGTTCTAAATTGTATCCTGTGCAGTCATGCATGCTATTGCACATCTCCAATTACTGAAAAATGGAATCCAAATTTTAGTACCACCATCTGAGACTAAAGAAGAAATATTTTCAAAATTCAATACAGTTACATGGAAAAATCTTTACAGATTTAGTTAGTAGTAACAAATTAAAACCTAAACCCTTTCTTTAACAGCAACCAATGTGCATTCAGTGCTATCTGAAATGCCTGAAAGTACACTTATATTCTGAAAACTGATTGTACAAATGACAGCTTAGTGTTATATCTTTATTCCCTTCAGTTAGCCCATTATCAAATTTAGCTGAGTTTCACAGTCAAACAAACAATTCCTTTTTCCCTTTTTTTTCACTTCACCACCACCGATTTCAATTCTAAAATCAGAGACAGCTTAACACTTGTGACGCACAAAATAACGTGGCTTGCTTTTCCACTGTTCTGTTCGTTCTGCATCGCTGAGAATAAGAATATCTTGTCTTTCAGGCACATTATGACTTTAACACCTAATATCTTATAGCGAAGGAGGGCAAAAGTTAGGCCCTGTCTACATGAGAAAATTGTGCTGATTTAGCTATATTGGTTTAGAAACTTAGTTAAATCAGTGCAATCCCCTGGTGTGGTGACGCCTTTACTTTGTCTTTAAAGTCCCTTATATTGATTTAGGTTCAGTTGGTAAGGAAGTGACTTGGCCAATTGTCAAACTCAGCAGATAAAACTCGGAAATGATAAGAATCAGATAGCATGGCCCTGACCTTCTTCTAGCTATTTTACATTATATCACAAGCAGATTATGGTCCTATACCTGGCCATGGAGGGATAAACTCAGTTTACAGGGATCCTCTGATGCCATAGCTCCTATACCAACTGTTCTTCCCTGCCACCAATGTAGGAATTGTGGCCTAGGGAACAAGGCACAGCCAAGGTGTTCCTATATACCATTGACCCCTGGCTGCAGTATCCACCGCTCGGGTTAAGGTTGAAGAGCTAAAGGTCAGGTTTTCTAAGTCTCTAAAATTTGTATGCTTACTTGGATTGTCTTGAAATTTCCTGTGCCTCCTGGGGGTACTTCGTAGTGTTAGCCCTGGTCTACACTACGAGTTTAGGTCGAATTTATTAGCGTTATTTCGATTGATCCGTGCACCCGTCCACATGACGAAGCCCTTAACATCGACTTCTAGGGCTCTTAAAATCGATCTCGCCACTCCACCCCCAACGAGGGGATTAGCGCTTAAAGCGATATTGCCGAATCGATGTAGGCTTAGTGAGGACGCAATTCGACGGTATTGGCCTCCTGGATCTATCCCACAGTGCAACATTTGACCGCTCTGGACAGCAGTCTGAGCTCCAATGCTCCGCCCAGGTAGACAGGAAAAGCCCCGCGAACTTTTGAATTTCATTTCCTGTTTGGCCAGCGTGGTGAGCTGCAGGTGAGCGCAGATCTCATCAGCAGAGGTGACCATGATGGAGTCCCAGAACCGAAGACGAGCTCCAGCATGGACCGATGGTGAAGTACGCGATCTGATCGCTGTATGGGGAGACGAAACCGTGCTAGCAGAGCTACGGTCCAAAAGAAGAAACGCCAATACATATGCCAAAGTCTCCAAGGGCATGCAGGACAGAGGCTACAACAGGGACGCGCAACAGTGCCGCGTGAAAATTAAGGAGCTCAGGCAAGCCTACCAAAAAACCAGAGATGCAAACAAATGCTCTGGGTCAGAGCCCCAGACATGCCGCTTCTATGATGAGCTGCATGCCATTCTAGGAGGTGCAGCCAGCACTGACCCACCCATGTGGTATGACTCCGTATGTGGATCATCAGAAACCACAGAGGAGCATGATGATGATAATGATGCTGAAAATAGCGCCCAGACACAGCAAGGAAGCGGAGAAGCCCTTTTCCCCGACAGCCAGGAACTCTTTGTCACCCTGGAGCCAGTACCCTACGAACCCACCCAAGGCGTGCTCGATGCAGGAGAAGGGACCTCTGGTGCCTCTGGTGAGTGTACCTCTGTTAATTAATACATGTTTTATAAGCAAGCGTGTTTAATGATCAATTCGCGGCCAGTACAGCTACAGCTACTGGAAAAGTCTGTTAACATGTTCGGGGATGGAGCAGAAATCCTCCGGGGACATCTCCAGAAAGATCTCCTGGATGTACTCCCAAAGCCTGTGAAAAAGGTTTCTGGGGAGGGCAGCCTTATCCTGTGCTCCGTGGTAACACACTCTACCACGCCAGGCCAGTAGCACGTAGTCTGGAATCATTGCTTTGCAAAGCATGGCGGCGTATGGTCCCGGTGTTTGCTGGCATTCAAGCAACATCCGTTCTTTGTCTGTCTGTGTTATCCTCAGAAGAGTGATATCATTCATGGTCACCTGGTTGAAATAGGGGAATTTTATTAAGGGGGTATTCAGAGGGGCTCCATCCCTGCTGGGCTGTTTGCCTGTGGCTGAACGGAAATCTTCCCCGCTGTGACCCACGCGGTGGGGGGAGGGGGAACAGCGAACATCTTGGATGTGTGTCTGTGTGTGTGGGGGGGGGTTTCGATTAGGTTCGCGCTGCACGTTAACCCAAAAACTGCCGCCCCTCCCTTTTCAATTGCCAACCAGTTTTAAATTGCCAGCCCAAAGGCTGTTTGTTATGGGAAATGAGGGGGTTGCTGTTTGAAAACATTCCCACGTTATGAAGGTTAAAGAAGCCTATAGACTGTGGCTTACCATGACTGCCTGCAAGCCGAATTCTGTTGCCCGCCGGACCTGCTTGTGTGATCTCTCACACCAAACCGGCAGACCCTCAATATAACAGGCAAAGTGCAACCTTGGACCAAATGCACATGTGATATGTAATGTTTGGAGCATTGTTCTCTAATATGTGTCTTTTAAACTACTCCTCTCCCGTTTGTTTCCTCCCGCAGCTGCAAATGTTTCAACGCCACCCCCTTCATCACCGTCCCAGAGGCTAGCGAAGATTAGAAGTAAAAAAAAAAGGAATCGAGATGAAATGTTCTCAGAACTCATGGAATCCTCCCACACTGAAGCTGCCCAGCAGAATGCGTGGAGGCAGACACTGTCGGAGTCCAGGAAGGCAGATTTTGATCGCGCGGACAGGTGGCGTGATGAAGAGAGTAGGTGGCGTCAGCGTGCAGAGAGAAGGCAGGATGCAATTCTGAGGCTACTGGAGGATCAAACGCAAATCCTCCGGCTTATGGCTGAGGAAAGGCGTACGGTTCAGGAAAGGCCGCCTGAGCCCAGACCGCCGCTACAGCCCCTGTGTAACCAACAGCCCTCCTTCCCGAGTCCCATAACCTCATCCCCGAGACGCCCAAGAACGCGTTTGGGCGGCCTCCGTGCACCCAACCACTCAAGTCAAGAGAACAGTCCAAGCAAGAAAGGGCTGGCATTCAATAAGTTTTAAAGTGCTGTGTGTCCTTGTCCTTCCCTCATCCCCTCCTCCACCACCCATCCTGGTGCTTCCCTTCCTCCACCAGCTATCCCGGGAGACTGTGGCAGTTAGCCCCATAGTTCCCCGTCTTTGTTTTACGAATTAATAAACAATGCATGATTTTTAAGCAACAATGACTTTATTTCCTCTGCGAGCGGTGATCGAGGGGGGGGAGGGCAGGGCGGTTTGGGTAAAGGGAAGTAGAGTGAATGAAGGGGCGGGGCTTTTCATTACAGGGGAAAAACAGAACTTTCACACAGCATCCTGGCCATTCATGAAACTGGTTTTCAAAGCTTCCCTGATGCGCAACGCACCCTGCTGTACTCTTGTAATAGCCCTGGTGTCTGGCTGCGCATAACCAGTGGCCAGGCGATTTGCCTCAACCTCCCACCCTGCCATAAACGTCTCCCCCTTACTCTCACAGATATTGTGGAGCGCACAGCAAGCAGTAATAATAATGGGAATATTGTTTTCGCTGAGATCTAACCTAGTCAATAAACTTCGCCAGCGAGCTTTTAAACGACCAAATGCACATTCCACCACCATTCTGCACTTGCTCAGCCTATAGTTGAAAAGGTCCTGACTACTGTCCAGGCTACCTGTGTATGGCTTCATGAGCCATGGCATTAAGGGGCAGGCTGGGTCCCCAAGGATAACTATTGGCATCTCAACATCCCCAACGGTTATTTTCTGGTCTGGGAAGAAAGTCCCTTGCTGCAGCAGCCGAAACAGACCAGAGTTCCTGAAGATGCGAGCGTCATGTACCTTTCCCGGCCATCCCACGTTGATGTTGGTGAAACGTCCCTTGTGATCCACCAGTGCTTGCAGCACTATTGAAAAGTAACCCTTTCGGTTTATGTACTCGCTGGCTTGGTGGTCCGGTGCCAAAATAGGGATATGGGTTCCGTCTATCGCCCCACCACAGTTCGGGAACCCCATTGCTGCAAAGCCATCCAGTATGAGCTGCACATTTCCCAGACTCACAACCCTTGGTACCAGCAGCTTGGTGATCGCCCTGGCTACTTCCATCACAACAGCCCCCACTGTAGATTTTCCCACTCCGAATTGATTTGCGACTGACCGGTAGCTGTCTGGCGTTGCAAGCTTCCACAGGGCTATCGCCAGTCGCTTCTGTACTGTGAGGGCTGCTCTCATCTTGGTGTTCTGGCGCTTCAGGGCAGGGGAAAGCAACTCACAAACTTCCATGAAAGTGCCCTTACGCATGCGAAAGTTTCGCAGCCACTGGGATTCATCCCAGACCTGCAGCACTATGTGGTCCCACCAGTCTGTGCTTGTTTCCCGGGCCCAGAATCGGCGTTCCACTGTATCAACAAGCCCCATTAACACCATGATGTCCACCTTGCGGGGGGGCCTTTTTTGAGAGAGGTCTGTGTCCATGTCCTCATCACTGTCCTCAGGGTGCTGCTGTTGCCTCCTCGCCTGCTGTAGCTCTAGCAGCTCCTGGTTCTCGTTCTCCATATACTCCTGGACAATGCGCGTGGTGTTCATAACGGCGAGAACAGCCGCGGTGATCTGATCGTGCTCCATGCTTTCCCTGGTATGCTGTTTGCAGGACAGCAGAGTGGCAGCAGAAGCAGCGGGTGGACAACAATGGAGTCAGCAATATGGCGCCCATATGAAAAAAGGCGCGAAAGGATTTTTTGCTCCCCCCTCAGTTGCTTTCACGGAGGGAGGGGGGAGCAAGGGTTAGGCTCATTTCCTTCTAGCTGCAGATGGTACAATATGCGGTGAGCAAGGAGGCGCCTTCCCTTCTAGCAGCAGATGGTACAATATGCTTGATATCCATCATCAGCTCCTGGCCCCCTCAAGGATTGAACTCGCAACCCCGGGTTTAGCGGGCCAACGCTCAGACCGCTGAGCTATCCCTCCGCCCGTGTTCCAGGCAGTACTGAATCTCCCTTAAACAAAACGTAAAAAAGAGAATGACCAGAGTCACTCTGGTCACTCCCATTTATGTCCAAGCGCCCCCGGCCAGCCACACTATAGGCCGCCGGCCAGGAGCACACGAATACCAATCATATTGTACAATCTGCTGCGAGAAGGAAAGGAGCTTCTGCTGTATGGTCCCGCGACCACGACCATTTATGGCATATTGCACCATCTGCAGCTAGAAGGCAAGGAGCTTCTGCTGTGTAGTCCCGCGACTACCAGCCTCAGGCGGAATGGCCCCCTCAAGGATTGAACTCGCAACCCCGGGTTTAGCGGGCCAACGCTCAGAACGCTGAGCTATCCCTCTGCCCGTATTATAGTGTGACTGAATCCCCACTAGACCTAATGTCCAGGCGTACGCTGGAGATGTACGGTAATTGTGAGCTGAGCAGGCTTCCGTAGCAAACACGGAAACCCCGGAAAAAAGGCGCGAAAAATATTGCTTTCATGGAGGGAGGGAGGGAGGGAGGGATGACATGTACCCAGAACCACCAGCGACAATGTTTTCTGCCCCATCAGGCTTTGGGATCGCAACCCAGAATTCCAATGGGCGGCGGAGACTGCGGGAACTGTGGGATAGCTACCCGCAATGCAATGCTCCGAAAGTCGATGCTAGCCCCGCTACTGTGGACACAGTCAATCGACCTCATGGTCTTAACGCTCTTTAGTGGGGACACACACAATCGATTCCATAAATTCGGGTTTTAAAATATCGACTTCTATAAATTCGACCTAATTCTGTAGTTTAGACGTACCCTTAGTGGGGCACATTTTGAGTCATTGGAGCAATGGGTTCTCGAGGTGCAACATTAGACAAAATCAACAGGTTTTCATAATTTCTTTTCATAACACCTGAGGCTCAAACCATCGGTCTGATTGTCCCCAACTAATGTCAGTCACTCAACATTTCTCTGAGCTAGTGCATGGCACCCTCTTTCACTTTAGGGAAGCAATATTGAAAACATTACTAAAGGAAGAGTTTTGTGGACCCAGGCCTAAGTGAATTGCCCAGTGCCATACAGGAAGTCTGTCATGGAGCAGGGAATTGAATCCAAGTTCCCTAAGTCCAAGGTCCCAACCACTGGACCATCCTTCCTCTCATGCCTACCTCCCCCGTCAAACCATGTCCCCATTGTCTCCATGCTAGTCCCTACATCCTTTCTCCAAGCTCATCAATCTGCACACCCTATGCTGACATCTGCCTGCCCATGGGGAGGGAGGATCAGGATGCCTGGACAACGCCACATCTACTACATTTTACAACACCCTTCACCTTCCTATACAATCCTTTCACCCTTACAAAAAGGATGCCATCTAACACTATACTTTGACTTAGCCATCATTGAACGTATAGATCACTCTCATATCTCACCTCTCTGTTGACAATCCCCATGGCAGGAAGAACCCTGTGCACCAGTACTGGCACAACCTACAGAATTTAGGGCTGAAATGAGACATGGTAGATTGCCGCATCTTTAAAAATGGAAAATATGACTAATAGGAGCTGGGATGCGTGGAGTGTTGATATTCCTCCCTCTAGAGGATATGGCTTCTCAAAGGAAGCAAGTATAAAGTTACAAACTGTTAGAGGGGCTAGAGATCAATAGCATTCACTGCTCTGTTGGTCTCAGAAATGCTTTAAAACTGAGGTAGTCAGTCCTGAGTTAAGTATTCCAAGATGCAGGGCAAACCAGGAGAAATGCTCACTAGTCTCACTCCGAAAGGGACAGGTGGAAATACATCCCATTCAGGATATTTTGAAAGAGGATATTCTAGCCTCCAGTTAATCTCTGAAGGAAAAAAGAAAAAGAAAAAAAACCCCACACACATACATTAAAACTATGAATGACTTAAAGAAACCAATGCTAACCAAGGCCTTGCAAGCAGCAGACTATCAGGGTCTACATTTTTCTTATTAGGCAGCAATCTAGCCCTCTATAAAATGTAACAAGAGAAAAGAGAGCAACTAAAAAATGTCTTTCCCAGATGAGTGAGGCTCACATCCCTTCAGTGCTTGCCCTTGTGTTACAGGCTGAACCTTTAACCAACACCCAGGATTGGAGCACGGGGTGCTAACTCTCCTGTCTTGCATTTAAATGTCTTGCATTTAAAAAAGGGTGCGCGCGCGCGCACACACACACACACAATTTAGCTATTGGGGCTTTAATTTAAGCCCTCTTCCCTTTTTGGTGGCTAACAAGGACTTACAGATCTGCCAGTAATGGACATGCTGTCAAGATGCAGGACAAGAATGAACTCGCTGGAAATACAGTGCAGCCAAAAGGTATTCTGGATATAGTATTTATTTGACACTATTTACAAGGTCAAACACCATCTGAGGAAGCATGAAATTAAAAACAGGATTTATACAGGAATGCCTTGCTGAAAAATAGTTATGTAACTCAAGATCAGGACACCGAGAGGGAGAAGGAGCAGCTTGATTGAGACCCACTTACCCAACACTCTCCCAAGAAAGTTCCAGAATAAGCCTGCAACCAGGCTTTCTGGTTACTTTAGAACTTTTCCATCTTGAACCTCACCCCTTGAACACTGTGCACCAACGTGACATTACTTAGTTAGATAAAAGACATTTTTATTCCTGGTGAGAGTGAAGTATTCACTTTTTTTTTTTTTTTTTTTTTTTTGGTAGACTGCAAACTTATTTGCTCTTCAATAGATTCAGGCATTGAGTTAATGAAAGACTTATCCGCTCACTTCAATGCAAGTAGCTTATTTGTAACACACTAAGCATGATCCCCTCAGACATTTACAGTTTAGCCCTTACCTCCCAATTATAGATGAGGCTTCAGTCTCATAAGAAATTAAAAAAACTAGAGCTAAAAAAACCCCTCCCACCCAAAGTTATATCTGGACACAAGGACAATAAAAAGCTTCACAACATTTCCCAGTACAGTACACAAATCCCCAGGGTCCCACGCTTTTCTTTATTCTGCACCAGGATATGGGAAGTGTAAAGCCAGCCAATACCTCCGTTAACTTTGTGGATGTACATAGGATGTTAAAATAAAGTATTTTCTGTTAAACGCTAATATATTGAACATGTTCATATTTACAGAATCTATCCCCAAAGACACGTGTGTGACGGTGTCCCCATAAGACTTTATGGGGAGATGCTTATAAATGTATATACGATGTAACTGGAATATGTTTTATGCTACATGTGCCATGTAACATATCTCTGTAAAAGTTATGATCTACCCAATCTATTCCTCCTGTTTGTATGCATGTATCATTGTTGTAGTTGAAGTTATGAATATTGGTTGTATATTTGCTGGTTTTATACATAGCCTTTGTAAGAGCATGGGATCATGTCTTGAGAAAGGAACATGCAGGTAAAGAGCCCAATCAAGAAACTCTTAAACAGACAAAAAAAGTTGCAGACACCAATCCACATCTGACCTTGGCCAAGAATGTCACTGGGCTAGTTACTGAATTGTGCATGGACATGTGACTTGCCCATGTGATCCCAAAACTCCAGGGTAACATGATGCTACACAGGGATTGGGGAGGAGCATCCATCCAGGGGAGAAAGTCTATTTAAACCCCGGGGAGACCCCTCCATTTTGTCTTCAGCTGGCTAAAGAGAGAGACTCTCCACCCCCTAAGGACACACCTGAAAGACACTGAACAAAGGACAAAGACAATAGGGGGTATGAGCGATTGCTGGACCCAGGCTAGGAGGACTATAGCCTGTAAAGGGAAGTTGCTGGAACTGGTGAGGTTTTTATCTGTATACAGTGTGATTAGACATAGACGTGCGTGTTTTATTTTATTTTACTTAGTAATTCACTATGTTCTGTCTGTTACTACTTGGAATCACTTAAATCCTACTTTCTGTACTTATTAAAATCACTTTTTACTTATTAAGTTACCTGGAGTACGTGTTAGTACCTGGAGGGGGCAAACAGCTGTGCATCTCTTTCTATCTTTGAAATAGAGGGCGAACTATTTATGAGTTTACCCTGTATAAGCTTTATACAGGGTATAATGGATTTATTCAGGGTTTGAACCCCATTGGGAGTTGGGCATCTGGGTGTCAAAGGCAAGAGCACTTCCTGAGCTGCTTCCAGGCAGGCCTACTGCTGTTAGTGGACGTGGTTCAGACCTGGGTCTGGGTTTGCAGCAGACCAGCGGGTCTGGCACAAAACAGACAGGATTCTGGAGTCCCAAGCTGGAAAAGGCAGGGAAGCAGGGGCAGAAGTAGTCTAGGCACACCAGGTGGCAGCTCCAAGGGGGTTCCTGTGATACCAACCCATCACAATGTGAATTCCTCAAAAAAGAAATTCACCAAATGTGATCTTCCTGGCCTACTGTGCACATGGATAACTGGGTATTGAACAAAACTTGCAGGAGAACAGGACATAAACATAGTGTGACAGACCCAGACAAGTGGGGTACAGAAGTCTGATAGAAGGCAAATATACTGGCCATTGGATGAATAGTTTTCTGTTCCCTGAGTGACCAGAGCAGGGGCTGTACTAGAACAAGCAGGAACTTTCTGGAACCAGTTTAAGGCAGGCAGGCTAATTAGGACACCTGGAGCCAATTAAGAAGAACCTGCTAGAATCAATTAAGACAGGCAGGCTAATCAGGGCACCTGGGTTTAAAAAAGAGCTCCCTTCAGTTTGTGGGGTTGCGTGCGAGGAGCTGGGAGCAAGAGGCACTAGGAGCTGAGAGTGAGAAGGCATACTGCTAGAAGATCCTGTGTTGAGGATAAAGAAGGTGTTGGGAGGAGTCCATGGGGAAGTAGCCCAGGGAGTTGTAGCTGTCGTGCAGTTGTTCCTGAAGGCACTCTAAACAGCTGCAGTCCACAGGGCCCTGGGCTGGAACCCGGAGTAGAGGGCGGGCCCGGGTTCCCCCCAAACCTCCCAACTCCTGATCAGACACAGGAGGAATTTGACTGTGGGTTCTACCAGAGGGGAAGATCTCTGAGGCGATCAAAATCCGCCAATAAGCGCAGGACTCACCAAGGTAGAGGAGGAACTTTGTCACAATAGGGATAAATTTTGAAGTGGAAGGACACAATTCACTTTTAGCCTTACTGGGGCTAAATAAAGAAAGCAAACAAACAAATAACACTGTGATTTAAGTCCACAGCAGTGTTAAATAGCCTCCATATCAAATTACAAATTCAAGGTTAGCCCTCTTCAACCTAACCCATAGCATTCAGCCCATTTTATAAGGTGGAATGAGGGTACATCAGTCTGCAAAACTTTTCTTCTTCTTCCAGTCTAATAGTGTCCACCAATTGATCTCCTGGGTCTCACATTTACCGCTGGGAGGTTTGAGCCTCACCCACATAGGACCCCAGCTGTAAGCCGTGTTTTAATTATTAAATCACTTAGAAACCTACAACTTTTAAATCCTGTTCTTACTCTTTATTAGCCTATATCTGGGCCTCCAGAATGTGGCGACGAAGGCAAAAAAAGCCCACTGGATGGACATCTTTCCAATCCTGCACTGAGAGAAAACTTCCTTCCTGATCCCAAAAGCTGGCAGACAGATCTGCAGCACCAGTTCAAGCTACTCCTCCATCATAAGAGTGCGAGGGTTGGGCATAGGGTGACCAGATGTTCCGATTTTATAGGGACAGTCCCGATTTTTGGGTCTTTTTCTTATATAGGTTCCTATTACCCCTCACCCCCTGTCCCGATTTTTCACATTTGCTGTCTGGTCACCCTAGTGGGGCAGCAACAAGCAACTGCAGCAGAATGCATGCTGCATGCCTTATGGGCTTCATATACAGGAAGGGGAAAGGTATAGGAGACAATCAGCTACCCCCAGCCTAAACAATGGCAGTGGGGAGAGGTAGAGAATACTCGCCTCTCCCTCTTACCACCACCTAGGCAAGATAAACATCTATAGTTACTCAGGGAGAGGGGGAAGCCCTTGAGTAGACAGTCCTGCCCCTCCTTTCAAGACTCCTGTGGGTCTCTCCCCCGTGCAAGGAGAGGAGTTTAAGACAGCCAACATAATACAGGTATAATAAGGGTTAAATGAAAGCCTGAATCCCTTAGAAGAATTAAGGATTGCTATTTAAACGTAAGAAAACATACTGCCCTAGATAGAGCTCTTCATCTTGATCCTAATCCTCAGTGGGAACTAAGACAACTCTGTATCATTTTAATTCTGTACAATTAAATTTTAGCATTTTAATTTTGTACAGTTCTGTATACAAACGTGCAATATTCTAAACCTCATTTTAGGATCTGAAATTGCAGCTGTAGTTGTTACACTATATTTATGAGTGGATATTTATAATAAATCCATAGGAGTTGACTCACATGACTAAGACATTAATACCACTGGCTTATCTTAAATCCACAAGGTAATTTAAAACACCAAGAGTGATCACCTAAGAGAAAATTTCTAACAAATCCTTTTGAATCCATGAAAGTATTTTCAACCTCTCTCAGGGTTTAAAAAATACACTAGAAAATAACCTTTTGTAAAATGCTTTTGGTTTATGTTAATTATTAACTGCTTTTTGAAGTAACAGCCTGGGTGAGTAAATAATTTGACAGCATGGTGGTATAAATTGCAATGGAAAAAGCAAAATAATTATTTTATGAAAAAAATGATTGAGAGAAGCTAAGGTGCACTGAAATTTTTTAAGCAAAGACAGATCATCAGATGGAAATTCACTGGGAACAAACCAGCACAGCAATAATAAAGCCATATAGCTTAATTAGGGCTGAAATACTATAACAAGCAGAGTCTTGCATAATATCTCCTACTGGTAAAGATTATAAATACAAAGGGACCAATCACAAGTACTGCAAGACCTGCTATTAATGCACCTGATTTCTAATTAATTCAAGGAAAACAACAGCACGATCCCCATCACTAACTTCATTTTCATATTATACAGGTATGTTTATTGACTGAAATCACTTCTTTGGGATTATAGAAGGGTTTAATTGCACTATAGCTGTAAACTAATAGAGCTGCATCCTTAATTGCAAGAGCAAGGGTCAGGGAGCAGATTGTTGCTGCTTAGGTAAGCATGACAAGTGACATGAGCAAAGGAGTACTACTCAAGAGAGACAGTAGAACAGGTTATTGTGTACCTCCCTACAGAAACACGCAAAGTTCTATGGCCCACTGGTCTCCTATTGTTCAGACAGGGAAATAAGTGAGTTGTAAGGATAGTTAGCAATAAAATGGGCTTCCAGCAGCAGTATCTGTTTTTTAAGTAAATGTTATCACTTAAAGCAGTGGTTTCATGTAAACAAGATATCCCCAGAAGCATGTTTAGTACAGATGTCTATGACACAAAGTGAAAGGCGACATCTAATCTATCTCCGCTAGTGCCATTAACTAGTTCCATCATCTCCCCACGCCTCTATAGGAGATCTTCAAGCTGGTTTCAGTTTCAATGGAAACACATCCACTGTGACAGAATAACCCTCTTTTCTTTGCTTCCTTCAAATAAGTGTGAGTCATATCTCAGAGACGCAATAAACTTCATAGTATAGCCTCCGTTACCAACATTCTGGCTCCATATAACAAAATCAAACAAAATTCCTAATCTGTTGTTAGTAGGTGTTGACTAAATGTTCATTCTATCAACTTGGTCTTTCCACACTTAAATCTCAATCAAAACAAATTACTTCGTGAGTCAGTCAGTCAAATTCCATGTTAGGATCACCTTAACTAATGCACTGAATGTATAATAATAAAAAGCCTTATATCTGAGTAGCATATAAGACTGGTGCTCGTGTTAACACGTTTGTGATTTTCCGTTCAGGTTTCCATGAAGTGCTATGACAATTTTTCTTAACTAGATGCGGGTAGCTATATTTTGGTCAGCTTCTTAGGCCGCATCTGAGAAGTTCCAACTCTGACTGTGTTCAGCAAAATGAATGCTGTAGTCCAGTGTAGAGTTGCCAGGTGTCTGGTTTTCGACCGGAATACACAGTCGAAAAGGGACCCTGGCGGCTCCGGTCACCACCGCTGTTGTTGAAAGTCCGGTCGGTGGCGCAGCGGGGCTAAGGCGGCTCCCTGCCTGCCCTGGCTCTGCACAGCTCTTGGAAGCAGCTGGCATGTCCGGCCCCTAGACGCAGGGGTGATCAAGGAAGCTCTGCATGCTGCCCCGACCCCAAGCGCCATCTCCGCAGCTCCCAATGCACGGGAACTGAGGCCAATGGAAGCTGCGGGCACGGGCAGTGTGCAGAGCTACCTGGCCCCTCCACCTAGCAGCTGGAAATGCCGGACACTTCCGGGAGCATCGTGGAGCCAGGACAGGCAGGAAGCCTGCCTTAGCCCCACTGCGCTGCCGATTGGGAGCCGCCTGAGGTAAGCACTGCCCGGCTGGAGCCTGCACCCTGAACACCCCTGCCCCAGGTCAGAACCCTCTCCCACACCGAACCCCTTATTTCTGGTCCCACCTCAGAGCCCGCACCCCCAGTTGGAGCCCTCACTCCCTCCCGCACCCCAACCACCTGCCCCAGCCCAGTAAAAATAAGTGAGGGTGAGGGAGAACAAGTGACAGAGGGAGCGGGGCTGGAGAGAGCAGGAGTGAGGCCTCAGAGAAGGGGCGAAGCAGGGGGCGGGGCAAGGGTGTTCGGTTTTGTGCAATTAGAAAGTTGGCAACCCTAGTCCAGTGATAATTTCCTTTCCCTGCTGCAGATGAAAATCAAAGTGTTACTGAAGTAAATGGAAGAGGAGTATGCCATTAATATCCACTAGTTTGCAAACTACCTTGGTCTGAGGTGGGTTTTTTTTATCCTGTTTGTCTGTCTGCTTGTTTATATTTTTAAAATCAGTTAATTCCTGGCAATAGCAGAAGAGAAAAGAAAACATGGCAGCTTAAAGTAGCTCCTAGAACCTAAGTATGGTCACTTAGTGCAGGTGTGCCAGGGAAAGGTAGGGTTGATTGAAAGATTTGTTTTGCACAGAGGCAGTAATGAGTAATGACATGATATAACGAGCACATCTTTATATAGAAATTAAAATCCATCCAAAAAAAAACCCACAACCCTACTCGTTTTCAACATGCAACCCAAATGTAATGCACACTCTTCCAGTTCCTCAAAATCTTACTACTAAACTTTTACTTCAGAAGCCTATACTCTAGTACCACCTTAAAAAGTTCCACAGTCAGAGTTAAAGTTTTGCCTGTGACTGAGTTGGAGGAATATGATGGATGGATGTTGGAAATGACAAGGAGTCTGAGATTGAGTACTTATGATGCTTAGAATGTGGATTGAAGTTCATCTTAACTATTAAAGTTGCCTTAACTGGTGATTTCCTTGATTTGTAAGGACTATGTTGATAGGAAATTTACTTGAGCAACCTTAAAAATAAGTTAAAGTTTGTGTGTGTGTGAATTATTTAGGTTTTAAAACTTCAGTTTAATAAAAACTTATACACAGCACATAGTGCAGTTTTGTTTACCACTTGATTATTTCAAATATTATTACTTACGGATAAACCAAACATGAATTATCCAGGTCTGATTATAATTAGAAATACTTCACAGGCAGAACTGCTGAAAGAACACAACATGTCTATGCACCTATTGGAAAACAAGAAGATCTATGCTAAACTAATTGAAACAAATACCTGGTAAAAATAAATTAGCTAGTAGAATGTTTTGTGCACTGAGGTCACACATTAAAGCTTCCCCACTTTGCCTCATGGAATTGTAAGGCATTTCCCACAGATCTTTTTAATAGTATGAAAAATTGATTTCAGGCTATTGTACTTTGCTTGCAGTTTTGCTTATAGTGAACACTATAGTTTATATTTATTTGCATACTTAATAGCCTACAAAAGTCACTGTAGTATGTGAATGTCTTCCATGTATTTAAAAACTATAAGTAAAAATAGCTCTCATGCTTTCTTCCCAGAGTGTAGGAGAAATAGCTTAAATACTTTGTGTGTGTGCGTGAACTACAGAGCACATCAAATTGCTGTGCTCAAACTGCCCTGCGTGAACACCACTGGTGCGGAATAAAACAGGACTACATTAATGCAAACTAGGCATCTTTTAGTTTGTGCCAGCAGTGTCCACATGGGGCAGCCAGAGCCACTCTGGTGCGCTCTGCAATTCATACTCGCGTAGTCCGCACCACAGTGCAACGTACACATAGCCCAAGATGTTTCAGGGGAAGAACACGGTGGTGATTTCTTCTTGTCTTGCACTGGGAGGAATTCTTATTTCCACCTGAAGGAGGAATTGGTCTAATCAGAAAAAGGGGGGGAAGGGAGAGAAGGAGACAATCCTTGAGTTTCTTATGGAGACATACAGATCAGGGTATAGATGGCAATGCGCGAGAGTCTGAAGTTTACCTATGAGCAACCTAATGTGGATAGTTTGGAGATTTTAGATGGATAGCTCTCCCGGCGATAAAAAATAACCACCCCGAACGATAAACCTCTCCCGGCAATAAAATGCTGTCTATACTGGAGCTTTTCAGCACTAAAACTTTTGTCGCTCCGGGGGTGTGTGTGTGTGTGTGTGTTTTTTCACACCCCTGAATGACTAAAGTTTTAGCAGTGTAGACACAGCCTTAGATTCAGAGTAATAGGAGACTTAGCCCAGGGCTACACTAGGGGAGGGGGTCGATCTACGATACGCAACTTCAGCTACGGGAATAGCGTAGCTGAAGTCGGCGTATCGTAATCGACTTACCTGGCGATGAGGACGGCGGCGAGTCGATCGCTGCCGCTCCCCCGTTGACTCCGCTTCCACCTTTCGATGAGGTGGATTGCCGGCGCCGACGGGGAGCGCGATCGGGGATCGATTAATCGCGTCTTAACGAGACGCGAAAAATCGATCCCCGATAGATCGATTGCTACCCGCCGATCCGGCGGGTAGTGAAGACCTGCCCTTAGCCTACGTCCCATGGCGGTGCTGAATCTTGCCTGAGCAGGAGAAGGTGCTCTGCTGCCTGCTGTGAAGGGGCAGTGCGAGTTACTACTTTCAGTGACACTATCAGACCCAGGAAGTGAAATTGGTTTCTGGTAGCACAGAGGTGACCCACTCCACTGTTTCTCAGAGGTCTGTGTTCCTCTGTCTGGTGAGTACTTCTCATTGCTGGAGAGAGGTTATATATGGATGGCTAAGCTTTTCTAAGATGTCTAAGGGATTTGGATCCTTAATTCCCATTAAGCTGAAAAATTAGTGCTATACATACAAATATACGTATGTATACAAATATACATAAGAGTTGATTCTAAAACACCATTTGCTTATGCTAAGCATGTTCTTTCCTGTGTCGGTTGCTGTGGAGGATGGAGGAGAAAAGCAAACCTGCAAAATTGGCATAGGTGATTTTAACCTTTTTCCAGGCTGCAGTTGCTTAATGTTTCCAGATCCGGGGGGGGGGGGGGGGGGGAGATGGTGTGAAGGGGGGGTGCGGGGAGGTGTTCTCTTCCCCTTGTTAGTATACCATGAAGGAAGGGGCAGAGAAATCCAGTTGTTTATAAAAATGAGACGTAAGAAGACCAGGGTCATGGCTTCATTTCAAACTTAGCTATAGAAAGACCTTGCTCTTATCTACAGATTTCACACTTGCAGCTATGACTTTATAATGGTTTCCTGTCCTAAAAGCTAGTATAGATCTAGCACATGCTCTGCCTCCATCCATCTCTGAAAATAAACAAAACTAATCAGGTCTAAAAACTAGTTTATGTTGCGCTGTTCAAAGTAAATAGAAAGAGTCTGGCACAGATAAACTAATTTCCACCTGTTTCTGCTTACTGCATATATACTAACTCAATTTAGATTGATCGGATAACGTCTGCAGACTTACTACAGTGGCACAAGGCTACTACATCCATTCAGATTAATTCAAAAAGCACTAAGATGAAAAGTTGTTTGTGTTCCTTTTAATTTTATTTTAGCTTTGTTTTTCTCCCCACTTCAAAGCACTTCCAGTATGAGGAACAGTTTCAGTATCTGACATCTTTGTAAAATTAAAACAGAAAAAATGTGCCAGCTTCTATCTGCTTTAAATTGCAAGGCACAACAGCCTTGAGTCAGAAAAGACTATTTACGAGAGCACACACTGTAATGAACCCAGGAGTGCCATTTGCAGTGGGGAAAACATATTAGAATAGAAGCTGAACACTTTTAGTACCATTTGTCTTATTTTGCAGGAGTCTTCTGTTCCCCTATGCCAGTTGTGTGTAGAATACAGAAAGCTTTTCACTCTCATATTCTGGTTAGAATTACCAAGAGGGAGAGCTCAAAAAAGTTTAGTCCCAAGTTTTAGTCCCTCTTGTTTACTTGAATTAACTGAACCTTCCCCCCCATGATTAAAGTCTCAATTCAGCAAGGTAAAGCAGCGACAAGCGACCAGGGAGCTTTGCGAACAGGGGCTGCTAACAGGGCGTTTTGAGAGGGAGTTTGGAAGGGGAGTGGGAAGGGGGCGAGGTATACGTGCCATTCCCAAAACCTTTACCCCAAACTAAAGCCAGAGGCAGAGCGACCAGGGGAGCGGAGCGGACAGGGGGCTGCAGACAGGGGAGTTTGAGAGGGAGAGCAAGAGATCCCGCGGCTGAACAGGCTACCAGGTGAGAGTGAGTACTAGCTGTTGGTGGGAGTGTGTGTTTGACTGTTTGAATTTAAATTTTGATTCTGATTTCAGGTGATTTCAGTTTCAGCTGTTGTGACAGTTGGGACTGAGTGCCTGACCCTGTTCCCTTGATTGTTTGAGAGGGAGTTTGACAGAAGGAGGCCTACAATGGTTAGGAAGGCCTGCAACACCTGTGCCAGCACTGCGTCTGTCTCCTCCACCTGCGCCTGTAGCCAGACAGAGCGCCCGAACATGGATGCTTCTACCCAGATCCTGGTGTGGTTTTGCAGGGACTGTAACTTGCAATTCCCACGTACTGATATCCAGGCTGGGGGGACCATCCAATGTGACAGGTGCCTGCTGGTGGAATCTCTCAGGCAGCAGGTGGGAGAGCTGCAGGAGGAGGTGGCTAGATTGAGGAGCATCCAAGTCCATGAACAATTCCTGGACAGTGTCCATGTGGAGACAGCTGAGGTAGCTGTCCCCCAGTACACAGGACTGCTGACACACCACTGGTGGAGGAGGAAATGGCTCAGGGTGGACACTGGCAGCTGGTTACTTCTGGCAGCAGGCAGTGCTCCACACCTGCTCCAAACCCTGCCACCGTAGTTATAGGAAACCGTTATGCTCTTCTTGATACAGGAGAGAAGGAATCTCCCCCTACAGCATAGGAGGAGAAGCCACGTACTCCTAAGGCTGGGAAGTCTGCTGCCACCACTGCGAATAGGAAACGTAGGGTAGTGGTGGTCGGAGACTCTCTGCTGAGGGGGACGGAGGCGCCCATCTGTCGCCCTGACATTTCATCTCGGGCGGTATGCTGCCTGCCGGGGGCCCGTATCCAAGATGTTACGGAGGCATTGTCAAGCATTATCCGGCCCTCTGACTACTACCCCATGCTACTCATCCATGTGGGCACAAATGATACTGCGAGGTGTGACACTGAGCAGATCAAGAGTGACTACAGGGCTCTGGGCGTACGGGTGAAGAAGGAGTGTGGAGTGCAGGTGGTATTCTCTTCGATCCTTCCTGTCAAAGGCAGGGGCACGGGCAGAGACAGGTGCATCGTGGAAGTGAATGTTTGGCTGCGAAGATGATGTCGCCAGGAGGGCTTTGGCTTCCTTGACCACGGGATGCTAATCCAGGAAGAACTGCTAGGCAGAGATGGCGTTCACCTTTTGAGGAGGGGAAAGACCCTATTTGGATACAGACTGGCTAACCTAGTGAGGAGGGCTTTAAACTAGGTTCAACGGGGACAGGTGAGCAAAGCCCACAGGTAAGTGGAGAACATGGGGACCTGGGAGATGGGTTGGAAATAGGAGGGAGCGTGGGCTCTAACGACAAAGAGATAGGAGGGTCAGGGCAAAACTGGGAGGCAAGATCAAATCAGTATCTTAGATGCCTGTATACAAATTCGAAAAGTATGGGTAATAAGCAGGAAGAACTGGAAGTGCTAATAAATAAATTTGACTATGACATTGTTGGCATCACTGAAACTTGGTGGGATAATACACATGATTGGAATGTTGGTATGGATGGGTACAGCTTGCTCAGGAAGGACAGACAGGGGAAAAAGGGAGGAGGTGTTGCCTTATATATTAAAAATGTACACACTTGGACTGAGGTGGAGATGGACATACGGGACGGAAGTGTTGAGAGTCTCTGGGTTAGGCTAAAAGGGGTAAAAAAACAAGGGTGATGTCATGCTAGGAGTCTACTACAGGCCACCTAACCAGGTGGAAGAGGTGGATGAGGCTTTTTTTAAAACAACTAACAAAATCATCCAAAGCCCAAGATTTGGTGGTGATGGGGGACTTCAACTATCCAGATATATGTTGGGAAAATCACACAGCGAGGCACAGACTATCCAATAAGTTCTTGGACTGCATTGCAGACAACTTTTTATTTCAGAAGGTTGAGAAAGCTACTGGGGGGAAGCTGTTCTAGATTGGATTTTAACAAACAGGGAGGAACACGTTGAGAACTTGAAAGTAGAAGGCAGCTTGGGTGAAAGTGATCATGAAATCATAGAGTTCACAATTCTAAGGAAGGGTAGAAGGGAGTACAGCAAACTAGAGACAATTGATTTCAGGAAAGCAGATTTTGGTAAGCTCAGAGAGCTGATAGGTAAAGTCCCATGGGAATCAAGACTGAGGGGAAAAACAACTGAGGAGAGCTGGCAGTATTTCAAAGGGACACTATTAAGGGCCCAAAAGCAAACTATTCCGCTGGGTAGGAAAGATAGAAAATGTGGCAAAAGACCACCTTGGCTTAACCACGAGATCTTGCAAGATCTAAAAAATAAAAAGGAGTCCTATAAAAAATGGAAACTAGGACAAATTACAAAGGATGAATATAGGCAAACAACACGGGAATGCAGGGGCAAGATTAGAAAGGCAAAGGCACAAAATGAGCTCAAACTAGCTACAGGAATAAAGGGAAACAAGAAAACTTTTTATCAATACATTAGAAGCAAGAGGAAGACCAAGGACAGGGTAGGCCCACTACTCAGTGAGGCGGGAGAAACAGTAACAGGAAACTTGGAAATGGCAGAGATGTTTAATCACTTCTTTGTTTCGGTCTTCACCGAGAAGTCTGAAGGAATGCCTAACATAGTGAATGCTAATGGGAAGGGGGAAGGTTTAGAAGATAAAATAAAAAAAGAACAAGTTAAAAATCACTTAGATAAGTTAGATGCCGGCAAGTCACCAGGACCTGATGAAATGCATCCTAGAATACTCAAGGAGCTAATAGAGGAGGTATCTGAGTCTCTAGCTATTATCTTTGGTAAATCATGGGAGACAGGAGAGATTCCAGAAGACTGGAAAAGGGCAAATATAGTGCCCATCTATAAAAAGGGAAAGAAAAACAACCCAGGAAACTACAGACCAGTTAGTTTAACTTCTGTGCCAGGGAAAATAATGGAGCAAGTAATTAAGGAAATCATCTGCAAACACTTGGAAGGTGGTAAGGTGATAGGGAATAACCAGCATGGATTTGTAAAGAACAAATCATGTCAAACCAATCTGATAGCTTTCTTTGATAGGATAACGAGTCTTGTGGATAAGGGAGAAGCGGTTGATGTGGTATACCTAGACTTTAGTAAGGCATTTGATATGGTCTCGCATGATATTCTTATCAATAAACTAGGGAAATACAACTTAGATGGGGCTACTATAAGGTGGGTGCACAACTGGCTGGATAACCGTACTCAGAGAGTAGTTATTAATGGTTCCCAGTCCTGCTGGAAAGGTATAACGAGTGGGGTTCCGCAACGGTCTGTTTTGGGACCGGCTCTGTTCAATATCTTCATCAACGACTTGGATATTGGCATAGAACGTACGCTTATTAAGTTTGCAGATGATACCAAACTGGGAGGGATTGCAACTGCTTTGGAGGATAGGGTCATAATTCAAAATGATCTGGACAAATTGGAGAAATGGTCAGAGGTAAACAGGATGAAGTTTAATAAGGACAAATACAAAGTGCTCCACTTAGGTAGGAACAATCAGTTTCACACATACAGAATGGGAGGAGACTGTCTAGGAAGGAGTATGGCAGAAAGGGATCTAGGGGTTATAGTGGACCACAAGCTAAATATGAGTCAACAGTGTGATGCTGTTGCAAAAAAGGCAAACTTGATTCTGGGCTGCATTAACAGGTGTGTTGTGAGCAAGACACAAGAAGTCATTCTTCCGCTCTACTCTGCGCTGGTTAGGCCTCAACTGGAGTATTGTGTCCAGTGCTGGGCACCGCATTTCAAGAAAGATGTGGAGAAATTGGAGAGGGTCCAGAGAAGAGCAACAAGAATGATTAAGGGTCTAGAGAACA
Organism: Macrochelys suwanniensis; assembly: GCA_033296515.1. Lineage (NCBI taxonomy): Eukaryota > Metazoa > Chordata > Testudines > Chelydridae > Macrochelys > Macrochelys suwanniensis. The sequence goes on along the minus strand of CM065784.1, from coordinate 60,695,289 downwards.
TGACCTATGAAGGAAGGCTGAAGGAATTGGGTTTGTTTAGTTTGGAAAAGAGAAGACTGAGAGGGGACATGATAGCGGTCTTCAGGTATCTAAAAGGGTGTCATGAGGAGGAGGGAGAAAACTTGTTCATCTTAGCCTCTAAGGATAGAACAAGAAGCAATGGGCTTAAACTGCAGCAAGGGAGGTTTAGGTTGGATATTAGGAAAAAGTTCCTAACTGTCAGGATGGTTAAACACTGGAATAAACTGCCCAGGGAGGTTGTGGAATCTCCATCTCTGGAGATATTTAAGAGTAGGTTAGATAAATGTCTATCAGGGATGGTCTAGACAGTATTTGGTCCTGCCATGAGGGCAGGGGGCTGGACTCGATGACCTCTCGAGGTCCCTTCCAGCCCTAGAATCTAAGAATCTATAAGGTACTTAAGCATGTGCCAATTAGACCACTAACATGCTCAAAGTTCGGCATATGCAAAAATACCTTGGTGCATCAAGGCCAGGACCAGCACTTACACTAGGTGACGCTAGGCGGTCGCTTAGGGCGCCACGATTTGGGGGGCGGCATTTCGCCGCGGTGACTCCCGAGGAGGAGCTGCTGCCGCGGGGGGATGGGGAGCTGCCACAGGCGGGGGGTTTAGCTGCCGCGGGCAGGAGGAGAGCCAGCCGCCGCGGGCAGGGGGAGAGCCGCCGCGGGCGCGGGGGAGGCTGCCACGGCCCGCAGGTGGGGGCGTTAGCCTCCGTGGGCGGGGGCTGAGCTGCCACAAGCGGGTGGGTTAGCCACCGTGGGGGGGGTTAGCTGCCATGGGGGGGGTGGGGAGCTGCCGCGGGCGGGGCGGCTGACCGCCATAGGGGGCGGGGGGGTTAGCTGCCATGGGCGGGGGGAGCTGGCTGCCGGGGGGAGCGGGGGGAGGTGCAGGGCTGGTGCAAGGAAGTTTCACTTAGGGCGCAAAACTTCCTTGCACCGGCCCTGATCAGGGCCAAAGTGATTCCACATCACAAAAAGCCTTTACAGTTTTTAAATGGTCTTTGCTGGTGTCTGGGTGGAGTTCGAAGTGTTGACTATAACATAAAAAGTCCTATATGGCCTGGGACAGGTCTGCCTGAGGGATTGCCTCTCGCACCATGACACACCTGAAGGCCAGCAGGGACACGTGAGCTGAATCTCCTCACTATAAGAAAGAGGGCAGCTGTTCAACTGATCTCTGTGAGGGCTCCAGGACTCTGGAATTTGTCCCACCATCCTAGTCCCCAAGTAGCCATGTTTGGTGATCTTCAGGCACGCTGCAAACAGACCTTGTTTGAAACAGCGTTTGGAGAGGGCTGAGGGAATGCTTCCTAGATGAGGAAGGGGTGGAAAAGAGTTTTGGTCAGTGTCTGGCAGCTGAGTTCCTGCTGAAATAATCATTTCAATGCTGCTAGAATATAATTACATTTTATAATTAATGAAGGCACTGGGGTGCCTACAGTGTTGGCTACCATCTTCTAATATTTTTAAATCTAACTAAATACATACATTTAGACCACTCTTGCAAACAACAAAATATCTGAGATAATAAAATAACTGAATTTACAATATATCTTGGTAATACAATGATTAGGTGAATGCACACTTGATAGATACAAGTCACAGGACAGCACTGCTTAGAATTATTTTCCAATGATGTAGCATGTCTTCACCAATAAACAGAGCTCCTGGCGTCCTCTTTTCATTTTTATAATACTCGGATTTGTTTCCAGAAGCCAATAAGTGCTAGGACTTGTATTCCTGGTTAATCTATATTGTACCACCTAAAAATGTTCCTCTTGCAAACAACGTTTGAGATAGTTAATATACACCAGCCAAAAGCCAAAATTATTTTATCTTATTCAAAATGCAAAATAATTCAATAGTAAACTACATATCAAAACAACAAATATAGTTTCTGAGGTTTAATTTTCACTTACTAACCATGTGTCTTTGGGTATTATCCCTACACTTCCTCAAAGTTGCAAACTAGCCCCAAATATGGAGTCTTCTGGCTGAGCTCATAACAAGAAAGATCAGATTCAAACTCAGTATGAATAATTAATAAATTAAAGAAATAACCACAAAGTGTTTCCCTGGTCAGAGGTATAATGATGCCACCAACAAGGTATTAATAAAACAAACCATTTACAGATAAAACCCTGCGTGTGAAACGTATATTTGGGAAACTCATAAAAAGAGGTAAATGAGACCACTTGTGGCAGTAAACGCTATATAGAGTAATAAGTGTTAGCAGGCCAGAGACCTATAATTTGATAATATTTTGTATAGTTACCATCATATTTTTAAATACATATTATAGTCAGAGTAAAAGCTAACAAATTGGAGTAATCTATGTACATGGCACCTCAGTAAAAACCAAAGGGAGCATTAAGCAACAGCACAATTTCTTTTGTTTGCAAAGGTTTATTAGTATTAGAAATGTATCTTGCTTTACTTGTCAATAACAAATGCCTGTTTAGTTTATCTAGTGGAACACTGCAGTTAATTTGTCTCTCAAACTATTGTTTTTTTAAATGGCAATCGCATACAAATGAACTGGACACTGACAAAGCAAAATAAATTCTATAAAAACCTCTATATCATTAAGTTTCTTGCTTCAACTACAAGACTAGGGAGAAAGTTTTTAGGATAATGGTTGGACATTAGGCAAAGATTTTTGATCATTGAAGTCACCTTCAGATCCCAGCTGTGGCTCTGCCACTTGTGAAGTAATATGGTAATTCCTCAAATTATTATCTTAGACTTGATACTTGTGCTTTGTGCTTCTGTCTTTTCACTAAGATCATTAAGACAGAAAAAGATGCCCCTGTGAAAGCATGTGGACACTGTTGATGCCTTTGCACCTATGATTGAGTGAAGATTCCATATTCTTGTGTGGTGAACACAGGAATTTAAAACAAAAGACAAACAACCAAAACCTCATATATGAAGAGCAGAAAATTCTTTGGAGAAAGGGAATATTAGTTTTTGACAGACCACTATAATTAAATTTGTTACTAAGAATACTGGCTGTTTGGCATCTTTGTTGCTGGCACGTTCAAGTTTTGGTTCAACTTTCAAACCAAGTAGAAGGGAATAACATCATTTCTTTTAATGGTAAATGGAAATATTTCTCCTTCGTGGTTTTAGAAACTATTTAATCTTTGTCTTGTTCCTTGACCTTCCTCTTCCCCCAATGTCCTTGCAACTTTTCTAAAAAGTGTTTCATAAAATCCCCCTTGGAATACGCCTCTCCTGGGTCAGAAGCAGACAATTAATTTTGGCTCCTGTGGAAAACGTCAAAAGATGAGGAGGATGGAGAACAGCTGGCCCTTGCTCAGCATTGCAGCTCACAGAACAGCACTCACCCCAAGGCAGCATTTTCCGTTTGATGTCTATTCTGCTGTCTGAAGAACAGCAGATCTTGCAGAGTCTTTCCCTCCCCCATCCAGTTTCCTAGACTTACATTAGGCCAGCAGAAATGGAGGACCTTCCTTCCTTTCAGAAAAGCTAACATGAATGCTATTTTCATGCCATTTTTATTTAATTTTTCCACAGTCTATGAAACAGACTAAAAAGCAGCAGGAGAGGAAGGAAAAGAGCCCAATTTACCTTCAAGAGTATTAAATGTAGAATAAGTGTGATTGCCTCAAATATGGGGTTATTTAGCCTTAGATGAGCTGTAGCAGACCTACCTTGTGCAGAGGCTCTTTTATTGTAGGTTACAGGGTCATGTTACCCTGTCTCAGCCAATTGCTTAATAGACAATAGTTTGGATGCCAACAATTATTGACTAGCCGGGAGAGTAATATGAAACTATGTTAGGTCTCACAATACTCCTTCAACAAATTCCCTTATGTTTTGCAATTTAAGCATTTAAAATATTACTCACAAATGATTGTATGATCAATGACTAATTCAAGTAGAAAAAGATCTTACATATCTATATATTTTACTAATAAAAATCAGAGATGGGGATCAAGGTGTCTGGATTCAGATCTAGATTAAGTTGAGGTTTATGGGCTGAGTCAATGTGATGTCCACCATCTCATAGCTATTCCCAGTTGATTTTTCAACCAAAGTTGCAGAAATCTCATGATTATATCAGCTGTTATTGCAAGATTCTTCTATTTTGGGCCAAAACTTGTATTCTCCTGTGACATTTTAACTGCAGTAAAACTGGAATTGGAAAATAGGCCCCTCCTTGTTTTGGATCTGATATGCAAGCAAAGCCATACATTTGGCTCTAAATCCTGATTGTTGATTCTCCTTTACCACCTGCCTTTCAAATTTAAAGGTGTCTAAGATTATTAGTTCCAGCCTTGGTATGTCACTAGTATGAATACAAATGCAAGTGACATTAAAAGTATAAAAGGTACGTAAAAACTGGAATCTTCTGAGGAATCTCCTAATTTCAGTTTTTACTAAATTGTTCTATGAATTTACAGTAAGTTAGGACTGCCAAGAATCAGGATTTTTCCAGTGCTCATGTATGTGCTGAACAATGGCAGGCCAACATGATAATTTCAAGACATGTAACTACATGTTAGGGGAGACATTGGGTACCCATGATGACTGAACCCCAGACTTGAAAAGTCTCTAGGGACAGGTAATTAAGGATCCATGCTCACTCTCCCAAACACACACAGCTAATTGAGCCAAATTAAACACTGAGTATCTGTACACTTTGTCAATTAGAGACTGAAAAAAGCCACTGAACCCATTTGCAATGGCATACAGAAATGACCTAGAATCTGAGAGATAAGCATCATATTTCAGTACACTAAGTTATGTTGTATTAAAATGTTTGAGCACAGTTTTTCTTATTCCATATATTTCTAAGAGGTTACCAATGCATCACTCAGTAACACCTCTGCCACTACTCTCAGAGTGGACTAGCAGATGGACAACTATACATTTTATTAGGTCAGACTCATGTCAGATTCCACTTTATTTTAACAAAATGTTTCTAGAGCTTGTAGGTGAGAGAACTGCATGAGACATGTTGACTGTTGTTCTTCACTTCAGTTTTTAAATTTCAGTGTCAAGCTTGTCAGTGAAGTAACTTATTAAGTTTTACTTTAACATCTGTGCAATAAGCCAGTGATGGTGCAGTTTATGAAACTCATGATTAACTAAGATACCTATAAAAACCTTTCCCAGACTGAATAATATCTGGTAGGATCTCTAAGATGTGGAGAGAGATGAAATGTGTAAACAGCATTGAAAGCCAGTCATGCTTTTGGTCGGCCAGGTCTCACCTCCCTCACCTGCGTTTTTATTCTTTTCTCTCCAAAACATGCTCTCTTCTTTTTTGCACAGAGCCTGATTCTCCACTGCCTTCTATTTGTACAATCAAACAAGTGCACAAGGTAGAAGGTGGTAATAAATCAGGTCCTAGGACTCTTTGAAGTAAGAGCGAAGATCCAGTGAGTATTTTAAAACAGAAAAACAAAACTAACAATAAGTATAGCTCCAGCACCAAGCAAACATCCATCTTTGAAACTTTTATGTATTGCATATTTTTGTTCATACATGTTCATAAAAACCAACTACGTTTCTCTCATTGGGATCTCTCAAACTATGGAAAGTAACATGTTCATGATGGATAATACCCGTTGCTTCTACTGGATGTACACATTTAAAGTGTGAGTAAACATATATGTTACTCTAATAATTTTACTAAAGTAGCAGCCATTAATTACTAGCTTTTATTAAATATCACAAAAAGGTCTAGCTGCCCATTCCAAATAGGAAACATATGTAAACGTATTTATTTTTGCCTTTTTATCTCCACTAATCCCTAGTTGGTACCCAAAAAGCATAGAAAAAACAGTAAAATCTGATGTTCAAATAGTGCAAGCAATCACAAAGAACTAAAAGCATCGCTCCGCCTACCCCCCATCCCTAGCACAGGACACTTTCACCTCCCTTTTCAGTTAATCAATTCATTGTACTGAAATCTTGTTGAATATTTGAACATAATTTTTAAAAATCTCCTAGCCTTTCTTCTGAAGTACATATGGTTTCCTTTTGGCACATATACCATAGCACACTGCACAATAAAGGTAGAAGGAAAACTACTACAGGATTGAGAAACAAGAGAAAAATCAGGACGAAAGAGCAGCTTTTGTTCACTTGACAGTTCTCAGCTAGTTGCATGCTATGCTTTATAAAAGATTCTTTAAAAAGTAGCATTTTTTGTGGTTTAAAACTGCCAGACAGCTTTGGCTTCTGCAGTGCCTCACGCCAACAACTTCAAAACTAACTCACTCCAGATGTCCCTATGATCATCTAATCAGACATCAAAAACAGTACACTGACAAGCTCTCACACTGATTATAAGTATTCTATATATGTTTCCACAGCATAAACACACACACACACACCCGCGCGCACACACATGCACACACAGTGTTGCTACTTTAAAAATGGGATTCATCTAAATCAGAATTCTATTTTAAAACACATGAGCGGTTCGGAGAAGAAATTCTCCACCTTCTGAGTGACAGAAAAATCTTTTAAACCTCCCCAAAATTTTCTGTACACTGCAATGGCAAATGTTTCAAGAGTAGCAGTTAAATAGGAGAACTTGATATTGAAATTTTTTCAGGTCTTATAAACTTCTAATAACCTTGCCATTCTCTGTGGAGAGGACTGGGTGATGCAGTACTTCAGTGTACCAGAATCTTGCCTCTCCTCTATACTCATACCAACCTTGCTGTTCTGCCTAAGAAAGTGTTCTACCATGCTCCTTGGGTACCTTGGAGGGTTTTTCTCTTGGAGGATTACAATACAGCAGGGGTTCTCAAACTATGAGGCATGGGAGTGTGCCAGGAAGTGTCAGTAGCCTGTCTTTTGGCCAGGGATGTAGTGATGCTGGAGCATATCCAGAGCTCCACTCAGCATGGGGTTGGGGCAGAGGGAACCAGAGCTCCTCCTGGGGCAAAGAGCTGGGCCCCACATGGTTCCTGCCCTGAGTGATGTGCTGCTTCCCCCATATCATAATGTACAGCTGGAGTCTAAGTAAAGCAGCTGGTCCTGGCTGGGGATGACCTCACCTCGACCTGGCCTCCCCTAACCCTGGAGGAGGTTGCCCAGCATCATCATCGACTTCCTGCTACACCAGACTGACCTGGACCTCAAAGTGCTGGTGGACTCGTGAGGGCCTCACTCTGAACCCCCTGGTCTGCCGCCTGCCTGGGGGCTCCGCCTGCACTTGAAAGGCCCTGCTCCCTTCCTGTGAGCCCAGCACCCATGAGCCCTGTTCTCTTCATCCTGGAGCCCGTGAGAATTGGGAAGAGTGGGAGGTGTCACCCAATCAGTGGGTGTTATGATTTCCTAAAATGTTTGTGCGGTGTTATTTTAGCTGCTGCAATTGGGACTCTTTTTTTTTTTTTTTTAAACAAAACTGTTTAACTTGAAAGGGTGCTTTATGAAATGAAATTAGTATTTATGACGCTAATACTCTCTTAATAACTACAGTAGAATCTCAGAGTTAGGAGCACCAGAGTTACAAACTGACCAGCCAACCACACACCTCATTTGAAACCAGAAGTATGCAATCAGGCAGCAGAAGCAAAAAGAAAGAATGAAAGCAAATACAATACAATACTGTGTTAAATGTAAACTACTAAAAATAATAAAAGGAAAGTTTAAAAAAAGATTTGACAAGGTAGGAAACTGTTTCTGTGCTTGTTTCATTTTAATTAAGATAGTTAAAAGCAGCATTTTTCTTCTGCATAATAAAGTTTCAAAGCTGTATTAAGTCAATGTACTGTTGTAAAATTCTGAAAGAACCATAACATTTTGTTCCGAGTTACGAACATTTCAGAGTTGCCAACAACCTCAATTCCTGAGGTGTTCATAACTCTGAGGTTCTACTGTATCTAGATCAAAGCCTTCTACCTTATTACTCGTATTCTTGCAAAGCACAGCATTTTCAGTTCTTTGTGTTGTCTTAGTAAATTACGGGAAGGGGCAATTGTTTTTTTTTAAGCTTAGGGAGGCTCACTATAACAAAGTTTGAGAATACCTACAATACAGTAACAGCCCCTTTTAGCCCTATGTAAAAGTAAGTTTAATCAAACTGGCTATTACTAGATAAACCTCAGAATATCAGACTGGTATAATCTTTTTCTTTCACATTGTAACTACAAAAATAAATAAAATTTGAAGTGCAGTAAGGGTCAGGGACAGGGTTAGGGTATAAAAAACAGCACTACATAGTTGTACGTATGTGGTTTAGAACCTATATAAAGTATTCTTGGTTTATGTCTACACCTCACACTAAATCTGGGGTCTGAATCGGGTTTAAACCCAAGCCCTCATTCCATCCACACAGAAATTAGTCTGACTCGTGTCAGGAACCCCGGTGGGCTCAGGCCCTGCTGATGGGTGGGTCACAGCCAGAACCCTGCTGTGACACAGGTCAAAGCCCAGGCATTTTTCACTGTGGACAGAGCTCAAGTCCAGGTCGCCAGACTTAGGTATAGAGAATCTACCAACACTATCCCACAGTCCTTTAATCCCAAAACTTTCCGTGCCAGGAACGCAAAGCAATCTCCTGATTTAAATGCAGCTGCTCAGCATTTAACCCTTCATTTCTATGCATACTGCTCAACTGGAAACACAGTCAATGCTCATGTATTACGTCAGCTCATGTATTAACTATGACCAGCAGTGAAAAAATCCTGCATCAAGCACACTGGTAGCAGGCCAGAGAAACACAGACAGATTCTGGTTAACCTTGAACATGAGGCAAGCAAGACATTCAACTTCAGTAAGAACACAAGAAATGATCATGACTACAAAACTATATCCAAGCAGCAGGAGGTACTGGCGATCAATCAGACAATGCAGCGACCAAATCAAGTGGCTGAAGACAGAGTACCACAAAGTCAAGGATGCTAATGGCACCCCTGGGAACGCCGTCTTCCTGCCTGTTTTTTGAGGAATTTGACCAGTTCTGGGAACTGTAGCAAGCACTGAACCCAGTGGTGCCTGACAATCTGCTGAATGGGATGGCACCCTTATAACGCCTCCACAGTCACAGGCACCACTGGAAGAGAGCCAGCTGCCGGACGAAGGGCAAGAAGTGATCCTAGAGCTGAGGGTGGAAACAGACGAGGCTATGCTCCTGGAGCAGCAAAAGCACCTCCTGGATCTGTACTCAGAAGAGTTATTTGCAGACGGGCCTTGGCAGCAGCCTGCTGCAGATCTGGCAGCAAAACAAAAGATGTTGGAGCTGGAGCCAGAGCCAGAGCCAAAGCCTAAGCCTGGTAAGTTTCTGCTGCCATGTTTGTTTTTACTGATAGATGGATAGGATGGGAGGAATTTCCAGCATATGGGCCTATTAAGTTATTAATACAAACTGTGGTTTTGGTATGCTTCCCTTCAGGGCAGAATCCATGCCATTCACCTAGCACCACCCCCTATTTTTCCCGCACGCTACATGGGATTCAAAACAGACAACACAAAAGGAGGGGAAAAATTAAAGCAGTTATTAAACTTTTACTAGTTACTCACTGATTGTTTTAAGTATGGGTTGTGACTCCACATACCCCCCCCCGTGTAATACATCACACCTTATACATCGGCCACATCTGCACTATGCCAGCCCGCCTACAAACTGAGTCCCCAGAAACCTGGCTGTCATGAGTCCAAACAAAACTGGAGCATGTACTTGGTCCATTGCTGGCTTTAATATACAAGTCCAAATGACAGCAGAGGGTGGCAGTGTGTCTCTGTTTTAGCAATCCCCTGGCTAGTAGTGAGTTGGGTATGTTCATGGACACGGATGTTTGTAAGGAGCCTGTTCTGCCAAATCAGCATCTTTTGGATTTTATCACGATTTTTCGCCCATTGCTGACTGGTGATGAAAGCGAACTTCTCAAAGAGCAGGCACTTCATTTGGTCGATGATGTTGGGCACAGCATACTTAGGGCTCCCACCGTAATTCACAAGTTCCCTTCATTCCATGATGGGCTGTTTGGTCACTAGAGGCCTAAGTATCTCCTTAGCATGCACTGATAGCTGTCCTCTGCTGGCCTGGAACAGAAGTTCCCATGCTGCCACTTGAGGGACTCCAGAATATCAATGTTCTCTAGAGCTTGTCCCATCTGACATGACTGAAAACACACAGCTAATGACTAGACCACTCATAAGTGGGGGATATAGAAATAATTTCAACTGAATTTTGTATGTGTGCCTTGCCATGATGTGCGATGGTTTTCAGTGCTGCTCCAAGGGATGTCTGAAGGGAATGGTGTCACGTGTGTGAATAAAATACAGCCCACTGATAGAGAGGGAAATGTAATTTTTCATCATGGTCAGACAACATGCTCTTTTTTCTCCTTTCAAGGTCTTTCCACTTTCCCAGTGCAAACACATGGCACTAGGAGCCTGGGGAAGCAGACCTACCTACTGCAAGCAAAGAGTAAGAGGTCAAGATGAACTGATGGGAAAGCTGCTAGATAAAATAAATCGGCAGATACAGTTCCACAAGGCTAAGGATGCACAAATGGTGGAAGAGACACAGAGGCTGCACAATACAAGAGGAAACTGGTGGACAGACTCATGGAGCATGTCTGCAGGTTGAGGGAGAAAGACAGAGAGCAGCAGAAGGAGCTGCTCAAGAGATTACTTGCACTCTTGGTTACCACATTGCAAGCTCCACTGCCACCTTCAGCTCCTGCACCTACCCCACACCTTGCGTCTCCTCCATGCTATCATACCTTGCAGACTGTGTGTCCTTTGGACAATACAGGGAATGGCTGGACCATGTCACAGGTAATGAACACTTACACATGGAACAGACAAATGTACCCTATGCATTCATCCACATCTGTCCAGCCACAGCCCACATATGGAAAACTACCAGAAAAGCCCAGGAAAACAAAGGCAGAGGGGACCCCCAGGCAGGGGCGGCAGGTTTGTATAATTTTTGGTGGTGCCCAGAACAGCCCCTTCTCCTTGATAACATTTTGCAGAATGCAGCACGCCACAATAACATGGACTACACTGATGACATTGCCATCCAAGTAGTTTTAAAGGCAGCACCAATGGGATTTCAATCTGCCAAATGCACATTCCAACACCATCCTACAGCTACTGAGTGTGTAGCTGAACCTTTTTTTGCCAGGTCCTCTGAAATCAGGATAAGGGTTCATAAGCCATGGCAACAGCAGGTAAGTTGGGTCCCCTAGTATAACAGAAGGGACAGTGATTCCATTTATAACATCACTCAGTGGGAATAATGTCCCACTTTGTCCATGAAGGTAAAGTCCTATTCTCCAGAACACCATGGCATCATGCATCCTGCCAGTGCATGTCCACATCAGTGTCCATAAATCTGCCCCATGGTCAACCGGGCCAACCATAATAATGGAGTAGTACCCTCTGCGGTTTATGTACTCATGTGCTCCTCATCGTGGGCAAACTAGTCAGAAAGTGTGCAGCAAAAAATGGCTCAGCTGGATGCATTTGCACCACCCAAAACAATTCCGGTCAATTCCCATGGGATGGACAGACATGTTCTGTCAGAATCCTCTATGAAACAAGCCCTAGAGCAGCTTCATCTGGCAAGGGTACTAGAAATCCTGGGATACAATAGTATACACTCACGGACACTGAAGCTCTGACCTGGGTCTGTGTGGTGTAGTATGGATGTATCAAAATGGTTGTGAGATCCAGGTTTCCAATGCAGTCTGGATGCTTGAGCACAGGCTTGGAAAAACCAGTTTGCAGACCTGGGTCTCACAGATCCAGGCTTTGTGTATCAGATTGTCCCAATTCAATTGTTCCACTTATTTATTGTTGTACCAGGGAAGGTAGGATCTAAGAAATAAGAAATGTTCCTCGCTGCACTTCTTTCATACATCAGTATAAACACCCCATTAGATGCCCTGGAAGGAAAGTGACATTGAAAACACAGTTTACACAAAAGTTATCCCCCACTTTTGCTTACTTTCCATGTATGTCTCTAATACTGTCATATCTGATCAGAAGGCAGATGGGGTGCGGGGGGGGGGGGGGGGGAAACGTAGTGATATGCTTTCAAACTCTGTCCATGCAATAGGCTCAGCCTACAGGAGATGCCACTTACAGTAGAATTTGCTGAGGTTGAAAATACAATTACACACGGTCTCTGAATTCCTTGGGTTTGGCGCTCAGTGCGGTCCATGGACAGCCATGCTCTACTGGGCTGCCGCCTGTGCTTGACTTTCCCCCAGTGAGGCTCATATGCCCCACTGTCTTTTTTAACTTTGGTTTCCCTATTGAAGGTGCAAGGCAAACGGAACCTCAGATACTCCACTGAGCTCTTTTAGGGTCCTTCTTGACCCAGGGAAGTGGATGGCAGTATGTCCTTGTCCCACCTCATTCGTAATCGCAAAGTGAGGTATCACTCAGTCGATTGCACAAATCCTCAAAATATGATCCTCCCTCTCCCTTCTTTCATGAAATAAATCAAATGTACGACCCTGCCGGTGTTGACAACTCTTGCAATTTTATCACAACTCTCATTGTATTTAATGTCTTTCCTAAAGCCCCAGCTCCTGGAGTTGTGGAAGAATTTCAGCTTTACATTCTATCATGTACAAAAACACCAGAAATTAAAACTGCCTGAACTGACCCGCATGAGCAAATGTTTGGCCCTGCTAAACATATTGGACAGAGGTTTCATCTTTTAAAAACAAAGCTATATGAAAAAGCCTCATTGCAATTCAGTCTCCTAGCTCTAGTCTTATCAGAATCCAGCTTGAACTGCTGGATTTACAAAGTCTACAACTATTATTAAAATTACTGTGTCAAAAAGACCTTTTCTGCCCTGTAGTGCTTTTAAATAATGAGATTAAACAACATAGTATTTGCTCATTTTTTCTTACAATATTTATGTCTTTTTTATTTTGGAAAAAACTATTGATAAACCTTTACATCACATAAAAGCTTTGAATTGCAACATTAATTTATATCTATGTTTACACATCTATATAGAATTATATGTAAAGGGAACAAACAACTGAGTTGGGCTGGTGCATACATACACTCACTTTATGCTAATCTTCAGACACTTAATCACAAAGGCTGATACTTAAAAATCACAATTAACGGTGGAAGAACTGGAGGAGGTTTTGACCCTTTTTAACAAGGACTTGAAACATGAAAAGGTTCTGATTAAATATGAACCTTATCCAAAATTGCAAATTATATGTCCACAATACATAAAATGAAACCAGTTTTGACATGTTTAGCAAAAAATTGAGACTGGGTTGAGCCACGGAAGCAGCTCTTAAATTGATCTGACACCTTAATCTTTAAAATATGGATTAAATGCCATTTAAACAGCCCATTCATTAACTCAGAGGTCAGCTAAACATCTTCTCAGGGAACAAGACAACAAAGGAAGTCATAATATGTCCCCAAATCAGGCCAGAGAGTTCACTGTGGATGGAATCCTGGCCTTACTGAAGTCAATGGAAAAACTCATTAATTTCATTGCGGCCAGGATTTCTCAAAGTGAACCCTGTTTGTGGGTTTATCAAACTATGATATCTTGTGCCAGATATAATGGGGTTATGATTTTGGATTCAGATTTTGGTTGGAACATTTCATCCATCAATATTTAGAATGATTTCAGATTCTTTTTCTTTATACTGTAAAGCAGTGGTGGGCAACCTGCGGCCAGGGCCGTCCCTACCCATACGCAAAGTATGCAGCTGCGTAGGGCACCAGAAAATTTGGGGCACCGAATTTCTTGGTGCCCTATGCAGCTGCGTACTGCTCCAGCCGCTGCCCCGCCTCTTCCCCATGGCCACCACCTCTGCTCCGCCCCAGCCCCGCCCCCACTTCCCTAAGGACTGCAGCAGGGCCGGGCCTGCACTCACCGGCAGCAGGGGCTACATAGGGTTCCAGAATAGCTAGGGTAATCTGCTGGTGGGCCGCCAGACAGTTTGTTTACATTTGCACAGCCTCTGGGAGCTCCCAGTGGCCATGGTTCGCCATTCCCAGCCAATGGGAGCTGCAGGAGGCCAAACAAACTGTCTGGCAGGGCACGTGCAGCCCACGAGCCGCAGGTTGCCCACCACTGCCGTAAAGCCTACTGGCTGCACCAAATGTAATCCATACCCATACTAAGGCATTCTATTGCAAACTCACATGTATTTAGTATTCCTTTACCACCACTTCCAACAATTTATATTGACATATCTGTTGGCATCTCTTTGAAAGTTATGACACTTAACATCATTACAGCAGTAATATTTATGTGATATCACATACAAGGTTCTGACCTGCAGCTTGTGAATTTTAAGAAAAATATACTTTAGATTAGGTTGTTGTAACCTATGTGGTTACTTCTTGCTTAAACATTAGTTGTAATGTTCTTTCAGTTATCATATATTGGGATTTACTCATTTTCTATATATGTGTTACAGATAAACAATCATGTAATACAAATATCATTTAGGTCCTGCAGGCATTATAAACAGCAAACATGGAGCTCGTCATGTGACTTGTCACTGGAACTCCAAGACAGAACTTCCTTTTATTAAATTACTGCATGTGTGTTATTTTTAGGGCTGTCAAGCATTTAAAAAAATTAATCTCAATAAATCACGATATTAAACAATAATAGAATACCTTTAAATATTTTTGGATGTTTTCTACATTTACAAATATATTGTTTTAAATTACAACACAGAATACAAAGTGTACAGTGCTCACTTTATATTTATTTTTATTGCAAATATTTGCACTATAAAAAAATTAAAAATACTATTTTTCAATTCACCTAATACAAGTCCTCTGGAATGGTGGCTGAAGCATGAAGGGGCATACGAATGTTTTGCATATCTGGCACATAAATACCTTGCAATTCCTGCTACAGAAGTGCCATGTAAACGCCTGTTCTCACTTTCTGGTGACATTGTAAATAAGAAGCGGGCAGCATTATCTCCTGTAAATGTAAACAAACTTGGTTGTTTTAGTGATTGGCTGAACAAGAAGTAGGACTGAGTAGACTTGAAGGTTCTAAAGTTTTACATTGTTTTGTTTTTGAGTGCAGTTATGTAACAAAAAAACCCCTACATTTGTAAATTGCACTTTCACAATAAAGAGATTGCACTACAGTACTTGTATGAGGTGAATTGAAAAATACTATTTCTTTTGTCATTTTTACAGTGCAAATATTTGTAATTAAAATTAATATAAAATGAGCACTGTACACTTTGTATTCCAATTTAAATCAATATATTTGAAAATGTAGAAAAACATCCAAAATACTTAATAAATTCCAATTGGTATTATATTGTTTAACTGTGTGATTAAAACTGCAATTAATCATAATTATTTTTTTTAATTGCAATTAATTTTTTTAAGTTAATCGTGTGAGTTAATTGAGATTAATCAACAACCCTAGTTATTTTATTTTCTATAATATCTTCTCATATCTGTTTGTAGTTTATTCTTTGTAAGTCAAATCAAAGTTCACTTCCATTGGGACTCAGATGATGATACACCTCTCAACATCTGGAAATATATTTGTAAGCCAATGTAAGTACAAACAGACAGAATGTTGCGTTAGTAACAGGGCCAGCTCTAGTTTTTCTGCCGCCCCAAGCAGCGAAGCAAAAAAAAAAAAAAAAAAAAAAAGCTGCAGCAGAAGAAGAAGCAATGTAGAACCTGCCGCAGCGGGGAAAAAACGAAACGGAGTGCCGCCCCCAGAGCAGCACAAGTGCCGCCCCTTAATATTTGCCACCCCAGGCACCTGCTTCCTTGGCTGGTGCCTAGAGCAGACCCTGGTTAGTAAATACAGATCCATATCCGGGGGAGGAGGCAGGGGCGAGGATTTGGGGAAGGGGCAGGGCCGGGGGTGGAGTTGGGGCGGGGCCGGGGAGCGAGCACCCACCGGCGCTGACAAAAGTTGGAACCTATAGCTGCAGCTTCTGCCTAAGGCAGCAGCTCCCTCCCTCATGTGTCCCCCCTGCTCTATAGAAGATGGGGTAAGCAAGATGCAGGAGCAGGGGGACATTAGTCCCCTTATTCTTCCCCTCCCGCCCCCCACAGCAAGCAGGCACCCTGACATTAGTCCCCCCCTTTTTCCCCTCCCCCCCACACAGCAAGCAGGCAGGAGTCTCAGGGAGCAGCACATGGCAGTGGGGGAAGGAACAGCTGAACTGCCGCCAACGTTAGAAGGTAGCATTTCACAACTTTAAACGAGCATGTTCCCTAATTGATCAGCAACTTAACAACGAAACAACGTTAACTGGGGCGACTTTAAGTGAGGAGTTACTGTATTCTACACTGACTTTTATTTCTCTCTACTCTTAGTCCAAATGTCAGCATAAGCCAAGCTAATTATAAAATTTAACCACAATTATAAATGTAAAGCTTTAAGGAAAGTCAACTACACCATGAACATGTATACTTATTTGTATTACACACAGTGTTCTAAATTGGCATCATCTGTTAGGGATAACCAGATGTAACTTCCCTTTGGCTCTGCATTCATGAAGGTAACTTAAATTAAATTAATGTTGCATGGAGGGGGGAGGGATCATTTGGATTTCCAACAGCAGAAGACAGAACAATGTAATTTTTGTTAAAATATTTTTTTAGCATACGGCTGAAATATCTTACAGATGCTCAAAGTAAGTTTTTGATACTGCATTTTTCAGTTTGCCAGAGACTGATTTTTTTTCTCCCTGTGTTCTAAAACAATCTTTAGCTAATAACGATTTTTAATTCAACAATTTTTTTGACAAAGCATCTTTCTGTGCATCAGCACCATTAACTACGCCAGTTCTAGGAATGGGGTTTGTTAGTGCTGCTGCAACAAAAAGAGGCTGCATTAAGTACTATACCAGAACATTTTTTATATCACAAAACACAACCTTCATCCTCTCTGTCTTCTTGACACCAGAAGAGATTTTAAGGCAATAATTAGATGATATTTAAAAATCTGATGCCCTTTCCCACTATTATTAGGTGTTTGGGTTTTTTTGTTGCACCCACAATGGGAGTGATTGTCCTGTGTTTGAGGCACAGAGGCATCTTGTGTGATCTGATTCAAGTCACTTTACCATTCTGTGTCTCCCATCTATAGAAAGTGGGGAAATAGGAGTCCTATGTATTCTTTAATGCCATGAAATTCACATTTGCTGCAAAGTTTTACCCCAGAATCTCACCTTTAAGTTTAAAAAAAATAATCTTTCTAACCCTCATGGTTGCAAATAAAACCCTGAAAATATGAACTGACACAGGTATGGCTACACTACAAGCTATACCATTGTAGCCAAGACACTACAGCAACAAAAGGGGGTTTTCTGTCACTGCTGTAAATTCACCGAGAAGCAGTAGCTAAGCCAACAGAAGAATTCTTCCATCGACATCTACAGCAACATCTACAGTAGGAGTTAGTTCAACCTAACTACATACTAGAGATTTTTCACAGCCCTGAGCTATGTAGCTACGTCTGGTATAGTTAAACCCTTTCTGAGTCTACAGAATAGCTGAGAGGTGTGAGCTGCCCCATTCACCTCCATTTGGTGTTAAATCTTCAACCCAAAAGATGATAATTTGAATCCTAACATTGTCAACTATTTCATTGATGGTGATTTTAACAGAAATATTCAAAAATGTGTTTACTTCACAATCTAAAACTGTCTCCCATGGCTCCCCGTGCGCCAAAAGCGATGACTGCCCCTACCTAGCTGCCAAAACTATCAGCTTGCCCCTGACAACCATCTATGGTGCAGATGGTACTATGTACCACTGTGCCTATTTTGCAGGCCATTCAAGGACTCAAACAAAACAAGGTGTTTTAAATAGCTGAGAATTCTCGTGTGTCAACTAAGTTGACCCTTTTAAAATTCATTGTTGTTGGCAATGGGCATCTGAAAAGGAAAATCTAACTCTCAGCTTAAAAAGAACTGACAACTGAATTAGCAAATTGACCTTGTAGAGTGTTGAACTAGGATATTATATACATGAGGATCTCTGGCACACTCTAACCATACTCCTTTGCAAATAATCAACAAAACAACATTATAAACTAGGATGCATATGAGAAAATAGGATGTAAAAAGAGTTAATCATGAACAGGATCAATGGACAGCTAAATAATATCCAGTAAAAGAGATAATACACAGTGTTAGTCTGCAGCATTTGCAAAATTAAGACTAGCATACATAGTATTACTACATATGTAGTCTGATTCTCTACTCTGTTATTTCAGTTATATAATGCTGTAACTCACATTAGTTACACCAGCATATAATGAAGGTAAAGGAGTGCAGAATCAGGCCCATTGAGCTTTTTGAGCAAAAACCAGGCTCACAGACTCTCTCTCTCTCCTGCATGATATATTTATGTGACCCATCTGACATATTCAGATTCTGCAGAATCTAGACTTATGTTAAAAAAAAATTTTTTTTTACCTTATATTTGCAAATAAAAACTTCCAAATGTGACCCAACTGTAACTGAACTGTGTTGCTTTCATGAAGCTGCACACAGCCTGAAACAATGGTCTTGTGAGGTATAAACTCCCTGGCCATCCCATTAATCTTATTTGTATGTAAGCACTAATGCCTAATGAGAACTGCTATATCAACATTAAAGTGATCAGCAATTAAATAGTCTGTAAAATCAGGAAGTGGGTGGAAGTGAAGGCCACGGAGAATGGTGACTCGAGGAAAGAAATGCAGAGTGAAGAAAAGAGGAAAGAAAGCACAGAAAGAAACGAGGCTGAAGAAAAAATAAACAAAGGATACAAACTGCGGTGGTCCTAAAAAAGAGAATATTCTGCCACTGAGTGATGCTGTATTGGACTATATGATATTGAACAAATAATAAATGAGGATAATTACTAAAAGTTCAGCTACTGCACAAAAGTTACAGTCTAGTCTCACTCTTTATTTAAATCTCCCATTAATAAGAGAAGAGACTCACTGTGAATTAAAGATATTATATAATCCAAAAATTATACTCTATTTAACACAGCGTAAATAGAATTCAGCCCTCTCCATAGAATGAGCTTGATACCCCTCTTTCAAGGACAACATTAATTTAGTTCACAAATCAAAGCTAAATATATGCAAGTAAAAACAATTTCACCCTTCTTAAAAACATAAATGACATGGTACTTACAGCCACCATGGATTTCAGACTATTGTCGGTGGGGTGTGCAGCACCTGGGTGGAAGCCAGCAGGTGGGCCCAGCGCTGGGTCACTGCTCCTCCTCACTAGTAGTGGTGTGCCTAAAAGACAAAATAAAAGGTCAAGAGTCAAAAGAGCTTCAGGGTAAAGCTCTGTGCAACCACTGTGCAATTTAATTCAAAAGACTTACAGCTTACTTTTTCACACAAGCTTATTAT
Organism: Macrochelys suwanniensis; assembly: GCA_033296515.1. Taxonomy (NCBI): domain Eukaryota; kingdom Metazoa; phylum Chordata; order Testudines; family Chelydridae; genus Macrochelys; species Macrochelys suwanniensis. The sequence continues at coordinate 60,675,911 of CM065784.1, read as the reverse complement.
TTCTATAGGTACCTGTAAATTATTAGATCTGATAGCATTCTGTCACTTCTTATCCACTGACATATAGACATCACAAAAGCCACAGACCCAACTGCACAATCCTCCACGATGGCAACGCTAAATTGACCAAATGTACGCTAAAATAAAAAAATGCTGGCAAGCAGGGGGAAGTGACATTCTTTCAAAACCAATAAAATAACCACGGCAGGGCTTTATGGCCTATGTATAATCACATTCCAATATGGAAACCATATGCCCACTTTAAGGAATAATCCCGTAGGGTACAAAGACTCTGCTAGTTTTGTTAGTTTCCAGTGATAAATAGAGGTTAGGTGTCCAGGCTGACATTTTCAGATGTACCAACAGCCTTTCATGTCTCAGGCCAGCTTTTATTTTATTGTTTTACTACAGACACTAGCTTGGTAGAATGGGATCTCAGGATCACAGTTCAGTAGTTCTCTCCTTTGATCAAAGGTATCCCAAAGCAGAATGGGCAATTACTCATCTGTCTCAAGCCTTTTATGCAATGCTCTGAAAGATTAGAGTCCCCTATTCAACATGCATATGAGGACATTTGGGCTGCAATGCCACAAGCAGAGAAATAACATACCTTTCTACGTCTCTTTTCCACAAGACTTAAATGGTACAACATCTCTCTGCTTTCCCAATGCCTGACTCAGGAGGGGCCTGAAGCTGACAGATGCAGTCCAGACAAAACAGAGGTGGTGGTGTTAGGCAGAAGCAAGCATCTACATCTATTGTAATAGCTGCAGAGTGTGTTTCACATTACTGAGCATGCCTAGACCCTCCGTCAACAAGTTTCATAGCCTTGGTAGTTCTTCTTTATCCCTGACTTGTGCCTGGATTCTAGGTAGCATCTGTGGCCAAATGCAGTTCATATATCTATGTAAGCAGAGTCAGGATGAGCTCCACCCTGACATCTGGTGGTGAGTCATGGCAAAGCACTCCAGGGGCTGATCCAATTTGCATAGGCACACCCACCCTGCCTGGTACGAACCATAGTGGCCCAAATGGGCATTTTGGGCTGCTGTAGGATCCTCAGTTTTCTGTATTGGGGGCAGGAATTTCTGTTATTGGGGCAGGAAGAATAAACTGTTATACTGCTTATGTAAATCATGGCCAGTGGAACTGTACTTGGCCTTTTGTCATGTTAAAGGGGAACTTGCCATGAACTAAACAACACTCGCCAGCCAAGGGACATGGGTTCCAAAGCCCAGTGAATTGAGAGAGGCTGGGGACAGGGGATTGCTTCTCGGCCTTTTGGCTAAGATCAAGCGTAATACCTGGTGGTGTAAGACCCTTGTGAGGGTCTGAGACACCAATTGCAGCATCTCTGTCTCTCTCCACTGTGGAATATCAGAGCTAATGTTGAGTTCCTTGAGAGTCTGGTTTCAGACTGCTGAATTGAAATCACTCTGGGCTAATAGTGCAACTGAGCACTAGGGCTCCCCTAAACTACAAGCTGAAATCACTAAAGTGCTAACAGCCTTCTGAGCTGAAATCACCAAGCTGAAATCACTGAGCACTGTGTTAAGTAGTGGGGGAGCCTGAAGATAAGTGGCTGGTGGAGCAGTTGGCAAGACAGCTGATGGTGTGGTGCTGCTGGCAAAGCAGAGCAGTTCGTGAGGCCAGTCGGAGTGGTGCTGCTGGCAGAGCGGAGCAGTTCGTGGTTGCAGTTGGAGCAGCTTGCAGGACGGCTGGTGGAGCGGTGCTGTTGGTGGGACAGAGCAGTTCGTGGGGACAGCGGTAGCGGCTTGCGAGACGGCTGGCGGAGCAGAGTGGAGCCCCACGGAGGGGTGAGGCAATCATCTTCACGCCACGTAAGGTGCCCCTTACCCCCCGCCCCTTCCCATTGCCGCCCAGGCGGGTGGCGTGTGGCACCCTGCAGATGAACTTTTGAACTCTGGGACTGGACTTTTGGGTTCGTGGACTTTTGGGGACTTTGGGTGACGTTTGGGTTGCTGGACTCAAGAACCCAAGGGACAGGGCATGGCCCAATTGGCTGGGGTGGGTCTTGCTCACAGTTTGGCTTATAGATCCTAGTTGCGGTGTTTTCCCAATTTAAGGCTGGTATCGTTTACCTGCTGCTATTAAAGATTTCTGTTACACTGAGGCTCTGTGCTTGCGAGAGGGGAAGTATTGCCTCTTTGAGGCGCCCAGGGGTGTGTATAAGATTTTCCCAGGTTACTGGGTGGGGGCTTGAGCCGGTTTTGCATTGCATTGTTGAGAAGGGAACCCCTATGTACTGAACCTGGCCCTTGCTGCTGTCAACTCATCCTGGCAGAAGGGTTACATCTATATCTATCTATTGCAGCCATTTCTCTCTGATTTGGATCTCACCAAAATTATTCATGCCTTTATGACTGCTAGGTGTGGTTCCCTCAGAAGACCAAGATGATATCAGTACACATATTTTTGTGACATTAAATTCCAGCTGGTTTGGTGTTTATTCCAAACATCCTGTTCACATTTGTCCTGTAACTTCACCACTTTTCTTTAACCTATCATATCTCAAATCTCCCCTTCTTTAAGAAAGTGCTTGAGACAATAGGCTTTCCTCCTCTCTCTAGACACCTTTGACACTAACATTCTGGACCAATTTCAGGTCTGTCAATAGCACCGAATCTGCTTGATCCCACAAAATTAATCACACAACTTTCTGCTTATGAAAGTTACTTTTCCTTCCTCATCTAACCTTGACCTAAGCATAGTTACTGCAATTGGCCAATTCAGTCCTTTTGGACAGACTCCATGTTTGTTTCTTTCCTGTGAAGGTTTAATTCCTACCTAACCTTCAGTGACAAGTCCATGTATGTTTCAAGAGCCTTCTTCTATTGCACTCCATAAATTTCAGAACCCTGCTCTATTTTATCCATAGGCACATTTGTCTTTTTGGTCATCCTGTCTTTACTTTCCACCTTAACTAATATTTTGATACCAACGATATTATATGTACAAATTTTGACCTCCAACTCTAATCCATCCACTTTCTCTGCCTGCCTTCAAACTACAAACTACATCTTCTACAAACTAAATCAAACTACATCTTCATCTCAACTTCCTTTAGCTAGATATCTCAAAATAAAAGAGCTTGTGCTGGACATAAGAAACATCCTCAATCTTACATAAAACTCTTATCTCCCTTGATTTTAACCTTCCATTTAACTGCATGGTCCGTAACCCTGGCATCATCCTGGACTCTACCAAGGCTATGAAACTTGTTGACGGAGGGTCTAGGCATGCTCAGTAATGTGAAACACACTCTGCAGCTATTACAATAGATGTAGATGCTTGCTTCTGCCTAACACCACCACCTCTGTTTTGTCTGGACTGCATCTGTCAGCTTCAGGCCTCTCCTGAAGTCTCTCAATCTCCCACATCTCTCATGTCTTAATTTCCTCTCACTTCAACTACTGCAGTACCTTTTCTGTGGCCTCTCCAAATGACAGCTAACCTGTAGCTTGTGTCAAATGCAGTTGCCTGCCTCCTCCCATGTGCAGAGAAGTATGTACATCCACATCCCTCCCATTCTCAAACAACCTCACTGCAAAATCAAACTGGCCCCCTTTTTTTAAAAAGCCCTCCATAGATATACTTCAGCTTCTCTCATTGACCCAGTCTCTCTTCACACCATTTCTTGGTGACCCAACATTGAGCATACCACGCTCTCCTCAAAAGCTTTGGATGTCGGGACTAGCCTTACTATGTCACTTTGCCCCACTGACTCAATTTATTTCAAATCTCAGCTGAAATGATCTTCCTCCTTTGCCTATGTCTCAATTTATCTCTTACGCTCTCTACAAGTATTATTCGGCTGTGTAGCAGTAATTTTGATGTCGGGCTATTCAAAGTGAAACTATTGTGAGCAAGCCCTGCCAGTCAACGTTCTGGAATCCTGCAGGACATAGGGTCAACTCATCTAGCCACTCATTTTGGGGCATTAACTCTCACTCAATAAAATAGTGGATCTGGATTCAAAAATATATTAAACCTCAAGAACCAAAACAGTAGTTACCTAGATAATTATCTGAATGATAAAAAATATGATGGTTGATCATTTGTATATTGATAGTTTGTCAGATGAAAGTCAAATATTAAACCTGAAATTTGGGATTCATAACGGAAATGCCAGCTGAAACCTAATTGTAGATTAACTAACGGTCTTGATAAAATTCTGTGTGAAACATTTATTTTATAGACAAGCCAACAGCTTCAAAGCACGCAGACTTGAAAAAAACAAGCCATTCCTTGATTGCTCAGATAAGCTACCTATTCTTTAAAAGAATTTTTTTCCTTGTAGGAACAGGCAGTTTCGAAAGAGCTGTCTACAATTTCCTTTTTCTCTTCTCTTCCATAATGATTTCAAAACAACTCTTGAGACATACCAACTGATTCAAGTTGTAGTCTTCTAATCGCCCATTCCCTTTTCATGTAATGCAAACACCATAGAAGATCTCTCTCTTTAAACTACGAAGGCTAGTGTCAGATTGGTATTTTTATTAGTATCTTCCAAAACTCAGTGATTCTTACTCCAACTACACCCAAAACACTTTTTAAAAGGAAAGCTAAAAACACAACTATACTTTAAAGGCCACTATCCCAACCTCATGACTCCCTCCTCTCAGGGTCACAAATCAAGATTTGCAGGGAGAGAAGAATTTACCCAACACACCTATTCGTGGGGGAGAAAAACACCAGCCCCAGCCCCCTAGGTCACGCCCCCTTCCAAAACCACACCCCCTGCAATTTAAAAATGTTTCCCTTTTTTGTATTGGCTTCTGTGACTGCTTCGTCTTTTCCTTGTCATCCCATCATCTTCTCATCTCTTTTCCTATATTGTGAACTCTTTCCTACCCCCATATTTTAACTGGATGTTTTCTGTTACTACTTCTGTCTCTCAAATCATACCTCGCTTTTCTGTTGGATTTCAGCCATCCCCTCTCACTTATCTAATCACACACAAGCCTTAGAAATTGTATCTGAAAATTAATAGCTAGATAATCTATCAGCCAAAAGACATGCACAAAATAGGGGCTGGCCTACTGTCCAAAAACACTGCCCACATAAAGGAGCCAACACCACCCCCTTTAAGCCTAAGTGCTGTGAAAGTAGAAGGTGCTAGTGTCCCTACCAAGTTGCTGTACCTGGACCCCTGCTCAGGGGCTCCATCTTCCGTATCAGTCTCTGGCTAGTAACTAACATATTTGAAGTCTCTAATCTTCCAAGACTGCTGGGAGAAGGGGCATTCTGTCTCTTTCATCCAAGAGCTTCTTGGCTAATAGAATGAATCAGTGTGTGTTTGTTATTCTACCTTTCCCTTAATTTTTTGGCTGATGCAAGGTGGTCTCCCCTACTCTACTAAACCCACAGCTTCTGTTTTTGAGACCTCTTCCCTTTAAAATACTTCAGAAGTCTCAGCTTAGACACTACTGCTAGGTTCTCCGGGAACAGCTCTGCCCCCAGTAATTGGTGATATTAAGGCAGAAGGAAAATTTTCCTGCTGCTTGCAACAGCTACCCCAAAAAGAAACCCCATCAAAAACCTAACAATACAAGGACTCCTTCAAAAGGTTGAGTGGTGCTCACATATGTGCTCCCATCGTAAGTAAAAATACTTTGTAACAGTGCCATCTGGTGCATGACTCATGTCATAACAGCATAATAGGCCCATTGCTTAAAAGCTGGGAGGGAAATGGTTTTCCCATCCTGCAAACATTTTCAAGATTTCAAAAAAATTTCCCGTTCTGAACTGGGACAAAAAAGTAAAAAAAAAAAATCTCAAAATTTTTCACAAACTGATAATCCAAATTTTTTGGACTGTGTGAATTAAAACATTTTGTTTTGATAATTCTGAAACATTTCATTTATATTTTGACCTTTTAAAAATGTTTACCTTTCTTGGCATGAAATTCCAAAACAAAAAGTCATTTTGAACCAAAACACAATACTCTGCTTCAAAAACATCACAACGGGACATTTCAACAATTTCTTTTCTTTTTTTAATTTCAAATTGAGAGATTTGTTAAAGCCAAGCATTTCCTGCAAATAGTTTCAGTTTGACGAATCAGCATTTTCCAACTCAAAGAGTTTTTTGGCAGAACATTCCCACCCAGCTCTACCACTACTCCATTACTACTACAGTTATTACTTTGTTTTCTTCCTTTCATACACTAAACATATCACCAATTTGCATCAACTCAACATTTAGCTTATATTTCTATTTACATGGGCAAATTTCCGACTGATCTCTCATCAACCAGTCCCAACGTGATAAAGGGTGGTAAACAACATCAACCTCAAACTGAATCCAACAAAATGAGAAAGGAAAACTGCAACAGAGCAATAAACCCAGTCAAATCCTGTGGTTCCCACTCTCTCAAACTGCATTTTCTCATGGTTCACAAACCATACTTAAACTAGAGGAAGATGCATCATTTATACTGTTGCTGCTTCTCTGGCCTGGGTCATTTGGTCCAATAATAAGAACAGCTCCCATAAAAGTGTACAGTTTTAGCCTTGATTATGAACCTAAGAAAAAACAGTCAAAACTGATAGTTGCACTGGCTACGTTCCATTTTCTTCTTCATTTCACAGAATAAGAGGTTAAAGATCAAGCAAACCTACAGTACACGTAAGTGGTAAAGAATCTGAAATATACATATATTGTGTGAGATAATTATAGTCCTAACAGTTCAGTGCCACACACTGTACGTCCATCATATGCCAGTGGTCCCCAAACTTTTGAGGGCTGCGCCTCTCTTTACCCTGTCTGCCCTTCTTCCCTCCCCCCACCACCCACCGAGCAGGGGCCGGGGGAGGGGCCGCAGCTGGGAGTGGGTCTGGGTCTGGAATCTGGGCCCAGGGCTGGAAGTTGGGCCACGTGACCAGGTGTGGTCTGCTCCCGGCCCCGCCCTCAGCCTTGGCCCTGGGCCAGGAACAAGCTGCACCAAGGCTGGGGATGGGGACGGGTCCAGGGCTGGGGATGTGGCTGGGGGAAGGGCCGGGATGGAGCAGAGCTGGGGGCGGGGAGGGGCTGGGTTGTACTCCCACCCAACCCACCATGGGGGCTGGCCCGGGCCCCGCTGCGCCCCCTTGGACATTCCTCTGCACCTCCCTGGGGGAGCATGTCCCACAGTTTGGGGACCTCTGTCATTAATGCAGGGATTTTCTGCCTACTCTATAGTTGTATCTGAAAAACTATTTCCCAGCTAAGTAGCATGTGAACAAAGCCACAGAAAGTATTCAGAACCCAGTGAGTGGCATTTATTTAATCTTATCTTATTGCAAATAAGTAAAGCCAAGGCCATTTGTTTTCTGCAATTAAATGGCCAGCCATGGGAAAACCAGATACTATTTTGGTGTGTCATTTATTGTTTCAAGTATTTCATAAAAATACATTCCTACTAAGTCACTGGCTACTCCCCTGTGAAAGAGACAAATAGTGTGGAAATCAAGGGTCTATTGTCACTTTTACATGATACACTTAACAAAAAATCTGTTTAAGAACGCTAACAAGAATTAAAGAACTGTAATAAGGATGTACATAGGCTTGGAATAATTCAATTTTTTTTATAATTTGACGGACAATATCCATGTTTATTTTAAAGCTATTTTTAGATTTTCATCTATTTAAATTTTCACAGTTGCGCAAACTTATGGGGGAAGGTTAGACAATTATTTAATGACAGTAAATGTTAAGATTCAAAAAGTTAAAGCTTTAACACTTACAACAAATTGTCAACATATACAAAATATACAAAGTAAATATCTTTATTCAAATTGTATTTAAATTCTTAAGCAGCATTTTTCTTACTTTGCCTACTGATGGAAATATTTTTCCATAGGTTTGTGTGGGGGGTGTGTGTGTAAAATTGATGTTTACCAACAGTTACCAATAAAGATTGAATCCTTCCAAACCTAGCTGTACACTACTCATGTAACTCCAGCTGTCAATGCTTGTGAAAAAATACAGACCTTCTGATAGTGGTACAAATATATTCTTTAACCAGTGTCAGTACTAAGCATAATAAGGAAACTGTGTATATAGATAATGGTATCTTGATAATACATACAGTAAAAGCATGGCGTGTGCCCATTACACATACATATCTTAAGTGTATTCACTACTATCTCCCCTGAGAACACTGATAATACATACTGAGCACCATCATTTTTTTTCCATCCAGTGCAGATCTATTTTAGATAATTGGACATTAAAAAAAAAAAAATAAAGATAGGCAGTTTTTATCATCTTTTTCCTTACTTCAGTTAGGGAACAAAGTGTTCTTGTTGGTTTATTGGGTCTTAGTTAAGGGGCCAGAAGGTTCCCCGCTCCTTGCTCTCCTTTTATTACCTTCTGTTTCTATATTATTCTACTTATGCTGTGGCATCGGCTTTGAATATTTATTATAATAATCCATGTAAGATCAGATAGACAATGCAGTTCTTTCTTTGAATGCCAATACACATAACATCCTTTTCGGGGTAGGTCAAGTAATCAGATTATCTAGAAACACTATTGTTTGCAGGTAAAGTATTTGGTGGTATTGTAAAACCTCCAAACTTATGTTCAAGAACTGAAAGTATTATCTCATCTTCTGTGAGAGTCAGAAATTCCAGATGGCAAATTCAAATGCACCTCTAAAATTGCAAATGCCCCCTTGTGACCATATTTTATAACCTCAATTAATGCAGGGATTTTCTGCCTACTCTATAGTTTTAACGTAGAACCAAAAATTCAGCATCTTATTGGATGTTAAAGGCTCTAACGTGCATATGGCTGTGTCAACATTATTGTTATATATTTAAACTTTGACAACGCTGATAAGAAAACGCCCTGCAATCTTTCTCCCTTAAAGTAAACTGTGTATTATCTAGCTTCAAGCAATGTAGATCAATCATTTTCCATTTAGCTAGCACCACCTTGCCAAAGGATTAGTATCTACAGAGAATCACTGTTAACAATACATTTTCCACTAACCCTTTTGTTTTGGAAAGATTTTTTTTTTTAACTGAAATAATAGTTGAAACATATGTTATAAACCACAGCCTTTTTTACATGTAGATTTTAAGTTAATTACATTAAGGAAAATAGAGGAGAGCAATTCTGCTATTTGAGCCCAATTAATAACTGAAACATTTGGATAAATACAGTGTCACAGGAAACATCTCCATACAGAATACAGTTAAGCACTATTTTATTTTTATTTCAGAAAAAAGTTCATTAAATGCATTTATGAGATATGAATGCATACACTAAACAGGCTACTTTCCTCTCTGCTCTAAGACACAGTTCACACGCCCTGTGTAGGATCAAACTCACCATTTTTCTTGGTGTTTGACTTTAGAGAACAAAAGTGAGCAATAACATAATAGTCTATTCCAAGCCTTCTCCTCAAAGCTGCCTGTTCTGAGGCCTTGTCAACACTGGCAAGTTTCTGCACAGTAAAGCAGCGTTCTGCAGTGCAACTCCCAAGGTGTACATGCTGCCAAGCCACTTAGTGTGCAGAAACCGTGTGGTTGCAATGCTGTAAAAAAACCACCGTGACGAGAGGCGTACAGCTTTCTGCGCCGGGGCTACAGCACCGCGGTGCCAGTGTAGACACCCTGGTCTATTATAGCGCTGCAATTGTACTCCAGGAGGTGTCCCACCATGCCTGTTCTCGCCTCTCTGGTCATCAGTTTGAATTCTACTGCCCTGCCCCAACCCCTTAAATTCCTTGGGAATTTTTAAAGTCCCCTTCCTGTTTGCTCAGTGACGCGTGAAGTGGTCTCAGTCCATCTTTCCAGGAGACTCTGCCTGCTCCACGCACCAGGCGATCCCACACTTTGAGCAATGCCAAGCTGCTGGACCTCATCAGCATTTGGGGAGAGGGGGCTGTCCAGTCCCAGCTGCGCTCCAGCCGTAGGAATTATGATACCTACGGACAGATTTCACGATGCATGACAGAAAGTGGCCATGACCGGGACACATTGCAATGCAGGGTCAGAGTGAAGTTGCTGCGGAACTCCTACCACAAGGTGCAGGAGGCAAACTGCTACTCCGGTGCTGCGCCCATGAGCTTCCAGTTCTACAAAAAGAGCTGGACGCAATACTCGGTGGCGACCCCTCCTCCACTGCGAAGGCCACTGTGGATACTTCAGTGGCTCGAGTGCCAGTCGGGAGTAGACCGAGCCAGAAGGAGGAAATCTTGGACGAAGATGTGGAGGGGGACACAGAGGCAGAGGACGACATGGAGGTCAGAGATGCATGCAACCAGGAGCTCTTCTCTATCAGGAAGGAGACTAGCCAGTCATAGCTGTCAGAGCTAGGTGAAGAGCAAACAGGAGAGGAAGCCCCTGGTAAGTGGCTTTGATTTTGGGAATCGCTGAAGCAAGTTGTTGGGGGCAGGAGGGTTGCAGAAAACAGGTGTGTGTCTGTATGATCTGTGTACCACCACATGCCTAGTCCAAACAGGGCATTGATTGACTCCCTCACTTCACGGGAATCTGCCTCAGAGATCTCCAAGAAACGCTTATGGAGATATTGGGCAATCTGCTGTTGCAGGTTCTTTGGCAGCGCCGCTTTGTGTCTTGCCCCATTATGGGTAACTTTCCCACGCCACTCTGCCGTCACGGGGCGGGGGGGGGACACACACACCATTGCTGTACACAGGAGAGCCCCATAAGGGCCAGGGTGGAAGCCACAGTCTTGAAGAAGACCCTCCCTTGATTCCCAGCTCACCCTCAGCAGCAAGATATCTTCCATAATGAACACAGCCTGTGGAAATGTGGGGACAGTAATGATTTTAAGCCCCCCACTCCTACAGTGCTGGCTCTCCTCAAGAGTCACGTTCCCAGTGTACGGTACGGTCCTGGAACACTGATATCCCCTGCTCCTGCTGTTACTCACCATTTTGGGGGTCTTGTGGCTCATGTGTGCTTGCCTGGGGTCAGCCAGCTAGTGACATGTATGTGAATAGTGGCTGTGTTTAAAATCACTGAATCAGTGGTCTGTGTATTGCAAACAACTGCTGCTGTAAAATGTTGCAGTTTGGCTTCACAGATATGACCTTGGGACCCCAGCCTCCCTCTTTGTTACTGCCAGCTGAATGGCTGCGCAGAATTAGAAAGCGGCCACAAAGAACTAAAGAGGACTTTCTGCGTGCGGTCATGATGCATTCCGCGGCCGAAAAACAAGAATTGAAGGAGTGGCGGGACAGTGAAAAGAGGGACCAAAAAGAGAACCCGGCACACCAGAATGAAGCTCTACAGTGCCAGTGGGTCTTTAAACGGCCAAAAGCACACTCAACAGTCACTCTGCACTTGCTCAGCCTGGTGTTGAGCTGCTCCTTGCTGCTGTCAAGGTAACCGTGGCTTCATAAGCCACGGCATTAAGGGGTTGGCAAGGTCTACCAGGATCACAATGGGCATTTTGACTTCCCCATCAGTGATCACCTGGTCTGGGAAGAAAGCCCCTGCTTGCAGGTTCCTGAACAAGCCAGCGTTCCGAAAGATGCATGCATCATGCACCTTTCCGGACCAGCCTGCGTTAATGTCCGTGAAACGCCAACGGTGATCCACAAGCGTGGAGAACCATTGAGAAATACCCCTTGCGATTAATGTACTCGTTGGCTAGGTGGTTTGGTGCCAAAATTGGAATATGCAAGCCATCTATCACCCCTCCGCAGTTAGGGAAGCCCATTTGTGCAAAGCCATCCACAATGTCACGTACTTTGCCCAGAGTCACAGTCTTTCGGAGCAGGATGCGATTAATGGCCCTGCACACTTCCGTCAACGCGAGTCCAACGGTCGACTTTCCCACTCCAAACTGGTTAGTGACCAATTGGTAGCAGTCTGGAATAGCCAGCTTCCACTGTGCAATCTCCACACGCTTTTCCATCGGCAGGGCAGCTCTCATTCTCGTGTCCTTGCGCTGCAGGGCTGGGGTGAGTTCATTGCACAATCCCATGAATGTGGCTTTCCTCATCCGAAAGTTCTGCAGCCACTGCTCGTCATCCCAGACGTGCATGACGATGTGATCCCACCTCTCAGTACTTGTTTCCCGAGCCCAAAAGTGGCGTTCCACTGTGGTCAGCAACTCCGTGAATGCCACAAGCAATCTCATGTCATAGCTACTACGCGTGGCGAAATCAATGTCAAACTGCCTTGCCCTTGTAGTTTAAGGAATAACTCCACTGCCACTCGTGATGTGTTAGTGAGAGAGAGCCGCATATTGGTCAACAGTGCGGGATCCATTCCTGCAGACCGAAGAGGCAGAGCACTCAGTACACAAACCACTGAAAGATGGCGCCAAATGTAGACGAAAGCACAGGGATTGCTGGAATACAAAGCAATGCATCATGCACCCAGGATGCCAAGCGATCCCCTCCGCCTTCCCTTAGCGGAAGAAGGGGAAGAGATGCTCTGTGGGATAGCTGCCCAGAGTGCACCACTCCAAATACCGCTCCAAGTGCCGCAAGTGTGAACACGCTATTCCACAGGCAGGTGACAGCGTGAACACGCAACAGCGGTTTCCCTTCAGCGCTCTCTGAGCGGCACTGTAACTGTCAGCGATGTAACTCTGCCAGTGTAGACATACCCTTAGAGTTCTTTGCTCTCGACTGCTCAGCAGAATGTCTAGTTTCTCTCTGCATCAGCTCTGAAACCTGATTCCTCCCTTTTTATTTCCTCTAGGCTTGATGTTGCAAGTAGGTGTTGTGGGGCCAGCTTCAGCCCTTGTCCCCAGAAGAGATCATTAGCTAGTTCCTGTACTGGTCTACTGTGGCATTTGTCCACCTCCACCACATAAACACAGTGTTGGATAGGTGAATATCGAATCACATATGGTGAATTTGAAAGTGAGTTTTATCGTTGTTGGTTATTGTGAATACAACCAAGTAGCTACACCACTAGTTTGGGATGAAACAGCCCAGAGAAGTAATGTACAAAATATTAATACTTTGGTTAAATCATGTTAGCAAGTCTTAACTCTCTAAAACATTGTGTCTTGGTTCATAGGTGCTGGCTTTTATTTTCCCAGTGGGTGCTTCACCCCCACTGCATCCTTTCCCCTAGGTCCCGTCCTCACCCCACCTCTTCCCACCCACCCCCATACTCCTGCCCCAGGGCCCTGCCCTTGTTCCACCTCTTCCCGTCCCACTCTGCACCCTGCCCTGAAGCCCCACCCCCACAGCTCTCCACCCTCCCCCAAGCACCTCCAGACAGCTGCCAAGCAGCTGATCGGCAGCCCCGCCAAACAGCTGTGGCTGGTGAGTGCTGAGCACCCCCTATTTTTTTCCATGGGGGCTTGACCCCCGGAGCACCCATGGAGTTGGCACCTATGTCTTGGTTTGTTCAAATAAAAAGGAAAAATGACTATAGACGTGAGCATACATGCTTGGATTGAGAACCATAAACTGGATGGAAGGAGATTTGTAATAAACCATCTACAAAATTAAACTCATAATTTCAAATTTTGTTCCTGCACCCTAAAAGGCTGACTGTGATGCGAAAAAGCTGCCCATCAAGTGTGCATCAAATTGTCAACTAGAGAGGTCATTCCAATGACAATTACTCTTTTGACTGGCTCTGCATTACATATTCTCCAGCAGACAATAAAAATCCCTCTCACAAACACCCCTAAAACTGCCTTTGCTCAAATCTCAAAACTTTTATCCAGTGTTGAACGTACACAAAAATACAAAACACCATATAAGTCTGAAATTGCAGACTTAGTGTAGGTTGGATAATTATTGGCTGAAAAATATCTGGCATACTAAACAGAGAGTAACAACCATTCAAATCGGGGCTCACACTGGCTTTTAAACTGGTTCTATAATGAATCAACCCAGGCACTGTAAACAAAGCAAGCATTACAAAATAAAATTTTATTTTAATCCAGGAAAGCACATTACTACTACTATAATAGCATAAGAACCCGAGAGACAATTAGAACTCCAGTTTGATTGTCTCTGACATATTATACCCCCTTAATATCCAGTAAATAGGCCTGTTTTCCTTAGTTTTCTACACAAATGTCATGTTACAATCAAAAAGATACTCCAGCCAGTCAGTGCATTTTAAGACAGTGCATATTAGGATGGTTAAAATTCACTCAGCCTTCAGTCTCATTACTTAATATCACCTGAGGCAATGTGCATTTGTCCTAACATGTACTTAAAATGTAACTCTCAGTAGGCAGTCCATGCTAGCCTCATTACAAAGCTATGCCACTTTCTCTTATGTAATGCGCCTCTACTTTTTAGGTTAAAGCCAATTTTAATTACTCATAATAGCAGCTATCTATATAATTTAAGATGTTTGACTATCTGTCTTCAGTATTTTTAGAGTGCCTATCACCGTAATATTTAAATTCTCATGGGTACAAGGATTAGATTAACAGACTGGGACTAGGCAAACAATCAGGCAACTGACTCAATCCAATCCTCCAAATGGAAGTAAATCCATTTCTAAAGTATGAATCCTTTTGTATGTTCCATTTTGGATTAATTCAAAAAGCAACCCTACCCATCAAGTGAAATAGTTCTTTTTTTCATATTAAGAAAAAGCAAGTGCAAGTAAAATCTTAAAGAGGCTTTATCAAAAATACTGCCTTTTATTTATATATTTGTTTTTAAGGGTGCTGGAAGAAACTTCAACAGCATGATCTTTTCCTGTCACATATATTATAAAACACCTACTTATTTTCATTCATTACATTTTATAAAACACAGTAATTGCACCTATTTTTTATACGTCAACAGCCAAAGTTCTTTGGGGTTCTCACTGTTTAGAGTGGCACATCATAGAACTATTAAGGGATTGAACGTTGTAAAGTATATCATCTAGGTTTCACACATTTACCTACTAGTACAAGAATCTTGGAAGCTAAATTTTCAGTAGTACAGTTAATCCAGACCCTTACACTTCAAAACTGAAATATCAGCATGAAAAGAAGTTAATGCCTCCTTATCTTACGGCATTACACATTTACAGAAGAATTACCAGTAACTGCGCTGCTTGTAGACATTCTCTCTCTCCCTAATGTACCATGCTTAAAAGAGATCTTATCTTCAGGACTGAAATTTGGAGTTTGAATAGATCCTGGTTAAATCACTACATCTGCCAGATGCAGACTGATGTCAAGGCCTCCGATCACCTCTGTCATTGTGGAGCAGCTGTTTCTAATGCTCCACCAAGGAAATGTATAGATTGAATTGAGTTTCAGGTGCCTCTGAGGGACAATTCTTCACTGAATCACTGCTGATTGTAGGCAATTGTCTAAACTTGAAACTTACTGTTTGGTGCATCAATGTTGTGTCATGTGATCTGCAACACCTGTTGCACAAGCAATGCATACACACCACATCATTTTGCAAGTAAAGTACATTTGCCTCATATCATTGCAACCACACAGAACTTAGCAGTCTGGTCAGACATCTTCTAGTACATTGCTCTGTCGTTGTGCTTCATAAATGCTGGGACTTTTCTCACTGTGCATTGTGGTATTCCACCCAGAAGGCAATGGAATTCAGCGGCTCCAGCTCAAACTAAATAATTCCCCTGATTACTCTCCTTTCCTCCCATCATCCATCTGGAGTTTGCATGCCAGCACCATTTTTAAAGCACTGTCAGGCAGCATGGAGGAAACACTGGCAAGAGCTGCAATCCTCATGGTGATGAATATCAACAGGCTGTTGCAAGCATATCTAAAGTTGTGCAATGACGTCAGAACCAGGGCAATGAGGGCACCTGAGGAGGAAGCTGAAGTTGAGCAGACACTTCTCCTACATATTTTCCTGGAGCGGTTTCACTTGATGGACTGCTGTTTTGGGGCTTGACTAGTGGGATGGGATAACAATGCAGACTTGGGATGACCAGCAGTGATGGCAGTTCTGCAAGGTATCAAGACACTTTCCCGGAAATCTATGCAGCGCTTGTGTGGGAGCTACAGCAGCAGAACACCTATGTGAGAGCTCTCCTCAGCATGGAGAAGCAAGTGTCTGTCGTTGTCTGGAAGCTTGCCACCACTGAACATTACCAGTCAGTATTTAACCAGTTTGGTATTAGCAGATCAACCATCAAGGCTGTTGTCCAGGAAGAGTGCACTCTTGTCAACAAGGTGCTGTCCCATAGAGGTCATAAGGCTGGACAATGCACAGGAGTTTATTAATGGGTTGGCATTGTCGGGGTCCCCAAGTTGCATTGGGGTCATTGAGGAGACACACACGGCTATTGTTTGCCCCCACACCAGGCTTCAGAGTTCAGAAACAGAAAAGGCTATTTTTCCATGAGGCAGGAAGACCAGGTTGATCACTGCAGAAGGTTCAGCACTATTAAGGCAGGGTGGTCTGGAAAGATACAGGATAGCAGGACCTTTAGAAACTCTGAACTGTTTGCTGTCATTACAAGTCAGACTTCTTCTCCCATGGTCTCTACAGACATTCATGGCATTGCCATTCTACTAGTCATTCTGGGAGAGTCATCTTATCCTCTGCTTTTCTGTCTTAGAAAGCTTTTTACTGGACAGTTGGATGAGAGAAGAACTAAACCCTGAGTAGCTGCAGAATGACAGTGGAATGTGCATTTGGAACATTCATTCAAAGGTAGAATATCCAGGCTAGAGGCTGATAAGAAATATCTGCCTCTTATGATAACTGCTTGTTGTGTTTTACACAACCTTTGTGAGAAAAGAAGAGAGCCTTGAACATGGATGGGAGGACAAGGGTGGCTAGCTTGCTAAATGTTTTCATCAGCCAAAGAAAATGCCTCTACAGCATGCTGCAACTACTCAGGGGCACAGTCAGGGATGCACTGTGCTCTAAATTTGAAGCTAGAGGCTCACTTGTGATCAATGTACATGCTTGCAGGTAAGGATTAAATCAGGATTACTGCACACATATCAATGTGTACTGTATGTGCAGTGCAGCAAAGCTTTGGTTACGCAACATGTGAGGATTCTCATATATGCACAAATTTTCACAGAGTATACTTGTGGATTTTATTATATTGCATGTGAAGGCGAGCATTTTCATGAATTGTTTACTAAATTAGTACAGTGGAGTTAGACACTGATGAATTGTTCTAGATGCAGAACCATAACTGCAAAGACATTTTCAATGAATTTTCATAAATACATTTTAAACATTAAGAGCACTACAAAAATATTATTACACATAAGTAATGTGCAAATTGAAAAACAAACAACCTTAAGAAGTTGTAAAGAGTAGAGTGAAAACAATTTTGCACTTCTGAGGTCACAAATGTATGCACACAGGGCACTCAAAACTGCTCTCCGCATCCTGGGATGGCAATAGAAGAGCCTCTCTCTTGTAGGTGAGAACTCCCATTGTCTCCTGTTTCTTTTGTTGTTCTGTGGTGTAGAATGCCTCCAAAAGGCCCTTTTCCTGGGCACTGTTGCAGTGAATGGGGTGTCCTAGAATGTGGAGATTTCAGAGGCAGAGGACTACATGGGATGCCTAAACTGTGGTGCAGTCCTTGATCAGAAAACAGCCCAGAGGAGTGTCTGCCTCAATACTATCCTCAGCAGATGCACCTGTGAGGATCTAGCTATTTTCCTGTCCTTTTCTCTTTCATCTTTGTCTTGTTCCAGGAGCCTTCACTCCTCTGTCTTTTTATCCCTCCCTGGGATGTGCACAAGTTTTGAACATCTCAACTCATGAGCTTCTCTTCTTCCTACACAGACAGGAGTTCACTTAATGTTAGAACCCCATCCTTTGGGTGAGCCTGAAGATTCAGGGCCGGCTCCAGGCACCAGCCGACCAAGCACGTGCTTGGGGCGGCACCTTTGGGGTGGCCAATCTTGGGGCGGCGCTCAGTTTTTGTTTTTTAAACACACTTCGGCAGGGCGGCACTCAGGGGCAGGGCCGGCCCTAGCTTTTTGGCCGCCCCAAGCAAAAAAAAAAAAACAAAACCCACAAGCACCGCCCCCCCCCCCCCCAACACCGGCCAACACCCCCCCACACACACGCCAAAACGCCGGGGGGGGGCCCAGCGGGGAGGGCGGCATGCCCGCCGCCCCGCTCCCCCTGCCAGTGGGGAGCGCGGAATGCCGGCCGCCCCGCTGCCCCGGCCGGGAGCGGAGCACGCCGGCCGCCCCGCTGCCCCGGCCGGGAGCGGAGCACGCCGGCCGCCCCGCTGCTCTGCCAGGGGCACCAGAGGAAGATTAGTTTTTTTTGTAAATTTAAAAAACAAAACAAAAAAACAAAAAAACAACCTTGAGTGCCGCCCCCTACAGGTGCCGCCCCAAGCACGTGCTTGGTAGGCTGGTGCCTGGAGCCGGCCCTGCTCAGGGGAAGAGTGGGTTTGTTTCGGCTGGGGTGGGGTGTTGCGGCGCTCAGGGAGGGTTGTTACGGCAGGGGGGCGCGGGCATGCCGTGCTCCTCCCGGCGCTCTGGCCAGGAGAGTGGGGCTGCGGGCATGCCGCCCTCCTGCCAGCACTCCGGCCGGGAGAGCGGGGCCGCGGGCATGCTGCGCTTCGCCCGGCGTTCCGGGTGGGAGAGGCGCTTAGGGGGGGTGTTGTTGCGGCGCAACACTGGGGGCGGGGGGTTGTTTTGGCGGGGCGGTGGCGCTCGGGGGGGTGTTTCGGAGGGCGCTGGGGAGGTTGGTTTTTTGTTTCGGTGGGGCGGTGCTTGGGGTTTTTTTGGTTTTTTTTTGCTTGGGGCGGCAAAAAAGTTAGAGCCAGCCCTGTGCAGATGGTAATATGTTTTCAACAACCTTCCCTACTTATGCATGTCTCCTGGGCCTGTGGTGTGAGGGGGAGTGGCTGTGGGGTGGTGGTTCTGGCAACTTGGGATAAGGAGTAATAAATACAAGGTGGACAGTGGGCATTAGGGGTGGCGCTATGTAAAGACCATTCAGCAGAGGCAGATTAGTAAATGCCTATGCACTTCTGCAGATCGCCAATAGGATAGCAGTTGAGGAACTAAGAACAGACGCAGGTCAATAACTGTATGTGCACTTCTGCAGGCTCTCCTTCCTTTGGTAGATATTATCCTGAAGCATGTCCCCAAAAAGACAGAGAAGGGTCCTATTAAAAAGGCAATGGGCAAGCTGGGAAAATATAGTGTGCTGCTGTTTGCCAGGATGGTATCCCATAGTTGGTGCAGGAGTGGAAGGGAACCACAAGCCATATGAGTACTGCCAACAGAGTTGCACTGCTGTGCAATCTTCATGTCAAAGCAGAACACTTCCTTTGGCTTAAGTTCTCTTTTCTGAGCACCCTTAGATCAGCACAAAGTGCACTGTAAAACAGAAATTCTGCAGTAGCACAAAGCAGAGTGAAATCCTTACAGCTCTCCCTATCATTATCCTTCACATTCTTATAACCCAGAGAGAGCTTCTTTCCCTTACAGAGTGTGACATTACCCAGGGTACAATCTGGACTGTTAAACAGCTGTGTCCCCTCAATTCTCCAGCTGAGGCTGACTTTTTACACTGCTTCGCTGTGAGAGCAACCACTCCTGGTCTGCCCACACACAGCCTCCAGCATGTAAATTCCTCACAGCTATACTGTATGACTGTTATAACCAGCTACTCATTAAATTACACTGCAGGGCAACACCAGCAAACTCCCAGCCCCAGACTTTCCCCCAGAAATGCGCATCTTGTACTCCCCAGCACCCTCCTGGACAATACAAGCTCATATAAAGTCTGTCATTTCATTAATAGAAAGTGATATGCACAGATCTTACCACAAATGAAGTTTCCCAAATACTTCAATCCAAGCACACTGGTTTTGATAAAACAATAAAACAAGTTTATTATCTACAGAAAGATAGATTTTAAGTGACTACATAAAATGATGCGCAAAAGTCAGAACTGGTTACAAGAAAATCAAAGGTAAAATGCAATTAATATCTAATTTAACAAGCTAAATGAATTCAAAGCAAAAGGTCTCTCTCACCTCATATCTAGCTGTGTTACTAGCTAAATCTTTCAGCCGGGATCCCCCCCCAAGTCCCGTGATGCTTCCTTTGTCCCTCAAGTGTTGTCAATGCCAAGAGTAGAGATGAAGGGAGAGATATTTTGGGGTGTCTGTTCCACATTCTTATAATTTTCTTTCTTTGAAAATCATCTCCATCTGAGGTTCAGGAGACAGATAGTCAGTGGAGACAGGAACCTCCCAGCTGTTTCTGTGCCAAGATGTTTATTTCTCACTCATACCCCTTTTCCTGCCAAAGAATGGTCACTTGACCAGGTGATAATCTATTTGATCTTGTTGACACCTGGCTGAGGTGTCGGTTTGCCTTTTGTTTCTGAGGAACTGGTTTGTTGCTATTTTTGCAGACTTGTAATCTCTCTCACTAATGTCATACAGTAGAATCTTATAACTTTACATACAATGTTGCCACACATATTGTACCAGGACAATAATGATCAGCAAATTATGAGTTTTCAAATGATACCTCACAAGGCATACTTTGTTTCAAAACCCACTATCGTTTTGTAAAAAAAGTTGGATAGGAATACAGGCTGTCACACTGAGCCGCTGGTTTGGGTCCCAGTTGAAGGAAAGGGGGTACATTTACTGAGACAGCTGCTTTATAGTTGTGCATTCCAGTGGCTATAATTTAGATGGGCGTGTACATGCTCCTCTTGCCAAAGGGCAATGAAGTCCAAGACCTCTGCATCCGACCATGATGAAGCATGAGGCATGACTGATAAATAAATAGGAGCATAACACAGGTATCTAAACTATCCGCCGGCTGCAAAGGACAACACCTGGCTACACACGAGCATTTAAAATGGAGAGGTGACATCTGGTCAGGATGACCCTGGAACAGTACAGCCTACACAGGTAAACAGACAGGCCAACCCAGGTAGCCAGAAACACTGTGTGGGATAACAGTGGGAGGTCTTGGCAGATGTGCAACAGACTCTGCTGCAGATAAACTCATCCCGCATCTCATAACCCCACTTTAATAACCCATATTGAAAAGCCAGATGATTTGTAACAAAAAAATGTGGTTGTGGCCATAAGGCACTTAAACATTACATAATTCAAGTTATTCTGCAACAAATTTCATGTGTAGACAAGCAGTTATAGAATACCTATGGTTAATGAAGTGGCAAGGAAAGAGGCTAGAGTGCTAGGTGTGCAAAACCACACTCCAAGTGCTATCAATTGGGTACAGAAAATTTACACATTTCTGTGTGATGGTGAGAGGTGAAATCATTTTTTGTCTGCATTTATGTTACGAACAAGTTGCCTTAACTTTATTAGAATATCAAGCTTCTTACTATAAGGAATTTTCCATCGATTTTTCTGAAAACACAGATCGTATCCAAGATTATTTGGATGAAACCATGAGTGTCAGATCAAACAAACTGTTGTCTCTAGATGGTTTTATTCTGTTTTGCTCCACATAGCTTGAACTAGACCCTTGCCTCCTCATGGCTAGGGAGTTTCTGGGCCCATTATTGACAAGAATTTGTACTTCCCTTTGTGAAGGCAGGGTACCAGTTACTCTTAATCAGATCAAACTCCTGCCTGAACCAATCTCATTTTTAACCTCACCTATTGCTACACTTTGTCTAATCTCCCATTTCTCAGGGAAGGTTAAATTGGTATTGGAGCAGCTCTAATCACTTCATAATCTCATAGGCATACTTGGACACTATGGACTAGTTTTAGGCATGGATGTAGTACGGCTATAGTAACAGACCCAATAGTTTCAGAACTCCTCCTGGCAATACCAATGGGCTTTGTGAAGGAGTGTATGGGAAGGGATTCATTACTGCCTTTCAAACAAGTCTCAAAGGGTAATAAGAGCACTTATTCTTCCCATCCAAATATTCTGTGTGGTTTCATCTTGTCACAGATCTCATTAAGCATATGCAGAGAGCTCCCTGGCATGAAAACAAGACATATTTGCCTGCAGTTGCATTCTTCATTTGCTTAATGTCTACTGAAAACAGAGTTCTTGGTCCTAGGGTAACAGAGTTATGAAGAAAACAAAACAAAGGTCAGCTCACAGTGCATCTAGAGGAAAACCGTGGACTGAATCAAAGAAAAAGAAATCCAAGTACTTCAAAATAGAATAAATTAATGATTCTTTCTCCAGTTCTGGCTAAGACACTAAATTTCTGTCCTGAAAACCAGCAAGATATGAAGGGATGCTTCTCCCAAAGCCAATGGCTAACAAAAATTAAACACAATTTGAGGGCCTGAAAGTGCTGAAGTTATGGTGGGTGATAGAAAGTGAGTAAGGATTATATGGCAACGGGCAAACTGTCTGAATCCCTTAACTGTATTCTATTTTGGTCAAACTGTACAATGGGTATGTTGATGTCGATAGCAAACAGACATAGGTTAATTCAAATTAAATATATACATGAAAAATTATGAATTTGGACTCCTAGATTTAAAAAAGAAAAAAAGGGGGTTGCTACCACGAGGCCAGGATTCTTATTTTTTTGGCCTTCTTTAGGGGTTTTTATTTTGCTAAAACCATTTTAATTTAACTATAACAGCAGAAAAATATCAATATAACTTAATACTTCTGTGCTTATTAATCTAACATAGTTTTTCTTCGTTTAAAAAAAAAAGCAGCTGTCAATTTCTGTAGCAAGAGATGTAATAATACTCACTAAAAGAGAGAATCAAGAAACAATCTGTGTGAGGTTAAAATCTGCACAGAAAACATACGTTTAAAAGGAATCTAGTACCCAGAAAATGCATTATAGTTTCCACAGAAAAATAATCATATCTTTAAAAAAAAAACCCTATAAACTCAAAGCCTGGACATTTCAGATACGGCGCCACTTTCAGATAGAGAGATAGAAGTCAGGACAGAAAGTCATATACTCCTTATTTAATCTGCCAGAAGACATACATATTACTTGTTCCTATGTCTCTTTATAAAAGCACTGCAATACTATTCTAGTTCCATCAAGAGGGTAAACTTCAGCTGTGCTAGTACAAACCTTAACTCCATGATTCAAGCTCAACCTTAAGTCACAAACTCAAAGTACATCATGCCTACACACTCACTGAAAAGAGAAGTTATCTTCAAATCTTCAGATCTCCAGAAACAGGCACCATTAAAAAAAAAAAAAAAAGCACTAGAAGGCTTTAATTGATCATCACAATTATTTAAAACCAAATTAAACAATGCCGCAGAGGAGAAGAGCTATCAGGCATGCTGTCATCCACATAAAACCTCTGACCAAACACTACACAGGAATGATACCACTACTAAGACAGCAGCTTCCAGAGGGGAGAAAGAGATCTAAGTAATATTTTCTTAAAGAAAGAGTAAACAATGTTTCCTCAAATCACCAAAGGCAGCTTGTGCTTTCCTAATACATTTGTATTAAAAGCAACTGGCTTCTAAGGAGAGATTTGCATGTGCACATTTCCTTGGATCAGAAGAAGAGTCATTACTACGTGCATATAATAGTCAGTATTTAGGCAGCAAGTAAAAATTGCAGAAAAAGATTGTTCCAAAGTAAAAGGTGAATACAACAGTTTTCCCTACAAGCAAGATATTTCTTAGTCTATCTGAAACAATGTTCATGCTGTACAGTTAACTGGGTAATGTGAGGGGCTGAGAGCCAGCTGCCCCCTGGGCTCTCGGCTCTCCACTCCTAGCTGGGCTTCCCACCTCCCTAAGCGAGGAGTGAGGAGCCGCGTGGGCAAAGCCAGGCTGGGAGCGGGGAACTGGGGGTGTCGTATCCTAGGGGCAGCAGGTTTACGAAGAAATCAGTTGAGACAGAGAGCTGAGAGCCATGGAAGCCTTGCTACATTTTCCACACACTGAACTGACCAAACCAGCCAAAACTGGCTGGGCTATCCCCTAATAATCTTACTCAGTTGCCATAGCAACAACAAGGTGCTATTACCACGATAACCAAATACACAACATATTCCTCCCCCTTTAATAAGAACATCCCCTAAATAAAACAAACACTAAACTAGAGAAGGAGGGTAGACTGCCTCCATTCCCGGCTAAACCCCAGGGATTATTGTGCCCCATAACCGTGGGTTTGCCCTAGCTAAAGATCCAGCCATTGAGGAGGTCTTCAGTCTCAAGGTGGATTGCGGCAAACTCCTGGTGTTGTTGCACCTGAAAGTACCGTGGGCGCAGCCCTGACAATGGGCTCAGGGGTCGTAGCGCGAACGGGTGAGGAGGTGGTACCCCCTTCCCCCAAACAAGCTGATATCTCAGCCGCTGGCAATAATGGAGGGGAACAGTCAGGAACAGGTGATTCTTGATTTGGTGTCTCGCCAGAAGAGGTGAAGTCAGACAACTCAACTGAAGATGTTTCCTGAGGACTGGCATGACCTGGCAACAGCTGATCTACATGATGCCGCCAGGTGAGATTCTCTGCAGTCTGGACTGTGTAGGGAACAGGTCCTGTTTGAGCGATGATCACGGCAGGGACCCATTTAGCTCCAGAAGTAGAATTCCGAGCCAAAATGGACTGTCCCGAGCTAAAGGTTCTGTCTTTTGCTCTGGGTGCACGTCTGATTACTTGATATTGCTGCTGAAGCTGCACAATTTGTCTGGGTTCAGAAGGTTTCAACA
This sequence comes from Macrochelys suwanniensis, assembly GCA_033296515.1. NCBI lineage: Eukaryota > Metazoa > Chordata > Testudines > Chelydridae > Macrochelys > Macrochelys suwanniensis. Next base: position 60,651,359 of record CM065784.1, on the reverse strand, counting down.
GATCAAAGCAAGTGCGCAGCTGTCGTCCCATCATTAGAAAGGCCGGGGATGCCTTGGTCGTAGCATGAGGTGTGTTTCTGTAGGACAGTAAGAAGGTGTCCAGACGCTTTTGAATGAAGTGTTGTCCCCTTGCTGATTTCAAAGCTTGTTTCATTGTCTGCACAAATCTTTCAGCTAATCCGTTGGTGGATGGATGATACGGTGCCAAAGTGATGTGGTGTATCCCATTTGCCTTCATAAAATTTCGAAACTCCTGAGAGACGAACTGCGGTCCATTGTCACTCACAAGTTGTTCTGGCAGACCGAAGCGACTAAAGAGTCCCTGTAGTTTTTGGATAGTACTCTCTGCAGTAATGGACTGCATTATAGAGACTTCTGGCCATTTAGAATGGGCATCTACCACCACCAAGAACATGCTTCCTTCAAGGGGGCCAGCGAAGTCAACATGAATACGTTGTGTGATACAGCATGGCCAGAAGGCAGCAGGAGAGTGATCTAGGATGAGGAGAAGCCTTATTCCCTGTAGATTAATTAAAAGCACCTGAAACCAATTAGAGCACCTGAAACCAATTCGAGCACCTGAAACCAGTCACCTGATAAAATCCCCCTGCTTCAATCAGCCAGAAGAGGAGCTGGAGCAGAGTGAGGAGGAGCTGGAGCAGAGTGGTTTGGTGGTGGAGCAGAGAGCTGTTTGGAGGAGTGAAGCAGAGTGAATTGGTGGTGGAACAAAGAGCAGTTCGAAGGAAAGTGGAGGAGAGTTTTGAGAAGTGCTGCAGCAGGCTAAGAAGACCAAGATCCTAGGTAAAGGGACACATGGCTTGTGCAGAGGGAAGGCAGGAAGCCCCACAAGCTGAAGGTCAGGAGAGGGAAGTAGCCCAGGGGAAAGAATCACTGGTACAAGTGGTTCACCTACTATCACAGGGCCCCTGGGCTGGGACCCAGAGTAGAGGGCGGGCCTGGGTCCCTCCCTCTCTACTCCCCTTCCCTGGGATACTAGTAGGATAGCTGTTACCCCAGTTCAGGGGCAAGAAATGGCACCCTGAAACCCCCCCACAAGAAGAGAAAGTGTGGGACCCATCATAGTAGTGCCGGCAATTTGCCACAGTTGCCACGGGTTTTCAGGCCAGTCCCATGGATGTAGGGGTGCCCACTGGGGTGCATTCCTGACACCCTGACATGACATACAAGCTCTTGCCTTCTCTTCAATAGCACTGTCCAATCCAGGCCACCAAAAATAGCTTTGTGCAATTTCCTTCATGCACATTATTCAACAGTGACCGGAATATAGCTGTTCTAAAATCTGTGATCTCAGTGGTGGTGGGATAATGACACGTCTCCCCCACAACAAACAACCAGATTGGATCGATACCTACATGTCCAGGAGGACGGAGTTAAAGTCGGGTGAGACCAGAGAGGTTTGTCGAGATTTTCCATGCATCACCAGGTCCATAATTTGGGACAATACTGGGTCAACACGAGTTGCCTTCTTTATCTGAGTAGCAGTGATGGGTGTATTCTCTACGTATTCAAAGTAGAAGATTTCCCTTTGGGCAGTATCTTGATGTTTGACTGGCAAAGGCAACCTTGAGAGACCATCTGCATTGCCGTGCAGAGTGGATTTCCGATATTTGATTTCATATGTTTGTGCTCAAAGTAACAATGCCCAACATTGCATACGACTAGCAGCTAATTGGGGAATGCCTGTGTAGGGTCCAAAAATTGACGTCAGAGGTTGATGGTCTGTGAGAAGAGTAAACTTCCACCCAAACAGGTACTGATGAAACTTCCAAATTCCAAAAACGATCCCCAATGCCTCATGTTTGATTTGGGCATAGTTGGTTTCTGCTTTGCTTAGAGTGCGTGAAGCAAAAGCAATAGGTCTCTCTTCTCCCGAAGGCATAATGTGTGACACGACTGCTCCCACTCCATAAGGGGAGGCATCGCAGGCCAATTGTAGGGGTAAGAATGGATCAAAGTGCGTTAGAACTTCAGAATTTAGCAGTGCATCCTTAGCCTTGTTAAATGCAACATTACAGGCTTCAGTCCACTTCCAGGTCTTGTTCTGCCCAAGGAGTTCATGAAGTGGTTTTAGCAGTGTGGCTAACTGTGAGATGAACTTTCCATAATAATTCAATAGTTCCAGAAACAAGCGCAGCTGGCTAACATTTTGAGGCGGGGGAGCCTCCACAATAGCCTTAACTTTTACAAGGGCCTGATGAAGACCCACAGCATCAATGATGTGTCCCAAATATTCAACAGAGGGCTGGAAGAATTCACACTTGCCTTTGCAGACTCGTAGGCCATACTCTTCCAGTCTTTGTAGAGTAGCGTCTAAATTCTTTACATGAACCTCTTCATTCCTTCCAGTGACCAGGATGTCGTCCAGATAGCACTGAACTCCTGGCAAGCCACACAAGATCTGGTCCATAGCCCTCTGGAATAGGGCGGGAGCAGACGTTATTCTGAAGGGTAGGCGACAGTATCGATAAAGCCCCTTATGAGTCACAATAGTCAACAGCTCTTGGGACTTTTCATCGACGTGCATCTGTAAATACGCTTGACTCAGATCAATCTTACTGAACTTCTGTCCCCCAGCCAGGACCGCGAAGAGGTCATCGATGCGGGGAAGCGGGTATTGCTCTGCACACAACACCGGGTTGACAGTGACTTTAAAATCACCACAAATCCGGAGGGAGCCATCTTTCTTCACTATTGGCACAATAGGCGTGGCCCATGGGCTAGGGGTAACTGGTATTAGGACTCCATTGGTGACCAGGCGCTCCAGGTCTGCTTCAACTTTCGGCCTGATGGCATATGGCACAGTTCAGGCTTTCAGACATTTTGGTTGACTGTCAGATTTAACGCTCAATGTCACCGTGATTCCCTTCATACTTCCCAGATCCTCTCCAAAAACAGCAGCATGTTTCCTTAGTATAGTGGCCAGTTTCTCCTTTAGTCATTCGGTGCACTTCTGCCCAGTTCAGCTGAATCTTCCCAAGCCAAGACCGACCCATTAAGGCTCGGTAATTACCTCTCACCACAAACAGTGGCAATTTAGCAGCCTGTCCATTGAGCTCCACCTTAACATTAATAGTGTCCAACATGGGCACAGCTTCTCCCGTACACATCTTCAGAACAGTTTTTGTTGCCTTAAGCGGAAGATGCTGTAGCTTTTCGTTATACACAGTCTCAGAGACCAGCGAGATGGCTGCACCAGTGTCCAGTTCCATGCGTATAGGTTTGCCATCCAACAACGGGGTGACCCAGTATCCATGTGAGCCCACTGCCAAAGACAAAACATGCAGTGGAACTTCTTCTTGCGATGAGGTGTCACCTTGGTCATCCTGGGTCTGCTCTAGGGTATGCAGGTTTCCCTTTTTGGTCGGCCAGACAACAGGCCTCTTTTTCTTTTGTTTACAGGAGCACTCAATGTGTCCCTTTTTGCCACAGTGTCGACACACCAGGTCCTTACACCAGCATTCTGATGCCTGGTGACCTGGCTTACCACAGCGGTAACATTCCTGACTCTGCAGAGTTTTGTGGGTAGGTTCTTGTGACACTTTATGCACCCTAGGGGATGCACCAATGTATTGCACCTCCTTTGTAGCCAGTTCCATGGAGACTGCAATATCAACAGCCTTCTGTAAGGTAAGCTGAGCCTCTGTCAATAGGCGCTTCTGTATAGCTTCCTGTATAGGCCACACACTAACCTGTCACGCAGGGCATTATTTAACATCTCCTTAAATTTACAGTGTTCTACTAGCCTTTTTAAAGTTGCTACAAATTGTACAACTGTTTCATCTTCTTTTTGGTCTCTTTTGTGGAACCTATATCTTTCAGCAATTACCAGTGGTTTTGGGGAAAAATGGGACCCCAGGATTTCCACAATGTCACTGTAAGACTTGGTCTCAGGCTTCACAGGTTGTAGTAAGCTGCATAGCAGGGAGTAAGTCTTAGCCCCTACAACACTTAAGAATATTGGCACCTTTTCCTCCTTTGTAATGTCATTTGCAATCACAAAAAGCTCAAAACGCTCAGTATACACATGCCATTGCACTATATTCTCCTCAAAGGGTTCCAGTGGCCCTGTAATAGGGTGACCAGACGTCCCGATAAAATCGGGACTGTCCCGATTTTTCTTCTTTTGTCCCGCGTCCCGACCGATGCATGGTCGGGACGCCATTTGTCCCGATATCCGGGCTTCTTCCTTCCGTTTCTTTTTTTTTTTGCTCAACAAGTTCTGCAGCATCCCGATTTTCGGGTCCTCGCATCTGGTCACCCTACCCTGTAAGTGTAGCCATGGTTTTAGTTTCAGGTTTCACAGTCAGTGCAAACAAGCCAGTTCTCACCCCCTTCCAACAGCTAAAAGATTTTGGTAGGTTTTTTTTTTTTCTTTTCTCTTTTTACCTTGACTACTTCTTCCTTCTGTTACTGGGGCAGCACAGGGATCCCACCCTCGTCGCCACTTTGTCGTATCCTAGGAGCAGCAGGTTTAGGAAGAAATCATTTGAGACAGAGAGCTGAGAGCCATGGAAGCCTTGCTTTATTTTCCACACACTGAACTGACCAAACCAGCCAAAACTGGCTGGGCTATCCCCTAATAATCTAACTCAGTTGCCATAGCAACAACAAGGTGCTATTACCACGACAACCAAGTACACAACAGGGGGCAGCTGGGCTCTAGCTTCCTGGCTTTCTTCTCAATTTCAGGGCTCAAGCATGAAGGCTTGAAATTGACAAGACAACCAACAGCCAATGTAAGTGATGCAGTATCTACACGGACATGGCCTCGCCCTAACTACACCGATGTAATGACTCCACAAGAGGCATAGGGCTTATGTCGGTGTAGGAGGGCACTTACATTGGCGGGACATGGATGTAGTGTGTATACTGACATAATAAGATCGACGTAAGATGCCTTATGTCGATCTAATTGTGCAGTGTAGACCAGGCCTAAGAGTAAAAGAGTGCAATCAGCAGTCTCACTACAGTAACTCCTCGCTTAACGTTGTAGTTATGTTCCTGAAAAATGCGACTAAGTGAAACGATGTTAAACTAATCCAATTTCTCCATAAGAATTAATGTAAATAGGAGGGGGTTAGGTTCCAGGGAAATTTTTTTCACCAGACAAAAAAACTACACACACACACACACACACACACACACACACACACACACACACACACACACACACACACACACACACACACACACAGAGTATACGTTTTAAACAAACAATTTAATACTGTACACAGTGATGATGACTGTGAAGCTTGGTTGAGGTGGTGAAGTTAGAGAGTGTGATATTTCCCAGGGAATACCTTACAGATAAATGATGAACTAGCTTTTGGCTGAGCCATCAAGGACTAACACATTGTTGTTAATGTAGCCTCACATTCTAAAAGGCAGCATGGCAGACAGAGACACACACCGTATGTGAGAGAGAGATGCGCACTGCCCCTTTAAGTATGCTGACCCCACTCTTAAGTACATTGTCTTTTTAAGTGAATCAGGAAGTTGAGACAGCAGCTGCTGCCCCAAATTCTCTCTGTCTCTCTTAGTCCGTGTCCCCACCCTGCTCTATATGGAGAAGGGGTAAGCAGGGTGCAGGAGCAGGGGGGAGAGAGACACCCTGACATTAGTCCCCCTCCCCACAGCAAGCAGGAGGATCCCGGGAGCAGCTCCAAGGCAGAGGGCAGGAGCAGCACATGCAGTGGGGGGGAGGGACAGCTGAACTGCCAGCAGTTGATAACCTGCTGGGTGGCTGTCACACAGGGAACTTAGGGGAGGAGGCAGCTGATAGGGGGGCTGCTGGTCCACCCTGGTTCCAAGCCCCCACCAAATAGCTCCACCGGGCTGCTCTTCCGGTAAGCAGTGGATAAAGCAGGCTGCTGCCAAACAACTTTATAAGGGAGCATTGCACAACTTTAAACGAGTATGTTCCCTAATTGATCAGCAACTTAACATCGAAACAATGTTAACCGGGGCGACTTTAAGTGAGGAGTTCCTGTATTTGCCCCTTCCATCTCACATACAGAATTAGTTGATAAAACAAATCTCCGTAGGACCTCGCAGGAGAATGCACACTGATACAAATAAGTCAACAAAACTTCATGGCATCAAGAACTGCTGATGCCTCATAAAAGATTAGTGTGGCTGCTTCATGGTCTAGATAATACTTAGTCCTGCCGTGAGTGCAGGGGACTGGACTAGATTACCTCTCGAGGTGTCTTCCAGTCCTATGGTTCATCTTTGTCTGGTCTCTGTTTTGCCAAATACTAATATTACTTATAAATGCATAGAGTGAGCAATATACTAAGAACTTATAAGAGAAAACCCACTTTTATTTGTTTTCCAGCAAATCAAATAGCATGCAATTAATGGTTTGTAGCACCTGTTTGGTTTGATTAGCAAAAAAAGGAAGAGAAAAGGAGAATGGGAAAGGCCCATTCATAGAAATTCTCATGATGGCACCTAAGCACACCTCAGAACTCAGGCATGGCAAGTATTAGCTAGTTCTCTCTCTCTGAGTTTGGGCAAAATCATGATTCTGAGTGCAAAGGAGAAGCAAAGTAGAAAGGAAACAACTACATTTGTGCACAGTGGGCCATCATCTATTAGATAAAGCAAATTAGAAAACCCTGAGCCAATCACGAAGGCAGGTCTGACTCAAACTGACATATCCATAAGATGGATCTTCCATAAATAATTATATTAGTGCTCTCTTTTCTGCCCAGCGGGACTGAAAGGGAAAAAAACAAATTGACATCAGGAAAAACAAAAAAGCTAAACCTTTTTACTCACCATTTCAGTTCCAATATTCACTCTACAGAAGAAAATGCTATCTGAGAATACTTAAATAAAAACTACAAGAGGAAACTGGGAGGGTGCTCATGACGACTTCATTTGTGGGTGCACGTCTAATTACAAGGCAAGGTTATGTGGTCAGAATAAATTACAAAAGTTAGATTCTCAGACATATATGATATTCTTCTGTTTAAGAGTGGCTACATTTAGAAATGGAAATGCTAAACCTTACTATACTCTAAGTAATACGTAACAATATTTAGAAAGCAGAGGACAATTGCAAATACAGTAAAATTTTAGGTGCGGAGGGGTTTCTGGTAACACACTATCAGTTTCCTGTGAACAGCAGGAAGCTTCTCGTGGTGGAAGCTGATGATCACGCTGAAAGTAATTCCTATACTTATAGATGAGTGTTTAGCAAGCATATTTTCACTAGATATTAGATTAGCAGCAACATGCAATAGAGATTTAAAAAATTCATGGGCACTCCAAACTATTATGAGCACAGTATTGTATGTGGGTGGCCTTTCATTTGGAAGAAATTTGTAGAGAGTGACTCAATATGGGCCCAACACTGGTAAGCAGCTCAAAGCAAAAGAGTTGACAATATTTGTGTGGTCCTGCAATCAATTGATACATAACACATTAGACCTCTCTTTACTAACAAAAGCATGTCTTACCCCTCCTGTGTCAGTGGTTCATTTTTTTTAATAGTCCTGAGATTAAGTGCTTATCTACTTTAACATCTCAATCTATTAGCATAAAAATATTCAGATAGTACTGTAGATGATTTATTTTTTGTATCTATTACATTTATGTAACCCCTTTCATCTTGAGCTATAGAAAAGCATTTAAGTAATGGATGAAATGCACGTATATAGTCTGCTAAGAGAACCTACCTCTAAGGTGAAACATGACAACGCTAAGTGTCTAATATCACTCAATAGCTTACAACAAGGAATGAAGAGTACCAGTCAATTAAATCTACAAAAGGAATTTAGTTCCTTTTCTATAAAGCCTGTTGACAAACCACCACTAGCCAAAAAAAGGATCACTAAATGGACAACTGAAAAATCAAACACTAACTCAATAAACAGAAAAAAAATAATGTAAAAATTCAGAGAGCTAATAAAACTCATAACTAATTCCCCTGCTCATTTATAATGCTCTGTATAGATTGTTTCTGATTCCCCTCATGTTTATCAATTATGAATATTTGTTAGTATGTTGGATACTTGTATTATAAACCAGGCAGATAACACATCTCCCTGCAAAGCATTTCATACACTATGTTTTGGTGCGATATAATTATATATATACACACATTACATTATGCCTAACTACTGCATTATGTTTTGTAAATATGTGTACTTCAGTTTACCTTTTGACATTATCCTGGCTGACTGCACAGAGTTAAATCAAAGGAGGCTGTGAGAGGGGAAACCAACAGCAATGGCAAAGATGAGGTACTATTTTAGGGGCCTTGGGGAAACAACAGGGTAGCTACAACTTGGCTCCAACTAATCTGGCAAGGTTTATTCTTCCCATGCTGAATTTAGGATCCTAGGGGATACCAAAAAAGATCCTAGCCTAGGCAGGAAGGAGGATGATCAGCCATCAACTGGAGGTTAGTCTCTGATAGAGAGAAATAGCATTCTACAGCAGCAGTCTGCTTCTCTAAATCTAGAGATGGAGGTAACTGGGCTGAATGGAACTTACCAAAATTTGCCAGGAAAGATCAGGGATCATGTGAGGGAAATATGGTTTTTATTGTTTTAACCCTTCCCTCTGAATGCTGTGAGTGGAAAAATATATACCTGTGAGTGGAAAAATAAAGAATATTTTGTTTTGAAGAAGTTGCTTTTGTGTCACTTTAATCAGTTTGGTAGTCCCCTGGAGTGAAGGGGCTTACAGTTGCCAAACACACTTAGGCCTGTTGTGTTAACATGGTTAAGAAACAGGAGGTCCTCTGCCCACAGATCTAATCCAACAGTAGTTGGTTCATGGGGTTCTGCCCTTTGAGAGAGGAGAAAGAAGCTAAGCCTGTTACCCAATGGATGCACTTAAGAGGGACTAAAAGGAGTCGAAAGCATAGCTCGCCCTGAAACGGACACCCACACTATTGCAAAATGTGTCATTTAGTCTAAAAGTTGGGGACATATTGTGCATAAGTGCATACATTTATTATAAATATATCCTAGCTTCAGAACCAAACACATTTTTCCCCCTGTGACTGACTGGCAAAAAAACTTGGCTGAAGTATAAAATAATAATGTCACACTTTCAGACGTCTTTTTTTAAAATCTTTGTTGCCTTTGAGATTTTTCAAATTTGTGCTTCTCCTACACATGGCTACATAGAGCTGTTATATGGTAGTATGGAGCAGGGAGACGTGGACAGGAATAAGGGAGGCCGAGGCCGGGGCCACAGCTGGGGGCAGGGGCAGAGTGGGCAGCTGGGGCTGGGGCCAGGAGTGGAGCTGGGTGGCGCATCTTCCCCACCCCCCATGGGGGCTGGACTGGGCAACAACTGCACCCCCAAAAAATGTTCCTCCATGCCCAACGGTTTGGGGACCTCTGCTCTATAGCCCTCACTAGAAGAAAAAGTCCACCTCCTGAGGGAGGATTTCCTCATGACCGTGGTCCCTGAAGAGGGATCAGGAAGTTAGTTTGTGCGGGGAGGGAGGATGAGGAGGAGATAAAATCCTTCACTCTCCCACTCACTCCCACCTCCCGAATAACAACTGGAAAATGGGTATGAAACTTATTTCTGAAAATCTGATTTAAATTTACTTAACTTTTGACATTACCTTTGCAATTAATATTTTCAATGTGTTTAAAAAGGCAAGTTTTGTTTTAGGGCTACTCAGGGTAGCCAGTGATTCTTGGCAGCCCTGATATTCTAATAAAGTATGTTTGAGTTATGAATTGAAGGGGCAAGTGCCCTGTAGTATACACAGTATACTGGAGTGCTTTCCATTTCACAAAACAAAGAAAGGCAAGAAACAGGGAGAATGAACTCAGTCCCACCCCAATTTTCCTGTTACAGTCCTATCCCCGCCCAACAGAATGGAAATAACATTGCTACTCTTCTTGAAGAAACATGAAAATTGGTCATGTGAAAGTATGTCAGATCTTCCTAGATCTAGATCTGTACCTGAATGAATGAAAAAGTACAAAGTTACCATAGCTAATTACTAGATCATTCCTCTATTGCATGGATAAGACATTAGACTAAGAAAAAGGCCTCATCCTCAGTGTTAATTGCTTGGTAATCAGGCCTAACAAGAAACCAATAAAATTAAAGCCCATGACCAAATTGTAACTTATGGATCTAACTGAAGCAAATGACTCCAGTTCCCTCAGTAAATTTCAGTCCTGAATTCCAAAGACTTTAGCAAAGCCATTCTAGTAATAAGAAACCATTACCATACTTACTTGCTTTGTAGTCTGAATTCAGACACTGTCAGCAGCAATATCAGATACCCTGCTTCAGTTCTGCTGTGCATGTGGTGCAAGTATGTTTGTCTAGGATCAGATGCCAATATCTAACCTCATATTATGGGCATGGCAGATACTTAGACGCTGTGGCCTAATTAAAGGCATCACATTCCCCTTCATTTTCTTAAAGGCAACACCAGAAGAGGGTTTAGCTTTTTATAAACGTGAATGCAAATACTTCCATGTGTTTCTCTATGCAATAATTTTGATTTAACTTAACAGAAAAGGATATTAAATTTGACAATAATCAAATTATATAATTATCTGCAAACTGCTGAAAAGAGATAATTGCTAAATATTATGTAAACAATTAGATAAAAACCAAGGTCCACATACTTTTTTGAAAATTTTTTGTTAACACACATATGGAAACAATATAGGGTCTGAGGTACTTTTAGCTTTAAAGTCAAATATAGGGTTGTTTTTGAAATAAGAATTGGATCATTTTCAAAAGTTCAAGTGATTTGCTAACAGAAAACCAAGAATAACTAACTTGGTAAAGGGAAAACTAAAATCGTAGTCTTAGTAGGACTGGTTAATATCTGGAAAGCACTGATCACAAAGGATATGAAATAAGTAATTCTAAGACAAAGTAAAGAGGAAAAATAATAAAAGAGATGTATCTAGTAACATATATCTAGTATAAATAAAGACTGATTAGCCAACACTTATGATATAGGTTATTAAATTTTATATGGATTCTCTCATGTTTGTAAAAGAAATAATTTAGTATCTTCTGTTTATTCAGCCCCAAATTCTAGGTATTCTTCTGGGGACATCATTAAAAACACATCCATCATATGGACAATATGGTGGATCCAGACTTCTAAAGTATAGATTCTTCAATGAATATTAAAAGCACACTATAACTATATATTTTGTCCATTTGAACCACATAGATATAATCCCTATTTAAGTAAATTCAGAGATCTTTTGTACATTCAGAGACTCTTTAAAAAAAAGTCTGAGAACTCTGGCTCATGCTTAAAGAACACTCCTATCCTGAAAAGTGACTACATAAAAATGTGACAGGTGTCAGAGTGGTAGCTGTGTTAGTCTATATCAGCAAAAAGAACAGGGAGTACTTGTGGCACCTTAGAGACTAACAAATTTATTTGGGCATAAGCTTATTCAAGGAACACCATCATAGAACCTAATCACATCAGCCACACCATTAGGGGCTCATTCACGTGCACATCTACCAATGTGATATATGCCATCATGTTCCAGCAATGCCCCTCCGCCAGGTACATTGGCCAAACCGGACAGTCTCTACACAAAAGAATAAATGGACACAAATCAGACGTCAAGAATTATAACATTCAAAAACCAGTCGGAGAACACTTCAACCTCCCTGGACACTCAATTACAGACCTAAAAGTCGTAATTCTTCAATAAAAAAACTTCAAAAACAGACTCCAACAAGAAACTGCAGAACTGGAATTAATTTGCAAACTGGACACCATTAAATTAGGCCTGAATAAAGACTGGGAGTGGATGGGTCATTACACACACTAAAACTATTTCCCCATGCTAATTTTTCCCCTACTGTTACTCACACCTTCTTGTCAACTGTTTGAAATGGGCCATCCTGATTATCACTACAAAAGCTTTTTTTCTCCTGCTGATAATAGCTCACCTTAATTGATTTGTCTCATTAGAGTTGGTATAGCAACCCCCATCGTGGATCTGATAAAGTGGGGTTTAGCCCATGAAAGCTTATGTCCAAATAAATTTCTTAGTCTCTAAGGTGCCACAAGTACTTCTCATTCTTTTCACATAAAAATGGTTATCTTCTTACTCCAGGGATTTGCTCACTATGTATATTCACAGTCATATCTTTCTTCAGTGAAAACACTTTACTACTTTTTGCAGCTGGTAGCCAATGCAGAATCAAGAAGATGCACCATATTCTAATCTGGCTCATACATCAATAGTATTGATAACTATGTTTTATTTGCATTTTAATTCAGTTTGTATTTGGATTTGGATCTAGTGTAACTGAGGACAGAAGACAATAGACTTACCTAGATGACAATAAGGGCAAAATTAGCTTTGCAGAATTTTTGTCATCAATGAGACGCAATAGTCAGAAAGAAAACAGGTGGACTTACAGAACTCATATTGAGTTTGTAAGGCAGACAGTTAGAAAACCCTTCATTTAAATGAAACCAATTTGAAATGCAATCATTGAGACAAATATGGAATCCCAACACCCCCATTTTTACATAGTCCCTTTTTAGAGGAGACATTCACTTTTATTTCCAGAGAAACGTGTGTATAGATTGGAAATTAACTGGGACCATAATTGGTGGATCTTTTTACACTATCTTCTTTCTCCTTAATACTCCAGAACATCCTAGCATCATTTCCGTTATGAAAATGAAACTGTCTGGTAAATGACATACTGGTGACCTCCAGCACTGCTAAAATTAAAGGTCAGCTGGCATTGCCATTATGAACAAAAATTCAATTTAGTTGCTTTACATAAGTTTGCATGAGGCTAAAATATGAAATATAATTCCCTCCCTCTCCCAAGATGTGAGTACAGTATTGAGCTAAGACAGGGCATGTTTACTGGTCCATTAAAATATGCTTCAGGGGGATTATCTGAACAGTATTTATTTTTCAAAACACTATTAAAATATCTTTTACATTTCATGCTAGATCTTGTGTGTGTAACAGAGAATGTTAACTCATTCAATTAGAGGTCCTTCAGACAGATGAAACCTTTCCATACATATCAAAAATACAGTTCATAACATTCTTAAATATATGGATGTTACAGCAAGAATACATCATTTCCCAAGACTACAGGACCGAAGAAATTCTGCAGAAGGCTGAAATTACAAACACTCTGAATGACCTATTATAATGTAAACCTTAGTCTGGAAGGTTTCATTGACTTCAGTTAAATTGAATGCTTTCCCTGACAGGCACAAACTAGAACACTAAAAGTTCTGTTCACAGCATTAACTTTCTTTTCAATAAAATGTTGGTGGAATGTTCTTGTTATCAGTTTTTTCCTTTTTAAAAAAAAATGAAATTAAAACAAAGCAAATAGAATGCAGATAATGCAATTTCAAAAGTCATAAGTGGTCTAACTTTAAACCAACAAAAGCACAAACATTTCAGACGCAAGACTGAAATTCCTTCCTTAACCTACCCACTTGTGCTCAGGAATTTTATCACACACGGTTCTGAGACTCCTCTAAAACAGTCATATTAGGGTAAAGTAGCCTTACTTCTTATGTTTTGTATTCTAAGCCACATACTTGGTTTATTAAGGTGATCTCTCTATTCAAAATGTTAATAGTGATCTCTAGTAGAAAACAGGAAACCATCCCTTAGTGTCATTAATTTTCTGGATACCTGTCAGGCAGTGCTGCTGCTTTGAGGGCACACCAGAATGGGAGTCACCTTCAATCTGTTTCTGAAAGATTCTGTGTGGCCTCACCACAACATTATCACCAGTGCTAGTGAAGACAGATGCAACAAATAAAAACCAACAGGAAGGATGAAAATAAAGAGGCAAGAGACCAGCAATGTAGAGAGGCTATGGCACATAACCCTCCTAGATGATAATCAGTAATCACTTTACAAATTGGAAGACAACACGCACATACCCAATTTCAGTGCAGAAGGAGTCACCTCAATCTCACCACCAATTGGCTGAAAGACAGCCAGCTGGGCAGCCACCTCCGTTTCAAAAGGGTCTGGGCTGTGTCTGTCTGTCAAACTGCCACTGGTGCTGTCAATCTTATTGTGCAATTCTTGTTCATCATACACAGCAATCAACTGTAAAACAAAAGATATTACAGTTTATACTTAAAATATGGCTGACACTGATTTCCAGTACAAATATTGCCTTGACGGTAGGATAAAAGTATCAAACAGAAAATGACAGATGATAGAGGCAAAGATTCAGGAAAGTACTTAAACATGTGCTTAAATCCACTGACTTCAAAGGGACTTAAGCATGTTCTTAAGTGGTGACCTGAAAAGAGATGCTTTTCTGAATCAGGGCCACAATATGGTGTCATTATTAGCTAGCACCTTAGTGCAGTGGAAAATTTCTCTTAGGATTTTTGTTACAAACCTCCATTTAGAGAAATCCATATTTCAGCCATAAAAAATAACTCTTAACTGAAGCACTGCTTCCATGCTCTTCTAGGCTAACTTTCAGAGACTCAAATTAGGGGAAAAAATCCAGTTGGCCAAGTTTAAACACCTTTTTTTTTTTTTTTTTTTTTTTAAAGGATCCCAGAGTACAATGCAGGTACATATAAGTGAGGTATACAAGACTTTTTGTTGTTTTCGGTTTATCTTCTGGTAAATAAAAAAAGGATAATTGGTGAATACCGTGTTCTTACAATATCCTAAGGTATTTATAAGACAGCATGTTCAAGAATACAACATATCATTGAATAACCTCTTTTGTTTTTCCAGTTTTAAAATCCCAGTGCCATTTACATCAGAGAGCTTTTGGAGATTAAATTTAAGGCACATGTGTATTTTGATCCATTCTCAGAGTATACACTGGCATCAAGAGTAGAGGATGTGACTGCAACAGTATTAACAACTTCATAATCAGTGTATTTCATTGAGGCAGTTATCTCATTCTATGCTTTAAATGGACATATGTTGTCCACTGAATATCATCTGAAATGGTTTCTGCAGTTTAGGGTGTACGTATTTTTGTTTTAATACTTAGGCTTTATTAAAAGATTGATTTAGTCTACACTAAATTTGAAGAGAGCACAAAACACTTTCTAGATTATTCCAAAAACCAAATATATATAGTGTGTGTGTACGTATATAGATATACCTAGAAGATTTGTGTCAAAAAGATACTCCGAGATAAGTAAAATATTGAAGCTAAGAGACAAACATTTAAAGACACTCATTTGCCTAAGGGAATAAAGAAGTATACAAGATAAAGGTATGAGAGACTAAATAAAGGAGGGAATAAGAGGAGAAAAAACTGAAGTGCTTCTAAGGAAGAAACTGACATTTTTAGGTCTCCCACTCATTTATAATTTGGTTGCTAGAAATGTGTCAGTTCATGTTTACCAATACATATCCCAGCAACACACAAAAAACCCTGAATAATTAGGAAGAAAACTTGCTTTCCTTTTTAGACGAAGACGGCTTTCTTTCCATGACCATGCATATATTCTTACTACACATAATTTGTTTTGTATTTAACCTAAACTTATTGGAAAAGACTATTCTAGTAACAGACAACATTTTTTGCAATGTAAATCATAGTAAAGTACAAGGAAACTCACGATCATAGTATCTGTTCACCTTACCAAATACATAAATCCAAGTGGGGGAACTAGAGCGAGACATACACATCAAGACCAAGACAAGAGTATGGTTGCTTTTCTTGTTTGTTAAATAACTATTAACATTAATGTCACGGGAAAGCTATGACAAAAAGGCATCACACATTTTTTCATGAATGTTGTAAAGACTGTATCATTCATAGTTCAAGGAAGTTCACGGTTCTGGGTTAGCTTCCCAGAAGGCTTAGTCTTCAGATCTTACCAGTCTCCACTTTTCCATGATAACTTTCCTTCATTCCCAAGGATTGCAGCTGTTACTGAGGGAGAAGGAGAGCGAGATAGCACAGGTCCAACTCACTGAAAGCTTTGAAGATCAACACCAGGATTTAAAACTCATTTTGGTATTTGATGGGTAAATAGTGAAGTGAATGGAGCATGAGTGTGATGTGATGATCAACAGGCACACTGTTCTGTGTTGCACCAGGTGGAGTTTCTCTGTGGTTTCATTCCCCAGTGCGTGACAATAGTATAATATATCTCAATACAACAGCACACATATTACAATACTACTACTATGTAATGGTATAGCACTTTTCATCTGTAGATTTTGAAGCATTTTACAGGAGGTGGGTAAAACATTATTATCCCCATTTTACACATCCATAAAATGAGAGACCGATTAAATGAAACATTAGCAGTAATCATAATAGTATATTTTTGCAATATACTGAGAATAAAACCACAGGTAGTGAAGAAATTCCACATGGTATAACATGCAATACGCCACCCGCCGACCAAAACACATCACTCCCACGTTCCATTCACCTCACTGGCTACCCAACAATTATCAAATTATTTTAAGATACTAATCTTGATTGCTGAAGTTATCTATGAGCCAGGCCCTGGCTGTCGTTGAAACTGCCTCTTCCCAGATACAAAGTCACACAGTTAGTCAATAGCAAAACTGTAAAGAGAACCCAGATCTTCACTCACTAATCAAATGTGGAGATTACAGATGAGCGGATAATTTTGACCAAATCTATATGTAAAAGTGGGATGTAGTCCCCTAGCCAGTCTAAATCAGTAAAAGTATTTTCTATTGCTGTCATTATTTGAGACACCAGTAACAATGAAGAGTCTAGAAGTCCTCTTAACTGTGCATTTTTGTCAGATTCTTGTTATATTATAGTAATTATTTATAGGCATTTCTATAACAGTAACCACCAATTAAGTTATTTGATCTGGACTTAAACACCCATCTTTTACACAATGTAAAAGAGGCGATATTTCATGCACTAAGGATACTAGTAGGTAAAAAATTTAAGATCTTCCTTCACCAATGAAATAAAAACTAATTTATTTATTAAAAACATTTATTCAGAAGAGCTACTCAGGACTCCATTTACAACAGCACCTAGCTCATAACCATATTAACATTACAAATGCATTACTAATCAATCAAAACATTATAAATATCAACTTCAGCCTTTCAAAAAGGAATGAATACAATTAAGCATATGCAAATTAGCTATTCAAAAATAATTTTAGTAATTGACTGCTCATTTCCAGTATGGAAAATTCTTTAATTGGAGAAGACTACTATCCTCTCACATTAGGAAAGAAATGATGGTCTCCAAGCAAGATTAAAAAAAAATCCTACATTAACATATATTACCAAATATCCTCATATTTTCAATTGGTCACTCTGTCAAGTTGCTCTTTAAATAGTTCAATATATTAAAAAAACTAAGCTGTTATGTGGATCAGGATACTAATTCTTTTAAATACATCAGTGTATCAAAAGATTATTCTATCAATATATACAAATAATCTGCAAAATGTGATCCCATTATTCTATTGATAAAAATTGTCCACTTGGTATATTCATTTTAAAAATTCAGTTTTTTAAAAAGTGACTTGAGGAAAGAATATACAAGTATTTGCCATCACTGAGTATCTTTAAAAGGTATTTTTGTATAATTAGGACTTCAACTCCACACATCATTGTAATCGCTGTTTAAATCTAGCACCTTTTAATAATCTATCAGTCACCCAAGACAAATAATAAATTATCGGACCTGTGGCACATACTTGTTATTTTGTACACACAGGATTTTAAGTATGCAAAAATCCCACCATAAGGTAGCAACATTGAACAGTGATATTTTATTACCACTACAGTTGCCAGTAAGTGTGGCAAGCTTATTGTAAAGCAATTTAGTAAAGTCAAATTTTGATTTTGTAAGGGTGTCCTATGAAAAAGACATATCAAGAGGTACTAAAATTATCAACATTTTATAATTATTCCAATGACATGATTTACAGAAAAACACAAAACTTGAGTACAAGTTTAGAGAATATATACCCAAACACAAAGCTACAAACATGCATTCAACAAATACAGATATAATCTCATACACAAGAAGGGTCAATGACAACAGGAGGAAAATAAGGCTGTTGAATGAGAAGTACAGAATACAAAGCAGTAAAGTGGTGCACCTGAGGGAATCAGTGGCCCACTAAGATGCAGAAAATTGATGGAATGTTTCATTTAAGAGTCATCCAAAGATAAAATGTTCCCCCATCCCTGCTCCCCATAAGAAATGGCATGTTTTCCAAGGGCTATCAGTCTTTCCAAAACTGGTTACATTCTACCCTAATATCCTTTAGCAACTGCATGTTCTCCCCACTTCCAGAGTGTGCTTGCGTATATAAACATATACATACATATACAGCTACACCTACAGTACACACATTCTTTAATCATATGCACTGTATTTATTAGCATGCAAAATATAAAAATATAAAAAGAAGCAAACTACATAATATGTTCAAATGAAAAATCTGATTAGTTACAAGTTTTAACCAAGCACAATTAAATCTAAATAATGCTGTGAAGTTTCACAATTTCACAAGGAGAGAAAAACAAATTATCACCTTTGAATGAATGGTGGAACGTTGCAGACTTATTTGAAAGCATTTGTCTATCTGTACCTCAACAGCAACTGGCTTTTTGTATACCATTTTAAACAAAGACTTCATAATGATTTCTCTTTTTAAAAAAAATGCTTTTGACAACTAGATTAGTGTTGTTAAAAAAAAAAGATTAAGAGTCTTCATGGGTACAAGAACAAGCATAAACATATGACTTCACTAATTTCAGCCAACATAAGTGGAACTAAAGAGATGCTTCTATTTCCTCTCCAACCCAAAACATTCTTCATATACATGGTGCCACTTTGGTGTAAACCTCAAAGGAAAATATCAAAACTTGCATGCAATTAAATTCATCAGCTTTCAAGTACTGACAGGTTAAAAACCATTTAAAAAGTAAATGTTTTTACCTATGTTAATAACACATTAGAAGATTTAAAAGGAAGGATTTTTTAAGAAGCAGGGGGATACTTTTCAAAGGCACAAATAGGAGCTTGGTGCCCAACTCCCATTAACTTTCAGTTGAAGATGGGTGACTGCCCTTTGTGCCTTTGATGATAACCTCTTCACTCCCCCCGCCCACCCCCTAATTAGTTTTCACCAGTCATAGTTTGGTCTGGGTTTTTTAAATGCTCTTCACTCAGTTTGGACTAGACAGGGTCCTGCTTTGTTTACAATCAGTTTTGTTTCAGTTCTGATGATATATGTTTGTGCAAACACTGCAGGAAAAAAGGTTTTTAAAAATCTCCATTTTTAAACAAACTATAAATTTCCAAGTCCTGCTTGACAGTGCTCCTTCAGGAACAGCATTTCTCAACATCTTAAGCCTCATAATAAACACATTTCCTAATTCACCAAAGAATTTTCAATCAAGAATCACTCATGTTGCAACAAAAAATTGTGGGTACATAGCAAACGAATGGTTCAATGGGCTTGCCATTGAAGTCTGTGACCTACGTAGAAATGATGGAAGTTAAAACTAAGGTTTAGTAGTCTCATACAACTTTGTCACTTTCCTACTTCACAAAAATAAATGAAGGTTACTTAACTGTAACCAGACTTCGCATATTACTACTTGTGGGATCAGGGCGCCTGCACTGTGAGCTTCCGGAACATTCTGAAAAGCCGTGTCCATTGGGGCCCTCCCCATTACATCCCGGAGTATTCCAAGGATATAACGGGGGGATGGGGAAGGGTCTGAAACCCAAGCCTGCTGCGGGGAGGGTGGGCACCCAGTGGCTCAGTGCTCCGGGGACCCCACCACAGCCCCAGTGGCTCACAACTCAGTGCTCCCACCCACAATGGCTGACAGTTCTAGGGCTCCCTCGAAGCTTCCCACCACCCACAGTTGCTGCCTTCTCTGTGGCCCCCACTGCCCATGGTGCCTCGGAGTTCCAGGGCCCACCACTGCCCGCAGCAGCTGAGAGCTCCGGGCCCCCACACACACACCCTTGGCAGCTGATGGCTCTGGGGTCCCCCCCACCACGGCTCGGAGCTCCGGGTTCCCCCTGCTGCCCGCAGCGGCTTGGAGCTCTGGGGCCCTCCACCGACTGACAGTTCTGCCCCTGTGCTGAAGCAGAAAATGTCATGGAGATCTCTGAAAGTCACAGATTCTGTGACCTCCATGACGCAATCCTATCCTTAGACATAATTAAAGATTGGTGATTCTGTCATTCTATATCATCGGTAAGATATTAACGTCCATAAATTTTTGCTTTCCAAACTGCTGGGTCTCCTGCCTTTGAAATGAATGGGGGAGGCTCATTTCAGGGGCAAGAGACCCAGCAGTCTATATTTGGCATCTCGATTCCAGATTTCTGAGGTCTAAAAGATCCTATTAAAAAGGAGGTGTCTTTGATCAGTCAAACGTACTCTATGAATTGAAACAGATTCTTCATCTATGCAGCATCTGAGTGAGTGGATCTGATAAGATCCTCCTTGACTGTTCTAGATTATTATACTTTGGATAGTTTAAAAACAAAAACAAATCCACCCAAAAGAGACCAAAAAACCCACCTTTTTGGATTTCTGCCAAGAGACATTTAGTTATTTTTCTATTACAACCACTGGTGCAGATAGACAGTCTTTCCTCACTTTGAAATAACCTTATCTCTGACAGAGTTGCTCAGTATACACCTAAAGCTGCTTTGGGTAGTACTTTGAGAGCTGCAGAAATGTGGACTAAACTTGGCATTGTTATTCTTGGGATATACTGCAAATACTGAAGAATGGGTTCATTTGTCTCATCCTAAGGGATTCCCCTTCTAGCATAAACTCGGGTATTGTCATTTTTTTGTTTATAAAACTAATAGTCTTCCATTTAAACACTGGTCAGATTGTTCTCTGAACTATATTTCTATAAAGCCATTCTTGACTTTTTAGAGCGTTACTGCGATATAAGTTGCATTCTTACTAAACAGGTGATCCTGCCTGCATCTCCTTCCTAACTATGTAAGATACCTAGTATCCCCATCTCTTTCAGACCACTTCAATGTCTGTTTGTCCCTTAGCCTCATTTACGTTTAAGGAGGCAGGTGTCATACTTTTTATAGGCAAGAGAACTTTGTTATAATCAAGGATAAGATTAAGTCATTGAGGTCACGGAAGTCATGGATTCTGTGACCTACGTGACATTTTCTGCTTCAGCCCAGGTGCAGCAGGGGGACCTGGAACTGTCAGCTGCCAGGGATAGTTGTAGGCCTCGGAGCGCCAAGGCAGCGCAGGTGGTGGAGGCCCGGGAGCCGTCAGCCACAGCGGACAGCAGGGATGCTGGAGGTCCGAGGCACCGCAAGGACCCTGGAGCAGTCAGTCGCTGTGGATAGTGGAGGCCTGAGCTCTGAGCCCCTGGAGCTGTGGCAGGGGCGCTAGAGCTCTGAGCCACTGGGCAAGCGACAGGTGCTAGATGCCCTCCCTCCCTCCTCCCCTTCCCCCCTTCCCCCAGCAAGGCTTAGGCTCTTTCTCACCACCCCTCCCCCGCCCCAGCAGGGCTTGGGCTTCAGTCAGCCCCCCGCCCCCATTATTTTTAGTAAAATTCACAGACAGTTCACAGGCTTCCATGAATTTTTGTTTATTGTCCATGACCTGTCGATGACTTTTACTGAAAAGAACGATGGCAAAATCTTAACCTGATCAGTGAGGATACTGAATTTATTAATAAGAAATTTCTCAACTCAGGGGCTAGAATGAACCCCTTTGGTGGTCTGTGTAGTGCATTCCTTCATAATTTACATAGATTTGGATTTTATGAAGAGGAGAAAGCCTCGCTGGTTAGACATATAGCTCAAAGCTCACAGATCTAGAATATATCATGGCTTCAGTGACCACGCACCATTTTATTTACTTTTTAAATTTAAACTTTCCTGGATTTTTAATGTCTTTCTTCAGAGTTAAGATTTTTTCCCTAAATTATTGACATGTATTTGCAATGTTAAATTTTATTTAATGATGTTTTGTTTGGGGATTTCTTTAGCTTTTTGTGAAAGCTGACTAGGAAAAATACAAAAATGCATGCCATATGGAAGCATTCAGTCACATCCAAGTATATAAATAGATGTATACCCTCCTTTAGATGAAAGCCATGTTAATCATCATAACTTCTTTGCCTTCTTGTTACAGCTGCACCAAAGTATCTTCGAAAGGGCACCTGAACATTTCTTAAATTCTGAATTTCATTCAGAACCTCTGTATCAGACCCTAAAGGCCTCAAGAGTTCTGTAGTGATTAGGATGCTCCATGTAGTCTATTTATGGTTTCCAATGCCTGCTACACCCTTTGTGAGGCTTAGCAGTTCTGCTGAAGTCTGATATGCATTTCTCTGGCCAAGTTGCCAATCCATCAGACCCTTTGCAAGTTTGAACATAACGTAAGAATAGCCACACTGGGTAAGACCAATGGTCTATCTAACCTAGCATCCTGTCTTTCAACAGTGGCTAGTGCCAGATACTTCAGAGGAAGTGAAGAGAACAGGGAAATTTATTGAGTGATCCATCACCTGTCATCCAGTCCCAGCTTCTGGCACTCAGAAGTTCAGGAACACAGGATTGCGTCCCTGGCCATTTTGACAAATAGCCATTGATGGATCTATCCTCCATTAACTCATCTAATTTTATTTTTAACCCAGTTATACTTTTGGCCTTCATTACATCCTCTGGCAACAAGTTCCGCAAGTTGACTGCACATTGTGTGAACGACTTCTTTATGTTTGTTTTAAACCTATAATTTCATTTAGTGACTCCTGATTCATGTGTTATTTGAAGGGGTAAATAACACCTCTTTATTCATTTTTTCCATATCATTCATGATTTTCAAGATTTCTCCCATATCCTTCCTTTGTCGTCTCTTGTCCCAGCTGGACAGTCCCAGGTTTTTTTAACCTCTCCTCATGTGGAAGCTGTTCCATACCTCTTTTGTTCGCCTTCTCTGTACTTTTTCCAGTTCTAATATATCTTTTTTGAGATGGGGCAACAAGAACTGCAATGCGGTATTCAATATGTGAGCATACCATGGACGTATACAGTGGTATTACAATATTTTCTGTCTTATCTATCACTTTCCTAATGGATCCTAACATTCTGCTAGCTTTTTTGACTGCAAACTACACACTGAGCGGATGTTTTCAGAGAACTATCCACAACGACTTCAAGATCTCTTTCTTGAATGGTAACAGCTAATTTAGACCCCATCATTTTGTATATATAGTGTGGATTATTTTTTCCACTGCGCATTACTTGGCATTTACCAGCAATGAATTTTATCTGTCATTTTGCTGCCCAGTCACCCAGTTTTGTGAAATTCCTTTACAACTCGTTGCTATCTGCTTTGGATTTAAAAATCTTGACTAATTTTGTATCAGCAGCAAACTTTGCCACCTCACTGTTTGCCCCTCTTTCCAGATCATTTATGAATATGTTGAATAGCACCGGTCCCAGTACAAATCCTTGGGAGACCCCCCGCTATTTACCTCTCTACACTGTGAAAACTGACCATTTATGGCTACACTTTGTTTCCTATATTTCAGTCAGTCATTGATCCACAAGAGGACCTTCTCTCTTATCCCATGACTGCCTGCTTTGGTGAGGGACCTTGTCAATGGCTTTCTGAAAGTCCAATTACACTATATCCACTGGGTCACCCTTGTCCTCATGTTTGTTGACATTTTGGTTATATACAGGATCTGTGTATCATTGGTGGGCTTCATGTATGGACAGTGCACTCTGACATTTATAATTCACCCCATTAACTTCCTAAATACATACCATTTTTTGAAAATGCCAAAGGCAGTGTGTTGCAGAATCTTCAAATCTTCTCAACAAACCAAGCTTAAAATTTGTCACAATGTGATAAAGTGTTAATTTTCAAAACAGGCAAAATACACAATATTTCTAATTCTCATCTCTCAAATCATCTGAGCCATTTCCCTTCAAATCTAGCCAAAGTTGGCACATAAATATGATGGGTCAGAAGATGCCAGGTGTGCATATCTAACTGATTGGACTGAAATGAATAAATTCAATCTCATCAATTTTGGCTTTGGTTAGCATAGGTGACATTAAATTGAGTAGTTAAAACTGAGATTTAGGGCAAAATTTAGCTGATGAACTCTTCACACATGACTGAGTTATAATTTTCTTAAGCCACTTAGCAAGTATTTCAATACAGTTATGCAGATCTATAGTAACAATACAGCCATTCCTTTAAGGCTGACTGTAGGCTGCTTTCCTGACATATATAAATGCTCGTGCTAAAATGTCAAGGATTTATAATTATGATGGCAGATGCATAAAATACATAAAGGAAGACTTATTCGTGTTGATTGAAGTAGATATCCCAAAGAACCTTTCTCCTTTCTTGTGTAAAAAAATTCACATTCAATGTTATTTGTAGACTGTCATACTCATTATGTTTTCATGTGATACTGCTTCTGAGTTTTGCTCGATAAGAAATGCCCTTTGTTTTCATTTTTCATCTGTCCCAGTAAAAACAAACAGAGGAAACACTATTAAAT
Source organism: Macrochelys suwanniensis (assembly GCA_033296515.1). Taxonomy (NCBI): domain Eukaryota; kingdom Metazoa; phylum Chordata; order Testudines; family Chelydridae; genus Macrochelys; species Macrochelys suwanniensis. The sequence goes on along the minus strand of CM065784.1, from coordinate 60,626,823 downwards.
TCAGGATGGATCGTTTGCTTTCTGATTTACCTTCAAACTTATTACTGTCACCTATAAGGACTTTATAGAAGACTTGCTGGTTTTGGAGAACACTTTTTAAAGTCACACTGAAATACACCATAAAAATCAGATTATAAGGACTATATTATATATAATACGTATGATTGTCAAATGGTTGCCATAAAATATGCAACTTTTATTGCACTATGATGTCTGAGATGCATCAATATATCTTTATTAGGATTGCCAACTCTCCAGGATTGTCCTGGAGTCTTTAAATATTTAATATTTAAATCTTGATTAAAAATTATGTCATGTGATGAAACCTCCAGGAATACATCCAACCAAAGTTGGTAACCCTGACTACATAGAAAAATACAGAGATATCCTCAAATACTGTGGTGTGGGTTAACTGTTGGTAAATATTAACTTAAAATGAGGTCACTTTAGAGCATTATCAGCCTCACAGGATTGTTCTGATGTTAAATTAAATGCAAGTCCAGTGTCAGGAGATCCTCCAAAGGAATGCACTAAAGAATTTCAAAGTAGTAGAAACACAAAAGTGCACATTCTAAAGGAAGTGGACTGAATGGTATTTGGAGAGATCATAATTCCATTTAATACATATGAGAGAGAAAGAGAATATGAACTGTATGTGCCTTTTACAGTATGTGTTCTGATTTTTCAAACCATAGCAAGCTAAGTATAAGCACCTGGTTGCTCTCACTTACAGTAAATCTGCATACCAAATCCAAATTTGGCCTTATGTACAGTGCAAGTTATTTTTCTGTAACTGAAATACCTGTTTGTTCTCTTCTTCATCCTACATATGACCCTCCCTCTCCATTATGGACACAAAATTAAAGAAAGCAAAGCCTTGGAAATGAGGATTGACGTGTCACCTTGTTCCAACTAAGACACATGAGAATTTTTCATTAGTATACATTAAACAAAAGCTATAATAAAAGAACACTATATAATTTTTTCAGTTAGGATAAACGTCAGTTATTTGCCTCCTCCAAGCCTGTGCAGGTTTTGCACAGCTATTTATTTGGCCTTGTTAGTTAATAAAATAATTATGATATAAAACAGCAAAAAAGTGCCATGCTTCTCTGTAAACTAATCAATTAAGCTTTTATAATTTTACTGTTTTATTTTCTTTACAGATTCCAACCCCATTTTTGTAAAAATCATCAATTTTGGTTGGTTATCTTCATAAAGCCAGAACAAAAATCTCTTTAAATACAAGCTAGATACTATTAAAATAAAGAGGGACTGATGTTGCCTGGAGGAACTTCTAGCAGTCTATTCTTTTTTTCCCCCACATATGAATCTTCAAGAATACACCAGGTGTGACAATATGGTCTGTCCTTAAGCCACATTTGTCGTCCTTGGTATGCAACATAGATGTTATTTTAATCAACCTTGAAAATAAAATTAAGATTTTGGTGCTGGTGTTTTTTTGTGAGCTGATGTCAGGGTTTAGTGGGGGTGGAGGGGTGGAAATGGAGATAAGGAGGCTTGAGGGGTAGAAGGAAATGGAAAACAAATGCAAAGAATACTTAAACTGGCCAAGCCTAGGAGAAAATGTAAAACCATCTGTACAGCACAACATGCATGACAACTTTCATTAGTACATGCAGACTTGATAAATCTTGGGATGCTGCCAGCACATGATGGAGCTCTAACACTATCCCTGTCCATGCAGAAAAACATTCATTATTTACAGCTGCCATGACTAGTAGTCTTACTGATGTTTGGTTTAGCAAGTCTGTACCATTTGCCCAGCCTCCGACAGTTTATACAGAACGGAGAGTCATTATAACGTGGACAAGGCTGTATCCAATAGTAAGATGATGCTATAAATCTTTGAGGGCCCTCCAACACTAAAAGATATTCTGGGGCGCTCCTGGTCTATTATAAAACTATACACACTTTTGAAACAAGAAAAACACTTCCTATTGTCTTATGTGCACTGTGAGTGACGTAGTCTCACACCAGGAATAACCCTAAAGTCTTATCCCTTAGGAGTGCACTAAAAGTGACCTTGTCTCAGGCAGGCATGACCCTAAAGAAACCATCTAATAATTCCTTGAATACATTCTTCATGAAAGATAAAATTCATACGTGGAAAAAAGTGAACAGGAATTGCACAGAAATCTTCAGAACTGGTTTAAGTAATTGGCCTGTTCATAAGGTTTATATTACCACATAAATTAATAATTGACTGCATATTCAATTACGGACCCACACAGCTGACTTGTGTTTATATATAATCTATTTTCTTTCTAAAGGCGAAGATTAAAAAAAGAGATATCCATGTGTCTAGAATGGGTGAAAAAGAAAATGTCTATCAAGCCATGCTCCTCTTAGGAGAAAATCAATAAAATGCAAAATCATATAACATTTAGCAACTTTATTTAGAAGAATTGTGATCCTAAACACTACATTTTTAGAAATATTAGTTCTCAAACAATCAAAAGGAGAGACTTGAAAAACTATTTTGACTCAACATCTTAATGCAGCGTTACTGTGAAAACAATGAAACTAAAAGTAACATTTCCAGAGATAAAGTCACAGCTCTAGCAATAACCAAAAAAAATAAATAAATAAACCTTCAGTGACAATTACTCACTTCAGCAATCAGTTCGTAGCAGACATCCTACTGCTGCTTTGCTTATTATAGCCCTTAAAAGAATGGTCTACATGCTGCAAATTTCAGTCAGTTTTCTTCCCTAGCATTAGCTTCCTACAGTATAATTTCATAGTTAAATTTCACAATTTCTTAGTAAACAACTGGAACGTTGACATCACATCCAAAACTCATAACGATATTAAATGCAATATTTTAAAATGCTGTAATTCACAGTGAATTCAGAATACTACTGCTGATGGAGTACTATATATGCAAAGTTAGAGAGAGGTATGCGTGTGCATACATATTGTACGTGCATATGCACACATACATGCTGTTAGATATTTGTGAATGAGCAGGGCTTCGAGAATGCACCACTTCCTCTGTTTACTGCAAGTGATATAGCACTTGCATTTCATATTCAGAGTGTGCACGTCTCCTTTCCAAACAGAATACGTATGATGAATAATGAATATTCAGAAGACTGCGGTATTAGGAATACTTGTATCCCAAATGAAATGCAGGATTCAAAACATAACACTATAGAATTTCTCTCTTAAATTATGCTGTAATTGCCCTTCTCCCCTAGACTCTTAATTGCTCCTAAATGTCAGGCTATATTTCACAGTACCTTTACTTCAAGTCTTTTGTTGAATGCTTCAGACTCATACCCATTTTTTGTTTCACTTAGTTATAAAAAGTAGAGCATTGTAATACTGTATATCTCCGGGATGAACAATGGTTAAAACTATTCTTACTGTAAATCTACATTAAAAAGTTAGAGAACATCTTCCTGAGTTAAAACTAGGAAGGCAACAAAACAAAGGGAAACAATCCTGCTGGATGCACACTTTTACCGGTGAACTGAACAAACAGAACACCTGCTAATCAAATAAAGCTACAATGCCTAATATTTGGCAATAAAATTGATCAAAAGTACATTTGGCGAAAAAACTGTAATCCAAATTCCAGATTAATATTATTTGATAAAATATCAGTCTGACTGACCAGTAAGACCTCATATCATTGTAACACTTTTACATGTTTAGGAAATTGTTTACTTTTGAACTAATTAGCTCAAGTTCTCTGCAAAACAAGGACACACTTTGGGAACAATCACATTTGACTGGTCAATACACATATAATAAATTTAAAATGCAGTTTTCTTCAAGGGATAATTGCTGGCCATTTGTTTTAAGAACTTACTCATAAAACATAGACAGAACTTTTAGTATTCCCATGCACAAAAATGAATTATGAACTAGACTCCAATATTCTATGGTTCCAAAGTTAAGCAAATTTTACCATGTTCCTCAAGGGTGATAAACTGAAACACTTTTGACCAAAGAAGAATTTTCTGGTTCCGGAAATTATATATCACGGTCATCACTGTCATCTATCGGTCTATCAGCCCTCACAGAGAGAGCGCCGATCACAACACGTCAGATGTGTTGTTCTAGCCAGTCCTCCAACTACCCGCTGGCCAGGCTGCCTGAGTAGCCGGGGGCCCTGGGGTAAGCTGCTGCAGCTGTGGAAGTCACAGAGGTCCCGGAAAGTCACAGAATCTGTGACTTCCATGACCTCCATGAAAGACTCGCAGGCTTAACTATAATGAATACATCTGCAACCACTGAAATCTCCTGTCTTGTCTACTATTAATATTTATTTTTGGGAATATGATATCTGTTGTCTTAAATGAAATAAAATTTTTGTAACATGCTGAAGTAATTAGGAATCTGATTATGTAACCATTACTTGCCTTGAGTGGCACTTACATGAGAAGACCCATTGACTTGAATGGTTTACAGTAGAGCTATTTACATGCATAAATGCTTCTCAACATGAAGAATCTAGAGAGACTAGAAAGTGGGAGCACTACTCTTAAGTTATAGGGACAATTTAAAATATTATCAAATTCTGTGCAAGTTAAAAGCAAATACATTAAAACCTTAATAAACATATGGAACATAGATTAAAGAAGGGGAAGGAACATTTATGTCCATTTTAGCTACACATACAGCAGCCATGGCTCTCAGAGGTCAGTATGTGAAGCTGTGGTTGTTTTTCATGTCCCCCGGGGTGGAGTGATAGGGACAGAGTCCCTGATGTCACTTGGGAGTGGGGGAGGGGCGTAGGGACGTGCTATACTGGAATTCTGTATGGACTGCTGTCAGGGTTCCCTCCCCACTCTAAACTCTAGGGTAAAGACGTGGGGACCCGCATGAAGAGCTCCTAAGCTTATTTTTACCAGCTTAGGTTAAAACCCCCAAGGTACAAAATTCCCTGCACCCTGAGAAATGCTTCTTCCACTGCCACCATCAAATGTTTTAAACAGGAATCCAGGAAAGGAGACCACTTGAAGTTCCCTCCCCCCCAAAATACCCTCTCAAGCCCGTACCCCCCTTTCCTGGGAAGCTTGAGAATAATCTCCTAACCAATTGGTTACACAGTGATCTAAAAAAACCCACCCCCGGGGTTTTAACACCATAGAAAACAGTCAGCTTCTTAAAAGAAGGATTTTATTAAAACAAAGAAGGTAAAATCAGCTCTGTAAAATCAGGATGGTAACTATTTTACAGGATACTCAATTTCCAAACTCAGAGGGATTCCCCCTCTGGACAAACCCTTAAAGTTACAGAAAAAAAAAAAGGAATAACCCCTCCCTCTCACACAGGGAACGTACCAAGCAAAAATAAACAGAAATCTACTCGATATGCTATCTAAACTTACTTTAGAAAAGTGAGGATTTGATGGAAAGATGACTGGTTCCTTCTGACTCCAAGATCACTCCGAGTCTGACAAAGAGCCACACGCAAAGCTTTCCCCCTCCCAAGATTTGAAAGTATCTTGTCCCCTTATTGGTCAGATGCCAGCCAGGTCAGGTGTCAGTCTGGCTACCTGCATTTCTTAACCCTTTACTGGTAAGAGGATTTTATCTGCATCAGACCCTCTCCCCTTTCCCTTTATATTTATGACAACTGCATAGGGAGGTGAGTCTGGGATTTTTGAACCTGTAGGTACACAAGTCTGCAGCACCTGTTTTTGCTGCCATAGAAGCCCCATTCTGTCCTGGTACATCTTCGCTGACTCCTTGGCCTCTCTCCTGTCTGCTCTTTCCTTCTCCATAAAATCTGTAATGTTCATCCTCCAGGCCCTCTGTTCACGGTCTGATGCAGCACAGCCTTGCAGGATCTCAAAGAACATGTCATCCCGAGTCATCTCCATTCTCATCCTTATCTGGCTCAGGTGTTCCATGGGAAAGGGGGTGGGGAGGAGGAGAAACCCCTCAAGGCCACAACAGCAGCAGCTACAGATAACGAACACACAGAGGTACCATTGTCAGTAGTCACAACAGAAAGCGAAAGTTAAGATTCAGAACTCCCTTCTCTTGCTCCCCTGAAGTTTCACAGATGACATGTTGAAACTTCTGCCTCAGAGTGCTTGTGCACAATGCCACTTATGGCTCCAGCCATGGTGGAATCAGCCCATCAGCATGAGGAGGGAATTACTCAGTTGCATGAAACTATGAGTATAGGGCAATGGCAGTGATTACTGGCGCCATTTTCGACAGGTGGTGGTGATTTTAGATGACATCTCACTCCTGAGGGTAACAAAGGCAGAGAGAGAACAGCAGCTGCAGGCGTCCCTAAGCCGTCCCAGGCCTGTACGCTGCTGTTACTGCCATGGTGCCTGCCCAAGTTATCGCCAACTGGTGTAGGAAAGCGTCCTCCCATGGAGGAAGAAATAAGGCTGTCATCACTAGAAACCTTCAGGAGAGGATTGCAGAGTACCTCCATGAAAGTTTCACTGAGATCTCTCAGGAGGATTCAAGAGATAGCCCAGTGTACATAAACTACTCTGCATGCCCTCCCCACCTAACTCAACACAGGAATGAAAAACAGATAACTCTGCCTCTCTTTGTTGTACTTCTCTCTCTTCTACTATGAGTAAATTAATGAAAAGTCAATAGCTGTGTCCTGCTACATTGGAGGTGCCACCACCGGAATGAGAAAGAAATGTACACACTCACCAAAGGTTCCTGTCCCTGAATCAGGCTTGCCTATGCTCACCTGCCAAGACTGACTGGACTGCAGTGGAGTCTCAAATAGGTCCTGGCTCATGGCATTGCTGCACCCCCCTTCTCCCCAGTCACATGTTCATCACCCTTCCTCGCTGTTCACACCAGTGGTCAGTGACTTGGACTTCTCCAAAACATCTACACTGATGCATGGGGGGGGGGGGGGGGGGTGTGTGTCCCTGCCAAGTATGGCATACACCTCCTTGTAAAAGTGGAGGTCTGTGCTTCAGCACTGGATAGACTACTGGACTCTCTGGCCTTCTGGTATGCCTGCCACAGTTCCTTTGCTTTCATGCAGCACTGTTGCTGATCCCTCTCATCTTCTCCTGCATCCTCCATGCAATCTCCATGTCCATGCTTCTACAGCTGGTCCATAGCTGTGCTTGCACAGCCTCTTCTCCCTAAAGGCCCAGGAGATCCAATATCTCCTGTCTACACCAAGCCGGAGCATGTCGGGAGTGTGTAGCCAGAATGGTCAGCTGGGCTGTTGTGCACAACAATGAAGACCTCGTAGGTGTGCTTGCCAAGCTGGACAATTAGAAAAAAGGCATTTAAAAATTTCTCAGGATATTAAAGGGTGGAGAGGCCTTCCAGTCGCCATAATCCCTAGGCAGTGAAGTTCGCAACTGTGACCAGAGCAGTCAGTGTCAGGCATTGTGGGACAGCTGCTGGAAGGCTATTAGGGCTGACATAGGTAACGGTGTCTACATTCGCACTGCATCAACCATGGCTCATTGCTGATTATGGAGGTGGTATGATTATGTCGGTGTAGCGAGGCGGTCTGGTCCCCAGCCGCCCCAGAGAAAGACCAGGAACCTTCCTGGACGCTTCAGTGGGCGGAGCCAGAGAATCCTGTCCCCGCCCCTCAAGGATCAGGGGGCGGCACAGGAAGTAGAAAAGCTGGCCCTCAGACCGCAGTTGGGCGTCAGCCACTGGAGAGGCCGGACGCCCGAGGTCCAGCTCCCCGCCGGGAGGCCCCGGCGCCCAGCCGCTACCCCAACGAGCTGCCAGGCCTGCCGCCGGCCCGCTACCCCGACGAGCTGCCAGGCCTGCCGCCGGCCCGCTACCCCGACGAGCTGCCAGGCCTGCCGCCGGCCTGCTTAAGGGCCTGAGCTGAAAACTGCTCCTTGCCCCGCCCTGACCAAGGGCCCGGGGCCTATTGACTCCCTAACTGCTCAGCCCCTGCTTAAGGGCCTGAGCTGAAACTGCTCCTTGCCCCGCCCTGACCAAGGGCCCGGGGCCTATTGACTCCCTAACTGCTCAGCCCCTGCTTAAGTGCCTGAGCTGAAGCTGCTCCTTGCCCCGCCCTGACCAAGGGCCAGGGCCGATTGACTTCCTAACTGCTCAGCCCCTGCTTAAGGGCCTGAGCTGAAAACTGCTCCTTGCCCCGCCCTGACCAAGGGCCAGGGCCTATTAACTATTGATTGCTCAGCCCCTGCTTAAGGGCCTGAGCGGTGAACTGTTTATTGCCCCGCCCCGACCAAGGGCCCGGGCACCGTTAACTGCGCTTATTCCCCAAACTACAATAGAGTAGCGGGCGGTCTGGTCCCCAGCCGCCCCAGAAAGGGGCGAGAAACCCCTACACGTGGTGGAGAATGCGGGCACGAGTCCCCCGATCCTTGTGAGAAGGGATCTGCGGAGGACCCGCCCGAGCGACCATGGAAATGGAGAAGCTCGTCGAGTTTTTGGCCGAGAGCCAACGGCAGCAGCAGGCCGCCCAGCTCCAGCAGCAGCAGCAGCAGGCGGCCGCTCAGCTCCAGCAGCAGCAGCAGTTGCTCCAGCAGCTCGGCACCCAACAGCAACAGCTGATGCTGGAGCTGGGGCGTCAACTCCAGGAGCAGCAACAACAAGGTCTGCAGCAGTTGGCGGCCTCGCTGCCCCGTCCGGCGGAATCCCAGCCGGTGGGTGCTGCTGGGTCACCCCACCTCGCACCCCCCCTCCGCCTGACCAAGATGGGCCCTAGCGACGACCCCGAAGCATTTTTAGTAACCTTCGAGAGGGTGGCCCTGGTCGCGGGCTGGGCCCCCGCCCAATGGGCGACCATTTTGGCCCCATATTTGACCGGGACGACCCAAACCATATACCGGGGCCTAGCCACGGACGCAGCCCGGGACTACCCCCGGGTGAAGGCAGCGATTTTGGATGCCTTAGACATCAGCCCCGAGACCTTCCGTCAACGGTTCCGGAGCTTGGCCTACGCTATGGGAGCCCGTCCCCGGGTAGTAGCCCAAGAACTGAGGGAGGCCTGCAAGCGCTGGCTTCAGCCTGAAGGACGGACGCTGGACGAGATTATCGACCAGATAATCCTGGAGCAGTTCGTCTATATACTTCCGCCCCGCGGGAGGGCCTGGGTTCTTCGGCACCGGCCCGCATCGTTGGCTACGGCCATCACCCTGATGGAGGACTTCCTTGCCGCAGAGGCCCCAGTGGGACCAACTGCTCGGGCCGTCCTGCCCGGATCAGAGCGCACTCCCCCTGAGAGGAAGGGGGCCGCTCGGATGGAGCCCCGGAATTCACCCCGTGGCCCAGAGCCCCGACCCCGACCTGCCGAGGGCCCGGCTCGACAGGCCCCTGCACCTCGACTTGACGCCCGAGGGCCTGGCCGAAGCCCTCCTAGGAGCCGGGCCGGAACCTCGTCCCGGCCGGGGCGCACGGACCTTGGCCCCTGTTTCTCCTGTGGGAAACATGGCCACTTACAGCGGGATTGTACAGAGATGGACTGTAGCTTTGGCCAGGTTTGCACGGGAGAAGCTCGCGCCCGGCGCCCCCAGGGGGCTAAGATTACAGTCCCGGTGATGGTCGGGGAGCACCCCACCGTGGCTCTGATTGACTCAGGCTGTGGCCAGACCTTGGTTCGCCAGAGCCTCGGCCTTCAGCCAGACCCCCGCCTGGGGGCGATCCGGCTCCAGTGTATTCACGGCGACGTACGTCCCTACCCCAGTGCTCAAGTCTGGCTGACCGTGGATGGAGTCGCCCGATCGATGGTGGTCGGTTTGGCCCCCCGGCTCGCCTACCCAGTAATCCTGGGGCGGGACTGGCCTGCCTTCACGGAGGTCCTCCAGTCAAAGGCCGGCGAGGTCTCCATCGCCACTCCAGTGCTGGAAGGGGACCTTCCGGGGACCCAGTCGGAGAGGGAGAGTGTACCCGACCCCGGACAACGAGACGAGGAACGCCCAGACGCCCCCCCAGAGACAGCTGCGGCGCCCCTGCTCCACACGGACTTTTGTCGAGACCAGAGAGAAGACCCCACCCTCCGTCACGCGTACGAGCAGCTAGCCGCGGTAGATGGAGCAGTCATCGACCCTCAACGGGCAAAGCAGTGGCCCCACTTTGAGTTGAGGCAAGACCGACTCTATCGGGTGGAACGGGACCCGCGCACCGGAGAACCCCGGAGCCAACTGCTCGTGCCTCGATGCCACCGGCGGGCAGTCATGAAACTCGCCCATGATATCCCGGCGGCCGGGCACTTGGGCCTTGAGAAGACGTTGGCACGAATCGTGACACGCTTCTTCTGGCCTGGGGTGCACCAGGAAGTACGAGACTATTGCCGCTCCTGTCCAGAGTGCCAGCTAGCTGCCCCCCCGCGGACCCCAAGGGCCCCGTTGGTCCCCATGCCCATCATCGAGACACCCTTCGAGCGGGTGGCCATGGACCTAGTCGGGCCCCTACACAAGAGCGCCGCGGGGTTCCAGTACGTGCTGGTCCTCGTTGACTATGCTACCCGCTTCCCGGAGGCAGTGCCACTGCGGAGCATCACCGCCCGGACCATCGCCGGGGAGCTGGTGAAGATATTTGCCCGGGTAGGCTTGCCCCGGGAAATCCTCACGGACCAGGGCACCAACTTCACCTCACGGCTGCTGCAGCAGGTGTGTGGACTCCTGGGGGTTAAGCAGCTGCGCACCTCGGTGTACCATCCACAAACCGATGGGCTGGTGGAACGGTTCAACCGTACACTGAAGGAGATGCTACGCAAGTTCCCCCCAGAGGACCTGCGCCAATGGGACCAACTCCTCCCGCCGTTGCTTTTGGCGGTCCGAGAGGTGCCCCAGTCCTCGACCAAGTTTTCTCCCTTCGAGCTACTCTATGGCCGCCGCCCACGGGGTCTCCTGGATCTGATGCGGGAGACCTGGGAGCAAACACCATCACCAACCCAGGGTCTCCTGAAGTACGTCCTTCAGCTCCAGGAACGGCTCACTCAGGCCGGGGCGCTGGCCCAGGAAAACTTGAAGGCTGCTCAGAAGGCCCAAGCGCGGACTTATAACCAGGGCACGCAGAGCCGCGACTTTAAACCTGGGGATCGGGTCCTGCTCCTCCTGCCCTCCAGCGAGTCAAAGCTCCTGGCCCGCTGGCAGGGCCCCTATGACGTGGTGCGGAAGGTAGGGCCCGTCACTTATGAGGTCAGCCAACCGGATCGACGGAAAAAAATTCAAAGATACCACGTCAACCTCCTGAAGCCCTGGCAGGAGCGTGAGGGCTTATTAATTAACCCCTACCCCCCCGAGCCTGAGTTGGGCCCCCACGTCGCCCTGACCCAGGACACGGAAGGGCCCCAGTTGGCTGGGACCCTCACTGACGAACAGCGGAAGCAAGTCCAGTGCCTCTTGCAGGCGTTCCCGCGGACCTTCACCAGTCACCCGGGCTACACCACCCTAGTCTGTCATACTATTCAGACGGAACCCGGGGTGGTGATCCGCGAAGCGACCAGGCCCCTGCCCCACCGAATGCGCCAGAGTATCGAGGAGGAGGTGCAGGCCATGCTGGACTTGGGGGTGATTGAGCCCTCCCGGAGTGCATGGCGTAGCCCCATCGTGCTAGTACCCAAGCCCGATGGGACACGGCGCTTCTGTATCGACTTCAGGCGCGTCAACGCCATTTCCAAATTCGATGCCTACCCGATGCCGCGCATCGATGAGCTGCTCGGCCGGCTGGGGGGGGCCTGCTTCCTCACCACCCTTGATCTCAGCAAGGGCTACTGGCAAATACCCCTGGACCCTGAGTCACGGGAGAAGACTGCGTTTGCCACCCCCACGGGTCTATACCAATTCGTCCGGATGCCCTTCGGCCTCCATGGGGCCCCTGCCACGTTCCAGCGGCTGATGGATCAGCTCCTCCAGCCCCATCAGGACTACGCGGCTGCCTACCTAGACGATGTGGTTATCTACAGCCGCCACTGGGAAGACCATCTGCTAAGGGTAGCGGCCGTCTTGAGATCCCTGCGGGCCGCCGGGTTGACGGCCCACCCAAGAAAATGCCGCATCGGGTGGCAGGAAACGACATATCTGGGCTACACCATGGGGAATGGACGCGTGAAGCCCCTTGTGGGTAAGGTACAGGCCCTAACAACCTGCCCGCCCCCTACCACAAAGCGCCAGGTGCGACAGTTCTTGGGACTCGCCGGCTATTACCGACGGTTCATCCCCCGCTTTGCATCTGTCGCCGCCCCGCTAACCAACCTCCTAACTAAGGACAGCCCGCGACGCGTGGTTTGGACCCGGAACTGCGAAGACGCCTTTCAGGAACTTAAGGCAAGTCTCTGTCGTGGCCCGGTCCTCTACAGCCCTAATTTCGATGAGGGCTTCATCCTCCAGACGGATGCCTCGGAGGTGGGTTTGGGGGCGGTCCTGTCCCAAGACGTGGACGGGCAGGACCATCCCGTCTTGTACATCAGCCGGAAGCTGTTCCCGCAGGAGAAGAACTATGCGGTGGTGGAGAAGGAAGCCCTGGCGGTAAAGTGGGCTTGCGATGCCCTCCGCTATTACCTTCTGGGAAACCCGTTCATCTTGGTGACGGACCACGCCCCCCTGCAGTGGCTGAACCGAATGAAGGACAACAACATGCGGATACAGCGGTGGTACCTAGCGCTGCAGCCCTACGCCTTTACGGTTCGCCATAGGGCTGGCAAGGACCACGCTAACGCTGACTTCCTGTCCCGCCTGGGAGGTATGGAAGGGTCTGGCCCCGATGAACGGGAGCCAGACTTGAGGGGGGGTGTGTGTAGCGAGGCGGTCTGGTCCCCAGCCGCCCCAGAGAAAGACCAGGAACCTTCCTCGACGCTTCAGTGGGCGGAGCCAGAGAATCCTGTCCCCGCCCCTCAAGGATCAGGGGGCGGCACAGGAAGTAGAAAAGCTGGCCCTCAGACCGCAGTTGGGCGTCAGCCACTGGAGAGGCCGGACGCCCGAGGTCCAGCTCCCCGCCGGGAGGCCCCGGCGCCCAGCCGCTACCCCGACGAGCTGCCAGGCCTGCCGCCGGCCCGCTACCCCGACGAGCTGCCAGGCCTGCCGCCGGCCCGCTACCCCGACGAGCTGCCAGGCCTGCCGCCGGCCCGCTACCCCGACGAGCTGCCAGGCCTGCCGCCGGCCCGCTACCCCGAGGAGCTGCCAGGCCTGCCGCCGGCCTGCTACCCCGAGGAGCTGCCAGGACTGCCGTTGGCCCGCTACCCCGAGGAGCCGACGAGCCTGCCGCCGGCCCGCTACCCCGAGGAGCCGACGAGCCTGCCGCCCGCAGACGACGCCGAAGTGCCAATGGTCTGCGACCTCCTGGAGGACGCCCCCCTGGTCCAGGTACCCGGAGAGGGGGAAGGTGGAAGTAGCCCGGGGGCAGCCGACTCTAGTCTGGCTGCAGCACTGCCAGAGCCCAGGTCAGTGTGTTGCGGCCAGGATCCCCACTGACTCAGCAGCGGGCTTTTCTGCCGCTGCTAGGGCCCCGGGCTGGGACGCAGTGGAGTGGGTGGGCCTGCGTCCCCCCCTGCCACCCAACCTGTGGGTGGCAGTCTCCCCCTCTCCCAGGTTCGCCAGAGCCAGGACCTGGGCTACTGCTCCTTGCCCCGCCCTGACCAAGGGCCCGGGGCCTATTGACTCCCTAACTGCTCAGCCCCTGCTTAAGGGCCTGAGCTGAAAACTGCTCCTTGCCCCGCCCTGACCAAGGGCCCGGGGCCTATTGACTCCCTAACTGCTCAGCCCCTGCTTAAGGGCCTGAGCTGAAACTGCTCCTTGCCCCGCCCTGACCAAGGGCCAGGGCCTATTAACTATTGATTGCTCAGCCCCTGCTTAAGGGCCTGAGCGGTGAACTGTTTATTGCCCCGCCCCGACCAAGGGCCCGGGCACCGTTAACTGCGCTTATTCCCCAAACTACAATAGAGTAGCGGGCGGTCTGGTCCCCAGCCGCCCTAGAAAGGGGCGAGAAACCCCTACAGTCGGCATATTGGAGTGCTTACATCAGTGGAAGACAAATTTAAGTGCAGACACATGCACAACTCAGTTGATGCAAGACTGCTTACATTGATCTAACTTTGTAATGTAGACCAGGCCTAAGAACCTGACTGTGACACATAGCCAGAAAGGGTTAAGCATCCTGCAGGATAAATGACTCCTATTCAACCCTTAAAGACACAGGGGTAGATAATGTTTTTGTATTTACATATATATTGGTAGAGGTCAACAATGTAATCACACTGTCCTGGTCTATGCTGTATTCTGTTAATTCAGAGATCAAAGGGACATCTTAACATTTAAATGAACTGTAAACATAGGATATCGCTGTATTCATCTCTCTTTAACATGTATAGCAAATCATCTGCGAATGGTGGGAAAACAGGCAATTCCCATATGTTAATCTGTCTGGATAATTACCGGAAAATGGATCCACATCAAAGTCCCCATGAGTGCCTATTGTTTGTCGAAGGACTCTGAGCTGTCACAAGAGGGTCTGAAACTGTATAAAAGACCTTTGGTCCCAATCCTTTTTATCATCTCAGATCTGCTTGAGGCTTCATGCAGGGGAAGCCTAAGACGTAAGGACTGAGATCCCAGTCCTGATTGGACCATCTTGAATATAAACATTGGACTATAACCTATGAACTATTTCTGAAAGAACTCTTTGCAACTACAAAGCTCACCATCTCTGCTATGAATCTGAATCTCAAGAATTGTACTCATGTCTGTATGTACACTGATCTTTTAACCAATGCTCTCTATCTTTTCTTTTTTAATAAATTGTGGTTTAGTTAATAAGAATTGGCTATAAGCTTGTATTTGGGTAAGATCTGGAATATTCATTAACCTGGGAGATAATGTGTCTGATCCTTTGGAACTGGTAGAACGTTTTTTATATGATGAATAAGATTTTAAGTAATCCTCATCATATTTGACTTGGGTATCTGGGTGGAGGCCTGAGGCTGGATTGCTTTAAGGGAACTGTGTTTTTGGCTTCGGGCTAACCAGTAAGGTATTACAGAAGCTGTTTTGTACAGTCTTAGTAAATCTAAGTATTGGAATATCCACCAGCTTTGGGGATTGTCTGCCCCATTCTTTGCAGTTCACCCTAATTGAGTGACCTCAGCTGGCTCTCCTGGGACTCCGGTCACACTGACATAAGACAGTGCAGACCCATTAACTACAAGAGCTGTGTCCACTTATGACTGTGGTAAAATTGGTCCTGGGGCTTCAACATAACCTAAAATAAATACATACATACAAACAGAGCAGGATAAACAACAGAAAATCTTTGACAATCAGGCATTTATGTTGCCCTGTCCCTGACTAAGATCAAAGTGTTACTACTCTGTTTTTAAAGTCTTATAAATGGGCATTCTTCTAGTACACTGAGATTTATGAATGTTCAAGTTGATGGAAGAAATGGGTGCAGTGGCGGATGTAGTCTCCTGATTCAATGGGTGCACATGATGGAGACAGAGAGACAGAGCGAGAGATCTGATATGTAATAAACACATTCCCATCAGTAAGTCAGTAGACATACATAATGGTGTTTGGTAAAATCTCCAGAATAAGATCATTTCTGATTTACACAACCAGACGGCTTCAAAAATCCACTCAACAATGGTGAATAGGATGCTTACATCAAAAGCATGGGGGGGGACTTTCACCATCAATCTCTACAAAATAATTTAAAAAAACCCAACTTTTATTAAAAAAAACAAAAACCCACCACATTCTACCCTTTATGGTCACAAAAAACTCTCCAACAGGGAAGCACATGTAAACCAAAACGATGTGACTCAGCTGCTGCTGCTCACAGCCCTGCCAATTAGCAGCATTCTGAAGTTAAGTCAGTTTTGTCTGCTGTTATCAGAACCAGATACTGGGCAACAGTGAAACTTGTAAGAATCATGCCATTTTCACAATGCTACCATTAAAAATCTGGACATTAGCAGAGGCAGACACTGGTGTTACTCACTGAGGAGTTCACAGAAATAAAAGCTACAGGAATGGTGGAGAAACAGATCACTTTTCTCTCCCCTCCTTACAGGCTAGGGAAATGCTAGAGTGGGAACTCATCCGCTCCTAGAGCAGCAAAGAGGCAGAGGAAAGTGTAAGTTCAAATTTATCACACATCCTACTAGCCAGTTACAAAAGCTGCTGTCAACCAGGGTCCTGGGACAGAATCCTAACAAATCTCAGCACCTTCCATCTTTGCAGTAAATAAGAACATCAGGTGTGTGTATGTGTGTGCATGCAAGGTGAGAACAGAGGGGACCTGGGCTTCTCATAAAATTGTGCATCACTGATGGGATACCCACACATTTAATCTCTTGACAGAACTTCTCAAATGCCATTAAAACTAAAAAATTCTTGCCAACCCTATTAGAATGCAAGCAGAAAGGGGTAGATAAAGCATGCATAATAGCATTAACATTCAGAGCCGTTCTTCAGGCCCATCATCAGACATTAATTCTAATAGTAACTCGTGTTTGCAAAGACTGAAGAAGATATTGCAGACACTATGGCTAAGTGAACAACAACAAAAAAGGTGACAATTGCCATTTTGGTTATGCAGCTAACTCAGAAATCTCAGAAAGTTTTCCCTTATAAAAGCACCAGCAAAAACAAGATGAACTCATTGTCATGAATGTGATATACAAGAATTTGCTAATGAAGGCACCAACTCAGTTGTACAAACAGTTTCTTCAACACCCCAGTCTGTATTTGCCCTCCAAAGAGGCTTTCATGACCATACCCTTAGAAGGTTTTCTTTAAATTCTTTTTAAACCTGATCATGATATTCTTCCAAAACACTGGGTTGTTACACCAAATATCCTTCAACACAAAATGGACTTTCTAGATTGCCTTTAAAAGACTAAACATTATATTCTAAAGACTTATCTTCTGTACAAAGAGGCTAAATCAACCAGTTACCATCAAACAATTTCACCAGTACACAAAACACAGAAGATGCCATCTAAAATTCCACTCTTTAGAATGGACAAATAGGAAATTTGGGGAGAGAAACCACTTTACTTTTAGAGGAAGGTTGAACTTTTAGTAGATGAGTGGCTCTTCTCTGGTATCTGAACCCCTTTCAGTATTCATTAAATGTTCTCTCTCACACACAATCCTGCAAGTCCAAGATTCCCTAATCAGCATTGCATACATTGAATTCACCTACATTCACAGTTTATATATGTATGCCAGTCTCATATTCTCTCTCCAGGGTTCTAGAGAAACATCATTTCATCTTTGATCTGTAGACATCGTCTTGCTTAGTCTAAAACATTCCTTAAAACTGGATTCCCCCAGATACTATTAAATGAAACGGAATATAAATTAGCATTTCCTGAAGTGTACGCATATGCATCTGAACAAGAGTTTGTAGCACAGTACCCTGCTGGTCACCCTTCTACTAATAATTTTCTGACATTCAGTAACACAAATGTACATTATCCTTGAGCAGCAGGACCATGAGTGGGGCTAGGGGTTTATCTAAGCCCTGGTCTACGCTGGGGGGGTGGGGGAATCGATCTAAGTTACACAACTTCAGCTACATGAATAACATAGCTGAAGTCGACGTACTTAGATCTACTCACAGCGGTGTCTTCACTGCAGTGAGCCGACTGCTGCCGCTCCCGCGTTGACTCTGCCTGCACCTCTCGTGGCGGTGGAGTACAGAAGTCAACAGGAGACCACTCGGAGGTCAATTTATCGCGTCTAGACTAGAAGCGATAAATCGACCCCCACTGAATCGATCACTGCCCGCCGATCTGGCAGGTAGTATAGACATACCCTAAGTCACTTGTCCAAACCTGGTCCACATTAGTAAGGATGTGAAGTCTCTTGACTGCTGATGGTCTATATGAAAACTTTGGGAGTCTCAGTCCAATTTCTCATGGACAAGTATTCACATTACAAAATGTACCACTACTACTGGGAGTCTCAGCAGAAAGAACAAGTACTGAATGGGCATGGATACTGAAGCATATTTTTCTCTCTAATAAGGGTTTCCAAACAGAAGACTGATCTACAGTGATGTCAATCTTACACTTTCCGGATTATTAAATTTGCTCCAAATATATAAAATTTAAAAAACCTAATAGATATCAGGATTATGGTTACCTTCAACAATGAAAGGGACAGAGTGTTAACACTCAAATTTTGTAGTTCTATGTACTGTCCTATAAATCTGAGCTCACTTTATTAAACTCTACAAAAAGTATTTTTGGTTCTAATAATGCAATTCACAATTGATCTTAAGTCTTTCTACTACTGAAGTATGAGGGACTCATCCGTGTGTTTGTAACTAAGTATCTACACTACTGTTAGTAGTCTAAAAAAGATTAGTAAATATAAACTGCAAATAAATATAACTAAATATTAAATTACCAGGAACAACAAAAATATTACTGATTTTCCACTGAATGTAGGTTTCTAGTAGAGCAAATAGTCTATATTTTTATACAAACTGTAAAAAAAATAATAATCTACCTGCAAGGTCATCTATATACTTTCCTTTTTTAAGCCTGCAAAGAGAAGACCATCTATACAAATTCATCAGATTTTTCCCTTAATGGATAAAATGTTTAATAAACCCACACTTCATTAGTTAAACCTCCTCTATTTCCATTTACCAATATTTCAAAACGCCTACATTCTAGTTCCTTAATTTAAAACCCCTCCGATAACGTAGGGTCCCATCAATTAAAATCCACTGTACATTAATTGCGGCTCTGTAACTATGCAATCCAGTACTTCACTCATCTGCACTAGTTTCTTTGTAGGTTTTATTTATCTGCGGCTAGGGATAATTTTACCCAAGGCAGATATGTGCACAGAGCGCTGTGTTTTTTATTAATTCTAATGATGAGAACAGTTATTGTTAGAAAATTATTGCAAGTACACTACTTACTGAAATCTCAAAGAAAGCGTGCCTTCACACCAGAAATGTAAGATTTGAGATGGAGGACTCTTAAAAAGCTCTTACTGCCTGGAGTGCTTTGACCTTCCTCCAACTGGAATTGGGGCTTCAGCTAATCTAATGATCCATGACATTTTGCAACTAATTTTTATTAGCAAAAAAGCAGGACTTTCGCATTTGCCCTTTGCAACACTTAACAACACAATGACAATACTGCACATGAATGTGAACATTTTATCTTCCTGAAGCTGGACTGAGCAACTTTTTAACAAAGAGAAATAATCTCAGCATTGTTGCCTGAATACTATCATGAACCATAAAGCAGTATCTTACCAAGAATTTCAACCCAACAGTTAAGGAAAAAACTTTTTTCAACTGACCCACACTTCATCAATACACTTAACACTATGGGCACCAATTAGTCTTTCCATACTTCAACTTTTGTCTACCTTATTCACCTAGATACCAACACTCCCTTTGAGATCTTACAGTCTCGGTGTGGAACACACTCCCATGCCAAAAACAAACTAACAAAGGGTTATACTAAGAAACACATAGTTTTAAAAGGGGTCTCTTACAAGTAGGCAGAAACAGACTGAGGCAGAAGTCACACGGGAGTGATATCCAGACTCAAGTGCCCACTATAGAAAAGGCTTGCTCACCTGCCAATCTGAGACACAATAGTGAGCTTCCTAAAACTTGTGTTCTGCTGGGTATAGATATGCAGGTTTTAGGCTTATAGTAGATTAAAAATGTACAGCTCATATTAAGCATGCTAGCAATAAACTGCAATGGTCACGCACCCTCAGTGGCTAGAGGTCAGCAAAGTGGATATAAACACTACTGCTACAGATAGTGATTAGACATTTTAATCCACTTTCTTTAATTGTAACTTTACTGGTCTAGGATCCAAGCATTTTTGTTCCAAGTTCTGAAGGGCAATTTCTGCACAGACTGAAGAAACATCAAATGGGATTAATTGAATATTTCCATGTGAACCACCAGTTTTCATGAATATTGCTCATGAGTTGCTATGAGACTTTCAGGGAATTTTCACATGGGACTGAACTGTTGTGGAACTTCTAGCTGTGTAATCCCCTTACCAATTTATTAAGATACTTGGAACTTGAGATTTATTTCATATTATTCAAGTTTTACTCTTCAAGGATGACTGGGTTGTTCTCCATCGGGCACTATTTCAGCCTGGAATTTCCGAGCAAGGAGTTGACATGCACAGGAGATTTAAATGTGATGAACTATACTGCTGAAGTACTCACTTTGGCATCAGTATAGATCCTCAAAGAAATAAATCCTCTCACTGAGGCTTGTCATAGGATGGAAGAAGGAAAAAGACCAAATGTTAGAGGAACACTTCTTAAATAAGCAACTAACTGCACAGCTGACAAGTGCAAAACATTCTAAAAATATATGCATCTTTAAAAAGTCAATTTAGGTCACAGAGCCACAAGTACACAAAAAACCCCTCTCTCCAATTTTATCATTAAGAATACATTTTTAGAAAGATGAGAGAATATCTTCAGTAACCACACAAAGCAGCTCTAAACTTACTGAGTTGCCCCATCATTTGCGGTCACTGCTGTTAAAAGGAAATATCATATTAGGCATCAGTATTTCAGGGCAGATATAAATTATGCTGAAACTAAAGAAATTGCATAATTAAAATAATTTTACACTTTCATTAGTAGTTACCTAAATGTTTATATACCCCACAGGGGACCAAGTTTCAAAGGATTCTGTTGCTTCACATCCCTTAGGAATGTCCATTTCCTTTTGAAGTATTGAAGACATTAAAAAATTACCCACAAAGCAAAAATGTAAATAGTATACTGAAGAAAATATATTATATAAAACATAGCTTTGGCTAAGTGCTGCAAACTAACTTTGACAGGAATTCAACAGACTAAGAGGACACACAATACCTATCTCCGTCACCAGCTATTGCATGCTACCAATATTTATAAAACTTAAATATTTAAAGTAGAACACTTAAAAACAACAGCTGTGAAGAGAAACCTGTAAAATCATGCAAGAACTAAGCTTAAAACTTGAAAGGAATAATTTTAAATGCAGGATACTGAATTTTAAAGTCAAAATTAATTTCCAATCCCAAAAAAACAAATAGCTAGTAGTGACTAGTTAACAATCTATAACATTTTGCCCTACATTTTAAAAATTCTATAACCTGCTTAAGGGGGGGGGGGGGGGAGGATTAAAAATTAATTATTTCAGACATTGACCATACAGAAGAAATTCTGTTATAAATGATGTGGCTCTATTGAACCAGTACTGATTAGAGTCTCCATTTTGCAAAAAGGTATTCAAAACTGATAAATAAAATGCAGCAGAGCTTAGTGAAGATCACCAGTTTGGCCTCACTTATCTATTGCACATCTGCCATACCACATTATCTTACTACTCAGGCATCATTTTTGCATTTCAATGTAGCAGCTCTATCAGATTAATGCCCAAGACATTTCAGCTTTGTGGCAAGTAAGTAAGTGGACATACAGGAATATTATGCATGGCCTGTAGCACTGACACTTAGCAAAGGAAATGTGATTAGCGCCAAATTGCATCTGACAGGGGAATCAGAAAGCTGTCAAACACAATGACATGGATTCAGTATTTAGAAGGTAAAAGGGGAAATAAAGGAGCTGGCCAGCTTGGCATGAAGACAGCAATAAAACACAACAGCTATGATAAATTAATTCATTTACTTATGAAAAATTAGAGGCTTCCACACACAACTCTCATTTATAATCTTGTCAATCTGGCTGTGTAAATAACAAGCCTAAACAATACACATACTGGAAAAAAGCAAGCAAGCTTATAAGAGGTGAAAAAAAGATTTTTGCATTTAATCAAATCAAATAATGTCTTGCTTTAAACCACACTTGATTGAGCCTTTAATAGGAGTGGCTAATGCAAGGATGCATTATAACTGTTATTGTGATCACTAGCGACATACTCTGTATTAAAGTAACATTAAGGTTGTGAGATGAAGAACTCAAAAGCCAAATAAAGAAAACAGTAGATGCTATTAAAATGTCTATCGAAGGGGTACCTAAGGGAGCTATTGGAGAGGACAAGAATGAAACTGTGTGCATAGGATTAAATCCTGACACAAGAGCAGGATCTACATCAAGGACGTGCTGATGAAGCAGCTGTCCTAGTGTGCCTAATAATGGATTTGAGCATGGAAATCCCCTTCTGGCAGGGTCAAGTTTTCCTGCATCCTTCTGCCCAAAGATGTGTCAGTTTTTGAAGGTTCCAAAGAACTCTATTCTTGGCCACTAGGAGACCATGGCCTAGAACATCAGGATTTATATGGCAACTGCATTGTTTGCTTCTCTACATGATTTTGCCCAAATGAAAGTGTTGTTTGAGCATGGGATCACAAAGACACTGTCCTTTTAGAGGGATGCTGCAATGACTAACAAGTCTGGTAACTGCCTGTGGGGGGCAAGGGACGAGGCCAAACCAAAGAAGAGGAACCTGTACTTGCTGAAAGATAAAATATAACCTGACACATACCTAAGGAATCTGATGGGACTACACAATCAGGATGCAAAGACACACAATGGAAGCAAAGAAGCTCCTTGATGAATGGCTGTCAACATCAGAGAGGCTTGGTTTTCAGGCTTTGGTATTTCATGTACTGGTTCAACTACATCAGATCCACCATGGTCCTCCCTTCCTAGATATCTTGTGGGCCATAAACATTTGGAGTTCACTTCTTTCACATTGGTGCAGAGACACTGGAAGAATGGTCCCCACACCTAAAAACTGGCAGAATATTACATCATTATTAATTATTATTATTATTAGATATTTGTATTAGAGTAAGCCCTAGAAGCACCAACCAAGATTCAAGACCAACTCTGCTAGGTGTTTTATAAACACAAACACGTACTAAGAGACAGATGCTGACCCAAAGACCTTCCATAAAACATAAGAATAGCCATACTTGGTGAGACCAATGGTCCATCTAGCCCAGTATCCTGTCTTCTGACAGTGGCCAATGCCAGGTGCTTCAGAAGGAATGAACAGAACAGGTAATCATCAGTGATCCATCCCCTGGTTGCCCATTCCCAGCTTCTGGCAAACAGACGCTAGGGACATCTTCCCTGCCCATCCAATTTAAGACTGACAAGACAGACAAAGGATGGAGAAAAGGATGATTATTATTATTATTATCCCCATTATACAGAAACGGAACTGAGGTACAGGTAGATTAAGTGACGTGCTCAAAGCCACACAGGAAGTCTTCGGCAAAGCTAGACACTAAACCCAGAGGTCCTGAGTCTCAACCAGTGTGTTAACTACAAAACCATTCTTCTCCAGATCTAGACAGCTAGCAATGGCGAGTCTGTCAGCACTCTGAGCTAATATCACAGTTGATGCAACTGTGCACATGAAACCACTGTTCTTCACAAACAGACAACCATGAAAAAAAGCCAAAATACAAAAAAAGTGTTGTTAAAAGGTTGCCTAAAAAGTATTATTGTGCTCATCTTTAGTCAGGACTCTTGATAATTACATTATCTTCTGCCTCTTCTAAAAGGAGAAAAGACAGTGAAGCATTTGTTAGTATTTCACCTGACGTATACCGTTCTGTACTTCTGTTGCAGGGCTGCATTGTTTCGAGTCACCAACATTATCTAACATTAAAATATTATATACGATAGTGAACTTTAATATTCCATTAAATTAAATATTAAAATCTTCATTATCATTCAATCCTAAAAAGATCAGCTTTAGTCTGAGAAAAACTTGAGAAACACCTACAATTTTAAAGAAAAAAAAAAAAAAGATAACACAGAGGAAAAACTAATTGGCTGTTATCTCTTTACACCTTAAAATATCTAGCAGAACTGGACTACAGGAGTGTCACTGTCAATTTAAAGCACCCTACATACATTCAAAAATAAAAAATTCATTTCACATTAATCTTCTTGATACAGATTAACTAAAAAAAGTAATTTATGCATGATGCTAAACATTTCACATATAAAAACATACTAAGTTAAAATATAATATCTTTAAGTGGCCATATCTATATGCACACTTATAGGTGTGCAAAAATAATAGATATTGGCCAAGTTAGTTACACAACTATGGCTAACTTGGTCCAATTTTACCAATTCACTGCTCCTAAATTAAAGTTTTGTGCAACTCCAGAAACGAAGTACCTTGGATTGTAACATTTATAGCTGCTATTTGGGCTACAATTCTGCAACTGACAGCATGTAGGTGCGCTGCAGTACCCATATGGAGACCCACTGAACTCATCATGATTTGGGAGACAGACTTTACTAGGTTTCCATGTGGGCATGGTAAGGCGACTGCATATGTCACAATGCAGGACTGAGGCCATAAACCATGAAAGCCTCTTTTAATCCAGCCATTTTTATCCTGTCACATAATTTAATTATTCATTATCTTACCAGGCTATCAAACATATTGACAATTACATAAAAATAGGGCTTGACAAATCCACTTGCCCATGGAGAAAGGCTAGCAGGGGTTTTACCCAGGAGTTTTTGCAGAACCTACATTTTCCATCTCCCCAGGTTAAGCTTCTAGCCCTTATGGTTATGAAGATACCTTCCTAATGTGAAAGAATAGATCCTGCAGACAGCTAGCTAGAAACCAAGGGAAGGGAACTGCCCAAGGTCCAAATCCTAGCCCAAATACAGCACCCGCAACCAGGTATGTACAAGGGAGCTCCTTTGGGGGACACAGTAGGAATATAGGATGACCTCCTTCTCCCTTGCTTCCCAGTGGCAGTGTAGCCTAGGGACCAACTGGATGATGATGATATGTTACAGCTTGCCAAAATATACTGAACAGGTGACTGACTTTTCACGAATAACTGTGTATTTTGCTTCTTCTAAATAAATACATTAATAAGAAAAAATCCTGCAATATTTCTATAGAGGAGATTTCTTCTCTGACGGCATATGCTATACAGTCTGTATTAAATGTGTTCTTGATCTCTTTAGTTGGAGAATAACAGGTCTGTACAAAAGTGCAAAGAATAAAGTTTTAGTGGTAGATATTGCCTGGGCTATACCCCAGATTGGCAATCAAGTCTGGACCGGTTTTAGTTTTTTGAACTCCATGTCACTGAATGTATCTCAATATTTTGTTTAACTTTTTTGGATAACGAGAAAAGGGCACATCTTCATATGGTATTTTAATATCAACAGTGAATGACCAACAGAGGGAAAAAACGATATCCTTAGGAAGCAACAACTCAGTCTATTGAAGAACATTTATGAACTGATCTCTCAACCTTTAATCAGTCAAATTAACAACCATAAAGTTGAAATGATTTTTTAATTGTTTCATATTGGATTTTCACAATGCTTTGAAATGGGCAATTATGAAAGGCACTTCATTTGTCTGATTATGTTAATATGCATCAGTGACAACAAAATCACAGAATATATCAGAATCTTTAAAAGATGACATCTACCGAAAATCTTAACATTTAGTACCACATTTTCATCTGACCACTCCCATGTGTGAATGCAATATTTGTGCACACAATCATTTACATGCACCAACTGGTATTTGTTCGTACGGAAACATACCAAAAGCACAAAATGGAACTCACTGAAAACGTGGCCAGTAAGAGTTAGAGGTAAATTCTTAATGTATTGTTACAGAGATTTAGCTATACAGCTCCTGTTAATGATACCCTACCTCACATGGCTAAACAGTCATTTAAAAACACATTAGGAGCATATCCTGTGGTATAAGAGAGTTTATTTTGATACTACCTGCAATGTTAAAATTAAGATTATATTATTCCTCACAACTGCACCATCAAAATTTACTCTAGGATCAAATAATGCTGTACAATATCTTTTAACAGCACAATTTTGGTTGTATTTTTTAACTACGCGTATTATTATTGTATTAAAGAAAACAGAACATTGAACTGATAACTGCTATTGCAACTCATAGGTTTTATATATTGTGAACAAAATATATATTTACAATGGCTGTGGTTACACTTTTCAAAAGGTTAATTATTATTATACAGATAGCCCAATTAGCATTTCAGAATTGGTCTGAATGCAAAAACATGACCAGTTGGTATTGGCTTATTTGAAGACATGATACTCATTTAAAAACTCTGTATTTTAAAACATTTTCGTAGTATCTTTTCATCTCCACTACTGCGTGAGAGAAAGTTCTGTACCGTTACAGCACAGGGCTGAGCTGAGGAGTAGATCATAGGCAATATGATAATGCTGGAGCAAGCACTTAACAGATAAGATAAGACTTGAATTAACCATCCTTTACTCCTTTCTTCTTTCTATTCCTTTAATCTTCTATTTAATTCCGGTAGGTTTCTTATTTTTTTTTTTAAATGAACTTTTTATTCTCTTTTAAATTTTCAAGAGAGGCACTGGTATACAGATCTGCTGCAAAACAAGTGTTGAAGCTCTGTTTGTGAAAGAGACTGATCATTTTCAGCATTGATTTCTACACTAAAATAGTTGCTACAGTAAGTGAGTCAATATTTTGCATTTCACAAAGCATTTAAAAATCAAAAACACTTCACTACAGGCGAAGTGTCACCGTAACAAGAAAAGGGTCAGCAAAGGCTAGATTAAGGCATAGGCACTGCACGTCTGTGGTTCGGGCCACAGCTCCTGTAATCATGTGATTATACCAGAATCTCAACTTTCATTTAAAAGAAAAATTAGGTTCTAGGCATCATGGTTGTAAACAAAAGCTCAAAAACATTAAGTGTGGGAGATGTTGGGATATCTGAGTCAGCAAAGAGCATGAAAGAAAAATAGCGTGTGCATGTTTTTATTTTCCCCAACACCACCTCAGGAGAAGACTCTATGCGTGGCAGCAAGCGTGGCCCATTCATCCAAACAGCTACACCACCCCACCTGCTAAAGTAAATACCAGGGGCCCCTTCTGCAGCCACCCATCTCTGTCTGGAAGGGAGAAAAGAACCCTTTTGCTACTCCAGGAAGGAAAGGAGGATGCACATGCCAATGCCCTTGCTCCTCTGCCACCAACACTCCCAAATGAGGTCAGGGCTATGGCACAGAGATGGAATTAAGAGAGGAGCCACAGGTAGCCCATGAGTGCTCTGGATTGTCTCAATATGGGCCTGCCTAATGAAAGATTTCCTTCACTTAGGAAACAGTGGTAAGGTCACTTAATTCCCTACAGCTGCAGGGAACTTTGGCAGCAATAGATGCAAGGATCAAGACCAGGAGTCAGGGATTCATGCGATAAATACAACTTCTATTCTCTCTCTCCTCTTCTACTATAGCTGAAGATAAACAGAAGGTGACATCGCCTTCAAATGCAGCATTTAATGTAGGAACACCTTAAAAATGTGAGTCTAAAAAATAATAGTGCTATAGTGTTCTATATAGATGAGTGGTTCTCAACCTATTTACCACTGTGAGCTGCATAGGCAGCTCTCTGTGTGTTATGTGGGCTACATCCATACAATATATATACTACCTGTACGGCCCTGAGGATGTCATATGGGCTGCAGCTACATGCTGATTGGGCCGCAAGTGGCCCTGCGGGCTGTGGGTTGAAAAACACTGATATACAGTAGATGGTATCTCACTGATTTCATATCAAAATTATGAAGTTTGCAAGAAATTATACTGACATGCACACACATTTGCAAACTCTGAAATTTCAAGATATAGATATAGATATAGTCCATCAGTGATATAGATTTTCATAGACCTGAAAATTCACCCTGGGTTTTTTCCAACCTCATGCACCACCAGTACAGTCTCAGGAAGCCAAGCCAAAATAGGCCCTCGTCTATACCTTTAACAACCTTGTTGTCTTCTGATCCTTCCTTCAATGACTCAAGGCCCAATGACATTGAACAGGTGTCAATGAGGGCCCAATTTTGCCTGCAGAACCTGCATTACTGGTGATGATGATGTGAGATTAAAAGAATCCAGCTTCAGTGTCAGAGCCTAAGGCAAGTTTGCATCTGCCATTACTGGGCTAGTTTTTAGTGTTTCCCCAGTATAAACAGTCAGTCAATTTGTCCCTTATTGAAAATGCCCTTAACAACATATACAGGGGAACAGAAAGTCCTTACAATTTTGGGGGGGAAAAGCCAGGACCTAATATTGTGACGGGTTCCCCGCAGGTGCCACCTGGAACTGGGATACCACTGAGACCTCTGACTCACCAGCCTGGGCTCCCTCTAAGCAATGTGCTGCTTTGACAAGCTACAGACCACTCCCACTTCTACATTTCCACCAGCATTCACACAGGCCGGGACACGCCCAGCTGCAGTTACATGCAGGCTGACCACCCACTGCCTGAACCAACAACAGAGAGGCTACAGCCAAAATAAAAGACGGTTACTCACAGTTGTAACTGTTGTTCTTCGAGATGTGTTCCTCATATGTATTCCAATTAGGTGTGCGCGCGCGGCGTGCACGATCGTTGGAAGATTTTTACCCTAGCAACACTCGGTGGGCCGGCTGGCGCCCCTGGAGTGGCGCCGTTGCAGCGCTGAATAAATACCCCAGCCGGCCCAGCGCCCTCTCAGTTCCTTCTTGCCGGCTATTCTGACAGCGGGGATGGAGGGCGGGTTTGGAATAGATATGAGCAACAAATCTCAAAGAACAGTTACAACAGTGAGTAACCATCTTTTCTTCAAGTGCTTGCCCATATGAATTCCAATTAGGTGACTCCTAAGTCTTGCCTAGGAGGTGGGGTCAGAGTGAGATACTGCAGAGTGTAGGACTGCTGAACCAAACGCAGCGTCCTCCCTGGAATGCTGGACTATGGCATAATGAGTGGCAAAGGTGTGCACCGATGACCAGGTTGCTGCCCTACATATCTCCTGTATAGGTATATGTGCCAGGAAAGCGGAGGACGAGGCTTGAGCTCGGGTGGAGTGGGCAGTAAGGTGCATGGTGGGAACACCAGCCAAGTCATAACACGCCCGAATGCACGACGTGATCCAGGACGAGATGCGCTGGGAGGAGACCGGGAGGCCCGTCATCCGGTCTGCCACAGCAACGAAGAGTTGAGTCGTTTTCCGGAAGGGCTTCGTCCACTCGATGTAGAAGGCGAGGGCCCTACAAACATCCAAGGAGTGGAGTTGTTGCTCCCTTGGAGAGGCATGCGGCTTCGGGTAGAAGCCCAGTAGAAAAATGTCTTGGTTAATATGAAAGGCTGACACTACCTTGGGAAGGAAGGCCGGGTGTGGTCGCAGCTGTACCTTGTCCTTGTGGAACATCGTGTAAGGGGGTTCCAAAGTGAGCGCTCTGAGTTCAGATATGCGCCTCGCCAAGGTGATGGCTACAAGGAAGGCCGTCTTCCAGGAGAGGTACAGGAGCGAGCAGGTGGCCATAGGCTCGAATTGGGCCCCCATGAGCCTGGTTATGACAAGGTTGAGGTCCCAAGTGGGGACCGGATGGCGAACCAATGGATACAGTCGCTCTAACCCCTTGAGGAACCTGCTGACCATGGGGTTGGAAAAGATCGAGCGTCCATTCTCGCCAGGGTGAAAGGCCAAGATTGCCGCCAGGTGGACCTTTAACGAGGAAAGCGCTAGACCCTGCTCCTTCAAAGACAGGAGGTAGTCCAGAATGGTATGCACTGGCACCTGCGAAGGGTTGATACCCCGAGGGCCGCACCAGCAGGAAAAGCGTTTCCACTTGGCCAAGTAGGTGGACCTGGTAGAGGGCTTCCAGCTACTTAGCAAAACTTGTTGAACCGGGTCGGAACAACGTAACTCCGACTGGTTCAGCCATGCAGCAGCCACGCTGTGAGGTGGAGAGACTGCAGGTCGGGATGATGGAGCCTGCCGTGCTCCTGAGTAATCAGGTCCGGCGACAACAGGAGAGTGATCGGGGCAGTCACCGAGAGCTCTAGGAGAGTGGTGTACCAGTGCTGTCTGGGCCACGCCGGGGCGATCAGGATTAGGCGGGCCCTGTCCCTGCGTAACTTGAGCAGGACCCTGTGGACCAGTGGCACGGGTGGAAAGGCATAGGACAGGTGGCCTGTCCAAGGCAGGAGAAAAGCGTCCGTCATGAAGCCTGGGGAGCATCGCTGGAGCGAGCAGAACGCGTGGCACTTCCGGTTCTCGCGAGTCGCGAACAGGTCTATGTGGGGAAATCCCCACCTCCAGAAGACAGAGTGGATAACATCGGGGCGAATGGACCACTCGTGCGCTTGGAAGGTGGTCCGCCAAGGTGTTCTGAACCCCTGGGAGAAAGGAGGCCACCAGGTGGATGGAGTGGGCTATGCAGAACGCCCACAACCGCATGGCTTCTTGGCAGAGTGGGGACGAACGTGCCCCTCCTTGCCTGTTGATGTAATACATGGCTGTTGTGTTGTCCGTGAGGACTGTGACACAATGACCCTGAAGGTGCTTGGAGAAGGCTTGGCAGGCAAGACGCACTGCCCGCAGTTCCCTGACATTGATGTGGAGGGCTAATTCCTGAGACGACCACAGGCCCTGTGTCTAAAGACCTTTCAGGTGGGCCCCCTAACCGAGCGATGACGCATCTGTGGTTAGGGCTAGGGAGGGCTGTAGCGGATGGAATGGTACCCCTTCCAGCACCTTCTTGAGATCCAGCCACCAGTGTAGGGAGGCTAGGACCTGAGGTGGTACTTTCAACACCAAGTCCATGCTGTCTCTGCGTGGACGATATGCGGACGAGAGCCATGCCTGGAATGGACAGAGGCGTAATCTGGCGTGAGCGGTACGAATGTGCAGGACGCCATGTGACCGAGGAGGCTGAGGCAGCTTCGAGCTGTCGAGGTTGGGAAGCTCTGAAGGCCGCGTATGATGGTTACGAGGGCCTGAAAGCGTGCCTCTGGAAAAAACACCCCGGCGAGAGTCGAGTCCAGTACTGCCCCTATGAAGGCTAACCTTTGGGTTGGCTCCAAAGTGGACTTCTCTACATTCAGGAGCAGACCGAGCTGATTGAACATGCTCAAGGCCGTCAGAATGTGCGACTGGACTTGGCTGCTGGAGTTGCCGCGGATAAGCCAGTCGTCGAGGTAAGGGAACACTTGAATCCACTGTCGACGAACGGCGGCCGCCACAACTGCCATGCACTTCGTGAACACCCTTGGTGCCGTGGATAGGCCGAAGGGAAGGACAGCGAACTGAAAGTGTCTTTGGTCTGCCACAAAGCGGAGGAAGCGTCTGTGTGGTGGGTAGATTGCAATATGGAAATATGCGTCCTTCATGTCGACGGCAGCGTACCAGTCTCCAGGATCCAGAGAAGGGATAATAGTACCCAGGGAAACCATGCGGAACTTCAACTTTACCATAAACTTGTTGAGTCCGCGCAAGTCCAAGATAGGACGTAGCCCCCCTTTTGATTTGGGGATTAGGAAATAGCAGGAGTAAAACCCTTTGCCCCTGAACTCCCTTGGAACCTCCTCTATTGCCCCTATGGTGAGGAGCGTTTACACCTCCTGAATTAGGAGTTGCTTGTGAGAAGGGTCCTTGAAGAGGGACAAGGAGGGACGGTGGGAGACAAATTGTAGGTGGTATCCGCTCTCCACCGTGCATAAGACCCAACGGTCTGTGGTGATATTCGACCACGCACGGAAGAAATGGGAAAGGCGGTCTCTGAAAGGAGGGGACGGGTCTTGTGTTGAGACTGGTGCTCCGTCCTCGGGCATCACTTCAAAAGTTTTGCTTGGCCCCACCGATGGTTTACGGGGGCCCTGGCTCTGGCCAGTCTGGTGACCCGGTTGCCGCCTTTTACCGTCCCGGCCGCGTGGTCTCCTTGAGAAGTCCTGTCGAGGCCCTGGCACAGTGTAGGGGCGCTGCGCGAAGGGCCGGAAGGGCCTGCGCTGCATGGCTGGGGTATGCATCCCCAGCGTACGAATGATGGTGCAACCATCTTTCAGCGTCTGCAACCTCGAGTCTGTTTTCTCCGAAAACAGGTCCCGCCCATCAAAAGGCAGGTCCTGAATGGTATACTGCACCTCCGGAGGGAGGGTGGAGGACTGAAGCCAGGAGATACGTTGCATGGCGACTCCTGAAGCTACTGTCCTGGCCGCTGAGTCGGCTATGTCCAAGGAGGCCTGTAATGATGTTCTGGCCACCTTCTTGCCCTCCTCTATCAAGGCTGAGTACTCCTGCCTGGACTCCTGGGGTACAAATTCTTTGAATTTTTGCATCGAGTTCCAGGTGTTGTAATTGTAACAGCTCAGGAGGGCTTGTTGGTTAGCCACTCTGAGCTGAAGGCCGCCCCCGGAGTAGATTTTCCTGCTAAACAAATCCAGGCGTTTGGCGTCCTTGGACTTAGGCACAGGTGCCTGTTGGCCATGCCTCTCCCTCTTGTTCACAGATTGAACGACCAAGGAGCACAGTTGGGGGTGAGTGTACAGGTACTCAAAGTCTTTCAGGGGCACCATGTATTTTCTCTCCACACCCCTGGCAGTGGAGGGGTATCGAAGCCGGAGATTGCCAAATTGAAGTGGCATTGGTATGAATGGTCTATACGAACGGTAGGGCTACCCGAATGGGGGCACCGGCTGTCAGGATGTCCACCACCGGGTCCTCGAGTTCCACTACCTCCTCCACCTGCAGGTTCATATTGACAGCCAATCTGCAAAGCAGGTCTTGGTGGTCCCGGAGATCAATAGGAGGCGGGCCGGAGGATGATGCTCCTGCCACTGCCTCGTCCGGGGAGAAGGACGACAATCCCGGGACTAGAGGGTCCTGGGGCAGGTCCTGTTGAGGAAACTCTGTTGTCTCCAAGCCCGTGGCCTCCAGGTCTAGAACCTCGGCTGATGATTGGGCCGGTGGTTCTGAGGCCGGTGCCCGGGACTTCGAATGAGCCAATTGGGAGGCTCTAGAGGGGGCCCCCTTGGGACTGATGGAATGCCATCGGAGTCCAGAAAGGCCACTGTTGTGGACCTTGGGTCGGGTCCTGTACATCGTCTTGCCAGCAGTTGTGGCCCTCTACCACGTGGCTCTGGTCCATATAGTAGCCATTGCCAGCCCTAGAGGACCGAGAGGCCGAGCGAGAGGGCCAAGGCAGAACGGAGTGACCTTGTAGTCCTGTCCACGGAGCTGTGCTGTGCCGTGACGACGGGGATTGGTGCCGAGACCTGGATCAGTACCGGGATCTGGATCGGTACTGATGGCTGTCTCGGTACCGGGAGCCCGACCTGGATTGCGTATATCCTGGCAAATGGTAGCGAGGTCGGTCGTCCAGGGATCTACGCAGCGACCGGCCGCGGGACCGGGAGCGGTACCGGGAGTCATAGTAATGCCGACCGTGCCTGGAGGTCGACCTTGAGCGGTGCCGCGAGTACGACCAGCGCCAAGAAGAGGATCGGTGCTAGGACTGCGAGCGGCGCCGAGGGGGAGATCTGGACCGACGTTGGCCGATCTCCACGTGCGGCACCGGACGTAGCATGGCTGGCTTGCCTCGGGACGGGATGACTCAACGGTGGTGTGACGGTGTACCCCATAAGACTTTATGGGGAGATGCTTATAAATGTATATACGATGTAACTGGAATATGTTTTATGCTACAAGTGCCATGTAACATATCTCTGTGAAAGTTATGACCTACTGAATTTATTCCTCCTGTTTGTATGCATGTATAGTTGTAGTTGAAGTTATGAATATTGGTTTTATACTTGCTGGTGTTATACATAGCCTTTGTAAGAGCATGGGATCAGGTCTGGAGAAAAGAATGTGCAAGTTAAGTGCAAGCACTTAACAGACAAAAGAAGGTGCAGACCCCAATCCACATTTGGGCCTGGTCAGGAATGCAACTGGTTGGACTGGTTAGGGTGCATGGACATGTGACTTGCCCATGTGATCCCAAAACTCCAGGGCAACATGATGCTACACAGGGAGTGGGGGAAAGGCTATAAAAGCCCTTGGAAGACGCCTCCATTTTGTCTTCAGCTGGCTAAAGAGAGGCTCTCCACCCCCCAAGGACATGCCAGAGAGAGACTGAACAAAGGACAAAGACAATAGGGGGTGTGAGCGACTGCTGGACCCAGGCTAGAAGTTTCACAGCATGCGAAAGGAATAAAACTGGAGCTGGTGAGGGTTTTATATCTGTGTTAAGTTTGATTAGACATAGACGTGCGTGTTTTATTTTATTTTACTTAGTAATTCACTTTGTTCTGTCTGTCACTACCTGGAATCACTTAAATCCTACTTTCTGTACTTATTAAAATCACTTTTTACTTATTAAGTTACCTGGAGTGTGAGTTGGTACCGGGGGGGGGGGGGGGGGCAAACAGCTGTGCATATCTTTCTATCTTTGAAATAGAAGGCGAACTATTTATGAGTTTACCCTGTATACGCTTTATACAGGGTAAAACGGATTTATTAAGGGTTTGAACCTCATTGGGAGTTGGGCACCTGGGTGTCAAAGGCAAGAGTGCTTCCAGGAGCCTTAGAGTTGTTAGGGGACTTGGTTCGGACCTGGGTCTGTGTTTGCAGCAGATCCGCGGAATCTGGCTCAAAGCAGACAGGATTCGGGAGTCCCAAGCTGGAAAAGGCTGGGAAGCAGAGGCAGAAGTAGCCTTGGAACACCAGGTGGCAGCACTAAGCAGGTTTCTGTGACCCCAACCCGTCACAGGCAGTACCGAAGATTGATGTGGAGCCGGATCAGTCATCGCGATCAGGTCCCGTGCCGCCGAGAAGGTGTCCGGAGTGGACGGCAGCATGAGCTCTACCTCGGTGCGCACCAGGGAGCTGACGGTCACCGAGCTCGACGGACCTTGCGGTACCGGAGTCGTCGGTACCAGAGTCTTAGCTGGCGGCCCCGAGCTCAACAGTCTCTGCGGTACCGGAGTCGATAGGGCTGGTGCCGGCATCATCGGTGGCACCGAACTCAACGGACCCTGTGGAGCCGATGTCGACGGTGCGGGCATCTTAGCCAAGGGCACTGAGCTCAATGGACCTTGCAGTACCGGAGTCATCGGTGCTGGCGCCGGGCCGGGAGGCTTGGTCGCATGGTCTTGAACCGGCTGCGGTTGCAGCGGCGCCGGGGTTGGTGCCAGTCCCGGGCCCGACTTTCTCAATGTTGGAGACATCGAACGGCGCCTCTGAGGGATTGAGGCCTGAGTTGTCCGGTGCCGGGGTTCTTTGCTCGAACTGGGGCGCTCCGGAGCCACTGACGCCGTACTTGCCGCCGAAGTCGGTACCGGGTTGCGGTGCGGGGCCGACATCGGGCTAAGTGCCACTTCTAACAGGAGCTGCTTCAAGCGAAAGTCCCGCTCCTTCTTGGTTCGAGGCTTGAAAGCCTTGCAGATATGGCACTTATCTGGAAGATGGGACTCCCCGAGGCACTTCAGGCAGGAATCGTGGGGGTCCCCAGTGGGCATCGGCTTCAAGCAGGCCGAGCATGGCTTGAATCCCGGAGAGCCAGGCATCGGCCCAGTACCGGGAGGGAGACAGGGGAGAAACCCTTTATCTCCCACTACTATTTACACTAACTTCAAACAGACAACTATCAGAAACTATTAACAACTACTTAAAAAGTACTTAAAACTATCAACAATGGTAAACGAGTGCTAACTAAGCTAGGGAGGTGGAGATCAGCTACGCTGCACTCCACAGTTCCAATGACCGTCACAAGCGGTAAGAAGGAACTGAGAGGGCACTGGGCCGGCTAGGGTATTTATTCAGCACCGCAACAGCGCCACTCCAGAGGGCGCCAGCTGGCCCACCGAGTGTTGCTAGGGTAAAAATCTTCTGACGATCGTGCACGCCGTGCATGCACACCTAATTGGAATACATATGAGCAAGCACTCGAAGAAGAACCCCCAGTCCCATAGCCTATGACCCCAGAGCCGTACCATCCTGCCCTGATCGAAAACCCAGCCAGTATGAATTTATTACCCAGTTTGCCTCTCCCTCAATGTGGAGAGGAATTTGCACAATACGCTTGTGTTAAACCAAGCTGAGATTTTCCTCAGACACTTCAGTCAAAGGCACACTGGTTTAAATTAAAACAAAAAGTTTATAAACTACAAAAAGATAGATTGAAAGTGATAATGAACAGATCCAAGCAGATCACCTAGTAAATAAAGAAAACCACAAACTAAGCCTAAGGTACTAGAACGACTGGATATGAATTAGCAATTTCACACCCTGGCTGATGATACAAGCAGGCTTGCAGATTCTCAAGGCACAAGCTGCACTTGCTTTGCAGCTTGGGATCCCCACCCCCGTTCCAAGTCCTTCTCTTTCAGAGCTTCTCTCAGGTGCTCAGTTGTGGGGGAGTGAAGAACAACAGATGATGTCATTCCCTGCCTTGTATAGCTTTAGCATATGGCGGGAACCTTTTCTTCCAAAAACAGTTCCCTGCCCAGTTTCTGGAAAAATACAGGTACCCAAAATGGAGTCTAGAGACATGTGGTCTGGTCACATGCCCAGTAGGGTCATAGCAGTAGGGTGACGAGATGTCCCGATTTTATAGGGACAGTCCCGATTTTTGGGTCTTTTTCTTATATAAGCTCCTATTACCCCCCATCCCTGTCCCGATTTTTCACACTTGCTGTCTGGTCACCCTACATAGCTGCCACTACTTACAGGCTGTCTGGTGCATTTTCAGGAAGGCTAAGCTATTCCACAGCCCATTGTCTTGGTTGATGAGCCATTAGCACTGTCTGGCTTCTTCGTTGTTGTACCTGAAAGGCTGGTGGTGGGTGTTTTCCAGAGTAAGCCCATTTGAAATACAGATCCATAGTCAATAGTCATAACTTAAGATACAAAAATGATACATGCATACAAATAGGATAATCATACTCAGCAAATCATAACTTTTCCAGTGACACCTTACATGACCCATCTTGTACAAAATGCATCATAATTATGCCATAATCATATCATAATATTACTATGATGAACATGGGGTGTAGTGTCAACTATTTAAATGAAAACTGGAATTTTTGGAAATTAGTTCAAGTAAGTCAATTTAACAGTTTCTCTTTAACTAGAGCTTCATTGTAACAGAATTCAGTACAAGTAGCTTCCTCCATCTTTATCTAGTTTGTAAAGATTTTCTTAAATTCTAATTTTCTTAGACAATAAATGGTATTAAGTTGATTTGGTTTAATACAAAGACTTTCATAGTTTTATGAGTTTTTTTTTCATTGAAAGCTTTACAAACAAAAATTTTACTCGGGACTATTTACTGAAGAGATGGTGTAAACAGACAAAAGCAAGGAAATTCCAAGTTAAGGCTACCTGTCTTGTTATGTCCACCATTCATGAGGTACTGCATGGAACTTCAAGCAATGAATGATGTTGCTGTGTACCACATATGCTAGGGATCTAGGCAAAATGTGTTGAACTAAGAACTAAGTGTCAGCCATACCTTTTAATTTCCTTGTGTCTGTCATGTTGTGTCAAAACCTCAATGTTACTTAAACATATTGTGTGTGTGTTAATTGGCTACGTTTGTGCTTTCCAATCTCATTATATCATGGGAGAGCACCTTCCCTTGGTTTCTTCATGAGTCAAGAAGAAAATTTCTGTCTCCTGAGAAGCAATTAACAGGACTGAAAATAACATTCTTCAACAGAGGGGTGAAGGGAGCAATGTTAGTTAAATATAGATAAATCATCCCCATTATTAAAAAGCTATATGTTTTTAGTACTCCAAAATCAGCATTAAACAAACAATATTAACCGTATTTTTCCAGAAAATAACAAACCAAAAAATAAACAATCCCAAACTTCTACAGAAAGCAGAACTAATCATTGTTTCAACATCTGCTTGGCAGAATTGAGCACACAGGAAGATAGGAAAAAAATGGACAAAGTGTGTATGCCTTCCCATAAATCATATCAATCTAATCTCAAGTATTCATTTAACAACAATTTCATCAGCATAAATCAAAAATATATTTATTAATATTTTCCACAAAATATTCAGTTGATAAACTTTTTAAATAACCACAGCACTAAACAGTACATATTTTTTTAAAATACTTTACATAGATACCACATAATGTAGCATGAAACACTTAGCACCACACAATAGTTAATTCACAAGCAGGGGCAGTTCCACTAAAAAGGCTTCTTTCCATAATGCACAGAACCCCCACCCTCACTCCCCCAAAAATACTATTACTCAACAAAGAAGAAGAGGAATCAACTACCTTGTCCAGTAGTTACCAGAGATACATTAATGAATGTGCTGGGACTCATTGTGTGAATTCCTCTGGGGAATTGTTTGCAGCACAAGGTCCCAGATACGCAAATGTGGCTTTAATCTGCAATTGGTTGTACCCAGTTCTAGAAATCCTTTCATGGCTACAGGGAAGTTGAGGATGGTGGTTCAAACAGGGATCATAAGACACGAAGACGACCAAAGTTTGTCTTTTTCTTATTTTGTTCTCTCTGTCCTCTGCAGCTGCTGGTCTCTTCTCCAGGTTTGAAAAATACAAAAACCTCAAACATCTTCTAATGCAGCGGTCCCCCCACACCCCTAGGAGGGGCGCAGAGGAACATTTGGAGGGGCGCAGAAGAACCCAAGCCAGCCCTGTTCCTGGGGGAAGAAGGGAGCACCACCCAGCCCTGCTCTGCCTCCAGCCCAGCAACGGCCCCAAACGCAGCTCCACCTCACCCCATGCCCAGCTCTAGCACCAGACACAGCTCCCTGCTCCATCCTCAACCCAGCTCTGTCCTCATTCCCTCTCCGCCCCCAGGCCAGTTCCAGCTCTAGCCCCAACTCCTTACCCAATATAACTTCTTAGTCATCTAATTAACTATCCCTCAAGTCAGATCTCTTTCTTTTTGCAAAGTTCAAATCTGCATTCTTTAGCAGTCTACTGGATCTTAACGTGTGTAGGTGGATGTCTGAAATATAGTACTCTCAGAGTTCATTGGGAAACACCTAGAGGAAATGTGGAAGAGTTTTAATAATTCTGGATGCCGACTGCTGTTTTCACAGAAACAAATGGGATCTGCAAAAGTGAGGCAAGGGTCCTTAAAACATTTACCCTTTCAGGTGATTATTTTAAGTTAGTCATTCTGGTTCTGCCAATCTGAGGTCAGTTGCCATGGAATCAGAAGCGGAAAGAATGTGGCCACCAATAGCAAAACTGTTCAAGTTCTTGTAGGTTTGAGCTGAGGGTGCCACTTGAGCTTTCTAAGTAAGAAAGCAGGCTCCCAAAGACTATAGTGTTTCAAATGTTAAACTGATAAAAATGAAAATAAATATATATTATTTTATCATTTTATGTCTCCTTACACTGAAGCATTTTTAAAAATCAACAATTTAAAAATAACAAATTTTATTTGAGTAACAATATCTTGTGTACTATTATACTAGATACACATCTGTCCTAGATTTTTCAAAAAGAGCAGTAATTGCAGTCCAATTTCCAAGTGTGATCCAATGAAGTGTTGATTGATCTTAATTCCCAGTAACAGCAATGGGAGTTAACTGTGATCTGCACTTCACAGGAGACATCTTGGAAGATCACAATAGAACATGAATCACTTCTGATTACAAAGCAAAATTCCAATAAATAAAATGAATAAAATCCCTCACAACCTTATATTCCAAAATGTAAACTACAAGTCCGAGAAGGAAATTATGGGAAACAATCCACCCTCACACTTTCCCTGGTTAAGATCTTATGTTTGTACAGCTCTTCATGAATCAGCATATGGCCAAACACTAGAGCTGTTAGGAGAGAATTCATTAAACAACATTCCATCACACACCAACAAGCTTGAATCATAACCAACTCCATTTAAGGCAACCCATAAAATTTTAAAAACAATCCATCTACTTTGGAATTTAATGCGTCTTTTAGTAACTTTTGCTTAATAGCTTAACTAGGGTAAAGTGGAGTCCCACTGTTGCTTCAGAACCATACAATGTGTTGTAGCCATTCTCCCAAGTGAGCATAGCATACAGACAGCATTTTAAATTTTTAATCAGGAAGTCTTTACCACAGGTATATGCTTCAGTAAGAGACAACAGGGAGATTTGCAGAAAGCTGGTAATTACAGTTACGGGGTTGGGGGGGGAGGGGAAGAGGGAGGGAAAAAGAGTGTCTACGGGAAAATCATCCAGGTTTCCACTTTTGAGATCGGGTACATCAGACGCTGGGTGATTTAGACCCAGCCTGTTGGAGAACAATCAGTCAAGTATCAAGACAGACTGGAAGGGACATAGCCTCCACTGTGAGATCTGTAATCTGCACCAGATAATTAACTGTATTTAAACTTTGGTGTTTCTGACTATTTCTCTGAACAGGGTAAAAATGGCCATGGTGCAAAAATTTGCCTTAATCTCTACAGCTGAAACACTACACTGCAGGGGGTCAAAGACATGCATCACCAAAACACTCTTCTTCATTTAGAGGGAAATTTCACACAAACATTTAATTAACATTCAACCACATACAGCCAATTATTTCACCTTAAATAAATTTTCAGCCCCATGCAACATTATTAAAAATGATTAAAAATAAACCAAGCAATAGGGGGCTCCATCCTCCATGGTGCTGAGCACTCTGCACCTACTCCAGCATAGCACTTACATGCATGCTCAATTTTAAACACATGAGCAATCCCACTGAAGTCAATGGGTCTACGCATATTCTTAAAGTTAAGCACTTGCTTAAGTACTTTACTGTTCTGGGGACAAAACAGCAGCCCCATTGCAGGATCCAGCTTTATAATGGGTCTGTTCTATGGACTTCAGTTGCAGTAGACTAATCTTAAGAACTATTTCATTATACCAGTCATGGGCACTGTAGTGGGGTGGCTACCCTGCCCCTGCCCTGAAGGGGTTAAAGCAGCCCGGGAGAGGGCTGCTGTGAGTGGGAAGAGCCAGCTGATTGGGGAAGCAACCGCAGCTGGGCCACGCCCCAATCAGACTGCAGCAGGCCCTTATAAAAGGGCTGCTAGCCAGGAGCTCAGACAGTCTCTCCTCTAGCTGTGGAGGATGATGGGCCTGGCTGCTGGGAATCCTGAGAAGGTATCTGGAGTAGAGCAGGGCTGGGAGAAGGCCAGAGGAGCTAGGGAGCTCTGGCCTGGAAACCCCCCCAGGCTGCAGGCCTAGACTAAGCCCATAAAGGGTACTAGGGTTGCAGGGGGCAGCCCACAGGTAGGCAGAGGCAGCAGGTCCAAACCTCAAACCCCCCTTGCCTGTGATGAGTGGCTTATATACTGCAGTCTGCCCCAGTGAATGGGGGCTAGGCGGTGACTGGGTAGTAGGCAAATACTGAGGCGAGATGGTTTGGACCTGCTGCCTCTGCCTACCTGTGGGCTGCCCCCTGTAGCCCTCTTTAGGGCAGGAGCGGGGTAGACATTCTGTTACAGGAACGTTTAAACTTAATTTAAGATCACTGAAAATTTTATGAGAAGATCATGCCTCACTAATGTTGGAATTATTTGAGGACACTACTGCCAGATTAAATAAGAAAAATTCTAGATATAGATTTGCAACAAAACGGTTGACAGAATTCCACCTGGGGGAGGGAATCTTGAAATAAGCAGATTCCAAACATTACTGAGGTAAGGAAACAAAGATTTAAGCATATATGGAACCTTTCCAACTTAGAAAATGATTACAAATAAAAAGAATTAATGATGGATCTCCACATTCAATTATTATGCATGAGAATTAGATAAAGATATTGAGACTTTTGCTCTCATATGAACTTATGGAACACTCAGTGAAGACAATGAGGATTGTGTATATATATATATCTCAGGGCAGAAGAGGGACTTTTCATGTTTGCAGATTAGGCAACTGAAAGGATTTGTGAAAACAGTGTAGTCAATGGGTATTTGCACTCTGAAAACATGGAGCTAAATTTAGAAAAAGTTTTAAAAGAAAGAATAAACATGGAGAATACTGTTAAATGGAAAGCAGCAGCATGCTGAGAATGAAGTAGCTTTGGGAGTTACTGACCTGAAGTCATGAGCTTGCAGGCAGTTATTTTTGATTCATAGAATTACCTTTTATTCACACTTCAACCTTTCAACAACATATCCCCACAGTATATTTGCTTTCTTTACTGCAACTGCATTTTGAAATGAATTCTTTGGGAAAATGTTACCATAATGGGATTGATTTATGAAAAAAATGAAGATTGTTATTAATATTATGCAATTGAAAAGTACCTATGACATTCCCAATCATTTTTCTACAGCTACATTTTAAACAAGAAATTCCAATGTCAACTTTTAATTTTCTATACTTTGAGTAAAATGTAACACAATAAATACTGAATTGTGACATGATCCACTAAAGTACTTGTTTTGTATATCTATTTATATACAAAATCATTTTTGATAAATTTACTCATTAACAGTATCATCATTTAGCGTATGATAAAAGTTCCTAGTATTTTTTCCCTAGACCTCTAAAACTACAAAGTATTCACCCATTTTGGGAAGGCAATGCTACTCAAGATAGGTGACCAGAGACATCTGAAGATAGGTGTGAAACACTGAGTTATAGGACATGAAGCTGACCATTGCTGTGCAGCCAATTTAGATCTGGCCAATTCATGTTCAGGATAGCATCAACTACCTGGGATTAAATCCTGGTTCCAGCCAAGATCAGGGCCCCATTGTGACAGGTACTGTATAGTGAGAGAGAAAGAGTTCATAATCCAAATAGAAAAGGACAGGAGAAAGGACGAATTTCCATCCCCATTTTACAGATAGGGAACTGAAGCACAGAGATTAAGCAACTGCTCAAGATACTCAGGAAACCTGTGGCCAGGAGCGGCTCTGACAATTTTGCCACCCCAAGCAGTCGCCAGGGCCCCGCCCCCGACGCAAGCAGTCCCAGTCCCGCAGCAGACCTGCCACCAAATTGCCACCGCGGGACTCGGACTGCCGCCCCATTCTCGATGCCGCCCCAAGCACCAGCTTGATGAAGTAATGCAGCAGTCCCTTAATGGAAATTTAAAAGCGCAGGAGTGGAGGGACAGTGAAAGGAGGATCTGCCAGAAGAATGTGGGGCGCCGGCACAAAAGTGCGGAGCTCCAGCAGCAAAGCACGGATCGGCTGATAAGCATCATGGAGCGCCAAGCAGACTTAATCCAGGCGCTTGTAGCCATGCAGGCGGTGCACTACCGCGCCTGCACCCCCCTGCAGCCCTTGTCCCAAAACTCTTTTCCTTGTGCTCCCATGTCACCTCCAACCCACTTTCCCCAACATCTAGGTTCTTATTGCCACCAGCAGCCTCCAAAACCTGTAGCTTCACCACTCAGCCCTGAAAACTACGACCTTTACCCACTGCACTCAACCCCATCACCATGCATTATAGCCATCTTGAAGTGCAGCACTCATTGCACAGCACTCCAGACAGGAAGGCTGAGTGTGATAACAGGACATATGCAAATCTCTGATTGTACCGTTCCCCACCCCACCCCCTTGCCCTGTTTCCCAAGCAGTTGTGTTTCTTTTCAATAAATGGATTTTCTTTTCAATAAGTGGATTTTTTGGCTTTGAAAACATTCTTTATTATTGCATAAAGTAAAAGATACCTTAGCCCAGGAAAGCAACAGGCACTGCAAGTCAGCTTAGCAAACAGATTCCTACTAACATTGGATCCACCGCTCTTCACTCCCATGCAGGGCACCAGACATTACTGGTGGCTTTCAGCCTCAAATTGCTCCCTCAAGGCATCCCTAATCCTTGCAGCTCCGCGCTGAAACCCTCTAATAGCCCTGCTTTCTGGCCGTTCAAATTCAGCCTCCAGGTGTTGAACCTCCAAGATCCATGCCTGAGTGAATCTTTCACCCTTCCCTTCACAAATGTTATGGAGGATACAGCACACGGATAAAACCATGGGGATGTTGTCATCGGCCAGGTCCAGCTTCCCATACAGAGAGCACCAGCGGCCCTTCAAACAGCCAAAAGCACACTCCACAGTCATTCTGCACCGGCTCAGCCTGTTCTTGAACCGCTCCTTGCTGCTGTCAAGGCTCTCTGTGTAGGGTTTCATGAGCTACGGCATGAAGAGGTAAGCGGGGTCTCCAAGGATCACAATGGGCATTTCGACTTCCCCTACGGTGATCTTCTCGTCTGGGGAAAAAGTTCCGGCTTGCAGCTTCCTGAACAGGCCAGTGTTCCAAAAGATGCGTGCGTCTTGCATCTTTCCAGGCCAGCCAGCATTAATGTCAATGAAGCACCCACAGTGATCCATAACTGCCTGGAGAACCATAGAGAAATACCCCTTCCAATTAACGTATCGGAGGCTAGGTGGGCTGGCGCCAGAATTGGAATGTGCGTCCCAT
This sequence comes from Macrochelys suwanniensis, assembly GCA_033296515.1. Classification (NCBI taxonomy): domain Eukaryota; kingdom Metazoa; phylum Chordata; order Testudines; family Chelydridae; genus Macrochelys; species Macrochelys suwanniensis. Next base: position 60,582,686 of record CM065784.1, on the reverse strand, counting down.
CTATCGCTCCTCCACAGTTAGGGAAACCCATTTGTGCAAAGCCAACCACAATGTCATGCACATTACCCAGAGTCATGGTTCTTCTGAGCAGGATGTGATTAATGGCACTGCAAACTTGCATCAACACGATTCCAATCGTCAACTTTCCCACTCCGAACTGGTCAGCGACTGATCGGTAGCTGTCTGGAGTTGGGGCTTCCAGATTGCAATAGCCACCCGCTTCTCCACCGTCACATAACAAATAATGAAAAAGGGCATTTGTTTTCATGTAAATCTGCAGGGCAATATTGAATATGGTGTTGCGATAAACTGTTAATAATGTAAATAAATTTAAGTAGTAAAGATTGATATCTGCTTTGTGGAAATGTGTGCATATTTTGAGAACCAATTAAAAACATTTAGTGCAAGCTCATCTGACCACCATATCCAATATAGCTGAGTCATATACTATCTAAGACCTACTGCGGAATTTGGCAGAAAAAAGTCTGGCTCAAAAATCTGCTGTGGTTGCTGCTTCATTATAGAGACCTTTCGTGCAGCATATAAAAACATCTAGAATATTTACAGCACCTGGATGCCTGTGCTATTAAACATCAATACAATCTGTGTTTATATCATCTCCATACTAATCAGATCGATTACTACTGATATATTGCCTTGTCATGCCATCGTAATACTAATCAAACAAATGGAGCAGCAGGAAGATGAATCGGATATATAGGTATTTAATAGCATACTGTTCCCCCTCCCCCCCAAAAAAGAAAAGCTACTGTGCAGCTGTGTCATGGGAATTAACAGAGCTGCCAGCAAGTCATGGATGTTACAAGTGGTGCTGCAGCAATTTTGTCAGCAGCCACCAAGTAGGAATATAATCCAATTTGGTGTGATAAGACAGAAATGAAAAGGAAATGTGGTTATTCATTCTGCTTCACTTGCAAGAGGCAGTTAGAATATAATACTTTAGAATATCCCAACGCAATTACAGGGGAATGGGGATGACCCTGGATAATACTTCCTGCATTGACCCATTATTTTTTAAACTATGCATCAAAAGGATAAACAACATTTATGATTGCAAAGTTTTATGTAAACACTGAATATACAAATTTTTATAGATGAGGGTTCTCCCCCCCAATAATTATCTATTGTACCATTCCATTGTTAAGAAATTTAACATTAAGTAGTCACTATCTTTGAGTTTCCTCTGATCCATAGCAGCAATTAAACCATTTCAGGAGCTCTCAATCTCATTTCTACTGGTATATAATGAAAATAAAACATTGTAGTGTACGTATATAAAATAAAGCTTTTAAAATCATTCCCATGCATTTATAGCACCATTGTTTAAAAAAATAATAGAAAATAAGCAAAAATGTATCTTGTCTTAATATAAGATAAAACTATTAGGGCCATTTATTTTCAATAGTTCCAAAATGGATTATTACAACACTGGAAAATGTAAAAATTAACAGATAAAATTGTTTTAAAACTACTTTTAGACAATTTATTTAGATTTTTCTTCCTTTCATGAAAAATCAAGTGGTACATTTGTTAAAAAAGTTAAGATTTTATGTTAATTATAGGATGAATTTATACTAACACTTTACTCTTACACGGCACATTTCATCTCAACATCGCAGAGTACTTCACAAAATATTACAGTGAAACCTTTTAATGGCCAAAAGAACTGCTCTTTGCAAATCATTCTCCCTGTTTATTTTTAAAAGAAAGGAAAAAGCTAGAAAATGTTAATATTTATTAAAATTAGCATTTATGTCAGGGGCCTCAGACTCAATTTACTTTAGGGCCAGTGCCTGTCCTCAAATCCTCCCAGCAGGCCAATAACGTCACTGAAGATGGTGTTCAGAAAGAAAACGTTTATATTGTATTTGATTTCGAATTTCTTAGAAATAATAAAACTGTCATACAACTTTATACAATTCTTCGCCGGCCAGAGAGTTTTTAGTGTTTGCCAGACACCTGGCAACGCTTCAGTTCTGTCAGTTTGTTGATGTTTGGTCCCAGTGACTGAGCAGTTGAAACCTTCAGGATTGCAACAAGGTGTGCATCAGATAGTTGTGTTCAGTATTTTGACTTGTTTATATTCATTGTGGAAAAAAGTGATGCTGTCTCCATGGCTGACTCTGCCCGACAACTAATGATGCTACCTCCATGGCTGATTCTGCCCGGTGACTAGTGTTGATACCTCTGTCCCTCTCCCCCCAGCCAATGGGAGCTGCAGGGGGCGGCGCCTGCACCAGACAGAGCCGACAGCATGGCTGCATGCGTCTCTTCTCCGCGGGCCGCAGTGGGCAGATGGCTCACGGGCCGGGACTTTGAGACTCCTGTTTTATGTAGTGTCAATTACATTAAGAAGAAATGTACACTTCATTAAGATAAAAGAGATGACAAAGGGTTAGAGTTTACAATTTTGCTACTGTCATAGGGTCCAATCCTGCAAACCATTACTCACGTGAGTAAGAGTCTATAGGATCAAGTCCATAGCTGGACTGGAGACAATTTACTTCAAGGCTATGTAACAAGGCAGCAGATCTGTTTACATTCGGATAGCTGTTTCTTGAAACGAAAAAAATGGAAGCACACTGGTAGAATATTCTAGAACACAGCAAAAAAATATGACACCATTCTACAATTTCAAAAATAGACATAGGAAGTTATAATATTGAAATTGTTTTGCAATCTTTCAACTATAGTGTTCACTACTGAAAAAATGGAGAAGATGAAGAACATGAACTTCTAAAATAATATATTACTGCCATTCCAGTACTATTACTGTCGCCTTCAGAATATTTAACTTATCCTCCATCCAAAATCTACTTTCCAGAAAGCTCTCTAAGCAGAGTGCCATTAAAAAAAAAACAAAAATCCCCCCCACCTTTTCTATTTTCTGCTACTGCACACCTTAAAAATAATCATGGGAAAAGATTATGAAACTACAATAACTAATCTATGTTTCTTTTAAAAAGTTACCATAACAGATGGTGCGTCAAACAACAATAAAAAGTAAACAACATAAAAATAAAAAACCCTCCAAACTGTGGAAGCAGTAGAACCCAGCTGGTATTCATTTGAACCAGAGGAGTGCAAAAATCTGCACTGAACACTCCAGCCCTCAGAAAGTATTAACACCAGATACAGTTTTAAAAAGGGGTAGGGGAGGAAAATATGCATGGGGGAAATTAATAAACAAATAAAAGAGCAAATGAAGAAACATTTGCACACTATCAAATATCTGTGTTAAGGGTGGATTGGACAATTCCTAAAAAAATTCACCATAAAATACAGAACTCTGCACATCTGTGTTCTGCATAAACAACTAGGGATTTCTGTGTTAAGAGGAGGCAAATGCAACAGATTTAGGCACTATCAAGGAAGCTGTTTTGTTCACTATTAAAGACCCACTTTTTACATCAAAAATCTATCTAGAGACAATTTTGTTTACATGGATCACATTTTGTGTAAATCCTTCCCTTACTCTTCACATCCAGCCAACTGCTTTTATTTTTTTAAACTCTATGAGTTACATCTGCATAATAGGATATTTGCTGCTCAGGAATTAATCTGCTTCTGCTGCTTATTCCTCACCTAAAATCCTAGTCTAAGCAGGGGATTCTCCTGTGAACCCCTCAAATTTCATTTTTAATTTTGCTGGTTTCCACTCAGAACTATGACTTGAGCCATACTTGCTTCAAACTCATTGAACTGGGCCTGAGTTTCAGGTTAGTGAGAAAAATCAGGGGAGTTTCATCTAGTTCCATTATGAAAGCTGAACACTGATCTGATTATGTTGTCAAACTGAGGATTGTGAACTCTCAATAAACAGAGACCCTGTTTTCATGCAAATGCTACTTGTAATAAAAAGATAGGAAAGAAAATGTCAGTAGAATTGTTCCTGTAAGCAAAATGTTTTTCAAATGCTTTCATGAGGTGTCAGCCGCTCTAATTAGAATTGGATTCTAGAGTGAAGCAATACAGTAGCAGGAAGTCTTCAGTCAGAGCTGTTATGCTTGAGATTTATACAGAGGTGAGAAACTGAAGACTGCAGACAATAGCCAGACACCTATGTATAAAGGACTTCATGTCATGATTTACAGAATTCAAGACTCTGAGGTGTCACTTGTGTGTGGCTGGATTTTTACCACCACAAGTATTTGTTCAATATTGTTTTATTAGCAGAATTCTAGCAGTCTGTTTCTCACTTACAGTGGCCAAAAAGGGACACTCCACTGTATACCTCAAGACTTCCAGGACTCTATGAGGAGCAATACACTTATAAATATAGGCAAGAGCATCACAAAAACCAATAAAACAGCATGAAAACAACAAGCAAACATTTGAGTACAACAGAAGCAGGAAGCCTGCTAAACAATCAGTGGGGCCAGGCCACTGCACAGTCAAGGTGCTAAGGGAGCACTCCGCCATTGTGGAGAAACTAAATGAATTATTTGCATCAGTCTTCACTGCAGATTCCCACACCTGAGCCATTCTTTTTAGGTGACAAATTTGAGGAATTGCCCTAGATTGAGGTGTCATTAGAGAAGGTTTTGGAACAAATTGATACATTAAACAGTAATAAGTCACCAGGACCAGATGGTATTCACCCAAGTGTTCTGAAGGAGCACAAATATGAAATTGCAGAACTACTAACTGAAGTCTGTAACCTATCATTTAAATCAGCTTCTGTACAAAATGACTAGAGGATAGCTAATGTGACACCAATTTTTTAAAAAGGCCCTAGAAGCGATCCCAGCAATTACAAGCCTAACTTCAGCACCAGGCAAATTGGTTGAAACTATAGTAAAGAACAGAATTAGCAAACATATAGATGAACACGATTTGTTGGGAACAGTCGACATGGCTTTTGCAAATGGAAATGATACTTCAACAATCTATTAGAATACTCTGCGAGGGGGGAGGAAGGTATCAACAAACATGTGGACACGGGTGATCCGACGGATAGAGTGTATTTAGATTTTCAGAAAGCCTTTGAAGAGGTCCTTCACCAAAGGCTCTTAAAGTAAGCAGTCATGGGATAAGAGAGAAGGTCCTCTCATGGATCAGTAAGCGGTTAAAAGACAGGAAACAAAGGGTAAGAATAAATGGTCAATTTTCAGAATGGAGAGAGGTAAATAGTGGTGTCCCCCAGGGGTCTGAACTAGGACCAGTGCTGTTCAACATATTCACAAATGATCTCGAAAAAGGGATAAATAGTGAGATGGCAAAATTTGCAGACAATAAAAAATTACTCAAGATAGTTCAATCCAAAGCAGACTTCAAAGAGTTTCAAAGCGATCTCACAAAACTGGCTGAGTGGGCAACAAAACGACTGATGAATTTCAATGCTGATAACTGCAAAGTCATGCACATTGGAAAAAATAATCCCAACTATACATACAAAATGAAGAAGTCTAAATTAGCTGTTACCACTAAAGAAAAAGAGCTTGGAGTCATTGTGGATAGTTCTCTGGAAACATCCACTCAATGTGTTGTGGCAGTCAAGAAAGCTAACAGAATGTTAGGAACCATTAGGACAGGGATAGATAATAAGACAGAAAATAGCATAATCATAGAATCATAGAATATCAGGGTTGGAAGGGACCTTAGGAGGTCATCTAGTCCAACCCCCTGCTCAAAGCAGGACCAATCCCCCATTTTTGCCCCAGATCCCCAAATGGCCCCCTCAAGGATTGAACTCACAACCCTGGGTTTAGCAGGCCAATGCTCAAACCACTGAGCTATCCCTCCCCCCATTTATATAATGGCTCTATATAAATCCACAGTATGCTCACTTCTTAAATACTGCGTGCAGATCTGGTCACCCCATCTCAAAAAAGGTATTGGAACTGGAAAAGGTACAGAGAAGGGCAACAAAAATGATTAGTGGTATGGAGGAGAGATTAAAAAATCTGGGACTTTTCAGTTTGGAAAAGGGAAGGCTAAGGGGAGATATGACAGAAGTCTATAAAAAATTGACTGATGCAGAGAAAATGAATAAGGAAATGTTATTGACTCCTTCACAGAACACAAGAAGTAGGGGTTACCCAATTAAATTAATAGGTAACAGGTTAAACGAAACAAAAGACGTACTTGCGTACTCACACAATGCACAGTCACCATATGGAACTCCTTGCCAGGGGATTTTGTGAAGGCCAAAACTATAACAAGTTTCAAAACAGAAGTAGATAACCTCCTGGAGGGTAGGTCCATCAATGACTATTAACCAGGATGGGCAGGGATGCAACACCATGCTCTGAGTGTCCCTACCCTGTTTTGCCAGAAGCTGGCAGTGGATGACAGGGGATGCATCACTTGATGATTACCTGTTTGGTTTATTCCCTCTGGGGCACCTGGCATTGGCCACTGTTGGAAGACAGAATATTGGGCTAGATGGACCATTAGTCTGACCTGGTACAGCCGTTCTTATGATCTTAAAAAAGATGAGGAATACTTTTGAGATACCCACATGCGAGGGTATAAATGCCACTGAAAATCATAATAAAGATATCAGTTTCAGCAGTGTTCAGTCAATATTTTTCAAATAAACAAAGAAAAGCTCAGAAGGGGGTGACAGCATCCACAAGACATCTAAACACAAACAAAACAATCATGGTCTTTAAAACTTTACTTTGCTTTCTTTTGGTAATCTCTGTGGGGTCTAACACAGAAAGACAACAGTACAGAATCTGATGCTATGATAATAAATAATACATTATCCTAATTTAACAGAAGAATTTTCCTTAAAAAGAAAAAAAATCCCCCGAAAAGCAGCTCAATAAGTCAAACCCAGCAAATCTGTAAATCTCAGGGCTGCCGGCCTGCTGTATAAAATGGCAGAAAAAGAGGCATTTACCTACAGCACAGGGGTGTTGTGACTATTAATTAATGTTTGTGAAGTGCACTGAAGCTGAAAATTACCATATACCACACTAAATATTAATTACTACCACTACTAAACAGTGCTGAAGTTGTCAGCATACTCTCATTATAGACTCCTCTTTGTCTAACAAGTCAAAAAAATTCTAAGTTCTAAACAAATAATGAACACTTACTAGGTATAGACACACACCATGACCTAACAAGCAATATCATCATGGGTTATATGTAGTTGTATATACTCTCAGTGCATCTCTTTTGTACAGATATAGATAGATTATATAGATATAGATATACACATACACACAGAGAGAGATACAGAGTTCTAGATTCCCTGCGAAGGAGCTGGCAGTGGCTCCTGATGTAATTTCTACACTGACACTAGCCATGCACTCTAGCTAGGGACCTGAAGGGCCAGTATACCACCTAAAAATAGTTGGAACAGTAGGATTCTAGTCACACACCACCCCCAGCATTGTGGGCTGCAAGAGGAGCTGGAAGTGCTGGCTGTACACGAGCTGGGGATTCCCCAGAATCATGGAGAATCCCCACTTTGGAAAAGTTATGATATTGTTATGATATGAATATCGCATAACTAAGATGGGTTTTATGCAAGATAGGTCTTGTGAGATATCATTGGAAAGGTTATGATTTGCTCAATATGATTATCCTATTTGTATGTATGTATCATTTCTGTATCTGAAGTTAGGAATATTGACTATGTATCAATTACAAGTGGGTTTACACCTGGGAAATGTGCAGCAGACAGAATGCAATCAGTCTGGATGGGTCATTGGGGAGAACAATAGGTCTTTGAAGATGCTAATCTCCCACCTTCCTGGGATTCAACAAACGGCCTTTGACTCATGGCTGCTTTGACACTGCAGGGTCATGTGATCATGTCACCTGGTACTGGACTCCATGATAGAATACCGCTATTTTTCCACTTGGTCGGGGTGGGGTGGGGTGGGGGAAAGAACCACATTAGAAAACAAAGGGCTGTATGTAAAACCTATTTAAGGCCCGGCAGTGACTTAATCAGGGTTCATTCTTCACTGAATCCCTACCCAGGATGACTGCTGGAAACATCTAAGAAACAAAGACAAAAGTGGGGGGAGAAGAGCTGAGCCCCGCTGGAAAAGGTGTCTGGCCTATGAAAGAAATGCATAAAACATTGAGGGTGAGAAATTCCTACTTGTAACCAGTTTGTTTAGTGTATTAAGCTTAGTTTGTGTGTTTGTTTTATTTGTTCAGTAATCTGCTTTGATCTGTTTGCTATCCCTTATCACTTAAAATCTATCTTCTGTAGTTAATAAACTCGTTTTTGTTTTCTATAAAACCAGTTTGTGGAATTCATAACTGGGGGCAAAAAGCTGTGTATATCTTCCTCCACATTGAGAGAGAGGGTGAATTTCATAAACTTACGCTGTACCATTCTCTGTGCAGTGCAAGACAATACAATTTTGGGTTTGCGCCCCAGCGGGGGTGTGCATTTGAGTCCTGGGCAATTCCCTAGCTGAGTCTTCACATGCAGAGCTGATTTCAGTGTCTGTGTCTTTCTGCAGCTGGGTGTGTCGCTACCTGTGTGCGTGCTGGAGGCGGCTTGAAACACCTGGCTTAGTAGGACAGTGTAAGGGAGCCCAGGCTGGTGGAATAGGTGGGCTCAGTGGTACCCTAGTACATCAGATGGCACGCCAGAGTGGGCTGTAACCTGTCACCATTCTAACCAAAATTTCCATCCAATTCTATTCTGTCCTCATTAACAGACCTGATAGAACCTGTTTGGTCTCAGCTCAGCACACAAATGTATGCATCAAGTGTTTTAAATGAAATATGGAGTAAGATTTATTTTGTGCGACGCCGCCTCAGATTTGGCTCAAATAATCATTTCCCATCCTTGCTACATAAGGGAACTGCCCACTTCACTCCCAAGTCTCTATCACTGGGTATTTTCCTTATGAAAGATTATAAAACATTGATTAAAGAAGTCAAGAGAAGTACATCAATAAACAGAAACACTGCAGCATATTTTCTCTAAAATAATTGCAGGATGCTGGCTCTGCTCCTAAGCAATTATTGCATTAGTTAGCCCCTGTTCCCTATAGGGTTATGCAAATTTTTAAAAAAAGAACTAGTTATCCTGTCCATGGGAAAGTAATTTGTGTGCAGCTACACATCAGCTGTAAGTTTCTGTGAGATAACGAGGCTTTTTACACACTCCCCAGTATTTTCAAAATGCTGTGTGGAACATTCAGGCAACTAGCCAAAGGAGATGGAGATATAGAGGAGCTGATGACTTTGAAGGCCTACGGTTACATTAAATCTTTAGCTCCTCCTCTAGGCTCTTTCCCTCAGGATGTCACCACCAGCCTTCATTTACATGCTTTCAGTCTCCCATACCCTGTATTAAATAGCAAGAAATGATATTAAAACCAGGCAAACTCTTGTCTAGAAATGAGTGATTCAGAGCAGAAAAAGCCAGATAGCAGCTAGTGGTTTGGTAAAGAGAAGTAATGGTCCACACCCTTTCTCTTCCCAGGGAATACAATTTCTCTCCAGCCGGGAATTTCTATTGAACATAAGAAATGAAACTCATCCAACCACCCATATGATCACAATATTTTTTCCTTTTAAGGCTAAGAAAACATTCCACAATCTCACCAATTATTTCAAACACATAGGCACAATGTCTCTCTTCTCCAAACTAACATTCCTGAAAGACATCAGTACATGTCCAGTTAAGCCTCCATAGCGCCTGGCCCTGGATATAGTTGGCAAACTCCCATCCAAAATCAATCTGGTACTAGCAACAAGAGTTCCAGCAAGATGATCAGCAGTCTGAGTTCCAAAATCACAACATGCATAGAACTCTACTGGCAGAATCACCAGATACATATTTCTATTCTTCAATCTTTTTAAAATTGTAATGCTTAAAACTCAGATTGCTCGGAATTTCTTAGGCATACAAAGGTTTAAACATGTGAAGTCTACCTAAGCTTTAAATAAATCTGGCACCAACACAGAACTGGCATTCGCATTCCCCACGCAGATTCTCTCTTTCCCGTTCACAGATCCAGAATCCCCTTTCCTCCCACCTTTCTTCCTCCCCTCCCCCCCATCTTTCTCCGCCCTTCCCCACGCCCATCTGCATTCTCTGACAAGACCTCTTGGAGGACAACTCACTTCCCCACTCAAGCAGAAGGTGTTTTCTGGCAAGATGCTGGAAGAGACACCTCCCCAATAACACACAGTACAATTAAAATATATGTAAATAAATCTAAAAGCTAGAGACAATAGTTAAATGTTCAAATAATTCAGTGCCATTAAAAAGGGATCTGGTATTGTCAAGCATTCAAAAGATCAGGAGAGCCCAGGCCCAAACAATCATGATCTTATCTTAAAAGTCATGAGATTTAAACAAAAATAAATTCTGGGTACTTTTATTTGCTTTCTGCTTTTGGAACCTTTACAGGCTACATTTTAAAGCTTGATCACACAACCATAAAGGATAGAAACTCATTAAAAAAAAGGTAGTCTGAGAGTTTCACATAATCATCTGATTCCAGGAGCCAGAACTATAAGAAAAACACCAAATATTGTGAGACTTGCTATAAAATCATGAGTTACCACCACACAGGGATTAACAGGAATTAAAAGTAAGAACACACCTAAGGAAGCTGAATTTATTATTTTATGTTTTGATTTGTGATTTGATAAGCAGGTTATGACCGATTGAGGTGGAAAAAGTTTAGTCACATGCCAACTTAGGGAATAGCCACAAATCTATTAAAAGGCATGTGGTGTCAAAGCATAGATACCTAAAGGGTATAGCAAAAGAAGCCACAGGATACTGAAGGGCTGCTGCCACCAAAGATGGAATCCTTCTAGCGCGCACGCGCGCGCACACACACACACACACACACACACAAAACAGCTCAAGATGCAGTTCATTTTGACAATTCTCAACATTTTAACACAAATCTCTTGATATTTGATGTTTTTCTTAGAGCCCTAGAACTGAAGGCCACAGACACCGACTTTTCGAAGTGCTCGACCCCTGGCTCTGCCCCAGGCCCTGCTCGCACTCCACCTTTTCCCCCAAGGCCCCACCCCTGCCCACCTCTTCCAATCCCCGCTCCACCCCCACCCCACCTCTTCCTGCCCTGTTCCGCCCCCTCCCACGTACGCACCGCGACCTCGCTCCTCCCCTCTCCTCCAGAGCCTCCTGCCTGTACACCGCAAAACAGCTGATTGCAGTGAGCAGCAGGTGCGGGGAGGAAGGGGGAGGTACTGCTCCACAGGGTCCACTGGTGGGAGGGAGGTACTGGCGGGACTGGGGGGCAGTGATAGAGGGGCTGCCAGTGGGTGCTTATCACCCACCATTTTTTCCCCGGTGGGTGCTCCAGCCCCGGAACATCCACGGAATCCGTGCCTATGCTGGAATCATACAAGGTGATGAAAGAAGTAAGATTCACAAGGGGGACTTAGTTGCCAAAGTTCAACATTTAGGTGCCACTAGCATTCACAAAACCTCTCCTCAGCTGCCACTATCCCTGCAGGTGCCTAAAGTCCCCACGCACTTAAGTTTCCACATGTAAAGTCCCTGAGGTGCCTAAATTCCGGGGGCAGGACATGCACACAGCCACTTAAGTAGCAGCCCAGCAGCTCAGCACTTAACGCATCTACGCTCCAGCAGGACTCACAAACTAGACATTTCCCTGCCTATAATGGCTTTGAGGTCTGATCCATAGGCATGCTGAGAGCACACCTAAACCCACACCCAGAGATTAGAGCATGAGACCAGGGTTCAAATCTCCCTTCTGCCTGAGTTGGAACAGCAATTTGAATTTCAGAACATAAGAATGGCCATAGTGGGTCAGACCAATGGTCCATCTAGCCCAGTATCCTGTCTCTGACAGTGGCCAGTGCAGGATGCTTCTGGCAGTTGGAGATTTAGGGAGACACAGAGCATGGGGTTGAGGCCCTGACAGCCACTGAAGAACCTATCCTCCATTAATCAAGTTTTGTGGGTCCAGCTTCCTGCTCAGCACAGGAACAGAAGAGAAGTGAAGGGGAAAAGAAGACCAATGGGGGAAAATGGCAAATTGCATCAATTTTATCAATTTGTCATTTTCCTTCCCCTGCCCTTTATATAAAAACCTTTAAACAATAAAAAGATTATTAATTGTGATTCTAAGAAAAAAATTAAAAGACCAAACAGACGCCTACTACCCCTATTGAGCAATAAGCCTGTCACAACTTCTACACAGTAGTTTCATTGCTGCCAACTCTAATGAAAAACTCTAAAATTGAAAGTATCTGTACACCTTACTTTCTTTTAATAACATAATGATCAAGCCATATAGAAATGTGCTAATTTTTGCAGTTTTTGAAATTGAAAGGCCATCATTTTATTAGGCTACCATATACCATTTGCTTAACTCTTTTCCTGGCAACTAACAAAATGAAATGTTCTGCAGCAATGAAAATTATAGGAGTAGAACATTTATAGCAGCACTCTTGTAGGCTGATGTAGATGAGGGACAAATAACAGAGGGCAGCTACAGCACCCAACAATTACAACCTCCAGGTTAGCTTAGAATGCAGAATCTTCTTTTTAAAAAATTATTCTTGTAAACCTAAACAAGTACTGCAGATGTACTGTGCATGTATTACTGGTATTGCTATAATTTTCACCTTTTTTAAAAAAAAAAAGCAAAAGACTTTAATTAGTTCAGTTTGTCAAGGTCCCGTCCCCTCCATCCTACAAACAGAATACCATTACATCATGTTATATGACTCCACCCAAGAAAGAAAAAAACACACAATGCAAACTATCAATCAGCTGTCCTATTTAAGGACTACAGTCAACATTTTCAGACCTGAGTGGCTAAAGGTAGCTACTTAAGTGTGCATGTAGCCATATGCATGAACCAGGTTTATCACATGGAGATGGAGATGCCAGAAGATGGGATCTGTGGGTATTATCTTCTTTGAAAAGTCAGGCTACTTATTTAGCTGCTTAAATATAGAGTCAGGTGCCCAATTCTAGGGAACCAGGTTTGAAAATTTTGGCAAAGTACCTACTTGTGTAAAGTAGAGACACTTTTCTGAGTACTTCAAAACCAAAAACCATTTAAAACACTGTGAGCTAAACTATACAGGAGCTAGATATTAACATGCCTTCAGTTATAAATAAAATGGGGTAACAAAACCAGAATTTCCCTGATAAATCATAGAATAATAGGCCTGTAATGGACCTCAAGAGGTCACCTAGTCCAGTCCCCTGCACTCATGGCAGGACGAAGCATTATCTAGACCATCCCTGACAGGTGTTTGTCTAACCTGCTCTTAAAAATCTCCAATGATGGAAATTCCACAACCTCCCTGGGCAATTTATTCCATTCTTAATCACGCTGACACTTAGGGATTTTTTCCTAATGTCCAACCTAAACCGCTCTTGCTGCAATTTAAGCCCATTGCTTCTTGTCCTATCCTCTGAGGTTTAGGAGAACAATTTTCTCCCTTCTTCTTGTAACTACCTTTTATGTAATTGAAAGCTGTTATGTCCCCTCTCAGTCTTCTCTTCTCCAGACCAAACAAACTCAATTTTAAAAAAAATCTTTCCTCATAAGTCATGTTTTCTAGACCTTTCATCATTTTTGTTGTTCTTCTCTGGACTTCCTCCAATTTGTCCACATCTTTCCTGAAATGCGACGCCCAGAACAGGACACAGTACTCCAGCTGAGGCTTAATCAGTGCGGAATAGAGCGAAAGAATTACTTCTCATGTCTTGCTTACAACTCTCCTGCTAAAATGTGTGTTCAATCCTTTGTTCCTGTGAGAACCATTGTAAACGTATTCCGACAAACATACAGTCTATAAATAAGAGAAAGTGGAATCAGTTCAAGGTAGGCATCACAGTAATTTTGTCCAGCAACAGAACTATGACAAATACTTAAATGGAGATGCTTCAGCCAATTTTAGCTATGTCTGCATATTTAGTTATCACATAAATAGGATATTCCAAAACACACAGTATCACATTCAAATATTTTACAGCTAAACAGCCTTTGTTATCATATATTAACACACTATCAAAAACCCCAAAAAGGTTTTACATGTGTTTGTTGCAAAATTTAGTGTATTTATTAAATTGTAGTTGGGTGGTGGGCCAGTAACAAGTATTTATGAACTAACAAGGAAGAGGAGACTTAAATTTATGAATATGTTAAAGGATTGCTGCCTTACAATACTGTGAGAAACAAGATGGGCAAGGTAATCTCTTTTATTGGACCAATTTCTGTTGGTGAAAGAGACAAGCTTTCAAGATACACAATGCTCTTCTTCACATCTATGTAGCTCAAAAGTTTTACAGATCTGAAGAACACTGTATAGCTCGAAAACCTGTCTCGTTCACCAATAGATATTGGTCCAATAGAAGATACTACCTCACCCACCTTGTCTGTCTCATATCCTAAAACCAAGAGGGCTACACCAGCACTTAAAATACGGCAGTATCCTACAGCAATTAAAAACAAAGTGCAGCAACATTATAGGAACAGTACAATGCTCAGAACTAACTATGTAATACAGTAATATTTGGATAAGAGTTACACAAACAAGGGAATTAGATGGATCAGGAGATGGGTAATGGGATTTGAAATCTTTTTCTGGGTTGTCAGTTGTACAGCCCGAAATCAGAGTGACCAAAACTTGTCACCATCTAATCGTCAACTGATGGCCTATGTTATGAAAAATTATGGGTAGCACAGAAAGGGTCATTTAGGACCAGAAAGCAAAAAAGGACATTCAATGAAATTAAACTGTTAAAATAAAAATGATCAAAGAAAACATTTTTAAAAACACAATACATAATGACCCTATGAAATTCATCACCATAAAATACCGAAACCAACAGCTTAATAGAATTTAAAAAAAGGATTAGCTGTCTGTATGGATAATGAGAACATCCACAATAACATTACAAAGGATGAAAATGGATAAAAATATAAACCCATATACTTCAAGGCACAAGCCAATTACTAACTGCCAGGGATTAGAAAGAAATTTCAACCATGGGCAAGCTATTTCATATTTGTTACTGCGTGGATTTTATAACTTTCATAGTAGCCATAGTCAGAGACAGGCTATCAGACTAGTTGGACCACTGATCTATTGCTGAAAAAGGAAAATGCTCTTATGGTTAAGACACCAGACTGCAATTCAGGAAAGCTATGTTTTGTTCCAGGGTCTGTAATAGACTTTGTGTGTAACATTAAGCAAGTACCCAACTACCCCATCTGTAAAATATAAATACTTCCCTAGCTCATGGGGAGACTTATGGGAACAAATCCACTGAAACACATATAGTAATCACATGCTAAGATTGTAAGTGCCATCAAAAACCCTATAAGCAAATTAAAAATACAAAAACAAAAAGGATCTGATCCACAGTGGCAATTATGTTCCTACATAAAGAGAAGCCGCAGTCGAATACCAGGTGGACATGCCTGCACATCAGAAAACAAATACCATTTGAAACACTTGTTGGCAATCCAGCAGAGGATTGGAGACTGGACTACACACTCACTCTCAGAAGTGGCCCTTCCAGGGTTGAGGAACAACAGTGCATCTTTTATCTAGGAAACTTCGCACAGTCACTGTATGTTCTGTACATAGAGGACTTTAGTCACCATGGCTGTCAGCATAACAATGTCAGAATTAAGTACATTACAACACCCAAACCATCACAATAATATTTCTGTAAAAATTCTATGCCCTTTTCCCTGTTACCTTGCAAAGAACCTATAGCGGGGTGGGCAAACGTTTTGGCCCGAGGGCCACATCTAGGTATGGAAATTGTCTGGTGGGCCATGAATGTTCACAAAATTGGGATTGAGATTGGGATGTAGGAGGGAGTGAAGGCTCTGACTGGGGATGTGGGCTCCAAGGTGGGGCCAGAAAAGAGGAGTTCAGGATGCGGGAGGGGGCTCCAGGCTAGGGCAGGGAGGATAGGGTGCGGGGTGGGGAGGGTGTGAGGGCTCTGGCTGGGGGTGCGGTCTCTGGGGTGGGGCTGGGGATGAGGAGTTTGGGGTGCAGAAGGGTGCTCTGAGCTGGGACCGAGGGGTTTGGAGAGGGGGAGGGGGATCGGGCACAGGAGGTTCAGGGGTGCAGGCTACGGGCAGCACTTACCTCAAGCAGCTCCCGGAAGCAGCGGCATGTCCCTGCTCCGGTTCCTACGCGAAGGTGTGGCCAGGCGGCTCTGCTGCGCACTGCCCCATCCGCAGGCACCACCCCTGCAGCTCCCATTGGCCACGGTTCTCAACCAACGGGAGCTCCGGGGGTAGCACTTGGGGCAGGGGCAGCTGAGCACCCTGGCTGCCCCTAGGCGTAGGAGCTGGAGGAGGGACATGCCACTGCTTCCAGGAATCACATGGAGCAGCCCCCAACCTTGCTCCCCAGCTGGAGCACCGGAGAAGGGCAAGCCTCAGACCATGATCCCCAGCGGGAGCTCGAGGGCCAGATTAAAACAGCTGGAGGGCCGGGTGCAACCCGCATGCCTTTGTTTGTCCACCCCTGATCTATAGCCTGGTATTGTTCACCTGTACTAACATTTAAAGAGCTAAAGTACACAGTAAGAGATATAGTTTATTCTAATAGTGCTTGAAAAATTAACAAATTGCAGTAACTCACTAGCATGACTATCATAAACAGTGTAAGGACATAACTAATCCAGTTATAGCATCCAACACAGTAATTTGTTACAATTAATTTATCAGAGGAAGAAGGTGACCTTTAATAAACTACCATCTTAACAAATACACAGGAATCCTATTTAAGTAATAAGACAAAGTCAGTGCATCATGCTAAATGCTCACATGCCTCAGGGGCTTTCCGAGGCACAAGGCAAAATTATGGCTCTCTCAATGTAGGGAAGAGGATGAGCCTGAAAGCACTTGTTTACTATAACAGTTCTGACAAATGACATTCTGCTACCACTCATCATGCCCCTACACTTATGAAGAATGGAGTAGTTAATTATCTATACCAACCAAATGCTTTTAGAAAAGAAAAAGCTGTTTATCAGCTTCTCCAAGTTGTCTGCACTTCCAGCCTCCTCCACTCTCATACTTTTCAGACAGGCCCTATATATGCTACCATCACATTCACTCTCCTGTCAGTTTCAATAATGTCTGCATTCCTCAGTGGAGCACATTTTTCAGATTAAAAAAATGCGACTTAGACAACGTCTCTTCAGTTAAAGAACATTTATGGGCTAGCGCATGTTTTTACTTTTCAGAAGCTTCTCACAGACAAATGACCCATAATGAAATTCAGAATCATATTTCTACTTGAACGATGCACCTGCAATTCTCAAGAATCACTTTCTGACACCCTTTTTTGGAGAAACGTAGTACAAAACCTCTTAAAATGGGAATTTTGGTAGGTGCTACGAATGAACTTGAAGAAAAGTCCCTGGCCTTGTATCTATCCACAAAAGATCTTATAGCTCCATCTAGCTCTGTACAACGGAACTCAATGCAATAACTAAATACAGAATCAGGAAATTTCAGCATCATTTGCACATAATAATGTAATATAAATGTGAATTTGCTTTTTTAAAAATGAAACAATTGGTTCTAACCATTTCTTTTATGTATATGACTATTCTCCATTCTGATTTTTTTCCATTTAGGTAGCAGTCTTGATATACAAAAATTCATCCTTCATTTGCCAAAACAAAGGGAGGGGAATTAGGACTCTCCTGCTTTTAACCTATAAATGCTCTGCAATACCAAACTTGGTTTCAAATGCACTGTACCTACTCTCTAATTCAAGAAGACAAAGGATCAAACCCTTTCCAAAGTTAATGGTCATTGACCTAGCAGCATTAGATGCACTGAGCTACAGGATGAGTACTACTCAACAGGTCAATAGAGGCCTCAGAGAAATACGCAGCCTGCAAAACACTATGAGAAGACTACAAGTTCTCCTAAACACGAGTTAGTTTCCAGTTGAACACGTTCTTTCAAGGACACATTTTCCAATATTTAGCATGCAAGTTTATCGTAAGGGTTAAACACCATCAGCTAAGATATAGACTCTGTCATTAGTGGTTAACAACTTTTAAAATGAAACATCTATCTTACTGGCTTAACCATTCTGCCGCCAGACTCATCCACTGCATCTATGTTGTATCTGAAAGTGGAAGTGTCAGTAAAAATGTATGCAAAACTTAAGCAGTTAAAGAGAACATTTTTAAAATGTTCTTTATCAGTATTTTCCTCAATTTCTATTTTTTACAATACTCATTTAATTAGACGTTTAAACTGGACTCAGAGAGAGTTTTGTCTGATAGATTTTTCAGTTAGTCAAAATCCTGTGTTTTTACATCATATTTTCTTGCAACAGAAATGATTGAACTGTTATAGATTCAGATTCCTGGTATAATTTCAGATACAATAGTGAGACAGGATGAGCTCTCTATGAACAACAGAATAGTATTTCACTGATTTGTATGTACGACTAGGAGACACTTTGTGGGTTATAGACTTTTGCAAACTACTCAATAAGTGAACAAATATTAAAAACCCTAGCATTTTGTACTGTAGTACAAAATTTACTACATTACTTTATTTTGACACTTGTAGTTTACAATATTTTTAAATCATAGTATGCTCTGTATATTTTGCATAAATCAAAGTTTTAGTAACATAAGATCTGACTGTACCAGTTAGAGGGTAGAAACTATGCTCTTTGTGATAATTACTGTGGTTATTTAGAGATTAGCGACGTGAGAATTTGGGAGGCTCTGTGGTATATCTTTACAAACACAAATTCATGTATCTAACAATAGAAATGCCAAAAGAAAACCAAATCCACTGGAGTTTATATAAAGTTTTCTTCAGCATGACAAAAAATTAAGTAAGTACATAAAAATCTCAATTTTCACTCCAATAGAAATCCCTATAGTCAGTTGCAGGGGATCTAGAAAGTCAAGAGGTGACTTATTCCAAGTGGAATTTACCAATCCCTATCAGGAATGGTATGGGTTGTCTATATGGAAATACGTCTTTATTACTATGGATCACTCAGGCCTTGTCTATGCCTTTATTGGATAAAAGGAGAATCTAATCTTTGGTTTACATCCTTTAATTCCTATTTGGACACTTTCAGACTGCCACCCTCCAACTACATAGAATCATAGAATATCAGGGTTGGAAGGGAACTTAGTAGGTCATCTAGTCCAACCCCCTGCTCAAAGCAGGACCAATCCCCAATTTTTGCCCCAGATCTTGATCTAATTACGAAGATCCGCCAACGAAAGGTAATTTTGTCTAGCCAAACATATTCTTTATAAATTTCTGGTGCCTATTTTTTCCTCTTCATAATTGTTCCATTTTTTCCACTTGTAATAGAAGATACAAGATGGAACAATCATAGAATATCAGGATTGGAAGGGACCTTAGGAGGTCATCTAGTCCAACCCCCTGCTCAAAGCAGGGCCAATCCACCAATTTTTGCCCCAGATCCCTAAATGGCCCCCTCAAGAATTGAACTCACAACCCTGGGTTTGCAGGCCAATGCTCAAACCACTGAGCTATTCCCCCCTCCCCGCAATCCTGTCAGTTACCCTCTGACATTAGGAAGCTGTGCATCTGCTTTTCTTCTAAACTTCCACTAATTCTTCAGTTAGTTGAGGGTTTTTCAAAATTGTCTACAAGTTCATGTTTTAATTTCCCTTAACTTTAGCTAGCATAAACTCAGTCTGTTTTTGCCCTCACTTTTAACTTGCAAGCCTGAACTAACTTGATATTCCTGTTTTGTTGTTTAACCCCTTTTAGTTTTTAGTACACTAACAACCACCAACACATATTAAAGAGTAATCCACTGAAGCCAGACTGGCCACTTCTTATCCCCACCCCATCTCCCCCAACAAAGAAGTGTAGTCTGCAGGGCCCAAGGTCAAAGGTCTTTTGGGATTTTCCAGTCTTCTTCAGCACTGATGATTTGAATACTTTATCCCTATTACTCCACCTTATTCAATAGCTTTCTTAATTCCTCAAAATTTGTTTCCTGGAACTATAACGGTGTACTATGAACTCATTCCTTAATATGCTGAATTCAAGAAATTCATGGTCACTGAGTCCTATCTTTCCTATCAGTAAGTAGATAATACAGGATGACTTTTCCCCTTGTTGGAATCTTTATTTTTCCAAATCAAACTTCCCTTCTTTGCAACTTAGAAACTTCTTTGATGAAAACTGTTAGACTGTTTGTTGTCTACCACATGTCGAATTGTTGAAATCCCCAATAAAATTGTGCTCTGTACCTTAGAGTACATTGACTGTAGGTCTGAGAATTCTTCCTTTTTCTTCTGTCGTGGTAGTCTGTAGCAGATGCTCAGTCTCTTCTTTATTTTCATTCTTTAAATTTTTCCTGAAAGAATTTAGTCACTGGCAGATGTAGCTCAATAGCACTGTACATAATTTTGACATCCTCCCTTTTCTCTCTTCATCACTTAATCTCTTCTTTATAGTTCATATTACTTACTCTATAGCGACATACTTGTTATGAGAATCCTCCCTAAATTTCTATTATGTTCTCTAGATCCTCCATCATTTAGTGTCACTTCACTTCCAGTTCTTCTTGCTTGACCTCAATGCTCCTTGTGTTTGAGTAGCGAAATTGTGCTCTAATTCTTCCTGTTTTGTTTCAACACACCTTCTATCTTGTCTTGCTTTATATACTAGAAGTACAGAATAGATCAATTGATAGACATAAAAAGGACCTTCCGCCAGTTCCTTTCGTTAAATTAGACCCACCCAGCAAAGCATTCAGTTGATACAAAAACAGTTTTGAATTTGAATGCCCATACAGATGTGTAGACATCACAATTACTCATAAATTAGTACTTAATGAAATGTTTAAGTCACCATATACTTTCAGAAAGTAAAAAGGATGTGATGTAAAGTATGTGCAAATGCACTCAATGAAAAAGATTAAGGGTTTGGAAGAACAAGGGTTAGAAGCAAATTTTTAAGTAACTAGTTATGACTACATGTTAGCCACCCACTATGAGAGGGAACAACAAAACCAAGCACTAATGATGTGTGGAAAGATTTAAACCACAATAGCATGATTTACAGGTACTAGTATTTTTCCTTATCCTTTATTTCATCAATGCATATTTTATTTGTATTTCTGGATTTGGACTGAGATTTTCAAAGAAGCCTAAAGGCGTTAGGCACCCAACTTCCATTGACTTGTAATGGTACTAAACACCTAACTCCCCCGGACTCCTCTGAAAATCCCAATGAAAGACTGAGTGCTTGTGAACTATCTCACCTGTATGCTGATGAACATAGTATCCCCAAGAAATCAGCTGCCCAATTCGTAGGTATCAAAGACATGTTTGATGCACTTCCTGGTAAATTTTAAACAGTGCTTTGAAATGTTCTGTGTACATTATTAATTTATTATTAGACTCAAACACATTATGCTTTTAGAGTAAGTTACATATATTTTGATCTCCCTCTTTCATACTTAAAATCATTAAAGTGAAAATGCCAAACAATTTATCATAAATCATTTATTTTTCTTTAAGAAACATCCTTTAAATGAAGGTCAAATATTTCCCTTAAACCAAAACAAATAAAACTTCAGGAACTGATCTGCATGATTTTAAAGGAGCAAGTATGCTTATAATTAATAAGTCAGCTGGACATTAACAACAGTGTCATGCTAACTTTATGCTGTACCATGTTGTTCGTCATGTTAATCTATGTAAAATTCCTCACTTTAAAGCATGAACAGCAAGGGCTGCATAATAGTTTTAAAACAAGGTTAAACCTTAGAAGTTCCATTAATATCCTCCCTAAGGCTACTAGGAAATTCCTTAAAGCAAGAGAGTTTTAGGTTTTACTGTGGATTATACTCCAGGGTATTTCTTTCTAGGTCTGTTACTACAATGAGTTTATCTAATGTCTACATCATTGGCTAAACTCCTTTCAGGGATTGTTTTCTGAGATGCTCATCAGAAGTCCCAGAATAACACAGCAACAGTAAAATCTGGAAAATTGTGAAGTTTGCTCTCCGTCACAAAAATAAAGTTTCAACTGATTATCAGGCTCATTTGTGAGAAATGATGCAGTTCTATATCTAAGTTTCAGATACTGTATTTAGAAGCAGAACTGAAGCCTTTAAAACAAGCTATAGTCTATCACAATGGATCCATAGTTTTGGCTCCATAATTAAGGTTATGACTCAGTTTCCCAATTGTGGGAAAGGGGGCAAAAGGAGGTTTTGTGGGATTTTTTTTAAAACACAGCCTTTCCCCTTTGTACCCATAATCACTTAACTTTCTTTCCTTATTTCCCAAAATTTCTTTTATAGGGTCAAAGCTCTTTAAACTTTGAGGTTAATCAAAAAAACAATGGACTTGACCTTGCAAAAAAAGTTTGTTTTTTAGAAAACGTTTATAAAAGCATAAATCCAAAGTGACTTGATCTAGAATTAAATTTGCTTCACATATTAGTCCACAGGGCTATTTTTCTTAAAGCTAAGTAGATTTTGTTGAATTGTTAGAGGTCACATTTTGAACTTCTAAAACTTACTGTAGAAGGTCACCATGGAAAATTATATCTTCCATTAGAGTTACTGGCAATGTTAGGAATAACTTGAGAAATGCCTGCACCGCTTGAAAATAAGACAAATAGCTACAAATCTTTGTTTAAGGTGTCATCTCAGCCAGCACTAGATTGTGGAGACATTGTAGTTTGCACACTTTGATAGCTATCGCAAGAGTTTCAACTAATGGAGCAAAAGAGGAATGGTGATAAAGGATGCCCTTGCCTGGTGCTGCTCTCCAAGGAGAAAGTCTGTCTGGAAGTAGCTCAAATTAAAGAATGGACATGGAAAATTCTAGAACAGTATGATGGAGGACATAAATTGACGTTTAAAATTAAATTTCTTCACTACTACAAAACGATAGTCCTAAAAAAAACCCTATTGAATGTTTTCTCTGCATCTAATGATGGCAGAAGACAGTTTTAATCTACTCGTTTAATGTGATGAACGGTTCAGTGCTTGTTGAATATTAGGATTTGTGGCTTCCCATGGAATAAAACAAGATGGGTCTGTGTGAATTATAACGGTAGGGCAAGTGACAGCACATTTATTAAGACTTCTGCTAAATTTTATTGTCTAAATTAATTATATGGATTAATCTGATGCATCTTTTTTTAAAAAGGAATTTTCAGCCTTTTTTCAGAAGTACAGTTACACTGGCACTCTAAACAGGATTTGGAGCAATTTTCCTTGTTCAAAAGGAGTGATAAAATCTCTAAAGTATCTGCGGTATTAGAATTTCTGTCAGGATTTATAAACCTTACTGATAAAGACCTATGGCCCTGCACATTAATTTTTTGGAAGGTCCTGTGCAGAATTGTGAACTTCATCTACATCTACTACATGTGTTTCAAAACTGTACTTTGTTTTTCAGTAATTAGTTGTATTTTGTTATTTGGTAACCTGTTGGATTTTTAGGTTCAACTCTCCTGCCCCCCCCCCCCCCCCCCCCCACACACACACAAAACTGAATTTCTTTGGCTTGAGTTTTTCTTAGGAAGCAGCAATGTTAAGTTACAATTTCCTTTCCAAGATCAACTGCTCTGCTAAAAGGGGTCTTATGGTTTGCATCATGTATGTAATAATGGTTATTCCTATAATCTATTTCCTTAAATCTCTCCACAAAATCTACAGAATGACTGTAATTTAATAGATAGCCCAGCACACAGTAGTTCCAATTTTTGATTGAAGGCCAGAAGAGGGGATTCAGGAACGATTTATTTCAGAATGGGGTCCCCATCAAGTATGGGTTGTAGTTGTTTAATGATACCCTGTATGGGTTCCAGTGTGGAGTGGTAGGTAACAACTAGGAGTGTGCAGTCACAGGGGGTTTTATTTCTAAATTAAAGCAGGTTCTCTCACAGTATTTGGGTGGCCCGTTCCATGATGTGGTCTACTTATCTGGTGAAGTGTCCTTGTTTGGTGAGGGTGGTTTTAAGTGCGTTAATGAGTGTATCCCGTACTTTCTACTCAGAGCATATTCTGTGGTATCTGAGTGCCTGGCTGTAGATAACAGATTTCTTGGTGTGTTTGGGGTGGTTACTGGATCGATGAAGGTAGGTGTGGTGATCCATGAGCTTCCTGTATATAGTTGTCTCTAGGGTTCTATTGATGAAACTGATCATGGTGTCCATGAAGTTGATGCTAGTGCAGGAATGTTCCAGAGAGAGTTTAACGGACAGGCGGTGGTTGTTGAAGTTGTGGCCGAAATCTATGAGGGAGTTTAACCCTCTCTTCAGAGGATAAAAGTATCATTGATGTGTTGCAGGTATATCATTGGTTTCATGATATGTTTGTCCCTTAGGATATGTGTTAACTTATGCTAAACAATCTGTTCCTCCTTGTATTTAGCGGTGACCCTCCGAGTACCTCTCCCAGACCAGAAGAAGAGCTCTGTCTATCTTGAAAGCTTGTCTTTTTCATCAATAGAAGTTGGTCCAATAAAATATATTATCTCACCCACCCTGTCGCTTAATACTCTGGGACAACATGGTCACAACAAAACTGCAAATAAAGATGTCAAAAAATCCACAAGAAATCAGGTACTGGATGAAGAGCAGCCGGCTCAAAATCAACCTGGGCAGCAACAAAGTGATAGCAGGGACAATGTCTCTACCTTCCAATGAAGGCATATAGCCTCCATTCAAAGTGTTGAGAAGCTGTCTGACTCCTCGCAAAGCTTGAATAAAAGGTAGCATCCATTTCTAAAAAGTCTGCCTTTCACCTCTAGCTCACTAGGAAACTTTGTCCCTTCCTCCCAGATGAGAACTTGGCCACAGTGATCCCCAAATTTGTGATCTCTAGGCTGAATTGCTGTAATTCACTGCATCTGAAGCTTAGGGCTTGTCTTCACTACTGAGATAAGTCGACCTAAGTCACGCTACTCCAGCTATGTGAATAACGTGGCTGGAGTCGACACAGCTTTGGCAGACTTACCCCGGTGTCTTCACTGCGCTGCAACGACGGGGGACGCTCTCCGGTCAACTCATAGCTATACCTGGCACTTAAAAAAAAAAAGTTTACTTTTTAAAAAACTTACTCTTCTCGGAGAGCTGGAGTACCAGGGTCGACCAGAGTGCTCTGCCATTGATTTAGCGAGTCTTCACTAGACCCGCTAAAACTATCCCTGCTGCATCAATTGCAGCAGCGTCGATCTCTGCGGTAGTGGAGTGGTAGTGGAGACAAACCCTTAATATGAAAATAACGCGCAGACTCCAGCTGGTATAGGAAGCTGTCGCTCATCTCTTCCATGGTCTAGACCAGAATGAGAACATCAGGTGCAAAACCTTCCTCACTGAAAAGGCCTTTTCAACATGATGACAGTCACAACAGAATGACAACACTGACACCCCATTCTACCAAAAAACACACCAACCAGTTAAAAAAAAAAATCAGAAACAAAAATCAATGGAAAACAATCAAATAAAATTGGATAAAATGTATAAATAAACTCTGTGTTAGATAGAATGTTTACCCTGAAAACTGAGAGCTGCCAGAGACTCCATGAAATCCCGAAAGGACTTCACTATTGCTATTGATTTTATATGGCAGATGTTCAAATACAGTGATAATGGGCAGCAGTATAAAAACCCCCAAGATCGATAATTTATTTTAAAATATTTGTGAATCTACCACTGTATATACTGGTACATGATCTGAAACAGGTACCACACTTATCTTAGAAACTAAATATTTTAAAGCTTTTTCACTTTTACTGAAAAATTGTCTTCTAGTTGAGGAATCATGTACTTTGGCATAAAAAAAAATGAAGTCTTTACCACTTGGGTTTAGCAGCCTTCAGATATTGAATACGTCTTGTTCCACAAAGACAAAACTGAGCGTCTGTTTATCTAGAAATTGGAGGGGAGGGGAGGGAAGA
Organism: Macrochelys suwanniensis; assembly: GCA_033296515.1. Lineage (NCBI taxonomy): Eukaryota > Metazoa > Chordata > Testudines > Chelydridae > Macrochelys > Macrochelys suwanniensis. The sequence continues at coordinate 60,556,780 of CM065784.1, read as the reverse complement.
GGAGGGGGGCTAGTATAGAATTTGTGTTTTCACAGCACTAAAGTCTTTCCCAATAAGTATTCATTTGTTAGACAGGAATAACCGGTACATAAAGCTGATAGAAAATTGAGAGATGTATCAGGAGATCTATACCCTCATCAGACATTATTGCCAGTATACTAGAAAACAACAGATAACATCCTCTCTCATCTGCAATGACTGACGCAATTCCAAACTTAAGTTCTTTTGTATCAATATAGCTACTCTCCTTCCTAGGTAGCACAGAATGCAGTCACTACTTGTCTCACCTAATTTGTTATATTCAGTTAGGTGTTCCTTGAATTAAGGCAATATTCAGATTTACTTTATGAAAGACGACAACTTCCTGATGGGTAATTACTTCCTTAACCGTCTATCTACTAAACTCTAAAGAATGAAGTACCAGTCAGGTGGGAGGTTGTATTTCTTAATGTCTGTCCAAGCAATTTTGGTCTAAACAGGCTGTTCTACATGTAATTTTGCCTTCCGGAATCACCCACTCACAGGAAAACTATTGGGTCTCAGTCTGCTGAAAACTGAATAATTACATCCTAAAAAACTTCAAAAAATTTAAAATATTCTTAAACGCACTACAACTACATAGATTACCCTGCTGAGGGCAAAACAAACAAACAGACTCACTACTCAAGGGGGTTAAAAGCTGGCATTTCCGTTCCATGGGAAATGCTGACGTTAAAAAAATTCATTCAGAATCTCAGGAAAATGTTGAAATTTCTGTTTCCCATAAAATAATACTTCTAAAAAACTCACATTGGATTTAGTTTTGTTTCCATTTAGATTTTGTATACATTAGTTTTATATTTTTATTGATAAATTATGTATTTATAGTATTTTTTCATGAATATACAATGAAATATTAGTTTGTAAACAAAAAGTCATTTTGAAATTAAAAAATGAAAGTGTTCTGTTCCAATAAAGTGCCTACCAAAATGCATTGTTGAGGTTTTTTCCCCCAAAAGAAATTTAATCAGAATTGACTCCTGTAGACCAGTTAGATTTTGATGAATTGGTATTTTCCAAAGGAAAACATTCTATTGGAAAAATTTTGACCACCTTTTCTCATTGCAAATGGCCATGATTTAATATAGAACAAAGGTCTAGTAATGATAGCCCTACCAAATTCACAGTTTATTTTGGTAAATTTCACAATCATGGCATTTAAAAAAATCTTGAATTTCACAGTTTCAGATATTTAAATCTTAATTTCACAATGCTGTAATCGTAGGGGCCCCAACCCAAAAGAGGGTTACAGGTGTGGAGGGGTCACAAGGCTATTGTAGGAGAATTGGGTGCCTTGCCAGTAGCCACCTCTATCCAGCCACCCAGATCTGAAAGCAGCGCAGAAGTAAGGGTAGCAATACCACAACCCCCCCTACAATAGCCAGATTTCACAAGGGAAACCAGATTTCACAATCCATGACACGTTTTTCACGGTTGTGAATTTGGTAGGGCCCAAGTCATTAAAGTTAACACAGAACCAATATAATTAATTATACATTGAATATAGTATATGGAATTCATAGACTATGCTCATTCAGGACCATCAAAAGTACAGATGGTCATAAAAATTATTACAGGAAATGTCCCCTATAATCACTGAAGCTAAGCGCATACCTAACTAATAAAAAGTACATTATTTAAATATCTTTCATATAACAAATAGTACTGCCAATTTAATATCATACCAGAATTAAAACAAAAAGGTGCCTTAAGACTCTTGTTAAGTTTCTGCTCGAGTCTTTGCATATTTCAGAGTTTCATCAAGATATTAATGAGAATGGTTTATGTTCTTTTAAGAATCTTTGGTGCCATTGGGTATAAAATAATCCATCCAGTAACCCAATCTGTAGTTTTCTTGTTGGATTGAACACAATTCCTCAGCTCTATACAAGTGGTTCTCTCCTTTTTGAGCAAGATCTCTTTTAAAGTGATTAGTCTTCTCTAAATTAATACAGAAGAGTAATTACAGTTTGGGGCTACAACTCATAGCTATGATTGGCACTTAAAAAGAAGTATTATAATTAAAAAAAAAAAAAAAAAAAAAAAAGACCATCTTACACCACTTCTGACTGTGAATCTGAGTTCTGGGACCCATTCAGAAAAAGCTTCGTGGAAACCCTGATCCAACCACTCGGAGACCCAGGAGCAGTATATTGAGTCAACACTTTTCATTTTCAGTATCAGTTTAGTCATCTAATTAGTTGACTATTTTCCAGGAGTTGCAGATAGGCAAATGCAGACCCTGCTACTGTCTCTTCTGCTGCTGGGAGATGATTTTGGAATCTATCCATCCTTTCCATTAGTCGGTTTAAGAAACGTGCAAAGCATAGGCGCCGACTCCATGGGTGCTCTGGGGCTGGAGCACCCTTTGGGGGAAAATGGTGGGTGCTGCAGCACCCATTCAGCTCCCCCCACCTCCCCAGCGCCTCCCACCCGCCGGCAGGCCCCACGTATCAGCATCTCCCCCAATCAGCTGTTTGGCAGGGTGCAGGCAGGAGGCTTTTGGGGGGGCAGTGAGGACGTGGCACGCTTGGGGGGAGGGGACGGAACTGGGTGGGAAGAGGCAGGGTGGGGGTGGAGTGGGGGTAGGGCCTGGGGCAGAGCCAGGGTTGAGCAACCCTGGCATTTCACAAAGTCGGCGCCCGTGGTGCAGAGATATTTTGATTTCTGAAAACTTACAATCATTAGCCCCAGACAGAGTTAGAGGTATTGAGAAAGTGAGCAGACAAGAATATGGACTGATACTATCTTTCTTATAATCAAAAAAGCATTCCATAGAGCTAGGAAAAGCAAGTTGTGTGATTTAAATGGTTAGGGAACCAAAAATTATGGACTTGAAATGACTGTCTTAAAAGAATTCCGCTGAGAGCTCTCATGAATGCACACACTGCCTTGCTGCTATGCTGCATTACACAATCTCAGGACACTGTTTGAAAAATGTAAAACTATGGATACTTTCCAAGTGAGAAATCCTAGACCAGCATTGAAGAAACAATTAACTTGCATAGCAACAACAAAGCTTAAGAAATTATTATTATTCTCTCTACCAAACAGTTATTTTTTTTCAAGGAACTGCACCCTCAAGCCATAGAATACGAAGGCCCAAAATCTCTGCCGTTATTATTTTAATTGCCATTCTGTTCACTGAGTTACTTAAGGGTAGATGGAGTAAGCAAAATACTATGAGATTATCAGAAACCGTGGCTTATTTCTTATAAAATATAGCAATAAAATAATACAAAGTATATTATCAGGGCCGGCTCTGGCTTTTTTGCTGCCCCAGGCAAAAAAGCCACCCGCGGCCCCGCTGCCCCAGCCGGGGCACCGGCGGGGAGTGCGGCAGGCCCTGCTGCCCCGGCAGGGATCGCGGCATGCCCGCCGGCCGGGAAGAGTGTTTAAAAAAAAAAAAAAAAAAAAAAAAAAAAACCTTGAGCGCCGACCCGCCCGCCCCCAGGTGCCACCCCAAACATGTGTTTGGTCAGCTGGTGCCTGGAGCCAGCCCTGTAGATTATAAATGGCACCTTTTATTGGAGGATTTCAAACCGTTTTACAAACATTAGCTAATTAAGTATCCTGCCATCCTTTCTGAGGGTCTGTAGGTAAAGCATTGTAATTAAGTGGAATTCATACCCTGCTCCACAAAGAGTACATACACACTAAAAATTTGATGAACGTAGCACCTTTTTGGGATTTGAATTTATTGTTAAACAACAAAAACCAGTCCTAGGAGGAGATTTTCTCCTCAGGTAGGCTGTTGCTAGGGTTTTCTTTATGGGATCCCTCTCTGTCTGTGTCCCTAGTTTCCCTCTACCTCGGAGAAGCTCCAACTCCTCTTCTACTTCTTGGATTTGAGATAACAAATCTCACCATCTGACCGGTCATTTAAAAGTGAGCCCTTGACCCTATGTAATTTCCTGGCAAACTGTTAGTGGCATAATCAGGTTCACTTCACCTGCCACCATAAACACAGCTTCCACTAGAATAGAACACAAAGTAGCTTTAACAGCACATAGCAACACTACAGAAGACGAAATTAAAACATGTACAGTAACTCCTCACTTAACGTAGTTATGTTCCTGAAAAATGTGACTTTAAGCAAAACGATGTTAAGCGAATCCAATTTACCCATAACAATTAATGTAAATTGGGGGGGGGGGGGGGGCGTTTAGGTTCCAGGAAAAAAAATTTCACCAGACAAAAGGCTACACACACACACACACACACAGTATAAGTTTTAAACAAACAATTTGCCACATATACTCGTTCATAAGCCAATTTTTTTTAGTAAAAAAGGGAAGCAAAAGAAAAGGGGGTCGGCTTATGAACGAGTATAGAGAGAGGGAGAGCTGGGACACAGCCCCTCCCCCCAACAGAGGGGGCAAGGAGAGACAGCACAGCCAGCAGAGCCAGAAGGGAAGAGGTGGGGCTAGAGTCTCTCCGTTTCTGGCCATGCTGCTCTCCCCACAGCCTCCGAAGCAGCTGCAGCTCCGGGGGTGACAGGCTGCGGCTGCGCCGCCCGGCCCCACCTGCTGGAGCACACTGCAGCCCAGCCTGCCGGAGCAGCTCCAGCCAGGCCAGAGACATCCTCCCCTGGCCCGCTCCAGCTAAGGTGGGAAGGGAAGGGATGGGGAGAGTGTAGGGGTCCTGGGCTAGAGATGAGGTAATGTGGGGGGTGGTCACAGGGGTTACTCCCATCCCCCAGCTTCTCCCCCTTCCCCCAAATTTCCCCACCAGTTGCTGTCCCGGCCCGTCAGGGTAAGCAGCTGGCGGGCCGAGACACTTTGTTTACTTAGGTTTACCTCCGTGCCTGCGGACTCTCAAGGTAAACAAACTGTCTCAGCCCACCAGCAGCTTATCCTGATGGCCCAGGAGCCAAAGTTTGCCGACCCCTGAAATATGGGGTCGGCTTATGAAAGGGTCATACAGTTTGTGCTATTTTTACCTATCCATCTTTGTGGGGGTCGGCTTACAAACGAACCGGCTTATGATCGAGTATATACGTAATACTGGTACACAGCGAGGATGATTGTGAAATTTGGTTGAAGTGGTGAAGTCAGAGGATGGGATATTTCCAAGGGAATGCCTTACTGCTAAATGGTGACCCAGCAGTCAGCTGAGCCCTCAAGGGTTAACCCATTGTTGTTAATGTAGCCTCACACGCTACAAGGCAGCACGAATGGAGGGAGGGGAGACAGCATAGCAGACAGACACACACACCGTGAGAGAGAGAGAGAGAGAGATGTGCATTGCCCCTTTAAGTACGCTGACAGCACTCTAAGTACATTGCCTTTTTAAGTAGATCAGCAAGTTGAGACAGAAGCTGCTGCCAGGAAGCTCCCTCCGTTCTGAGCCCTGTCATGTGTCCCCAACCCAGGGTGGGGGGGAGGGGGCACCCTGACATTAGCCCCCCCTCCCCACACACACACACACACACACACACACAGGAAGCAGGAGGCTCCAGGGAACAGCTCCAAGGCAGAGGGCAGGAGCAGCACATGGCAGTGGGGGGAGTGACAGCTGAACTGCTGGCAACTGATAGCCTGCTGGGCGGCTGCCGCCCAAGGAACTTAGGGGAGCGGGGAGATGATAGGTCTACCCTGGTTCCAAGCCCCCACCAGCTAGCTCCAACGGGCTGCTCTTCCTGCAAGCAGTGGACAAAGCAGGCGGCTGCCAAATGACGCTATAAGGGAGCACTGTGCAACTTTAAACGAGCATGTTCTCTAATTGACAAGCAACGCAACAACGAAACATTAACCAGAACGACTTTAAGTGAGGAGTTACTGTACCCACCTGACACTGCAAGGAGAAGCTACTGAAGTTGGACATCAAAGTAGAAACCCCTGTTACAAAAACAGGCCTTTGACTATTCAATAATCAGAATCAGTAAAAATGATTATAGGTTTCATCTAAACGATGTCAACTCCAGCAGTGTAATGTCCCCAAACACCATGCTGCTAGAGCATTGTTTTCAAAGGAAAAGTGCCACTTACTGTAACCCTAGCCCCCCTCTTTTTGTCCTATGACTGGAGAGGTGTTAACGGGCCACTCTACCTTGAATGGTCCCTTACAATACATGCTAACTACTTCTGCTAAACAATCTGTTCCACCTTGCATTTTGCTGTGACCCTGGGAGTACCTTTCCCAGACCTGAGGAAGAGCTCTGTGTGGCTCAAAAGCCTCTCTCTCTCTCTAAATATTACCTCATCTACCTTGTCTCTCCTGGGACTGTAACAGATACAGCTATGTAGAAGCGACAAAGGGTCCTGTGGCAGCTTATAGACTAACAGAGGTATTGAAGCATAAGCTTTCGTGGGTGAATACCCACTTCTTCGGATGCAAGCAGTGGAAATGTCCAGAGGCAGATACGGCTCCCCCTCTGATACTTGAGATACAGCTATGCTGCATACTTACTGAATCAACATAACTGCTTCCTGATGCATGCATCTAGATCTAGCAGTTCCTTGCAATTTTCCAATCTAAATAAAAGTTTGGTCAGACTCTGCTTAACTAGGGAGAGTTGGTAGTATCATAGAAACAAGTGGTACAGATTTAGATAATTTTAAAAAGTCTTAGATTCTCTAAATAATATCCTTAATACACTCAATGAGGGTTCCTTTCATCACAAAGTACTACTAATACTTTCTAAAATACCTTTAAGTCCATTTTCTGGAAACATCTTTTGTAAGCCTTGTTTGATTCACCTGGACTCATACGGGATATTCACATTCCAATTAAGTTATATGCAGAACTTTAAATAAGTCAGCACTTAAGAGTGGAATAATTAGAACTCTTATACAATTAAGACATAAGACACTCTAGGGCACTGCATTTCTGCAGATTTACAACTTGTCTAGTCTGGTACATTAAGGCACAAGCCAAAGGCAAATTTACTTAGCCTCTTGGGAAATACAATAATCCACAGAAATTTTCTGCTTAGGTCAAGTCAACTGCCTTTGTACTTGAATCTCTTGTGCTTGAAAATAATTTTTTTGTTTAACTACACCTGCACATATGCTTGTACCATCCTTGTATTAAGGTATCAGGGCAAAGGGGGGGAATGACAAGCTAATTCTCTCATATATTTACACACACACACACACACACACACACACACACACACACACACACACACAAATGAACATGAAGCAGGGTGAGCCTGCGCGCCAAGTCCTCACTCCTCCCCGCCATGCTTCCTAAACTCCGCAAACCAGCTGATTACCCCAGGCAGGAGGGAGCGGGGTGGAGTGAAGACTCGGCGCGCCTCCCCCCTCGCCTCCTGCCCGTGGCAATCAGCTGGCTGGCAGCATTGAGAAGGCAGGGGAGCCTGTGTGCCGAGTCCTCGCTCCCCTCTTCCCCCCCTCTAAACAGTACCGGATTTACCATGGTGCCGGTCCCACGGTCCAAAGGGGCCACAGCCCGGCCCACTCTTCTCCCACCCCCCACCCCCATGGGGGCAGAAGCTTAGTGCTGCCGGCTCCTGCTGCAGCAGGGCTCTGCCAGCAGCCAAGCTCCTCCCCCACCTCTTTCCCCAGCCTGCTACATTCCCTCCCCTCCCCCTCTCTCCCTGCTGATCAGCTGCTTGCCAGCAGGAGGGAAAAAGAGAAGCAGAGCCTCAGCACACTCCCCACTCCGGGGGCGGGGGGAAGGGAGGAGGAGGAGGAGGAGGAAGGGGGGGAGAAGAGGCGGGGTATACCCCCTCCAGCCCCCTGCTGTGAGCACCCCCACAACCCCAGCCCACACCCCCAGCCCTCTGCCCTGACCCCTGCACCCCCCCTCACACACACCCAGCCCCCTGCACCCCCCTCACACACACTCAACCCCCTGCCCTGACTCCTCCACCCGCCCACACACACACCAGTATTAAATTGCTTGTTTAAAATTGTTTAAAATTTATATAATGCCTTTTGTCTGGTAAAAAAGACTTCCCTGGAACCTAACTCCCCCCATTTACTTAATTCTTATGGGAAAATTGGATTCGCTTAACATTGTTTCACTTAAAGTCGCATTTTTCAGGAACATAACTACAACGTTAAGTGAGGAGTTACTGTGTATAGACTAAAATTTACTATTTAATATATTTGAGGGGGCAATTTGGCCACAGACTTTCCTTTTGTAATTAAAAGAATTTTGAACAAATTAAAAGGAACACTATGAATTTTAAAGTAAAGGGCTTGTAATAACTGCTTTACAATATTTTAACACAACTTACAAACAAAAATTTGACAAATGTTTTCAAATTGAAGGTTTCTTTCCTATTTTGTAGCTACATAGGTGTTAATTTACCTCATGTTAAAAACATATTTTAGGTCTTGCATGGTGAATATACCATCTCTAAAAGACTAAAAGTACTTAAAACTGATAGGAAAAATTCTGACAAAACACTTTTGTTAATAATTGCAGGATTTCTCAAAATGAAAGTTTCACTGAAATGGTTCAATTTTGACAAAGTTTCTCCATGAAACAGGATATCTTTCTCTGCCCAACTCTATAATTAATATTTAACAGATACAATTTCAGAAGGTGCCTAGGAATACAAGAGTCTCCTTGTATTCCAAGAAGTGACAAAGGGTCCTGTGGCACCTCATAGACTAACAGAGGTATTGGAGCATAAGCTTTGGTGGGTGAATACCCACTTTTTTGGATGCAAGCAGTGGAAATGCTTGCATCTGAAGAAGTGGGTATTCACCCACCAAAGCTTATGCTCCAATACCTCTGTTAGTCTATGAGGTGCCACAGGACCCTTTGTCGCTTCTACAGATCCAGACCAACACGGCTACCCCTCTGATACTTGTATTCCAAATTATTTATTTATAGATTTATATAATATATAAATAAATAAAGTTTTAAGGAGACCAGTTAAATCTTAACATACTAAGCAGATACCGACTTGATTTTAAAAATCCATTCAGAAGCAGGTTATTCCTACTTGTTGCCCTTGAGATTTGTCTGTCAAATTATGTATGTTAACACTGACTTAACCTCGTGGATATATGAGCATCAATTATATTGGTCTACGATCTGTTATAAAAAGACTTCTAGATAACCAGGCTTCATTTGATCATAAATTTAATTTGAAGTATGAGTTTTACATGTATCAAATGTATGCATTTCTTCACACTTACAATATGAAGACATCAGTATATTTATATGGTTCTAAAATGTAAGCCAACACAGAAAGACAGCATTGTCTAGCAGCCTAAATACAGCAATGGAAGCCAGGAACAAATGGGTTCTAACTGCACTTCACTCACTGTCTGCATTGTTTGGCCTTAGGCACATCATTCAACCTCCCTGCCTCATTTTCCCCACCTGTAAAATAATAGAATAATATTTATTCACCACTGTAAAGTGCTTTAAAAACTTCAAATGAAAGGTGCTCTGTGTTTTAATTATTTTATTTTCTGACATTATGGTTGTCAGGATGTGTTTTTTCCTAACTCCAGAACTACTTAGGCTACTTTTAGTACCTTATATTATTTTTATAATTCTAAAATTGCAGAATATACCTGCTAAATTCAATACGAAACCAAGAGTGATTCATTTATTATACTCATAAGTAACCTTTGTAAATTCCACCAACATATGTTCACATCATCATCCAATACACAACAATAAAAACTGTTAAATACAGAAAATAAGGATTTAGAAACTTGATGAACAGAAAACAATTTAACATATTCCACTCCCATACTCATAACAAGTATTTATTTTCCAAAACTTCTTTGGGTGTTTTTTGTTCGCTGGGTTTTGGGTTCGCTTTTCATTTTCCTCTATTGTTAATCCATAGTATGATTTACAACTCTCCACACAAAAAGTGAGTAAGCTATTCACATCTTTTATTTCATTCTGTACATTTGAGAGAAGATTTACTTTCTTTTTTAAAAACAAGTAAACAATCTGGTCTACTTTTAATTCCACAGCACATAACCCAATATGATCCTTCAGTCATCTTCTTTCTCTTCTGACATTGCTAACATATTTAAAATTTAGTAGCTGCCTGGGTGTTCTATGCCTCCTACTTTATGACACAAGAGATTGGCTTGGTTAAAAAGAACATGAGAAAAATAAATGCAATATTTACATTTCTGAATTTTCATGATGCCAAAGAATCCCTTAGAAACCATAAAAACATATTGCAAGTTATTTTCAGTCTTCAACAGTAAATTATTCTGATAGTAAATTTTCTATGAAGTTAACATGACCACTGAAAAAATACCAACTTAAGTTTTATTACCTCTCTTATTTGAATTCCACATACACGACTATGCTTCCCACATTATTCTTACAACTTTTTACAATGTTAGGAAATTAATTTCTAAGATTACCTAATTGTATTGTTAACAGTTCTCACCTGAAACCAAATACATTTAAGTGAAAGAAGTTTCTTTCTGCAACATCCCAACTCAGTATTTACAGGGTCACATTTATAGGGTCACATTAAGTTTGGTCCTTTTAACAGAAATAACATAATTGTAACTACTTGAAAGTAACGATCAGTATCTGAGTGCTAGTGGGCATGAGCCTGAGAAGTGAGTACAGATAACATCTCTGCATGATTGCAATACAGCAGTCAGGGATGATTCTCCAAAGCAGTGGTTCTCAAACTATGGGGTCAGGACCCCAAAGTGGGTCGCAACCAGTGTTTCCTCTAATTTTTTACATCCATGTGCAGAATAAATTTTGTTATGTGCCATATAGTGGGACCGAGGAATTCAGGGTATGGGAGGGGGGCTCAAGGCTGGGGCAGAGGGTTGGGTGCGGGGGTGAGGGCTCTGGGATGAGGGGATTGGGTTGCGGGAAGGGGCTCAGGGCTGGGGCAGGGTTGGGGTGAAGGCTCTGGGGCCGGCAGGGAGGGGTGCCTCTCCCGGCCACCGCAGCAGGTCCGCGCTGGGACCAGTGCCTCTTCCGGCCGCCGCAGCAGGTCCACGCTGGGGAAGAGGCATGTCTCCCCACCGCAGGCCCTGAGCCCCTGCGTGGCACTTAATGGGAGCTACGCAGCTGCATGGCCACGCAGCTTAGAGAGAACTTAGGTTGCAACCCCATTTTAATGGGGTCACCAGGGCTGGCGTTAGCCTTGCTGGGGCGTCAGGCCGAATCTGAAACCCGAGATCCATCGCCCAGGGCCAAAGCCCCACTGCCTGGGACCGAAGCTCAAGAGCTTCAGCCCTGGGTGGCAGGGTTCAACTTACAGGCCCCCTACTAGGGGCTAAAGCCCTTGGGCTTTGACTTTGCACCCCCCCGGGTGGAAAGGCTCGGGTGGGCTCAAGCGTCAGCCCCCACTCCTGGGGTCATTTTGTTGTCAGAAAGGAGTCCCAGCGCAATCAAGTTTGAGAAACACCTCTACAGACACTAGCACTACTGCTAGTGTAACACCGACAGACCTCGGTCATCAGCAGGTGGGATCGAACCTGGGACCTATGAAGCTTAATGCATGAGCCTCTATTGCATGAGCTAGAAGTCACATGGCCCTTAGCTAAGGCTGTAGCAGACTCATTAATCTCTAAGTGCTCTCAGTGCCACTAGAAGGGGACAGAGCACAACACCCAGGAGGTGTGAGGGTTACACTAGTATCCCAGCCTCGTTGTCTGTCCACATTAGCTACAATGGAGCAGCACAACAATTAAGGGCCTGGTTTTCTGAGGTGCAGAACACTTGCCAATCTCATAGATATCAGCAGACCTTAAATGCCCTGCAAGTATTCCATATATGTGAATATTGGTATTAGCGCGCGCACACACACACACACACACACACACACACACACACACACACACACACACACACACACACACACACACACACACACACACACACACACACACACACACACACACACACACACACACCCTTTTCCCCTGCTGTCCACAGTTGGCATCCTGTGATTAGAGGAAGAGCAGGACATTCACACCCCTTGTACACAAAGTCAGTTGGACATATGGGTTGCCTTGATGCATGATTTGAGCTGTAATCTTGGTATCTACAGTACTCTGGCTCTGTGTTACTAAAACTTAGTGCTGATACTATGGTTGAGTGTTCAGGCACATGTGTAGTTGAACCATGATGCTACTTCTAAATATTGTACTACCATGAGGGGTATAGTAATATGTAATCTGCTTCATTTTCTGGAAAAAAGTAGTGACATGAACTTTCAGAGTTATCAATACTAAAAATATTTCTTTTCTTCTCTAATACTACTTTTTCCAAGTAACAAAGAGGGAAGCATTGTCAGAGACTGAGGTGTCAAACGAGGAAATGTTGGAACAAGTTTATAAATTAAAGAGCAATCAGAATTTTGTCCTCAGTAGTCTCAATGAAGTCAGTGTGGCTACTCACATGCTTAGTTATGCAAGTGCTTTCCTGGTTCAGGCCTTAAGAACGAAATGTCTGGAGTTGCTAACGTAGTTATAATCAATACAGGTTTCTTACTCTTACCTTTAAAGACCTTCACAATTTAGCTTTGCTCTATCTATTTTTTTTTTATCAAGTATGTGATCTCTAGCTACAGCATTTTGAATTAACCTAAAAAGAACAATATTGCTGCAGTCAAGACTGAGAGGAGCAGGTTGCAGTACTCAAGGCACATTCTGAAAGGCTCCTACCATCAGGCAACTCGTATTGATTGAGAGAAATGGCTTTCTGCCCTTTGTAATTTTTGTTTAATACACAATCACTACATTTTCAGTCTGGTTTTCTCTCTTTTTTTTCCCCTCCCTAAACTTAACAGATGTGAAATGAGTTCTAACCAAATGATACCAAATACAAATAGTCTGTTCTTTTTTATATTGCATGAAAACCCAGTACTCTGTTCAACTGATGAGCATAGCACAGACCTAAAGCAAGAATCAAACCAGTTTGTCTGTGATTAAATTTTATTTACTCCCTTCACGTAACACTAAAGGACTTACTTACCCCCCAGCACTCCAATCCAATTGCCTTAGTTATCTGCAGCACCACTATACTGCTTTCTAAATCAATTTCATCACTGATTGAGTCTTAGACTCATGCTTTTGCACTAAGGCAGTTAATTCAATGCAAGTGCTAACTCTGATCTAAAAGGAAAAAAAGAAATAGTACCAGTGGTGAAATGTCAAAAATATGTATTATTAAAAATAACACAGCGAAGCCATTTGTTTACAGTACCAGAGAATGTTTACTAATATTCTGCAAAGATGTTTTAATCAACATGTAGTTACACACACACACACACACACACACACACAGGTTTGTAGATAGATTTAGTTGGACTGCAAGGCTTCCTTCAATGCCAAATTGACTGTTACTTTACAATTTTTTTCCTTGTCGGGTTAATTTTTCACTTAATCTTATAAAACCAATTTTTGAGTCAATGTCATCACAGGGAACTTCATCTGAGATGACAATATACAAAATATGTACAGTAGAGAAACTGTACTCAACAATTAATATCCAGAATAATTTTAATGCTGCACTGACTTAAAATCAAATATAAAATATGCTACCTGGAATTCTTGAAGAAAAAAAATTTACCTGTAGGATTTCTTGAGGAGCCTTTAAAAAACAAACAAACCACTAATTCTGCATTTATTGAACAAATTTGTCAGACACATAAAATCTAGCAACTGTGTACACAGATACTGTCCTCTGACATTAGAAAAGAATGAGCTTTGACTGCTGAGCCATGCTGTTGGCAATAGATAACTCACTATGCGGTCTTCAAGTTTGGGGAAGTTGTTAGTGGAAAGTTAGTTTACTATGGATGTTACCAGACACACATGACATTACAGATCAAGAGACAAAATATTCATAAATATAAAATGATATTATTAATCAAATATTTCTTGTTAACTTTCTTTTAATCACTTGTCAGTTTTAGGAAAGAAAAAATACAATGCTTAACAGCTAATAATCTAAAAATTATAATCCATTTGGAAGCAGGTGGACGGGTTGTTAGATGCATTCTCCAGCTATTGTTCTGGCAAATCTTGGCTAAATAAAAGAGCTAATACTCTTGCTAAATCATAAATATCCACGTGACATCAACAAGTAAGGACCTTTGATGTTTTGCTCTTCAGAAAACATAAATAAAGCAACAGTAGTTGGAAATAGGGCAAATCCAGTTGCCTCAGACATTATAAATTTTGAAATAAAAACCTATTAACATATTTAATGTCTATTAATTTTAAAAGAGTCATCAACCCATTGATACCTGAATTTGTGATTTCTTCATTTGTATGTGTCGTTTGCATCACCGGTTATGGCTGTACAGGTGATGCATATAGCTGTGATTGTGATATATTACCATTAAAATAATGAACAATTTAGTTCTGTAGCATATTCTCAGCACACAGCTATATATAAATCTAATATTGTTAAGTAGCCATCAACGCATAAATCACAGGAGCGGTCAATCAACTCTGAACTGACCACATTCTATTTTTAATACCAATGAGGAAAATATTCCAGGGTCAAGTGGTTGAGAACTCTTATAAGCCTGTAGGTCACTGTGTTTCAGGGAGGCTTGTCTCCTCGAGTTTCCAGGTGCAGAGGGGAATCATGGATAAATGGGCAAATCTGTTCACTAATCAAAAGGCAGAATGGGCAGTGATACCCCATTAGTATCATTACTGCCAACCGTAGGTCTAGTCCCATGAAGTTCTTTCCACCAGGTGGCCCCTGCATGAGGAGTACAAAGAGTGTAGACTAATCAGGGTGCAGACAATGAAAGTATATTTACATATAACAAACAAAACAATCAAGCTAACAAATGGCAGCTTTGTGAGCACACTGAGGGACAGAGTCTGCACCCCAGAAATCCTTCCTGGTTGCTGAAGCAGAGAAAATGAATTTTGGGTAATTTAGGGGGAGCAAAAAGACGTTATAGTTATCTATATCACTGAGGGGACAATAGGCTACAGCACTCTTTGCACCTATGAAAGCCGGAACCTCGAGGCCTGAAAGCCAAGTGCTTCTGGAAACTGGATGCAAGTGAGAGACCTACTTAGATAAAGATTGTAAGTGGCTGAAATAAAGTTTTAGTCATTAGAGGGCATATTTTGTTTTGCTTGTAATCATACCCACCTCTTTTATTCTTGCTTAGCATCACAAATCTTTAGTCTTTGTTAATGCACTGATTCTTGTTTTATTACAAAGCCATCTCAGTGCTGTGTATTAAAAAGAAAGGTGAATTTTCAGCTAACCTAACAGGTTGACGTGTGCTCTCTCTCTTTGGAGGCAGCGAACTTAATTTCTGAGTGTTCAACGATAGGGCCTGGACATTGCACATAGACGCCTCGGGGGAACTCAGGAACTTGGGTTCACTGACTGTTACCTGCAAGGAAAGATTTAGACTGGCAGAGCCTTGGGGATGGTCCACACTAGGGGGCAGGATCGATCTAAGATACGCAACTTCAGCTACGTGAATAACGTAGCTGAAGTCGAATATCTTAGATCGATTTTTAAAAGTACTTACCGCAGTCCACACGGCAGCAGGCAGGCTCCCCCGTCGACTCCGCTCACTCCTTGCGCCGAGCTGGAGTTCCGGTGTAGACGGGGAGCGCTTCTGGGATCGATTTATCGTGTCTAGACGCAACGCGATAAATCGATCCCAGAACATCGATCGCTACCCGCCGGCAGGTAGTGTGGATGTAGCCTTGAACAGTTTCGCTGGCAAGGCTGGTAGACTGGTACATCAGGGAACTGGCACAACTTAGCAGAAGCAAAGCTCTCATTCTTGCCAAGGCAGAGTGGTAAGACAATGGCTCACAGTTCTGAGTGTGCAAGCACCACATCACAGGGCTCCTTGCACCCTCCTCCACTTTTCCCAAAGCCACAAGTGGTTATGATTGTCCTTAAGCGGCAGTGTTGTGCACTGTCCTATGGAAGATGCAGGTTGAAGAGAAGTTTTAGGACTCTTCTCAAGCTGGTACAAAACTTAGTGATGCTCCCAGCTGCCAAAAAAGCACCATCTTACAGTGTCCTTTCACATACAATCAGTTACATTTGCAGCCACAAAGCAGCACTCAGTGAAGATACCAAATCCTCCAGTCTCAAGTTCAATGTAAATTTGCACTGAATAGCTGGAGCTGAAATTGTACCTCTATGTAAAAATATTATAGAATTTAACAAGGATAAAGTCAGAAAATCCGTGGAAATGACTCTACAAACTAATATTATTGTTTGTATTACGTGACAGCCTAGAAGCCTCAAACAAGGATCAGGATCGTGCTAGGCACTGCATAGGCATGTAAAGAAGATGGTCCCTGCCCAGAGAGCTTAAAGTCAATACAATTTAACAGCAAATGTTAATTACATTAAATAAATGGTAAAAATACTTTACTGAAAAGCTATGTGAAAAGTTCTATAGGACTTTTCCATAAGGACTGTTTATGTTAATGAAGGCTGTAATTTAATGAATAGTTACCACACCTTTGTATCTGAGAAACTAAGTGTTGGAAACTAAGTATTAGAAATAACTTATTTCAGATGTGTGGTAGCTTGCATTTTTAATGGTGACCTCAGTAAAAATAAAGCTGCACAAGAACAAACTGTATCTATAAATTAAGACGCTGTAAACAGTGTCTGTAAACCCCACTACAGACTGAGCCTATTATCAAGCATGCCTGCATTAGAGAGCCTATAGCATTTTCAACATGAGCAAGGTGAGCCTGGTGACTGATCACACACACAAAAGAAAATATTTTCAAAAGAGAGCTACAAACAAAAGATTTTAAAAAACTGACTTGATATACTAATTCCCCAGAGAACAGCAGGGTCCCTTCATCCACAAAAGACAAGGGTAGCGGGGTGGATACCCGCTCATGCCCTGAGGGGCTGGAAACATCCCTGGGAGAGGGCTGAGGCTGGAAGCTGGGCTGATTGGAAGCAGCCACAGCTGGGGCCAGGTTAATCAGGGCCCAGCTGGCCCTTATAAGAGGGCAGTGGGCCTGGAGCAGAGATACAGTCTCCCTTTGACTGTAAAGGGAGAAGGGCTTGGCTGTGGGGACCTGAGCAGGTACCTAGGGTGGAGCAGGGCTGGGGAAGGCCAGAGGAGCTGGGGAGCTCCGGCCTGAGAAAACCACAGGCTGTGGCCTAGCATTAGGCCCATCTAGGTACTGGGGTTGCAGGAGCAACCCACGGTTAGGCCGAGGCAGCAGGTCCAAACCCCCTTTGCCTGTGATGAGTGGCTTATACTGCAGTCTGCCCCAGGGCGTGACTGGCAGTAGCCTACGACTGAGGCGAGGTTGGGATAGTGGGTTGGGGGTCCCCTGGGGAGGGGAGACCCAGATCTGTGGGGTAAAGGGGCACCGGGTCCTGGGAGGGACTCGTGGGCCCGAGTGGTCAGGCAGATCACCGGCCTGCAGAGGGTGCCCCAGAGGCTGGTGAGCTAATTCCCAGAAGAGACCAGCAGGAGGCGCCGCAGGGGTGAGTCCAACCCTGTCACAACAAGATATCTCTCAGATCAATCTTAATAGCTGTGCATGTTATAATAATGAATCCAGTGTAGTGAGAAGAGAAGGTAATGTAGACTTAAGTACAAATTGACAATCAACACAGTTCTTTAGCGTTCCCCTCTAAATGAGTGAAAACATAATTTAACAAACAAATCTCTGATGAACAGGAGCTTCAAGTATTCTTCTTCTTGCAATCCTACACCATTTTGGATTTTCCAGTTAAGTTGTAAGCCGGTTATTTCATTATCTCAAACGTAATGCACTTTTAAAATATTTATGCGCATTTTATTATTGCTCTGAGTTAATTAAAAAGGGCAAATGAGAATGTTTTCAACTATATATATATATATATATATATATATATATATGTTATGTATGGTGTCTATTAACATACTGATGTAAAGCTATACTGCTTCAAGAATTAAAAATATATACATATTTGTCTTAATCTCTGCCTGCTTGAAGACCCCACTAAAAACTTCAGATGTGAATTTAGTAAATTCAAGCAAAGCAAGAATTAATACACTTTTAAATTGTCAGTAAATAGCTAAACAAATGCGTTGCTCAACTCCTCTAAATTGTGTTTTTAGTTCTTTTATAGTAGTGTGGTATTTTACTTCCTTCCTCTAAAAAAGAAATATTGGTTTTAACAGACTTTACCTGCAGTGCTGGGGGGCGGGGAGCAAGATGGCAAGGTGGAGAAAACAGAGGGGGTAATTAGTTTCCTTTGAATTTGCCAACATCAGAAAGGGCAGTTACCTGTTCCGTAACTGGCGTTCTTCGAGATGTGTTGCTCAGGTCTATTCCACAGTAGGTGTGAGTGCTCGCCACGTGCATCGGTGCCGGAAGTTTTTCCCTTAGCAGTATCCGTAGAGGGGAGCGCTGCTGCGACCCCTGGAGTGGCGCCGCTATAGCGCGCTATATAGGGGACTGCGCGCTTCCCCCCATCCTCGGTTCCTTCTTGCCGGACCAACTCCGAAAGAGGGGAAGGAGGGCAGGATGTGGAATAGACCTGAGCAACACATCTCGAAGAACATCAGTTACGGAACAGGTAACTGTCCTTTCTTCTTCGAGTGATTGCTCATGTCTATTCCACAGTAGGTGATTCCAAGCAATATGTCATGGAGGTGGGTAGGAGTTCACACCTTATCTGGCTGGAGCACAGCTCTACCAAAGCCAGCGTCATCCCTAGCATGGGAGATGATCGCATAATGTGAGGTGAACGTTTGAACCGAGGACCAGGTAGCGGCCCTACAGATGTCCTGGATAGGGACATGGGCTACAAAAGCGGCCGACGAGGCTTGCACCCTGGTCAAGTGTGCCCTCACGATAGGCGGTGAGGGGACCTTCGCTAACTCGTAGCATGTGTGAATGCATGAAGTGATCCACCGGGAAAGCCTCTGGGTAGAGATTGGCTGACCCCTCATACGCTCGGCTGAGGCAACAGAGTTGCGGGGACCTACGGAACGGCTTAGTCCGCTCCAAGTAGAAAGCCAGCGCCCTGCGCACGTCCAACGTATGGAGGCAGCGCTCCTCACCCAGCCATGCGGCTTGGGGCAAAGGACAGGGAGGAAAATATCCTGGTTCATGTGAAAAGCGGAGACCACTTTGGGAAGGAAAGCTGGGTGTGGTCGGAGCTGGACCTTGTCCTTGTAGAAGACCGTAAAGAGCGGGTCTGAGGTCAAGGCCCTGAGCTCCGACACCCATCGGGCGGACGTAATGGCCACGAGGAATGCTACCTTCCAGGAGAGGTGAGACCAGGAGCATGTGGCCAGGGGCTCAAACGGGGGCCCCGTGAGGGGAGATAACACCAAATTCAGGTCCCACTGTGGGACAGGGGTCCTGGCATACGGGAAGGACCGGTCCAAGCCCTTGAGGAAGCATCCGGTCATGGCATGCGAGAAGACCGAGCAGCCCTGGACCGGCGGGTGGAATGCCAATATAGCCACCAGGTGCACCCTGGCGGAGGAGGGAGCCAGACCTTGCATTCTCAGGTGGAGGAGGTAATCGAGGATAACCTGGAGTGGGGCGTCCCTCGGGGAGGTATCCCTCACGCCCGCCCACCTAGAGAACCTGGCCCACTTCGCCAGGTATGCCCGGCGAGTGGAGGGTTTCCTACTTTCCAGGAGGATGCTCCTGACTCCTTCTGAACACATAGTCTCCTGACTCCTTCTGAACACATAGTCTCCTCCGCGTCTAACCACTGAGCAGCCACGCTGTCAAGTGGAGGGAGGCTAGGTTGGGGTGAAGAAGGCGGCCCCAGTCCTGTGACAGGAGGTCCGGTCGAAGCGGATGCGGAGGGGCCGCCAGCAACCCTAGGAGAGTCCCGTACCAGTGCTGTCTGGCCCAAGCCAGGGCGATCAGCAGGATGCGGGCCCTGTCCCTCTTTACATTTTCCAGGACCTTGTCTATGAGGGGAAAAGGAGAGAACGCATAGAAGAGGTGGCCTGACCATGACAGGAGGAAGGCATCTGAGAGTGCATCCTTCTCCAGCCCTCCCCTGGAGCAGAACCGGTGGCAACGTCGGTTCTGTCGAGTCGCAAACAGGTCTACTTGGGGAGTGCCCCAGGCCCAGAAGAGCTGACCCGTGACCTCCGTGTGGAGGGACCACTCGTGTTGGGAGGAGAAGACCCTGCTCAGGCGATCGGCCTGGGAGTTGTTGACGCCTGGCAGGTGGAAAGCCTTGAGGGAGATGTCGTGGGCTATACAGAACTCCCACAGGCTGAGGGCTTCCTGGCAGAGAGCCGAGGACCTTGTCCCTCCCTGCCTGTTGATGTAAAACATCGCGGCCGTGTTGTCTGTAAGGACCCTGACCATTCTGCCGCTGAGCCGGGAGCTGAACGCCACACAGGCCAAGCGGACTGCCCTGAGCTCCTTGACATTTATGTGTAGGGATAGCTCTGTGCCCGACCACAGTCCCTGGGTTTGAGAGTTCCCTACATGGGCTCCCCAGCCCAAGTCCGACGCGTCCGACACCAGGTCTAGTGACGGGGGCGGTTCCCGGAAGGGTATCCCTTGCAACATATTGGTCGGGACGGTCCACCACTGAAGGGAGGTTAGCACCCGCCCCGGTACCGTGAGGACCTTGTCCATACCGTCCCAAGCCTGGGAGAATTCTGAGGCCAGCCAAAGCTGGAGAGGCATCATTCGAAGCCTGGCGTGGCGTACCACATACGTGCACGCCGCCATGTGGCCCAGAAGCTGTAGGCAGGTCCTGGCCGTGGTCAGGGGGAACTCCATGACCGTGGCTATGAGCCCTTTGAGGGTCTGGAATCTGCCCGGGGGGAGAGAGGCCCTGGCCCTGGAAGCGTCTAGTAGAGCACCAATGAACTCTCTGCGCTGGACCGGGACCAACGTCGACTTGGCCTCATTTACCAGAAGGCCTAGATTGGCACAGGTAGTCAAGAGCAGCTGCAGGTGGTTCTGCACCTGTGACCTCGAGTTGCCCTTGAGCAGCCAGTCGTCAAGGTACGGGAATAATTGGACCCCTCTGCGTCTGAGAAAGGCCGCCACCACTGCCATACACTTTGTGAACACCCGAGCTGCGGTGGACAGGCCAAAGGGGAGGACCGTAAACTGGTAGTGGTCCTGCCCAACCAGGAAACGAAGGAAGCGCCTGTGTCCTTCGAATATGTGGATGTGAAAGTATGCGTCCTGGAGGTCCAGGGCCGCATACCAGTCGCCTGGGTCCAAGGCAGGTATAATCTTTACCAGGGAGACCATGCGGAATCTGTATTTGACCATGAACCGATTGAGACCGCGCAAGTCTAAGATAGGCCTGAGGCCCCCTTTCGCTTTTGGGATAAGGAAGTAACTGGAATAGAACCCTTTCCCTTGGAATTCCCTTGGGACTCCCTCTATGGCTCCAAGACTGAGGAGCCGGCCCACCTCTTGCTGCAGCAGGGGTAGATGTGACGGGTCTACCGTGCAATGCCCGGGAGGGGGTCGGGAGATCAGGGGTGACACGAACTAGAGCGTGTAGCCCCGGGCAATGGTACTCAGGACCCACCCGTCCGAGGTTATATGGGACCATTGCGAAAGGAATGGACGCAAGCGGTTGCTGAAGGCCAACTTTATTTGTCGAAGGGTGTCCTCGGGGTTCACCCGGGTACCCTCCTGCCCCCAGTCAAAACCGCTGCTTGCCCCTGGAGGGCCCAGGCTGCGGGGCAGAGCGGGACTGCCATTGAGGTCGCCTCTTTTGTGGTCTGGACCTCTTGTAGGCTGGCTCGTAGTGCGGTTGGGGCGCCTGGGCGGGAGCCTGCGGCTTAGGCTTTTCCTTAGCCAGCGGGACATAGAGCCCGAGCATTTGCAGGGTGGTACGGGAGTCCTTCATCCCATGAAGTCTCATGTACGTTTGCTCCGCGAACAGGTCCTTGCCGTCAAACGGGAGATCCTGCATCACCGACTGTGCCTCCGAGGACAGCCCCGACAGGAGGAGCCACGATGCCCTGCGCATGGACACCACCGAGGCAATGGATCGCGCCGCCGTGTCCGCCGCAGCCGATGCCGCCTGCAGAGCAGCCTTCGCAGCGGCAGGCCCCTCCTCCGCCAGTGCCTGAAACTCTTTGCGGTCGCGCTCGAATTTTTGTAGGGACCCCCACAGGTTAAAGTCGTAGCGACTGAGGAGGGCCTGGTGATTTGCCACCCTGAGCTGGAAACTCAAGGACGAATAAAGCTTCCTCCCAAATGAGTCCAGCCTTTTTGAGTCCTTATTCTTAGGAGTAGGACCCGGTTGACCCTGGCGCTCCCTGTGGTTTACAGAGTCCACGACCAAGGAGTTGGGAGCCGGGTGGGTGTACAGGAATTCGTGTCCTTTCGTAGGGACAAAATACTTGCGCTCTGCCTTTCTGGATATAGGTGCAAGTGAGGCCGGCGTATGCCAAAGGGCTTTTGTAGTATTGGCAACCCCTTCATGTAACGGGAGCGCCACTCTGCCCGGTGCCGAGGATGAAAGGACATTGAAGAGTGAGTCTGAGGGCCCTTCCATCTCCTCAGCTTGGAGCTGGAGGTTCGAGGCAACTCGCTTTAATAGCTCCTGGTGAGCCCTGTAGTCCTCCT
The DNA here is from genome assembly GCA_033296515.1 of Macrochelys suwanniensis. Lineage (NCBI taxonomy): Eukaryota > Metazoa > Chordata > Testudines > Chelydridae > Macrochelys > Macrochelys suwanniensis. Next base: position 60,534,254 of record CM065784.1, on the reverse strand, counting down.
GCAGTACGGAGGGTGGCGGGGCTGCGACCTTGTCCTCCGGTACGGGGGAGGACGCCGGTACGGAGCTTAGTGCATCTGCTGGCACCGCGGGCTCGACGCCTTGCTTGGAGTCCGTATTCGGTGCCGAGGACCCTTGGTCCGCAGATCTAGGTATAGGAGCCCTGGATATAGTGGCCAAAGGAGCCTCGGACGCCCCTGCGACCGATCGAGTATCAGGCTGGGCATGTCCCGGGGGCCAAGGGGTCCACTGGCACCACTGTCCCTGCCATGGAACCCCTTGCCATTGACCCTGCTGCGGCACCGACGGCACCAGCTGGTCAGGTTGGAACGCGGAGGCCCTTGAGTGGCTCACCGCTGGTGTGAATGCCATTCGGTCGGTGCCGTGGGAACAGTAAGATCTACGGCGCCGACGATGACGTCTACCTCGGGACCGGGACTCCGACGACGACGTACGGTACCGTCTCGAGCTACTGCTCCTTGAGACGCTGCGACGCATATGTCCGCGACGGTGCGGAGTCGGCAACCTCTTACGGGAGTCCTCTTCCCGGTGCCTCGAAAAACAGGAGCTGGAGCGTCGGCGGCCATGACAGGAATGGCTGCGATAGTTCCGACTCGACCGGGAGTGTCTACGGCGCCGGTGCCTGCCGTGTCGCGACTCCCGGCTCAGTCTAGAGCAGTGCCCGGAGCTCTGATCCGACGGCACCTTGCCCAAGAGCCTCACCATTGGTGACTGCGGAGGCTGCGGGCTATGGTCAGACTGGGCGCTGAGGGGCGAGCGGCCCCAGGACCGATCCCTTGACCAGGATTCGCGCCTGGACGGGGTCGACGGCCTGGAGCCCAATGGCGGCTTGCCTCTGGATCGGACTCCTGGTGCCGGGACTGCCGGTATCTGGAGCGTGAGCAAGTCACTGGCCGTCTGGAAGGCCTCAGGCGTCGAAGGCATTCGGGCGTCCGGAGAGGCCTGCGTCGAGGAAACCGGGCTACTCCGCTCAGCGCAAGTCGGAGCAATGGGGCCCGGGGGAGAATTGCGGCTGCCGCACACGGGTCGAGCCTCTCCCTTATCCTTGCCTCGACGACGATGCGTAGACGGTGCCTTCCTCTGCCCATGCAACGGTGAGCGGTGCCGGCCTCTCGAAGGCACCGGGGGATCGCCGCGCACCGAGGACAAGGTACCGGGTGCCGATTCTGCTCGGCGCACCGGGGTAGGAGCCAACGCGGACTCCATGAGGAGGGCCTGGAGTCGAATGTCTCTGTCCTTTTTGGTTCTTGGTTTAAAGGACCTGCAGATTTTGCAGCGTGCGCTGACGTGGGACTCACCCAGGCAGCGGAGACAAGCTGAGTGCGGGTCGCTTCTAGGCATAGAACGCCTGCAGGACTCGCACGATTTGAAGCCCGGGGTCCGAGTCATGCCCCGGCCCGGACACTAACTAAACTAACTAAAGATACCACTAATGATGAACAACAAACCGAGTTCTAGGAAAAAAGGCTGCAGCAATGAAGCTGGAGCAGAAGTTCCGACGCACCTACACTGGCGGCAAAGAGCAACTGAGGGTGGGGGGAGCACGCAGTCCCCTATATAGCGCGCTATAGCGGCGCCACTCCAGGGGTCGCAGCAGCGCTCCCCCTACGGATACTGCTAAGGGAAAAACTTCCGGCACCGATGCACGTGGCGAGCACGTACACCTACTGTGGAATAGACATGAGCAATCACTTGAAGAACCATTGTGATGTCCCCACAGACAATTTTTTTGAAACCTTCTTAAAAATGCTGGAACCTTCTAAAAAATGGCTGAGAGATGCTGACAATGTAAGCATTTGATTAAAAAGGAAATTCTGAAAAGACTTTACTGGAAATCCAAGTTTTCAAAATATAGTGAGGAGGACCACCACGGAACATTTAACAATTAAGTTTTATAAAACTTTCACAATACCTTTGCGTTTATGTCCCACTACAACACCCCAAATAGGGTTTATTTATGGTTAAAAGTGGAAGTTTGTAAAGGTAAGAAAGGGCAGTTGGTGCATACCATACTTATGTAGATATTTCGGTAACAGTATTGTGCCAGCCATCTACATAAGTATGAATTTCACTCTGAAAGTTTACATTGAGAAAGTGGATTTTTCTTAGATGGTATAATGAACATGACCCTGAATGTGTCTCATCTCAAGCAAAACAGTCACTGAAGTTGTATTATTAATGTATTATATTTATAGTCTTTATAACAAATGCTGGTTATTGCTATTTTACTTGCAAAATGCATACAATTCAATATATGTTTCTTTCAAGAGTTAAGGTCTATTTAATGCCTCAGAGAAACCTGAAATAAATTTCAAATATACCGTTTGGATTGTATTTTTGGCTAGCTCCTCATTTTTTAGCCCTGTACTCAAAAAGCTCTGTGAAGCTCAAAAACTCATTCCTTCCAACAAGAGAAGTTAATTCAATAAAAGATATTGCCTCACCCACACACACACTCTCTCTTATTATGGGTAGATATCTACCATAATTATGAAATGTGAGACCATTTTTTAAAAATAGCCCAGAAACAAAACAAATCACATATTTTCTCCATGTCACAAGCAGAGGCTCAGATTAAAGGAATCCAGCTATATTTATGGGCTCATCCTGAAATCCTTCCTTAGGAAACTCCCCAAGGATCAGAGTTTTGTCTGAGAAAATCTGAGTAATAACTTCAGAAAAGCCCTAATTCTGAGCAGTCCAAGGGCTTGTCTACGCCGTGCAGCAATGCGTACGAGAGGGGTGTGATTGCTAAAGCGCATCAATGTGTTGCACACTAACTGGCCCATGGGTACCCTGCTGGCATGCACTAAAAGTTCCCTAGTGCGTGTTCACGTAATCCTGTAAACTACCCTAGGGAACTTTTAGTGCCCACCAGCAGGGTCCCCAGAGGCCAGTTAGTGCACAATATACTGGTGCACTTTAGAAATCACACCTCTGTCGCGTGCACTGCTGAACCACATAGACAAGCCTCAATGCTGAAATTATTACGTAAACAATCATTCACTATCTTTAAAATGTTGCAGGGTTTACATTCCTCTTAATAGGCTGACTGTGACACTCCCTGGGGTACCCAGAGTTGTGAGGCAGCACCTGACCACCATCTGTCCCTGATGCGAAGAAGTCTTGTCTGCTGTGGATCAAAACAGCCCAGATATCTACTAATCGAGATATTGGCATTACAGGTTTTGGTTACTTTGCAGTTAACAACTATTATTTTCTTTTAAAATCACTGAAGTGCAGTAGGGACGAATGTCAACATTGCTTTTTTCTTACCCCTGTCTTTAGATAATGGATAAAAAGACTTACAAGTGTTGTAAGGGATGAAGTATCACTGGTATATCAAGTGAGATTCAGTGAACAGTTGCAACACAACCATAAAGAACAAGCCAGGCAATTAGAACATTGCATTAACAGTCAGGACCAAATCCTGTTCACATACACTAGAGTTAATCCAGAATACTCCAGTTTATTCTTCTTCATCTGCATCACCGCAAATACCAAAGGGACATAGCATTCTTGTAGGCAGAATGCAACCTGGACTGATGTCAAGTTAGGTTGTTGTATATCCAGCCCACCTTATACAGTTTATATGTCAACACCGGCCATTTTATTGAACCATCAAAGCTTTTGGCGACCATATGATCACCAGCCATGTAGCAGCATACCTTGATAAACATGCTTCATGATGACTTTGTCTTCAGTCCTAATCATACAGTATGTCTGTACCAAGAAAGCCGCTGAGACCAAACCAGAGCTGATGGAGGCAGCTGCTGGTTTCGACTATGAATATCCTCATTTCTGATCTTGTCCTTAATATGGAGAGCTGACAATGATAACTGAAACTATCAATCTGCTGCTCTTCAGACTTCCTCAGTGCCCTCGTTTCACTATTATACAATAAAGTTGGTAAAACCCTGGTTCTACAGATCCACCACTTCGTAGCAAGCTTCAAATCACTACATCTCCAAAGAGACCACTAAAAGCCCCGAAACATGATAGCAGTTCTGCTATACAAGCATCCAAATCTTTCGAGACTCCTCCAATACTGTCTATGATGCTGCCCAAGTATTTGACAGTTGCCACCAGCTTTATGTCCCAACCAGACAGGTTAACATTGAGTTGGTTGCAATCTGGAGCTGGAGGCTGCTTGATGGTAATGGCCCGGGACTTAGTTTTATCCAAATCCATAACTGGACCAATGTGTGCTGTTTCTTGTCCCAACAGATCAGCAATCAGCTGCAGTGTTTCACCAAACAAGGAAATGCCATCAGTGTATTTGAGATCTCAAAGCAGAACAGTATTCACATCAACACCCTTCAGGGTCAGTACATTCACATAGTGTGGGAGTTTATACTGAAGGTGACCACCTGCAACAATCTGATCAATTGTCCTTGTAGTTGAAAAAGCCAAGAGTTTCTCAGCTGCTGAGGCTAAAATCATCAATGAAACAGCCGTTCCAGTATCCTGCATGTTGGCAGTAAAATGTAAATACTCCAGATTCATACTGTTATAATGGAAAGCAGAATTTGGCTCTCAGTGTCCAAACTCATTTTATAATTGGAATTGAAGCACTAGACCTTACTTCAGAATCTTACAGCAATTCCAGAAATTCCAAGAAAACAAGTTCATAGTTCACTACTTATTGAATAAAACTGAAATCTATTTTGAACAAATGTTAATTTGTTTTGGGGTTTTATATTAACTCCCCCTCAATTCTGATGAAACTTTGAGTTTCATTCTTCAGTTCTGAGCAGTATGACTGTATAATAAAGGTCTACCATTAGAGTATGTAACTGCTATTACGAAGAGCTCAGGGATACATATGGACTTCACAAGAGAAACACTAGTTGTAAAGCTTTACATTACGTAGGTAGGGTTGCCAACTTTCTAATCGCACAAAACCGAACACCCTTGCCCCGCCCCCTTCCCCGACACTCTGCCCCAAGGCCCTGACCCTCCTACTCCATCCCGGCATCCTCCGTCACTCGTTCTCTCCCACCCTCACTCACTCATTTTCACTGGGCTGGGGTTGGGGTGTGGGAGGGGGTAAGGGCTCCGGCTGGCAGGGTGGGCTCCAGGGTGGGGCCAGAAATGAGGGGTTCATGGTGTGCAGGGGAGGGGCTCCGGACCGGGCTATTGGGCAGGGTGCGGGCTCTGGGGTGGGGCCAGGGATGAGGGATTTGGATGCAGGAGGGGGCTCTGGGCTGGGGGATGGAGTCGAGGGGTATGTAGTATGGGAGGGGGCTCCGGGCTGAAGCAGGGGATTGGGGTGTGGGAGAGAGTATGGTTTCTGGGCTGGGGGTACGGGCTCTCAGGTGGGGACAGAAATGAGGGGTTCAGGGTGCAGGGCGGGGCTCCAGGAGAGTGTTTGGGTGTGGGAGGGGGCTCAGGAGGGAGTTTGGGTGCGGGAGGGGATGAGGGGCTGGGGCAGAGGGTAAGGGGTGCTGGCTCTGAGTGGTGCTTACCTCAAGGGGCTCCCTGGAAGCGGCGACGTGTTCCTAGGCAGAGGCCCAGCCAGGCAGCTCTGCACTGTCTGCCTCTGCCCGCAGGTGCCACCCCGGCAGCTCCCATTGGCTGCAGTTCCCAGCCAATGGGAGCTATGGAGCCGGCACTCAGGGCAGGAGCAGCACATCGAGGCCTCTTGGCCGCACCTCTGCCTAAGAGTTGAGGGACATGTGGCTGCTTCTGAGGAGCTACATGGAGCCAGGTAGGGAGACTGCCAGCCCCACCAACCAGACTTTTAAGGGCCCAGTCAGCCGTGCTAACCAGAGTCGTCAGGGTCCCTTTTCGACCAGGCTTTCCGGTCAAAAACTGGACACCTGGCAACCCTATAACGTAGGGGGGGATGGTTTGTTTCCCAAAAATTACAACTCAATAGTCAATTCCCCCCAGCTTGTATATGCTATATGGAACTCTGTATACATTTTTTAACTGATTTTGAAAGCACTGGAATTGGAATTTCATTACCACAAATGAACAGGTCTTCATTACCATTACTGTTTCCTGTGCAACAGAGGATACATTTAGTAAATTCCCCTAGAACACTCTGGGGTTTTCTGCCTATTCCATCAATGTGACAAAATCTGAAAAAAAAATGCAACAAGACACAGCTAATGTTGGATTGCTTACATTAGTTCTACACACAATAATATTTCAACAACAGTGAGTATGGATCATTGCTTTATTCAAATTTCTATACAAAGTGCCGCAGATTTTTTTGCTTGTGTTTATTCCTAGGAAACAAACAAACACTTATTGCCAGTTACTAGAAAAGTTAATGATCCACACAAATACAACATGAAAAACTGAAAGGTATGGGAATTGAAGTTTCATCCAAGCAAAGTGAAAATGACATTAATTCTGTTAATTTTTACAAAAGTATTTACATATTTTCCAGGTAGCACTTGAAAGACAAGGTTATTCTTTCCATTATTCCTGAAACTTTTTTTTCATTTGAGTGATGGATGTCAGTCTCCTTACTAATGTCTCAGTGCATCTTCGATTTATGTCATATTTTAAATTGTTTGGTGTTAGAAGTTATGTTAAGTTCATCAACTTATTCTTCACATCTGGATACCTGTATTACACTCAAATCAAATGAAATGAGTCTGAAGTTCTCAAATCTAGTCCGCAGTGGACACTTGTCTGCATTACAAAACTTCCATAAAACATGGCAGTCTGACATCTGACAAAACTGGGGGTTGTGACCCCTCAATTTGTGGGGGGTCGTGAGCTGTTAGCCTTTGCCCCCAAATCCCGCTTTGCCTCCAGGATTTATAGTAGTGTTAAATATTTAAAAAATTGTTTTTAATTTATAAGGGGGGGGGGTCACACTCAGAGGCTTGCTGTCTGAAAGGGGTCACCAATACAAAAGTTTGAGAACCACTGGTCTATGATGAGGAGGTGGAAGACTGCATTAGCAGTGTATCATTAGTCAGAACTGAGGTCCACTGGTAGAGCTATATTAGGGAACACGTACACCAACTCTTGGATCTAGTCACAATACCAGCAAACTGACAAAAATATACAAACACACCAACAGCAAATGCAAAATGTATAAAATTCAATATATCTTACTTTCGAGAGTCAAGGTCTATTTAATGTTTCAGAGAAACTTGAAATAAATTTCACACAGCTATCTATGGTAGTTTACAAGCAATGGTTGTACAATTTGGTTGCGATGAAGGAGAGGCCTATAACTCAGTTCTGCCTAACCTCGTTCAAGCCATAGTATTTTCCCCTTCAGTATGGATCAGGAAGCCAAAGTATTGCAGCTGCACCGGGTCAGTCCAATCCTCCAAACTCCACTACACAATGAAGTGCAATTGTATTTAGCAATTGCAAAAAGCCAGCACTCCTAATAATAATGATAGGAATTATGGACTGTGTATATCAGGAATACAGGGAGTAGGGTGACTAGACAGCAAGTGTGAAAAATCGAGATGGGGGGTGGGGGGGTAATAGGAACCTATATAAGAAAAAGCCCCAAAAAACAGGACTGTCCCTATAAAATCAGGACATCTGATCACCCTAGCAGGGATACAACCTTAGTTGTGACAGATGATGCATGAGGATTCACCAATTTTATCAAAACCACATATGCTGTGCAAATGTACTAAGCTGTTACCCAGATAAGGAAGACTTTCACTCATTTTGTAGAAGCATTGTCCCGGGAATAGTTTTCTTGCATAGCATAGAAACACACTTAAATTAACTTGCCATGATGACAGCTTCAAAACAAATAAAAGCAAAGACTCCTCATAACAGCAGCAGTCTAAATCACACAATAGCAGTAATGGTAGGAGACAGTGAATCTCTTTCCTTACACAATATAGCTACTAGTCTTTCAGTCTGACTTTGAACAAGCAGGGGTGCCAAACTAAGGTTGTAATATTCAACCTTCACTTGATATTTATCTCCAGGGCAGAAAATAATTGGATGTAGCACCTATTAACTCAATGTCATTCTGCTAATTATTCTTTAGTAATATTCTCATTTTTTTCCCTCAGCACTGTATTTTAAACAGGATTAACGTATGCACTGGTGAAATTATTTTCAAGAATATCACATAATACAGTAATTACTCTCGAACTTCCCTTTAAATAGTATGTAAAAACAAATCTCAAAAGACTGATTTATATTGAACTTAAACATCTCCACCATTTTCTACCTTTTTACTTTAAAATAAAAATTAAATGCTTTTTTAAATCACCACCTCCTTTACTTTTTAGAGATAAATTGTGCCATCACTGCCAAAACCTAATCAATGATAAAATTTCAAATATTAGCAGTAACCAGAAACATGAGCCCACTTCAACTACACAACTACCTCCCATTTCTTGCATCCACACAAAAGCTACAGAAACCCCAAATATTTTTTTTTGCACTTCAATTTGGCTCTCCAGGATACTTTAACACATTAATCAGTGGAATCTGCCTTATATTTTTACTCCTTTTGTTTCTATTTTGACTGAGGGGAAAATCAATTTGCAATTAAATGTTTTCATGTTCTACATTAAATATACCTTTGTTTCAATTTTTTTAGAAAGAGCAAGGACATTACCACTAGTAAACTAGATGACTTCCTAGGCTCAAATATCACTGTATCTGGTCATACAATAAAAACATATTGTATGGAATAACTTCAAAGAAAAACTAATTTGTGAATGTGAAATGAAGCAAACTTTACCAGAGTCACTGAAAAACAGGTGATTGGACAGTCAAAATTGCTCAATTTATAAAAAATATGTAAAGAGTGCTACAGAAAACACACTAGGGTTAGAGCAATGACCAAATTTAACATACACAAAGAGTCAGGAAAACAAATACCATTGTGAACTCCAGTGCAACTGTCAACTGCAATAACTCCTCACTTAACGTTATAGTTATGTTCCTGAAAAATGCGATTTTAAGCGAAACGATGTTAAACGAATCCAATTTCCCCATAAGAATTAATGTAAATGAGGGGGGTTAGAATAAAAATTGAAATCTGCCTGTGACGGTGTTCCCCATAAAACTTTATGGGGAGATGCTTATAAATGTATATATGTAACTAGAATATGTTTTATGCTACATGTGCCATGTAACATATCTCTGTGAAAGTTATGACCTACTGAATTTATTCCTCCTGTTTGTAGGCATGTATCATTGTTGTGGTTGAAGTTATGAACATTGGTTTTATATTTGCTGGTTTTATGCATAGCTTTTGTAAGAACAATGGACCAGGTCCAGAGGAAGGAATGTGCAAGTTAAGGACAAGTACTTAACAGACAAAAGAAGGTGCAGACCCCAATCCACATCGGGGCCCCAGTCAACGATGCAACTGGTTAGACTGGTTAGGGCGCATGGACAGGTGACTTGCCCATGTGATCCCAACACTCCAGGGCAACTGGATCCTACGCAGGGAGATGAAGAAAGGCTATAAAAGCCCTTGCAAGACCCTTCCATTTTGTCTTCAGCTGGCTAAAGGGAGAGGCTGTCCACCTCCCCAAGGACATTCCTGAGGGGAACTGAACAAAGGACAAAGACACTAGGGGGTGTGAGCGACTGCTGGACCCAGGCTAATTCTACAGCCTGTAAAAAGGAAAATATCCGAATCTGGTGAGGCTTTTATCTGTGTTAACTCTGAATAGACATAGACGTGCGTGTTTTATTTTATTTTACTAAGTAATTTGCTTTGTTCTGTCTGTCACTACTTGAACTCACTTAAATCCTATTTTCTGTACTTATTAAAATCACGTTTTACTTATTCAGTTTCCTTGAGTACGAGTTGGTACCTGGGGAAAGCGAACAGTTGTGCATATCTTTCTATCTTTGAAATAGAAGGCGAACTATTTATGAGTTTACCCTGTATAAGCCTTATGCAGGGTAAAACGGATGTATTAAGGGTTTGAACCTCCTTGGAGTTGAGCAGCTGGGTGTCAAAGGCAAGAGCACTTCCAGGGGCCTTACAGTGGTGAGTGGACTTGGTTCGGACCTGGGTCTGTGTTTGCAGCAGATCAGTGGAATCTGGCTCAAAACAGACAGGATTCGGGAGTCCCAAGCTGGAAAAGGCCTGGAAGCAGGGGCAGAAGTAGCCTTGGCATACCAGGTGGCAGCACCAAGCAGGTCTCTGTGGCCCCAACCCGTCACACTGCCAATTCCATTTATTTTATTATAGGTGTTCAGGCTCGGTCTCAGCTTTAGAAATACTGTGCAATTTTAATAAGTGTTAAATTGCCCACATCTTAGAAAATATGTTTCTATACAAGACATTTGAGTCTACGCAATATATAGACTTGGTAAAATTAAATTTTTCTAATTTTGATGGATAATATTGATGATTTTTCAGGAAATTATGAAGGGTCACACAATTATGTAATGACTCGACATTGAGATTTAAAAAGTTAAATCTTTAAAATCATAAAACTGTCAACATCACATCAAAATACATAAAGTAAATATCCTTAAATCAGTCTAATAAGTTCTCAAATTGATTTTTTTAATCAGTTTGTGTGTGCACAGTGAAATTGTTTATCTAGATTTACTGATAAAAATCTAATCCTTCCAAGCTAAATCACACAAACATATACACCCAAAGAATCTTAAATTGTAAGTATATGTGTGTGTAAGCACGCATGCTAAATACACCTTGTATATAAAATGGGGGTGGCTAACCTGTGGCTCCGGAGCCGCATGCGGCTCTTCAAAGGTTAATATGCGGCTCCTTACCTAGGCACTGATTCCGGGGCTGGAGCTATAGATGCTAACTTTCCAATGTGCTGGGGTGTGCTCACTGCTCAACCCCCTGCTCTGCCCCAAGCTCTGCCCCCCAGCATTCCCCCAAGGCCCTTGCCCCTTCCCCTGCCCTTGCTCCCCCACCTCCCCCCCATAGCCTCCTGCGCACGTGAAACAGCTGATTGCGGGGGGGGGGTGGCGCTGATTGTTGGGGGCTGACGGCAGGCAGGAGGCACTGGGGAGCGGATGTGGGGGTGCTGACGTATTACTGTGGCTCTTTGGCAATGTACATTGGTAAATTCCGGCTCCTTCTCAGCCTCAGGTTGGCCACCCCTGATATAAAGGTTTTATCTGCATGCACTTGGCATGGTCTCATTCTTCACAAGCAGCAAGCCGTAAGTGATGGACATCATGCCAATAATATATTTTTGAATATGGCACATGTTGCACAGATATTTTATTATCTGTATACCTCAACCTATAAAGCCAACTGCACAGGGATAGCCATAAAAGCCTCTTAAGAATTACCTAATATGGCTTTTACGTATATAAACATCTTTTTTTCATTTTCAAACCTAAAAATCAAAAGACTAGTGGTGCTAATGGCAGGGGCTCATTTTCATTTAAAAAAAAAAAAGGGGGCCGGGGGGGGAGATCTACTCCATTCCAAAGGCATAAAATGCAACATAAGGGTCACAAAACATCAGACCCTGAATTGTAATTGACTTGGACCGCAGGCAGGTATATTTATGAGAGGAAAAGAAAGAAATGCTTCTCTGAAACGCTGCTTACAAAAAACTGGTCACTATTTGACAATTCTCAGTTGTTTGGAATGCTAAAAAGAAGTTCCAGGGAAGAAGGTGGATAGATTATTCTGGGGAAGACAAGTGAAGCATTCAAAGGTGCATCAGAAATACATTTATCACCCACCTGCAAATACAGAGTATGCACACACACAGGTTATATATTTTTAAATACATAATTATATTACATGCATACATGCACACACTATTTTTGATTGGACACACAAGAATGAAGTTAGTTTCTCTCACCACTAGTGACAGGGGGCAAAAGAGTAATTATTAAACTAGGAGTTGGTTGTGAACTGTTCCTACTCTAGAGAAGTATTGTATGTTATTCAGAGAGACTTTTTCACCTAGAGAGATTTAATGTTTTATGTTAGAGGGCAGCTGCTCCTCTGTGAGCCAATGGCATTCTGCCAGAAAAGCTCCTGTTAACATAAGAACGGCCATACTGGATCAGATCAAAGGTCCATCTAGCCCAGTATCCTGTCTTCCGACAGCGGCCAATGCCAGGGACCCCAGAGGGAATGAACAGAGAGGTAATCATCAAGTGATCCATTCCCTGTGCATTGAACAACCCATGTTATAATAATAAACTACACTGTTAGGAGAAACAGAAACAAAACAAAAAAACAAACAAAAGAAAACCAGCCCTCCCCTGCACAAAAGTATGGACAACTGCTTCTCTCTGATGAACATGTAACGCAGTATAGTGCACTCCTACTCACGATCTACTTAATCAATGCTTCTCTCAGGGCCAGACTGACAACCCTTACTCACACAAGTAGCATCACTGACTTCAATGGAACTACATGCGTAACAGGTCTCCAGTGTGGCTAAAGGAGTCACAACCTGGCCCTAACTGATTGAGTCAAAAGACTATGGGGCTAGGACTGAAAATTACCTAGAAGAAAATATAAGTAATTTTATTGGAACTTAAATAATTGGATGCATCTCAAACACATGCTGGTTCTATGAATTTGATCCTTTAACAGCATCTTTTAATCTCCATAGTCCCCATTGTAGTGATAGATGCTGACTGCCTATGAAACGCTGAACTCCTGTCTGCTAGCTTGTTCCTTCCAGCTTTATTCATGCTAGGCATCTTGCAACTACCCCTCTGACTCAGTAGGCAGCCAATTCGGTCCTATCCCACTGCAGATAATGTTCCCTCTCAACTCCACAGACCTGTCCTGTAACAGGATTTCCCTTCAGAATAATGGCTTCTGTTAAATCAGATTCCCATATATTGGTGCAAAAAGTCATCTGCTGGGGCACATCAATAAATAATATCTAGTTCTTACACAGCATTTTGAAGTGCTTTATAAAGGAGGTCAACGATCATTATCTACTCCTGGGGGGATTCTGCGCCGATGTGGGGATGCAGAATTCATATCGCCCGCATATTTCTGAGGTCCCTGCACAGAAAAACGCATTAAAAAAAAATCTGCCGGGGGACACGTGTCTTTCCCAGCAGCCCGGGCAGTGCATCTGCCCAGCATGCCTAGAACAACATCAGAGACGGGGACTGGATGTGCGTGCCTGTGTGATCACGGTTGGGAGGAATCAAACCGTCACCCTGACAAGCCCTACCCCCTACACCGGACCCCTTTGACGAGTGCCCCACACCCAGACCCCCACCCCACTAAGCCCCAACCAGCTGCATCTGGACCTCCACCCCATCGAGCCCCACTCCCCCAGCACTCGGACCCCCCAAGCCTCCCCGCCAAGCCCAGACCCCGCCCGCTGAGCCCAACCACCATCACCTGGATCCCCTGCAGAGTCCCATTGCCCCTGCACCCGGAGCCCCGCAACGAGCCCCTGTGCATCCAGATCTCCCACTGAGCTGCCCACACCCTGATTGCCCCACACAGAAGCCTCTCGCCCCACACCTGGATCCCCCCACACTAAGCCCCTCCACACTTGGATCCTGATGGGCTCAGCCTGCCCGCCCATACCTGGTGTGCCTGGCACAGAGGAGCAGGCCCTGGGGTGTTTTGGGGGCAGGCCCAGCCCTTGCACTGTGTCAGGCTTAGGTGCAGCCCCACTGCCGAGTCCCTGTACTGGGAGAGGTGGGGGCTTCAGAGTGATCTCCCACCTCAATGCAGCCAGCGGCCTGTGCTCCCTACTACCATACTGGAGTCACATTTATTTATTGACAAATAAAATTTGCAGAATTTTGCAGAATTTTAAAATATTGTGCACATACTTTTTAATTTTGGGCACATAATTCCCTCAGGAGTAATTATCTCCAACATGGGATGGGGAAACTGGATTATATTGTATTTTATCAGTGTACAGCAGTGGTTCCTCAACTGGGGTTCATGAACCCTTGCGGGTTCTTGAAATATATCAGGGGGGTCTCAGAAAAAATTCTGTAATGGTGGAGAGAGCCATCCCTGGCAGCCCGAGCCCATGACTTCCTGGTAGAACATAAGCTTCGGTTGGATCAGTGCACTAAAACCAATATAACTGCACACCTAAAAGGACTTTGCACAACGTTCAGACAATATTTTCCAGCTACATCAGGTGATAATGACTGGATTCGCAACCCCTTTGATGATACCATTTTCTCAATGCAGATATTGAGCATGGAGGAAAAGGAGAAATTGATATCTCCTGTGATTACGAACTGAAAAGGAGGAGTTTCTGAAGTCTGTTATTGATCAACTTTTGGCTGAGTTTAAGAAACGAGTACCCCCTGCTGGCAGGAAAAGCTACTATGGTTTGGTTATCATTTTCAACGAGAAAGCATTTTCCTCGTATGCATATCTGAAAACCAAATACAGAAGCAGACTCAATGCTGAACCAGATCTGAGACTTTATCTTTCGCCAATGGTTCCGGACTTCCAAGAGCTATGCAGATCAAAGCAAGTGCATCCATCACACTGAGGAGATTTAAACATCAAGACTCCTTATGAGAAATGGAAAAGGAAATGGATATTTTTTGCTGTTTCTAAAATTAAATAGGCTGCTAGCGTTGTTTTTAAAAATATCATGAAGAACAAGTTTAAGCTTTGTTGTAGTCATGCGTTGTTTGCCTGGACTACTGAAGACCCAAATGCTTGTGGGAGGAACTCTTTATTTGAGTTGGCTTCTTAAATACCTTCATGCTGTTTCATGTCTGGTACTCCCTGATGAAACATGTAGGAGGCTTAATCAAAGTGATATGAGCTACAAAAGTGAAATCTTGGAAGAGTGTTGCCGTTTTCATAATGTAATAAAATTAATAATGTAATGATAAATAATAATGTAATAATAAATAGTGCGTAATAAGCGTGTTTGTGAGAAATGAAGTGGGGATAACTCCCTTTTAGGGACACTCACCCAGCCAGTTAGCTGTAAAATCCCTCTTGGTGTCTGTTCTCTGCTTGCTTTACCTGTAAAGGGTTAACAAGCCCACAGGTAAAAGAAAAGGAATGGGCACCTGACCAAAAGAGCCAATGAGGAGGCTAGAACTTTTTAAAGTTGGAAAACAAGACTCCCCTTTGTTGGTGGTTGTTCTCCAGAGAGAGGAGACACGCAGCAGGAATGCTGTGTAAAGCTTTAAGCCAAGTATGAGAAATCATCGGATTATACCTAGAATGACTTATTTGAAACCCTCCAAATATGTAAGTAAATTAGAAATGTTTAGATGACACAATCAGGTTTATTTCTTTATTTTGGCTTACAGATTTCCTCTGTGCTAACCCCAGATGCTTTTGTTTGCTTGTAACCTTTAAGTTGAACCCCCAAGAAAGCTATTTTGGTTACTTAATTTTTGGAATTTCTCTTTTAAAATCTAGCAAAAGCTTAAATTCCAGATGTATTTTTTTTCCTTTTTGGTTTTAATAATGTTTTTAAAAAGGTAAAGGAAATAAACCTGATCTCATGAAATGTCCACAGTGACCTGATTAAAACCTCTTAAAGTAAAAGCTAATATTCAAAATAATGTGTAATTCTTGTTCTCTGAAGAAAGCAGTTACAATATATTCCCATTTCCTAACCCACACCACTGTACACAAGTTTGTGTTAGAATGACCCTAGTTTAAAGCTTTTAACTGCTATAGTGACACTCAGGAATTACCATATTGTATCAGAACTGTGGTCCATCTAATCCAGTATCTTGTCTCCAACAGTACCACATGCAACAGAGAGATAATGTTTGTCTCCCTGCATAAAGGCTCCTCCTAATACCTAAATTCATTTAAACCATTTAAACCATGAAGTATGATGTTTAATATTTCTTCCAAAATTAGTTATTAATTATTGTAACTTGTTTTCCATATCAATGTCCAATCCCCTATTTTTCCAATCTTGTTCAATTTTTGCTCTTACCAACATCCTGTGGCAATGAGTTCCACAGTTTAATTATATATTTATAGGCCATGTCCAAATCCTGAAATTTCTCCCTCTTTCCCCTATAAGAAAACCATTTTTAGGTTAAAGCTACTCCATAACCTGCATTACACATATGACAGTTATCATGTAGAGAAAAAAATGCTTATAATTATCCAATTCATCCATTAATTAGAAATTAAACTCATAAGTAATTTAGTGATCAGATAAAATGTTCTCAAGTTCATAAGCAATGTGTAAATTCACTGCTGCACTCACTTTAAAAGGGGGAATTTCACTGACCTCAATAGTGTAATATTAGGTTTATAACAATGTAAATGAAATTCAGAAAAAGGCACAAAGAAAGAGTTACAGCTACAGCATGCTACAGAACAACAAGATTGTCAGATAATTGGGTTGATCACCATTCCAGCATCACATTACATTCTACATATTAAAATTTAAACACGAACACTGTATATTTGTAATATCTGTGATTTAAGTGATTTTTTAAAAGTTACCATATGTCTAGTTATCTTAAATAATATCACTTATTACTGAAGAATTAAAAGAACGAATTACAAAGCAACTTACTGTATAATGTAATGAAAATAGAGTTATTGCATGTAAGTAACAAAAAGCCCCACAAAAAACTTTTATTGCATAGTGCATAGATCAGGGATCGGCAACCTTTAGCCCGCGGCCCGCGAGGGTAAGCCCCCGGCAGGCCGCGCCAGTTTGTTTACCTGCCACATCTGCAGGTTCGGCCGATCGCAACTCCCACTGGCCGCAGTTCGCCGCAAGAAGCGGCGTGGGCCGAGGGATGTGCTGGCCGCCACTTCCCGCAGCTCCTATTGGCCTGGAGTGGCGAACCGCGGCCAGTGGGAGCTGCGATTGGCCAAACCTGCACAGGTGCATATAACGTCACAGAAGGAAGCACAACACTTGAAAATGATTATTACTACTACATTCCTACATCAACTGTGCCAGATATTTGCCAAGGAGGAAAAAAACTTGAGAAGTGAAAAGTAAGCAATGAAGCTCTGGCAAAAGGGGGTTGGAATTCTTAAGAGCTGTAAAACACATTTCAGAAATATCTGACTGCCTCGATCTGCCCAAACACATATTACATAGGCACACAATCTGCACCTTTCCAGGGCCCCCCCAAATGCATTAAAGTACTCTTAACCTTCCTACCCTAACTCCACTCTACAATCAAAGGCTCTGGGTTCAGCCAGAGGTTCTTACCAGCAAAGAGAGCTCTTTTCTGAGGCTATCAATGCACCTCCAGTGGATGCTCAAAAGGGACAGAAGAGACATCTTTCTCAGGGGGATCTAAAAGTGCTCTAAATATACTGCACACAGCCTCTGGAAGAAACTCTTCAAAGTCCATAACAAGTATGGGGGAGGGGAGAGGCAAGCAGAAGGGGAAAAGAAGACTTTCCGTAAAAAAAAATTTGGTTAATGTATCATCATCATCAAATTACTTTGATTTCAGCACTTTTAAAAGTGACCTGATTTTCAGCATAAGAAAGTGAACCCCCTCCCCCACCATTTATCCATGAGACAGGTGTAGCAAAGCAATCCAGTCTTCGGCTTGCACTCAAAAACCCAAGTGAAATATGATGGGGATTACTGAAAATCTTGTTCATCATATTAAAAGTTCTACCAATCCCAAAAGGATCATACACATTACACTGGTCTACAATTTTTGAGAAGTCGTCTGCTTCAGAGATAAAATGTGCTATTTAGTATGTATTTTGATGTGCTAAATTCAAATATGACAATTAAAACAACTGATTGGCTACTGTTTCTAAGATATTTAAGTTTTTACATTTTATGTCTATGTATATTGTGTAGATAGTAGAGTTTTAATCATAAACTGGAAACCTAGGTCTTTTCATGTGTTTATGGTTGCTTTACATGATACTATTTCACCTGTCCTGTTTATGTAACACTTTAAAAATCAGCAAAGGGGTTATATAAATAAAATTTATTATGAAACAAAAGGCAAAAAACTATTATGTACATAGTTTAGTCCTATTCAGTGTCTACTCGGCGCTTCTTGGCTTGTCTCTTGTATTCATTAAATGGAGCATCTCTTGTCACTGTCCAGCAATAGTCTGCAAGCATTGATGGGCTCCATTTGCCCTGATAGCGTTTCTCCATTGT
The DNA here is from genome assembly GCA_033296515.1 of Macrochelys suwanniensis. NCBI lineage: Eukaryota > Metazoa > Chordata > Testudines > Chelydridae > Macrochelys > Macrochelys suwanniensis. Next base: position 60,516,224 of record CM065784.1, on the reverse strand, counting down.
TGCAATGTCCTGGTGAAATCGCTCGCCGTGCTCGTCGCTCACTGCTCCGCAGTTCGGTGGAAAAAAATCTAGATGGGAGTGCAAAAAATGTATCTTTAGTGACAAGTTGCAACCAAGGCTTTTGTATGCCTTGAGGAGGTTTTCCACCAACAACCTGTAGTTGTCTGCCTTGTTGTTTCCGAGAAAATGTATTGCCACTAACTGGAAGGCTTTCCATGCCTTTTTTTCCTTGCCACGCAGTGCATGGTCAAATGCATCATCTGGAAGAAGTTCACGAATCTGAGGACCAACAAAGACACCTTCCTTTATCTTAGCTTCACGTAACCTTGGAAATTTTCCACGGAGGTACTTGAAAGCTGCTTGTGTTTTGTCAATGGCCTTGACAAAGTTCTTCATCAGACCCAGCTTGATGTGTAAGGGTGGTAACAAAATCTTCCTTGATTCAACAAGTGGTGGATGCTGAACACTTTTCCTCCCAGGCTCCAATGACTGTCGGAGTGGCCAATCTTTCTTGATGTAGTGGGAATCTCTTGCACGACTATCCCATTGGCAGAGAAAACAGCAGTACTTTGTGTATCCAGTCTGCAGACCAAGCAAGAGAGCAACAACCTTCAAATCGCCACAAAGCTGCCACTGATGTTGGTCATAGTTTATGCACCTCAAAAGTTGTTTCATGTTGTCATAGGTTTCCTTCATATGGACTGCATGACCAACTGGAATTGATGGCAAAACATTGCCATTGTGCAGTAAAACAGCTTTAAGACTCGTCTTCGATGAATCAATGAACAGTCTCCACTCATCTGGATTGTGAACGATGTTGAGGGCTGCCATCACACCATCGATGTTGTTGCAGGCTACAAGATCACCTTCCATGAAGAAGAATGGGACAAGATCCTTTTGACGGTCACGGAACATGGAAACCCTAACATCACCTGCCAGGAGATTCCATTGCTGTAGTCTGGAGCCCAAAAGCTCTGCCTTACTCTTGGGTAGTTCCAAATCCCTGACAAGGTCATTCAGTTCACCTTGTGTTATGAGGTGTGGTTGAGAGGAAGAGGATGGGAGAAAATGTGGGTCCTGTGACATTGATGGTTCAGGACCAGAAGTTTCATCCTCTTCCTGGTCTGACTCAAGTGAGAATGATTCTGGTGCATCAGGAACCGGCAGCCCTTCTCCGTGGGGTACTGGGCGTATAGCTGATGTTTGGATAATGCACAGTCCACTTTTTCTTCTTTGACACACCTTTCCCAACTGGAGGCACCATGCAGAAGGAACAATTGCTGGTATGATCTGTTGGCTTTCTCCAAATCATTGGCACTGCAAAAGGCATAGATTTCCTTTTCCTGTTCAACCACTGGTGAAGATTTGTTGCACAAGTGTTGCAGCATATGTGTGGGGCCCACCTCTTGTCCTGAGCTCCAATTTTGCAGCCAAAAGAAAGGTGATAGGCTTTCTTAACCATAGTGGTTATACTGCGCTTTTGTGATGCAAAAGTCACTTCACCACAAACATAGCAGAAGTTATCTGCACTGTTCACACAAGTACGAGGCATCTCTGCTCACTTTGGCTAAACAGAAATGTCCCCCTTTGCAAAATCAAACACTGACAAATAAGAGAGCACGACACTGTATGATTTCTAGAGCTGATATAGGGCAATTTGTTCAGCAGAGTGATGTAAGCTTCGTTATGATTGCATCATCCATGACTTCTAGGAATAGCATGATGCAAGTCATATCATGTATGACGCAATACCAGCTTCAGATTGCATCATTCATTGTTTTGCCTAAAAAGCAAGTACTGTCCAAACCCAGTCATAGATTTATTCATAGATCCGGTCAAAGATGTATTTTAGTCATTTCTGGTTTAAATTGAGATCCCTTCCCTTTATAACTCACTTATCCTCCGCCATTCCCAAGTCAAGGGTCGTATATACTGACCCAATAGCATGTCTTGAAAACTAGAGCCAATCAACAATTTTAAGCATCATTTTCGTTCTCAGTGACCCAGAATTAGTAAAGTTTGACTACATTTATTTCAGAAGCATTTTGGCTATAGAGCAGTGTTAACCTCTCATGTCAATGAATGCTTCAGATCTTACCCAAATATACACTTACAGCCAATTCTTATTAAGTAAACTAAAATATATTTTAAAAAAGAAAAAAGGGAGAGAGAGAGAGTATTGGTTAAAAGATCATTATACATACAAACATGAATATAGTCCTCAGGTCAGTTTCATAGTAGAGATGGTGAGCTTTAGAATTGCATAGAGTTCTTTTAGAATTAGTCCATAGATTATAGTCTAATGTCCAAATATTCAGTAACTGGGAAGTCCAGGATGTAACTGGAGACCACAGTCTTGTGACTCAAGCTTCCCCTGACGAAGCTTAAGCAGATATGAGGTATTCATTGACCTGGGCGGTAGTGTCCAATCCTTTAGGATTGGTAGAACTTTTAATATGATGAACAAGATTTTCAGTAATTCCCATTGTATTTGACTTGGCTGTCTAGGTGGAAGCCCAGGCTGATTTGCTTTAAGGGAACTGTGTTTTGGCTTCTGTGTCTCTAGTAAGGTACTGTAGAAGCTGTTCTGTTGCTAGTTTGGTGGATTTAAGTATTAGAATAACCACCAGCTCTGGGGATTGTCTGCCCCATTCTTTGCAGTTTTTCCTAATTGAGCAACCTCAGCGTGCGCTCCCCTCATGCCCCCGAAACCCCGGTTACAGGGTAAGGAAATGAAAGCTTACTCCCTTGCTCACTAATGTGCCTCACCCTTAAGCAGGACAGTGGATTGGCCTGGATCCGTATCAGTTCAACCCTTGCCTCCTCTACAAATCTACCAAAACCAAAAAAAAATTTACAAGAAAAAAATATGCCAAATATGTGTTATATGGAAGCCTGTCTACAAGGAACCTATTTCACACAATGGCACCAACAGACATCAAATGGTAATGACAATACTGCGCACTACAGACCAGGTTTGGATTTGAACTGATGACTTAGAGATGAAAGATACCCTATATTGCATTGCATTACCAACCACTTGACCCATCCAGATAATCTAGAAAAGTGGTTTTCAACCAGGGATCCGGGGCCCCCTGGGGGCCCGCAAGCATGTTTCAGGGGGTCCGTCAAGCAGGGCCAGTGTTAGACTTGCTGGGGCCCAGAGCAAAAAGCTGAAGCCCCACGAAATGGGGCTGAAGCCCAGGGCCCTGAGTAACATACTTCTGTGGGCCCTGTGGCAGAGGCACCAGGCAATTGCCCTGCTTGCTACCCCCTAACACCAACCCTGGCTTTTATATGCAGAAAACCGGTTATTGTGGCACAGGTGGACCAGGGAGTTTTTGTAGCATGTTGGGGGGGCCTCAGAGAGAAAAAGGTTGAGAACCCTTGATCTAGAATATATTTTAAATACAACCCCTATCCAGTTTAAGGATTTCTACCCAGAAAAGCTTCCTCCAAATTATATTTAGTGTTTGGAGAGAGGGAACAAAAATTAATGTTCAAGTAGGAATTAAAGAAAACATTTCATGTAACCCCATCCTAATCTCAAATTAAATATATTGAGTACAGTATCACAATGCTCGCTATAATGCCAGAAAGAAGGATAGTGAGAGCAAAACTTGGTAATCTAGTTGACAAAAGTATTAACACTGAATGAGTCAATTTTTTTCCAGAACATATAGCAGGAAGCTTCAAAAAAGCACTTTTTATAAACTGAAGTGAAATTAAACAAAACACTGAAGCAGGCCACTTCAATTAGAATAGATGTAAGAATATTTTAGACACAAAATTAAAGCCATGCTTTTAAAATCTCTGCTTTAAAGGTTCATAGTAGATGTTGAATAACTCGTCAGAAACAATCGAAGAGATGCATGATGTTTCTGTTATATGTACGTAGCGCAACATCATTTAATAAAAACTTTTAAAGTAGTTTACACTAATTGTGCTGAACTGTGTGAAACTATTCTTGCGTATTATCTGCTACCCCACTTCTTAATATATACTCTAATTTCCTTACATTCTTATATCTGGCAGATGGAGAGGACTATGCACTTGATCCAAAAGCATATTGAAGTCAATGGGAGATTTTGCATTAACCTCACTTGAGGTCAAGCCCGATATTCCATTTACTTCCTAACAAAAACTTGGGAGTCAATCAAGAAATGGAAGCCACTGGAAACAAATTTTAACATTAAACACTGCACTAACTTTGAACCCAAAATAGTTAAATATAATTCACTTCTTAACCCTTTGGGATCAAAAAGCAAGTTGGCTTTGCCTATGAATTACTCTAACCAATAATTATGCTTGTCTGCTAGGAGTAAGTGAAAAAACAGTGAACATGGTTACTGTGTGTAACTGGGGTGGCCAACTCCTGAGCACCTCCTCATGGTCAGAGGTCCCTGTGCGGTGCCCTGATACCAATTTCTCCCCTCTTCAGGGCCCCTTAACCCTGCTGTCTGTACTTTTTGCTGCATGGCCAGCTGCACCTTCCATTCCGCAGAGGAACTGCTTATGTCTATTGCTACTGGTCAGCCAACAAATGACCAGCTTCCTCCATTCTCTGCATCTGACAAGTCCCACACTTTCAACTTCCTTCCTTGATGGGAGGAAGTCTGCAGGATCCTGCCAACTATGCTCGCTGTAACAGGGCTAGCTGTCTCCTGTGCGCCTCCTTGTGGCTTGGGGTCATGCGACAGGCAGCCTGCCTCAGTTTCCCCTCGTGGACTATTCAAATAAAACTATTCCTCCAAGCATTTTCTTGGTCAAAAATAACCCACCTTTGTGACTAGGTTTATTAATATAAAATAAACTGTAAATAAAACTCAAAATCCCAAAATAAAGTCCAGTCTTAATTCCACACAAGTTTTTTCTTCCTCCTCCCCCTATTAGGAAGCAAGGTCTTTTCAAGGCCTCCCTGCCTGGAGAGCTTTGCAGTCACAGCTGCCAACTTTCCATTGTGCTGGGGGGGGGGGGGGTGCTCAACTTCTGGCTGTGCCCCAGGCCCTGCCCCCACTCCACCCTTTCCCTCAAGGCCACACCCCCCCGCGAGCATGCTGCATCCCCTCTCCCCCGCCCAACCTCCTGCATGCCACAAAATAGCTGATTGTGGCAGACGGGAGGTGTGGGGAGGGAGGAGGAAGCACTGGTTGGTAGCGCCTGCTGGCAGGCAGGAGAAAAAGGTGCTGATAGGGGAGCTGCCGGTGGGTGCTCAGCACCCATGATTTTTTCCCCGTGGGTGCTCCAGCCCTGGAACACTCATGGAGTCAGTGCTTATGTTTGCAATCCTTCCCTTGCTTGGTCAGGGTCTGTCCCAGGTCTCCCTACCTAGGGCAATTCCCCTGGTCTCTGGGTCTTTCCTGCAGCAGCCTTTCCTCACTCCTTGAAGCCTCTGCCACTGCTGCCTACACTTTCCCCTTCACTCCAGCCACCTGCTGCCTTGTACAGGGAATTACTGTATTCAAGGAAGGTGTGCCTCATTCTGTAATCAGGATTGGCTAGCCCTGGCCCTATATCCCTTAAGGCAGGGACAGGCAAACTATAACCCGGGGGCTGCATCCAGCCCTTCAGATGTTGTAATCCAACCCTCGAGCTCCTGCCGGGGAGCGGGGTTGGGGGCTTGCTCCACGTGGCTCCAGGAAGCAGCGGCATGTTACCCCTCCGCCTCCTACGTGTTGGGACAGCCAGGAGGCTCCGCACGATGCCCCCACCCCAAGTGCCACCCCCGGAGCTCCCATTGGCCAGCAAATAGGACCAATGGGACCTGCAGGGGCTGCGCCTACGGACAGAGCAGCGCGCAGAGCTGCCTGGCCACACTTCTGCATAGGAGCTGAAGGGGGGACATGGCACTGCTTCTGGGAGCTGTTTGAGGTAAGTGCCGCCCAAAGCGTGCACCACAGACCCCCTCCCGCACCCCTCAGTCCCACCCTCCTGCACCCCAGAGCCCACACCCCCAGCCAGAGCCCTCACCCCCCCACGCCCCAACCCCCAATTTCGTGAGCAATCATGGCCCACCATACAATTTCCATACCCAGATATGGCCCTCGGGCAAAACGTTTGCCCACCCGTGCCTTAAGGCAAGCCATCCTGTTACACCGTGGTTGCAATGATCCAAAGACAACAACAGAAGTTACTTTACCTTGACCTCCTCAGTATAAAACTAAAAGCTTACTGTAAATCAGTGGTGCCATTGTCTCTGTTGCAAAATTAAAATATAAGTTAAAATACCAATAAAATATTTCATGAAATTTTGAAAGGCAACATATATGACCCTAAGATCAGAAGAAAACAATGTTATGTCCAATACATTAAACAAACTAAACGGTAATGTAAATGGCTGATCAACCACTACACACCCCTACATCACTCACTATATGCTATCATCTCTTTTAAGATGTTTTATATTATGTTTGGAGAAAGTATTTCTCCCTAGTCTCCCTAGTATTTCTCTCTCGGTAAGCTGTCCATTTAACAAAAATAGCTTAAAGAGTCCATCTAAAAGGTTCGAGTTTGTCTAATGAAAAAAAAAAATCAGAACGTTCTCAGATTAGCATGGTAGTTAAAAAAAATATATCAACAGAAACCCCCCTTAACAGCTTTTTATACATTAGAAAATTATATTAAAGAAAAGAAAAAGACCACTTAAAAGCCTTGCACATTAAGTTATGCTGCTCTGATACCCATACAACATTAAATGATAAAAAGCAACAAAGGATAATAGCAAAATCCATAGCTGTGAACAATTTTTTTAAAAGGCATCTTAAAATATGTCTTTTAAAATCAACAGCAATTTTAAATGGGCCTATGACAAACTATAATTAACCATTAAACCACAGGACTGTACATTAAAATTCTTATTATTACCAAGTCTTCCCGACAGTAAAGCTGACAAAACTACCTCTCCAATCTCCACAAAACATTATAGTTCTTTACATACCACACCTAATTCGCAATGGGTACAGATAATTCAAAGGCTACCCAACTGCTACCACAAAAACAGGAAATCAAGACAAAGGATGAGAAAAATGGAACTCATTTTAAATCGGGGGGGAAAAAAAAAATCTATAAATTACTGTAATTATTTTAATAGCCATTTCAGAAAGGACACTAACAAAGGCTTGGTTTTCTCATGCATGCACATACGTCTCTGGTGATCCTTAAGAGGGCTAAGGGCTATTCTTATCTACAATTCCTACCTAACTCTTGCAATTTGCTGAACAATAAAGCTAATTTATATCATTTCAATTCTTTTTTTGATTGCACTTTTTTCTTCCCCCAACAAAAACATTACAATCTGCGACTTCTTTGTTATCAAATGCAGGGCTCATGCTGTTTGCCAAAATTGTACAGCAGATTTTTTTTTTAAAGGAACTGTTTTTAAAAATAGCCTGGTGCAAAAAGTGGAAAATCATTACTGATGCTTTTCAAAAGCAGATTAAGTGTGTTAATATGAGACAAAATCATCACACAGATTCGTGTAATAAAAGAGAGAGACACAAAAGCAACCACACACCTCAGCAGGAGTGCTGTAAAGATTTTTTATTTTAAACAATATTCTGCTTCGCCAATACAAATTTACCTACCATTTTCTAAAATTCTGGGGCATCTTACTGGAAGTTACATTAATATTTTATGGATATTAAAACAAACTTCCCAACAGAAAAACAGAGTTCAATTTAAACTAGGTTTCAGAGAATTCATATTTTAAATTTAGCCACCAGTTTTTCTTTATATATAAGCTGCTCTTCAATGTATACATAAAGAGAGACAGCCAAGTGGGACATAGCTGTGGCAACCCCTCTCTGGGTTTCCCCACTGTTTCCCTCTTTGGTCTTCTGTGGCTAGAGCTGCAGAGTGCATTCTGGGCACATTCCAGGGGCAGCTTTAGTTCAAACCCAAGACCAATCTCACCCAGATTTCTTCTTGCCCCTTGTAAAAATAATCTGCACATGGAACCAAATGCATGGCCATTTCGCAAAGCGATCACTCTGTATCTGACCTGTCCTCATCCTCAAAGAAACTTGCACAACACTTTCAAAAGATGAGCATGGGAGCTTAAATTCATTACTTTGCTAGAGACCAAAAATCATGAATTGAAGGAAGTAATGATACTGGATTTACGGTTTATTATAAACAAACTGTAATCCACTAACCTCCGCTTTTTCTCTTCTGACGGCAGAGGTGTTAATGGGCCACTCTGTCCCTTACAGTATGTACCTGCAACTTGTGCTAAACAATCTGTTCCACCTTGCATTTTGCTGTGATGCGGCTGGGAGTTCCTTTCCCAGACCTGAAGAAAAGCTCTGTGTGGTTCGAAAACTTGTCTCTCTCACCAAGAGCTGTTACCTCACCCACCTTGCCCATATTAATGTTGGGTTCGTATCATTAACATATACCTAGCAGCAATGTTCCCTCTAATTTTTGACAGGCCGTGTGCACAAAAAATTTCTTCTGTGCAAATTGTTGTGCTTCTGTGCAAATTGTTGTGCGCGCGGTGTTTCGCCGTGTGCGCAGGATTTAGGATCTGTGTGCGCACGCACACGCGCACCGCTTAGAGGGAACAGTGCCTAGCAGTATCTCAAAGCCTGCGAAGGCCAGAATTTGGCCACAGAAATGTATCAGCATCATTAGTCTTTGTTAGTTTGCAAAGCAAAATAAGGCAATGACAAGGAAGTATAAATTATGAAACTTGAAATATAGAGGCTCTGAAACCTAGACACCGAGACGACATTTTATTGTCTGATTATATTAAGAACACATTACACACATACACAGGTCTAGATAGTATTCTATTTCTAATGTTAAGTTGCTCATTTTGTAGATAAGCCTGCCTGTTCCTTTATTATTGTCTACAGAAATATATAAAGCAAATATTAAGTATTCAAATGCCGTTCAATACAGTATTTCTATTTTGCTAGACTAGAAAAAGAAATAAAGTCTACAATTACTACCTAAAGTGATATGGAAAAAATTCTAAGATTCCAGTAATGTTTATTCTTACCATCTTTGTCTCTCCAATCTTATATCTGAACTGTTGGTCTTTTATATTTATCCAGGTTATATTAAAAATCCTTCTGAACAGAGACTTCAAATCCTGAAGTGTTCTACAAAGCTCTGGGTATATCTACAATGTAGTATTCTATAAATTATGTACCTTTCTATTTTTTGTATTTTATATACAAGTTCACAGTTATGCAAATAATCACATCTTCCTAATTCATCATTTGTTGCCTACACAAACTACAACTACAGTAGCACCATTCAACCATCTCTAAATTGTTTAAATTACCACTGGTTTCATAGGTCTTGCACTACAGTAGCACCATTCAGTCGTCTCTAAATTGTTTAAATTACACCTAGTTTCATAGGTCTTGCAAAACAGATACCACAACAGATTTTCAATGGCCTGGTGAAACAGTCCAACTAAAATGCCTATTGTGCAGCCACAGAGATGTATTCATCCTTGACCAGGTTTTTATAGACACTGAGCTATGTCTTCCATTATTAGTTTACTGCGCGAGGATGACTGCCAACAGTGTTCCTTCCACCTCCCACTCCCTCTTGGACAAGTAAATACTACACATTTTTTCTTCAGGGCTGTTCCTTTTAATTTCAACAGCAATGGGAGGCAAAAAGGAAAAGATCAGTTGTCATTGCTGTAATTTTGAAATTACCAGTGTTTTGCAGCCCAACAGCTCGGGGGAAGGGGGGAGAAGAGAAAAGATTGCTTGCAGCTTGGCCTCCTGACTTCTCGCTGATAGAAAAGATTCAGTTGCGATGGGAAACCAGGAGGACACAGATATAAAGTCTCTCCCTCCCCTATTTTTCCTATGTACAGATATTGTACTCCAAAACCTTACTAAATATAAAACAGACACAATATTTCCAAGTGAAAGTTGAAATATCACTGGACAAAAAAAATACACCTATTTTCACTTTCCGTATAACTGGGGAATAAAGTGTATATATATACACACACACACACACACACACACACACACACACACACACACACACACACACACACACACACACACACACACACACACACACACACACACACACACAAGCCCACTACACAGACTGCCAGTGAAGTCAGTCTAAATACATCAAAGAGTTTGATGATACTTGGCTACAAGGCAAGCCTTTTTCCTGGTTTAAGAATTCCTAAAATTGGTGCAAATATGGAAAATATTTCCAGGCTTCAGAGCTCAAAGAAGCAAAGCTGCCTGGCAAGCTCAATGGATTTTTAAACCAACAATGAAGCAATACCATTAGAAGATGAAAGGCATATACAATATTATGAATAGTGCTATAAAACTAAACAAATGAACCTATTGCAATAAAATATTTATAAACCTTGGTTATGGAAATTCTTTCCATTTAACAACACTGCAAGAGGATTGGTACGGAACAAGTTCATACTCCATTTTTCCTTTAGAAGTAGATGTGACAGATGAGACAATATACTGGACAAACTTTATGGAATTAAGTGAAATCTTACTAAATTAAGTATTTTAGGAGTGGACTGTGTTAAAAATACAAATGGTTATATACTCTTGTGGGATTGTATCAAATATTTTTTATGTGGAAGACAGGATTAATGCAATCTCTGTATTAGTATTAGGAACTTCAGCAGACCTTTTGGGACAATACGTGTGATGTGGATTTCCTAGGAAATACCTGGTAAGGGAATGCAAATGACTTACCTTCAAATCCATCCTTTTGGAGCTGCCCCTTGAGCAGAAAACCATTGTCTGGATGATTACCTATTCAAGGTCTCTTCAACAGCCCAAATAGGACAAATGACTCAGGCCATGTGTACGCTACCAATTTGTGTCGACAAAGTGATGTCGACACCTAAATGTCGACATAATAAAAATCGCAATTTCATGTTCACACTTGTCCCCTCTGTCAGCAGATCGTGTCCACAGTGGGGGCACCATCATCGACAGTGTGAGCAATGCACTGTGGGTACCTATCCCACAGTACTTCAGTCGCTAGGTATTGTGGGACGATGGAGCAGATGGTGGCACATCTTGGGAAAGTGCTAAATGTCCCATGATACATTGCTTTCTGACCCAGCACTCCATAGGCTTCCGTCTTTCTTTTGGGGCATTTTTTCAACTGTCCTTCTTTGCTGTGCACCCCGGCATCTTTGTGAGAAGGGATGGATCCCACACTGCTCTCCTATGCTCTGCTAACAGTCATGAAGACATCGTGGATGGCAATGCAGTTAATCGTGAAGTTCCTAACTGAGGAAGACTCGCAGGTGCCCGACTTTTTGTGCATGATATGGATAGGAGCAACTTTAGATTGCTTTTGGAATTCACAGAGCAGGTGCATAGGGTAAGACCGTTGCTTTCAGGCTCGTGAAACAAGCACTGAATGGTGGGATAGTATCATCATGCAGGTGTAGGATGACGAGCAGTGGCTACAGAACTTTCGGAAAGCTACCTTCCTGGAATTGTGCATGGAGCTCGCCCCAGACCTGTGGCTCAAGGACACCAGAATGAGAGCTGCCCTCTCGATAAAAAGGCATGTGGAAATTGCTGTATGGAAGTTGGCAACTCCAGACTGCTACCGATTGGTCGCGAATCAATTTGGAGTGGGGAAGTCGATCATTGGGGCTGCAAGTGTGCAGAGCAATAAATCGCATCCTGCTATGAAGGACAGGGACTCTGGGAAATATGCATGAAATAGTGGACGGCTTTGCAGAAATGGGTTTCCCTAACTGTAGAGGGGTGATAGATGGCACACACATTCCAATTTTGACATCAGACTATCTTGCGACGGAGTACATCAATAGGAAGGGGTACTTCTCCATGGTGTTACAGGCACTTGTGGATCACCGTGAGCATTGTACCTTCTCAGACCACCCCATGTTGATGTCCGTGAATGACACACACATCTTCAGGAACACCGGCCTATACAGAAAGCTGCAAACAAGGACTTTCTTTCCTAAACAGAAGATTACAGTGGGGGGGTGTTGAAATGCCCATACCAAGTACCTCCAGGAAACTTTCTTGGAGATCTCTCTGGAGGATTCCCGTGAGATCTCGGCATGCATCAACACCCTGTTCCACCGTATTGAATAGCTACACAGGGAAATGTCCAACTGACAGAAACAGAGCCAGCCTCCCACATTAAAATAAAATAAAAAAAGAACAAGTTAAAAATCACTTAGATAAGTTAGATGCCTGCAAGTCACCAGGACCTGATGAAATCCATCCTAGAATACTCAAGGAGCTAATAGAGGAGATATCTGAGCCTCTAGCTATTATCTTTGGTAAATCATGGGAGACAGGAGAGATTCCAGAAGACTGGAAAAGGGCAAATATAGTGCCCATCTATAAAAAGGGAAATAAAAACAACCCAGGAAACTACAGACCATTAGTTTAACTTCTGTGCCAGGGAAAATAATGGAGCAAGTAATTAAGGAAATCATCTGCAAACACTTGGAAGGTGGTAAGGTGATAGGGAATAACCAGCATGGATTTGTAAAGAACAAATCATGTCAAACCAATCTGATAGCTTTCTTTGATAGGATAACGAGTCTTGTGGATAAGGGAGAAGCGGTGGATGTGGTATACCTAGACTTTAGTAAGGCGTTTGATACGGTCTCGCATGATATTCTTATCAATAAACTAAGGAAATACAACTTAGATGGGGCTACTATAAGGTGGGTGCGCAACTGGCTGGATAACCGTACTCAGAGAGTAGTTATTAATGGTTCCCAATCCTGCTGGAAAGGTATAACAAGTGGGGTTCCACAAGGGTCTGTTTTGGGACCGGCTCTGTTCAATATCTTCATCAATGACTTGGATATTGGCATAGAAAGTACGCTTATTAAGTCTGCAGATGATACCAAACTGGGAGGGATTGCAACTGCTTTGGAGGATAGGGTCATAATTCAAAATGATCTGGACAAATTGGAGAAATGGTCAGAGGTAAACAGGATGAAGTTTAATAAGGACAAATGCAAAGTGCTCCACTTAGGTAGGAACAATCCGTTTCACACATACAGAATGGGAGGAGACTGTCTAGGAAGGAGTACGGCAGAAAGGGATCTAGGGGTTATAGTGGACCACAAGCTAAATATGAGTCAACAGTGTGATGCTGTTGCAAAAAAAGCAAACATGATTCTGGGCTGCATTAACAGGTGTGTGGTGAGCAAGACTCGAGAAGTCATTCTTCCGCTCTACTCTGCGCTGGTTAGGCCTCAACTGGAGTATTGTGTCCAGTTCTGGGCACCGCATTTCAAGAAAGATGTGGAGAAATTGGAGAGGGTCCAGAGAAGAGCAACAAGAATGATTAAGGGTCTAGAGAACATGACCTATGAAGGAAGGCTGAAGGCATTGGGTTTGTTTAGTTTGGAAAAGAGAAGACTGAGAGGGGACATGATAGCGGTCTTCAGGTATCTAAAAGGGTGTCATGAGGAGGAGGGAGAAAATTTGTTCATCTTAGCCTCTAAGGACAGAACAAGAAGCAAGGGGCTTAAACTGCAGCAAGGGAGGTTTAGGTTGGACATTAGGAAAAAGTTCCTAACTGTCAGGGTGGTTAAACACTGGAATAAACTGCCCAGGGAGGTTGTGGAATCTCCATCTCTGGAGATATTTAAGAGTAGGTTAGATAAATGTCTATCAGGGATGGTCTAGACAGTATTTGGTCCTGCCATGAGGGCAGGGGGCTGGACTCGATGACCTCTCGAGGTCCCTTCCAGCCCTAGAATCTATGAATCTATTTCTCTGCCCTGAACCTACTACACAGGCCACAGCCACTTACCAGGAGTCTCATCTCCTGCTTCTTGCTCACTGGAAAGCAACTGCTGAGACTGGCTAGACACCTCTGGAGTGAAGAACAGTTCCTGGCTGCCTGCCCCACCAAGCGACCCCACCGGGAGCTGCACATCTTCATCTAACTCCACCTCTTCATCAAATAACTTCATCGTCCAGGTTAGGTCCTCTTTCTGCTTCCTCTGTGCCCTCCAAAATATCCACGGGGCTCTTGGCAATGGAGGTGGGGTCACCACTGAAGATAGCATCCAGCTCCTTACAGGACTAGCAGGTCTTAGGTGAAGCACCTGAGCATCGGTTTGCCTCCCTCGCATTATGGTACGCCTGCCTCAGCTCCTTACTCTTCGCTCTGCACTGCAGCGTGTCCCAATCATAGCCCTTTTCGCACAAGCCTCGAGAAATCTGCCCGTAGGTATCTCAATTCCTACGGCTCAAGTGCAGCTGGGACTGCACAGCCTCCTCTCCCCAATATACTGAGCAGATCCAACAGCTCTGCAGTGGTCCAAGCGGGAGAGCGTTTGCCACAATAACCCGCCATGGTCACCTGGAAAGATGCAATGAGACCTCTCCACACCGAGCAAACAGGAAACGAAATTTCAAAAATTCCTGGGGCTTCTAAGGGGGAGGAGCAGGTGGTTGTTTAGCTGGCTGCAGGACAGTGGAGTTTAAACTGTTGACCAGAGTGGTCAGGATGGGTATTGTGGGACACCTCCTGGAGGCCAATTAAAGCGACAAAATGAAGCGTGGTTTCTACACTTGCCACTTCATCGACAAAAACGTAGAGGAAAAATGCATTAAAATCTCTCGTGCGGGAGGATATATGTATTCACTAAAACCGGGCATTTTCCCCAACAAAAAAGTCACCTTTCAGTGTGTACGCACTCATTATTTCGGTCGACAAACTGCAGTTTTGGCGACAAAACTTGGTAGTGTAGACAAGTCCTCAGTGACCACTGTTGTTCTTCTGAGGAAAGGGTGTTATGAACTTGAAACTACAGGAAAACCCTGGGAAGGGTTTTGAAGGACTACTGCTCACCTGCCAGAGCCCATGTTGGAGTTGGAGAAATCTCTGGTAAACTTATTAGCATGTGTTTAGGTTCTTTTATTGGTTTAATTTTATTTTTTTTTGTAATGCTTTTTCTTGAGAATAAAATGGTCTTGTTTAGACAGATCTGTGTGGTAACTTACACTTGTGCCAATTACACAGTGTACTGTCTCTGAAGAGAAGGCAAAGAAGCCTGCGTTGGCATCCTATCTTTTGCTGAGGATATCACAGTATAGTCAGGGTACTGTGCAGCCTGAGAAGGAAGAGAAACGTATGTCTCCACCAAAGAGAGGCAACGGCTGGGGAGTCAGAAGCCTAGAGTAAGTGCCCTGCTGGACTACAGAGAGGGAATACAATGCAGTTGCACTGAATTGTGACAGATACATTTATCACAAGTTATGTATGAAGTCTCATGTAACATATTTTGGTGGGGCACACACAAAGAGCAATTCATAGGCCAGCTACTTTAGGGAGAGAATGAAAAGAAGGACTTTCCTAAAGATATATGAAAGAGGCACTTCAAAGACAGCTAAAACACCAAAATAATTTTGCACAAAGTGCTAAGACACGGACTCAAGACCAGAAGGTTTAATTAGAAAACAACAAAACGAGATTTTTCCAAATTCTTTCTGCTTTTCTATTTAAAACAGTACTCTCCTGCACTATTTGATATTTGTTGTAGATTTTCTTAAGCTCACGAAAGTAAATACAGAATACTTATAAATTGCTTCTGTGATCTGTAAATCATTATAGTACAAACTGGTGATTTATAACTGTTCTTTATATTGTACTATTGACACATGAATAAAATTAAACAGTAAAAATGAAAAAGCAAAATAAAATAGGATCTCATCAAGCTTTTATCCATCGTTGGGCAAAAATTGCTTTTGAGGTTGAAAGCTAAGTTGTTTATAATATAATCCAATATATGCTAAATAAGCTAATTTCAGTTCTTTTTTGACTCATGAGTGTCTCAGAAAACATGTGTGCGGATACCAGGTCTAGAAAGCCAGAGAACTTCTTGCCTCATGGGGAGACTTGTGTGGAAGAGAGAGGAGCACAGCAATTCGTTGAATAAAAGCAATAGCAAGACATAGTTGGTAGACAACACCACACAAGACTGAGAACTCATATAATTCCTTTAAAGAGCTACCCAGCTGTTTGATCCAAAGTATCTGAAGATGTGGTGTTGACCTCTATCACAGATCCACAGCTAAAATCAAATCTCTGTTAGGAGCAGTAATTCACAGACCTTCGCTTTTCAATGAGTAGCGTCTAAAGATTAGATGAATTGGCTAGAAGGATGAAATTAGTTATGTTATCAGTTAGCATTTGTACAGTGGGAATAACCTGGCTTATTCTCCTTTAGGTTTTTATGAAATACCTTTGGCTCCACTGCAGGGGATGGGGAAGTAAATTTCAAGCAGCTTCCAGCATTTCAGCATAATCACATTTTGGGTCAAAATGCCAACAAGGATCAGGAATTCTCTCTCAGAGACTTGAGACTAGAAAAGCCACCTCCAGTTAGGCCCATATTACTAAATTTAACCTGGCAAACAGTGCAAACTGTTTGTGGAAACACAGTAAAGCTTCCTTCTCTGTGCAATCCAGAATTTAAAAATGTAAGAAGTTTCTTACTGTTAGAGAAAAGTTATTGCTTACGTAAGGAAATGCTTAGGGTTTCTGCCATAAACAAACGTGTGCAACACTTAAATAACATGTTTCAGAGTGGTAGCTGTGTTAGTCTGTAGCAGTAAAAACAATGAGGAGTCCTTGTGGCACCTTAGAGGCTAACACATTTATTTGGGCATAAGATTTTGTGGGATATAACCCACTTAGTGGAAAATACACTAAGCAGGTATAAATATACAGCACATGAAAAGATAGGAGTTGCCATACCAAATGGGGGTCAGTGCTGATGAGGCCAATTCAATCAAAGTGGATGTGGCCCATTTCCAGCAGTTGACAAGAAAGTGTTAGTATCAACAGAAAGAAAATTATTTTTTGTAGTGACCCAGCCACTCCCAGTCTTTATTCAGAACTAATTTGATGGTGTCAAGTTTGCAGATTAATTCCAGTTCTGCAGTTTCTCGCTGAAGTCTGTTTTTGAAGTTTTTTGTTGAAGAATGGTGACTTTTAAGTCTGTTATTGAGTGTCCAGAGAGATTGAAGTGCTCTCCTACTGGTTTTTGACTGTTACAAACAGGTTTGTAGCAGGGGTTGGTTCCTGGGTCAGTAGGTTTCTTGTATAGGCTTTTTTCTTTCTGAGCCCCCCCCACCACCACCACGTTATAAAAACTCCGTAACAGCTGTTTTTCTGCATATAAAAGCCAGGGCTGGCATGCTTGACGGACTCCCTGAAACCTTCTCTGGGCCCTCCAGGGAGCCCCTGACCCATGGTTGAGAACCACTGATCTAAAGATTTCAACCACTGGTTTCATTATACTGCAATAACTCAACTACAACAATATTGTGATACACTGATTATTTTGTATCTATTCCTAATATTAGACATGTTACAGTATGGTTTATTATGTAAGTGGGGCATTCATTGGTTATATTTGTTAGAGACAGGTTAAAGAACTGAAAAGGCTGGGGAATACTGCTATAGACTGCTCTTTGCTATGCAATCAAAAAATAGCAAAAACTAACCAAATCCAATATAAATGCATCTAACAATGTGATGTAACTCTCTGAAGATATGGGAAGGAAAAATCTACAGTGATTGACATGCCGAATACAGAACCTGAATTTTTCTCTTCATTCCTGAAATGATGCAGTATTTTACCCTCAAATGAGACATGTCTAAGTTTTTCACATGAATGAAAGCTACAGCAATCTGGAAATAACAGGTTTTTACTCAAACTTATGCAACAGATATTAATGAAAAAGCTACTAAAGTTTTTTCATCAAACCATATCTAACAACACCTGTATGTATACTGTAGTTAAGCTACTCTTTGAAAAATAGTTCCCTATCAAAGTTTTTTCCCTTTCACACATTTCAACCCAATTAGAGACAAGAAAGATTAGTGTGAAAAGACAGTTAATTTTAGAAAATTTATGCATAAAACCCAAATGTGTTTAATTACTTCAATATTTCCCACATGTAAGAGAATTATTTTTAACAAGGCTGTAAAAAAGTGTTTAAAAAACTGAAATCAGAGTCAGCTCTACACTGGACTGCTGCTATCAACCGGAAATCACATTAACAGTTCACTTCTCATCTACTTTTATTCCAATTTTCATCAGTTTGTAAAGGCAACTACAAAAATCACAGGATTCTCAACATTGTTAGTTCACGTGGTTTAATTTCACAACCATAATTAAGTCCCGAAGGGTCTCTTACTTATTTTTAGCCAAAGCGTGTGCTGGGCACTGTATAAGACACAAAATAAGGAGTTTCCCCACAGCACAAAAATTTCAAAATGGAATAGATAGAGAAGATACAAGGTACAGGGAAAGAACATTAAAAACCACCAACAAAAGAAAAATCTTCAAGTTATCAGCAGTTCACAGCTTGCTTGGAGTGGATAGAAGCTTCACATACTAGAATGGGGAGGGGGTGTTCCATTCCTAAAGAACTGAATGGAAATGGAGTGGAAGAAGGTGACAGAAGGAGCATGAAGGCAGGTGTGAAGGGTGGGGATAAGCAATAAAGAGGTGAGGAGGAAGAAAAAAGATTTATAGGCCTGGTCCCTCCTCCCACTCCAGCATATAAACCAGAGGTGGGCAAACTACAGCCCACGGGACCCTCTTGCCCAGCCCCTCCCCTGCTGTGCCCTCTCCCCGCAGCAGTCAGCTCACTGCGCTGCCAGCGGAATGCTCTGGGCAGCGGGGCTGCGAGCTCTTACTGTGCAGCGTGCATCTGCAGAGCCACGGCCTGACCCGGCATAGGCTCCGACTATAGGCTGGAGAACCCACAGGAAAAAATTAGTGGGTGCAGAGCACCCACCGGCAGCTCCCCGCTGGCCCCCGCCCACCTCTGCTCCACTTCTTCCCCTGAGCGTGCTGCCGCCACTCCACTTCTCCCTCCCTCCCTCCCAGACTTGCCACGAATCAGCTGTTTCACGCACAACAAGACTGAGACGGAGGTGGGAGAACCGTAGCGGCTGCGCACTCAGGGGAGGAGGTGGAGGGGACGTGAGCTGGGGCAGGGAGCGATTCCTCTGCACCTCCCCCCCAGCTCACCTCTGCTTCCTACGGCCCTCCCCGCGCCCCCCCATCCCAGCTCACCTCCACTCTGCCTACTCCTCCTCCTCCCCTGAGCATGCCGCTGCTCAGCTTCTCCCCCCTCCCTCACAGGTTTGCCGCAGGGAGGGAGGGGGGTGGAGGGGAAATGTGGCACGCCCAGGGGAGGAGACAGGGGCGGGGATTTGGGGAAGGGGTTGGAATGGGGGTGGGGCCAGGGTGGCGTGAGCACCCACTAAAGTCGGCGCCTATGTGACCCAGTGCTCTGTGCTGCACGGTGATGTGGCTGGCCCCGGTCAGGCGGCATGGCTGCCTTTCCTGGTGCTCTGGGGGGCGCGTCTGTAGCGCTGCCAGCCAGCGGTGCTCCAGGCAGCACGGTAAGGGGCTAGGGAGCAGAAGGGGTTGGATAGAGGGCAGGAGAGTTTGGGGTGGTGGTCAGGGGACGGGGGTGTGGATAGGGTTTGGGGCAGTCAGAGGGTGGGAAACAGGGGGGTTGAATGGGGGCAGGGATCCTGGGGGGGGCAGTCAGGAAGGAGAGGGGGGGTTGGATAGGGCGGCAGGGGTAGTCAGGGGCAGGGCTTCCGGGGGCGGTCAGGAAGAAGGAGTGGTTGGATGGGGCAGGGGTCCTGGGGGGGCAGTCAGGAATGAGAGGAGGGGTTGATGGGGGGTAGTCAGGGATGTGGGGGCCGGGGGCCATCAGAGAACAGGGAACGGAGGAACTGGATGGCGCAGGAGTCCCGGGGGGGCTGTCAGGGGACAAGAAGCAGGGGGTGTCGGATAGGGGACAGGCCACACCTGGCTGTTTAGGGAGGCACAGACTCCCCTAACCAGCCCTCCATACAATTTCGGAATCCCAATGTGGCCCTCAGGCCAAAAAGTTTGCCCGCCCCGATATAAGCCCAAGTCGGCATAAAACAAGCCAAGAAGTATCACATTGTTAAACTGTTCAGAGTTTTTGTTTTAGTCTGCTTTTCTCTCTATAATCTTTTGATAGCATCCAACTCGATCTACAGTTAATTTACATTTACAGAATATCTGACAAAAGTAGGTAAGGGACACTTACAGCAACTTCAGCAACCTATACAAGATACAGATTTATTATTGATTATTTGTATTACCACAGCACTTAGAAGCCCTGGTCATTTACTATGATTGGGTACAAAGTTCAATTTCTTCAAGGAAAAAAAAGAGTTAATGCAGACGACCACTTAATCCTGAAAACAAACAACTCTTTAAAAAGGTACAAACCGCCAGGCTATTAGCTTACTGTTTTAGAACAGAAGTCTAAATTTTCCAAAGAAGCCAAATTTGTGCATACAGTTATGGGAACTTATCTGCACAATTAACCATTTTTCACAAGTAACCAGATGCATGAAAAATGTTTGTAGGCACAGTTTGGAAGGCTCTTTGAAATTGGTCCCATAGTACAGAACTTATTTTCCAATTAAATAAAACAAAACTGTGAAACATTTGTTTCAAACTCCTAAATTTGATATATTAGCAGTACCACTAGTAAAGACATTTTTGAATTTCTGCTAGTCAGTCATTCAAGGTCAAGATAGTTGAAAGCACATCATTCTTGTACCAAACCCTCCCCCCTGCCCCCCTCCCAAAAAAACCACCACACTATTCAGCTATAAAACAAGGCTATCATATACTTTAAAACCAACAGCTTTTGCACTATTTCTTTCAATAGCACTTTGGACATCCGAGTACAATATCCATTTCTGATTGTTAAACAGGTAAGTCTTAAGACTCACGATTGTCTTTCAAAAAATAGCTATATCCAAAAAAGTCTGTGCGCCAAAAAAAAAAAAAAAAAAAAAAAAAGAAGAGTATAAAATGCACACTGAACAGCAGAATTAATTCTTCAAAACTAAATAATCCAGAGATTGGTCAAGACTAGATCTGGCAATGATGCCCAATATCAGGCAGTGTTTCTGATGTAGTGTTTTACACTGTTTAAACGGTATCATGTCTAGGGACCAGAAGTTTTAATCCTTCTAAAACACCCTCTTTTAAAAAGAAAAGACAAATTAGATTAAAAACTCTTTCCTTCAAATACTCTTATTTCCATTTAAAATATTTTCAATGACCAGTTTATTTGAAAATTTAAAAAAATCCCTTACTGCTATTTATTACTAGTTCCATTCATAGTTATTGTAGAAAATATTTAATCTGGATAAATTATTTTGGAAGATACAGTATGTGAACAGAATTGAATAAGAATTCTATTGTAATCCATCAGGAATTAAAGGTCTACTTTTAAAATGCTATCAAACTTTTCCAGGTAGATAAGCAAAGAAATAGAGTATCATGTGTTACAGAATATTTTTCCAGAGCTGTCCTACATTAAAAAAAGCAAACAAACAAACAAACAAACAACAACCACCACCACAAACACAAGCATGTTCTATGTTATTTATTCAAATACTTATCTAAATTCTGTGTCTCTTTGAAACTGAGCAAGCGTAGCAATAAAACAAAGCCAAATAAGGAAAAATTTGGAAAAGCAGATTAAAATCTAGTTGTATAAAAACTGCTTTTTTTACTAAATTAAACAAAGGTGTCTCACAGACCAGTTGCAAATGCCTTGTTTTTCCCAAATTTCTCCTCTACACAAAATGTCTCAGCATAAGCAGAGACTCACTAACATGGGTTATCAACACCAATGTAAATCAAATAAACACAGCCCTCAGACATGCAAAAATTACATTGTAAACTAACCTAGAATTTATAGTTTCAACATGAGAAAATAAATTTAGTGTATCCAGTGCTTTATTGCTTCCCTTACTACTGCAAAATTCAAATTCCAGGTCTGTTTTGTCTGGAATGTTTTCCTTCAGCATGCTGTAGATTCAAGGCCACTGAAAAATATAGTGCACTATTTCTTCTGATAGTGATTATTACAAAGAGACATTCATAAAATGGGCTCCTTGGTATTTTGTATTAACATCTGAAGTTAAAATTTGCTGTTGGTTATTTTCTGCTCAAACTGATACCTGGATCACTTGGATCGATCGGACTTCAGCTGTCATTAAGACTGCGCCGATCACAACACGTCTGCCATTCTTCTCGCACTCTTGCCTTTCTTCTCCACATTCGTCCGAAACGTTTAACGGTGTCATCTTCCCATCTTCTTGGAGACCGACCGGGGGGTCTTTTCTGTTCTCGCGGGTACCACTCAGCAATGATTGCGGTCCACCTGTTATCCGTGAGCCGTACTGTGTGGCCCGCCCATCGCATCTTGTTCTGTCTGCTTTCCACAACAATATCTTTCACACCGCTGCGTTCTCTGATGATTTCATTTGGTATACGATCCAGAAGGGAGATTCCCAACATAGCTCGTTCCATTGCCCTTTCACCTACCAACAGCCGTTGCTCTTCTCTCTTTGTCAGTGCCCACGTTTCACTGCCATACAGCATGGCTGGCAGCACTGCTGAATTGAAAATATTTTTACGTGTGGGCTTGTCAATTTTTCCTTTGAGGACGTCCTTGATGGAATTAAACGCACACCATCCTGCCCGAATCCTTCGCGAGAGTTCTCCGTTCAGGTCTTGGCGCTTATTAACTTCTTGGCCCAAATATATGTACTGTTCCACTTCTCCGATGTCTTCTCCTGTTACCGTTATTCGGACTTTTCGTAAGACGTCTGATCGCATATATTTCGTTTTGCAGCGGTTCATTTTCAGGCCCACCTGACTACTTTTCTTGTCAAGTCTTCGTAGCATGCTCTGCAGTTGGTCGGTGCTTTCGGCAATTAGTACAATGTCGTCTGCAAATCTGAGATGAGATAATCTCTCTCCGTTTATGTTGACACCACTCCTCTAATTGATCTTGTTCATAACCATTTCGAGGCAGGCGGTGAATAGTTTCGGTGAAATTGTATCTCCTTGCTTTACGCCTTTCTCGACTGGGATGCGGAGGGGAGTTTCAAGGAGAGTAATGTCTGTTTGTACATCCAGTATTCGCTTCCTTCAACAAACTAATGTACTGTGTGTTAATGCCCTGCTCTGCGAGCGCCTTTAATATTGCGTTAAACTCAACGCTATCGAAGGCCTTTTCATAGTCGACAAAAGCAATGCACAGCAGGAGTTTGTATTCCCTCGCTCTTTCGAGGAGCTGGCTAAGGGTAAATATATGGTCGATTGTACTGAAATTTCTTCGAAACCCTGCCTGCTCTCTCGGCTGTTGTTCATCCAGACTCTGTGAAAGTCGATTCGTTATCACCTTTGTGAAGAGCTTGTAGATGTGAGAGAGCAGGCATATAGGGCGGTAGTTCTTAAGATTTTCTCGATCACCCTTCTTGTGCAGCAAGATGGTATTCGACTCCTTCCAGCTTGATGGTATTTTTCCTTCTTCAAGATATCGACTGAATCTTAAAGCGAGGGCCTTCCAAAGTTTTTCGCCTCCTGCATAAATCATTTCTGACGTTATTCCATCTTTGCCTGGAGCTTTTCCCTTCTTCATCTGGTGTAGTGCGCTTTGGACTTCACTGACGATTATTGGGGGGACGCGTTCTTCTGACTCTTCGAGGGTTGGGAGGGGGACGTTGATTCTTGATTTGAACAGTTCTGTATAGAAGTCCTTGCAGACCTCCTCCATCCCTGCTCTGTCGATTACTGTCTCTCCATCCTTGTTCTTCAATGCTGTTACGCTCAATCTATACTGCGTCAATTCCCGCTTGCATGTCCTGAGGCTCTTGCGTGATTCAGCTGTTTTAAGGAGCTTTTCTTTCCGGAAGTTCTCGAAGTCATCCTTCAGTTTTCGCCGTATAAGCTTGCACAGAATGGAGTACTCGAGGTTGTTATCCGAGCTCCTTTTCATGTTTCTCCGCTTCTCCAACAAGCTTTTCGTTTCAATCGAGATTCTTCCCTTCACCTTCTTCAGCTTTTTAATTTCAGCTGCTTTTATGCAACATCTCAACTTGTCAGCAAAGATACTATAGTCCTCATCACACTTTTCCATCTGGCTCCAGTCAAACCCAGAAATTGCTTTTTTCAGCTTTGCCTCATCGAATGTCTTCGGCTGCTGTTTCCTGTTTGCCATCTGTAACGCCTTCTTTTCCACTGCTTCGTCGAAAATCAACTTCGCTCTAAGCAGGCGATGGTCACTGCCGGTGTTGAATGGCTGCACCACAGAGACGTCTTGAACGATGCGCCTTTTATTGACTAAAATATAGTCGATTTCATTCTTACTCTTCGCGTTTGGTGCGATCCATGTCCACCTTCTTGAGATCTTCTTTTTGTACCAGGTGTTTGCCACGTACAGTTCTTTCATTTCTGCCATCGCTACCAGCCTCTCTCCTCTTTCATTCCTTTCGCCGCTGCCGTATCTCCCTATGAACTTTTCGCCAGCTTTCCCTCGCCCGACCTTGGCGTTGAAATCTCCCATCGTGACAGTGTAAGTGGACTTTTGCACGAGAGCTCTTTCAAGCTTTCGGTAGAATTCTTCCACTTCTTCGTCCTCACTTGCACTTGTGGGAGCGTAGGCCTGGATGACCTTGAGGGTAGCTTTTGGCTCCATCTGAAGATGCAGCACACTGATACGCGATGATGTTAGCTGGCATGATATGACTTTAGAAGACCAACCTTTATTGACGATAAATCCAACTCCTCCAACATTTCTAGTGCCATCTCCCTTTCCGAGCCTCACAGCACTTCCATCCTTCCAGTTGACTTCCAACTCCTTCTTTCGTCGGGTTTCACAGACACCGAGAATATCGCATTTTATCCTTTTCTTCTCCTCCATCAGATGGTTTAAAGTTTCCTCCTTTGCCAGTGACCTACAATTGTAAGTACACACAGCGAAGACTGTCCTTTTCCATGTTGGCCTAGCACCTGACATTTTTAGCAACCTCTTGTCGCTCAATTTCCGCTCCGCCACCGCAGAACGTGCATTTACTCATGTTGTTTTAGCCGTTAACTTCAAGCCATCCCACTGGCTAGGTGGGCAAGCATGCGTACCTCCTCAAGCTTAGCTAGCCTTCAACCTCTAAGGAGAAGGAAAAGCGCTCTTTCCTCTGAGAGAGCAACCCTCCTTCCTGGATTGGATAGTCCGACACCTCTGTAGCATGGTAAAACCTACCAGGGCATACGCTCCGCTACCATAGCGGTCAGACGGCCAGGGTCACCGCTGCACCACGTTGAGGCGCTGAGGTAGGATTATGCAGCAGCAAACTGATACATTTAAAGATAATTAATTGTCGGCCTTCCAAGATTAGAAACATAAAAAAAAACACTTTTAAAGCCATTACATCCTACCCAAGAAATCTAACAATAATTTTGGGGAGCAGGAGCTGGCAAAGTCCACAACAAATGAGCGTTCTGCAGCAGCTGTCAAACACGGTTAGGACCACGTTGACAAAATCAACAGTGTCAGTGCACACTGAAGTGATGAAGTGGTCACTATTTGTAGAAGTAAAATGTTCACTTAACAGAAAGCCATGGCACTATTGCCACATTTGTGTAGGCACAGAGTTCAGGAGACAACAAATCAGGTTCTAAACTCTCTGTGTTGAGGGAGCAGGGAAGGAGCAATACTAGAAATCAAGATCGGATTGGGAAGCGTGGAGTGAAGTTGGAGTAGAAGGTGACAGAACCATGGCTCAGCCTCTGTTCTTAAAGACAAGGAAACTGTTGGCCACAATTATACAATCATGGGGCGGAAAAAGCTGAAACTCAGGAATGCTGCAAAAATGGGAGCTGAAGGCAGGGGAGGGCACTGAAGGGAAGAGGGAAGGCTGTGTTTACACTGCCACTTTCAGCACTGAAACCTTAGGCCTTGGCTACACTAACGAGTTACAGCGCAATAAAACTGCCTACAGCGCTGTACCTCACTACCCATCTACACTTGCAAGGCATGTACAGCGCTGCGTCTCCGCAGGTACAGCACTGCTGGTACTCCACCTCCCCGAGAGAAATAATGTTTGTTGTGCTGCCACTGGTGCGCTGCGGCTCCAGTGTGGCCACCCAATGCGCTCTTATTGGCCTCCAGAAGTATTCGGAAGTATCCCACAATGCCTGTTCTAGCCACTCTGGTCATCAATTAGAACTCTACTGCCCTGGCCTCAAGTGACCAACCGCCAGTCCCACCCTTTAAATTCCCTTGAAATTTTAAATATCCCCTTCCTGTTTGCTCAGCCAGGCGTGGAGTGCTCTCAGCACATCTTTCCAGGTAACCATGCCTCCATGTGCCAGACAAGCCCCAGTATGGAGCAATAACGAGTTGCTGGACCTCATCGGTGTTTGTGGGGGAGGAAGCTGTCCAGTCCCACCTGTGATCCAGCCGGAGGAATTTCGATACTTTCGGCCAGATATCAAGGACCATGATAGAAAGGGGCCATGACCGGGACGCAATGCAGTGCAGGATAAAGGTGAAGGAGCTGCGGCGTGCGTACCGCAAAGCCCGCGAGGCAAACAGCCGTTCGGGTGCTCCCCCCACAACCTGCCCATTCTACAAACAGCTGGACGCAATACTTGGGAGTGACCCCATCTCCGTTCCGAGCACCACCGTGGACACGGGAGAGCAGGAGGAGGAGGAGGTTGAAGAAAGCAGGAGTGAGGGTGCTGGTGCTGGGGGAGACACCCCTGACTCCCTGAGGGCATGCAGCCAGGAGCTCTTCCTGAGGCAGGAGGAAAGGAGCCAGTCGCAGCAGCCGGTATGCGGTGGAGGAGAAAGAAGAGCAAGTTCGCGGTAAGCAGCTTTTTTTTTCGGGAAGGAGTTTTTTCAGTGCAGGCTCCTTTTTGGGCTGCATGCATGCCTAGATGCGGAAGAGCGCATTGATGTGGTCTATCACATCGTGGAAATCGGCCACTGGAATCTCTTTGAAAGTCTCATCCAGAGTGTGGGCAAAGCGCTTGTGCAGGTTTATTGGGAGAGCCGCCATGGTCCTTGTCCAAGTCAGGCTAACGTGTCAGTGCCACTGTGCCGCAAGGGACGGGGGAACCATTGCTGCACACAGGCATGCTGCATATGGGCCAGGGCGTAAGCTGCATTGCAGTAGAAGACCCTCTCTTGCTTCCCCGGTCACCCTCAGCAGCGAGATATCTTCCAGGACGAACTCCTGTGGAAAATGTGGGAACGGTGTTCAGTGTAGGTTCCCCCTGCAGCTGCTGGCTCTCCCCAAGGCACAGAAACCCGCCGGACAGTACATCCGTGAAACAATCAGTCCCCCTTGACCCTGTGCTTACTCACCATTTTGGGGCTCCCGTGGGTTCTGTGCGCTCTGTTTGGGACAGGAAAATTGTGCTGTTTTGGAGACTGTGTGTGCCCTCCTTAAGTGTGGGGGAATCATTGCTCTGTCTGGCATAAAACAATGCTTCCTCTGTTAAGTGTTGCATTTTGCCTTCACAGATGCAACCTTGAGATCTCCACCATCCGTCTTATCACTGGCTGAGAAACTCCAAAGGC
Organism: Macrochelys suwanniensis; assembly: GCA_033296515.1. Taxonomy (NCBI): domain Eukaryota; kingdom Metazoa; phylum Chordata; order Testudines; family Chelydridae; genus Macrochelys; species Macrochelys suwanniensis. Next base: position 60,488,781 of record CM065784.1, on the reverse strand, counting down.
TCAGGAAGAGGCCCAGAAGAACGAAAGACGACATGCTGCAGGAAGTTATGAACCAATCTCTTAAAGGGAATCAAAAGGCTCGGGAGCAGAGGGAGAGCGAAAGCAGGCTCTGCCAGGAAAACGTTTTGCACCGGCGGCAAAGCACGCAGCTCCGGCAGGAAAGCACAAAGGAATTCATTAGCATCATGGCGCGCCAAGCGGACTCTATTCAGACGCTCGTCGCCATACAGGCGGAGCATGACCGCGCCCGCCCCCACCTCCCCTGCAGCCATTGTCCCAAAACTCTTTGCCTTGTGCCCCCATGTCACCTCCTGCCCACTTCCCCCAACATCCAGATTCTTATCACCCACACCAGCTGCCTCCAACACCTGTAGCTTCACCACCCAGCACTGGAAACTATGACCCTTACCAACTGCACTCAACCCCCATCCCAAATTATAGACATCCTGAAGTGCAGCACTCACTGCATAGCACTCCAGACAGGAAGGCCGAGTATGAGAGCCGGACATACCATAACCTGTGATTGAACTGTTCCCCACACCACTCACCACCCCCTTGCTCTTTCTGTCTCGCAAGCAGTTGTGTTTCTTTTTAATACATGTATTTTCTCTTTAATAAATGGATGTGAAAACAGTCTTTATTATTGCATAAAGTAAAAGACGCCTGTTTCTTTCCTGGGATAAGGTAACGCAAGTGAGCTGAGCAAACACAAATCAGCTTAGCAAAGAGATTACTAATAACATTGCAACCACTTTACGTCAGGGCCATGCAGGGCAGCAGACATTACTGGTGGTTTTCAGCCTCAAATTTCTCCCTCAAGGCATCCCTAATCCTTGCAGCCACACGCTGGGCCCCTCTAATAGCCCTGCTCTCTGGCTGTGCAAATTCAGCCTCCAGGTGTTGAACCTCGGAGGTCCAAGCCTGAGTGAACATTTCACCCTTCCCTTCACAAATATTATGGAGGGTACAGCACGCGGATACAACCGCGGGGATGCTGTGTTCGGCCAAGTCCAGCTTCCCATATAGAGATCGCCAGCGGCCCTTCAAACGGCCAAAAGCACACTCCACAGTCATTCGGCACCGGCTCAGCCTGTAGTTGAACCGTTCCTTGCTGGTGTCAAGGCTCCCTGTGTAGGGTTTCATGAGCTACGGCATTAAAGGGTACGCGGGGTCTCCAAGGATCACAATGGGCATTTCAATTTCCCCTACCGTGATCTTCAGGTCTGGGAAAAAAGTCGCAAACTGCATCTTCCGGAACAGGACTGTGTTCCGAAAGATGCATGCGTCATGCACCTTTCCGGGCCAGCCTGCGTTAATGTCAATGAAATGCCCACGGTGATCCACAAGTGCCTGGAGAACCATGGAGAAATACCCCTTCCGATTAATGTGCTTGGATGCTAGGTGGGGTGGTGCCAGAATAGGAATATGCGTCCCATCTATTGCCCCTCCGCAGTTAGGGAAACCCATTTGTACAAAACCAGCCACAATGTCCTGCACGTTACCCGGAGTCACGGTTCTTTTGAGCAAGATGCGATTAATGGCCTTGCAAACTTGCATCAACACGATTCCAATGGTCGACTTTCCCACTCCAAACTGGTTCGCTACCGATCGATAGCAGTCCGGAGTTGCAAGCTTCCGATTGCAATAGCCACCCGCTTCTCCACCATCAGGGCAGCTCTCAATCTCGTGTCCTTGCACCGCAGGGCGGGGGCGAGCTCTTCACACAGTCTCATGAAAGTAGCTTTTCTCATCCGAAAGTTCTGCACCCACTGCTCGTCATCCCAGACTTGCAAGACAATGTGATCCCACCACTCAGTGCTTGTTTCCCGAGCGCGAAAGCGGCGTTCCACGGTGCATAGCATGTCTGTGAATGCCACAAGCAAGTTTGTGTCGTACGCGTTATGCGAGTCGATATCATCGTCATCCTCCTCACTGTCACTTTGGATCTTAAGGAAGAGCTCGATTGCCAAACGTGACGTGCTGGCGAGATTCGTCAGTATTTTCCTCAACAGTTCGGGGTCCATTTCCCACTGACCGAAACAGAACACAGATTGTGCTACAAAGAAACCGTTGAAAGATGGCTCCGAATGTGGACGGAAACACAGGGACTGCTGGGATGCAAAGCGATGCATCGCGGGGCGTTGGGACAGGACCCAGAATGCACCATACCCCACGCCACCTTCCCACAACCCACGGCACCAAAATGGGAAGAGGTGTTCTGTGGGATACCTGCCCATAACGCACCGTTCCCAAAGCCGCTGCAAGTGCTGCAAATGTAGCCACGTCAGTGCGCTGGCAGCTGCCAGTGTGGACAGGCTGCAGCGCTTTCCCTACTCAGCTGTACGAAGACGGGTTTAACTCACAGCGCTGTACAGCTGCAAGTGTAGCCATGGCCTTAGTCATTCAAGGGTGTGGGGGGGGGGGGAACCACACCCCTGAGCGACAAAAGTTTTAGCACTGAAAAGCACCAGTATAGACAGCACTTTATTGCCGGGAGCCGCGCTCCCAGCAATAAAGCTACAACCCCTCATTCGGGGTGGTTATTTTTTATCACCGGGAGAGCTCTCCCCGATGATAAAGCGTGACTACAGCACCCGCGCTGTAACGTGGGCAGTGTAGACGTACCCCAAGAGAGGAGAGATTTCATGATAAAGAACTCAAGATGGACAAAAGGAGAAAAGCGGGCATAAGCAACACTGAAAAAGACATAGGCCATTGAAGAAACCTGATATAAAGGAAAAGAGAAAAAAAGGGAGAGAGAAAAAAGAAAAGGAAAGGAAAAAAAAAAGAACCCACTTTCCAAATATATTTCCCTCACTCTAAGCAATGGACATTTTACCATTTTCAAATCCTCAACTGCCTACGCTAGTTTGGCACCCCCCTGTGGTTGTGACATTTTCCAAACACTGTTTACTCCTTGCAATTCACCACATATAGTCTACTGCATAAACAGCAATTGATGTGGTTTAATAAATCCACAGTTGTATGTGAAGTGCCAAAACATCTGACATTTAAGATGTCCCAAGGCACCTTAATAACTGACTAAACTACCAAGATACATAAGTCACCCTTAAAAACTTTAGTGTTTTGCATTAGATATGTAGTTTGCACGTAGCATTTCCTTGAACATAGGTTCTCACACTTCTTAGTTTGGACTATATTTTAGCAGACATAAGTAGTTTGGGATTTACTGCCTTGTAATTTCCTATACTTACTATAGAGAACACAAAAGGAATTTTGCTTCATTAATATGCAGCAAATACTGAGATAGCATTATATATTTTTCTCAAGCCCCGAGTTTAACGTGAAATCACTATACATGGACTTAGCATGTCAACTAGCTGGGATGCATGTCAGTCATGCATCAAACTCTGTAAGTAGGGTGCACGGTGATGACAGGCAAAAACTGAAGTAAAATTTGCCCCTAACATCTCTAGCCCCTGGTCCTAGACCTTAGCCCTGGTCTACACTACGAGTTTAGGTCGAATTTATTAGCATTATTTCGATTGATCCGTGCACCCGTCCACACGACGAAGCCCTTAACATCGACTTCTAGGGCTCTTAAAATCGATCTCGCCACTCCACCCCCAACGAGGGGATTAGCGCTTAAAGCAATATTGCCGAATCAATGTAGGCTTAGTGAGGACGCAATTCGACGGTATTGGCCTCCTGGATCTATCCCACAGTGCAACATTTGACCGCTCTGGACAGCAGTCCGAGCTCCAATGATCCGCCCAGGTAGACAGGAAAAGCCCCGCGAACTTTTGAATTTCATTTCCTGTTTGGCCAGCGTGGTGAGCTGCAGGTGAGCGCAGATCTCATCAGCAGAGGTGACCATGATGGAGTCCCAGAACCGAAGACGAGCTCCAGCATGGACCGATGGTGAAGTACGCGATCTGATCGCTGTATGGGGAGACGAAACCGTGCTAGCAGAGCTACGGTCCAAAAGAAGAAACGCCAATACATATGCCAAAGTCTCCAAGGGCATGCAGGACAGAGGCTACAACAGGGACACGCAACAGTGCCGCGTGAAAATTAAGGAGCTCAGGCAAGCCTACCAAAAAACCAGAGATGCAAACAAACGCTCTGGGTCAGAGCCCCAGACATGCCGCTTCTATGATGAGCTGCATGCCATTCTAGGAGGTGCAGCCAGCACTGACCCACCCATGTGGTATGACTCCGTATGTGGATCATCAGAAACCACAGAGGAGCATGATGATGATAATGATGCTGAAAATAGCGCCCAGACACAGCAAGGAAGTGGAGAAGCCCTTTTCCTCGACAGCCAGGAACTCTTTGTCACCCTGGAGCCAGTACCCTACGAACCCACCCAAGGCGTGCTCGATGCAGGAGAAGGGACCTCTGGTGCCTCTGGTGAGTGTACCGCTGTTAATTAATACATGTTTTATAAGCAAGCGTGTTTAATGATCAATTCGCGGCCAGTACAGCTACAGCTACTGGAAAAGTCTGTTAACATGTTCGGGGATGGAGCAGAAATCCTCCGGGGACATCTCCAGAAAGATCTCCTGGATGTACTCCCAAAGCCTGTGAAAAAGGTTTCTGGGGAGGGCAGCCTTATCCTGTGCTCCGTGGTAACACACTCTACCACGCCAGGCCAGTAGCACGTAGTCTGGAATCATTGCTTTGCAAAGCATGGCGGCGTATGGTCCCGGTGTTTGCTGGCATTCAAGCAACATCCGTTCTTTATTTGTCTGTCTTATCCTCAGAAGAGTGATATCATTCATGGTCACCTGGTTGAAATAGGGGAATTTTATTAAGGGGGTATTCAGAGGGGCTCCGTCCCTGCTGGGCTGTTTGCCTGTGGCTGAACGGAAATCTTCCCCGCTGTGACCCACGCGGTGGGGGGAGGGGGAACAGCGAACATCTTGGATGTGTGTCTGTGTGTGTGTGTGGGGGGGTGTCGATTAGGTTCGCGCTGCACGTTAACCCGAAAACCGCCGCCCCTCCCTTTTCAATTGCCAACCAGTTTTAAATTCCCAGCCCAAAGGCTGTTTGTTATGGGAAATGAGGGGGCTGCTGTTTGAAAACATTCCCACATGTTATGAAGGTTAAAGAAGCCTATAGACTGTGGCTTACCATGGCTGCCTGCAAGCCGAATTCTGTTGCCCGCCGGACCTGCTTGTGTGATCTCTCACACCAAACCGGCAGACCGTCAATATAACAGGCAAAGTGCAACCTTGGACCAAATGCATATGTGATATGTAATGTTTGGAGCATTGTTCTCTAATATGTTTCTTTTAAACTACTCCTCTCCCGTTTGTTTCCTCCCGCAGCTGCAAATGTTTCAACGCCACCCCTTTCATCACCGTCCCAGAGGCTAGCGAAGATTAGAAGTAAAAAAAAAAGGAATCGAGACGATATGTTCTCAGAACTCATGGAATCCTCCCACACTGAAGCTGCCCAGCAGAATGCGTGGAGGCAGACACTGTCGGAGTCCAGGAAGGCAGAATTTGATCGTGCGGACAGGTGGCGTGCTGAAGACAATGACTGGCGGGATGAAGAGAGTAGGTGGCGTCAGCGTGCAGAGAGAAGGCAGGATGCAATTCTGAGGCTACTGGAGGATCAAACGGAAATCCTCCGGCTTATGGCTGAGGAAAGGCGTAGGGTTCAGGAAAGGCCGCCTGAGCCCAGACCGCCGCTACAGCCCCTGTGTAACCAACAGCCCTCCTTCCCGAGTCCCATAACCTCATCCCCGAGACGCCCAAGAACGCGTTTGGGCGGCCTCCGTGCACCCAACCACTCAAGCCAAGAGAACAGTCCAAGCAAGAAAGGGCTGGCATTCAATAAGTTTTAAAGTGCTGTGTGTCCTTGTCCTTCCCTCATCCCCTCCTCCACCACCCATCCTGGTGCTTCCCTTCCTCCACCAGCTATCCCGGGAGACTGTGGCAGTTAGCCCCATAGTTCCCCCTCTTTGTTTTACCAATTAATAAAGAATGCATGATTTTTAAGCAACAATGACTTTATTTCCTCTGCGAGCGGTGATCGAGGGGGGGAGGGCAGGGCGGTTTGGGTAAAGGGAAGTAGAGTGAATGAAGGGGCGGGGCTTTTCATTACAGGGGAAAAACAGAACTTTCACACAGCATCCTGGCCATTCATGAAACTGGTTTTCAAAGCTTCCCTGATGCACAACGCACCCTGCTGTACTCTTGTAATAGCCCTGGTGTCTGGCTGCGCATAACCAGTGGCCAGGCGATTTGCCTCAACCTCCCACCCCGCCATAAACGTCTCCCCCTTACTCTCACAGATATTGTGGAGCGCACAGCAAGCAGTAATAATAATGGGAATATTGTTTTCGCTGAGATCTAACCTAGTCAATAAACTTCGCCAGCGAGCTTTTAAACGCCCAAATGCACATTCCACCACCATTCTGCACTTGCTCAGCCTATAGTTGAAAAGGTCCTGACTACTGTCCAGGCTACCTGTGTATGGCTTCATGAGCCATGGCATTAAGGGGTAGGCTGGGTCCCCAAGGATAACTATTGGCATCTCAACATCCCCAACGGTTATTTTCTGGTCTGGGAAGAAAGTCCCTTGCTGCAGCAGCCGAAACAGACCAGAGTTCCTGAAGATGCGAGCGTCATGTGCCTTTCCCGGCCATCCCACGTTGATGTTGGTGAAACGTCCCTTGTGATCCACCAGTGCTTCCAGCACTATTGAAAAGTAACCCTTTCGGTTTATGTACTCGCTGGCTTGGTGGTCCGGTGCCAAGATAGGGATATGGGTTCCGTCTATCGCCCCACCGCAGTTCGGGAACCCCATTGCTGCAAAGCCATCCAGTATGAGCTGCACATTTCCCAGACTCACAACCCTTGGTACCAGCAGCTTGGTGATCGCCCTGGCTACTTCCATCACAACAGCCCCCACTGTAGATTTTCCCACTCCGAATTGATTCGCGACTGACCGGTAGCTGTCTGGCGTTGCAAGCTTCCACAGGGCTATCGCCAGTCGCTTCTGTACTGTGAGGGCTGCTCTCATCTTGGTGTTCTGGCGCTTCAGGGCAGGGGAAAGCAACTCACAAAGTTCCATGAAAGTGCCCTTACGCGTGCGAAAGTTTCGCAGCCACTGGGATTCATCCCAGACCTGCAGCACTATGTGGTCCCACCAGTCTGTGCTTGTTTCCCGGGCCCAGAATCGGCGTTCCACTGTATCAACAAGCCCCATTAACACCATGATGTCCACCTTGCGGGAGGGCCTTTTCTGAGCCCTAATTAGGGGGCGGGGCTTCGCTGATCAGGGGTCCTATAAAGGCAGCCAGCCAGTCAGGCAGCGGCACAGACAGCTGCAGCGGCACAGGAGCCAGCAAACAGAGCTGTAAACAGGGGAGTTTGAGTGGGAGTTTGCAAGGGGAGTTTCTAAGGGGAGTCTGTATTTTGGGATTTGTTTGGTGTTTGTTCTGCTGTAGGTGGTGGTGTTGTGGTTTGTTTTGTGTTTTCCGGACTAACAGGATTTAGGTGAGAAGGCTGGCAGATATAGAGGCAGCAGTGGTCATGAGCCAAGCAGTGGAGGACACAATGAGGATGACTGGATGTGGCACCTGCGGTATGTATATGATTCTGGAGGGGGTACCTGATAAGAGTTTTGTCTGCATGAAGTGCCGCCTGATAGAGCTGATGGAAGAAAAGATCCGAGGATTGGAGATGCAGGTGGAAACTCTGGTTGAGTTTAGACGGGGGTTCGAGCAGTTGATGGAGGAAAGGCACGAGGTGGCTGACGGGGAAAGCTCAGAGATGCAGATGGAAGCAGGATCAAAGGCCTCTGAGGGGGGACTGCCGGGTGAAGAAAATGGACAGTGGAAGCATGTGACTAAGAGAACCAGGCAGAGGAAAAGACGGGCCAGTGAAGGAGAAATAGAGCTCAAGAACAGGTTTGCAGAGTTGGAGAATGAAGAAGGGGTACAGCAGGTGGTCACTGAAGGTGGAAGGGCAAGGAAGAAGAGAAGAGCGGTTAGTCCCATAGAAGAAGGGGAAGAGTCGATGGGGACAACACCAAACATGAGCCCCAGGAGGATACAGGATGGGTTGAAGAGGATTACAAGGGAAAATAGGAATGGAAAGGACTTGCAGCCAGAGGGAACAGGGGATAGACTGGAGAATCGCACTGTCACCAGGAAAAGGCAGGTCTACGTGATTGGGGATTCCTTACTGAGAAGAATAGACAGGCCTGTAACCAGAGCTGATCCAGAGAACAGAAGGGTGTGCTGTCTACCGGGTGCTAAGATACGGGATGTGGACCTGAGGTTGAAGAGGATCCTAAAGGGAGCGGGAAAGAATCCATTGATCATCCTTCACGTAGGAACAAATGACACGGCTAGATTCTCACTGGAACGAATCAAGGGGGACTATGCCAGGCTGGGGAAGACGCTTAAGGAAATCGAGGCTCAGGTAATCTTCAGTGGGATTCTGCCTGTTCCTAGAGAAGGGCAACAAAGGTGTGACAGGATTATGATGATCAACAGATGGCTCAGGGATTGGTGCTACAAGGAGGGCTTTGGGACGTATGGCCACTGGGAGGCATTCATGGACAGAGGACTGTTCTCTCGGGATGGACTTCACCTGAGTAGGGAAGGAAATAGACTTCTAGGATGGAGGCTGGCACAACTGATCAAGAGAGCTTTAAACTAGGAATGTGGGGGAGACGGTTGGGAGATGTCCAGGTAATCTCCACGCTGGATTTTAACATTGAGACGGAAGACAACCAAGTAAGAGAGGATATAGCCGGGGGTAGGAGAATGGACATAAGGAGGAAGGGCAGAGTGGATACTAGTCAAATAGGTCATACTGGCAGTACAATGTCCATACCAAATTGGGTAAGGAATGTGAGTGAGGCCAAACAGCAAAAATTAAGATGTTTGTACACCAATGCGAGGAGCCTAGGTAACAAAATGGAGGAATTAGAGCTACTGGTCCAGGAAGTGAAACCAGATATCATAGGAATAACCGAAACATGGTGGAATAGCAGTCATGACTGGAGTACAGGTATTGAAGGGTATGTGCTGTTTAGGAAAGATAGAAATAAAGGTAAAGGTGGGGGAGTAGCATTGTATATCAATGATGAGGTAGACTGTAAAGAAATAAAAAGTGATGGAATGGATAAGACAGAGTCTGTCTGGGCAAAAATCACATTGGGGAAGAAAACTACTAGAGCCTCCCCTGGGATAGTGCTTGGGGTGTGCTATAGACCACCGGGATCTAATTTGGATATGGATAGAGACCTCTTTAATGTTTTTAAGGAAGTAAATACTAATGGGAACTGTGTGATCATGGGAGACTTCAACTTCCCAGATATAGATTGGAGAACAAGTGCTAGTAATAATAATAGGGCTCAGATTTTCCTAGATGTGATAGCTGATGAATTCCTTCATCAGGTAGTTGCTGAACCAACAAGGGGGGATGCCATTTTAGATTTGGTTTTGGTGAGTAGTGAGGACCTCATTGAAGAAATGGTTGTAGGGGACAACCTTGGCTCGAGTGATCATGAGCTAATTCAGTTCAAACTAAATGGAAGGATAAACAAAAATAAATCTGAGACTAGGGTTTTTGATTTCAAAAGGGATAACTTTAATAAATTAAGGAAATTAGTTAGGGAAGTGGATTGGACTAAAGAATTTATGGACCTAAAGGCGGAGGAGGCCTGGGATTATTTCAAGTTAAAGTTGCAGAAGCTGTCAGAAGCCTGTATCCCAAGAAAGGGGAAACAATTCATAGGCAGGGGTTTTAGACCAAGCTGGATGAGCAAGCATCTCAGAGAGGTGATTAAGAAAAAACAGAAAGCATACAAGGAGTGGAAGATGGGAGGGATCAGCAAAGAAACCTACCTTATTGAGGTCAGAGCATGTAGGGATAAAGTGAGACAGGCTAAAAGTCATGTAGAATTGGACCTTGCAAAGGGAATTAAAACCAATAGTAAAAAGTTTTATAGCCATATAAATAGGAAGAAAACAAAGAAAGAAGAAGTGGGACCGCTAAACACTGAGGATGGAGTGGAGGTTAAGGATAATCTAGGCATGGCTCAATATCTAAACAAATACTTTGCCTCAGTCTTTAATGAGGCTAATGAGGAGCTTAGGAATAGTGGCAGCATGACAAATGGGAATAAGGATGTGGGGGTAGATATTACCATATCCGAGGTAGAAGCCAAACTTGAACAGCTTAATGAGAGTAAATCAGGCGGCCCAGATAATCTTCATCCAAGAATATTAAAGGAACTGGCACATGAAATTGCAAGCCCATTAGCAAAAATTTTTAATGAATCTCTAAACTCAGGGGTTGTACCGTTTGACTGGAGAATAGCTAATATAGTTCCTATTTTTAAGAAAGGGAAAAAAAGTGACCCGGGTAACTACAGGCCTGTTCGTTTGACATCTGTAGTATGCAAGGTCTTGGAAAAAATTTTGAAGGAGAAAGTAGTTAAGGACCTTGAGGTCAATGGCAATTGGGACAAATTACAACATGGTTTTACAAAAGGTAGATCGTGCCAAACCAACTTGATCTCCTTCTTTGAGAAAGTAACAGATTTTTTAGATAAAGGAAATGCAGTGGATCTAATCTACCTCGATTTCAGTAAGGCATTTGATACAGTACCACATGAGGAATTATCGGTTAAATTGGAAAAGATGGGGATCAATATGAAAATTGAGAGGTGGATAAGGAACTGGTTAAAGGGGAGACTACAGCGGGTCATACTGAAAGGTGAACTGTCAGGTTGGAGGGAGGTTACTAGTGGAGTTCCTCAAGGTTCAGTTTTGGGACCAATTTTATTTAATCTTTTTATTACTGACCTCGGCACCAAAAGTGGGAGTGTGCTAATAAAGTTTGCAGATGACACAAAGTTGGGAGGTATTGCCAATTCAGAAAAGGATCGGGATATCCTACAGGAAGATCTGGATGACCTTGTAAACTGGAGTAATAGTAATAGGATGAAATTTAATAGTGAGAAGTGTAAGGTTATGCATTTAGGGATTAATAACAAGAATTTTAGTTATAAGCTGGGGACGCATCAGTTGGAAGTAACGGAAGAGGAGAAGGACCTCGGAGTCCTGGTTGATCACAGGATGACTATGAGTCGCCAATGTGATGTGGCCGTGAAAAAAGCTAATGCGGTCTTGGGATGCATTAGGCGAGGTATTTCTAGTAGAGATAAGGAGGTGTTAGTACCGTTATACAAGGCATTGGTGAGACCTCATTTGGAATACTGTGTGCAGTTCTGGTCTCCCATGTTTAAGAAGGATGAATTCAAACTGGAACAGGTACAAAGAAGGGCCACTAGGATGATCCGAGGAATGGAAAACCTGTCGTATGAAAGGAGACTCAAGGAGCTTGGTTTGTTTACCCTAACCAAAAGAAGGCTGAGGGGAGATATGATTGCTCTCTTTAAATATATCAGAGGGATAAATACCAGGGAGGGAGAGGAATTATTTCAGCTCAGTACCAATGTGGACACAAGAACAAATGGATATAAACTGGCCATCAGGAAGTTTAGACTTGAAATTAGACGAAGGTTTCTAACCATCAGAGGAGTGAAGTTCTGGAACAGCCTTCCAAGGGAAGCAGTGGGGGCAAAAGACCTAACTGGCTTCAAGATTAAGCTAGATACGTTTATGGAGGGGATGGTTTGATGGGATAACATGATCTTAGTCAAGGGTCAATTAATTGCCATCAGTGGTAAATAGGACCAATGGTCAATGATGGGATGTTAGAAGTTACTACAGAGAACTTTTTCCTGGGTGTCTGGCTGGTGAGTCTTGCCCACATGCTCGGGGTTCAGCTGATCGCCATATTTGGGGTCGGGAAGGAATTTTCCTCCAGGGTAGATTGGCAGAGGCCCTGGAGGTTTTTTGCCTTCCTTTGCAGCATGGGGCACGGGTCACTTACCGGAGGATTCTCTGCATCTTGAAGTCTTTAAACCATGATTTGAGGACTTCAGTAGCTGAGACATAGGTGAGAGGATTATTCCAGGAGTGGGTGGGTGAGATTCTGTGGCCTGCATTGTGCAGGAGGTCAGACTAGATGATCATAATGGTCCCTTCTGACCTTAAAGTCTATGAGTCTATGAGAAAGGTCTGTGTCCATGTCCTCATCACTGTCCTCAGGGCGCTGCTGTTGCCTCCTCGCCTGCTGTAGCTCTAGCAGCTCCTGGTTCTCGTTCTCCATATACTCCTGGACAATGCGCGTGGTGTTCATAACGGCGAGAACAGCCGCGGTGATCTGATCGTGCTCCATGCTTTCCCTGGTATGCTGTTTGCAGGACAGCAGAGTGGCAGCAGAAGCAGCGGGTGGATAACAATGGAGTCAGCAATATGGCGCCCATATGAAAAAAGGCGCGAAAGGATTTTTTGCTCCCCCCTCAGTTGCTTTCACGGAGGGAGGGGGGAGCAAGGGTTAGGCTCATTTCCTTCTAGCTGCAGATGGTACAATATGCGGTGAGCAAGGGTTAGGCACCTTCCCTTCTAGCAGCAGATGGTACAATATGCTTGATATCCATCATCATCTCCTGGCCCCCTCAAGGATTGAACTCGCAACCCCGGGTTTAGCGGGCCAACGCTCAGACCGCTGAGCTATCCCTCCGCCCGTGTTCCAGGCAGTACTGAATCTCCCTTAAACAAAACGTAAAAAAGAGAATGACCAGAGTCACTCTGGTCACTCCCATTTATGTCCAAGCGCCCCCGGCCAGCCACACCATAGGCCGCCGGCCAGGAGCACACGAATACCAATCATATTGTACAATCTGCTGCTAGAAGGCAAGGAGCTTCTGCTGTATGGTCCCGCGACCACGACCATTTATGGCATATTGCACCATCTGCAGCTAGAAGGCAAGGAGCTTCTGCTGTGTAGTCCCGCGACTACCAGCCTCAGGCGGAATGGCCCCCTCAAGGATTGAACTCGCAACCCCAGGTTTAGCGGGCCAACGCTCAGAACGCTGAGCTATCCCTCTGCCCGTATTATAGCGTGACTGAATCCCCACTAGACCTAATGTCCAGGCGTACGCTGGAGATGTACGGTAATTGTGAGCTGAGCAGGCTTCCGTAGCAAACACGGAAACCCCGGAAAAAAGGCGCGAAAAATATTGCTTTCACGGAGGGAGGGAGGGAGGGAGGGATGACATGTACCCAGAACCACCAGCGACAATGTTTTCTGCCCCATCAGGCTTTGGGATCGCAACCCAGAATTCCAATGGGCGGCGGAGACTGCGGGAACTGTGGGATAGCTACCCGCAATGCAATGCTCCGAAAGTCGATGCTAGCCCCGCTACTGTGGACACAGTCAATCGACCTCATGGTCTTAACGCTCTTTAGTGGGGACACACACAATCGATTCCATAAATTCGGGTTTTAAAATATCGACTTCTATAAATTCGACCTAATTCTGTAGTATAGACGTACCCTCAGTCATTTGAAGACAGCAGAACCCAGATACACAAGTGAGATGTTTGCTCTCCTGGATGCGGTGCTGTTCTCTCGTCCTTTCAACATATACAGAATATTTCAATAAATAACATTTATGTACACATTTTCAAATTTCTACAGAAACGAACTCATATCGTGCGTGCATGTGTGCGTTATGTGTGCATGTTGAAGATGGAGAAAGAGGCACAGGGCTGTTAAGTGACATGCATGAAAACAGTGTATTTCTTCAAAGTTAGTTACGTACAGGACTAAGTGACCTGGGTGCTAATCTTCAGTCTGATGCTCACGTGTTGCATGACCTTGGACGAGTCAACCTTGTTGAGACTCATTTTTCCCTCCATATGCAAATCAGGAGTGATAAAATTTGCTACCTCACAGAAAGGCTGGAAGTCAATTACAACTTGGTAAAGCCTTTTGTGAATATTTGATAAAAGTTAATACAGATGTACAAAATACAATGGCCATCCAAGAATGGCAAAGCCATATACGTAATCAGTCCCTCTCTTTCTCTCTCCCCCTCCCCCTTCAAAAAAAAAAATGATGTACACCATTCCTCACTAAGACCAACTAAATAAACAAATTACTAATTACATGAGCCATCACTGACAGTTTTTGACATCTTTGTGGCCGATTAAGACATACAGCTCTCTGTAAAAGGATAGTTTCTTTGTAGGATGGGGGCAAACAACATTTGAAGAGTTTAGTTTTACAAAACTTTATTTAGTCTTTCACTTATTTTCTCTCTCTCACACACACACACACACACACACACACACACACACACACACCTCAATCACCTAAAACATACTTTCCACTTATTATTTCAAACAGCTGTCAGTTAATTAGCAGTGCAATACTACAAACGCGAAAACTGCCATGTTTAAATTATGCTGTAATTTTCTTAAAGTTTAAAAAAAATGAGTTATTCAAATTAATGTCTATTTTTAAAATGCAGCAAAATCAAAATAGTTATAGTCTCAGTACATGAACTGGTACAGTCTCCTTCCCTAATTACACTCTCAAATTGCCAAGTTATAAAGGAGAAGAGTTAAATGTACCTCAAACTTCGTATTAACTGTCGGCCAGTCATTACTAACACGCTTATCAACAGATGTGAAAGATATTTTGTTTTCAGTGAGTCCATAGAAGTGGTGCTCCTGGACTAGGGTGGACAGAGTGGTATGTGTGTGCTGTGACATAATACATTACACATGTAAAACAGTTTTATTACAATGTACTGTAATTAAACTGGAGATGGAAAGACTTAGGTTAAGTGATAACGGTTTTAAAATTTATTAGATTGATGGAATCCTTAGTAAATATTATAAAACCGGACAAGTGCTAGACCTTAAAATTAACACATTTAACATTTATTGAAATTAATACTAACAAGTACTCGTATTACACTAGCTTGAGACATTCCCATAGGCCTCAATGTGACTACACTCAGTTTATCAGAACTCCTAAAGAAAAGTGTAATGTTTTAAATATTTGTGTATAACCAGCAATGTGCTAGGCACTCAACTTAGTCCGTATCTCTGGCTGTAAACATGGAAACTAACCAAAAAAGGGAACAATGAATTCCATAAAAACCACATTTTTATAGGCACTATATTTTAATGTGCCAGTGGGAATGGATGACGAGTTTGGGATTGAGGTGACACCAATTAGCTAATACCATTTTAAATATTCTTTTCAATTACTAAATCGGAATTCAGTCATTGTAGTTGTACACTGATATAGGGTTTTTTACATTCACTTTCTCCTTTTTATTTTTCAAAACTCTTAATCACCAGACACAATAACCAGTACAGATGCAGCCAAACACCAAGCACTTATATGACTTTTTGCATAATACAAATCTACACAATTACACTTTAACAAGAATAAATTCTCTATTTGAGGGACTAATGTAATTTCAAAGACAACATATCAGGCAACCAAAAAATTATGAGTTTATCAAATTTAGTTGTTAAATAAGAACGTACTAATGTTAACATCCTTAAGGTGAAAAGATACTTTAGAATATTCTACACCAAAGTCCAAAAAACCTGACTGCATCCATATCGTAATCTGTACATTGAGGATTAGATAATGTTAATAGTGCTCTGAAGGTGTAAAAAGCTATAAAAACTGCTAAGTATTATGATTGTGTGGGAAAGATCTCTTGGGAAGATAGTTAGTGTTGGGGGAAAATGGGCACATACCAAGAATATCTTATTTAAGTTAATGCACAAAAGAAAAGGCTTTGAAAGAATAATAAATGATGGTTAGGTTACTGGAAGAGGGTGACAAAAACCATTTGAAAACTAGTGGACCACTAGAAGGAGGGATGTCTATGTCCCAAATAAAGATGGCACAGGACTATTAGAGGCATTGGTTAGTTTTCCATAGGGAAATATTTTTATTTTACCCTCCTCCTCCTAAACATTCAAAACAGATTGGAAATCAATAGTTCATTATCTCTAATAAATATTTTCATTTTCTCTAGAGTGTAGTAAACAATTTGTACATTCCAGAGAATGGATAGTTATTTTACACTATTTGAAATTGTACTGTATAAGAGGTTTACCGAGTGACCATGACAATGCTTTAACATAGCATTCTCATAATACAATCAAGTCAATGTTCAGACTTTATCGTGTTTTGTTTTGTTTTTAAAATGAAGCAAGGAGCACACTGGGGAAAATTCCAAAGTATTATAATTCATAGTAACACCTACTGTTTGCAACACAGTCAAATCTTAGGAATTTAAAAAATATTTTATATACTATTTTTGTGATTTTTCAATAATGTTACCTTTTATAACTAGAAGAGATGCAAGGTTTGTTTATGTACTCAGCCATCCTCCACAGAGCGGCCACTGTTACTAATCATATGGCTTGTAATCTGGGAACAGTGGGAAGTGTTCATTCACATGCGATATGGACAGTTGGGGCAGTTTAAAAAAAACCTGTGAATTCCACTGGGGAAAAAAAAGTAGAAAATAGACCGAAGGATTTTTGTTTGAAATTTTCAAGAGACCTTTATCACAGCAGACATCTAGAGCCATAATATTGCACAAATATGGGAGCGGATGAGGGGAAAGATACTGGTTTCAAACACAGATGAACTTTGCTCAGTCTGGGATCCTATTGCTTTTTAGGTGCTTAGAGATTAGTTATGATCAACCAGGCAAGATGATTTTCAGAATCTGATTGTTTTCTTTCCAGCCAGATCCTACAGTCTCTACCCCCAGGTATCTCTTATATTTGTAATAGGTTTTACCCTGTAATATTGTGGAATCATTTCTACTCCCATCAGTTGTTTTCAAGTAAAAATGCCAGGGTTCTAGATGGTTTGACTTCAGGCGCAAATTTTCTGTACATGGCCAACTGTTCAATTTCCTAAACTCTGCAGTGGAATGGTTCATTTGTTTTCAGTGAGTCCCTTTATGCTATACCAGACAAGAGTATAAAACTTTCTTCTTTCCAGCAATGGAGACGTGAACTTTTTTTGAAATATCACTGCCCCTGTAGAGAAGGGTTTGCTGGCTACCAGGTTTCACTTAGGGTTTTTATTGCTGCTTCACCTATCAGAAAATCTCACAGCAGACCTTAACAAACCTGACTAGAAAGTAGGTTGGTGGAATCCGGTGGGGAAGGGGGAAAAGAGGAGGGGGCGGAATTAAGCCAACAATAGGTGCTTGGATACAGTAACTCCTCACTTAAAGTCGTCCCGGTTAAGGTTGTTACGTTGCTGATCTATTAGGGAACATGCTCGTTTAAAGTTGTGCAATGCTCCCTTCTAACGTCGTTTGGCAGCCGCCTACTTTGTCCACTGCTTGCAGAAAGAGCAGCCCGTTGCAGCTAGCTGGTGGGGGCTTGGAACCAGGGTGGACCGGCAGCCGCCCCAATCAGCTCCCCGCTCCCTTAAGTTCCCTGCGCTGTAGCTGCTCAGCAGGCTATCAATTGCTGGCAGTTCAACTGTCCCTTCCCCCATTTCCATGTGCTGCTCCTGCCCTCTGCCTTGGAGCTGCTCCAAAGCCTCCTGCTGCTGTGCGGGGGGAGTGAAAGGGGTGCGGGGGGGCGGGGAGAGTGGGGCTAATGTCAGGCCCCACCTGCTGCCCCCCCACGCCTCCCCCAAGTGTCCCCCGACCACCCCTTGCTGCCCCCACGCACCTCTCTGAGCATCCCTGCATCTCCCTTGCAGCTCCATGCTGCCTCCCTGCATCAACTGCTGCTGCAGGGTCCTAGTGCCCTCCATCCAGACTTACCCTGCCTTTCCCCCTCAGACCCTTTCATTTTTCGGCAGGACCCTCCACCAGTACAGACGCCCCCCCCACCCCCGACCCACGGTCACCGGCTCCTGCCCCACACCGGGCACGGGGCAGCCTCATTCCTCACCCCCAGTGAGGCTACAGTGAGGGGTAGCAGCAGCAGAGGAGGAGAAGCATGCACCGGCACCCACCACAGGGGAGGCAAGGGAGATTCTTGGAACGGAGAGGGACCCTAGGAGCATGTGCAGTGACAGTGGTGGGGGTGAGTGTGCTGCGGGGGGGGGGGGGGAGGGAGAAGAGGACCTTCCCTCTTATCCCATGACAGTTTACTTTGATTAAGAGCCTTTGGTGAGGGACCTTGTCAAAGGCTTTCTGAAAACCTAAGTACATTATATCCACTGGATCCCCCTTTTCCACATGCTTGCTGACCCCCTCAAAAGAATTCTAGTAGATTCATGAGGTATGATTTCCATTTACAAAAACTATGTTGACTCTTCCCCAACAAATTATGTTCATCTATGTGTTTGACAATTTTGTTCTTTACTATAGTTTCAACCAGTTTGCCCAGTATTATCTTCTATTACAAGAAAGTCTTAAGATTTTTAAAACAACTCAGGTTTGATATGTAAAGGCGTTGGCTAATCTACTATACCATATGAAGAGATATCAAATATCAAAATTGATCTCTGCAGTATGATTTACTCAAACTAATTTTACCACCGAATGCAGCATATTGTGAGCAATGCTATTGATATCAAATTGATATCAATTTGATGTATGATATTGCAGAGATCAATTTGATATTTTTGGACTGGAAAGCTCCCCTTGTTGTCCCCTGCCCATCCCCCAATAACATTTGTCAAGTCTTCAATAGTATAAGTTCTTCAACTAATAAATATCGGTTTAAAGAAAAACAAAACAAAAAACACGTGGTCACAAGATAGCTCAATTTGCTTGTACCATTGGTAAATACATAATGCTACACAGCTGAGAAAAATAATATTAAAAGCTACAGTATGTTCCTGGGGCAGAGGTAGGGGCAATGGAGGCAAAAGGTCTATACACCATCTCCAAATAATAATCACTCTTACCAAAATAAAAATTATACCAAGAAAGGTTTTCATCTTAGATCACTTTAACCGAGAAAGGTACCGTCTATATTACTTGTGTAAATCCAAACAAAACAGATTTTGAGAAATAAGTTGTAGGGTCTCTAGGACAAGAAAGGTAAAATAGAAGCATGGCACTCATCTAAAAAAAGGATTGCTTAGATCTATTCACTACTATCGCAATGACTGTAGTCAGTTTTGAAAGAATGAACTACATAAATTTACATGAGGGTTATGAGTAAAATCAAAAGGCAATTTTAATTTCATATAGATCTGATATCTTGAAACTCAGTGCCCTAAACATGGTGATCCAAACTGCTCACATACCGTATTCTCTACCTATTCCAACAGGTTAATTTAAATTTCATAAAAGGCACAGCAATATATCTTCAGACACCTGGTCCCTGCTGCCTCATTGTTTGTTGATCCAATTATCATAATGCTCTATTAGGCTACAGGGACTTCCTGGCCGTACAAGCCTTTCCATACTTACAGTGGTTGCCATGGAATAATATTAGATATAAATGGAAAAATTCTGGAAATATTCTTTAAAGGCTGAACGTAAATGCAAAACAGAAACACACAATCTAAAAAACATTTTTGAAAAGTTTAATACAAAATACACTTGCATCAAATGAAAGACTCCATAGATTTTAACATGTAAAACACTGAGATCAGAAAAATCTCAGGACTGTGAAATACCGGTTTTTGAATCCTTGACAGTCACTAATCTCTGTGTAGTGCCAGGAGTCCAAGCATTCATAACTTTAAAGAAGGGCTGCCAGTGACCTAGGTCAAACTAACCCCAGCAGTTTCTTAAACCTGGGATCTCAAATCAGTAGCAAATGAGGACAATTTCTTCTGCAAATGATGATCAAGTCTTCACCTTCTGTAATGAAAGGTCATCCAAAAACAGGAGTATCAACTGGATTGCACCAATGGCCTACCAGAAAGAGCTTTATTATCCACATGCAAATTATAACTTAGTGATGCAAGGTATAAATAATGTACTAGAAAAAAATAGTAATTAGTGTTTTAAAAGAAATATAAGTACTGTAATCTATTGAAGTAGTTTTATGTAGAGAAGTGCTTTAGTTCAGCAGGTAATTTCCTCTTTCATGTCCCTTTTTATGCGGGCCATCTCATTTTATCAACACAAGCAAAACCAAACTATTTTCTAACAAAGCAGCATGAAGTCAAGTAAGCAACAATAGGAAAAAATATTTGTGTTTGCAAAGCTAACGCATGAAAGTTAGCTGGCTTTACTCCAATACTCTATTGGAGAAGAAGAGACTGTATAAAATGGCACCTTCTTTCTCAACTGACTCCATCCGTGCATTTACAAATCACATCTCCTGACTCTGGCTAAAATAAACTTTGCTACTTTGTCTTAAGTTTCACTGTAAACTCTTTGGGGCAGGAACAGCATCAACACAATGAAGCTTCAAAACCTAGTTGGGGCTTTTAGGCCCTACAGCAATAAATGAAATACGTAATTTTAGTTCAGAAACTACCCTTTATTATAAATTCTCTACAAAAGCATTTTTCTGTTCTTTGCTTTACCAACATTTGTTTCCCTTAAACTATAAAGGTAGACACCATTTGCTATGTACAGCTTTACAATACAGACTTAAGCATGGCTATGAAACAAATGTAAATTCCAATTGTGTGAAGAAAAACTATATTCTAAAAAAACCATAAATGACAACTCATAATAAAATGCTAGAAGATTTGACATTAAAACTTAGAATAACAGGAACCTGTAAAATTAGAACTTTCAAATTCAGTGAAAATTAATGCAGAGAAGTGTTATCAACAGCAATGACTTTACTGTATACGTGAACTACTCTGCACTGCTCACAAGTTAAAGTCTTGTGAATGACTGTAAGATGTTCATAGAGTCATTGATTTTAGGATTACGGTGATCCCTTCTGACCTTAACACAGCCATAGGACCATCCTGTATTAATTTCTGCTTCAAGTCCAACAAGCTGTGCTTGAAGTAGCACAGTCAGACTAGATGATCATAATGGTCCCTTCTGACCTTAAAGTCTATGAGTCCAGGGGGTAGTCAATCTGTGGCTCCGGAGGCACATGTGGCTCTCCAGAAGTTAATATGCGGCTCCTTGTATAGGTACCGAATCCGTGGCTGGAGCTACAAGCGCCAACTTTCCAATGTGCGGGGGGGCGGGGGAGGGGGTGCTCACTGCTCAACCCCTGGCTCTGCCACAGACCCTGCCCCACTCCACCCCTTCCCATACCCTCCCCTGACCCTGCCGTGCCCTCGTGCCTCCCCCCTCCCCTCCCCAGCCTCCTGCACGCCACAAAACAGCTGATCGGGAAATGCAGGGAGGGAAGGGGAGGTGCTGATCGGCAGGACTGCTGGTGGGTGGGAGGCACTGGGAGCCCGGGGGGGGGGGGGGGGGAGAGAGGCTGATGACATATTACTGTGGCTCTTTAGCAATGTACATTGGTAAATTCTGGCTCCTCCTCAGGCTCAGGTTGGCCACCTCTAAACTAGCACATGTTGAGTGCAGTGTAGTTGTAGCCGTGTCAGCTCTAGGTTATTAGAGAGACAAGTTGGGTGAAGTAATCTCTTTTATTGGATAAAATTTCTGTGTGTGAGACACATGCTTTCAAGCCACACAAAGCTTTTCTTCAGGTCTGGGGACCCCAGACCTGAAGAAGAGCTCTGTGTGGCTCGAAAGCATATCTCGCTCACCCACAGAAGCTGGTCCAATAAAAGCTATTACCTCCCGCACCTTGTCTCTCTGAACTAGCACCTAGTTTAGAAAAATATCCACTCTTAATTGAAAACTTTCCAGTAATTGAGAATCCACCATAGTCCTTGGTAGGTTGTTCCAATGATTAATTACCTTCATAGTTAAAAATGTGTACCTTGTTTCTATTCTGAATTTGTCTAGCTTCAACTTTCAGACACTGGATCTTGTTGTCTCTTAGTCTGATGGATTGAATAGCCCTCTCTCAAATTTCTGTTCCCCAAGTAGATACTTTAATTGTTCATGTTGAATATGGTACATTTGTTACAAACACGTATATATACACACACACACATATATATACATACATATACACACACACACACACATACATACATATACACACACACACACATATACATACATACATACATATACACACACACACACACACGTTATGCATTAGCTGCCCAACTGCCACAATAGAAGTTGATTGGCACACCTTGTTGCATCTTCCTCCCTTTAGTCCCCCTCGCCCCACCACACACACACGATAACCAGAAAAGACAGCCTACCCCACTGCCAAACTGCTAATACATGTGATGAAACAAATTTAGCAGTAACATGTTTAAAAAACTTGCTTCTTGTCTGACACAGAGCATGCTCCAGTGAAGTGTCTTTTCCTCTCTCTGATTATCCTAGAGTGTTGCTGTCTCCTTACTACACTCTTAATAAGAGACTTTTCCAATTTTTTGCCCTAACTTTTCCCTTGGGACAGCAAATCAAAGGTATGGGTGGTGAGGAAGGCATCCAGGTGCCTTCCACCCTTGGGGCTTGTCTATCCTTACAGCACTGCAGTGGCACAGGTGCTGCAGTTGTGCTGCACCGCTGTAGCACTTAATGAAGATGCTACCTATGCCGACTTGAGTACCATATAGCTATGTCGACTAGAGAAGCCCTCCATCAACGTAGTGCTGTCTACACAGGACGTTGGGTTGGTATAACTGCGTCCCCCAACAGTGAGGATTTTCCACGCCTCTGAGTGATGTAGTTATACTGACGTAAGTTTGTAGTTTAGACCAAGGCTCGGACTGAACAACCTGGAGATAGTCTCCAAGCCTAGCATTCCTCCAAATCGGATGGCAGCAACAGGAGACAGCTATTTCTGAGCTGCTATTTTCCCTACTCCAGCAACAGCCTACTACACAGCACTTGTGTGCAATCTGCCAGCTCACCTTTATCCACATTCCCTGCAGACTTTACTCAGACAGCAGTTCCATTTAGAATTCTACTTTCAATGTACATTACAATATCACCACCTCCCAAACCAAACAAGTAATTGAAAGGTTTCTCCTACCGGGAAAAAGTGCCCTGACCATCAATCCACCCAGACAGCTACAATGGCAGGTTGTTTCTGTCCCTAGTACAGACCCCCAGACCTTCCATTCAGGTCAGGGATTTCCCCTCACCTAGCCCATGGCCTCTTCAGACCCTTCAACATTTCCCCTTCCTCTGAGATGCAGAAAATAACTAATCAGTCCGTCCCCCCCTCCCGAGCCCTATTTGCCAGACACAGGCCCCGTCCCAATCAAGGAAAACCCTTTATCACCCCTCCTATGAATCAACCCTCCCACCCTCACCCCATAGATAGCAGCCCTCAGTGTCACCCATTCTGCTGCCTGCTGAAAAGGGGTTCTAAAACATTCCCGGGAGAGTCACAAGCCATTGAGAACTACTTTGAAACAGTCCTTGGCCAAGTGAGGGAGGTTCCCCATGAGTGGAGGGGGGTCTGCAGCAAGGCCCCAGGTGCAGTTCAGCCCTGGTCCAATGGGAGCACGGGGAAGGAGACTAGAGCATGCTTGTGCTTTGGCTCCTGCCAGTGTTGCTTCCAGGCTGATCAAGGTGAGAGTTCTGGCCTGGAATCAACCTGACATACACCAACACTCAGGGAAAGTGAAACTTTGTACAGAGACACAGACATAAGTGTTGACATTAGATTCCACAGAGACAGACACAGGTATGTGGTAATAAGAAGCCTTACTTCTTACACGTCTTACTGTCTTACAGTGAGTAAATGAAAATACCCACAGTTACACAGTATATCGGTTAAAAAAACCCTGATGGGATTAAAAAAAACACAAACAAAAACAAACACACACAACATGATAAAGATTTAAAAAAAAACAAAAAAACACCTTCCTTTGAATCATCTGGGACTGGCTGTTGTCAAGAGACTGGATAACAGACTAAATCAACCAGTGGTCTGACTCAGCAATTCCTATGTTCCTATCACAGCTGTCCCACTCATCATCTTGTTTACATGGTCTATTATTTTGCCTTGGCTGCAACCCTACCTTTTTGGATAGCATCTTGATTATCTGAATTTCGTCTGAGAGGGGACTAATAGCTTCCTCTAAACCAGATTCCAATTCAACTGTCTGAAGGAGATATCTTTTTTATTTAAATAAAAAAATGAATCAGAGTACTAGCGATATTACATTGAGATTTACACCCCTCGTACAGAGCTACATGAGAGAAACAAAACAGAAAAAAGATAGAAACAGGCCTAATCAAGGTTTCTTGAATTGTAATGCATGTGTTATGCTATTATGCCATGGAGTTATGAATGTTTTAACCTTTTTGATTTTGTTTTCAGCTGAAGTGTTTTATTCCTGGATATTAGATTACTTGTATGAAGAGAGAGATAACATTTTAAACGTAATAGAGATTTTTATTTCCCTTTTTATAGCTAATTAGTTGAACTTTGACAAGAGAAAAGAAGCATTAAACACTGGTCCTCAAAACAACAATTATGTTCATTTGTTTGTTAATGGGAAACTATAGCCATATTGTGGAGCTACTGTTGCAGTTTTACACCAAGTGAGGGGAGGAGAAGGGAATCAAAACGGAGAAAGACCTGAATTTTCAAATTATCTCAAGTTAATTTTTCCCCAATGCCTTTTTAGCAGAATGTTAAACATTAAAATGTGAAATAAAGTGTTTATACTGCAAAGAAGTAATGTGACGAAAGTATTAACTACACAACAAGGAAGTTTAGGGTACAAGCTTAGTTACTGAATTGATCAAATGCTGTCAACAGTGGCAATACCAATATTTTTTGTTCCTCAACAGTGGCAAACGGTAAGAAAAACAGCATCTGCTTCAGAAAACATGTGAAGTGAAACAGTTAAAATCAACACTTCAGTACAACTTTCCAGAAATGAAGGAGGTTTGAAAGGAAAACCAGTCCAGCCATCTAAAACTTGTTTCAGTTCAAGAAAAAAAATAATTTCTTTTTTAACATGCAGCAAAATTCACACAAAGTTAATCACTTCAACCAAAGCAAAAAGATTTACATTAACATGGCCCTGTCTTTTACGACAGAAAAGGAAAAAAGGCTGAAGCTCTCTACCCATTTTTGACCCATCAACTGTGCCTGGATACTATAACTCAGTGTCTAGCACAAAGATGATGCTACACAAAAACATAATTTAAAAGTATAGGTTAACTATGAATTACGTTATTTTTATGTAAGCCAGGCCCTTCAGTCTTATTTTCATTATTTTCACTGTATATAAATGTTCGTCTTCTACAATATGCCATTATTGATTGTTAAAAATCTAATTTTCAGCACATTCAGCCATTAAAAGCAATGCAATTTATGTTGTCTTGCATATTTTGAAAAAACAGACAAACAAACCAGGTTCATAACAATTCAATTTAGGATTTGAAGAGTGAAACCAATGCAAGACTATGGTCTCAACAGGCTATAGCTGTCCAATCTCATAGTATACTACTGCAGGCATATACAAATTATTTTTTTTTTTTTGCCGTAGTGCAAGTTAATTAATCATTTAACAAATTTAATGGTATCAGAGAGAGCCGTGATGGAAGGGGAGAGCAAGAGCTATAGACAACCACCTGCTTTCCTCTGTACATTTTGAATATGTAGACGGCATAAAATACTAGTAATATTCTAGTTAATAAACTATTTTGCTTCAGTCATTAAGTTTAATATTTAATTTCTAATTTTATAATTCCATTTGCAACTCAAACTACTATGTGAAATAAATAAGGCTTTACCTACATTGGTCTCTTAACCATTAGTAAATACTAACATTGAAAGAGTTTGTTACAAGAGGGAACAAGAAAAAAAACCTATTGCAGGAGACTGGAGTTAGAGGATGAGGAGAAATTACATCTCCCCTGCAGGAGAAAAGGTTTCTGAACTCACAATGGATGATGAAGCATGACTAGCACCCCTTTTCCTTTCCACAGCTCAAGAGGGAATAGTGCCCTTAGCTGTTCCCTCTGCACAGTGGCCAAGCCTTCTGCCTTGGCAGGAACCACACTGTCACCAGGTCTTTTCCCAGGTCTCCACCACTTCCTCTCTGTATCCCATCCCCAAGAGGGCTATGGAACTTTCCTCATGGAATTCCACCAGGTTAGGAGGTACATACATGGTGAGAGAACTGCTCACTCTGCTCCCAATGCTTTTCACTGGGCCTCTGTGGGACAATCTTCAACTATTTAAGAGTGGAACTACTGCCCCCTCATTTGTACTCACCAATTTAAGTTGAAGGGAGAGATCTATAAGAATGAGCATCACGTAAAATGTGTGAGTTACTATAGAAAAGATCATGTAAATTTTATGAGAGAGAAGTGATGCTGCCTTAATCTACTTCACAACTTGATACGGTCTAAGTCCAAGTCTAAGTAGTCTCAGCCGGAACTCAAGCACTGATGTTCTTTGCTTTCTCTCATGAAGCATCTGCCTTGTAATAATGCATACGCGAACCCATTAGTAGTATACTTCCATTAAAAGAGGAAAGTTACAAAGCAAATGTCCCTAACTCTTCACACCTGCCGCAGTGTAAAAGTGGGATTTGTATTCCCACTTCAAATGCCACATAAGATTCATTAACACCGTATTTGCTTACTACAAAAAGGCCCATGGAAATTAATAGAGCAAATGTTCTGTACATTTTTAGCCACAGAATGTCAAAACTAATACAAAATAGTGTAGGCAGTGAAACAGCTGCCCAAATCACAGAATTAGGTTTTAATTGCTTAAAAGATAGCATACTTCCTTATATCTAATTAAGAATACTGCAGCAGTTGCCATGCCAAAGTATATTAGTCTTGTTATATTAAGTACCATTGCAAACACTTAAGCACAGACATAACTTAACACACAAGTGTTCCCACTGAGATCACATCACCACTGAAATCCACTCACCAAAAGAAATATACTGTAGTACACATTATAAATACTCAAATGCATATAAGAAAGCATTTATTACATATTTGCAAAAATGTATGTTTTACTATTGAATTTATTTAAAAGTGAGAATTTGAAATCTAATCTTTCAAAAGTCTTCTCCCTCAGAAAGAACGTACATATTTTCACAAACCACACCCCTATTTAAATGTTTGGAAAGTACTTACTACCAAATCTGGATGTTGTTTGACTTTAATCCGAATGTTTAAAAATGAAGTGTTGCACATCCCACGAGCAAAATTTTAGGTTCTGTTTCTATGGTACATTATTTTTCAATTGATCCCACTACTGGTGCTCAACACTGTTGTGTTCACAATGCATTTTTCTCCTCCATCCCTCCCCTTTTCCCCCCACCCACTTTAATACATAAATAGTTGAAAAAAACATGAAAACTGGGAAATGCTAATAAACACTAATACAGGAAGACTTGCTCAAGCTCTCTGAAGTTCTTGGTGTTCCGGTCTTTAGGCTAAGGATTTTATAATGTTTTGACATTTAGAATCTTTCCAAGAATGAAATAACTCAGCCCCACAACCTTCTCCTTACTAAAAAAATTAAAAAAATAAATTAAAAAAAAAAAACCCTTTGTGTCATCTGCCAGTACTTTTTTTTTATTATTTGTTTTAAAAATCAACTTAGCAAAGCATTATTTGAGGAAAATATTTTTACCTTCTCAGAGTCCATTAAGGTTTGCATGTAATTTTAAATGGAAAGGATGCTAGATGTAAAATCCCATTCTTCACATTTAAACAGGCAATGAAACTCCAGTTATGCTGACTAATAAAGCAGGCTGATATTAGATGGTTAGTGACAGTCAAAGATCCATGGTAGTCACATTTTTACCAGACATATTTACTAATCAAAGCTTTTAGTTGTACAAAATACTCCTTATGAGCTTTGAAATATTTGCTGTTATTTATTCAAGATGATCCTTCTCAGTCTGAACGGATCCTTTAAAAAAAAAAAAAAAAAAAAAAAAAACCACCATTTGGGATAAAATATTTTTATGATACAAAAATATTACATTAAACTTTAGAGAAAAATAAAAATGTTGGCGTTCATAAGTGTCCTTTCTATCACATGCTTCTGGTAGTTTAGTTGAAATAACCAATTATTCTTTGCAGAATGCCCCAAGAATATCTATTTTAACAAAATACCATGTCACCTGAACTTACCGCATTTAAACCTGAAGAAGGATAAAGAGGAGGTTAATTTACTCAAACAGAAATTGCAATATGGCTTTAAATTTATAAAAGTGATTTTTCTTTAATGTGCTAAGCAGTAATATATGACCAGCTGTACAGTTATGTGGCCATGAACATTATGAAGCATGTTATGAAACATGAAGTCAAACACAAGAGTGCCTCCAGATCCAAGTATAGGATACTATAATTGCATACCCTGGAATGTAATACTACACTTTTTTAATGATTAGGCTAATGAGTTCTGAACTTCCAGCCTATGTGGATACAGTTTCATAATTACACAGCTTGAAATCCTCATCAGCAAATCCAACTGCTCCTGAAATCCAAATCATTTTATAACCTTGAATAATGCATGGCACCTCTGCAGCAAGAAATTAAAACAAATTTCATAAAAATGCAGAGATTCATAATCTATATACTGCAAGAAACAATGAGCCACTAAGCAACATTTAGTCCAGTAAATACTCAATGTTCCTGAATTTTTCCCTCTAGCACTCATTGGTCAGATCCCAACTCAGGCGAACTGCCTAACTACATCTGAAATCGTTATATTCATGGCACAACCCTTTCACAGAGAGGCTAAACTAGACATTCTGTTCTCTAAATGTGCAGAATTGATCCCATAGCATCATCCCTTCCCTCCTCCCCCCTTAAAAATGGTGTGGTTTGGTGGGGGGTTAAATATAAAACAGGAGCTAGAGGAGTTTTTCAAGGCACGGTGTTATTATTTAAATTTAAAAAAAAAACAACCAACCACCTTCTGTCTTAGTTTATCAAAAAGTTAACAAACCAGGACCTAATGATTTTTTCCACAACAAAATCATGCAGAACTCACACAGTTTTCACATGGTTACAATACAAAATCCAGTGAAAAATCACTAGTTTTAGCAGAGTTTTGCATTGTGTTTTTAAAATAAATCCAAAAACTTAGAGACAAACTCAGAACGTGCAATCCAACACAAATCAAGATGAGAGAAAAAAGGTCCTCAGAGTACCTACAAGGCAAGAGTGGAGATTCACACAGCTCTGTTTTTTTCCAAGTCAGAATCTTTTTCCAGACCAAATTTAAAGTCACTGATGAAATATTGGGAAGAGCTATAAGAACAGCTCCTGCAAATGTATTTCTGCTTTAAAACAAGAGTAGTAAGGGGTAATTTTTTTAATTTTCTTCCTTCCAATTCTCTTCCTTCTAAGTGAAAGATACCCGCAAGCGGCAGCTACATAGTTAGTAACTACATACTGTATAATATTTATTCCTACCGAAGGATGTTTTGAACATAACTGCTACTTTTTAAAATATGCAAACGATTCTCAAAAACATTTTTATTTTTACATTTTGATTGCTGAGAATTAGTTAAGAACATGTAAATACCATTTATCAACATTTTCCTAATATGGGTAAAATATTTTCATCCTGAGAAATTTAAGTAAATGGCAAAACATGAGGGAGTATTTAAACTCACAGGCAAACAATGTTACAATGTCATCTTACATATTATTGCTGTTAACTTAAGTATATCCTCAGACATACATTATATAGCTACAGAATGGAGAACCACAGACAAATATTCTGAATGTAGCAAAGCTAAAAATAGGAATACTGAATGATAGCTTTTAGAAGCTAGTGTCGTATTACTAGGAATAATCACACCCTGTTTTTTATATAGACTTTTCATTTTAAAGAAAAACTGGGGGGAAAAAATGACATTTTTAGTTACCAATCTCTGCCACACAAATGTTAGGATGTACTTTCTCCCTACATACATGAGATCATTACCGATGCAACACAAAATATGAGTACAAACTCCAAAGAACTGAGCAGCAGAGTGTCATTTTGGCTGATATCTAAGCATATTTTGGCAGGAATATTAACTGTTGCCTCAAGATGACATTTAAAAATGGTTTGAAATATTTTTATGAGTTCTACTACATATCTATGTACATATCTACTACATTCCCCCTTTTCCACCCTGAAAATCCCTGACTTTAGAACTGGCAAACCCGGTATCATCTCTTTAGCACCAAGAAACTTAAAATACAAGAACTGACTGCCCTTGGAAATATAGTTTTCTGAAACAAGGCATTCAAACTTTCAAGACTACAACTAAGACACTGGAAGAAGCCCAAAGTAAACTGAAAAAAGTTTGACGCACATGTCAGTTTTCTATGCATGCTCGCAGCAACAGATTTCATGGCCAGGGAAAGCAGATATGTTAAAACAATGATTCTGCTATGGTATTAATTAATTGGAAGTCATAATAAAAGATTGTGCGTCAAAAATTCAGTCCAGAACAGCATTCCACACCTTATAAAGGAAAAACACACATTTTTTTTTTTTTTTTTTTTAAAGAAGTCTTGTTTGGTGTAAGTTTCATTGAAGTCAAGCGTTTTTTTTTTACAATACACTGGCCTGTATCATACAAAAATTTCACAGTAAAGGATTTAGACACACTATCAGTTACTATGATGTTTTTTAAAAATTATTAATAATAATAAAAAAATATTTTATCTGTGTTGTGATGCTGGCAGACCTGATGCCAGCTCAGGCCAAGGCCCCTACATGTCAACTGAACACTGACCGATACATAGCTGGAAACTAGTCTGGCTCAACCATGTGTTAGCCGTGTTAAAACAGATGTTATAAATGTAAAAATGTGTTTAGACTTTATCAGATGCTTGTAGGATGCTGCATACATTAATCTCACTTATAACATCTGTAACTCCATGTTACAAAGTTATATTCAATGTTTGCATTGTAAACCTCTGTAACTCACCGACAGGACAGAATAATTAACTAATGTAAAATGCTGGCTTCCTACAGAACGTGGTAGGTCTTGCCCACCAAGAAGGCCCACTGAAACCAAAATGAGCCATTGTGAAACATCAAAGAACAAAGACTTTGTTAACTGCATTTGTCCCCACCCTCCATGAAGAGGAGACCTGTGTGTGAACTCATCCCATCAGCCTGAACTCTGGTGAAGACTGGAATAAAAATTCCTGACGGGAAGAACCTGGAGGACCTCTATGCTGCTTGGACTTTGAGAGAGAGCACAATTTCCAAGCATAAGCAACAGACCCCTCCAGCTGCTTAGCCCTAAAGGACATATAGATTTAAATATTACAGCAGCTTCTACCACCTTTTAGAACCTAAGACTAACGCATTTCTGTGAGTATGTTTACCTGCTTTAACCTTGTAAAATAACTCATTTCTTTTTCTCAGCTAATAAATCTTTAGTTAGTTTATTGTAGCATTGGCTACAAGCACTGTCTTTGGGGTAAGATCTGAAGTGCAATTGACCTGGGGTGAGTGACCGGTTCTTTGGGTATCATTGTGACTTTTGGTGTAAGGAACCATCTATCACAACGACAAGCTTGCCAAGGTGGCAAGATAGAGTACCTAAGAGGACTCGGACTCCATGGTTAGGCTGTTACAGTGCCTGAGGAGCTTATACTGTTGGTGAAATCTAAATATAGAATTCACAACCAGTTTGGGGTTCGTGCCCTGCTTCTTAACAGTCTGCCCTAAGGTTGGTACCCATGCTCTTGAGCCACATGTGTCATTCTGTCCTTTACACCATCAGCGCCTTTCAGAGAGAGAACCTTGAGAAATGTTGTACCTTTCAAAGGAAAGATTTAGGTAGCTTGAAAAAAATCTGATAAAAAACAGAATAGAAAGTCTACAGTTTACACTTCCATTGTTGAAAACAATTAATCAAATCACAAAAAATCCCTACATATCTAGCTTTAATATTTTAACAGAACTTTCAAAATGCATATGATTTGCACAATATAACTAAAAAACCCAAATTTCTACCTGACTTTTAGTCACTAGAAGGGTTAACAAGGAATCAAGCCCACACCCATACATACCCCCCACCTCCACAAAACTAGACGTTAAATCACATCACATTTAGTCAAGTGGAAAGGTTTTCTATATGCATACACATAAGTATAAGGTTCATTTCAGGCAAAACTTTCTGTCCAGTATAAACTGTAACACCATTATGTTCAGTGAATGTCGTTAAACACTTACCTTCTTTAAATGGAAGTTTCAGTTTGAAAAAAAGAGAGAAAGCCTGAACAGCCTAAATGTTTGCGTCTCCCCAAGTGAATCATTGAGTAAGATTGTTCTAAAATAGCAAAGTTAATATTTCATTTCATATTAAGAAAAAAAGTTTCCTCAATTTCATCATACTTTTCCCACATCATTTTTATTGTTCAGATTACTCTTCTCTATTTGTCTTGTTATATGGATAGTATTAAAGTAGATCCTTGCCACACTAACATGCAGGGCCACCATCCATGGCCTCAGAAAGCCTTCAGCTACATTCCCTCTCTCACAAGAAATATTTTATGGGGGCAGTGGGAATGCACAACTGAATACAAGGAAGAACAATGGGGGAAAACTGGGGAATACTAGACAGTCTATATTAATAAATGTGGCACTACAATGCATGGCCAATTGTGCTTGTCACCTTTATCTATGGCAGGGGTACTCAACTCAGAAGACCCAAAGGCAGGAGTTGCAGAGAACCACTATATAATACCAGCACAACATCTTCCCAATGACTACTCCTAACTGTGAGTAATGGAAAGATTAGGGCATCTGCTAAAATAAAAGGTATGCCTCAAGGCTATTTGAAGAGACATGTCCCTGTGATGAATAGAGTCTAATAAGCTAAGCAGAATACACAGTGTTCAGCCTGAGCAATACTGGGCTGAGGGCTACTCAAAGACAATGTATACTGGATAGCAAAGACCTTTTTTAAATAAAGAATCAGACGACAGAGCTTAATTTACTATTGGCCTGGTCCTCATAGTTCTCTAACTATTCAGAACTTCAGCCTTCTCTGCATCAGAATTTGCAGATGGGACTAAAGAGAACCCTAGTCCAATTACCATACCTGGATTATGGTCCATCAACCTGAGTTTCTCAGAGGGTACCACGTCTTTGTTTATATTCCATGTCAGGGAGCCCGTGAAGCTATGTGGTTAATAGTTTTACCCCTCAAAGTGAGCAGTAAGAGAAAACTGCTGCTGACCTTGTCTGCCTGTCAAACTGCACATTTGACATGGACACAGGGGCGCAGCATCAGATCGGATGCACTCAGTCTTTTATGGTGGGCTTTTCTCATTGCTGAGTCAGGCTGAATAGTGCTCTGGAACCTCTTAAAAGGGCCCTTTTTCATTTGGGTTGTGAGAGATCTGAGCAATCTCATGAGAATAAGATGCTCAGCAGCAGTTATGTGTTCTCCAGGTATAAGCCCATAGTACTCTTAAAGGTTGATAAGAATGCAACACCTCAGATGGCACATAAGGTTATTAAGTCACAGAGATCTCTAAGGGTTTATCTTCACTTCAGTGTTAACTTAAGTTATCTACATTCAACTTATTTTCTCTCACATTAGCCTAGCTCAAGTTCAAGAGGTCATACCGTAAAACAAACGTGCACTCCAACTACACAAGCGAATGGATCAGCAGCCCAAAGCAGTTGCACCCCTAACTGCATTACTAGTTCAAAACTCAAGCTTCAACCCATATCCCCTGATGGGCCAGTTAGCTTGAATTTTGAGCACCACTTATGTGAGCTAGAAATGTGTGGACAGGAACTGGGTTAGGAGCAATGCCGTGGTGTAGACAAGCCCTAAGAGTTAATGGCTGTCTTAAGAATACGAAGAACATTACATCACCTTAACAGAGGTTTTGTATTTGTCCAGAATGGAGCTGACAATTTTATTCTGAGTCTGCACCCGACCTTGCTTGCAAAACTGTAGGGGAAAGGAGTGCAGTTAGAAGGCAACACTAACCTTGACACCTTATTTGATTCCTTCTTTCACTCCTGCCTCTGTGCCGTTTTCCATGAGAGCATATCTAGCACATTTTCCTCCTTTAAATTCCTCATCAAAACTCAATTCACTTCTAAGTGAACCCTCAGAAGTATTCTTTTAAAAGCCTACCCCAAAAAAAAAAAAAAAAAAGCATCAACAACTTAGGAGACATACTCAGCCCTACAACAGCGGCACACGTGAGCCAAAAAGTCAGTTTCATTGATTGGCTGAGGATTCCTGTAGCACAGTGTTTCCCAAAGTGTGGTACTTGTATCCCTGGTGGTACGCGAAAGGGTTTCAAGGGGTACGCAGCAGAATTTTTTATTTTACTTTATCATCGTTTTTTTAGCAGCAGAAAACAATTCACTAAAATTTAATATACAAGAATGGTGTACACTTGTACAGTAGAAATACACACAGGTTTACATTGTAAATAACATCTAATAGCACAGCAGAGCCGACGCAAACCACGCATGTGTGTTACCGCGGCTCGGGCAATTCACTTGCCTGTGTGACATGCGCAGAAGTCATACTGACGGATAAAAGATAAAAGTGAATAACTACTCGTAGTAATCTAAAGATCGTAGCAAGTACATACTTGGTGTGTATTAATATATAAAATTGCTCTCTTTTTGTTTTTGTTAAACCCAATTACAATGGATCGCAGGCTAAAAATGGGAAGTTTGAAACATACAAAAGAAACTTATGAAGGAAATACGAATGTTAGTGATAATTATGCCAAAAAATGCAGTGATATGGCTACATCAGACAATTATGACGACAAAATTAGTGAACCGTGTGAACCATCTGTAAGTTTATTGAATGCATCAGCTGCAAAGAAAATGAAAAAAGCCTGCAAATATGTTGAAGAATATCTTAAACTGGGATTTTCGTGGACTGGCGATGAGGTGGAGCCTGTTCCACTATGTGTGATTTGTTACGAGACTCTCTCAAATGAAACTATGAAACCATCCAACCTAAAACGCCATTTCGATAGCAAACAAAGAATACGAGGAAAAACCTGTAGAATTCTTCGAAAATGGGCACAAAGATCTCCAAAAGTCCCAGAAACCAATTTGTAATGTGACGGGAGGTGAAAATATGAAAGCTTTTGAAGCTTCATATAGTGTGGCATACTTAATTGCAAAGTCCGGAGCTGCTGAAGTGATTGGCGAGACATTAGTAAAACCTGCAGACAAAGTAATGGTGCAAGTGATGATTGGAGAAAAGGCTAGCAAAGCTATAGATTGTGTCCCCCTCTCAAATAACACTGTTTATCGTAGAACCACAGATATGGCCGAAAATGTAAAGCAGCAATTATTGTCAAGAGTACAAAAGAGTCACTACTATGCACTGCAAGCGGATGAATCCACTGATATTGTGAATTTAGCTAATCTTTTGTTGTTTGTCAGATACGAGCTGAATAATGAAGTCCAGGATGATATTTTGTTCTGCCAACCTATACCAATACATACAACTGCAGAAGCTATTTTTAAAGATATTGATGACTTTATCAAAAACAATGACTTGGATTGGAGTCGTTGTGTTGGAATAAGCACGGATGGCGCCAGAGCCATGATTGGTTCGAAGAAAGGAGTTGTTGCACGTATTCAAGCTGTTGCGCCAGAAGCAAAATCGACTCATTGTTGCATTCACAGGGAAGCACTCGCCACCCAGAACATGCAGGCAGATCTGAAGCAAGTACTGGATGAAGCTGTGAAAATTATCAATTTGGTGAAAGGCCGCCCTCTGAATGCCCAGCTGTTTTCTCAGCTTTGTGATGAGACGGGCAGTGATTACACACAACTCCTATTTCAGACTGACTGAAGTGTGTTGGCTTTTGCGTGGAAAAGTTCTGAATCGCCTGTTTGAGCTGCGAGAAGAACTGCAAGTTTTTTTAGATGAAACCTTTAACCTGTGAGACGGTATACACGACTGGAAATGGCTTTGCAAACTAGCATATATTGCAGATATCTTTGCTCATTTAAACAACCTCAATCTATCCTTGCAAGGGAAACTCGTATCCATATTCCATGTTCAAGACAAAGTGAGCGCCATGGTCGCAAAATTGAAACTGTGGCATAAACGTCTTAGTCGTGGTGAACTGGATTCCTTTTCATCTCTTCATGACTTAGTAATAAACTTGACTAACGAACTTGATAGTGATGTGTTGCAAACCATGAAGCAGCATTTGGAAAGCTTGCAGAAATATCTTCGTAATTATTTCCCTGAACCGGACAGCACCTTTGAATGGATAAGGAACCCTTTTTATCATCAATGTTCAAACATTGCCAAATAACCTCTCTGCTTCAGAAGAACAGCTCTTGGAGCTGGCTTCAGATAGCTTCCTAAAAACAAAATTTGAGCAAAATACACTGACGTCATTTTGGTTGGGGGTTAGCTCTGAATATCCAGCTCTATCGGACAAAGCTGTCAAGTATCTTCTGCCTTTTCCCACCTTGTATTTGTGCAAGATTGGATTCTCTGTGCTGGTTGGCATCAAAGCAAAAAAACGTAATCGTCTTATTGATGTAGAGCCCCATCTTCGTCTTAAGATCACAAACATCGAGCCAGACATCCCGGCGATTGTGTCTGGTCAAAAGCAATTCCATCCCTCGCACTGAATAGTTTGGTTTCTACTGAAAATTTTTCAGTACCGAAACAGTAAGTATTAAAAAAAACAGTGCTTTCTTCACTAACCTAACCAGCGTGTACACACACACACACACACACACACACACACACACACTGTTCTGCCAGACTGTTGATTCACTTCTATTATTTTAATTATTTCTAGTACTATTTCTATATGTAACTATTATTTCTATTAAAATTTTTGTTTCAAATGTATGTAATATAATTTTGTATTTATTTCTAATAAACTTTAATCCAGAATGAAACAAATTAGGAATGTGTTATAAAAATGTGGCTACCCCCCTCCCCACAAGTCATCTTCACTGGAGAAGGGGTACGCCGGTGAGACAAATGTCTCAAAAGGGGTACACAACTGTTGTAAGTTTGGGGGAAACTGCTGTAGAATTTGGGCATTATCCAGATACCAGAGTTTGTTTCTAGACACCATAAAATAGACACTCTATAATATTTTTTGTTGTTGAAGAATTTAATAGGAAGTAATTCATTGTTTTGCTATTTTGTATATTTAATGATTAATATATAAGCAGTTAAAACATTCATTTTGACATCCTTTGTACTATGCCCTGTTTATTGCATTCATCTGATCTACTCAGAGTAACCATCTTACTGGCTACTGCTCTTGTGAGATTCTTTAAGGGCAACTCTAGAATTGTATGCTATCTCTTCTCTGTGACTCAATTTGAAAACATGTTGCTATTAAAATGGAGAACTTAAAACTGAAATTTTAAGTCAAATGTCAACTTACAAAGCTTTTTATTTTGTTGTTTACATTTAAGACCGTATTAAGATCTTGGTTCTTGTGAATCAGTATAGTGACAATTATAATCATGCATCCTTTTCTTTCTACTTCTTAAAGAACTACATGCAATGCAGTTGCACTGTTGGTATATCTTCAAAGTGAATGTACAATCAAGTAATGTTATTAAATAGACATGAATATTGCTAAGATATTGCAAGTCTGTATGTTTACACTGTTTTCATTTCAACTCAACATGCTTAACTTCTTCCCCAACATTCTTCTTCGCATTCACTGGGGCAGATTGGACCCCCTCTGCAACTGCTCTCTCCCAATCCCCATCCTAGCAACTACCAAAAATCCTTTGCCATCTATAAACAAATCCCAGTCGCCACCTTCCATGCCACCTCCTAACGAGATCCTGTGCAAATCCGAATAACTGTCTTTTCAAACTCACATACACAAACACTCCTTCACGCCCAACAATATGAAAGCTTGCCCATGGCAGTTCTGCCTGGAGAGTTTATCAGCCAGTCATACTCCTTTTCTCACCTCCATAAAAACTGGGAGGCTGTTACACCAACGTCTTTCTCCAGTGCAAGTATTACATGTGGCTATCAGGTATGTACATAATCTTTTGTGAAGGTTTTGGCTCACACTCACCCAAAACAATTTTAAAAAAATTATTATACCTCTCTCACATACAGAGATATGAGGAGTACAATAAAAGGCAGGTGGACGAGGAGAGAGAGAAAAACCATACATATTAAGAGGAAAGTGGGTGTGAGAAAAACTCCATTATGACAGAGAAATGTGGGGGGGTCTAACTAAGTTATAGATATTGGCACTTTTTAAAAATGTTGATCAAGTTTGATGGCAAAAATGTACATCATTATTGTGTAAGAAGGGATAGGTACAATGCTTACAGAAAAATATTCTTATGTGCTCTACACGATTAAATTTGTTTAATTGATTTAAAAAGTAGTTTCTGTTACAGTTTGACAAGAATTTACACTAATGTTTGTTAATGTTAAATTATTAATACTATAAGCTTTTTCTCAAAGTGAAATTCTGCTCTGAAACAGACTAAAAATAGTACCCGGGATCTATATTAATTATGTTAAAACTTTACGTTGAAATATGTGTAGTTTACAAGATAATTTTTCTAACTACCAGCCTACAAGCCCACCTTGGAATCTTCAAGTCAAGCCATGTTCTTTCTGACCTGTGCATTATCAGTAGTAATAACCACAACCCAAATTCTGCCTACCAGTTTTACCTGTGCACTCTTAAAAACATTCTGAAATTGGTCATACCTGAAACTTAAAAACTAATTCTGCTCGTGTACAAGACAGACAGTGATTTTGCTTACTCTCTCAATTGTATGAGACTGCAATGAAAATGGGAGGTGACAGGGAGGATTGAAAAACTTCTCTGAGGCATGACGACATGGTTTTAAACAAACACAGAAACCAGATCTATTGAATAAGGAGATGCCAATTTTATTTAAACAAATTTTCAGTGAATGCATATTTTCAGTTTAAAAATCACCACTTGTAAGTGTATAAATGGAGATATTTATATTTTCTCATCAGGAAACCCTAATGTAATTTCTCAATTTAAAGTGCTCACTCTACCTGCACAGAGGAAAACCAAGCCATGTATACAACAGAAACATTGTAAATAACATTCAGGTGCGAGAGGGATGTTCATAAGATTAAACATGCAACAGGTTTAACAGGAAGTTAAAAACATTTCAAAGGTGTTTTTTTACAGTTGCAGTTTCCACATTTGTGCATGACAGTCATTTGCATTTTAAAAACTGGTCACTGCATCTTGAATGCCAGTTGCTCATGGAAATGACCACTTTGTGGAGCCATCAGATGAATGCTCATTTTGCTGGTGCAGCCCTTTGTTCCATCTTTGGAACTTTAGACTTCTAAATATAGTCAATAATTAAATGTCCAAGTATTCAACAAAAAATTACCCTTAAATAAAAACCCTATTAAATCGGAGACCGTTCATAGGGGGTATTAAATGTTTGTTCCTAGATTCAAGTGCGTGCACAGGGCCATTTTTAAAATCTGCAAGCATTTAGGAGATTCTAAATTTACAAATCAGAACATCATGAAGATAAGAATAAGGAACCAAGAGCCTAGTTCCACAATGTTAACAAATAACGTAACTTCAAAATTCCTAATAGTATGATGGCATATTATGGACATTAAATACCCATTCCTATTTCCATTTAAGTTAATATGAGTTATACAACTGAGCTAAACGGCAGCAGGATTATATCAAGTATTTACAAAGATTTACATTTTTTAAAACGTGATGGAAATCTGGACAGTACATGCAAATGGCTACACAGTCAAAAATATACACAGCCCTATGGGGAAAAAATGCATTTTCCCCATATTTTTACTGCAGACAAATTCTCTACCCTTGAATGTGGCCCTCAATAAAGAAACTAAGTTATTTTAAAGCTATTTCCCCACAAGTAAAAGGACAAAACCAGTGACTTCAGCAAGATTTTGCAAAATTTGCATGTGAAAGAGATATCAGAATATTTCCAAAGACAAAATAAAAACCTTTGTTATGGTCTATTAAAGTTATGTACAATTAAAAACCAAAAACCCTTACCATTAAAATAGTCATACAAACCCCCATCAGATATTATGTAAACTAGCTTGAGATTCCAATAGCTTTTAAACAATTGACTCCAGTCTTGACAAATTCATCGCTACAGACACTGAGAACAGAAAAATTCTCATTGAGAAGATGTTTCATTGAGCCATCCATGGTGACTGTTTTTTATCATGTGCATCTGGTTAATTTAGAGTCTTGCAATGTATCTAAGTAGTTCAAGTTATCCCTTCCAATGTTAATAACCTCATAGTTGTCAAAAATTAATTTCCATCTTCCATTGTCCTGCTCATTCATTCAGCTAGCTTTCTTACATACCTCAACATCCCAATAGCATTCTACAATCTTAACACAACCTACATTATTTTGTGTCACTTCATTACTCAAAGCATTCTTAAATATACTAACCGCCACCATTATACACATTAGGAGTCCTATGGTCAACAGTCTGCAATTCTGAAAACTGACCATTTAATCCCATCTCTAAACAAATTTCTTTTTGTTTTCTGTCTCTAAATCAATTTCTGATCTATGACGGTACTTTGCCTCTCATCTCCAAGAGTACTATATCTCCTTAATAATCTATTGTGGAGGACTTTGACAAAGGATTTTTGAAAGTCCAAATAAGTTATATCTGCTGATTCTCTTATTTGCTATTTTGTTCACACACTACAAGAGTTAATAGGTCAGTGATCATGTTTTCTTTTTCAGAAGCTGTGCTCATTTATTGCTATCATGCAATGATCTAGGGGCATTTATTTTTTTTAAATCATCACTTCAACTAGGCTACCTGGTACTGAAGCAAAATTTACTGGTTGGGAATTCCAAGAATAACCGTAATGTCTTTTCTAAAAGAATCTCTGATACTCTATAAAAGGACTGGAGTGTAACTATTTTAATGAGACTGCATTATTTTGCTAGGAGCTAAGGGCCAGATTTTAAAAGGTATTTACATGCCTAACTGCCATTGATTTAAAATTCTGCCCCCCAACCACTGCATTCTTAAATTCTTGAGAACACTTAAACAAATACCATAAAGCTCTGGTGGTCCACCTTTTCTTTAAATGTGGCAATTTGTTCCAGTACCTCCTCATATTTATAACCAGAAAAGACTAGGTCTGGTGTAACTCCTGAGTCACGAAAGACTCCTGCATCATGACTTTCTGTTGTGAGAATCTTCCTCAGACAAATCTTGAACTTTGGACACTGCCTCCACAAAAGTATTCGAGGCCTTCAGTTGCCAGTGCTCTGGCTAGGATGACCAGGTGTCCCATTTTCAACAGGAACATCTGGTCAAAAAAGGACCCTGGCAGCTACGGTCAGCACCGCCAACTGGGCTGTTAAATGTCCGGTCAGCAGTACTACAGAACTAAGGCAGGCTAATCCCTACCTGTCCTGGCTCTGCACTGCACCTGTGAAGAGACCAGCAGGTCCAGCTCCTAGGCGATGGGGCCACGAGGCTCTGTCAAGGAGCCGGACTGCTGGCTGCTTCCAGGGTGCAGCGCGGTGCGCAGTGCCAGGACAGACAGGAAGCCTGCCTTCCCCCTTCCCCATCCCGCCCCGCTGCGCCACTGACCGAGAGCCGCCAGAGATAAGTCCATGTCCCACTACTTGTAGAATACCTTCTGGAGGGAATGTAATTGCACCTTGTAATTCTTACTGCTCAACCCCTCAGTCCTGTAACAAGCAGACCTTCCCCTCCCCCCATAAGGGCTCTACAAGTGCAGACTTAAAAGATCAACCTAAGGAAATAGTGGGGTTTTCCTGATCTCCTTTTTGACTGCCTTTCTTAAGGTCTCTATCTCAGCATCTTCTTCACCAGACCAACCACCTGCCCAATACCTAATCAGTCCATTTTGATATAGATTGTTAGCAACTTCTGGTTTAAAAAAAAAAAAAAAAAAAACAACAACAACAAAACAAGAATTTTACTATGCATGAGCATGCACAAAAAAACCCTGTCTGAATCTTGAAGTTCAGTAATATCTTCTACTTTCACATTAGAAGTGGCTGAAATTTTTTTGTCCACATTTTAAAAAAGGGATAATTTTTAATGCTTGTTATTTTTAAAGCTTTTATTCTACACTTTTAAAAACCCACAATAATTCTCCCTTATACTACGTTAGAAAAATGTGAAATATGACTTGTTAACCAAATGATTGTTGTAAGTTGAAGAGCTCCTGTACCAGGACTTTTAGGCATCTTTTAAATTGATTACAATTACAATTACAAAACAGATAATCCTTTTTTCAGGGGTTACTATGAAAAAATAGTTTCCTTTGCTTGCTCACAAAAATTTGTTTACATGCTTAATACATGTAAACATTCATCTTTGGATTCCAGTGCGAAGTCTCCCTAGATTCTAATTAAATGTGTTTTAAACAACCTACAAATATTCTGCAGTAAGTAAAGAAATGTGTCAGAAAGCAAATGAATCCATGCTAAGCACAGTCTCCTTGTTTGTAAGCACAGCCATATGGACACCACTAGAGGTACGCAGAGTATGCTTTAGTGTAGAAGACATTCATTGCTGGTGCACAGGTGCACTGAGATAGAGAAGACCTTTCTTTGCAACTAGAGTTTTAACTTTGTAATCCACTTTCCATTTAATAACTATATTAAAATCACTCAGTGCTCATCAGCATGGAAAACCCTGGCATTACTCAATGCAATATAGCAAACTTTCCTTTTTATAAGATTATTGCTGAATGCATGATTTTGCTTGTATACAGAAGTTATTTGTCTGAATGTACAGGTGTGACATTATTGACATAAGCTGGGACCGTATAGAACATTGTTGCAACCAAGCTCCTGTAGTGGCACCAAATCTTGTATAGAGGGGGTCAAATAAGGTGTCTAAGACCAGGTTATGCTTTGCTGGTTATGATTATGCTATCTGTATTTGTGTATCATTTTTGTAGTTGAAGTTTTGAATGTTGGTTCTATACTGTCTGTATTTCAAACTTATGCTATGCTTCTGGGTGAAACCCCAGACTACTTGGTGTCAGCTCTGCGAGCCTGCTTGATGGCCCATTGAGGACCATCAGCTACACAAGTGACCCATTGAGAGAAGGCAGACACGCCTTGTAACTCAGCAAAGTATGCAGGAACTTGCCCATGTGACTCCAAACTCCATTTTGCTGTAATTTTCCACAGTAAGAACAAAGA
Organism: Macrochelys suwanniensis; assembly: GCA_033296515.1. NCBI lineage: Eukaryota > Metazoa > Chordata > Testudines > Chelydridae > Macrochelys > Macrochelys suwanniensis. The sequence continues at coordinate 60,445,753 of CM065784.1, read as the reverse complement.
GGTGTTCTTACACCTGGAAAAGACTATAAAAGGCTAATGCCTCATCTCCATCTTATCTTCAATCCTGCTTCATACTTCTGGAGGGACTTTGCAACAAACAAACTCTGAACAAAGGACTGAATGACCCATCCCAGCTGAGGATGCACTCCAGAGACTTGATTTGAACCTGCAGCTTATTCCATCACTGAGCCAAGAACATTGCCATTGCTGTATGTAACTGATTCCATTTAACCAATTCTAGCTCTCACCTATACTATTTTCCTTTTATGAATAAACTTTAGATTCTAAAGGATTGGCAACAGTGTGATTTGTGGGTAAGATCCATAGGCGCCGACTTTAGTCGGCGCTGGTAGGTGCTTGCGCCCCCGGCCCCGCCCCCATTCCACCCCTTCCCCAAATCCCCGCCACCACCTTCTCCCCCAGGCACGCTGCAAGCCTGGGAGGGAGCGAAGAGGGGAAATGCAGCGCGCCCACCAGCAGCTCCCCGCCAGGCCCCTGCGCCCAGCTAACCTCCGCTTCCGCATTCCGCCTCCCGAGGTGCTGCCCCACCTAGCCGCTTTTCCTAGCTCACAGGCTTGCTGCCCGTCAGCAGTTCGGCGGGCGGCAAGCCTGGGGAGGCGGGGGGAAGTGCAGCAGCGGCACCACAAGGGAGAGGTATGGGGAGGAGGCCTTGCATGTAGTTGCATGAGCAAGTCTCCTCCTTGCTCGGGAGGCGGAACGCAGAAGCGGAGGTTAGCTGGGTGCAGGGGGGCTGGCGGGGAGCTGCCGGTTGGTGCTCTGCACCCACCAATTTTTCCCCATGGGTGCTCCAGCCCCAGAGCACCCACAGTGTCGGTGCCTATGGTAAGATCTGATTTATATATTGACCTGGGTCTGGGGCCTGGTCCTTTGGGATCGGGAGAACCTTTTTTCTTTTACTGGGGCATTGGTTTTCATAACCATTTGTCCCCATAACGAGTGGAACTGGTGGTGATACTGGGAAACTGGAGTGTCTAAGGGAATTGCTCATGTGACTTGTGGTTAGCCAGTGGGGGTAAAACCAAAGTCTTCTCTGTCTGGCTGGTTTGGTTTGCCTTAGAGGTGGAAAAACCCCAGCCTCGGGCTGTAACTGCCCTGCTTGAAGCAATTTGTACTGAATTGACACTCTCAGTTGGGTCCCGCCAGAACCAGCATCATTACAACAGGTATAACCTACATTTAGGTCTTCATTTTCAAACTAAAATACATTTTCTCTCCTATACAAGCACTTAATTATCAAGCTCAGTAAAGGAGTAACCGGATGAAATGTTATGGTCTCTGTTATACAGAAAGTGAGACTAGATCTGATGGTCCCTCCTGACCTTAAAGACCTATGAATCTTAGGAAGCGAGATAAACAAAAAAAAACCCACAAATACACACAGTGCAAGACAGACTTCAAGAACATTTTAGAACGATGTTTCTTATCCAATTTAAAAAAATGTGATTTATCCTCTTAGAAACACATTATATAGCCAGTTCTGACACTGGTAGTTGCCAGACATTAAAGATGAATTAGACTAACCAAAAGTTCTGAGACATACCTGTATACATATACTGCCTATTACTGCAGATCAGAATTTTGGTTGGGAGCATGGGGTCCAAAGGCAGCAGCTCTCTACCAGTGAGTTGGTACTAAGATAAAGGCTACGTTAAGTAACAGATCCATAAACTGGTCTCTAGTATCAGTCTTCTTTCTTTATTCACACCTCTCACCAGAGAGTTTTCAGCAAAAATCACATGCATTAATCCTGTGTTTTTATCCTAGAGAACGCTGAAGCTGTTCTCTGTATTTATTTATTGTACTACTATAGCTCCAAGGAGCTTCACACATGGGCCAGGACCCCATTGTGCTAGTGTCTAGCACAATGGGGTCCTGGCCCATGAGTGGAGCTCCTTGGAGCTACAGTAGTACAATAAATAAGTAATTATTACTTTATAGTCCAGCCTAATTCATCAGTAGTGTCTCCACCCCACCCTTCCCATCATTCTGCTGCATAACCAGTACCCTGATCACATATTTTGTGGCAGCATCCGGGAGGGAGGGGCGGAAACACATGCCATCCGCTTCCCTTTGGCTGCACCAAGTTTGTCATAGGTCACATTCCTCTACATAGAGTTACCAATTAGGACTGTTGTCTTCCCTTTCTTTCTGATGGCTGTCTTTTAGTGCATTTTGATCACTGGTTGGGCTACTGAACTCACTTGGACTCTCTGCCAAGCTACAATTTTGCAAGAATCAGCACTCCTACTATAGATATGAAGATAAATTGGCTGCGCGCACACACACACACACACACACACACACACACACACTTTCCCCTCTGCTCTTCCATGTAACATGCCTTCATTGCTGGTTTTCTTGATTCAACATGCCTTCATTTCCCGCCACGCCCCCATATTCTCCCTTTTGAAGGTCTCAATCTGCTTTGTCACTCGTGATAATTATTCCCTTTGGTCTCTCTCTCTGGTTTGTTTGCAAGACTTCAATTACCATTCAAGCCCTCCATATTCTCCTCCAGCACAGAAGCCACCTTATATTTTGTACACATTTCACCACCATTGTCTTCTTACATACACAGGAACACTGTACATAACTCATCACCAGTTTGCCCTCTACTGATTATTATTCATTCTTTAGTACAGTGATTGCATCTCATATTAGGAAATCTCTGTGGTGGTGGTTATATCTGAACTTTTCATTGTCTTGAGAGAGAGAGAGAAAGAGAGAGAGAGAGAGAGAGAGAGAGACACAGACAGACAGACAGACAGACAGACAGACAGAATGCATTTCCTTTCATAGGAAATATTTTACTGAGAAAACTATTTTCCATCATTCAGGACATTACCTGCCCTAGTTATTACTCAAGGAGGAGACTTGCTCATGCAACCACAAATCGCTGCCACTTAGGTGGCTCCATATTCCTTCACCCTTTTCCTGCCACTGTTCAGATCTTCACTTGCTGAACTTCTGAAGGACTGCACTGACCCCAAAACATGACTTCCAAAGTTGAAATTACATCACCTACTAGAAAACGTAATAAACTAACAATTAAATGTACAACATTTATTTTACAGAAAGTGTCTTCCCAGATCAATGAATGCCCTTCATTTTGAGAAATAGAAAGCATATTTGTCTGGATATTACTTATAGGAAGTAGCTTCCAAACAATTTCTAGAATGGGAAAAAACTTCACATCCTAAGCCACAAATAACGATAGGAGATACAAAAATGGAAATTAGAACTGAGGGAAGATGGAATGACCAAATGCTGCATCACCCAAGGACAAAAATGTCAGTCTTGTAGCATTTGGTGAAGTAACTGCAATCTTCCAGTAGTTGTTTTTCATAGATTCTAGGGCTGGAAGGGACCTCGAGAGGTCATCGAGTCCAGCCCCCTGCCCTCATGGCAGGACCAATTACTGTCTAGACCATCCCTGATAGACATTTATCTAACCTACTCTTAAATATCTCCAGAGATGGAGATTCCACAACCTCCCTGGGCAGTTTATTCCAGTGTTTAACCACCCTGACAGTTAGGAACTTTTTCCTAATGTCCAACCTAAACCTCCCTTGCTGCAGTTTAAGCCCATTGCTTCTTGTTCTATCCTCAGATAGATAGTTGAATGGCAAGTCTCCTTGTACGAAGCTCTAGATTTCACAGCCCAAGACTTTGAGGAGCACCTCCTGATATGCACTTTGATGTATCCGTAAGTCTTACTAGATGTTCTACATGCTTGATATATATGAATTGGTCCATTCAGAGTGAGCGAGCCCTTCAAGCATTTAAGATCCTCATGAACAAACAAGAAGATATCCAATTCTCTCCACTGAAGTGTAGAAAGACATTACAAGCGGATTCCAAATCCAAAGTGTGAAACTGTATGTTGGCTGTGTTAGAACCCGGACCAAACTTTCCAAGGAAAAACTCAATATAGGCTTCCTTAATAGAAAGAACTCCCAACACTCTCCTCTTGTGCCATCATTTCTATAAGGAAGGAAACAAACAAACATGGCAAAGCACCTCTGGGAAGAGCACAAAAAATCTTGAATAATAAACCAGAAGGTAGAAAAATTGAACCTTTTAGATAAGAGGAAGTTACTGATCTGCAACTGAAGATTCTTCAAGATGTGTAGTCCCTATTTGTATTCCACTGTGGGCTGCATGTATGCGCACTATACACCCAAAGCTGGAGAATTTGGAAGTAGTGTCAACTTTGGCGACGGGAGAGGAGTTTCGGCCCTCGGCTGTTTTCTTTGGAGTAATATGGCCCCCACCGCTTTACGAGTTGTGCAGGCCTACTCTAGAGGAGGTATCAGAGTTGCCAACTGCGGAGCGTGGTCTTGGTTATCACTTTGCCTTGATCTATCAGAGCTTAGAAAGGAGCTCTGTCCTGTTGTAGATGCATGTCAGTAATCGCTGACTAAGAAGGATCATGGGCAAAAAGCACAGAGTTTGAAGCCTGGAGTCCTAGGCATAGTTGGGTACCTGAACATGATACAGGGGGATGGGGTGGACGGTGTCTCCCAAAGAGATAATCCAAACTATAACAACTATATAAGCTGTTAAAACGATTTACAAAGCAAAAACTAAACCTTATCTTGCAGGATGAAGACAAAGCTGGAGACACTGGAGGTTCCAACCTGGACCATGCAGTAGTAAGAAGTTACTGGAGAAATGGTCAGTTCACCCTTCCCTTTATCCCCTCATCCAGAAGTACGTGGAGAGTCAGGGCAAAGGCGCAGACCAACAAAGTCTACTTTCAAATTCTCTTGCTCTGGGCACATGAATAAACCCACAGTGGGATACAAAAGGAACCATTACTCAATGGAGAACTGAGGTTTAATCCCTTAGGCCTCACCTAAGAAACTGAATCTGTGACAGGCTTCAGTCTACGTACTAGGTGACTGAGGGTATGTCTATACTACCCACTGGATCGGCGGGCAGCGATCAATCCAGCGGGGGTTGATTTATCATGTCTAGTCTAGACGCGATAAATTGACACCACCCCCCCCCGAGCGCTCTCCCGTCGACTCCGGTACTCCACCGCAACGAGAGGCACAGGCGGAGTTGACGGGGGGGAGTGCCAGCAATTGACCCACCTCAGTGAAGACAGCGCCATGAGTAGATGCAAGTACGACGACTTCAGCTACGTTATTCATGTAGCTGAAGTTGCATAATTTAGATCGACCCCCTCCCCCAGTGTACACCAGGCCTAAGACCCCCACCCCGCAAATCCCTGTTTGCTCCAACTGTAGGAAATTCCTGGGATTTTCAAATAGGATTTTAATTAGTTAACAGGAGCATCCATGTAACACTCAAATGTTATGACGTTTAAGGTGAATAAAGGGATACTGATAAAAAACTAGCTTTTGAAAAGCTGGATGCTTCCTGGTTTTGCAGTTTCCATTTTTAAGGGCCTAGTGAATATTAGTCTGTGAAGCCAATACACTGTAATTAGAATTACACATACTTTATCTAGTCTTATTTTTCAAGTCATTTCAGTGAATGTATATACTAGTACATATATTTAAAAAGTGAAGATGTCCATCTTCTAGGTTCATGTATTCCATTAATTGAGAGCAAAATACCAGCCTGCTGTTTTAAGTTACAAATGAGTCTAGATGAGCGAGAAAGCACAAAGACAAAAGATCAAACGTGTCCTATTTTAGCTGGCCACTTCCCTGCTGGTAGCATTTGAAAATTAAGCCATTTGACCTTGACTCTTGTTTTGCCTGGCATCCATGTAAGCTGTGGTAGAGAGGTTCTGTTTCTCCAAGTATAAAAGGATTCCAGTGGCCTTGTGCTTCAGATTATTGCTGTGTTCTTCCTTGGCAATTTATGTATGCTGCCATCATCCAGTTGTTGTTCCTGGTTTGATACAAAAATGTTCCTGGGAATTTTGTGAAGCAGGGCTCTATAGCACTGCTAGTTGCTTCTGAACAATATCAGATTTAAAAACAAGTTGCCAATGATTATTCAGAAAGACAAACTGAAGGATTTAGGTGCTGCATTGCTCTTTGGATTTGTTTGTGCATAAAACCAGGACAAGTATGATATGCAAATGCTTGGAAACAATTATTTGAGCATAAGATACAATAATTCTCCCATCATTCTTTGAAAAGTCTTAAAAAGTCCTCGAATATTTTCTGTTCTGAATCTTATTTCTGCCACAGATACAGAAAGAACAAAGTGACAGAGGTGAAAGGTCTAAATTCCATAACCATTTCCTGAGTTATCCAAACCCCTACCATTATATCTAAATGAAACTCTTTCGAATGTGAGCTATTGTTTTTGGTTGTTGTTTTTTTAAAGACAAGGTTTCATAGTAAGATGGCCCATCATGATCTCAGTGGCAACCTCATGAGATCTCACAACAATGTACAATTCAAGGGAGACCACTGCTAGATTATATAATGTATTAGAAATATCAACTTTAATTGCACACAGTGGAACTGTTTTTTCTTGCATTTGTTAATTTAGTGAAATACAGCTAATGTGACATGAAACGCTTCAAAGACATTGCTGCTGCCACTCTGTATACACGAAGCTTTAAAATTATGTAGTTGTAGTCATCCTATGTTAAAGTATGTTTTGTAGCGTTACACAGCAACCTACTGTTTTGAAGTCGGAATTATTCCAAGCAGCAAGTCAACTGTAACAGTCTAGCAGTTTTCTTTCAATAAGCACTAATCTCATTTTTTTTCCTCACACACACCCCTCCAAGAGATAAATTAGTTTAACAATCTATTAATCAATCTGTAATTATTATTGGTGCTTCTGATGTCAGGAAAAAGATGACTCTATGAGAAGAAGAGTCCTACACTGAAAAGGCTTTTTCTGCAGGATAAGAAAACAAATTTCACATTTTCAAAAATATATAAACAGAAACCAGTTTTCTGGATATCTGCTTTAATATTTTTTTCTTGGCATCAATACTCTTATGGCTTAGATTTTAATTCAAATACAATAATGAAATGTTATTCAGATCTGAACTACACTCTTCAGACTATATATTGTAAGTAATGTATTGATGAATTCACTTAAACTACACTAGTCTGCCAGGGTAATTAAGCAGCAATACTAGGTATTTTTAGGTGAGCTATTTCTATGTACATATAGGATACCTTGGGTCAGGAATTCCCAAGACGGACACCCATGGCATTTGGGAACATATATAAAAGGCACACTAGAGTGTACTGGAGTGGGTGTGGCCTGCCCAGACTTCAGTTCTGTTCTGAAGCACATTGATTCTATGTGATTTACAAGATAGAATTGCTGCAGTTCTTCACATTAACCCATGACCTATCATGAGTGGTTCTCAAACTTTCCTCTAGAGAGATTTAAAAAAAAATTAGAAATATTACTGGCATAAAATTAATACCCCATCCAACTCCACATCCTCTCCTTATCAAAAACCACCCCAGTTTCATAAAAACTACATGAGAACCATCAAATGTCCTGAATTAAAGGATTAAGTTGTAAATCAAAATACTAAACTTATGTGAATATATCGGCTGTTTTGATCATACATTTATTTTCCTTTTGCAGTAGCGCTGAATGAAGAACATAGCTGCAACATGTCTAGGCAGATGTCTTTGATTTAAGGGTACTGAATACTGCACCACACTCTTGGTACTCAAGTACCAAGCAAGTACGTATGGTTATTGAAGGTTCACAGGAAAGGCAAGTACAATATTGTAATTCAAACTCTGCAGCCACCATCACCTCTCTTTTTTAATCTACCTTATCTTTGTCCTCCACAACATCTGCCAGCACATCATCTGGGTCCAGGATCCCCCCATCTGTATACTCGAGGTGGTGAATGTTCACCCAGTAAGCAGGGTCCTGCGGAACAACAACAAAAACAAGGTATTTTGTCAAACCAAACTTCAGCTTTTTAGCTCTGTCAAGCCAATAAGATTTTTATATTCCATTTTTACTTCTCTCTCCTTTAGTAAAGATGTTTACAAAAATATTCCATTTTAGACAGACTATTTCTGGTTGAAGAGATCAAAAAAAACATCTACTGATACAAATAGTGTGAATTTTTATGTCAGATTGTGACCAATGGAATAACATCCAATATGATTTTAAAATGTATATTTGCATTGATTAACTGTACATTTTAATTATTTAACAAATGTAAATGAGGTTAAATACATTTTACACATTTACAAGAAAGAAATTTAAAGAAACCACGCTATATCACTGTAAACCACTGTAATTTAAAGAAAATTTACTGTCTGACAACTTGGGGAAAAAATTATATAGTTTTGCAAAACACACACTCATACCCATACCCCATATCACCTACACCATCCACCAAGAATTTCCTGCTTACAAAAGTCTCTCTCCCAAAAGAGCCAACTGATAATGGGACTCACTGAGGCAAAATGCAGAAGACAATGTTTGTGAACTAGCAAGCTTACTCGTAATTTGACATGGTGCAATAGGAACCAAGTTTCAGTCCTCTGAAGACAGCACCTTCCCCTCCCCAACTTTAACAAAACGCTACACAATGCTTCCCCTGAAGCTAATGGCACAATTATCAACTTCAATGGAAGAAGGTTTGGTTTCTAAATGAATTGCTTACTAGAGAAATCCAAGTGTCATTCCTGAGGTTAAGCACTGAACCAGAGTTAATCATCAATAATATTGGCAAACATAGTGCAGCCTTGGAACTCCTCTCTGTAGCAGGCTAGAAAAAGGACAACCTGCTTGATTAAATTATGCCATTCTACCCTTAAGTTACCCCCACTGAATTTGAATAAAGTAGTTCATAATTAAATCCACATCTTAGAAGACTGAGCAATTTTAAATCCATGGGGAAGTTAAAAGCAAAAGCAGCTGCTTTAAAGGTGGAACCAGCACTGAGAGCTACCCTTCAACAATAAGGTGCTAAACAGCAAAATCACAGGCTGAGAAAGAAGCAGTCCAGCTAGGGCTTCCCTTGTACCTCTATAGCCTCTTAGATGTTGGTAATGTCAGACTGAGGCCTGACCGACATTGAAAATTTTGAAATATTGGTGGGGGGGGGGGGGGGGGAGGCAAGCACACCTAAGTGCATAGCAATACCAACCTAGCTCCCAGTGTAGATGCAGATAGGTGGACACATAGCCGCCTCCTCCCCTGAGTGTGCCGTGTTCCCGCTCCTCCCCACTCCCTCCCACAGCTTGTTACGTTTCGCGGCAGCAAGAGCTGGGAGGAGAAGCGGGGACGGCGTGCTCAGTGGAGGAGGTGGAGGTGAGCTGGGGGGGGGGGTGGGAACCTTGGCTGCCGATGGGTGCTCAGCACCCACCAATTTTTCCCCATAGGTGCTCCAGCCCCAGAGCACCCATGGAGTCAGCACCTATGGGTGGATGGAAGAATGCTTCTGTTGTCATGGCTACCATAACTTCCTCCCACCCTCCCCCTCACAGGACCTGTGTGCCCAACCTGACTCTCCTTGCCTTCCACACTCATCACTATTCTTCCCACCACTCTGCTCCTTTCTTTTTCCCCTCCTCTTCTGCTCCTATTAATTCTTTCCTTCCAGCCTTCCCTTTCCATCCCATTTCCTATACTCTAACCCCAACCCACACACACAATAATCACAAAACTGACCAAAGCTACAAGAGGGGAAAAAACCACCCTGAACTAACCAGAGGTTTGTCAGCCACCATCCTGATTCTTCTGCAAGGTAACCATTTCTCCCACCACCTTGTCTCTGTCATGTCTATTTAGATTTTAAGTTCTTTGAAGCAGGGAACATCTCCATATCTTTGTATAATATCTACCACAATGAAAACTCAATCTTGGTTGGGGTGCTCTTATGATACAAGCAACAAAATAACCCCCTGAAAATCAAGATTGTCCCTCACCATATTTGTTAGTTTTCATAAAAACCTGCAGATTCTGGTCACCAGAAGAAACCCTACAGCAGATGAGCAAGAGACATTAATGACAGGTTGGCTCACTACATAGGTACATTAGGGACCAATTTTGATTAGGCCTGTTTTTATCATCTGTACCAAAGGCAAGAAGTGCTAAGTGCCTCAAAAAAACAGAATGGGGGTGGGGCATCAGTCCATTACATGCTACCACCTTGTCTGCATCGCAGTTTCCAAGCGAGTCCGTGTTCCTTCACACAGAAACCATCTCAGCTCCTCAGTTGCCAAAACCCTCCTGCACACAGGATGTCACACCAAAATTATCCCTGCAATATAATTTTCACATGGGAACCCACTTTAGTCTCAAATTTGCATGCCAAAAAAAAAAAAAAAAAAAAAAAAAAAAACACCTGGGTACAACATGACCCAATGCCCAAAAGGGGAGAAGAGGTACAATTAAGCCCGTAAGTTTCAAACAGTAATAAGTGAAAACAGGTCCCAACCCTGACACACACACACACACACACACACACACACACACACACACACACACACACACACACACACACACACACACACACACACACACACAGAAACTCTCTGATAAAACACAAACATCTACTGGGAAGCCAGCCAATTAATTCCACCCTGCCATAGGTAATGTTTAAACAAGTCATTTTTCCCTAGCAACCTTATCTATCTTCCCTTTACCTACAAGTTGTAAACTGAACTAATTTTATACTGATAAAAGGAAGTTTACAAACCAGGAAAAAGGGTTTCCATAAGAGCACTTAAAAGGCAAATTTACTTCCCATTATATAGTTTCAATAGCTAATTAACAGCATCTTTACTACCACAGGCTATTTTAATTGAAATTGAGTATTTGGTACAGATCGCAAAGCGAATTTTCACATGTTAATATCTGATTGCATGAGCAAAAATTCATTTCACCTTTTTCCTGTACTTTAACCTCAATCTATATGTTTTTAATTATACACATTATAATTTTCATGTATATTTGACCCAATATTAGTTCCAGGATACTTCAGTCACTCTCCCATCTTCAGCTGCAGGGTAATATTATACAAGACGACATTAGCATGCACTATGGTCAAGGTATCCTCTCTCTCAGTCCAGTGACTCCCATATGTTGGCCACTAGCCATATCAGGGATCGGCAACCTTTGGCATGCAGCACACCAGGGAAAGCCCCTGTAGGGCCGGGCCGGTTTGTTTACCTGCCGCGTCTGCAGGTTCGGCCGATCGCAGCTCCCATTGGCCTGGGACAGCAAACCGCGGCCAGTGGGAACTGCGATCGGCCGAACCTGCGGACGCAGCAGGTAATCAAACCAGCACAGCCTGGCAGGGGCTTTCCCTGGCAGGCCATGTGCCAAAAGTTACTGATCCCTGAGCCATATACTCAATATTGTGTCTTCTTCTTCCTTGATTAGGTGTTTGTAAGGTGCAGTGTGGCTTAACAGGCTAATAATTCAATACAAATATCTTTATTTGTAATACTCCTGTATATTCTGGGAATTTGGCAGAATTTTCATCCTCCCATCTTGCATTGAAACCACCCATCAAAATTGTTCATCTTAAATATCAAAACGCTTGAATGACAAAAATCTACTAAAAAATAAGTATACTGGTTTTGGTTTTGCATAATGATGAAATTCAGTCTATTAATTACCTTAGTCTGAATTTCTGACCACTATTACACCTGAAAACATTACTTTTTAAAGCCAAGAATTCAACTGTTTTGAGCGTTTTCAATGTGCCTACCAAATTCTGAGATAAAAAAATCAAAGAAGAAATGTATCCATCACAGACAAATATGTGATCTCACGGACAAAACAATTTGTTTAATGCAGAAACCTGGTAAAAAAGAATAACTTGACCCTTCTTATAAAATATGACTCAAACTGCATCGTTAGCAATAGATGCTTATCCCCTACCTTTCAATGGTCATATAAATGTATTCATAGTTAGTAAAACTGGGACCTTTGATTTAAATATTACACTTGCAAATTACACAAATTTCTGTGGGGTAGTGTGTTTATATCAAACTATATTAAAACAAGTTATACATTTTATGCTATTTCATAAGTCTGCTGTACATGGTTTTAAGATGCTTTTAAAGAAAAAACAGCTGGTGAAAATATTTTTGTTTTCCACTGTTTGTGTCTACTTGACATTTTATAGCTTCTATAATCCAAGATGCCAATGTTTTAGAAAGAAAAGCTGTGTGGTCCTAAAGAATGCAACATGCTGCCCAAAATACAAGACCAAAAAGCTCAACAACTAAAAGCCACCCCCACATGCCATAATAAAGTCTTAACTTTTCTGTAACCTTGGATCACAAAAAGAATCCAGTGAGTAACAGAATGCTTGTGTGGGTGGACGTAAGTAAGAGAAAGCAAATTCCTGCACGAGTCTGATGCAGCGGAGTCTAACTTTCCCCACAAGCATCCTAAGACAAACAGTTCCAATATAAAATTTAGCTTCTCATTCTCATAAATAAGATATTAAAAAAAAAAAAAAAAAAAAAAAAAAGCCAAGACATTCAACACACTCTTCAGTATTCAAATATGCAAGCATAAGGAATTGTTAAGATTTACACTAAAATACAAAGATGAGCAAGTAAACAACATTAGCAAAAAAAAGTAAGAATTTTTTGATGTGTGCACTTTCCTCCTTTGCCTAGCACTTCTGGTCATTTCTGTATAGTAGAAGACCAGCACTTGGTGAAGCATCATGATCTTAAGAATGTAACCTCCAAAGAAGGCTGCATTAAACATTTGGTTTTAAGAGACCAAATTTCATATTGATGTTTCTAATGACTTTTAAGCCTTGTAAAGCAGCTATCATATAAGAGAAAAGATGTTGTTGTTCATACTTGATGTTTACAAAACAACAATATCAACTTGTTATTGACAGCCTAATTGTAGAAAATTCTTTTGGTTCACCTCCAAAAGCACAAATAATCAGTCAGAGTTGCAAAATCACCCATCCATTCCACGTACATCTCAAGTCTGAAGAATATTTTACCCTCTCAGCAAACTCCAAACATTCTTAAGGCACAAGAAGGAAAAAAACTGTTTCCACCCAAAGTCTAAACAAACACCCTCCCCCACTCCAACCTCTAGAGTTGCATATTAGGCACAAGCCTTTCACCTCCAGTGGCTGTGAAGTCAAATGCCATGAGCACAACTCTCCCGCACACACACCCTCCCCATCCCTTAACATTAAAAGAGCCAAAACACCACCTTTATTTTAAGGAAAGAGAAGGACTACAAGTGCAATCAACTAACAAAAAAATTCACAGGGTTCAAAGCGAGTAGGAAGAGGCCTGAAAGCAGTTCCAGCACTTCTCAAATGGTACCATCAACAGCTGAAGAATCCAAACTTTCCGTAAAGGAAAATATAAACCGCAAGATCTAGAAAGTTTATTTTATTTAGACTTTTTGATTTGACAGGTTCCATATGATCTTCTCTATTATGAGCGTCAAGAATACTCTGGGTCACCCTGGACTTTAAAGGTCTTGGTCTTTCTGATGTCATGGGATAATTCTTTTAAGACTACCATTGGAGTTACAGACCATTTTTTAAGGATGCACTAGAACTAGAATAGGAGTATTTTCATTCAGACTTAATAGGCACAGTTCCCTGACTGCAGTAGGGAAGTTAGAGTTTAAAGTAATAAAGTTACAGACTGTGCCAAAGGAAAACAGTTTATATACATAAGGAAGGGTTGACTGTAACAATTTATCAAGTTTGTTAGCTGAAGTAGCACCTTGCTTCCCACACACTCAAAAACAAAACTATATCCTATCAACTAATAATTTGTTAATTTAACATTTTGCCACATCCTGGCTTAATTTTGATATAAAATTAAAAACAGGGTACATACATCACCCCATTTTTGCTCAGGATAGGGATGGATTAATATACAAAATATTTATTGACAGACTCAAATGCTAGAAAAATGAGGTTTGTATCCAAAAATCAGTAACCATGTCTTCTTCTAAAGGCAACAACTGTACCCTTAATAAAAACAACATATTAAGATGAATGTGTTCACTTTTTGTTATTTACCCTTTTTTCAAGAGCAAGGAAATGGAGCACAACAGCCGGTGACTGATTTGTACATTGGGCCCACAGGCCGAAAGCCAGTTCTCCAAAGGTTCACAACTGGGTCTCAGTGGTAAGGTCATTCTGAGTTGGCATGGAAGAAGATGCGCATACTATGGAACCAGCAGATGCCCCTCTTCAGCAGCCATAAAGCAGCTATCTGAAATTATTGTACACCTGCATGAAACCGGTTTTGGATTTTGTAAAAAGGTTGAGTAATGGCTCATCTACACTGCCCTCCAGTCTGGACCAAGAGGTTTGTACTAAACAGCTGTGCTGTAACCGCCATGTGAACACTGCAAGCATGAACTAAAAGATTCCGCGTTTGCATTAACATCATAAGTGCTGGAACTAGCGGGGGGTGGGGGGAGAGGAGGGCTGCAGCCCGGCCTGCCTTGAAGTGGTTTCCATTATATACAGGGTTTACAGTTTGGTTCCATAAGCAGCGAGTTATATGGGCCCGTGGTGCCCGGGCTCCACCAATATTTAGGAACGTGGGCCCAGCTCCACCAATGTTTGGGCTTACCACGCTTTGGGGGGGGGGGGGGGCCACACACACTTCAGGGGAATGCAGGGTCCAGGACAGCCTGGCAGATTGCGGGGGGCCTGGTGCCAGCAGTAGCAAGCAACCCAACCCTAGCCCTCTCCTGCTCCACCCCCTCCCCGCCCCCATTCTACCCCTTCCTCCAAGCGTCTGCCCCACCTCTTTCCAGTTTCTGCCCCCTCCCCTGAGCTACGCCAGGAGTCAGTGGGGCGAGCTGGGGCCAGGTCGCTCGCTGCTGCCAGCGCCAGGCCCTCCCCCCACTAACCATCCAGGCCGTCTTGGACGCCACATCCCCCTGAAGCGCAGGGATCCCCAAAGCGCAGGGCACAGGGCGGTTTCCCCGGTCCGTCCTATGGATGGGACGGCTCTGCTTGGACCTGTTCTGGGCACCACCAAAAATTATACATACCCGATGCCCATGTTTGGTTCAATGGCTTTCAGCACCCCCACTATACAAATTGTTCCAGCACCCCTGATTAACATAGTCCTCTTCCAGCAGGACTACATTAATGCAAACTAGGAACCTTTTAATTCGTGCCTACAGGGTCCACACAGGGGAGGTTATTACAGCACAGCAGTTTGGTACAAACTGCTACTCACACCCCCACGGTCCAAACTGTAAGGTAGGATAGACATAGCCTTAATCATTAGAGCAAAGAGATTTAAGGTAGGTGTAAATACGAGACCGTTTCCCAGGGGGAATTGTAAACTGGCATGAAATGCTGTAGCTGGCGATATGTGAGGGACCTGGCAGGCCTTTACAAGTTGAACAAGCCATAGTAGGTGTGAATTGGTAGATGGCTAGATTCATATGCAAGCAGGGAGGATTGGTGATTACATACCAAAAATATATATATTTGGTGCCCAAGTTTGCAGAGAAGATGGGGAACACTTCTTTGATCAGAGAGTGGGTATATATGTTGGCTGATATCAGAAAGGGAGTTAACTATTTGCAAACTCAGCTGGAGGTGAAGGGCAGGCAGACAGGCTAATTGCTGGCTGTGACGAACTAGGACTGTTGTTAAGGTTTCCCTGAGTACTGTGTGGGTGCCTCAGTTTCCCCTATGCAGTGCTTGAGTATCTAGGTCGTGGGACGACGGTGCATGATTGTTACAAAGCCCTAGAAGGCAGGGGTGGGCAGAGGCCTGGACACAGAGAATGGCACTGTCTCCTGGCAACAGATGGCCCGGCCCCTCCCCTGCAAAGGTGAGAGCTGAAGGTGTTGGAACAAAGGGATCAGGTGACCTCCTGGCCCGGGAAGGAGACAAAGGGGGAGGAGGGGCTGGAGAGTCTCAGTTTGGAGCTGGCCGGAGAAGAGGGGAGAGAGGCAGACAGGGTCTGGCCTCCCTGCCCCGTTTGGAGCTGTGGGGTGAAATGCAGGGAGCCCCCAGGCTGGGGTCTAAGCTCCCTGCCCCCCGGAAGGACCCGACTGAGGGGTCCTGGATGTACTGACAAGCTCTGGTTGGACTGTGTTCCTGGCATCTCTAATAAACCTTCTGTTCTACTGGCTGGCTGAGACTCCCAGTGAATCCGGGGAAGAGGGGTGCAGGGCCGGACTCCCCCACACTCCGTGACACTGGCACCTTCTGTTGGCAGGTGTACAAGGCAGTGTGGCTCCCATTCCTTGATAAACCAGAATTAGAAGTTGAATTAGGTGAAGGCATCTCCTAAAGAAGCTGGTGGATGGGGTTCAGGTTCTTAATATCTGATACCGCAAGGACACAGCCCCCTTTTCCCCCAACCCTTTCACCCTCACCACAATGGGCTGCTAAGCAGCCCTTCTACAATGTTGAACAGGTTAGTAAAATGAAAGAGGACCTTTTCATCGTCTGAGTTATTGACAGATAGTTCCAAACGAGCCAATGCAGTTGTGGTCTAGTTAATCCCTTGCCTCTTGTATTTCTGGCTGCATGTCCAGCACAGTTGGGTTTTTTTGTTTGGTTGGTTTTTTTTTTTTAAATGTACCGAATTGGAGTCTACAGAAGAGGTTGTTGTGGTTCCAAAGTGAAAGTGAAACTTTACCTGGGGATGCAAAGGTTTCGAATGTTACCATTTTTTACATGCAGTGTTGTAGTCGCATTGGTCTGAGGAGATAAGCGAGACCAGGTCGGTGAGATAATATGTAAACAGACCTCTCAGAGTAGAGTTATTGTTATGATTTGAAATACAGCCAAGTGTTACCCCATTCCAAAACCACTAACTAAGATTTAGTAATGGTCTGTTCCAGCAGTGATATAATTTACCTGCAGGTGAGAGCTTGGAGGGGGGGTGGGGGTGGAGGTTACACCACGATAAAAGGTTATTTAATGGTAGCCAAGATAATACAACTGCTGTCCAAAAAAAAAAAAAAACCACACAAAAACAAAAAAAGATTTCATTTAAATCAGAACAAATGGAACTGGATTCCAACTGGATTCATTAAATTGACAAAGAATATATAGAATAATAAAAATTTAGAATAATTAAAATACACACACAATAACTTACTGAAGGGTACTTAACTAAATATTACCCTCTAAATAAAGAAATATATCTATACCTCTGTATACACAGACTATTATATTATAGATTATTATAATTGTATTCTCTTCAAGGTTCCCTTTTCCCCAGATATCTTGCTGGGCACTATCAAATGCTCAAGGCAGTCTTTGAGCTTTATGTGCCTCTTGTGACTTCCTGAAGTCATGGACTCGACTCCAACGGTGCTCGCTTGTGGGGGTGGACTTTAGACCAGACCCACAGGATCTAACATACCTTTGGTTCTCCTGTTCCACATCTTCATATGGATCAATTATAGGAGACGACTTGAACCAATGATCAAGAACAAACAGGAACACACCATCAAACATGAACAGATTTGATCTGCCCTAAACTAAAGGGACCATCTACTGCACATTTGTCTGTCCAGCTCAACCTCAGTCTCTCCACTTACTCTCAGTTTCTCTCAGTCCCGGTTTCCCTTTGTCCCACTGGCTGCTCTCTCCCCTCCCCCTGTATCTCTCGGTTTACTCACAGACTCTGTTTCTTTCCGTCTCTCTCTCTCTCTCAATTAGGGCAGGTCTACACTTAAAACAGCGCACTGGTGCAGCTGCGCCACTGTAGCACGTCACCTCTGTGAGAGGCAGTAGCTAAATCGACAGAATAGCTCTCCTGTCGACATAGTGCTGTCTACACTAGGGGTTAGGTCAGTATAGTTATGTCACTCACGGGTGTGCATTTTTCACACCTCTATGTGACGCAATTATACTGATGTATGTTTATATTGTAGACCTGGCCTTGGGCTCCTTCCTGGCTGCCTCAGTCCCTCAACCATCTTCCCCTTCTCCAACTGTTACTTCCCCTGCCCTCGGGTGGAAGGGCCACCTCCTCTCCATAGAAAAATGACAGTGTATTCCCCCGAATGCACCCTAAATAATATATCCCCATACCAGATCAAGTCCCTTTACCATATTTACAAATATCTTTTATTGGACCAACTTTTGTTGGTAAGAGACAAGCTTTTGAACTTACACCTAAATACAAGGTGGAACAGACTGTTTAGCGGAAATAGTTAAAACATATTTTAAGGGACCATTCAAGGTGAAGTGGACCATTAACACACCTCCAGACAGTCCTGGGGAGAGGGAGGATATTGATTGTTGTAATAATCCATAAATCCAGAGTCTGTTCAGTCCATGCATTTTTAGTGTCTACCAAAATTATGAATTTAAGCTTTGAGACTCATCTTTTGAAGGTGTTGTGCAGGTTTCCTTTGAGGATGAGGGCAGAGAGCATATATAGAGTGATTGCCTGTGAAAAGTGTTTACCCACAGGTTATAGGAACAAGCCAGGATATCCGGAACAAAATCATTAAAGCCAGGAACACCTTCAGGAGCTTCAATACAGTCTGGAAATCATCAAAACACCACACCAAAACCAAAACTCAATATTTATCAGAGCCGCGTACTTTCAGTTGCGTATCGGTTATAATTCTTAAATGGTATGATTTCTAGTATTCCATGCACGTACCTGCATCACTTCAATGAGTTTCGCTGAAATCCAAACCAGTCAAATGAGGTCAATTTGTTTACTGGATACTGAATCAACCATAATAAATTATAAATTTGTTATGATTTTATCTAGGTTGATAGAGCTAGTTGGAAAATTTCAACTATTCTAACCCAGAAAAAAAGGATAAAAGTTTTTCACTAAGTTAAAATGGAGGAAAAGTTACTTGACCAGTGCTAAGGTTACTCAGAAAATCTCAAGACTCAAAAACATTCACACATAACTCAAGATTTGGGGCGGGGAGGGGGGGAAGAATGTGGAGGGGTTTTTCTTTTTGTTTACTTCTCACAGCTCGTGCTGGTAACTATCTTCTAAGGAGCATCTACTGCTAGAATGATTCCTTCTAAGCCCTCCTGACAGGAAGTTTGCAAGTCCAAATAGTTTCCTTTTTAAGTGGAGCAAGAAAACGAGCATCCTGAAAACATAAAACATTAATAGCTACAGAGAAACTGTAGCCAGCTGCTGAAGAATGTGTACAGTATGCTTGTGTCACTCAATGCACTCTTGTGTTAATGGGGTCATTTAAGAAAAACATTTGTAGCTGCCTCTTCTGAATAGCTCCTGAAATCCTAATTACATGAATGGGGGTGTATATCCCCTGGAACACTGCATGTTATACAGCCTATTATCCTTAAATTTAAAGAAAAAAAAATATTGATACATTACCTGGTCTAATTCACCTCAGCATTTCTCAAACACACACGCACATTAATACAACTGTTCAATATCCATTCTGCCTTTGGGCTAAGTCATGTTTATGTTTAACATCAAACTACTTAAAGGCTGTTTATCACCTATTCCTTTATGCAAGGGACACCATTTTAGGAATTACTATGCAAATATTTACCAAAATGATAAATTAAAGCCAGGTCACATGAATTCACAATGCCAAGGAGGCACAGAAATACCCTTAGATTGAATACAAGCCCTTGCTTCAATCAGCCAATAAATGTAGGCTTTTGCTCAAATTAAAATATTCCTATATGGCAACAGCCAACTTCAACAACAAACATGTTACACATAATCTTGTAATAGATTGTTAAATTTTATTTATTTTGGTCAAAGGCAAAAAAGTTTAAAGTGCCTGGACATAGCATAAGAGTACATGGTTTGTCTTTTTAATTAAATTTGCATTGCGTGTACCAAGTTAGTTTACTCATTCATTGTAGGAGTTCTACAGCTTGAAATGCCTGGGATCTATTGATGTACATGGTTTTGAACCAAATAAAACAAAAATCGTGCTACACCACCCTGATCTTCCAAGGCTGCATAATATATTTCAGACAGAAGTAGCTTATCACTTTTTTTAAATACTTGTCTACACTGTCACCTATAACATCACCCAAAAGTGATGTAGTAAGGACTATTAAGTTTAACATTATGAGTAAGGAGAACCTTATGTTTAATGTATTGAGAAACCGGTCCTCTTGTACAGTGATGTTTACTCTTTTGGTAGTTTGGGATTATTATTTGTTTCGTGCCATGCTTTGCACTATACAGCACACAAAAATACACACAGTCTTTGCCTTTATGAATGTACAGTACAATGGAAGATACATAGAAGACAGGACACACTGAGAAATTCAGAAGTGGGGATGCCTTAGCAGGTTCTTCTGCAAAATCTATGCATTATTTGCTTCAATCATCATGTGTCACTGAAAGGGTAAACTGTACACCATAGTAACCACAAAAGAGTGGAGCTCTGGGAAGGGTGTGCTTAAGCTACCGGGGAGTCTTGGATTGTGCAGCTGGTCTGCATGGTCCCACTTCCGAAAGGGATACCAGACAGAAAAGTCTATGCGCAGGGAGTGTGCCTAGAAGTAAAAAGTTCCTACCCAGATCACAGGGGTGCCAATAGCACACGGATACAGTGTTGGGATTATCTTAGTAAGTGTCAGCAGGGACAGCTTGTCATAGATGTAAAAAACACGTATCTTACTGCTTTACGGCTTAGGGTTAGGGAGCATTTGGAATCTGGCTATTTGGATGTCTGATATTTAATAGGTTTAAAAGAAACTTTTTGAAAAAAAAAAAAGACAAAAAGTGTTGTTTATGTAGTTTATGACAGAGGACAAAAATAAATAAATAAAAGGTGAAAAATAAAACCATGGAGCTAAAGATTCCTGTATTAAATTATATATTTAATTTTCTACGTGCATTAGAGATACGTTTTAATTTTTTAATCCAATATAAATACACATACGCTAAAAATGTTCATATAAACAAACTAATGCAACTTGTTAGTGATTTCTTCTTGTAAATGTTTCAATCATGTCTCTCCTAAATCAGTGTCACAATCTTTCCGTGGTGACGTTTTGCAAAAATGTGATATATTGTCTTCTGACATATGACATCCTCAAGCTATATTATCGATCAGACCACACAATATTTTAAAGCATTACACTTACAAACCACAGCCTGCAAAGGTGAGAGACTGGAGGGAAAGGTAAAGAGGTTACAGAGGGGAAGTCTACAAATACACATTAAAAAAGAAATTTAGTTGGAGAAAAAGAATGTGATAGCCTTCTTCAAAAGCCAGAAGCAGTATTGAGAGAAGTAATTGCATAGGGGGGAAATGAGAAACTCAGGCATCCAAGTTTGGCTGTGTCTGCATGGAATTTTGTATTTAAAAAGGTGGGGGTTTTTTAAACCACCATGTTACCTAAACCTGCTTAAAGCAGATCTATAAAACACAAAAAGGTACAAAACGCCAGCAGACTACTCCATTGCTATCAGAAGATTTTTTTTTTAGGGGCATAAGGATATGAGCAGGGGATTTGCATACTATACAGCTGATAAATAATCACTTAGCAACTCTGCTGATTGTTAGACCCCTCAGACAGATCTAATGTCATAGCTCTGGGTCAACAACAGGATAGTATACCTGAATCCTGGCCTGCCTATATTAAAATTGTCCACTGTGGAGTGATCACATATCAAAGAACGAACTGTAATGCCTACACCCAAGGGAGTACGGAATCTGCTGCAGGAATCTTAAATCTGATTGTTATGACATTCAATATAACATTTTCAATTAATTCTAATATAGTTTAATATTTTTAAAAAGATATATATTAAGAGAAACTGTAATTGCATAAACCCTTTCTGCAGCAGAGGAGATGTAGCAGCTGCAGTTTATTCCATGAAAGACGGATGTTTCTTATCCAGATGCTGACCAGACCCAACCATGATCAGTTTATGAAGTGTGATTGGTTACAGATTAGGGCTTGAAAAAATCATTTGTCAGTAGCAAGTTTTTCCTGCTCAGCCTCAATTTCTGCAAAAATTTGGCTTTCATTTTTTAAAATGAGCTATTACAAACCTAAGTTTCTAGCTCTCACTGTTGAAGATATTTTCCAAACGGAAAGGAATTTAAATCCACACAGCATTTGATTCCTTTCCGTAGCTTTGCACAGCAGCAGCATGAAATTAACAAGGTTGGCAGCAGCAAAACTGATCATTCAGAACCTTAGCCCTGGTCTACACTACGAGTTTAGGTCGAATTTATTAGCATTATTTCGATTGATCCGTGCACCCGTCCACACGACGAAGCCCTTAACATCGACTTCTAGGGCTCTTAAAATCGATCTCGCCACTCCACCCCCAACGAGGGGATTAGCGCTTAAAGCGATATTGCCAAATCGATGTAGGCTTAGTGAGGACGCAATTCGACGGTATTGGCCTCCTGGATCTATCCCACAGTGCAACATTTGACCGCTCTGGACAGCAGTCTGAGCTCCAATGCTCCGCCCAGGTAGACAGGAAAAGCCCCGCGAACTTTTGAATTTCATTTCCTGTTTGGCCAGCGTGGTGAGCTGCAGGTGAGCGCAGATCTCATCAGCAGAGGTGACCATGATGGAGTCCCAGAACCGAAGACGAGCTCCAGCATGGACCGATGGTGAAGTACGCGATCTGATCGCTGTATGGGGAGACGAAACCGTGCTAGCAGAGCTATGGTCCAAAAGAAGAAACGCCAATACATATGCCAAAGTCTCCAAGGGCATGCAGGACAGAGGCTACAACAGGGACGCGCAACAGTGCCGCGTGAAAATTAAGGAGCTCAGGCAAGCCTACCAAAAAACCAGAGATGCAAACAAACGCTCTGGGTCAGAGCCCCAGACATGCCGCTTCTATGATGAGCTGCATGCCATTCTAGGAGGTGCAGCCAGCACTGACCCACCCATGTGGTATGACTCCGTATGTGGATCATCAGAAACCACAGAGGAGCATGATGATGATAATGATGCTGAAAATAGCGCCCAGACACAGCAAGGAAGCGGAGAAGCCCTTTTCCCCGACAGCCAGGAACTCTTTGTCACCCTGGAGCCAGTACCCTACGAACCCACCCAAGGCGTGCTCGATGCAGGAGAAGGGACCTCTGGTGCCTCTGGTGAGTGTACCGCTGTTAATTAATACATGTTTTATAAGCAAGCGTGTTTAATGATCAATTCGCGGCCAGTACAGCTACAGCTACTGGAAAAGTCTGTTAACATGTTCGGGGATGGAGCAGAAATCCTCCTGGGACATCTCCAGAAAGATCTCCTGGATGTACTCCCAAAGCCTGTGCAAAAGGTTTCTGGGGAGGGCAGCCTTATCCTGTGCTCCGTGGTAACACACTCTACCACGCCAGGCCAGTAGCACGTAGTCTGGAATCATTGCTTTGCAAAGCATGGCGGCGTATGGTCCCGGTGTTTGCTGGCATTCAAGCAACATCCGTTCTTTATCTGTCTGTCTTATCCTCAGAAGAGTGATATCATTCATGGTCACCTGGTTGAAATAGGGGAATTTTATTAAGGGGGTATTCAGAGGGGCTCCGTCCCTGCTGGGCTGTTTGCCTGTGGCTGAACGGAAATCTTCCCCGCTGTGACCCACGCGGTGGGGGGAGGGGGAACAGCGAACATCTTGGATGTGTGTCTGTGTGTGTGGGGGGGGGAGGGGGTGTCGATTAGGTTCGCGCTGCACGTTAACCCGAAAACCGCCGCCCCTCCCTTTTCAATTGCCAACCAGTTTTAAATTGCCAGCCCAAAGGCTGTTTGTTATGGGAAATGAGGGGGTTGCTGTTTGAAAACATTCCCACATGTTATGAAGGTTAAAGAAGCCTATAGACTGTGGCTTACCATGGCTGCCTGCAAGCCGAATTCTGTTGCCCGCCGGACCTGCTTGTGTGATCTCTCACACCAAACCGGCAGACCCTCAATATAACAGGCAAAGTGCAACCTTGGACCAAATGCATATGTGATATGTAATGTTTGGAGCATTGTTCTCTAATATGTTTCTTTTAAACTACTCCTCTCCCGTTTGTTTCCTCCCACAGCTGCAAATGTTTCAACGCCACCCCTTTCATCACCGTCCCAGAGGCTAGCGAAGATTAGAAGTAAAAAAAAAAAGGAATCGAGACGATATGTTCTCAGAACTCATGGAATCCTCCCACACTGAAGCTGCCCAGCAGAATGCGTGGAGGCAGACACTGTCGGAGTCCAGGAAGGCAGAATTTGATTGTGCGGACAGGTGGCGTGCTGAAGACAATGACTGGCGGGATGAAGAGAGTAGGTGGCGTCAGCGTGCAGAGAGAAGGCAGGATGCAATTCTGAGGCTACTGGAGGATCAAACGGAAATCCTCCGGCTTATGGCTGAGGAAAGGCGTAGGGTTCAGGAAAGGCCGCCTGAGCCCAGACCGCCGCTACAGCCCCTGTGTAACCAACAGCCCTCCTTCCCGAGTCCCATAACCTCATCCCCGAGACGCCCAAGAACGCGTTTGGGCGGCCTCCGTGCACCCAACCACTCAAGCCAAGAGAACAGTCCAAGCAAGAAAGGGCTGGCATTCAATAAGTTTTAAAGTGCTGTGTGTCCTTGTCCTTCCCTCATCCCCTCCTCCACCACCCATCCTGGTGCTTCCCTTCCTCCACCAGCTATCCCGGGAGACTGTGGCAGTTAGCCCCATAGTTCCCCCTCTTTGTTTTACCAATTAATAAAGAATGCATGATTTTTAAGCAACAATGACTTTATTTCCTCTGCGAGCGGTGATCGAGGGGGGGAGGGCAGGGCGGTTTGGGTAAAGGGAAGTAGAGTGAATGAAGGGGCGGGGCTTTTCATTACAGGGGAAAAACAGAACTTTCACACAGCATCCTGGCCATTCATGAAACTGGTTTTCAAAGCTTCCCTGATGCACAACGCACCCTGCTGTACTCTTGTAATAGCCCTGGTGTCTGGCTGCGCATAACCAGTGGCCAGGCGATTTGCCTCAACCTCCCACCCCGCCATAAACCTCTCCCCCTTACTCTCACAGATATTGTGGAGCGCACAGCAAGCAGTAATAATAATGGGAATATTGTTTTCGCTGAGATCTAACCTAGTCAATAAACTTCGCCAGCGAGCTTTTAAACGCCCAAATGCACATTCCACCACCATTCTGCACTTGCTCAGCCTATAGTTGAAAAGGTCCTGACTACTGTCCAGGCTACCTGTGTATGGCTTCATGAGCCATGGCATTAAGGGGTAGGCTGGGTCCCCAAGGATAACTATTGGCATCTCAACATCCCCAACGGTTATTTTCTGGTCTGGGAAGAAAGTCCCTTGCTGCAGCAGCCGAAACAGACCAGAGTTCCTGAAGATGCGAGCGTCATGTACCTTTCCCGGCCATCCCACGTTGATGTTGGTGAAACGTCCCTTGTGATCCACCAGTGCTTGCAGCACTATTGAAAAGTAACCCTTTCGGTTTATGTACTCGCTGGCTTGGTGGTCCGGTGCCAAGATAGGGATATGGGTTCCGTCTATCGCCCCACCGCAGTTCGGGAACCCCATTGCTGCAAAGCCATCCAGTATGAGCTGCACATTTCCCAGACTCACAACCCTTGGTACCAGCAGCTTGGTGATCACCCTGGCTACTTCCATCACAACAGCCCCCACTGTAGATTTTCCCACTCCGAATTGATTCGCGACTGACCGGTAGCTGTCTGGCGTTGCAAGCTTCCACAGGGCTATCGCCAGTCGCTTCTGTACTGTGAGGGCTGCTCTCATCTTGGTGTTCTGGCGCTTCAGGGCAGGGGAAAGCAACTCACAAAGTTCCATGAAAGTGCCCTTATGCATGCGAAAGTTTCGCAGCCACTGGGATTCATCCCAGACCTGCAGCACTATGTGGTCCCACCAGTCTGTGCTTGTTTCCCGGGCCCAGAATCGGCGTTCCACTGTATCAACAAGCCCCATTAACACCATGATGTCCACCTTGCGGGGGGGCCTTTTTTGAGAGAGGTCTGTGTCCATGTCCTCATCACTGTCCTCAGGGCGCTGCTGTCGCCTCCTCGCCTGCTGTAGCTGTAGCAGCTCCTGGTTCTCGTTCTGCATATACTCCTGGACAATGCGCGTGGTGTTCATAACGGCGAGAACAGCCGCGGTGATCTGATCGTGCTCCATGCTTTCCCTGGTATGCTGTTTGCAGGACAGCAGAGTGGCAGCAGAAGCAGCGGGTGGATAACAATGGAGTCAGCAATATGGCGCCCATATGAAAAAAGGCGCGAAAGGATTTTTTGCTCCCCCCTCAGTTGCTTTCACGGAGGGAGGGGGGAGCAAGGGTTAGGCTCATTTCCTTCTAGCTGCAGATGGTACAATATGCGGTGAGCAAGGGTTAGGCACCTTCCCTTCTAGCAGCAGATGGTACAATATGCTTGATATCCATCATCATCTCCTGGCCTCCTCAAGGATTGAACTCGCAACCCCGGGTTTAGCGGGCCAACGCTCAGACCGCTGAGCTATCCCTCCACCTGTGTTCCAGGCAGTACTGAATCTCCCTTAAACAAAACGTAAAAAAGAGAATGACCAGAGTCACTCTGGTCACT
The DNA here is from genome assembly GCA_033296515.1 of Macrochelys suwanniensis. Lineage (NCBI taxonomy): Eukaryota > Metazoa > Chordata > Testudines > Chelydridae > Macrochelys > Macrochelys suwanniensis. The sequence continues at coordinate 60,419,310 of CM065784.1, read as the reverse complement.
CCCATTTATGTCCAAGCACCCCCGGCCAGCCACACCATAGGCCGCCGGCCAGGAGCACACGAATACCAATCATATTGTACAATCTGCTGCTAGAAGGCAAGGAGCTTCTGCTGTATGGTCCCGCGACCACGACCATTTATGGCATATTGCACCATCTGCAGCTAGAAGGCAAGGAGCTTCTGCTGTGTAGTCCCGCGACTACCAGCCTCAGGCGGAATGGCCCCCTCAAGGATTGAACTTGCAACCCCGGGTTTAGCGGGCCAACGCTCAGAACGCTGAGCTATCCCTCTGCCCGTATTATAGTGTGACTGAATCCCCACTAGACCTAATGTCCAGGCGTACGCTGGAGATGTACGGTAATTGTGAGCTGAGCAGGCTTCCGTAGCAAACACGGAAACCCCGGAAAAAAGGCGCGAAAAATATTGCTTTCACGGAGGGAGGGAGGGAGGGAGGGATGACATGTACCCAGAACCACCAGCGACAATGTTTTCTGCCCCATCAGGCTTTGGGATCGCAACCCAGAATTCCAATGGGCGGCGGAGACTGCAGGAACTGTGGGATAGCTACCCGCAATGCAATGCTCCGAAAGTCGATGCTAGCCCCGCTACTGTGGACACAGTCAATCGACCTCATGGTCTTAACGCTTGTGTGTGGGGACACAATCGATTCCATAAATTCGGGTTTTAAAATATCGACTTCTATAAATTCGACCTAATTCTGTAGTATAGACGTACCCTTAGTTGCACTGCTGCCACCATCAAGAATTATGCTCTGCCTTGGCTTTTTGACAAAGACAGGTATTGGAGTTGGGGTATGTCTACACTTGAAATACCACAGCAGCTGTGCTACTGTAATGGTTCAGTGTAGACACTACTTACACCGATGGGAGGGAGTCTCCCATCCAGAGAGAGATGATAGCTACGTCGGTCAATCTACACTGTCTACACCCGAGGTTAGGTTGGCTTAACTACATTGCTCAAGGATGTGAATTTTTCACACCCTTGAGCAAGGTAACTGAGTTCACCTTAACATTTTATTGTAGATCAAGCCTTAGTCACACAGAAGCCTTCCCCACCCCCGAGGAAGTAACAAAAGAGGTAAGGTGGGTGAAATAATATCTTTTATTGGATCAACTTCAATTGGTGAAAAACAAGCTTACCCAGAGCCCTTCTTCAGGTCTGGGAAATGCAATACCTCCACTCCCATTTTTCTTCCTCCTGTTTCATTCTTTTCTCCTCTCCCCTCATGACCTTGAATGATCCCTTGAAACTTAAAACAATCTGTTCCACCTTGTATTTAGTTGTAACGCTCTAAGCGTATGTCTACACAGCCGATGTTAGCAGCGCTTTAATATGGCTGTGTAGTCACGGCTCCAGCACTGGGCTCCCAACACTGTAATAAAACCACCTCTGCGAGGGGAATAAATAGCTCCCAGCACTGTAGCACTGTCTACACTGTCACTTCACAGCACTTAAACTTGCATCGCTCAGGGGTGTGTTTTTTCAGTGCTGTAAGTGGCAGTGTAGACAAGGCCTTAGTTTCCCAGACCTGCAGAAGATCTCTTGTAAGCTCAAAAGCTTGTCTCTCTCACCAATAGAAATTAGTCCAATAAAAGACATTACCTCACCCACTTGTTCTCTCTCTAATATCCTGGAACCTAAATGGCTAAAACAACACTGCATGAAGAAATAAAGAGTAATTATTTCCCTCCACCCTCACCCCCATTCATTCAAAGCAGCAAAGAGGCTCTGGACCACAGAGAGGAAGAAGGAAACAAAGCTCCTTCTCCCTTCCTCAATGAGTGGATGTAACTTCACATTTATCAGAATTTTACTAGACAGAGGTCCAGGCCCAAATCCAAAGCTTGCTTAGAATTTAAAATCAGACCAAAAGACACCAAAATCTATTCAGAGGGATGAAATAATGCACTCAAGCATGCATTCACAGCCCCTTCAACAAAATAATGGAAAAGATTAAGGCCCTGTGACTTCAGTGGGCAGAAGACGGCTGTGTGAAGCGTGCCTCCTAATCCTAATGAATGCTCCCTACTCAACACTTTAGTCTAGAGGACTTAGTTCCAACCCAAGGTCCTTTCCTGTATGTGTTTTGATTTTGAGGAATGGGAATTTCTTCTCTATGGTTAAATCTCTGTGTACATGGGCAAGAATCTTTAAAATCTCATTAAAATACACCATGACTGAGTACAGGATTAGAGACCAAAACAGAGCTCTTCTAGTTGCAGCTCCAGCATTTACTCTCCCTCCTTGCTGCCTTGGGCAAGCCAGAACTTCTCTCAACCTCAATTTCCCCATCAGTAAGACATGGACATTACTTATGGCACTAGTTCAGCAAAGTGCTCAAGCGCATGCTTAAGTCCTATTGCAGTCAATGGGACTTAGTCATGCGCCTAACAGCTTTACCATATCAGGGCCTAAATACACAAATTACATGAGCATTGCAATTTCCATCAGGTTATAGACTTGGCTATAGGCCAGGCCTGCACAACATGCGGCCCGGGGGCCACATGCGGCCCGCGTGAGCTCACTGTACAGCCCACGGGGGGGGGGTGAGTTCCCATCCCCTCTCCAAGGGTTGCAGCTGTCTGGAGGTGCCTGTCTTCCACGCCTTCCTCATTCACACCGCATTCATTCAACAGGGCAATTGAATACAAAGTGGGGGGAAGATCTTATTCTACTTCTAGCAAAAAGACATTTTTCTTTTACCTTAATTATACACTACCTTAGGGGCCCGCTATAACATATTACCAAAGTTCAATACAAAGTCATATAAAAGTTATACAAAAATGCATAATGCAGAGATTTATCTGCAACTGCATTGAGTGACTGTTATGTGCAGTAATATAGTGGCCCCTGGGGGGGGCGAAGAAGGGGGTGATGGTGGGGCTGAGCGGGGAGGGGGCGGGTCCTATTTTACTGCTGTGATCTGGTCACCCTGTGCACGCTGTTTCTTTCCCCCTCTACAGGCTTCCCCACTCCAGCGCTGGGGAAGGAGGGGTTGTTTCCACGGGGCAGGTGGCGTTGGGGGGGGTGTTTCCGTGGGGCTGGGGGTTTCGGCCCTCAGCTGTTTTCTTTGGAGTAATATGGCCCTCACTGCTTTACAAGTTGTGCAGGCCTGCTATAGACTTTTCTCCAAGCCAAGATAGCCACTAGTGGTATGAAGGAGAGACAAGTATAAGCTGTCACAAGTAGGTGGGATATTGTGCGTTTTCAAAAATAAGCTAAGAGCCCACTGCACTTTGCCACGTTAACCAATAAAATGAATTCAAGTGAGTCCAGACTACATTGTCACTGAGTAGTACGAGATTAATGATAAAAATACTAACGGCCATCTCTCGTATTTAAACTGCACTATGACAGGCCTCACATAAAAATGGACATACTGGGTCAGACCAATGGTCTATGTAGCCCAATATCTGTCTTCTGATAGTGGCCAATGCCAGATACTTCAGAGGGAATGAACAGAATAGGCAACGACTGATCCATTCTATAGTAACTAAAGGCTTTTGGTAAACAGAGGCTAGGGGCACCCAGAGCATGTTGCATCCCTGACCATCTTGGCTCCATCAACTTATCAAATTCTTTTTTGAACCCAATTATACTTTTGGCCTTCACAACACCCCCAGCAAGGAGTTCCGCGGGTTGACCGTGCATTGTGTGAAGAAGTACTTCCTTTTAAACCTGCCATCTATTAATTTCATGACCCCTGGATCTTGTACTATGTGAATAAGGAAATGTTATTTACTCCTTTCACCTTCTCCATGCCATTCACGATTTTATAGACCTCTATCATATCCCCCACCTTAGTTGTCTCTTTTCCAAGCTGAACAGTCCCAGCCTTTTTCCTCTCTCCTCATACAGAAGCTATTCCACACCCCTAATCATTTTTGTTATCCTTTTAGAATTGGAGAAAGTACAGAATAGATCTTTTCTGTGATGAGGTGACCAGAACTGCATGCAGTATTGAAGATATGGACATACCATGAATTTATATAGTGGAATTATGATATTTGCTATCTTATTATCGATCCCTGTCCTAATAGTTCCCAATATTGTTAGTTTTGACTGTCACTGCACATTGAGCAGATGTTTTCAGCGAACTATCCATGACAACTCCAAAATCTCTTTGTGTGGTAACAGCTAATTTAGACCCATCATTTCCTATGCATAGTTGGGATTATGTTTTCCAATGTTAATTACTTTGCATTTATCAACATTGAATTTCATCCATCATTTTGTTGCCCACTCACCCAGTTTTCTGAGATCCCTTTGCGACTCTTTGCAGTCTACTTTGGATTTAACTATTTGAAAATTTTGCCACCTCACTGTTCATCCCTTTCTCCAGATCATTTGTGAATATGTTGAACAGCACTGATCCCAATAGAGACTTTTGGGGGACACCACTATTTACCTTTCTCCATTCTGAAAACTTACCATTTATTCCTACCCTTTCTTTTCTGTCTTTTAACCAGTTAGTTAGTGATCCAAGAGAGGACTTTCCCTCTTATTCCATGACTGCTTACTTTCCTTAAGAGCTTTTGGTCACAGACCTTGTCAAAAGCTTTCTGACAGTCTAAATACACTATATCCACTGAATCACCCTTGTCCACATGGTTGTTCACACACTCAAAGAATTATAGTAGATTGGAGAGACATGATTTCCCTTCACAAAAGCCATGTTGACTCTTCCCCAACAAATTGTGTTCATCTAGGTGTCTGATAATTCTGTTCTTTACCATAGTTTCAACCAATTTGCCTGGTACTGAAGTTAGGCTTGCCGGCCTCTAATTGCCAGGATCGCCTCTGGCGCTTTAAAAAAAAAAAAATAGATGTCACATTAGCTATCCTCCTGTCATCTGGTACAGAAGCTAATTTAAATGATAGGTTACATACCACAGTTAGTAGTTCAGCAATTTCATATCGGAGTTCCTTCAGAACTCTTGGGTGAATACCATCTGGTCCTGGTGTTTTATTACTGTTCAATTTATAAAATTGTTCCAAAATCTCCTCTACTGACACCTCATTCTGAGACAGTTTCTCAGATTTGTCATAGACAGAGAATGGCTCAGGTGTGGGAAATCTCCCTCACATCCTCTGCAGTGAAGACTGATGCAAAGAATTCATTTAGTTTCTCCGCAATGGCCTTTTTTTTCCTTGAGTGCTCCTTCAGCACCTCAACTGTCCAGTGTCCCACTGATTGTTTAACAGGTTTCCTGTTTCTGATGTACTTAAAGTTTTTTTCTGTTAATTTGAGAGTCTTTGAAAAGTTGCTCTTCAAATTCTTTTTTGGCCTGCCTAATTATACTTTTACACTTGACTTACCAGAGTTTATGCTCCTTTCTATTTTCCTCAGTAGGATTTAGCTTCCAATTTTTAAAGGACACCTTTTTGTTTCTAACCACTTTTTACTTTGTTGTTTTAGCCATGGTGGCACTTTTTTGGTCCTTTTACTATGTTTTTTTTAATTTGGGGTATACACTTAATTTGACACTTCATAACGGTTTTTGTTTTTTTTTAATTTCCATGCAGCAGGCTGACTTTTTTTTTTTCCCCTTGAGGGCGGGGGGGTCTGTACCTTTTAATTTCTGTTTAACTAGCTTCCTTATTTTTGTGTAGTTCCCCTTTCTGGAGTTAAATGCTACTGTGGTGGGCTTCTTTGGTGTCCCCTCCCAGAATGTTAAATTTATTTATATTATGGTCACTATTACCAAGCGGTTCAGCTATATTCACCTCTTGTACCAGATACCATGCTCCACTTAGGACTAAATCGAGAATTGTTTCTCCTCTTGTAAATTCCAGGACTAGCTGCTCCAAGAAGCAGCCATTTATGGTATCTAGCAGCTTTATTTCTGCATCCCGTCCTGAGGTGACATGTACCCAGTCAACAGGGGATAACTGAAATCCCCCATTATTATTGAGTTTTCTATTTTTATAGCCATTCTAATCTCCTGGAGAATTTCACAGTCACCATCCTGATCAGGTGCTCGGCAGTATATCCCTTCTGCTATATTCGTGTTATTCAAGCATAGAATTTCTATTAACAGAGATTCTATAATACAGTTTGAGTCATTTAAGATTTTTACTATCTTTGACTCTATGCTTTCTTTCACATATAGTGCCACTCTCTCATCAGCACAACCTACTCAGTCATTCCTATATATTTTGTACCCTGGTATTACCGTGTCCCATCATCACTAGGGCTCCGTGTTTTTCACAGAGGTCATTCCTGCAACCTCCGTGACTTCTGCAGTGTCCAGAGTGGCTGACGCCAGGTGCACACAGATGGCCCTGGGGACAGCGACACTGACTACTGCTTGAGCGGCTCTGCAGCCAGCCCCATCAGCCCCTGCTCTGGCTTCCCTGCAGCTGGTGCCACGGGCTCCCCTCCTCTGCTCCGCTCCCCCCTGCAGCTGAGCCTATAGGCTCCCCCCTTGCGCTCCACCCCCCTCCCCCGCCACACACACATAGCTGGGCCTGCAGGCTTCCGCCCCCCACATCCCAAGATTCAATCAGGGGTATTTATGGTAAGTCATGGACAGGTCATGGGCCATGATTTTTTGTTTCTTGTCCAGAACCTGTCCATGACTTTTACTAAAAATACCTGTGATTAAATCATAGCCTTAATTATCACTATGCCACCAAGTTTCTGTGATGCTTATTATATCAATATCCTCATTCAATATCAGGCACTCAAGTTCACCCATCACCTATTGTTCTGTTCACAGTGGTTAGTTTAATGGCATTAAAGAGAATTTGAGAGTGAAAAATCATACCTGATCATATAATAATCAAGTGAAAAAAGTAGTACATTTTAGGAGTAACATGCATACAGGTGATGTTCAAAGGATACATATATAGACAGCCTAAAGTAATCTGGAAGAAACCCTGCACTCACATAGTTGGGGGGGGGGGGGGGGGGGGGAGAAAAAAGGAGGTGAATTGTGAATAGAAGTAACAAAACAACTACATTTTACACACACATTAGATAATATTTTGATTCAACCATTACACCAGGGGTCTCAAACTCAAATGACCAAGGTCACATGAGAACTAGTACATTGGCCCGAGGGCCGCATCCCTGGCACACACCCTCGCCGCCTCTGGCCCCACCCCCACTCCACCCCTTCCATGAGGCCCCATCCCTGCCCCGCCTCATCCCACCCTTCCCTGCCCCCATTCCAACCCCTTCCTTGAAATCTCCACCCCCAATTCTGCCCCCTCCCTGCCCCCAGGAGGTGTGCAGGGTGCGGCAGGGGGTTGGGGTGCAGGGTGCGGCAGCGGGCTCAGGGCAGGGAGTAGGGGTGTGGGGTGAAGGAGGGGTGCGGCAGGGGGTTGTGGTGCAGCAGAGGGCTCAAGGCAGGGGTTGGGCTGCAGGAGGGGTAGGGTGTGGCAGGGGGCTCACGGCAGGGGGTCGGGGTACGAGATGCGGCAGGGGGCTCAGGGGCAGGGGGTCGGGGTGCAGCAGGGGGTTCGGCTGCAGGAAGGGTGTGGGGAGCAGGCTCCAGCCCGGCGTGCAGCGGGGGGAAGGGCCGGCTCCCTGCCTGCCTGCCCTGCCCCCGCGCCATTCCGGGCAGTGGTCGGAACCTGGGGGGAGGGGGCGCAAGAGGGCTCTGTGTGTTGCCCTGGCCGCTCCTCTAGGTACCTCCCCCGAAGCTCCCATTGGCCACGGTTCCCCATTCCCGGCCAATGGGAGCTGCGGGGGGCGGTGCCTGGAAGCAAGGGCAACACACAGACCCCTGTGCCCCCCCCTCCCCCAGGTTCCGGCTGCTTCCCAAAGGCACGGGGGCAGGGCAGGCAGGCAGGGACCTTGCCCTGCCCCCGGTGCATGCTGGGCCAGAGCCGCTCTAGGTAAGCACTGGGGGGAGTGGCGGGGGAGCTGGCGGGCCATGTTTGAGATCCCTGCATTACACCATCCACAACAAACTACAAGCCCATTGATCTCCAAAACAGAGGTAGGGGAAAATCCACCTGTGACATGAACCAGAAAAGGTTAAGCAACTTGCAGGCTAAATGACCCAAATTCTACCTTTAAGGACATATTAGAAAAGTATGTAAATGGTAATTAGGGCTATTCCTTATAAATAGCTAGCAAAGCCATGTTAGATAGACTAGACCTTTGAAATGTAGACTTGTATTGTTAAAGAATTGGAAGAAGATAGTGATTGTAGTAGTCTGTAGTTTACTTATATCTTCTTAGATGTTAAACAGGTAAACAGAGGGTTCCTATCTGTTACTATATCTATTGATTTGGAGATCAAAAGGGAATTCTAACATTTAGATGAAAATTGGGTGTAAGAATTTCACTGTCTATATTTCTCTTCGAAGTTTGTAGTAAACTATCTATGAATTGCTTAATGGATAATTTACCTTATGCTGATGAATGCAACTAGTTTCCTATGTATACATAGGAAATAGGTGATTCTACTTCAAAACCACAAAGCTTCACTCAAGGACTGCATGCTGTCAAGAGGCTGCCAGAGAACTATACAAAGAACTCTCGGGTCCTATTCTCAGATCTGCTTATGCTTTGTCAGGGGAGGTTTGAGTCGCAAGACTGAGATCTCCGGCACTAGTCTGTATCCTCCTGATATTGGACACTGGACTATAACCTATGGAACCTATTCTGAAAGAAGTTTTTGCAACTCTAAAGCTCACCATCTCTACTATGAAACTAACCTAAAACCTTTATTCATCTCTGTATGTATAATGATCTTTTAACCAATATTCTCTCTCTTCTTTTTTAATAAATCTTAGTTTAGTTAACAAGAATTGGCTGAAAGTGTGTATTTGGGTAATATCTGAAATATTCATTGACCTGGCGGGTAATGTGTCCAATCCTTTGGGATTGGTAAACCTGTTTATATGATGAACAAGATTTTCAGTAATCCTCATCATATATGACTTGGCTGTCTGGGTGGGAGCCCAAGGCTGGATTGTTTTAAAGAAACTGTGTTTTTGGCTTCTGGGTAACCAGTAAGGTGTTGTAGAAGCTGTTTTGTTGCTGGATTGATGAATCTATTTATTAGAAATAACCTCCAGTTTTGGGAATTGTCTGCTCCATTTTTTGCAGTTTGCCTTGATTGGGCAATTTCAGCATGGCCCCTAGGACCCCGGTCACACCACCATTTATGCTGGGGTGTTTGTAGCTATAAAGATTACATTGGAAAACGTGATCTGCTCATGCCTACAATACATAAGCTATGTCCGGAATCAAAGCTAGGAAATACGCAAAATCATGGGAAATAAGACCTCTCAGGATAATGTGTGTGAGCTACTTGGTTTGCTGCCAAACATATGGATACTGATTCTTAGAGAAACAATGAAATGGTTTCACTTGTTCAACAAGATGACATAATCAGAAGATAGAAATCCCCACAATATCTGGTAGAGAAACTACATAAATATGATTTGAAGCAAAATTAAAATGGTACAATGCAATACAAAGACAAGCATCAGGTTTTTTCTACCTTTTAGAAGATTTGAGTATATGATGAAGACCAGACATTTGAAGCAAGTAAAATGTCTGAAAACCAGTTTTTCTACACCATGTACTTCATATAAGCCAAACTTTTATAGAATCACAGGTTTTACCATGACTACAAAATTCTCATGAAAAATTATCACCCCAAAACAATCTACTCACCTGATTTTTACCATGAAAAAAAGACACAGAGGAGAGAGGAGAAAAAAAATCTCTCATTTATCAAAAATAAATAAAGCAGGCCTGGGAGAGCAGAATTTTTACAAGGCCACTTTAACATACTCATTGAGTTAACGCAGCAGAACTCCTTCTCAAGCTCAACAGAACACTTAAACTAGTAATGGGTGCTCTAGGAATTCATACAAGATTGACTGCATTGATTTCTTAAGAATACCAGTGACACACATCATTTTGTATTTAACAAAACAAAAAAAGTCTTTACACCACAGCTGTCAGCAAACTCAGAAGTCAAAATGGAGTAAAAAGAATGGCATTCCTCTTGAAAGTTCCAACCATAGAACACTCTTCCTACTGAAGATGCTAAATTAAGTCCTCAAAGAAGACTCTCATAATATTTTTAAAACCTGCTCATTAATCTCAATTTGCTAGGATTTATGGTTGACAAGCTTGGTTCCAACACACTGGGGCTCTGAAGTGCCTGAGCTCTGCACCTCCTTTTTGACTTGTTAGCTGCAGGGATCAAATTGGAAAGAGCAAAAGACGCCTGCAGAATCATAACCTACAGTTTGTCCAAGGTCACACTAGACGATCATGGCTGACTGAACTCGCGTCTCCTGAGCCCCAAGTTTAGTGACTTAGGGCTTGTCTACACTGGCACTTTACAGCGCTGCAACTTTCTCACTCAGGGATGTGGAAAAACGCTCCCCGGAGCACTGTAAAGGGCCAATGTAGCTGTGCTCCCAGCGCCAGTAGCCGTGCTCCCAGCGCCAGTAGCCATTCCCCTTGTGGAGATTTTGATTTTATTTTTATTTTTTTAAATAGCGCTGGGACAGCTCTCTCCCAGCACTATGCCGTGACTACACAGCCATGTTAACGGGTAGTGCTGCTGCAGCAGCGCTTTAACGTTGCTAGTGAAGACATGCCCTTAACCACAAGACTATATTTCTTTGCTAATGCTTCCAGGTTTTCCCTCTGAAATCAATGGGACTACTCAGGTGAATAAAATCAAGCACACACCTAAATGTTTGCTGGACCAGAGTCCTAGGGCTTGTCTACACTAGAAACTTGCACTGATGCAGCTGCACTGCTGGAGCCCTTCTAGTAAAGATGTTCTAAAACCATCAGATTAATAACTCCACCTCTGCAAGGAAGCAGTAGCTATGTTGGCAGGAGAAGCGCTCTCGCCGAGATAGTACTCGGTCAACATAACTGTCACTCTGGTGCATGGATTATTCATGTCCTGTGCAACGTAGCTATACTGAAACTACTTAAGTGTAGACCAGGGCTGTATCTCCAGATGCATTGGCTTCTTATGTGGGAAAATGGGGATAGCACTATTTCCCAACCTCAAATAGATGTTACGAGGAAAAATTAATTCAATGACTGAGACACAGATAATGATGATGAAGAGCATATAAGTACCTAGGCAGAATGGGCTATAGATGCACAGCAGGAGGGGAGTGAAATAAGTAATACACTATGCAGAGCATTGCTTAATTTTCTTACTTCTGTCAGGAGCATTAAAGATGGGCTCAGCCAGTGAAAGGAGCCATGTCTGTGGTGCTTTCCAAGGGGTGTCAAAAGGTTCCTATTTATGTAACTCATCCACAGATTAAAAGGAAAAAGTTTAATACATTTACAATGTCAATCCAATTCAAATGATTAATTTTTAGCCGGTTTAAAAGGAAGTGGGAGGACAGTCCTATCCTCTCATGCTCTAGAAGAGATCAAGGAAATTGCTCTGCTTTCTCAAGAGGTACAATTCTGGTGGTTGGTCAGCAGAGGAGGGACTAAGCAACAATCACCAATTAACAGGTCTGACCTGCTCTCATGGTCTGCAAAGAGGAGGGATAACCCAACAGCTTCCTAGATAATTTAAATGTATCAGAAAGTGGCTAGACACAAACCTGGAACACTCCATCTCAAATGTTCTCTTTGATAATCTTTGCACTTCAATAAATACAGCACAATATGGTTCATTCTAATCAGGCCTCATATCTAATGATTTCTTGACCATTTAACATACTCTGTATCTATACGTAGCCAGGCAGGCCCGGACAAGTTTTCTGCCCAGTGACAAAAGCCGTAACTCCATCACCTTTAAAAAGAGATAGAGACAAGAAGGAAATGACAGAAGCAGGACAAATAGCAGCAGCATCAGATGGAAATGAACAATGGGGCAAAACAACAGGGATGAATAATTATTCTTGCCTTTCCCCACACCATTGCATGATATTCACACCTTTGCTTAAAAAAACCCAAACAAAAGACTATTACACAGTATTCCACTGAGGACAATTCTTTTTCCCCTCCCCTTTCTCCTCTACTGTTCCTTACCTCTTACTATAAAGCCTTCCTTATGTGCCTCCACTCAATACATGGGGAGCTCATTGGAAAAGAAACAGTGTTCTCCTGTGGCAAGCCCCATGTAATAAGATTGTGGGTCACTGAAGACTGTGCTTGCCCAAGGAACTGACCACTTAGTTGGGGTAAAAGGATTAGGTCGCCAGGTAACTCCCCAGCACAGGATTTTTAAAAGAGATAAGTGGGCAAACTATGGATTTGTGGATCCAATACGAACCGCTTGCAAGTTGCTATTCAATCTGCAGCTTTGAGATCCTCTGACAGAAAGACAGATGCTCTACTAAATCATACAATAAATAAGCACACATCTTGACACTGAGGAATAAAATGTAATCCTCTCTAGAGGATAAGCAATGGAGAAACACACTTTCCTGAGAGTAGCTGACAAACAGTATCCTACTCCAAGTAATCATATAGCCAGTCTTTCTGCTCTTTTCCAAACACATGAGGTTTTAAAAAGAAATCAAATATTTGAGAGAGATTGGCTATTCAAACACAGGTTCAGATCGACTTGGGCATGCAATTCTCACCATGGGAACACAAAACTCAACTCCCTTCTAACAATCTTTTTTTAAAAGGTTGAGCTGCATACCAGTTTTTAGTATTCAGAGAGAAATTTACAGGATGCTAAAACAAACAAACAAAAACTTGTTGTATTTAAGAAAAAAAAATCAGACCAGATGACCAACATACATATCTAGTATTTATGTTAAACTATATTACTGTTTCATTAACATAAAGGCAAATATTTCAAAGATACATGTCTTACATAACTTTTATTTTTCAAGTTAACAGCCACAACTCCAAGAAAACTCCTTCTGCATATTTCCAAAACATTCCAAATATTTTGTTGCATTTTCATTCTAAGATTTGTATGCCAAATTTTTTTTTTTTTTTAAATGTTCACTAAATGGTACTGTGAACACTAAATTGGTCAACTTGCGAAGCAGCTGTAAATACCTTGGAAAAAATGTTTCTATTTATTTTTTTTTATTGTTGTAAAAACTATCAGGCAATTCTACTGAAAAACAGTTAGGACACAGTTCCAAAATTCCAAGTTAATATAATGACAATATCATATGGGATTGTAAACTTGATCTGTTCCTTAAATCTGCCAATACTTAATTACTATACTGTGAAGTGATGTAGAAAGTTACCACTTCCTAAACTCTACTTTATTGGGAAGGTTTTATGAGTCAGTTGAGAATAAATATGATCAGCAAGTGTACAGCAGTATCACCAGCTAATTTTAAAAATACTATGCACCCAGACCATCTAATCCTACTACAGTTAATCAGAATGGAGGGCTAGTATTATCTCAGCAGGAGTGAATCCTTACAGCTCTACTCAAATTAATAGAGCCATTCTGATTTACAACTGAGATACTGAAAAAGGAAAGGACACAAGGCTTCAAGTTTACAGTTCTGAAACAAAGAAAAGCCGTGTACCCAACACCACACTCCTGTATTCAGAAGCAGTTTGAGGTTATCTAATTTACAGTTCTTTGGGCTTGCCTTCAGTCAATCACTTATCAGCACAATTGGACTTTCAAATATGCAACAGCAGTAGCTGATTCCATCCTCCTTTAAGATACAATTCAGATGTCACTGGACCAATTAAAAAACAAATCAAAACTGTGATGATCTAAAGCTCTTTAGGCTAATGATACTTACCTTCATTGGAAAAGTGACTCAGTATGCATGGATAAAAAGCTTATATGGAATATTAGCTTCACTATTTTCCTTACTACAGATATTACAGGCAGAGAACTTCTTTCCAGTCCACTGTTGCCCATCAGGGCCAAACGTAGTCAAAGTTTGCCACTTATTTCTGCTCTCTAACTATATGTTCCCTACCCCATGTACAATGTACCTACTAAAGCTTTTCATTTTATGCCCCAGATTGTCATATTCTCTTCCTACACCTGTTCTGAACATCTCAACAATCAAAAACAATGATGCAGCACAGAGAACAAACATTTGTTCTAGTCTCCCAGCAGGTTCTCAGCAGAATGAGTCCCCCCAAAGCATTTTAGTCATAATACTCCAAGTTATTGCCTTCACTTTGGCCAGATAAACTTGGGGGCGGGGGGGAAAAGGAGGGAGAAAAAGCAGGCTGTACTGCATTCATTAAATGACAAATGCTGCTTTCAGCAAGACAAAAATATTGTGAACTCCCATTCACATGCACAGGATCCATTGTTTGATCTAGTTCCAGCAATTGTGGAATCCAGATCCCAACTGAATTCACAAAAGCCATGTGCACGTCTTCCAATACTCAAGCAAGCCTTGATATCATCTTTTCTTCACTGCGTCCTCTCAACATTCTGTTCTTTATCTGATTAAATGACTGCTGGCATTATCATACTTGAGCAACATACATCATTCTCTTGTGAATCCCTCAAGAAGTCCTGGACATTTATTTATTTATTTTTAATATTTGAACCAAGGTAAGAATTAGTAATCACTTTGGGAATTAATATTTTACACCACCACTACCCACGTTTTCCATTGCTGTCAAGGGGAAATCAAAAGAGAGAAACATCCACCGTCTGGACAAAGCCCTACTTAAGCTTTTGGGGTCCCCCCCCCACCCTCTTTTATACATTACATAAAAATAAGTTAACGTTGCAAAGTCAAGCATGCAAAACTCAGGAAGGTCCAGCATTAAGGTTGTTCATATTGGGCATGCCCAGTGTGGTGGCGCATGCCTGTAATCCCAGCTGCTTGGGAGGCTGCGGTTGGCGCATCGCTCAGGAGTTCTAGGCTGCTGTGCGCTATGTCAATCGGGTGTCCGGTGCTACTGACAGCTTGGCCAGCAAGTAGTTGGAGGACTGGCTAGAACAACGCATCTGATGTGTTGTGATTGGTGCTCTCTCTGTGAGGGCTGATGGACCGATCACTGACAGTGATATTGGGCATATGCATTGTGATCATATCATTAAAGACTATCCCATAATCAGGTTTGACAGAATTACATTTTTTTATTTGATAATTTCAACAGATATCAATGCTTTTTTAAGCATTTTTCATTCATAAATTTTCAAAGTTGTGCAAAATTATGGGTTGTAAGCAGTTTTTCAATTTTTATCAAGTTAAATTTTCACAGTTGCAGGAAGTTACAAGAAGAGCAAATAATTATTTAACAACAGTAGACGCAGAGATTCAAAAAGTTAACACAAATTGTTAATATCACATCAAAATGTACAACAAATATTAAAACAAATTAATAATAATTTCTCAAGCAGCATTTTTCTTACTCTAAGTTTAGATTCTTATTGATGGAATTATTTTTTCATCACTTTGTGCCTGTGCATACGTATACATGCAAGTGGTAAAGTCAAAGTTTACTGACATCTACCAATAAAAATCTAATCCTTCCAAACCTAACCACAATACATACATACGAAGGGAATATTTTTATAAAAGCAAGATGACATTTGTTTTTTTTATGTGGCATTATATCAACTCTCACATGATTCATGAGCAAGACTGGAACCTTCAGATCCAGAGTACATAACTCTGTCACTTCAGCTAACAGAGTGACTGATAGCAATAGTAGATGGGCCCATCCACTTGTTTCAGAGTCACAAGAAGGAGGTGAGGACACAGTTTGCAAGTGGGATTGACAGCAGAGACTCAGGAATTTTTTGATTTATTGCAGATTCTGAGGTGAGTGTATTCAGCAGTTACTCCTGCTCCCTCAAACACTCCTAATCCAGATCAGGCGTGTTTCTTTTCTCAATCCCCAACAGGCCAAGACCAGGCCTAAAGTATTCCTATTCTGGCACACTACAGGCAATTACTCAATTCCTTATTCCCCTTCTATGGAAGGTCCAAGGATAACTTTCGTATCTCTCCCTTGTCCCACAAAACAAGGGACGGACATGGATTCTTGCAGCAACTGGGGTCATAGTGCTTCAAGTTGGGGGACCAAGTGAAGAAACAGAGTCATAAGGAGAAGAATTCAGGCTCAACTATGTGCTGAGGAAGCTACTGCAGCTTTGACCAGACATTTCTGAGATGTAATAGAGAGGAAAATTGACAACTGTGTGAGGGAGGGCAGGCAAGAAGGTAAGAAAAGAGGAATTATGGCATTGAGAGAAAGGGAAAGAAAAAAATTGATGAATGGGGGAAAAGGAGAAGAAAAAGTGAGAAAGGAAACACAGAAACGGTGTCTAGGAGATGATAGGGCATAGCAACATATTGGTGCAACGGCTATGTATAATGGCACTTCCACTAAGTGTGGACACAAAAGTTTTTGCCTGGGTTTGTAAACCATTACATCTTCACTACAATTTTATTTGAAAGGCAAATATCAAACATTTTTTTGTCTAGAAAGGTACATCAGTTCATATCTTCAGAACACAGGTAAGTGAGATTTACCTAGTGTCCATAAAAAATTGGAAAGTTTATTGTTTCTGCCCACCATTTGAGAGAATGGAGATTAAGAAGTTAAGCAGAACAAAGACATCTTAAAAAAAGAGAGATTAGATAATCTCTCAAACTGACCTATTTCATACTGAGTAATGTAAAAGGCTATACTTTTAAAACAAGGATTAAACAGAACACAGTGTTGCTTCAGTTTTTTCTAACAAATATGTAGCAGAAACTCAAAATACCAAAAATCCTACTTGTACTGATGTTGCTTATGCAGGCTATAGAATATCTGGGACTATGTTCTCCAAGATGACTTTCTTAGAACTAAACTTTTCTTTCCATCCTACTGTTTTATGTCTCCCAAAATCTAATCAGCCAATCATACCTTTCAGCTTAACTATAATGACTTTACTTGGCTTAAAACAAGACAAACTAAGCTAAGTAAGCTCAGCTAGATGGCTCTTACATGCTCTTAGATGGCCGGTTCTAGAAGCACACTAGAAGGGCTATTGGAATACAAAATGTTCCAGATCTTACAGATGCAGTCATTCCACACAACCACCACTGTGCACGTACCCCCTTCCAATACAACAGGTTAAATGGAAGGTGGCAAGGAAGAAAATGAAGTTTAAACACCTCAGACACTTCATTTGTGTGTCAGATCAAGTTTAATATTCTATCAGGGTGGTAAAAAAAAAAAAGCAATGATTTTTTTAAAAAAATATTTTTAAAAATCAGTTTTTTATTTAAATAGTTTTTTCCTCCATAAGCATTTTATAAAAACAAATCCAATCTAAAGATCATTTTAACTAAGATATCTTTGAGCTATAATGTATCTCATCATGGAATAGGGATTATAAATTCTAATTCTATATTGTCTCATACTATATTAATGTAATGTTTAAGAAAAGTTTTGTAAAGGAGTTCCAATAGTTCATGGATTAGGGACCCAATCTTATGGGATTCCAGGGGCTTCTGCATAGATTATTTAGGTTAATCTTTCTGTCTACCCAATGGGACCCAGTGCTCAGTCTAGAACATACCATCAGAGATTCTTAGTTTTGCAGTTCTCAAACTCTGGATGTGTGTCTCCAGAGATAACATGCTTGTTAACAACAAAAAAGTTTTTAAACAAATAAATAATATATAGAGGTTAGAAATAGACCTCATCCCTATTGTCCCTCTGCAAATTTGTGTACACGGAGTCAATCCCTTACCTCACTCAAAGTGCAAAGTTTCAAAAAGTTCAATGAATAGAAGACTGTTGGGGGCAGAATAGATCTCAACAAGGTGATGAAAGGAACATGTTTGAACATGCAGGATCTTCAGGTTGGTAAACTTTTGTATTTCATGCTTCTTTCTTAAGGACCGCCTGTCTTCCTTCTGGACTATTCTTGAATTCACATGTTTGAGCAAAAAATATAGTTGTTACTCTATGGTACTATCACTTTAGATGCAGTTCTGATAAAAAATAAATAGCTGAAATAAGCAGATCTTCCTTTTACAATTTCACCTTTAAAGTAGTACGGAGTGTCAGTGAATGCAATGAGTAATACCATACTGCTCATTTAGTAACAATAATTAAATAACTGCATTGACTTATTTTCTTTAGGAGAATCCATCCTCAACATACAGGATTCTGAAGACTGCCCACCTTCAAGATCACCATCATTTTCTATAGTTTCAGAGTTATCTGCCAATTATAGTGTTTCAGTCACATCATGTATGTCAGTCACATAGCCACAGTATATCACCTGCAGCGCCAAAAAACAAAAAAACAAAAAACCCTCCATCATCCAGAAACAAACATAGATAAATTTGATAAGAACCACAGATTACAAAAAAAAGTAATTGATGAAAAAATTGCCTGGTTTGTTTATGCAACAAACTCTCCTTTCCGTATGATTGAGAACCCACACTTCATTAACATGGTTCAGTCATTAAGACCAGGATACAGTGCACCCAACAGAGCAGATGTCACAGGCAAAAGTGTATGAAAGAAATTGAGCAGTGTGCAAAAGGTCTAGAGGGTGAAATTGTTAACCTGAGTCTTGATGGGTGGAGCAATGTCCATAATGATCCTGTCGTATGTGCCTGTGTGACAACAAAAGGAGGGAATGTCTTCCTTACAGAAACAATTGACACATCAGGAAATGCACACACAGCAAAATACTTACAAGAAGTAGCAGCAAAAGCTATAACAAAACTGTGAAAAAACACTGAAATGTCTAGTACGCAGCTTGGTCAGACAATGCTGCAAATGTATCCAAGATGAGAAGAAATTTAGAAGAGTCCCAAGCTAATAACATACAGCTGCAGTGCTCCTTTGATGCACCTCCTAGCCAAAGGCTTCAGTGTTCCAGAAATAAAGGCTAATGTTCTTGAAATTGCAAAATACTTCCATAACAACCACTTTGAAGCAGTTGCTCCGAAAAAAAATGGGAGGAACCAAGCTAACTCTCCCACAAGACATGCGATGGAACTCAGTAGTGCACTATATCAAGAACTGGCCTAATCTGATGGCAGTTTGTGAACAAAATCGTGAAAAAATAGATAGCACTGTCACAGCCAAAGTTCTCAACATTGGGCTTAAGAGAAATGTTGAACACATGCTGAGTACCCTGAAGCCTACTTCCGTAGCCTTGAACAAAATGCAGGGAACAGGGCCGGCTCCAGGCACCAGCCGACCAAGCACGTGCTTGGGGCGGCAACCGGAGCGGGGCGGCGCTGAAGTTTTTGTTTTTGTTTTTTTAAGAAAAAAAAATAAAAATAAAATAAAAATAAAAAACCACTTCCCAGGCGGGGCAGCGGGTGAGCCCCACTCCCCTGCGGCGAGCCCCACTCCCCGTCGCCCCGGCCAGGGCAGCAGGGAGCAGCATCGCTCCGGCCAGGGCAGCGGGGCAGCAGGCATACCACACTCCCCGCTGGCGCCCCGGCTGGGGAGCGTGGCATCGCCCCGGCCGGGGAAGCGGGCATGCTCCCTGCCTGCACCCTGGCCGGGGCAGTGGGAATGCCGCCCTCTCCGCCGGTGCCCCAGCTGGGGCCGCGGGGAAGACGGGCTCCCCACCAGCCCCCCAGCCGGGGCAGCGGGAATGCCGCCCTCTCCGCCGGCTGGGGCCAGGGCAGCGGGGAGTGGCATCACCCTGGCCGGCGTCCCCTCCAGGGGAGCAGGACCGTGGGCATGCCACGCTCCCCGCTGGTGCCCAGCCTCAGAGGGGCAGCCGGCGGCTTTTTTGCCTGCGGCAGCAAAAAAGCCAGAGCCGGCCCTGGCAGGGAAATAGCTGTTTTATTGCTGACACTGTTGAAATTTGAAAGGAACTGAGAGATCTTAAAAAGAGAAATATGCAATGACAGAGTTAAATTACAAGCATTAAAAAAACGAATGGGACAAACACTATCTCCAGCTCATTTTCTTGCAAATATTCTCAATACCTTAACTGCTGACGAAGAGGAGTTGGCTATGACATGGTCATCCAGTAATCATCCCTCCATAATGCCAACTATAATAAACTTCAGAGCTCAGGGTGAACCATTCAAGAAATATATGTTTGCTGATGATGTTTTAAAGAAAGTCACACCAGTGAAGAGGTGGAAGTCACTTAAGCAATTGGATTCAGAGACTGTTGAAGTGATAATCTCACTCTAAGCAGGATCTTGTTTTTCTTTTCCAGATTATGAACAAACAGGAAAATGAAGGCGAAGACAACTGAGTTAGCTGCAGAAGCCAAGATTCTAAGTTTCTCATGTTGACATAAGAACATAAGAATGGCCCTACTGGGTCAGACCAAAGGTCCATCTAGCCCAGTATCCTGTCTTCTGACAGTGGCCAGTGCCAGGTGCCCCAGAGGGAATGAACAGAACAGGTAATCATCAAGTGACTCATCCCCTGTTGCTCATTCCCAGCTTCTGGAAAACAGAGGCTAGGGTCACCATTCCTGCACATCCTGGCTAATAGTCATTGATGGACCTATCCTCCATGATTACATAAGAACATAAGACCTGGCTGACATAGTCTATTTAATTTTTGTTTTGGTTTCTTTTTTAAATATTTCATTTAACTATTTTAGTTAAAAACAACAAATACAAACCTTATCTAAAAAAAACTTGAATGTTTAACTATATTCAAAAATTCATATGCTTGTTTTGTTAAAATATTATATATGTTTGCAGTTGAAGAAAAAAATCCAGAATACATAACGTTGTTGTTTTAGTTAAATAAAACAATTTAAATGTCTGTCTGGTGATGTTCTCCTCCTAATACAGCATGGCAAGAAAATCCTCCAATATTAATGATTAACCTGTTGAATTGGAAATAATTATGAAGTCATTGGGAAGTGAACTATCTGCTTCAATTACCTTTGGTAAATGAAATAACCAAACAATCATTCATGTTCTGATATAGCTGTAAAACTAATCTGAAAAGTTTTCAAAATAAAATCACTTTAAAAGTGTATAGTATGTACCTTCTGAAAATGAAACCTACATCTATCTCTGAGTTGCAAAGAATATGTATTAAGGTTATAACAACCAACTAAGAATGCACTTATGTAGAAATCCATTATTAAATCCATTAAAAAAATCAAGTCTTCTTGACTAGTGATTTAAATCATGATTTAAATCAAATCCACCCTGTATTCTATCCATGTTACATATGAAAAGCAATCATTCTACTACACTTGTCACCCCATTTCATTAATAAATCTGTACACATCAAAATGGACTCAACAGGACTTTTCCACACAGATTAAGTCCACAGCTCTTCAGTCAGGACACTCACACTTCACCTTATTCCCTGTGTCTGACACACCCCAGACAACCACTGCCTTACTCTGAATCCCTCCAATTATACACAGATCAACATAAATGTATCCCCTGAATCATCCCCACATCTTTTTTTTTTTTTGGACTGTGCACCCTCCACAAATGCTTCTACATTACCAATTATGTCAGGCTCATGCTGGACCTTTCCCCACTCACATTTGTAGAAGTCATCTCCAGTCTTTTACATGTGATATTTTAATAGAAAACATTAATTTTAACTTTAACTTATGCATTGCCATTTATACACCTCATCTGTATAAAGTAGTCTCTGACAGAAAAATAAGTCTGAAAATAAGTCAATATTTTAACGCTTTACATTCCCAAAGAGAAGGTCAAAAATCCATGTCAACCAAGAGCTGGATTTTTGCATTTAAATCTCTGGAGGTGGTGGTAAGTGGGGAAGTGCAGAGTATGGGGATATGGAGGAAAAGTTGAATGAAAGCTGACAGCTTCCTAGTGACATTAAAAGTTTTGAAAAAGCCACCACTGAACCAGAGAACATTTATGAACTTGTTCATGAAATAAAGTGAAGAAGTGTATTCAACATGGATGTTTGCATGGCAGGATATAAAGACGCCTACTTCTGGACAAACTGTGGACAACTTTAGGGACCTTTTAATACAGACATGCGGCTATTTTCATGTACTTTAAACAAAAAACAAAACAGGAAATCAGGATTTCAAGAAGATGACACTCCGAGGGCTGGTCCACACTGGGGCGGGGGGGGGGGGGGGGCGAACTAAGATACGCAACTTCAGCTACGTGAATAACGTAGCTGAAGTCGAAGTATCTTAGTTCGAACTTAAAAGCACTTACAGACGCAGCAGGCAGGCTCCCCCGTCGACTCCGCTTACTCCTCGCATGGAGCTGGAGTGCTTGTGTCGACGGGGAGCGCTTCCGGGATTGATTTATCGCGTCTAGACGAGACGCGATAAATCGATCCCAGAAGATCGATTGCTACCCGCCGAATCAGGCGGGTAGTATAGACGTACCCTGACAAAAGTTGCTATATGCTCAAAACACAAAATTCCACTTTCTGATGCTATGACGATGTTTCAAAGGTCAAGATCTGGCCCTGAAAGCTTAATAAGAAAAAATGAGAAGCAATTATGGGAGAGGTATCTGGAATATTCGCATTCACTATCTTTTTCCATGGATAACCCTGTAATCATGTACATATAAAAGCCGAGCCAGAAGGGATCTCTCAACCGTAAGGTTATTGTTGAGCAATATTACACTAATAGCAAACAGAATAACTACTAACCTTTGGAAACACATAATTAACATCAGATACCAAGTATTTCAAATTAACCAAAAAGTGAACACTACACTTTGGAGAATTAGAAAAAAAATTAAAAACCTTTCTTAAGCACAAGATGCAGCAATAATAATCTAATTCACAAGTTGGGTTTCTATATTTGAACGAGATCTCCATCTAGGTTGCTGCTTCACTTCTTTAAATCTACTTGTATGGGTTAAAATTGAGACAGTCATTAAAACAACACGTTTTTGACCACAATAACCTTTCCAAAACATACATACATATAAAAATACTAAGAACTAATTGTTACTACAGACAGAATACAAGATGAGAGGCAATCAATATTGTGATGACATTTATAGTGGTGTAAAAAAAGTCATCTGTATGAACACCCATATATATCACATACTTTACACCCATTTTTGCACAAAGTAAATCTTAAGAAGCTTGTCTTTTAAGATGACTGCTGCCCCAGATGAAATTCAGTTTCTTAGCAGAGCACTTCACCTATGGCCCCAGTCATGCTCCCCCTGACAGATAAACTCCACAAGCAGCTTTTCTTGTCTACACTAGTGGTTTGCACTGGTACAGCTATACTGATGACTGAAACAGAGGCCAACAAGTGTAGAGAAGGCCTTAGTTTGCCACCCAGTTTCATGCGGCTATACATGTTCCTTTGCTTTAATCTCCTTGCACTGATTTTACCAAGACCACTTACTAGAGTAGTGGTTTTCATCCAAGGATACGAGTGTCCCTGGTAGTACGCAGAGGTCTTCCAGGGAGCATAGGCGCCGACTCCGTGGGTGCTCCGGGACTGGAGCACTGACGGGGAAAAATTGGTGGGTGCAGAGCACCCACCGGCAGCTCCCCGCCAACCCCGGGGCCCGCGCCTAGCTCCCCGCCAGCCCCGGGACCCACCGCAAAACTCACCTCAGCACTGGGAGATGTTGCAGGGCCCCGCCCCCGGGTGATGTTGCTTCGGCGTCAGGGCCCCGCAACGTCACCCGGCATCGGGGGCGGGGCCCAGCGTTGGGGCCCCGCAGCGTCACCCGGCATCGGGGCGGGGCCCGGCGTCGGGGCCCACCGGAAGTCGGCGCCTCTGCCAGGGAGTACATCAGCTCACCTAAATATATGCCTAGTTTTACAACAGACTACATAAAAAGCACTAGTGAAGTCAGTATAAACCTAAAGTTTATAAACCTAAAGACTCACTACGACAGACAGTTTAAAAAAAAAAAAACAATACAAACCAATCTCATTTCTCCAATAGAACTAACTTCCCCACGAAAGCTTATGCTCCAATACCTCTGTTAGTCTATAAGGTGCCACAGGACCCTTTGTCGCTTCCCAAACCTGAGAAGAGAGCTCCTAAGTTTCCTCATGAACCTCTCAGCTAGCAGAATATTCTATTGCTGCTACATCATCATCTAGTTGCTTCCTATTGTTCTAGTTTTCCTATTGATCAGCCAAACAGTCAATCTCTTAATACACAATGCAGAAAAGGTTTCATTTCAACCCAGAAAAATGGAAGACACTTATAATCACCACAGCATTCACATCTGAATGACAGCTAAACATAAAGGAGCATCAAGCATGCAGCCATCTGGAAACAAACATTCTTTCACATTATCTGTTCTCAAACCTTTAAGACAAAGGGACAGAGGCTGGCCCAAGACTCGCATTTAGTAAGATGCTCATTTCAAATCCATTGTCATTAATAAACATTGTCAAACCTGCAATAAAAAGGATAATAAGCTATCAGATTCTTCCACCTTCTTTGAATTCTAAGGGATTTGCTTGTTTTAACTGAGAAAAATCAGTAAATGAGAGATTCCCTGAAGTTGAAGGATGTTTTCCCAAAATTACATAGGAGGAAAACTTTAAAGTGGATTGCAATTAAATAAGCCTTTGTGTACCTACTATGGAATCATTTTCACTATCAATGGGATACTTCCAGCAGGGTTCAAATTCTTCTAGAGCTTATAAGCACAGATTCTGCTCTCATCTCTTGTTGCCTATTTAGGAAAGTTAACACTGGACAGAGTGGACAGTCCTGATAAGAAAAGCCAATTTTAAATCAAAGTTGGGGATAAAATTTACAAATGTGACTGACTTTATTTCTGGGATATTTATGCAAAGGCTGGTTTCTGTCTGTGTCTAACACAGGGGTCTCAAACACGTGGCCCGTGGAGTTATTTCCTGCGGCCCGCCATAGGCGCCGACTCCACTTGCAGCCAAGCTCCAAACATTACTGAGTGTTTATATTTTATTAAAACCCCTCTTTGCATTACAGTTTTTAAAAAGTTAATACATTGACTTTTAACCGAATACTATATTACTCTTCATTTTTGACTATACTTTTGTATCCTTGTATGAAAAAGGTTTCAGTGATGCGGCCCTCGGGCCAATTTACTAGTTCTCATGTAGCCCTCGTGGTGATTTGAGTTTGAGATCACTGGTCTAACACAACAGTTAGAGCAGTGGTTTCCAACCTGTGGTCTGCAGGTTATGTCTAAGATTTCTAAAGGGGTCTGGCACCTCCATTTGAAATTTTTTAGGAGTCCACAAATGAAAAATAGGTTGAAAACCACTGATGCAGATGAACATTCTGTGACATTCTGTACCCCAAAGTAGCACCCTGAAACCCCCATATTCACCACTGTCATATGATATGCTTTGTACAATCCATGCCTTGTGAGTTATCATTTTTAAAGTCTTTATCAGTTGAACCTTAATAGCCTCTTGAATTCTATGTACTATCTTTGTATGTGAAGTTATGAAGTATTGCTATAGGCGTTACTAAAATATGTTGTGAGACTGGGAGATGCCCACGGCTGGCCTTTCAGTAGCCACAAAAGAGCAACTATCACTTGCCAGACAGGCTTTGATGGCTCATCAAGAAGAATCCAATATCTCAGAGATTCCTTGGAGAGGGCACGTACGCAATGAGCGCTGCTTAGGCCCCCATGTCACAGCAAGAATCTTTCTAGCAGTTGGTAGAAAGTATAAAAGAGGGACAGTGACAACATCACTTGGCCTCTCTCCTCCTCCATCTCAATACCTGGAATATCGTCTGGAAAATAAAGACTTTGAACTAGGGAGTTCGGTCCCAGGCTGGGAAGGGAATCCAGCCTGTGTACTGAGAACCGTGAGCTGCCTGTAACATATATTGACTAGCTTGCGAATTTTCTATTCTAGTTTCATAAAGCCTGCAACTCTTAGGAAATTTTTCTTTTGAATGTCACAGCGATTTGAGCCCATTCTGAGCAATTTCTCCAGAAACTTATTAGGACCAAATATATATATTAAATTGGTAGCAAAACTGGGACTTCTGAAAAGGCCATAATTAAATGGGATTTGCATACCTATCTCCTTTAGGCTACTTCAAGAAATTCCAGCCACTCTTTCTACTTTCACACAAGACAAGACCAAATGGGAAGTAACCTTTCTGAAAGGGACCATTTCCTGAAAGTAGCTTATCTGGTTGTGACGGTGTTCCCCATAAAACTTTATGGGGAGATGCTTATAAATGTATATCTGTAACTAGAATATGTTTTATGCTACATGTGCCATGTAACATATCTCTGTGAAAGTTATGACCTACTGAATTTACTCCTCCTGTTTCAAGGAGGAGTGGGGAACACCATCACACTGGTTTCCGATTTTCTGTTTTTTGGATAGGACAGCAGGGGTAAAACATCAGCCTAAAGAATTTTTAAGAACATCGCTGAATGTTTTACAATAGTCAGTTAGAATATCAGATGGACATATGAAGAATCTGCCTTTTGAAAAACATGCTGATGAGCATGTCAACCAGATATCAGAATATTGCTACATCTATCCCCAAAAAATACCAAAATTACCACCACTTTTGTGGTCATGCTCAGTTGGGTGACTAACCTAAAGGAAAAGGAATATATTACCGCAGGTAATGAGTCCTCCAGGCAGAATGTGAAGTGTTATTTAGTGAATGGATTTTTTTTTTTTTAAAAAAAAAGGATTTTTACTAAAAATAAATCATTTTTATTTAAATACATTTTTTAAAATAAATGTTTGTCATAACAGATTAAAATTAAATTTGAAATGAACACCTAAACGTACTATAATATTCAAACCATTTAAGTAAATAAAAAAGTTGGCTTCATCAACGAGTCCTCCTCAAATTTCAGTAAGTTAAAGGGTCCCAATATATATTTTTTTAAATTACAAGCAGAATCAGGAAGAAAAACATCTAACTTCTGAGGTCAGCTCAAACTTTACAAATATGTCACAATGGCACGTACTTCATTAAGTCATTATTTTCAGTCTACAAATGTAGCAAACGTTGTCATTTACATTAGACCAGATAAGGAATTTTTTGACAAAACTATCAGAAAACGTCAGTATGTTGAAACCAAACTTTTTGATGGATATGTATCAGTTTCAATGAAAATTTTCACCAGGAAAGTTCTCAAATCCAGGATAGAGTTCCCGATCAAACTGAGGAAGACAAACTCAGCCCCGCATAACTAGTAGCCTGGTGGGAAAAGTACTCAACTGGGATGTGGGAGACCCATGTTCAAACCTCTATTGTGCATCATCTGAAGCAGAGATTTGAATCCATGCCTGCCGCATCCTAGGTGACTGCCCTAACCACTGTACTACAGAGTCAGTCTTCTTTCTAAGTCTACGCTATTGGAATGGTTTCACTTTGCATCAATAAACTAAATATTCATTGGATGAAAGAGAGAGACTGACTCTCTAGCCAATGGCATTAGGGCACACACTAGACTGCAGGACACATAGGTAAAGTGGCTATTCCATATTATGCAGATAAAATAGTCAGAAAGAGTGTGGATAACTTAGCTAACACTAACAAATACCTTCTGGACCTCCCTAGTATGAGAGAGAATACACCCATCTTTCATTCTGAATCTGAAGCAAATGCTCCTCTATCAAGGGTCTTCACCCTCTGGCTCTCAAGGGTGTTTATACTGCTTGAGTTTTCACCACTTTTGGGATAGTAGTCTCACCCAAGCAGCAGCAATTTGATGTTATCACAGCACACACAAGCTCTGTCCCACCTTCCACTACTTCTCTCTCTCAAGTTGTAGACAACCACTACCTACCACTAAGCCTCAAAGAATCCAGCTACATTTCCTTACTCTGGCATAACAACTGCCAAAGTGGCATCCTCATGATTTAACCTGGCAATCCCTCAATATCTTCCCTTAGACCAGGGGCCACATCCGGCCCTTCAGACATTTTAATCCGGTCCTCAAGCTCCTGCCAGGGAGCGGGGTTGGGGGCTTGCTCTGCACAGCTCCCAGAAGTAGCGGCACATCCTTCCTCCTGCTCCTATGTGTAGGGACAGCCAGGGGGCTCCGCACGCTGCCTCTGCCCTCAGCACCGGCCTCAAACAGGGCCAATGGGAGCTGCAGGGGCGCCTAGCCACGCCTCCACGTAGGAGCTGGAGGAGGGACATGCCGCTGCTTCTGGGAGCTGCCTGAGGTAAGCGCCACCCAGAGCCTGCACCCCTGACCCCCTCCCATGCCCCAACCCCCTGCCCTGATCCCCTTCCCACCCTCTGAACCCCTCAGTCCCACTCTCCTGCACCCCAGAGCCCTCACCCCAATCCCCCGCCCCTGCCTGGAGCCCCCTCCTGCACCCTGAACTCCTCATTTCTGGCCCCACCCCAGAGCCCATGGCCCCAGCCGGAGCCCTCACTCCCTCCACAACTCAACCCCCAATTTCGTGAGCAGTCATGGCCCACCATACAATTTCCATACCCACATGTTGCTCTCGGGCCAAAAAGTTTGCCCACCCCTGCCTTAGACTGTCTCACTGACCGTATTCCTAGTTCTAGCACACATCTACAGAATCCCTAGAGCACCATATTACTTTTAAGAGTATTGCTGACTTGCTGGAACTAGGGTTATTTATTGTCTGACAGTACATATAACAAAAAGTTACCTACATGATACACAGTTATCAAATCACAGAAAACCCTCAGTCAAAATCCTGACTGAATGGGGGGGGGTGGGCAGAAAACCTTGCAGAAAGATTTGAAGCTCACTAAATTCAAGCTACAACAGCTAGGCAGTCAGGTAAGCAGTATCTAAAAAGGTACAGGTCTTCAAGTAAACATCCTGCAACTGACCTCTGAGCAGGAGTTCCGGGCATAGACACTCCAAGCAAATTCCAAATACCACGGAGATGATTACTTGACTAAAACTGTATGTGGTCTGAGGCATAATTTATCACTTTCCCTTTCAGAAATGAAACAGTCAAAACCCTGGATCATAGAATCATAGAATCTCAGGGTTGGAAGGGACCTCAGGAGGTCATCTAGTCCAACCCCCTGCTCAAAGCAGGACCAAACCCAATTAGATCATCCCAGCCAGGGCTTTGTCAAGCCTGACCTTAAAAACCTCTAAGGAAGGAGATTCCACCACCTCCCTAGGTAACCCATTCCAATGCTTCACCACCCTACTAGTGAAAAAGTTTTTCCTAATATCCAACCTAAACCTCCCCCTCTGCAACTTGAGACCATTACTCCTTGTTCTGTCATCTTCTACCACTGAGAACAGTCTAGATCCATCCTCTTTGGAACCCCCTTTCAGGTAGTTGAAAGCAGCTATCAAATCCCCCCTCATTCTTCTCTTCTGCAGGCTAAACAATCCCAGTTCCCTCAGCCTCTCCTCATAAGTCATGTGCTCCAGCCCCCTAATCATTTTTGTTGCCCTCCCCTGGACTCTTTCCAATTTATCCACATCCTTCTTGTAGTGTGGGGCCCAAAACTGGACACAGTACTCCAAATGAGGCCTCACCAGTGCCAAATAGAGGGGAATAATCACGTCCCTCGATCTGCTGGAAATGCCCCTACTTATACAGCCCAAAATGCAGTTAGCCTTCTTGGCAACAAGGGCACACTGTTGACTCATATTCAGCTTTTCGTCCACCGTAACCCCTAGGTCCTTTTCTGCAGAACTGCTGCCCAGCCATTCGGTCCCTAGTCTGTAGCAGTGCATGGGATTCTTCCGTCCTAAGTGCAGGACTCTGCACTTGTCCTTGTTGAACCTCAGATTTCTTTTGGCCCAATCCTCTAATTTGTCTAGGTCCCTCTGTATCCTGTCCCTACCCTCCAGCGTATCAACCACTCCTCCCAGTTTAGTGTCATCTGCAAACTTGCTAAGGGTGCAGTCCACACCATCCTCCAGATCGTTGATGAA
The DNA here is from genome assembly GCA_033296515.1 of Macrochelys suwanniensis. Lineage (NCBI taxonomy): Eukaryota > Metazoa > Chordata > Testudines > Chelydridae > Macrochelys > Macrochelys suwanniensis. Next base: position 60,389,596 of record CM065784.1, on the reverse strand, counting down.
GATATTGAACAAAACCGGCCCCAGCACCGACCCTTGGGGCACTCCACTTGATACCGGCTGCCAACTAGACATGGAGCCATTGATCACTACCCGTTGGGCACGACCATCCAGCCAGTTTTCTATCCACCTTACCGTGCATTCATCCAGCCCATACTTCCTTAACTTGCTGGCAAGAACACTGTGGGAGACTGTATCAAAAGCTTTGCTAAAGTCAAGAAATAGCACATCCACTGCTTTCCCCTCATCCACAGAGCCAGTTATCTCATCATAGAAGGCAATTCGGTTAGTCAGGCATGACTTGCCCTTGGTGAATCCATGCTGACTGTTCCTGATCACTTTCCCCTCCTTCAGGTGGTTCAGAATTGATTCCTTGAGGACCTGTTCCATGATTTTTCTAGGGACTGAGGTGAGACTGACTGGCCTGTAGTTCCCCGGATCTTCCTTCTTCCCTTTTTTAAAGATGGACACTACATTAGCTTTTTTCCAGTCATCCGGGACCTCCCCCGATTGCCATGATTTTTCAAAGATAATGGCCAATGGCTCTGCAATCACATCGGCCAACTCCTTTAGCACCCTCGGATGCAGTGCATCCGGCCCCATGGACTTGTGTTCGTCCAGCTTTTCTAAATAGTCCCGAACTACTTCTTTCTCCACAGAGGGCTGGTCACTTCCTCCCCATACCGTGCTGTGGAGTGCAGCCGCCTGGGAGCTGACCTTGTCTGTGAAGACAAGACGCAGATAGGTTCCCTCCCTATCATAGATCAAGATCTATTTGCAGCTACCACTTCTGCAATTGGCAGAATCCAAAAAAAAACCCAGGGACTTTGTTTGGGGTCCTGATTTGCAGAAATGAACAGCCTTGCTGGTGTTGAGTGCAGATCTTTGGGGATTTGTAGAGACCAGCTTCACTCAGACCACCAAGTTCTGGTCCAAATGCAAATCCCTGAGAGTTGTCAGGGACATCACAAATAATCCACTGTGAAGGTGACAGAGGCACAAATAGCTCTGGTGAGGTCTACATCCAATGGAAAGTTTGCAGCCCCCAACCAAGAGATGGAAAGAGGCGATATGAGCAAGCACTTCTGCCTGGGCATTCAAAAATAGTGACGAATCAAAAAATCCTGGATGGTAACACGTACTGAAAATGGGAAGCATTACACCCCAATCAGCAATGAAGGCACAATCTTCCTTCCATTCCTCTAGCTCAGGGGTTCTCAAACTTATTTGATTGGGCCCCCCTTCGTGTCTATAGTTGTACTTGGGGAGGGTGGGGAAGGCGTAAACATACTGCACCCAGCTCTGACGGCAGAGCATGGGCGCCCAGATCTGAAAGCAGCACGGCAACCGCAGCAGCACAGAAGTAGGGGTAGCAGTGTGAAAAGTGATATTCATAATAATAACTTTTCACAGCAGACTTAGCCCCACCTCCTTGGAACTAACAGCCGGAGCCCCACTACCTCTTGGTGAGGGACTGGGGAAGGGGTTGAAAGGAGAGCCTGAGACTGGGTGGCACGGCTCTGGCTGTCAGCCCCAGTGTGGCGGGGTTCTGGCTGTTGCTTTTATCCCCGCCTCCTGGGTACATACGACCCTTCTGCACAAGCCCCAGCCACCAGGGCTGGCAGCCAGAGCACGCACACGCACACAGCTTGCGCCTCTGTTAACACATTTCTGCACCTCCCCTGGGAGGCCCGACCCATTGTTTGAGAACCACTGCTCTTGCTGGATCCTGTGTCTCACCCATGCAGGTCTAAATCTCTATAGGGTCTGAGGGGGTGAGGAAAGGTGGGGAACAACACCCTCATAAAACCAAGTTGAATCCAAATTTGATGCAAAGAGAAATAGAGGGTCACTTACACAACGGTAGCACTGGAATCTATAAGCTACCTCACAATCTCCCCCTCTGTCTCACACTGAACAAGAGACGTGCACAACAAGAACAAACTGCAGTAACCCACACATGAGAATTCTGAAAGAGAAGGACTACTCTGCATCATCCTTTTTACAAAGTTTTAACAAGTAAGCACCAGAACCACCGCAGGGACACCCCTTCCAACCTAGATGAGTCAATATTGCCTCAAAAGCAAGCCATAGCATCAGAGGCTGGTGAGAGACGTAACATAAATCAGCATGGACACCTTTCCTGCATCCATCACTTCATGTCATTCATTAGGTTTCATTTTTAGACCTGATAGAGATCAAGGAAGTATTGGGATTGGAGCTGCCATACCACTACCTTTCTTCAGTACGTGTCTAACCACCAGTTTAAGAACAGCTAAATCTTTACCTTCCCCCAAAGGAAAGATTAACATTCACTATAATAGAAAATCCAAAGCCTCACTACAGAATTAGTGAGCCATGAGAAGTATAGGTCCAACATCCAGGTGAGCAGGCATAGCTCTCAACATATCCTCCACATCACTCAGGATGGTGAAGGGGAATGAAAATAAGTGGGGCAGTTCCTACCTGCAATTCTGTAGCCATGATGTCAAACATCTTCATTAACACAGATTTTGGTCTGCTTCCTGAAGTCAAATTCTTTATTGGAAGTAACTTTTTCATAGTAGACATTCTGAATTGGTCAGTACACCCACCACTCTGAAGAGTTCCATTAGTCAACACCTCATATAGAAAAACAAATGATTACCCTCCACAAACAGCAGTGGCATAGCTACTCAAAAACAAACAAACAAAAACACACACACCACAGTCCTTTAGGCTGCAATCCAACAGACTTGGAGTATTCCACCACTGAATTTCTGACTCACCTGCAGACAACCACAGTCAGCCATTTAAAATTATAGTAACCTGCAAAGACAACCTTTCATAAAGGGGCAAAGGAATGAGAAACCTAGGTGTCAGTCTGTTGTTGCTTGTAAATATGATTTGCACTCAAGCAGATTGCATTTTTTTGTCTTAAAAATTTGATGACATTTTGCTTTATTAATTAAAAATAAAGGTCTCTATTCAGCAACAGCTGCTACCATTATCCTTGGGAAGCCAAAGAACAACTGGTTTAGACTTCAAAGCACAGGAGTATCACAGGGTGCAATATTAAGTGAGGGTCTTGTGTGGTAGTGCCACAGCATGAACAGACATCACTTCTGAATGCAAGTACTGATGATGATGCAAAAATGACAGTTTTATCTTAGATAATAGCTAAAACTGATGATAAGATCAGACTTTGCAGCAATTTACCTATTGGTGGTATCTATGGCACAATCACTAGATATCTAAGGGAAAATTATATACATTTATGGGGGGGGGGGGAATGGGAAGAGGTTCCCCCCCCTTTTTTTTTTGTTGCCTAAAGTGGGAAGCATGATGCAGAAGTTCCTTCGAATCCAATCATTGTTTTTTAATATTGTAAATTCTCCTTTCCTCACAGTTTAAAAAAAGTAACTCTGTATGAAAAGTTAGCCACCGGCCTAAGTGCTGGAACTAGAGGTGCTGCTGCACCCACTGGCTTGAGGTTGTTTCTATCATATACAGGGTTTACAGTTCAGTTCAATGGCTCTCCGCACACACACTCCATACAAATTGTTCCAGCACCACTGGCAAATAGGTTCCACAGAGAGCAACTAGAAAGGGTGCATACCCAAGAAGAGGAAAGAATGATACACGGACATGATACCTGGATAATAAGTACTGTACACGCTGACTTTCAAAGACTTGTTCCCTGACAGAATTTCCTTTCTTTAGTGAATTTATGGATCTAAGTGTTCACTAACATTCAAAAAGTTGTTTCTGATCATCAAGATGTTTAAGTCTAACCATACTTGTTTTATCTTAAAAAGCTATCTTGAAATAGGAAAATATTATAGAGCCTATTTGTAAAGACAGGAGTGAAAGTATGAAAACACAGCTGAAAACAGCTTTTGCATTGTATCAATTGCTATAGCCCTTTGGCACCATTATTTTAAGGGTAAAAGACAGACATTTTAATTAATACTGGAGGGTATTTTAAATAAGGCAGGTGTTTATACTGAAACCTGCAGTTCTTATGGCATCAGACTGATTAGGAAAGCCTGAAGAATGCTGTGCTCCATGTGGGAGGAAGTCTGTTGGTTCAACAGCAGGATGCAAGGCTCAGCACAGTATGGCGCAATTCAATTGATGCACCATACAGAATAAATATGGGGGAAAGTATATTTCACAGAAAGTACAACTACTATTGGCAAGTAACTTTAGCCACTTTTTCAAGAGTTGTTTGGCATTTTATGCAATATCAATAGGATACATACGGCCCGTCATTGTCAACTGCTTGTTAGAAATCATGTTAAAGTGACATTCTATACAAGCAAAAACATTTCTCCTTTGTGGGAAATAAGTGTTTAGATCAATTTATTTCAATTCCATCCTTTGCCAGAAGCTTTTTTGAAGATGATAAAGCAAGTAATCAGTGAAGGAGAGTGTGTGCACATTGATTTGGAAGAAGTGAATGGATAATAGAAATGTTGCCCGCTAATTGTCTCTCTGTATCTTCTATAAATCAATTCAGACTAGATTGGCTTCTACTTCTATTTGCCCAAATGAAGGGTGAATTGCAACCTCTCAGTATGTACTACTTTATGAAGCCCCCTAATAGCTTCCTTCCAGAACTCCATTTTCGATATCTAAGTATTCTAGTCTAGTTCTCAAACACTTCAGACAACTCTTAACACTTTAAACTTGATAAACAAGATCAAAGATTTAATTTATAGACCCTAGAATGATCAGTATGTAGCATACACATTTATAATATTTCTAGGATGGGTCATTCTGAATGGACATACTGCATTTTCACCAATTTCATCCATCTCTACTTATTTGATAGATTACCTGATGCTTGTGTGTTTTAAACAAGGCACTCAATATTAACTGAAGCCAATAACCTGTTCTCTTTTTACTGATCAAGCCTGAAAAGTGGCATGACATTTTATTTTTTAAGTTAAAGTAAAGAAAACCCAACAGGACAACAACATCTTGTATGACAAGTTTTATTTTCAGTACAAAGGCAGTTTTTCTAGCCAACTTATAAACACCTATGATAGGCAGGTAAGGAATGGGGAAAAAGCCTTAACAGTGTATCAGCATTAATGGGAGTGATGAAGTGCATCAGTAACCATTATGGTTATTCCATTAACTATGTTGCACAGAAAAATGTTTAAGTTTTAGCTATAACTTTGCAAATTGACAGAGTTATCAGACTAATCAAAATTAAGACTTTAATATCAAAGGTATTCTGTCCTCAATTTTTCATAATGGCTAAAATGTCTCCTCTGCCTCCCCCCTGCCCCCCAAAAATTATGCATTGGAATGATGTCCCAGAGCAATTAAGAAGCTACCAGAACTATTCTATTAAAGAGATAATAAATTAAATTCTGAGGAAATTAAAGGAATACACTAGGATACGGAAGCAATTTTAAAATTGTATTAAAAAAATATACTGTTAGCCCTAGATCAAAAGCATCTTTGTTCCTATGAAACCATCATCTAAAGAAATCCCCACACAAATGTGTTGTTTAAATACCAAAGCCAGTGTTTTTAAACAGTCAAGAAAGATTTACTATCTTAACTATGACGCTAGACTAAATACAAAGCATTGAAGAAGTCCCAGCTATTGTGCTTATCAATGGGTTCATCTTTACCAGCACTCAAACAAAAAACTGAAGAATAAAACCATTGTCACAGAAAAAGCTAATGTCAACATGATACATCTTCCAAATGGTTGAAGTGAGGCACAAATTAGCCAATAGTACATGTGTGTTCAAAAGAGGCCATAGAAGGTTATATTCCCCACTATTACTGGAAATAGCAATACCATTGTCAAGTTACCCCTTTATGAACTCCTGTTTAATACTGAGGTTTGTGGAGTAATTTGGTTTTTTCCTCCCCTTACTTATCTGGAAGAGGACTTCTCTTCCTATACTTGTCAAGCAGTCACCCATAATAATGTGTGAAATGTAATATACCAAATTATACTCCAGTTTATCAGTGCGCTATCATAATGAGCAAACTTGAATGCTGAACAGCTTTATTATGATTTTCACATACAAATATATATCTCAAAGCCCCAAAGACAAATTAGAAACTTGATAATGAACTGCAGTTAATAAGAGGACAAGAGAATGTTAATATAGACACGGGGATGAAAAATTAAAAAAAATCTGAGTAAGTGTTTAAAACCAGAGCTTGGAAATATGTAAATTGTTCCTGATGTAGAAAGCAGATTGTGGATAAATACAAATGTCATTTAAATATAAAAAGAATGAACAATTTTAGGGCACATAATCTACCAGGTCATGGAAGAGCCCACAAAAGCTAAAACCTACTTCTGGAAGAGGAAACAAGCAGTACAAATACTACCATTAATATTCTGCCCCTATTAATATTATACATTTCACATAACCGCCTTCTACTTTGCTCATAAATTAAAACACAACACTTGAACAAACAGAAGAGTGGGCAAAACACTGTTCATTTTCTACATTTTGACATCTTCCACAATATCTGTGGAAACTTGGACTGTTTTTGCAAGTCAGATACTGAGTTTTAGTTCAAAATATTTTTTTAAAGCTTCTGTTTTTGAAGAAACTGCAAAAGAACATTTAGTACTCCTTCTGCTGGCTGCTTAGTAGTAGCTAGATACTGTTCCAAAAGCTGTGATTGTCATGTTATGGGGCAGGCATGAGAACAGAGAGGTTTATGAAGTTACAACAGAGAGAAATATTTTATTAGCAAAAAAATTGAAGGTGACATAGATAGTCAGCCTATAACATTAACCCTCTAAATACCTTTCAGCACAGTGCTGCTGATACACAAATACATCAATAAACACTATTTCCTATCCAATCAAAGATCCAGTTTGGTAGTCAAGGAGTTTACCACTACCTCTGTGGAACAAATTAGTGTTTTCGGTATAGTTTCTAATCAGTGGGTACCTATATCACAAAACCATAACTGACACTCTAGTAGTCTAGTTGGCTTTCCAAGGAGGGAAGCCAAGCATTTGGTTGGCACAGCAATTTAGTCACCCTCTAAAGTGGTCCCGCCAAGTGAACCTTCCAATGGTTAAAAACTGATCCCAGATTTGAGAAGGGGATTATGGACACCGTTCATCTTTATTTTGATGACAGAACATAAATGTTTCTATCTTGGAGGACTGACATGCATTCAAACAGAATATGATCACATCTACATGTAAGGCTCTTCCCTATTGCATACTTTGCCTGTTCTTTTATGAAAGTGAGAAAGTTTAAAGGAATGCTGTAAATTTTGCTTCAAAGGGAGATAAAGTAAATGTCACTTTATCTAGAAGAAGGAATGTTATATATTTCATTCTCCAGGCTCACTGCTGTTCCTTTCTAGTGAACATCCATGAGAACAAAAACTCATCATTTTTTAAGTTAATAAAATACCATTGAAAGTCTGACTTAAAGTTAACAAGACAAAAACAATATATAGTTAAAGTTTCAGTGTCCAGCCTTAATTAAGGGATTGCCTTCACTGCAAAATTAACTCAAGTCATAATTCAAGCATTGCCCCTAACTTCAGTTCCTTCCTTCCACATGCAAAAACCTCTAATTCAAGTGCACTGGGTTTTTAACTCAAGTCGGCTGGCACCAAAGCAGGATCCGGCTAAAACTCAAGTGAGCACAGTGCATCAGCTGCTAACACAAACACTCTGCAGTCCAGATACAGGCTAATAGCACTCAAGTGTTTGGAGTGCTTATGGTACCTTCCTAGAATTCCCCGTGCCCTGAAAAGAATGACAAATTCTCCCACAATTCATTGCGAAAGAATTCAGAAACTGACTTGGGTTATTCTTAGAGCTAGGCAAATAACAGATTTTCCATTTGCTGGCAATTCGGGAGGGGGTGGCGGGGAAGAGATAATCATTTAGGGTTAAACTAAACATTTCATTTAGATTTTTACCGTTTTAAGTGTTAAAGTAATTTTATCCAAAACGTGAAAATCTTGAAACAAAAATTCACTTTGCATCAGAATTAAAAACATTTTATTTTTAAAAAGTGTCAAAACACGTTTAGATTATTTTAAGGTGCTGTTTCTTGTGTGTGTTTTTTTTAAACTAAAACACTTCTGCAAATTTGTGTCAAAATTTGCAAAATGTTTCAGAGTCAGATTGGCATGAAAAAAAAAGTTCAAAAGAATGTCAGTCACTTGTACTTACAATGATATTTACCCTTAGAAGTCTTAGCACTGCACACAAGCAAACACAGCACCAGCATGGACACAGCAACTCAAGCATTATTTTGCAGTGTGGCCTCTCTCACTGAAGCTTGACTAACTCAAGAGAGGTAACTCAAGTTAGCTATGCAATGAAGACATATCCTAAGATATTTCTACTATCTAAACAAAGAGAATAGTTAAGTAAGAGATGGTATGGAGGCAGCCAGAAAGATTATGTGGAGCTATTAGTCCTACTGGGTATAACTACACATAGGAAACCTTAATTTACACACTACAAAACAATAACAAAAGCAGATATTACTTACACTGAAGATTTGTTTACTGGAGAGGTAAATATTGACTGAGATTAAGCAAAAGTAGATATTGCCTTCTCAGAACAATAAATCTTGATTCTCAAGAAAATGAGTACTAGAATTCTTATAATTCTCTCTCTCTCCCCCCCATCACACACACACAAGGTTTTTTTCCAAAAATATCTGGAATTCTCTCCTTTATGAACGTAAAATTCCTAAGTATAATAGCCTTTTTTAACTGATATTTTCATGGGGAGAATTTACCTCTATGTTTTATGGGGAATTTAAAAGTCCAGAAAAGTTCTTTTTAACTTCTGATGAGTCAATCGGGATGTAGAGCAAGAGGGTTTGGTCATTTAAAATCGCACCGATTTATTGGGAATTTGGTCCCAATAGTTGACCTTCATGCACAACAATGAAAAATCGTCTTATTGCATGACTTTTTAGCTGATAACTAAAATAATTCTGACTTATTAACAGTAACTATTAATGAGCCTTTATGGTCAAATCTTGCCATAAGTCTGCCATGTGATCAGTTCAAGTTTGTTAATAAAATGCAGCAGGCTATAGCAAGTAAAGTGCCTCCAATATTTTCAGCTATTTATTTGCAAAATCATTTTGAAGTGGAATAGCTGTCCATTTACAATTTTGTCCCTATCACAAATACTATAAAACCATAGTTTAACAAGGAGCTGAATTCTTGAGACTATTATGAATTTGACTAATATTATAAAAAATAATAGTACAAGTACTTACACAACATACATAAAAAGAATACTACCCCCACGCCCTCAGCTTTATCAAAGGCTGGAATTCCATCAAATGAATATGGCAAGATAAGAAACAAATGCAAAGTTCAAGTTGTCTGTTTATATCAGTAGAATCCCCAAGATGGAATTAAAACCTTACGTACACATTATGAGTATTTTAACTATAGCACCACAGTACTTTAATTAAAAAAAAAAAAAAATCTTCTCTAAATCTGTATTATCCAACTCTCTTCCTTCCCAAACCTCTCATTCTGAAACTTTGGTACATTCCCCTCCTGTGTCTACTTTCTTCCTCCCCTATCCCATCGCTACATACTTCTGGCCCTTTTCTCATCCCAATTTTCCAACTTGACATACACTTTAAGCTATTTACACTCCAGTAATAATATGAGAAGCAGTTTTCGAGTGTTATCACTATTATTCTGTACTCTAACTTCAGTCCAAATAAAGTGATCTAGACATTCTAAAATACATATTTTTTAAACTTAAGTCAGTAAACGTCTTTAATAACAAGCCTATTAGAAATTCATATGCATTATGTCCATACTTTACAGCAGATTTCAGGCAGTGACTAGTGCTACAGGGTCCCAGTCTGTATCCAGTTTTTACTAATATTAGCATCTGTAAGTGTATTAATTATTTTTTAAAAATCGGGAACAAAGTGATAACAGGCCTAATCCATCCATGTTAGACAATGAACAAAACAAACCATGGGGCCACTAGAATTCTTAGTGAATTCTATATACTGTATAATTAAACAACCCAAAATACAACAGTAATGATTCTTTGGAATTCTTCTAATAGTACAACCTCCAATGACATTTAGCTAAATAAACTGAAGTTACCTAATATTTTGCATTAAGGTCTAAGATAGCCAATAAGATTTGCCAGAAACCAGCTATTCAAAGAAGGGCATAGAAATTTTACTATGCAACTCACGGTGAACTAGAACAGGCACCCACCAAAATCTCAGACACTGAATTAGAGATTTAAATCCAAATCTGCTCAGTACTGTTTGAGCCTCTTACATTGTTTTCTTTTGATTTTTCCATTATGTGTATTTACTGTAGTTTCAAATTACCAACATTAAAGCTCACCCGAGTTTTAAAATAAACGGGGCTTGTGCCCTTTTTGGTTTCCTTATGATGTATAAAGAGAGCCTGAAAAGTCTGAGAATGGATGAGATATGTGAGAACGGATTCTGCTTCATTTTATCTTAGAAATATCAAGAATGCAACATCTGTTTTCCCCCCAAGATTGGCTGAAGAACCTACTGGATGTTTCAGAGGTATATAGTGTCAGTTCTCACACCTTAACTTAAGGGTGCAGAGGTGTTGAATCTTTAACAAAAAAAATCATTTTCTTGAAACGTTACTTAACTATATACAGTGTTGTCATAGCCATGTTGGTCCCAGGATACTAGAGAGATAGAGTTCTGTGTAAGCCGAAAACTTGTCTCGCTCACCCACAGAAGTTGGTCCAATAAAAGATATCACCTCATCCACCTTGTCTCACTTGATTAACTACTTAGGTATTAACCAAAAAAAAAAAAAAAAAGTGTGACAGTCTGGCTAAAAATTCCTTTCCACTCAGTTGTTCAGCCTTCATTCTGAATGCTTGTTAATCATTTAATTAATTCTCCAGCCACCATAGGAAGACTTCTAGACTAGGCAGGATCTGCAGTTCTAGATTAAGGTTTTTTCCTGCTTGTTTCTTTTGGTCCTTCTTTACACACTGCAGAGAGAGCACAAGCCAAATTTTGCAGGTCACCTTGAAGCTTTCCTCATTGGTTGTTCAGATGGCTCAGCACTTTAGTCCAAACTTCACCGCCATAAGGAGAAAGCTGAATTCAATATTTTTTTTAAAAAAAAGTTTACCTAGGCCAAAAGTCCTTTTGCTTCTTATAAACCCTCAGCATTAATGCAAAGTTCATTCATATTTGGACAGTTTGAACCATCCTGATGGCCCACAGCCTAAATAATATTTGTTAATTTCCATAAGACTATTATAACAATATTTAATCCTCAACTGATTCAGTACACAGTAGTGATTATCTATATACACATGGTGTACCAGTATGGATAGAAAGAATTTAGTCCTGTATTATACAGTATATCACTTAGGCAAAGTACTACAGGTGCTTGTGTAGGCAAACATAGAAGTCACTGTAACTACCACAGTTAATACAGATTTGCACAATAATAAATTTAGCGCTTCAGTAAAAGTTTTCATACATTAATATTCAAAACACTCCTGTGTTTTGTGAGGGGATGGTAAATATTATTATCCCAGTTTTACACATGAGAGAAACGAAGGCAGAGAAGTCATATGATTTGCCCAAAGTCACAGAATGAGTCAGCAACAGAGAAGTAATCATGTTTCATGGGTTTCTGATTGCCCTTTTGCACTCACATCTCCCTCACTCTCTGAAGACCCAATCCTGCAAGCCATTACTCCTGGGAGCAGTCTCAATGAAGTAACAAACTATTCATCTGAATAAATGTTTGCAAAATCAGGTCTTTGAACAGAAACTATTGATCAATACATACTGAAGTTATTCACTGGCTAGTCCCACTATTTTTAATCTCAACCAGACACAGGTAAAAGAAGCCTTGATCAACATTAATCTGAAGAGTGGCACCTCTATTCATGCAGTATCCCTAGGATTATAAAGTCTGAGCCAAAGTCCTACCATACTATGTAGAATTTATTGTAGATAAATAAGTTATGTTATGTTTGTGGCACAATGTAAAATACAAGAAAATTTACACATTTAGACTAAGCCACTGTAACACATTTTTAGCTTGTCTATATCAACTGTTCACACAACTATTTGGCAGTGTTGTTCACAACAGTAGCCCACCAACCTCTGACTTCTAGCCCTTATTTATTACAATAACTACTTAAACCCAACTTCTATTTCAAAACTGAGTAGTTCTGTTCTTCAGTGACCGTGCTGCATCTCCTTCTGGACCTGCAGACTCAGCATCCCACTCATATCCATCTACTATTTCAACTGTAAATTCACCAATTGCAAAATGTACACCTTTTTTAAAAAATCCACCTTATACTTGGGCTACGTAATAAACTATATACACTGCAGGTACATAGAGGCCCCTCTGTAAACAGACCGTCTGGTATAAAGGTGCAGTGTTCTCAAGTGATCTTGGTGTGACGTGGACGTGGTAATGTGGTGTCGTTTTGTCTTCCTTACCTTTTCTTTGGTTTTGAGGTACCTCTGAAGAGCCTGCTGGGTTAAGTCTCTGACACGGAGCCGCCCATCCTTACAGGGAACCACAATCCCCGTCTTCCCAAAAGAAACAGTCACTTTCATCTCAGCCAATCACCCCAACCGGTCATTAAAAGAAGGGTGACAAAGAGCAGGCCTAGGAGCAGAGGAGCAAGAGGTAGGAGCCGCTTCCCTGAAACCGTGGGGCAGGAAGTCACAAGAAACCTCCAGACAAACCCAGCCCCTGGGCGCGGGCGGGGGGGAGGCGAGTGTTGCTGTCAGGAGCAGGTGCCTGTCCCAGGCTCTGGGGGTGAGGGCCCCACGGCTCCCCCGGGGGCAGGGCTAGGAGAGGGCCACTAACCACACCCCCGGCCCTCCCTAGGGCGCTCAGGACAAGGGCACAACTTGCGCCGGGGGGAGGGACCCAGCCGGCTGCCCGGAGGCCCCAGGAGCTGAGGGGCCGAGGCGCGGAGTCTCTCCCCGGGGGCTGGGAAGGGCCCTGGCAGGCGGCTCGCTCCGAAGGGGCAGGGGAAGCGGCTGCGGCGGGGCTCCCGCTCGGCTCTCAGGGGAAGCCCGGGCCGAGCTCGGGGATGCAGCAGCCGCGGCTCTTGCTCATGCCGGGGCGGCTCCTAGCTGCGGCCACCGGCTCCCCCCGGGCCTGGCTCCCCCCGCGCGCTCGGTACCGCCCGCCCGGGCCGCTGCTCCCCGGAGCCGTGAGGGGGAAACTTTGTGCCGGCTCCAGCGCTCGCAGCCGGGCCTGGCCTGCCCGCCCGGCTCCGGCTCTTAAAGGGGCCGCAGCCCTGAGCCACTGGCTGCAGGGCCTGCGGCACCACGGCAACCCGAGTCGCCAGCGTGAGTCACACACAGCTACACCCCACACAGATCACACACCGCTACACCTCACACCCGCACAGCTACACCTCAGACCCCACACAACTACACCTCACACCCCGCACAGCTACACCTCAGACCCCACAGAGATCACACACAACTACACCTCACACCCTGCACAGCTACACCTCATCGCACAGATCACACACAGCTACACCTCACACCCCGCACAGCTACAACCCACAGCACAGATCATACACAGCTACACCCGACAAGGCTACACCTCACAGCACAGATCACACACACCACACCACTATACCCCGCCCACACCATGCTGCTACACACTACACTCCATTCCACACACACTATTCAGCAAAGAATGTATAGACGTACCATACCACAGTGTAACACACCATATGCCACATCTTACACACCATCACACATCATCCAGCGGCATATCACACACCATAATACACCACAAGCCACATACAGCACATTTTGTCTCTGGCTGTCAGCCCCACATGCTCACAGCTGTAGCCCTCTTCCCCAGGGATGACAGCCCAAGATGAAATGTGAAATAATAGCAGCCATAAAACTGACAAGAATGTCAATTTCACTGCTCGTAGGCTCCCTGCTGTAAAATTGAGCCCCAGGCCAGGCTCATAGTTCAGGCTGTCAGCCCCAGGGCAGGGGGGTGCTCCCACTGTGAGCCACACGCCAGGATAACAACTTGGGCAGTTGGTGCGGGGGGGGGACGGATGACACTGCATCGTCCTAACTACATTGATCTAAACGCTACGCCTCTCACAGAGGTGGAGTTATTTAGGATATGTCTACACTACGCAGCTTTTAGCAACAGGGCTGAAAGGCACGCAGTGTAGCCATAACACACCACATAGCTTAGCAAACCATAACAAAGATATGAGAAAACACCACAACACATATACCATAACACATAAAACATTGTACATACCACAGCACCAAAATATGCATCATACACATTAAACACACACAATACAACACAAGGAAACTATAAGCACAGCTATGCAAAATTAAACCCCAATCAACTCAAATTACAGTCTCAAAATGTAGTCCATGTTCTCAGATTGCTCAAAATTTCTGTAATCTATCCTGAACCAAATTACAGTATCAGGTGGAAATCATAGAATCTCAGGGTTGGAAGGGACCTCAGGAGGTCATCTAGTCCAACCCCCTGCTCAAAGCAGGACCAAACCCAATTAGATCATCCCAGCCAGGGCTTTGTCAAGCCTGACCTTAAAAACATCTAAGGAAGGAGATTCCACCACCTCCCTAGGTAACCCATTCCAGTGCTTCACCACCCTACTAGTGAAAAAGTTTTTCCTAATATCCAACCTAAACCTCCCCCTCTGCAACTTGAGACCATTACTCCTTGTTCTGTCATCACAATGAAACTAGGCCAAAACTATTTGATTTCGAGGTTCAAAGAAACTCATAGTGAAACTTTGGGATGAGGTGATGTTGGTAAAGCCACATGAACTCAGGCAACAGACAAAGAAAAAAACAGACAAAATGGGTGAGGTAATATCTTTTATTGGACCAACTTTTGTCCCTTTTCACCAACAGAAGTTGGTCCAATAAAATAATCAAGTGTATTACCTCACCCACCTGGTCTCTCTAATATTCTGGGACCAACACAACTACAACACTGCATATAACAAACAAAAGAGTCACACAAATTCCTTGTGAACTGAAACTACCAGGTTTTGCACAACTCTCTTTATTAAATCTGGAATTGTCTGCTACAAGACAGTGGCATTTTAGAACTTGAAAACAAAGACAAATCATTTAAAACCACCACTGAAAAAATAGTAGTACTGATGTTGCAAGCTTTGTAAATGTGTGAGCATGAACAATCAGGTCCAATATTTACAGGAAGTATAATTGTTATAGGAATGATCAAAGTCCTTTCACTGGAAAAATTGATTCCCTGGAAAAAGTTATTCATCCAAGCTGCATCTAAGGATTCCAAACCATCCAGCACCTATGGATGAGATACACATTTGACACCCAGAGCTTAAAAATCTGTAGAAGGGGACTGGGTGGTAATTATGGCACAGGGAGTCAGTGTTAACCTTTTCCCATTTGTTTAGGTTTTTTAAAAAGCTGAACTAGATGAAGTTTTAATTTAGGGTATGTCTACACTGGCAGAGTTACACTACCAGCAGTTACAGTGCTGCTCAGAGAGCGCTGAAGGGAAACCACTGTTGTGTGTTCACACTGTCAGCTGCCTGCGCAATAACGTGTTCACACATGCGGCACTTGCAGCAGTATTCAGAGTGGTGCACTCTGGGCAGCTATCCCACAGAGCATCTCTTCCTCTTCTGCCGCTACAAGTTGTGGGATGGTGGAAGGGGTCATGGGGCATCCTGGGTCCTGTCCCAATGCCCCATGATGCATTGCTTCTCATCCCAGCAATCCCTGTGCTCCCGTTCGCATTTGGCACCATCTTTCAACGGTTTGTGTATTGCGCGCTCTGCTCTGCCTCTTTGGTCTACAGGAATGGATCCAACACTGTTGACTAATATGCTGCTCGCTCTCACTAACATGTCACAAGTGGCAGTAGAATTATTCCTTAAACTACAAAGGCAAGAGCAGTTCGACATTAATCTCGCCACGTGTAGTAGCTATGACACGAGATTGCTTGTGGCATTCACGGAAGTGCTGACCACAGTGGAACACCGCTTTTGGGCTTGGGAAACAAGTACTGAGTGGTGGGATCACATCGTCATGCATGTCTGGGATAACGAACAGTGGCTGCAGAACTTTCGGATGAGGAAAGCCTCATTCATGAGACTGTGTGATGAGCTTGCCCCAGTCCTGCGGTGCAAGGACACAAGAATGAGAGCTACCCTGTCGTTGGAGAAGCGTGTGGCAATAGCACTATGGAAGCTGGCTACTCCAGACTGCTACCGATTGGTTGCTAACCAGTTAGGAGTGGGAAAGTCAACCATTGGACTTGTGTTCATGGAAGTGTGCAGGGCCATTAATCGAATCCTGCTCCGAAAGACCGTGACTTTGGGCAATGTGCTTGACATTGTGGATGGCTTGCACAAATGGGCTTCTCTAACTGCGGAGGGGCAAAAGATGGCCTGCGTATTCCAATTTTGGCACCAGACCACTTAGCCACTGAGTACTTTAATCAGAAGGGGTATTTCTCAATGGTTCTCCAGGTGCTTGTGGATCACCGTGGACGTTTCATGGATATTAACACAGGCTGGTCCGGAAAGGTGCGTGACACATGCATCTTTCAGAACACTGGCCTGTTCAGGAAGCTGCAAGCAGGGACTTTCTTCCCAGACCAGAAGATCACCGTAGGGAAAGTCAAAATGCCTATTGTGATCCTGGGAGAGCGTGCCTATCTCTTAATGTCATGGTTTATGAAGCCATACATGGGGCACCTTGACAGCAGCAAGGAGCGGTTTAACAACAGGCTGAGCAAGTGCAGAATGACTGAGTGTGTTTTTGACCGTTTAAAGGCCTGCTGGTGATGCCTATATGGGAGGCTGGACCTGCCCGATGACAATATTCCTATGCTTATAGGCACATGCTGTACGCTCCATAATATTTGTGAAGGGAAGGGTGATACTTCACTCAGGGCTGGAGCGCTGAGGCTCAGCGCCTGGATGCTGAATTTGAACAGCCAGAGACCAGGGCTATTAGAGGAGCACAGGGCCATAAGGATCAGGGATGCCTTGAGGGAGCAATTTGAAGCTGAAATGCACTAATATTTGTAGCAATCCTCTAGATTGCACTGCTTGTAATGCTAGGAGGTGATAGTGCATTGTCTGCACCAATTACTATGAAGAAAATTAAGAAAATATTAAGAAAATTGCCTGTTGCTTTGCAGGGCTCTGTTTGCTTTCAATTAATGGAATAAAGATTGCTTTCAAACCAAAACAATTATTTTATTAAAAAACAACAATTGGAGGAGAGAGACAAACAAAAAAACACATCAGCATTGAGGGGGTTGCGGGAAGGGAGGAGGTGGAGTCCCGGGACAGTTAAAGATTTGTGTATGTCCAGGTATCATATCCATCCTTCTCCTTTTGAATACAGTGCTGCGGGTACTATACTTCAGCAGGGCTAAACTGCAGAGGGACGGGTGTTGAGTCCAGTGGGTACTGGGAGGCCGCAAGGCTGAACTGTGAGGAGGCAGGAGTGGAATGCAGTGGGTACAGACTGAAGTCAGGAGCTTGATAAGAGTATGTTGGCTGTGACTTGGGGGTGCATGGGAAAGAGTTTTGCGACAGCTGCTGCTAGGGAGGGCGGAGGTAGAGCTGCTCAGTTTGCGGTGCTAGTAGCGCCTGGAGCATGTCTGCTTGGCTCTCCATAACGTTTAAGAGCCGCTCTGTGGCTTCGTTCTGGCACGACGCATTCTCCTTTTGCTCCTCTTCTCACTGTCCCGCCATTTTTTTTCAGCTGCGGAGTTCATCATGACCTCACGAAGAAAGTCCTCTTTAGTTTTTCATGGCTGCTTTCTGATTCTGCGCAGCCGTTCAGCCAGTGATAACAAAGAGGGAGGCTGGGCTCCCAAGGTCATATCTGTGAAGCCAAAACGCAACATTTTACAGAAGCAGTATTGTTTGCAACACACAGACCACTGATTCAGTGATTTAGAACTCAGCCACTATTCACATACCTGTCAATAACTGGCTGACCCCAGGCAAGCACACATGAGCCACAAGACCCCCAAAATGGTGAGTAACCACAGGGGCAGAAGAAATCAGTGTTCTAGGCTGTACACTGGGCACGTAGCTCTTGGGGAGAGCCAGTACTGTAGGGGGGGCCTTATAATCATTACTGTCCCCACATTTTCCACTGGCTGTGTTCATTATGGAAGATATTTCGCTGCTGATCAGGGATTTGCCTACACCCCCCCTGAATTTCCCCAACACCCTTCCCCCCCCCCCCAGTTTTGTGAACTAGTTACATGCAGTGTTGCCAATTTAGTGATTGTTTGGACATTTGAATTGAAATTGAAACATTAATACACACTTTAAAAGCATATAAAGTGTATGATAAAATACGTGTATCAGAAAAAGTATAATAGATTTGAAAAGTATGAACATAGACTAGATTCCTTATACAGCTGTTGTTTTTTATGACAATGTTAGTGCATTCATTTTGGTGATGTTAGCCAACCTAATAATTTCAAATTATGATTTGTAAGCAAAGTCAAAATGAGCTCTCTCTGACAGCTAGTGATGAGCTGGGGGCTGGGGGGAAAGGCTTCAGGACCAGATTGTATTTACAGTCACACTTAATCTACCTAGGTATCCAGAAAACAGAACTGTGTTGCCCAAGTGATACATTTTGGCTGCGGTTGGGTTACAAATCACTTGAATGCGGGGGGAGGGGGAATGAAATGTTATTCTTATTGTATGAGTAAAGGGCAGTAGAACTGTACTTAGCCTGTGCTGATTGAGGGCATCAAGAGAGAGGATGGGGATGGTCTGCTTGAGTCACAAGTACCTGCCCCTCTCCCCTGTTTGAAGACAAAGCTGATTAGGCTCCACAGCTAGTGTTTTGTTTTGTTAAGTGACCACTGGAGCTGAAATCACTGATAATCAGGTCTAAGTGCTTAGACCTGCTGTGGGACAGTGTTTCTGTGGTAGAGATGGCCCAGCCTGCACTAGCAGTGAGGTTCCCCCACTGAGAGCTCAGCTGAAATCACTGAGAGCTGGGTGGAACTTCAAGAGACCAACTCTCAGAGGTCACAGTGGCAGGTGGCAGCAGAAGGTGACGGCACAGGGCCATTGGCAACAGAGTAATGGGGTGAACAATGGCACAATGAACAACAGTGGCCATAGCGAACAGTGAGCAGCTGGAGGAACGAGCAAGGTGCCTTCTTGCCCCCCACCTGGGAAGTGAACTCATGTGAAAGCACCTCTGAACTCTGAGACTCCACTGACCAAGGACAACACCGGTGAGTGTTAATGAGGCTGTTAAGAATGCTGGAGACAACACAGTTCATGCGAACAAACATGGCTGTGGCATCATACTTTCTGTTTAAGCAAGAGATACCACACACTACAAACGAGGCCAATGTTAAGTGCATTGTCACTTGTTCATCCTGAAGTTGAACACTGGTTCTGAACAAGACCAGCAAATGCTCACTATCTTTCTGCAAGAAACTAACTGACTGGCTAGAAGCATGTGGTGAAAAACTCAACAGTTGAAAAAGTGAAGAACTCCCTCAACACATTCAAAAAAATTGCATACACGGCTGATGAATGCACCGATGCAAATGGGCATCAAGTATTAATGGGCATTGTGTATGTTATCTTGATGTCAGTGGTAGGCCAGTAGATGCATTGCTGGATGTTCAAGTTATAGAAGACACATCGGCTGCATCTGTGACAACCGACATATTAGAAGAGTTAATGCTTGTCAATTGGACCCCAAACAGATGGCTGCTTGTGCATTTGATGGAGCTGCAAACTTCTCTGGAAGATATGGTGGAGTACAAGCTTTTCTCAGAGAAAAGTGTAACTAATCTCTCCTATACACACTGCAGAGGCCATTTACTCCAACTAGTGCTAGTACGAGCTGCAGATTCTTCAAAAGACATTTAAAAAGCTATAAATTTAATGTCTTCATTATATTCTTTTTTCAGAAAGTATCCAAAAAGACTGAATATCTTGGAAAATATAGAAGATATACTGGGATTGAAGTTCAAATTAGTCCAACCTGGGAAAACGCTCTGGCTTTCTCATGAGCGATCCTTGGCTGTTGTCTTAAAATTACTCCAGTGGTTATTACTGGGTTTGGAAAGTATCTACCAAAATGGGATGGATCTAAGTAGTGAGGCTGGTGGATTACTTTTGCTACTACGTTCAGAGAAGACTATTGCCATTCTCTCTCTTGTAAGTCTACTGTTGAAACCACTTGGGTCATTAAACAATGCCACCCAGGCATCTGCTACAACAGTAGTAGATCTTTGTCCAGCAATAGAAGCTACATTTGGATCAATCAGAGAGCTATCCATTGAAAAAGTACTGGAAGAAGCAAAGACTTCAGTCCAGAAGTTGACTAATGAAGGCATTTATATTGAATCCTTAAGTGAAGAGGACAAGAAGTGTTTGTTAAGACAACTGAAAAAGTACACAGACTTGATTCTTAAAAATCTACAACCGCGACTTCTAGATTCTACTCAACCTCTCTGTAGCTTTTACAGATCCCTGTCCTATAAAAACACAGAGAGTTGAGTGGAGTGAGGCACTACCAGCAATGGGGCTGCTATGTGCTCAGGACAGAATAGAGAATTTGAACACAGAGTGGAATATCAAATGACAAATGAATGAAGATTTGACTTCAACTTCTTTTTTATCATCACTAGTGGCTCGATGCGATCTTTATGCTATGTTTCCTGGGATGAAAGAAGTAGGAATTCATCTCTTGCTACTCCCAGTCACATCAGCTACAGTTGAGCCTTCTTTTTCATCATTGAATAGAATGTTTCCGTTCTGAAAGAAGTCGCCTTCTGCCTGATCATGTGAATGGACTAATGAGCATATCAACTGAAGGAATGGAAGTACCAGACACACAAGAAGCCACCAAAGATAAATGTATTGCATTCAGGAAGTTCATTATCAGAATTGTGCAAAATTATAACAAGAAACCAAGAAGGATGTAGATATAGTGCTTCATAGAAAGCTTGAGTAGCCAACTTTAATTTGTGTGATGATTTTAAAACATGAGTTAAATCTAATGAAATGGTCATGAAACATTTTCTGCCCTGGCCCTTATGTGGCTCACCTGTGTGCAGCAAAGGTGTCCGTCCATTCCCCCCCACACTTTCCCACACACCCCCTCCCAGTGACAGCAGAGTGGCACGGGAAAGTTACCCTTAATGGGGCAAGAAACAAAGCAGCTCTGCTGAGGAGCCTGCAGCAGTGGATTGCCTGAGGCAGATTCCTGTGAAGTTAGGGAGTTAATCAACAGCCTGTTCCGCCACTCAGACTAGGCATGTGGTGGTACGCGAATCATACAGACACACGCCTACTTTCTGCAACCTTCCTGCCCCCAACAACTCACTTCAGCGATTCCCAAAATCAAAGCCACTTACCAGGGGCCTCCTCTTCTGTTTGTGCTTCACCAAGCTCCAACAGCTGTGACTGGCTAGCCTCCTCTGGGGTAGAGAAGAGCTCCTGGCTGCATGCATCTCTGACCTCCCAGTTGTCCTCTGCCTCTGAGTCCCCCTCCACATCCTCGTACAAAATTTCATCTTCCTGGCTCGGTCCAGTCTCGACTGGCATGCAAGCCACTGAAGTATTCACAGTGGCCTTCGCAGTGGAGTGGGGTCGCCACCAAGTATTGCGTCCAGCTCTTTGTAGAACCAGCAGCTCGTGGGCGCAGCACCGGAGCGGCAGTTTGCCTCCCGCACCTTGTGGTAGGCGTTCCGCAGCGCCTTCACTTTGACCCTGCACTGTAGTATGTCCTGGTCATGGCCCCTTTCTGTCATGCATCATGAAATCTGTCCGTAGGTATCATAATTCCTACACCTGGAGTGCAGTTGGGACTGGACAGCCTCCTCTCCCCAAATGCTGATGAGGTCCAGCAGCTCGGAATTGCTCCAAGCAGGGGATCGCCTTTGTGCGTGGAGCAGGCGTGGTCACCTGGAAAGATGCGTTGAGACCTCTGCATGTGTCATCGAGCAAACAGGAAGAGGACTTTCAAAATTCTCGAGGAATTTAAGGTGTGGGGCATACGGTTGGTCACCTGAGGCCAGGGCAGTAGAGTTCAAACCGATGACCAGAGAGCTAAGAATAGCCATTATGGGACACCTCCCGGAGGCCAATTGCAGTGCTGTAATCAACGAGGGTATCTACACTGGCACCACGGTGCTGTAGCCCCAGCGCAGAAAGCTCTACGCCTCTTGTCAGGATGGGTTTTTTACAGCGCTGCAACTGCGCAGTTTCTGCGCACCAAGTGGCTTGGCAGTGTGTACACCTCAGGATTTACACCACAGAACTGCTTAACTGCACAGAAACTTGCCAGTGTAGACAAGGCCTAAATCATTAGACTGGAATGGTTTCTCTTAGCTTGGACAATAAAAGTCAATGAAGTCAGTTTCACTTGCAGGTTCCCAGTGCCGCAATGTTTGCATTTTAACAAATAAAAAACACTGCAGAAGAATGTTTGTTTTTGCAAAAGTATTTCGGAGGAATTCAAAAATAACTGGGGAAACATTTCTGTTGTTGCTACATTTTATAAGGCTAATGTTTTACAAAATTTAAATGTGGGTCAAATTTAAAGTGGACAGGGTCCCTTTAAAATAATAATTTGCTATGTACTGGCAAAAAGCAAGCTAATAGTTGTGATACAATCCTTATAGCAGTTGGGACTAAATTCTCTGCTGATCTAATTCTACTGATGTCAATGAAATTAGGCCAGTAGAGAATCTGGCCTTTTATATCTAGATAGTTCAAGAACCTGAAAAATGTCTGTGATTGAAACATAGAGTACTATATGAATGGCAATACCAAGGTAGAATAGTCTGAGCCAGACTAAGGTAATTCAGGACCCCAGGCTCCATGTAACACAGGGGTCCTCCATGGCCCTACCTCCCCCTCTTGGATGGTAGTTGAAGGGGGCCCCTGTCCCACTTCAGTGAGACAAAAGCAAAGGAACAGAGTTCCCTTCTTTTGCCCCTTCCCTCACCTATCAGGAGCAGCACCCCTTTCCCTCAGGGGCAGCCAGGTGGCCCCAGCACTTTCACCAGCATGCAAGGTTTGTCTGCTTGGGTGAGTGGGCTGAGCTCACATCGCTCTTCTCCTGCCACATATGCTGGAGTAGTATTGGCAGGGCCTCCCAAAGCAGTGGGTATTTGAGTTAACACCTCAGTGAGGTGCATGAGGCAATTCAAACTTCTCAGAGCTGTTATTTCAGGCTCTCTGCAGACTCAGGCAGATATCACTGCATCAGCTATAGCTGAGTCCCTGAGTCACGTTTGGAAGTTTTTCTCCCCCAGCCATTGGGGCGGGGCAGGGGGGGGGGGCGGGAGGTTGTTTTGTTTTTGTTTCTTAAATGAACATTGAGATTCTATTATAATCACATGACCTCAGAACCTGGGCCCTTGGGCACAGGCCTATGTCTTAATTCATCCCTTGGTATAGATTAACATTTGCACCATTTTTTGTCTATTTTTGTCAGTGTTTTAATCTTATTCAACACAGACATTCAAACGATAAGGAATAAAATATAAATTTCCAACATTTTGTAATAATGGCAACTATGTGTCACCACAAGGGATTTGATACGAGCTGTCCCTCGGGGATCTCTCTCATCTCCATGTAGTTCAATGTAACAGAGGCCAGCAGGAGAGATTATTTCCAAAGAAGGTGTATAGTAAACTGATGATATACACCAGTATAACAGATTCGATCTGTGCCCTGTTGGAATGTTTGGCCAAAAATGTCAGCAGGGTATGTTGTAAATATCCTATTCTCAGCCCAGAAACCTTGTTGCAGAATAGGGATTGCCAGTGTAGCTCTTTCCCATTCCCATTTAGTGAGGAGATTAATGAAGAGGCAGGGAGTCAGGTTAAGATCTATCTTGGTGTGTCTCTCATCTCTGAGCTTGATATTGAAGGCAATCTGTTGAATGTAGTGTTAAAAAGTCCATGCATGGAGGAGAAGGGTTTCAGCTGCAAAATTTCCACAGGGATGCCTCTGTCACATGACAGTTTTGCAACAGTAATATGCCTTCATAACCATGAGGCTGGACAAATGTAATTCTCCCTCAGTAGGGCTCTCAGCAGAGCTCCTCCACTGCTTGCAGCTTGTGCAGATAGAGCGGTATATTTGTTCACTGATGTGAGGAACTGTGATGTCACACCCACCCTCTGTTCTTTAAAGCCTGGGGCTATTGCTGTGGTGGTCCGATTTATGCATTCCCCGCTCCCCCTTGCTCAAAGCTGTGCCTAAAAGCACACACTGGCCTTTTAAATAAAGGAAAGTGCTAGTTTTTAAAAGGCCACCCCTGTATTGTGCCTACTGACTATATGTCATTTCCAGATTATATTTACCTACTTACAATTTTCTACCACTGTTTTCCTTTGTTATTTTATACATTACACGTTTCGTTAATTGTTCAGTTTACAGACATATTTTTGGCTGGTACCATCAACACTTATATGTCCTGTAACTTGGCCAGTGTATATCCGTTTACTTGTTTTAATGAATAATATTTATTTTTAAAGTGAAAGAGTTGCCAAACACCGTCACTGAAGGTGCAGTTTTCGAATAGGCTGTTTTTATCTAGTCTTATTTCTTTGTAAATAATTGTTTATTTTCCTTTGTCCCTTTTTCTCATGGCTCTACGATACCATCTGATGATAAAATCTAGAGATGATAAAACAGATGCATTTCTCAAGGGGGAAGGATTTGTACAGGATGTGGAAGGAACGTAGGCTCCAAAACTAATGTTAGCGGGGGACTAAGTCCCTTTAGTTAGGGACTAAAGAGAGAGGAGGTTCTAATACTGAAGACACAGACCCACCCCTCATCTATCAGCATCTGCTGAATGCAAATTACTTCAGTCTCTGCAGGGAGTGGAAAATGCACAGTAGAAATGAAAGTTGCTCCTGCTTTTTCTGGTGGGAATGCCATCAGTGTCTAAAAGGAGCAACGTGGCATATAGCAACTATTCCCATCCCCTGACCCACAGAATCCTGGCTTTAAAGGGTTGGCTTAGGGGGGGCTTCCAAAAGGAAAAGAGTTAGCATGCTGCATTGCCTCCATTCCCCTCTTTTTTACAGTGGTTTGCCTACCTCCAAGCCTCCCAATGGAAAAGAGCATGAGGCCCCTGATTATTTGTTCATTTCACTTGCTCTATCCTGTTGCTCTGCCATTCCCAAAGGTTGTCTAGCTCAGCTCTCTTTTGCCTTCCCTTCAAATGTTTTCTTGTGTTTCATTTTTATTGATTTTTTCCCCCTAGAATTTCAGACAAATGTTACACTGTCCTTTGCAGTTTAAGACAGAATCTGCTACAACTCTGACCCCGATAAATCCGGCCCAATCCAACTCCAGCCGATTAAGAAACTAAACCCAATCAACTACACCTTTAAAAAATACAGTTAAATGGGGGTTTAAATGCAGGCCACAGGAAGTTCACACAAGTTCAGCTCATTCCAGAATTCATACATACACTACAAATGCAATTGGGATTTAAAGCATTCTAAGGAGCAGAACTGCCTATTAACAAAGCCATCTGGGACAGGCCAGCTAAACATTCTGCCTTTCCTTCATCCTTTTACCAGGTAACTCCCAAGCATTATCCTTTTCCCACATGGTCTCCATTTCTTGTACATATCCAAAATATTTCAGCTATAATGTCTTGGCCTTCTGTGACAAACAATCTAGACCTGCCCTGTAACCTGGGGTTCCTTGCAAGGCCTATTGTCATAGCTCCCAACATGGACCTCTCCCAAACAGCTCGCCAGCATGCAGGTCACTCCCAGATGTGTCTGTGTGTAACTGCAGCCTGCCTGTCACACCTGACTCTCACCAGCCTGGATTATACTGCAGGGAGACCCCAACACACTCCCAGTCCTGCATTTCCCCCCAGTATATGTCTTGTACTGCCCAGCCCTCTCCTGGACAGTAAAAATATATTAAGTCTGTTCTTCCTTTAAGGGAATAATATACACTACAGTTTATTACCTTAAATAGAGCTACCCAGGCACTGTAACTTAAACACACTGGATTAAATAAAACAAGTTTGTTAACTACAAAGAGACAGATTTTAAATGAGTACAAATAATGAGGCATAAAAATCAGAAATGGTTACAAGAAAAATAAAGATAAAATGCTCTCCAGTGTCTAACTTAATCTATATTAGATTCAAGCACAGTTTCTCACCACATGCTTCCAGCAGCATTACTGAACAAACTCTTCAGGTCAGGACTCCTTCCTCAGAGTCAAATGAGTGTTTTCTTTGTCTTCTCAGGTGCAGAGAATGAGATGGGCAGGGAGGGAGGGAGAGAGAGAGATGTCTTGGGGTGTTTGCCCCTCCGTTTTATAGGGTTTTAGTCCTTTAAAAAGCATTTACAGCTGAGAACCAGGAGTCATGCAGTCTGTTGGAGGAAAGACCCTGCTGTTTCTTGCTAAAATACTGACCTCTTTGTCCCTGCCCCGCTTCCTTGCCAAAGACTCCCCACTTGATAGGTGATGGCCTATTATCTGTATTGATACCTGGCTGGGGTGTCAGCTTGCGCTTTATCTTTGAGAAACTGGTTTAATTACTCCCCAGACTTATCTGGGAAATGTACTTCAGTCATGCTTATGTTCGTAACTTTACATATAATGTTGCTATATACACTTTATCATGATATTACCATTCAGCAAGTTACGAGTTTTCAAAAGATACCTCACAAGGCACACCTTGCACAAAGATTATAACAATAGTTTGCAGTCGCAGATTAGCCACTGGGCCAATGTGGCCCATGCCCGGGGGCCCTGGAAAAATGGGCGCCCCGTGCCCTGACCGGCTCTACCCACTCACCCACTGCTTCTGCTGGGAAGGGGGGTCAGGGCATGGGGGCTTGCTCTGCTCCACCCACCCAGCACTCCTGCAGGGGAGCAGGGCAAGCCCCCATGCCCAGACCTCACTCCCTGACAAGAGTGCTAGGGAGAGGGAGGGCTGCAGGTGGAAGGGGTGGGAAGGGGCCCCCACTCATTCTGGTCCAGGGCCCCACAAAACCATAATCTGCCACTGATAGTGTGTATGACATAGTGCAGTGATTTTCAACCTTTTTTCATTTGCGGACCCCTACAAAATTTCAAATGGAGATGCAGACCCCTTTGGAAATCTTAGACATAGTCTGTGGACCCCAAGGGGTCCATGGACCACAGGTTGAAAACCACTGACATAGTGAATACAGTACATATTGTTCTGTTTCCATGACATTCTCAGTATTTCCTAACAACATTTCAAAATCTTCCTTCTTTTCCATATACTGCCATCAGAATCCAGTTTTGACACCTATGCAGTACGCTGTACCTTGATAGCCAATGGTGTACCATTCTGACTTTTATAGTAACTGATGTACACTTTTCCTTTGAAGAGAGAGTCATTCGCACGAACACTGAACATTTTTCTGGAATAATCCACCAATTCATATAGTGTGGAACCTGGACAACAGAAATACTTTTTCTCAGCAGTTTCATAACCAGTTTGCATTGGTGAAATCTATGACTTCTCACGAGCTATGCACCTTTGCCTTTTTATGTCCATATTGTTACTCCTTTTAACCAGAGTTATTAGACAATTTGGGAGGGGGGGTCTTTCAGGTTGTTAGGAGAAACTGATAAGAGTCAGGTATTTTTTCAATGCAATCCTGTTTATTTACAAAGAACATACACAATATTCTGTTTCACTGAACATGGTAGGAATCAAACAGGGAAGTTTCTGTACTCACAGTGTCAAGCCTCTTTCCAGCCAGCACTCTACCCAAAAAGCTCTCTCTCTCAGCTTTTTCCTCAGGGTTACACTACAAGTCCTCCTCTAACTGCCGCTGGGCTTTCCCACTGCCTTCACTGATTCTGTGGTATTTCTGCTGCTTCGCTCACTCATACACACAGCTGCAATCAGTTCAGTCCCCCACCCATGTGTTTATTATCAGACCCCCTGGAAACTCCTTGGACTGCATGGCCCAGCCATCGCTCAGGCTTGCATGAGGTCTAGTTCTCAGGCAGTAGTTTTCCATTGTTTCTGGGACACTAAACATCTGATCATTTAATTGTCCCCTCAGTCAGCCTGAATGGAAGGCGGCTATCACACCCAACAGCTTCAGTGAAGTGGTGTGATTGCCCCACCCTCAGCATAACAACTTGAAACTCATATTCCACACCCCACTTCAGATCCTGTCATTACTGCATATTGAAAATCTTGCTCAGATTCAATAACAAGGATATTAGTATAATGAAGTCATGGAATTTGCTCTTGCCAATTGAAACGTCACCACTGTAACCAGCAGCGGCATGCATTAGTGTTTCAGTACAGATTGAATTTCTTGATGATGTACCAGTCTTTGAGCACAGTGAGAACACAACAGGGCCACTGATCTAAGTGGGAACCCTCTTGGTATCTCTGTGAAAAATAAAATCATAGCATGGAGATATTTGGTATTCTGAGTGCTGTTTCTGGACACTGTTGAAACAGTACAGTAATTTAACTTTTGCAGGAAAGCCTGTTTCCAACAGAGATATCCAGGGCTTTGAATGACAAATTAAGTCTTAGAAGGCAAAATCCTCATCCCATTAAAGACAATGGTAAACTTCCATTATCCTTACTACAGCCATTATTTGGTCTAGATCACATGAACACGAATTCTGGTTGCGAAATGATTGTCTTGCCATCTCTGTGATGGCTGTGAGAAAAGGTATTGACTTTGTTCTTACCTTGTGGCACCACATCTAATTCTCCTTTTTTCTTAATTCATTCAAAGGTGGCCAATAGCAGTACTTTATTAATGTGTGTGTAATTGTTTAGTTATTGCACTGTCTTGTGATTGTATTGTTAGTAATCACACATTATTGCAAGTGAGTTGCTAGTAATTGCACAGTCTTTCAGATCTTTTCTCTTTGGTAACAGAATGAATAGCATCTTTCATCAACAGACATGAAAATGTACAAGAGTTTTCTTTTTTTTAGTGGCTTTTCTATTGCAGCCCTCAGGGCTGGAGGTTCTTTTTTTAACAATAGCTAAATGCTTCACATCTTTCCTGGAGTGAAAAAATACATTACATCAGACTTTAATAAAGTTTTACTCCCTTCACCACCTTGGTTTATTTTCATGTACTTCTATCAGGATTTTACTCAGATGATATTTATTCATGCTGGGTATCCCATCACACACCCTGAAATCTTTTGGAAGCTTTCTGACAACAGTTAACAAGCTACAAGAGTTTTGCAGATATTGCTGTCACTCAAGCTCTCCCTTTCTTTACTTCAGTGGGGTTTCACAGGTGTAAGTGAGAGGAGAATTTGGCTTGTTTCTCATTAACATATGCTTTCTGGTCACACCTAACCAGCCTTTGTGCTATACATGTCTGCTCAGTCATTTTATCACATCCTTGCTACTTTGGCATCTCTCCATGTTCACTAATCAGTGTTCTCTCTGCCAACTGCAGCAACGGCACTCATACCTGCGAAGTTTGAACATGTGGATGTCAGGAAAAGATTTTCCAAACTCCTCTTAGACTAGTCTACACTACCGCCTGTGTTGGCAAAACATATGTCGCTCAAGAACGTGAATATTCCACCCCTCTGAGTGACTGAAGTTACACCGACATAAGCGCTAGCGAGCACAGTACTAGGTCGGCGGGGGAGCTTTTCCCACCAACATAGCTTCTGCCCTTCGCGAGAGTGGTTTTGTATGCCAATCAGAGAGCTCTCTCCCATCAGTCTTCACCAGATGCGCTGCAGTGGTGCGGCTGTATCGGTACAGCTGTGCCGCTGCAGCGCTGTATGTGTCAGGCAAAGGGCCATAAGCGTCCTCATCCTCCAGTTATTGCTGCCATTTCTCCCTTTTATTATTGCAATCACTTGAAACCCCACTCCCACCCTCTACCCTCGCTATCCCATTACTTCTGCACCTTTATTCTCCCATCCTGTGATCTCTCTTCCCACATTAATACAATGTTAACAGCTGGTTTGGGCTTTCTTCACCTCAGATCGCTGTGCAGATGAAAGGCAGGCTCTCTCTTCATTTATATCATCTCCCAACTCTTCCTGTCTCACAATGAGACAGTCTCAAAAGCTGGTACAACATGTGAAGAAATTCAAATAGCCAGACTGCTCAGCAGCACCAAAAACAATCAGGGAATTCTTGAAGTGAGGTGCACGAGAGATTGCAACGGTTGGTGTGGTTGGGGTTCAGCACACTCCTGCTAGTGGGCCGCACGGTCTCAGGTGGGCAGTTCTGGGGGGAGCAATGGGTGGGGCTCTGGGTGGCTTCAGGATCAGGCCTGCAGGGGAGCACAAGGGCAACATCAATAAGGGGGTCACAGAACACACCAGGTGTCTGCTGGTGTGGGGCAGAGGGGAAACAACTTTGGAATGTGTTCTCGGCTCCAGCTGATTTGGAAGGCTGATTGGACTGCTGGTAGGCACATTTCCTGGCATGGGGATAGTATGGTTGGAGATACTAACCTGCAGCTTTGGCAGACTGCAGACGACCCATGAAAGGTGGATAGGGCTGAGAAGAAGACCAACCAGCAAGTATTGACATGGCTGGAGTCCCGAGGTGACTTGGTTATCCAACATGGCTGCATAGCTGAGTGCGGCTGAGCTTTATCAAGAGGATGGATTGCACTTCTCTGAATGAGCTCATCTTTGGGTTGGCGTGATGGTTTTCGCTCATGGGGAGCATTGCCTACTGGTTAGGCGTTTAGGCCCTTCAACATGTAGACGGGGGGTTTGGTAGGGGAACCCAGGCCTTCCCACTACAAGGGTTCCAGCCAGGGTCCTGTGAGGGTCACAAAAGGGTCTGACCCTCAGGAGCGCCTTAAAGCTGCCATCCCTGGGCCACTTCCTATCACTCCGCTATTGTCCAGAGTTCCCAGTCGGTAACAGGAAAGTGTGAAGGGGGGCAGCTCACCGCTTGGCAGCCCTTCACAGCCAGGCCTGGCATAGCAGCACTCTCCCTCCTGGGGCGGCAGTTGCCTCCTCTTGTGCCTTGGCCCTCTGGCCAGGTCAGTTCCAAGTCTCTCTCTCCTTCAGGGATAGTCCATAAACAAAACACAGGGAATCAACACAAATAAACTGGGTTAGTATGTGAGAGGGGGAAATGCCTCCCACTCAGGGTCTATCAAAAGCAGGTCCTCCCTTCCATCAGGGATCAACCTTCAGGCAGCTGTTGATGGGAGACATCCTGCCTTTCCAAGATCCTGGTCCTGGCCACAAGTGAGCTGTTCTGCTCCCTTTTAACTCCTCCTACAGTTGGTGCATCTCTTGCAGGTGTTGCAGGGAAGGGCTGGATGAACCCAGAGCAGCTCCTTAATCCCTTGTTGCCCAGTGTGTGGGTTTTATACCCCATCACAGTTGGCCAAACTCCCTGGTAGCCCAGCAGAGGTGGGTTGGAGGCAGCTGATGCTGGCACCTCCTTGTGGCAGGTGCCCAGTGCAGGAACTCGCTGATTTAGGCTCCAAATCCAAAAAGACAACAATAGGGGGCATGCAGAAGGCATCTCTTTATAAGATGGGCGAAACACATCTAACCCCCTGGGAGCAAATGCAGACCATGGGTCAGGATGCTACCCTGGCCAGACCATCCCAACAATGCGCTTTATGGTGATCCCTTCTCATCTCAACCTCTGAAAGGGCAGGCAGAGGTGCTGGGATGATTGGTTCCCCCTGTGGTGGGAGCAACCCCAAAATTGGCAGAGTATCAGTGTGAGTGACTGCATTAGGCTGTCGCGTGATGGGAACCTTGGGCGTAAATTGACCAATAAAGTTGTGGGCTGGTTAAAACCCATCCCACGTGTCCTTGCTTTCTTCTGTGTGCGGCGAACACACCAAAGAGTTTCTGACAACAGCTTCCCTCACTTCTCAATCTGCTCCAATGGCCAATTCCTTTTGCCTTCACTAGGGGCCCGAACTCTTTCCCCGTGAAGTCGTTGACTACACTAGGAGTTGAACAGGGCCCTAAGGGATGTCATAGGCTCTTCCAAAACCGTCTCTTCTCAAAAGCGTTGTGACATTGCTGACTCACTGTCAGTCTCTCCTAGAGTAATTTAGCGTCAGTGCCCTTAGCTTCTAAAACCTATAACCTTAGAACACTAGACAATTTAAGGCTCCTTCACACAATATTGAGAGGAGGGACAACTGAGAAAAAAACAAAACAAAAATATTCCCGCACCTTCACCCCTCTCAAAAAACCCACTGGCTATTTTATTGGATATTAGGATCAAGGCAAAGGTGAATGTAACATCTGATGGCATTGAAACAGACAGGATGAGAAGGTGGAATCTAGAATTGGGGGAAAGAGTATAGGTCATGCTTCTCTAAAAGAAAAACTAAAGGGATTTGCATAAAATAAGTCAAGACTCTATCTGTATAAACAGAAATGTTAAGCAGTTGCAAGAGCACCAGGTGCAGTCTATTAAGAGCAAAAAGTGCACATGGTTGTTGTAATCTTTACTTTGTAAGTAAGACCAATGGTGAAATTCCACATTATACAATAATAGTATTTTGTAAGTGTAGTTCAGAGAGTCTCTTATCTCAAGATTCTAAAACATACTGCAGCAATTAACACATTTAGTCTTACAATACCTCAAGGTGGTAGATCGGTATTATTCCCATTTTAGAAATCGATAAATTAAGGCACACAGAGGTTAAGGCAAACATTCTTAGAAGTTATCCACCAATATCAAGTGCCTCAATTTCTGGATGCTTCAATGGCAGACATTAAGGGCCTGATTTTCAGAAGTTCTGAGCCCCAGCAACTCTAAATGAAGTTTTGGTGCTCAACACCTCTGAAAACCAGCCTACAGGTATCTAAAGTTAACCCCTCCCTAAACAGAAGCACCCCAAATTGTTGTAGATTCTTGGAAATGTGGCCCAAAGTGATTTATCCACAGTCATACAGCAAGTCAGAAATAAAGCCATTAATACAGGGCCGGCTCTAGGCACTAGCATTCCAAGCAGGTGCTTGGGGCAGCAATCTGTAAGGGGTGGCAGTCCATGTGCTGTTAGGGCGGCACGCGTGTTTCCGTGGGAGCAGCAATTCGGCGGCAGCTTCTATTTTCAGCCGCCCGCGGTGGCAGTTTGGTGGCAGCTTGTGTCTTCAGCCGTCCACAGCAGCAATTCGGCGTGCTGCTTGAGGAGGCAAAAACGGTAGAGCCGGCCCTGCCGGCATGAATAGAATCCAGAAGGTCACATTTCCTGTCCTCTGCTCAAATCACTAGACTACTTTTGTATCACAAAAAGGAAGTTTTCACGTTGGCTGCGAGAACAGATTGCCAACCTGTCCAGAACCTGCATTAAATGGATTTTAGAATGCTCCTTTCTCTCTCCATCAGCCTTACAGAGTAAAAAGCACCCGCTGATTACATGAGAAAAAACATTTTTGACTTTTTTTGCTGGTTGTTTCATGTCACCTTCCATATTTTAAAATAAAGAATTTGATTCTGTCATGCTAATTTTGTTTATATTTGGATTCATTATTAAATAACTTTGAGCATTGAATAACTATTTTTTTAAATATTATGAAGTAATTTTATTGGTGTTTTTAGATGCTTTTCAATTAATTTGACGAAGTGTGAAATTTGCCCTTTTTATGATAACTAACCCATGAAATCGGTCTCCCTTTCCCCATGATTTACACAGTATGGATTTTCCATTGTGAGGTTAATAATTAGTTTTTCATCAGTTTCCACACAAATTATTGTGGTGTTATGGAGCGCAGAAGCTATAATTCATAGACTGAACTGAAGTTAATTTTATGGTCACTTAAGGGTGCATCCCTGCATGGCACGGAATGCTTTCTACTAGGTGCTGAGCACCATCAATGCCTACTGACTTGGTGCTTTGCAGGAAGACCAGACCTTCAGGGGTGTTCAAAGTGTTTGTACAATATATGTGGATGCATTTAGATCTATTTTATTCTAACCCTAACTAAAAGCAAAGTAGTGTCAATAGGAGAATACAGGGTTGGTTTTCATTAGAAACCGACATACTTTTTGCACTCCTCTTCCCTACACCTCCACACTTTCTACAAACTTCTCTTGTTGTGGGAGTGCTTCTGACAAAAGAATGTACTTTGGAATTATATCTGCTTATTTTAGGGGCCAAAATGCATTTTTGCTGACATCTATTCCTGTTAGCCTTGCAACTCCAACATACCTAAGATGAAGTGAGCTGGATTCTGTTCCTTCTTGTTTATCATCAACAGAATTGTGTGCTAAGTCAAATCAGGTGCATCTGTGCAAATCTCATTCATGGCTCTAAGATTGCACAGGTGTTCCTGAAGGCAGAATTTGAGGATAACAGGGCTACACTGTTGCATGCATTCCCCTCTTCCCCACCTCCCAGACCCAGTGATAATAAGTGAGATGGAAAGAACTCAGCTTGACTGTCAGCTCCTAGGCAGAGTCTGTAGGGCTGACAGTTGGAAACAACATCTTTTTGGCTTCAAAACTGATCACCTTAGGGTGTAAATCACTGACAGACAATAAACATGAAATGCCTCTGTTGCCATTTTCACAGATATTTGGAGCACCATTCAGTCAATCCACCACCTTCCAACAGGATGCTGTACAGTAAATACAGTTTATTTGTGGGGTTTTTTTGTTTTGTTTTTTGCAGTCATGTTAATGCAACATTAAGGATGCAGTGTTAAGATTTTAAGAAGCCATATTGGGCAAAAGTGTGTTTTTTCTTTATTCATCCCTGAAGAACTTTAAAAAGGATGCTTGTACTTTCCAAACTAAATAACTAACTAAATAAAAATCACCTTTGGACAGAGCTGAAATACGGAAATCTTCAACCCAGTTGGTGATTTTATTTTTAAAGTTATGACTGTTTGAAAACAAGGGGCTTTAACGGAAACAGTTTTGCAACTTTGATTATAGCAGTTGCTACCAGGCAACCAACATAAACACAAACAGATTGAGCCAAGAATGCAGACAGTTTTTTAAGTAGTTTTGTGCTCCCATAGTCTTGAGCATAGTATAAAAAGATAGATAGTAAAGAAGAAGCCAGAAATAGGAGGGAGTTGGAAAGACAGAGCAGAGAGGAAGTGACAGTAAATGGTACCAGTGAAAAAGGGAAAGCAGGAATATAAGAGTGGGAGGGGCTAAGACGGGAGACAGAGAAGGCAGGAGCCGGGAAAGAAAAGGGTAGCTGCTCAGATTTTCTCAGAATGTACGACTGCAAACATGGTTCTAGCAAAGCGGGGTTAAATTTAACATTCAGTGAGATCACTACTGGAATACCGTGTTCACTTCTGGTGTCAAGATTTCAAAAAGGATGTCAAAAGATTGTAAACGGTTTAGAAACGAGCTACAAGAATTATGCCTAAAACATGCCTTATAGTGAGAGACTAAAGAAGTCTGATCTCTATAGTTCAGGAGTCGGCAACCTTTCAGAAGTGGTGTGCCGAGTCTTCATTTATTCACTCTAATTTAAGGTTTCGCGTGCCAATAATATATTTTAACATTTTTAGAAGGTCTCTTTCTAAAAGTCTATAATACGTAACTAAACTATTGTTGTATGTAAAGCAAATAAGGTTTTTAAAATGTTTAAGAAGCTTCATTTAAAATTAAATTAAAATGCAGAGCCTCCCAGACGGTGGCCAGCACCCGGGCAGTATGAGTGCCATTGAAAATCAGCTCATGTGCCGCCTTTGGCATGCATGCCATAGGTTGCCTACCCCTGTTTAAGTTTATCCAAGAGAATGTTAAGAGGTGACTTGATCATGAGCTATTAGTACCTACGTGGGGACAAGATTTCTGAAGTAGACAGTTCCTTAGCAGAAAAACACGATCCAGTGGTTGGAAGCATTATGCAACGTTGCCCAGTATAATAAAATAACGATTTCTCTATTAAACTTCTGCTCTGCTAATGGAGTACATTACAGTTAAGTCAGTTTTGTGTGAGAGACCCCGAGGTGTTGTAATGGGAGGTTTCTCATGCAGTGCATCACAGTAGGGAGTATACTTCAGAGCCTGATGACATTATTTAATTATGCTGATATATCACAGTGTTCTCTGTATTACCTGAATAGGGTATTAATACTCTGCATAGGTAGTTATGCATGAGAAACTGAACAGTACAGAACAGGAGGGTCAATTGCAAACAGACATATTTAGCAAGATTATAAAGAAGAGTGTTGATGAGCAGTGATTAAACACACAAGTGGGGAAAATGTAGTGATTAGAGATTTAGAAATGCTATAAAAAAAAAAAAAACAAGTGATATTTTACATTTTGGGAGCTAGAAAATGCCTGAGATGAAAGGTCCTTTGTGGTATTTATTTTAGTTTTGAATGCTTGCTACAGAAAATGAAACACCTAGGAGCTTTTTTTCCTTTCATGTTTATAATAAATGAGGTCAAAGTGAAAAAAAATAGATTTTTTCCCCCTTTTTTGCCATTAAAGTTCTTGCAGTAATTATGATGCCTACAAAATATTTCCAGTAGGATTCATTTTTGTTTACATATCAATCCTTAGTTAACCAATCCTTACGTTCCCATTGTGGGTTTGAGAGCATAATGCCAACTTTTGAAATATTTATTAAAATAAACTATTTATAGGTTGTGAATTGGGTTGGTCTTGTTTGTATAGTATTCCCAATATGACAGCTGGAACACTTGAAGAGGGAAAAGCCTATTAGCAAAGCCCCAAACTTTTACCCTTGGAAAGCTCAGCACCCAGGGAAAATGGGTGCAACTAAGAAGCTGCCTTGGAATACATGGGCTGAGATCAATTTGAAGCATGCAAACAGGTCACTTGCACTTGGATAAGCTTTTGAAAATCAGGCATAAGTGCTCAGAGATCCTCAGATGAAAACCACTGCAATACACATATAAAAATATTATTATATTTTATTTCTTAAGGAGAACCATACCAGGATTCTGATATCTATTAGCATTAAGCAATATCAGGAACAGTAACCTTATTTCGAACTTTGAGGAAAATTTCCATTCTAATACATCAATTTCCATATCTGGGAATTCAGTGCTGTAATCTTCTGCCATATCTGTGCTCCCATTAGGTCTATTACTGCATTAGAGTCTTGTCTTCTTTTATTACTTCTTGCATTTCTGGTAAAGTTAAAGCTTATAAAACTGCAGGGGTAGATATGAAGATGAAGTATTGTTCAGCCACCAACAGCGTATATAGTGTTATTGCACTAATGGGTACCTTGAAATATAGTCTGTTGGGTTATTTTCTTTCCCTGGACCATACAATTTTATAATCATAACTTATAGCTATTGCAAATCCTACATATCAGTGTGCACTGCGCAGTCTTGCCAGCACTCACAATTTTATTGAGAGTCTCGTGTATTTGGTGTTTTACTTAAAATTCCAGGTCTTGGAGTCAAGAGATTACAAGAAAATCACAGCTTTCGTTTAATAAAAATAAAATAATAATAATAAAAAAGCAGTTTCTGGCCCTTAGACTTGCTGAGAAAAGCTTGAAATTGTGACACAAATGCATAAATGCTCAAAACCCAGAAGGCAATTTTAAGAAATATCATGATCTCGGAGGGCCTGACTCATAATTTTTAACATTAGGACTGGCAGTGCATAAAATTGTCAGAGATGCCCAGTGATCTATTACGATTGTAAATGGAGGTTCATAAATATATGTGATATCATTTACATGCCTAGATTGCTGCTAGGTTGCAAAGTACTTTGTTAGATCTGCTTCCAGTGTATACATCCCACCAATGTACTCTCACCTGGCTTTGCTACATCAATATTTGGGATCAGCATGCACCTTTGTTATGTCTGATATGTCATAATTCTTTTCTGGCTCTTCAACTGGGGTCACTACATAGAAGTTGGTGTGAAGCTCGTCAGTGCAATTTGATATTTCCTCCCCGTGGTGCACTCCCAGTTTGAAGAAGCTGATATGCAACATGCCTTTCCTACGTAATGCCAACAGACACCAGTTGTTGTTGGCTAGGATCAAATGAGGAACCTCTTGAGCTTAATACGTTAGCCTCAACTGCCTGAGCTAAAAGACACCTTCCTATTAGCCACGGTGGTAGCAGGCTCACCGATCTTTAGCTGGCCTAGCCACCACTAAAGGGGGACAGAGTACCACACTGAGCAGGCATGGGTTACACCTACAAAGAAACATACTATGGCTATGTCTACACTCACTATCCCACATTTTGGACTACAGGAGCATGAACAGCAGTGCGCACCAAAGTGCTGCACTGTAACTCCTCCTTGTGGATGCTGGGGGCACAAACTAAAAAGGTTCCTACTTTGCAAACCAGGAACCTTTTAGTTTTCACCCACAGTATCCACTCACAGGTGTTACAGTGCAGTATTTTGGTGCGTACTTGCCATTCACATCCCCGTTGTCTGAACTGCGGGGCAGTGTAGACAAGTCCTTTAAAGTAGTGTTGTCTGTTTGCTTGATTCTCTTTTTTCAGTCCATTATTATTATTTGTTTTACAGCAGTGCCTAGAGGCCCCAGCTGAGATTAGGGCCCCATAGTACTAGATATTGTACACACACACACACACACACACACACACACACACACACACACACACTGTAAGAGATTGTCCTGAAGAGGTTACAGTCTAAATACCCAAGACATACAAAGGAAATATCAATATTTCCCTGTTTTACAGATGTGGGAGCAGAACTGACTTGCCCAAAATTACACAGGAAGGTTGTGGCAGAGCCAGAAAAAGACCCCAGCCTTAAAATCACAGTCTAGTGCCTTAACCATAAGGCCAGACTTCCTCAGCACACTGCCTGGTTTCCCTCTACTGGGTGGAAAACATGGCCGCAGAATGTAGGTGATGCTTTACTGGGTTCCCATTTGGCTCAGCTCATTCTAAGCTGCTAAACGCTCACATTGCTCTGAAAGGGTGACAATGTTCTTCCTGAATTTTGCCAGAGATTAGAATTTCGTCTCTGTGGTTAAGTGTGTTGGGAACAAGTTGAATTACTTTTTTGATATTATCTTTAAAATTGTCAACAGCGGAGAATATTCCACACATTAATCTTTTGTGCTGTCTCCAGACAATGTGGGCAGAAAATGCTTTTTCAAATAAGATGATGGTACAAATTCGGAGGGTCACTTCAAAAAAAAATCTGGCTTGTCAGAGACAGTTCGCTTACCCACTGGTTCAATGGCACCCTTTACAATAGTGATATGCATCTTACAGTTCTTTGTCTAGACCCTATTAAAACTCCTGTTGCAGGCAATAGAATTTTTAAGTGAGGACTCAGTCATGGTATTGCCATGAGTTCTGAGCAATGTGCTTCCTGCAGAGCAGACAGGAAGGCAGATTGTGATTTTGAGAGTCACAGGCTAGCCTCCAGGTTCCCCTTACTCCAAGGGGACATACTGTGGGCTAGGTCTACACAGTGGTGTGGCTATGTTAGCGGTTTTGCTCCCTGCCCACTCTCCCAGGGGGAAGGGAACACAGCAGTTCCATTGAGGCTGCTCTCCCCACAGTGCTGCTACCCATAATCCAGGGAGCTGGTGCAAAAGAGTAAGGGAGTATTGTCACCACGTCCCTGGGTGATGCTGTGGATCTACTCCATATGAGGCCAGTCAGGACTCGGGGGAGCCTCCTCTCTCTGAGCCTACTGTCACCAGGGCAAGAAGCTTACACAGCTTCGACCTTCCTGGGTCTGATCTCGGAGCATTCAGCATCCCCTTCCACGCCGTGCGCTTCCCACAATGAATCTGCCCAGAGTGCCCTGCACCGCAGCTCCTCAGTCAGACGTGACTCTGAGCCAGACAGTAAAACAGAAGGTTTATTATTCAACAGGAACACAGCACAGACCAGAACTTGTTAGCACAGAAATCAGTGACTTTCAGCCAAGTCCATCTTGGGGTGTCCTGGGCCAGATGCCCTGGACTCTCCCTCTTCTAGTGCCCCCAAGCAGACTGCCAGCTCCAAACTAGAGCACCTTTTTATATAGCAGCTTTCACATGAACAATTATAAAAAATGCTTGACCAAGAAAGGCAGAAGAGAGGGACACAAACTAGACCCTCATATCCAAACTCCTTCACATTTCTCCTGTCAGTTTGTAGGGATATTAAAGAAGGTACTGAAAGTGATTCCCCAAGTGAAAGTAACTCCCCATAATTTGTCCCCCACAATTTAAACCTCATAGCATTACCAAGTAAAAAGATCTCTTGGGTCTCCTGTTAAAACTTACAAGCTACTGTCTGTGTAAACCATTGATTGTATCTGTTCTCAGAAAGATACTGTATTGCTATGAGAAACTTGCAAACAAGTTACTTGACTTTGTTCTTTATGCATGCTTTGTACCTAGAAACAGCATAGAAAGACCCCCACCCTCAAAGGGCAGGGAGTCTCAAATAAATTAGTACACACCCCGAAAGTGTTGAAGACAGTATGTCTGCTGATGAATGCTTGGTGTACATGAATGAATGAGCAGGGAGGTGCCAGCCTAGGAATTCAGTGACCATTGGCTGAAGGCGGCGTCAAAGTGGGAACGACCAGACAACCCCCGGAGGGTAAACTGGGACCCACCCGATCATCTCAAAGGATGGGAAAAACAAGATAACATCTGACAGTGTGGAGCCACCAGGAATGCCATCCATCTGCTGATTGATTCAGCAACAGCATGATGAAGCAATTCCCATAGACTGACAGAGGAAATAATTCCTATAAGAATGGCCTCTAAATACTGAGGACTTTGAGTCTAGTTCTGCAACCAACCTCCAGGAGCATCAGATGAATCTGACAAGGACTCGGCTCCACCCTCATGCCCAGGTTACCTGGCCAGTAACTTGGCATGAGCAACTTCTAGGCTGGTAACTATGACATCTATACAGAACCTGTGTGTGTGTGTGTGAATGAATGTGAAACTGAATGAAATGTTATAGCTATAACTGACTGCTTACTATGATTCTTTTTGTATTCACAATAAATGTGACATTCTGTCTTATCCCCTTTTAAAAAGATCCTGCTGGTTTTTATTTTATTGGTATAACAAGTTTCACATCCCTGGATCCAAATTCTTCTAGACTGTTACAATTCAGGTTCCAAATGGGTTGACTCAAGACTTTGGCACAAAAATCTATTGAGAGCAGTTGGCCTGTGAAGAAATCTTGTGAAAGCAGCACTGTGGTGGCACTGGTGGGATAAAATCTCATGAGAATGGCTCATAAGATTTTTGACAGCGTCAGATTCATACTTGAACCCTAGTGCAGTTTCATCCACTTATCCAAACTCTAAACCTAATCTTTACCCAGACATTGCCTTCTTGGTAATTCTCGAATACCAGGTAATGTTTAGAATCAATCTTAGGCTAAAGTGAACAGGTATTCAAGGTGATATTTGAAGCGAGGAGGGTGAACCAAAGGGAGAAGGAGCATGTCAGATAAATGGGTAGCACACATGAAAGAATGACCCCCACCTGTGGAGCATCGATCTATCTATTGCCTCTCACATGCCAGAGTGAGCATTGCTGTTAGAGGTTTTCATTTCTCACATCCAATGTTTGTCTGTGTTAGCGTTTTAGCAGCTGAGTGACCCAGCCTGCATCCTCCATTGCGTTCAATTACAAAGAAAGTTGCAGGGTGTTTTTTTTTCTTGTCTCCCTGTTAAGGAGTCAGACTGTCCTGGACACGTGGCACTTTCAAGGGTGATGTGGAATCATTTGGGTAAATTCCACTTTTGATGTAACTTTGATTTCATGTTTTCTTTAATGTGGGCTTTGCATCACCAGTATAATAAGAACATTGGTATTCAGCATACGTGTTTCAGTGGCTGAACTTTTGATCTCTGGAGGCTTGGTTTAATTGATGATAGCTCTCTTTACATGATGATTTTTTTCTAAATGCTTCAGCGCATCACATTCTTTTTCATCCGGCTTATTCAATGAGAAAATATCTGAGTGAAATGAGTAGCACGAAGAGCAGCACAAAGTGACTGGGTTTGGACCACTTATACAATAGGTGACCTTTTATAGGGCAATCATCTCTGTGAGGAACATTCCTGGCCATACTTGTATTACCTAGTGCAGTTCTCAGTGGGTTGTGCTTCGCTTTTTCTCTTTCCTTGAAGGCTTCATAACGGAATACTTGGGCCAACGTTTTGTTTTTAAATGGAAACCTAAAGTTAGGAGCCTAAGTATGGATGTAGGTACCTAAATAATTGGCCAAATTTTCAAAAGGACAGAACACTCAGCATCTTGGTTCATTATTTAGCATTCTAAATTTAGGCTCCTATATTTTAAAATGTTGCCTTCTGTACCGTATTTGATAGCTCCAGTTCAACCCATCTGTGACGGGCTTTGCACTTCGTCACCCCTTTGTTTCCAGGGGGGGACGAGGTTAACACCGCCTCCCTGCGCTTATGGCAGTTCGACTACTTCCCCAGTAGTCAGGGCCGTCTGGCCCAATGGTCAAAGTCCTTCTAAATCCCCTCCCTGGGGAATAGTGGGGCCTAGCATCCGGAGTCCATCTATCTCCTTCGAGTTACGAGGGGGGTGGGTGAAGTACGTCTCCACACTGATGGAGACTGGGGTTCAGAGACCCCCGGTAGGGGAGCCCGGGGCCCACCCGCCTCCACCGGGCTCCGACCCAGGGCCCTGTCTTTAACAGCGTGATCCTCCCCGGGTCAGCGGGGAATCCTACCGCAACACGCTGCCCTTAGAGTGGTGGGAGATACCACTCCCTTCCTTTCCCTGGGTCACTTCCTACCCCTTCTCCGGATGTAGCAGTCCCTGGGTCCTCAGGGTCTTCAGATTCTTCAGCCCCCAATGCTCCCTGGGGTTCTGACAGCTGCCAGTCTCTGGTCCTACTTCCCGGTCTCTCAGTTCCCTCCTGAACGAGGTACTGCTGCTCCTGGGCTGGAGCTTCCGCTGGGCTTCCTCCTCCCTCAGCCGCCAGCCCTGACTGAGCAGCTCTGCAGGCTTTTATACTTGGCTCCCGGTTGGAGCATGCCCAGCAGAGCCTCAGGGGCGGGACTTCCTCTACCAGCAGGGAAGGGTTAACCCTCTCAATACCAGTGCGGGGCCAGCCTGCCCCGTCACACCATCCCTGGAATGGACCTAGAGTCAGTAAAACATCCCTAATAAGGATGCTTAAGTTTAAGCAGATGCTTAAGACCCACTGAAGTCACAGAGACTTAAGCTCATACTTAAAGTTAAGTCTGGGTTTAAGTGCTTTCTAGAGTTATGGCCACATTTAATAGTTACTTTTCTGAATGAGAACAAATGACATCATGATAATCTAGGTTTTATTTTCTTTGCCTTTATTAGGTATTTGTGCATGCCACATATTTTTGGTGGCAAGTTGTGAGTGCATCTATGGATTTTTTTTGGTGGCTGTTTAACCACCTGAAATTTACATATTAAATGTTTTCTTTCGGATTAAAACGCTCAGCAACAGCAGGCTGGCATCCTTCAGAATCTTCAGTCACATTCTCAGAGAATGTCACACAATTATCATGCACCTCAACACCTGCATAATGGAGTAACAGCACATTTTCTCCTTTCATGTCTATGCACTCCTTACAGTCATGAAGTTCTCAGATCCATAGATCCCTTTTCTGCAATCAGAGCATAGTAAAGGGTTGTCTGAAGCATCAGATACAAACATGATGAAAACCCAATATTAACCATGTCACTTACGATAAATGCAAAATCAAGTCTGTACATTTTTCATTCTATTTACTCTTTCAGCTAAATTGCTCTGATTCTTATTTTCTGCCTCTT
Organism: Macrochelys suwanniensis; assembly: GCA_033296515.1. Taxonomy (NCBI): domain Eukaryota; kingdom Metazoa; phylum Chordata; order Testudines; family Chelydridae; genus Macrochelys; species Macrochelys suwanniensis. The sequence continues at coordinate 60,345,841 of CM065784.1, read as the reverse complement.
ATTTCTGACAGCCTTCAACTTTAGAAGGGTGCATTATATTATTAGCGATATCACTGGATTCTAATTCTTCCCCATCTGATTACATCTCACTTACACTTCCTTTATGGCCTTGTGCCAATTGTTATGTTAGTATTTTAAGGCTTGATGCTGATCTCCAATATATGTCCAAAAGTGAAACAACAGGTGTGTGTGATGCGAACTACGAAAAGCAGCCTCAGTATCACATTGTTGCTCATCTTCCAAAAGGTGCTTGAAGACAAATAATTGTATGTAAATCCAAATGATAGGTGAGAAAAGGAGTGTGTTTTGATTAAAAAACCAACATGTATTAGCCATGGGCAGGTTGGGAGGAAAGAATTATATGTTGAGCGCATATTCTGAACACGGTGTAATCCACAGGCTGTCTCCAAAGGCTAACATTTTCAAACAAGGATGTGGAAATTTAGGCACCTAAGTAAGTGCCCTGATTTTCACGTTGGCTACAGAATCACCAAGCACCTACAACGTCTTCTGAAATTTTGGGTCACGTATTTTGGTGCCCGAATATGGATTTAAATGCCTAACTTCAGGAACTCAGGCTTGAAAATGTTGACCTGTAGGAATAAGCCATGCACATTCACAGCCTCTTTAGATACATATTCAACAGGAAGCTATTTTCCTATATGCTATTCAGCAAACAGAGATGCAAACGCAATATCCAGAACGTTGGAACTAATGTGAAGGCATAATCAGGCATTGGGAAATTTTTAATCCATAATCCAATGAGTTCCTTTTATCCATATATACAGGGCTATTAATATCAGTTACTGATGCTTCATTTAATTAGTTGTTACAAAACATTTCCCCCATTAGATAACTGGAGAAAATGGTGTATACAAAGAATGAGAAGGGTCTGCAGAATGTTGTGAAGCGTGATATTACACCTCTTACTGTACTGGCTCTGAAATAATGTTACATTGTCAGGGCCAAGTGTAGAGGTTCGAGCAAGAGTTAAGCTAAGGGACGGAGCTGGAGTCAGAGTCAGGAGTTGAGCCAAGGGTTGGAACTGGAGTTGGAGACCAGGGGCAAGGATCAGAAACAAGGCAGGAACCAGGAACAGACAGGAAAGCAGGAGCAAAGCAGGGAAACAGAGTCCAAAGTAGCATAGAAGCAGAGCCCAGTTGTGCAGATGACTTCCTGTGCCTCTCTTTGGGTTTAAAAAGAAAGCCCTGACCAGAGTTCCAGGTGTTACTCAAATCAGGACCCAGGGAAGCCCTCCCTGATGTAGCTTCAGGTTTCATGGTCTCGCCATTCCATTGGTTAGCTGTTGGCTGGGAAGAGGGTAGTGCACTCAATGGAGAACCCTGTGGATCCAGGTTCAGGACACACAGGGTCATAACATACAGAGTTCTTGACTAGAGCAAGCATCAGTGTAGCCAACACAGTTAGAAACAGAACTTGCACACTTAACTATTGAGTTGCTCCCGAGCAGCAGTGCCACTGAAATCAGATTAGTTACACTGGCAGTCCACTAATGTAAGCATGTGGAGAATGAACCCACTGCCTCGTTGGTGTAGGATTAGAGGAAGATATACAGACTCCACTCTCATAGGATTTGGAAAGAATGATTAATTTATGGGTTGGGATATTTTAATAACATTACTGCCATTTCACTTTCAAAGAGAGTGTAGATAAAATAAAGCAGTAGGATTTTTTTAAAAGCCTAGCCATTTTTCTATAATGTACATGCATTTTCTCATTTTATCAAGGAAATTTGTGTTAATATCATTCCCAAATTGTAACACATAAATCAAACTCCATTCCTGAAATTAAAGATCTAACAGACTTATTAGTCTCCTTTCACCTGGAGGCATTCTTCCTAGAGTTAATAACATAAAAGCGAATGACTATGTGGCCACGAAGACAGGAGTGAAACTTTATAGTACATAAAAAATAGAATGAGATCCTTAAAGGTGGGAGTGGGTGAGAAGGAATGGTCAAAATGAGAAGCTAACACTGTTGTGACACTTCACAGCTGGACTAAGGAGTAAAGAAACAGAAAATCATATTTTGTATTTTTATAGCAGCTTTTTCATCTGAGGAAGTCAAAGTGCTTTAGAGATAGCTAATTGGTCACACTGTGCGATTGGGGAGCGCTACTGTCCTCAGGAGGCATAGAGAGATGAGGAGACTTGGCCAAAGTCATACAGGGAGCCTGGGACAGGGTCAGCAGTAAAATGAAGCTCCCATCCTCGCAATCCAGTGCCTCTCCTGCAAATGAACCTTCTTCTCTCCTGGTCAGCAGTTTTGTGAAATTTGTGAAATCCACACGTATAATTAAAATAAAAAAGTTGGTGTCGGACATATTTGTGTCAAGGGCTGGGCTTTTGGTGCCACAATTTTGGTTATTAATAATAACAGTATCTAGCTCTGACATAGTGATTTTTACCAGTAGACCTCAAAGCACAGAGGTGAAGTAACTTGCCCCAGGTCACCCAACAGGCTAATAGCAGAACTGGGACTAGAACCTAGGTCTTCTGAGTCCCAGTACATTTCTCAATACACTAGGATGACAACATTCTATTTAAGGACTGCTTTTTCTCCATGTTTAAACAGGTCTGTTCCACCTAAGACCATCCTTTCTTTTCAGTCCATGACTTAAATGACAAGACAAAAGAAGCCACCAAAGAAACTATTACTGACCTCTGAGTTCTAGAACGATACATTCATTCTACTTCATGCTTCAAACATAGTATTAAAAAAAATCCATGATAGGAACCAGTTTTTAAATAGAATATAATAATAGCTTAAAGAAGCTCTACTGCATTAAAGGTGTCATGGAATTGGAGAGGAGATGAAATGACATGTACAACTATCAATTAATCAATCCATCAGCAATTGATTTTCAGTTGGGGGGGAGGTGGAACTACTGGAGATGTCTCCTTTACTCCACTTCCCTCATCTTTGAGGTATGGTTTGTGGCAACCCTTCCTCCAGTCAAAGCAGTCTGGTTGTATCTCTCTCCGAAGCTCAGCAACACAGCTCTTAGTTAGAGCTGCCTGAGAAATTGTCAACAAAATGTTTTTTTCATTTAAACTTTTTATGGGAAAAGTTTGGTTTCAATGAAACTTTCATCAGGAAGATTCATCAGGTCCAGGATGGAATGTCTGTTCAAAACCAGCAGGGATTGTGGGGGGTGAAGTAGGGGTGTAGAAACATCCGCCCCCCCCCAGCCCTCTGTGTGTGTGCGCATGTGCAAGTGAGAGAAATACACACAAACACTCTCTTAAACCTGGGTCTTTAACATACAGGTGAATGCTCTCATCACTGGGCTATTGGCTATTCTGGGGTAGGGTGTAGTCTGTCTCCACAAGAAAATTCTAAAGGCCCCGATTTCATCCCAATGTGACATGAGAAAATGCTTGAAATCGTGAAAAATTTAATGGGATGGGAAAATCATTTCCCCACATGCCCTATTCTCAGTGCCAGCCAGAGAGGCTTCTTCTAGAGCAAGATAAGGCAGACCCAGCCTCTGCTCAGGTTACAGCCTGCCTTCATGGGTCTCCGAGATGTCCCCTCCCCAACCTTTCACAGAGAGTTTTGCTTTGGTGAGAACTAAAGGAACATAGCATTTTGGCCCTTTGTTTACAAATGCCATACTTTCCCCCCACACCCCGCCTCCATTTTATTGTTATTGCTTTCCCATTTACAAGTAATTATAGACTGGGCTGAATTGCTCCCTGTTCAACCCTATCTCCAACTGGAGCATGCTCGGCAAGGTTGAAGGGGCGGGGCTCCCTGGGTCCAGTACTGTCCTTCAACCCCTCCAGGCCAAATGTGGAGTTTGTGCACCACATCACACTCCTACAGTCCTTAGTGGGCATGTTCCCTGACTAGGTGTGGACTAACAAGGACTGGAGGATTTGAGGGACCACGATTTTGATTATTCCAGGTTAATATTACAGTGTAAGAGTTAATATCCAGTGCATTGCACTTTTAGTGCTAAAATGATGCACCATGTATGATGTTTTAACTAGCAGTTATAATATAATAACAGTCACCCCCTCACTTGGTAAGTTGATGGGAGCTGCTATTGAGGGTCAGATCACACGGTTAGGGCCATTTTTTAAAATCTTGGCCTCAGTTCATTCAGAACATGGGTTTTGTTTCTACACCAGGGCCAGCCCACAACATTTTGGCACCTGAGGCGGGGAGCTCAAATGATGCCCCCATGCCCCTTCACTTGGGCCAAAACTTTGAATGGTCTCAAGTCTGCCTTCTTCCTCTTCTATTCCGCTCATGGTACTGCTCTGCTACCTACCCCAATAAAGGAGAACTAACAACTTAAAATGCCTTGTTCAAAAATGTTAAGTAACACTTAACTTTCAAACACCTGAACAGCAAATGTAACTTTTCTTGTCTGCATCGTAAACACTGGCATTTTTATCGGTTTGAATATTCAAAGTGGTGCTTTCTGTGCCTTCTTGGTTGCAAAGATTTGAACTTCTTCCTGAAGGTCCACAGTCTGGGCCAGCTCATGCTCGACTGAGATGGTTGCAAGGCTGACCAGCCTCTCCTGTGTCATTGTGGAGTGTAGATGTGTTTTTATTAACTTCAGCATGGAGAAGCTGCGGTCCCCACTGGCAACTGTTACAGGAAGTGTTAGAAGTATGCGCAGAGCAACAAAAGCATTTGGAAAGAGGGGGGTCATCGGTTGCACAAAATATATGATTTGTGCACATATATTCCAGAACAGCCTTTGAGTTGATCCTGCTGAAATGTATCTTGAAAGGGCTTTCAGTTCATCACCTAAATCACTCGCGTCAATATCGCACGTGTCATCATGTGTCAACACTGTCTCTAATGCCCTGCATTGCTGGTGTAGGTCTTTTTCAGGTATAGTGAGGAGTTTTGGAATATCATACAACATCCCAAATATACTGGTGTGTTCCTTGAACTGCAAGAAACGATCTTTAACTAACTCTATTGCACAATCTAGCACCTGGTTAAAGAATTCAACTTTGAATTGTTGTTTGTGGTCTCTTACGGGATTATCCCATGCCTCGTAAGCAAAATGTCATCTTCTTCGGTGACTCTTGTATTCTTGAATGGGTGGGAAAATAGCTTCAGTGTGAAGTTCCTTTGTCAACTTCTGTGCACTCTTCAGAATGTTTTGAAATCCCTCATATGACCGGTAAGACTGCAGATATGACTTTGCTTTGTCCAGTTGTTCCATTGCTCCAGTTATATCAAGGTCAACCCCTTGGAATCTCTTGCTTACAACATTTATTTCAAACAGGATGTCATGCCACAACAATAAGCCACACAGAAATTTGAAGTTATGGATGTTTCTGGTGATTCCATTTCCCTCTTCCACTGTTCTCCCATGAACAGTTCCTGTTGTAGCATTATCCTCCATAATGGCAACTATGGCATCATCTATCTTCCCAATTTGGTGTTTGATAGGCTTTATCGCCTCCACTCAACTTTCCCATCATGTGGCACTCAGTGGTTTCAGTGTCAGAGAGGATGTTCCCAGATATTGCTTCAAAATTTGCCATCGATGAGTTGATGCAGAGAAAAACACATAGATGCTTTGAATTATATTTAAAAATTCAGTAGCCTCGCTAGAAGCTGATGCTGCATCACTGACCACCAAGTTCAATGAATGAGAACTGCATGGGACAAAAAAAGCTTGAGGGTTTAACTCTCGGATCTGTGTCTGCGCTCCTCTGTTCTTTCCTCTCATGTTGGCACCATTATCGTAGCCCTGGCCTCTCATGTCAGCTATCGCAATTCCCGTATCATCCAGCTTTTTAAGAAGCACATTTGTCATACCAGCTCCTATAGTATCATCAATGTCAATAAATTCTAGAAAATGATCTCTGAAAGTCACCATTGCAGGGACATTTCACTAGGTTCTGTTGTTGTTACAAAACGCACCATTAAAGTCATTTGTTCCATATGGCTGATGTCAGGTGTGCAGTCCAGAATAACAGAGTAAAATCTTGCTGACTTCAGATTTGCCACAATCTTCTGTTTGACTTTTGTTGCCAGTAACTGAATGATCTCATTTTGAATTGTTTTTCCAAGGTAGTGGTGTGTGTACATTTCTTGGGTGGTGACTCTTCTTAGATGCTTCTGGAGTACAGCATCAAACTCAGCCATCAGCTCCACAATTTTAAGGAAGTTTCCATCGTTTGGCACATACAGCTGATCTGTAGTGCCACGCAGTGCTAGGTTTTGGGTAGCAAGCATTCTCACAATGGCAATGAGCCTTTTCAGAACATTTTGCCAGTAAAGAGACTCTGATGCAATCTTCTCTTAATGCTGATCATCTATGGTGGCCTTTAACTTTAGTCTCATCTCAAGCTCTTTCCACCTATGGAATGTTTTGTGGTGATTTGCTGCCTTCTCATGGCATGCCAGATTTTTCCAGTCCTTTGTTCCTGTAGAATCCAGTGTGGCTGGAACATTAGACTGGAAGAGTTTATAACAAAAACAGTATGCAGCATTCTGGGTTTTTGAGTACATAAGCCATGGTCTCTCCACTTTGTCATCATTGGGGATTTCACGCCAGTAATGTGTTGGATGGAAACTTCTATTTTCATTGTCTTTGGGGAACATGAAGTTTTTCACTTGCTGTGGACCATGCAGTGCAAGGAAGTCCCTCAGGCTACTGCTCAAGTGGGTCCACAGTCCTGGATCATCTAGACCTAAGGAACTAAACTCAACAGCAGCTGTTTCTTGCGCCTCCAGCACACCCTTCTCTGATCTACACTTTTCTTCAGGAATGTGCACTGTTACATCCATTTGAGATGGAGATATGGATGCTGCAGTAGCTGCCAGGTCACCTGCACTCTGACTAACTGGAAGAACAGGCATCTCCTCACCACTCACATCCTCACTGGAGCCAGAAGTCTCACCGTGAACATTTGTGTCTATGTGTCTCAGGAGAGCTCCTTCCTGCTTTGATAGAAAGAAAAGCTTCCTTTGCTTTCTTTCTTTTTCTGAATGCTGCCCCAGAGGGGCGTTTTCTTCTTTCACTCTTGACTGCTGTTCTGTGCCAGCTATAGTGGCTCTCAACACTCAATTGAAGGGGACAAATAAGCAGGCTGGTAGCAGGGCCTGAGTGAGGGAAGATATCAGCGTCTTAAGGGCCTAACTGGCTCTTACTACTTCAGTTGACTGCCTGCTGGTGTTAATTAGTCCAGACTCCTGAGGGTGCTAGAGAGGTACATAAGTGGCTCCTCCTCCTCTCTCTCCCTGCAGCTCCTGCTGCTTTCTGTAATTCCCTCTCACCTTTTCTCCTGCCAGCCTCTTATGTCTCTTGTGTCCTCCTTCTTTGGGCACAGCACTTCACCATCTCTGTGCATCTAGAGCATAGAGAATCCATATGCACCAGCAGCAGACACAATTTTCTACTCTGGGTCCCAGTGGCGCCCCCCGACAGTCTGGCACCTGCGGTGGCCACCTCAGTTCATCTCATGGTAAGGCCAGCCCTTAATCTGCCCTGAAACAGTCCAGGAAGAGCTGTAAAAATAATGAAGGTAAAAGATGTAGGCATATTTTAAAATTCACTGAGCCATGAGTGAGCAGTTTAAATTAGAGCAAAATAAGGGAATATAGAATGTTTATTCAGCCAAACCAATGTTTTCTCTGGGATCTAAAAAATACTTAATAATAAATGACAACTCCCATCCCACAGCAAAGCAATAATTTAAAACTAAATTTACATTGTAATTAGCCTTTCAGAAACGTGAAGAACTTCAATATAGACGTCCATTAATAACCTCACGGCTGTTGAAAAGCCTGTTCCACCCACACGTGCTATTTAATTAAACTCCGAATTCCTCATTCATACAAACAGACAGTTATGAAGAGCAGGTGGTTCCTAATTTGAAGATAATGGATAGATGGACCTTGATATAACGTCATGGCCCACAGTGAGATGATCTTGCTTGGATCCTTGAATATTTTTTTGTAAAGCTAGCTTTGCGTTTCTCATAAGAGCTACAAAATTTAGCATTTCTACCACAGACTATACTGCACATTAATTTTACTTAATGGTGCAGATTCTTTTCCACAATGAAAAACTATTAAAAACCACTAGTTTAGAGCAACTTGTTAGCAAAGGTGCAACATATCACATTGCTGGAGTAGCCTTGGGTGAAGCATGGGAGAACCCTGCCATTCAGGCGGCAGGGGCCAGAAGCAACCAAACCCATTAAGGTTCAAGTTCCCCTACAGCTGTCCTTTCACACTACAGCTTCCTTGTCTGCCTTACCTGGGGACCTCAGGAGAGAAGGAAATGTTGGAGGGAGGGAAAGAGAGGCTGGGCAGTGGGAAGGGAGGTTTTCCAGCTTTCCTGTGGTGCGAATAACCTCCTCCCATGTTGACTGGGCTTTTACAGGTTCTTAAACTCCTCAAATCTAAGGTGAGTATGTGAGGTCTTGATGTTCTGTGGGTATTGAACACAGCTCTTGTGATGGGTGAGGGGCACTCAGAGAACTGCTGGCCTGTTCACTGATTGACAATAGCCTCAAAGGAGATGGTGTATTGGATTATGAGAGCTGCTGTGGTGGGCTGCAGGGAACAGGATGAAGAAATTGTGAAACAGTGATGACCACAGAACAAAAGGCTACATATTGCCTATGCTTGGTTGTCCAATATATATTTTTGCTACATCAGGCATATGTAGTGTATTGCACTATTCTCTGAAAGCAGGACATATTCTTATTATATACCATCAATATGTGGGTACTCATTAGTGAAATATAGTGAAACTACTATGTGCTTTTATAGCAGTGTTCACTAAAGATTTCAAAACACTTCCCAGGGCATCATTATCCTCAAAGTACTGACAGGGAAACAGGCAGTGAAGTGCTGTGCCCAGTGCCACATACTGAGCAAGGGCAGAGAGTTTGGTTTAGAACTCAAGTCTCCTTATTCTCAGTCCCTTGCTCTAATTGCTAGATCATGTTGTTTCAGCAGTAGCATTTTTTATTATTTGAGAGTTTTGGGGTAGCTTCTGATGCACTTGGAAGCTCAATCAGCATATCTGGGCAATAAAAAAAAGGAGGTATCATAAATATGTTGTGATGTGGTTCCCCCATCATCTGCTAGAGAAGTGTGTGGGGGGGAATCAACTCAAAAACCTCCGTTAGAGACATGCTTCACACCTGTGGGGTGACAAATTGCCTCCAGGGCAGAGGTAGGTGGTGCTCCATTAGACACTTGGTCCTTATAACTAGGCTGAGGGAGCTCAGTAAGAGAAAGACTATAAAGGAGGTAGGACTATCCTGTAGTGCAGAAGAAGCAGCCAAAGGGGATAACAGAGGTGTAGCGCTGACTCTTGAGGCAAATAGGTGCTATGATTAGAGACAGTTATGTATGTTTAGCAAATGTGGAAACTCAGTTATAGGCTGTAAAAAGGAGGAAGAGACAGGCTGATGGATATAACACCAGGGCTTCACCAAGAAAGATGTCCCACTTTGCACTGCAGCTGCACTAACTAATTCAAACAATGAAGTATTTAAAATCTTAGAGACTACTTATACTAGAATAAAATGAGTCTTTTATACCCAATTCTAACAGCCATTTAAAGAGAAAATATAATCACAGTATAATCAATGGAGCGAGTAATATTTACTGGTTGAATGATGAATGGCTCTCTGGAAGAAAGGATATTTTTATGTACGACTTCTGACAGCTAAGGTAGCTGTAAGCTGCAGCCTGAAACAAATAGCCATCTTATCTGTAGCAAGCTGAATTCTTCAAATAGTGCAGGCAAAGACATGATAACTCCCATTTCTAACGTTTTGGATTTTTCTTTTTGTTGCATTGTGTTTTGCCTCCCACTGTTGCTGGGTCAACTTCCATTTTTTCAGGAGAAATTCTTTAAAAGGTGTTCTTGTGTAAAGAAAATTTCCCCCGAGAGTTAGACTTGATTTTTAGACTATATCCCCTTGAGCAGGGCACTTACATCTATTCAGTGTACCACTCATGCTAGTGTTTTCCTGCGCTAACACCCCAAGCATAAGAAACAATACAGGTCAAAATATAATAGCTAATGCTGGTACAACAGATGTTGATGATTCAATAACACCAGCTGAACTGTTATACTGAAGGAGAGAAACTGCTCTTAACTTCTTTTTCTGAAGCTGGCCATATGCAAGTCAGATGATCTCTTCTGTCCTTGACCCCTTTGCTTCTACTCTCACTGCACTTTCACCTGAACACCCAGTCTTGGTTCTCCCTCCCTCCAAGTCTTTTCTTCTGTTTCTGTGGCTGCTGTGCTGATTACTTTGGAGAAAGTTCCATGCTGAATTCCTCCTCTTTTATAGGTTATTCTCTCTTCTCTGCCCTCTGATCTGTAACTTATGAAGGCTAACTGTGCACCAGCCCACAGCCCTATTCAGCTGTCTGTGGAACTGCCAGAGGTAGGAACTGGAGCCTGTCCTGATCTTCCTTTTTATGATCTTGTGAGCCATTCACCCGGATCACCTGGATCGATCGGACTTCAGCTGTCGTTAAGACTGCGCCGATCACAACACGTCTGCCATTCTTCTCGCACTCTTGCCTTTCTTCTCCACGTTCGTCCGAAACGTTTAACGATGTCATCTTCCCATCTTCTTGGAGGCCGACCGGGGGGCTCTTTTCTGTTCTTGCGGGTACCACTCAGCAATGATTGCGGTCCATCTGTTATCCGCGAGCCGTGCTGTGTGGCCCGCTCATCGCATCTTGTTCTGTCTGCTTTCCACGACAATATCTTTCACACCGCTGCGTTCTCTGATGATTTCATTTGGTATACGATCCGGAAGGGAGATTCCCAACATAGCTCGTTCCATTGCCCTTTCACCTACCAACAGCCGTTGCTCTTCTCTCTTTGTCAGTGCCCACGTTTCACTGCCATACAGCATGGCTGGCAGCACTGCTGAATTGAAAATATTTTTACGTGTGGGCTTGTCAATTTTTCCTTTGAGGACGTCCTTGATGGAATTAAACGCACACCATCCTGCCCGAATCCTTCGCGAGAGTTCTCCGTTCAGGTCTTGGCGCATATTAACTTCTTGGCCCAAATATATGTACTGTTCCACTTCTTCCATGTCTTCTCCTGTTACCATTATTCAGGCTTTTCGTAAGACGTCTGATCGCATATATTTAGTTTTGCAGCGGTTCATTTTCAGGCCCACCTGACTACTTTTCTTGTCGAGTCTTCGTAGCATGCTCTGCAGTTGGTTGGTGCTTTCGGCAATTAGTACAATGTCGTCTGCAAATCTGAGATGAGATAATCTCTCTCCGTTTATGTTGACACCACTCCTCCAACTGATCTTGTTCATAACCATTTCGAGGCAGGCGGTGAATAGTTTCGGTGAAATTGTATCTCCTTGCTTTACGCCTTTCTCGACTGGGATGCGGAGGGAAGTTTCAAGGAGAATAATCTCTGTTGTACATCCAGTATTCGCTTCCTTCAACAAACTAATGTACTGCGTGTTAATGCCCTGCTCTGCAAGCGCCTTTAATATTGCGTTAAACTCAACGCTATCGAAGGCCTTTTCATAGTCGACAAAAGCAATGCACAGCAGGAGTTTGTATTCCCTCGCTCTTTCTAGGAGCTGGCTAAGGGTAAATATATGGTCGATTGTACTGAAATTTCTTCGAAACCCTGCCTGCTCTCTCGGCTGTTGTTCATCCAGACTCTGTGAAAGTCGATTCGTTATCACCTTTGTGAAGAGCTTGTAGATGTGAGAGAGCAGGCATATAGGGCGGTAGTTCTTAAGATTTTCTCGATCACCCTTCTTGTGCAGCAAGATGATATTCAATTCCTTCCAGCTTGACGGTATTTTTCCTTCTTCAAGATATCGACTGAATCTTAAAGTGAGGGCCTTCCAAAGTTTTTCGCCTCCTGCATAAATCATTTCTGACGTTATTCCATCTTTGCCTGGAGCTTTTCCCTTCTTCATCTGGTGTAGTGCGCTTTGGACTTCACTGACGATTATTGGGGGGACGCGTTCTTCTGACTCTTCGAGGGTTGGGAGGGGGACGTTGATTCTTGATTTGAACAGTTCTGTATAGAAGTCCTTGCAGACCTCCTCCATCCCTGCTCTGTCGATTACTGTCTCTCCATCCTTGTTCTTCAATGCTGTTACGCTCAATCTATACTGCGTCAATTCCCGCTTGCATGTCCTGAGGCTCTTGCATGATTCAGCTGTTTTAAGGAGCTTTTCTTTCCGGAAGTTCTCGAAGTCATCCTTCAGTTTTCGCCGTATAAGCTTGCACAGAATGGAGTACTCGAGGTTGTTATCCGAGCTCCTTTTCATGTTTCTCCGCTTCTCCAACAAGCTTTTCATTTCAATCAAGATTCTTCCCTTCGCCATCTTCAGCTTTTTAATTTCAGCTGCTTTTATGCAACATCTCAACTTGTCAGCAAAGATACTATAGTCCTCATCACACTTTTCCATCTGGCTCCAGTCAAACCCAGAAATCGCTTTTTTCAGCTTTGCCTCATCGAATGTCTTCGGCTGCTGTTTCCTGTTTGCCATCTGTAACGCCTTCTTTTCCACCGCTTCGTCGAAAATCAGCTTCGCTCTAAGCAGGCGATGGTCACTGCCGGTGTTGAATGGCTGCACCACAGAGACGTCTTGAACGATGCGCCTTTTATTGACTAAAATATAGTCGATTTCATTCTTACTCTTCGCGTTTGGTGCGATCCATGTCCACCTTCTTGAGATCTTCTTTTTGTACCAGGTGTTTGCCACGTACAGTTCTTTCATTTCTGCCATCGCTACCAGCCTCTCTCCTCTTTCATTCCTTTCGCCGCTGCCGTATCTCCTTATGAACTTTTCGCCAGCTTTCCCTCGCCCGACCTTGGCGTTGAAATCTCCCATCGTGACAGTGTAAGTGGACTTTTGCACGAGAGCTCTTTCAAGCTCTCGGTAGAATTCTTCCACTTCTTCGTCCTCACTTGCACTTGTGGGAGCGTAGGCCTGGATGACCTTGAGGGTAGCTTTTGACTCCATCTGAAGATGTAGCACGCTGATACATGATGATGTTAGCTGGCATGATATGACTTTCGAAGACCAATTTTTATTGACGATAAATCCAACTCCTCCAACATTTCTAGCGCCATCTCCCTTTCCGAGCCTCACAGCACTTCCATCCTTCCAGTTGACTTCCAACTCCTTCTTTCGTCGGGTTTCGCAGACACCGAGAATATCACATTTTATCCTTTTCTTCTCCTCCATCAGATGGCTTAAAGTTTCCTCCTTTGCCAGTGACCTACAATTGTAAGTACACACAGCGAGGATTGTCCTTTTCCATGTTGGCCTAGCACCTGACATTTTTAGCAACCTCTTGTCGCTCAATTTCCGCTCCGCCACCGTAGAACGTGCATTTACTTGTGTTGTTTTAGCCGTTAACTTCAAGCCATCCCACTGGCTAGGTGGGCAGGCATGCGTACCTCCTCAAGCTTAGCTAGCCTTCAACCTCTAAGGAGAAGGAAAAGCGCTCTTTCCTCTGAGAGAGCAACCCTCCTCCCTGGATTGGATAGTCCGACACCTTTGTAGCATGGTAAAACCTACCAGGGCTTATGCCCCACTACCATAGCGGTCAGACGGCCAGGGTCACCGCTGCACCACGTTGAGGCGCTGAGGTAGGATTTTGCAGCAGGTGAGCCATTCACCCCCCAAAAACATAGACTCCGGGGAAAGATATAGGTTGGATATTAGGAAAAACTTTTTCACTAGTAGAGTGGTGAAGAACTGGAATGGGTTACCTAGGGAGGTGGTGGAATCTCCTTCCTTAGAGGTTTTTAAGGTCAGGCTTGACAAAGCCCTGGCTGGGATGATTTAGTTGGGGTTGGTCCTGCTTTGGGCAGGGGGTTGGACTAGATGACCTCCTGAGGTCCCTTCCAATCCTGAGATTCTATGATAATATTCAGGGGAATAATGCTGACTAACAGCCAAATCCAAATAATGGATGAAATTAAACAAGACACCCTCCTCCCCTTATTTAAGAGAGAAAAAATAGATAAAACCAAGAAGTAAAGAAAAGCATTTCTTGTTTCTCATCTAGGCAAGGACTCCAAATGTCACTAAGTAATCTTCCTCTCATGGAGTTTTAGTTCAACCATGTTTAACCCCATCCTTGTATCACTTCACTGGGATATGTCTCTGACTCCAGGTTTAAGGTCTGGTCCCTTTCCTCTTGTTCTTTGCCTGTATGCCTACCAATCCTCTCCTCACTTTTTTTCTTCTTTACCCATACTCATCTTCACGTTTGTCTACACTACGCAGCTTTTAGCGACAAGGCTGTGTCAACACAGCCTTGACGCTAAAAGTCAGCGTGTGTGAACGCTCTCTATCGGTATTTTGTCAGCGCTTTTGCTGACAAAATACTTCCAGCCCCGTGAGCGGCAGTAGCTTTGTCGGCAGGAGAGCACTCCTGCCGACAAAGCCACGTTCACACTGCTGCTTGCGTCGGCAAAACTTTTGTCTTTCGCGCGGGCGGGAGGGGGGGCTTTTTAAAGTACTCGTGAAAGACAAAAGTTTTGGCGACAACGTCGCAGTGTAGACAAGCCCTAGGACCCTGATTCACTGAGTCCCATTGACTTCCATGGGTCTTAAGCACATGTTTAAGTGCTAATCTTAACAGGGATGCTTTCCTGAGTCAGGACCCATGTTTGGAACAGCCTCCCTGCTCCAACAGGCATCTTCTCTCCCCTTCAGCTCCTTTTTACATGGAAGGCTTTATGAAAAAAGCATCCTAACATCAAAGAGGAGACTGCTGTCCTTTCTACACCCAGTCCTACATTTAAAGTACTGCCCTCTTTTTACTTTTGTCTGACTTAGAGCGTAAGCTCTTCTGGGTAAGCCCGCTGTCTAATTCTGCATTCCTTTATGGCACTACATCATTATGTATACAAATACAATGATCAGGGAAGGTGCAAGAGGCAGCTCGAGGATGAACCAGCCCCTCTGAAGATGCCCAGAGCTTGCCACACAATAGAGACAATCTGAGAACTATTTATTTTCGGATGTTCTGTAAGCTATTTGGGGGCTGGGGAATGAATCTGGAATTTCCAGTTTCCAAAGGAATGGAACTGGATAGTCAGATTTCCCATGGGGATATGATATCCAGGGGAGAAGTTGTGCTCATGAGAAGCAAAGAAAGATATTCTTCCCTGCCCCAAATTCCTGCAGGAGCCACTGGAGAGACAGTTATGCAGCTCTCACCTTGCATGATCAGGCTTCTCAATTTATTACTTTTAGAAAGCACAATTAGATTTACTATTTCCATATGATTTTGAAAAATGCCTTATTATTGATTTGAGGTTTTTCTTTTTACAGACTGTCCAGAAAAGGAAATATAGAAATTAATGGCAGGCTGACATATTAGGTTGTTCACAAAACCTCTTTGTAGCTGTTACTATATGGACCCTCTGGCTGTAGAATAGAGTGTCAGTTTCTTAGAAAGATGGAAGAATGTGCCAATACATTCTTCTCTCAGATGTTTCATTTATTATTGAGTCTGTATGGAGGCTAACATCTCTCTTCTCTGCCAGCATCACACTGATGTAATCTCTTCTTCTGTATTTTGTTCCCTAGCTAGCCTTGCACTATTCTTGTTCTAGCAAGAGGGATAGGTACTTAGAGAATGAGTGTAATTAGCTTGAAGATGTGGTGGCAGTATACGTAACTGGTATGTAGGATTTGCTGTCAAAGGACTCCCACACCTGGGGCTGGAGATAAATAAGTCTGAAGCAGGTGATTGTTAGTCTCTTATAGCATCTTTGTTTGAACCTCACCTTGGTGATGACAGTATTTCCAGAAAACACATTGGATAACCACCCCCTAGCTGTAGAGTGACCAAAGACAGTGTAAAGGGATTTCCTCTAAAAGAGATGTATGCATAAGAATAAGCATGAGACATTTAAAACATAGTAATCGTCACTTTTTTGATGTATGTAAAAGTTAGAGATGGACCCAAATGAAGGATATGGACCTGAACACACCCAGTTTCTGAGGCGTTGGCTCCAGATCTTGTATTTAGTAGGTCAAGCTTTTCTCTATTAAAACACAAATCAACATATTTGCTGCCCATGTGAGTGGGTCATTATGGTTTATTTTCCTAATAAAATGAGTTTTAGTACTGTTAGTACGGAAGAATCAGGGATTTCTTACACAGAGAAACTAAGCGACAATAGCTACAGTGGAATGACTGTTCCACTATACCTATTCCAATATAACTCCCCAGTGTGGATTTCCTATTCTGGAATAAAAGTGACATTCTGCTTACAGCTATGCCGGTCAATGTCTTCATGTAGATAAGCCCTCAGGAAAGCTATGGAAAAGTGAGCTGGATTCTATTCTGAATCATGCATAGTCAACTAAGTTATGATTGCTAGATCTTTGTTAGAAGTGATATTGCAATAAGCATATAGAATACAGCTTAGAGTTTGAGATCCCAGTATGAATTTGCAGTGTTGACAGTAGAAAAATCTACTCTTGATTTATCATCTTAGCAAATTTGATACAGAAGTCACTGAGAGAGGATAAATGTGTCATTTTTAGTCACTTAGACTATAACCCTACTTTAATTGCAGAAGATACAAAATAAGTGCCAAATGGAAGTATGAGAAGCAATTTTTTCTCTTTATTACTGACACAAAAGAAGCCATGAGCTTATTCTTTCAAATTCTATAAATTCATAATACTCTATACATTTCTAGCAGTATTTCCCCAGAAAGAGAAGTAAAGTCTATCTACAGATTGCTACAGTTCTGAAGCAACAGACAGGAAAGACAGTATTGATTTAAGTAAGCCTGATAGTTTTACACTAAACAATTTCAAATGAGAAGATAAGACTTACAGTTTAAAGATTTCCCTTCCAGTAGTAGCTTGAATATTCTTAATCAGTATGGCCATAGTCCAGATTGTTATCAGGACATTCCTCACATATTATGGTCTTTTTTTGCCCTGGAATTGTCCCGCAACTATATTCAGGTGGCCAAATATTGTATGCAGGATTCAAGTAACCATGGCAGTCCAATCGTTTTCTTATCCCTTGGGATCAAATGCACTGAAAACAACCAGAGCTAAAGAATTGTCTTTGGGAAAAAAAATGTCAACTCAAGAAATATTCCCCTTCAGTCGAGCTTAGCAAAAGCTACAGCTTCCTCCTTCTGTGAAAATGTAAGCCATAGAGACTGTATCTCTGCCAATAAGCTTTAAAAGCAGAGACTTCTCCAGTTTTAGACTCTTTTTGGATTTAGAAAATTGGAAGCACAGGCTCTATTAAGAACCAATTAAAGTGACATTCCAGCATGAGAGGAGTGCTCAGAACACTGCTATAATCAGTTAAAATGTAATGGAATTTCTAACCTATTTTCCCCCCCCTTTATAGAAGTATCAAGGGGGAAAATCCTGGCCCAACTGGAGTTTTGCCATTGACTTCAATAAGGCCAGGATTCCACCCAAGTGTTTTGAAACAATACCACATCGACCTATATCATCATCATCCTATCTCACAAGCTAAGCAGGGGAGGGTCAGGCTTGTCCAGGACTTTGTTAGCAGACCTCCAAGGAGAAAACCTCAGGCTGCATTAGTTAGTCAGTGTAACATGTTGGAGGCGCTGCCTTTAAAATGAAATGAGTTATGAATGAATCAAATCAAAGCTAGTCTTGGTGGTTGTGGACAGCTGCTATGTACGTATTCATTTATTTATAAAAGGATAACACCTTTTCAAATGACTAGGAACCATGAAGTTGCACAATACCAAATCTATATAACTACATATATAACTACACTTATCTTTGTCCACCTCCTACCCCTTCTCTTCTACTGTTTGTCTCATATGATTTGTTGAGTCTTTTCTTAAACTAAACCCTGATCCTGCAAAAACTTATGCACAGGCTTAACTTTGTGCACTGTGGGTAATCTCATTGAAGCCAACGGGATTACTCCTGGTACTTTAAAAATGAAGAGTTTGCAGCATTGGGGCCTCAGATTGTAGACTCTGCAGGACAGGGATCATAGCTTCTTGTGTGTTTGTATATTGCCAAGCACAACGTACAGTACTAATGGGACCGCTCATGCACACTAATGATCCCATGAGGGAGGGATAGCTCAGTGGTTTGAGCATTGGCCTGCTAAACCAAGGGTTGTGAGTTCAATTCTTAAGGGGGCCATTTAGGCATCTGGGGCAAAAATGGGGGATTGGTCCTGCTTTGAGCAGGGGGTTGGACTAGGTAACCTCCTAAAGTCCCTTCCAACCCTGATATTCTATGCCACTATTTTTGTAGGAGGGTGTTGGCAGAGGTGCTCTGATCAAGTTCCACTTTAGGTGCTCATCCCATTCTTATTTACCTAAATTCCCCCTGGAGTTACAACCCCCTAGAATACAATAGTCTTCTTCACTTCCTAGCCTAATATGGTATCTAGTGTAACTGTGTGCTCTTAAACATCTGCTGTAGTCCTTCCCAGAGCTGCACTTCGGTGTAGGATGATATGACTTTGGTATATACAGCTTGTAATGTCACAGCGGGGAGGAGTTTGAAAGCTACTCTATTAATATAAGGGTTTTTAAAAGGAAATGAAGTAAGACGATAGCTTTTAAAGTGTGCTCCATGGAGCACTTGGGGGTGGCCCACTGAGAGCTGGCAGGTCACATGGTGCAGGCTCTGCTCCTTGTCTCCAGCTGCTAAATTGTATTATGACACTGTTAAATATACATTAAATAACTTCCTAATATTACTTTCCTAAGTAAATGGCTTTCATTGCCTCAGGGATGTTCTGCAATTGCAAGCAGGAGGGGGGCTGGTCAACAAGACTCTCTCTCTACTAAGATGTGGTCCAGTCTCTGAAAAAGCTTGAGAATCCTTGAAATAAGATGCTAAAGAGACAGAAAGAAATTACAGTTTCAGAACACTTCTAAATCTTGTCCAGCATTCCTGGTTAGATGAAATGCCTCAAATAATGAGCTCTGACAAAGACGCCAATCCCACTAGCTGAGCCATGCCATTGGCCAAGATTTTCAAAAGTGACTTTTGGGGTGGGGGTGGGGGGATACCTCAGCATTTGGATGCCCAAATCATCAGTCACTTTTGAAAATCTTAGAAATGTCTGTGGGACTGCGTGCAGGTTTAAAGGCTCACCTGTGTGGATTGCCTTGCTGGAGTGGAGCCAAAAGGTGCAAGGATGCATAGTGGAGAAGCAGAGGTTTTAGAACTTTGTTAACTTTACATGCTCTGTTTATTGCACAAATTCCAGAATTTCCAGGTGCCACTTCCTAGAAGCATCACTGCACATCTCCTATAACGTGCAGTGACTCTTACAAAAACAAATATTTGACTCTGCAATGCATCCTTGAGTAGCATTGCCAGGGGATTAGAATAAAACTTAGAAGAAAGTAACAGAGGATGATAAAGTAGGTGAAAACGCCTTATCTACAATATCTGACCAATACAAACACACACATCATTTGCATTAAAAGTACATGTGCCCAGAAAATAAAGGATGCCTGAAAGACCTACTGCTAATGCCCAGGACATCTGCAAACCAGTTATTTCCCTTACATACTGCCCTCCAAACAAACAAAACAACCCAACTCAAACCGGTACTGGTACTGACTTCCCAAATGAAAGTATCATGAATAGAAAAATAATTAAAATTGTCCACTAGTCAATCACACAATCACATGCACACACAGCTAAAATGAAAGTGCCATGCATACAATCCAGTGGTCATGATTATACATTCCTCCCAGGTTTTGTTTAAAATGGCCACATCACTACCCATTTGTCTGTTTTAAATGTGAGCATATGGTAACATGGCTGTCCAGGCTGGTTTGGGCTTTGTACCTTTCCGAAGCGACAGAGGATTGTGTCCCCATTACAGTAGAAGGAGCACAGATCACAATCTAAAATCTGTAACAAGGATATGAGAAGCTTGTACACTTCCATTCTCATTACAGTGTTTGTCAAAAAGACAAATTAATGTTGTGCCATTTTCGACTCTCATTACAATCTTTGTCATCAGATTAAATATTAGACTTTTAATGTCTCTGTGAATTATAGCAGCATGCTCTACTATGTTGACCTTTTCAATATTCTGTGTTTTGATTGGCTGGCATTTCCACTCCTCCCCGTCCTGGAACCACCACACTGAACCTGTTGGAAGGGCTGGAATGGGCAGCCAAAGAGAATGCAGAATAGTGAAAAGGTCACCATAGTACAGTCCCTCCCATCTTTCACAGAATCGTTAAAATTCTTATGTCAAGGTATGGAGAAGATTGAGAATAGGTACCATGTAAAACCCCTCTCATTACTATGCTACAGGCGAATTGCAAGGTTTTACTAAAACAGCAACATTTAAGAGCCAAAAATCCAAACTATGTTCAAGCTACAAAATATCTGCCTGCACTTAACGCCTCCCCCACCTCCACCCCAGGTTTGTTAAATAAAATTTTAAAAGCACTCCCTTCCTAAGCTGGGCATGTCACATGGTGGGGCAATGTACAGAGATGTGATTTCCTAAAGGACACTAATGTGTTGGTCTGTGTAGCCCCTCATTGTGAGGGAACAAGGTTCTACATTACCTGTACTTAACAGGCACAATCTGGCCCTGTATGTTCATTGGGTTACATTTTGAGGATCCTGAACAGCTGATTTATAGTAAGCCTTGTAGAGTATCTTTAAGTAAACATCCAGGTTGCACTAGTATAGTCAAACTTCTTATACAGTGTCCTGGTATCCCAAGAACTTCTGGGATGCCAGAAACATTCCCCCTCACTTTTTTTTTTAACCCACTCAAAATCAGTCTAGTCAGTGCAAAACTGCTCTGGCCATTGAGGTGGCATGGTAGAGAGGGAGAGTGCTGCTGCCTTTGACCCTCACTTCCTTTTTCTGTAGGGGCACCAGAGCCATGTGGACTTTGTGTGCAAATTGTGCGTGGCTCCATGGTGAAATTTCATAAAGATCTGAAACCGTATGCAATAATGAATGCAATAAATAAATAAATAAATCACACTGCATCTCAAATCTTGATTTCCTTTGATTACACAGGCCTAAAAATGTTGCCACATAAACAGCCTGGCTTTTGATATTGGAAAATAGTCACCTTACCTTGAAGACGTCTGTCATGATTTCTCAGCAGCTGCGACTGAGCTCCAGGCCTAGGCTACTCACTCACAATACTGTGTGCCTGTATTTTGTTCACTGGTTTTCTTTCTCTTTCTCTTCCTCTTCCCCAAGGAATGTGATAGTAAAAACATCAGCCCAGTTCACATTGTCACAGGCCCTGCTCTGCTTTGAGAATTTTGGCCAAAGCTGCTGTGTTTGAACAACTTCAGCCAGCAATGGTCTGTACTTCTCTGAAGAACCTTGTACTATCTCCTCCAGACTATACTACTGAGTCTTTTTTTTTAATCTTCCTGAAAGCACAGGAAAAATCCCTTGTGTTTAAAATTCAAATCAGCTTGACCATGTATCCTAACACCAGCCAAAACCAACTCAGAAATCCCTGGATCTGGCAAGAAAAAAAGCACCCAAGCTATTAATGACAATAGCTTTCAAGGGCGGCTTGGGAACACCCTCAGGATCACTTGCTAATGATGCCGGGATAGGTGTGGCTGCAGTAACTACAGCTGCTAACCCTTTCATGTCCCCACTCCATTTACTTAACTTCACTATAGCAATGGGAATTTCTTCCTCTACCTTTGCCACAACACTACAGTCCTCTTGCTCTCCTAATGTTGTGTACGGCGATGCATTGAGAAGAAATCTAAACTGATGTATGCTGTTGATCCCTTATGAAACAGTCTATTTTTAAAGGTTTCCGTGTAGTAGCCATATTAGTCTGTTTTAGCAAAAAGAAAACAAGAAAAATACCTGTGGCACCTTAGAGACTAACAAATTTATTTCTATTTTTAAAGGCTCACAGCCTGGAACATATGCAGTGTTGCTGTAGCCATGTCCCAGGATGTTAGAGAGACAAGGTGGGTGAGGAAATATCTTTTATTGGACCATCTTCTGTTGGTGAGAGAGACAAGCTTTTGAGCTTACACAGAGATCTTCCAGTCATGGAATGTAGGCATTTTAATGGCTACTGTGGGGGAAGGGGGACACAGCAGTAGTATCTCAGAATAATGCATACCTCTAACTACAGGGGCTAGATACATACAGGGTAAGTTCCTCAGGCAAGCAGAAAAGGCCCACCCAGGCTGGCAGCAACTCAAGCATTCTGTGTGAAGTCACTCCTGCCTGTGGAGAGAAGAAGAGGGGATGTGTGACTTTTCTTTTATTCTGGGGGAGGAGGAGGAGGGAGAGAGAGTTGACTGAGGAAAATTAGCTCAGTTAACTAAAGGTGCAAATTTTAAGGGTATTAGCTAAAGTACATTAAATCGCTGTGTCGATGGTCTCTTCATAAGTAAAATGGCCTCAGTTTGCTTATCTTAATTTGCATTAGTGAATTTACTAAGTGACTCCATTAACTGAGGGCTTCTCTACATAAGCAATTAGACCACATCAAGGTGAGGGGTGAATCTACCACACACTAGCCTGCCTTGGTCTAACTGCCAATGTGGTCCCTGCTGACATGTGTTAATAGTTTGTTACTGCACTTTGAGCTAATCCAGTTTCAAAAGGGACTAGACCAGGAATCTCAAACTCAAATCACCACGAGGGCCACATGAGAACTAGTAAATTGGCCCGAGGGCCGCATCACTGAAACCTTTTCATACAAGGATACAAAAGTATAGTCAAAACTGAACAAAATGAAGAGTAATATAGTATTCTATAAAAAGTCAATGTATTAACTTTTTAAAAACTGTAATGCAAAGAGGAGTTTTAATAAAATATAAACACTCAGTAATGTTTGGAGCTTGGCTGCCAGTGGAGTCAGCGCCTATGGCGGGCCTCAGGAAATAACTCTGCGGGCCGCATGTGGCCCACTGGCCGCGTGTTTGAGACCCCTGGACTAGACCAAGAGTGTTCTAACAAATTTAATACGTGTCAACAAGGTCTATGCAGACAGTTAGACCAGGGCAGGTCAGTGAGGGTAGATTCACCCCTCACCTTGGTGTAGTGGTCTAATTATTTGTGTAGACAAACCTTAAGGCTACTTTACTTCTCCATTGGAACCGCCACGCTGGGGTTTAATGAGTTTAAATTAACACAACTTGATTTGGCTTAATTTCCAATTATAGACAAACCCTTAATCTCATTTTCTCTGCTTGTCTCCAGAACTAGGCCTGAGAAACCTGACCTCTCACCTACCAAGAAGGGGGCAAGGGAGAAGAGACAAAGTAGTCAGGCCAGAAAGGTAAGTGTCTCTTTGAACCAGCCTTAGGTTGGAACAGCCTAAGCCAGAGAAGGGACTAAAAGTTAGCTGGGGAAAAATAAAAAGCTAGCAGGCTAATGGGCATAGATGAACCTTCTGGACAAGTATCACATTTGGGGCTAGAACCAGACTGTGGGGACCTCCTATCATATCCTGGCTGGTGGGTACATTTATAGTACTCTGGAATTATCTCTAATAATATCTTAATGGGAGAAGGTGTAGGAAGAAGTGGGGACTAGACCAGTAATTAAGTGTCAATTTAAGATAGCAGAGTAGTGTAGTTAGGCTGAAAAGAGTAGAGTTAAGCAGTGAAGAGAAATGAAAGTGATTTTCAAACCAAGGATGGAAAGGGGCTGTCAAAGATTAAAGATGAGATGGCAGCCAGGTGTGTACAGAAGTAGTTGTCTACCCCCTTGTGGGAGGCCACAATTACAGACTTTGCACTTCTCTAAGTGTGAAGTCTGCTTAGGGCTAGTGCCCCACTCATGCTAAACTCTTCCAAAATGAAGGGAAGGAAGTGAGATCGTAACCCACCCATCCAATGGAGCTGGCCAGCTGGACTGATAGTTCATACTGGACCCTCTTAAAGGGATGGGAGGGGCCAGAAATTTTTTTTTAAACTCTTTCCTACACAGAGCTGTTGTTTAAGTACACAAAGTGGTTTAAACTGAGAAGAGGTATCCAGGATCCTGTGCCTCAAGGCTAGCAAAAAGAAACTATGGCATGTTTATAGAAGACACGATAATATAGATTTATATATGGAATATAAATATAGTAAACTTGTCATCCTGAAAGTTCTCAAGTGCTTTATAGACTCGCCTTACTCTTCTACCTCTTAAATGCAGTCATCTCTGGGGCAGAATTCAGTAGCTATTCTGTACCAGCATTGCTGTAAATCGGGGAGGAGGAGACTAATTTATGCCCAGATTTTCCCACAATGCACTAGCACATCTCTTTGGCCTGAGCTAAGGAACCCTGGGCTCTTAGTTTTGTTTTAGAACCCTGTTTATTGTCCTGTAGTGAATGTCACTCCCATGCTGGGTTTTATGTCCATTCATATTACCTGGTTCTGGCCTGTTCATCAGCCTCTGTTGAGGATGACCAAAAAGCATTTAAAAAAAGAAAAAGAAAAATATATTTATGTTTTAAACTTGTGAGGCTAAGAGTCACAACACTAAGAAGGAGGTGGGAATGTCATAACTCTAAAATATCACAAGGACAGTCACGTGTCAAAGGGGTGTAGACTGGACAGTTGCAGAAGGCACAGGTCACTTTGGTGCCAGGTAGCCCACCAAGTGATTCTAGACAGCACCAGCAAAGAGGTGGGGCAAACTGAATTCCAAGAACAAGTACAGGACAAAGATGACTTGTGGCCCAACCAAAATTAGACCTCTCCAGATCTGGGTCTCTGCAATCAGTTTCACAGCTCTCTCCAGTAGTATGGGTGCCTCCGGGAGCATGAGCAGCATCAATCAGACAGAAGAGAATGCATTCCTCTTTGGATAAATTGTATCCAGAGTTTGGTACCTTCCTGGAAAGCCATGTCTCTGATATGGAGACTGAGACATCTCCAGGTGTTGGGTCAATGACCATTTAATACTTAAAATCTCTACCCCCAGGGTTTAGTTTTAAACGTAGTCTCTTAACGTGAAAGCTCATGAGACCCCTTGCTGCCAACGAGGGTGGGTAGCTCTTCTAGACAGCAAGCAGGTGATGCTGCCATGACACTAGATTATCATCTGAACATCCCTGGAGTGAAATTCACCCCCCTGCCTGCTCCGAGCCTGAGTAAACAGGATTTAGGCTGAGGAACTAATCGTGGACTGATAGTAAGAGATTCCTCTGCCTTCCCCCAGCTTTCCAGAAGAGTTCAGGGTAGGAGCTTAGCAAGTCCAGCCACAGGGCTGCAGTAGGGCCTGTTACCCCCTGTATAGAGATGGGGAAGACCACTGAGTCATTGGAAGCCCCTCTGTTCACGGGGGAAGGTAAAACTTGCACAGTGCCTGGCTTGTGAGCCCCCTTGGTGGGCACCCTACATTCAGCAGTGCCATCCACTGCGGTCCATTGCCCACCAGGCCTCAGTCGCCTGCTCAGGTTGGAAAGAGACAGCATTTGCTCCCTAATGGCTCTAACCATTCCTTTGGGATGCATTTGGTAAACAAAATGAAAATAAGAAAGAAAAACTTGTAGCACCTTAGAGACTAACAAATTTATTTCAGCATAAGCTTTCGTGGGTTAGTACCCACTTCATCGGATGCATGGAATGAAACATACAGTAGACAGATATTTATATAGTCAGAGAAACATGATAAGGTGGAGGTGCATAGACCAACCTTAAGAGGCTAATTAATTGAGAGGAACCATAACAGCAAGGGAAGAAAAACCTTTGAAGTGATAAACAAGATGGTCACACAGGTGTGAATGAGGATCGTTAACTTAAGGGAAATAGATTCAATTAACGTAATGGCCGAGCCATTCGAGGTCCTTATTTAATCCTGAGGTAATGCAATCTAGTTTGCATATCAATTCGAGTTCAACAGTAATTCTTGTGTTTGACAGTATGTGGACGGGAGGAGACTTTCACTGTATCCTGAGCCCCAAGAATATTCTCTTGATTTACAACCCTTCTCCAGGCTAACTTCTTCCAATCATGCCTTTCCACTGTAACCTCCTTTCCTCTCCTAATATGGCCCCCACAAACTAATCCCAGAATACAGGAACTGATTAATACTTTTTAAAGTATTTAAAGCAGCACTAGATTAAACAATGGACAGACTTCATGGGGGATTTGAACTGTGCTCTGAACCTCAGACCTGCTCACACAATTTGTACCAGTGTAACTGTCAGTTTGGGGGAATGGTTTATTTTAAATGCAATAGTTATACCAATACAACCCCAGCATGAACACAGTTATGTCCCTGTACAGGTGCCTGATGCTGGTGTAGCTTATTTCCCCATCCCACAACTTGGGTGTATGGACAAGGCCTCAGAAGACTTGAACGCTTTTTAACAAGCGGAGCTGGCCTTTTTGAGACAGCCTGTGTAGCAATTTCCCCTTCCCTCCCCCTACCCCAGCATGTCACTGACTCCTGTCCACTGTAATGGCACTGCTATGTATAGGGCTGGACTGAGGATTTAACTCCTGCTACATCAAAATTGTGTTTAGGGAATTATCCAGGCCTCCCCTGAAGGAGTGGAGCCCTACGCTTATTCCTTTGAGCCCTACCGATCAGTTTGCATCTATTTCCCAGGCTATCTTTGCAAAGAAAAGGTCTAGAGACTTGTGTGTGTGTGTGTGTGTGTGTTTCTTTAGCTGAAAGCTGAGATCCTCCCCCACTGGGCCCCAGGTTTCTCGGTGCTAACAAGGAGCTCTCTCACATGAGCCCTACAAGGCCCCTCAGGCTCAACAGTGACAGTTGTATTTAAAATCGAAACACACATCTTTGTTCAGCGCTAGCTGTGAAATAATTCTCCCCCCTAAAGGAAGCTCCTTCAGTGTTTTCCCTGTTTTTGTAGTAACAGACCCTGAGCATATAAACAACTTCACTGCGCGCTCCAGTTGAGTCAATGCCTGTCGGTAAGAGCCTCCCCTCAGAGAAGACACTACAGAAAGGAATACATCTAATTCCAAATACTTGTAAGTGCTAGAGATATTTAAAGCATTAATCAGCAATTAATACAAATAAGAAACTCAATCTCTCGCATCATTAATACTAATTATGCTTTGCAGTTGTATTTTCCAAGTAAAATGACAAGCAACATGCATATGGAGGAGGTTGGATGGCAGAGGTGCAGAAATGGGGAAGCAGCTAAAATGAAGGAGAAAGCAAAGGGATAGGGGAACTTGAAAAATCAGTGGGATCACTCAAGCAGTAAGGTGCAATGATAAGGGTATCAAAGCTGGCCCGTAGATATTTCAGGCATTTAGGTCAATGTTTTATAAAGCTGGCTTCTGATTCAGGGTGGCTGAATTGATGTGTATCCAACTTGACTATACCTTGGTCCTACGTTTGAGGTTCTAAGTACCCATAGCTTCCAATGATTTGGTTCTGGGAACTCGGCACCTATGAAAAACAGGTCCCTGGTGTCTCAAGTTGGATAATATTGGTGACTTAGAGGAGTGTTTGTACAGATATTGTCCGAGAGCCTTAAGACGCCTCCTTATCTGTGAGGAATTTCCTGCCCTGCAAGGTGAATCCCACTGACTAACATTGAGTGCCTCCCTGTGATGTTTTGGGGACCACCCAAACCAGTAAGGAGTTCAGTCGCTGCCTGCCCTGTAACCTGGGGTTAATCTTATGCTACTATGGATCGGAACCCTGACACCAATAGCCACCCCACAAGCATAAAAGCTCATCTTGGCTTCCACCAATGTGCATCCTAAGCTAAGTGACGAAATCTACAGGATGAAACTAAAAGCAGGGAGTGTCCTGGTCATGAATAAAGACAAAGGATGGGACTGGTATATTTTGGGGAAGGTGAGGGGGCAAGAAACACACTGAATCTTTCACCTGAGGGACAAGATGGCACTGTGTACTTGTCATGAAAGGAGGCTGTAAAATGCTGCAAGGATTTTAGGTGAGCAATAGTCTACAAGACACAAATATCTTCTCAATGAAGTCTAGGCTCTAGAATATATGTTATGATGATGTTTTATATGTGACCATTTGTTTCCAGTACTTCTATTTGCTACTGCTTGAGCCCCCGTGCTTTGTTAAATAAATTTCATACTTAATTTCACTATAATCAGTGCTGCGTGAAGTGGAGCGGTGCTTTGCGGTGGAACTGGTAAGCTGGGATGTACTATTTTCTGTGGAAGCAGCAAATCTGTGACTACTGCAAGTGTCCAGTGTACCAGGGGCTGGCAGCTCCAGGGAGATTCTCACAGGGCTTGCAGGTTGGGGTGAGGCTATTGCTAACCTGTAGAGTGACAGGGGAACTGTGAGGCCTTGGGGGATGCTTGTGTTGCCCATGGCCAGAGCAGCTGGGGAGCAGACCCACAGCAGGCACAGACAAGGCTTCCTCCTGCTAAGGGCAGTTGGTCGTGAGGTGCCTCTCAACCCTGGGTACCACTGGGAATCATTACATCATGAAGAATGGTGGATTGGACAGAGTACAGTGCAATTCAGTGCTGCATTAACACATTGTGGTTTGGCTGATAAGTTCCTCCTGAGTAATAGCAAGAGTAAGGACAAAGAAGGGAATTCCTAGCTAAGCACCTAATTGGCATATTGGAAATTGCATTTATACTTCTGTCCCTTCAGACACGACTGTTCTTCACCTACATCCTTCCCCCATTAACTCTGCCCTGCGGAGAGCAAGGGGAGTAGGTATGCAGGAGGTTTGATTTAGTTCTGCTCAGTGTGGAGGCTTAGGCTTGGTCTACACTCTAAAATTAGATTGGCCTTTCTATGTTGCTTTGGGCTGTGAGAAATTTTGCACCCTGAGTGCTGTAGTTAAGTCAGCCTAACCCCTGCTGTAGATGCAGCGAGGGAGGTGGAAGAATACTTCTGTCACCCAGCTACCACCTCTCGGAGAGATGGATTAACAGCACTGATGGGGAAATACCCCTCCTGTCAATTGTAGGAAGCAGCTACACTATAGTGCTACAGCGGCACAGCTGCTGTGATGCTTTAGTGAAGGCGTACCCTTACATCTAGTGGTTAAACTTATTGGTAGCTTCCACCCACTTTTGCTCTGAACTGGAGCACCATACCCTGGGCTACCTGTATGTAAGGACTCGTAGGACTGGGGCCTAAATCAATTCATTCTCTCACTCCCACACATGCACACTCGCACCCCTGAATATTAGCCAAGCACTTGAAAGGCATAGGGACTCTCTTTTTATAACCCATGCTTTGTATCTGGACTTCCTCTTGCTTCACTTGGCCCAGCCACGAAAGTGCGGGTTGGCTTGCTGCATAGGGACCTTAGCTGAAAAGCAAACAGAGGGTGGGAAGTTCATAAGAATAGTTGTCTCTGCCTTTGTATGATCTTCCAGGGCTGCAGAAGCATCAGTTTGTATTCAGCCGGAAGCTGGTTTAGAGCGGGATTAGCGATGGCATAACACCTTACAAAGGTGCTGGAAATATTGCTCTAAATGAGCATATTTCATGCTCATCTGTGGTCTCTAGCCTACCTACGCTTAAAGGAGCTACAGCCTGTGCATAATGAATAAGTATACAGTCATCAGACAAACATTTACCAAACAATAACACACAGGGACTACAGCTATTCTACTGTCCTTGGAGTCTAGAGGAAAAAAGGATACCTCTGTGTAGCAACTGTTGGCAAAGGCTGAGTTTTTAATGTAGATGACTCTAATGCTTCAGTTGATATCTGTTCTGTATCAAGGCCCCCTTCTGTGTGAAGGCCAGTGTTATTTACCTGTCTACACATCCTGCTCAGTACTGGAACAAAAATATCTGAACAGCAAAGGGCCAAAGCTGGGGCATTCATAGAGGCTCCCACTGGTTATACTGCAGTGCACACCTTCAAACGCCATGAAGACCACTCCTGTGTGGTGTATGTAACAGGAGTAGCTCCTGCAGGCATTCTATGTTAAAGCAACATCTCTGCAGCTACTGGCTCTTTGTAAGTCTGAAAACACTGAAGATTTAAAAACAAAGCTTGTGCACTGGCTTTAGGCAGAGGACGCTAGATTGGAGAGACGTTAATTGTATGAGAGGACGCATAGCCTAGTTGAAAGGATGCTGTGTTGGAACTCAGGAAACCTGGGCTGTGCTCCTGGCTCTGCCACTGACCTGCTGTCTGACTAAGGGCAAGTCACCTTACTGCTCTGTGCCTCAGTTTCCCCTCCCCGCTCTGTCTGTCCTGTCTACTTTGCCTATGAGCGCTTTGGGATTGGGACTGACTCTCACTGTGTGTATGTACAGTGCCTAGCACAATGGAGCCCTGCTCTCAGCTGGGACTTCCAGGCACCACTGTAATGCAATTAATAGCGATCACTTATGTGGACTACAATGCCGCTTTACAGGGGGCTATGTCCAAATAGATACATGGGAGACCACTTTGCCCAGTCCTTGAATATATCTGCATTGGACAGTGAACACGTGGCATTATAAGAAGGCTCACGTTCATAGGAATAACCATGGCATGAAGAAAGAAAATGACCTGTGATGACATTATTATTTATACAGTGACAGTGCCCAAAATGTGCACAGTGATGATCTAGGGCCAGATCCTCCTCTGGGGTAATGGGGCCTAGCACCATTGACATCACTGGATTTCACAATGATTTACAGTCCTCAAGTTCTGGCCTTATGTAGTCTCTGTGCTAAAGAGCTTACAGTCCTAAAAGAGAAGCTGATGGGGAAGAGATTCAACAACTAAAGTCATCTTGTTGACAAATGCCATGTGGTTTTGTTGGGTCCATATTGCTTTTTGTTTGTTTTTATATACACACCATCTCCACATGCCTCTTCCCAGTCATGATTAAAACCAACATCACTTACGTGTTTGTCTGTAATGTTAATTAGCCTCTCCCTGTCTTTCTCCACATGGCAGTATCATATGTCCCCTGCCTAAACTGCTCATTTAGGGCCCGATCAAAGGCCCATTGAAGGATCTCACTGACTTCAATGGGCTTTGGATCAGGAGGTCTATGATATCTGTATGGGATTATTCCTGGGCAGCAGTCCCATGGGAAAGCAAAACTTCCTTCTCTATTGCTTTATGCCCTCATGCAGGCTGTCAAGAAACTTGGGGTTTTGCTACAACTCATTTAAGAAAAAAAAGAGTCAACAGAAACAGACTTGTGCTATCATATAGCAAGATATTCTGCAATGTTACCATTTAGCAAGACACGCTGCTTCCTGTTCTTCGATTGGTGAAGTGGCTTTCTCTTTCTGCTGTGACAGCCTGTGTCTTTGCACCACTGGTGCAAGACTAAAGAAGAGAGCTCTGAATAAGGGAGCAGTTTTATTTTCCTGTAACAGAAAGATATGCAAGGCTTTTCAACAGGAGAATAAAATACAGCCCTGCTTTGAATTCCCCTTTGTTTTCCCCCCCCAAGTTTTACAACCTTACTTATCTGTAAATAAGAGTTATATATTTTTTTTGTAACGTGCTGCATAAATACATCCTCATGCATCCAGGAACCTGCCAGCTGCGCTCAGAGATACAGTATGACAGCTTAAAATCCAAGAATCAATCGCTGAGATATAGTGACTGTACACAGTTTCCACTAGGATATATCACAGAATCCAGGAGCTAGCTATTTGAGATATGCCATCATCACTCTGCTAGATTAAAGCACCGCAGCCAGGAAACAATTGTGTAAGAAAAAAATGGTATCCTAGATCTGCCAGGTTACAGTGCAGATTCCTGGAGCCAACCAGGGCAGGCAGTGCTGTATCTCTGTTTCCAGAAACCTACAGAGAAGCCTGATGACAGTTCTGTTCTCAGACAGCCCCATTATGACCTAATTAGCATACATGAATTGCAGATTTAAAGCATTAAAGTGATGTACAAATCATTAATTTTTTGTCAAATCCGTGTCAGCCTTGTGTATGCCTTCCTATTTTAATGTTGCGTGACAGTGAAAAGAAGCCTAATCCTCTGTACATAAAGAGGAGAGATTTGGGGTAGCTGATCTAATGAGATCTATTTAAACACTGTATTTTTCAGCTTTGAGTATATCTGCTTGGAAAAATGCTACATTTTTCCCATTAGGGTTAATTGTGAAAGGATGTAAATGTATTCAAAACCCTAGAGGATATTCTACATGTTATCTGTATGAAATAGATGTAAAGCTGACTTCATATGAAAACCTCTTTTTAATTTTGAGGTAAATAAAAAAGATATATTTATTGCACACCGAGGATAGGCCTGATTTTAGAAGGGATGAGTGCCCATATTGCTACTTGAAGTCCGTGAGAGTTCTTGGTTTGCAACATCTCTGAAAAATCAAGCCATATATATGTAAGCACAAACACTGTGCAAAAAATTGACCCTATTAATATGATACCAAAATTAACATATAAAGTCCATGTCTGTTCTACTAACTTCCAAACCAGCTTTAGCACAGATAGCTACCCTAGAGGAAATGAGGACAGCTTTAAAGAAGGCGTTTATGCTCTTCAGCGTATGCGAGAGTCTTCAATATTATACACAGCCTGGGGTTAGTTGCTCTTCCAGTTGCCACGCATGTAATTGTGTTGGATGTTCTTTCTGCGATGTGTTTTGGGAATGCAAACCCACCCATTCTGGCAGTCTTTGGGTCAGAGATTGACTGCTTGCTGTCACCTTTCAGATTTCCCTTGTGCTTGCCCAACTTGGAATGGGCTTTGAAAGAGCTCTCATGTCTTATGTTAAAAACAAAATGATAAAACCATTATACTGCGCTAAGAAAGCTAATTTCTGTTAGAGCCCTCCGACCACCCCGTTAGAGTATCATCCTGGTCCCATTTCATTCAACTGATTATCCCTACAGAATACTTTACATTAAACCTGCAGAATGAAGAAGAGCAGTTCTACAAAGCAAGACCTTTATTTTTTACCTAGTGATGTCCAGATGCAGGAAGCGTAGAGCGTATTACTTATTGACTGTCGTGTGCTGTCTTTTACCCATCTTGATCCATGTGTTCATTGGCTTCAGTGGGGCTGGATGGGGTTTAAATGAGGGGAGATTTAGCCTACAGGCTACACCTAAGCCTGTCAAGAGCAGCAACAAATAAACTATTTATTCAATTCTGACTAATCACAGGGGGGAGGGATAGCTCAGTGGTTTGAGCATTGGCCTGCTAAATCCAGCGTTGTGACTTCAATCCTTGAGGCGGCCATTTAGGGATCTGGGGCAAAAAAAAATCTGTCAGGGGACAGTACTTGGTCCTGCTAGTGAAGGCAGGGGACTGGACCTTTCAAGGTCCTTTCAGTTCTATGAGATAGACATAAGCACAGATGCTGGTTGGGTTTTACAAAGGGTCTAACAGAGTTAGGCACCCATTTCCCAGTCCAGTGGGTGTTGAACTCCTCCTAACTCACTTAAGATCCTTTGAAATTCCCAGCCTCCCTGCCCCCAAGGTCATAATCCCATCAAACAGTGGCTTTGAAAAGCCCCAGACTGCCCCATGATCCTGAAGCAGTAGTTTTGAGCAAGGGGGCCTTTGTTTCAGTTCTGCCAGTTTCAACAGTGCGTGGATTATTTCTTCTCCAGTTCCTTAGATTGACTTGCTGAGCAATGAATAATGAGCAGTGTAACAAATCTTTTCTGACAGCAGATGAGTACAGAGATGACTCTTCTCTGGACAGTGAAATAGGATCCAGAGGAATGGAAGTGCCTTTCAGAAATGTGTTTGGAAAGAGACAGTCCAAGCTGTTTTTATGGCTCGAGAGATCCATGGCTTATACCCCAAAGTGCCCGCATTGTTGCCAACCCAATGGATTTTCTAATAACCATGTATAGTTTGTGTAGGGGGCATCAGAACATTTTCATTGTCCTATA
This sequence comes from Macrochelys suwanniensis, assembly GCA_033296515.1. Taxonomy (NCBI): domain Eukaryota; kingdom Metazoa; phylum Chordata; order Testudines; family Chelydridae; genus Macrochelys; species Macrochelys suwanniensis. The sequence continues at coordinate 60,312,057 of CM065784.1, read as the reverse complement.
GCACACCCTATCATCTGGAGCAATAAGGAACCAAGACTGTGAATTAAATCCCTCTGTAGCTTTATTGGTTAAAATTTTGACCATTCTTTTGAGAGAATGCCATTGCAAGAGTAACACCCCAGTATCTGCCTGTTAATAATAGTCACCTTGGGATAGCCCAGTTCAACTCAATGTAGGGTGGGTATCCTGTTCAATCAGCATGGCGGAGATAAGGACAGGACTGTTGCTAGCACTAGGCGACCCTAGGCTCCCGGCTCCACGCTCAGCTCCCCACGGATGGGGGGCGGGCGGCGTTAGCTGGGGGGGGGCACAGGGCTGGTGCAAGGAAGTTTCGCCTAGGGTGCGAAACTTCCTTGCACCTGCCCTGGGTAAGGAGCTAATGATTCATGTGTCTATGTGAGAAAGAAGCTTGCAGAGAGGAAGGATGGTCTTGTGGTTAAGGTGTTGGATTTGGACTCAGGATACCTTCATGGCAAGGACTGGGTCTTACTATTTCCACCCCTTTCACTCCTGCTGTTGTGGGACTCTACCCAGCTAGGATGGAAATGCTGTTGACTGCGGGAACCGACAAGACGAACGGGTGACAATTATAGCAGTGCGTCTGGTTGGGAAGCTTGTCTGCTATTTGTAACTAAGGTATGCACTTTGTGCATCTTGCTAGGTCCCCAGCTGCTTGTGGGTACCCAGGTAGCAGCAGCAGCCAAGAGTGCTTGTAACCATTTATGCCGGGCAAAAAAGTTGTCTTTTCCTGTTGAATGTAGACTTTCACCACATTTGTCTGTGTCTTTGTCTCCTTCAGAGAGAATTACTTCAAGGCACTCTACATGGGGCTATGCTTTCAGACCACTTTACGCAGGACAGAATGAGGCAGCCTGTTTATTAAATAAAGTTTTATGTAAAGAGCATGTTATACCTGAGCTCTGCACTGGCTACCAGTTTTAAACATGAGAACGGCCATACATTCTCAGAGGACCCCATCTAGGTTTGTATCCTGTCATCCAACAGTGGCTGGTCCCAGATGCTTTAGAGGGAATGAACAGAACAGGGCAATTTATTGAGTGATCCATCCCCTGTCATCCAGTCAGATGTTTAGGAAAACCCAGCACATGGGGTTGTGTCCCTGACCATCTTGGCTAATAACCATTGATGGACCTATCCTCTATGAACTCGTCTAATTCTTTTTTTAACCCGATTATACTTTTGGCCTTCACAACATCCCCTGGCGATGAGTTCCACAGGTTGACTGTGTTGTGTGAAGAAGTACTTCCTTTTGTTTGTTTTAAACCTGCTACCTATTAATTTCATTGGGAGATCCTGTGATTCTTGTGCTACGTGAAGGAGTCAATAAACACTTGCTTATTCACTTTCTCCACACCAATCTTGAATTTATGGACCTCTATCATATCCCTCCTTAGTCATCTCTTTTCTAAGATGAACAGTCCCAATCTTTTTAATCTCGCCTTAGATGGAAACTGTTCCATACTCCTAATTGTTTTTGTTGCCCTTCTCTGTACTTTTCCCAATTCTAATTTATCTTTTTTCAAACGGGGAGACTAGATCTGCATGCAGTATTCAAGGTGTGGCCAAGGTGTGGATTTATATAGTGGCATTATGATACGTTTCATCTTATTAGCTATCTATTTCCTAATGTTTCTTAACATTCTGTTAGGTTGGTTTTTTTTGACTGCTTCTGCACATTGAAAAGATGTTTTCAGAGAACTATCCACAATGACTCCAAGATCTCTTTCTTGCTGGGTAACAGCTAATTTAGATGCCATCATTTTTTATGTGGTAGGGAGCCTGCCAACCCCCCTAGCCCCTCCCCAGCGCCAGCAGGGGTCCTGGGCTGACACCCTGCCCCCCAGCACTCGTGGCTGCTGGGGCTGCGCTGTACGCTTCTGGGAGCGGTGTGGGGCCGGGCCAGGCAGGGAGCCTGCCTTAGTAACTGTCCCGCTGCACTGTCAGACTTTTAGGGGTTTTTTTGTTTTTCTTTTCAAAATCATGCATTTTTTATTAATTCATCACACAAATGGGGGAAAACTCGCAAGGTAGCCTGGGAGGGGTGCGTGAAGAGGGAAGCACCGGGTGGGGTGGTGGATGAGGGGAGGACAAGGCCACACTACACTTCAAAACTTATTGAATGCCAGCCTTCTGTTGCTTGGGGAATCCTCTGAGGTGGTTGGGTGCCTGGAGGCTCCAATCACGATCGACTGGGAGAGTTTCCAGGATTGACCAGTCGATCGCGATCGACCGGTTGGTGACCACTGCTCTAGACACTGTGCACACACTTGGTAAGAGAGAGTCCTTGTCCTAAGGACCTTGCAATGTAAATAGAACAATACAAAGGAAAGGTGGGAGGGGAAATAAGGCATAAAGAGTGGCAATGATTTACCACGGCAGGTGACTGCTAATCCAGGACCCTATCCACTGTGACTAGACCATATTGACTCCAAGATGAAGTTTAAGGGATTGGTTTTTGTCCTATAAAGTCCTAAATGGCTTGGCTCCTGACTATTTGAGTGATGCCTCTGTCTCCATGCGTTACTATGACGGTTTTGATGTGTCACTGGAAGTTTTCAAGCTATGCTCTCTGGTTAAATGGGAGGAGGCTGGTGGCAGGTGTTCTTGGTAGAGTCCTTGGCTTTGGAATTCATGCCTCCCATCCCCGGTTGTGTTCCACTACTGCCTGGAGTTAGTGACCACATACATACCTGAATCCAGAGACAACAATGTGAACAGAACCCAGCTAGGGGTGTAGGTATGGTTGCACAAGAGGCATAGTTTCAAACATTGAAATGCAGTAAGTCTCCATATCCCTGTGCACCCAGGGTGAAATACATCTCTTTACAGAGGGCCCATACAACAAGGTGTGTTGAAATCACTGAAGTCCTATTTCAGCCCTCAGGGGACTCCAGTGGCAAGCAGACTTTGTGCCGGACCTCTGCACAGGGTGAATTTCATCCCCCTCCTTTACACGCAGGAACACATGCTAATAAAGTAGTGGGGTGTGAGTCAAAAATGCACACGTCTGAAGAGACACCAGCATGCAAGTGCGTTCCTTAGCTGTGTATTTCCATCTTTGGCTTTCCTCCCGCTGCTAAGGAAGAGTTAGTTGACATCTGCACAGCAGTGTTTTCATTAGCACAGGATCTCGGTTCCCTGCATTCCCTGCCCTGCTCATCACCTTATAATTTGGATTTATATACACAACACTGTACAGGATCAAGTCTGGTATCCTGACTGATCAGCTGCAGTGGATTCTGGTCATAGAATTCTTGGCCTGATCCCTTCAGTACCTTTGTCAAAATGTTAACGTTCAGACCACTTCTTGGGGGCCCCCGTAGCTTTCTTATCGACTAAAAAAATATAGAAGCAAGATTCATGGAGCACAACTCCTCTCTTGAGTTCAGAATCCCATGGAACCACTGAAGCAGGATCAGAACAAAGCCCACTAATTAAGCAGCAAAATCCCGGAGTATGCCAGCTGGCTCTGGGGATTTGTTTAATTTCATCAATTTGATAGCTGCTGCATCTCCTGCAATAATTGGTGTATTGAGCCTGTCCCTGTGCTCTGATATGAGAGAGGAGAGCATGATAACTCCATTTCATCCAAGAGTTCAGACAGTCTAGATCCAAATTGCACCTTATTAGCTATCTTCAAAAGGCATTATTTATCAAGTAGCTTTCTGGGAGATTGTTCAGTCCACGCCCATTACCCATGCAAATTTCCCATGTTGTGTTGGTTAAGCTAGTTGCTGCTATCATAACTGGACTGACAGCAACCTGTAGGCTTGTCTCCACATTCCAGATCTGTCTAGCTCTTTATTTAGCATGACATGGCTAGGATTAGTCAATCCAGGGGATTTGCACAACTGTGGATAAAAGTTAGCCTCGACGTTTTGCCTTTATATAAGAACCTATGTCAGCTTTGCCATTAAAATTCAACTGAAAACACCGGTGAGAATCCCATATTTATATCCAACACCAGGAATATCTCACAGTATTTTTCCACAATACAACGAATCCAACTACGTCTTAAAACCTGAGTTCAAATAAAATGAAACCACAAGAGGTGCGATTATCAAAAGAAGTAAAAGCCTAAAATACTTGGTCATGTTTATAACCTGATTCATTTGAGTCCATCAAATCCCAAGTCTGTTCCAGGATTCATCCCCTTTCTAGGTCTAGTATTAAGATATCTTTAAATATTATAAGAAGATTGTTCCCTCTGCCTTCTGTTGTCACAATCATCAAGTTTGGCAAGGAGGAGCTTCAGTTTGAGTTGAGGAGTCAAGATCATTGGTCGGGTTGGGGTATTGTTGATAAAGATGCTGCATATGCTAGTCATGGGAACATAGGATTTGCCATGCCAGCCAGCCCATCTTGTCTGGTAACCTGGCCTCATCAGTGGTCAGTATTTGATGATTCTGGCTTCCTGGTTCAGTTATCTGATAAGTCTTTTGGCATTTCCTTCACTGAGTACATCAACCTATTTGAGGTGTTTCTTATTGTGCATAGTCCAACCCCAGTTATTTTAACTATGCTGCCATACTTGCCCGCTCTGAGGTTAGGTTTGGGAAAGACTGAATTTACATTCTTCATCTTCTATCCCTCAAGGTCTATTGAGCCAGAATGATTCCAGCTCCTGTTGTATTTCCTTAATTATACCAGCCAATCCTGGGATGGCAGCAGGGAGAGGGATTTTATAACTAATGGCTGCTACATTTCCTATGGGGATTATTGCCTTAAATTTGTGTAACAAAACCTTCTGAGTGCTACCCCACTAAATAAGTCCACTTCTTAAAATATTGGTAATACCAATAACTCCTCAGAGAGCATAGCACCAGCTTTTCTCTTGATTTGGAACACTATGCAAATAGTGCATTACAAGGTAGCTGCATTAAAAGAAGGGAGACAGACAAATAGCTTTGGCTTGATCAAAACATCGGACAGTGGTTCCTAAACTGTGGGTCTGGCCCCCAAATGGGGTCATGCCATCAGAGATGGGGTCATGGTGATATCTTTTGTGTGGAGGACACCATTTTGCTCCTCACAGCCTGATCTCATATGTACGGTGCATGTGAGGTCATGCTGTGTGGAGGATGCCATTTTGCTCTTCAGTATGGTGTCTTCCATGCTGTCTGGGGTCCTAGCAGGAAATACTTCATTAAAATGGGGTCATGCTGGAAAAAGTTTGGAAGCCCCTGGCATAGGACAAGCAGCAAGCACTGAGTTAAGCTTTGTTACAGAGCTCTACTTATTCATTGTAATATTCCGGATAGTTCACACATGGGTGTTTCCTGGGAAGGCAGCTCTGGAGCAGATTTATTTTGTTGTTTGTGGAAAAATGCCCTCTAGAATCTAAGATGAGTTCTCATTTGTTATCTACTCAGAGTTCCATCTCAGGTCACCCAGGGTGAGAGTCTGGGGTAGGAATGCTCTATAGCACTGTGCCCTTATAAGAATGTTTTTATTCAACTACAGTGGGGTTGCAGTGTTTAGAAGATATGGTAGTGATGAACCCTATAGAAAACCTTAGATAGAAAGATACCTCTGTATGTGGGAATTGAAAGGATTTCAGGCCACAGCTGGGTGCTTAAATTTAGCATCCTATTTCCATAGCTAGAAACCTAAATAGCAATGGTCTGATTTTCAGAAGTGCTGTGCATCTGCAAAATCCACTGAAGTCACTCAGCACCTTTGAAAATCAGGCCATTCTATTTAAGGTGCCCAAGTATGAATTTAAGAGTCTGATTTTAGACACTTAGGTTTGAAAATTTTGGCCTTAAGGTGCAAACCTTTTGCTTGAATGTGCAATCCACGTTCTGAAGGTTATTTCTTCTCTGAATCCTTCACTGAGATTATATTTGTAGCTAAAGTCCCAGAAAATTCTTCATATCGTCCGTAAGCGCAACAAAACCACTTTCTTATCATAAAATATTTAAACTAAGGCTGTCAGTTAATCGCAGTTAACTCATGCAATTAACTCAAAAAAATTAATTGTGATTAAAAAATTTATCGCGGTTTTAATCGCACTGTTAAACAATAGAATGCCAATTGCAATTTATTAAATATTTTTGGATGTTAAACAATAGTAGAATACCATTTATTTAAATATTTTTGGATGTTTTCTACATTTTCAAATATATTGATTTCAATTACAACACAGAATACAAAGTGTTCAGTGCTCACTTTATATTATTATTTTTGATTACAAACATTTGCACTATAAAATGATAAACAAAAGAAATAGTATTTTTCAGTTCACCTCACACAAGTACTGCAGTGCAATCTCTTTATCGTGAAAATGCAACTTACAAATGTAGTTTTTTTGTTACATAACTGCACTCAAAAACAAAACAATGCAAAACTTTAGAGCCTATAAGTCTACTCCATCCTACTTCTTGTTCAGCCAATCGCTAAGACAAACAAGTTTGTTTACATTTACAGGAGATAACGCTGCCCGCTTCTTATTTACAATGTCACCAGAAAGTGAGAACAGGCGTTTGCATGGCATTTTTGTAGCCAGCATTACAAGGTATTTATGTGCCAGATATGCTAAACATTCATATGCCCCTTCATGCTTCAGCCGCCATTCCAGAAGACATGCTTCCATGCTGATGATGCTCGTTAAAAAAAGAATGCGATAATTACGTTTGTGACTGAATTCTTGGGGGGAGAATTGTATGTCTCCTGCTCTGTTTTACCTGCATTCTGCCATATATTTCATGTTATTGCAGTCTCGGTTGATGACTCAGCACATGTTGTTCATTTTAAGAACACTTTCACTGCAGATTTGACAAAACGCAAAGAAGGTACCGATGTGAGATTTCTAAAGATCGCTACAGTACTCGACCCAAGGTTTACGAATCTGAAGTGCCTTCCAAAATCTGAGAGGAACGAGGTGTGGAGCATGCTTTCGGAAGTGTTAAAAGAGCAACACTTCGATGCAGAAACTACAGAACCCGAACCACCAAAAAAGAAAATCAACCTTCTGCTGGTGGCATCTGACTCAGATTATGAAAATGAACATGCGTCGGTCCGCACTGCTTTGGATTGTTATTGAGCAGAACCTGTCATCAGCCTGGACGCGTGTCCTCTGGAATGGTGGATGAAGCATGAAAAGACATATGAATCTTTAGTGCATCTGGTATGTAAATATCTTGCAACGCCGGCTGCAACAGTGCCATGTGAACACCTGTTCTCAGTTTCAGGTGACATTGTGAACAAGAAGTAGCATTATCGCTTTCAAATGTAAACAAACTTGTTTGAGCAATTGGCTGAACAAAGAATAGGACTGAGTGGACTTGTAGGCTCTAAAGTTTTACATTATTTTATTTTTGAATGCAGTTTTTTGGTACATAATTCTACATTTGTAACTTCAACTTTAATGATAAAGAGATTGCACTACAGTACTTGCAGTAGGTGAATTGAAAAATACTATTTCTTTTGTTTTTTACAGTGCAAATATTTGTAATAAAAATAAATATAAAGTGAGCACTGTAAACTTTGTATTCTATCTTGTAATTGAAATCAATATATTTGAAAATGTAGAAAACATTCAAAAATATTTAAATAAATGGTATTCTATTATTGTTTAACAGGGCGATTAATCACACGATTAATCGCGACTAATTTTTTTAATCACGCGATTAATTGCGACAAATTTTTTTAATAGTTTGACATCCGTAATTTAAACCCACTCTGCTGGGGTGGACATGAAGGAAATAAGATATTGTTAAAAAAATGGGCAAAACAAAATCTTTATCTTATAGGTATTTTCTTCAATAACCAAAATTATGCAGCTGTCTTCAAATAGCTCAGACTCACTAATAGTGCAGCTGTCAGAAGACTTGATGAAAATATATTCATTTGAAAATATAATTTCTTTGTAGTTGCTGGATTTTTTTCACCCCCAAACTGTCTGGACCACTGGGAGAGGTTACAGAGCTCTGAATGGTTTTTTTTTTCAAATTACATGTGAAGTAGTTGGGGAGCTAATATGTTATGTATTCAAATGAAAGGCTTTTTAAAAACGGAATTGAAGTGAACACCAAATTCAAAACACAAGTGCTTTGCTCTGCCCTTTGGCCTACCTGTCTGTGTCCTTATGAACACAGAGAGAAGGACTTCCAGCGGAGATACGTCTGTGAAAATAATCTTACCATTACTCACCCTACCGGCATGAACATGCTGTGCCAAATTGCAGCAGTCCCTGTGTAGGTGAATTGGGTTCTGGAGCCCCTTCCCTACCACTTTAGCACAACCCCATAGGAGGCAACTGGAATGCTGCTGTTAGTGGATCCTGAGTGCAATGCAAAGATGGCTGTCCCATAGGGTGCTAGTGTAAACATTATTAAGGGTTGTGGGTATGTTGGAGGCCACACTCGAGGTGAGGGGGAAGCCAGAAGAGAAACATGAAAGAGAGGAATGTGGGAAGCTAGAGAAAGAAGTGGGGATGCCCTGGGCTGCTAACTCCAACTATCCAAAAATCATGAGTGAGGCCTCCAAAAATCTTGGTTTAAAAAACACGAGACATAACGATAATAAACGTGGGGTTATTTTTATTCCCCTTCTGGTTTTTGAGCCTTTAAATCTCATGTTTTCAAGCTTTTTCTCCACCGCCCATGGTGGCTGGAAGGCTGGAAACAAATATAATGAAAGCTGAGATCCTCATCTAATTGCTCCACTCCCGGAGCTTGGGTTTAAGAAAAACATCAAATATCACAATACTCTCAATAAAATCACAAGAGCTGGCAGCTCGGAGAACTAGGCCAGGTAGGACGGAGGGGAAATTCAAGGAGGGGAGCCAAGTAACTGGGTTGGAAAAAGAAGGAAAACCTGAGAGGGGAAATGAAAAGTGTGACAGGGAGAGGGAGCAAAGAATTCAAGGATGGGGTTACGTTAATGAGGTCATGTATATGTACTGAACATGCAGATTAAGGCACTATTTCATTTGCATGAGTTATCCAGTTTTCTAAACCTTAAAAAGCATGATGTTGTAACTTTTTAACGCAATGCTGTGTCTGGCCTGGATAAAATAGTGCTCACAGACCTCCAGAAATAAGTAGTTTTTATGGGACCCCTGGAAATTTGACATTGGAGAAGGAGTAATGCTTTCATGTGTTGAAAGGGAATTTGGAATTACAAGTATGACCTTAATTTGATGTATCTACAGAACATCTTTAAAGAGTAAAATATAGTCTATTTTAAAGGCCATCACAAAGTCTGCACCTACCATAAGTCAGTGTGTGAAACAGGGTGAGTTTCACTGGTCTATTTATTTCAGCTGCTTCACACCACTCTGGTGACACAAACAGACTCAAGGTTTATGGCTGCTTTGCATTACCAGTGCAGTTTGAACAGCCAGAGCACGTGGGTCTGGCCCATAGGGCATACAAAATAATTCTTGGAAAGATAGTTTTATGAATGATAAACTATGTAAAATGCTCTTCTTCCTGGCATTATTCATATCTGTATAGTTATCAGACTGCAAATAAGTCTGAACCAAATGCAGCAGCGCTTTATGAAAATAGAGAGTATATATCAACGTATGTTGTGTATAATTGGTGCCATTTGAAAGGATGAAGTACTACTAGCCGATCTTAATAAAATAATACTTTGCATTTATATAATGCCTTCCATCTGAGATCTCAGAACACTTTGCAAACATTACTGAATTAACCTTCTCAATGCCCCTACAAGGTAGTGAACTATTACTATACCTATTATACAGATGTGAAAATTGAGACAGAGAAATTAAAGCCAAATGCCATAGTTTTCCAAGTTGTGTACCTTAAAGTTAAGCACCTAAATCCATATTTAAATACCAAACATTTTTTTATTTTTATGGGAGCTGTGGGTTCTCATCACCTTTGAAAATCAGGCATATTATTTTCATGCTATTATGGATGCAGACACCTAACTGGGCTCAAATGACTTGCCCAAAGTCACGTAGGCAGTGTGTAGCAGAGTCGACAAAATCCTGAGTCTTGTGCTTTAACCAAAAGACCACTCTACAGAGGCCCCAGTTTGTTAACTTTTTTGCATTTTTTGTGATAATTTTTTCCTCCCGTAACAAATAAGAGCCTCCAATTTATCAAAAAAAAGTGCTGAATGCACTTCAGCAGATTAAATTGAACTAAGTACCTATTTCAGCCAGAAATGGGCAGGGATCCAGATCTCACCCAAGTGTGGGGAAATTCTGATCTGAAATCAGAACCCAGCTTTGGGCCATCTCTAGTTTTAACTGTATTGAAAAAGTACTGATTTTAAAAATAAACATGTTTAAAATTAAAAAAAAGAAAGGCCAGGCTAAACTGTGAGTCTCATCACATCCTATCGATTTGCTGTTGTTTTAATGATGGTGCCTATCATAAATGTAAAGGCTTGGCCGAACAGTTTGTCACTTCCATTTCCCTCCTTAGGCCTTGATCCTGCAAGGAGATCAGCATGGACTGATCTTTGTACTCACATGGAACTCCACTGACTTTAGTAAAACACAGGGTCAGCCTGCGCTGAGCGCCTTGCAGGATAAGAGTCTAAGAGAGGAACGGGGATGGGGGTGGAGGTACCGTTTGGTAACAGGAGGGAGAAGAGAAGCCTTGGGAGCAGAATCTCTTCTCATTTGTACCCATTTTACAGTGGTGTTATTCCGCTGGCTTAAGTAGAATGATTGCTGGCTTACACCTGTAGGAAGAGAATGCAGCCCTTAGTTCATGTTCTCTGGACAGGTCTTGGAGGCTGGCAGAGGGGGATGAAGGTGGAATAAATACTGATAGGGTCTGAGAGGGAAAGTGTCAAATGGATCACTTGGAGAACAACAGTTGCCACTAATTCACATTGTGGTATTGGTGTCACCCTCTGAAAAAAATGATCACCTAACCGCCAGGCTAAAGATAAATGGTGCCATTCAAGAGATAGTGTGTGTATTTATGTAGGGAACTGAGGAATCAAAACAATGAGAGAAAGTGGATTATAAAAAATGGTAGAAGAGTAATAGTACTTGGCAAGTTCATTTCCACCATCAAATAAGTACACAGTCAGCTACTACGTTTTTCAGAGGCCCTAATGTCATCTGCATTGATCTGTGTTTAGTGTCTGATCAGTAAACTAAGTCTGTGTTTTCTCTCCCTCTTTTTTTCTCCCTCGCTCTCTTTCAAGACAATGCATTCTTTCCCTGGTATCTCAATTAATGGTTTGAAAGAAATATTTACTGAGCAAATGTGGAATGCATCAGAGTGCTTTGCAGAGCTGCCAAGAGGTCAAAGGTTGAGACTAAAAATGATGTTGAAACAATAATTAATTAGCTGACATTCCCAAAGCAAATTTTCTAAGAGAGCACCATTGTAAATCAAGACACCCTGCCAAACTGACAGGAAAATAAGTAATGAGGGAAAGGGATAGAGGTAGAAAGGAGGAAAGAAAATGCTTAAGAGCAGAGTTGTTTTATTTACACTTTGAAAATTATCTGATCTTTTTCAGACAATGTTCTCACCCCCAAACAACATTCTTCTTCAGTAAATAATTTCAAGCTGCTTTCAATGGCTAAGCCACAAAATGTTCCATCCTGAGTAAATTTTACTAACTGCATGGGAAACTGATCAAAGTACTTACAATACATTTATAGGACTTCTGGTCTGGGGAGGCCAGCTGTTTTGGGGAACTCCCGGAACATGCAGTATCGCATACACAGCAGAGAGCGCCCCCAGACCCTTCATGCAGCTGTAATGATAGTTTTGTGAGTTGCTTGGGTGAAAAGTATGAATGTGAGTCAGTGAGCAAAGCAGTTGCCTCTGTCTAAGGACCCTTCTTTCCTATTTGGTTAAACAATGTTGGAGTGATGATAAGATGAAGACAGAGGATATTATTGCTGGTTGTGGCCTCATCAGTGTTATGGCTAATCCTTCATAAAAGTGATTGTTGCTTTAGGTGCTGTCAACCATAGCCTTGCTTGTTTAAGGACCACGTGCTCCTGTCCACTTCTGTGGCACAGAAGGAAAGAGCTGTTAGTAACTTAGGTGGTAACCCCCCGGTGTTAGGCAAATCAGGTTGGTCCACGCCGCACAGCTGAATTAGGCAGGCTGGGTTCATTATCCCATGAGTAAGCAGTTCTCACTTTTTTTTTTCCAGCGGGGGTGTTGGAATTAAAACAAAATAAATGAAAAAGTCAATTCAGCTTTTAGAGGTATGAAGGATGAGATTTTCAAAACTGCTGCAGGACTGGGACACCGAGCTCCTGTTCAAATTTATAATAGAAGATCTCAGCCAAAGTCTCAGTTTATTTAGATTAGGAGTGTGATCCTGCATTCTTTACTCAAACAAAACTCCGACTGAAGGCAATGAAAATTTTGCACAAGTGAGGAGCGTAGAGCAGGGCTGTAGCTAAGCTAGTTTTAGCCACATGCTTGTAAGTTTCACCATCCTCTTCATGGAAATCATATCAGCTTACTCATTGTTATTCCCACTAAAAGCCTGTTTTCACACTAGTAAATATTCTACTCCTGTATTCATTTTTACACATGAATGTTCCATTTCGTGTTATAGGGAAGCTGTGGTAGTAGTTCTCTGGGGATGCTGCTGTAATAGATTCACAAGGTTGACTTGTTTAAGTGGGATTTCACTGTATTACACAGAGGATTTTTTCCTAAGGATGTGATTATTCCAGGACTGATCCTACCGCTGTGTTATGACCACTCTTGGCATCGTGCGTGTGTGGCATGGGATTAGTCTGCTGGTATTGTATAAAGTGACTTAGACATGTTGTCTTACTTATTATCATGTGGTATTGTAGATCACTTTACAGGGGCAACAGCTGCAGCCATCACTCCTCCAGTTATATCATAATTTGGTATGTCAGACACATCTATAGGATGCAGGCTGCAGAACACTGATTCTTCTCACTTGTCAATACATTTATTTCTCTCTCCTCCTTTTTTTCCTAGTAAAACCACCCTACCTTCCAAACAAGTGGCTACCCCAGTGACTGGCTATAAAACACATGGGACCTCTGTAACATCATCAGTACTGTTGTGGTTATGATAAATAATTAAATATTTAGCATTCATTGAGTACACGTAGAGTCCGATTTTCAGAGGTGTTGGGCCTTTGAAAATCCCACTGACTTGACCCAGCGTTGTGGGTGCGCTGCATATTTGAAAATCAGGCCCCGAGTGTCCGCTGCATGGGAGCATTGGTGAACCGCATGTCCCCTGCTTGGGAGAGAATGCCTCAGTATTGACCCTCCTTGACTGATTAACCAAGGAGTTCCCCGGCCAGCCACACCTATCCAACACATAGGCAAAGCGTATTCAAATTGCCACCACACGTGTGCACTGGCATTGCTGGGGAGGGGGGCACTTCAGACAAAGGCTGCTGCGTTTGGAGACTCCTGCAGAACATAACAGAAAAGTGGTGAAACAGAGATGTTGCTGGGTCTCAAAAGGAGTCTTATCTCAGCGTGAGGGAAGGCTTGTAGTTAAGAATCTGGAACACTGACAAACTATCCGGTGGCCTGCCCACTTGCCCATGGTAAATCTATTCTGCCCCAAGGTAGCTGATAGCAGCACCCACAGTGCTGGCACACCCAGTGGATGCAGAGAGCTACAGCCACCCAGCTGTGTTAAAAGGCAGTGTGAAATTTTTAAAGTTTCTCCTAGGAAATTAAAATTGTAGGTGGTGACACATGACTGCCAAGGCCCAGAGGTGAGGGGTTAAAGTGGGGGAGATCTCCGGGAATCTGAAAAAGACTCAAAGGTCTCTTCTTGGGGCTGGTGTGGGGTGAGGAAGGAGAATATTATTTCATCAGGACTAATTCCTAGATCAGATTCAAGGGAGCCTATTTGTCTCTCCCTGGGAGGAGACTAAGGCTGTCACGGGGAGGGGAATGTTTGACACATCCAGTCCTGCCTTTTAGTGACATTTGCTGCAACAGAACAACCAGCTCTGACTTTCTGGTGGGGAAAGGCGGTGTTTGGCTTAAGAGATCTACCAGAAAGCACAGGAGGAAGCTATACAAGCTGGTATTTTCAACAGCTTCCTCCCCACCCCTCCCCTCGCTTTTATTTGTTTGCTTTTGAGGAAGAACCAAGGAAAGGAGGGAGAATCCAGCCTGTTAACTGGCAGCAGCTGACATTTTTATTGCTTTTTAATTAAATAACCCCCAGCCTCTCAAGCACACAGAAACCCCCCACAGCCACCGCCTCCTCTTCCTTATTAAGAAAGGGGATCCCCATTAAACCAGGTATACAGGGTTGACCCTTCTACTTTCAGGCTGTTGCCTGTGTTTCTTTGTATGGACCAAGAACAGCACAGAGTAATGCAATTTGGATCACACCGTCTTCTCATTCTGTGGTCAAAGGGCAGTAACAGAGAAATATAATATGGATCTTTCTTTTTGGTGCATTCGCTAGGCAGGAGTGAAAGCTGTTCTTTGTTCGTTCCTTAGGATCGACAGATGCATCTCATAGCAGTTTATACGTTCAGACACCCAGCCTGATTTGCTTTTAGATTTGACAGCAGCCTTTGATACCATCAACCACAAGGATTTGTTGACACTACTGCAAACCGTAACAGAGATGAATGGGATCGCATTTATGTAACTTTATTCCTTCCTTTGTAAGAGGTCCCTGCATTGGACAATGGCTCATCCACCCAGAGTACTCTCTCCTGTGATGGACTCCATCCACTCCACTGGTCTGTGCATTCCAATCTAGTGAGGCAGTGTTGGCTGCAGTGCCCTGGGCAAGTGAAGGATGTTTAGATCAGTGTCATCTCTTCTTCACCCTAGGGCAATGTGATGACCCCCTATTCCTAGGTATCTGGCCGTGATAAGGACTTGTCTGAGAATGACCTTGCTGAGGCTCAGTCCCGATAGGAGGCAAGTGATGCCAGAGGTAACACTGAGAGAATGGGGCAAGGATGGTGACGGCTCCCACAACTTGCCCATCCTTTGTGAGCCAGGTATGGAATTCAGGTGGGGCCTTGGCATTGCTGGCTACCCCTTAAATGCCAGGTGGCAGCAGTAGCTAAAAGTGCCTTTCTGTATGTGGTTGGTGCACTGACTATGTGTTTTTCTCTCATTTGTGGACCTTGCCTTGAACAACCAAGCCACCATGATGTTTGGATTGGGTTACTTTAACGCACCTACACCCTAGCGTCCTCCAAGGAGTATCTGGAAGCTTCAGCTAATGTAGCCTGCTTGCTCAGTAGGGCTGGCTGCCAGGACTGTATTCATAGACCAGGCACCAGAATGATCTGGGCTGGGGAACATCATGAGGGGCTCCTTTCAGAGTTTTCCTTTTGCTGCAGGTAACTGCTGCAGGAGGGGCTGATCCTGGTCATTGTCTCATTGCTGGATTATGCTCTCCTCTTTGATAGTGCAAGAGACCTAGCATGAACGGATTTGTCATTTGCCTAGTTCCTCCTTGCAGTTCTGATAGTCCATGATACCCCTGGTGTCTGACGGCCCCACTCCTTCCCAACTGATAAATAGCCTCCTTTTTTATTTCAGCCACCAAGAAATCTCTCAAGTCTCTTATTCCACATGTGAGGAGTTTGAAAAATATGTGTATGCAACCATTTTGGGGTATTAATTCCTGGCCTCCCACTTATCATATTTTGATTGTCTCTCAAAGAACAACAACATATTTTAACTCTTTGTAAATGAGCTGGCATCCTGTTGTTATGGTAACTAAAGTTCTAAAAATAATGCAAAGAAAAGACCACTTTTAATTGATATCATGAGAAGTTGTTATGGTAACCAGAATTTTAAAAGTAACTAGGTTAAACTATACTTTTTATCCAGAGCTTTGCATAAACAAATTCTGATTAAAATATCAGGTTTAATTTAATCAGTTAATTAATGTCACTAAATGTCATTTATCTTATAACTCTCATTTATATTCAGTGCAATATTGCCTAACTTACTGAGTTCTAACTCTTTTGCCATCAATCTGGTATTTTGGAAAGGAATGACTACATTGATTTTTGGGCATGGAGCAGCTGAAATGTAATTTGTTGCATTTCTGCCTTGGGGGCCTGGTTCTAATCTTGCTGACGCTAGTGTAAACCACAGGTAGCGCCACTGAAGATAACTTAGCTACATCAGAGTAGCTCAGAATCAGATCTCATGTTGCTATGGTTCTACTGTCGCTTCAATGCAAATTACACTCAGATCAATCCGCAGGCCTGATCCATCCCTCTGTCTCTGGGTATGCCGACACTTTGAGCTGGGGGTGTGATTCCCAGCTTGAGAGGAAATACCTGTACTAGCTCTGATCAAGATAGCACGCTAAAAGTAGAGCGTAGCCATGGCTGCGTGAGAAGTGGGAGGGGCTAGCCCTCAGACAGGTACACGCAGGTAGCTAGCTCTTGCTGCCATGGATCCCGCCACTACTCTGCCATGCCATATGTGCTAGCTTGATCTGGGCTAGCATGGGTATATCTCCTCGAGCTGGAAATCACACTGCCACACACAGTGTAGACGTACCCTCTGTGCCATCTCCTCCTGGATATCCCAGCCCCAGGTCAAAATTAACATGGCAAGAACTTCCACTCTTCCTCCCTTCTCTGTCATCAGTGGCAATCCCGCTATCCTCCCTGTTCCTTATACAGGTGGTGACATGTCCTCATAATGGGGATGTATTTTTCTCTCCCAAGATCTGTACATTTCTCTCTGCTCCTACTGCAAAGAACGCTTGTACAGGCATTGATCATTCCTTTGCCTCAACTACAGCATCCTCCTTCTTTCTGGACCTCCTAGACTCTCACCTTGTCCCCTTTAATCTGTCCCACATGCTGCAACAAAAATAGTGTCCCTTGCTACATCCAGCTCCTCTTCAATTCCCTTTCATGAGCTTCCTCTCACCTTTAGCATCTCATTTCAGCATCTTTTCCTTGCTTTCCAGGCTCTGCTCTATCCAGCTCCTCTTTATGTCTCAGTTCTCTCTTCAGTTCACATATTCATAGAGTTTAAGGCCAGAAGGGACCATTTGGATCGTCTAGACCAGGGGTCTCAAACCCGCGGCCCGCCGGGCTCCCCGGGGTCCCCCCCATTTAAAAAAAATATTTTTTTTTAATTTTTTTTTTTACCCCCAGGCAGTTCCCGCTGCCAGACAGTTGTTCTGGCAGCGGGAACTGCCTGGGGGTAAAAAATAAAAAATAAATAAAAAATGGGGGGGTGGAGGTGGGGTGTGGGGAGCCCGGCAGGCCGCAGGAAAGAGCTCCGTGGGCCGCATGGGAAGAGCTTCGCGGTTTCTGGGAGTGAGGGGGGAGGAGCGGGAAGCCGTGCGCACAGGGGAGGAGGCGGAGAAGGGGTGGGGCCTAATGGAAGGGGTGGAGTGGGGGTGACGCTGGGGGCAGCGAGAGGGGGGGTCAGTGATGCGGCCCTCGGGCCAATGCACTAGTCCTCATGCGGTCCTCGTGGTCATTTGAGTTTGAGACCCCTGGTCTAGACTGACCTTAGCATAACACAGACCATAGAATTTCCCCCAGGAATTTCTGCATCAAGCCCATAACTTCTGTTTGAGCGTTAACATTTCTTTTACAAAGACAGCAAGTCCTGATTTAAAGATGTCAAGTGATAGAGAATCCACCTTGACCCAATGGTTAAGGACCTTCACTGTTAAAAAAATTGCATCTTATTTCTATTCTGAATTTGACTAGCTCCAGCTTCCAGCCATTGGACCCTCACTATGCTGTTCTTTGCTAGATTAACAAGGTCCCTATTGTCAGAAATCTTCTCCCCACATCAGTACTTACATATCATGATCAACTCAACTTTCTTTTGGATAAGCTAAATGGACTGAGCTTTTTAAGTCTCTCACTGCAAGGCAGGTTTTCCAGAACCTGAATCATTCTTCGAGATTTTTTTCTGAGTCCCTTCAAAGTTTTCAGCATCCTTTTTGAAGTCTGGATGCAGTATTCCAGTAAGAGTCTCACTAATACAGTATACAGAGGTAATATGCCCTCACTATTCCTACTATATGCCTCTTATACATCCAAGGATTGCATTAGCTTTGTAAGCCATAGCATCACCCTGGGAGCTCACGTTCAGTTTGGTTATCCACCATGACCCTCTAAGTCCTTTTCAGAATCATTGCTGTCTAGAATTCAGTCTCTATCTGGAAAGTGTGACCATTCTTGGTTTGTAGATGTATTAAAAGCACGTGTTTTTCAGAAGAACCCAGCTTACCCAGCAATCCAGATTACTCCGCAGAATTGATCGGTCATTATTATTTACCACTCCATCAATTTGAGTCATCTGCAAACTTTATCAGCAATGTTCCCTCCTTCACCCAGTCATGGGGGGGGAGGGATAGCTCAGTGGTTTGAGCATTGGCCTGCTAAACCCAGCGTTGTAAGTTCAATCCTTGAGGGGGCCATTTAGGGATCTGGGGCAAAAATTGGGGATTGGTCCTGCTTTGAGCAGGGGGTTGGACTAGATGACCTCCTAAGGTCCCTTCCAACCCTGATATTCTATGGTTTTCCTTTCACTTTTGCCTCCAAATCTTCTTCCGTGACTACCCCCACTTACTCCTGGCCCCCTTCCAAGTTCATGCTTCAAAGTCCTTTGTCCTCAAGGTCAAACATTCATTTCTTTCCTAAGGCACCTAGTTTGTCCTGCCGAGAAGTATTAAGTTAAATGACTGAAAATCCGTGTTTTTTTTTAAAAATTCTTGATAGCAAGACACATGCAAAACTTCCCCATTCAGGCATATTGCTTCTCAATATATCCCATTCCCCAGCCCTCATTTGTGCCTGGCCCAGTTATACTGGAAGTTTTGGGGAGAAGGTACCTTATCTGTAAAGCCTCCAGCACACTGTTCATACAATAAACAAATTAATAATAATCATTACAATGACAAATGCACATACAGTGTGCGTGTGACTGTATAAGCATAGTCATTCACAGATATAGATCAACTAATCTATTTTCCTCTCTAGATATCCTGTATTCGATCCATAAACCAATTGTGGAAGGGAGTGTTTTTTTGTTGTAATGAAATGGAGTCTTCTCTGAGCACAAGTGGTTCCACTTCAAGCACTGCTTCAAGTGCTGCTTCACAAATTAAGCTTTTAATTCAATCTATGGGTTTTTTAAAAAATTCGGAGTTGCCAGCCAGAGAGCAGCAGCTTTTACATTAGTTTATATGTTTTTTTAAAAAAAGTCTTCCCTTTAAATGCTTGTTTGTGTTTCCCGATTTGAATTGTTGTAATTGTCCATTTTAGCTCTCCCACTTAAACCGATACTTCATTCACTGCTGCACGGGAACAGATTTCCCAACTTTTGGCAACATTCTCCTCTCCTTACAGCAGAACTTAGCTCTGATATTTTGCTTCCCCTACTTGTGCAATATTCAGTTGAAGTTAATGGGAGGTCCCCTGCCTGTATGGAGAGCAGAATATTACAGTTGGCTTGATGAGATCAGCTGTGTGGCTCCCGGAGGAGAATTTTGCCCTCAGTGCTGAACATTTACTTGCCAACCTATTATTTACTGTAGTCATGGAGCTTATGTAGTAGCCACATCTCCTGTGCTGCTCTTTCAAAAATATCAACCTCAAAATCTTTAGTTATTGGAGTTGTGGGGAAAAACATGTATCAAACTGAAGGGAAAACAGCCACAAAACATTATTATACAGAACTGAAATCCATGTATAGCAGCCCGGGAAGATGCACAGCACCAGGTACATACCCACACTCACAGTTGTCGGAGGATGTTTGTTTGGAAATCTGCTGCCATGTTTTCACATTTCACCGTCGAGGTGCAGACAGTACAGCAACTGATGAGAACTTGCAAGCCATTGTCTGTAGTCACTGTATTTAGTTTACAGGATATCATACTCGGTGCTTTGGTCATTCAATATAGTCATTAAAACTCGTTGTAAAATGGGGTTCTTTTCCTGAAGAAACTAGTGCCAAAACCAACAACCACCTTCCTGTTTGTCAAAATATTTCAATTCTGAAATGCTCCGCGGGGCCTCATGGGACATACAGTTCAGGTGCCTCATGCTCCCATTCTCCTCTCTACCCTGGACTCCTTGGTTGGACTACATATCCTCTGATGCACCACAGTCTCCTTTTTTGAAGGGGAGAGGCGATATGTCATGGCAGTCCTCTGGCCATAGTGCATCATGGAAGATGTAGTTTGGCTGGGAATCCTGGCCCCCAGAAGAGAATGGAAGTATGAAGCACACAGACGCAACAAGTATGAGGCATCACAACCGTATTTTAGAATAAATATATTTTGGTTTTTCATTCATTTTTTGATGAAGAATCAAAATTTGCCATAGAAAGCAGATGTGTTTCAAAAAAATATTGTTTAATCAAAAAACTGATTTTCTGTCAAAAAACAGCTTAAATGGAAAAATTTTGACCAGCCCTACCAATCATCATATCAGGCAGGAGATCCTGACCAATTCTTTTAGACTGAGTTCTTGGAGCAGGGACCCTCCGATGCACACTATATGTTTGTGCAATGCCTGCCACAATGGGGTCCTGGCCTGGTTGAGACCCTTAGGTGCTACCACAATATAAATCATCATAATAAGCCAGGATTCTTGAGCTCTAGACACTGCATTGGTAGTAAATTGATATCTTTTCTTCCCTCTGTGGAGCACTGTCCATGGAAGCATATGATCCTATACGTAAGGAACTGACATACTTTCATCTACTGTGGGACTTCAGTGCTTAAGGGCTTTGCTGAATTGGGGCCTATTTTTTCCCCCAGCATATCATTTCTTTTTCTGTGTTTCCTTGCTGAGGGATCTTCTAAGTACAGATTAGTAAGTGATTGATCATGGGTGGATGGACAGATCATTATCAGCCAGTCTGTCCAATCCATGTGAGTAGAAGTGCGAATTCCTGGACTAACCAGAGATTATTACACCAGACAAAGTGCTTAGAAGTATTGATCTGATCTGACTAAATAGCAGCTAGGCTGAGGCCGTTCACAGCTGCCAAATTACAGTGGGACACAACAGCTGGAGACAGTCATAGGAAGCCAGGAATTACTCAGCTGCCGCCCCCCCCAAACCACGTTTGACATGCTATTTATCTTCTGCCTCTGAAAGTCTTTCTTTCCAAGTAAGTGAGGGTGGGTATGTGATAGCTCTGGGGGGTGTTTTATTTTCTGTTGAACAAACAAATTTTGAATGAGCAGAATCAGAGAGTCTAAAATGGTAGAAAAGCAACCCCTGCACTAGTTAGAAAATGTGAGAAATTAACTGAGGTCTAGGAAGATGCCCTTAGCTCCAGGAGCAGTGTCAGGGATAATGTAAATTGTCTCAGAGAGAAAGAACTCCCTTCCCATTCAGTCCCAGCACACACTTTCACTACAGGTTGGCACTTCCCTCAAAAATGGCAAAACAGAGCTTTCATATTAGACATCTGGGGCCCATTGCTTGCCACCTTCCTTTCTGGAGTGACTCTGTGCGGCTGCTGGACCCAGTGGTAATGCTCTGGAATATCCTTCCCCCTGGAGCACTCATGGGTGCGTATTGCTAAATGCTCCTTACGTCAACCTTAGAGTGGACCCGTGTGCTCTTTTTCCAGTGCCAGCTGCCAGCCATTCAACAGGAATGCAGGGGGAGGGCTGGCCATGCTCTCCCCAGAGCTGGCTACGCTACATTTCCTCTTGAGGCTTGTGGTGTACTCCCTCTATGGCATAATAGTCTGTCACTCGAGGTGATGTGAGGTGTGAATTGTACCTATCTCCTGAGCATGTGTGCTGGGACAAGACATTTGAAGTTACACTGGGGAGGGAGATAGCTCTGGGGAACTAAGAATTACATTGTATGTCTGTACAGTGCATAGCACCAAAATGGCCTGGTTTCTAGAAACTTCTGTAATACAGAATGATAATTCTTTGCCCAAGTCTACACTGTGGGGGAGCGGGGGGCGGAATCGACCTAAGATATGCAACTTCAGCTATGGGAATAGCGTAGCTGAAGTCAACGTATCTTAGGTTGACTTACCTTGGCGTTCTCACGGCGGCGAGTCGACCGCTGCCGCTCCTCCGTCAACTCCGCTTCCACCTCTTGCGGGGGTAGAGTTCCAGAGTTGACGGGGAGAGCGCTCGGGGATCGATTTATCGCATCTACACTAGACGTGATAAATTGACCCCTGAGAGATCGATCGCTACCCGCCTATCCGGCAGGTAGTGTAGACCTGCCCTTTGATTCCACCCTTTTTGCAGTTCACATTATTCTAGGCAGCCTTTGGGTATTAGAAATGTAGGCTGGGATTATCAACAACTGGCCTTACTCAGCTTCCAAATGTCAGTGGGAGCAGTTAGGCCAATGATGAGCGCTTCTGGACAGCCCAGCTAGCACTGGGTGGAGAAAGCTAATTTTGTTTCATGGGGGATTTTAATATTGTGAAACTTGGTTTCATTCTGCTTAGGAATGAAAACCAAACATCTCAAAACTCTCCAGAAAGGGAATGGAGTTCTGGAGCCACCGGCCTTAGAAGCCTTGGGCTCCCCAATTCTGAGGCAGTGCACCGGGTAGACTACCCCAGGGCCACGAATGCTGGAATTCCTGGGTTCCCATCTGCAGGGCAGTCCACATGGCTGACTGCCCCAGAGTCACAGACCCCAGAAGCTGTGGACCCTGGATTCTGTGGGAACATCAGCAACATTGAATTGTCTCCAAGGAACACTTCAATTTTGCCAAATCAGCAAATGTTGACAAAACAATATTTTTGTCTGAATTTTTCTGACCATCTCTAATCCCAACATTACTGTCTACGATGCCCTAAGGAAAAATCTCTCTGTGCTTTCAGGGTGTGTCCAGCAAGCATGCATGAGACAACCATGAAGTTAAAAAAACATTTTAATTTCTTATGATGAACTAGGAACAAGACAAGCTACACAACAGAAAAGGTGCCCTTGTATTAATTTGTTATAAAGCATGAAATAAGGCAATTTAAAGGAAATTAGTATTAATATAAAACATTTGTCTCCAACCTATTAAACAATAACATGGAACAATACAACAGTCAATAAATACAGTGTGGTGAAATGAATTTAAATTAGGCTTCATGTAATACCATGCAATCACCCTTTTAAAAGAAGAGGTTAGATATCAGATATTTACATATTTTCTTATCACAACACAGTTGCTAGATACCTAGCTGATAGGGGGGGTCTTATAAAATAATAAGCTAAAAGGTAGGCCATCTAATACAATCACATGCTTTCATTTATTATGATAGTTCATTATTTGTATTTCTGTAGTGCCTTGGAGCTCTAGTCATGGACCAGGAACCCGTTGTGCTAGGCGCTGTACAAACAGAACAAAAAGACAGTTCCTGTCCACAAAGAGTTTACAATCCAAGTTCTCTGTTTTTTCTTTCTACATGTATTGTTCTGTTCTAAGGAACGAGATCTGGATGGGAAGTGATTTTCTCATGTGGAAAAGTTTCATTGAATTTTTTTATTTTTGTCAATATTTTTCTTTGAAAATTTCAAGTTGGTTTAATTTTAATGTAATTTTTGTTTAAAATCTTAATTTAACCATGTAAAATGTTTCAGGGCTCAGGCTTGCATTGCTTATTCACCCAAAACTTTCTGGGCAGTCAATGGAAGCTGGATTCTGACTCTAAGAAGCATAGGCGCCGACTCCGTGGGTGCTCCAGCCCCGGAGCACCCACGGAGAAAAATTGGTGGGTGCAGAGCACCCACCGGCAGCTTCCCCCCCATCCTCCGCGCACGCTCGCCCGCCCTCCCAACTTACCTTCCGGGTTCCCCGCGCGGCGGGGGTCCAACACGGGCGGTGCTAGCAGCAACCCAGTCCCACGTTGCCAGCAGGCGGTGCCGTTGGGCCCAGCGTGGGGCGGGCACTGGGGGCGGTGCCGGGCGAGGCTCCCTGCCCCGGAGTGGGCCTAGCAGTGCTCGGAGCTGCGGACGGGACAGCGGCTGCAGCGTGGGGCCGGGCGCTGCGCGCCCTCAGCCGGAAAAGCCCCTGGGGCTGAGGCGGCACCCCCCTGAGGCAGCCCCTGGCGTGCCCGGCTGGCGGCGGGCCCCGGGAGTGGGCTGGCGCCGCCCTGCTGGCCACGGGCTACCCGGAGCTGCGGGAGCGGGCGGCCCGGGAGCCCACCGCCTTCTGGGGGCCACTGGCTCGGGATGGCCTGTGACAGCCAGCTGGGCCGGGACCGCGTCCGCTGGTTCCTGGGCGGCTGCCTCAACGTCTCTGGTAAGAGGGGGGCGGGGCCCCCTTGACTCCCTCACCTTCCCGCCCCCCCCCACAGCCTTCTTCCCAGGCCCCCCAACCTCCCCTGGGCACCCCCAGCCTTCTTCCAGGCCCCCCAACCTCCCCCTGAACGCCACAACCTTCCCACCCCCCACAGACTTCTTTCCAGGCCCCCCAGCCTCCACTCAGGGCCCCCCATCCTTCTCACTGGGCACCCCCCAGCCTTCTCCCAGGACCTCCAACCACCACTTGGGCCCCCCCAGGCTCAGGAGCCCAAGCACCCCCCACCTCCTCTTGGGCCCCCCAACCTCCCTGGGCACCCTCCAGTCTTCTCCCAGCCCCCCCAACCTCCTCCAGGTCCCCCAACCTCCCCAGGCCCCCCTCAACTTTGGGACCCCGCCCCCTTCTTGTGGGCCTCCCAACCTCCCCTGAGCCCCCCAGGCTTGGGGCCCCGGGCACCCACAGCCTTCCTCTGGGATTCCCAGACCCACAACTGGTGCCTGGGACCCCCTGTCCCACCCAGCCTCCATTCTGGATCTCTGGGCTTCACCCCCAGACCCTCAAATCTCCACTCCAGGATCCCCAGCCAACCTCCAGCCTTCCACCTTACTCCTGCACATCCCCAACTGGACCCCCCAGAACCCCAATCTCTCATCTGTCACCTGGCATCCTCAGACCCCCAGCCACCCCCAAGGATTCCCTACTGCACTCCCAGGACCCCCCAACCTTCTGCTGAACCCTAGGGCATCCCCGGGACTCTTCCTAGGCTCCCCATCATCCTTCCCCAGGCTCCCTGCTCATAGGCAGTTACCCTGGGCACTCTCACTCCCCCTGGGCATCCCCAGCCCCATCGTCTTCTAATCCCTCCATCCTCCTCCTCTTTCACCCCCAATCATAACCCCCGGGTATCTCCAACCCCCTTAGCATTCGTAATGCTCCATCATTCTATATCCCCATCCCCCATCATCCCTTCTGGGTGTCTCCTACTCTCTCCCCCAGTCCCCCATCATCTTCTCCCCAATCCCTTTTCACCTCCAAATCCTTGTCACTCCCTGTAGCCCACCCCAACTCCCCTGCATCCCTTATCTCCCAAACACCCTATAATCCTTGGTCATACCCCTTCATAATCCCTTCATCACCTGCAGACCAATGTTATCTCCCATTCCCATCATTGCTGTCCCTAACCCTCCCAACTCCATGTCATCCACTATATAATTCCTAACTCCCATCACCGTGCTCTTCCCTAGACTCCCATCGTACCAGTCCCCCATCCACTTTCTCTCATCAGTCTCCCATCACCTCAACCCTGCATCAATCCCCCTATATCATCTCCAGGCACTTTCAATCCCCTGGTCCCTCTCTATTATCCCTCGAAATCCAAACCCTTAAACCTCTGTCTTCCCCAAATCCCATATCCTCCCAAGTCCCTGTAACCTCCTGTCCATCCACCCAAGTCTTATACCCTCCAGTCTTCTAGCTTCCCTGTACCCACTGTGACAGACCCAGGCCAGTTGGGTACAACAAAGTAGCAGCATGCAGATATACTGGCCACTGGATTACCAGTTTTCTGTTCCCTGACTGACCAGAACAGGGACTGCTCCAGGCTAATGAGGACACCTGACTCTAATTAACCTGTAAAGAGTCAGGTGAGGCCATTAAGGTGATGTGAACACCTGACTCTAATTAAGGCTCTTCTGAGCATATAAAAGGGCTCACTCCAGTCAGGCTGGAGAGATCCAGGGAGCCAGAGGAGAGGAAGTGCTGTTGCTACTGAAGGACTGAGTAAATGAGGACACGCTCGCGCCATCAGTAAGGGAGCCCTAAGGTAAGGGTGAAGAAGTGAGAAGCAGGAGAGCCGTGGGGAAGTGGCCCAGGGAAACATAGCAACTCTGGCAGTGAAAGGTCAGCTGCCAACAGCTGCTACCACTAGGGTCCCTGGGCCGGAACCCGGAGTAGAGGGCGGGCCCGGGTTCCCCCCAACCTGTCACTACAGAAACACCTCCTGGGAGGGGAAGACAGGCCCCTATCAGGACAGGAAGCTAATCTGTTCTGAGATAAGCTCATAGGGACAACAGAGACTGTGGGAGTTCTCTCACCAACCTTGTGCTGGCTTATGATGAAAAGGGCTCAATGGACTGTAACCCTGGTCCTAGAGAGAGAAGGGCTATGTGGAGGATTGCAGTGAGCCTCTGAGGCTAGTATAAACCGCCTAGAAGCGTGGGACCCACCGGGACAGGGTCAGAGCTCTGCCACACCACATATCCTTTTTCTAACTCCCCGTGGGCATGACCTCTGGCTCATTGAGAAGTCTCCCGCCAACCCTCTAGGTATTGGTTCTTGTTCTTAATTATTTTGCCTGTGTCTGCTGCTTCTGTTTCCTCAACTCATCCATTCACAAGCAGCGCGTGGGATGGGCTCATGCTGGTGTGCTGATTGGTGGAGAAAGAGGCGTTGTCTCACCACAAAGCCCTGCCCATGTCTCCCCGGGGGAGGGGGCAGGGATTTGGGGAAGGGGTGGGGCCAGGGGGTGGCGTTGGGGTGGGGCCGGGGGTGGGGGTGGGGTTGGGGCGGGGCCGGGGGGGGAGCACCCAGCGGCGCCGACAAAAGTCGGCACCAATGCTAAGAAGCCCAGAAACCGGAACAAGTCCTAGTGTATAAGTGTCACTCCCCAGCGGTAGCCCTGAGAGGCCTTGTGACTCACAGACACACCCCTCTGAGTCACAATTCTTTCCCCCTTGCTTTGGTTTGTGATTTTCTGCTGTCCTACACCAGCCCCAAATGACAACCACCTCACGGTGGATCAGATGCATTGGATGGAGAGTGGAGGATGATGGATCTAAGACTCTGATCGTTTCTCACCCTTCCCTGCCCACGTGCTCTAGGAGAGGTGAGTAAGCCAGCACACAGCAGTTCTGGATGCAGAGGTGTGATGGGGCTTTTACTACCATGCACCAGTGTTTTGTCCAAATCCCAATCTGTCCTGGCAGTACTGGGTGCAAGATTGGATCCAGCACCATTTAGTCACAGTCCATAGTGTCTTGACTCTCATATTTGCTTATCATTGCCTATACAGTGGTACTGTTCATGAATAGTGAGACATCTAAACTTGAAAAGAATTTTAAAATGGAAATAACAACACCCCCCTTGCCCCCCGTTCTTCCATCCTTGCTCAGATTGGGGATTGGGGAGACTCCTCAAATAGTCGGTCAGCACTGACTCAGTGCTAATCAGGGCGGCAACATCTGTTGAAGGGTTGGCAGTACAGTCAGGAGATGCATTACCTTGGGTGGGCTTTAATCCATTGCCTACATTGTCAGAGAAATAGCTGGCTGCCTAGGTAGCGGTTGTCATGAACAGCATGACCAGCAATATTTATGTATGAATGGACAGCTCTCTCCATAGATATTATTGTTCATGGTTAAGTGGGTAAATGTTGGAAATAAAAAGAACTCTTGAAAGGACGAATCAACATCATGATGTTCCAGATGTTCCTGACTGAGCATCAGGAAACAACTTCACTGAGTGCTGGAGGCAACACAGATGCACCTCTCCTGGGCATAGTGAGGGAACAGAAGATCAGTAAATTAACATATAGATTTCATTTGAGACTCGTAAAAAGAAGCCATCAACAATTTGAAATGCCAAGTGGGACGTGAGATGGAGGATATGCTAAACCACATCACTGTCCCGGCAAGTCCATTATGTTTCCTCCAGCAGAGCCAATACCTGATGCTTCAGAAGGTGCAACTCCCTTATAGTGCACCTAGGCAAGGCCTTGATTCAGCATGCACTAAAACAGGGCCCAAATAAATAGATGCAAGGGCCTAATCCAACTCCCAGGTCAATAGGTGTCTTTTCATCGACTTCAGCGAGAGTTGGGTTAGGGCTTAATGGGAAACGTCCCTGTAACAATCACCTCATATTCCCACCCTGTGAACACATTCCCATGGCTCCAGGTGAGGTAGCGGGTGGCTCCTTGTCCACATTCCCTGGCTGTGAAAGCAGCTCACCTATAGGGAGCCTCAGGCAAAGCCGTTTCTGTTCCCACTGTAGTCAGCTCTGTCACTGGAGCACCTGCAGTCTGGCCCCATGGAGCTGCCAGCAGAGGTGTCCCCCACACAGAAGTAGCCAGAACAAGCTTCAGTGAGTGGTGGGTTGGAGAGGGAGAGGGGAGCTGAGTGAATAATTGTTTTTGCAGTTTGGTGTCTAAATCAAAAAAATCTGAAGGAAAAAAATTGGTTTGCTTCAAACCCAAACTGAATTTTTTTTTCTATTTTTCTTGCTGAAACAACTGAGAAAATTTCACGCGGGGTCCAATGACATGTTTTGAGTGTCATTTTCAAGTGACAATATGAAATGAAACTGATCTGTTCGAAGCAAAATGTCAAAGCAGTTCACTTTTAATTGATGTTGAAACAAACTGTTTTGACTCTTTTCAATTCCCGCTCCTTGTTTTTATTCATCCCAAACTATTTACTGAATTCTACCCAAAGTCGCAAAGTTTCAGTCACCCTAAAACTGCATTTTTGGCCAGAATTTGCCCAGCTCCACAGGAGAGCCCCCAGGGGAGGAGGAGCAATGAAACAAGGGAAGAAAGTAAAGGAGAGTGTTAAAGGATTGGGACCTACCTTAGAGCACCCTCCTCCTGATGGACCCCCATTTGCTCGTGCTGAGCCACCTCCCCGTCAGGGAAATTCTGCCTGGAGCCTTCTCACAGAACCCAGGGGATGCAGTTTCTAGCAGGATTAGTTGTTGTGGGTTGTTCTCTTTTATTTCAGGCCTCCTTAACAAAACTAAATCAAAAGTTTCACAGACTCTGCCCTCAGAGTTTGTACAAATTACATAGTCCCTTCCCCAAGTCTGTCCCTCCCATCCCTAAATCCATCAACCCAGATTTTCCTGGCTCTTACCTCAGAGCCTTAGTGGTAACAGGACTTCCCACAGACTCCCTTCTGGCCATTTGTCGCTTGGGAGCAGTACCCCTCTGCAGCTGCTCCAGCTGCAGTCCATCAAGCACAGAGCCATTGGCCCCTCAACTTTCTGACTGGTATTACGGGCCCCCCCTCCATTTCTAACTACCTTCTTTAATGAGGATCAGCCAATTAAGTTGCAGGTCCTTTTCCCAGGTGCAGTAAGTGGGGCCACAGGCGATGACTTTTATTTTTCCCTGTGGTACTCCACCTTTGCTGCGCCCTGAGGCCCCTCTCTCACTCCACCCCTTGCCTGAGGCCCCGCCCTCACTCTGCCTCTTCCCATTCCTGCTCCGCCCCCTCCCCTGAGGCCCGCCCTTGCTTCACCTCTTCCTGCCCCCACTCCACCCCCCACCCCGAGGCCCCCCACCGCTCACTGCTCTCTGTCCTCCCCCGAGCACCTCCTGCCAGCTGCCAAACAGCTGATCGGCAGCCCCGTCAAACAACTGAGCACCTCAACTGAGCTGAGCACCCCATTTTTTCCCCTTGGGTTCTTGAGCCCTGGAGCACCCACGGAGTCGGTGCCTATGGGTGAGGCTAATCAACCAGACAGCTAGCGGCTGGCCTCTCACCTCAGGGGAATAAAAAGGGTCGAGGCGAGGGGGGAAATGAATGACTACGCAGGGCAGAGCATGGAGGACAGAGTGTAGGGGATAGTGTCCAACTGCTACATGTTCACTAGGGTAGCATGGCCAGCAATGGTTGGGAATGACTGTTTTACAGCTTGCTGCATGAGAGCCAGAGGTGAAAGTAAGCTGGTACGCCCCGGTCCGGCTTCCCCAGGCGGCAATTTAAAGGGACTGGGGCTCCCAGCAGTGGCTGGAGCCCTGGGTCCTTTAAATTGCTGCCAGAGCCCGGCTTTCCGGAGCCCTGGGATAGCAGTGGTCTGTTATCAAGTACTGGTTATGCTTTGGTCTAACATCTGATTGGAGGGGGTGAGCAAAGTAAGAGCACTTTTTATAAGCTCCATTTTCTCTGTGCACAGGTGTCTGTCTCCCACTGTTACTTCAGGGACCTGCACCCCAGTTACCTCCCATGCGCACAGCAAGTGCAGAACAATTCTACTTATTGTTTTATATAGTGTCCGTGATAAATCCTTGAGAGTGATACTCAGTGTGTGTGTGTGTGTGTGTATGAGTACACATGAGTGTGTGTAGTCTATTTCTCATGAGACACAGCACAGTTTGACTCTCAGTTCCCAGCTGGAAACCACTACACACATCAGTCTCTCATTTTCAGTGTTCACCATGTGGATGAAAGGAATATCTTTGCTTCATGGCACTGTATGCAATTGTAAGAGGATAAAAAAGGGCCATATTGCTAGACCTGTGACAGGGTGTACAAACTCCTCACTGGACACAAAGGGTTAAAAAGCAGGTCTGGGCTCAGGAGGCCCCAACCTCTCTGCCCTTGCTGAGCATGCTCCAATTGGAGGCGGGGTTTAAAAGGGAGCCAGCTGGCTCAGTTGGTGATGGACAGGACAAGGACAAGGACTTGCTGTGAGCGTTCTGGAGGAGGACATAGAGTGGGAGAAGGAAAGTCGGTGAGCAGCAGAACTTGTGGGCCGGAGCCAGGTAGGCAGCCCGCGAGATAGCACTTATAGGGACAAACTGCAGCACGCTGTAGGAAAGGGGGGATAGGAAGTGACCCAGGGAGACTTACTTGAGGTGCCTGGGTGGAAGACGCTGGATGGGCCCTGGGTTCGGAACTTGGTGGAGTGGATGAGCCTTGGTTCCCCAACCCCTCCTACTGCACCCACTTGGCCCAGTGACTGGCTCTGAGAACTGCATAGAGATCATCCCCGTGGACCCATTCCCGCTGGGGTACCTGCCTAAATGTCTACAGGCTCCTCGGAGGTTTTCTGTGCTACTGTCAGGTGTAGGAGATGAACGAGGTCATTGATTACTCATGGGAGCGTAACCTCCAATATCCCTTCAGTCTAGAGCTGTTATTTTGCCACACAGGCAAAATTATTCCCCAGAGCCTTTATCAGGTGCTGCTTCTCCAGCCCTCAGCCCCTTGTGCACTAGGTGGGTGGCTCCCTCCCAGCTGCTATGGTCCAGGTTTATAGGCAAACCAAGTAGGGACAGTCCATTTTGTGATGGAGTACCCGTGCTTTCTTACCACTCACTCACCAACCTGCAAGGTTCCGTAATTCGCAGTCTTTAGTTTGAAATAGCCGGGTTCTACTCTAACAGCTTTCTAGTACCCTTCAATTCCCCTTCCCGTGGCTTATAATTATGAAGTGAACAATACTCACACAGTCAGCGGAGGGTGGTAGCAGAGGATTGGGTCTAATCAGCATCCCTACGCATGTCTAGTTGGCCTGGTCTAATTCTACGTCAGGTAATATTTCTGTTTTGAGCCATCTAATTACAGACATCTATTCAGAGGCTGGCGTGTACAGGCCAAAGGGGTTGGAAAAATCGAGCATAATGTTCTGGCTTCCCCCCCCCCGCCAGATTAACAGTGAAGACCTTTTAAAGGATGCTTCATGTAGGCACTCGTCGTATTATCAGAAATATTCCACAAGCTAGAATCAGGCCCTGAGTGCAGTTGCACTGCTGAGAGAACTCCCACTGTTGGATCAATGGCTGGCAGGGTTCCACTGCTAAGAAACTCGAAGCAGCATTGCAGGCCTCTGCTGCTAGCGTTCGACATCACTAATTCACTGTGTGAGCACAACCAAAGGAACCACCAACGGAGGAGGGGAAGAAGGGGCAAGACGAAGGGACATTTTTCCTGGCCTCTCCTCTTACAACACTGTGCTAGGATTAAAATACATTTTAAAATGTCGGGGAAGAGAAAAAGGAAATGAACTGGAATTATGATACTGCCTGTCTCCTTTTATTTTCCTGCGTATTTAAGTGGTGGGGGAAGGGGAAACTCTGGTTTGGGACATCATTCTGGATGTGGTTTGGAATACATTTTTTTTAAAGAGAGAGGTTTTAAAAGGAGAACGCTAAGCAGACGGAGAAGTGACATGCCATTTATCCAGGTTTTGTAAAGTAATGAGCTAAATTCCTCGGTGATCAATCTCTCCCCTTCAATTAACTGCAATAAATTTCTCATAAAATATTCTAAACAATGCTGGACTTTCCTCATGCCTTACATTATTTATGGGCCATGTTTATTATACTTGTCCTTAAAGCAACTTTATATATTGTGTCTTATTTCTCAGCCAGGAAAACAAGTTGCAGAGTTATCTCAACTGAACGTTAGCTCGGCTACCTTTCTTGTAACACACACGCATACTGCCCCTTAGAGGTGAGAGCCTGCCATGACCGCTGGAAAAACCAGCCATTAAGATATACTTTGATTACAATGTGTTTTATGCCATTTTGACTATCTGGGTGGTTTATTAGAACTAAGGTCTATTCTGTACTTCAGAGGGTCCGTATTCTGATCTCAGATGCACCATTGTAAATATGGGGTATCACTACTGATTTCAATAGAGGTACTCTGTGTTTACAGTGGTGTAGCTGATGTGAGAATCTTGCCTTAGGTTTGTTTCCTGAAAATGCTGTCATGTAAAGATTTAAGAATCACAGCTAGAACTGCAGCAGATTTCCAGGTGCCGCTGGACATCACCACGGTTAGAATACAAGAACTCCCATGTCGACTTGAGTCGAATTGACATGTTGCCATGCTCTGTAACAAACGAGTATGGAAATGATGAGAAAGGAAACAGCAGGCTAATGCTGTTACTTCATCAACTGCTATAACAACCAACAAGCCCATTACTACTCTGCTTTGCTGCTCACTGGGGACTCTGCCTCTGCAAAACGATGGGCATCCTCGCAGAATGTAAGACAATGACAGCCCAGCCAGGCCTCGGCCACCCCAAGGGAGGTGATCTCATGTCAAGCTAGTCTCTGTCTTGTGCCCTGATGGAATATACCCGCATCTCATTCTTTTCATCAGCCAGCTGTCTCAGACCTCACCAGCTAGAAGCAGTAACAGACAGAGGGAGAGAGGAATCGAGGACTAGAAAAAACTTTCTCGTGTACGTCTGTCTTAGACTCATAGACTCATAGACTTTAAGGTCAGAAGGGACCATTATGATCATCTAGTCTGACCTCCTGCACAATGCAGGCCACAGAATCTCACCCACCCACTCCTGGAATAATTCTCTCACCTATGTCTCAGCTATTGAAGTCCTCAAATCATGGTTTAAAGACTTCAAGATGCAGAGTATCCTCCGGTAAGTGACCCGTGCCCCATGCTGCAGAGGAAGGCAAAAAACCTCCAGGGCCTCTGCCAATCTACCCTGGAGGAAAATTCCTTCCCGACCCCAAATATGGCAATCAGCTGAACCCCAAGCATGTGGGCAAGACTCACCAGCCAGACACCCAGGAAAAAGTTCTCTGTAGTAACTTCTAACATCCCATCATTGACCATTGGTCCTATTTACCACTGATGGCAATTAATTGACCCTTGACTAAGATCATGTTATCCCATCAAACCATCCCCTCCATAAACGTATCTAGCTTAATCTTGAAGCCAGTTAGATCTTTTGCCCCCACTGCTTCCCTTGGAAGGCTGTTCCAGAACTTCACTCCTCTGATGGTTAGAAACCTTCGTCTAATTTCAAGTCTAAACTTCCTGCTGGCCAGTTTATATCCATTTGTTCTTGTGTCCACATTGGTACTGAGCTGAAATAATTCCTCTCCCTCCCTGGTATTTATCCCTCTGATATATTTAAAGAGAGCAATCATATCTCCCCTCAGCCTTCTTTTGGTTAGGGTAAACAAACCAAGGTCCTTGAGTCTCCTTTCATACGACAGGTTTTCCATTCCTCGGATCATCCTAGTGGCCCTTCTTTGTACCTGTTCCAGTTTGAATTCATCCTTCTTAAACATGGGAGACCAGAACTGCACACAGTATTCCAAATGAGGTCTTACCAATGCCTTGTATAACGGTACTAACACCTCCTTATCTCTACTAGAAATACCTCGCCTAATGCATCCCAAGACCGCATTAGCTTTTTTCACGGCCACATCACATTGGCGACTCATAGTCATCCTGTGATCAACCAGGACTCCGAGGTCCTTCTCCTCTTCCATTACTTCCAACTGATGCGTCCCCAGCTTATAACTAAAATTCTTGTTATTAATCCCTAAATGCATGACCTTACACTTCTCACTATTAAATTTCATCCTATTACTATTACTCCAGTTTACAAGGTCATCCAGATCTTCCTGGAGGATATCCCGATCCTTTTCTGAATTGGCAATACCTCCCAACTTTGTGTCATCTGCAAACTTTATTAGCACACTCCCACTTTTGGTGCCGAGGTCAGTAATAAAAAGATTAAATAAAATTGGTCCCAAAACTGAACCTTGAGGAACTCCACTAGTAACCTCCCTCCAACCTGACAGTTCACCTTTCAGTATGACCCGCTGTAGTCTCCCCTTTAACCAGTTCCTTATCCACCTCTCAATTTTCATATTGATCCCCATCTTTTCCAATTTAACCGATAATTCCTCATGTGGTACTGTATCAAATGCCTTACTGAAATCGAGGTAGATTAGATCCACTGCGTTTCCTTTATCTAAAAAAATCTGTTACTTTCTCAAAGAAGGAGATCAAGTTGGTTTGGCACGATCTACCTTTTGTAAAACCATGTTGTAATTTGTCCCAATTGCCATTGACCTCAAGGTCCTTAACTACTTTCTCCTTCAAAATTTTTTCCAAGACCTTGCATACTACAGATGTCAAACTAACAGGCCTGTAGTTACCCGGGTCACTTTGTCTTATCTGACAATTTCCCTGGCAAAGGCTTTACATTAAACAAACCAATGTGCAAATTTCCAAGTGGGGAGTGAGCAGGAAGCTGTATGAGAGGCAAAGCCGCCATGTAAACACATTGGGAACTGAGACATTTAATGTAAAGAGAGAAGAGCTAGGAGCGCAGAGCAGTGCCTGGATTCGAAAGAATTGTGAGCTGCTCATCCATCTAGAACTAGTGTAACATTAAGTCACATGATAGACTCTGAGATCCCAGCTTGGCCTTTTGCTCTCATGCCAGCAGAGACTGGGAGTGCTGTAGAATAAGTGGATCTGAGGCCATAATTTGCAGTGATTAAATTATTCAACTAATATTTTTTTTTGGCGCTTTTCTGGCCCCGGTTCTCTTGAATCTATTAGTCATCCAAAATTATTGGCCAAATAATTTCTGTGAATAAAGTGAAAATGTGAATTAATATGCATGGAAATGTTTCTGCACTATCTGCCCAGCTCTGCTCTGGGAGTAAGTGTAGATAGAGGGGAAGGAGGGGGCTACTCCCACGGCAGCCTCCCTCTTGCCAATTCAGGAGCAGTGCTGCAAACTCCTCACGCCAGAAGGTGGCATAGGGTGAAGCCAACGGGTAGAAGCAGTATGAAGAAAAACGGGAGATCTCTCTGCCGGGAAAGCAACTATACCAGCAAATCATAGACTGAAAGATAGGATCTTACAGCTTAGTGGCTACTAAATAACATTGGCCCAGATCCCCAGCTCTGGCTGAGGAGAGCACAGTGCAACTTGGGGAGGGGTGCTGAATTAGCAGCCAGGGAACAGCTAGGTGCTGAGAAGTCCTGGCCATCTCATCTGCCAGCTACTGGCCAGTGTCAGGGTATGGGGGTAACAGGCCCTGGGAGAAGTTAATGAAACATGAGGGGTGTATGTGTGGGGGGGTGTTTGTGTGTGTTTGTAAAAGAAAGAGGGAGACTTAGTTGTAAAATGCTACTTATCCCTCAGGGAGCTTATTAGATGAGACTTTAATTAGCAATAGGTTGTGGGAGATTGTAGCTCTTCTTGCAATTAGCCCTTGAGTGCCACCGAGGTCAGCACAGAGATCATCCCCACAAGGGTCCTGCTCCACTGAGGAAGGGATTTATACCATGCAGGGAGCAGACTGCAGCCTCCAGTTTTGCTCAGGATTTCCTGAGGCTGGAGCACTGCAGGCCAACTTTTTCCAGAACGACGCCCTCTGGATTGGGAGTGAAAGTCTCTGACAGCTATTTTTTTTTCACTTCCTCTGCTCTTTTTTTTTTTAACTTGCTTTCTTCCTGTGAAGGGATTAATTTATAGCATTAGGAATTGCCTCCCCACCTCCGCCCGCCCCAGTGTCACACACACACACTTGCACATCCTTGCAGCCAGGATTTGAGTCATCCGATGGAGGTAAGTAGACTGATGTCATGTGAAACACCCCAGGCTTCCGCATTTTGAGTCAGAGAAATCGTTCCTCAAACTGGGCAGAGCAGTGGGGACGTTTCCTGTTTTCTGCCCCTAGTTGCGCCTATGAACAGCACAGATCGTTTGGCTGGAGGACGGGTTATTTACATCCAAGTGACCTCTCATCAAAGAGAACACCAGGCTCTCATCTGACATTACAGATTGTGCCTGCGAGTGCTAGCCCTCCAATAAATAGATTGTGAGGTCTTCTAACAGTATTTTTACCTCAAAGGAAAGAGTCCCAGAGTGTTTCCCTCTGGGCACAGTGTGTGTACGGATGCATTAACTACATTCATCCTCCTCTAGCTATAATATGATCAAAGTATTTTAATTGTGGATATCTTTTCAGTTTCCCAGTTGCTGTGTATGATGTCCCGGTTATATCACAGGGCAGTGTCTTGATCCAAAGCACTTTCATAGTGTTTGGCTAGTATCTGACCATCACACCCTGGTCTGGAAGTGCTCTATACTGGTTCCTTCTTATCATTCTTCCACTGAAGTCAAGGGGAGTTTCCTCAACAAGAGAAGGATCAAGTGCTACCCTGATTCAATAGTGTCTTTATCCCAAGTGGGGGAGAGGGATAGCTCAGTGGTTTGAGCATTAGCCTGCTAAACCCAGGGTTGTGAGTTCAATCCTTGAGGGGGCCATTTAGGGATCCAGGGCAAAAAAAAATAAATCTGTCAGGGGACAGTACTTGGTCCTACTAGTGAAGGCAGGGGACTGGACTCAATGACCATTCTAGGAGATTGGTATATCTCCATTTATCTTATCGCTCTCTATCTCTCATTTTCAAGGCCGGCATGACTGGGAAGAGAAACACATAAGTGCTGTAATAAAGAGGAATATCAATCTTAGAAATGGGCTTGACTCAGTTCCCGTATCCAACCACCAGAAAAATATGG
The DNA here is from genome assembly GCA_033296515.1 of Macrochelys suwanniensis. Classification (NCBI taxonomy): domain Eukaryota; kingdom Metazoa; phylum Chordata; order Testudines; family Chelydridae; genus Macrochelys; species Macrochelys suwanniensis. Next base: position 60,274,770 of record CM065784.1, on the reverse strand, counting down.
AGGGATCTAAATCTGAACATGGATCCAAAACTGTGCCCTTTGAACCTATCTCTTAATCTAGGTGTCTGTAATTTTTGAGATCCTGAAATTGAGCTGATGGCTTTGCCTGTATTTAACTTGCAGGGGGGTGATCCAGAGTTTTCCCTTTGGATGTACTTTCAGACCAAAGATGTGGCTGCCCATCACATTCAGGACATCAGAGAGGCAACTGGATGCACGGGTTCGCTAATCTCCTGTGAACATGCTAATCTTTGTTTTGTGAAGACCATTTAGCTGGGGAAGAGTTAACACGTTCACCACTCAGTGAACAAATTGCTTCATTCAGGGGTGGGAAGAAAAAAAACCTTTCCAGAAAATTGAATGTCAGTGGATTATCTCTTCTGAGGTCCATAGATTAGTGGGCTTGGAGAGAGCATCCAAGTGGAAAAAACGTAATATCACTGTAAGTGAGTGGGGGGAGGGGGCTGCTCCTTCACTCCAGCTCAATTACAGGGCTCTCGTATCATAGGCATCAGATGATGCCTATCCCACTGCCTTCTTCACTTAAGCCTATTACTGTATTTTTATTAAATATTTGAGGGCCTTCTAGAATTGTGAAGCTTCTTGCCATGGATGGAGTGTTTGCTAAATCATGTTATCTCCTCAATTCTTTCCCCCACCCACCTCTCTTTATTCACCTGAATACTGCAATAATACTGTAGCTGAACCCTAATTTTGCAGAATGTGTATGATCTCAGTGGGAATGAGAAGTCTACCCTCCCCTTCCTCCCCACAAACTTACAATTTAAGACCAGAATCTCTTCTCATATCTCCCAGTGTAAATCTAGAGTAACTGCAATAGAGTTAAATACCAAAACATCCAAGGAAGTAACTCTGGATTTCCTCTGGTATGATGGAGAGCTTAGAGTGCAGATTGGGAAGGAGAAATACTAGGCCCCAAGGTATTTGGGATGCAGCTTCCCCAGAAATCTCAGTGAAGTTGCCATGGAAGACGTAATGCAACCTAAGGCCATGTCAGCGGTGACCACACTCATGATGTTATCACAAGTCTTGTGATATTTCTGGTTTTTCTTAAATCCCCAGTCCCTGGGGACAACGCGATCTCAGCTCACTTAAAAAGGCTGGGGGGAACGAGGGTACATGTCTATCTAGGCCTCATGGCTGCAGACAAAAGCTTGAAAATATGAATGGAGAAGACCCTAAAAATTAAAAGAACCCCCAAATTATTATTTTCTTAAATCTTATTTATTTTAGCAACTTGTGATTTTTCTGGGACCTGACTCATGACTTTTAAAGGCTTGGGGTTGCCAATACTGTGATGGGTTCTCTGGATCTACACAATCTCCATCCCTTCCTCCTGATTGGGCACTGAGGCCCACAGAGAGTCCTCTGCAGGGTCTGGAGGGGTATCTGAGACAGAACTGTTCCCTTCCTTCCACACAGAGTGGAGGAAAGCCATGTGTGAGGCTGGAGGGGGCATGATCCGAGCCGAAGTTTAGCAAACTCAGGATGAAGTTAATATATATATATATATATACTACAATATAGATTAATGTGAATATGTCTCTGTCTTTCTCTGGGTTTTTTTGACCATTTAAAGAGCCACTGATGTGTTTCAGAATGATTAAGCTGGAGATAGACCAGAACTGCAGAGGTTTTTGGTTCTAGAATTGGATCTGAATTTGTGAAAATTTCGGTGGACATTTGAATCGAGGAGTTTGGCTGAGGCTCATCTCTGTTTTAAACACTTTCCATCTGGAAAAAAAGAGTCTGCTGATAGAAATCAGTCTCTGTATTTTCTCTTCCTTCATTCTCTACTTCTAGTGAAGTTTGCAGCAAACAAAGCTTGCATAAAAATGTCCATAGCATAACCTACATATTAATCAATATCATAATAAATGCAAACATTGCACAAAAACTAAAGCCGTCTTCCCCTGGATTCTTGACAAACATGTCAGAGGACAAAAACAATCTAGACAAAGACACCATCCATCTCCCATAGCAGATTCCAAACAAGTTTTGTTGAGAAAAGTGCGTAAAAAGGGTGGTGTTATTGTTAAACTAGAAGACTGAGAATCAGGAGATCTGGATGCAAATTATTTCATCCCTCTGCAGGAATTCATGCCCCCCTGCACCATTCAAGTCCCAAGGGGTAGACGTGTTGTAAAAAGCATTGCACACTATATAGTGCAGGTATATGGGCTTACATTTTCAAAAGTCACTCCTGATTTTGAGTGCCTCAATACTGGAGTACTCAATTTGAGACACTTTAAAGGGTTTGACTTTCAGGAAGTGCTGAGCACTTGCTTTCTGAAAATCAGGCCGGTTTAGGACTTCTCAAATTGGGTACCCCAAATCACTAGTTACTTTTGAAAATGTAGGGCCTGCTACATTAGAAGATCTGATCTAGAGCATGAGATATTATATTGTTCCTTAAGGGAACGTGGTTGATGTAATCCAAGTGTGAGGACCAGATTAATTCATCATACTCAGAGTGTTGTCAATAGAAGAACAAGCCAATGCCGTTGGGATTATTCCTTAAATCTTCTCTCCACCATAACAGGAAAGGAGAACATTATTCCTTCCAAACTAGTGCTATATTGCACTTTGCTCATAGCAGAGTTGTGCACTCAATCATACAAGCAAGCTGGTCCTGCCCTACGAAACTCACCATCTTCCTCACCATAAACCCTACTCCTGCTTGAGACGTTGCAGTTGGCTATTGTAGAAATGATTAGGCTGTCACAAAAAGAAAATTATGGCTTCAGATGGAGACAGATGAACTCTTAAGAAACAACGATCAGGTAACTAGCCACCTTCTATCCATGTGGTTATATTTAGTTACATTGCAAGCTCCTCGGGGAAGGGACTGTTTTTCAGTGTGTGCATTGTGCCAAGGACACCTTCACTGATCACTAAATAAATGCACAATTAGAATAATAAGCAGAATTGTTTCTAAATAAAATATTTTGCAAAGTTTTCCAAGACATACCATCTGGTCTCTAAGGTATAGGGCCTGATCCCACAAAGACTTGCACCTGTGTTTAATTTTGCACCCCTGAGTACTCCTATGGGATGACTCAAGTGCACAAAGTTAAGCGTGTGTACGTATTTGCAGGACTGGGGCTCCTAAATTTGTAATTTCTCAGCTGCAATATTTATTATTCAAGGAAGTGCAAGCGTGCTCTTTGGCAACATGTGCCAAGCTCAGGCCCTCGGGGATCAGCAGCAAAGCATTCTGGACAGCTCATGACAACTCTTATTTTAATGCCCAGTTTTAACGAGGCTGTTTTCTTAATCTTCTCAGTTCGCTGTAGAAGATTGGCATGCTACCAGCACCCTGGCAGCCGAGAGACGGCAGAACAAATCTCACTCCTGTTCAGAGCTGCAAGTGAAAATAAGGTGCGAGGAATCTAAGGGAAGTTGTAGCATGCATGGCAGATGTTGTTACATTTTGTCTAGTAATCCCCCCCTGTGTCAGTCACATGGCTGATGACATTCCCAAGAGAGGTTAATGGGCACGGACACTACTCGTTAGGATTTTGTTTTTGTCAAGTGAGTATGAAAATAATGTTACAAGTGTACCAATAACAGCAGGATGAAAAAAAAAATAAATCCATAAAAATGAAGGGAGAGGAACATCAGTGTTAATGACACATCAGCTGGCCACATAACACATTAACAGCTGAGCTGAAGAGATGTAAAGTCCAAAGCACTGTCTTGTGCGGTGGGGAGTCAAAACTGGTGTCCTAAGACAACCCATGCACTTCGTCTCCATTTTCTTTTGTGGGAATGATCTTTGACTGGCACACAAGCTTGCTCTGATGAGCTTTGCATGAGGAAGTGATACACCCTGGTGTGAATCAGGGATTTCTAGAGCTTAATTTCTAATGTGAGTTATGACTGAGCATATGACTGGATACAGAAGATGATTTGTGTGGTTTTCATGTAGCTATTGGACTTTAATTTTTCACCTGATTATCAATAAAAAATAAGTGAAGAGCAGCATAGAATGTGAACATGTCTGCAAGGCACACGCAGCTGCTTGCATAAAACAAATTTAGACGTGGGGAAAAACATTCCCATTCTCTCAGTGACAGTTAGAAGAACAAATTCACAAACAGAATTTCCACATTTCTTTTCTTCCCCTCACCCCTTTCACAAACAAAAACTGCCAACCTGTTAATCAACTCCCTGATGGCAGACAACTGTTTCAGGGAAACATGTGCCAACTGTCCATTGATATTGGCTGAAATTCAATAGGATGGAATGAATTGATGCTGGCATTCCACTTGGTGCAATGCAATATCTGATCAATAGCAAGTAATTGGACATCACTTTGTGAAAGAGAGAATACTGAAGCTGTTACATCACTATGAGTTATGGATGATATTAATCACTGCCAGACTGTTTCATCAGTGTAATTTCTTTTCATCAACATGCTGTGGCATTTAAAATGTTGGACATAAAAAGCTCTATACTTTATTAACTTGAAATTAAAAGCTGTGCGTCCCAATGAATTGTAACATTTGTTCCCATGTGTGAACGGTGCTATCACATCATTGTGCAAAGTTATAGAATTCACACTTTTAATGAACAGAGAAAAATACAGAAAAGAGTCGAATAGCAAGAGCTCATCTTGGTTGGGGGATATGCACTCAAATACACTTTCCTTTCAATTCCTCCTTTTTAATTGTAATCAGCGCGGAACCAGCAGGGAGAGAAATCCATGTTTCCCTCCAGCTTATGCTAGTTCCCAGGTGTTTGCAACTTATGGAAGTACTGAATACATATTAGGAGGGTGGCTTTTGAAAAGAGACAGGTTTTGTTCGCCTCACTCTTTGCTTGCAGAGGAGGGAATTGAACTCATGCCTACCCTGGCCAGCACCCTCACCACTTAGCCATTCTGCTGCTCATCGCACAGACAAGCTCATAGCATGTGTCCCTCAGAAAAGAGCAAACAATCCAGTCAGCAGTAAGAATGGAATGAAAAAAGATTTGCACATGGTGTTTGATTTTTGGAGGTGCTGAGCACCTGCATCTCCCAATGACATCAGCGGAGCTGTGAGTGTTAAACCTTTGAAAATGAAGCCAGACCGTAAGTCACGGAGTCACGCCCCTGTAGGTGAGAACGTTCTCTGTGTTCTTTGTTTGATACAAAGCCTATGGGGAAATCTGTGACGAGAGTAGATGGTCGTTTTGATTGCAGGATTACCTAATCATGATTTTATCATGGGTCTTATCATATTTGGTGAATTGTTTTCTTAAATCCCCAGCTCCTGGAGTTGTGAGAATCTCAGCTTTTCATTTAACAAAAAAAAGTTTCTGGCCCTAGAGATTGTGGAGAAAAGCTTGAAAACCTGAACCCCAAAGGCTCAAGAAAACCAAAAGGAAAATAAAAGGAACCTTAAATTTGTATCTTTTAAAAAAAATCTTGATTTTTAAGCCAATCTCATTATTTGTTGTGGCCTGACTAATGATTTTTGAATGTTTGGGGTTGAGTAATGCTGGTGATGTTTGTAGTTTGGGTTGAGCTAAGCTCTCAGAAAAACTTTTCAGTCTTCTTGCGGCTGAAGAATTAGATTGCAGCTGATATAAGAGTAAGCTTTCTTGTGAGACTTCCTATGTTTCCTGCTTCCAGCTGGGCTAAAGTACCAAGGACACAATTCAGGAAAGCACTTAAGAACAGGCTTTTAAGTCCATTCCTGTTCAGGAAAATACTTAAGCCCATGCCTAAAATACTTGCAAACATGCTTAAATTAAAGTATGTGCTTAAGGACCATTGCGACATACGTACATGCTTGAAGTTAAGCACATGTTCTAGCAGTTTCCTGAATAGGGATGCTTTGCTGGCTTATGGGCAACAAAAATGGTATAACTACACTTCTGCTTTCTGCTTTGCTGGGAACAAAGAACGCAGGCCATACTTACCCGATGGGGGACGCTATACTGGGAAGCAGTGACTCTGAAAAAGATTTGGAGGTCATGGAGGATAATCATTTGAACATGAGCTCTCAGTGCATTGCTGTGGCCAAAATGGCTAATGTGATCTTGGGATGCATAAACAGGGGACTCTCGAGTAGAAGTAGAGAGATTATTTCATCTTTGTATTTGGCTCTGGTGCAACCACTGCTGGAAGACTGTGTCCAGTTTTGGGGTCCACAATTCAAGAAGGATGTGGATAAATTGGAGAGGGTTCAGAGAAGAGCCAAAGGATTAGAAAACCTGCCTTACAGCGATAGACTCCAGGAGCTCATCTATTTAGCTTAACAAAGAGAAGGTTAAGGGGTAACTTGATTACAGTCTATAAGTCCCTACCTGAGGAACAGATATTTAATAATGGGCTCTTCAATCTAGCAGAGAAAGGTACAACACAATTCAATGGCTGGAAGTTGAAGTGAGACAAATACAGACTGGCAATAAAGGATAAATTTTTAATGGCGATAGTAATTAACTATTGGAATAATTTACCAAGAGTCGCGGTAGATTCTCTATCACTGGCAAATTTTGAATCAAGATTGGATGTTTTTCTAAAAGATTTGCTCCAGGAATTATTTTGGGGAATGTTTGTGGCCTGTGCTATGCCGGAGATCAGACTAGATTACAATGATCCCTTCTGGCCTTAGGCTCTATGAATCTGTGAATTAGGGTGACCAGATGTCATGATTTTATAGGGACAGTCCTGATAGTTGGAGATTTTTTTTATATGGGCTCCTATTACCTCCCAACACCTGTCCCTATTTCTCACACATGCTATCTGGTCACCCTACTGTGAATGCTGGCTGAACCGTGAAAGGTGTCTGGAAATGAAAAATATCAACCAGATTTTTTTAAACTCCAAAGAGGCTGGAGTTTTTACGAGTGGTTGAGAGACTTTATAGTGCTTGATTTTTTTCTGAACTGGTTTGCTGATCTGTAGAATCTATATACAACGTTCATTTGTTTTTTTTGCTGAGGCTGCTGGGAATTGGTCACCAAATAAAACTACATAATCAAATCTGATAATGTGCTTATACATTAAATAAAATAAGAAGTTAAAAATAAATCAAGGAGGTTGGTCAACCCCCAGTGGGCGTGGGGCTGAACAGGGGTGGGGGTTGAAGAGCGAGATCTTGGTACTGTTTGACTATAACTTCTTTGGAGGTTTAATGCCCAGTCAGTCCCCCTCTTCTAAAAGGATGGTAGCCATGTTTATTGGCACAAGAAAATAGCTTCTCATGGTGTGTGCAGCTAGGTGACTAAGGTTATTTTCTTTGTACTGTACCTTTAAGGCTGAGGTGATCCCAGAAGCCTGTGGTGATCCCAGAAGCCTGTCTGCAAGGGGTGCTCCCTGTGAGCCGAGTCCCAAGGTAGCTTACCAGGGCAAGTTTTACACTGGTATATTTCCATTGACAAATCTTGCTCTCCATGTCCCCAAACAGACAACACAATCCACATGCGAGGACCCCTGCATGTCGCCCCAGTGAAGTCAGTGGGGCTCTCCATGCGTGTGCAGCTGGTGAGATCTGATTGTCGGATTAAAGCCTTTGTTTAGTTAAGTTTCACCGTTTCATTTAGTCTAAAACAAGCCACCTAGGCGGAGAGTACGTTTGCTCTTTGACTATGGACCCCCACCCCCAATAACATCTGTATGCGAGCATCGCTCAAATCATCAGCCAAATACTGCCCTAAATGACAGCTCCACAAAATGCACCTATTTTGTAGAGCTGTGTTGTTTTGCTTCTGCATTTACATTAAGCACTTATTTTAGCAACTAATTATCTAACAGCCATGCAGAGAGTGGGCCAAAAATGTAAAGTAGCTTTCATAAGGGGAACCAAGGCACAAGGCTGTGTTGGAGCAGGAGAGTCTACAGCTAAATGCATTGGTGATCAGCCACAGGGGTAACTTGCCTGAGAAGGTCAAAATACAATTATGAGGGGTGTAATGATTGTACTGTGTCCCTAATGCATTCATTCCAAGGTGGCCTCTGGATCAGTTATATCAAAGGTATTTTAGTAGTGGCTTAGACATATTAAAACAGATGACTAGCAGCACTGTAAAGACCAGAACAACGGAAACGAATATATAACTCTGTATAACATAAGAACGATGCTCAGTTATTCAGAGGAAGCAGCAACGTGTTCTGTTCCTGACTCTGTAGCAGATTTACTGAGTGGCCATGAGCTTGTCACGGCACTGCTCTCCATGCCTCAGTTTCCCCATTTGCAAAAGGGGATGATTCTATTTTTCCACCTTTGTAAAGTGCTTTAAGCTCAATGGTGGGAGTGTGGGAACCGCTATATACGTGCAGGGTGTTATTGGTACTGTGTTTTAGTATTGTCTTTCACTTTGAGGCGTGTATGGGATGAGAATTACAGGTGAATAAATGGACTGCATCTGTCTTTCTAGGTATTTATATTACCATGGTGATGAATGTATCTGAGCATCTTACAAATTAAATATTAACTATTCCAGACAATCTTATGTTTTCCCCTCTCCTATGGACAAAGGAATGTTTTTTTTTAAACCTGTACAGGCTTTAGAGAGCTCATAAACTCCAGTAATTATCACTGCATGGCCTCTATCACCTATTGGTCACATTCATGAGCACAATTTACTCCCCCCCCCCCCCCCGCCCCGTATACAACAGTATTAATGAATAAAAAATAATTCATACAAAAATAAAAAACATCTAACAAAAGAGACAATGACATACTTCATGTGGAGCCTGCTTTACATGCTCTGTGATGTTGTCTCCTATTAAATCCTATGGAGCTTTATAATAAGAAATAATAACCTTTCTATACATTTTTTGAAACAACCTATAGAAATGAGAGAATTAAATTCTCTGCTGTAGAACAGAATCCCGTGGGATGGTTCAAAAAGACGATAGAAAGGATACTATTCTCTATTTAAATTCTACTGTGATTTCTATAGAACTCGGTTACTTTGTATAGAACCCTACCAGTTTCATCCCTATTAAATTCTATGAGACTTTCCCCATAAGAAGGGGCTGGATATGAGAAGAGAAAAGGGGGGAGGGAAAAATTACATTAAAAAGGGAAAATAATTTCTGACCTGAATTTAGCCCCAACCGCAATCCCCTTTTCTGAGAACCCTGAGTATAGTGAGACCACTGCAGCTCCATCATACAGGGGTGTAAGTGAGTGGGGGGAGGGGGAGGCCTGTCTCTGGTGCATCTATCAACATCAGTGCAGAAGAGGGTTGGCAGGGGGCAAAGACAGGGGTGGAACAGGAGAGTGGCCACGATATGCACTATTACATGGTGCTCACTTAACAATACGCCTGAGGGCATTCTGCACCAGAAAATTAAAAATTCTGCACACAATATTTTAAGATTCTGCAAAATTTAACAAATTTTATTTGTCAAATGAATGTGGAGGCTCCAGCATGGCATTGGGGAGCACAGGCCACTGGCTGCACAGAGGTCTGAGATCATTGTGCAGCTCCCCCTTGGGATACAGACTCCGCGGTGAGGCTGTACCCAACCCTGACACAATGCAAGGACCAGCCCTGCCCCTCTGTGCCAGGTGCAGGCAGGCAGGCTCAGCAAGGCAGGATCCAAGAGCGGAGGGGCTTAGCATGGAGCAATCTGGGTGCAGGTGGCTCCGTGGGGGATCCAAGTGCAGGGGAGATCTGGGTGCACAGAGGCTTGTGGGGGGGTGGGTTCTGGGTGCAACGGTGATGGGACTCTGAAGGGGGGGTCCAGGTGAAGGTGAGTGGGGCTCAGCCGGGGGGGTCTCAGTGTGTGTGGGGGATATAGATTGGCAGGGGGGCTCGGTGTGGGGGTCTCAGTGGAGCGAGGTCCAGGTGCAGCTCGTTGGAGCTCAGTGTGGTGGGGATTCGGGTGTGGGTGGCTTGAGGGGGTGGTCCAGGTACAGGGGGAGTGGGAATCATCGGGGGGGTGGTGGTTCTGAGTGTGTGTGGGGGTGATGCTTGCGGGTGAGGGGGTCTGGACGCATGGGGGGTTTGGCAGATGGGGGAGCAGCTCCCTGTTTGCAGAGTTTGCCGAGCTTCCTGCAGCTGGGGGAGAAATCTGGGGGTGGGTCAGACCCAGCCCCGGATGCTGTGCAGGGGAAGAGGAAGTCCCATCTTCCCCAGCCCAGCTGGGACTAGCAGCTGAGCCTGGTGCAGGATAGGTGCCACCAGCTGAGTCTTCCCCAGTCCCGCCCCCTGCCCCACAGTGATTTACCTCTCTGCAGGCTGTCCTGGGCACCCAAAACATACTGCTGGGGAGGGTCGCGTGATCGCTCTTGTGGCTTCCCCCATCAGAAAGTCATTTTTCTGTAGGGAAGCAAAGAAATCTGCGGGGACATAAATTCTGTGCATGTGCAGTGGTGCAGAATTCCCCCACGCGTATCACAAGCAGCTATTCAGCGTTCTGTTTTCTCCTCATTGTTCAATGTGTGGCTCCATGGCTTATTCACTGTATGCTATTCAAACCCTGCTCTGAAGACAGAATTATTAATTTTCTCAGAGGCTTCCCTCTGGTGCTCATCTCTATAGCATCTGAGTGCATCACAAACATTAATTCATTTTCAGCCAGTGAGGTGAGGGGATGGTAGTATCCCCATTTTACAGAGAGCACAGCTGGGAGTGCTCAGTGTTTCTGCAAATTTGATCCCAGAAAATCAGGAACACATAATCAGTGACCACCTCTGGAAAGTTGGGTGTAAATGACTTGCCACGGGAATGCTGTGGCAGAGACAGGGATAGAATCCAGTTCTCCGGGGCAGCATTCAACCACCTGAACCAGGAGACTGTCCTTTCCCTACCTGAAATCTCCAGCCTCATTCACTACCCACCTTCCAACTTTTTGCAGCAAATGAAGGGGTCTGTGATACAGGACGGCCAGGGAGTAGTGAGAGAGAGGAAATATATAAGCCCTAGGCTAATTAAGACGTGGTTCCCTGTAGACTAGGGATGGTGGCTACAGGTTAATTGGAGCACCTGCAGTCAATTAAGGCCCTGTCAGGAACCTTATAAAACCGCCCTGCTTCAGGCAGTCAGAGAGAAGGAGGAAGGAGAGAGGACTGGAGCTTGGAGGTGTGCTGTGAGACTTGAAAGACCAGAGAACTGAAGTAAGGGAGACCCTGCCCCAGCAGGGAGGGAGACTTCCTCCCCCTGCATCTAAGGACCAAAGGTACCCCACCCAAGGGGAAGAGGGTAAGAACCTGCAGGGGTTGAGAGGGGCTGGGGCTCAGAGTGAGGAGCAAACCCAGCCCCCTCTCCTGCTTCCCTCCTTTACCACCTTCTTGGGCCACTAGTGGGGCCCTCAGCACCCCAAGAGCAGGGGAAAAGGGTGGCATCTTAGCCCCCCGTGAAGAAAAGCACAGGACCCACCATACTAACATTGGCCATCTTGTCACATGTGGTGTCAGGAGTGGGATATCTGCACTGTGAACATAATCCAGGGTGTGTCATGACCACCCTGCCTCAAGATGGAGGACATGGTCAAAGCACTGGTGCAAGTCACTGCTACCCAGCAGGAGGCTACCCGGGTCCAAGTAGCTACCCAACAGGAGGCCATGCGGCTGCAGCAAGAGACCAATCACCTGCTGATGACCCAGGCCACCCAAGATCGGGCCATGCTGCAGGAACTAGTGAACCAGGTGAAGGCCCTTATGGAGCTGAGCTGTGGGTATGACAGGACATGGACCATATGGGCCAACGACGGTCTGCAGAAAATGACCCGGGAGAATGATGTGGAGGCATACCTCCTGGCCTTTGAGAGGACAGCCCTGTGGGAGGCCTGGCCCCAAGACCAGTGGTCGGGCATCCTCGCTCCATTTTTGTGTGGGGAGGCCCAGAAGACCTACTATGATATGACCACAGAGGAGGCAGCAGATTACCCGTGACTGAAGGCAGAGATCCTGGCCAGGGCAGGGGTAACGATGGCCTTGCAAGCCTGGTGGTTCCATGAATGGCAGTACTGCGAAGACAAGACACCACGATCACAACTGTTTGACTTAATCCACCTAGCCCGGAAGTGGTTACGCCCGGAGGCTCTCAGCTCGGAGAAAATGATGGCGCTCCTGGTGCTGGACCACTATACGAGGGGACTACCCTCGGGCCTCCGAGCCTGGGTAGGCCAGAATGACTCCTCCACCTATGACGAATTGGTCACCCTTGTAGAGAGACAACTGGCAGCCCGTGAACTGTTTGAAACCCCGGGAGGTGAAAGATAGCAGGAGCACATTGTAATCCTGTGTGGACCAGCCCCAGAGGGGGATTGGACACTTTGCCAGACGGTTTCACAGATATTTGCTGATACCTGGGCATGGTGAGACTGGGGAATCTTAGGCTCCATCCAGGCTCTGGAGAGGAGTATACTGTAGTGGACACAGGCTCTTCTGTCTGTTGTCCCCCAAGTGTGACCCTTTTTGCCCCATCCCCTTCATTCTGTCCCTGTCCCAGTCCTGTCTCTTCCACCCATCTCCATCTCAGTCTCATTCTTACCTAGCCAGTCCCTGTGTCCACTCTTCTAGTTTCTCATCTCAGTTCTAGTCCTTGCCCAGCCAGTCCCAGTCCCCCAGTCCTGGCTCCTCATCTGATCTGCCCCCCGCACCAGCCTCCACTCCCTGTCTCCCCCCCTGAGGCTCTGTGATGCCTTGTGACCCAGACCAGTAAGGGGTTGTGTCACCACCTGCACTGTAACCCTGGGTGCGTCTGTGATGGGCGGCTTTGGCTCAGAGCCCTGCCACCAGCAGCCTGCTCACTGCACAATGGCCTGACCCTGGCTTCTGCTGGCTTGGTTACTCCTTGCAGGGCGATGCCAACAGCTTTGAGTCTCCTCCAAACCACCTCCACTGCAGCATCCACTCCCTCTCACTAGACCCTCACAGACACTATCCAGTTTGCTGCCCCCAAAGAGAGAGAACACACACCAGCCTGTTTGGCTGAAGATTTTACCGTCCTGTCTAACACGCAGCACTGAAATGGTTTTGTAATTAAACAAGAATATGTTTATTAACAAAGATCAGACACTGAAGTGATAATAAGTAAGACCAAGTATCAGAGGGGTAGCCGTGTTAGTCTGGATCTGTAGATGTGACAAAGGGTCCTGTGGCACCTTATAGACTTACAGAGGTATTGGAGCATAAGCTTTCGTGGGTGACTTGCATCCGACGAAGTGGGTATTCACCCACGAAAGCTTATGCTCCAATACCTCTGTTAGTCTATAAGGTGCCACAGGACCCTTTGTCACTTCATAAGTAAGAACAGAAGACCCCGATATGGTTACATGTAAAACAAAACACACTTTTTAATAACTAAAACTTAACCTCAGCAAGTTAGTCTTTGTCTAAGCAAGTTTCTCACCTACAGTCAATTCCCAGAGACTTCAACCCCCTTTTTGAAGGATCCAACTTTCTCTGAACACAAGAGCTCTGGCCCCTTCTATCCATCCAGTGATGGATGACAAAAATGCCTTTTTGCCTCTGCTTATATCTTCCCAAACGTCATTGACTCTGTTTACAGAGGCAGAAAGGTTGCAGCCTCCCTCCCTGCTTGAGATATTTAAGTGGTCATCGTCCCCCTCTTCCTCACCTGATGGCTTTGACTACCTTACTTGTAAATGTGCTTTTCATTGTCTTTGATCTCACCTTGCTTTATTTACACTGGAGACACAGTCAAGCCACGAAAACAACATTCCTTTGTCTATGACCGGCTGGGCTCAGACGCTGCCTGCCAAACACATTCTAGGACTATATTTCCAGCACACACCTATAGTTTCCAGCACGCACCCATACATACACCATGCAATAATAGTAATGACCAGTGTGTTCCCAGTTTGCCTAGGACACCTAACACAACACCTTTTAGATACAGACTAGGACAACAGTGAGTTGGGGCAATGAGTGTGCCAGGCCTGATGAGCATTATGGTCTGGGGTGCCCTCTGCCAGTTGGCATTGAAAGGCTCCCTGGGTCACAGGCTTCTTTTCCCACTCTACTTCTCCTGGCCCCCAAGGCCAACTCTTGTCCCTTCTGTATTTGATTCTGGTGGCTTCCTCTCCCATGGATCAAGCCAGGGGATGGGAAATTGAGAGCACAGGTGAGACACCCCCCTGCTTTCAGCATCAGTGCTTGGACTTGGACCCAGCATGGCCTGCAATTGCAGGGAAGTCCTGCTCCACCCCTGTGCTGGAGCATGCTCACTGTGGCTGGAGTCTTTGGTGAATTAAGCTGCGTTCAAGCAAGTTTCTACTGAGCATGTGCAAAGTGCAATTTTTCAGAGGCTTATAACATGGCAAAATATTGGCAGATTTTCACAGGGACAAAAAAAGCCGCATCCCTCATACGGAGACCACTTTCCCGCCAAATTTCAAATCCCTGCTCCAGAGCATGAGCACTCGGGCAGTTCAAAGCAAAGGTCAACATATTGTTGTAACTCAAACACTGTAACATGTTTTTCTCTAGCCTTGTTCTTGGAAACAGCCTGAATCATGTTGGCTGAAATAATAATTAATTAATAATCTGCCTGAGGCAGACACCTAGCATCAAAAATTTCAGCCCAAAGAGTTAACATCTGGCAAAGTAACAAGCAACTGAAAACAGGGTGTTCTAATGAGAAGCGTCAGATGACCTTAATGATAGGGTGTGCTACTAGTCCCTCCGATAATATGCTTTTGTGTTATAATGCTCAAAAATAGACACCTATATTATTCATGTCTAACTCTTAAAATCCCACTAACTTCATTGACTCAATAGTATCTTGTGACAGTGAATTCCACCAGTTAATAATACCTTGTGTTGTTACACTAGGAACGTGTGGAGTGTTCGGTCAGTCGTGGGCTGCATTATCCTATACCTTTAAATCAGAAAACTCTACATTTTATTGTGTGACCCTCTCGTTCCAGCATTATTAGTAGCATAATGAGTAGCAGCACCTGATCGACTTTCTCTATTGCAATTATTATTCCCGTATACTTCCATCATGTCTCTTGTCGTTCAGCTTCTTGCTTTGCTAAATAGTCCTATTTTTGCATTAATCTCTTCTGATATCATTTTCTTTGCCCTTCTGGGGGACCTTTTCTATTTCTGAAATATCCTTTGAGAGAGGGGAAAAAAAAGTTGTTTTTTAATTTTAAAACCCAACAGTTCTTAGCAACACCTGTCACTGCTTCCATCTCTCCAATCAGTGAGCAGTGCTTGGGTCTGTCTCAGTGGGAGCTGACAATTTGATGATACTTCATCAGCATGGCTCTCCTGCTGAGAAGTAGATTGAGACAAAGGAAATGGCTCTCGCTAGTGGAAAGGATGGGAAATCAGATTTTCTAAGTTATTGTTAGGTAAGTTCTATGATATGTTATCTTTTAATAAAAGATTGGGGTGGGTGGGTTGGTTAATTTAACAGTAGACAATGGCTCTTGCTTGATGCTGTCCAGTTCCCTTCCTTTTCTGCAGGCTTTTCTCATGACGACTACATTAGACTGTTGCCGTTGAGGACGAAATGTAGATTTTGTGATTAATGGACTGGACAGGCCATGAGAGCTGTAGTCAATTGGGAAGCGTTTTGGGAAGCGGCGGCCAGCCCGTGCTGCTTTCCGCAGTTTCCATTGTCCGGGAACGGTGAACCGCGGCCACTGGGAGTGGCGGGCGGCCGTGCCTGCAGACGGTCAATGTAAACAAACTGTCTCACGACTCACCAGCGGATGACCCTGACGGGCTGCGTGCGGCCCATGGCAGCAGGTTGCCCACCACTGCTTTAAAGTGAACGGGGAAGTTTATAATGTTCTTGACACTGTTGCTTCGGTCTTGCCTGGCTGGAGACTTAACAAGAGAGGCATGCGGTGGTTTGGGTTTTCAATGCTGGCTTCACTTTCAGATGGTAGACACTTTTTTTTTTTTTAAATGAAAGCTCTGTATTATGCAAAATGCAGGCTCTAGTTTTGTAGTGCCCAATGGACTTTTCCAGAATACAAACCCAAAGAGCTGGATCAAGGGTGAAATCCTGGCTCCATTGAAATCAATGGGAGTTTTCCTATGGACTTCACCCCAGATTAAGTCAATGGGAATCATTCCACTGATGTTAGATGGAGCTGGATTGGGTCTTAATGCTGGAATGCCTTCTGGATTTCTGTTAGTGCAGAGGATTATAATCCCTGTATTCAGGAGTCCTGGTACAGAGTGCATTAGTAGTTTGGAACAAGGCATCTAAATTCAGACCATTTTAAACATCAGACAGAACATCTTGGATTTGTCAGTGGAAAAACAGGAGAGTAACATCACTATAGCTTACCCACATGTGGTCAGACTGCACCTGGCCCCTCTGGGGGTATGTGTTCAAGATGGTGTTGGAGGGAGAGTACAAGAAACTTTCCCTTCCTGTGCGTTTCCCTCTCCCTCTCCGCAGTCCCTTCATTCTCCTGTGTGCAGATACTACTCTCTGCTAGCATCCCCTGTGGTGCAAACATCACCCAAATGAGTGTGGGGAGGAGATGCTGTGTGCGCTGGCCAGATTGTCCGTGGAGAGCGTGCTGCATGCAGGGGATCACCTGGAGACATTGTGCCTCCGCGGTTCCCCTTTGGGTGGTGCCGCTCTGACCTGCTGCAAATGCAGGCAGTAGCTCAATCAGTGGCACAATCTGACTTAGGGTGTCCAACAAACTGTTACTACTGGAAACAGGCTGATATGTGTTTAATTTAGTGAAAGCAATGCCTCCCCTAGCTGTCTGAAAAGCAAATCCTTCGGTAGTCTCCAGTTTATACTTGCTGAACTCCAGTGATCCCAGTGAAACACTTCTGCAGTTCTGCAGAACCCAGGGGCGGCTCTTACAATTTTGCCGCCCCAAGCAGGTGCGGCGGCCCCTCCCCCGATGCAGGCAGACATAGCGGGGCCCCGCCCCCGACGTCTGCTTGCGTCGGGGGCGGGGCCCTGCTACGTCTGCTTGCGTCGGGGGCGGGGCCCCGCTACCACTGCCTGCGTCGGGGGCGGGGCTGCGCCCCCGACGCAGGCAGTCCCAGTCCGCGGCGGCACGGGAAGGGCA
Organism: Macrochelys suwanniensis; assembly: GCA_033296515.1. Lineage (NCBI taxonomy): Eukaryota > Metazoa > Chordata > Testudines > Chelydridae > Macrochelys > Macrochelys suwanniensis. The sequence continues at coordinate 60,257,777 of CM065784.1, read as the reverse complement.
GCGGACTTGCCGCCCCATTGCTGCTGTGGCAGGCGAGACTGGGGCGGCAGTCCGAGTCCCGCGGCGGAAATTTGGCGGCGGGAAGAGTGGACCTGCCGCCGAATTGCTGCCGCGGGACTCAGACTGCCACCCCATTCTCGATGCCGCCCCAAGCACCAGCTTGGAAAGCTGGTGCCTGAAGCTGGCCCTGGCAGAACCAACACAGCTTTCTGTCTGTAATGTCTCTTACTGCAATTCACTGGCTTCAGGAAACCCATTCACCGAGCAGTTAAACAACTCCTTCCTTTGATGGAGCACTCAGGGGCACCCTTATAATACCGTGAACAGTAGATCTCGAAATGGGGATGGGGAGGGAACAATATATCAGCTGCAGTATCTAGGAACACTGGACTTTATAATGTAATGAGAGAGCCTGCAGTGGTTCCCTGCCAGAGTCACACCGCACTTCTTCATTACCGAAAGTGAAATAGAAAGAGGGCTGGCTGTGGTGCTGTTGTTAGCGTAGCGCCGCTGTGTGAGAAACCCGTCAGTTCCCAGGCCCAATCTCTTGTTCCCCAGGCTAACGGGCTAGAAATCCCTTGCAGCAACCCCTGTGCCTGACCTACAGACTATGGGCCTCCTCCTCAGCTGGTATGAATCAGCAGGGCTCTATTGATGTCTATGCAGACTGAGGCCAGCTGAGGATCCGTCCCAGTGCAAATAGGCTTTGTATGGCCTGATTGTGTAAGAACTTAAGTCAATGTTCCCATTGACTTAAGTGGAAGCAGAAGGTGGCCTTTAAGTGACCAAGGAAGGTTTCAGAGGGGCCGGGCCACCATGGTTGGCTGAGGGTGGAGTCTTCCAGTGAGGACCAAGATGAAAGTCTGCCATGTAAGACCCCTCTCATTTACTCCCTCTAAAAAAGTTAGATAATGTTACAAGAAATATATATGTAATTATGGAATCCACATTTCCTCCTTCCATTTTTACATACTTCTATTAATTCTTCCTCTTCTACAATACCAAGAGACACCATGGCTGTTACTGTATATCAATTGCACATATGTACTACCTCTACTTTCAGGTTCCCTGGGCATGCAATCTAGTTTCCCCCTACTCACGCCATGTACATTTGAAATGACACAGGTTTTATGGCTATATGGTTGCATGAGTAACTAAGGATATCCAGAATATATTCAAATGGGGGCTATCAGTTCATATCAGAGGAGGACTGTGCATAAAATAATGTTAGTTGGAATAAGATGACCTGTAGCCACTGTCTTAAAAAGCTAAAGCAAGAAGATTTGCAAGTTGGATCAACACCAAACAGCTTGGTATCCTGCTTCCATAATGTCCAATATCCAAGACAATGGAGAACCAGGTGAAGAAGAAGCTGGTAATGCATCAACCTAGCCAGTTGTCTAGTGCTGTACATGAAGGAAAAATATTTCTCCTCACCCTTGCATGTAGTCATTTCATACCATGGGCTACGAAGACCCTTAACATTGTATTACCCTTTTACAATGGTGATACAATTATCCGGCCCTTTCCTTTTTTCAGAACTGTTTATTTAGGAAGTATAAGCAAGTCACATATGCATCAAAAATGCAACACTAATAGTTACACAAAGAAACATGTTGCTTTGTTTGCGCAGTGAACTATTATGCAGTGATGAACAGAGATGCCCCTCTCTCAATCAAGACTATTTCCACAAAAAGGGCCTTGAAATAGGGCTTCCAAACCTTACTGAGCACAGGCAGAAGGGAGAGAAAAGCCACTCCTACTTAAAGGCAAACTGCTTGCTCACACCCCCACCCAGCTGCTAGAACTGCCAATGGTGGGGTATGTCTATGTGGAGATAAAAGCCTGCAGCACGGCCGCAGCTGGTCTGGGTCAGCTGAAAGGGGCTCATGGGGCTCAGGCTGTTGGGGCTAAAAATTGTTGTGTAGACGTTTGGGTTCAGGCTGGAGCCTGAGCCCCAATGTCTACACAGCAACTTTTTAGCCCCAGAGCCTGAGCCCCAGTCAGCTGACCCAGGCCAGCTGCTGGGTTTTTATTCCCAGGGGTGGTGAGTTGTATGGGCCCTGGGTGCCCAGGTTCCAGCAAATTCAGGGCCCGGAGGGCCTGGCTCCACCAATGTTCGGGGCAAGGTCTCTCCCTCAGCCCCGTCTGCCGCCCCCGCGTGCCTCCCCTGAGTGTCCCTGCCTCCTCTGGGCAGCGGGTGACTGCCCCCTGCAGCTCCACGCTGCGTTCCCTCGCCTGCTGCTGCTGGCTGAGGTTCGCAGCGCTGGGGGCAGGCTGAGGCAGCTGCTGCACCTGAGGAAGGAGGAGGGGAGGAGGCGCATGGCAGCCCTCACCCCCGACAGGCGACTCCAAGTCGACTGCTGGCGGCGGGGGGTTATCCTGCTGGGACCACCTGAGCAGAAGCCTGGGGGGGGGGCTTGGGTGAGTGTCGTGCTGGGGGATCAGGGAAGGCCCCTCCTCCCCCAGAGCTTGCTGCTGCCAATGGGGAGAGGGCTTGGGGGAGTCCTCTGGCCCCCCACCCCAGCCCTGAGGCAGCCTGCCTGCTGCACCCCAAACGCCTCATGCCCAGCCCCACTCCCTGCACCCCCTCCTGCACCCCAACCCTCTGTCCTAGCCCAGAGCCTGCACCCAGCACCTAAACTCCATCCCAGAGCCCTCACCCAGCACCCCAACCCCTCCTGCACCCCTCCCACACCCAAATTCTCTCCCAGAGCCTGCACCCCCTCCCATCCCTCTGTCCCAGCCCAGAGCCCACACCCAGCACCCAAACCCCCACCCACACACCCCCTGCACCCCAACCCCCTGTCTGGGCCCAGAGCCCGCACCCAACAGCTAAACTCCATCCCAAAGCCTGCACCCCTCCCGCACCCAAATTCTCTCCCAGAGCCTACACCCTAAACCCCCTCCTGCACCCAAACTCTCTCCCGGAGCCTGCACCCTGCACCTCCTCCTGCACCTGAACCCCCAGCCCAGAGCTTGTACCATCCCAGAGCCCGCCCCCTCCCATACCCAAACTCCCTCCCAGAGCCTTAGCCAGGTGGGGTGGGGGAGGAACTTGGACCCATTTCGGGCACCACCATAAATGATACAAACCTGACGACCCTGTTTATTTCCATGTAGATGTGCCCATGGAGACAGCTGCTCACAGTTGTGACCAGCAGAGAAAACATGAGCCCCTATAGAGGGGAGAGAACAGAGGGGGAGAGGGAGACAGAAAGGCCAGAGATAGTAAAGGGGCTACATCCCCATACTAGGCTGCTCTGAGAAAGCAACCAAGAGACAGAAGGGGACTGCAGGCCCTACAACTGAAGGGCTGACAGACTCAATTTAAAGTGAGGAGCCATGATCTGATCTAACTGGCCCTCCTCTGTTTACAATCAGGAGAAGCTGAGACCCCAGAAAGACCACACCAAGAGGTGATCACAGGGCCTCCTTCCAGAGATAGCCACAATCTGCAAGATATTCCTGCTATGTGGATGCCAGGTAAGAAATCCGGAACCACTGTAGTCTCAGTACAGGAAAGCACTACAGCTTTGGTCATTATTTGGTGACTTGCTTTGCCCCCAGGACATAAAGGCAATGACTAGCTACCTTAAGATATTCTACAGTGTCCATCACTGGAGGGTCTGAGAGTAAACCTTTCTCAAACTAGTCTCTCTTATAGCCAACTGCTGTACAGGGAAAATACTTTGTCTGCAGCTGCTATAGGAACCTGCAGAAACCTGGTGTCTACTTGGAATTCTAGACCAGAATTACTGAAAACCCCACACAAGAACAAAAAGCTACAAATTATCTCCCTAGTATAGTAAAGTTAAGACATTAGGCTATTAAAAAAATCTTTTCTCAATTAAAAAGAGCTGTCCTGGAGTTACTCCTGCCTTTAAAAATCATGATCTGTCTAGTTCCATAAATCGAGGAAGGAATTTTGACCGTTAAACTTAATTGATACTGAATTAAAAGAAATGAACTTAAATCATTTTGCCATTTTCTTTTAAAATTAGTTTTTGGCATTGCATTTCTCTCCATCACTGTGCAAGGCAAAGTCACATATACTCAGGAAGCAAGATTAATGTGTACAAAAGATAAAGCACTCTGAGACGGCGACATCTGTGGCAATGCAAAAGATGTTTCAAGGAAGCGTAAACAGGCAGGAGTAAAACAGAAAATAAAAACTGACTTTTAAGTAAAATCAGCAACAACTTGGATTTATATAGCACTCCATATGTTCTACATGAATAATACCCCCAGGCACTTTAGAAGGGAATAAGGTAAGAAGAACGCTCACAGCAATAAACTAAAAAAAAAAATAATTAAATTTCTTCAAGATGTTTCCAGCTCTGACTAGGTGCAACTCTTCCCTTGAGGAGACTGTTGGTAATGGTGTTGAGGTGCTGTTGTTTTACCTAATTGACTCTGGACTGACGCCATGATGCAGTGATAGAACAAAGACCGCCTGTAGTTGCCTTGCTTGTTGGTTTGGCTTTTTTAAATTTAATGTTGTGGCACAAGTTTGAGTGCTTAGAAAAATTTAAGTAGTCAGGGTGATGATAATCATCGGTTGGGCACTACTACTGAGGTGATTATAGGAAAAAGTGGGCCATGGGTGAGGGGCAATGCAAAACATTGAGGGATTTGGTATTTAGTTAGTTAGTTTGTTTATTTCATTTTAGGGAGGAGGAAATCAAGAAAGCTGTTCTTCAGAGGGCTGTTTGGGTGGATTTGCCCAGCTCTTGTGCTAGTGAGAAATAAAAAAACAAACCTCAGCATAAGATTTACAGTAACAAATGCAAGTAATTGTAGCAAGTAATTGAAACCTCCCAGTTGTCTAACACTGTAAACATGAATCATGCCTCGTTTAAGACACTCTTCAGCCTCATTATAGAACAAAGAGGGTGTGACAGGATCCCCGGGGTGCAACCTGGGACTGTCGGACTGCTGTGCCCCCTTTATTCACTATTCTGGGTTGTCTCTCACAATGCCTTACCGGTGGCAAGCAGCAAACCCCTCCAGGTGCTATTACCACTCTGTAACAGTTAAAACAAGTTAATTGGTTATAAAAGATAGATTTTAAGTGATAGGCAAAAAGTCAGAGATAGTTACCAAAGAAAACAAAATAAGCGCACAATCTAAATCTCAAATCTGTAAGACACTAGGCACTATGTAGATCAAGCAGTTTTCTTACCCCACTGGATGTTGCAGTTCATAATACACAGGATTTACTCTTGAGACCTGGGCCAGTCTCCTCTGTTGGAGTCTTCACTTTTCTGAGCATCCTTGTTGCTTGCAGCGTAGGTGGGGGAGGAGAAAAGGTGAAGCATGGGGCCATGGTGTTCTATTTTATACCCATAATCCGTGTGGCTGGAGAACATAAATCCAGGCATGTCTTGTGGGCATTCCTGAGTTACCAGGCAAGACTGAACAATTCCCCTGGTGTGTGCAAGTGAGTCATTGAATTGTAACTCCCTTGCTGGACAATGGCTGTTGATTGTTGTTTGACACCTACCCAGGCACTGGTTAGCTCCCTTGTCCTTGTATAACCCACACACCTCGTGGGTGTGGTGCTCTGTCCCATGTAATGGCACCAAGACCACTTAGCCCTGGTCTACACTACGAGTTTAGGTCGAATTTATTAGCGTTATTTCGATTGATCCGTGCACCCGTCCACACGACGAAGCCCTTAACATCGACTTCTAGGGCTCTTAAAATCGATCTCGCCACTCCACCCCCAACGAGGGGATTAGCGCTTAAAGCGATATTGCCGAATCGATGTAGGCTTAGTGAGGACGCAATTCGACGGTATTGGCCTCCTGGATCTATCCCACAGTGCAACATTTGACCGCTCTGGACAGCAGTCTGAGCTCCAATGCTCCGCCCAGGTAGACAGGAAAAGCCCCGCGAACTTTTGAATTTCATTTCCTGTTTGGCCAGCGTGGTGAGCTGCAGGTGAGCGCAGATCTCATCAGCAGAGGTGACCATGATGGAGTCCCAGAACCGAAGACGAGCTCCAGCATGGACCGATGGTGAAGTACGCGATCTGATCACTGTATGGGGAGACGAAACCGTGCTAGCAGAGCTACGGTCCAAAAGAAGAAATGCCAATACATATGCCAAAGTCTCCAAGGGCATGCAGGACAGAGGCTACAACAGGGACGCGCAACAGTGCCGCGTGAAAATTAAGGAGCTCAGGCAAGCCTACCAAAAAACCAGAGATGCAAACAAACGCTCTGGGTCAGAGCCCCAGACATGCCGCTTCTATGATGAGCTGCATGCCATTCTAGGAGGTGCAGCCAGCACTGACCCACCCATGTGGTATGACTCCGTATGTGGATCATCAGAAACCACAGAGGAGCATGATGATGATAATGATGCTGAAAATAGCGCCCAGACACAGCAAGGAAGTGGAGAAGCCCTTTTCCCCGACAGCCAGGAACTCTTTGTCACCCTGGAGCCAGTACCCTACGAACCCACCCAAGGCGTGCTCGATGCAGGAGAAGGGACCTCTGGTGCCTCTGGTGAGTGTACCTCTGTTAATTAATACATGTTTTATAAGCAAGCGTGTTTAATGATCAATTCGCGGCCAGTACAGCTACAGCTACTGGAAAAGTCTGTTAACATGTTCGGGGATGGAGCAGAAATCCTCCGGGGACATCTCCAGAAAGCTCTCCTGGATGTACTCCCAAAGCCTGTGCAAAAGGTTTCTGGAGAGGGCAGCCTTATCCTGTGCTCCGTGGTAACACACTCTACCACGCCAGGCCAGTAGCACGTAGTCTGGAATCACTGCTTTGCAAAGCATGGCGGCGTATGGTCCCGGTGTTTGCTGGCATTCAAGCAACATCCGTTCTTTATCTGTCTGTGTTATCCTCAGAAGAGTGATATCATTCATGGTCACCTGGTTGAAATAGGGGAATTTTATTAAGGGGTTATTCAGAGGGGCTCCGTCCCTGCTGGGCTGTTTGCCTGTGGCTGAACGGAAATCTTCCCCGCTGTGACCCACGCGGTGGGGGGAGGGGGAACAGCGAACATCTTGGATGTGTGTCTGTGTGTGTGTGTGTGGGGGGGGGGTGTCGATTAGGTTCGCGCTGCACGTTAACCCGAAAACCGCCGCCCCTCCCTTTTCAATTGCCAACCAGTTTTAAATTGCCAGCCCAAAGGCTGTTTGTTATGGGAAATGAGGGGGTTGCTGTTTGAAAACATTCCCACATGTTATGAAGGTTAAAGAAGCCTATAGACTGTGGCTTACCATGGCTGCCTGCAAGCCGAATTCTGTTGCCCGCCGGACCTGCTTGTGTGATTTCTCACACCAAACCGGCAGACCCTCAATATAACAGGCAAAGTGCAACCTTGGACCAAATGCATATGTGATATGTAATGTTTGGAGCATTGTTCTCTAATATGTGTCTTTTAAACTACTCCTCTCCCATTTGTTTCCTCCCGCAGCTGCAAATGTTTCAACGCCACCCCTTTCATCACCGTCCCAGAGGCTAGTGAAGATTAGAAGTAAAAAAAAAAGGAATCGAGACGATATGTTCTCAGAACTCATGGAATCCTCCCACACTGAAGCTGCCCAGCAGAATGCGTGGAGGCAGACACTGTCGGAGTCCAGGAAGGCAGAATTTGATCGTGCGGACAGGTGGCGTGCTGAAGACAATGACTGGCGGGATGAAGAGAGTAGGTGGCGTCAGCGTGCAGAGAGAAGGCAGGATGCAATTCTGAGGCTACTGGAGGATCAAACGGAAATCCTCCGGCTTATGGCTGAGGAAAGGCGTAGGGTTCAGGAAAGGCCGCCTGAGCCCAGACCGCCGCTACAGCCCCTGTGTAACCAACAGCCCTCCTTCCCGAGTCCCATAACCTCATCCCCGAGACGCCCAAGAACGCATTTGGGCGGCCTCCGTGCACCCAACCACTCAAGTCAAGAGAACAGTCCAAGCAAGAAAGGGCTGGCATTCAATAAGTTTTAAAGTGCTGTGTGTCCTTGTCCTTCCCTCATCCCCTCCTCCACCACCCATCCTGGTGCTTCCCTTCCTCCACCAGCTATCCCGGGAGACTGTGGCAGTTAGCCCCATAGTTCCCCCTCTTTGTTTTACGAATTAATAAAGAATGCATGATTTTTAAGCAACAATGACTTTATTTCCTCTGCGAGCAGTGATCGAGGGGGGGGAGGGCAGGGCGGTTTGGGTAAAGGGAAGTAGAGTGAATGAAGGGGCGGGGCTTTTCATTACAGGGGAAAAACAGAACTTTCACACAGCATCCTGGCCATTCATGAAACTGGTTTTCAAAGCTTCCCTGATGCACAACGCACCCTGCTGTACTCTTGTAATAGCCCTGGTGTCTGGCTGCGCATAACCAGTGGCCAGGCGATTTGCCTCAACCTCCCACCCCGCCATAAACGTCTCCCCCTTACTCTCACAGATATTGTGGAGCGCACAGCAAGCAGTAATAATAATGGGAATATTGTTTTCGCTGAGATCTAACCTAGTCAATAAACTTCGCCAGCGAGCTTTTAAACGCCCAAATGCACATTCCACCACCATTCTGCACTTGCTCAGCCTATAGTTGAAAAGGTCCTGACTACTGTCCAGGCTACCTGTGTATGGCTTCATGAGCCATGGCATTGAGCGGTAGGCTGGGTCCCCAAGGATAACTATAGGCATCTCAACATCCCCAACGGTTATTTTCTGGTCTGGGAAGAAAGTCCCTTGCTGCAGCAGCCGAAACAGACCAGAGTTCCTGAAGATGCGAGCGTCATGTACCTTTCCCGGCCATCCCACGTTGATGTTGGTGAAACGTCCCTTGTGATCCACCAGTGCTTGCAGCACTATTGAAAAGTAACCCTTTCGGTTTATGTACTCGCTGGCTTGGTGGTCCGGTGCCAAGATAGGGATATGGGTTCCGTCTATCGCCCCACCGCAGTTCGGGAACCCCATTGCTGCAAAGCCATCCAGTATGAGCTGCACATTTCCCAGACTCACAACCCTTGGTACCAGCAGCTTGGTGATCGCCCTGGCTACTTGCATCACAACAGCCCCCACTGTAGATTTTCCCACTCCGAATTGATTCGCGACTGACCGGTAGCTGTCTGGCGTTGCAAGCTTCCACAGGGCTATCGCCAGTCGCTTCTGTACTGTGAGGGCTGCTCTCATCTTGGTGTTCTTGCGCTTCAGGGCAGGGGAAAGCAACTCACAAAGTTCCATGAAAGTGCCCTTATGCATGCGAAAGTTTCGCAGCCACTGGGATTCATCCCAGACCTGCAGCACTATGTGGTCCCACCAGTCTGTGCTTGTTTCCCGGGCCCAGAATCGGCGTTCCACTGTATCAACAAGCCCCATTAACACCATGATGTCCACCTTGCGGGGGGGCCTTTTTTGAGAGAGGTCTGTGTCCATGTCCTCATCACTGTCCTCAGGGCGCTGCTGTCGCCTCCTCGCCTGCTGTAGCTGTAGCAGCTCCTGGTTCTCGTTCTGCATATACTCCTGGACAATGCGCGTGGTGTTCATAACGGCGAGAACAGCCGCGGTGATCTGATTGTGCTCCATGCTTTCCCTGGTATGCTGTTTGCAGGACAGCAGAGTGGCAGCAGAAGCAGTGGGTGGATAACAATGGAGTCAGCAATATGGCGCCCATATGAAAAAAGGCGCGAAAGATTTTTTGCTCCCCCCTCAGTTGCTTTCACGGAGGGAGGGGGGAGCAAGGGTTAGGCTCATTTCCTTCTAGCTGCAGATGGTACAATATGCGGTGAGCAAGGAGGCGCCTTCCCTTCTAGCAGCAGATGGTACAATATGCTTGATATCCATCATCATCTCCTGGCCCCCTCAAGGATTGAACTCACAACCCCGGGTTTAGCGGGCCAACGCTCAGACCGCTGAACTATCCCTCCGCCCGTGTTCCAGGCAGTACTGAATCTCCCTTAAACAAAACGTAAAAAAGAGAATGACCAGAGTCACTCTGGTCACTCCCATTTATGTCCAAGCGCCCCCGGCCAGCCACACCATAGGCCGCCGGCCAGGAGCACACGAATTCCAATCATATTGTACAATCTGCTGCTAGAAGGCAAGGAGCTTCTGCTGTATGGTCCCGCGACCACGACCATTTATGGCATATTGCACCATCTGCAGCTAGAAGGCAAGGAGCTTCTGCTGTGTAGTCCCGCGACTACCAGCCTCAGGCGGAATAGCCCCCTCAAGGATTGAGCTCGCAACCCTGGGTTTAGCGGGCCAACGCTCAGAATGCTGAGCTATCCCTCTGCCCGTATCATAGTGTGACTGAATCCCCACTAGACCTAATGTCCAGGCGTACGCTGGAGATGTACGGTAATTGTGAGCTGAGCAGGCTTCCGTAGCAAACACGGAAACCCCGGAAAAAAGGCGCGAAAAATATTGCTTTCACGGAGGGAGGGAGGGAGGGAGGGATGACATGTACCCAGAACCACCAGCGACAATGTTTTCTGCCCCATCAGGCTTTGGGATCGCAACCCAGAATTCCAATGGGCGGCGGAGACTGCGGGAACTGTGGGATAGCTCCCGCAATGCAATGCTCCGAAAGTCGATGCTAGCCCCGCTACTGTGGACACAGTCAATCGACCTCATTGTCTTAACGCTTGTGTGTGGGGACACACACAATCGATTCCATAAATTCGGGTTTTAAAATATCGACTTCTATAAATTCGACCTAATTCTGTAGTATAGACGTACCCTTAGAGATTAATGTGTCTGCTATAGCCTTTGCTAAGAGGCAGGTGGCTTTTAGCTCATGCAGTAGAAGCTCATGCATTTAGCTCCAGAGGTCCCAAGTTTGATCCTGCCTGCCACTGACCGGGGTCTGTCAGAGTTACAGTTGTCTCAGGGAATCGCACAGATAGTAGATCCCCAGACTGACAGCATATTTTAGTGACAACCATACAACACAATCTCATAACTTCATATGCATTAATGATATACATATTTAGATGGAACAATGGGTTTCAGCAGATCGTAGCCTTTCCCATGATACCTCACATGGCACGCTTTATATGAATTATCAGAACTATATACAAATGATGATTATGCAGGTTACAGGGAGCTCCTCCAAGGTGTAAAGTGTCACAGAGAGCTATTCCAGTTACAGTACACAGTGAAGTCTTTCCATTCTCTCCCTTCCATTCACCAAGCCCACATCAGCCACATCAGGTTAAGTTCAATGAACAGTGACCTGCACATCCTTTCCCCAAATCCAGTTCTCCCGATGATAAAAACCATGCACGGCTGAGTCGTTCTACCTCTTCCACCCCAATTTTACAGTTGTCATATGACAGCAGCTCAGCAAGTCAGTTGTCTGTTTGCTGTGGGAACATCACTGAAAAATTGCAGGTGCTAGTTGTACAATTTTTTTCAGGCCATTCCTAGTCAAAAGCTGTCAATCCCTGCCATTGGTGTGAGAGCTCTCCATGCTTTAGGACCTAAAATCCACATTCATCAGATGCTGAACCTCTCCAGCTAGATGCCAGTAGGGGCTGAATTTTCAAACCTAGGCCTCTTACCAGGAGACCCAACACTCTCTTTTGGGTGCTCAGATCATGTATTTACACACATTGTACATGCCGTGTGTGTATTTAGCTGCCAACATGAATGTCCAAGTGGAAGAGTTGTACTTCTTATTAAGGCAATCAAGAAGATTAATCATCTTAACTGATTTATTATTGATATTGTTGTGGTGCCCACAGACCCCAGTTAGGATTCCCACTGTACTAAGCTTCATAGAAACAGAGAGAACAGACTGACCATGCCTCAAAGCGCTAACAATTTATGCTTGAAAACAGAGACCAGAGGATCAAGCCACCTCTCCGTCCCAGGTCAGTGATCACTGATGCATTCAGCTTTGGAGAGTCAGAGCGTTGAAAATCCAGCTGATTAAAAGCCACTTCCTTCCAAACCCAAGCAGAGCAAGAAATATTGCCAATGGGTTAAGAAAAGGATCCTCTTACTTTTTAATTCTTAACTGTTTAGATGACACAAGGATGAGCCTCAAAAAGGGAACTTGCAGCATACGTACGCTCTGCAGAAAGTGTGCTATTAAAATAATCTAGGTGGGGCTTTTCAAAGCTGCCGAAGGGCGTTAGCTACTCAGTTCCCACTGGCTTGATTCCCTCAGGCCTCTGAAAAATCTCAGCGCTAATGTCCACCAGTTTCTTGTAGCAGGACTGAAGAGATGATGCGGGCGAACAGTGATACTGACTTAACTTTTCATGAAAGCTACTTTACCCCTAGGGCTAGAGCCTCATTTTGACAGGCTACCTGAAGATCCCCCCACACACACACACACTCACACCCATGTAGGATACCAGACAGCCTGGGTGTAAAGGGCATAGTCAGGGAAATGGGACATGACTAAAGAATGCTGCAGTCCAATGTGTCCCCAGTGCTGCAACAACCCCCTAGGCTGCTATGATTTGCACCAGGTGCTGAATTGACTCAGGATTGGGGACCGCATCTACATTTTGTCTTTGCCTCATCCCTGGTCCTGAGCCACAGTGTAGTTTGGCTAAATGAGAGGATCCAGCTTGTAATGTCCATGAAGAATCATTTCACCACCAATGGCTATGGGTCACAGAGGCTGAGGGCAGGGATGGGCCATTAGACTTCTCCTTGAAATTTTATTTCTCACACACAACTATCATCAATAGAAGAGGAGCCTCTCTTTCAGAATAGGACTAGATTTAGGCCAAGGAGGCAGTGTTTTATGTGGATTAGGTTAATCCCAAATTTGGGGTTTAGGTTCCAGGCTGATCAGGGCTAAGGTTTGGGTGCAGATTTGATGGTATTGAAATCTCACAGTTTTCCCCAGGGTGGCAGACTCTTAATACTCTGCACAGGTTACGGGACGTGGCCAAAGAATGCTGCATTTGAGTTCTTCTCTTGAGACTACTTAGTTTTAGGTGCGAAAATCCTCCATTAAGATTTAGAGAAATTGCTGCTGGATCATTATGTAAATAAAGGGGATGGGATTGTTTCTTTGGGCCAGGATCAGAGATCCTGATCCAGCTCCCAGTGACTTGAACTAGAGCAGGTCCTACCTAAGGGCTGGTCTACACTGGGGGGCGGGGGGGGATCGATCTAAGATACGCAACTTCACGTAGCTGAAGTCGAATATCTTAGATCGATTTTTAAAAGTACTTACCCCGGTCCACATGGCAGCAGGCAGGCTCCCCCGTCGACAGCGCTTCCTCCGCTCGTGGAGCTGGAGTTCCGGTGTCGACGGGGAGCGGCTCTGGGATCGATTTATCGCGTCTAGATGAGACGCAATAAATCGATCCCAGAAAATCGATAGCTACCCGCCGAATCGGGCGGGTAGTGTAGACGTAGCCTAAGTCAAGATCCATTTTGCTCTGCTAAGGTTACAGTGGAGATTCAGCTTCCCACTCCTTATTGCCACAAGATTCCTCTCTGAAAATCAACCTTATGAAGATGGAAACCTCACCAGATTAGCTGTTGCGCTATTTTCATTCTCATGGGCCAAGAGAATAGCTTGTCCCAGGAGATTTAAGCCCCACTCAAATTCACAAACAAAAAATAAGCCCCTTCTGGTTTTAGAGTTAACCTGGAACCAAAACACATAGGGGCAGGTATCAATGTGAGGGGTAAAATGGACTTTCCTTCCCCCCCACTCCCTGAAATTTAGCCTGCAGCTCAAGTTTTGATGCATCTCTTTTGACTGTGCAAGGCGGAAATTTCATGTGAGAATCAGGGAAGGATTACATGAAAGTTTCTTTTGTTTTAAAAAGTAAAAGACAGCCCATATACAAACACTGTTACTACCCAAGTTTGATAATTAGCAGCACATAGAAGCATTTTAACTCAACGCCTGTCCCCCCTACCCCGTTTCTGCCTCTTCCCATGTTGCCTCTAGCAAATCCTAAATCTCTACTAAGAGACGCTTCCCCTCACAGTATATTGTATAAACCTGTCTGATTCCCAGCTCTCACAGCACTTCACACAGGTGGGTGGGGTATCTTTCTGCCCATTTTACAGATGGGAGAAAAGGAGGCAATAAGAGGTGAAGTAATTTGTCCAACGCCATATTGTAAATTAGCAGTAGAGAGCTGGGAACTGACCAAAATGTTCTAATTCCCAACCACGCATCCACTGACCTCACAGGCTCTTATAGGGGCCTGTCAGTGTATACATCCTACTCCTAACAGAACTATACTCTTCTAGAGTCATTCTGTCTGGATTATGATTTATTAATGAAAAGGCACTTCTAAAACAACACCATGTGAAAACCCAGCCTGAGCTTCCCCAGGCTAGTCTGTCCCCAGAGTTGCTGTATCTCAGCCTAAAGTTACTCCCCTAGTTAGGCTGAATTTTATCATCTCTCAGAACTGGGGCTCTCTAAATCCACACTCACTCTCTGTGTGAACACTGCTCCCCCTTCTCATATAGCCAGGTGGGGTAATAAGCCAGCTATGCCAGTGATTCAGCAAAACCTGTGTAATACTTTCCAGATTAATTATAATCTGCTAATAAGGTGAGGTTTTCAGGCAAATACTGCTACCCTGCGACCAGTAAATTCCTTATGATTCCATCACTCAATTAATTAAAATCTTCCTGTTGCTTTAAAAAAAACCCCAAACCTTCCAGTTAAATCACAAATACTTTGAACAGACCAGCTAACTCATCACCACACACTCCAATAACAAAGAACCAATAGCAAAATCAGGTCATTGAAATATAAGTAACAATGACCCGTTTTCACAAAACAAAAAAGCTCTCTTCCCCCCCATGTACTGCCTCTCAAAATGGAAGCTCTGAAGGTCCATTCATGATGACATTGGTTAACTCTCATCAATAACTTCCACTGCTTCAGGTCTCCCCTCCCCTCCCCCACCTCACCCCCAGCAGGTTTGGCTCCCTTCTTGGATCCTATCCTCCTGTCACCGGGGCTGGCAGTGAGCTAGGGTTGCTGAGTGAGCAGCAGAGGAGAGTTTCCTTACCCTGGAGCTGCTGCAGCCCTTCTTCCCTCTTGCCCAGATCCTGCAGGCTGGGTGGTTGGCGACTCTTGCATCTCCCCTCTCATTATTCAGAATTTATGTGACCAAAAGACTCGGGAGAAGAGAGAGGAGGGAAGACCCTGGCAAACAACCTTCTCCCTACTCTTTCCCTGCCAGACACACATGAGCAACAGAGCAGCTCTCTCCTCTTCCCAAAGAGATGGGAAGAGGTATTTCAGTGAGAGCTGCTCCGTGGAGAGCGCACCCTGCTAGCAGGTGGTGGGTGAGGACAGAGTTTTGGCAAGTTTCTGAAATTAGTCTCTGAAATTTTCATAACATGGGGCTTGGTGATGGGTGACTTATTCTTTGAGTAACTTGAATGCTTGCGTGTGTTGTATCCAGGTGCAGGGAGCTGATGTCTCTGGTCCCTGCTGAAGGAACAAACACTGCAAGGTGCCGAGGGCAGGAGTGAAGGTTAGAACTCCATAGCTGTCTAAAATTTTCTCCCAGTCACCAAGAGATGTGATAATGGACATTTTAAAAAATCCTTCATGATTTGCATAAATAGCTCTAATGGTGTGCAAAGGAAAACACACATGTTCAGATTTCTCACTGCCAGAAACCGCTTGGCATTTGCCAGTACTTAAAGGTCATGTCTGAATGTGGCATTAAAGTCTTTCCCCCTTTCCCAAGTTATTGGACATCATACCGATAGGTAAAATTGAATGTGTTCTGAACAGCTCTTTTATAGACTTACAGGGTTTATTGACTGCCGGTATTTAGAGCGGCCTAATTTTATGCACACACATGTCATGCTGGAATAATTATACCAGCTGTTTGTTTTCCTGAAGCAAGGTGCGGTACATTGGGAAAACTCCTGGTTCTTGGGGTTCTTTCTTTTTTGTTTTTGCACAAACATAACAGCTATGGAAATAAGAGTCTGAGGATTTAATAACTGTGGTACTGCCCTATGGAGATCACCTACAACAGTGATCTGAACATGTTTTGGAAAAAGTCCCTTTGAAGTGAAAGTTAGACTGCACCAAGTCTGTGGCTGTTTATCATGTTGATAGCCCGTGTCACCGGGAAGATCTCAATGGGAAAAGGTGAGAAGCAATGATATGCAGATGACATGGCAATAAGGGCATTCTCAAAAGAAGACTCAGAAGAAATCGTAAACCAGTGGTATGACCAGCTAAACTGGTCCACTACTAGTAATAACTTGACCATCTCAATATTCATGTGAAAGATTTCTCTTGGTGGGAGCAAGGTAGGTAAATAACTATCCCCCCCAACTTTACAATATATTTTGAAGCCTCGCCAGCATTTTTCATTTTTTCCCATTGCTTTCCCTATTTGCATTTACTCAGGAGCTACCAGAGCTTATCCACTTTTGAAGTAAGCTTAAATAAATGCTGTTAGTTGATGACTATCAATCCTACACAAGTGCTTGCATAAGAAGATAAGTTTTCTCAAAGCTGTTTGCTTGGGGATAGGCGGCTGTTTTAATGGCGAGTTTATTGAACACTGTGCTGTTTATGTGCTATAATTATTTGTCCTTCAGGGCTGGTGATATTATATTAGTCTTTCTGGTTTTCATTAACACCTGCATCTCTCTTTGCAATTAGCAAAATGATACACTGCATCTGTCATTCCACCCCTTGCCCCTGCTAAAGAAAAGACTCTGAACAGAAAATGTGATCTTAACAGCAGTAAAAAGGAATAATGGTGACCTGTACCTGCTTACAGCTTTAATGGGAAGGGCTGAATTAGTCAAACAGAATGCTTTCTATGCAACCTTCCCTAAACATTAAAAAATAATTCATATCATGTATATGGTGTCAGGCAACTCTATTAATGCACCAACCTGACAAATGTTGTGACGCGGCTGCAAATGGGACATATCATTCAACGGTCTTGACTTAGAGCATAACAAGAATGGGAAAGAGGACAAATGTAACTTACTCTGGATACAGTCCCAGAACTGTAATCTCATTGTTCTTCATGGTGAATTATATAGAAGTGCTGAAGATGAGAATATGATTTTAGCTTTGTTATGTATTTTAATCACTTTCCTTTGCCACTAAACAAATAACTCATTGTGAAATACTTACAAATGAGGAATATTAGTTTTTGAACTAAGAAATAAATGGGCAGAATGAGGCTGGAATGTAAGAATGTTTTGTTAGTTGCACCGAAACTGGAAGAGACCTCGATCATGGGGAACAAATTCAGCCCTGGTTTAAGCAGAAGCAATTCCCGTTGACTTGCTAGGGAGTTGGCGGCTGCAGCCAGAGCTGAATTTGGCTGTCTAGCTCTAAGGCACCCTAGGAATGCATGCCTCTTTGTTTGGAGCTGAATGGCTTGGAGAGAATTCTGGAGCTAGAAACCACAAAAGAAAAGTGGGTAATTAGTTGGAAGTCTAGAGTTGGGAGCCACATTGAAAGGGTTGTTGTTGCTAAGACATATTGACCCACAGTCTCTGCTGGCAGGAGTGGTTGCAAATCCACTGAAGACCGTACAGCTGAGCCTGCTTAGGCCAGTGGTGAAATTGGCCCATTTGTGTGGTGGCTGGTAAGAAGAGACAAAATTTGAAGTCTCCTAAACAGCTTAATTCAAGGTTGGAGTCCTTGGCTGATCCGCTCCAGCGTCAGAAGAACTAAGAGACTACAAGATGGAAACCCTCTAAAGCGCACACAGCTTTCCAGAGGCTGTCTCCTGGGTGAAGTGTGCCTCAAGGAAAGGTTACCATCAAGAAGTGGAATAGGTATCAGGAAGGACTGGCTGGAGATTGTTATGAAAGTTATTTCTAAAGTAACTGCCTGTCTCTTTAAAATGTGTTTGTGTAAAATCAATCCCATAGGTTTCTTCTCCATCCTTAGCCTGGAGTTCTATGTCAGACCTAAGACAAAGCTAGTTTGACTAACCCTTTCCCAGCTTCGTGTCGGCCATTTGTAACTGTATGGATTGGTAGGTGGAGAGAGGTCCAACATGACTGCCTGCAAAAGAGGTTGCTATGACAACACAGAGATCGGGGAGACAAGCCTGTGTGCTGAATTTATACAAACCGATTTTCTGGGCTACAGGTGGTTTGGGGGTCTGCAGACAAACGGTCGCTCATAAAAATAAGTGAGAACTTCGGTGTGCACCCTGGCAGGGTTGAAGTAGTGGTGTGCATGGGTCTGTGTGAAAGGAGGTTGCGATTCTGGATCTGGGTTATGGTCCCTGGGTCAGCAGGATCTGGGAGAGCTGTGGAGACATGGCAATCAGTAGAGTGACACACATGGTCAGAACAATCCCATCTGGGCAATCAAGGAAGGGGATTGATACGCTCTGAAATGGGTTCGATCAAGTCCTCCAAAAGGGTCGTGGATGTGATGAAAGGCTTTGATGGAGTAGGTGTAAAGTGGGGAATCGTCATGCTGCCTTGTTAAAGCTCTGGGAAGTGAACAGCAGCATTGTCTAGGAATCACGTAAATTAATACAAATGAGTTTTACTAGAGTCCCTAAGTTAAACTTACAATATTTCAGCCCAGAGAACTCTTATGAGCTGGCAGTATTACTGTAGCAAGGAATAGGGGAGGGGGATTTTTTTTTTACTCAAGTCTTGTAATGAAGGGTTGGAAAGCAAGCTGGGACAATGAAATCTCTTGGGATTGTGAGGGGCCTCTCATATGGGGTTCTGTTCTGTTACCCTTCCTATTCAAAGTGTATGTGAGGCCAGAAGGGGAGAGAGAGGAAAGACTGCATTACGTAAAACCCTTTCTACAAGAATAGCTGGAGGTCTCAGACAATATTATGTTCCAATTCTGAGCTCTGAAACACCAGTGTAAACGTAGGAGTAAATCCAATGAAGTCAATGGAGTTATTTTGGATTTACTATGGTACAAGTAAGACCAAAATGTATTAGTCTAGGATTTGAAATTCCTTTGATGCCTTCCTGGCCTCAGGGATTTCAGCTTCCCTTCTCAGAGGAAAGAAATAAAATCAACAAAAGTGATCAAATAATGAAAGATTTGATTTCCCTTATTTAAAAAACACCACCACACTCTCTAGTAATGGCCCCAAATACACCTTACAAGAGCCAGTCTAGGCCCCAGCTGTGGCTGTGTTGCACAGCTAGGGATGGCTAAGTTGATTCTGAGGAGGAATACACCATTTCCTTGAGGCAAAACAATAAAACGTAGTGCAGAGTCCATCCATCCCCACTCTGCACCTCCACCCTGCCTGACTATCCTGCAGGGAATGCTCTGGGAATGACATCACGAGCGTGCACAGTACCTGCCGGCTATGCCAACATGGTGAGGCCTCTGGCTAAATCCCCTGGCTAAATCCCAGAAAAGGGAAAGTCTGAGTCAGTTGTGTGGCCTGAAGGCATCTTCCAGGTTACAGCGAGATATCCACACCCAGCCAGGATTGGGAGGGCTTGGGAAAAATTTGCTCCTAAAGACACATGTATTCCAGAAATTATTTAAAGGGCCCAGTCCCGCTTACTCGCTTCTACTGGAGCAGTGCCAGGGATTCTGCAGCTTCCCCGATGTCCCAGCAGGTGAATGTCTTCTCTGGAGAGGGACAGGCTGAACGAGCTGCCTATGCTAAAATGCCATCTGATTGACAGCTCTGATTCCTCCCCTATCAAATTGAAGAACCACCCCCTCCCAAGCAGTTTACTGCCACCACCCACCACCACCAGACAATGGAACAAATACGGCTCCCCCTCCTTTCACTTCACACGTTGGTTCAGACAGTGTTGGATATGGACGGCGGGTATCATAGGCTGGGGGAGGCTGTGCCTTCCCAAACAGCCAGGCGTGGGCATGCCCACGGTTCAGCCCCAGGCCCCCTCCTGCTTCCCGCTCTGGCCCACTCTTCCCGGTTCCCCTCTGCAGTGTCCCCGGCTCAGGCTCAGACTGGGGCTGGCACTGGGGTCATGCCCACTGCTCGCCCTCCCGGTGCTCCGGGGCTGGGCTGCGCTGCCTGCCTGCCTGGCACTCTGGGGCTGGTGGGGCTGGGCCCGCTAGCCTGGGGAGGGTGCCGGTTGCCGCGGTGGGGAGGGCTCTGGGCTGCGGCAGGGTGGGGGGGACACAGAAGGGGCGGGGCCTCGGCTGGAAGGGGCGGAGCTGGTGGCTAGCCTCCCTCAGCCGGCGGTCCACACGCCGCGCATGGTGTTGAGCCTGGTTACACTGGCACAGAGCCAGTTTACATGGCCACGTGGGGTCCTGACCTTTGCTTAAGGTCAGTATTTTGGCTCACAGTGTTTTGCACTTTCACTGTAGAACTTTATCCTTTCCTTCTAAGAGCTGTGAAGTTGGTTCAGCACAGCTAAACTAGCAATGTGCTGTTCACATGCTGTCCTGACTGCCCCCTCCCCTCCCCTGAAGATTTTGCTGAGAATGAGATTATGATCCAGTGATCTTATTCTGGAGTTGATTTTAGCTGGTCTCAGCAGCTCAAGTGTAGTTTTCTGCGTTCCCAACCTTGCTGAGCTCCAGAGAGTGGCAGCTGAGCACAAGGTTGGCAATGCTTTTAGCCTTCCTGTTCCTCCCAAAACAAGCATCCTCAAGAGGCTGTGTCAGAGAGTCCATATATTCTCCAAATCTCTGGTGAACAGCTTGCCAGCACTCTAGCTGCTTTTTCTCCTCCATCCTTGGGTCAGTGGTAGATAGATAGGTCATGGAAGTGAAACATACCAATATAGAGAAAGGGAAATTATGCAGTGGTCTCTCAAGCCAGGATCGCTGCACAAGACCAGAAGGAGATGGATTTCTGCATTCTTTACTGGGAAATGTTGATTTTTGCCCCCTTAAGCCTTTTATCTGATATATTTGGAGCCTAAACCGCCTTAAAGGTTCTTCCCTCCCATTGCTTTCTGTTCCAATCTCCTTTTGGTCACTTTCATTCATCTGTCCATGGCTGGCTGCCTGGATTAATTTTCGACTGAATACATTTCCTTGCATTACGAACATATGTGACAAATAAGTAATCTGACTAATCAGAATACATTAGAATGCAACGTTCCAGCTACTTACTAAAGGACACTTGGAATTCAGCAAGTTGCATCTGTCATCCCCCAAACATTGTAAATATATAATATAAATATACACCTAGAAACTCACCCAAGCTGCAGAAATACAAACTCATGCAGATCGGTGCTTGCTTTCTCTTTTGGATCAAATACGTTAACTGTAACGAAAACGACTGACACACTTTTTGAGGTTTTAATTTACATTTTTTCAAAGGCCCATTAAACGTTTTCCTTGAGATATTATCTTGTCTTGAAAATATTTCCAAGTTTTAAAGTGTAACGTACCTTTGAAGAATTTCTCAAAACACTTCAGATGGACTCTCTGCAAATTTAGAATAAACCTCTTCCCCCCATTCCAAAACAGTACTCATTCATTAGGGATACTAACAGTATTTGAAAGGATGCTAAAAATATACTCCTTTATCACAAGTCATCTGTGCAAGCCAGATGTCAGGTATATCTTTCAATTAAGGAGAAAAGCCTAATTTAGTGAGAATTAGATCTAAATGAGATGCCAATCAAATTGCTCTGGCACTGATCACAAAGTGTGACCCCTGCTGCATGATGAATATTAGCGCTTTATTGGGTGCAATGAGCATTGTGCAAAAGATGTAGGAGCCTCTGTGGATACTCACTGGAACCAGAGAGCCCTATTCTGTGAGAGCAGAGGGCGCTCAGCACCTCTCAGGACTAGACACATGGTCTTCAGGATGGTCAGGTCTATACTATGGTGGTCAAGTTGCAGCCTTTGTTGAGGATGTGTGAGCAGAGGAGCTTTGCAGCCTGTGGAATCCATGAAGGCATTTCTGGCTGACCCAGCCATAGTGTCTGTGTGGGGAGTGTGCGGTGGCGGGCACACCCTATAACACAATGCAGGTGCACCGTGCCATGCATTATCCTCCCAAGCCAGCCCAACTCCAGTAGCTGATGTGGAATTGGGGTGGGGGCCCTCTTCTCCCATCCCTTTGTGCCTCTGCACAGGAGGGTCAGTCACAATCGGATCCTAACCTTTTTCCATTACAAAATTCCCCACACGGTAAGCAGTCAGCATTTTCTGTGGCATAAAAGCCACAGAAGGGCTCAGATTTGGCTTCCCAGCTAAACAAGGCATTCAGCAAGAAAAACAGCAGAGACACAAACCCAGTTAGCTGAGGTTTATGAGGGTTTCCCATGGAGATCTGCTTATACTTCTATTCTTTGTGGAACCTGATTCACTGGAGCAAAACTCCACTTCCATATGGCTCTGGAAGCGACTTCGGGGTTTACAAAGCCCAGCTGGTGCATGTATGACATAACTTCTGTAGATGGGCAAGCTGGAGCCAGGCTGTCATTTCAACATTTTTGGACGGGGATCCCACCCTTAACACTGAAGCTTTATCCAGATATTGGTATTCCGGCATACCAGCTTTCCTGCTAATCTGTTAGGATGGTACTGTTCCCACTCAGAATGTGGCACAGTATGTCAATTGCAACCTGGCATAGATGCCGACCTAAATTGGATTGAGAATAGCCGGCAGCAGAGCCTCCTGCTGGTGGACAAAGTGCCAGATTAGACCACATGCTCTCTTACTAGAGATTGGCTGTGCCTAAAGCTTTTTACATGTCAAGTAAAAGGATTTAAGGGGAGAAATCACTCTTCTAAAGAGACAAGACAAGTGGGGTGAGGGAATATCCTTTATTGGGCCAAATTCTGATGGGGAGAGAGACGAGTTTTCAAGCTACACAGAGCTCTTCTTCTTCAGGTCTGGGAAAGGGACTCAAAGTGTCTCAGCTAAATACAAGGGGGACCAAATTATTTTCTGGTCACCCCTGTATTTAGCTGTGATGCTCGAAGCACCTTTCCCAGACCTGAAGAGGAGCTCTGTCACCAAACAGAAGCTGGTCTAATAAAATAAACACTCTCACCGCTCTGGTCTCTCGGATATTCTGGGACCAATGCAGCTTCACCAACGCTTCAAATAAGCCCTTCGAATGCAGGGTACCTGAGCTGAGAGGCTCCCCTTCAATGCTTCAGAACTTTATGTGTCACGTCTATGGCATGGTTTTAGTCTATCTCTTTTTCAACCTTCTTCCATTCGGTCAAGGAAAAGGAAAAATCAGGTCCACGCAGAATATCCTCACAACTATGGCTTTCCTTGCTTTTGAAGTTCTTCTCCCCCATTTCACAATCTTGCATCCCTGTCTCAGGTGAACATTGGTTGTCCTCCAAGTACGGACCTCCTGCCCTCCATGGTTATATGATCCCTGAACATATGTCATCTCTATGATTTGGTCTTCCTGGAATTACCAACATTGTCCAACACTGCAGTGTCATTCCAGGCAATATAGCTGTCAGGGACCTTTCTTATGCACATGATGATGTCCACTAGTTTAGATGAAGGCTCAGAGCTAAAATATCAGACCTATGGAGCCAAACTTAGTGTTGGTGTAAGCAGATATAACTCCATGGACTTCAGCATAACATGGAGACAGTAGACTTGCAGTGGGACAGAATTGGGCCTGTAGCAGGGCAGTCTGCCCCTTTAAGGGCTTGTGGAGCCAGGGAGGAGCAAGCCCCAGCCCAAGGAGAAGCCCAGCAAGCAAGTGTTGGGAGCCAGCTGATCCAGTTAAGCAGCAGCTAATGACTGGCTCTGAACCACAGCTGGAAAATATAAGCGGCCCCAGCTCTGTGAGCTAGGAGCTGTGTAAAGACAAATACTTCCCTCAGCAGTGGCTGGCTGGCCAGCCGGCCCGCCCTGTAGTCTCACCGAGGGGGCAGGGAGAGCGAGCGTATGTGTGCTATGACCATTGTGGATGTGGTGGGATAGAGGACCCTGGAGTATCAGGTCAGGACTATCACTTTTGTTACTGTTCCATATGTTTTGCTTTTTGTGGGGAAGAAAACTAAAAGAGCCTGTGGCTCAAACTGAGTTCACCATGGCTGACTGTTTTTTCCCCAAGCTGGTGGATAGGCTCTGGGGCCCATTGTATCTATGGCCCTATGATTGCACCTGTCTTTTCAGCATTGGAGTTCAATGAACTGGTTTGTTCTCTCTCAGAATACATGGGTTGTTTTTTGTAGTATAGGATGAGGAAGGAATGGTGCTGCCATACGAAAGGGTTGCCTTTCTGCACTCTCTTTAGGATCTCTTTAATCAGCAGTGTCAAGTAGGGTGAGACATCTCTCATGTGAGAGAGAAGCTATCTGCCAGAGACCTGCCTTATGATTACATGCTTTCTCAAATATCCCAATAAAATATAACCAGTTTTCCCCCCAGAGGTGTAACACGCATGTATGGCATCTTGAAAATTCATGAAAACTTTGTCAAGATTTTCCCCATTTATTTTGTAAACTTTAAATTTTGCTGCAATTTTGAAACTTGAACTGGTTGAAATCATTCTCCTATGAGGAAATACTCCCAAAAGAGTACAGAGTAAATGCTGTCCACAACATAGTATAGACAAAGTACAGCTGACTTGTAGTGAAAAACTTCTGGCATAGTTGGACCACCTAAATTCACAATTAAGCTGTTTTTCGTAGCTGTCTCATCTGGTGAATTACACTTGCATGGCTGCGCTGCAGGTTGAAAGGAAAATGAGTGAGTACATGCTGGCTAAGTAAAGTATTAAGATACAGAAGTTCGAGAGAAGAGACGCTATTGTATAAAAAGTCTGATAATGAAGAGAGACAGCATCTTTGACGGCGAAATTAATCTAAACAAAAGAGAAAATATTACAGAAATGCTACACATGTATCAAAGGGAGTGAGAGCAAATTGTGACCTGTTTGATAGTAAGACTAGTTTGAAAACTGGTATTGAAAACATGGAGTCTCATCATCTACAGAGACTCCTCAGCAGCCCATCCATAGAGTGAGACAAGGAAGTAGCATTTGTATTTGGGTGGGGATCCATATTTTCTGTGGTGTGGGTTCAAAGCCAAATCAGGGCTGTGGTTTGGGTTTGCATCTGACAGCACCAAAGTCACATGAAGATTTCATGGAAACTTCATGATCTGCTGATTTCATGAGGCTTCTGCCATCCTGAATGGTGGAAATCTTTATCTGAAATCTCCCATGAAAGTCTGTTAAAAGATTCCGACTCTCTCTGGTGGGAGCAGAAAACTTGATCCTTTCCAGTTGTGTATCCAACCCAGATCCAAAATTGTATTAATATCCAGGGACTCAGATCCAAACACACATCTCTCCCCCCCCCCTTTCATCTTTTCTCCCTTTGTGACATTTAAAGGGGTTGGGGTTTGTGGCTGTGCTGTTGGCCTGTCTGTATTCTAGATGTATTAGGGACAATGAACCTAGGCTGCCATTCTCTTGAAGCTTTGGATTGCATTCAGGCACAGGGTAAAGCCATCTAAAATATGCTGCATTCTTCCTCCCCTGCCATCATATATTTGTTTTTCTTCTGCTATAACAAAGGCAGGTGTTGCTTTTGTGCTTACACTCCAAGTGAGATGGGCCTGCTAGTCACGTGAATTTCAGGGTGCTGGACTGGCTGCAGCTGTGGGAAGAGGAAATAGATAAGATTCGTGGAATCTAGATGGTCTCATTTCAGTTTTACATCATCCCTGGAATCCCAAGCACTCATCTCCTTTCCTTCCATTATTACTCACTGGATCTGCCCCTTCCTTCTCCATTATCCTGACTTCCCCTTTCTTCCCCTCCCCCTGAAACTAGATATTGTTCAACAGACTCAGGAAGGATCCTGTTTTGTTTCTGTTGCTTATAGCACAATTGGCTGTGCTAATGTTTCCTGTATAAGCTGAGATTGGGCAGCTCTCCAAGACCATACGTTATACAGCCGTAATCTTGAATCTTTTTGCAAGTCCCTACCAGAATCCCTTTTGCTTCCTTTGTGACAGTTGATCTCTAAAGGTCCCTCAAGTTTTAGACTGCTGGTATCTTCAAAAGAAAGCAAATCTGTAGACTGCCTGGTGAGATCCAGGGGAGGCATGGTTGTTTCTGGCATCAGGCAACTGCTATTCTTTACAGTTCTGTTTGAAAGTATAAATCTGCCCTTATTCACACTGGGTGAAATAGACAGCCAGCTTTTTCTGAGTCCAAGACAAACAGATCCTGTGGCTTGCACTGGTTGAAAAGAAGCTAATACTCCAGAAGTGGAAATCCACATGGCTCCTTAGAATACAAGGGTCTGAGCTTCCTAGCAGCCAGACTAAAACATTCTGAAAACCATTTGGTGTTTGTAGACATATCATCGATTTATTCCTGATTTATACTGGTAGCAGAGATTAAATATGGCTTATACACATCTGACTACTAAGGTCTGTCTCTCCTCTCTTTTCCATCTATTTCTTAACATTTTTATGTGTTTCTATATACTGAATAAAAATCATAATGTACTTGGTAGTGAATGCATGAAAGAGTTTCTTTCAGAGATACTAGCCCATAGCAGCTGCAGCATGTACTAAAGGGTTGTACTAGGCAAGTCAGCTAGAAAAAGATGTGGCTGGGATGTGGTCTGAAGCTGATAATAATCTATTATCTTTGTACATAAAATGACTATGTCAACATAGCATGGCTCTCAATATGACTGGTGTTGTCTCTGTGTCCTTGTGCCCCCTTGTCTGTCTGTCGCTATCCACCTGTTGTGTCT
Organism: Macrochelys suwanniensis; assembly: GCA_033296515.1. Classification (NCBI taxonomy): domain Eukaryota; kingdom Metazoa; phylum Chordata; order Testudines; family Chelydridae; genus Macrochelys; species Macrochelys suwanniensis. The sequence goes on along the minus strand of CM065784.1, from coordinate 60,231,185 downwards.
CATCTTATAAAGCCAAGAGGGCAGGGATCACGTCTTTGCTATGTTTGTACAGTCCCTAGCACCCTGGGATTCTGGTGGGTGCTCTAGATGTGATACAGATAAGAAATAATGGAACAATGGGTGATTTGATCAATTTTTGTGGTTCCCAGAAGGAAACTAAGTTACTTTTAAGCTGTTATATAGGAAGTGACAGAATCAGATGTTCAAGAGATCAGCCCACAGAAAATTGACCAGCTGAGGTTGCCAAGGGACCTGAAACTTATAGGCAGCCTGTAAAGAGTAATGTGAGTTTTGAGACAGCATGAAGGCAGGCAGGGCAAGGAAGTTTTGCGCCCAAGGCGAAAGTTCCTTGCACCAGCCCTGCGCCCCCCGCCCTCTCCAGCTAACACTGCGGCCCCCCGCGGCAGCCAGTTCTCCCCCCCCCCCCCGTGGGTCCCCACCCCCCGTGGGCTGGCAGCTCAGCCCCCCGCCCACGGCAGCCTCCCCCTGCCTGCGGCACCTCCCCAGCTCCTGGCCCAGCCGCGGAGGCGGGAGGCAGCCGCGGCCAGCCGCCCCGCCGGCTCCCGGCCCAGCCGTGGCCAGCCGTCCTCCTGGCTCAGCCGCGGAGGTGGGCGGCAGCCACGGCCAGCCGCCCCCCAAATTGTGGCACCCTAGGCAACCGCCTAGAGTCGCCTAGTGGGCGCGCCGGCCCTGAAGGCAGGGCATGGAGCCATAGAATTTAAGGCCAGAAGGGACACCCAGATCATGTAGTCTGACTTCCTATATATCACAGCCCATCAGTGCCACCCAGAACCCGCATGCTAAACCCAGTAAATGAAATGAGACCAAGGTATTACAGCACACAGGAGAATAGACTGTTATGTGTCACAGGCAGAGAATAGCAGGGACCAAGGTGCACCAGTGCCCAAGGTTCCCACAATGGCAGATTTTGTTTTAACAAAAGCACTGCCACCTCTGCATTAAGATGGCATGGTTGTGTTCTGAGCCGAAGGACACTGATGAGGAAAAGCAGCCCTTGTGGAAATAGTGGCTCTGTAACAGGGTTGTATCGAGATGATCAGTCTGGTGGGCTCACCGGAGCATGTCTGAACTGTAGCAGTGGCTGCTGCTGCCCCATTTGAAGGGGAACAATGACTGGTAGATCTTCTGGCTCTGCCTTGCCACATGCTCTGTGGGGCAGTGTGTGCAGAGACCCCTTCACTGTGGGCAGGAGAAAGCATGCCTCTCTGGTGCAGGAAACCGTCTGGCACCTGCCTTAGCTGAGGACTATAGCGCTCAGGCAGCTGGGACAGGATTCGTTCGCTTGTGCAGAGCCAGCCTATGGTCTTCCATCATGTCCCTCTTTCCCCTTGACAGCCCTGATTCCTTGCTCATCCCCAATACGTTGACATGTATCAGAGGGGAGATTTCATCCCCGGGATTCAAAGGATGATTTGGGTGCCTCTACCTCTCTGATATAGTCTTGCAGTTGACAGGAATCTCTAGATGTATTCTAGAGAAGCTTCCTGTCATGCTGTCTGGAGTGGCTCCTGACCATGAGTACCTACCTCAGGGCAGACTGTCAAAAACAAGGCGGACACACCAAACTGGTGGTATGTTCTATAATCAGATTTCACCAACTCAGAAACGAATGTGAACTCCTGAATCATTATAACAGTCTTCCCATGGAGTCGCAGACAGTCCCCATAGACTCTCCAGTCTATCTTGGCACCTAGGCAAGCTGGACTTTGATAAATGGTCACTTACACCAAAAATTACACACTATTCAGGTTGCTTCCTGTCCCAAGAGACCTGTCACTTACCCCAGGTCAATTGGTACCCTAGATCTTATACCAAAGAGAATGCCTGTAGCCAATCCTGTAATCAACTGTTAAGTTGCTTTAACTAGAGAAAAGAAATAAGAGTTATTTATAGGTTCAAGGAAGCATGTACATACAAATGAGTTACAATCTAAATCCGATGAGTGATGGAGTTGGCATGATCTGGCCATTCAAAATGTCTTTCAGGACAAACCCAGGTTGACCCCAAGGATCTCTACTTTAGTGTTTCTTGCCCTGGGAGAGTTTAAACAGCAAAGAGATTATAAATATTCATGTCCACTATTTTTATTTCCCTCTCTAGCATTCAAACCAATGGGATGAGGCCTTCTGCATGTACTTCCCCCCTGGGTGGATAGGGCAATTAACAAAGCTTTTGCCATATGATGGCCCACTTCATTTTTGATAGCACTCCTGGATGGGCAGGGGGGAGACAATTCCCGTGTCTGGGTTCACAAGTTCAGAGCAAACATTTTCAAAGTTATAAATCAAAACTTCTAAGGATATGTATAGCACAGAATACAAACATTACAAGCGAGATTAATGCATGCACCTACTTACAAGCATTCCATAGTGTCTAAACAGTGCATACATACTTACAAGACTGATAGCTTTGTTCAAAATAGGTAACACATACGTGAGCTGGTTTGGTTTACACTACGAGTTTGTCAGTTCTTAGCTAATGCCTTCCACCTCGGCCAGAGCTGGCACTTGCTTTACCAGTGTCACACTTCCATTTAAGCATTAGTTGCTCACTGTGTGCTATAGCTAAGGTTTTTCAAATGCCTCCAGATCTTAAACCGTGCTGCTTGCTGGTAAGTAGAGTCAGTACTGAAGGGTGTTAGTGCGCAAGATGCCACAAACATACCAACGGTGTGATTCCTATTTTGGGTTCTGCCACTCCCCGTTTGTGTTTGCATCTCATAATGCACAGAAAGTAGGAGGCAGGGTTCTGAACACCACTCGGAACCCTCGTTTTAAGGCTCGGATTGTGCAGAGTGGAATTACAGCAAGGCCTGTGAGTGAAAGATACAACAGCAGAAGGCAAAGCTGGGAGTAATGGGAGCAGGTGTCTGGCACCTCTCAGAGTTGGAGCTAGTTCCCTGACATTTAGAAGGCATAATGGCTGCATGTTTCCATGCCAAGTATTGGGAGTATGGGATTTATCTAGCATGTGCCCACCTACTTTATGCATGTGGACATTTGTTCTCCCACCCACCTAATTAGGAAAATAGAGTGTAGAAAATTAAGGGGTGGATTTGTTGTTTTGTTGTGGCTGTTTGAAGGCAAAGTTTGCTGCAGAACATGACAATCCATAGAGGCATATCATTGTCTCTAAACCCAGCATTAGAGCTGGCTTTCCCCAGGAAGACTTCCAAGAGGAGAAGCTACGGCACAAAACACCACTGCGGTTGGAGGGGGGAATAAGCATCAGAATTACGGTGCACCCCAAAAATGAATGCTTGTGACACCCCAAAAATGAATGCTTGTGACAGCATCGTAGTTAGAGATGGGCACAGTTAAACTGGTGAAATTGATATCTTGCCTCTTATCCAAACACTTTAACACAAACTTCTTCCCAAAGTCAGAGGATCACTGGGTGGGACCCGCTGCCTCTAACAAACCCTGGTAAAAAATGTCAAACAGAACTTCTTTGAGGGAGCAGCTTGTGTTCCTTAAGTTTCCTCCAGCCACCCAACAGGTAGTGCCTCTGGTGGGCCTGCTCTCGTCTGAGCTTACGTGCTTTAAAGGGGGGTCCCACTCGGCTCTGCTTGCTGCTGCCTCTGGCTAGATAGTGCCTATGTCTGAGACTTGTACAGCTAGCCTCCAAAATCAGCCTTGAACTTCCAGTTTCATTCACGCTTGGCTCGCTGCGGAGTCTGCTGTGGGCTTCTGATATTAAGCAAATGTTGAGCAAAAGTGCTCAGGACTCAAAAGCTTGTGGCCTTCCCCACTCACTTTGGTGTCCAGAGTGGCCACCCTAATTCACTTTCCTTATAGGTAGCCTTCCGTGTCACATCTCTGTTAGCCCTGTTGTTGTATTTATAGGGTTTTCCCTCTACCTTGCTCTCGGCCCAAGAGAGCTGATCTGAACAGTGTTAGTAGGCTAGGTAAGGGTGGGAACAGATAATGGAGATGAGGAAAGTTCAGACCCCTGCCCAGGGCATGTTTGTGTCTCAGCTCAGTCAGTGTTAGAATATTATGAGGAGCCTGGGATTTTTTGTTCTCGGCGCTCAGACAGCTGAGAACTGATAGGCAGCAGAGTCAGGATGGGCAGTTCAGTCAGCTTTTGAGAGTATAATACACAGCCCAGATGTTGGCACACCCCCTACCAGAGCTACCTTCCAGGCTTGAGCATGTGTGTGAGAGGTGCCTTCATATGCCATAGCACTTCACGGTACAGAAAAAAGATCTGACTGAGGAGCAACAGGGAAGTAGTGTTTCTCACCATGGATTCCTAGCTTGGAGAATCCTGCAGACTTTAATGGCCAACTCCTGCAGAAATTCAGGGCCTGTCATTCACAGGGACTGAGAACTCACTAGTCATTGAAGTCAATGGGAGCTGCAGGTTCTCCAGCTCAGAAATAAGGCCCTAAATCTCTGCTGAATAGGGCCCTTTTAGACAGATGACTAGAAGGGAGCTTAGTGTACTGACAGGGGCGCTGGGGCAATTTTTATAGTGGGGGTGCTGAGAGGCATTGACCCAAGCTGTAAACCCTGTATCTAATGGAAACCACTTCAAACCCGGGGGTGTTGCAGCACCTCCAGCACCCCTAGTTCCAGCACCTGTGCTTGACACTGGGCCATGCTTGTGGCTTTGTGGTTTCTTAGCTGTGAGTTGGAACAGCAGGAGGCTTTTCCTCTGTTCATCCCCCAGGCCTTTATGAAATACAGTGTATAGAAACTTTATTGGCAACAACTCCCTACTTAACAATAATCAGACCATATTGGGACAAAGTATTTAAAATATGTAGCAATGTGGGACTTTTAAAAACGTAAGCTTTCAAATATGCAGTGCAAAGCTGCAGGAGTCCCCCTCATAGGAAACCAATGCACATCTTGGAGCTGAGCGAAACCGCTTTTCCTTCTAATTGATGAGCCCTATGCTGCATTTGGGGGAGGGGGTGTGTGTGTTCTGCCAAAATGTATAAGCTTCAGGTCTTTTGAAGTGAGATAGTGACATTTAGCTGTTGCATTAAGAGAATCATTAATAAATTGGGCTATAAGGGCCTGGGTGAATGCAACAGACTCCAGCTGAAAATGTGCTGAAGAAGCTGGATGGAATACTCAGGTAATTGGCAAACAGGCTACCTGTTGGTTTACTTGTCAGCATTGAGAGCTGGTGTTGTGGCTACCTGGGGTGTAATTCTATACAAGAAGAAAATGGGGTTCTTTTAATTAAACCAATTGGTGCAACATCATTTCACTTAGTCATCCAGGGCTTTTTAAAGAAGATTGAAATCAGTCCAATCAGGACTGTTTGAGCTCTCCAGGCAGAATGAGAGCTCTGGGGTTAGTGGGGGCACTAAGTAGGGGTGAGGGCCCAAAATTTGCTTTTTGTGGGTATTACCACTGGTTGCTGAAGTCAATGACTGTACAGGGGAGAGATTGTCCAGTCTATTGTATCTCATTTAGAGAGGGTGGTGGGTGTGTGTGCTGGTGTTTTCTAAACAATAGCTCAAAAGGACAACACCCCAATAGAACAAACTCTCTTGTTAAAGATAATATGGGCCATGACTGCAGAAGGTGTTGATAAGAACTAGATCTCCTAGCAAAATGCACATCTTGCACAGATCTAAAACTAAAGCATTGCTTTGAGTCCACCTTACTAAACTTGCATGGAATTTAGTTTGTCTGCTGGTAGCCTTAAGGAGACAACAATCATGTCATAGGCTTGTAACTTGCTTTGGAATTAATGCTGCTATACAAACTGCCTATACAAAGGACACCCAGCACTGGAATGGGTTACCTAGGGAGATGGTGGAATCTGCATCCTTAGAGGTTTTTAAGGCCCGGTTGACAAAGCCCTGGCTGGGATGATTTAGTTGGGGTTGGTCCTGCTTAGAGCCCAGGGGTTGGACTAGATAACCTCCTGAGGTCTCTTCCAACCCTAATCTTCTATGATTGAAATGCAGCCACCTCTGCAGTGCAATGCTGCAGTTTTCTGACAGCAACACAATTTGACACAGGAAGTGAAGAACATTGCAAGTGAAGGATATAAGTAATTAGGATGCAATGACCACCATTTCTAATCCTTCTTTGGCCTCTGCCAACCTGAATTCAGTGACTACACAGTAGATGAAAGACTGAGGAACTTGAACATTGGATTAGCAGGGGCCAAATATACAAGTGAGGCGATGCACTCAACCACTAGGGGAAGTAGGTGCAGGGGCGGCGCCAGCTTTTTTGCCACCCTAGGCAGCGGCAGGAGAGGCTGCCGCCGAAGTGCTGCCAGAGTCCTCGGCGGCAGCTTCTTCGGCCGCCGGGGTTCTCAGTGGCACTTTGGCGGCAGCTTCCTCGGCTGCCAGGGACCTCGGTAGCATTTCGGCAGCAGCCTCTCCCGCTGAGGGAGCTGAGATGCCGCCCCCCAAATCCTAGCACCCTAGGCGACTGCCTAGGGTCGCCTAATGGTAGCGCTGGCCCTGAGTAGGTGGGGAAATGACAACTCTTAAACGCTCTAGTGGGTTTGTCTAAAATGAGCATTTGAAAATGCTAGGTAAAATGTTGTTTTAATACAGGTTTTAGCACCATTTAGCATCTAGTCTAACCAAAGAGAAGAGTGTTTAAATTAGGGCTGTCGATTAATCGCGGTTAACTCACGTGATTAACTCAAAAAAATTAATTGCGCTGTTAAACAATACCAATTTAAATTTATTAAATATTTTGGATGTTTTTCTACATTTTCAAATATATTGATTTCTATTGCAACACAGAATACAAAGTGTACAGTGCTCACTTTATATTTTTTATTACAGATATTTGCACTGTAAAATGATAAACAGAAATACTATTTTTCAATTCACCTCATACAAGTACGTAGTGCAATTTCTTTATCGTGAAAGTGTAACTTACAAATGTAGATTTGTTTTTGTTACATAACTGCACTCAAAAATAAAACACTGTAAAACTTTAGAGCCTACAAGTCCACTCAGTCTTACTACTTGTTCAGCCAATTGCTAAGACAAACAAGTTTGTTTACATTGACAGGAGATACTGCTGCCTGCTTCTTATTTACAATGTCACCTGAAAGTGAGAACAGGTATTCACATGGCATTTTTGTAGCCGACATTGCAAGGTATTTATGTGCCAGATATGCTAAACGTCCATATGCCCCTCATGCTTCAGCCACCATTCCAGAGGACATGCTTCCATGCTGATGTTCATTTAAAAAAATGCATTAATTAAATTTGTGACTGAACCCCTTAAGGGAGAACTGTATGTCTCCTGTTCTGTTTTACCTGCATTCTGCCATATATTTCATGTTATAACAGTCTTGGATGATGACCCTGCACATGTTCTTCGTTTTAAGAACACTTCCACAGCAGATATGACAACGCAAAGAAGGTACCAATGTGGAGATTTCTAAAGATAGCTACAGCACTCGACCCAACGTTTAAGAATCTGAAGTGATGCTCAAAATCTGAGAGGGACGAGATGTGGAGCATGCTTTCAGAAGTCCTAAAAGAGCAACACTCAGATGGGGAAACTACAGAACCCGAACACCAAAAAAATCAACCTTCTGCTGGTGGTATCTGACTCAGATTATGAAAATGAACATACATCGGTCGGCTCCACTTTGGATCTTTATTGAGCAGAACCCACTATCAGCATGGAAGCATGTCCTCTGGAATGGTGGTTGAAGCATGAAGGGACATATGAATCTTTAGCATATCTGGCACGTAAATATATTTATTGTGACACTGGCTACAACAGGGGACTAGTGATTTTGGGAGGCCAAAGGAGATTGGAGAAAGAAGAGTCGGGGAGCAGGCAAATAGTAGGCGCCCGTAACTCCCCTAGAAAAAGGAAAAGAAAAACAAATCAAATCCTCCCTTCTGCTGCCCCTTGTAATTTTATAGAAATCATCTGTAATTCTCCCTGCAGTCCCTTATTGACAGCTGGCAGATGTAGAATGAGAGAGGGTCCCCAGAATGACTAATCACCAAGTCACAGCTGGAATCTCTATGAAGACATTGAAGCAGTGAGGAGAGGAACTTTTGCTGCCACATGGTGGCAGAAAGGAGAACTTGCAAATTTGATGTTCTCCCTTGTAGTCTTTGGCCAAAGAAATTGCCTTGGTTTTTGTGCTTTCCAATAAAAATGTGCTAATTTTGAAAAATTAAAGCCAGGGAAAAGACACCAAGCAATCAAGTGATATGCAATTCATTTAGTGCACGACTTCCTCCTTTATAATCCAGATAAAATGCTCACGTGCCACAGGCTTATCAACAAGTGTTTTTGAACAGGTGCTTAAAAGCCTGTGTCTCAGAAGCAGTGTGTGAATGGTACCTCTTATTGCTACGGTTGCTATAGCAAGCTCTTGTTCTTAATTGAATGCCACAGTAAATAATACTTTATAAGCTTGGGGAAAAAAAAGGCTAGAACACCAGCTAGAAGTGCCCTGAGCCACTTTAAATTACTATATTTTTTTTTCCAGAATTGTACATTTTGTGCTGTCGGGCATAGAATGGGAACACCTGTTTATTTTTTTTATGATGCTGCTTTGTCTCTAAAAATGCCACGAGATGTGTAATGTGCATCTGAGCTCTTTGGTAAACAAGTAAAAGAATGATTAATTTCATTTTTTTAAAAAAACCGTTGTTTTTAGTTTAAACCCTTTGTGGGTTTTTTAGCCATATTTAGCAGGAAAAGGGGACACTCTTGTAACTCCACTACTCACCAGGGGCGTGACACCCGGGAGAAACTTAACCTTATTTTTTTTTTTAGCGTGAACAGCGCTTGTAACTTTATAATTCATAAACATTCCCATTAGAGAGCTCGCTCATGCACCCGGCACCCTCAGAGTAGCACACGAACAATGCTGTCCTGGAGAGAATCGCAGAATGTGGGCAGAAAAGGCAGGGGGTACTCCACCTAATAAACGGCAGAGAGCAACAGGGATTTCTTATTATCTGGAGCGAGGGAAGGGGAGGAAATGGCTGGCCTGATGACAAACAGCTGTGAGGTAGGAGACTCCTGCAGGGGAACAGAAGGAACAGTAAGGTTAATAGAACCAGGAGATTCTACCTGTTGTGCTATAGTAAAGGAGTGAAAGATTAAATGATACGTGACCAGCTGGGTTCTGAGCCACCAGCATGGGCTGAATAGCCTGGTGGTTGAGGCACTGGACTGGCAACCAAAAAATCTAGGTCAATTTCCCAGCTCTGCTACCAATTCCCTTGGGCAGGTCACTTCATCTGCCTGTGCCTTAGTTTCCCATCTGTAAAAGGGGGCTAATACTTCCCTATTTCACAGGGGTCTTGTAAAGGCAAATTGACTAATGCTCAGATGCTGCAGGAGTGGGGGGTTCTGCCTGCGAGCACATCTTTTGTAAGCCATCTATCTCCGGAAATAAAGGGCCCAATTACTCCGCACTAACCGTTTCTCATAGATGCTGCCTCCTCATTAACAGGCTACATCTGTTTCTTACTATAATTAGCTCACAGTTCAATAGGTAGCTCCAGTCTCTTACACCTGTACTACAATCAATGTGGAAATTACAGAAGTGCATGCTTCTCCCCCCTGAAAGCGGCTTCAGTTCCACACATTAAGCACCTAATAGAAAACAACTGTGCGTTAGAATCCTCAAATGCAGGAATTAAAATGCCTGTTTTTGATGGCTGCCAGTGCACACGTCCAAACCTGCAGGGCGTGCCCGGGCTCCTCTGGATTCAAGAGGGATGGGAATATCCTCAACCAACCAGTCATGGGTCAGGCCACAAAGCTTTATTTCCAGCCACCTGTGCAGTGGGAAGGGGAAGTGAAGCGGGGGTAGGAGGGGGAAGAGTGCACCAGCTGGCAGCACTATAACTGAATTCTTTGGGGGGGAAGGGTGTGAGGTCTGGGGTCACTTCCTGCCAGGTTTGTTCTGAATGGGAGGGGATATGTAATTGCACCGTCTCACTGTACCATTAGTGTCAGGACTCATTAGGAAGCCAATCCACTCAGTGGCAGTAGGCGCACAAAAGAAGAACCAGCCAAAGTCTGCAGCCTGCAGGAGCGGTCGTTAGACAGGAGTTGGTGCGGGGAGCAATTGTAAAATTCCCTGTCTGGGTAATTAGAGTCAGCAGGGAATTGGATCCGCTACGGCAGGGCTTTCATTTCTTCCCTTGCTGTTTTAGCAGGATTGGCAGGTGCTGCTTTATTCCAGGGGTGAGGTGATGTGCTTCTGTCATAATTCACAAGGAGAAATGATCATCCCTTTGCCACCATGCTCCTGGAGTGGGCTGAGCAGGCAGACTGTGATTACTATTGTTGTTAGTACCTTGTTAGCACCGAGGAGGGAGCATACTGCTGGTGGCTGTCTCCGAGGGGAGTGGGTGGGTGGCAGGGGGTTGTACAAAAACACATTGCAGGCTGACTGACAAATGCCGATTTTTAGGAAGTTGGTAAGGAGGGAAGCTTAATGTTTCGCTCTCCCTAGATTGGGATCCATTTGTTATCTGTAGAAAAGAGCAACTGTACTGGGAGGCTTATTTAGTGTGCAAAAAAAGACAGCAGATTAGTTTCCTTTAAAGAAAAATTGCAATAAGACAAGTTTACTGAGTCAAATATGCAGTAAACAAATGTGAAGCTTCTGACATTCTGCGTTTTGCTTATTACTGTTAGTTAAGAGGCTTGCTTTGGACCATAGAGCTGGAGAAAGACCTAATCCATCTCTGTGCAGGGACGGTATTTAGAGCCTGATTCAAATCTATGGCAAGACCACCCCGGTGACTTTGCTCAGCTTTGGCTCAGGCCTTTAGTCCCCTGACAGACCTACAGGATCAGATATTCAGCCGATGCCATGCTTGGTCGCAGTCAGAAGGCCAAGGAGTGAGTGAAAAGCCAAGAAAGCGTATCAGAAATGCTTCTGTAAACAGGACCCTTCTTACTCCATAGACGTTTTCCCCCATGATGACTTCTGTATCAGATTGGCTCTGTGTGCAAGTCACAATCAGAATTTGGCAGCCATGCTGCTTAGCTGAATCCAGTATCTGAAAATCAAACTGTTCTTTCTGCTGCATCCATCAACAGCAAAAGGAAATATTTAGGAATTAAAACTTAGCTGACTGGCAAATTTTGTTGACTATGCATGAGGTGGAATAAAATACAGCCCACTCTTCTGGGATGCTGTCTCTGTAGTCCTAATCTTAAACCCTTGGCTCTCCTGCCCACGCGCCCCAGTATACCAAGCGTTCACGCCTCTGTTTAGCATGTTGGATCGGTGGCAAACTAACAAACTGCAATCATCCCATCAAATCCAGTTCAGAGCTCCAAAGTGCTGAGAACCCTCTGAGTACTGAAGATTAAATGATGGAGACAGAAGCAGTAATAGCTGCTGATTATAGCTACAGAAATGGTTTTCTCATAAGGCAAAGGCTGACGCTATATACAGATGTATATGTTGTTGCATATTATTCCCAAATGTGCCATGAGAGAGATGGGCCACACATGGAACACTATAAACTGTGAGTTCAACTGAGCCTGTCTTGTTGAGAAACAAAGGAAATGTATGCTTGAGCCTTCTTAATACCCCCAGCCCCCACACTTAATTGACAGCTACTTTAGTCAGAACAGTCCCAGTCCCCTCTGCCCCCGTCCTGGGTGGGTCCTCTGTCTGGATTGCTTTAAATCTGATTTGGGATTTGAGCGTTATTTGGATTAACTCATTAGTGGAGCAGTGTTCTGGCAAACCTGCTAATCTGTGGCAGTGGTGCATAGCACTGTGACAGTATTACCCCGCAAATGAGAAATCTAATGAGATTAGAATTTCATGCATTCAGACAGGTCTTTGAATGATCTGCCGGCACTTGGCCTGAATCACTGTAGGCTGGGAAGGGAATGAGGTGACCAGACCGCGGCACTGCATCTGGGCACAGAAGGGCAGACCTGCTATGCTGCTCAGGAGTATTAGCAGAATCAGAGGAGAGGGGACAGCCCCTTCCCCATCAGCCTCCTTTGTGTCACAAACACGTACTCATAGGATGGACTCATTTTTTCATTGGGGAGGATGGAGGGCTGGGGGGTGCTCGCCGCTGTGGGCTGATCCCTGATGGGAGCTTTGCTGTTGGTTTTTCAAGGGTAGAAGGACTCCTAACTCCCCGGTTGTTTTCATGTTGCAGTAGGGAGACTCTGCGCAAGATGTGCCTGCCAATGTGTGTGCATAACAGTCTGCTCTGTTCTAAAATTACACACGAGATTAGCTGCCTGGAAATATTCCATTCAGACTTTCTCTTCAAGGGGTTTTTGTTTTTACTTTAGTTTTAACCCCCCAAAAGTTAGTGATTTGGCACCTCTCCTGTATGCTGCCATGGAGACTTAACCAGACGGTGCATGATTTTTTTTATGTTCCCTTGAGGCTGCAGGGTGACACCCAGTGGGACCTTTGAGCTTGCCCTTCTCCCCACCAAATGAGGGGGAAAGCCTAAAGTTTCCATGGTGTTTGCTTGCTAGTAAATGGACAATGGTGAGGTGAGGCAGGAGCAAGTTAGGAGCCTGGGATGCAAGCCACTTCTTGAACTGTACTCGCCTGCCACCCAGTGATGGCTTTTGGCACTCGCAGGTGCTGGTATGATGTATCTTGGCAGCTACTACTTGGCAATGCTGAATTTCCTGGAGCTTGTTGCAGTATTCCTTCCCTAATTACTGGAAAAAGGATCCAGACCCTGCCTAAAGTAAACATGTTTTAAAATGGGGTGTATTGGGGAAGAATGTCTCGCTCTGTTGCTATTTCTTTCTTGCTGGGCACTTTAGACTCCAACAGGAAACCAGCTATTGAGTAGTCAGTACTGAAGATTCTGCCCTGGCTTCTAGTTTTTGCATATCCCGAGCAAGCAAGGAAAGCTATTCCTATGTGTCTGGTCTTGCTGGGACACCCCAGCAACCATCAGACCTTCTCCAGCCTCACAGCTGGAGGAACTTTGCAATGGATCCAAATCAAGGACAGTCACAAAGTGCTGCTGAAATTGGCCACAGTTCTCAAATGAAAAAACTAGAGGATCTGAATGTCCTCCAATGAGAGATGCTTCTGAGGCCAGGCAGGGATGATGATAAACCTCAGACAACATGTTTGGAAGAAAACAGTCTTCCCCAAGGGCAGGCAGATATCAATGGAGAGATTTCAGAGCTCTTTTCCCCCTCACCCCCTTTGTGGCTACCAGTTATCACAAATATGCTTGGATCCAAAAGGTGAGGGGCAAGTAGGAGCATTTTGCTTGGGGAAAGCAACTTTTGGAGTAGTGAAAATAAGAAAGAAAAACTTGTAGCACCTTAGAGACTAACAAATTTATTTTGGAGTAGTGCGCCTGTGCGTTTCAGACATCCCTGGGAGCAGCAAGAATGTGTCAATGGCTCAGATAATCACTTTTCTTCCCAGGACCCCAGAGCTTCCATTTCCATAAAACCACCCTCCCTGCAACAAGATTAAAAGCACCAAAGAGAACTTTGGGTTTTTCAAACATAACTTAACTGTCATTTAACCAAAGATAAAAAGGGCTAATTGAGTAGTTCAACAGACAAACTAGAAATCCAGTTGTAGATGATCGTTTTAATTAGGCAAACAAGGAAAAATTAGCATGCTCTTGAATTCCATTTAGTCCTGACTTAATAAGCAATGGTCACTAGTCGGTAGCAACTACACATGGGCTAAAGCTGCTGCATACGTGTGTCTTGTTGGCTGGAGAATTTAATAGACCCATACTGAGAGGCTTGACGTTCAGCCTTGACAATAGCACCTGGATTTATCTAGGCAATCAGAGATATTGAGCTGTGGATCTTTAACAAGTGGGTAGGGAAAGAGATGGCTGGTCATTTTTCTTCATGTTGTGGAATAGGTTTTGCTGTTGCCTGCCAAAGACGAAGGGGAAGGGGTGAGGGGAAATATTATGATCAGATGGCCTCCTTTAAAGTGTGAGGTAGGCCTTTTCCTGCATTGTTCCCACATGACCCATCTAGGGTGTGGGTAGCAGGAAAACAAAAACCTATTTGCTCAAAAGCACGCTTAAGTTCCATTAATATGTCCTGCATATCTTTAAATGTTCTGCTAGTCAAGTATTGTGTTAAGTGGAGGAAGAAACACCGTGACTGACTTGCATTTTGTTGTTAATTCAGAGAAATGCGGGGGGAAGGGGAAAATTGTCAGGGAGGTGCCTTAGTGAATCTTTATACAATAGCAACAATTTCTGTATGGGAAGCAAATACTTAAAAAAAAAAAATCAGTAAAAGGAAATGTAATTCAGAGCAGCTCCTGTACTTTATCTTCATGTAATGATATGGCAAAGCCTGTATTCCAGCACTCTGCAGTGAATTATGGGGCAGGGTAGAGCTTGTAGGACTGCAGCAGCTTTGTGCAGAAATAAAACACTATGGGCTATGATGTCCCATTAGGACAAAGTGCTATAAGGAATTCTGTTATAGTCTAGAAATGGCACGTTTCATTCAGTAGGTTATTTACCCCTGCTTTAGATTCATGGTCTGCTGAAGAATATGAAAGCATCTTTGAAATCCATTTGTGGGATCTCATTTAAATGTTTTGCTGAATGTCTGTCCCAGTATTTCAGATCTGCAAAGACAGTATGGTCTAGTGGACAGAGTGCAGGACTAGAAGTCAAAAAGCCCGGGTCTATTCCTGGTTCTGCTGTGAGTTTGAGCAAGTCTTTCTTCCCCAACCCTTGCCTAAGTGCTTTGGGGCAGGGATTGTCTCTTACTGTCCATGTACAGAACCCAGCAAAATGGGGTCCTGATCTTAGCGGTGGCCCGTAGATGCTACAGTAACACAACTGTCTCTAATGGGGTCACTTCCTGATTTCTCTGCATGTTGTTCAGTAGTTTGCAAACAGGGCGAGGCCTATAGGTCTGATGGTGCTAGGCATAAGCAGACAAAACAATTGCTTATGGCCCCAAGAGCCTTTGGGGGGGGCACTTTAGTAATACCCCAACTACTATTGACTATATTTAACATAGGCTTTTTAACAAGGGTATAAGTATGTGTTGTGTTAGTGTATGTTTTGGCTTGTGGAAATAATGCAAGTATTTTAGGGGCTGGGTGAGGGGTACAGAAGGGGAGCAAAAGTATCCCTGTTAAAGGTCACCAATGGGCTAGCACCACCTCTGCATATGGGCATGTTTACAGCTATTGTGTGGGAGAAAATTACCCTGTGGCTGCTAATTCTCCTTATAAATCTGGACCAAGCAAGCAGGGGAGTGAATATGATGCAGTGCGAGAGAGAGAACTTTTTTAAAAAAGCTAGTTTAACATATAACTTTCTTAACATTTGAGGAAGCTTCACAGCTTTAAAAAAATCTCAGCTGGAAATGAAACTGATTGTATTTTTATATATATACAAATCACCCCAGAACAGACCTTGTAATTTCTGTTACTATGTGGTGTATCTGTCTCCACTAACAGATATCTGCCAGTGCATCTCAATGTGTCTGTAAATATTCAAGGTTTGGCTTTAATGAAAAATACTGTATCTATAGAGAGGAAAGGTAATGGTTTATATGCAAATGTTACAGTGCTATCTTTTCAGTATCTCAGGGGAAAAAAATCAAACCACAGCCTTCAATCTTATTTAAATAAAAATAAAAAAAATCACTTTGCCTCAAGAGATCCAAAAACTGGAATATATTTTCCTAGCTGATTGATGCTTTTCCATTTATTTTTAAATGTAATTTTCCCCGGGTAAGGAATTGTTCTCTTGAATGTCAAGGAGGAAATATTTCCCAAATCATATTCTCTGATTGGCTGGTTTGAGCCTAATCAGATAGCTCAGTTGTGAAGAGGGCATGCGGGAAGTAAAGAAGGGAGCGATTTGTCATGCTGGTTTTCCAGCCATTGCTAAAGAGCTGCTTTGTAATGCCAGCCTGCCAAATCTCCTGGCCACAATCAAATTACTTTTCTCCTCCTCCCCCCTCCCCCCCCCCATGTACACGCATACACACAACCTAGCCCTTCAGATCGATCACTGACAGAATAGTTATTAAACAAAAACTCAGCCCAGGGAATTATTAATCGCAAAGATTCATTTCTTTATCAAATGTTGTGGC
Organism: Macrochelys suwanniensis; assembly: GCA_033296515.1. Classification (NCBI taxonomy): domain Eukaryota; kingdom Metazoa; phylum Chordata; order Testudines; family Chelydridae; genus Macrochelys; species Macrochelys suwanniensis. The sequence continues at coordinate 60,215,118 of CM065784.1, read as the reverse complement.
CTGGAGGGAGAGCTCTAGAAGCTTTCAGAAAGACCATAGCACATTCATCACTGACGGAGGGGGTGTGGGCTTGGCATTTTAATACTTGTCAGATCAGAAGCAGAAGATACAGAGATCAAAGGAGCTGCTTGCTGTTTGGAGGTTGAAGATCTTCATTCCCCCTGCCCCCCCCCCCCAATGGTTGTGGGTTCTCCTTGGGTTTTTAGCCCAAAAAGCTTCTACAACTCCTAGATCTGTGCTGGTCCTGCCAGCTGCGTGTCAGAGTTCTGGAAGGATAAGATTGGGCATTATGGGTAGAGCATACTCTAAATACTGTGTGCCAAACTAGGCTGACCAGATAGCAAGTGTGAAAAATCGGGACGGGGTGGGGGGTAATAAGAGCCTATATAAGAGAGAGCCCCAAATATTGGGACTGTCCCTATAAAATCGGGACATCTGGTCACCCTATGCCAAACAGTTTCACAGGTGGTCACTGATTTCTGGGTGCCCAGCTCGAGCCAGAGTTTCACAGGGGCCATGCACTCAAAACTGCAGCTGAAGTCAGTCAGAGCTGCAGAGGCTCATCTCTGGTAAAAATCAGACCCAAGTCTGTTTAAACCAAGTTAAACTGAGGCACCCAAAATCAGACGCCACTTGTGAAAACTCTGGCTTTTCTGGAAGTTTAACCTTTAGTTCACAGATATATAATTGTAAATTACTGTCACAATAACTGTGAGCTGTATCTTTGGTCAATTAAGATGGTGTTGTACAGAGGCTGGAAGCGCTCACCCTGTGATTTGTTAAATTGTTAATTAACACTGACCTTGTTCACTTTAATACTGTGACCTTTAACCCCTTAGCAGGTGGGGAGTTGGTTGCTCCTAGCGGAGTTGAGATGCTTTGTGAGGTCTATAATGTAAACTGGTATTTAGTTGACCCTCTCTAAAAGGGTGGTGTATCATGTCAAACATGAAGCCTTTATCATTACAGCTCCAGCAATCCTGCGGCTGCATTACTGATTCTCGTGCTATCACTTTAGATCTGCTACCAAGCAATTTTTCAGACTGGTGAGGTTGAGTGGTGGGTTTGCATGCACAAATCATTACCACTTATTCATCTCAATCTCTTCCTCAGAGAAGAAGGATGATATTGTGGTTAAGGCCCTAGAATGGAATACAGGAAACCAGGGTTCAGTTCCTAGCCTTGCCTCCGTCACCTAGGGTGACCTGGGGCAAATCCACTTAAGGATTGAATGCTTAAGAAGGGATAAATACCCAGAGTTTCAGCTGCAATCATTCTGATCTTCAGTACTCAGACCCTCTGAAAACTTCCTTCATTTTTCCATCTGTAAAATGGCACTAATGCTTCCCTATCTCACAGGAGTGCTGGAAGGTAAGTTCATTATCTCGATAGCATGTGCAAGCAACTGCTGTCAGCAGCCTCAGGTCACTGTGGGCAAGGACTCTGTCTGAACGCATGCTTGTACTATGCATGGTGCAGAAGGCCTCAATCTCATCTGGGACCTCTGGGTTCTACTGCAATATGAATATTCTAAAAATAATAGAGCTAAAAATAATAGTGGCTCTTCCAGGCATCAAATGTGGCTGCTGTGCAGTGTAATGCTGGCTTTCAGCTCTTATTTGTCCAAGTAGCTGAAAAGAGAGGAGAAACATCTGCCCTCTCATTCCTTCTGGGAGAGAATGTGGTTTGTATCCAGTCAAATGGATCCTCGGCACCTTAAAACAAGCAATACAATATTTGGGTTTTGGTTTTCCATCAACATGTGAGACTGTCTCTCTGGGAGTCTAGTTCCCTGATGAAGCAGCTCCTAGCTCTGCCAGGTTGAGGGCCGCTGCTTTTGAAGTGAATCTTTTTGTAAGCAGTGTCCAGTTTCCCAGGGTCTCATAGCCAGTCTGGGTGGATTAAGCTCTAAAGTGCAACTTCCAAGGTCATAACTGACCTAGTTATCCTATGTGGAAACTGCCCTCCTTCCATCGAGTAGGTCCTCACAGATCAAAGAGTATATTGCAGCGCCACTTTGAATAACCATCAGGTGGCCTCCATGATGAGCAAAATAGCAAAGCAGAGCAACAGGCTACGTACTATATAAAATGTATCTGGTTTGTCCACGAGGGAAGCCCTGAAATCCATATACTGGGGGAGGGCTTTCACACTGCCAAAGCCATGTTGTTTTTATTGCTTCCAGCAATCCAGGAGTTGCTTCACATTCCTGAGTGTGACACCTTTTGGTGGGACATGAAGCAAAATCTTGTATTATGGGGCAGTTTTGCCAGTTTGCAGTTTGTGTCGGGGTTAAAAAGAACATACACACATCCTAATCTACTAACCCTGAAACACACTGTGTAAGCAGTTTTTATTTTTCTTGTTCGAGTATATTACAGCCAGCATCTCCAGACTCCGAATTAATGGGATTTTGTTAGGACTATGCAGTAAGACTTGAATTATTAGAACAGAATCTTTGCATGGGGGATTGCACACTTCCTTTGTTCCATTAAAGCTGTTTTCTCACCTTTCAGCAAGAAGCTATGGCTGAGTCCATAAGTGGGGACTCTAATCAGGATCTACAATCCTCTTATTAACAGTTCAGAGGTATAATGGATCTCAGAGAGCTTTTGAGCTTAGATGCTTTTTTTTCATTAACAACTTCTCTGCTGCTTTTCATACTAGCCCTGTTTGGCACAGCAGCCATGCACATCGGAGGTATTGGTGGTGGATACAGGCTTAGTCTGGTGTTAGCAGTTTTGAGGGAGGTTTTTCCTCTGCTACAATATCCCTACTAGTTGAATGTCTCTCCTGATATTAACCAGCTACTGGGGGAACAGGGCCGTCATTGGAATTAGAGACATGGCTGTATCAAATAGGGTAGGACTTCAGGAAAGTCTGGTTTCCGGTTTTTGGTTTGGGGTTATCACTGATATCCAAGGACCAAGCCATTAATTCCAATTAAAGGATCTAGCCTCTCTCTATCTGGTTCACTGAGGCAACTTTTCCTCTAATGTCTAGGCTTGGACATTTTTGGGGGGTACCCAGTTGAAAAACTAGCAATGAATGGTCTCTAAAGCATGAGCCACTTTGTGGTAGGGAAAGTACACAATGGCTTTATTGCTGTAGTTCAAAGACAGTGTAGCTCTTACACTTTTAATTAAGAATTACACACAAACAGGAATGACTCCTGGGTGCTTATTATGTTGGTATCTATGAATTTGATGTTAATACTTTATATTATGTATGAATTGTGTTACAGTAGCACCTAGAGGTCCAAGCCAAGATTGAGGCTTTATTGTGCTAGGCCCTGAAGAGTTTTCAATTTAGACAGACAGATGGACAAAGGGTGGGGAGGAGAAACAAACACAGGGAAGGGAAGTGAGTGGCTTGAGGTCACCCAGCAGAGTCCGAAATAGAACTTACTGAATCCAGTGTCCTATCCACTGGTTCACGCAGCCCTTTGCTGTAGTTTTAGACTAACACTGGCTTTCTACAAGAATGCTTCCCTTCCTGTTGCTTATTAAGCATGTCTCCCAGTGGTTAATGATTAGACGTAGTGGCTGTATCTATACTAGGATTTTTCCCCTCAACATTTCCCATAGTTGCTGCCACTGGTTTTGCTTCAGCAGTAGTCAAAGTCCTAGTGCAGACAGGTCTTCAGACAACCGATGACATTTTAAGCACTGCATCATCCAAATCTACGCTGAGTGGGGTTAGAGGACACAGGGCTCCATGGGGTTTAAGCGCTATCTACATTAGAGCTCCCATCCTTGTGTCATGACCAGGACATGGGCAGTCTGACCTAGTGTTCAGAGCAGGAGTTTGGAGTCAGGCTGGGTCAGATATCAGGAGGTCAGAGTCCAAGACAGGCCAGAAGGTAAACTGAGTCAGGAGGCAGGGTCAGGTTCCCAGCAGATCAGCAGCAGGCAGTAGGAGCAGGTATTGCAGGGGAAGTAGCCCTGAGCAGGAAGAACCCCATTGCATGGACAATTTCCAGTTCCTGTGCTTGTGTTAAATAGAGGCTGAGGACTAAGCAGGACCCCCAGGGCTCCACCAGTCATATTCCAGGACTAGAGTCTTCTGTTAGAGTTCAGCTGCTAGTCTAGCAGCTGTTAGCAAGTCAGTGGTTGGCAGGTTGGGACTGCCTAGCTCTTAAGAGCCCTGTGGACCAGGCTACAAGCCCTGTGGTCCCTGATATACACTCCTGGGAAACTTTAGGAGAAAATAACTAGTATAGAGACATCCAGTGATATCAAGAACTGCCAAAAAAAAAAATGGACAGAAAAGATGGCAAAGGACTCAAAGGACCTCCCAAAGCAAACAAATTGGGCAACATGATGGCAGATGAAATTCAGTGTTGAGAAATGCACTTTGGAAGGAACAGCTTAAGCGACTCACACGCTGATGGGTTTTGATTGAGTTGTAACTTCCCTCGAAAAAAGATTCCAATGAAGATGTCAACTCAGTGGGAAGCACGGGTTTAAAAAAAAAGGGCAACTGAAATCTTAGTCTGTATTAAAGAGTGGGAAAGAGAATAACGTGGCATATATTAAAATGGGATTACATCCACTGATGTTACAGCTTCAGCTTAAGTACTGAGTTCATTTCTGATTGCTTCATTTCTAAATAGCCATTGCAGAGAGAGATCCAGAGAAGAGCAAACACAATTATTAAAACCATAGGGTGAGGGGAAGGAGGGATTCCATACTGGATGGGATTCCAAGGACTAGGATGACTTGCACTGAAAGCAGCAAACTAATAGGGAAGACAGGAGATAATGAGTTTCATCCTGTCCCAAAGCGAAAGGTAGTTCTTGATGAAACAGGAAGGCACAGACTTAAATCAGGTCAAAGGCAATACTTTTTTTTTTTTTTTAAATGCAATATATAGGGCAAGATACCCTGTTCTGGCCTTTGGGTGCCTGGTGCAGTTTTGCCCTCCTTCGGTACCGGGGCTGTCATGGCTGGGCTGCTACCCCAACATATTGCAGCGCAGCCTACAGGTCAGTTCTGCTGTCAGGGTGCATCAGGAGCTACAGAAGAATGATGGTTCGGGTGCTAGCCTGGGAATTGAGAGACCTAAGCTCAATTCTCTATTCTGCCACAGACTCCTTGGTAAGCCACTATAGTCCCTCTGTGCCTTGTGTTCCCTCTCCGCAGAGTGGTACTTGATCTCACAGGGGTGTGGTGAAGATCAATACACTAAGACTTTGAAGGACTTTAGATAATGGCAGTGGCGTAGCCAGGTTTAGAGCACAGGGGGAGCAAAGCTAAAAAAATGCGTCGGAGCAAAAAAAGGCGCCGGGAGCAGCAAAAATGCTCCGTTCTGGCTGCAGCATAGGAGCAAAAGGCGTCGGAGCACAAAAAAGGCCCCGCTTCTGCTCAGTGGGGGAACGGCCGCTCCCCCTGCTCCCCCCTAGCTACGCTACTGGATAATGGTGGCTCTATAAGTGCCATACAGAAATTCTTCAACAGTGCCTTATGTGTTCAAAACTATAAGTACTTGCTGGATGAAGCCAGAGTGCTCAGTGTCCTGCAGGATTGACCCCTTAATGAACAGCCTGGCACTGCTCAGTGTGTGTAGTTTACTATTACAGAAGAGGTTTGTTCTTGATTCATTTCTGCCTAAAGAAAATCCTGCTTGGGAACATAACCCCTCTTCAGACTCTCAATGTGCTCTCCTCTCCTTATGCATCTAGTACTCTCCAATGCATTCATGTTAGGACTTGCCAATCTCACATGAGTAACCAGGTCTTTCAGGAGGAGAGCTTTGCCATGATGGCTTTTAGATATAGGGGCAAACAAGCCTTTTTTTCACTGTTTTTTGTCTGAAAGCAGAAATATTGCTGAGGATCACAATACCCAGAGTATCTTGGGAGCACATTATCCATAAAGAATCAAAGAAAAGGGGGACAGGAAAATATTCAGTTGTATCACTTATGAATTAAACAAATCTGCCAAACTGACAATACATAATGTTACATCTAACTGTGCAGCCTTGATTTATTCTAACAGGGCTGTCACCCCCAAAATGCCCCCCCTCCTTACTGCTTGGCTCCACCCCTCCCCAATCACTGAGTTTGAGGGGCTCAGGTAGGCTAAATGACAACAATGTCACAAAGTAGAGACTAATTATGCTCTCCATTGAAGTGGTGTAAATCCAGTTACTCCATGGACTCCACTGGACACTCACCCTCTGGATTTACACTGTTGTAAGTATTTGGCCTTTGATTTGAAGCATTCTTGCCATCAGTGCTTTCTTTCTGGCTGGTTGGGAGTGACTTTATATAGCTACCTGATTGGGCTCTGGCTGTTAGGACTTAGAAGGATCCTTGCCTGGGCTTGCTTAATTAGGGCTCCTGATTAAAGGAGATCTATAAGCACTCCCACATAATCTTCTTTCCTTCAACACTTGAGTAGCAGGGTATTAATTCCCTGAACGCTGGTTTTTGTGTGGGCCTCTGTGCCATGCCAGTATTCACTAATAAGTATCTTCTGGGTGAGAGGTAGATTGAAGGCATTCATCTGAATTGCCTGCTGATAGAAGCAGAACGAGGCCGATCATTGCCTATGTACTAATGAGGTTCCTTCAGGTGACTGGGCTGCAGTTGAGACGCAGCCAAACTGTGGTACCAAAGGGTTCTGTCACTATACACACTGATAGCTGGGTGTGTGGCCACCATGAGAACTCGTTTGGTGGACTGAATGCCAGGTGCAAATGAAGCATCGCTCATGAGCCATCTAGACAAATTCTAATCAGTGCAGGGAGGAGCCTGCAGTTGTGATCCAGACCAATGAGGTAAAGAAATTTGAGATGTTGTGGAAGCTACATTTAAATGAATGTAGGTAGAAGTTTTCAGTGAAGGAACTCTAGATTCTCTTCCTCACATAGGCCTGTTAGGGAAACTACTGGGTTCCAATGTATGGATGAGAAAATGGAGAAGAGAGTTGGTGTTTAAATGTATTTGGCACTAAGGGTTTGGACACACTAGCACTTCATTATAACTTAAGTCGCTCAAGGATGTGGAAAAGGTGGGAGGGATAGCTCAGTGGTTTGAGCATTGGCCTGCTAAACCCAGGGTTGTGAGTTCAATACTTGAGGGGGCCATTTAGGGATCTGGGGCAAAAATCTATCAGCGGACAGTACTTGGTCCTGCTAGTGAAGGCAGGGGACTGGACTTGATGACCTTGAAAGGTCCTTCCAGTTCTAGGAGATAGGCATATCTCCATATACTATAAAAGCACCCTCCCCCATAGCGACATAAGTTACACCGACCTAAGCGCCAGTATGGACAGTGCTATATCTGCAGGAGAAGCTCTCCAGCTGACAAAACTGCCACCGCTCGGCAAGGTGAAGCAGTTATGCTGACAGGAGAGCTCTCTCCCAGCAGCATAGAGCATCAGCACTACAGCAGCACAGCTACATCAGTACAGCTATGCCACTATAGTGATTCTAGTGTAGACTAGGCCTGAGAAACCTGTTGGAGAACACAGCATATTCCAAAGGGATGGTGTCCTCCTTGACCAAAGTAGAACCAGACCACTGGTAAAGAAGAATTATTATTATTTTTTTGGTGTGTGGCGGGGGTGGGGGGTGAATATTTTAAAATGGGAGGTAAGGAAAATTCAGCAGGGTCTGAGGAGCCATCTCCAGAGACAGTGATATCCGCTAGAAGTGTCAGTAACATGACAGAGCAAAATAGGGGAAGAATTAATTTCTGCATTGGAGGAAAGACGGGCCACGTCATCAAGGTTCAATCCAAAAAGTCAGCAAGATTTCAGATAAGAGTAACTTCAAATAGGCATCCTGCCAAGAATGGGAAACTCTAAATGTCTATATTGCAATAGCAGAAAGCTTAAGAGGAAAAAATAGGCTAGCTGATAGTGGAAGAGGCCCAAGACCTAATAGGTGTTGTTGAAATACAGTGGAATGCAAGTAATAAATGGGATATGGTAAACACTGGAAGTAAATTATACAAAAACAAATTAGGTTGTAGATGTGTACATGGCCTGTACAGAGCGCATATAAATATACATAATGTATTTATAGATACATAATATACAACATGTATTTATATTACACCATATGTGGGCCTGGTGATTTACAGACAAGTATGACACTCCCTGCCCTACATAATTTAAAATCTGGGTTGAAAAAGAACTCAGCACCTAAAGGAAGTGGTCAGATTTTCATATATGCATGGCACCCAGGAGCTTCCACTTTTGTTGCTAGGAGTTGCTGGCTGTTCATTGGTCAATCTAGTGCGAGAACACTAACTCTCTGAGTAGAGATGCAATCAGAACACCGTCTCAAAACCCTCTTTAATACACAGCCTTTTACAGATGGGTTAAATGTCGGCCACCCAGTCACACAGCAAGTTGCAATGGCAGAGCTGGGCTTGGGAGCAAAGAATTAATACACTCCGCTCACCCCTAGATCAAGCTCCCTCTCCACACTTCAGCAAAGTGCAGCCTTCATTAGAAAACCTCTTTAAACAAACAGATGAAGTGCACATAATATTTTTACTCCTCAAAATCTGGAATACTATATGCCATTTACATTGAGTCATTTGAAATGGCTCCAAATGAAACATGATACTGCGCTGTGCCAATGCTTTAAGTCTTCGTGCTAAGGTTGTAACAAGCATGCTCTCACACACCACCCCCAGTCAACAGCATTCCAGATTTAGTGTGGAAGGAATATAAATCTGTTGTGATACATCATGTCTGTGAGCAGCTTTCTGTGTGGGAATACGTGACTTAGTGTTCATGCGTGCAAGCAGCATTGATGGGTGGAACCTGAAGTCCACAAAGTTCAAAATGGAAATCAGAGGCAAATGTTTAAGTGAGGGTAATTAACCATGGGAACTTATTACCAAGGTGACGTCCTATGGGTGTGATTTCCCCTGCTTGCATATGCGTGCTCGTGTTAGCGCTCCTCAAGCTAGTATGAGTATAAATAGCAGTGTAGCTGCACTAGCCTGGGTCGTGGCAGCAGAAGTACGGCTGAGCTGTGCTGATTAGAAACCCACACTGCTGCTACTACTGAATCCACACGACTATTTATAGTGAGCTAGTGTGACCCTAGGAACCCCTATATCCACACCTCACACATTACTGCAATAATATTGGCACAAATATGCCTTGTGAGAGGGTATATGAAAGCTAATAAAACACTGATTATTAATCATTGGCAAATGAATGTGTTAACATCAGATGTGAAGTGATGGACTTTTTCTCTGTATGATGTCACTAGAACATCTTCAAGACAAAGACAGCCTAGCCTAGGTAAAGTTGATGAACAGGTCTGTCCTAGACAAGAGAATGTAGGTTTACCTCAATTTACATATTAGCTGTAAACAAAGCTATCAAGCTAAACCAGTAGGGTTTATCTTGAGCTTGAACTTGAGTGACAGCAAATTAACATGACTCCTATACCTTAGAAAGACAGAATCCTAGGACACCTTCTGGACTTGTAAGACAAAGACATCCCTTTGGGGGATATGAGGAACAAAGACTCCATCTTGATCCTTCACCTTATGGAGACAAGGAAACCAAGTGAGTTGATCTCTGTGACGGGTCCTGGCCAGTGAAGACCTGGAAAGGAGACTGGGGATGAAATGTTCTTTCTTGAACAAAGACTGTGTCATGCTAGATTAAATTTTAGACTTTTGTGTGTGTTTCACTTAGATTTGCTTTTAACCATCTCTGCCTTTATCCCCTTTCTCTTGGTATCATTTAATCAAGGCTCTTTTGTTGTTAAACTTCTAAACTAACTCAGTGCTGTATTTGATGGGAAGGGTGTATTTACCCCAGTTAAATGTATAAGCTGTGATATCATGTACTGACTCTTTAACAGAGCTGTGAACTTAATATCTTCTGTAGATGCAGTATCGTAGGGGCTGTGCCTTGCAGAGAAACCTCTCCAAGGAGCTTGGGGGCTGGAGTTCACGTTAGGCAAGGTGTGGGTCGGGGAAACCTGAGGAGTTTGCTGGTGTGGTAAGGAGCTGACACACAGTCTAGTGGCCAGCAGAGCTCGCTCTTACTGAGGCAGAGAGGCAACAATGGCTGCTAACTCTAGGTATTCCTGGCAGTGTGTTACAGCTAGCTTAATGAGAGTTGGCATGAATCTGTATAGACAAGCAGGGGAATCACACCCCGGCTCATGGTGTAGATGTAGCCAAATGAGTGTGGTAAATTAATCAGCTGGAGTCTTTACATCAGGATTGGATGTCATTCTAAAAGATGCACTCTAGCTCACTGTAACTTGTTGGAAGAGATGCAGGAATCACTGGATGAAATTCTATGGCCTTTGTTATGCAGGAGGTCTGATTAGGTGGTCATAATGGTCCCCTCTGACCGTAAAATCTATTCTGTTAAATTATAGCTTTGCAAGATAATAGAACAGTTACAGCTCACCATGTCCATAATCTGTGATTGTAAAAGTTTTGAAATACTGTTTTACATGATGCATACTGTAATGACTGATTTGAGTTTAACAGCCTTAATATTACTTAAAAGTGTGTGTGTGAGGGGGAGGCGGTCTTGATGTGCTTTGTTCTTGGACTAGCTGGCTTTGATACCACGATAACAAGTGCATAATAAAATGTTCTCAGTGCTAGAAAATATTACACATCAAACCTCCATTCAGGGAGGACATTGTCTGCCCCTTCCTTGCATCCTTGTAGGGTGTGCTTAGAAAACTTTTTTGATCCTTTTTGTCTTCTCTCTTCAGACCAATGTGTGTGCTGTGTGTGTGCGCGCAAGGTGTCATAAAAGAAATGGCCTTGCTTCTCACTCTGAACACGTTCTGCATTCTGACGTCTGGGGACAGCTGCAGAGCCATTGAGAGCTTACTCCTTCACTTCAATAAGTCTTACTCTTGGATTGTCAAGTCCGTGACTGCTAGGGTCAGGGAAGATGATCAGCAAGACACAGGCTGCCCATGACATAGCCAGCGCCCAGAGTATAACTTTCCAATATAAACGTCACCCCTTATTTTGGATGTGAAATTTTCTTTTGCTAAAGTCCCAAGACTTTTCTGCTCCCCATTCTAGTGGCAACAATGAGGCCCAGTATCTCTGGTATCCGTACTGCTAGGCCGTAAATATTGTGCATCCTGAGCATACAAGATGTGAGTCAAATTGTGCTTGTGGTCTCACTTGCAGAGATGCTGAGCACCTCCAGCTTCCATTCACTTCAGTGGGACTTGTTGGTGCTCTGCACTTCTGGAGACCAGCAGGGAGGTGATCAGAGGCTCAGAGTCCAACTTGGAAACTTCCTAAGTTAAAGTGGGAGGACAAGTTGACAGAGAGGAGAGTGGGCCCTATTCGCAGGTTATTGGATGGTGGAAGGGAAGAGGCATAGGTGCCGACTCCGTGGGTGCTCCGGGGCTGGAGCACCCACGGGGAAAAATTGGTGGGTGCTCAGCACCCACCGGCAGCTCCCCGCCAGCCCCTCCCCCCCCCACCCCTGCACCCAGCTCACGTCTCCGGACGCGAAGCAGCAGCCGCCAGCCGCTTTTCTTGGCTCCCTCCAGCTGGTCGGCAGCGCCTCGGGGGAGGAGGCAGAGGGCCTGGCTCCGCCTCCTCCCCATACCCCTGCCCCAAGGTGCTGCAGACTAGCTGGAGGGAGCCAGGAAAAGCGGCTGGTGGCTGCCGCTTCACATCCGGAGACGTGAGCTGGGTGTAGGGCGGGGCTGGCGGGGAGCTTCCGGGCCCAGTGGGTGCTCTCCTGCTTCTACTCCTTTTCTCCCACCCCCTTCCCCAGGCTTGCAAGCTGGGGGGCGGGGATGCAGCATGCCTGGGGGAGGGGGTGGGGATTTGGGGAAGGGGCGGGGTCAGGGGTGGAGTTGGGGCGGGGGTGTGAGCACCCATCGGCACCGACGACGGAAGTCGGTGCCTATGGGAATAGGGACACGATAGGACTGCTTCATCATCACCTTTCTGGGTGATGAGGCAGTATCCTTAAAGGAACATTGTTGAAACGTCGTCAAATTTCATTTTGGGATTGGGGCGAAGTTAAGGAAAGTCTCACTTTAATGAAACTAATCCATCCAGCCTTACCTAGGCACAGAGATGCATTTAAGAGTATGCCACCCCATTTAGCTAACCAACTCAGGAGAACAGTTAATTAGTTGATTCCAAGACTAAAATATAGTGGAAGGCGTTTGTGTTTGCATTCAATAAGCCTTTTGTCTGAAAAGCAGAGTTGGTTTTGATTTATTTTTCCCAGTACAGATGGAAAATTTGGCTCCTGTGTGTTTTGAGTTCTGCTTTCTGACATCCAACATTAATGTTGTATCATACACTTATTTCTCTGCAGTGTCCAACCACTGTATGCCTGTGGTCCAGTCTCCCCCTTTGAGATTTGCCCCCCTGAGTTCTTCAGCTATCCCATCTTCCAGTCCAAATCTGTAGAGGTGTTACATCAGTGAATCCGGTTGTTCCTGCTAATGTTATCTGCTACACGAGTTTATGCCAAGTGCCTTCCTGCAATGGCTCAGGCTAGGATAAAAAAGTGCAACAGGATTTTTAATCAGTTTGTTCTAATGAAATTCCACTTTGGGATATTTATATTCTGTGTCCCCATTTTCTCCTGCATGTTTGCTACATGTTTGTTACAATATTCTTCACTTCCTGTGTAACACTAATGTGTAGCATTGCTGTACACTTCTATGCAGCTGCTGAGTTCCACCTTCAAAACTGCCTTTGCAATTCCATCCAAACGTAGCATTTTGTAAAATGCTTTGGGATCTTTGAGGATGAAAAGTGATCCCACAGCATTTTACAAAATGACAAATGTGATATAGTTACAGGACAAGACTTTCAGACATGACTAGCCATTCTGAGTGCCTCAATTTTTGAATGCCCAACTTTTAAGACACTTAACAAGGGCCTGATTTTCAGAGGGCAGGTGATCAGCACTTTCTGAAAATCAGGGCCCTCGACGGCATGTCAAGTGGAGCACCCAAAAACTGGGGCACCTCAAAATGACTCTGCACTCTTGAAAAATCTTGTCCTTTGTATATTAGCAGTGTTGTTCTGTGCATATCTTCATTCTGTGATCGCTGGAAAACAACCTTGCATGTCTAAAACCCAGTGTTTAGTCATGCATTGGACATGTAATATCTAGCCCATAATATTGCCTAAATTAAATCAATTTGTCCCCCTCCTTCCCTAATTCTGTCCCTCCATATCCATTTGAATTACGTTCTCTTCATACATCTTCTCTGGTCTTCCAGTTGATAGTCTCATAACCACAAACATACTCAGCCACTCCGTATATAACAAAGATTAAAGCTATGTATATAAATCTGGCTCCAAAAGTGTATTTTTTTCCTATTATTGGATTTTAAATGCATTTCCTTACTAATTACTGAACAACAGTTCATCATTTTTACTTTTTAGACCCGCACAGATTTTGAATCTCCCACATATAAATACACATAACAAACCCTTTTCTATTAATCATACTTAAAAACAGAAAGCTAGATAGTATCTGTCAACAAATTTAGCTGCGGCTTCCTTCCACTGCACGTGAAACACATTTACCTTTATTAGCAATTCTATAATACATCACTTTGCCAACAAGCTAACTTCCCTCTTTTGTGGTCTCTTGCTTAACTATATAATTAATCCAGATGGTACAATGCTACGTATAACTCATCACTTATTTTCTGGATCCCACACACATAGCTGTATTCTGCTCCACTGTGAATCCTGCTGCTCTGTACTGGTACCTGGATATTTTTAGTTTATTTATTTTATTTACTTATTTATTCATGTGATCCATAAATGTGCCAATGGATGTCCACCCAAATACTCTGGTCACCCTTGACATAACAAAAATACACGTGCAAGAATTGATGAAAACCCACCACAAATCCCATCCCTGTTGAATAAAATCCCATCTCTGCAATTGTGATTTTTCTCCCCACCGTGTTTTCAAATATCTGAGGGGAAAAGGGTCTGCCGTGCAATAAGCCCAGATGGTAGAGCTGGCTAGAAACCAGAATTTCCATTATGTTGAAATTCCAAACATTTCAAATCCAAACAAAAAGCCAAAATTTTGAAATAGCCACGAAATGGAAAGTCTGAAAAAGTTATCTTTGGAATTATCAAACCATTGTGAGCATATAAAATGGTATTTAATAATATATGGTATTAATATTGTATCAATTTATATAAATGGGATTTTAATTTAGTTCTGACTTGTATATTAATCAAAATAAGCAAAGTTGAAATGAAACATTTTGATGAAATGAGTCAAAATTATTTGGAGGTTTTTTCCTGTTAGTGCATAGATGTCGTGAAGCATTTTTGGTTTTAACAAAACTGCATTTTCCGATGGAAAACTCTTCTGTGGAAAAGAATACGACTAGCTGTACCCATAGGTCATTGAATTTGAGCTATTTCAGACTAAGGGAGAGGAGTGAATTCCAGTGCCATGGGGCCCTCCCAGAGAACACTCTGCCTGCCAGTATGCCCCTCATTTATACCAATGGGGCTCCAGTCTGAGCGCCTCTGCTGACCTCAGACTCGGCCCTGGGGAAGAGAGGGTCTGTCAGGTAGGCCCTAACATCTGTAGGGCTTTAAAGGCCAATGCTGTCACCAACACCTTAAACTTCACCTACAAATCCCCAGGGAGCTTGTTCAGATTGTGGAGCATCAGGTTAGTATGCTTGTGGCACTGGCAAATAACCCACATAAGGTCTGATCCTCCCTTCATTCACTGGGGGCTTTGCCATTGGCTGTAATTGATGCAGCATCTTGCCTTGTGTATGACTGTTGGATAAAGAGAAGGGATAGTCCATTCTCTATTGCTGGGCCATGCCCTTCCCAGGGTCTACTGCCATGCTCCTTTCCCATTTATAGTCCTGTCTTCTCAATATGTACCTTGGTTTCTCTGGATTTCTTCTTGCCCACACTCCCTCCAAATCCTGTCCTTTCTCCAGACTGCAACTTTCATCTCCCTCCCTGATTTCTTCAGTCCGCAAAACTCTCATATTACCTACTTCATCCCTAATACAATACTGTCCACTTTTATTAAAAGGAGTCACTTTGTCACTTGTCCCACTTTCAAATGTATTCTGCTGCACTCTCAGCACTACTCCATTCTGTCTATTTACCGCCTCTGGCAAGCTGAGTCACCCCTGCACTCCACCCTCACCAGATGGTGAACCATCTCCATGACACACAGACATGCTAGATTCCGAGCACACCGTCAGTTCAATTATGCCCATCTTCGTTTATCTGCAATAGAATTAGACCCCCAGCAAGCTGTTCCAGCCTCATGCTCTCCATTTCTCCCCTCTTAATTCAATATTTTAAAAAGAGAAAATTCTCAAAGTCAAGTATGAAGAGATGTTCATCTCCACTTCCTCTAGCCCCATTTGGGTTTAGGCTCCTAAACACCTACGTTCCTTTTGAAAATGAGATTGGGGCTCAATGCTGAGCACAGCAATGCCTACATACCTCTTTAATATCCTGGCTCAACTGCTTTAGTTGCTGATCACTTTAATGGATGAAATGGCTGGGAATTGGGACCTGCTGCAAGGAAGGAAATGCAGTGGGGGAAAACCCATACAAAAGGGAAAGAGGGAAAGAAACCGAGAGGCGGATGGGGAGGGAGGAGAAGCCCAGGTCAGAATAGGGCCAGACCACAGGACAGTGGTCCTAAACGATTATTTTCCAAATGAGGGAGGTTGAATGCAACCATAAGATACTGACCTACTAATAAATAACAAAGCTTGTTTTTTACAGCAAGGCCAGGTTCTACTCTTGAGCATGGTGCAAATCTCCCTTTGACATCAGTGGGAGATCCGGGGTGAGTTCTGAGGGAGTGGACAGTCTTGGACCATAATTAGTCTGTGCAGCGGCTTGAATTCCATTTCTATCTTGCTCTCCTTCCCCTAACGAAGATCCTTTTCAGGATCCCCCTTGGACAGCTTTCCGCTCTCTCTCCAGCATAACCTTTTCTGTGCAGGTAGCCTGGTGTAGTCACTGCTGTGCACTCTCCTACATTAATTCCTGGATGCTTACTGTACCTGGGTTGTTTCTCAGAATACTGTTAAGTTTGTGGAACAAAATGTTCTAAGAACCAAGGAAATTCAAATCCGTCACTCAGTTAACTCATACTCTTGTGTTTTGGTGTAGGGGTTTCAGGTCACTGAACACGCATTCAGTTTTGCAGTAAGCTGGTAGAGAGAGACGAGAAGCTCTGCTCTCAGTTACACTTTCATTAGCCCCGTTGACTTCACTTGGGGTATAGTCTGGGTATAAGTGACAGTAGAATTTGGCCAAGGGTGTTAATGTTTCTGAAGGCCAGGCCACAGTAGCGTAGCCAGGGAGGGAGCAGTCGCTCCCCCTGTGAGCGGAAGCGGCACCTTAAAAAGGAAGTGGCTAAAAAAGGGTGCCGCTTCTTTTTAAACGCCGCTTCTTGCACTCACCCAACGGCACTCCGGGTCTTCGGCATTTTGGCGGTGGGTACCACTGAAGACCCGGAGCGAGTGCGGACCCACCGCTGAAGTGCCGCTGAAGACCTGGAGCGCCGCCGGAGGCGCCACCGGGTGAGTACAGGGGGAGCCTGGGGAGGCGCCTTTTTATAGCGCCGCTCCCCCTGTGCTCTGGACCTGCCTACGCTACAGCCAGGCCACCTTGTCTCCAGCACTCCTTTAATGTTTTATGTGCTCTAAGGGATATATTGTCAGCCAGCCCAACCTCTCTCCAGTTGAGTGTATTGCACTAGCCAAAGGGAAGCCACCCTCTAGAAACTTACCTGTCAAGCTGTATCTGGTTTCATAAGACCAGATCCCCTAGTCCAGCCAAGCTGGGTTTGTGTAAGACCCGGGTAGTGCTTAAAGCCACCTTTGGCTCCCCAGAAAACTTCATGCTTCCCTGATCTTTTGGCCAGCTGGGGACTGGAACAAAGCCTGCTGCAAGTTAGAGCAGACTGATGGCTACTCTAATTTATATCCTGGATGGAATTCGGTTACTACTCTATGAAATGTAGGTCTAGTTTCACCTCAGTCTCAAAGTGAGAATGAGAGGCAGAGCCTACGAACCCTTATTCCAATAAGTAATTCTTATTCACACAACTAGCCCTATTGAAATCATTGGCTCTGTTATGCAACTCTGGGTTTGAACATGTTCTATTATGGCTAACTGATTCTCTAGTATAAAACACCGTCTGAATCAGAAGGGAAAAATTCACTGGCTACTATGATGAGGCCCGGTACTCATTTGGTCCTGCCAATGATCACTTTGTTAGAAAATTATTTCAGGTTTAAAGAAGGAAACCAGCACTGCTTACTAGCCACAGATCATCATTATAATGGCAGTTCTGAACTGAGGCAGCATGGCCAAGTGGTTAGGCTGTTTAACTATGAGTCCAGATACCTGGCTTCTAGTCCCAGCTCCACTGTGCCCTTGGGCAAGCAGCAGCATCTCTGTGCCTCTGGTTCCACTTCTACACCTTTGCCTTTAGGTCATGCCCTGTCTCCCACTATGTGTTGTGACAAAGTTCCTCCTCTACCTTGGTGAGTCCTGCGCTTATTGGCGGATTTTGATCACCTCAGAGATCTTCCCCTCTGGTAGAACCCACAGTCAAATTCCTCCTGTGTCTGTTCAGGAGTTGGGAGGTTTGGGGGGAACCCGGGCCCACCCTCTACTCCGGGTTCCAGCCCAGGGCCCTGTGGACTGCAGCTGTTTAGAGTGCCTCCTGGAACAACTGCATGACAGCTACAACTCCCTGGACTACTTCCCCATGGACTCCTCCCAACACCTTCTTTATCCTCACCACAGGATCTTCTAGCAGTATGCCTTCTCACTCTCAGCTCTTAGTGCCTCTTGCTCCCAGCTCCTCGCACACAACCCCACAAACTGAAGGGAGCTCCTTTTTAAACCCAGGTGCCCTGATTAGCCTGCCTGTCTTAACTGATTCTAGCAGGTTCTTCTTAATTGGCTCCAGGTGTCCTAATTAGCCAGCCTGCCTGCCTTAAATTGGTTCCAGAAAATTCCTGCTTGTTCTAGTACAGCCCCTGCTCTGGTCACTCAGGGAACAGAAAACTATTCATCCAATGGCCAGTATATTTGCCTTCTATCAGACTTCTGTACCCCACTTGTCTGGGTCTGTCACAGTGTATATGCAGTGCCTAGCACACAGGGGCCTCTAGTCACTCCCATAATACTAATTATAATTAGTGTGTTATCAATGACCATTGCTAGTGTTTGAATTGGGGTTGGAAATAGAATGGATGGGAACACAATACCTCCACTGTACTGTCAATTGGAAAAAAGTGAAGTATGTTAGATAGAAGGGCAGTATGTTCTAAAGTGGAGAGAGAGGATGGTCCATTAGTTACAGTTAGGGTGATCATACGTTCCATTTTGGCTGGGACAGTCCTTTTTTCCCCCTGTATCCTGGCCATTCCATTTTTTTTAAAGCGGGCACTTGTCCCATTTAATCAGTAAATGGGACAAATGCCCACTTTTTTGGGGTGGGTGGGGAGGTGAGTGACAATGGCAGCCTCATGCTGGGGGCAGACAGGGCTTGGGTGAGTGGCTCAGGCCAGCCCCAGGCAGGGGGAGCAGGGCTCAGGCTAGCCCCACTCAGTGTCTTTTTTTCACATTGGGAAATATGGTCACCCTATATAGTGCTTGTCTGGGATTTAGGAAGCATGAGTTCAATTCCCTGCTCTGCCACAGACTTCCTGTATGAACTTGGTCAAGTCACTTAGTCATCTGTAAAATGCAGTTCCTTATATCATAGGGGTGTTGATAAATACATGAGGTGCTCAGCTACTGTGGTAATTGAGGCCATACCAGTACCCAGGATAGATAGGTCCACAGTAAACACTGTAATGTTCAGTTGTGGTGGTGTACTTTTGTGTTAATTCTTCTTGCAGGATAGAGCCAGCCGCGTGTGTATGTGTGCATGCATGCATATGCATATGATAAAAAAGATCAGTGTTTGAAACTGTGGTATTTATGAGCATTCAAAACTCACCAAGAGAATTCCCCTCCCTCCTGTTTAATAAAGGCTTGGTACACTTGAGGTGCGTGCAAATACTAGGGGAAAAAAAGGCCAGTTAGCTGCTATATGAAATATAGGTCTAGGTTTCACCTCAATCTCAAAGTAGTGCACTGAAATAGGAGCCTCTTGGGAGAACAAATTGAAATGAGCATCTCACTTTGTGACCTCCGTTAGACCAGAACTTTGTGCCTGGAATAGGCAAAGTAGTCACTGCAAGAATCTCCCCTTACTCCCGCAGTGCTGCCTGAATGTGGGGTTAGGAAGGCAGGGGGCAGTAAGGAGGCTGGGTTTGGGGGTTGGGTTTTTTACACTGAGGTGCACACAACTTGAATGTTGTGGGGTTTGTTTCCAGTTTTTTAATAACTGGACTCTTGTATACTTCCCCCTCCCCCCTGCCTTGGCAAGACCCCAACCTGCCCTCTCCTCCTCTGGGAGTTCCCTAATCTATGTATCAATGGCAATCCTATAATCCCATATAATTGTATTAGTCTCAATAGCAGATTAGTTTTAAGTGCCCCTGCAGACAGGGAGCTGTCAGCTCTGCTATTGTTTTCTACTTAATGTGATTCGAGGCAGCAAGAAGAAAAGCAGCTGAGAGTCCTCTGTCTCACATTACAGCCCACAGTTTCTAAACCAATTAAGGAAAAGGGATTTACAGTCAACTGGATTAGGGGCTTTGTTTATATTATCCCATATTATAAAAAGAAATACCTTCCATTTTCTATCTAGCCTTGTAATCAACTATTCTTTCCTCTGCCTTTTGAAACACCCATCTCCTTACCTATCCATTTACCAATACATCTCACATGTGTGATTTCTGCCATCTGTCTGGCTAATCTTACCAGACTGTTTTATTACATATTTGTTTTCAACACACGCGGTGTATGAAACCCTTTGTATAATGCTGAGACAAAAGCCAATGGCTGGGCTCTGATAGATTTCAAACAGACCTCACCAATATATGAATTTATGTGCGCAGGTTCAGGCAAATATTCCAGTTCCATCAGTAAATGTATCCTGCTGGAATGTTTATCTAAGTGCCAAGTGAGCTGGGCATTTGGATAGCAAGAGTGTGCTCCATCACTATCAAGCAGGGAAATGGTGCCAATAAAACCCCATAATGTTCACACATGGTGAAGGAGGTGAAATGAAACACCCGTGGTAATGTGGTAAATGAGATCAAATAGCTCACAGATTGGGCCAGCTAATTCGCAGATCAAGGACAGACCCTGATACCCTGGTGTAGTACCTTCCTCTGCAATTGGTAATTAGTAATTTCAATAGGTAAGGTTGCAGAGTAAGATCCTGCTCATGTTGAGTACAAGTATCAGAATCTGGGGCTGAGTGCTAAGTGGTGATTTGGTTCTGTGCTTTAACAACAAGTGACTCATCTGGTACCTGATACGTGCCCATAGTAGACATACAAATCATGTAGTTACCACAATCCATAGTGCCTGCAATGCCTCAGCTATTGCCCTACAGGGGAAATAGCCTTGAATTCTTAATTCAGAGCAAATTCCCGCTATGGGGCATTAACACATTCAGGTGACCATGATTTTGATGTTTCCCCTGCTGGTGTTAGACTAGCAAATACCTTACTTTATGGTTTGTTCCCAAGGCAAAACTAGTTTGGAGGAGCATTTTTACTTTGAATGGAGATTTTTTTCTATTGAATTCCATTTCCTAAAAGCATTTTTTTTCCTCCAATCAGTTCAATATTTAAACAGGTTTAAATTTTAAATCTCCTCCACTGTACAAACCCACTTAGATTTTTAAATTACAGTAATTCTTCACCAGCTTTCATTTTTAAAGCAATGCAATATGTATAATCCATTCCATGAATCGTAGATAAGTTTGGTATTCTTATACTGTGCAATTTTCTGCCTTGCAATGAAGCTTTGCAGTGCAGGTGAGCTCTTCCACTCTAGGGCAGTAGCTTTATTACAAATAGATTTTAAAGAAATAAGAATGAAAAATGATAAACCATGCAGATTGCAGCAGAATCCAGCTAAATGTCTCTTAAAACTTCTTGTTCCTATAGTGCTCATGACACTTAAGAATGGCCATATTTGGGTGAAACCAGTGGTCCATCTAACCCAGTAGTCTCTCTTCTGACAGTGGCCAATGCCAGATGCTTCAGAACACAGCAATTACTGAGTGATCCATCCCCTGTTGTCCAGTCTCAGCACCTGGCAGTCAGAGGCTCAGGGACATCCAGAGCATGCGGTTGTGTCCCAGACCATCTTGGCTAAAACCATTGATGGACCTATCCTCCATCAACTTAACTAATTCTTTTTTGAACACAGTTATACTGTTGGCCTTTGCAACATCCCCTGGCAACAAGTTTCATGGTTGACTGTGTTTTTGTGGAGAAATAATTTCTCCTTTTTAAAAAAAAAAACAACAAAAAACCTAGAGCCTATTAATTTAATTGGGTGACCCTTGGTTATTGTGCTATGTGAAGAGGTAAATAATGCTTTCCTATTCAATTTCTCCACACCATTCCTGATTTCATAGACCTCTATTATATCCGCGCCCCCCCACCCTTTGTCGTCTAATTTCCAAGATGAACAGTCCGTCGTCTTAATCTCTCCTCACATGGAAGCTTTTCATATCCTTAATAGTTTTTCTTATCCTTCTCTGTACCTTTTCAAATTCTAATATATCTTTAAGATGTGGTGACCAGAACTACATGGAGTATTCAAGGTGTGGGCATACCATGGGTTTCTATAGTGGTTTTATATTTACTGTCTTATTATCTATCCCTTTCCCAATGGTTCCTAACATTCTGCTAGCAGTTTTTGACTGCTGCTGCACATTGAGCAGATGTTTTCAGAAACTATCCACAATGACTTGGATCTTTCTTGAGTGGTAACAGCTAAATTAAACACTATCATTTTATATGGATAGTTGCATTGTTTTCCAACATGCATTACTTTGCATTTATTAACCAACCACAGGTGATCAAGACAATGCAAAATAACTCTCCTGCTCTTGCAGGGATCCATTTTTAGTGCTTAGGGTTCAGTTCTTATCACCTCGATGCCAACATAGGTTAAGAGATTTAGGGAGAGCTCAGAAGAGAGGGATGTGATTGGAGATGTGAAAGATTAACAAGCTAGGCCAAGATTTTCAAAAGTGACTACTGATTTTTTTCGGGTTTCAGAGTAGCAGCCATGTTGGTCTGTATCCACAAAAAGAACAGGAGTACTTGTGGCGCCTTAGAGACTAACACATTTATTTGAGCATAAGCTTTTGTGGGCTACAGCCCACTTCATCAGATGCATAGAATGGAACATTCAGTAAGAAGATGTGTATATTATATATAATATACACAGAGAACATGAAATGGTGGAAGTTGTCAAACCTTTTTTTTTCCTGCTGATAATAGCTTATCTTAATTAGCCTCTTAGAGTTGGTATGACAACTTCCACCTTTTCAAGTTCTCTGTATGTATATAGATCTTCTTACTTACTAGTTGTGATGTCAGTGTCCCACTATCGACCAGGCTAAAACTTAACCCACTGGGAAGAATGTTTAGTCAGACACTTGAAAGGAGCCTACAGAGGATTTTTAAAAGACTGGGCTTGAGTTCTTCTTTGATGTCTAAAGAAGGCCTGGAAGGTTGGTTGTGTTTTAAGAGAGGGATATTTTTCTACATGGAATTTCAGGAAGGGCATTCTGGTCTTCTCTGGTTTTGCTGATGGGCTTATTGGGGGGTCTTGGAGCATGTTTATAGCTAATTGGTCAAAAATTGACTATACCTTCAAAGCCTGCCTTCTCCAATGTGTTAACTGATCACTAAAGTTAAGCGTGTTAACAAAAACAAACCCCAGATCTTTTTGAACAGCCGAACAATAAGTCCCATCCGCTGTCCATTCAAATTTCCCCCTCTTGGCTCTTGTGACAACACCATTTCACTAGTTCTCCCATTTTATATCTTTTTTTCCCCAGGAAAGACAGGACCTGAAATTCTAATGTTAAAAAAAACAAACACAAAACCACCACTTCTTCGGGTCATGTTTATACATCCCAAGAGAAGGACAAATCCCCATTTTTTCCCCTTTCTATGTTCTCTAGTCTTCAGAGGAGGGTCCTCCCCACAAAACCAAATATGACAAAGGTTGATGTTCCTGATATTACAGACAGCAGAACACCCAACCCTTTCAAAACCAGTAAGACAAACTCTTTCAGGAATTGTTTATACTCATATGAAGCAAAGATGAACACCCCACTCCTCCTCCTTTTTAGGTCACAATTCAGCTCTAGAGACACGGTAAGAAACTAAATCTGTTAACTGTTTGCTACTTTTGGCACAGCAATGTTTTCAGTAGTTCAGAAGCACTTCTGGACAGCATGGAGCACTTTGTAGTGAAGTAGCCTAATCTCAGGCTGTGTCCACACTAGCATTTCTGTCGGTCCGGGATGTGGAGAAAAAACCACCCCCTGAGCAATGTGTGGACAGGGCTATGTTGGCAGGAGAGCGTCTCCCACCAGCATAGTTCCCGCTGCTCATTGGGGGTGATTTAATTATGTCAACAGAAGAGCTCTCTCCCATCCGCATAGTGTGGCTACACGGGAGCAGGGCCGGCGTGCCCACTAGGTGACCCTAGGTGGTCGCCTAGGGCGCCAGGATTTGGGGGCGGCAGGCGGCTGCCTCCCAGCTCCGCAGCTGAGCATGGAGCTGGGGGTGGGGGGCGGCTGGCCCACTTCGCGGCTGAGCCAGGAGCCGGGGGGGGGGGAGCTGGGAGCTGGGGGGGCACCTTAGGCAGGGGGGAGGCTGCTGCGGCTCACGGGTGGGGGGCTGAGCTGCCATGGCCCGCGGGGGGGGAGGACTAGCTGCTGCAGGGGGCAGGGCGGTGTTAGCTGCGGGGGAGGGGGGGTGCAGGGCTGGTGCAAGGAAGTTTCGCCTAGGGCGCTAAACTTCCTTGCACCGGCCTGCACGGGAGACCTTACAGTGGTGCAGCTACAGCGGTACAGTCTGTGTAGATTTAGCCTAACCGTGAGAACAAAGTGATGAATTAAGCAAATAAGTGACAAATGCAGAAAGCAAACCTCTTTAAACACAGTGCACAAAACAGTCCTAAGACATGCATCACATTTCACAGGTAGTGACTGACTGATACCCCCAGGCCTGTTTTATCATGTGCTTTCTTGTAGTTGCTATATGTTCCCTTGACTACCAAGTTCCTCGTGATTAGCTTTTAAAGTTCTCGAACGTGTAAAAATTAAGTTCCCATTCCTTGTATCTAATAGTTACTATAAAAGCTAGAGGCAATTTTTACAAAAGTAGAACTTTTAACCTTGATTGTGATGAAGTTATGATTTCTCCTTTATGACTAATCTTTTATTGGTTGTGAAGCCCAGAGATTATATGGCATAGGAAAGCACAATGGACCGCAATCAAACACACATCACCAGAAACAATTTGTGAGTAAACTACTTCCCATTAGCTCATAAATTCCGCAAATATTCACCTTGAACACAAATCTGAGTAGTTATTTAAAAGGACAGTGTCAAATCTGGAGTTTGGGGGCGGGAGGGATTCAAAGGACAAAAAAGAATGAGGGGAAAGGGAGAATTCAAATCCTAACATGAACAGAATATTTGCATGGTTTATTTTTAATGTCAGTGAAGATGGTTCTTATTAAAATTTAAATATTCCCCCAAAAACATGGAAACTCAAACACAACATTGCTGTGTTCGTGAATGAGAACAGGAAAGTGCAATTGACTATGTTTAATAATAAAAACTAGCTGAGATCATTTCAGTCCAAGATGAGTGGAAATGCAGAAAAGTCGACCAAAAGCACAAATAGTGAAAGTAAACTAGATGTTTACAATTCTTTCTTTCTCAGTAATCTTACTGTAAGGTATTTATAGCAGCAAGGCTATTAAAAAAAAAAAAATCAATGGGCTAAATTCTGTCCTCCATTTCATTGATGTAAATCCAAAGTAACTTGAAATTCAGTGAAATCAATGGAGTCTCTCCTGATTGTCACTAGGGTAACTAACAGCATAAATTTGTCCATAACTTTCATCCTTTTAACTTTTCTCATTCAGCTCTTCAATATAAAACATCAAGCCCTAATGCCATGGTGTGAGTGTGTACACATGTAAACTTATTGCTTGATTTGCCTTTAATAGTTTATTAACTAAATAGGAATAGTTTTTATTATAACTTAAGCACAATGTTCTTGCCAGATGCTGCCAGTCATTAATATTACATCAGTTTTATATTTTTAAAATGCTACACTGAAAAGATAATCAGTGTTTGGCTTGAGCTGGCAGAAGCAAAGGACTTTCAGTTCTGCTATTGCAGGTGTCCCAGTCTGCCCTCTGTCTGGAGCTCAGTCTAGTGGAATAAGGCAAAGGCATAGGGTTCACTCCTGTAAACATTGCTGTGTATAGTGCTTACTACCTACCGCAAGTAGCAGTAACAATTCTCTAAGGGGACTTCTCACAGCTCTACCTTAGTATTAGAAATACTAAATCATTGCCCCTTGCAGATCCATGCTGTAAGAGCTCCCTCCGCACAAAGAGCTCCCCAATCCTGCGTGGAAGGTGGGCTCAGCTGAGCTAACCTCTGTGGTGTTGTGTCCTGTCTCCTAGACTCAGTAGAGGCCTCACCACCAGTTCAGAGATTGGGGCAGGGGGAGGGCCAGGGAGGGATTGGCAGAAACACAATGTCACCCACCTGCATTCTCTGGAGATTGCCAAGGCCTGGCTGCAATATCTATCCTGCAGAATCCCCCTTATTGTAAATTCCACCCTCCAACATTAGCGGTCTCCCATTGCACAGGGTCCAGGGACCGGGGCCAGAACTTCTCTGGATACAAAGTTGCTGAATGGCCCCGGCCTCTCTCAGCCCCCGTGCCATGGCAAATCAATGACTGAGGTAGCTATTATCATATCTGTCTGCAGTGTTCTGCTTGATACATGAAATAGCAATAGTATAGGCATAGCCCCTAGTCTTTCTGTCAAGCTTAGGGTTTTCTCTGGAGCCCATTATTATAGTCCATGTGGTGGGCGGGGGAGAGGTGATACTTGATACTTCTGCAATTGTATCAAGCTACATTTTTCATTTTGCAGACAATAATGGTGATGTTCTTCATAACCCAGAAAACTCTCCTTCCCAACTTCAAAGTCTCTACAGCCATTTCCCGTAGGTCCACCTTACACCATCAAAGCTTCACACAGAGGTCCTCATGGGACCTGATTCCTCCTCAGGATGAATCTGCTTGTCTGTGTTATGTTCACAACATACACAAATAGAAGTGAGATAAAAACCTAACTAAAATACTTTCTGCAAAGTTGCAATGCAATGCTGCTGTCTTAGAATCCAGAACCCTAAAGCAAAGAGAGACCAAGCTGGTTGTTCCCTAGGGCAGAGGGGAACAGCTCAACCCACCTTTCTCTAGGCTGGCTGTTTGCAGACTGACTGACTGATCCAGATCACACCATTCCCTACAGAGTCCCCTGGCCTGCAAGAGAGACTGGGGGGAAACCCTTACACTTAAAGGATTCGATTTAACACCACTTTCAATACGCCACAATCTATAATCTTTGCTGCCTTCTGTGGATCTTTCCTGTACAGGTGTAGAGCTGTTGCCAGTGTCTCCCAGTGCAGCTCCTCATCCCTCTGGTCCCCACCCAGCTCATGAAAGTGGCATTCCTCTCCCTATCCAACGTGCTAGTCACTGCATTACCAGAAGTCTCCCTGCCATCCCACATCACACTTAGCTGTATGGATGGGTGAGTACTGATACTGAGGATTCAACTCAGCACATTGTAGAATGGGCAAGTTTCCATCTTGAATCAGATCTACCTATTATCCCAGGCCTTGCTTCATAGGACCTTATGCCATTTCCTGATGCTGCTTACTGCTCCCGCTGGTACCCCATGTTGCAGGGACACACGGTGATAAATAGCAATGTTCTTTATGATTCCTTTCAGCTGGCCTTGGACCCATAATCGTAGTTTGACTTCTATATTTGGAGGGACAGCTCCAGTCAGGACAATGGGGCTCTGCGTGGGGCGGGGTGTGGGTGGAAGAGAGGGGAAGACAAATTAGGCACCTGCCTGAGGCTTGCAGTTTGGGGGGCAATGCCCCCTGACCTTCCCCCAAACTACTCCCGTGTTTGGACCTCCTCATCTCCCCAGATGGCCACTGGTGTCTGTATGTTTGGTCTCAGACCATCTGGAAGCATGCTCATAGGAAGGTCACCAGGCATAGGAAGACATTCTAGTGACTGATGCAAAATGTATTTGCTGCTAAAGAAGTTGATCACTAGGAAAACAGCACAAAGAATGAACTCCATGGGATGTACAGTGCTGTTTTTTACAGGCAAGTAGCCTCTGGCAGCACGGAACGCAGAAAGGAGATTAGCAAGGCCAACTAAGCAGTGTCACAGTGACTGTTGCACTATGGAATAGCAGTGTTTGGACTATATAAAGAGAGAGCTTCACTAGAGGGCAGTCAGTCTGGCATCTTTCATGAGTCCTAAATTCACACACAGACATGTTTTTGTTTTGAAGAGGGGGCGAAAGCTGGTTTAAAGAAATAACATCTTTTACATAAACTGTGTCGAGACAGGGAAGTGTCTTTTTGCTTATCGATTTTTCTGGGGATTCAGATGAAGGCTCCCTTTTTAATATTGTTATAAATCCTTCAAAAATTGATGAGAAGAGACCATTAAGTGTTGGCGCTGTTGCAATTTACATAAAGTAGAATGTGCAATATATAGTAAACCAAAAAAACTTGAGTGGATGGTGTGATATGAGAAGTACGTCTAAAGTTAGGGATGACGTTTCATAGCATGATTTATGAGAAATGGATAAAATATTGAAAGGAATCCATTTGTTTCACCAGTTTAGCCCCATTTTCTCTTTTCGAACTGTCCTTGACCGTACATAGATTTTTACAAATATATATGAAATTAGTCAGTGAATAGTTTATCAGTCTATGGATTTCTCATTAATTATTATCCGCTACCTTTCTACTTTGAATATTCACTGTTTTAATTTGCTATTTGTGCTGTGATTGATCACCTGAGTTGCATTGCTAAACCCTGAATGGATGAATTCCAAGATGGCAGCATGAGCACTTCTACAAAAATACTCACCTGGCTCAATATTTGCATGAGTATTTGCAACTTTTCCTCTTTCATGCTAAAAATGAATTATGAGTGTTTGCAGAAAGTGACTGAAAGAGCAACCATCCACTATCAAAACAAATCCATTCTTAGAACATAAGAACAGCCATACAGGGTCAGACCAATGGTCTATATAGCCCAATATCCTGTCTTCCAACAGTGGCCAATGTGCTTCAGAGGGAAATGAACAGAACAGGCAATCATTAAGTGATCCATCCTCTGTTGGCCACTCCCAGCTTGAAGCAAACAATGGCTAGGAACATTCAGAGCATGGAGTTGCATCCCTGACCATCTTAGTTAATAGCCATTGCTGGACCTATCCTCCACGAAATTATGTAGTTTTTTTTATTAACCCTGTTATAATTTTGACTGTCACAACATCCTCTGGCAACAAGTTCCACTGGTTGACTGCATTGTGTGAAAAAGTATTTCCTTTTTTGTTTTTAATCCTGCAGCCTATTAATTTCATTGGGTGACCCCTAGTTCTTGTGTTATGAGAAGGAGTAAATGGCACTTCCTTATTCACTTTCTCCATACCAGTCAAAATTGTATAGACCTCTATCATATCCCCTCTTAGTTGTCTGTTTTCCAATCTGAAAAGGTTTCTGAAAGTCCAAGTGCACTATATCCACTGGATCATCCATGACCACATGCTTGTTGACCCCCTCAAAGAATTCTAATGGACTGAGGCATGATTTCCCTTTACAAAAGCAATGTTGACTCTTCCCCAACATATTGTGTTCATCTGTGTCTGATAATTCTGTTCTTTACTATAGTTTCAATCAATTTGCCTGGTACTGAAGTTAGGCTTACTGGCCTGTAATTGAATGCTCCTTTATCACCTGGATCGTCTAGTGGTCCCACTGATTGTTTGGCAGGCTTCCTGCTTCTGATGTACTGAAAATTTTTTGCGGCTAATTTGAATGTTCTGGCTAGTTGCTCCTCAAATTTTGTTGGCGCAAATCTCTTTTCATGGCCCAAATCTACTTATGAAGTACAGGGACACAGCATGCACAAGTAAAGAGTACAAGACGTTGGAAATTGTGCTACTTTCCAAATATGATGTTCATGTAGTTAAAGTAAATATTAAACCGGACACTCATAGCAAAAGCCTTCTGCTGTCTGTCAGACTAGTTTTCGCTAAAGAATGCCATGTAGTGACAATCTGTAGCTGACGAAAGCCATAAAATGAGCCTATGGGAGCTGCCTTTTGCACTGCAGCCTGAAAGTTCTTAAGTCTGACCTATGACTAGACTTCTCCATCAGCTAAGTAAAAATCATACAGCGCCCTTCTCTTAAGTATAGCTCCCAGGATACAGATATTTTTTCATACCTGCTTCCTTTCCCAAACACACTTTCTTTCAAAATTAAAAGCAGATGAATCCAAACTGTATCTCAGAGCAGCAGCCAAAACTCAGGTCACAGGCTAGCTCATGCGGCAGAGCTGTATTACTTCTGGGTTGTTTTTTTTAAATTTAACAGAGAAATCTCATTAAGTGGCTTTGCATTTTCCGACTTCAAACAATGCTATTAAAATAGAGCACGATTCTTAAGATTCCTGAGCAAGGCAAGGTTGCATCTCTTTCCTTCCCTTTAACTCCCCTCTTCAAAGTCCTGGAGACTGCAGGGTGTTTTGTTTTACTGGTTGCTGTATAACAAGAAAAGGGGTTGAGTTCTAGGGGTTAAATATCACTTAAGAACTTCAAAGCGGCTCCTTTGAGAGGAGGGTCTTTGACTTTGCATCTGGTTGGGGGAGACACATGGAAAAGGTTCCCATGAGAAACTTCCTTTCCCAGCTGCTGCCTGTCTTAAATTACTGCAGCAGCAGCAGCAGCAGCAGCCCCAGTCACTTGCACATGCCAAACATTGTGTTTTTGGCTTATTTCAGTCTGCTCAATTCCTTGCAGGAATTCCCCCAAGGGTGGAAGGGATTTCCAGCTTGTTGAAGGCTCTTTTAAACAATTTGGGATGACTCAGGTGGTTTCTGAAGCTCAGGGCAGGGCTCAAACATGGCATCTTTCAAAGCCAACAGCTGCCTTACGTGTGAAAGAGCGCATCGCTGGAGCTTGTCTGCGCGGCTGCCTCCACGCATCAAGCGAGGCTGCTCTTTTTGTGCGAAGACAGCCACTTTGCTCTGCTCATTCCATGCATCCTGTCTCTTCCATGGGATGCCCAGTTGCATTAAATAATGTGCAGCCATTGTTCTATGCCATTTGTGGACAACTGCCAATTACTGGATCAATTTCACCTCCCCAAACTTGCTACTTTTAGCAGCTCCTATCATGTTGGGTTTTTTCCCCTACCTGTCTCCTACGAGCCTTGCAATGAAAGTGTGCTTTAATTATATTCAGCTAGCACACAAAAGGTTTAGTCGCTCAAAAGTAATAGGGTGTAATGGCTTCTCACCTCACAGAGCGCTCGGCTAGCCATGCATCACCTAATCAGGCAGGTGGGCAGAGTGGGAGAAGGAGGCAGCTCAAACAGTACAGAGAATAATTGTTAGCAGCCCCGATCATCTCAGTGCATCTCTAACTACAATTAGACATCTGTGGCTGGCCTGTGCCGGCTGGCTTGGGCTAAGGGGCTGTCTAATTGTGGTGTAGATGTCTGGGCTTGGGGTGCAGCCTGAGCTCTTGGACCCTCCCATTGCACAGGGTCCTAGCATCTGGGCTCCAGCCCGAGACCAAACATCTACACTGCAATTAAACAGCTCCTTAGCCCAAGCTCTGTGACCTGAGTCAGCTGGCATGGGCCAGGCCTGGGTTTCTAATTGCAGGGTAGATGTACCCTTTGACCTCATTTCCTAGTGTATACGCAGAGCCCTGAAAGCTTCTGAAAACAAAGGATTCCCACACCAAATAATCACACCAGCACCCCTCCCAGAATCTTCATTACATTGGATCTCGGGACATGCATGACTCCATTTGATTTGTGTTTTTGTGTGTGGCCTGGATTGTTATATAATTATTCTGTAAATGATGGTTCTGGTATTTCAGCTGAGTACCTAGTTGAACAGGATGTTGCCTAGCTGTGTCCAAGGGGACTAAGAAACAGCATAAATTACTGTTTGGAAGATACAACACTGGAATTGCTGGGTGAGGGTCTATGGCAGGGGTTGGCAACCTTTCAGAAGTGGTGTGCCCGAGTCTTCATTTATTCACTCTAATTTAAGGTTTTGTGTGCCGGTAATACATTTTAACATTTTTAGAAGGTCTCTCTCTATAAATCTATAATATAGAACTAAACTATTGTTGTATGTAAAGTAAATAAGGTTTTTAAAATGTTTAAGAAGCTTCATTTAAAATTAAATTAAAATGCAGAGCCCCCCGGACCAGTGGCCAGGACCCAGCAGTGTGAGTGCCACTTAAAATCAGCTCGCGTGCCGCCTTTGGCACGCATGCCATAGGTTGCCTACCCCTGGTCTATGGTCTGTTTATGCAGGAGGTTTATACCAGAGGCTCATAATGGTCTCTTCTGGGCTTAAAATCCATGAAAATTGTTGGGGAGGTGGTGAAAATGCATTGAAATTAATCCAAAAATAGTCTCCTAATTTTTATTTTTGGCTAAGTAAACTCTTTTTTTGATTATAACAAATGCCTTCTTAAGAGATCAGAAGGAATGATTTTAAAGTATGTTGCTTGCTCACAATGTTCATTATGGTAATGCTCCATCATACTTAGCCAAGCTGCTCTCTTTGATCTGCTGCTGCGGCCTTTTGTCTGTTCCTTCACTTCATCTACATTTTGTTTGTGCCAGAGTTTTTTAGCTGTTTTGCCTCTGGTTTGTTATATATGGTACTAACCCTGTGGAATTACACAATCTACTCTACTGGCTGATTTTTAAATCAAGGCTTAAAAAAATCCTCCTTTATGAAAAAATAAAGAGCAGTTGATAAATTATTGATTGGCTGATTCACTCCATCCCTTTTTGTAATTCACCACTGTTATCCATTAAACATTATTTCCTGTAATACAGTGCATGGCTCCTCTTCTTCAGCTGGGATTTATTTGTGTACCTTTAAAAGGGCTTGGTTTACTTTGATGGGGGTGTTGTGGTGGTAATTTGTTGTCAAACAGTTTGGGTCATGTTATACGACACACTCCAAATGAGTCACATTTGACGAAAGCACCCGTCTTTAATATCTTCAAATTAGAGCTTTTCAGTGTCAGATTGCTTTTGTTCCAATATTTTTTGTGTGGATTTAGTGCTCATGAATGGCAGTCAGACTGACAGTCCTGGAAACTCCTACCTAGTAGCGGGAGAGGACCTTGGTGTAATAGGCATTACTGAAACATGGTGGAATGACAAAATCAATAAGATACTGTAATTCTTGGCTACAAACTATACCTGTAAGACAGCTTAGGTCACAGAGGTGGGAAAGTAGCAATACACCTGTTAGACTCCATAGACTCTAATAAGGTAAAATTTAAGTAGAGAGTCTCACAACAAAGTCTCTATATGGATACAAATCCTAAATCATAAATATACTAATAGGATTATGGTAACAGCTTTCTGTTCAGAAAAAGGATACAGTATGCACATTCTTAAGGGATGTCAGAGGGAACTACAGAGCCTCAGTTATGAACACCTCGGGAATGGAGGTTGTTCGTATCTCTGTAATGTTCATAGCTCTGAACAAAACGTTATGGTTGTGTGATACAGCATGGCCAGAAGGCAGCATGAGGAGAAGCCTTATTTCCTGTAGATTAATTAAAAGCACCTGAAACCAGTTAGAGCACCTGAAGCCAGTCACCTGATAAAATCCCCCTGCTTCAATCAGCCAGAGGAGGAGCTGGAGCAGAGTGGTTTGGTGGTGGAGCAGAGAGCAGTTTGGAGGAGTGAAGCAGAGTGGATTGGTGGTGGAACAAAGAGCAGTTCGGAGGAAAGTGGAGGAGAGTTTTGAGAAGTGCTGCAGCGGGCTAAGACAACCAAGATCCTAGGTAAAGGGACACCTGGCTTGTGCAGAGGGAAGGCAGGAAGCCCCACAAGCTGAAGGTCAGGAGAGGGAAGTAGCCCAGGGGAAAGAATCACTGGTACAAGTGGTTCACCTGCTATCATAGGGCCCCTGGGCTGGGACCCGGAGTAGAGGGCAGGCCCGGGTCCCTCCCTCTCCACTCCCCTTCTCTGGGATACTAGTAGGATAGCTGTTACCCCAGTTCAGGGGCAAGAAATGGCACCCTGAACCCCCCCCCCCCAGAAGAGAAAGTGCAGGACCCATCATAGTAGTGCCGGCAATTTGCCACACGTGGTGTTAGGGGTGGGATCTCCGTGCTGGGGACTTAAACCAGGGTCAGCCAAAACAATCCAGTCCTTAAGATGGATGACGTAATCAAGGCCCTAATATAAGCCACCGCGGCCCAGCAGGAGGCTACCCGGGTCCAAGCAACCGCCCAACAGGAGGCGACTAGGGTACAGCAAGAGACTAATCATCTGTTGATGAGTCAGGCTGCCCAGGACCGAGCCCTGCTGCAGGAGCTGGTGAACCAGATGAAGGCCCTTATTGAGCGAAGCCAGAACGGTGATGGGACCCGGACTATACGGGCCAGCCACTGCCTACAGAAAATGACACGGGAGGATGATGTGGAGGCATACCTCCTGGCTTTTGAGAGAGCAGCCCTGCGGGAGGCCTGGCCCTGAGACCAGTGGTCCGGTATCCTTGCCCTGTTCCTGTGTGGGGAGGCCCAGAAGGTATACTACGATATGGCCGCAGAGACTGCAGCAGATTACCCCCAGCTGAAGGCTGAGATCCTGGCCAGATCCAGAGTAACTATGGCATTGCGAGCCCAGAGGTTCCATGAGTGGCAGTATACCGAGGACAAGACACCCAGATCGTAATTGTTTGACCTGATCCACCTGACCCGGAAATGGCTGCGCCCTGAGGCCCTCAGCTCTGAGAAGATGATGGAGCTCCTGGTACTGGACCGGTATATGAGGGGGCTACCACCAGGCCTCCGGGCTTGGGTTGGCCAGAATGATCCCTCCACCTATGATGAGTTGGTCTCCCTCGTGGAAAGACAGCTAGCAGCCCGTGAACTGTTCCAGACCCCAGGGGGTGAAACACGGCAATCCAGGAAGCCAGCCCCAAACCCAAGGTCCCGGACCACTGAGAACTACAGGAGAACTATAACTGGGAGGAAAGACATTGAGGAATGGCCCGAGTCCAAGAAGGGACCTGGGGGTTTGGGAAGAGAGGGCTGGGGGGGCCGACCAAATAGCCACAGGCAGAGGGCGGCAACCGGGATAAGGGGTCGGTGTTAAGAGTGTGAGGAATTGGGGCATATAGAAGCCCAATGCCCCAACAGGGAAGAGCCTATGCAGTGCAATCTGGGGGATCCTGGGGAACAATGTGGCCTAATTGGCCTGGTAGGGGTCGCAATGACCCCACATGGGGGTCAGTAAAAATGAATGGTATTGTGACCACAGCATTAGTAGATTCCAGGAGTGCTGTCACGCTGGTCTCGGGGAAGTTGGTGGGGCAAGACCAACTAACCCGGGCCAAAACCACAGGGGTAACGTGCGTTCATGGGACCGTAAATTTCTACCCCACAATCCCAGTACGGACTGAGATCCAGGGGAACGCTACCAAGGTAACTGCAGCGGTGGTCCCTAGGCTCCCCTACCCGGTCTTAATTGGTAGGGACTTCCCTGGGTTTGAGAACTTACTCCCCCCCAGTAGAGCCAAGGGAGGGTAGCAACCCCCAGGCTGAAATGGAGGCACCATTCTCTTTCGCCGGGGGGGAGGGATAGCTCAGTGGTTTGAGCATTGGCCTGCTAAACCCAGGGTTGTGAGTTCAATCCTTGAGGGGGCCATTTGGGGATCTGGGGCAAAAATTGGGGATTGGTCCTGCTTTGAGCAGGGGGTTGGACTAGATGACCTACTAAGGTCCCTTCCAACCCTGATATTCTATGATACAGATAGCTTCACCCCAATTTTTGCTGAGTTTGCCCCAGAGCTATTCTCATCCCCCGGGAAACCCCAAAAGTCTAGGCGGGAAAGGAGGGCAGATAAAAGGCTAGGGACCAGGATTCTAGCAGAGAACCAGAAAGCCTCCCTTGTTGGTAAGTGAACCCGTTCAGGAGGCCAGGAGACAATTCAGGCCAGTGAGGACTCAGAGGCAGTTCCTAGCCCAAGTAGGGGCAACCCAGGGGGTGGAGTAGAAATAGGCCCCCTGGAATTAGGTCAGATTGGTACTGCCCGTGAGAATTTCAGGCAGGACCAAGCCAATGACCCGCTATATGCGAATGTGAGGGAGGAGGTAGTGGAAGTAAATGGCGTACCGGTGGAAGGAAAGACCAAAGGCCCGGGGCCGTATTATGTGATCAAACGTGATCTGTTGTACCGAATAGTGCAGATCCGAGGGGAAGAAGTAGAGCAGCTCTTAGTCCTACGGAAACACACAAGGGCAGTACTAGAGCTAGCTCACAGTCATTTATTTGGGGGACATCTAGGAATAGACAAAACACTGGATAGAGTCCTAAGAAGGTTTTATTGGCCAGGAATACGTGCGGAGGTCCAACGCTATTGTGCCTCCTGCCCAGAATGCCCAGTTGCATAGCCCTCGACCTCACTTGCGGGCCCCATTAGTACCTTTGCCTATTATTGAAGTCCCGTTCGAAAGGATAGCCATGGACCTTGTGGGCCCGCTGGAAAGATCAGCACGGGGTCACCGAGACGTACTAGTCATCCTTGACTATGCCACACGGTATCCAGAAGCCATTCCTTTAAGAAACCCCACAGCCAAGGCAATAGCAAAAGAACTACTCCAGGTTTTTGCCAGAGTGGGCATCCCTAAGGAGATCCTGACTGACCAAGGAACCCCTTTCATGTCAAAATTAATGAAGGACTTATGGCATGGATGCGGAGCAGGGTACATAAGGACCTCAGTCTACCATCCTCAAACAGACGGCCTGGTCGAGCGGTTTAACCGCACCCTTAAAGGTATGATCCGGAAGGTGGTAGCACAGGATGGAAAAGACTGGGATACCCTTCTACCATACCTAATGTTTGCAATACGGGACGTCCCCCAGGCATCCACCGGTTTCTCTCCCTTTGAGCTACTATACGGACGCTACCCACATGGAATATTAGACATCACCAAGGAGGACTGGGAAGAACAACCCAACCCAGGAAAGAATGTCATTGAGCACGTGACACAGATGAGAGAGCGAATAGCTCGAGTAACCCCTATAGTATGGGAACATTTGGAAAAAGCACAAGAGACCCAGCGCACATATTACAACCGCCAGGCAAAAGTACGGAAATTTCAGCCAGGAGAACAGGTGATGGTGCTAGTGCCGACAGCAGAAAGCAAACTCCTAGCCAGCTGGCATGGGCCGTTTGAGATACTGGAAGCCATTGGGGAAGTGGACTATAAGGTCAGACAACCAGACCGCCGAAGACCCGAGCAGATCTACCATGTAAACTTGCTGAAGCCCTGGCGTGACCGAGAGACGTGCCTGGTCATTCGGAGAGCTCCACCCCAGACAGACGACCGACAGGGGCAGGTGAGGATATCCCCTGAGTTAGACCCAGAACAACGAACAGAGGTCATTGATATGATCCAACGGAACCAAGCTGTGTTCTGTACACAGCTGGGCCGTACGACACTGGTCCAACATCATATCGTCACCAGACCTGGAATAAGGGTGACAATAAGACCATACCGGATACCGGAAGCTAAAAGAGAGGAAATTAGGACAGAAGTGAAGAAGATGTTGGAACTTGGGGTTATTGAAGAATCCCACAGCCAGTGGTCCAGTCCTATCGTCTTAGTACCCAAGCCTGACGGCACCTGGAGGTTTTGTAATGACTTCCGGAAGTTGAATGAAGTATCCCAATTCGATGCCTATCCAATACCATGTGTCGACGAGCTAGTTGATCAGTTAGGCAAGGCCCGATACCTAACCACTCTGGACCTGATTAAAGGATATTGGCAAATTCCCCTGGCCAAGAACGCCAAGGAGAAGACCGCTTTCTCTACACCTGATGGCCTGTTCCAATACACTGTCCTCCCTTTCGGACTCCATGGGGCCCCAGCAACATTCCAACGACTTATGGATAAATTGTTGCGACCCCATGCCAGGTATGCCGCCGCCTATTTAGACAATATAGTCATCCATAGCCCTGACTGGGAAACGCACCTAGTAAAAGTAGAAGCGGTACTAGACACCCTGAGGAAGGCTGGCCTCACTGCCAACCCTCTCAAGTGCGTGATAGGACTAGCTGAAGCCAGATACCTTGGGCATGTAGTAGGGAGAGGTTTGGTAAAACCCCAATGGAACAAAGTGGAGGCAATACAAGATTGGCCTCGGCCAATCCGTAAAAAGCAGGTCAGAGCATTTCTCGGGTTAGTAGGGTACTATCGGAGATTCATCCCTCATTTTGCCACAAGAGCAGGGCCATTGACTGACCTGATAAAGGCTCGGGGCCCCGAGATAGTAAAGTGGTCTGATGCAGCAGAAGGGGCATTCGCAGATTTAAGGACAGCCCTTTGCTGCCATCCTGTACTCATAGCCCCAGACTTCAAGAAAGAATTCGTTCTACAAACAGATGCCTCGGAGGTAGGGCTAGGAGCCATCCTTTCGCAGATGGTAGGGGAGGAGGAACACCCGATCCTGTACCTCAGCCGGAAGCTCCTCCCCAGGGAACAAAAGTACGCCGTCATTGAAAAGGAATGTCTGGCGATAAAATGGGCCATGGAAACTCTCCGTTACTACCTACTGGGGCGGCGATTTACCCTGGTGACAGACTATGCCCCGCTCCAGTGGATGCACAGAAACAAGGAGAAGAATGCAAGAGTAACTAGATGGTTCCTATCTCTGCAACCTTTTCACTTCCGAGTACAGCATAGGGCCGGAAGCCAACACGGCAACGCAGATGGCTTGTCACGAAAGCATTGCCTCTCGTCCCAAGTTGCCCAACCCCATGGTGTTGAGCAGGGTGGGAGGATATGTGATACAACATGGCCAGAAGGCAGCAGGAGAGTGATCTAGGATGAGGAGAAGCCTTATTCCCTGTAGATTAATTAAAAGCACCTGAAACCAGTTAGAGCACCTGAAGCCAGTCACCTGATAAAATCCCCCTCTTTCAGTCAGCCAGAGGCGGAGCTGGAGCAGAGTGGTTTGGTTGTGGAGCAGAGAGCAGTTTGGAGGAGTGAAGCAGAGTGGATTGGTGGTGGAACAAAGAGCAGTTCGGAGGAAAGCGGAGGAGAGTTTTGAGAAGTGCTACAGCGGGCTGACGACCAAAATCCTAGGTAAAGGGACACCTGGCTTGTGCAGAGGGAAGGCAGGAAGCCCCACAAGCTGAAGGTCAGGAGAGGGAAGTAGCCCGGGGAAAGAATCACTGGTACAAGTGGGTCACCTGCTATCATAGGGCCCCTGGGCTGGGACCTGGAGTAGAGGGCGGGCCCGGGTTCCTCCCTCTCCACTCCCCTTCCCTGGGATGCTAGTAGGATAGCTGTTACCCCAGTTCAGGGGCAAGAAATGGCACCCTGAAACCCCCCCCCACAAGAAGAGAAAGTGCGGGACCCATCATAGTAGTGCCAGCAATTTGCCACAGTTGTTCTTTCAAAAGTTTGCAACTGAACATTGACTTAATACAGCTTTGAAACTTTACTATGCAGAAGAAAAATGCTGCTCCTCCCCCTTTTTTATTTTAGTAGTTTAACACAGTACTGTACTGCTGCTACCCACTTGTGTACTTTCAGTTCCAAATGAGAGGGGTGTGTGTGTGTGTGGTTTGGTCAGTTTGTAACTCTGGTGTTCATAACTCTGAGGTTCTACTGTAAGTCCAATAAAATAGTAATAATGGGGGATTTCAAGTTGTCAGGGTTCCCTCCCCACTTTAAACTCTAGGGTAAACACATGGGGTCCCGCATGAAGAGCCCCTAAGCTTAGTTTTACCAGCTTAGGTTAAAACCCCCAAGGTACAAAATTCCCTGCACCCTGAGAAATGCTTTTTTCGCTGCCACCATCAAGTGGGTCTAAGCAGGAATCCAGGAAAGGAATCACTTGAACTTCCTTTCCCCCCAAATATCCCCTCAAGCTCGGAGCCCCCTTTCCTGGGAAGCTTGAGAATAATCCCTTAACTAATTGGTTACACAGTGATCTAAAAACCCACCCCCTGGGTTTTAACACCATAGAAAACAGTCAGCTTCTTAAAAGAAGGATTTTATTAAAAATAAAGAAGGTAAAATCATCTCTGTAAAATCAGGATGGTAACTATTTTACAGGGCACTCAATTTCCAAACTCAGAGAGATTCCCCCCTCTGGACAAAACCTTAGTTACAGAAAAACAGGAATAACCCTTCCCTCTCACACAGGGAATGTACCACCAAGCAAAATAAACAGAAATCTACTCGCAGTGCTGACTACACTTACTTTAGAAAAGTGAGGTTTGGTGAGGAGACTGGTTTTCTGTACGTTCTTTCTCTCTTCCAAGATCACTCTGATTCAGACAAAGCCACACACAAAGCTTTCCCCCTCCCAGGATTTGAAAGTATCTTGTCCCCTTATTGGTCAGATGCCAGCCAGGTCAGGTGTCAGTCTGGCTACCTGCATTTCTTAACCCTTTACTGGTAAGAGGATTTTATAGCACTGCATCAGATCCTCTCCCCCTTCCCTTTATATTTATGACACAAGTACTGCAAAGGAACATGGTCTAGAGTAGCAATTTCTCAGCAGGTTAAACAAGTGCTTCTTGGAACAGCTGGTTCTAGTATAGGTGTGGGAACTAGGGGTGCAAAGGGTGCTGCAGCACCCCCAGGTTTTATGCGGGGCCCCAACTGCTGGCCCCCCTTGCCCCTGTCTGGGTCCCCCACTCCTGGAGACATGCCCTTGCTCCTGGCCCCAGCTCTGGGGGGGCAATGCGCAGACAGGGGTAAGGGGGCTAGCTTTCAGCACCCCCACTATTAAGTGTTCCAGCTTCACTGGGTTCTAGAGTGCCCAGGTGGTGAGGTAACTCAAATTAATCCTAAGGAGCTGCAACAAGAGTTGGTTCAAGTATAATGATACTTAAGCCATTCTGTAATAGTGCCTCAATATAACTGAAGTTCAGGTCCCGGGGGTACCAAAAACTAGCACAGTGACATTACATTTTAGAAAGCAGGATTGCCATGAAATGAGAAAACTAGTCCAAAAGACCCCAAAGAGTAAGGAAAGGGCTTCATGAGACTTCATACAAGTCTAACCAAGGTAAAAGAGCCATATGATGGCAGATGAATGTCAGTGCTGTCAAACACAAGGGACTGCTCACGGGAAGGTGTGTGTAAGTCTCTGGACTGGAACCCTCTATTTATGCGATCACTCATTGAGATGGGGTAGTGAGAAGTGAACAGTGTTCTGAGTGGGAACCTGCCAATGATTTACATGGGGACACTAACATTTTCAATATTTTCTATCCTATCCATCGTTTATTCATTGTGTTTGCTTTTTTGACTAGATGTTTTCCAGTGAGATCTCATCAAGGATGATTGTCTTTCCCTCATCAGTTATAGTTAATCTAGCTGCCAAAATCCAAATGTGACAATCAAAATGTGTATGAAGTTAAAATTCCTTCCATTGTGTAGCTAACTTATTAAAAATAACGTTAACTTGGCTGATTGGAGACCAGGGCTATAGCCAGTTTATCTCCCCTGTTTGGGACCATGCAAAAGGAATTACCGCTCCAGCCCTAAGGTATTTGTAACTCCTGTGGGTTGCTTGACCCAAGAAAGGGAAATCGCCATCATGAAAACTATGATAGGAGGAGCATAGCAGATGGTGAGGCTCATATAAATGAGTCCTCCTCTTTCCAGCAGAACTTCTACTCCAATAGACAGAGTTTGGGATTGCTTGGCTATTCTGGTAGGCCTTGTTTATGTGTGGATCTGTCCGCCTAGGGGCCAAGCAGGTGGCATCTGTTGCTTTTCAAGGCATGGGCATCTTTAGAAGCCTATCAATGTTTTCAGCTGAAATGGGCCTTCAGAAATACTGTTTTGGGTGTTCATAACAAACCAGACTTATTGAACAAAGCCCCCCCTGTGAGGTGGAGCATCAGTGCAAAGCCAAATGTGTGTGTTTGGCTCTGGCTCACTCAGCTCAGTGGGGCTGTCAGTCTGCTCCTGGCATCCAGGTGTCTGGAAACCCTGTGTTCTCAGGTCTGTCACGGGGTTTATAGGGGAGCCCAGGCCTGCTGCCTCTACTGGGTTCCAGTTCAGGGCCCTCAAGCTAGACAAGGAAAGTCAGGCTTTGTTGATTCTGACCATGCCCTGAGCTCCTTCCTACCTTCCCTCAAGCTGCTTCAGGCTCATCAGTCTCTTGGCCTGTTTGCCCCTTTCTGGGGTGTTGTCTCTAGGCAGTTCTCTAGCAGTTTGCTGACAGGACTTTCTGCTGCCTGCTCACTCCTCTGTTAGCCACCCTGCCCTTCTGCTTCCCAGGCCTTCTATCCTCCCAGCTGGCCCTGCCTATATTAACCCTTGGGTTGTTGGGCTAGTGTGGGATGTGTACATGCCATCACCACTGTGCCCTCCCCCGCAATAAAGTCAAGTAAAGAGAGTAGAGAGGTGATTGGAGAGGGTACAAATACACTGTTTCTCTGTTCTGGACTTCTAGCTGAGTTTCCCTCCTGCAGGGCTAGGTTGGAGTACATCTTGGGAGAAGTGGTGCTCTTTGGGGGCTGGTAAGAAGATAATGCTTCTAAAATTGTGTGATGTTTGCAAAAAAAACCTGCTGGTTGAGAAGTTATTTACACTTGTGCTTATTTGCATGTTGATGATCGCCAGAATACCCTATCAGCTCCCAGCTAGTGCACATAACTATGCCTTTGTCTGAGTGATGGCAGGATTCTGTAGTCTGATGGGGGCTTTGGCTGCAGAGTGTGACGTAAGCACACTCAGGGGGTTATGTAAATGAGAACGTTTTGCTGTGAAGTCTTCCCCCTGGTTTTCCGGAGACCTGTGCGTACTTGCAAAACTAACTAGGGATGTTTGGGGAGAAAATAGACTCCTCTTTTAACTCAATTGAAACACATTGGACTAGGAGAGTCTTTGGGACAGGAAATTGAATGGGAACATGGTAAATATACTACTGAAGAAACAGGTGTGCTCTATACATGGGCTGCAAGTGAAGCTTCCCTTGGGGAGGCTAGTCCCCTGCCCTGCCTCTTCCAACCGAAACTCCGCACCCGCTCAGTGCTCTCAGCCCCGCTGTGGCCCAGGCCAGGGGGTGTGTGTGTGTGTACGGTAGGGGCTTGAGAGCTCAGTTGGGGCCACATAGCGGGTTGAGAGCTTGGCCCTGGCCGGAGTCCCTCACCCATTCTGTTCCTCCAGCCCTGGGGCTGTGGCAGGAGGAGATTTTTCTGGGGCCCCCAAATTGGCAGAGGCCCCTGGGCATGGGCCAGTAATCTGCCACTGCTCCTTGCCCCCTGGCAGCATGAAGTTAGGGGGGACTTAGCCTCCCCCAGCATCCATTACACACCGTCCATGTCTCTACATAAATAGGAGTGGGTGATGAGTGTGGGTATTTTTTGTAAGTACCTTTCTTCTGGTTTTCACCTATCCCAAAGAAGAGATCATTGGGGATTTAAATGTTTTATGTAGGGGTCCTGCACTCACAACACCTTGAATGTCAGATTCTGGGTGCTGCTTAGTCTTGTTTCCCATCCCAAGTCTAACCAGCTGTAGGAGCTTGTCTGCCATTTGGTTCTCTGGCAAACAGCTGCCTGCAAATGTATTGTAGAGGGTTACACTGCTTCAGTTCTCTACTAGAGGGTGCGGGGGATGGGGAAATTAGCAGTTCCAGCATGCACATCGCTGTCTCTAGAATTAGGAGCTGACCCTCTTTAATGTTACCGGTAAAATTAAACTGATGCGCCAGTCATCCATGGCAGGCTTCCAGCTCTCTGCTCTTATGGGCGATTGCCCTTTCCTTAGAGATAAGGAGGGCTGGATGCTTTCCAGGAGGGAAGGAAAACCCACATCAAGCTGCCTGGGGCTACAGCTGAACCTGCTTGCCTCTCAAGGAAGATGTTTACTATCGATGAAACAGCAGAGACTGAAGAAATAAATCGAAGGTAATAAGGGGGGACATCCTCTCCCCAGCAAATATATTATTTCATCATCTATGATTCACATTAAAATGGCACTTATGGGTCTCCCATGCTTACTAATGTAGCTGGCTGGCTCATTTTTATTAGAGCAGCAGGCCTGGTGTATTTTGCTACTGGAATTTCAATTTTGTTACCAAGCAATCCAGTGCAGGGAGCATCCCTTACTGGAATGAATCTGTCAGTAGGGACATATTGGTGTAACAAGGGGGACTTCTGCTGCACCCAAGTCATAGCACAACTGGGAAAGATCTGACATCAGCTGGCCTCTTAAGTTGTGAGTAATGGAGCTGATG
This sequence comes from Macrochelys suwanniensis, assembly GCA_033296515.1. Lineage (NCBI taxonomy): Eukaryota > Metazoa > Chordata > Testudines > Chelydridae > Macrochelys > Macrochelys suwanniensis. The sequence goes on along the minus strand of CM065784.1, from coordinate 60,171,567 downwards.
GCATCTCGTTCCTTTCCCAGGTGAAGGTCTGATTTTTAAATTAGCTGCCAGTTTAGCCAGTCAGCATCAGACAGATTCTTCCAGTAATCTGTTGCCTATAAATAGCCAATTCAAGAGTTCTGGTGACATCACGTTCTCTCCAGTACATTTCGAGGAAGGAATGCTAATCGTGTGTAAAGGAACAAGGCAGGAGACAGGGTTCTATTCTCACTTCTGCTCCAGACTTGGTGTGTGACTTCAGGCAAGCTCATTTAACTTTTGCCTGCCTGAGTTTCTGGTCCTGTACAGTAGGAGGGAGGACACTTCTCTATCTCAGGGGGTGCTAAAATTAACTCATTTAAAAGCGCACGAATATTCTTGGCTCCTCAATGTAAGTTATTGTATCATGATAGTGCCCAAAAGCCTCAATCACGATTAATGATCGTTCTAGGCACTGTACAAATATACAGGAAGCCGTGGCCCCTGCCCTAGACAGTTTACAGTATGTGTTTTATTTTAACAGGGAAACAAATCCTGAGCAGACAGCAGGTGGAAACTTCCCACTGAACCCCTCACCCCCCCCATGCCATCCCTCACCTTCCAATACAAAAGACCCAGATAAATCTTTGTGCACGTGAAATATAAAAGACCTGCAGAAATAAAAGGCTGTCGCTAGGTTTTTATCCCTAAAAACTCCAAGTGAGGAGCTGTGGACAATGAATGTGAAACTGTATCTCTGGCCTCTGGCCTCGCTCCTTGCCTCCTAGACGCCTTCCTGCCTAAACAATGAACACACTCTTGAGTGTGAATTGTCTCTACTGTTTCAACATCTGCACTTGTCACCAAGGCTGGTCTCCTCCAGTCATGTTTGGCCTTGATCATTCAGTGCTTCCTAAAGAAAGGAATGAGAGCTTCATAAAGAGCCTCCTTTTTAATGTTGAGTGGTTATGTGAAAAGCAAAGGCAAGGTAGGTAGGAGAAAAGCAATTGTTTTTTCAGTGTTAAGTGGTGCTTCTGTATTTATATAGCTTCTCGAATAAGGCAGTCACTGCTGGTTGGTCATTTCTGGTCACCAGCTCCTGCTGGGAACTTCTTGCAGGAATTTTCAGTCTGCTGTAAATCTGAAATTATAATTGAGACTCGGCACAGACCAATTCCCATTCCACCTGCAACCGAATTTGGGTTCTGAAGAACTTTATTACAGGTATGAAGAAGCTTCAGTGGGCTGCTGTGCACCAGTAAAGCATCACTAGCCAGCAGGAGAGTTTACCAGCTACCAGTAATCTCTAGCACACAGTTTATCAGCAAGAGCTGGGATGTGATGTTAGAGGAGACAGTGCACAAAAGGAATACAGAACATAGAGAACAGCTGAAATCATGCCAGCATTGGAACACTTCTTCACTCCTTTAATGTGATCTACAGGGTCTTGACAAAGGGGCTTTTCTTGTCTGTGATCATGCTAAATCAGTCCTAGCAGAGCTGTGGTGGTATTACCGCACCTTTTTATTAAGAAAGGATGGAGGTGAAAGTGTCGGTCCGGTCCGGCATACCGGCAAGAGCCGGTACGCTGTGCCAGACCGGACCAGACCAGCTTCCCCAAGCTGGAGATTTAAAGGGCCTGTTGCTCCCGGCAGCAGCCAGAGCCCCGGGCCCTTTAAATTGCCACCAGAGCCTCGCTGCCTGAGCCCCTGGGTGGCAAAGGTGGCTCAGGCAGCGATTTAAAGGGCCCAAGGCTCCAACCGCTGCAGGGAGCCCCGGGCCCTTTAAAGCTCCACCCAAGCCGTGGGGTACTGGCAGCAGCCAGAAGCCCCTGGGGATCCGTTAGCGATTTATAGGGCCCAGGGCTCTGCTGCGGTAGCGGCAGCTGGGAGCCCCTGGCCCTTTAAATCACCACTGGAGCCCCCGGCTGCCGCCACTACCCCCGGGGCTCCAGCAGCGGGCCTCAGGCAGCGATTTAAAGGGCCAGGGGCTCCCAGCTGCCGCTATCAGAGCCCAGGGCCCTTTAAATCTTGATTTTTAAAGGGCCCAGGGATTTAAAGGCCCCACCTCTTCTGGTTGAGGCCACGCCTCTTCCAGTTGAGTGCTTCCCCCCCACACCCTCCGCACCCCTCTCAGGACTCCGGTGTACCGGTAAGTCCCTTAAGTTACTTTCACCCCTGCAAACAGAAATTTTTCCTTCTACCTCAGCAATTTCACATGTGACAATCACGCCAGCATGGTCAACTCTGAACTGTCAAAGGCTGGTCTTAGTCTACTATGCATGCCACCTTCTAGAAGAATGCATGGATGATGTAGTGATGTGTGTAGGGAACAATTTGTCCCTCCATCCTTCCCATCTCATACATCCCTACCCAAGTCTATGCTATCTCTTAAACTAAGGAAGGATAGGTCCAAGCTGTAGCCCATCCTAGCCAATCTTGGGTACATCTGCATATAGTTGGAAGTGTAATTTCCAGTTCATATAGAAGTACACATCCTAGCTCTACCAGAGTTCATGTGCTAAACGTAGCAGTATAGCCACACCAGCATGGACTACTCATTGAAGTACACTCCCATCCAAGGCCATAGGTAAGTACTTAGGTGCCTAGCCCACACCACACTGCTATTTTTAGCATGCTAGCTCAATCAAAACTAGCATAAGTCTGCCTGAGCTGGAAATTACACCTCCCAGCTGCATTGTAAATGTACGTGTTTGTTTTAGTGCAGTATTTCCCTAATGTTTGAAAATTGACCCTTCCATCACAAAAATGAAAACATCCTGATCTCCCCTCCAGCCCCAGCATGTGATGTTAGTGGCTTACCCAAAATAAGTGGTGGTTTATAGTACATTGTATATATCTTCATAATCTGATGCTTCCTCTCCTGTCTTACAAATTTTGAGCTGTGAATTGCTTTAAATGTCAACATTAACTGCACTATTGTGTCTCACAGAAAAATGATGAAGACCAAAACGCCCTGTAACCTGTTGGCAAACACTTTTCACAAAGTGATCACCCCATAGCTGACCTCTCAGTCCTCGTCCTCAAAGGAAATCTGCACAAGACTTTCCAAAGACTAGACTGGGAAGTATCAGAGGGGTAGCCGTGTTAGTCTGTATCCACAAAAACAATGAGGAGTCTGGTGGCACCTTAAAAACTAACATTTATTTGGGCATAATCTTTCATGGGTAAAAAACCCACTTCTTCAGATGCACGGAATGAAAATTACAGATGCAGACATAAATGGACTGGCACGTGAAGAGAAGGGAGTTACCTTACACGTGGAGAACCAGTGTTGAGAAGGCCAATTCAATCAGGGGGGATAGCTCAGTGGTTTGAGCATTGGCCTGCTAAACCCAGGGTTGTGAGTTCAATCCTTGAGGGGGCCAGTTAGGGATCTGGGGCAAAAATTGGGGATTGGTCGTGCTTTGAGCAGGGGGTTGGACTAGATGACCTCTTAAGATCCCTTCCAACCCTGATATTCTATGAATCAGGGTGGATGTGGTCCACTCCCAATAATTGAGGAGGAGGTGTCAATACCAAGAGAGGGAAAATTGCTTTTGTAGTGAGCCAGCCACTCCCAGTCCCTATTCAAGCCCAAATTAATGGTGTTACATTTGCAAATGAATTGTAGCTCTGTAGTTCCTCTTTGAAATCTGTTTTTGAAAAAAAAATTTGTTGCATGATGGCTACTTTAAAATCTGTTGAATGTCCAGGGAGATTGAAGTGTTCTCCTACTGGCTTTTGTATGTTACCATTCCTGATGTCTGATTTGTGTCGATTTATTCTTTTATGTAGAGACTGTCCAGTTTGGCCAATGTATATGGCAGAGGGGCATTGCTGGCACATGATGTCATATCACATTAGTAGATGTGCAGGTGAATGCGCCTCTGATGTTGTGGGAAGTGGGAACTTAAAATCATACCTTTCTAGTCTTAATAAAGAAACTGTTTTTTGTCACTCATTGCAACAATCTGTAACCCGCTAATCCTCCCCCCACCTTTTGGTCCTATGACTGGAGATATTTTAACAAGACACTTCACCTCGAATGGTGTGTTGGGATATGTGTTAACTACTTATGCTAAACAATGGGTTCCACCTTGCATTTTGCTGTGCCACTCTGAGTAGCTTTCCCAGACCTGAAAAAGAGCTGTGGGCATCTTGAAAGCTTGTAACTATCATCACTGACAGCTGAGTTAGCACCTATTGAAATGAATGGGTAGTTCACATCTCTCAGCCATTGTTTGACTCTCTGCAAGCTCAGGCAAATATTGCACGAGTTATGCTCAAGCCACGTTTTCAAAGTTCTCTTCACAATCATGACGGCTAGCGGCTTACTTTAAAAAAAAATGGAAACAGAAACTGGAGAACATTTGACCATTAGTTCTTCATATCCTTCCCCAGTGAATATGCCCACACTTTGGAAAATGTGGATGTAGTGTTCAAGAGCCAATTTCTGATCCTATGAGATGAATAAGAGTTTATTCTCATTGATTTTAGTGAGACCATGATTTAGGGCTTCTTTTATATTGGATAAAACACTGCTGCTTCCCCTTTAAAATGGTGACTTCAGCAGCTGATATTCAATATTAAGGATTTTATAGTTTGGTCAGTGCTGCCATTAAATAAGAAAGGGAGCTAAATAGTGCATCAGAGTCTTCCTCATGAAGCGGCAGTTTAAATTTCAGTAGCCACTGCCCAGAGCACGGCGCGCCGAGCTCTTGCATCTCCATGTGCTAGGCATTGGTAGTTGCCATTTAAAAGCAGTCATTCCCATGTGGGAATGAGGTAGCAGTGAACAGCAACAGTTCTGTGCTGTTGAGATCAGATGTGCTGTCCTGTTAATGGCTTGAATTTGCAACAGGCCGCTGCGGAAGGCCTTGCAGAAATTGTTCAGCTCCTTGTCCCTAGAGAGCATTTGGGAGGGAGAAGCAGGGTGGGGGGTGGGAAGGGAATGTAAACAAACCACCTTGAAAGCAGGAGAAAACCAGGCAACTGGAACTAACCTCCATCATTAAGACAATACAGACAGTATATTAAATAATGCAGGACAGGGCATGATCATCCGATGCGTGTCAGTGTCAATAAAAGGGTCTGCTGCAGAGCAATAATATCCTAGAAAAGTCTACTCTTGTTAATTTTACTCAGCAGCCTCTACAAAACAAGCTTCTATGCCACTGGATTTTTACCCCTCAGAAAAGGAAGTATTTGCCTTTAAAGTCAGCCTGAGCTTGCTTTCCACTGTATGCAGCAAACCCTTTTGTAATACATTTTTCACTAGAACCGTGAAGTTTTCCATCCAATCTGCCAGAGACAGTGTCTCACAATCTGCAGTAATTATCCTGACAAGGTCAATTAGTAAAAAGAAAAAAAATGATACAGTAAGTTGGCCACTGGTTTTCCTTGTACTGCTGTTTCTCTGCAGGCTGCTCTTGGCACGGATTGACATGGAAACTGCATTGCACCAGAGAGAAACTATCTTGATGCCAGAGGGAAAGTAATCTCCAGGCAGAGATCGCTCTCCCGCTTTGTAGGTGTTCAGAGAAGGGCCGCTACCTCCTGGAACACAGCCAGTTGTAGGGCCACTGCTAACAGCAGTAGCATGAACAGCCTTGTATTTTCTGCTATCCAAATACCTGACAGATCTACCTGTGTCTGTGTGTTTTGATTTTTTGATTTCTGAGCTAGAGATGAAAATTCAGACCAGAAGAATAGGAGGGAGAGACTTATTTCAATCCCTTTCTGTAAAGGAAGAATAGAGAACTATAAGTTCCCATAGATTGGATATTTGATCCGTAATAGCCACACATCAAATGTATCCAGCTTTGTAAGAATCCCTCTGGGCCTGTAGGTGAGTAGTATGTACTGTATATCTGCAGGGCTCATGTGAATGAGTAAGATCTTCAGGGAAAATAGTTCATCTGTTAGCTCGTTCTTCTTACAAAGTTGATACTAACATGCATTATTACCAGATAAATACTTCAGCCCATCATATCAGCAGCAGTCAACAAAAGTGGTACCAACTGGAATCCTTAAGCTTTCTCCAGTTGGTGAATGCAACGTAAGGAAGAAATTGGGTTCTCAAGGTGCCTTTCAAGACTGAGACTGACTTGACAAAGAATATCCTGAAATCTTGTTTTCTACCCTGCTCCTCTGCTGGGTCCTGGAATAACATGTAATTCAAACTTGGAAAGAATCCTATGCTGTTTCCTTCAGACTTATTCCTTCCACATGTGAAAGCTAGTAATTGAAACACCTCATCTCCTTTCATAACTGAAGCAGGGGGCAAATAGCCAAGGATTGTTATTGAAACCATATTTCCCCAAACTATCAGTAATTTTATTTGATTTTAAAAGAAATGTAGTTAGAGTAATGAGTGATTTGGGTTTTTTTTTGTTTTTGCATACAGATGGCTTTTGCAAATCTAGTTTTATCTGGACTTATAAATAAATCCTTATAAACCTACAGCTCTTGTTCCTGGCATGTGATACTAGCTATGGTGTTACCAACCTGAGGCAGGTTTCGTTATAAATGCTGATTCAGCTTCAGAGTACTGCAAGGGTGGGAAGCGGCTTGGAACAGGTGATGATGTATTCTGGCTTCAGCCTCAAGAAGTGTGCCAGATAAAGATTTAAAATAGCCTCCATTACCTGAGTACTCAGCATTCAAGAGGGATTGAGATACTCAGCGCCTTATAGCAGCACCAGCTTTCCCCAATTTTTGAAAGCTGAGCCCCTCCCCCAATTCACATTGCTGTGTCAGCCCTGCCATATGCAATTAAAGGCCTATCTGTATTTTAGATCTTCATAATACTACACCTCCTCTCCTCCCTCATGCTTCAGTGAGCTCTGAAAAGGTTAACAATTTTGGCCTTTAAAGTATGAGTTCCATTAAAATGAATGGCCAGTTCACACCTCAGAGCTCAGTTACACATTGCATTAGTTACACTCAGGGAAAGCTTTCAGAGTTCTTTCCACAAACATACCAGCTGGAGAATTACTTCAAAGAATGGAAGCTGACGTTCTGGGGAGGGTTTGAGAGGCCTGGTTAGTCCTTCATACCTCACCAGAGGAGACATGCCCCGCACTTTGGGAAAGGCTGGTTTATTGTTTTACAGCCAATTACTGATTCCCAATGAAGTCAATAGGGATTTTCTCACTGATTTCAGTGGGACCATGATTAAGAACCTCTTTTATATGGGATAACACACTACTGCTTCCCCTTTAAAGTGATGACCTCTGACTTCAGCAGCCCATATTCAATAAAGGGTTTTATAGTTGGAGAATGCTGCTACTAAAATAAGAGAAGGAAACTAAATTGTGCATCAGAGGTTTTCTTATGAAGCTGCAGTTTACCTTTCTGTACCCACCACGCAGAACCTTGTGTCTGCGTGCCCCATACTCTTTGAAACTGGACGGGACTCTTATTCTAGGCACTGAGAATGAGAAGTCCAGAACTGCAGCTGCATTGTAAAACACGATCATGTAACTCTGGAGAAGAAAATTCTACATGAGGTCACTTACTGTGCAATTGGCTGGCATGCTGGTTGACAGTAAGCCTGTACTGAGCTGTCAAGGTAGAGAACATGATGCTTTCTATTGGCTCAACTAGCACATTTTGAATACACAAACTTCCAGGCTTTCTTCCTAGGAGGGTAGTTCACACAAAAACCATGTATCTCGCTTGTGCGCGAAACTAATTTCCATCCAGTTTTTTTTTTTTTAAAACTCTCCCTGTCTTGTAACTATGCTTTCTCTGACTGTATACTGTTCAGGAGGGAATGTTACTATAAAGTGTGAACAAGTACGATTCTGCTCAGTAAAGCCCTTCTAAATACGTTAGCTCTGCCAAAACATACAGCCTCTCAGTGTCCTTCCAGCGATTCTTGGTCAATGTGCAGCAAGTAGACATGTGCCATGTGGCAGGGCTCAGTGTCTGGTAGGGTGGAAGACTTGCCAAGACTTAGAAAACAGGTAAGTAGCAGCGCAAACACCAGCCACACCTGATCAAGCGCCAGCGGCCTCTTCATAGGAGTGTTGTCCACTGCCTTTTGCTATTTACTTTTTGTTCTCCTAGTAGATATTAAAAATAAGTGATAGTGCTTTACAATCTACATGAGCAGAGCCTTGGGCCCCCATGCATATCCAGCTGCTGAATTGGGGCTTCTATAGGATTCGTCCAGTAGTAGTGTAAACACTGCAACTTTTCAAGAACATACAGCAACATGCCCAGGGTGGGAGCGAAGAATACAAGACAAAGTTGAATTGATTGAGGGACATTCACAATAGGTCAGGTGGGCACAATTGACAGGTTGTCATTTTAAAATGACATTCTATAATCCAGGATGGCATTCACAAAAGCACTGAGTACTGGAGTTTTACCACCAACTTCAATGGGAACACAGTGAGGCTAATGCAGAATGCTTTTGTAATCTGATCTTCATGTACAGGAGTGCTATCCCTTCTAGACTGCATCAGTGCAAAGCACAGCAAGAGAACTGCCTATGAGATGTATGCTTCAAAAGCTGTTAAAAATACCATACTGTTTAAAGATTGTTGGGGGTATTGGGCATAATCCCCTAGACACAATCCAGCTTTCAAATGAGTAAAGACTTTTGTTGTAGGATTAGAAATCTCAGTTCTGTAGAGTCAAATCATTCTAAGGAGCTACTACACCACTACAAAGTTCAGCCTATCTGATGTAATGTCAGATGGAGAGACTTTAACTTTACATTAATTATGATCACAGATTGGGGACAGAATCAAACCCCAGTCTTGGTTGAGAAGGTATTAACGTGTGATACAATGCCATGCCATGTCACTTGAGCCAGTGCCCCAGACATGCTAAATGAGAGAGAGCTCTGCTTTGATCCTTTTTCCACAAGACAGACAAAGAAAACATTCTAATAATAAAGTAAAAACATCCCTTTTATTAAAGCCTGACCATACTGACCTTTATGCAATGCGTTATTGACAATTCCGTTAACATTTATTTAAATTTAATTTCCCAGACCAAGACATGACAGAAAGTAAAATACGTTCATTTCAATTGTAAAAATTTAATGCATCTTTGAATTAATTGGGCACTGTCTTCATATCAAATGAAATAAATGGGCTGGTAATTGATTAGAACCTCAGGGAACGATGGAATCTCATTGGCTAGAAAAAAGAGAAGTGACCTATAAACGGTCAAGATTTTTTCAAATAATTTCTTCATCAACACGCTTTAAAAAAATATCTCTCTCCGGGGCTTAGATTAGATATTCTGATTTGATAAATAACTTCTGTCAAGGCAAGTATGGGCTGTGATGAAGCTTAACTCTTTGCAAACCCTGGACTGTGCTGCAAAAGAGAAGTTTCTTTGAGCCCCTGTTTTATAACTTTATTAGTATTCTCTACAGCCTGTCATGGCTTTTCTTGCCTTCCCTTTCCATCCTGTGCAGTGGGAGCAGTCAGCCAGGTCTCCCCTTCAGCAGGAACAAAGGCTCATGGGTAGGGTGGGGGAGATGGTTATTTCTAGGCCTCTGTTATGTACATCACGCACTTCTAACTTTTCTTCTTCTCCCCAGGCCAACTTTGCCTTTCGATAAGAGGGCAGAATGATCAGGCTAGAAGGCTGCTGCTGTAGTTCAGCAGGCATTCCCACCCCAGTCAGGGGTCTGAGTGCTTCATCTTTGTGCCACAATCCTCCTCCTTCCACAGCTGAAGTGCTCAGCCTGCTCTTGAAGCTGGTTCTCCTTCCCAGCCATGTGAAGCATCACCCCCTCCCCCTCTCTGTGTGGCTAGTCTGAATGCAGCAAAGTATGTCATGACAATGATACATTTGTGAGCCCACCCTAAGTGCAGAATGAGTTAGTGGAGCTTTACAAGTTTCCAGGACAGTGGGATGCATCTGGAAAGTCGATCAGGGTTATGCTTGGTCCTGAGCCCATACCCCACTAGACTGCAGCTATTACTCCACCAGCTTTTTATGAGCTTAAAAATATTGCCAGAATGAGGTGTTCTCTTAACTCACACGCTGCTGATGCTGCCATCCTTGTTCATGCAGTAATCGCAAACAGGCTTGATTATTGCAGTGCTGTTTCTGCAAATGCTCTGCCTCCCCAGCAGCAGAACCAAAATGCATCAGCCAGACTTCCTGCTGTGATGATTAAATCAATTAGACGCCTGTGCCATGTTCCCTGGACTGACTCCCAATTCGTCAGTGCATCAATAATAAAATGCAGAGACTTACCTGAGGAGCCCCCTTTCTCTCCTCGTTTAAGAAGCTCCTGAAAACCTACCTAGTCTGGGAAGCGTTCCAGCTACAATGACCACATACCCCTCTGCGAATGCCTATTTGGCACTACTTGTTTGTGTTGTAATGACTTGTATTGCAGTGTAGCTGTAGCGTTGCATAAGCACTCAGGAGCCAGGTTTGTCAAGAGAGAAGGCGCGGTGCTTTTAGTAACAGCACAAGCACTTGGCTCAGCCGGAATCTGTGCAGGCTTCTCAAAACATCTAGTTCCAAAGAGACAAAACTGGGGGACTTAACCTAGTTATTCACATAGCCATCCCAGCCCAACATTGCATGGCTCCATTTGCATAGTCCCTCCCACACAAGTAGCTTGATACCAATCTCCATCCACTTGTGGTGCTAGGCTTTGAGAGCTTCAGACTGTATCTGTTTTATTGAGCCATCAGAAAGTGCATGCTCCCTCTAAGGGTACGTCTATACTACAGAATTAGGTTGAATTTATAGAAGTCGATATTTTAAAACCCGAATTTATGGAATCAATTGTGTGTCCCCCCACTAAAGAGCGTTAAGACCATGAGGTCGATTGACTGTGTCCACAGTAGCGGGGCTAGCATCGACTTTCGGAGCATTGCATTGCAGGTAGCTATCCCACAGTTCCCGCAGTCTCCGCCGCCCATTGGAATTCTGGGTTGCGATCCCAAAGCCTGATGGGGCAGAAAACATTGTCGCTGGTGGTTCTGGGTACATGTCATCCCTCCCTCCCTCCCTCCGTGAAAGCAATATTTTTCGCGCCTTTTTTCCGGGGTTTCCGTGTTTGCTACGGAAGCCTGCTCAGCTCACAATTACCGTACGTCTCCAGCGTACGCCTGGACATTAGGTCTAGTGGGGATTCAGTCACGCTATAATACGGGCAGAGGGATAGCTCAGCGTTCTGAGCGTTGGCCTGCTAAACCCGGGGTTGCAAGTTCAATCCTTGAGGGGGCCATTCTGCCTGAGGCTGGTAGTCGCGGGACTACACAGCAGAAGCTCCTTGCCTTCTAGCTGCAGATGGTGCAATATGCCATAAATGGTCGTGGTCGCGGGACCATACAGCAGAAGCTCCTTGCCTTCTCGCAGCAGATTGTACAATATGATTGGTATTCGTGTGCTCCTGGCCGGCGGCCTATGGTGTGGCTGGCCGGGGGTGCTTGGACATAAATGGGAGTGACTAGAGTGACTCTGGTCATTCTCTTTTTTACGTTTTGTTTAAGGGAGATTCAGTACTTCCTGGAACACGGGCGGAGGGATAGCTCAGCGGTCTGAGCGTTGGCCCACTAAACCCGGGGTTGCGAGTTCAATCCTTGAGGGGGCCAGGAGATGATGATGGATATCAAGCATATTGTACCATCTGCTGCTAGAAGGGAAGGCGCCTCCTTGCTCACCGCATATTGTACCATCTGCAGCTAGAAGGAAATGAGCCTAACCCTTGCTCCCCCCTCCCTCCGTGAAAGCAACTGAGGGGGGAGCAAAAAATCCTTTCGCGCCTTTTTTCATATGGGCGCCATATTGCTGACTCCATTGTTATCCACCCGCTGCTTCTGCTGCCACTCTGCTGTCCTGCAAACAGCATACCAGGGAAAGCATGGAGCACAATCAGATCACCGCGGCTGTTCTCGCCGTTATGAACACCACGCGCATTGTCCAGGAGTATATGCAGAACGAGAACCAGGAGCTGCTAGAGCTACAGCAGGCGAGGAGGCGACAGCAGCGCCCTGAGGACAGTGATGAGGACATGGACACAGACCTCTCTCAAAAAAGGCCCCCCCGCAAGGTGGACATCATGGTGTTAATGGGGCTTGTTGATACAGTGGAACGCCGATTCTGGGCCCGGGAAACAAGCACAGACTGGTGGGACCACATAGTGCTGCAGGTCTGGGATGAATCCCAGTGGCTGCGAAACTTTCGCATGCGTAAGGGCACTTTCATGGAACTTTGTGAGTTGCTTTCCCCTGCCCTGAAGCGCCAGAACACCAAGATGAGAGCAGCCCTCACAGTACAGAAGCGACTGGCGATAGCCCTGTGGAAGCTTGCAACGCCAGACAGCTACCGGTCAGTCGCGAATCAATTCGGAGTGGGAAAATCTACAGTGGGGGCTGTTGTGATGGAAGTAGCCAGGGCGATCACCAAGCTGCTGGTACCAAGGGTTGTGAGTCTGGGAAATGTGCAGCTCATACTGGATGGCTTTGCAGCAATGGGGTTCCCGAACTGCGGTGGGGCGATAGACGGAACCCATATCCCTATCTTGGCACCGGACCACCAAGCCAGCGAGTACATAAACCGAAAGGGTTACTTTTCAATAGTGCTGCAAGCACTGGTGGATCACAAGGGACGTTTCACCAACATCAACGTGGGATGGCTGGGAAAGGTACATGACGCTCGCATCTTCAGGAACTCTGGTCTGTTTCGGCTGCTGCAGCAAGGGACTTTCTTCCCAGACCAGAAAATAACCGTTGGGGATGTTGAGATGCCTATAGTTATCCTTGGGGACCCAGCCTACCGCTCAATGCCATGGCTCCTGAAGCCATACACAGGTAGCCTGGACAGTAGTCAGGACCTTTTCAACTATAGGCTGAGCAAGTGCAGAATGGTGGTGGAATGTGCATTTGGTCGTTTAAAAGCTCGCTGGCGAAGTTTATTGACTAGGTTAGATCTCAGCGAAAACAATATTCCCATTATTATTACTGCTTGCTGTGCGCTCCACAATATCTGTGAGAGTAAGGGGGAGACGTTTATGGCGGGGTGGGAGGTTGAGGCAAATCGTCTGGCCACTGGTTATGCGCAGCCAGACACCAGGGCTATTACAAGAGTACAGCAGGGTGCGTTGTGCATCAGGGAAGCTTTGAAAACCAGTTTCATGAATGGCCAGGATGCTGTGTGAAAGTTCTGTTATTCCCCTGTAATGAAAAGCCCCGCCCCTTCATTCACTCTACTTCCCTTTACCCAAACCGCCCTGCCCTCCCCCCCTCGATCACCGCTCGCAGAGGAAATAAAGTCATTGTTGCTTAAAAATCATGCATTCTTTATTAATTCGTAAAACAAAGAGGGGGAACTATGGGGCTAACTGCCACAGTCTCCCGGGATAGCTGGTGGAGGAAGGGAAGCACCAGGATGGGTGGTGGAGGAGGGGATGAGGGAAGGACAAGGACACACACACTTTAAAACTTATTGAATGCCAGCCCTTTCTTGCTTGGACTGTTCTCTTGACTTGAGTGGTTGGGTGCACGGAGGCCGCCCAAACGCGTTCTTGGGCGTCTCGGGGATGAGGTTATGGGACTCGGGAAGGAGGGCTGTTGGTTACACAGGGGCTGTAGCGGCGGTCTGGGCTCAGGCGGCCTTTCCTGAACCCTACGCCTTTCCTCAGCCATAAGCCGGAGGATTTGCGTTTGATCCTCCAGTAGCCTCAGAATTGCATCCTGCCTTCTCTCTGCACGCTGACGCCACCTACTCTCTTCATCCCGCCAGTCATTGTCTTCAGCACGCCACCTGTCCGCACGATCAAATTCTGCCTTCCTGGACTCCGACAGTGTCTGCCTCCACGCATTCTGCTGGGCAGCTTCAGTGTGGGAGGATTCCATGAGTTCTGAGAACATATCGTCTCGATTCCTTTTTTTTTTTACTTCTAATCTTCGCTAGCCTCTGGGACGGTGATGAAAGGGGTGGCATTGAAACATTTGCAGCTGCGGGAGGAAACAAATGGGAGAGGAGTAGTTTAAAAGACACATATTAGAGAACAATGCTCCAAACATTTCATATCACATATGCATTTGGTCCAAGGTTGCACTTTGCCTGTTATATTGAGGGTCTGCCGGTTTGGTGTGAGAGATCACACAAGCAGGTCCGGCGGGCAACAGAATTCGGCTTGCAGGCAGCCATGGTAAGCCACAGTCTATAGGCTTCTTTAACCTTCATAACATGTGGGAATGTTTTCAAACAGCAACCCCCTCATTTCCCATAACAAACAGCCTTTGGGCTGGCAATTTAAAACTGGTTGGCAATTGAAAAGGGAGGGGCGGCGGTTTTCGGGTTAACGTGCAGCGCGAACCTAATCGACACCCCCCCACACACACACACAGACACACATCCAAGATGTTCGCTGTTCCCCCTCCCCCCACCGCGTGGGTCACAGCGGGGAAGATTTCCGTTCAGCCACAGGCAAACAGCCCAGCAGGGATGGAGCCCCTCTGAATACCCGCTTAATAAAATTCCCCTATTTCAACCAGGTGACCATGAATGATATCACTCTTCTGAGGATAACACAGACAGATAAAGAACGGATGTTGCTTGAATGCCAGCAAACACCAGGACCATATGCCGCCATGGTTTGCAAAGCAATGATTCCAGACTACGTGCTACTGGCCTGGCGTGGTAGAGTGTGTTACCACGGAGCACAGGATAAGGCTGCCCTCTCCAGAAACCTTTTGCACAGGCTTTGGGAGTACATCCAGGAGATCTTTCTGGAGATGTCCCCGGAGGATTTCTGCTCCATCCCCGAACATGTTAACAGACTTTTCCAGTAGCTGTAGCTGTACTGGCCGCGAATTGATCATTAAACACGCTTGCTTATAAAACATGTATTAATTAACAGCGGTACACTCACCAGAGGCACCAGAGGTCCCTTCTCCTGCATCGAGCACGCCTTGGGTGGGTTCGTAGGGTACTGGCTCCAGGGTGACAAAGAGTTCCTGGCTGTCGGGGAAAAGGGCTTCTCCACTTCCTTGCTGTGTCTGGGCGCTATTTTCAGCATCATTATCATCATCATGCTCCTCTGTGGTTTCTGATGATCCACATACGGAGTCATACCACATGGGTGGGTCAGTGCTGGGTGCACCCCCTAGAATGGCATGCAGCTCATCATAGAAGCGGCATGTCTGGGGCTCTGACCCAGAGCGTTTGTTTGCATCTCTGGTTTTTTGGTAGGCTTGCCTGAGCTCCTTAATTTTCACGCGGCACTGTTGCGCATCCCTGTTGTAGCCTCTGTCCTGCATGCCCTTGGAGACTTTGGCATATGTATTGGCGTTTCTTCTTTTGGACCGTAGCTCTGCTAGCACGGTTTCGTCTCCCCATACAGCGATCAGATCGCGTACTTCACCATCGGTCCATGCTGGAGCTTGTCTTCGGTTCTGGGACTCCATCATGGTCACCTCTGCTGATGAGATCTGCGCTCACCTGCAGCTCACCACGCTGGCCAAACAGGAAATGAAATTCAAAAGTTCGCGGGGCTTTTCCTGTCTACCTGGGCGGAGCATTGGAGCTCAGACTGCTGTCCAGAGCGGTCAAATGTTGCACTGTGGGATAGATCCAGGAGGCCAATACCGTCGAATTGCATCCTCACTAAGCCTACATTGATTCGGCAATATTGCTTTAAGCGCTAATCCCCTCGTTGGGGGTGGAGTGGCGAGATCGATTTTAAGAGCCCTAGAAGTCGATGTTAAGGGCTTCGTCGTGTGGACGGGTGCACGGATCAATCGAAATAACGCTAATAAATTCGACCTAAACTCGTAGTGTAGACCAGGGCTAAGTGTGCTGTTTGTGGTGGTTATTCGTGGCAATAATAATGATCAGCTTGTAAAGAAGAGAAGGGCCCCAACTGGAACCTCAAACCCAAACAATCCTTAAGGTTGAGGATGCTGAAAAACCATCCATCTGAACCTGGATCTGAATGATGTGGCTATTGCTTGTGAAGCTTTCAGCTATCTCGTTTATATAATTTACTTGTCTGCTAGTTTCTGGACTCTTAGGTCATATGGATCTCAACGGTTCTGGAGTTCCACCTTTGTTACTTTTACCCCTTTCGACCTGAGCAACTAGCCAAAATTTGGCGTCTTGTGGACTGTTTCTGTTAGGAGGAGAGATTGATGGAGTCAGGTATTTCTTTGGTGTAATCAGATTCATTTAAAGCTTTGTTTCCCTGATCACAGTAGGACTCAAACTGGAGAAGACAATTTCTTTGATCACAGTCCCCAGCCTCTTTCCTGCCAGAGCTCTACCAAAAAGCGCTCTTTCTTAGTTTTTTTTCTCAGGATCACACTACAAATGCCTCCCTGGATGTCTTTTTCTTCGGGCTTCATTGCTGCCTTTTCTGTGTGATCCTGTGGCATTTCTGAAGCCTCTCTTTATCTCCCTCCCTCTCACACACATTGCTCAAATAGTGGCTGGCCTTGAAAGATGCACTGTTGGTCACAAAGTGTATAAAACTTAAAAGGGACAGAAAGTACAGTCCTGATGCCCCCTTCTACCCTATGGACCAGGCTCTCTGGCAAAACTCCCATGGTGCACTCAGAGATGAGTCCCATGATGCACTATACAGCTTGGTCAGGCAGGTATCCATATTGTGTAATAGGAGTAGTCCTCCAGGGAGCCCAGTCCAGAGAAGAGATAGGTGCCCAACCCACAACTCCCCTAAAGCACTGTGCTGATAGGGAAATGCAGTTTGTTGTTTTGTTTGTTGAACTTATTTGATGCTAAACTTTTGTGGTCAGTTCAGCAAAATTAAATCGTCTGATTTGACCCAAATCAGATCTAAAACAAAATATTTAGTTTTGAATTTCCCATTGGAAAAATCAAAATAGCAATTTTCCCATAGAAAATTTTGATTTTTGCAGAAACTGCACTTTTTGTCAAGAGATCATTCTAACCAGTTCTAGTCAGGCATATATTTCTGAGGAAAAATGACTTTCTGGTTCACAGTGACCTGAGCCTCTATCACCATGCTGGGAATTTGATTCTGTGAGTCTCCAGCACTGCTTCCTGAAACCTCTGGGTTTTCTTTTAAAGTCTGCTATCTAAGTGCTAACCAAGCTCAACCCTACTTTACTCATAAGATCTGACAAGATCACATCTTGAGATGAAATGGCTCCCTGAAAAAAAACAAGTGTACTGCTATGTAAGTCACACTTAGCACTCCTCTCATACATCACAGGTCAGGTTTCTAGCCTGTACCTATCAGTAGTGACTTAGAACTGCAGCTACACCAGAAGAATGTAAAAAGAGGATATGTAGGCAATTGTACGGGAAAGGGAATGCAGTTTGGCTGTACAGATGTGCACCCCTCTCTCACGAGAAACAAGAGCTAAAAAGTAGTGGCTGAAGCAAAACTGAACGTTGCTTTTGTAATTTTAAGTCTGGAATGACCCCAACCTTCATCTCTTGCTGTTCAATGCCTGGCTAAGCTGTATACAAGACTGATGACTCTTCACTGCCTTGTGTGGTTGTTTACACCTGGGCAAAGTGGATGTAAAATGCTAGCACACTAGAATGATCACATTGTACATCCACTTTGCTCTCACTTTCAAGAGGGGAGAAGGCTACACATGGGGCAAAGCTGAAGAACTCTCTCACTCCTTGTCTTATGGATTAGAAGGTATAAGCGCCCATGTGTCACTGAGAGCTGCCACCATGATGCAGCTGGTTCGGTTCTGGCCTGCGCTTGTCCAGTGCGCTGTTAAGCATGAACTGCAGGGAGCAGGCTGTGCACTTGGCATCGGACCTAAAGGTCAGGAAGATTTCTCTCCCAAAGATGAAATCATCCAATATTTGAATCTTAGGGTAATCTCTCTGTAGTTTACGTGAGATGGGAATCTCTCTGTAGTTTACAGATCGCTTTGCTACCCCTGTAGGATTATTGCCTGACCTGTCTCAGATAGTGTTGGCCTTGGCAATGGGCTGCCTCCTCCAGACTCACTGGCCTGAAGAGCTTCACGCTTTATGCCAAAAATACGCTGGCTCAGAATTTTATGCTGTTCATGGCAATCAGGGGATTATCCCCGGGATTTTCAGATTCAGCTCATTCAGAAAGGCACACTCGGGATCTTATCTTTGGAAGGTGTCTAGAGATTGAGGAGCTAAACAATATACCATTGCCCTGGTCAGACCATTAACTCCAGTGTGACAGCAGAACCTATCCCCACTCCTTTTGCAGAGATGGACCTGCTCTGATCCACCCTCACAGATTGATGGCCTACAAGGGATTCCAGATTGAGGGATTGCGTTATGTAACCACTGGACTATTCGTTAATAGTTGAGTGAGATGAAATAACTCTTGTCCCCAAGCATCAGCAGACTGGCACCAGACATCCCCCCCGCCCTCGTACATTAGAGATGACTTGTGATGGAAGAGGCAGCAAGAAGAATGGAACAGAATAATGTCTGCACCTTCAGATGGTACAGCGTCATTCTTTCCCAGTATGATTTTCAGTCTGTACCCTCTTCCATGCTTACCTGCTTTTAGACGTGCAGACAGTACCAGTGGCTCAGTGTCCACAACTAACCGGCAGACGGGAGCCTGTCATGTGATTCCTCTGTCCTCTCCAGCCCGGCTTACTATCATGTAAACCTGGAGAAGACCGGGATGCTTCAGCTGGTGCAAAAGCCAATTGTTAGTCTTGAATGGGGAGGAGTGATGTGAGCCCATAATACCTCTGCCTCCCGCTGCATTGGCTGACTCTTCAGCTTGTCAGGCAATTCAAAAAGTTCGCATAGCAACCATCTGTAAACCCCAATATGGTATGGTGACAAGTTAAAAGACAGCATCTTTCCCTTTGCAGCAATTGTTATAGGAGTGCCCCATTCCGGGAACCAGACCCTATTCTGCTAGGCACCGTGCATACATAATAGACAGTCCCTGCCCCAAGGAGCTTACTGTCCATGCATATGATGAGACAACGGGTGGGTAAGACAAATTAATGGGGGTGGATGTCAAGGTACACTGTGAAACATAGCTTATTAACTTAACAGCTAGAAGTGTCCGCATACCCACTGCCTGGCTATTAACAAGTGGCATAGGCACTGACTTTCACTCTTACTTTTCCCCGGGTGTGCTCCACCCCCTCCCCCAAGGCCCCAACCCACACGCCGCTCTCGACCCTCTCCCTGAGCTATTTGGTGGCATCCCAATCAACTGTGGGGGCCGAGCACCCACTATTTGTTTTTTCCATGAGTGCTCTAGCCCAGAAGTACCCACAGAGTCAGCGCCTATGTCAAGTGGTGGGTCAGCACCCTGGCCGAGGTGAGTTTTTAGGAGGGCTTTGAAAGAGGACAACGTTGGGCTCTGCTGCAGAGGGGCAGCATGGGTGACCGCGCACAGGCCTGTGAGGAAAAGTTGGACTAAAGGATGATAAAGGCTGGTATTCTGGGCAAAGTGGGCCTGGGAGTCGATGGCTCAGTAAAATGAGCTAATAGGTAAGGTGGGAGAGGTCTCCTGCCATGGTCTCCTTCCCTTCACCACAGCCAAGGACTGCTGGGGAATTTTGGCTCAGTGCCATTGGCTCTCAGTTCGAGCAGGGCAGGGTTTGGGGTACTTGGCATTGTGTTCTCTTTAGGGTTTGGTGTTCCTAGCTGGGCCTATGCCAGGCAGCTTATGTAAAAAGCAGATGTACAGGAGTTCCCTTTCAGCAGTGTGTGAGCTCAGGACCATACAGCATTCCAATACAGCTGCTGTTGGCGCTACAGGATACGGTGATGAACACTGGGTCCCAGATGACTGTTTTGCAATCAGGAGCATGGCAGCCAAAGTAAAGCGGCATTTGTCATGAGGGCAGGGAATTTTGGCAGCTGGGGGAACTATTTGGGATCACTGTCCCTGCGGTATGTGGGAAGGTTTGGTGGCTGGGAGGGGCCATCAGGGGAGGGTGTTTGTTAGGAGATGAGATCAGATGGAAGCAGCGTTTGGAGCCTTTTGTACGGACTTAAATTATGGGCCAGCCACTCAACAGTTCAGAGCGGCTGTGCCTTGCTGAAATGCAACCCTAATTCACTTGGTCCCCAGGTTCACCCTAGGAAATGGGAGACCACAATGGGGCAGAGCACCCAGAACAGCCATGGGCCAAATAGCCCAGTCTTGTTCTCACCGTGTGCCTGAGAATGAGACCTCACACTTGTAAATGACTATCGTAATGCTTGATTAAGTTGTGACCTGCAGGGGTTTGTCTCCTACTCACAAGGCTCAGAATCCTCACCAGCCACTCAGGTTGCTCTCTTAATGCAAGCCCTTTTACAGCGGTAATGATAAACTGGCATTGAGGAGCCTTAACATTTCAGCTACCGCATCAGCGCAGCAGTATTATTCTGTATCTCTTCCCCTTCACGCTAAGGGGCTTTTTACCATGTAAATGACCATTGCTGCATTTAACAGCTTCATTAATTCAGTTGATATTTCTTGCTGCATAATATGAGAGAGAGAGAAGAATGCACCAGTCTGGGAGGCAGTCAAAGGTTTCATCACGCTGCCTGGACAGTTAGAAATCCCTATAGCCAACATGTTGTGCAGAGGCAAGTGAAGCCAGTCGGCTGTGTTTGCCAGACTGCTGCTGAACTGTGCTGCAGGTGTTCTCTGTAACAACGACACATGTTTGAACCAGGCGCCCTGTGAAATCCGAAAATGTGCACTTCCTCTGCTTTGTCAGCACGGCTCCTCTTTGCCTGCAAGGTTTTCAAAAGCATGAGGGAAATGACTCACCCGGCCGAATGTGGGAATTATCCTGTTTAGCTGCTCTGCTTTATCCTGTCAGAAAGCCACGATGAAAAACCCTAGTCACAAGAGACCAAAGGGGCTCCCACATGACTGACAGACACCAACTGTTTGAGAACTCTCAGATCCTGTTATCGAGAGGAGCCTGACCCTTGCGCTACACCTCCATTTATCATCATTTTAATCCAGTTGGAAGTCTTTTCAAAAGCCTCCATTTTCTTTCATCCCTTTTCTGCTCTCTTACCCTGAATGTTCTCATCTCCTTTTTGTTTACTTACTTTTTGGGGGGGGGGGGAACCCTTAACAGTTTTCATTTGTTTAAGTAGAAAGGGATCACTTTTCAGAAGGTTGTAGGCTAAATCCTCCCGGTTAAACCAGTAGAACTCTGGGATCACTCCCCAAAGTCAATGGAATAAATCCAGCCCATTTTTACTGAGCTGAATTCAGCCTGAGTAGTTTTTGTGGGGGGTTTTTTGTTGGTTTTTTTTTTAATTGCTAAATTTTTTTAATTGATCATGAATGTTCCCAGTCTAGCAGCACGGGAAAGAGTGTATCCATACAACATCAGGCCCAAGCTTCTCCACACCGTTGTTAAATAAATACATAAATAAATGGAGATATGCCAATCTCCTAGAACTGGGATGACCTTGAAAGGTCATCGAGTCCAGTTCCCTGCCTTCACTAGCAGGACCAAGTACTGTCCCCTGACAGATTTTTGCCCTAGATCCTTAAATGGCCCCCTCAAGGATTGAACTCACAACCCTGGGTTGTTATTACAGTAGTGCCTACCTTGGTCTCAGGTATTCTGCATTGTTACAACGAGACTGTCTCTGCCCCAAGGAGCTGACAGTCTAAGGCCCTCTTTCTTGAGGCATGTGAGTAACTTTTAAGCATGTGCAGAGTCTCTAGAGTAGACTACTGATGTGCTTACTGTGGAGTCCTAATCCAGTGCCTGAACTACAAGACCATCATCCTTCTTTTCACGTAACATCTGCCCAGCACTGGAGGGACTACCTGTAGGCATGATTCTGCCCTTCCAACCTGTGACCTCACTGACAATATGCTGACAAAGGTGCTGGTTACATGGTGGCTTTTGTGCCCTTTAGGAACAGGGCTAAGGCACTGACGTGTTCTGTGAATGCGTCAGGATAGTGATAGTTTTGGAATTTGAATTAGAGCATTGGTGGGGAGAGTTGGGTTTGAATTTATTTGTTATGTTTATTAGAAAAAGCTCCAAATGCAAGCGCTTAAAGGTGCTATGTGCTTATGTAATTACATGGAATGTATAAACCGAAACAGCAGGTTTCAACTTTGGATGCTGATAGAAAAATCACGTCTTCTGAAAACAAAGCAAAGAACCACCACGTTGCTAACATTTTTGTGTGTGTACATTTTTGATTTGAATTCGCAGTATAACTGCTACCTCCACCAAAGATAAACAAATGACTAGTGGGCCTATGGTATACAACTGGGACTAGAAATCAGGAAGAGCAGTTGTCCAATTCTGGCTGTGGCACTGTTGTACTCTCCACTGGCACAAAGGGGACATGAGGCTGGCTTGTTTGGCTTCCCAAAGATTCTTGTGCCATCACCCCTTATAGCCCTACTGTAGGGGGGATGTAACCAGAGCCCCGATATGCATCAACTATTTCCAGGTGCTGGAACAGCATCTTGGCGTTGTGCGTAGCTAGGTACAATTTAAAGCGGCCCTGAGGCATAGTCTAAGTCTTTCTGTGGGCCCAGGGTCAGGGGAATGCAAGGGTGATTTAAAGGATGCAAGAGTCAGATCCCGTGTAGTGAGAGAAATAACTTCATTGCCTCAGTTTCCCCTTCTTTAAAACAGGGCTGTTGTGAGGATTAATTAGATAATAATAAAACGTGTTGTATATGTAAAGCACTATGTAAGTACCAAGCACGACGACGATCCATGAACCTCAAAGGTTTGGTTCCAGTAAAGCATTGCAAAACTCTGGGTGCTTATCCAAACCACACCTGAACTATCTGAATCTCTGGGATCTGCAAAATTGCACCTGAAGCCTCATGGAAATGGGGTTTTTTTTTGTGGAAGAGGAGCACTTTCCTTTCCAGTACGTGACAGACCCAGAAGTACAGAGCTGTTCACAAACCAAACCCAGTGAGAAAATGTGAACCTCTAAAGGTTCAGTTCAGATTGAGTCCAAAATCATGGTGAAAATTTGGGGTGAGGCTAGAGTAGGGGATATTCTTATTTGATCTGCACTGTAGTTCACTCAGCCCTAAACTCAGCAGTGTTTTCATGTTTCCTTCAATTTTGAGTGTCTCTTCATTCTGTGGCCACCATTGCCATAATCAGTAAATATATGTAATTAGGGTAATCCCAGTAAAAAGTGACGAAGGGTCCTGTGGCACCTTATAGACTAACAGAGGTATTGGAGCATTGCTCCAATACCTCTGTTAGTCTATAAGGTGCCACAGGACCCTTTGTCGCTTCTACAGATCCAGACTAACACGGCTACCCCTCTGATACTTGAGACCAGTAAAAAGTGTCACCTATACTGAATGAGGTGGTGGAAAAGCTTACATGTCAGCATTTGGCTAAACATTTAAAGGGATGGCACCAACATGAAGCTAGCCGGCACTCGAGTCAGGAATGTTTATCCATTTTTAGCACTGATCCAGCAAATGTATGGAAGATGGTGAAAATATCTCGGCACACAAGTGCCTGTGATGAACACACTGAGACACAAGTGTTGAAACACACGAGTATTCAGTAGGAAAAAACACGGGGAAAAAGACAGTTTGGGTGGCCAAACAGCTCCAATCTAATAGAGAGGGATGTATACAACCAGTACCATTCATGAATTCTGAAGGATTGCTTTAATTCTCTCTTCCAGTTCTCCACTTCCCCCCGCCCCCATCCACCAATTCTTTTTAGCTGAAGTAAAGCTCATAGAAATAATATAAGAACATAGCCAGAGACCTCTCATAGTACATGGAATAATAATCCACCTGCTTGTTCTGCTCTGCCCATTTCTTCTCTAAACAGTGTTACCGGGAAACCCTTGACACAGTACAGTAAGGGTTTTGAAAAGCCCACTATGCAATTGACCTGTGGGAGGAGTTCTGTAGAGGATAAAGAGTTGTTTGTATTGAATTCTGGTTCACCCACAGGTTTCTGATCCCCGTGTTAACTCCAATACCTACTCATACCTATTTACTTATTTTTCAATTTATACGATACACCTATAATAAAATTTTAAGTGCATGAACAATCAATATTGAACACAGACAACAAAATTGAATCTAAAACCTGCTATTGCCAAGATTCTCCCCACTCAGTCTACCCTTTTAATAAAAACCTGGGTAAATAGATTTTACTAGCCACAGATTTGCATGGTATAAATTTCACTCTACAGGGACATTAAAGTTGTCAGGTATGTCACAACTAAAGTAAAACTTGAATTCTTTAATCTAGCAGTGTTTTAAATGATTCACGGGCAAACTTTTCTGAGTGAAGAATATACTGTCTTTTAATGAAATGAAATGTATAATTTAAAAGACCCTAAAAGATTAAATTGATTAAACTTACCAGATGTCACATGAAACTTAAAATGTGGTCCTCCTCTGAAAAGTGTTTTAGTGAATCTGAAACCTTGCTTAGTAGATCAGTTCCCTGTGTTTATCTTCTGTCTTTAGTGACAAAAACACATTTTACTGCTAAGTATCCTTATTAGCAATGGGGAGCCAGAACAGTTATTGGAGAGTGAGTTGGATTCTGTTGCTGCTTCTGCATAGCCAACAGAATATTTTGTGAATTTTGAGTCATTTCCACTTGTACAAATCCAGTATCCAGCCACCCACATTACTGAGACCATAATTTAGGCTGCAGAACCTTTATTACTTTTGATGTTGAACAGATTTCAGGTGAAATTTGCAAGGCTGGTAGTTAGGAACACAATAATCTCTCTACTTATCACTTGAACAGATTTGATTGCTAAAAAAAACAAAACACCAAACAAACACAGAACCCTATGTGGCATTTTTTACAAACACTTTTCAGAGTCTCCCCTGATGAATACAATACCATTAGCATGCTTTGGGGGGGGGGGGTGGGGAGGGAGAGGAGAAAAGTTAATAGAGCTCAACAAATATTTTATTCAAATTTTGCCTTTTTTCTGATCAAAAATAATCACAAAATTCTCACATTGATTCATTATTAAAATTACTTTTGATTTAGTTCATGGGATAATCATTTGAGTTCAGCTTGTTTGATCTCTGAATATTACAACTGCAATGCATATTGTAAAGTAAGTAACTGATATAACTTAAGTAACATACTTAACTAATCAACATAATGCAAAAGTTGAATTGCATGCTCCATTTTAATATTTGCATTTTGTGCAGTGGGTGTTAGTTTCATAAGTCACCCAGTCAAGGATCTGAGATATAACAATATGACTTATGTAACTCACACCTATCATGTGGATTTTAACTGGGATGTTAAAGACCCAATTTAAACTATGCCAAACATGTCTAGAGGCTATGATGACTGCCAGATAAATGCTTGTAATAACAATGTAAAATGGTGCTGGAATTTCTTGCATACCTCAGTTTCGGGTTTTGGTAAAACATTAGTACCACATATAATAATTGTTTCAAAGGAAAACAATTCTCAACCTCCGCTCTATCTTGATCATGTTTTTCAAATAGAAATTCATTAAACTTCCTGTTTGCTAGGGTGGTAATATTTGTTCATGCACCTAACTCTTAAAAAAATTGCAGAATTTATTTTGCTTGTATCTTTAGTAAGGGCATATTTCATCAGTGGTGCTGGGAGAGTTTATAACTTCCATGAAGTCTCAAATGTAGCTCTCAAGGAAACTGCATGCTCTCTTCAGTGTCAGCAGAATACTACCTGAGGCTTCAGTGAAGTTATGAGCATCAGCAACATAAACTGTGAAGCTAACTGTGTTAAAACTCACATTCCACCACTCACAGTAGCCATATATTCCATCATTGTAGCCCAGTGGGCTCACAGCAGTTTGAAATTATCCTGGCATGGCCCTCCTGGAGATTAATCGTCCACCAGGTACCAGGATTTTAAAAAGACTCAGATTTCCCATGATTCAAATAGACTAACAGCTGTGCCTGTACTATGGTGATTTGCACAGTATAAAAACCTAAATTGAACAATACTGAGAGCCCCAGCAGAGCACAGTAAAGAAGCTCCTTTTGATTCTTGTATGCAAAATACTGACAGCAATGAAGTTCACACCTGCTTTCACCAGATCTGAATCTGACCCCATGCCTGTAGTAGCAGATGCTAGTAAACCAGGAATCCCTGAGTCTGTTAGTTACGTTGCTACCCTCCTCCGCAAGGAAGACATGGGGGCCCCAATGAGGTGATCATAACATGAGCCAGACGTTCCAGCTGCTTTTGAATGGCCGCAATAATGTTCATTTAAGGTAAATGGGTTACTCTGAAACGCAGCCATCTTCTCTAATGTGCTGCTTGCACGGCTTTGCCGAGTCGCTGAGGCAGTGGTGCCACAAATGCTGAAACCAGGTGCAGGAGCTCTGCCAAAAAGCGATCTCTCCCACCGTTTTCAGACTAGCCCAGTGCGCCGTTCGAGAGAGACTCTTTCATTGTTGGCTGCTTATCCACAAGTCAGCTGTAAGCCTTGTACATTTCTCCTTGGCACTGTTTTAGCACATCACTGATATGTTCGATACACACAGGGCCGTGACGATGGAGCCAAGGGTTCTGCTTGGGAGGGGGTGGCAGGCTCTGGAGTCTGGAGTCTTTAAAGCACACTGTTTTGTTCACCAAATGTGTTGGTGCACCAATGGCAGACAGACGCGGGTTCTGGATAGAGGTTACTTTTAATATCTGGCCCTCACTTTAGGACCTCTTTTAACAGCGTTCCTCTCATCTTGCTTAGCCTGCTCTCTAACCAGCTGTTAGTTAGAGCCCTGTAAATGTATTGGCTAGCTCGCAGGCGGCCAATCAGAGGGCAGCACCGTAGCTAAATCTACTCGAGAGCTGGCTTCATTCTAGCCTTCTCCTGCCTCCTTTCTTTCCCCAGTTTTTTCTGGTTACCCAGCAGAGAAGAATGACATTTTGAAAGCCCATGGCTGCCCCATCATCCTATTGAACAGCCTAGCTATAGTCAGTAAGTTAATATACCTTGGAAATGGTTACATTGTATTGCTTCCCCTCCCCCCTCTGCTCAGTGGCAGGGCCATGTCTCTGTTCAACGAGTGTGCATGTTCCTGTCAAGGAAGAAATAACGTGGCTCAGCATGCTGATACCAGTGGCATAGCAGAGATAGATGTTGCTTCCTGAATCAAAGCAGAAGGCAGCCCTCTTTCCTGGTGCTGCTCCTCTGTTGATCACTGGGGTTGCCTGCATTGCTTGTAAAGAAGCAGAACACAAACTTTGGGCTGGATCATGTGAGTGCTGAAGGTGTCTCCTCATAGCTGTGCGCTACCCAGAGTTACCCCCTCTCCCTCCAGGATTTGTGTGTGTGTGTGTATTGCAGTCAGGGCCGGATTAAGACCTTTGGAGGCCCTAAGCACTGAAAAGATTATGGTGCGCCCCCCATATGTAAAACAAATTAAAAAAAACAAAATTACACAACGAACACTATTTTTATGTGTGTGTATGTGTATATGTGTATGTGTATATGTATATGTGTATATATATAAAGACGAAAAAAACCGAATCAAGTACGTATAACTCAGAAGAATATATCAATAATAAAACAAATTTATTGCAATACATGACAGGATCTTATTTCCTCGCATTATTTCGATCTATGTTAGTAGGACGCCCCCCTGGTTTAGGTGGGGATAAGTAGTAAAAAGAGAACAGAAAAATGGGGGAAGAGTGTGGAGTGGAGTGTAAGGAAGTCTAACAAAGTTCTGATTTTTCCCACGATGACTACTTCGATGCTTTTTTTGAAATATCAAATATCAATTTTTTTTCAAAAAAAATCTCTCTTTTTTGGTGCCCTCTGCTTTGCTGGTGCCCTAAGCACGTGCTTAGTCTGCCTATTGGGTAATCCAGCCCTGATTGCAGTTAACAAACTCCGTGGGATAGATTGTCCCAGGGCATGAGAGCGCCTCCTTCAGAGAGAGACTGCTGGTTCTGTGGAGACGGGAGGAGCTTGGGTTTGTGTGTGGACAGGAGGCAAGTAGAAGCAGAATGGGTGCTTGCACCAGAACAACCTGAGGGAATTTCCTCATGTGACTTGTCAATCTGGTTTAGGGTCCTAGACTATAAGTGCTACCGCTGCTTGTTTGCCAGGCCAGTGGGTGGAGTTTCACAGTGTCCCCAGTGTGTCGCTCTCCACTCCCTCACTCGAAGACAATGGGCCCCTGGATGCTGATCTGCACCCCACCTTTGTAAGGTAGTATAGTGTTTATTGCTCTGAGCAGAAGTGGCTCAGAAATGGAGTTCTGCCTGTCTGCCCCCTTGCCCCTCAAAAAACCACAGCTAATAAATAACTGGCCGCCTTGGGGCATAAGCAGAGATTTCTTCCCCTTCCACAGGCTTTGCAGCCCGCTGTCCTTTAAGCAAAGTCTGTTCTGTCTCCTTTTGTCACGCTTACTCTGCCAGTATCGCTCAGATGAAAATGACAGTGTCTCTATTTCCCACCTACAGTATGAACAGACCCCAGCCCTAGATCACAGCTCTTGGCCAGGGTTAAAGTATCTCCATTAGAACAGTTGCTTTGTCATCAGTGTGCACGTTTACTGTAGTTATGGAGCAGAGTTTCCAGCCTAGCTCTGAAATACTGGGGGAAACGCTGGTCTTGTGGTATGTTCCTCATGGGATTTTTGACTTGGCCAAAACCATTAAGGATGCTCAAAAGTCCGGAGAGAGAGAGCTCATTCTCATGAGCCTTCAAGCACCATTTACAGCTGTGTGCGCCTTTCAGCTTTCCATTTGCAGGCAAGGAAGAGAGCCCTCTGAATTAGCTGTAAGAACTATGTTCTTCTCTAGGGTGACCAGATGTCCCGATTTTATAGGGACAGTCCCAATTTTTGGGTCTTTTTCTTGTATAGGCTCCTATTACCCCCCCACCCCCGTCCCGATTTTTCACACTTGCTGTCCGGTAACCCTATTCCTCTCTCCACCGTGGCAAGAAAAATGGCATTAAGCCACTGCTGCCCCTGAGTTGGGTAAGGACAGAGGTCTCGAAGTGTAGATAGACACAGCGTTATGGCTTTATCTTTCCCGCTTACATAGATAGGGCCAGATTCATTGGTGCACCAAGCATTGGAGGTGCTGCCTGGGCCAGTTTGGACCTGGTGCAGCCTGAAGCAGCCTTTGGGTTGCTCCAACTTGCACCTGAGTGCCCATGGCCCCTCTAGTCTATTCCAGAAGCCAGGAGTTGTCCTTGGCATGTCCCCAATTTGCCTCTTCCAGTGGTGCTCCTGTAAGGGTCGGCAAAGAGCTGGGTTTTCCAACTGTGCATAGGCCCCCTATGTGTGGAGAATTCTCTAAGGAGTCCTTTGGCTGCTCCTTTGTTCAGAGCTGGTCTAAGAGGGGCATGAGCCCCACAATTAGCCCAGCACCTCCAGTTGCAGGACCTCTGCTACCAAAACAAGTACTTCAGTCCTCCCTTTCTTGCTCCTTTCTAGTCTGCGCTTCGCCATGAGTTTTCAAGCACTAAGTGGGTCAAAAAATATCACAAGAAAACTGAGTTGAGGATGTTGTTTCAGCAGCTAACTGGGGTTTGCTCTGACAGGCTGGCCACAGAGCTGTAGCTGCCCACCCATGTGGAAAGGTGCCAAACCGCACAACGTGAGCAGAGGGTGGGTTTCCTGCTTCTCTCTCCTATTGCTTCTGCTGAGGTGCTGTTAAAGGCCACTCTGCTCCTTTACTGGGGGTACATATGGTGGGAAATGAAAATCATGGGCCTGCTGACTCCCCTGCATTCACTCTCCCCTAGTTTGCCTGTTCTCTAGTTACTGCTGTTTGTAGCAGGCCTCTTAGCATTTTATTCTGCATTGCTCTGACAGTGATGTCACATCAGATGAGATGAACAATTCTTATCTGCTGATGTCAGCACTAAAGGAAGAGAAGGAAATGGTCTTTTTGCTTAAACTATTGTAAATCAGCCCAGTAAACCAGACTATGCATTATGCTTTTGTTACACTGAGAGTTAAATTACAAGGAAATGAATGGTGCATAATAATTCCCTGTGTCACTGAATTCCCTGCTTCTCAGCAAAACGTTCTCTCTCACAAACAGGTTTACAGTACTGGCCTTATCACTGTGGAAAAGGCGCTATCTAGTGGCTATGATCTGCAAAAGAACTGCTGGGTCTGGGGGGAGGAACAGCTAGAAATGGATAAATGTAAACGGGAGTGGGGTATTATGAAGGGAAGACATGTTCAGATGGGTCATATTACCCCAGTCCTTGATTTATTATTGTGTTAAAAACCACATAATGTGCTCTGAAAACAACTCAGGGCCTGAATTTTCTGAGACATCAGTTTCACACTGGTGTAATACCAGGGCCGTCCCTAGACCAAATGGTGCCCCATTTCATGACTTCGATGCACGATCCGCATGCATGATTTATCCTTGTCATATAAGACGATAAATTTGCACACTAGAATCTGTACATCTGTATTTATTCATGCCATATATAAGCAAAATGTAGTTCTCAGAAAGTCTGGAAGGTTCCACAAGATTCTACAAAGGTCCAGAACATTCTAGGAGGTTAGTGAAAAATGAATCCACATACGGAACACCTGAAACATGTTACTTCAGACTTTCTATTTTCCCTTTTATCACTAACAACAAAAACAGCACCCCAAGTCCAGTGCCCCCACCCAAACCCAGCCCCCTAAGCCATTGCCTGGGTTGCCTGCTCCTAAATCCAGTTGTGTGTAATACTATTGAGATCAATGGAGTTACTCCTGATTTACACTGATCTAAGTAATAGGAGAGATATTTAGCATGTGAGTCTCCTATTTATTTAATACATTATTAACCTTAAAATATGATCTTAAGTTTGTCAGGTGTTTACAGCTGTATTCCAGCTGGGATAAAGTACTAGCCAGTAATTCCATTTCTGAGGGGTAATGTTACATTCATTTCATCTTCAGCTTGCATCAAGTGATTCAAATAAACATGTAGCAGCATCAATTCTTTTAGAGACCCATTTTCTTCAGCAGGGCTTGATGATTTGAAGATTGCAGAATTAATTTGTATAGCCAGTTGCCTACTGGATCTTTAACAGCCTAAACTGAATAATGAACTAAAACAAAGCACTGTAATACACTGCTTGAAGTAAACCAGTAAACATGCTCTGCATTCAAGCAGCACATGTCCATGTCTGTTTGTATCAATGTGTACACACACACACACACACACACACACATCGATGTAAGCAAAGGTATCTTCTATGCCAGAATTTGTCAATGGACATGCCCATAATTCAGTGCAGATTTATGGGGATCTTTATCTGAATACTGATCGTTAGGGTTATCTAATAGTAAATGTCATGAGAGAATATTTGAGCCCGGTGGGTGAGAGGAGGAAGAGCTTCTCTGTGCATGGTTCTCCCTCCTCCAACACAGAAAGAGCACTCAGCCAGGTTCATGCCAGTCTGGCCTAGTGTAGGCCTTACTTCAGGTCCAGGGCCTGTGCTAGGCAAGGAGAGGGAAACTGGCTTGCTGGAGGAAGGAGTGAGCAGAGCCAGGGTCTGGGGATACATATTTCCCCCTTCTCAATTTACAGAGCTTAGGCCAAAGAGGCTCACTAGGGTCTGGGGATATATTATCTTTTTCTGTGGAAACCCCTCCTCACACATGGGTCCTGTAAGGCAGTGTGGTCATGGGGGTGAAGGGAGCAGGGGGAAACTCCCTTACTTCCAGGGACTTGGAGGAGGGGGGTGGGGAATGAGGAGTTTTGTTGGACAGAGCGGATGTAGAAGCACAAGGCCTTTACATGGACGGCCCTACCATCCTACAACTCACCTAGGATCTGCAGGCTTCGGGGTAGCCCCCATGGCCTCTTTGTGGGTGTGAAGAGACAACCCCATATGGGGTTGTGTATTGTGATCTGGGCAAGAGGATCCTCTCCCCGCCCCTGGATTTTGCTTCATGGAGGATGATCTGGTTTGCAGCATTTCCTCCATATAGGGTGAAGTCCTTTGGCCCCACTGAAGTCAATGGGGTCACAATGCTCATAGCGGAGAGCAGAATTTAGCCCTCTGCATGTGACAAGGGGATTCCTAGGTGGACTATCATAGCAGATTACACTGTTGGTGTGAAGCTGCTCGGGGCAGAGTGGAAACACCTTGATCTCTCATGGATCCTTCCAGTGTCCCACGGTTTTGAGGAGAGGTCAAAGTTTGGCTGGTTGGTCCCCTCTGTGCCATCTCATTGTAACTAAATGTGCCCTGTCACAAGGGTCTGGTGAAACAATTTATATATGCAAGCTAAGAAAAGGGGGAAACGATTAAAAGTTTGGGAACACTATTTCCATAGGAAAACAAACAATGTACATAAACTGGAAATAATAACTACTCATATTCTAGGGAAAGGTGGCTTTATTTCTACCCTTGTCTAAGGGCAGGTCTTCACTACCCGCCGGATCGGCGGGTAGCAATCGATCTATCGGGGATCGATTTTTCGCGTCTCGTTAAGACGCGATTAATCGATCCCCGATCGCGCTCCCCGTCAGCTCCGGCAATCCACCTCATCGAAAGGCGGAAGCAGAGTCGACGGGGGAGCGACAGCGATCAACTCGCCGCCGTCCTCATGGCCAGGTAAGTCGATTACGATACGCCAACTTCAGCTACGCTATTCACGTAGCTGAAGTTGCGTATCGTAGATCAACCCCCTCCCCTAGTGTAGCCCTGGGCTAAGTAACTGCTTGAGCAAGGAGATTAACTCTTCATTTTCTCCATACCAAGTCAGCACTGAGCGCTAGCCCTCTCCCCTTCTCCAACTCCACTTCTGTCGGATGAATGCTAGAACTTCACTCTGTTACGAAGCTTCTTCCATGAGTTCCAAGCCCCAAAACACAATTCTACCTCCACCTTTTGAGCTGTAAGTACACACAATTGCTCTGGTTTGTCTTATCTTTGGACGTCCCAACATTTAAAACTCCTGCAGAACTTCAGACCAGTGGAACACTTAGTGGTTATATACCTACAGAAATCATAGGTCATCAGCGAGGTTTGAACCTGCAAAACTAGCTGTAAAAAAACTGGCAATTAGAGCTGCAAGGCCCAACTACTAGAGGGTCACCTGATCCCAAGCATTAAACCAGTGGATTATACCTGCATCCTGGTGCTATACCTTAATAACCCCATAATTTCAGTTTTCTAGAAAAACCCTGCTTTGTAGATTTTTAATTGCAAGCCAATAATAACAGTGCAGAAAAAAATCAGCTGATCTATGGGGGGTACACAATGTCTCTTAGCACCTTCCTGTCTGTATAAAGCCTCTCAAATCTATTATTTTCATTGTACAGAAATGTATACTTTGATAATAAATAAACATGTGGGAGGAAATGAGAGGAGAAGAGATGCTGCTGTAGAAAGAAATGAATGTCCAAGCTTCGAAAGAGAGAGAGAGATGACTCTTCACTTGAAAGCATATTTTTTTCCTCTTATAAACACTGCAAAATATCATTTCATAATTACAAACTAATGTATGTGGCTTTCTTAACAAAAAAAAAGAAGCTTTGTTTCTCAGAGGCACCATATGTATCACATGCTGCAGTTGCTATGGTAATTACTCGTGTTTTATTGAATAGCACTGCAAGGGGTTATACAGAAATGAACTAAATGGCCCAAATGCTTGTTAGAATGAATATGCCCAGTTATTTATAAAAGGTGCCATGAAGCACTCAAAGAAAATAAGAGGAAGGGAGGGGAAGGAAACACTTTTATAAAGCCAAGACTGCCATTGTTCAGCCATTTTGTCTTTATTGGAGGAGGCATTCTGCGACCCCTGCAGTTAAAAGGAAAACTAGTATGTCAGTCTGGGGCTGGTAAAAGTGTTTATTTCATGTATTTGCTTTGCTAGACCATATCAGGTGGAGCCAATTATAAATAAATGAATTGAAGAAGAGCCAAAATTAGGATCCTTAATCTCCCCTTCAGATTTCAAGGGGTAGGTTAAATGCTCCGGATCTGAATATGCGCCTACCATTTGAGTTCCAAGCTGGATCAAAGAACAGAAGGGGCCTGTTTTCCTGTTCAGATCTGATTTTGGCCAGATCTCTCAAGCAGAGCAATTTGCTTGAGATGGCAGAAATCTCGTGAGAGCAACTCACTGGTGAGATTGCAGCTCCCAGGATTTCTGCGCTGGCCAGCGCTGATTTGGCCTCAGATCCTGGCCTAAACATGATCTACATCTGAACACTGCCTCCTTGGCACATTTTTGAAACAGAATATAGCAATTAGCAAAGCTATCCATCCAAGGAATGTTTCTATGGAGTGTAAATAAATTAACAGGAATTAATTAATTCAGCTAATTAATTTGATTGCAGCAAATTGATAAAATTTTACCAAATGCACAACATAAATTACTTGTCTGTATGTTATCTGTAGGGAGATCATTATTTCTTTATGATATCCAGGTCACAGATGAAATCCAAGACCTCCCTGTACTGTAAAATAAAGGGAAATATACTTTTCCAAGACCTGTGACATGGTGACCTTCAATGCCAAATAGTTTAGGAGTTTACGTAGTTCAGCATTCAGAATGACCAAATTTTATAGAGTGAGTATACTTCACTTAAGTGGGAAGAATAGTCATGGTTGTGTTGAGTCTGGACTTTTAATTAAAGTTTGACACCTTTGCTGAATGGGGCCAAATGAGATTCTGTCATGATTTGGCAGGCTGCACCCCTTCAAAGTAAATGGAAATCAGCATGGGAAACAGGGTTCGCACACCCATGGGATTCTATGTCAGGTCTCTGTTAATGATTTCTAGCATAGAAGAGTGAGAGAGAGAGAGAGAGAGAGAGAGTGTGTGTAAAAAAAATAAGATTGCAGCTAGGGATGGTTACTTTGCTTGTAAGCTCTTTGGGTAAGGACCATCCTTTTGTTCTGTGTTTGTACAGCTCCTAGTACAATGGGATCCTGGTCCATGATCAGAGATCTTAAGTTCTTCTGCAATACAAATAATAATACCTTATTTTGTCTAATTGTGCACCCACTCAAACTTCCTAGGTATGAAAGCTTGACTCAGACTCTGTTATTGGGTTTACTCTTCTCCTAGGAGAGACGCTGGGAAAAGGAGAGAGAGAAAATCCATAGGTGAAAAATGAAGCTCTGAGAAGGGGCGAGAGAGACTCATTGAAAAATGGTGTGTGTATGCTGAATAGAGGGCACTATATTGGGCCACCCTAGCTCTTGAGGAATTATAAGGGCTTTCTTCTAACTAACAAGATGGAGGAGTTTTTAAATTGAATCTGACTGAAAAGAACCACGTTGCTTAATGACAGATTATAAAATTGTGCAAATTCCAGTTAGTTTAGCAAACTCTTTGTCTTGACTGTTAGGCTGAGAGGTCCGCAAACACTCAAACACCATAAGGTCAACCTATTCCTGGCTCTCATAGAATCATAGAATATCAGGGTTGGAGGGGACCTTAGGAGGTCATCTAGTCCAACCCCCTGCTCAAAGCAGGACCAATCCCCAATTTTTGCCCCAGATCCCTAAATGGCCCCCTCAAGGATTGAACTCACAACCCCAGCTCCACGCATGGAGGGGCCCTTGGGTGCAGAGATCTCTCAGTCCTGTGCAGAAATAGAGGGGTCAGTTGCCCTTGTATAACATCAACAGACCCTGGTCGTCATCGAGCAGAATCGAACCAGGGACCTAAGTGCATGACCCTCTACCGCATGAGTTAAAAGCCAACTGGCTGTAGAGCAGACTCATTTTACTCTAAGTTGTCTCAGTGCCACTAGATAGGACAGAACACCACACCCCGGAGGTGTGTGGGTTACATACTGCCCCTAGCTGAGGAAGCACATCCTGAGCTTCAGAGTCTTCCCAGTTGAAATCCCGGATGAGCCCCGACTTGTAATGCCGACAGACCCCCGGTTGTTGGTGGGCGGGATCAAACCAGGGACTTTGGGGGCTTAGTGCATGAGCCCCTGCTGCATAAGCTAAAAGCCACCTGGCTGTTAGCTAAGGCTGTAGAGCAGACTCATTTAACTCTCTCTAAGTGGTCTCGGTGCCACTAAATGGGACCCAGGAGGTGTGTGGGTTACACTTGCAGCGCTTACCCTGAACCCAGCTAAGGCCTCTCCTTGGATGTGATGATTCACCCTAATGAGGTAGGCAGTAGGCTGAGGAGAAATGGACAGGCTGAGTGGAGGGAACACAGCACCACAAAGCTGCCAAAGAAAAAAATAATCCATCCGGGGTCTATAACCTTTCTGCAAAGTTCTCTTTGTGAGGGAACCCCAGGAACATCTAGGGGAATCTCAAGTAGCCTAGCTCCATTGGAAGGAGATCTCTGGGGGCCAGAGTCTGTGCAAAGGAATAAGAGCCTCCAAGGGGTTCCCTATGATACTGTGGTGGTTCTAGGGAGGTTCTGTAGCCTGGTCTGCAGTGGGACAGACTCTAACCCCGTCTGGTGAAGCGATGGGTGGGAATCTCTGTGAGGGTTTTCCCAGGAGAGAGAGTGATCCATCTCATGCTTTGGCTCCCTCCACACGGGCTAGCCACACAGCATCAGAACTTGATCTGGTCACCACTGTGGTTAATATGCAAGGAAGCCCAGTTAGCCAGGCTGCCTGAAAGGACTATAGAGATGGAACTTTATTGGGATGTCTCCCAGGGAACAGATTTAGCTCAATGACAGTGAACCGACTCTTCTCTTAATCAGCGAAGTTGCTTAAACAAGCTGTCCACGGGGGTGCCTCAATTAAGAGGGCTCTCCTGGATGAAGCGTTTGTGCTCAGTTAGGTTTGATTTCACAGTGATTTCCTCCCCCTGTTTGTTAAGCACTTCCCTTTTGTGCTAGGGAAGACGTGTTTTGTCTGGTCTGGGGATTTGGTCTGTCACCTTCGAGTTACATCCTCCGACCAGATGGAAGTGGGACACTGTCTCTGTCCCCTGCAGTCAGAAACAGCAATGCTTTTTATCTGGCAAGCAAGCAGCTTCTTTTGCATGGAAGGCTGTGTCCATCTCTCCACCAACTCATGCTAATTATGTCAGCTTGCTTTTCACCCAACCTCCACTTGCTTCTTTTTCTATGCCCACATCTGTGACTACCAATTAACACAGCAGTGAGTTGCTGCAGCACCCCCGAGCAGACCAGCCTAGCCTTAATGGTTTTCAAATACTGTTTTGACCTGAATGGATTCCCTTTGTTGGACAATTATAGCCTTATATAGGCTATAATTACAATGGGAGGCTAGGCCTGTAGATACCAGTGAGCAGTGATGTATTGAGAACAAACAGTATTACAAGCCTGTCAATATGCCCAAATACTCTCATTTAGATCATTTAAAAATGTTTAAGAAATCATTAGAGCTCAAACCGAATGCACGCAGTGTGATTATCTACTCGCTGCTAACAGGAAAGCTTGTCACTTCTGTTATGCGAGGCAGACAGCACAGCAGCCAAATTTATTTTTAAGCAGTGTGTGACATAAATAGCAATCTTAAAGGGTTTTGCCATTAAAAACACCACCGGAGACTCAGCTGCAGTCCAAAGGACTTTGGGAAGCAATGTTTCGAGAAGAGATTGCAGTGGAACCCATAAAATATTTAGCTGAGGCTCTAAAGACATTGTGCTTGGCTTCCCAGAACGACACAAGGGCACCTGCCAATGCATTATTCACAGCTTGAGAGTTGAGCCATGGGAGGGGAGTGCAGCGACAGGGAAGGATGCAACATGGATGTGGGGCAACAACAGTTTGTAGGAATCACTCCAAAGCACAGGGAACAATGGTTAGCCATTACCCTACTGGGGAGAGTGCCTGGGAGTGGTTACTCATGTATGCTGAGGGCTGTCAAGAGAAAAGGGTGCATGAGAGAGATCAAGTGGTTGAAGGAATTGGAAATAGGGAACATCACACCTCTTGTTGCAACCAAGTAATTACTACCACAAGAGGGCAGTTTGGGGGCTTATGGTGGGTTTCGTTCATTTCTTAATATCCACATCTGAAATATCATCAGCAGCGAGGCCAGAGGCTAAGGGCTTGATTGGGCTAGAGGCTGGTCCCGATCCAGAAAAGCACTTAAGCACACGCTTAAAATTAAGCAGGTGAGTCGTCCCATTGACTTCAATGGAACGACTCACTTTGCATAAAGCTAAACACATTTAAGTGCATTGCTAGATTGGGATCAGAATGCTCAGTTGTGAGATCAAGCCCTGAATAGGGTTGGAGATGGAGTTACCTATGCCCCCTGAGAGGTATAAGGATTGAAGCATGAAGGAGTCTTGCACTGACACTTTGGATACTGTACCTATGCTGAGGATGGAGGACGTCTGTCTCCAGGGCTGTCAACCCAGCAGCTTTCGTGAACACTTAATGTACTTTTAAACTTAAATCTATATAATTATTTCCTAAGTCTGTCTATGAATTAATTTCCCAGAAAGACTGCATGAGTTTTATGTGTTGGTATCATGTGAAAGCCATTGACCTGGAGACATGCAATATATTTTTGATTAAGTAAATGTGTGATCAGCTGACCTCCAAAATCAAAATGGCAAAAATACCTTCCCCATGCTTTTAAAGGGAAATGAAAATGTTTAATTGATTTAAAGTTCATCGAACACGCAAACTTAACCTAGAGGCAAATCATTAACTTCCCCCTGAAAGAGCATAATTGCCTGGTTACATGTTCATGAAAGCGAAGTGCAGAATGGAGAGAAATTCTGCTTGTCATTGGATAGCCTATATGAATGACATTTAGACAAGATGCAAAATTTGAATCCAGAATTCAAAGTTGTTTGCATGCAGGTTTTTCGCTGCGTCCACACTGCAAAATGACAGTGGGACTTAGGCTCTGACCCACCTCCTTGAACCTGGGTTCAGAGTGACTACTGATGGGAATCAGATAGATTTGTATGTGCATGGGAGGGGGGCTTGGGCCCAAGCTTGGTGTGCAGTGTAGGGATACGCACACTGAGCTCTGCATCAAAGATGATGCCCAAGTTACAGGCCTGACTGACAGGACGTTGAGCCCACAGTGATCAAGAAAGGAGATAGCAGCGAGGTCTTTGAGGAGGAAATTAAGATCTGTGTTTTAGCCAGGTTGAGCTTGAGCTGATGGCTAGATATCTATGACTAGATGTCAGAAAGAAAGGCTGAGATTTTAGTCTGGGAAGCAGGTCTGTTGGGGTAGATATGTGAGTCATCAACATAGAAAAGGTAGTTGAATTAGTGTTTGAGGATCAGATTGCCCAGAGATAAGGTGTGGAGGGAGAAGAGAAAGGGGCCAAGGACCAAGCCCTGTGGGAACCCCTCCCCCAACAGAAAGTTAGAAGGGGGGAATGAGCAGGATCCTCCAAAGGACACACTGAAGGAGCATTTAGAGAGGTAGGAGGAGAACCAGAAGAGGACAGAGTTCTGGTTGCCAAGATTTCAAGAAGAGGAGCATGGTCGATGCTGTCAATAGCAGCTGACAGGTGAAGGAGGAAGTACTGCTTCTGAGCTTTGAGCAGGAAGAGGTCCTTAGAAACGCTGGTGAGAGTGGTTTCAGGGGAGTGAAAGATGGATTGGAAAGAGTCTAAGATGGAGTTGGAGAAGTGTAACTCCAGACAGCAGTTGTAAACAGCAGGTGTAATGAGTTTAAAGATGAGAGGGAGAAGGGAGATGGGGCAGTATTTGGAGAGGCAGGTGGGGTCAAGGGTGGATTTTTGTTAGGATGGAAGTGACTACACCATGTTTGTAATGTGATGGGGAAGAGCAAGAGGAGACTGAGAGGTTAAGCAGAAGACTACAGGAAGAGATGAGTGGGTGCCAGGGAGATAGGATGGTATGGAGTCACTGGGGCAAGTGGAGGGGTTAGAGGAGGAGAGAAGATGAAAAACTTCTGCATCTGTGACAGGGGAAAAGGAGGAGAGAGTTGTAGGAATGGAAAGAGGCTAAGGGGAAGATGAAGCCCCTGTCTCCCAGAAGCCTGCCCCTTTCTCCTCATTGCTCCTATCCTCCCCTACCCTACCCCACTCACCAGAAGTCACTTGTGCCCCTGTCCTTCCCCTTTCCAGAAATAAGAACTTATTTGGTCCCTGTTTTCCCTCTCGGCCTTCCTCCCACTGCAAAAATCTCTGGTTTTGGCTTAAACATTTCCTGGTGCCTCTGTGGATCTACATTACACTTATCAATGAGTTCTTGTGCCTGACTTCGCAACCTGCTCCAACTCTGTGGTGTGGGACCAGTAAGACAGTTTCTCAATAGGTTTTTAAACTTCCCATCCAGCTGAATCTCTTCCCCTTTCAGATTTCAAGGCTTCAGGATAGCAAACTCACCCTTGCTACCAGAGTTGTTTCTTTCTGCTGGCGCTTCTCTTCCTGGTGTTGTTTTAGTCAAACAACTCCTGCAATATGTATCATTTCAATTATCCTGACTGTTTACACTGCTTACAATGAACGGAGCTGTGCTTCCATCTTCTGCCTATTCTATTCAGACAAAGAAGGACCGGGCTATATGGTTTGTGAATGGTGTGTGAGCCAGGGGTCAAAGGACAGGAGCTTATAAAATACTTACTCAAAACTCCTTTCCCGTGGTCTGTCTCTCTCCTATATATTTAAATGCAATCTGCAATCATGGACTGGGAGATTTAATTTTAGAAAAAGTTTCTTCTGAAAGTAATATGGGGAAATGTAAATCAGTTGTTTGTTTTTTTGTTTATGCTCCTGAACAGTAAGAACATAGGCAATTGTTATTCCAAGTATTTCACGGAATATATAAAATCTTTCTTTTCTTGGAGGGTTTGTTTAACTAAAGATTATCCAGCTTGCAAAGAATTATTTTGTAGGAAATGAAATCTCTGTAGTTCTTTCAGTTCATGCCAATGCTTGCCAGCTGCCCAGCCCA
Organism: Macrochelys suwanniensis; assembly: GCA_033296515.1. NCBI lineage: Eukaryota > Metazoa > Chordata > Testudines > Chelydridae > Macrochelys > Macrochelys suwanniensis. The sequence continues at coordinate 60,130,851 of CM065784.1, read as the reverse complement.
GCTCCCTCTCCCTAGTCACAATGCCCATAAATATCTGGGAAACTGTCCATTATAACCAAAGTTTCCATCCGATACTTGAAACCAGAGGAAAAACACATGTTTGCTGTGGGGAATCTGTTCACGTCCATTATCCCCGACGGTCCCTGATAAGCATGTGGTACCGTGCTAGCAGAAGCGTGCTGTACACAATGGAAATATTGCCTGCTTTCAAAAATTACGATTCCCCAGATGGAGGCCTTTGAAAGTAATTTAGTGTTGCCCGACTCCCTGCTTTCAACAGTGTGTACAATCTGGTACTATCTTGCCACTATGTCTGACTGGGAGCTAGAATCCCATTATAAATGCCTAACAAAAGGATCTCCCCGTCCTCACTCTGTTTTTACTAAACTAATTAGTTCATTTTTGAAAAGGGAAAAGGGTTCTCTCTGCATCCATCAGCCCTCACTCTCCCACCCCCCTTTGCTGGTTTGATCCTTAAATGCAAAATGCTTCTATGGTGAACAAGAAGGTAATATTTTCCTTTTGCTTTCCAGTTGTAATTTGAAGCTGGATTTTCGGAATGACCAAACATTCGCCCTTTTCCACCAGTGGGGAGTCAAATGGCATTGGGTGAAAGTGAGAAAACTTAACAACAACAACAAAATCAATTCAGCAATACTGTTTGAAGCACTGTTATAATCAGGGACTGATAATGTCCACTACAGTTAGGTTTGATAATTCTGGATATAGTCTCCTGTTAGGGAAGGCATCATATAATCATCTGATGCAACACTTGATCATCGCAATATTTGTGTCATTGTGCACTGTTATCATGCATGGATTTTGGACATCTTAATGCTCCTGACAGCTGGCACAGATTGTCCCCTCACCACTGGGACTACCCTAAGGAAGCTTGCAGCCCAATATGGTTTTTTTTTTCCCTTTAAAGAATAACAGTGTCTCTGATCTTGTTGAGGCGTCTGCAGGTCTTCCTTGCGCCACTGCCTGGCTTACCAATGACCTCATCTGGTGCAAGAGAGAGGAACATCTTCTTATGTTGTTCCCAGAAGAGCTGCTTCTCTGAGACAATATTCTAGGGAATAAAACAACAGGAGCAACAGCAGTCGATTCAGTGATGGCTTATGCACCAGTGTTGTTTCTGGAAAGCACTGCATCTTCTCTACCAATCTGTGTCCTTTGTGTATGGTATCCAGCCTGGCTTGAATTAAGGGAGAATTTAGGATAGAGGGTGTGGGGGAGAAAGCAATCCCCTTCATTTGAATAAAAACCTGAAAGCTTAGGTAACAAACAAATACAGTAAACCACATTTTCTTAACATCAAAGCAAACATTTTAATAACAATTCATATGTTGGCCCAAACCTGATGGAACTTGGGATGTGCTTGGAGTCCAAACCCAGATCTGGATTTCGTGGCTTGTCCATTTCTTTAGAATGGGCTGAAATAAACCTCTAGACGCCAACACCCTGGACTTTGGGAGTTCTGTTTTGAAAACCAGTTCATTTGCTGTCACACCCTCTTTCTAATAACAAAGGGCTCTGTGTCTTTTAGACTTGCTTGAACAATCTGGATTACATTTACACCATGAGGCAGGTCTGTCACATGGAGGAACAGATGTTCAGGATGTATTATAAATGCACAAACTATGTCCCACCCATAATTTGTCATCATTTTACCCACAATGGTCTGATCTTGCAATTGTTATTTTTTAAACCTCTCACTGGACTAGGAGTTTCAAGCATGCAGTGACTGCAGGGTGAGGTACCGAAATGTTGACTCTGCACATTCCCCAGTTACTGCCGCTTTTAAAACTGTGACGAAAGGTAGTATCCTTTGACACAACATCCTTTGATGAACAAACAGCTACTTGATAATGCTCAGAAAATGTATTTACTGAGCTCCATTTTGCAGCCAAACATATATCCTTTATTGTTCCTTTTGGCATTCTGCCCACAATGTCGATCTGTTCTCAGCCTTAACCCTGATAGACCGCTCCCCCCACCCTCACTTTATATACTTCGTCAACACAGCAGGATAGCCATCTATCTACTATACCCTTTGCTGCCTTCTTTCTGCCCTTTCTTCCTTGGCCCACATAAACCCAGTCTGTCAGAAGCTCTAAAATTACTTGTTCTGTGAAGTTAAATCTTCAAAGTCCTTTGGAAATCTAGTGTTTGAAAACTCGTCCCTTTATCACATTTAGGATTAGCACAAAAAAATGGCAACAGAGTTTCTGCAGTCCTAAGAAAATTGCTATTAACCTTCAGAATAAAAGCAGGGACTGTCATAATGGTAAACTTCCCCAAGGAAAGTGCCAGGAAGGTGGAAGCCAGGACAAAGCAGAGACCTCACCAACAAGTCCCAGAGAATCAATGGCTAAAAATAAATAAATAAATACATAAAATAAAAAAGAAAGCTGCCTCTGTACTTAGGAAGGAGAGTATTAAGGTTGGACCTGAAGCAGAATTCCAGATTCAAACATCTCCCTAGTTTAGATGCATCATAATTCCAAAACTGGGTCTGTAATTTGCAAATGGCCCCTAACTTTATCATGGGCTAAACCAAAATTCCAGTTCTAGAGCTTCGGGGTTCACCCTCTGCTTCCAAATGTTGTGGCTTAAATCCATGTCTAAGTGAGACAGATACTCATGGTCTGAAAAGTGACTGAAGCAGAGCCCTTTTTGGCCACATTGAAGCTTCAAGATGCTAGTGATTAGCCTTTGGAATAAAAGTGTGTTGTAGGCCTTAACTTTGTTGTATTTATAAATCTCAGAACACGGTTGGGCTGCTTAGAAGTCTCAGGAGACCAAAAGTAGATGGCAATAAAATAACAGAGATTGTTTGCATAACAATAACATACCTTGTCTGGGTACTTTGCACATCTCAGGAGGGAGGCTCACATTGGAGGGAGGAAAACCCTTTGCATTTCTAGAATTGAGCGTCCATTCCCTGAGCCTCTTTACTCCCAGTGCATAGACAATTCACAGGAAATAGTGAAAATAATAAATGTGATCTTTGTCAAAAATCACCCAACCGTTGTACATCACTGTGAGATTTATTTTCCTCCCCTTATGCCTCTATAGCATTAATTATTGAAAGCTGTGAGAGTGACTTATAACTTAGTGAAGGTTTTAGATTAGTTCAAATTAACTCATCAAAGATGAGTTCACGTATCAAGATCGTACTTCTTTCATCTTAAAATGTGATGGATTAAGCCCTTGCCAAACCTCTGAGGCATCCAGCCTCATTTCTGACCAAGAGGCTGAAATCAGGCATCATTATAGGCCCCAGTCTTGCAACCCGTTGACATTACTTTACTCGTGAACTTGCTATGGGATTACTCACATGACTAAAGTTACTCTCATGTTTTAAATGTTTGCAGGACTGAGCTCCTGGTCAGTTTATTTGGGGCCTTGTACTGCTCCCATTGGAGACAATGGTAAAACTCCTGTTGACTTTACTGGTGCAGGATTTGAGCCCATGCTCCCTTAACTAATTAACATACAGTATTAGGCATGCTCGACGGACACCTACATACCGTTCAACATGCTGCTCGACCATGGTATGTTCCCACCTTTCCATGGGGAAACACGCTACCAGGAGAGAGAGACACTCTCGCGCGGTTGAGAAAGGGTGAAACCTTAGCAAAGCTGGAAGTAAATTAAATTTTTTCAATCATCTCTAATGGCTGTGTAAAATGCCCCTATCATGTTAGTAAATGTGAAAACCGTGCCGCTCTTCCATTGCAATCTGTATCACCCTTTTCAGGGGATTCATTTAGTACGATTAGGCTGAAGATGCATTTTGTTTTGAGTCAATACAGGGCCACCCAGACGCACTTACATATTTATCAGTTTTCATTATCCTAGTTGTGGATTTAAATGACATATTTGCATCCATCTGCATGGGAACATGACACACATCCTAAGTTACACAGCCAAACTGCTCCCAATGCGCTGAGCCATACAGGAGAGCTTACTGTAGGTTTCTGCAGAAACTGTTATGTGCTGATCTGTGTACCTCCTGGCTGACTTCAGTTAAGCTACTTGACAGCTCGGGTGGAATGAAAAACCTGGTCAGCGGGGGCCGTGTTCCCTACACTCTGGTTTTCCAGCAGACCAAAGAATGACAAATGATTTTGTCATTCCCGTTGATGAGGACATCACAAAAACTGCCCACTGATGTGCATTTTTTCCAAGACAGGGGGGAGGAGGGAGTGTTTTGAAATCCAAGTGTTTCATGTTTCCCTTTGCTTTCATCTGTCCACAACTGTCATTCACCACTGTAGGGAAAAGCAGAAATCAGTGCCGTCCCTGAGCAGCTTGGATATATGAGTGCATGATGAGATCATACGATACTTGCTACTGCAGCCTGGACATGTTTTGCTTAACTAAGGGGCAGTCCCAATGGGTATCCTGGGTTGTTAAAATGACAGCCCCTAAAATGTGTATTAACACCCACAATGACACCTCTTGGGGAGTAAACTGAATGGGATCCCAACTCAACAGTTTAACTGTGTACCCCAGAAACACACACACACACAGAGGCAAGCACTTGGGTGCATGTAGATATAATACCTGCTGGGTCCCAAGAGGCCTTGGAGCAGCTAGCTTGTGGCCACACTATCCAAATAATGTATCTAATCCTTCAATTCACAACCTGGAGATTCCACCCCCCAGGTTGGTTGTGAGCAGGTTTCAGGGGGTTTGACCTCCCCCTTCCTCCCCCCCATCTTTATTTATGGTTAGAGAGGAGAGGAGTCCTGAAGCTTTGGTAACATGGAATCACATGTTACAAAAGGGAAAGGCTGAGAACCACCGATCCACTCTAGTCTCGTTCGGTAAAAATATTTACATGGCCCTTAGCACCATAGCATCCGGCCAAGGCCAAAACCCCATTTTCCGGTCAGGTCTGCCAGGTTTGGAAGCAGACAGCAAGGGGTTAAGTGTCTGGGGAGTGGATGCAGCTGGAGTTGGTTAACCTATGAGGCCCAGCTGACATGTATAAAAAGAGGAAGAGGAAAGGCATGGGCCCTTGGTGGAAAGGCTGTATGCAATGCAGGAAGGTACTTTGATGGCCTGTCGAGCAGTGAGAACTTTTATTATGAAACTTGTTTATATCCCAGCAAGGCAGGACTCTTATTTGGACCCCAGGAAGGAAAGGAATTAGGCCCTTTTGTCTTTTATTCTGGGAGTGGTCTATTTCCATCATTGGGGAGGGGGAGTTCATGCAGCCACAGTTCACTTTGATTCTTCCATATTGCTATAGGTTTCAGAGTGGTAGCCATGTTAGTCAGTCTCTAAGGTGCCACAAGGACTACTTGTGGTTTTTGCTGATACAAACAAATTTATCTGGGAATAAACTTTCGTGGGCTAAAACCCACTTCATCAGATGCATGGAGTGAAAAATACAGTAAGCAGTATATATATTACAGCACATGAAAAGATGGGAGTTGCCTTACCAAGTGGGAGGTCATTGCTAATGAGTCCAATTCAATTAAGGTGGAAGTGGCCTATTCTCAACAGTTGACAAGAAGGGGTGAATATCAAGAGAGGGAAAATTACTTTTGTAGTGCTAACGAGGCCAATGCGATCAAGGTGGACATCGCCCATTTCCAACAGTTGACAAGAATGTGTGAGTATCAGCAGAGGGAAAATTACTTTTTGTAGTGACCCATCCACTCCCAGTCTTTATTCAGGCCTAATTTGATGGTGTCCAGTTTGCAAAGTAATTCCAGTTCTGCAGTTTCTCGTTGAAGTCTTTTTTTGAAGTTTTTTTGTTGAAGAATTGCCACTTTTAAGTCTGTTGCTGAGTATCTAGGATGATTGAAGTGCTCTCCTACTGGTTTTAGAATGTTATAATTCTTGACATCTGATTTGTGTCCATTTATTCTTTTGCGTAGAGACTGTCCAGTTTGGCTAATGTACATGGCAGAGGGGCATTGCTGGCACATGATGGCATATATCACATTGGTAGATGTGCAGGTGAACGAGCCCCTGATGGTGTGGCTGATGTGGTTAGGTCCTATGACAGAGTCCCTTGAATAGATATGCGGACAGAGGTGGCAACGGGGTTTGTTGCAGGATTGGTTCCTGGGTTGGTGTTTTTGTCGTGTGTAGTTGCTGGTGAGTATTTGCTTCAAGTTGGGGGGCTGTCTCCCAAGGTCTGTGAGAGTGAGGGATCGTCCTTCAGAATAGGTTGTAGATCCTTGATGATGCGCTGGAGAGGTTTTAGTTGGGGGCTGTAGGTGACTGCAAGTGGCATTCTGTTACTTTCTTTGTTGGGCCTGCCCTGTAGTAGGTGACTTCTGGGTACCATTCTGGCTCTGTCAATCTGTTTCTTCACTTCACTGGGTGGGTATTATAGATTTAAGAACGCTTGATAGAGATCCTGTAGGTGTTTGTCTCTGTCTGAGGGATTGGAGCAAATGCGGTTGTATCTTAGAGCTTGGCTGTAGACAATGGATCGTGTGATGTGGTCTGGATGAAAGCTAGAGGCAGTAGGTTTCTGGTATAGGGTGGTGTTTATGTGACCATCACTTATTAGCACTGTAGTATCTAGGAAGTGGATCTCTTGTGTGGACTGGTCCAGGCTGAGGTTGATGGTGGGGTGGAAATTGTTGAAATATTGGTGGAATTCCTCAAGGGCTTCCTTACCATGGGTCCAGATGATGATGATTGATGTCATCAATGTAGCACAAGTAGAGTAGGGGTGCTATGGGGCGAGAGCTGAGGAAGCGTTGTTCTAAGTCAGCCATAAAAATATTGGCATACTGTGGAGCCATGCGGGTACCCACAGCAGTGCCGCTGACTTGAAGGTATAAATTGTCCCCAAAACTGAAATAGTTGTGGGTGAGGACAAAGTCACAAAGTTCAGCCACCAGGTTTGCTGTGACATTATTGGGGATACTGTTCCTGACGGCTTGTAGTCCATCTTTGTGTGGAATGTTGGTGTAGAGAGCTTCTATATCCATAGTGGCTAGGATGGTGTCAGCCTTTTTGATTATAATGTCAGAGTTGTTCCTGAGGCTGTGGATGTCATTGTGTTCTGCACGGCTGAAGTTATGGGGCAAGTGATGCTGCTTTTCCACAATTTCAGCCCATGCACGTTGTCGGAAGCACTCTATGTAGAAGTCCAGTCTGTTGTTTCGACCTTCAGGAGGAGTCCATGCAGAATCCTTCTTTTTGTAGCCTTGGTAGGAAGGTTTCTGTGGGTTAGTGTGCTGTTCAGTGGTGTGTTGGAAATATTCCTTGAGTCAGAGACGGTGAATGTAGGATTCTAGATCACTGCAGAACTGTATCTTGTTTGTGGGGGTGGTGGGGCAGAAGGAGAAGCCCTGAGATAGGACAGACTCTTCTGCCGGGCTAAGAGTATAGCTGGATAGATTAACAATATTGTTGGGTGAGTCAAGGGAACCACTGTTGTGGCCCCTTGTGGCATGTAGGAGTTTAGATAGTTTAGTGTCCTTTGCAAAGTGTGTGTTGTAAATGGCTCTAGCAGCTTGTACCTAGACCTATGCAAGACTGTCTATGCTCATAGTTGTGGGTAAAGTCTAGAATAGGGCATCTGTGATTTGCCACCCCACCCAGTTAACTTAATCCCTTCAAGTGGAGTTTTGTACAGGAAACTTTTGAATAAGATGAGTTCAGAGTTAACCTTCATGCACCTTAGAGGGTCCTGGAGAGAGACCAGCCAAAAGAAGAATTTGTGCTGGCCACTCACTTGGAGTGTGATTGCCTGGGCTCCATGTGGCAGACAGAACAAGGGGCTGGGGCTGCTGCTGCTAGGTAGTATACGTGCAGTAAAGCATCCAGGGTCTCCAACCCTTCTGAGAAAGTACAGCTGCTCCCTTGTCTCCTCACCTTTCTGAATCCTTACACAAAATACCCCTGCTGCAGCATGTGCTGCTACCCTCTACCCTGTTGCAAGATCTCTCCTTTCTCTTCTCAGGGAAGGCTAGCAGCCCTTTCCTATCATGTAGATGTAGGTGATACAGTTCTCTCTCCCCTCTGGTTCTTGGGTTGGGGATAGACTGTGTGGTCTTCTCCACTGCCAGGAGAACCCAGTACCTCCCCCTGTGAAGCCCTCCTGCTACACTTATCCATACATCAGCTGGAATTTTGGGGCTTCTCTTGAACTTTTGCCCCAGAAATAACTAAGCCAGTAGGCAGCAGGGACTTCTGGCATTGTGTCTCTTGTTTATTTATATCTTGGTATAAAAAAAATCCTCCAACCTGCAAATTGTGCATGTAGCCAGTCTGCATAACCACACCTTCCTGTCACTGTGACACTCATCCCCTCTCCCCTCTCTAGTTTGGTCCATCAATTTGTTGTTTGGCTTAATTTAAATTGTAAGGTCTTTGGACCAGGCCTGTCTCTCGCTGTGTGTGTACAGTGCCTAGCACATGGCCTCTTCATCTCCTGCAATGAAAAGAAATCAGTCTGAAAGTTTGCAGCATGGGAACTAAACGAGCGTCAGCCTGTCAGAAGCTGTCATGCCATCTGATGCACAACTCTTAGCAAAGTCCCGGAGTGTAGCTACATTTAGGCAGAGATTCTGCAGTGATGCCTAGAGATTGGCAAGTCAGAGACCTAGGTTCAATTCCTGCCTGTGCCACAGATGTCCTCTGTAACCCTGGGCAAGTCATTACATCTATGCCTCTCTCTGTGAAATGGAGACAGTAAACTTTCCTTCCTTCCTTTCTCCCACCCCTTGTCTATTTTGCCTGGTAGCTCTTTGGGGCAGGGAGTGTCTCTTGTCACAGGCGCAAACTTCTGGTGGCGCCGGTGGGGGCTGACACCCGGCGTCAGGGGCGGGGCCCAATGCCGGGCGACATGGCGGGGCCCCGGCCCCGACGCCGGGCCCCACCCCCGATGCTGGGTGACGTTGCGGGGCCCCGACGCCGACGCAATGTCGCCCAGCGTCGGGGGTGGGGCCCTGCAACGTCTCCCGGTGCTGAGGTGAGCTTGCCGTGGGTCCCGGGGCTGGCGGGGAGCTGGGCGCGGGCCCCGGGGTTGGCGGGGAGCTGCCGGTGGGTGCTCTGCACCCACCAATTTTTCCCCATGGGTGCTCCAGCCCCGGAGCACCCACGGAGTCGGCGCCTATGTCTCTTGTTATATGCATGTACAGCACTTAGCACAATGGGGTTCCAGATCTCAGTTGAGGTCTCTAGGTGTTAGCATAATACAAATCATAATAATAATTAATTAGTAATGCAGGGGACTATCGCTGCTGGAGATGATAGGAGAATCAGTCCACCCAACCTTCCCTTCCCTGCCCCCCAGAATAAGACCTGCCACTGGAGGAGTGTGGGGCTGCCAAGCTTCCTCTGAAAACAAGACCCACAGGCAGAAGTTTGGTGAAAGGAAAGAAGGCAGCCATCAGGATCTGCCTGCTTCCCCTGGAGGTGAGCAAGTGGTTGAACCTGAAGATAGGCTCAATGTGGGGATGGGTGAAGATCCAGGATGGGCCTTTTGCCAGAAATGGTTTGCCCATCCTCCTCCACGTCTCTGTGAATACTGTGGCAATAGATGGCTGAATACTGCTAAGAAGTGCTAGCGAATGTTCGTCTGAACAACACTCAGTCAATTCACTGTGCAGGCATTTGTGGCTTTTTATTCACTTTCCATGCATGCCTGAGCAAATTTTTGTTTCCAAGAATGTCCATGCAAAGAGGAGATGTCGAATATTTAGCCAAATATGTATTTACACAGGAAGTTCTTAGTGGCCAACATAGTGGATTTGGGAGTCAGCTAGTAAGGAAGAAATACCACATGACATCAGTGACCAATCACACAGCATGAATAATGAATATTTTAAGCACTAGCTGTGGCAAACAATTTGCAAGCTAACACATGAGCTGAAATATGTTTGCATAACCAATTTCGTAAATAATTTCAAACAAATTAATAAAGTCTAAATCTATGTAGTCATTCCCAAATAAGAAAAGGGACTAAATTCATCAAATAAATTGCTTGCTGCAAGTACTTCACACAACATTAAAATTGTTGATTTGAAGCTGCTAATAAATTTAGCTATGTTGATATCACCATTTTATGCAGGCCAGTCTGTAGAAATCCACCTATAAGTCAACCCATCAAAGGGCTTAGAAATTGCAACCAAAAATGTGGAGCAGTTTTTGATACTTCAGTATTCTTCATAATACACAATTGTTGCATTTGTTTGGTCCCGCTGAGAGTTGGGGAAAGACGTGCAATTAAAGTAACATTTCCATATCTAAACCTGTAAGATCCAGAGGAAAAAGATCCCTGAGAATTCCTCTCCTTTGTTCTAGCCAGATATATTTGCTCAGGCCTGCCCTTCTGATCTGCTCCTCTCTTTCCACTCCAATGGGCTCACTTAAATATCTCCACCTCTTGGCAAATGCAGATTTATGGCCCTGATTCTCAGCTCCCTGCCAAGGAAAGCAACTCACCTTTGCACTTGTCCCAATCCCAGAGCCTCTCGGCTCCTTGCTCCCCTGCACAGGGTGCAGCAGGATTTGTGATTGAACCCTTCAGGTGTTATGAATTAAACTAATCTCTCATGGGGCCTATTCTGCCTCATTGCAATCAGCAGGAGTTTTGCCGTTAACTCCAGTGGCAGCAGAGTCTAGCAGTTTAGTATTTTATTATTTACCATGTCAGCTTTATCTCTGAATTACGTGCTGGTATGCTAATATTTTACTCTTTCCTTGAGTTCAGCATCTTGAGTTATAACATAGTACAATTTTCTAATCCAAACAGCCTACCTTCTGGAAAAGTATTTCCCCCAAATCACTGCAATTTGAAGATAATTTTGAAATTCTTTCTCCTGCCCCTGTCAATTGCTTTTCTCATGGCATTCGCTTCTTCTGGAAGGGAGTTGCGCACGTTTATTTATTTCTCTCTCTTGATCGCTTTTTTTGGCTTGCATTTCCCATTGTGATTATCCATGTATATTTCTAATTAGTTTTCAAGCACTGTTTATATTTGTCTTGATCTGTAGATATCTGCTCATGCATGTTCATAGCATTGTCTTGGTTTGTGTAACTGGCAGCTTTTCCACCAGGCTTCTACTAGCAGTAGTCATCCTTGAATAGGAAAGATAAGTTCAGCAGTTAAGGAAAGGGTTTTTGGATGGTTCTTGGAAGACATGCTCGGTATGTCTTTCAGTGTGGTTCTGTTTTTCTTTGTTTTGTTGCTTGCTTCTCTATAGACCTCTCCCTATGAAACCTTCTTTTTTCTTTTTCCAGGACACTTGTGCAAAACATTGTCTGATATTCCAGACACAGATCTGTGAATGGCTGCCAGCCACAGCCCAGGGTATTGACTTGGCTTCTCTGTGTGATCTGAAAAACAAATATGAAACTATTAACAAGATAATAGGAAATGGTCTCACTACTTTCAGTATCCCAGAGGGGTTCTGTTTGGCATTTGGCTACCTCCCAGTGGTCCCTTTTTCTGGATTCTAATTTCCCTCTGTCCCACAAAGGCCTGTTTTTGCCACAACAACATGCATTTAACTCCAAAATCGAGAGAGAAATTTTTAGTCCCATAAAAGAATTTACTTAAAAAACAGAATTTGCCTCTTATACATGCCACACCTTCTTCCAACTCTTTTTTTCATTGTCACTGATTGGTGGCTCTGTATTTGACTTGCAGGCAGTGTCGCCTAGTTGATAGCATCCGGTGCTCTTAGCTTCTATTCCCAGCTCTGCCATTGGCCTGTTGGTGACACATCATTTCAGTAATTGGTACCTCAGTTTCTTGAGCTGCAAAATGGTAATTACATCCTTTGGAAGTCTCTCAGAGAGCTGATTTAAAAAAGCCTTATTTTAGAGCTGTGAGGTAGTGTTATTATTTATGATAATCATTATGCTGAGCGGGTTACACTCCAGTGATTGTAGAATTCTACACAAACTATAAAGACCATTTTACATTGTTAATTTGTTTGCTTCCTAGTGACAGCTGGAGGTTTTGTATTTTGTAGGGCTGGTTGAAAATTTTGGGCCATAAACTTTATCCATGACAAATTGGGTTTTCAACTAAATGACCATTTTTAAGGAAAGCGGCTTCTTTGGTCAAAAATTTGTGACTTTTCCTCAGAAAACCAACCCCCCAAAACTTTCAGCGAGGCTAGTGGTCATTCTTACTTTGTCTGGCTCCAGCCCCTGTGAAGTTATGTCTCCCACAATATCCTCACCACCACCGTCATCCCACACTGTCATTGTTCTGGTGGAACAATGCTGGTAGGGAGGGTCATGGTCATGAAAGGAGTCATTCTCTGCAGTAGCCAGGTCAAATTCCATACAGGTCTTTGAAAATCAGGACAGAGATCTTGAACTCCCTGCGCGCAATAATACAGAGAGCAGTGAATAGGGGTGACATGTTCCCAGTCAGGGCCGGCTCCAGGCACCAGATGGCAAAGCACGTGCCTGGGGCGGCGCCCTTTAAGGGGCGGCAGTCTGGGGCAGCCAGTTTTTTTGTTTTTGTTTTTTGTTTTTGCTTCGGGCGGCCAAAAAGCTGGAGCCTGCCCTGTTCCCAGTGACCTGTGTTACTGGGCTGCTGCATTCTGAACTATCTGGATCCTTTTCAGGGTATGGGGCTTCATTTCTAGATATATGTAGAGAATTGTAGTAGCCAAGCCTAGATGTTACAAATGCATGGACCTTTGTGACCAGATCTGAGTCCAACGATTTGAGCGCAATCTTCTAGCCAGCCACCGATGGGAATAGACATTTTCTTTTTTTTGCCATTAAAGCACACTTGTCCATATGTACTGCAGAGTCTGTTAAATTAGTCAGAAGCCTTGGGATCCTCAGTCTGAGGGCAGGTCTTGCCAATAGATGGGGTTTTTAAGGAGGAGATTTCTTCAAAACACTTCCCTCTTCCTACCAGCGTCACTTCAGTCTTGTCCTGGTCCAGATTCCTCAGGCACTGATCTCAGTTAGGCATGAGAGAAGCTGTGAAATGGTACTTCTATTGCAGGATGAAAAGGAGATGTCTAGCTGAATGTCACCTGCGTACTGCTGGCACTTCGGCCCTTGCTGTCTCACCAGAACTTCCAACGTCTCCAAATAAACGTTGCATGAGGAGGGGAGAGAACTGACCCTGTAAATGCAGGCACGGCTGTCCATAATGCTTTTTTGTTTCTGTCTGAGAGGAAGGAGCGGAGCCATTTCAGAGGCTTTTTCCATAGGCCAAGTTTATTAGGTGTCAATTCAGTCTATAGTGCTGAATTGTTCATCAGCAGTTATTTGTGCTTTGTGTGTGGATCAGATATAAAACCTGCTGTATTTCTTCCTGGAACATCCCAAGGTAGTAAACAAGGAAAAGCAGACCTGGGGCCTTTCCTGTGCAGCACCGGCTGCAGCGTCTGTGGTTTCTCACTTCTTCATACATTCTTACCCTTGACCCCGGTGTGCTATCCAGTTCCCTCTGTGTCAGAGTCTCCTGAAAGTTGTGATTTCCTCTCCTGACAGGCAGCAGGAAGAAGAGAAAGCTGTTGGGCAACCTTTGCTCTGAGAAGACAGGAGGGTTATTAACACAGGCACGGCCTGACAGGCAGGGTTTGGGAAATACAGATAAGATCAGGAAGAGGAAGGAAAGCAAACAAGCCAGTAGCTCAGGGCATACCAGACCATTTTGAAATTGGCCCAGACACACAGCTTTAAAAATTGTCCTTTCCCTCCATTGTCACATCCACAAAATGGGCACTGGATCACATAATTTCCATTAGCAGCAGACATGGACCCCAAGCCCTTCAGTTCGGATCCAGATCTGAATTTTTCAAAGGTGTTTGAATTCAGGTTCTTGGTTCAGAAAATAATACCACGCTTTTTCCATCCATAGATCTCAAAGCATCTCCATTATTTCTATAGATGGGCAAACTGAAGCACAGAGAGGAGAAGTGACTTGCCACATATTATGCAATAGGTCAATAGCAAAACCAGGAATGGGAACCCATGCTACCCAATTCCCAGTCCAATGACCTATCCACCAGACCACACTGCCTACGGGAAGTCAGCCATGACATTCAACTGGGGACCTTAACTTCCCCACAGCTCTGAGCTGTTCACAGCTAGGATTTTGATGTGGGCTATTTCTCATTATCAGTGACTGGCAGATCCAGGACAAGATCAGGGGGGTTTTTTTGTTTTGGTTTGGGGTTTTTTTGTTTTGTTTTTGTTTTCTTCTTTCTTCCCATCACACCAGTTATCAGATCTAATTTCCAATGCATCCCCAAATCAAAATACCAAAGTGGAATATCAGTCACATTTTCCTAGCGTCCTGATAAAATAACCCTCTTGCAGCATCTCTCTACTAAGAGGGAGGCTTTTCTCGTCTTAATGTAACATGACAATGGCACCTCCATAAGGCTTGGTGTTGAAATTATATCTCTTACATCCCTGCAGTAACTGTTGTTTAGTATGGCTTGTCAGGCTGTCAGATAAAGGCACACAGCTTTCTATAAGGAATTATTAATGAAGATTCAGCTAGTTTTTCTGCTGGAAACGGATCACTTCACTCTTCATCTCACTGACTTTTTACATTAGAAAACTAAAAATAGCCCTGGGTTTATACGGAAAGACCTTCAATATCTGGCAGTTTTTGCCTTGCCTTCCAGTTGTCTGTTCAGTTTCTCGGGAGTGAGGCTAAGTACACAAACCCTTTTTCTAACTGTAGACGGCTGAACATACCTGCACCATAAACATGTATACAAGGTTATATCCCTGCATACTGAGCACGTTCAATCCACCAACCCCTTCCTTCACCCAAAGGCACAAAACTCTTAAGTCACATTTTTGAAAAATGGATGAAGCAAGTGAAGTGCTAATAACACCAGCTAGAAATAAGTTCACTGCTGCCAAGAGCTGTGCAGGTTTCCCTGTTCTGCTTAGTTAAGGCGCCTCCGTCCATTTCTACGACAGGCCTGCTATTCCAGTGCTGGTCCTCTCCTGAGCAAAGGCTCGCAACACAATGTATGGTGGGTGTTATAAGGTGGACAGGTAAGGGTTTGTGAGGTGGACAATTGTCGACAAGTTGCTAGGTTGAGGCTAACAAACTCAGCTCTGCTGGTAACCCAGGCAGGGTTTGGACTCAGGTTTTTAGAGATGAAAGTAGGCCCGGTTGAAAGCAAGAAAGGTGACTCCAGGCCTGAAATCGGATGTGTGAACTGCCTCGGCCCCCCGAAGTTCTGGGTTTCAGAGGCTGAGAGATGTAGTCCGTGCAGTGTCTGGTGGTATCTTTTTGTCAAGACAGTGGCCAGCTACTCAGCTGGTGTCAATGAACTATCGGACTCAGTGGAGTTATGACAATTTACACCAGCTGAGGATCTGGCCCAGTATATTAGTAATTTTAGTGAGGCAGGTCAGTGAGTTTCCCCTTTCAACACGCACACGTGTCATGTTCCCACTTCAGAGGCCATGTTTGAAATGCCCAGATGCTTGTTCTGTGAGAGGCTTTTAAGGTTTCACCTTAGTTTGTTAATGACATTTTGCCGAACTCATTTCCCGCCATTCTCCTCTGTAGTATGTCATAAGATTTGAGTCCAGTGAGTCTCAGATGTGCTTCTGCATTGCTCTACCTGCAGCTTCACTGGAATAATGGTTGCTGCCCTAGAAACTCAAGAAAGGGAAAGCAGGCCAACCTCCAGTTCCTGCCAAAGAGCCTGAATGTGGTTCCACATGATTTAACAGAACTAACCGATTCTTTGGATATGTCAGGGCTGTGCTTTACATTAAGTGCTTTCCAAAACCAAACCGAGACCACTGGTTTCTCTGCAGTATGAAGCAAAACAAAAACACACAAAAGTTCATGTGTTGTCACCAGACAAAAATTTGCTAAGAACCAACAGAAATGAGGAGTTAATGGGTCCCATATGTGGCAGCTAACCTGGATTTTATGAGGTTTTCCAAGAGATTTCTGAAAAGATTTCTGTAGCAGCAAATGAGATCAAAACCCCATTTTCCTGTCAAACAGGACAACTAACATTCAGGTCACATTTTCTCCCATATTTATGTCTGTAAACACTGGAGAAAAACTTGGATTTGATTCCCACTCTGTAAAGAGTAGAGCGTAATATTTAGTGCCCCTCAGCAATAATACATTTGAAGATTTAAACAGTTTCCTCTGAAGAAGATTAGGCCATGGCTTTAGATACTACTTAAATTTGAGTGCATCTTGGAGAGAGGTCTAAATGTTAACTGTCTGGTTAGATATTTGCCTATTCCAGAAACACTGTACCTTTCAAATAGTATCTCATACCTTGTTTCCAGCACATCAGTTCAGATGAGTTCAGATGAACTCAATTAACTTGACTGGTGATGCAGTCACCAGACATTCCAGTTTCACCACTGCACCAGGATTTCAAAATGGTTACTGGCAGTGGATACACATGATATCTGACCATCTAACCACACATAGAGTGAAGAGAGCTGTTTTTTTTCTTTATAACTGTGTTCTGAACACCAGAGACAAGAAATATCACTATTTTCATTTTCTGGCATTGCTTCTCTGAGAAAGGTCAAACCACTGGAATGCTAGTTAGCATTGCTTGAGAGAGTAAAAAAACAACAACCAAGGATGCATTTTGTATGGGCTCTCTGGGGTGCTGATGCGAAGGCAGGTTTTTCTAGCTTGGATAGAAATGATTAGGGGCCCTTATCCTTGTGGGGGTAGTATTTAGAGAATTTGAGTTGGCTCTCATGTCACCAGACATGCGGTATAGAGGATTCAGTAGCGCAGAATCAAGCTCTCTGAAGGACCACTTCTCTTTCAGAATCCACGAGGCAGCTACCACTAATGGAACTCAAGGGAGCTGGAGCACAGAGCCATCTCATTAGAGTGTTGTACCCACTAATGAGATCTCTGTCCCAAAGGAGATTAGGAAGGGTCCTGATGTGTCCACCTTCAGACCTCATTGCAAAACTCACCTCTTCAATAAAACATTCCCCAAGAAAATCCAGTAGTCCGCTCCAGTGTAGGACCCAACAATGAAATCAAAGAGCAGGACAGATAATTGCTCTCCTTTTGAGACAGATCCCACTGTCCTCTTTAAGCTTTTTGTGGCACCCAGATACTATAAGGGATAGGTACTGTGGAAATACTAATAGATAATTAGTCACTTAGTCATACTAACTCAATTCCCCCCATCTCACAGGGATACTGGGAGGCTCAATTCATTGTTTATAATGCACTTTGTGATCTTCAGATGGGAGCGCTATAGAAGTGCAAAGTATCATTAATATTAAGGTAGAGAAGGACAATGGAGAGGATGGGAATCAGGTAAGAAGCAGAGGAAGGTGGGAGGACAAAGCATGGCAGGTGCATATGTGGGGAAACAGAATGACACTGTCAAACCATTTATCTAGCCAATTATGCTGAAACAGACAAAATCTCCTTTTCCCTGTGTCACAGGGTGAACTGTCCCTTTAAAAATGTTGGGGCTCAGCTGTGTCTATGTCAGACTATGGGGTTAGTCGCATGCACAGGTCACAGCAAACTGAGGTGTGAATCTAACCCACACTAGCCTGCTGCAGACTGTCTGCATGGACCCTGCTGATGCACATTAACAGTTTGTCAATGTGCTTTGATCGAGTCCTCTTTGAAAGTGCATTAATGAAATCTTAGTGTGTCAGCAGGATCCACATAGACAGTTAGTCTGAGGCAGGCTAGTGAGGGGTAGCGTGTCACTGCTGCTGACATGAACTAAATGCTTGTGTAGACAATCACTTAGCTTACCTCTCCAGGTGTAGGAAATGAGCAACAAAGGGTCAGGTGACTAAAAGCAGGCTGCTGTAATTCAGTAAGTGGGAGATGAACAGGGACAGAGGAGTTCTAGGAGGAAGAGAAGACCTAGGAAACTGGTGGGAGATTTCAGGGAGAGGAGACCTGGGCAGCCAGGAGGGCTGGGAGTAGCAAGGGAAGGTATTCATGGCTTCAAGGGCTGTGAACCAGTGAAGAAGGTGGGTGTGGGATCCCTCTATACTGGCACATAGTGAGGGGGTGCAGCAAACCCTTCAGCTCTTCTGTGAAGGGGAAAACAGAGACTGTTTAGGCTGCTAGCTAGTGAAGTGATGCAGGAACCCCTGTGAAGAAGGGGAGGGTGAAAGCGCTGACAAGAGCCCAGAAGAAGGGCAGTCTTGGAAGAGTGTGTTGTAGAAGAGCAGACAGACTCTTGGGAAAGAAAACTTGTCTTGTGTTTATGTTTGGATTTGGTTTATACTCTAAAAGGGGGGTGGGGACTTTTTGTGACTTGGCCAGAGGACCAAGTCACCTCAGTGACCTAGACCACTGGATGCCAGTGCCTGACTGGAGAGAGGGAAAGTGTGGTGTGATACTGAGAGGGAAACTGAAGCACTGGACAGGTCCAGAGCCAGACTGGGTAGACGTGCTGCTCCCCAATAACTGGCCAACACACGAGGATCATCACTTCCAAGAGAATAGTGCTAGTACACTGGGACATCTAGACCCCTAAAGGAGAGGCTACAACTGTCGATCTTTGACCCTTCTTTATTCTGCATTTACTACATAATTATGCTCTTGCCAAATCTGTTGCCTCTGCATTTACAGTAACTCTAAAATACATCCTTTCCTTCCTGATCCTGACTGCTGAAGCCCTGGTTCATGGTTCGGTCAACTTACCCTTCATCCTTCTCCTATTGCTCCCTCCATCACCTTTGTAGATGTCTTGCCTTCAGTACGACACTTCAATATTACCGGAAGGCCTCTCCTTTCTAGTCTATCTGTAAGGGGATAACAGTCCCCTTACTAACATTCAGAGCTCCCAGTACCAAAAGGGGAAGGGTCGATGGGACTGACAGTCCCCAGGGGCAATGGGGAGAGGCCAATGCTCCAGGTCAGCCTGATTGACAGGGCGGGCAGGCGAATCAGGGAGTCAGGAGGTCAGGGGTGAATCCCGTCCTCCGTGTGAGCTGAAGGTGCCTGAGTCTGAGTGAGTGGGGCCGAGCTGAGGAGAGGGCAGAGCTGAGCTGGGCCAGATCTGGAGGGGCCAGAAAAGCAGCCCAGAGACACAGACCTGCCCTGGGAGCAGAGGTGCAGCCCAGAGACAGACCTGCCCTGGGAGCAGAGCTGCAGTCCAGGGAGACAGACCTGCCCTGGGGGGAGAAGCTGCAGCAGCCAGAGGGGCCAGGGCAGCAGCCCAGGCAGCTGGAGGCAGAGCAGCAGCAGCAGCAGCCGTGCTGAGGCAGAGGAGCTGGAGCTGAGGCAGAGCGGTGGAGCTGGGGCTGGAGCAGTCCGGAGCCGGGTGCGGTGAGCAGCTGGGGAGAGCGAGGGGGACCCTGGGCAGTGGGCCCAGCGCAGGGAGACGCCTCAGCCAAGAGGCCCTGCAGGCCAGACTTGCAGGGGGATCTAAACCCCGACAGGGCGGGGGCAACGCTGGGAAGAAGGGTCCTGCCACCCAGAGCCTGCGAGCGTGTGGCCACCGCCAGAACAAGTGTCCAAGCCACAGCGTCCCTGCAGCACAGCCAGGGCCTGAGAAGGAGCCTGGGACTTACACAGGAACAGACTGAACTGCCCTGACATTGCAGAGACACTGTTGGGATGTTCCCTGCCACAGAGCGGGGCGATGTGTTTTCATTAGTCTTTCCCATTTTTCCTTATTCCTGTTACAAATTAATTGTTAATTAAATAATTTGCATTTGCTTTCAATTGTATGCAGTGATCAGTGGGTCAGGGAAGCATCCTGTTTAGAGAGAGTACCCCGGAGTGGGGACACCCTACCCCCTGACCTAGGTGACCATAGCAAGGTTGGGGGTCGAGCCCCCCAGGAATCCTGGGCCCAGCCTTGTTGGGGGTTACGAGGACTCTGCCAGACAGAAGAGTGCAAGGGGAGTCCTCGAGGGCAGGGAGGCCTCTGGGTAAAGGAGGTGGGAGCGAGGACTGAGATCCTTCCGCTAGCCCATTTCACCGGGGTAGTGCAGAGACGAGGAAAGTTCCCCACAAGAGCGGGACTATTCCCCCGCTTACATATCCAAAACGCCACAGCTAATATCTTCCATCCTGGCTGAGTCTAACAATCTCTCCTGCTCCTCAAGAGCCTTCACTGGGTCTTTCTGCATCAAATCCAAAATCTTCCTCCTCCTCTTCAAGGCGCTACACACAACTCTGCCGCCATCTATATCTCAGCTCAGCTAGCATGATGTAGAGTATGATATAAATACCTACATAGACCAATCAGTGGATTTCATCTTCCACTCCCATTAGCATGACCTGTACTTGGAACTGTAGAATTATAGTTAATTTTAAAAGCCTCAATCCTTCAAGATGCTTAGGAGCCTCAACTCCCATTCAGTGCTTTGAAGCAAGTGCTCAGCATCTAGCTAGGAATTAAGAACACAGGCAAACCCCATTCAGTCAGAGCCATGAAGTCAGTGATGTTGCCTGTGTGTAACCGAGGGTCTATTTAACAGTGGAGATGCTTGAGAAATGGAGAAAATGTGCTCTATTCAAAACAAAGCCCCATGTGCTCCCAGGCTGGCACACTGACAATGAATCAGTACCAGTCAAGCTCAAGTTCCGGAGCAGCCTGAGGCCAGCTGGGGAAGAGGTTGACATGGAGGATGTGTGAAGAATCAGCATGATCCAAGGAAGTAATGGAGAGTTCCGTCTGACCTCTGAAATGATGTAGCCAGGAAAAGACAAGGGTCTGGCTGGGAGGGGAGACAGTAATTGTTTTTAGCATAACAGATAAGAGATTAGGCCTCCCTTTTGCAATCTGCCACGCTAGAAATAGTAGCTTCCTGTGCCGATGCTAAGTATTTAAATTGAAGAATGTAACTGTCCAACCTCTCTCCGCCGTCCATCCCTCGGGGGAAGGGCTGAATTTCCTCTCAGCGTAATTTAATTTTGAACTTAGAGACGTAGACACTGACAATTTTGCCTTTTTCATCTGATCATTTCTACACAGAGTGGCCAAGAACATCCCCCTCCTCCCCCCCACCTCATATGGAGTATTCAGAGGCACGTGAGGCAATGAAAGCCCGTGGAAAGCTCACTCATTTGCCCTCCTTGGGGGGTTCATCATTGCACTATAAGGCATGCCTGGTGGGCTCTTCTTAATCCTCCTCCACACTGGGGTAGACACAAGAGGGAGACAGGAGGGCCAATTACAGAGTTTCCTCTCTCTGGGAGACAAGCTTTGCTGTTGATTTGTTTATGTCCCCTGAAGCGCTGTGACCAGGCAGGGGTTCAGACACACTGTTTGGCTCCCATGAAAGTTCTATTTGCAGTGTGGAACGAGAGAGGTTGTAGGTATTAAATGAAAGCTAGTTTTTTTTCAGGGGAAGCAAAGTACCAGGCCTTTTGTGTATCTTTATATCCACCTGATGAGTGACCTGCACAGATCAGGTGCCCTGGGACATATTAACCTCCCCACAGGCTCTTCGACACCCCCTCTCCCCTGCAAACAGCAAACACACCAACATGTACACCAGCATCAATACTCAAATGAGGCACAGAATTGGGTTATCTTCTCTATGTGAGGTGGATTTATTTTGTTTCCCCTGCTCTCCACAAGCATCCGCACCACTTTGACACCCCCCCACCCCCTCCACAGGCCCCTAACACTTATACACTGGAAAAACAGTAGTAACTAACATTTGTGCCTTTGGCAATAAAACCACAGGCCTGACAAACCCCAAATGGCAAAAAGACATTTCCATTCCAATCCCAGTTTTAAATTAAACTGTAATGAAAAATCAGCCGTGGCAGCTGGGACCAGAGACACTGATTGTGTCTCGGAACAAAAAGGGGGGAAAGGGAGAGAGACTGCAAGGGAAGCTCAGTCTGGTAATAAAGCAGCTGGTAAACCTTCAAGTACAAAGAAATTAGAAAAACAAATCTAGTTGAGAGACAAGCAAAGATGCCTGCTCTTCCTCACGATCACAGAGAGGCCACAAATCAGCTTCTACTTTATGAATGGGTGCTGGGGGGAGGGGAAGATATTATATAGTCCTGTGCTGACATCTGGAGGAGATAGATGGGACTATTGGGTCAAATCTATCTCTGATGTTACTCCAATGACTTCTGCAGAGTTACACTGAGGATGGGTTTTGCCTGCTGGGATTCTCTCCCCCCCTCCCCTTCTGCTGTGTTAGCACTTGAATTTTACTCATTCACAGTGGAAGTGGCTTCCCTAGAATTCTGGAAGGGGGAGATGAGGGAAATATTAATTCCACTCCTGGCCTTATCCTGCTGGCACATCCAGTCTGGCCAACAAACACAGGCAGAGATAAGCAGGGGAGCTGGTCAGAAATCTGACCCTTTTTTTTCATTAAAAAACTGAACATTTTCAACTAGAAACAAGTCTTTTGTCTTTTGGCAGAAAAGTTTCTAGGCTTCAGTTTTTGGACAAGAAGTCCACATTTTCCATGGAAAGCTGACACATTTTGTGTGGAAAAAATGTTTTGGCAAAACGTTTTTGCCCCAGTAGGAAGTAATGAAAAAAGACCGCACATCTTTGAAAAACGAGAGGTCTGGGTCTAACGTGAATCTGTTTTTGTTCGGTTTTATTTCTACACTGATTCGGTAAAAAAGAAGCACCTTTCCTTTGCTGTAGCCCTTCCTTGGGACACTTTAAAAATACAATTATGTAAACAAACTGCTCCAGTTAATCCTCTTTGACCAGTAATTAATGTATACACCAACCCAGCCCCATAAATCATATCTAAATCTTTCTTTTCTCCCACCCATAGTATTATTTAGTTTTATTACAAAAGCACCTAAATGATATTGGGGTACGATTGTGCTAGGTAATTAATACAAGAGAATTCCTGCCCTGAGGAGTTTACAATGTAAATAGACAAGACACACAGAGGGAGGGGACATAGCAGTACAGAGAGGCAGTTACTTACCTAACATCACCCAGCAGATCAGGGGCAGATCCAGGTGCCAGAACCCAGCTCTCTTAAGTCCTAGTCCAATGCCTTATCTACTGGACCACACAGATTCTCCCTGGCCTTAGCCGCCAGGAAGAACAAATGGACCTAGGGTGACCAGATGTCCCGATTTTATAGGGACAGTCCCAATTTTTGGGTCTTTTTCTTATATAGGCTTCTATTACCCCGCACTATCTGTCCTGATTTTTCACATTCGCTGTCTGGTCACCCTAAATGGACCTTGCAGTGTTGGGTCATCTATGGTGATGTTTTATAACGTGTCTGTGTGTCATTGCATGTACGCAAATACATATGTAACTGAGTGGCTAATTCACCTTAACAGCCATGATTGTACATGGTAACAGCAACAAACTTCTCATTTGCATGTGCAATTTCCCAGTTTGTATGCACAAATGCAGCAATCATGCATTCATTTTAGAGGTGGAAATGCACAATTGCATGCACACATTTTAGTAAATCAAGCCCACTTCCTAATAGACTGAATGTGGTCTTGGTGACAAAATACACTTGTCAACAATAATTAGTGGTTCTTTGAGATGAAAATCATAGAAGTATTATTATTTACATGCAATTCCTGATTTAAACAAATTCGCTATTTTTGTTTGCCCTGTGTTTTTATTTAACTTTCAGTGGTATCAAAAAGAGAAATGAGTTGTAGCGGTTTGCTGAATGCTCACTTTGGATTGCTTATAAATTGTGTGATCAAAAAGGGTGCTTAAATTTAGGAGTTGTGTCCATATTTAAGCACCTAAACAGCTGGCCTGAGTTTGAAACTGCCCAGAACAGTTTACTTTGAAGTCTGGCAGATTCTCCTTTCTCAGCATATTTGAAAACTAGGCCAACTATTTAGGCGTTTAAATATGAATTTAGAAGCTTATGTTTAGGCACTCACATCTGAAAATCTCAGCCTGTATCTATGTCTCGGGTTATAAGGTTTTTGGTTTGGGTTTCAATACATTTTTATAAAAACCCCACGCATTCAAAATCTATTTGGCTACTGTATATAACTGTATGACTGTAGAAATATGTTTTGTTTAGTTCCACATGTAAAATATTTTTACTTTTTGTGATTTAGTGCTTTGGGAAAAGCTCCTGTGCATACTTGATTTGTCAAAGCAGCCAAGGGAGTTAGGTGTCCAACTTCCATTGAATTTCAATGCACCTAACTTCCTTAGACTCATTTGAAAATTCCAGCCAAAAAAGAGACAGGAGAATTTTCAAAAGTGCCCAGGTGTCAAGTCAATGGGACAAGTCACTTAGATCTTTTGAAAATTCCACTTGATACCTTGCCCTGCATTCTAGATTTTAAGGAAGCTTCACACACACAAAACCTCTGCTCTTCTCTTCCGTCTCCTTCAGTTCTCCCTCCCTCACCCACCACACATTCGTGCGTACAATAGTTTAATGGTTCCAAAAAAAAGTCCTTAAATGAGGCCCTGAGCATCAATCGTCTTTCTATGTGGTTGACAGGTTTATAACAGATGTTTTAATTAACCATGGTTGAACCCCTAAAGGTTCAGCGATTCAGGATGGACGAGCACCCAGTAGTTCAGATGCTTATCTGAACTTTATCCAAATGATCCAACTCTCTTGCTCTGGCAAAACTGGGTAGCGCACTCTCAGGAGCGTGTTTTCTCACTGGATTTCTAGGGCGGGACGGGTACTTGCTATTTCCGAATCTCAGAGGAAGTTTTGACTCTGGTTGCTTCTTACTTTACCCAAGCCCATTGCGCCTTCACTAATTTTATTGTCAGTGAGTCTAGAGATCAGGTTTTTTTAAAGATTCAGCCAAGAGCAGAGCAGTATTCCACAGCTGGGTTTCCCTCCCCCTGTTTTTGTTTTTTTGATAAGGCATGTTGGGATATTTGCATGACAATGTGCTTTATAAGTTGCTGCTGGATTGCATTGGGTCCTTTTGTTTGTACAGTTATTTGTTGCCTTTCACACTTGGCTACTGGCTAAGGGCCAAATTCTGCCATCTATTGTGTGCCAGCAGCTTCCATTGATTTCAAGACAATACTAGGAGCCAATGGGAGTTTCCTATGGCTTTGTGCATCTGGGGGCAGATCGTAAACCTCAATCAGTGACTTGCTAATTCTATACAAAGCTTCAAGCAATGTGCTTTCAGAAATCAAAATAAACTCATGCCAGCATTTCAGACTGATACAATCTGCACTGTGAACCTTTACTTTTCAAACCGAGTTATTTGGATGGGATAGGTTTAAAAAGACTGAGGGAGACCACAACTAGTTCCATATAATTATTTTCGATTGTGTAACCTTTTGTTGAATATACAACTCTCTGTGCAATGTTTGTGGAGGGTTTACCAACTCTGAACCATAGCAAAGAAGTTTCTCAGTTTGCTTTACTGAGTTATTTAAATTATAGGAGGACATGTCTGTGTACATTACTTAAAAGATCTAGAGGGCAAAGTCTTTTATGCTGTGGAAACAACGCAGTGCACACACAAACATCCCCACAGCTTTTGATCTGCGTGCACCGTTCAGACAGCAGGGCTGCTGTGAACTAGGAGTATGTGGAATATTAATATAACAGGGTCTGATCCTGTTTCCATTGAAATCGATGGCAAAAGTCCCACGGACTTCATTGAAAGCAGGTTCAGGCTCCAAAGTTCTGCATTACTGCACATTTCTCCTGTCCAGTGCTGTTGAGGAAGGGTGGTTCACTGGACTATGGAAGATCTGGATCCAGTTCCTGGCTCTATCAAAGCTTGAGTGAGTCATTTTCTCTCTCAATGCCTCCATTTCCTGTCTGTAAAGTGGGGCTTATTGTACTTCCCTTCTTCCACAACCTTTGATCCATTTAGACTGTAAGCTGTTTGGGACAGGAACTCTCTGTCACTGTGTGGATGTGCAGTGCCTAAAACAGTGGGGGATCAGCTTTGGTTTGGGCTTGTCAGTGCTACTGTAGTACACAACAATACTGTAACAAACAGCTTTTAAAACTGAAGCAAGGAATATTGGCGTATTTGACCAATTCTTAGCCCTTACTTTTCCCCTTCAAAGCACTTTACAGACATTAACTGCTCAATCCTCACAATACTGCTGTGAGATAGGTAAGCGTTATATCTACCGAGGCCATGGGCGGCGGGATGGGGGTCAGTATTAGAAGTGAGATTTGATGACAGAGTTCCTGAATCCCTGGACTGCACCGAGACTAAATGGACTATGTCTCTCAAGATGCTTTAGATTTCCCTGGCATAGGGGAATCCTTTATGTGGTATGCAGCTGGGCACCCAGCTTCTATGCCACAACTATGTCCAGGACCCAGCATTGGAGTGTATCCATTGTATAGCCAAAGCGCTGTTGCGGTCCAGCCATCCCCAGCCTCCGAACCAGCCTTTTAGGGCCATAGACATCTGGTGTAGTTTAGAGCAACCCTGAGGTGTCTGTACACACACACACACGCACTCTGATTGAAAAATTGATATATTTTTTATTGTTTTTGAAAAAAGCCAACAATTTCCACAAAAATGTTAGTTTAATTGAAAACCCAACTTTCCACACACAGAAAAAGGACAATTTTCACCCAGCCCTGGAGGTCAATGCTGGCGTAGGACTGGCCCCAGGATCAAGGAGCCTCAATCAACTCCTTTGTGGCTACTGACCCCACCTAGCTGTGGCCAGTGGTTATTGGATACAATGGAGAACTGAGCCAATTACCTCAGAAGCAGGTACAGCACTAAGGTAATGATTTAGGAGCTTGGCAATAACTTACTTCTCAAGAAATTCAGCCCCATGTTTCTGAAACAACAAAAAGGTAACAACAAAAATCACCATTTTCTGGCTTCCTCTGCTTTTAGAAGCAGAAAATATAAGTCTCGGCCTTTACTGTTCTTGATCCTCTACTTCACAAGTCATTTCAAGTTCATTTTGAAAACTGACTCACTAGTGGGTTTTTTAAAGCTATAATTACAATGCGTCTGTTTCATTCCCATTGGACTGAGTGGCCATCATTTATCCATTTTCTGTATTGGGGGGGAATAATTTGACAGAAGCTGTAATCTGTTTGAAGAAGCCAGGGGCTGTTTGATATTAACACAGAGAATGATTAATCAAAGTTAGAGTGGTCAACCAGCAATAAATAAGGGCTGAGGTCTTTGGCAGGGCGAAACAGAGAAGCAAGCATTACCTAAAAAAAATATATCGGGGTCATAGATAAATGGAGGAACTTTTGGAGTTTTCAGTCATATAATCTTAAAGAGACATGGCCAGCATCATAAAACCTAAAACGTATGGGCTAGCCCCTCAGCTGGTGTGAAAGGAGGTAGGTGTTAGTATTATTAGATAATATTTAGTATCTATTGAGCACCAAGTGTGTGCCTGGTTCTGCACAATTGCTCCAAAGAGCTCACTTAGAGATCACAGCAGAGACATAAATACGCCAGTTGGTCGAAGATGCTGCAGGGGTTTTTAGGATTTGGTTTTATGGTGGATTATTGCTTCTGTGTTGGCTTGACAGAAGAAATGTGTGATCTGAATGATGAAGGTGCCCATTGGACATGCATGGAGATGGGATAAGGCATAAGAGATAGCACAACAAGGAGAGCATGAGAAGACTGTGTAGGGTGCAGTTAGGTGGGAGGATTGGGTGAAAAAAAGGAAGTGCCCTTGAAAGCTGATTTTCCTTGAAGAACAAAGGTTTAGGATTACCGGATGTTTTTCATCTTACAAAACCTTACCAGGGCTAGCTGGGGACAGTGAATTGTTATATGCATGGGAACATCTGATGGAGGGAGTTAGCATTTGCTCAGCACTCTCCAGCTGGACAGTAGATATAGTCAGGGCTCCTGAGTGCCATGGTGGATGAAATAAGCAGTCGCTGATGTTTTTCAAGCACAGTTATTTAAAATCCTTTACCTATTATTAACCCATTCTACCATTGCTCACTTACATAAGATGGGTTGGCAAACTGAGTGATCTGACCAGTTACTAGTTGTGTTCAGAGTTTACCACCCAGGGTCAGAAGTCATTTAGTTCACTGATAGATTAGGGGCCTGAACTCTTCTCTCTCTTGAAGTCAAAGGTTCCAGTCCTGCAGCTTGGATCTGTCCTGGTACTGAAGTCTGCACAAGGGCAGGAATTCACCTGCATTGATGTAGTTGCAGGACTGGGGAAAGGCAGGTAAACCATAAGCTACAACAGGGTGTGCATTAGCAGGTGACTGATGTATGCCTCAGATGAGTTACACTTGCAAGGCAAGGGCTGAATGCTTCCAACTATCCAAGAAGCTCCCCAACATATATTATTAAATACAAAGCTAACTTAATTTGTAATAAAAAAATCCCTACAAGTCAAACCAATTGCAATTGTTCTGTCTACTTTTAGTGCTGCCTCTTGCTTAAATCTCAGGTGCTTGACACGGCTTAGATGTGTGATAAAGGCAGGCCACAAGAATGTTACCATTCTTTGGTAGGGCTGTTTTTTGTTCAGCAAAGCCCTGTGTCATCGGCACCTGAGGGTTTGAACTGTTTGCGGGGAAGTAGGTAAAAAGCATTTCACAAAGAAGACGAGATGAATACTTGAAATTAGCAGGCTTTTTATTTCTTTCCAGGCTCTAGGAACAATATTTAGTGGTTCCAGCATGTTCTAACATGGGTGCAGTTTGGGAGTGTCCCCAGCATAGCAAGATGGATTCATGGACTGTAGAGACGAGTCAAGAGGTTTAGCCTGTACTCCCACACTGTGGGTTTGAGATTAGACAAAGAGCTCAGCCTGTCTGAGACGCGTAGGTTTTTGGGAGGTGGAGATTTACCAGTGCCTGTTTGCCTGCTGGCAGGCCCGGATTAACCAGTGTGCCCTCGCTGCATTTGCACAGGGCCCTTCTCTCATGAGTCTGCCCCTAACCAGCAGAAAACCAACCAAACAACAAAACTATGAGTGGCACTGCAACTTGGCACTCCAGGTCGCTGCGCCACTCCTATGTGTTTGGCCTGGCCAACCCTCTGTTATGATGCGGGACGGCCAGGCCAAACCTGAGTGTGTGGCGCTGTGATCTGGTGCTTGGCCCCCTCACTTCTACCATAACCACTGAACCATCAGAAGGTTCACCGTGCTCTCTCCCCCTCCAAAAAGAGTTTGATTCTTCCCCCAGGGGGTACATACCTCTTCGCCCCTGGTTGAGGACCTCTCCTCTGGGTGGTAGGAGGAGGGCAGCACACTTAAGGTGTACCTAGGGTGGCAGATTCTCTTGTATATCACATACTCTGTCTAGTTCAAGGAAGGTCGGGGTCGGGGAGGAATTCATAGTCCACAGGGCCCACAGTTGTTTAATTTGGGCCTGCCTGCTGGTCAGAGGCAGCAAGATGCATAGAAGCAAAGGGCTCTCAGCATCCCCACCCCCTGAGGAGCTCAGCTCCTGTCTGGATCAGGCCTAAAACCAGCAGCCATGACCTAGGAGCACAAACTGGCACTCCCCTCCTCCATACAGAGGAGCAAATACCAGCCCACCTCTTCTACAAGTGCAGGATGATGCATGAAGTTTCCTTCCCCAGCCTTTCCTTGATTCCAGTAGGAGAGGAGAGATCTTGTGTCCACTGAGCTTCTGGTTCTCCTCACCCCAACCCCTTTTTCCCCCACCAACAAGCCCCAGGCTTTCATCACTGATGTATTCTGGGAGAGGGTGTCAGCAACCTGTTCCCTTCCTCCCATTGTCTGCTGGGAGCATTCCCCTTTTCCGGCTTCTGTCTTTAAGGAGGCTGGCAAAGAAGCCCACCGCCCCCTCCATTCACAGGAAACTATTCTGACAGCTGGCAGTAAGCCTGCCCAGGAACCCTTCATCTGGCAGCTGTGGGACTGGGAAAACACTCTTCCTGGTCATGCTGCACTCTTGGTCAGTGCTATGCTAACCAACCATAGTCCCCTGATTTACGGGGAAAGCCTGAGCAGGCCCTCTCAGCCCTCATCCTAGGAGCAGGGAAACTCTCCCCAACTCAGCGAACCTTTTGCTTCTGGCCACACCTTGGTTGATGGTTCTCCCTTAACCCAGGGTGCTATGGGCAAGGCCCTGTGTACTCTGTGGGAAACTGGACCTAAACTGCGTGACAAGGTTGTCCGAATTCTGTGGCACTGTGGTGGGGCAGGTGACCCACCCCCCTGCAAGAGTGGGCTGCAGCAGGCCAGTGCGCCTGCGCAAAAGCGCAGCCAATGGGAGGAGGGCTTATTGGGAGCCAATTGGGGCCCAGATTGGAGACAGCCAATCAGGGCCAGGCTCAGCCCTATAAAAAGGCTGCCCAGGAGAGAAGCAGAGGGTCTCTCCCAGGCCTTCGGAGGGGAAGTTCTGTCTACTGCTCAGGAGACCAGCACCTCGGACAGTGCAGTGCTGGGCAGATGCAGGGGAGCCTAGGAGAGCTCCAGACTGTTACCTGCCAGGCTGCAGGCCTTGACTGGAAGGGCCTAGAGGGTGCAAAGGGGTCAGCGGGGAAGTGACCTAGGGAGAGCGAGCAGATGAAGGGAGAGGAGGGCAGGGAGGCTGCCGCTAGAGGGTCCCTGGGTCGGGACCCAGAGTAGTGGGTGGGCCTGGGTCCCCCCCCTTCCCCCTTATCTTGCACCAGGCCGTGGGAAGTGGCCATAACAGACTGCACCAGACCCCGGAGGGAAGGGGCCAGACTTTGGGGTGTAGTTGGCCACAGCGGCAGGGGTGCACCGGAGGACTGCTGTTAACCCCCCCGCCCCCGGAAGGGGGTGAGCGTGGACTAGGGGCCACTGCCGGAGGGCAGTGTCCTGAAGAGGACGCCGCGAGCCAGGAGCAACGTGGGATCAGACGCCGGCAAGGGAGCGGTGGACTGGACACCACCAGCGGAGGGCACTCGAGGACTGCTGTGAGCTAATTCCCAGACTGACCAGCAGGGGGTGCCGCGGTGGTGAGTCGTAACCCTGTCACAGGCAGCTTCAAGTGAATTAAAGGACATGGGGGTATGACTAGTGTCTGGTCCAGGGCAGCATCCTTCTGCTGTTATGGGCTGTTGAACGGAATGTATTGGGCTCCCCCAAATGCTGGATGTTCCATTTGTCCTGTTGAAGCTGAAAAGTTGAGAGCCGGATAGGGTTGCCAACTTTCTAATTCCAGAAAACCGAATACCCTTGCCCGGCCTCGAGGCCCTGCCTCCTGCTCACTCCATCCCCCCTCCCTCTGTTGCTTGGTCATCCTAGCTACAGGGGACTTCCCGTGCCCGTGAGCCCCTCACCCAGGGGGCTGCAGCACTGCTGTGCCCAACATGAAGGTTGGGCCCCAGAATGAAGGGGCCGGAGACTGCCCGCCTGGCATTGAGGGGGCTCGGCTCTGCCTGTGCCCCGGGCTGCTGGCTGAGTTTCATTGTCTGGTTTTATTGCCTTTTTATTTTCTCTCTCACTGCTCTACAGCCAAAATGCTTCTGAAATAAATGTAGTCAAACTTTACTAATTCTGGGTCACTGAGAACGAAAATGATGCTTAAAATTGTTGACTGGCTCTAGTTTTCAAGACATGCTATTGGGTCAGTATATACGACCCTTGACTTGGGAATGGCGGAGGATAAGTGAGTTATAAAGGGAAGGGATCTCAGTTTAAACCAGAAATGACTAAAATACATCTTTGACTGGATCTATGAATAAATCTATGACTGGGTTTGGACAGTACTTGCTTTTTAGGCAAAACAATGAATGATGCAATCTGAAGCTGGTATTGCATCATACATGATATGACTTGCATCATGTTATTCCTAGAAGTCATGGATGATGCAATCATAACGAAGCTTACATCACTCTGCTGAACAAATTGCCCTATATCAGCTCTAGAAATCATACAGTGTCGTGCTCTCTTATTTGTCAGTGTTTGATTTTGCAAAGGGACACATTTCTGTTTAGCCAAAGTGAGCAGAGCTGCCTCGTACTTGTGTGAACAGTGCAGATAACTTCTGCTATGTTTGTGGTGAAGTGACTTTTGCATCACAAAAGCGCAGTATAACCACCATGGTTAAGAAAGCCTATCACCTTTATTTTGGCTGCAAAATTGGAGATCAGGACAAGAGGTGGGCCCCATACATATGCTGCAACACTTGTGCAACAAATCTTCGCCAGTGGTTGAACAGGAAAAGGAAATCTATGCCTTTTGCAGTGCCAATGATTTGGAGAGAGCCAACAGCTCATACCAGCAATTGTTACTTCTGCATGGTGCCTCCAGTTGGGAAAGGTGTGTCAAAGAAGAAAAAGTGGACTGTGCATTATCCAAACATTCCATCAGCTATACGCCCAGTACCCCACGGAGAAGGGCTGCCGGTTCCTCATGCACCAGAATCATTCTCACTTGAGTCAGACCAGGAAGAGGATGAAACTTCTGGTCCTGAATCATCAATGTCACAGGACCCACACTTTCTCCCATCCTCCTCCTCTGAACCACACCTCATAACACAAGGTGAACTCAATGACCTTGTCAGGGATTTGGAACTACCCAAGAGTAAGGCAGAGCTTTTGGGCTCCAGACTACAGCAGTGGAATCTCCTGGCAGGTGATGTTAGGGTTTCCATGTTCCGTGACCGTCAAAAGGATCTTGTCCCATTCTTCTTCATGGAAGGTGATCTTGTAGCCTGCAACAACATCGATGGTGTGATGGCAGCCCTCAACATCGTTCACGGTCCAGATGAGTGGAGACTGTTCATTGATTCATCGAAGACGAGTCTTAAAGCTGTTTTACTGCATAATGGCAATGTTTTGCCATCAATTCCAGTTGGTCATGCAGTCCATATGAAGGAAACCTATGACAACATGAAACAACTTTTGGGGTGCATAAACTATGACCAACATCAGTGGCAGCTTTGTGGCGATTTGAAGGTTGTTGCTCTCTTGCTTGGCCTGCAGACTGGATACACAAAGTACTGCTGTTTTCACTGCGAATGGGATAGTCGTGCAAGAGATTCCCACTACATCAAGAAAGATTGGCCACTCCGACAGTCACTGGAGCCTGGGAGGAAAAGTGTTCAGCATCCACCACTTGTTGAATCAAGGAAGATTTTGTTACCACCCTTACACATCAAGCTGGGTCTGATGAAGAACTTTGTCAAGGCCATTGACAAAACACAAGCAGCTTTCAAGTACCTCCGTGGAAAATTTCCAAGCTTAAGTGAAGCTAAGATAAAGGAAGGTGTCTTTGTTGGTCCTCAGATTCGTGAACTTTTCGAGATGATGCATTTGACCATGCACTGCGTGGCAAGGGAAAAAAGGCATGGAAAGCCTTCCAGCTAGTGGCAATAAATTTTCTCGGAAACAACAAGGCAGACAACTACAGGTTGTTGGTGGAAAACCTCCTCAAGGCATAGAAAAGCCTTGGTTGCAACATGTCACTAAAGATACATTTTTTGCACTCTCATCTAGATTTTTTTCCACCGAACTGCGGAGCAGTGAGCGACGAGCACGGCGAGCGATTTCACCAGGACATTGCAACAATGGAGAAATGTATCAGGGCAAATGGAGCCCATCAATGCTTGCAGACTATTGCTGGACAGTGACAAGAGATGCTCCATTTAATGAATACAAGAGACAAGCCAAGAAGTGCTGAGTAGACATTGAATTGGACTAAACTATGTACATAATAGTTTTTTGCCTTATGTTTCATAATAAATTTTATTTATATAACCCCTTTGCTGATTTTCAAAGTGTTACATAAACAGGACAGGTGAAATAGTATCATGTAAAGCAACCATAAACACATGAAAAGACCTAGATTTACAATTTATGATTAAAACTCTACTATCTACAGAATATACATAGACATAAAATGTAAAAACTTAAATATCTTAGAAACAGTAGCCAATCAGTTGTTTTAATTGTGATATTTGAATTCAGCACATCAAAATACATACTAAATAGCACATTTTATCTCTGAAGCAGACAACTTCTCAAAAATTGTAGACCAGTGTTATGATAGTGCCTGGGAGGACTCCACTCTTCCAGGGGCTGCCTAAATCACCCAGCCGGGAAGGGAGGAGGGTGGGCTGGAGGGGAAAAGATGGCGGGGGGTGGGGGGAGGAAAGCGGATGGAGAGGGAAAGAGGCCAAGTATGAGAGCAGGGTGGGGTGAGAGGGGGCAGTGAAGGAGAGAGGAGGGGGTATGGGGGAAGTATGTGGGGTGGATGGGGATGCAGGGGGAGGCAGAAGGCTACAGGTGCATGAGAATGTGGGGGACACAGGGGTCATAATGGGCATGCAGCAGTGTATGGAGGTGAATGAGCTGTGGGGGGTGAGGGATATGGGGGTGTGGCTCTGGGAGGTGGAGAAAATGGATGGGAGAGTGCTGGAAGGGGTACAGGGCTGGGATGGGTACATGTGGGGTGCAGGGAGGCATGGAATGGGAAGGGATACAGTGATGGGGGTGGGGGCTGGGACAGGGAGGGATGCAGGGAGGAGGATGGGGGTGTGCGGGGGTTGGGACGGGAAGGGATGCAAGGAAGGAGGATTCAGGTGCGGGGGGGGTTGGGACAGGGAGGGATGCAGGGAGGAGGATGGGGTGTGGGGGGGTTGGGACAGGGAGCGATGCAGGGAGGGGGTGCAGGGCTGGGGGAGAGGAGTTGCCCAGAGTCCAGGCAGCTGGGGCCAGCAGCGGATTCAGGAGGACTGCCCCGGGCCGGTGCTGCTGGGGCAGAGGCAGTGGTGGGGTGGTGCTGCTGGGCCAGGCCCACCCCTGACTCCCTGAGGTGGCCGGGCTGGGCACTGGGTTCGTCTTGTTCTCCTCCCCTCCCCTCCAGCAGCCCCATTCCCAGCACTCGGAGACAGGGATACATGCCACGAATTCCTGGGTCCGGCGATGGGGCGACTGACCGCGGGGTTGCCATAGAAGCACGCGCCACAGCTTGAGCCCAGCCACAGGAGGAGCACAAGGACGAGAAGAGGGCTGGCAGCAGTGGGAGAGGCACAGCTGCCTGCTGAGTGCTCGTGAGTTGGGCTAGTTCGTCTTTGCCCTGACCCGGCCAATGGGAGCTGCACCTGTGGGCAGGGGGCAGGGCAGCATGTGGACCCGCCTGGCCACCCCTAATCCTAGGAGCTGGACATGCCGGCTGCTTCCCGGGAGCTGTGCAGCGCAGAGGCTAGCAGAGAGCCTAGAGCCGGACATTGTGGAAATGGGCGAGGGGACAGATGGGGCTTTTGGTGCCCAGGACCTCAGGTGAGGCTTTTGGCACTGGAGAGAAGATACTCTCTTTTTCCTTCTGATCTCTGGGTAGGTGTGTCTTGATATGTTTTGAAAGGGGCTTGAATTCCACTCAAAGAACCCTTGAAGCAATCAACCCTACGACTCTGGAGTTTGCTAGAGCTGTTGTAGGGAGGAAGGTCAATATTGTGATATAGAAGACAAAGTACTGGGAGTTAGGAGACGTTAGTTCTGTTCCAAGTCATGCCACGGGCTTTCAGGGTGACTTTGAGCAAGTCACTTAAGGCCTGATTTTAAAGATGGCATGTGAGCAAAAAGCTGTGTGCAGTCATGGAGGATAGGTCCATCAATGACTAATAGCCAAGATGGTCAGGGATGCAATTCCCATGCTCTTGGTGTCCCTAAACCTCTGACTGCCAGATGCTGGGACTAGACGACGGGGATGGATCATAATTGCCCTGTTCCGTTCATTCCCTTTGAAGCATCTGGTATTGGCCACTATCAGAAGACAGGATACTGGACTAACTGGACCATTGGTCTGACCCCGTATGGCTGTTCTTATGTTATGTGCCCAAATCACAGGCTCAGTTTCTGCAATCAGGCTTCCGAGAACAAATGGCCAGTCCCACCATCACTGTCCATTTTCAAATGCAAACAATTTATGCTTGCAATCACAGCTGTGGTATTCATGCAACTATGTGCACCCAGTTTGGGAACCCAGGCACTTGGGGAAAAAACTTTGAGACTCAGTTTCCTCATGTGTAAAATAGAGATAATATTCCCCAGTTTCACAGGGGAGCCATGAGGCTTAATTCCTTCATATTTGTAAATGACCTTTAGCTTGCTGGAGGGAAAGTGCTATCAACACGTAGAGTGTTGTTATGAACTATACTAGCTAAAAGTAGCACTACCCGAGTATATGATGTACTTGAAAATACTGTTAGTGTTATAATGGCATCAGCCAGGGTAGCTGTGAAGAATTTGTTTTTATGTCTCTGCCTTTAATTTCATCAAGATTTTAAAAAATCCCCAGAGCGTGTTGCAGCTGCTCCCGCATTAACAGCCTTGAAATAGAATGTGTTACTTAGCAAAATGCAGCTGCACAGGGGAAAAAAATTGAATTGATTAATCCACCAAGATGGTTATTCGTATTTTAAATTCATATTGTTTAAACTCAAATATGTTTGCCTCCCAGCCATTTTTTAGTTATGTTCTTCCTAAAGCGGTGACAATTTTCAAGATCTGCATTAAAAATGAACACAGTCCAAGCAGCTCAACACCTCCTGCCGCTTGTCGGCTTCTGCTTGTTTCAGTGTCACAAGCTGTGCTGCTGAGATTGCTCCTTTGAGGCTCTTTATCCAGTATGATGTAAATAACTATTCCTAGCCTTAGGTTCTTCCACCATCTTTGATCATGTCATGATGAAACTGGCCTTTGTAATGAACAAGGGACTTCATACTAACGTTATTAGAGTGTGGCGAAACACATGGTATATTTGAGCACGTCAAGGGAGAGTAATAAGAGAAATTCAAAAGTTTCCCAATTGATTATTGGCAGCTTAGCCACTGCCATTAAAGAGTATGTTCCTGGTCCTTTGCCCTTGTAGTGTTGTAAAGTCATTGCTTCATCATGAATCTAAGCAGCTGAGTTCCTCACACTATGGCTTGGACATTAAAAAGCCAGTCTTGGCACTCGGATGGATGCATCCTACTCCCACTGATTTCACTGAGCCTCCATTAAGGACAAAAGGGCCTCTCCAAATGCTGTCATTGGAGAAAGGGTTTGGCAAGGCTGCACTAAATGTTGTTTTGATTTGAACAGACGTAACTATTTTACATTCAAATTGTATATCCGCCGTCACTGCTGAGCCCAGGGCAAAGGGACAGACATGCACACAGTCCCAGGATCAGTGGAGCACTAAAGTGACTTAAAGCCACCTTTGCATCCCCTGTTTCTCAGCTGCTCTCAATGTTTGGCCCTGTACCTCATGTATTCTGTTCCTGGGCCCAGCTATCGGCAGATGTGAATCAAGGCACTTAGGGCCAGATCTTCCCTTCAATATATTTTCCTGCGGAGGGCACAGAAACCAGCTCTTGCTGGAAGGGCATTCTCCCCCACATCTGACTCCCCGCAAGCCCTGACGTGTGATCTCTGTGTGGTTTTGGTGGCTGGGAGGCAGATGGACCTGGGAGGAGACATTCTTAGTGGCACAGTCCCCTTTCAGACCTGCATAGATTTCCCTGCAGTATTATCTTATGAGGTGATAACTCCCATTGCCTCAGGCAACCAATGGGAGTGTGACTCCTGAGAGGCCTGTGCTGCCATAGGGGTGTGCCTGGGATGGTAGTATGGATGCACTAGGCCACCAAGTCAGTGCTCATGCTCTGACATCCGTGTGATTCCCCCACACATATTGGCATATTCATGGATATGGAGGGCTAACACCTCTTCCTGCATCATGGGACTGAATGCCTAATTCATAGGAAACATAGGAAATTCATGGAGTTTCCAGACCCTCTTGCAGGTTTTTCCTGCTGCTGGTGTGATCTGACCTTATGATTTAGAGAGAGATCCACCTTTTGGTCAACTTATTGTAAGGCAGCGTTTAAGGCTACTTGCGCCACTGACTCATACATACGCAAGCTGTTTGACACATCAACCCAAGTGCCTTTTCCCTCTGTTCCACCACTCACAGAAAACCTACTAGATGAATAGTCTATTTCTCATTTTAAAAGCCCTGGTCTACACTACGAGTTTAGGTCGAATTTATTAGCGTTATTTCGATTGATCCGTGCACCCGTCCACACGACGAAGCCCTTAACATCGACTTCTAGGGCTCTTAAAATCGATCTCGCCACTCCACCCCCAACGAGGGGATTAGCGCTTAAATCGATATTGCCGAATCGATGTAGGCTTAGTGAGGACGCAATTCGACGGTATTGGCCTCCTGGATCTATCCCACAGTGCAACATTTGACCGCTCTGGACAGCAGTCTGAGCTCCAATGCTCCGCCCAGGTAGACAGGAAAAGCCCCGCGAACTTTTGAATTTCATTTCCTGTTTGGCCAGCGTGGTGAGCTGCAGGTGAGCGCAGATCTCATCAGCAGAGGTGACCATGATGGAGTCCCAGAACCGAAGACGAGCTCCAGCATGGACCGATGGTGAAGTACGCGATCTGATCGCTGTATGGGGAGACGAAACCGTGCTAGCAGAGCTACGGTCCAAAAGAAGAAACGCCAATACATATGCCAAAGTCTCCAAGGGCATGCAGGACAGAGGCTACAACAGGGATGCGCAACAGTGCCGCGTGAAAATTAAGGAGCTCAGGCAAGCCTACCAAAAAACCAGAGATGCAAACAAACGCTCTGGGTCAGAGCCCCAGACATGCCGCTTCTATGATGAGCTGCATGCCATTCTAGGAGGTGCAGCCAGCACTGACCCACCCATGTGGTATGACTCCGTATGTGGATCATCAGAAACCACAGAGGAGCATGATGATGATAATGATGCTGAAAATAGCGCCCAGACACAGCAAGGAAGTGGAGAAGCCCTTTTCCCCGACAGCCAGGAACTCTTTGTCACCCTGGAGCCAGTACCCTACGAACCCACCCAAGGCGTGCTCGATGCAGGAGAAGGGACCTCTGGTGCCTCTGGTGAGTGTACCTCTGTTAATTAATACATGTTTTATAAGCAAGCGTGTTTAATGATCAATTCGCGGCCAGTACAGCTACAGCTACTGGAAAAGTCTGTTAACATGTTCGGGGATGGAGCAGAAATCCTCCGGGGACATCTCCAGAAAGATCTCCTGGATGTACTCCCAAAGCCTGTGCAAAAGGTTTCTGGGGAGGGCAGCCTTATCCTGTGCTCCGTGGTAACACACTCTACCACGCCAGGCCAGTAGCACGTAGTCTGGAATCATTGCTTTGCAAAGCATGGCGGCGTATGGTCCCGGTGTTTGCTGGCATTCAAGCAACATCCGTTCTTTATCTGACTGTGTTATCCTCAGAAGAGTGATATCATTCATGGTCACCTGGTTGAAATAGGGGAATTTTATTAAGGGGGTATTCAGAGGGGCTCCGTCCCTGCTGGGCTGTTTGCCTGTGGCTGAACAGAAATCTTCCCCGCTGTGACCCACGCGGTGGGGGGAGGGGGAACAGCGAACATCTTGGATGTGTGTCTGTGTGTGTGTGGGGGGGGGGTTCGATTAGGTTCGCGCTGCACGTTAACCCAAAAACTGCCGCCCCTCCCTTTTCAATTGCCAACCAGTTTTAAATTGCCAGCCCAAAGGCTGTTTGTTATGGGAAATGAGGGGGTTGCTGTTTGAAAACATTCCCACGTTATGAAGGTTAAAGAAGCCTATAGACTGTGGCTTACCATGGCTGCCTGCAAGCCGAATTCTGTTGCCCGCCGGACCTGCTTGTGTGATCTCTCACACCAAACCGGCAGACCCTCAATATAACAGGCAAAGTGCAACCTTGGACCAAATGCACATGTGATATGTAATGTTTGGAGCATTGTTCTCTAATATGTGTCTTTTAAACTACTCCTCTCCCGTTTGTTTCCTCCCGCAGCTGCAAATGTTTCAACGCCACCCCCTTCATCACCGTCCCAGAGGCTAGCGAAGATTAGAAGTAAAAAAAAAAGGAATCGAGATGAAATGTTCTCAGAACTCATGGAATCCTCCCACACTGAAGCTGCCCAGCAGAATGCGTGGAGGCAGACACTGTCAGAGTCCAGGAAGGCAGATTTTGATCGCGCGGACAGGTGGCGTGATGAAGAGAGTAGGTGGCGTCAGCGTGCAGAGAGAAGGCAGGATGCAATTCTGAGGCTACTGGAGGATCAAACGCAAATCCTCCGGCTTATGGCTGAGGAAAGGCGTACGGTTCAGGAAAGGCCACCTGAGCCCAGACCGCCGCTACAGCCCCTGTGTAACCAACAGCCCTCCTTCCCGAGTCCCATAACCTCATCCCCGAGACGCCCAAGAACGCGTTTGGGCGGCCTCTGTGCACCCAACCACTCAAGTCAAGAGAACAGTCCAAGCAAGAAAGGGCTGGCATTCAATAAGTTTTAAAGTGCTGTGTGTCCTTGTCCTTCCCTCATCCCCTCCTCCACCACCCATCCTGGTGCTTCCCTTCCTCCACCAGCTATCCCGGGAGACTGTGGCAGTTAGCCCCATAGTTCCCCCTCTTTGTTTTACCAATTAATAAAGAATGCATGATTTTTAAGCAACAATGACTTTATTTCCTCTGCGAGCGGTGATCGAGGGGGGGAGGGCAGGGCGGTTTGGGTAAAGGGAAGTAGAGTGAATGAAGGGGCGGGGCTTTTCATTACAGGGAAAAAACAGAACTTTCACACAGCATCCTGGCCATTCATGAAACTGGTTTTCAAAGCTTCCCTGATGCGCAACGCACCCTGCTGTACTCTTGTAATAGCCCTGGTGTCTGGCTGCGCATAACCAGTGGCCAGGCGATTTGCCTCAACCTCCCACCCTGCCATAAACGTCTCCCCCTTACTCTCACAGATATTGTGGAGCGCACAGCAAGCAGTAATAATAATGGGAATATTGTTTTCGCTGAGATCTAACCTAGTCAATAAACTTTGCCAGCGAGCTTTTAAACGACCAAATGCACATTCCACCACCATTCTGCACTTGCTCAGCCTATAGTTGAAAAGGTCCTGACTACTGTCCAGGCTACCTGTGTATGGCTTCATGAGCCATGGCATTAAGGGGTAGGCTGGGTCCCCAAGGATAACTATTGGCATCTCAACATCCCCAACGGTTATTTTCTGGTCTGGGAAGAAAGTCCCTTGCTGCAGCAGCCGAAACAGACCAGAGTTCCTGAAGATGCGAGCGTCATGTACCTTTCCCGGCCATCCCACGTTGATGTTGGTGAAACGTCCCTTGTGATCCACCAGTGCTTGCAGCACTATTGAAAAGTAACCCTTTCGGTTTATGTACTCGCTGGCTTGGTGGTCCGGTGCCAAGATAGGGATATGGGTTCCGTCTATCGCCCCACCGCAGTTCGGGAACCCCATTGCTGCAAAGCCATCCAGTATGAGCTGCACATTTCCCAGACTCACAACCCTTGGTACCAGCAGCTTGGTGATCGCCCTGGCTACTTGCATCACAACAGCCCCCACTGTAGATTTTCCCACTCCGAATTGATTCGCGACTGACCGGTAGCTGTCTGGCGTTGCAAGCTTCCACAGGGCTATCGCCAGTTGCTTCTGTACTGTGAGGGCTGCTCTCATCTTGGTGTTCTTGCGCTTCAGGGCAGGGGAAAGCAACTCACAAAGTTCCATGAAAGTGCCCTTACGCATGCGAAAGTTTCGCAGCCACTGGGATTCATCCCAGACCTGCAGCACTATGTGGTCCCACCAGTCTGTGCTTGTTTCCCGGGCGCAGAATCGGCGTTCCACTGTATCAACAAGCCCCATTAACACCATGATGTCCACCTTGCGGGGGGGCCTTTTTTGAGAGAGGTCTGTGTCCATGTCCTCATCACTGTCCTCAGGGCGCTGCTGTTGCCTCCTCGCCTGCTGTAGCTCTAGCAGCTCCTGGTTCTCGTTCTCCATATACTCCTGGACAATGCGCGTGGTGTTCATAACGGCGAGAACAGCCGCGGTGATCTGATCGTGCTCCATGCTTTCCCTGGTATGCTGTTTGCAGGACAGCAGAGTGGCAGCAGAAGCAGCGGGTGGATAACAATGGAGTCAGCAATATGGCGCCCATATGAAAAAAGGCGCGAAAGGATTTTTTGCTCCCCCCTCAGTTGCTTTCACGGAGGGAGGGGGGAGCAAGGGTTAGGCTCATTTCCTTCTAGCTGCAGATGGTACAATATGCGGTGAGCAAGGAGGCGCCTTCCCTTCTAGCAGCAGATGGTACAATATGCTTGATTTCCATCATCATCTCCTGGCCCCCTCAAGGATTGAACTCGCAACCCCGGGTTTAGCGGGCCAACGCTCAGACCGCTGAGCTATCCCTCCGCCCGTGTTCCAGGCAGTACTGAATCTCCCTTAAACAAAACGTAAAAAAGAGAATGACCAGAGTCACTCTGGTCACTCCCATTTATGTCCAAGCGCCCCCGGCCAGCCACACCATAGGCCGCCGGCCAGGAGCACACGAATACCAATCATATTGTACAATCTGCTGTGAGAAGGCAAGGAGCTTCTGCTGTGTGGTCCCGCGACCACGACCATTTATGGCATATTGCACCATCTGCAGCTAGAAGGCAAGGAGCTTCCGCTGTGTAGTCCCGCGACTACCAGCCTCAGGCGGAATGGCCCCCTCAAGAATTGAACTCGCAACCCCGGGTTTAGCGGGCCAACGCTCAGAACGCTGAGCTATCCCTCTGCCCGTATTATAGTGTGACTGAATCCCCACTAGACCTAATGTCCAGGCGTACGCTGGAGATGTACGGTAATTGTGAGCTGAGCAGGCTTCCGTAGCAAACACGGAAACCCCGGAAAAAAGGCGCGAAAAATATTGCTTTCACGGAGGGAGGGATGACATGTACCCAGAACCACCAGCAACAATGTTTTCTGCCCCATCAGGCTTTGGGATCGCAACCCAGAATTCCAATGGGCGGCGGAGACTGCGGGAACTGTGGGATAGCTACCCGCAATGCAATGCTCTGAAAGTCGATGCTAGCCCCGCTACTGTGGACACAGTCAATCGACCTCATGGTCTTAACGCTTGTGTGTGGGGACACACACAATCGATTCCATAAATTCGGGTTTAAAAATATCGACTTCTATAAATTCGACCTAATTCTGTAGTATAGACGTACCCAAAGAATGGCACAGGGCTATCTTATCCTGTCATACAGTGTTTTTCCCTCCCCCCTAAATAATTTCCTCACCTTCACGTTGTTTCAGCTTTTTATTTAGCGGCTTCCTTTTCTGCTCCTGCTAATTTATTCCTTGAAATGCTTCCTAAATCCTTTTAGTTGGTCTGCCCCTTGCAGATGACATTCATGAGCCCTAGCTCAAGTGGGTTACAGCAGCTTCGTTTCCTCTCTCAAAAGCTTCACTGCACCTTAATAAGGTCTCAGTCTCCTGTTTTTGTAAAGAATACAGATTTGGTTTACCTAACCTTGCTAAACATTGACGGGTCTCTGAGTCATTTTTACTGCCTTCTGGTTCTGTCTCTAGTATCCTCTTTCATAAGTGACCAGAACTGCATTGAGACTGCCAACTGTGGCCTCACAAGTACTTACCCAATGCTATAATAATTTCCTGTGACTTATATTTGATACCTCTGTATTAATGTTTCCCAGGATTTTGCCATGCATGGCCACTGAGGTTACATTCCTTTTCTTAAGGGCTTTTTTTTTCCATCTCCCTAGTTTGGAGCTCCCACATATTGACCTATTTCCCCTACATGGAATTGCATAAACCATCGGTCTCCTCATACAAGTCTAGGCAAGATATTCTGAATTACATTCCCTTCTCATCCTTTTGTATTGACTGGCCAATGGCCCCTCTCAGACATTTATCACTGATTGTGTCATGTGAAACTGTCAGGTTTTGGACATCAAAACGAACATTAAGATTTTAAGTGGGACTAAAGTCCTATGTAGCGTATCTGCAGTCAAGTCAATTTCACTCACGTTGATTCTACACACATACAGTGTGAGCTAAAATGGTTTTGGGTTAGTAGCTGGAGTTAGTAGTTGTTTGTAACTGTTCCTGGAGTACCTCGGACTGATCCAGCTCCCACTGATTTCAAATGGGAGCTGGATCGGCTCATTGAGAAGGAATTAACTGCAGGGTTATCAAC
Source organism: Macrochelys suwanniensis (assembly GCA_033296515.1). NCBI lineage: Eukaryota > Metazoa > Chordata > Testudines > Chelydridae > Macrochelys > Macrochelys suwanniensis. The sequence goes on along the minus strand of CM065784.1, from coordinate 60,087,035 downwards.
AGTTCAATCCAGTAAGGGAAAGGAGTGAGATTTTAGCACGGTTGTTCAGGAGTTTAATAGCTGATCTGGAAAGAAAACTGAAGCATGATGCTTTCCCCTAGAGTGTGTGTGGAATTCCTGTCCATTCTTTGGCTAGAAAATATATCAGAGTTTTTCAAATCTCTCTTTCCTTCTTCAAAGCCTCAAAAAACGATGCTTTAAAAATACACAGTCAGAATCTACAAACCATGAATATTCCCTTTCCCAGCTTTTTAAGTTCAAAATCAGGAGCTGATAGCACCATAGGACTTGCAGGCAAATCTGAAATCTGGATAAAGGGAATCTCCTTCAAGTTTATTGCACACATTGAGTTAGACTGAAGACTTTAGCCTCCGAGGGTATGTCTATATTGCAGTTAGACACCCGTGGCTGGCCCATGCCAGCTGACTTGGGCCACCTCACAGGGTCCTAGAGTCTAGGCTGCAGCTCAAGCCCAGATGTCTACACGCAATTAAACAGCCCTGCAGCCCAAGCCCTGTGAGCCTGAGTCAGCTGGCATGGGCCAGCCGTGGGTTTTTAACTGCAGTGTAGACATACCCGGAGGGCTATTTACCTACAAAGCAAGGGGGTCTGTGGGCACATAAGCCTTTCTGACTCTTACCTACACTAAGTTACATAACATATATAAATGCAATTTTCATTGCCTTGCTATAGTCTTATAACTGTCTCCTAGAGTAATTCACTGTAACAGGTATGTTGCCTGCCTTATAAAGAGCGCACTGACTGGCTGGTTCCAGATCTATTAAGGTTTTGTTCTCATACAGTCTGTGCCATTGCATGGCAACAAGTCACAGAGCAACAGCACATATACAGGTGAAAATACGATTGTGAGTGGTGTGATCACAGCTCTGGGTCCATAATTGCTTCATCCCGATGTGCAATTGTTGAGGTGGCCGAACAAAGATATAGCAGAGTGGACATTGTAGGCGTATGTATACAAGTCAGCTGACCCTATTCAAAAGTCAGTAAGGATCACTCACTCATTAATTCCTTTGGAATGCTGTGTTGATCTTATACTCAGCTGGTTAATCCAAGCCGCCCAAATATATCAGTAGCAAGATAGGGTGTGAATGAATCATATACTTCCTACTGTCCAAGACACTTCCTTCTATCTATCTACTCGGGTGTCCCATGTCACCACAGTATCTGAGCACCTCACGATCATTAATGGATTTTATCCTCACAGAGGCAGTAGTATCTGGGGAACTGAGGCACCAGATAAATTAAATGACCTATCTAAAGTTACAGTAGAAGTCTATCATCGAGCCAGGATTTGAACCCCATTCTGAATCCCAGTCCCAGTGGCCTCGCCATTAACTATGCTACTTACCCCTCCTTTCTAGGAAAGTGTGAATCGCGTGCAGTTCAATGCTTTGTGACCTTCTTGAACTGTTGTTTGGCTTTGCACAAGCAGTTTGAGTTTGTGAACCTCTCACCAACAGAAGTTGGTCCAATAAAGAAGCTGGAAATGGGCGACGGGGGATGGATCACTTGATGATGACCTGTTCTGTTCATTCCCTCTGGGGCACCTGGAACTGGCCACTGTCGGAAGACAGGATACTGGGCTAGATGGACCCTTGGTCTGACCCAGTAGGGCCATTCTTATGTACCTCACCCACCTTGTCTCTCTAACATCTTGGGACAAACACAGCTACAACAATGCTGCATACAGCTCTTTCTGTGATTTAGCCTCATGCTGTTGAGTTTTGTTCAAAGATGATTCGAGTTAGAAACACGTCTCCCTGACTCTATACCGGGGAATAGAAGACTCACCCCCAAAAGCATGGCTGGCACAAGTGGATGCCCTGTACTGGGCCAGATCCTCAGCTGGAATAAAGCTCCAGTTACATTGAAGGAGCGACATGGATTTGCACCAGCTGAAGATTTGGATCACTCTGTACCAACTGCTTTGTTGTGATTTTTTCCCTCTTTCCCTCTTCTCTGCTTGTTTTTCACACCCACTCTGTATTCGTTGCTCACCCTGCCCACAGGCTGGAGCATTTGCCAGCCAGTCATTTCATTAGATTTCTTTGGCCAGATCCTTTGCTGGTGTCAGCCCTTGTGGTTCCATTGATTTCAATTCAGTTTACGCATTAGAGTTGTAAAATTCAATTGACTTCAGTTCAGTAGAGCTGTGTCCATTTATCCTAGCTGAGGATCTGGCCCTCTCTCTCCATCTCTTTTCTCACCCTGTCTCTCTCCTTAGCACGTATTTGAACATTCAAACACTATGATGTTCACCCCCCACATATCCTCACAATTCACGAGTAGGTATATTATGCATGAATGACCTGTATTTGGCAAAGCCCAGAATTTACCAAACTGGCTCGGCCTATCCCTATCCTGTCATCAGGCAGAATGTGACAGAGTTAAAAACCCTCCTTTTCTTCTACTTTTCACCTCTTTCGGCCTTGCAAGAGGATGGCTTTGTGTGATTTCTTAGCTCCTTTATGTAAGTGCTCTCATTCGAGTCTTAAAATAGCTTTTTTTAATTAAAGTTCTGGTTTTCATGAGAAATTAAAGGAATATTATCTTTTTAGAACCAAATCAGTATTTTAAAAGTCTAATAAGTAAATGTACTATTTCAAAATTAAATACAATATTTCATCTCTCTGACGACTAAGCTCATTAAATATTGAATCTAATTCCAAGCCTAGCTTTATTGTTGTACGGGGGTGAAGGTGAATAGCACTGTGCCTGGGGGCAGGGGACACTGTACTCCGAGCCCTAGGGCAGGGCAGTTTCAGAATTCCATCAGGCCCCCATAGGCCTGGTCTCACCCTACTTCTAGCCAGCCCCATGCAGTCTCTGCACTGCACCCCCAGGTGGAGTAAGGGTCGTGGGCAGCCTTTGCCACTGTAGCACCCCTTTGGGTGGATGCTTTGCCTCCAGAGGCCTGCAGGCTGGGTTGACCCAATGAGTGAATCTGCTTTCTTTTTCCTGTTATAAGGAGTTGTTTTGTGCAGACAGTGGCCATGATTCTCAGTCACTCTACTCCTGCGCATGGGGCAAGAATGGAGGATGTTAGGTAGTTCTCAATCACATTGACATTCCCCATATTCTGGGGCTGTTCAGAGCTCTGCCTGGCCTCAGGTGTAAGTCACTGAAGGCTTTGAGCTGGTCTAATGTATGCTCTGCCTCCTGTGGGCACTGGCAAACAGAGAGTATCCACAGTCTAATGCATTCTGCCATGTGCCCTTTCCACCACTGGCAGACCCACTATGCCAGAGGCGGGGAGCAGGGCTGGTTTAGAGCCCAAGCCAGTTCCATATCAGAAAGGGAAAGGCTGGTATTCTCAAGGGACCCTATGTGGCCCCTTTATGCTGCTAGGTTAGCATTTAAGGGGCCTGCAGGTAAGTGACCTCAGGCCCAGTATTTCTCTGCTGCGTGTGTATCATCTGTCCAGTTCTAGGACCTGGACCACTGATGCAGTTAGCCGTTTATTTCTATTAGCTGTTGTTCATGATCTAAACACCTTGCCAGCGCTTAACAAATACTAAAGAAAAATGCTGGCTGCTAGTCAGAATTATGACGGCCATCTAGAGAAAGTAACAGAAACGGAATGAGACGCTAAATCATACAGCAGCTCGTGAGCTCACCTTTCACCTCTGGCAGCCTGGCTTTAATAGAAATCCATGGGGGGAGGGGTGGGAAATGTGACTTATTTCCCTCCCCACCCCTTTGGAGTAGTTCTGCACACACCTCCCGGCAATCGGCAGTCTGCTTTAGTGGGGGAGACACAGCTGAAAAGAATTGGTAAGCTCTTGCAGGTGTTGCAGCTTGCATAATGCTGCTCTTTATCAAGCCTATAATATCAGTGCCTCCTGACCGCCAGGAACCCCAAACACAGCATTGCAGGCTGACGTTGTGCCTTCCGGGCGCAGCTCCTGGGAAGTGGGGATACAGAGCTCCTCCACCTGGTGGAAACTCCTGGAGGCCCTGTGTCTGAGTGAGGCCCCTTCCCCACCCTTTGACAGGACGCAGCAGGCACCTATGTGCACAGACCAGCTCTGCTGTCCCAGTCTGTTTGGAGAGCTTACCGCCACCGTGGGCCTTAGCCCCCCGGGGAGCAGAGGGACTGATTCTGATTGTGCCAGACTGATGTGCAAAAGAACAAGGGAGGGAGGCTTCAGGCATCCTCTCTCCCACCCACCGCTTCACATCTGCACAGGCCTGGGTGCAATCTTGCCTTTATTGTTTATTTTCTACAGAACATACGTGAGCTGCATGACTTCCATGAGCAGAAAAGCTTCTTGTTGCAGTGTCTGTCCTGCACGTTAGGAGACAGAGAATACCAATTACGTTCACTGCAACTGTGTTGGCGGATACACGGAACAAACTATACAATACAGCTTCCCCCCACACCTATGCACTAAAAACCCACCCACACACAGCAGCAACGGCAGCAGATGCTTTTGACTTGTTGCTTGACACCATTTCCTCCACACCATCTCTTTCTGTCATTCTCTAGCCACAGGTCCCTTTGTCAGATCGAGCCTGAGACATTGGCGTCTCCCTCCCCTCTGCCAGCCTCGCTCTCCCATGCTCTCTCTTGGCTACCACTTGATCATTGCTTGTTTGGCCTGTCAGCTCTCCTTGTAGCCAAATGACCTGCCCACAATCATTTCATGTTCTTTATTGTCTAACTCACATTGTTCTCCTGAGTGTATTGCCCAACTGCAAGAGGTGCTCTCTCTTTCAGCCTGAGTTATTCCAAGTATCAATCACTCCACAAGCACCTCTACTGCTATTAACCTTCTTCCTGTCTTCCAAATCAAAACCCATTTCTCACTTGCATATGTCAACACCAGCAACAAGCATCGATTAAATGTCTATCATTTTTAAAGCACACAGCCCTGCTACTCTTGCTTGTATCTTAATGCCTCCCATATGCTCCTCATCAGAGTCTAAATTTCCCTGTTTGCTTCCCCTGGAATGTCATTCTTCATTATAATAAGTTGCCCTAAGTAAATTTATTCATCATCTTTTTCTATGACAGCCACGTTCTTCCACTACGGGAAATTGAACACTCTACCATATGGTCAGGGCAGCAAACTTTAGTGCTTGCTTGCTCAATTTCTTTAACACATTGCTGCCTTCATACAACATTCTGTTTGCCACTAGTGTGTCGGGCTTCCACCGACATATGCATTAGACATGTTAACGGCAAGGAGGAAATTAAGTGACGCTGACAACGTGAGGAAAGAGCAGTATGATCCCATTAAGTTCTACCATTCACTATTTTTACTATTTTGCAAGGGGTGAGGAACCTGAAATTAATTCATCAGAACATGCTACATCATTAGCCTGCTGAGCCTCCATCTGACACCTTTCAAAACCCTAACAATGCAAGAATTCAGAAGTACGAGGCCTGCATCTACAATTGCCGTGGCTATGCTCCACTTGGATGCTGCTGGTATCATTGTTAGCTTACCTCTCGTACTGTGATCATTCCTAAGCCTGTGCTGGGTCTTGTCTAATTAATGCCGGACCATCAGCTGCTGTGAGAGGTTTAATTTTCTCTATATCTGTATTAATAGGTCACTCTGCCAACCGAACCTCCTTGATACATTGAGAAAATTGCATTCAATAATATGGGAGGAACCTAGTATTTCCTTGTCCGGAATCTTTTCCTATTTTGACTTCTTGCACATCCCCTTACATATATGGATCCCTTTTCATAAGACAGTTTATATGGGTTGAAGTGCATTGTCTTCATACAGTGTGTTGTTTCCACATTGTTTCCCTTGACTGCAGTGATATGTAGTCCTTTCCTCCTGGTCACTGTTTGACTCCTTGAGCCAAATTGAAACCTGGTACAAACAGGTGCAACCCCACTGAAGTCAGTAGGATTGCACATGTTTACAACAGGGCTGGATTTGGCCCCTTCTGTCCAAGTTGTCTCATGTTCATTTACTGATTTTTCACTTCACTTCTACAACTGGGAAAATGTTGGGCCTACCTATATTCTCATTTTTAGGCTAGATTTACACCAGTGCACCTGATTTACATTGGATTATGGTCAGAATCAGACCTCTCTTTCACAGAATCACAGAATCATAGGACTGGAAGGAACCTTGAGATGTCATCTAGTCCAGTCCCCTCCATTCATGGCAGGACTAAGTATTATCTAGACCATTCCTGAGAGGTGTTTGTCTAACCTGCTCTTACAAATCGCCAATGATGGAGATTCCACAACCTCCCTAGGCAATTTTATTCCAGTGCTTAACCACCCTGACAGTTAGGACATTTTCCCTAATGTCCAACCTAAACCGCCCGTGCTGCAATTTAAGCCCATTGCTTCTTGTCCTATCCTCAGAGGTTAAGAAGAACAATTTTTCCCCCTCCTCCTTGTAACAACCTTTTATGTACTTGAAAACTGTTATCATGTCCCCTCTCCGTCTTCTCTTTTCCAGACTAAACAAACCCAATTTTTTCAATCTTCCCTTATAGGTCATGTTTTCTAGACCTTTTAATCATTTGTGTTGCTCTTCTCTGGACTTTCTCCAATTTGTCCACATCTTTTCTGAAATATGGCACCCAGAATTGGACACAATACTCCAGCTGAGGCCTAATCAGCATGGAATAGAGCGAAGGAATTACTTCTCATGTCTTGCTTACAACACCCCCTGCTAATACATCCCAGAATGATGTTCGCTTTTTTTTTTTGGTGACAGTGTTATGCTGTTGACTCATATTTAGCTTATGGTACACTATGACCCCAAGATCACTTTCCACAGGACTCCTTCCTAGGCAGTTTATGACTAGTTTATGACTCTTCCATTGTTTGGGCATGATTCTTTGGTCACTTACACCAGTATAAATTGGGAGCATTTCTGCTGAGGTCAGTGGGGTTTCGCAGGTGGAGAGGAGAATCAGAGTGACTGGAATAACAACGGGTGTGTTAGTTTCAGTGGGGTATAAATTGCTGTTGGGAGGTTTCTGGGTATGGTTGTGTAAGTGTGTGTTGAGTGTCACTACAGTGGGCCTGCTGCATAGAGGATGTGAGTCTGTTACAGGTTACAGATTCAGCTCTTTAACTCAAGCTGTAAGATACTTTTAGCTCTGGAGGTTCCCCGTTTCAGTCCCCATTGTGTCAGTCATAATGGTGGCTGTCAAACTTGCACCTGCTCTAGCATCTCACCAATTATACTGTAACCCACAAAATGAAATTCACAAGAATACAGGGGCACCCTCTGGGAATTCAAATGATCTTGGAGTGGGAGAACATCACGATATCAATATTACTAACAGCTTCCACACGGCCGTGCTGGTTGGACTCTGCCAAAACTCAAGCATGCATTTTTCATAACAAACAGTGTTTAGATCATTTAAAACCTCACCATTTCAAGCTTTTCAAAACTTTATTGATTTTTAACTCATAAGCCTGAAAAAATATTAGCCTTCCCCCAGCATTACTCATGCACCAGAGAACACAGATTCACGGTCTCTCTCTCTCCCTCTCAATTCAATGTCATTGGATGGAGCTCGAACTTCGTCGCACTAGGATTATTGGTGGTGGTGGTGGTTAAGTATTAACAATGTGATCAGTGGTTTAGTTACAGGGGAAGGGTGTAATAAAACACTAAAAGGATATTTCACATTCCGCATGGGGCTAGGGTAGGAACCTGTAAATAACCCATGGTTTTAAGAAAAAATCAATGACAATTTCTCAAAGCTAGAGATTGGTTTTCCAAGCTGTCACCACAGGGTAAAAGGCTACAGGCTTATGCCCTGGTGCTGCAATAACCTCCATGTGGATGCCAGAATCTTCTCAAATAGAATCCTATTGAGTCTGCTGGGGCTCTGAATAGGTAAAAGCATCTGGCCACACAGGCCCCATTGGAGCACTATGGCCACTCTCTGTATATAATGAAATCTGAGACTCTCCTATACATCACTCGTTCCCCTAAGTCAGAGCAGGGAGGCCTCCGGTCTAGTACTCAGCCATGTACAGTAGCCTCCAGTATAATGAATATGCCCTTCAAAAGTATTTCCTAAACTTCAGGTAGTCGTGGTTTGATCCAGTGAACAGCTCCTATGCACCAGCAATAGGGTTAGTCCATTGCACCTCCTATTCTAACCGTAGAGTATCTCCAGGGGGAATGTAGATGGATTTAAGAGCAGTCACTGCCCTGTAGTTTCTGAGACAACTAGCATGCTTCAGAAGACAGGAATGGTGATATCAGCACTGAAATTAGTTATGGGATAACATTATTTTCATCTGAGTGCTCTCCATGTGTAAGGGATAAAGCTACTAAAATGTACGGGTCATGCTATTATTTTCAGATATACAGGGCAATCACTTTCTGACTGGTTCTAACAGCCACGTACTGTCGGAAGAAAAATCTGCTCCTGACCTGGAGTATAGCTCATTCCTATAATGTTAAAATCAGCTGAGAATTACCATAAAGGATGCCAATTTTTACAGATGTTTATAAAGATTTTAGTTAGGGTGGTTGATGTGAACACATGTACATTTGGAATTTAACTAGAGTTCATCTCACATGGGCCATTAAACAGCTGATCAGATAATAATGATTCCCAGCTCAAAAGAGAGTCAAGCTCGCATAGATAAAATACGAACTGACCCAGATCTGTTAACTAAAGTGTAGTAAACAAAACCAAGACCTCTTTATCACCGGGGCTTGAAAATGTTTGTTTAATTCTTCAGAATATTTTTTACCCATCTGTGCTTTCTTGTTTTAGCAAGGCCAGCGATAGAAACGGCAAAATTCTCCTTGAAGGGGATTAAGCCAAACGCAAACTGAGGCCACTTTACTTCTTAATGGGAGCATCCACACAGGGAGCTAATGGGTTTTAACTAATGCACTTTAACTTCCCGCCTTTAGTTAATTCAGCCTAACTTTCCTGAGTGTCCCTGTGTAGACAAGCCCTGAGGTTCATCGGTCGCTGGTTACTGCTGACATGGCTGAATCTGAACCAGTGAGCTAAAGTATTAGTATTCATTTTATTTTGGTGTCTAGAAGGCCCAGTCAAAACCGGGGACTTAGTGAGCTGTACAAACACAGAGTAAGAGAGAGTCTCTCCCCTGAAAGACTTGTAGTCTAAGTAGAGAGGCTACGCAAAGGGCGGGAGAAAGGAAATAGGCTTATGCCCGTCTTACAGAGGGGAAACCGAAACACACAGAGAGAAGTGACTTGCCCAAGGTGTCACAAGAAGCCTGGCAGCAGAGCTGGGAATGAAACCTACATCTCCTGACACCCACTCTGGCACCTTCGCACAAGACAGGTCACCTCCCCTGGCAAGACTCCGTCATCCATCTCCTGAGCTCATGAGAAGGAGAAGTTTTTATAGCCTATGTTCATTTGATGGATCTCACACTATGGATTCTGCCCTAGATTATGGTGATGTTTAATGAGCATGCAGGTGTCAGGTTTGTCAGGAGAGACAGCGAGGAATCTTTATTTGCCACGTGAGTACTCAGCTTGCTCGGCGTCTACTCGGGTTTTAACGCTGAGTTCACAAAGGGCGTGCTCAGAAGCTTAGTACAGGTATGAGCATCCTGACTTTACATACTAAGATCACATCATCTCATCTTACTTGCACAGTCACTCCCCAGTTAACAACTTGGGGCCTGATCCAGTTCCCATTGACTTTAATGGATTCGCTGGCTTCCTCTAGGGCTGTAGTAAAGCTTCAGGGAGAGGAGGGAAAGAGTCAGATGGAAGTTCTCATCAGGAGTGATGGAAGCTTCCTAAAAGTGCGGGGACCATGCTCCCCCCCCCCCCACTGCTCCTCTCCCCGAGCTTCTGCTCTCATCCTGCCCCTTCCCCCGAGGCCACACTCCTGCATGACCTCTTCCCCGAGGCCCTGTCCCCACTCGCTCCTCTCTGCCCCCTCCCCCGCTTTGCTTGCCATTACAGCCCATAAAAAATGGGAGAGCATAGCCCTCCCACTTTTAAAAGTGATGGGGCCATAGCCTCCTGCCCTCCACTCCCTGTTCCAGCACCCCTGGGTCTCATTCTTTTATTTAAACAATAAAACTTGCTTTGAAGCAAAGGGTGAGTAGCTGTCTCGGAGGGGTGTCTCTGCCCTCAGATGTCTATTTGAGGTTTCTTCAGTTCAGCAGGGCCCCATCCTCTGTCCATTTTGGAGCTGTCAACTTGAAGATCTACTTGCCTGTGCTTAGGGTCTCCCTTGACATCACCCCCAGTGCCTGAATGCAGGTTGCCTGCCAGCCTCTCAGACTCTGCTCCTGGGAAGGAGGAAGAGCTGAGCTGGGAATGTAAACCGCAGGCAGGCTCCTGCCTAGTGATCTCTGAAAACCTTTGTAAACTTGGGGCTCTGGCGAACTGTGCTGCTGCTCAGGACTCCGTGATGCGGATTCTGCCTGGCCTAGAACTGGACTCATTGTTAAGAGGAAATAGCAAGCCAATATGTCCAGTTAGCACAGCAGGGCTCCTCCGAATCCATCCTCCTGCCACAACATATTCAGACCTGAAACCCCCTGCATCTCTCCTCCTGTGGTTTTTCCATGCTGCGTCCTGCTTAGGCAAGACATCCCATTTTTAATCTCAAAATATTCCAGTGTTTCATCACAATTTAGCCAGCCTTTCCAGTCTGTCCAAGGGTTCGCAAAGGAGCATTCCTGTGGGATTCTGGGAGTGCACTAAGAAGAGGCCCCTTTCCTCAAGGAAAAAATGCATGACTGAATTCCAGCCGGAGAATGAGAAGGAAAAACAGCCACTGTTGGCTGCTAGACTGAAGCAGCAAAGCTCCCAACCCCATAGCATGTGCTTGCTCTCTCTCTCTCCCTCTCCCCTCCATTCCCCCTGACACCTAGAGTTTGTACAACAAAAACTAAACCCCTCTGTTAAGGTGCACACAATTTGGGAGGGAGCCAGACATTTTCAAAGGCTTTTTCAGATTTGTAGTTTGCACAGTATTCCCTCTAAGCATAATTTACATAGAGAGGAAATGGGACTTGTGAAATAAGTCCTGCTCTATTTAGACACTAGTCATTTAACATTATTCATGGTTTTGGAGAGGCGCACAGAGGTAGGGATAACATTTGTAAAGAGCAACACGACTTAGTCACTCCATCCAGACAAAGCACTCATACAGTTTTTTGTACATTTGTATCCCTCATATGCTGTTTCTCTAGTCACAAATCTATTTTCTCTCTCTTTTTAAAATGCCATATGTATGGCTTGAGGTTATATTGGAGCCCATAAATCTCCTGTGAGCCACAAAACATTAAGCCACTATTATCTTTATAATTTCATTATCTCCATTTCTACCCTAAAACATTTCAAACTAAATTGAACACCCGAGGTTTTCCTGTGAAGTTTATTTCCAAGACATTATTAAAGTACTGTTGATAAAGCCAAAATGTATAAACTCAGCACTTCCAAAAATGGCCTGATTTATTAAAGTAGAAATGTTTTTATGAATAGGATTGGAGTGTCAAATTGTACTTATCTTTTTACATTTCCAGGCTGTGTATTGTTAATCTGGTTTCCAAGAACAAATATTGAACTTTCATGAACTTGTTTCTATTATTTCCCGTGTGTTATCGCTTGAAGATGCTTGCTTGGTAGTTTTTTTTTAACTAAGACTTTACATTGTATCTTTCCTTTGTCTTGATTCTCTATTTGGCCTCTCATGTTTTTGTTGTCACCGGCTGTCTCTGATACTCCATTTACACTGCTAATGGCTACCAAATGTTCTCATAGTAAAACAGATTGGTATTTTACTATATAAGGTAATAAAATTGGAGGGATCTTGTATTCTGGTTGAAATCTATGGCCTGTGTTACGTCAGAGGTCAGATGAGATTATCACAGTGGTCCCTGTTGGCATTTGAATCTGTAAATCTATTTTATATTCAACTGATTTTCTTGAGGTGCAACTTCACAGATTCATAGATTTTTTTTTTTAAGGCCAGAAGGGACAATAATAATCATGTAGGCCCAAATTTTTAAAGATCAATGGGATTTTGGCTCCTAAATGCCTAATTCACTTTTGAAAATGAGATTTAAACCCCTAAATCATTTAGGCATTGCAGTGCTGAGCACAGCAACATCTAAATACACCTAAATCCTCTCATCCGACCTCCTGGATAATACAGGCCATAGAACATCCCAGAGATAATTCCTGTTTAAACTAGATACAGGTAGCTCTTTCATGCCTTTTGGTTTCTTCCCCTTACCCGTCCCCCCACCCCCCGGCCTGCTGCTAAATCATCTTAAATCACTGAGTTGGTCATTACAATGGTCTTCTGTTGGTGTTTATGGTAATATAGGATTTTAAATTAAGAAAACAAAACTAAATTGGGTACAGAAGGAGAACATGAGCATTTCTCCCTTTAAAAATAAATAGCGAATGGTTACTGCTAACAGTACAGCATTTCCCCTTCCTTTATTAAAAACCAAAAAATAAAATATTCTGTTTTCTCTTATAACATTCATCCAAAACACCGGACTAACTAACCATTTCTAGTGCAGGAATTCATCTATAATATGGTTTATGACAGGGCATGGCTTTGTACGTAATCGAGCTAGAAGAGATGGTCCATTTGACAAGGGGTCCATTTGACAAGCTTCCAGGGGACAGCTGGCTATTATAAAAGCACCACTACAACTGGCAATAACTGTTCCCCTCGCGGGCAGGATTCAGCAGAGAGGTCAAAGAGTGAATGGACATGGAGACGGAACTACTCTGTCATCACTAAAAGTGATCCTTCCACGTCAGGTTTGAAGTGCAGAGCAGGGGTAGTGCGGGGAAGCTGCTTACACAGTACCTGTTCCTTGTATATGTAATGAAAGTTAGTCTCCGGGGTTGTCTGCCTGGCACCGTTCCCCGGCACTAAACACACTAATAGAAGAAAGGTCTCTATTCACTCCCATTTAAAACCCTCCGTTGTTTCTCACAGTCTTTACACTCAATAAAAATAGTCTCTCTCAGCCCCTGCCTCCCTGGCCAACTTTCTTTCTCCAAAACTGTCAAAAGAACAAATCCAAGTACTTTATCCTGTGTTTGTCATTGCCACTCCCTTGCCCCAAGTCAATCAGCACCGTGTGGCTCCCAGCAGGCAGGAGCAGGTGTCTAAGCCCCTGCGTGCTAAAGCAGAAAAATGAATGTAATATGAGGGAGAGGCAGGCAAAATGGCAGAAGAGTGGAAGGATTTTAATGTTTTTCATCAGTGGGTTTTAAATAATAATAATAATTAATCGTAATTTTATTCAGAGATTAGGGATGGTGGTGGCACTGATCTGGGATGTGGGAAATAAAAGAAACTATACATGAAATTTAGGTCTGGAGCCAGTGCTACATTGTTTCCTTCAAAATATTCTCCAGTGCGGTGTCCAATTGGCTCAAATGACGGGGCCTTGGCCACTTCCCTGGGGAGACGATTGCACAGTCTAACAGAGCTCCTTGCTAAGGCGTTGACCCTGGCAATTACCTAGGTGACCTCCACCCTGTTTCCATTGGAGGAGCTGGCCGTCCTCAGAAAACCATAACTACAACTGGTCCTAACAGTTGCCCTCAGTGAGACAATTCAGCAGAGCGGTCAAAGAGTGAAGGGACAGGGAGACGGAACTACTCTGTCTGATCTAAAGGCGATCCCTTCAACTTGGGTTTGAGGCCCGTGGAGGAGTAGTGCAGGGTGACCCAGTCTAATAGATCTCCCTGCTTATGCATTTATCCTGATTATTACCTAGGGCCAGATCCCCAACTGGTTTAAAGCAGTGTATCTCCATTACAGTCAATGGAATGACACCAATTTACACCAGTTGAGACTCTGCCCTTGTTTTTTTCTTTTTCTCACTTCCAGTTGTAACCCCTTGGACCACTTTGAACCCTTTCCTGGGTCTTTACTTACTCTGCTGCTTTCATCCCTACATCCTTAAAAAAAGTGTCCCCCACATGGTTAAACATTCCTTCCCCTTAATCACCGTTTAGCCAAGTTTTTCATCCTGAGGTCTTTTAATCTCTCCTCATAAATCAATCTCTCCAGCTCATTAATCAGTTTTGTTGCTGTTCTTTAAATTCCCTCCAATTTGTTAACATCTGTCTGGCGTTAAAGTGCCCAGAACAGAACGTAGTATAATGGCTGCTTCTCGCAGTGGTGTCATATAGAGAAGGGCTGTGATAGGGTAACTTTGTGTATGGAAAACATGATTGTTATCAGGCACAAGAGACAGTAAGAGAGATGAAGAATTTCCATTGGGGTGTACAGTGGTGAACTGAGATGAAGTCTTAATTGTGTTAATAGATTATTTATGATAGAAAACTAGTTGGAATGTATGATACACAAGTAAAACCACAAGAAGAGTTTTAAAATAAGATATCGAAGGGTGGCTAATATGGGAATGGTACACTCAGAAGAAGGAAGCAATATTTTTAAAATGTAAATGGATAATTAGGGCCCGATCCTGGTTTTACATATTAGAAATCTTATGTTATGCATATGCAGTGGAAATCCATGCATGAGGTTCATGCTAGAAACATCCCTTCTAGAGCTCTGAGGAGGAGCAACTTAAGAGCCCATCCTTGACCAATCCGTCCCAGTTTTATAATGAACTCAAGTGCATGCTCGGACAGGACAGTCAGTGCTCTGTGCAGATGTAACCAACCAAGTGCACAGTCTGTGTACCCCACTAACCAGACTCATAGCCTTGATTTAAGGAGCTGTCCCAAAATTGGGGAAGTGACTCAGTAATATTGTGTCAGACAGCAAACAAAACCAGTTGTAAACCATGTTTCTATGTGCATTTCGATATCACCTGTCACATTAGTAACTAGGCACTGACCATAAGTCCTTGCTGCTGTTCCTGCACTGTTCTATAGCTAGAAGCCTAAGTGCCTTCATCAGCATAAACATATATCAGCAGGGACAGAGATTATTGGGTAGGTATACGGCCTGAATCTTGGCCTCATTCTGCCTGTTTCACTCCATTCTGGTGGCCCAAAGCAGCCAGAACTCTGGCAAATCTGACCCCTTGGAGATTCCCCCAACACAGAGGAATGGAAGGTCTATAGTTGCTTTATGTCACTGTCAACCTTTGTGGCTCCCTCCAAGCATAGAAGACATTCCTAGGGAAAAGGAGTGTGGCTAGAATGCCACTGTGCTCCAGCCTTCCTCAGCTGCCCAAGCAGCTCCTTGGGGTCAGGGCTGGCTCTAGGCACCTGCAAAACAAGCAGGTGCTTGGGGCGGCACATTTCTAGGGGCAGCATTCTGGCGCCGGCCATGCTGCCCCTAGAAATATGCCCCTGCCGCCCCAGCTCACCTCCGCTCTGCCTCCGTCTGCTCCCCTGAGCGCGCCGCCACCGCTCGGCTTCTCCCCCTCCCTGCCAGGCTTGCCGTGTGTGAAACAGCTGTTTCGCGTTCCGCCACCACTTGGCTTCTTTCCCCGCCACCCCCCTCAGCTTGCCGCACGTGAAACAGCTGTTTCGCGCGTGGCAAGTCTGGGAGGGAGGGGGGAGAAGCTGAGCGGCGGTGCACTTGGGGGAGTTGGCAGTGGTGGAGCGGAGGTGAGCTGGGGTGGGGAGCGGTTCCTGTTCCTCTATCCCCCATTATTTCCTGCACCCCCCTCGCCCTAGCTCACCTCTGCTCTGCCTGCTCCCCTGAACGCCGCTGTTTCACTTCTTCCTCCTCCTTCTCAGGTGAGGGAGTGGGGAGAAATGGAGCAGCGGCATGTTCAGGGGAGCAGGCGGAGCAGAGGTGAGCTAGGGCAGGGGGTTGCAGGAGGGCCACAGGAAGCAATGGGGTGGGGGAAATGCAGCATGTGCAGGGGAGGAGGCGGGGCTGGGGATTTGGGGAAAGGGTTGGGAAGGGGCGGAGTTGAGGTGGGGCCGGGGTGGGGGGGGCAAGAAAAAAACGGGAGGGGGGCAGCCAAAAAATGTTTTGCTTGGGGCGGCAAAAATCCTAGAGCTGGCCCTGCTTGGAGTCATGAGTATTTGGGCAGAACTTAAAGCAATCCTGTGGCCTCTCAGCTGGTTCCAGGGTGAGGGAGTCACAAAGGTGGTTTGGAGCCAAACTGGTCACCACCACCACTACCACCACCCTCTCCTTCTCCCCACCCATCACAGCTGTGCTCCCAGACACATCTGAGGATCTAGTCCATAGACATTTACAGTGACAACTTTTCAAAGGTTGTACCTTTATTCTATCTGTGTCACATTATCAGTTAAGGCTGGCTTGTTTGATGATGTGATTCAGTAAGCAGGCAGTCAGTTATGCCGGAGGTTAATTGGGTAGCCGGACTACAGGTTCTGGCCAATCAGTTTTCATGAAAGAGACTCCAGAACCTCAGCAGTGCAGTTGACAAAAGCCATTGTCAAAAGAGACGGTGTGTTCTTTTTCACTCTTCCTTTCGATGATGTAAGCGAGGGTGCTTTAGTAATGTTAGTAGTTGAACAGGGAACTCTCTTTCTGTAGTTACCATTTTGAGTGACAGATATTAATTAGTTTTACTTAGACAGCAGTTCTTCAGTAATAGTTCTTCAATAGCCATTCCTCTGTGACTGATTTATAACAGCTCTTTACCCTCAATTAATAGATAAAATAAGCTTAAACTTAAATCTTATTACTCATAATTGAGAGTTGAAAAAATGGTATGGACTTTACACTTTTTAATTTTAATCACGAGTGCATTTAATACTCATGAAAGTGAATGGTTTATTGCTCTGACTTGAATGGGACACAGTGTAGGCACTGTACAAACTTTGTCTTGTAGTTAGGCCAATACACCTTAATCTGGGACCCTGCTGGGCTCGTTGTGAGATGGGACAGCTGGTTTGTAAGTGTGTTTTAGAAACTCCACAAATCGGGGGACGAGACTGGTATTACCAGATTCTTCTTTTGTATCCTAAAGCAGGCTTTCAGCCTTTATCTGCAGGAGGCCAAGTTAATGTAATAACCCATTGTTCAACTAGAACCTATTTTTTTTTACAGCTAAAACCAAAATAGTTAAAATCATGCCCTTGCATGTCAAATGAACCATTGTTATGTCAGTCTTATTTTTACTTTATTGTTTCTAATAAAATTTGTATGGCTATTTACATTTTCAAATATTTTATGCCTCTTTCTGCATCAATATTCTACCAAACATGTCAGTTCTTCACATTATTTATTTTGCCTGCATTTAATACCGGGTTCCCTTAGACGTGTTAATAACTTCCAGCTTGCAGTGCACGAAATTAATGGCCAGAGTATTGAAGAGCTTGCCATAGATGTTAATAATCCTTTATTTGTGCTGTTTTTGTTACTTCCATCTGTTACCACCGGAAGGATGACTTTGTAATAAACCCTGATTATACCTTCACCACAAAAGAAGGGAGAGGAAATGAGATGTCAGCCCGAGCTGCACTCGTGACACAATTATATTCAGCGATTATTCTCGGCAATTTAGAAATCTCTGACTAAACAAGAATCTCATCAAGATATTTTTTTCACATTTGTACCAATCTATTGCTATTTCTGAAGAGTCAGGGACAGTTGTAAATGGTTATATTCCCTCCAGCACAGCTGTCCATTAGGCCCCATCGACATTTAAATACAATACTCTGTTGTGTCTAGGGTGACCAGATGTCCCGATTTTATAGGGACAGTCCTGATTTTTGAGTCTTTTTCTTATATAGGCTCCTATTACCCCCCCACCCTCTGTCCCGATTTTTCACACTTGCTGTCTGGTCACCCTAGTTGTGTCTGCCTAAGCCTTAATGTAATTTGGACCTGATCTTGGGCCCCCCGTTACAGCGTGCTGCAATGTTGTAATCTCCCTGTGTGCTTTCATATGAAAAATATTATTTAAGTGGCATATGAGGTCATCAGAGGTGCACATTTCCCTGGATTGTCACAGTTTTGCCGGCCAACCATCCTGGTGGCTATGTTGAAACAAAATATTCGTCTCACTTTCGGTAAAATCAGCTTGCTGGACGTCTGAGCCTTATAGGCCATCCACAGGATCCATACTCTCCTCGACTACTCTCCATACCTTCATATAGCCTCTTAATCACCAGCAGTCACCCAGCCTCCCTTCTTCCCATCTTACAGTCCTAAAGACTCGGCTGTATCTACTGAGGCCCAGAGCTGCAAAAACCACCTGCTGGTGGCATCTAAATCATGGCTGTATATGCACCAGCTACCATAATGCATATATGACTGACGATCCCAGAGCTTGCCTGATGAAAGGAGGCAGGGATTTCTGAGGGATTGCACTGAGCTAGCTGGCATGTAGTACAGCAGCTGTCGGGCTTTGAGGACCTCTGCAGTGTGGGAGGTGGGTGTGACAGGATGGGGAGGGTGTTGCCTGGAAACATGGCTTTTTGGGGAGATCTCCCACTCTTTCAGCTGCAACAGTGAAATTTAGACAGGGCCTGGGCATTCTTACCACTTTGTTGTCTGGATCGGCTCTGGGCACTGTTAGACAGCCCAGAGGTAAACATCTCTGTGCTCTGTCTACAGTATGGCTGCAGTGGTGGGAAATCTCCCCAAAATATGAGCATACACTTAGCTTTGGGGGCCAGGCTGCACGTGGGAAATGAGTTGCACTTTCCATGTCGCCTTTGCCATCTTTCACACCTTTTCATGAGCCGTAGAATTTCACTGTAACCCTATTTGCAATAATGCCCCTTTCCTCCCTGATGCTGGCTACTCCTATGTCTGCTCTCCATGCAGGAGGGAAAGCAGACTCTGCAGAGCCACTGCATTTTCTTCCCTGCCATGTAGGAGGGTGGGAAGGGGCAGGGAATGGGTGACGCTGTGGCTCCACCCCTCCGGCATGGTGGGCAGCATCGCTGGGTGCTGGGTGAAGTACACTGCCGCAGGGATAGACCTGGTGCACTTTACTCCCTCTCCAGAGCAGCGGAAGAACCAGGAGGCAAATGGTGACAATAAAAGTCACAATCTCCCTACTGATCTGATTTCAGGGAAGGGCAACAACTTACTACCCCTTACTCAGTGCCCATAGCGAGTAAGCAGCTATCTCAATTATGGAGCTCTAATCCCATGAAATGATTTTGGTGACTATCGCCTTTCCAGGGACTCTCTGCTACCTTCCACCCCTTTTCACCACTGGGCTAGCTCTCAGCTCCTGCTGTGGCAGCCCAGCCTCTGCTCCCGGGGCTCATAATTCAGGGGTGTGAAATTATGCATGTGAACTCTGAGATTCCAGTGCATCTAAATACAGGCATGTATGACATTAATTGGAAGTGCATCTCATACCAATGCCACTTACAGGGGCTACAGCTTTTTTCTTTTTAAAAAAAACCTGCAAAATATCTTCTTAAAATACACCAGAACACAAAGCAAAGATTGCCAGCACCATCTTCCAAAGGTATTCTTTAAAAAATCATTTCCCATTAATGCTGAGAATGAGCCCAGTGCATGGTTTATAGCTGGAGTCAGAATTTACCCAACAGGGGTAGTTAAAAGACTACAAGCAAGAACCACAACTCAAAGAACTGAAACCTGCCCTAATGCCAAAGTAACTGCTAAACAAATTCGTTTGGCTGTGGTGAAAGCCATGTCTCAAAACACTGATGTGGGCAGGAAGTGAAGATGGATTGAAGATTGGCTCTGAAAGGAGACCAGTCACTTCCTTTCTAAACGGGACTATTAATGCATTCCAGCTTCATGGGAAGGAGGTAGAGAATATAACATATTTAGTCTTTTAGTTAAAAGCTTAGTACCAGCCTGTTTTCATTTCTTCTACGAGATAAAGTATGTAGTACTTCCAGCTCTTGTTCAACGACTGCATCGAGACTTCACCATGTGGAATTTTACTCTGCTCTGAAATGCACGAGTCCCCTTTCCTCACCTTCTATTGTTTTTTAGAAAATCTTTATCTACTGGAGCAAGATTTGTTTTCTCTGATGAAAATATAACTCTGTTAGGTTTCCCAATAATGCATTTGCCATTAGGCAGGAGCGTATCTAGGGGTTTGGTGGTAGCTGCCTTTAAAGATCACAGCCAGTCTCCCAGGTAATAGGGCCAGTAGAAAATCTGCACTCCCAGGATCAGCTCTTGAGAGCCAGGGATAAGACAGGAGTTAAAAGGGAGGAAGCACATTCAGAGAGCTGGCAGCCCTGTCACAGGAAGGACGTCCTTTCCATGCTCAGAGGTAATGAAGGGTCCTGCTAGGAACCCCACATGGATAAGATGGGCCTACATGTTGCAGACAGTCTTTCCTACTCACTAAGTGGTCAAACAATGCAGTTCTCCCTGAGGTAAAGAGAAACTGGTCAAGCGCTTTTCTTTAAAAACCTCTTCATCTGTCCTCCTCTATCCTCCTGGGATGGGACAAGCCCACATCCCCCTGGCAGCAAGCCTAATGAGCGTCCTGCACTCAGGCAGTGACAATTAGGCACACCTGCAGTGCATGTGCTACATGGAGAGGGCAGTTTACAGAGGTGAAGCCAGCCACAGAGCAGGTGGGAAGTCTGCTGCAGGGGAGAGGCTGCTGGAGTGTCTAGAGCAGGCCTGCACAACTCGTAAAGCGGCGAGGGCCATATTACTCCAAAGAAAACAGCTGAGGGCCGAACCCCGCCGGCCCCGCGGAAACACCCCCCGCGCCGCCCACCCCGCGGAAACAACTCCTCCTTCCCCAGTGCTGGGGTGTGGAAGCCTGTAAAGAGGGAAAGAAACAGCGTGCACAGGGTGACCAGATCACAGCAGTAAAATAGGACCCGCCCCCTCCCCACTCGGCCCCACCATCACACGCCTCTTCACACCCCCCCCCCCGGGGTCACTATATTACTGCACACAACAGTCAATCAATGCAGTTGTAGATAAATCGCTGCCAGCTCACCTGCCTGCCCGCTGCTGGCCCCGCCCCCTGCCACTGGCTCACCCTCACTCCCCAACCTGCCACTGGCCTCTTCACCAGCCCACCCACCCACTGGCTGGCCAGCCAGCCGGCCGTTGGTTTGCCCCACCCCGCCGCTTGCCTACTCACCCCCCCGCGGGCCGCACAGTGAGCCCACGCGGGCCGTATGCGGCCCCCGGGCCGCATGTTGTGCAGGCCTGGTCTAGACCAAGGCAGTCATCAGCCACTCCCCTCCCCCTTCCTCCTTTGCTTAGGACACAGGTACTGCACTGCAGCCCTGAGAGGGGCTCTGGACCTCTGCTTTCTGTTGGTGCCCTGTAGCTGGATCTGAGGAGCAGCACCACTGACTGGGGGTAATTAGACCCAGAAAAGACCCTGGGAGTGAGCTCAACTCCTGCAGGGAACAGTGAGCTAGCCTAGGAGTGGGGATTTAGAGGTCACCCAAGGGCAAGAGCTGTAAAGGGCGAACCCCAGGCTTGTAGCTGGCTGACTATACCCACTTCTTCTACCCTGCTGAGCCACTACAGGTGATGGCAGGCCCCTGCCCGGCCCTTAACACCACAGGGTAGGTAATACCCTCTTCTAAACCTACCATTTCCCCTTCTCTTGTGGTTCCACAAAGTCATCCAGGGCAGCTTCATCTCTGCTGATGAGCCAGTATTCTAGCAGCAAGTTTATTACCAAGCCTGATGCCTTGTCATTTAACATTACTCCATATCAATCTCGATTATCTTCCTCATTCCTTTGGTTCTCACCTATATCATTCCTCATTATGCCTCTTTAATTTTATCTTGAGTTAGCATGTTTCAGTGGCTCCTATAATTTCTTAGCATTCCTTATTTTTTATTAACTTTAACCCTTATTAATGTTCCCATTTATCCATTGCTTCAATTACAAACGTACGTTGCCTTATTCTGTGAGGTCCTCAGACAAAGGGAGTTGAGGGCACTGAATACTAGGATCACACCCAGGCATGCTCATACTTTCATGTATTAAACTAATTGCTTTACCTCCCCTATTCCAGTTGTGGGTTCAAATGCCAACAGCTGGGCATTGCCCCTGAGAATTTCAAGGGGGATGACTGAGCACAGAGGAGGTTGGGAACAGGATCCAGTTATTTTATTAGACAAAGGTCTAACAGTCATGCCTGGGAGAGGGATGGAACGTTTCTTGACGTGGTATTTGGAGTGTAATAGGGTGGACTTTGGGGCTTTTGATCTGTGATCTCTCACTAATATTATCCCACTTTCTTAACAAAACAAACAAAAAAGGGGGGGGGGAAATCCCCTACTAGGATTAGGTGGGAGATTTTACTCTATATCCTGATAAGATCTTAGCTCTACCCTCAAAAGTATTGTATAACGTGCTTAGATAGATAACACTTGCATTCAAGTGAATAAGTGTTTTGTCCCTCCTGAACACCAGGTATCTTGATAAATAAGGAGTAAACATTTAACAGGGAGAGTAATTCACCATTGGAACAACTTGCCACAGGTTGTGGTGGATTCTCCATCACTGCTAATTTTTAAATCAAGATTGACTGGTTTTTTTCCTAAGAGATCTGCTTTAGGAATTGTTTTGAGGAAGTTCTCTGGCCTGTGTTACACAGAACATCAGATTCACTAGATGATCATAAATGGTCCCTTCTGGCCTTGGAATCTGTGAATTGATGCTTTTAACTCTGGATTGGGAAATAGGCTTTTACATTTTGAACACATTTAAGTTTTAAGAGTTATGGCTTAGCAAGCCATTAAGAAAATAATAGTAGTAAAACTATATGAATCAATTGTGAAAGAACTTATAAAATACAGTTTTAGTTTATAGATGCTTTCAGGTAGTAAAGTGTGATTATTGGGATAATTTAGGAAATCTCATCAATCTAGTTCTAGTAGTAACTCCGCTGGAGCGATGATCAGAACTCCAGGATTCCTGGCAGTGAGTCCGTGTTCAGTCCACTAGACCATCTTCCTTCTGCTGCACCATTTGCTCTGTTAATATATGTAACAAGTAAGTGCTTTAGTGTTGCAGTACTAGTCTTCCCCCCCACCCACCTTCCCCATGCCCCTGACATCTCTATTTTAAAATAATTTCCAGTGTCTTCACAGAAATGCCAAGGAAATGCCAGATAACTGGGGCTTGGCTGGCTGGTTCTTGCTGACATGCTCAGTCTAACTGATCGCTCTGTGTGAGATCAGGAAGGAATTTCCCCCAGTAGTGATTGGTAGTGACCTAGAGGTTTTATAACCTTCCTCCGCAGAATGGGCGCAGGTTGCTTGCCAGGATCATCTGGGTATATCTCACTTAATGGCATTGCAGGGGCCTCAGGCTGTGGTGCATCTCAGTCCCTCCTATTCTCTGCCTGGGCACATAACCATTAGTCTCTTGAGGGCTGTACTACCTTTGGTCTAATTTCGGTTATTGGGGATTGGTGGGTAGGAGCTGGGGTGGGGGTGGCCTGTGATTTACACAGGGGGATCAGATTAGATAATCTGGTGGTCCCTTCTGGCCATAAATTCTATGGCTATAAGTAATTGTCCAGAATGTAAAAACATCATTGTGAAATAAACAAGTATAATTTATTTAAATATTTTAACATCACGTTAAACGACCCAGGCATTGTGTGCAGTTGGGTAGGGTGTGGGTAGTCCAAGTGGCGTACTCCCAATACACATTGCTGTACATTTCTGGAAATTATTGATAATTCAAAGAAAGCTGCTAGCTCATGTTCTCTGTCTTGTTCAATCTAGTTAACGGTACAAGAGCTCAGTGCCCACATTTGGGGCCGGATTTTCCTAAAAGCTCGGTACGTTGGGAGTTCTTTGACATCCTGGCCATAAATCACAGTGGGAGCTGCTGGGTGCTGCACATTTCTAAATATCCAGTCACTTATTTGGGTGCCTAAAGAGCTCAGTTCCCATTTAGAAAATGGGGCCCCAGTTGTGGGTGCTGGCCACTTGATAATCTGGCCCTAGCAGCCCCAAGCAAGGCAGGTTTCTGACACATCCCTTGGAAGACTGGTGCAGATCCTGGTCTGTGTTGTGGCCACTTTGTGCTGCACCAAAGCTGCCTTACAAATGGTGTATCCAGCCCCTAGAGGGATCTTCCAGTGGCACAGAGCCAGCACAACCGCTCTCGTGCTAGCACATCCTATGCCAGCTGGGAGTTATAGGGGTAGGGGCAGGGAAAGCGCATCACTGGGGCTTCACTGATCCCCAGTTGCTGGAATAGTCCCTTAAAGCAACCTGCCAGCTGACAATGGCCATATCTTAGCCCAGGGCTACACTAGGGGAGGGGGTCGATCTACGATACGCAACTTCAGCTACGTGAATAGCGTAGCTGAAGTCGGCGTATCGTAATCGACTTACCTGGCCATGAGGACGGCGGCGAGTCGATCGCTGCCGCTCCCCCGTCGACTCCGCTTTCGCCTTTCGATGAGGTGGATTTCCGGAGCCGAGGGGGAGCGTGATCGGGGATCGATTAATCGCGTCTTAACAAGATGTGAAAAATCGATCCCCGATAGATCGATTGCTACCCACCGATCCGGCAGGTAGTGAAGACAAGCCCTTAGAGTGCAGGACTGGCCCAGCACACAGTTGCCCCAGGCTTAGGGAATCACATCCGTGCTTTAAAGGGGTACGTTACTTGGCTGCAAGAGAAGATGTGGGCTGGAATCACAAACTGAACACAACTCCTCACTCAGAACGCCTTTCCTGGTGTTCAACCTCAATTTCCCCCTTTCTCGGTATTCTCGCTATATTCCTAGCTATAGCTCCTTATACCACATTAAGGGCTTGTCTTCAGGGTGAAATAGCCCCTCCAGACTAGCTCTCCATGTGGACACTCTTATGCTGCATGAAAAATGCCTTGGTGTGGTTTAGCTTAGTGCACTTCCAAAGTGGAAGCTATTTCGCAAGAGCATTCCCATAGGCAAGCTCTTAGTAACTCCTTTTCCTTCCTTGGTATTAACATCCTTTGCATATTCACTTACTATTACTGTGTCCCACCCTTTGATATCACTTAGCCAGACTATACATATTGAGTTATCTTTGTAATCTTTCCTCATAAATTGATTTCCCCAGCCTCCTGGCTATTTTTGCTGCTTGTCACTCACCTCTATCCAATTTGTCAGTAAGAATTGGCCATAAACTCTCTTCTGTGTTTTCTTTATAGAGATGTTCTGTGTCCAGGATTTCTCAACTCTCTCTGTGGTTTGGCTAGGGATCCAGGATTTTTTCCAGCTCGTAATGTGCTCTGTTTTTGTGATCTATCTCACTTAGTTTTTCAGTGTTATGTGCCTTTAAGTAAACTACAAACTCTTATCAGAGCCCATGTTTGTTTGTCACTGAAAGTGGTCCTGAACCAAGACTCAGGATCTAAACACTCTAAAACTTTGGGGAAGTTTAACTCTAGCTCTGAAATTTGCTGCTTTGGCTCATGTCTCATTTACTAGGTTTTCCTGTGAGGCCATTTTTAATATGAAATAAATGTTACAAATGATGCAACATTGCTGCCCTCTTCTGGGGGGAAAAAAAAAGAAATTGGACTTGGGGAAAAAGGTGAAGTGCATAAGGCCAGAATTAGGAAGAAATATTTTGGGATAGCGTGGAGAGAAGTTATTTTGGCTAAGCAAAAATGAAGTTTGAGGACTTTCTTTTGACTTGCACATGAAAGGTGCTGACTAAATGAGAGTCAAAGTGAATGTATAGACTGGGATGGTACTCTCCTGCCTAGTTCATTAGCTAACACATTTAGGGTGACCAGACAGCAAGTGTGAAAAATTGGGATGGGGGTGATGGGTTATAAGCACCTATATAACACAGTCCCAAATATCAGGACCAGGGCTGGTGCAAGGAGGTTTCGGCAACAGTCCTCGCCACAGCAGGGCTTAGCGAGTAAGCGGGCGGCTGCCTCCTGCCTCCCAGCTCGAGTGTGGAGCCGGGAGGCAGGAGGCAAGCGCCTACTGCCAAGGGCGGCAAAATGCCACCCCCCAAGTCCTGGCGCCCTGATCAGGACTGTCCCTATAAAATTGTGATATCTGGTCACTGTAAACACATTTCATCTTTGACCTGGATACTGTAGATCTAACATGGAGTTTTTCTTAGCCATAATTTTCATTCATGGCTTCTAAGGTTAGGTCCCCTTTACCCAGACTTTTTGATGGCAATGGAGATCTTTAAACTAACTTCCATAGAAAAAGACTCCAGGGGTGTTTCTTGCTAGATTTTTAGATCAATGTATTCAGGGACTTTTTCAGAGTTCAGTTTTTTTAGTCTGCAGTTTCTCTGTATTCAGATTTTGCTGATGCACTGTCTTTTTTTATTAAAAAAATATGAGCATTTAATCTCCAGCTATGTGAGACTTCACTAAATTCACTCAGTCTGCGTAGTTGAACAGTGCTGCTTTTTTAGTTATGCGAAGAAATGCCTGTGGGTTCTGAAATGCTGAAACCCTTCTATTGCAAAGGATGTCTCTGAGCTTAGTGTATGGAGAGAGATAGCCGTGTCTTTGTAAAGAAGCAGGACATTTGATTCCGTCTCCTTTAAAAACCGAGAAGAGGACTGTAAGTGGGTGGAGTTTCTACCCTGGGGTACACACTCTGGACACAGTCCACACTTACCACCTCTCTGTCATTTTACAGCCGATAAACCTGACCCTGTCCGTCCCACCCTCCATTTCCCTCTGCTTCTGAGAGAATCATTTGGACCCTTACATAGATCTTGGATTGGCACTAACAGTCATTTGATTTGATTTATGTGATAATTCTGTACCTCTGTGCAGGCTTCAAGCTCTTGACACCAGATTAACTGAACAGAAGAGCCTACCTTTCTGTGCAGAGCCCCGAAACCTGCATCCCTGTAGCAGGGACTAAAAGATTCTATCCTGTCTGTCTGTCTTTCAGTTAAAGGTCTCCTTCACACTGAGTGTGGGGAAGAGCTGGTTTTCTTTCCAAGTCTGCAGGTAAATGCACATTTTGTGGTGAGCCAAAAGGGAGCTTTTTAATGTAGTCAAATATAGTGTAAGCGGGGGAGTGGTCCCGCTATTGTGGGGAACTTTCCTGGCTTCTGCATTACCCCGGTGAAGTGGGCTAGTGGAAGGATCTGAGTCCTCGCTCTCACTTCCTTTACCCAGAGGCCTCCCTGTCCTTGAGGACACCCCTTCCACTCTCCTGTCTGGCAGAGTCCTCGTAACCCCGACAAGGCTGGGCCCAGGATTCCTGGGGGGCTCGACCCCCAACCCTGCTGTGCTCACCTAGGATAGGGGCTAGGGTGTCCCCACTCTGGGGTACTCTCTCTGCACTGGGCACTTCCCTGAACCACTGATCATTACATATGATTTAAAGCAAATGCAAGTTATTTAATCAACAATTAATTTAAAAAAGAATAAGGAAAAACGGGAAAGGTTAGAGGAAAACACATCACCCCGCTCTGTGGCAGGGAACATCATAAACAGTGTCTCTGGAACCTCAGGGCAGTTCACAGAAACCCACCCCCCTCACCAGGCAGCCTCCTTTGCGAGGGCTTGGCCCTGACGCGCCACCCTGCCCGAGCTGCAGCCGCGCAGGGGAGCATCCGAGGGCTGCAGGCAGGGCTGGAGTCGATGGAGCTGCTGGAGAGTGTGTCAGAGCCGGCCCCACGCCAGCAGGCTGGGTGGGGAGTTGTCCTGGGAGAAGTTTCCCTGCAGGCGCTGCTCCAGCCGGTGGAAAGGGGGGAGCCAGAGGGCACCTGTGCTGGCAGTGCCGCGGGGAGGGAGGTTATGGGCTTGGGTGCCCGGGAGCGAACTTGGCCATGGCCTTGGCACTCGGCGCCCGGGGCTGGGGGGGCCCTGGACGGGTTCAGGCTCAAGGAGCACCCAGCTGTGAACCTGGCACCGAGCTCAACAGAAACCCCAGCGGCTCCTCGGCAAAGAACCTCTCCGAGCCCTGCGGTCCCTGGGACGAGCACCCAGAGCCTTGCTCCGGCCTGGGAGGGAGGGATTCGATAGGGTTACCATACGTCCATATGCCGGCCGGGAGGAATTTTTAAATATCTAAAAACCCAGATGTTTTTAGATATTTAAAAATTCCTCCCAGACGGCAATTTAACAACCAGAAAGTCGGACATGTCCGGGAAAATACAAACATATGGTAACCCTAACCACACCTGGCTCCAGACTGCTCCAGCTCCCCTATTCTAGCTCCAGCTCCACTCGGCCTCAGCACTGATGCTGCTGCTCTGCCTCCAGCCCCGTGAGCTGCTTCTCTGGCCCCTCTGGCTCTGTAGCTGCAGCCCTGCTCCCAGCACAGGATCTGCTTCCTGAGCTGCTTTTCTGGCCCCTCTGGATCTGGCAGAGCTCTGTTCCCCAGCTCAGCTCGGGCCCCTGCTCTCTCCTTAGCTTGGCCCCACTCTGTCTAAGCTATTCCAGCTCACACGGAGGACGGGAACCCCCTGGCCTCCTGACTCCCTGATTAGCCTTCCCGCCCTGTCAATCAGGCTGACCTGGAGTGTTGGCCTCTCCCCATTGCCCCTGGGAACTACCAGTCTCAGGGTCCTGATTTCCCATCGACTCTTCCCCTTTTGGTACTGGGAGCTAGCCAACCAAAACACCCCCCACTGAATGTGTTTTGGTTGGCTAGCTTACAACAGTCCCCTTACAATAGGGCTGGCCAAAAATAAGAACTGTTTCATGAACAATTTCAAGGTGTGAAACTTTCGTTCTACATCAGAACGAAAACAAGACCTTTCAAAATCTTTGTGAAAAGATATGGGCGAGAGACCAACCCCAGAATACCCAACGGTCTTGGATTGGGGGCGACCCAGGTTCAAATGCTTGCTCTGAATGAGGCAAGAAAGAAACTTGTTCCCAGTTCTCCCATATCCCAGCTGAGCACCCTAACAAACTAGGCAGTGGGCTGTTTTGGGGTGGGTCTTTATCTTCCTCTCTCCCCCTCCCCCACAGAAATTCCATCCTGAACCTGAGAAATAGTTTCAGCTAATCGACATGTTCTGGTTTTTGTTTTGTTTTTTTGGGTTTTTTTAAGTTTCAACAAATTCCTGACTAGCTCTATTCAAATAGTCAAATACATCTAAGCTGAAGGGCAGAGGGAGAAGGGGGAAGCCAAACTTATGCTGAAGTTCAATCTTCAAACTTGGCATTGTTTTAGTTTTTTCCCTTTCTACTTCCACTGGAACTGACTCTCAAGGAAAGAAGGAGGAACAAAAACTGACAACTTCCTTTCTCTGTCCTTTCTCCCAGGAAGGATCTAGGCTGCCTGGCCCTAACGTTGGTCCCTTCTCGTAACCCAATTTGTTTAAACCATCTGCGTTCCATTACCAATTTCATACTCTCCTTCCTTGAAGCATTTCAGCACAAATGTTGAAGTCTTGAAGCCTCCTTATCTGCAGGGGTTTCATACTTGAGTGATGTGTATCAAATTTGCCTTATCACAATCTGACACTAGGGATTTGACACATGTAACTTCCATTAGCGTTGATAAGCATTATGTACACAAATCCACTGCACAACAGGAGAATAACAGACCTCTTATTCCTTGACCAGAATAGCGTCTCTCCAGGGAAATACCCTGGGCACTTTACAATGAAACATACAAAAAATTGACACTTCGAGCTAATAATGTGTCAAAATTGTAAGCCTGCTTTCAAAGTGGCTAGTTCCACAGTCCATAACCCCAGAGCTTCATAGATATAGCTAGAC
The DNA here is from genome assembly GCA_033296515.1 of Macrochelys suwanniensis. Taxonomy (NCBI): domain Eukaryota; kingdom Metazoa; phylum Chordata; order Testudines; family Chelydridae; genus Macrochelys; species Macrochelys suwanniensis. Next base: position 60,057,508 of record CM065784.1, on the reverse strand, counting down.
AAACCAACAGCCATTTGACAAGCCAGCAGCTGCATCCCCTGAGACAGAGGTGGTGATGTTAGAGCAAGCCTGAAGCTCAGAAAAGGATCTGTGATCCAGTCTATTAATGACCCTAAAACTTCAACCAAAGTTCTAAAGTCAGTCTGTGGCCACACAGGAAGCCAGTGAAGTGACTGAGAAAGGCTTTCCTGTGCACCCTCTAATCACCAAGATTCTAGCCGCAGGAAAACTTCTACTGGCAAAGCAAGAAAACACATCATGAGGCACAACAATCTGTAGTCTATGTCCTTTAAAGACAGTGAAACTATCAGGTTAGCTGCTGATTTAAAATCTTCCAAAAAGGTATTGGCCAACTCAAACCGCGACAGGCAGAATGGTATCAGTCTGGTCCCGGATATGTGGGTTTGTCATTGCATACCTTGCTCAGGGCTGAGTTTACAGGATATGTGGCAGTAAGCACATGTGTATCTGCAAACACAATCAGACCAGGAGCTTTAGTGGGTTACCTATATAGGGATTTTTTTTTAATGTAGGTAGATAAATACATACATGTTCTCCGCTCTCGGTTCAGTGACTTCCTGTGTCATTTTAGACAAGTCACTTGAACAGGCCGGGCCTGATTCTGATATTCACTTACACTGGGGTAAATCAGGAGTAATTCTGTTCTAGCCAATGGATTTGCACTGATGCAAACATACCTTAAGTGAAATCAAAATCACACCTTCAGTATCTCAAGCCAGGTCTACTCTAGAAAATTGTCACCTTAGCTACATAGCTCAGAGGTGTGAAAAAGCCATACCCCATAGCAACATAGTTAAGCTGACCTAACCTCTAGTGTAAACAGCACTAGGTTGATGGAAGAGATGGATGTGGATTACTTATGCCATCAGCGTAGGTAGTATCTAAACTGAAGTGCTACACTTGTACCACTGTAGCGTTTTAAAGTGTAGATACACACTCTGTTCCCCATCTGTAAAATTAGGATAGATTTTTCTTCCTCCCCCTTGTCTTGTCTGTTTAGTGCTAGGGCAGACATGGTGTTACCACACACATATGGTCCCAATCCCAGTTGGAGCCTCTAGGTGCTAAAGTAAAACAAATAATTAAGTATCCACACAAAATTAAAACCCAAGTTCAGGCTATAATTCCAAAAACTGTGTAAAGCATTGGAAAGCAATAGAAAAGCCTTCACATCAGTTATAGCTGAATTAAATTATACATACAGTGACCTTGCAGGATGATTTACCCACATAAATAAGGTACACATTTTAAACGGTAGAAGCGACAAAGGGTCCTGTGGCACCTTATAGACTAACAGAGGTATTGGAGCATAAGCTTTCGTGGGTGAATACCTCACTTCATTTTAAACCGTGTGAGTGATTACCCATTGGAACAAACTATCAAGGGAGTTGTATTCTCAATGGCTTCACATCAAGGTGGGATGCCTTTCTGGAAGATATGCTTTGGTCAAGGATAAATTACTGGGCTCATTACATGGGCAACTGGGTGAAATTCTGTGGACTATCATGCAGGAAGTCAGACTAGATCATCTAGTAGTCCCTTCTGGCCTTAAACTGTGAGAGGTTTTATAGATTCATAATCTACCAAGGCCCAAATGAGAGAGAAGCAAGAATTTTTCAGGCAGAAAACCTAACTTACTATAGGATTAATTCCTTTAGGGTAAGTAACTTTCTATAACCTCAGCTCAAGATTATTTCCATTGTCATTTCAACGATAAAAGTAAGGAGACAAGTTTGTGTGGAAAGTAAGTGAACTTTGGACTACGAGTGATGTCCTGAAATGAGGGCTGTTGGAGAGGAATGTTTACCTGACTCCCAAAATGCATCTGAATATTTTATCAATCTATCCCTTTTTTTTTGGAAATTCAAGTTTCCCACATATAATACAAGTTACCTTAAAAAGGGCATCTCAAGTGTCTTTATCATTTAACAACCGTAGTTCAGGAGATTAAACACACACAGCCAAATACTGAAATTGTATCATTTAAAGAGATGTGTTCAACTTGAAAATCACATTACCTAGTATGAAAGGTGACCACACTTTAAAAATAAAAATGGAGACACTTTTGTGTGTGGTAATGCTTGCTTGGATTGCAAAACACTCACACAGAAGGCAAAGGTACACTTTTTGTGCTGGAGTTGCCAAATTTGACTCAGTGACACATACGTTTTTCAAAGTGAAGCATTTTTTCCCAGTAACTAAGTGTCTGAATGAGTTTATAATGAAACACTGAATAAGTGTCATTAATGTTCATTTTGAACAACTTTAATAGTGTCTGTTCTCATTTGACTTTTCCCTTCACTCCAAACTCTGTTTGCCACGCTGAATATTTGTTCCATTGGTGTGCCGTGAGTTTGTTCCTCTGTAAAGACAGAACAAATTCTACTTAGCATAGAAATGTCTTGAGCAAATGTTTGTTATTAAAAGTTATTTTGACTGATAAACTTGGACACTTCTGGTGTCTTGAAAAATTCTTGAGACAGACACCAAGGGACTGTGTAGGTGAAACAAAAACATACTGTCACTTTAAATATAAGTGCAGGTTCTGTAAACCTTTCTTTGTAAAGACTATTTTCATTGTTTCTTCTGCATACTGTAGTCCAATTCTCCCCCCTCCCCCCTCCCCCCACCACACACACACACCTTTTCGTAAAGACCATTAACAGGGGAACAAAAATACTTTGAATTATTTATCCGTATATAAAATTTTGGTCAGACTGTTTTAAAGGGTGCTCAGTCAGAAACTGGATATTTCAAAAACGAATCTGTTTCCAAAAATTCAAACTGTTGGCTTCTCTTTAATATGCACTCACTTCTCTGCTCAATGCTGCAGAAGTAATGTTAATGTGAGCCCACGCTCTGATTATCAGCAGCCTGGTGTCTAGATTATTCCCACCCATGTATGGCATTTCTCACTGGTGATAAATTACTGAGTCTTTCACTGAATAATTGGAGCAGATAGAAGGGGGCGACAAGAACCTTATTCTCTGTGCATAGGCGCTGACTTTTGTTTTTGCCAGTGGGTACTCACTCCTCTACATCCCCCTCCCTCTATGTATGACAAGCGGGGCCTCGGGGGGGGAAGAGGCCAAGTGAGGGCAGGACCTTGGGCAGAGTGCGGGCGGAGCAGGGGGCAGGGGCCACAGTCTGGGCGCTGGGGCCCAGTAAAGATTAATCTGGTCTAAGCACCCGCTATCTTTTTTTTTTTTTCAGTGGGTGCTTGAGCTCCGGAGCACCCACGGAGTTGGTGCCTATGCTCAGTAGCCTTTGGAACTGGTGACACGATGGGTTGGGGAGAGCTGATGCAGATTGGGGAGGAGTCAGGAATAAGTAGATGAGACATTGGGTGAGGGGGTTGCTGGGTGGGAGAGCCTTTTTCCCCCACCCCCCAGTGAATCTTGTGGACCTGCTATGGGTCGGGAGGGACCTGGGCATTGTTGGGAGAAGGAGCCTGCAGCAGGTTAACACGGGTGGGGTGTTTGTTTTTGTTTTTTTTAATAGATGAGAGAACTTGGGTGTATTGGATGAGTTGGGGATCCTATCCCATTTAGCTAGCCATACACTGGGCCCATCCAGTTCAGCCTCTGACTTTATCCTGTCCCACTCTTCAGTCTGACCACTTCATTAGCATCTGACCCCATTCCATCCCACAACAGCCCTATTCCCCATTAGCTCTGTTCTCCCGTTCACACCATTTCTCCCTCACCCTCTCCCAGCAGAGCACTGAGGTAGCTGATCACTACCTTCCCCTGGCTGCTAAAGGCTCTGTGCTAGCACAAGTCCAGCCAAAGGAGCAGACAGTTAGATAGGAGACCTAGAAGCATCCTGGCTGCTTCCATATCCAGCAGCCCCTGGTATTGGACTCAGGAGGAATAACTTCAAGGAAAAGCTGATTAGGCTCTGCGTTCTTGTTGGGTCCACGAGACTCCAGTTGGACTGCAGGGACGGGTGCGATCTTGGGGGACTCCCAAGTATAACTATCCCATCCAGTGCATGACTCAGAAGTCTGGTGCTTGGTTTCCATGGCTGGTGTGTGGGCAGTGACTCAAGCCCAGAACTATTAACAAGTCAAATATGGAGGAGCCATAAATTAATCCGCGCTGGCAGAAATTACGCTGCAGCTCCATGCACCTCAGTTCTGTAACAAGGCCTACTGATCCCTGCAGTGCGCTAGGGCTGAGGTCTGTAGCAGTGGGAGATGTCAGAAACATCAAGCCAGAGAGGCTTTAGTTATCTATGACAGCATTGATGGTTGTGTATTTTAGGCCTAGATCCACAAAGGTGCTTAGGTGCCTAACACCCAGACTGAGATGCCGAAATCCTGGTTTTAGCAATAACTGAGATCTGCAAAACTTCCACTCGGCTGCTGTCCTAACTTTATAGGCCCCTAAATTCACATCACCTAAGTTTTTGTTGCAAAAGCTCGCTAGGCACCTTTGTCTCTGTCTCTAGGCATGTACACGACTGCCTCACTCTAGGCATCTAGGTACCTACCGCCTGTCCGTGTGATCTGCAAACCGGGGGAAGAGTAATTTCTAGACCAAGGAAAAGCAGTAGATCTAATCTGGATTTCCGTAAACCATTTGATCTAGTTCCACATGGGAAATTATTAGTTAAAGTGGAGAAGATGGGGATTAATATGAGAATCGAAGGTGGGTAAGGAACTGGCTAAAGGGGAGACTACCGCAGGTACTGTCCAGTTGGAGGAAGTTTAGTAGTGGAGTTTTCCAGGATTGATCTTGGGACAAATCTTATTTAACATTTTCATTTATGACCTTGGCACAAAAAAAGTGGGAATGTGCTAATAAAATTTGCAGATGAAACAAAGTTGGGAGATATTCCTGATACAAAGGAGGACTGGAATATCATAGAAGACTTGGATAGACTTGAAAACTGGGGTAATAGAAAAGGGATGAAATTTAATAGTGCAGAGTGCAAGGTCATGCACTTAGGAACTAACAACAAGAATTTTTGCTGTAAGCTGGGCTGGGGACTTAGCAGTTGGAAGCAACAGAGGAGGAGAAAGATCTGGGTGTATTGGTCCATGTGAAGTGGCTGTGGAAAAGGATTCATTAGGTGAGGTATTTTTAGTAGAGATAGAGAAGTATTACCTTTATATACAAGGCACTGGTGAGACTTCATCTGGAATACTGCATTCAGTTTTGGTCTCCCATGTTTAAGAAAGATTAATTCAAACTGGAACAGGTGCAGAGAAAGGATATGAGGATGATGAGAGGAATGGAGAACCTGCCTTACAAGAAAAGACTAAAGGCTCTTGGCTTGTTTAGCTTAACAAAACAAAGGCTGAGGGGAGATAAGTTTCCTCTCTCTAAATATATCACACAGATAAACCCCAGGAAGGGAGAGGAGTTATTTAAGTTAAGGGTCAATAGTGACACAAGAACAAATTGATATAAACTGGCCATCAACAAGTTTAGGCTTGAAATTAGATGAGTTTCTAACCATTAGAGGACTGGAGTTCTGGAAGAGAGTTCCAAAGGGGGCAAAAAACCTAACTTGTTTCAAGACTGGGCTTGATAAGTTTATGAAGGGGGTGGTATGATGAGGTTGCCTACAGTGGCACATGGCCCATCAGCAGCTGCTATTAGCAAATATCTCTAAAGGCTGGAGGTGGGAAACTAGATGGGGGAACTCTGAGTTACCACAGAAAATTCTTTCCCAGGTATCTGGCTGGTGGGTCTTGTCCCCATACTCAGAGACTAACTGATCATCATATTTGGGGTTTTGAAGGAATTTTCTCTAGGTTAGATTAGCAGAGATCCTAGGAGTTTTTCACCTTCCTCTGCAGCACCAGTGGTGGATTAGCCATTGGGCCAATGGGGCCCGTGCCTGGGGCCCCTGGAAAAATGAGCATCCCTGCTTCCCGACCCACTCCGCCTGCCCAGTGCTCCTGCTGGGGAGTGGGATTGGGGCCTGGGGGCTTGCCCTGGTCTGCCCGCCCATCACTCCTGCTGGGAAAAGCCCCCACAGCCCAGCAGGAGTGCTGGACGGGCAGAGCAGGGCAAGCCTCCGACCCCACTCCCTGGCAGGAGTTCCGGGGGTGGGGGAAGGATTGCAGGTGGAAGGGGTGAGGAGGGGACCCCAGTTGCTCCGCCCCATGGTCCCACAAAACTATAATCCTGCTCTGTGCAGCACTGGTCACTTGCTGGTTTGAACCAGACCAAATGGTAGCTTCTCTGTAACTTGAAATCTTTAAATCAAGCTCTGAGGACTTCGGTAACTCAGCCAGAGGTTATGAGCCTATTACAGGAGTGGGCGGGTGAGGTTCTGTGGCCTGCGATGTGCAGGAGGTCAGACTAGATGATCATGATGGTCCCTGCTGGCCTTAAAGTCTGAGTATGAGGTGCTCCTTGACCTAAATCAATTGTGGGTCCCAATCTGGTAGGTATGGTTAGTGGCCTCCTAACTCCACACAAAACTGGCCATTAGTCTAATGGTTAGAGTACTCCCCTAGAATGGGAGAGATCACGCATTCAAATCCTTCCTCTGTCTGATGTGAGAAGATTTGAACAGGGATCTGTCACCTCTCAAATTGGTGCTCTCACCACAGCTATAGGGTATTATGATGTGGGGCTCCCTCAGTCCCTCCTGGAGAAGTTGTTCCACTTTAATTAAATATTAATTAGGTCAGAGCAAGTGACTATAGCCCAGGGGCTAGAACACTCCCTTGAGAGGTGGCAGATCCCTGTTCAAATCTCTTCTCTTCCTGAGTCAGAGGCGGACTTCAACTGTGGGGGTGGGGGAGAGTTGTCTCGCATCTCAGAACCCTAATCACTGAGCTAAAGGCTCTAAGGGAACTGCTGCTCCTTCTCCTGTTGTTTTGTGCGGAGTTAGGTGGCCTCTGAGTATGCCTATTGGACTGGGTCCCACACATGACTTAGGCGTTCAGCCGCCTATCTTCTTCCCTCCCACCCCCCATGCCCCAGCTCTTGGATCGCTAGCAGAGACAGGTGCCTACCTACAGCCCAGGTTTAGGTGCCAATCTCCAAGGGAGAGGCAGGGCTTAGGACATCTCCCACTGGCTAGCTTAGGTGGCTCCCTGTCCAATGTGCTGACTTTGTGGAGCGCTTTCTAACGTGTCTCTCTCCCCGTTCATTGTGTATGTAGCCTAGGTGCCCAGCTCAGGCTTTGTGACTGTGACTTTCTAGGTGCCTAAGTCCCTTTGTGAATCCAGGCCTGTCAGGGTTCCCTCCCCACTCTAAACTCTAGGGTAAAGACGTGGGGACCCACATGAAGATCTCCTAAGATTGTTTCTACCAGCTTAGGTTAAAACCCCCAAGCTACAAAATTCCCTGCACCCTGAGAAATGCTTCTCTCACTGCCACCATCAAGTGTTTTAAACAGGAATCCGGAAGAGGAACCACTTGAAGTTCCCCTTCCCCCCAAAATACCCTGTCAAGCCCGTACACCCCCTTTCCTGGGAAGCTTGAGAATAATCCCCTAACCAATTGGTTATACAGTGATCTAAAAACCCACCCCCGGGGTTTTAAAACCATAGAAAACAGTCAGCTTCTTAAAAGAAGGATTTTATTAAAACAAAGAAGGTAAAATCATCTCTGTAAAATCAGGATGGTAACTATTTTACAGGGTACTCAATTTCCAAACTCAGAGGGATTCCCCTTCTGGACAAAACCTTAAAGTTACAGAAAAAACAGGAATAACCCCTCCCTCTAACACAGGGAAAGCTCACCAAGCAAAACAAACAAAACCTATTCACAATGCTGACTAAACTTACTTCAGAAAAGTGAGGTTTGGTGAGAAGAGGACTGGTTTTTGAGGAGATTGATTTTCTGCAGGTCCTTTTTGTCTCCCAAGATCACTCTGACTCAGACAAAGAGGCACACACACCTTCTCCCCTCCCAAGATTTGAAAGTATCTTGTCCCCTTATTGGTCAGATGCCAGCCCGGTCAGGTGTCAGTCTGGCTACCTGCATTTCTTAACCCTTTACTGGTAAGAGGATTTTATAGCACTGCATCAGACCCTCTCCCCCTTCCCTTTATATTTATGACAAGGCCTTACTTCCCAAACCCTGTGTTTGAAAAATGAGCATTTTAAGTTACTGAGGCAGTATCAGTTTGCCAGAGGATCCAGTATTGGCTTGATACAATAATCAGGGGATCTCGCTGCAGTATTCAAGGTCTGTGCGTCAGGTCACTGTCTCCCAACTGCTGGGATAGGGTGAAGGTGTAGTGGGTAGGAGTGGAAATCAAGATAATTTGGTGTGAGAAGGAAAGGAACAGGGACTAAAATGTCTGAGACACAACAGCAGGTTGGAGTGAGAAGGGAAAAGGGCGTTTGTGAGGTGCACAAAGGCTGCTGGGGATGTGTTCAGGGTTTTGTCTGAGGAGAAGCTGGTGGCTACATATTTGCAGCACCTTGCTCAGACAAGCTAACCTGGCAAGCGCCTTCTCATTGAATGAATGCTTAAGGCAGTGGCAATATAATCTTCCCTAGCCAGTCCCGCCAATGAGCCTCATCTCTAATTGTAGAGAGACAAAAGCTGTTACATCTCCATGTCTGTTCAAGCCTGAGTTCAATTGCTACTAGCAACCCTCAAGCAATTGTTCTCTATCCCGTTACCTTCTGGTTCTGCCTCAGATACATACATAGTAACAAGGTGTGTATAACAGTCTGGACCCTTCTGTTCACCACTTTGTATGAAATTTATCATAGTCTGGTAAAAGTATGCCTTGAGAGATCATTTTCTGATCATTGTTGTCCTGGTAGAGTGTATGACAAGATTCTAGTGTATGACAATCCTGGGACATGCTCCAAGTTTAGAAAAGCAGGTACAAACCAGTTCCTCAGAGACAAAAGGCAAACTGATGTCTCCGCCAGGTGTCAACATAATCAAATGGACCATCACCTGGTTAAGGGGCCATTCTTTAGCAGGAAGAAGGGTGTGAGTGAGAAATTCACATCTTGGCAAAGGAACAGCTCGGGGTTCTCAGGCAAAGAGACTTTGTCTCCTGAACCTCAGTTGGGGATGATTTTCAAAGAGGAAAATAACGATAAGGGGTGAGAACAGAGGACACACATTCTCTCTTCCCTTTCTTTCTGTGCACAACATCCACAACACCTGAAAGACAAGGAAAGGAGCATTGGACTAAGAGGGGTCCTGACTGACAGGCATCCAGCCAGTAAGACTGCTAAACCATGTGGTGAGAGAGACCTTTGCTTTGAATTCATTTAGCTTAAGTTAGGTATTCATTGTTTTACCTTTATTTTCTTGTAACCAAATTCTGATTTTTAGGTCTCATTACTTGTAATCACTTAATCAATCTTTCTGTAGTTAATGAACTTGTTTTATTTTATCTAAACCAGTGTGTTTGGATTGAAGTGTTTGGGAACCTCCATTTGAGACAACAGGGTTTGTGTATGACATTTTCTTTAATAAAATGATAGACTTTCTATGAACTTATATTGTCTAGGAGGGTACTGGGTCCAGGGCAGCAGGTTTGTATATTTTTTGGTGGTGCCCAGAACAGGTCTAAACCCGCTTTCCCCCCGCCTTGTAAGCCGATATATATTTTTTTAAATAATGTGAAAATGGACTGGAAACAGGAAGTGTTTACAATGTCCCTTTATTGCACAATATCACTATTGTAAGAACAAATTATTTAACTAAGAATATCAACTTTATTAATACTCTTTTGAATACAAAACAACCAAGCACTCTTGGATCAATAACCCTCAAAAACAAATAATTTCTAAAATTAAAACAAAGATACCCCCTTCTTTTGCGATGTTCTTCAGGAGGCAGCAAACACTTTTTGTCATTTGGTTCTTGAAATGAAGTCATCCAAGAGACTTGCAATGTCCAGTTCAGAGGTAGAGTTCTTATGAGTGTGCAGAAATGCCAAGTGATTTAGACGGTTTTGGCCCATTGTCGTTCGCAAATAATTTTTTAGTCTGCTTAGGCAGCTGAATGATTGCTCAGCGGTGCAGGTTGTAGTCGGAATTGTGTCGAATAATTTCAGGAGAATTGTAACTTCTGATATGTCACGCAAGCCTTCGTTTTGTTTCAGAAATTGCTTCCACTTCGCTCACCGAATTAAGCTGGCAATTTCTCGATCTGCAAATGTCACTCAACATTTCTAAATGAAGAAATAGCCTCTCCATGTTAATGTTACCATGGAAAGCCTCACTTATTGGGACAATGTCCTGTTTCAAGCCATTTGCTGCATCAGTTATATGCTTCTCCAATTTTACTGTGAATGGAAAGCTTTCTGTTGAAAACCTCTGTTCAATGGCAACTTTGCAAGCATCAATGATCCCGACATCTATTTGATGAAAATACTCTTTGGGGTCACTGAAGGTGTGAGGAAGGTTTCCATGGTTGAGCCATCTCGGTGGCTTGCGTTTTCTTGGGAGTGCAGGATCATCTAATTAAAGATTTCTTGCCTTCTCTACTGTTTCCCAGAAGTGATTGTATGATGAGTCGGTGCACATCCCGCTCAACACCTCTTGCAACAGGCCAACTTTCTTCATAACGCTTGCCAATCACACGTTTGGGCTTTGAATTTTTGCATTAGCTTCTTCTACAGGACCCATGGCTTTCACAAGAACTGTTAGTGTAAAGAACGTTGAAAGAGATCGCAGTTGCTTTGAGAATCCACTACATTTTGAGCCAAATTCATCAGAAGAGTAACTACATTCATCTAGGCAGTTCATTATGGCCTCGTAGCTGTGGAGCAGTGATTTAATGCTACTGATCCTTAGTGTCCATCTTGCTGGGCACAATGGTCGTAAAGAAGGCTCCCCTTCACTCTGAAACTCTCTGAATGCTGCCATACACTTTGGTGACTTCCTGAAGGCATTGATGAGATCTTTCACCATCAAAAACGTATCACGACATTCTTGAATATTATGCAGGGCATCCAGCGTGGCAAGGCTAAGGGAATGTGCAGTACAGTGCACAAATTCTGCTCTCTGCTCTCGATCCTTCACTCTGACTTGGACCCCAGTAAATTTGCCAGACACATTACTGGGTCCATCATAACACTGCTGCCGGCAATCAAAAAAGGGAAAATCACACCTGAGAAGCATATCTTCCACAATTTTGAAAAGAGAAGCAGCATCCATTGTGTCAGTTTGGTAAAACCCAATAAACTCCTCATAAATCTCCCAGTCTTCACTAGAAAAGAACTTTAAAGAAAAACGTACTAGTTCTTTTCTTGACAAATTGATAGTCTCATCCATTACAATGGCATAAAACTTTGAAGCCTGTATCTTTTGCACAATTTGTCTTAGCGCCATCATTTATATTATTTCGTTGTTAACCTCATGTGACAGCCACTTGTATTTTGTGTGACTAAGCCACTGTCTCAGTTCCTTTGAATCTGTACTGCGTAGCAACAAGAGCTGCATCAAATTTGAATCACTCTCATTATGTCCACGTAATGTTATTCCTTGTTGAGCTAGGTACTGAACACTGTTAAAAATTTTGTGCAGTGCATTCCTAGTTGATTGTGATTCTTTTCTGTAACTGGCCGACATTAGTGCAGAAACATTTACCTGTGATTGCAGAGCAGCATACTTCATTACCACTTCCTTGTGGCAGGAGGATTTTTCATGTGATGTAAAACCACGCAATGTGTGTCTCCAATCTTGAAATCCAGACAAAATAAATGTTGGTTCGGCCTTCATAGAAGATATTAAGATCTTCTTTTAAGAACAGTTTTTGCAGACTGAGCAAAAATCTGTCTAATTCGCTATTGTACTCCAACCACGTAAATCTTGATAGCCAAGATTGCTGAAAACTCCTTTTCTTATCTTGTAGATTTGCCACATCTTTCTTTTGCATAACTTCAGTTTGAAAGCTGGGTGTCGAACTCAGGCTGTCACTTGATGAATTACCCTTTTCTTCTTGTTCTCTGGGTAACTTTATTAAGAATATATCCATTGTTGATTATTATGGGTCCTACAAATCAATAATTTGTTGCTGGGATAAAATGAAGCTACAACCCGCCAGCGCCACAAGATTTCAAGGGCCAGTTAAAAGTGGAAAGTCAGAAGCAGCACTCGCCTGCTTCAATACATTATATTTTGTTGTACCCGTATAAAACCAATTATATACTTTTTAAAGGGTGTAAAATAATCAAGTATTGTGCTAAACACGATCATACCCCAAACTGACTGCCAAATTTTAAATTGTGTGTTTTTTCCCACAGGTGAGGGCTCTGGGGTGCAGAGAGGGGTTCACAGTGCAGGAGGGGGCTCAGAGCTGGAGCTGAGAGTTGGGGTTCAGGGGGTGAGGGCTCTGGCTGGAGGTGCAGGCTCTGGGGCCGGGGTGGAGGAGCTTGGGATACAGACTTCCCCCAACCCTCTCCTCGCCAGCAGCAACAAGCTCTGGGGGAGGGACACCCCCTCGGCAGCACACTCACCCTGTATTACTGTCCCTGCACATGCTCCTAGGGCCCCTCTCAGGTCCAGGAAGCCCCCTCATCTCCCCTATGGTGAGTGCGGGGGGGGGGGGGTAGGGGCTTCCATCACGTGTGCACTGCCTCCCCCTCCTCAGGTGCAGCAGTGGCCAGCTGCGCTGCTCTTGTGCTGTAGCCTAGCCTTAGGCAGCAGCGGCCAGCGGTGCAGGCGAGGGAGAGCAGCACGGAGTGGCAGGACAGCTGCCCACTTTCAATCAGGCAGGGACACTCCGGGGCCCAGGGGAGGTGTGCAGGGGGGTGACAGGTGGGGCCCGGGGGACACTCCAGGGCCCAGGGGAGGCACACGGCTGTGGTGGGGGCCAGGGGATGCTGCAGGCAGAACCAGGGAAGAGACCCAGCTCCAAACATTGGTGGAGCCAGGCCCTCGGGCCCTGAATATTCCTGGAGCCTGGGCACCACAGACCCATATAACTCACCGTCCCTGTACTGGGTGTACTAAGAAGAGAACCTGAGACATAAGCCCTTGTATCAGAGACCTGGTATGAGGCAGGACCTGCTCACAGAATCTGGGAAGGACAGGGCTGATATTGCAGAAATACACTTTCCTAAGAAGTGCTAAGCACAGAGTATTCACGCAAACACATCCCAATATCAAGTGGTACGAGAACATCCTGATATCAAGGATGGTACAAAAACATTCCCCAAGGATAACAGGAAAACACTGACCCCTCCTAAAAGATAGGATGACACAGTATGTAATAGAGATGTTTTAACTGAACCAGCATGTACAAGGTGATAACTAGCCACATCAGGGGCAGTAAGTATGTCAGAGGCAGTATGTAATTTGTTCGTATCAGGGTATAAAGAAGTATCTCAGAGGGAGTATCTTATGCAGCTGAGTGGGGAATGGAAAGTCCCGCCATTCACTGATCTGTGTCCATTGTCACGGACATACATGTCTTAGTATCCTTGTAGAGTCTGCCAGGTGCTATTACCATGCTTTCTCGACAATAAACCTGGCCTGGCATCTTCGTACCTTAACGGATCTTGTGGTCATTGGGAAGTTCGCTCGAGGTCTGCTGTGCCAGCTGTCTGCGCAGAGCTGGGGTAGCACACAGGGAGAACACACAGACACACACAGACGAACATCTAACCACCCTGGGCAATACAAGACACACATTTCCGGGGACAAGACTGGGAATTTGCTGGTGTCACTCTGTAAGATAATTCAAGAGTGGCTGGCTAGAGCACTCATAATACAGCTCGGAGTGATTTACAAGCTGGAGGCTGTGTGAGCAGACCAGGAGTGGTCGCTTTCACAGCAAAGCAGTGTAAAAGACACCCCGGATTGGAGAATTGAGGGGATGCAGCTGTTCAGCAGTCCAGATCATACCCTGGGTAATGTCAGTGTGTAATGCCAAAAAGAAATGAATTGACCTAGAAAAGTTTGAACCTATTTTTGATCTTACTTGAATCTTATTCACATTTATGTAAAACACTTACCCTGCGCATAATGCATAGTTACTGGCCGTGTGTCATTGCATTTGCATCAGTGACCTGTGGTTCCCTTGTCATCTTTCACAGTCAACTCACAGGAAAAGGTACTATTACCTACCTTGTTCTGATAATCTTGATACCACATTTTCCTGTTGCACAAACATCATTTCAGGGTGAGTTGATCTAAAAGCTTAACCAGCTAAAAAGGAAACAATGTAATTTCGCTGCATTTGTTTTAAGTAATCTAGCACACCAAGTGTACCATCCATTCTAACTGCTGTTCTCTAAAGTCAGATGACAGCAGCAGGGTGAGGGAGGGAAGGGTTTGGAGGCAGGGATCCCTCACATCCCTCAGAAACAAAACTGCTTGACTCCACACCCATTCTCACAGGACACCTGTTTGCTTACTTGGTGAACAATATTCACAACAATCTATCTTAAGTTCTGACTTGGTCCCCTGTACCCTCTTCTCAGTGTGTTAGTGAATTTATCCCCATTTTGCAGAGAAATGGGGTGACTTTCCCAAGGTCACACGGAAAGTTAGTTTGGCAGAGTAGGTCTCCTGGGCTCCAGACAGGTGCCATGACAACAGGACCATCCTTCCCATTTGTAAAGGCTGTCAGTTTGGCACTACGAGAAACCGAAGTCCACTACTCAGGAAAAGTCAGGTACAACACCAGCTCCTTCACACAGCTCTTTTGATGTGCCTGAGCTATGGGCTGGAGAAACCATTTATAGGTTTCTAGAGTGGCTCAGTCTGCATACTCATTGAGTCCATGGCAGCTCTGCTGAAATGGCCACCGTGGTAAAGCCAGTTTTAACTTTGGCTTTCTGCAACATGGTCACTTCTCCCCTTGAGAACTGGAGGGAGAGCATCATCTGATGAAAGCAAATGAAGACCCATCCGGAGGGCAAGACTGAGACTGTCTCTCACCATGTGTATGGGTTGCTGCATAACTTCACATAGTCATAGACTTTCGCAATTCCTTCCCTTGCTTGATGGTAGGAAGTTATCTACACCAACCCTCTACTAGGCACTGATTACTGTGCTAGCTAGTGTGTTGCGGGCAAAGCCAAGGCTCTTCCCAGCCTACACCAACCTGCATGGAGACCAATAGCATCCACATGTTTTATAACCCCTGTCCACACGGAACAGCAGTTGAATAACTTAGAGGGAAGGTAAGGAGTCTGGCACTCCTCCCCACCTCCCAAGTGCATGTGTGAGAGGCATACCATACATGTTAGTTAACCATGGAGGGGGGCACTTGACCCAATCATTTAATTTATTTTAAATGACAACATTTGATCCCGGCCCTTACTATTGCTAATGACACCTGGTAGAAGAGTTACAAAGTTGTCACCACCATATTAAGCTCCATCTGAAGCACACTTGAAGATTCCTTCTCCTTTTCTAATATCCAGCCTCATCATAGAATATCAGGGTTGGAAGGGACCTTAGCAGGTCATCTAGTCCAACCCCCTGCTCAAAGCAGGACCAATCCCCAATTTTTGCCCCAGATCCCTAAATGGCCCCCTCAAGGATTGAACTCACAACCCTGGGTTTAGCAGGCCAATGCTCAAACCACTGAGCTATCCCTCCCCCCCCAAATAATTAGCCACTGGAGCAGGGTCTTGAACTTGGGTCTCCCACATCCTAAGTGCATGCCCTAACCACCAGGCTATGCAATCCTTCTCATACTTGGACCTTAAGGATATTTTTAAAATTGAGCCCATAATATATACTCTCCTTTTGAAGGAGCTTTAATGAGTCTAACAAGACACCAAGAGGAAAATGGTTAGGTAGTATGGGCCAAGTCTTCCTTGCTTTACCCCCCCCCCCCCATCTTCCGTTTCACTGTTTTCATAAGGGTCTTAAGAAAACTGAAATCTATGTACAGGTTTTAAATGTGAGGAAGATGCTGTGCTTGTACAGCTTGTGGACTGGGGGTACATTGTGCATCTCAGCATGCTGGTGTTATAACTGGTCTCATAATATAGCTCCAATACTTGATATGTGACTTTGCCACCAGCCTTTGGCCTCTTAGAAGCTGTACCTGCGTGGTTTGTCTATGTAGATATACTAGCTTTGTGTCCAATTATCCTTTGATAAAGGATGGGGAATGATTGCCTTCAGCATGCCATTTGTCCAATCAGGAATTTGTAATATACATCTTTGCGAGCGGACTGCATATGCCTGGAAAAGCTAGCACAAGAACTGTCAGAGTATTGTGTTGAAGTTTCATGTCAGTGAAGAGGCTAAAGAGTTTATGGGTAAATGTTATCTTGATTTATAGCTTTTTCTCAGGGGATTGGCATCGTTACATTTAGAGGCAACCAGCCCGGTTCTGTCTACATTGCATTGTAAACCAGAGTCTGGGGGACTCAGGCTTATGGTCTCAGTGTTTCCGAGTCCATGCTTGAGCATCAACAGTGCATTATAAACCTGGGTTTACAATTGCTGGACCTGGGCCTCAGAACCATGCTAATACATCCATACTGCACTATGCAGATCTTCTGACTTATGCCTAGGGCTTGAGATGCAGCCACACTTCAAAATAACGGGTTGGACCCACATCCTGAATCAGACAGATTTCTGTGTAGCCAGTAGGGAGACTGGGGCTCAAACCTGACTCTGAGCCCATGTTTACAATGCAGACACTACTATACTCTCAAATGTTTAGGTTTCTTTAAAATGATTTGATTTCAGGTCTAATGACTATTTTTATCAGTATTTAAGATTTTTTATATATATATCTCTTCCCAGCCTTAACTCCAACTTGACAAAGATTTTGTTTTAAAATGTCTGACATACAGTAGAAGACGGGGAGTGGTATATCTTACTCAGTTCTTCAGCTCTTCTTAGCACTGGGAATGGGGGCAGCCACAGAGCACTGCAGGAACTCAGAGCCAGGAGAAGGTAGGAAGCAGAGAAACCTGTGGAGCTTAGAAACTCTTGTATGGTCCTTGTTTCCCTGCCAGCTATGCCTTCTCCCCAGATTCCAGAGCTTGATTCCTGCTCTCCTTCCCAGTTTGCCCTTGCTTCTGTTGCCACAGAGTCTGAAGCCTTTAGTAACCTAGTGAATTGCTCACCTGGCTCTTTGGTTTCGATCAGCTGTGGCTCCGGTAGACTTTCAAAACTCCACTGGGAGGCAAATCTGGAACTGGCTGAAAGAATCAGGGTATGAAACCCAAGGAGGCAGATGATTTAGGGAGGTCAGGTGGAGAGTTGGCAAATATCCACTAAGGCTAGAAGAAGTTTACATTTGGTTATACAAGGAATATCTTAGGAGGTTTATATAGCCCTATGTAGTCTTCCCAGTCTGAGGGTTGACTCAGCCATAGTCTCTTGCCCCTGGGTCCCCTACGGGAGTCCATACTCCTGGGCAAGCTCACTCCTGGGGGACTTTCTGGGTCTAATTACCTCCAGTTCCTGGCACTGGTCCTCAGGTCCAGCTACTGGGCCCTGCTGGAGAACAAACATCTAAAGCCCCTCTGAGGGATGCAGTGTCAATCTGCCCTTAACAATGGGGGTGGGGGGAATGGACAGATGAACACGTCTATATCTTAGATTCATTCTGTGCAGATCAAAAGCTTCATGTGCTTATGTAAAAATCTTCCTTTCAAGAGTGTTTTTTTTCCCCCTTTTGGTTAACTTAGTTAGTTTCTACAGTTTCAATTCCTGGAAGCGGTGTGGTTAATCACTCATTTTAATGTATCTACTTTTATCTTGTTAGTACTGAAATTAATGCCCTCAGTATATAGCTAGCCTTTCAATCTTGATAAAAGATCCTGACCCAATTGCTTCAGTGAAGATGGGACTTGCTAATGCTGCTAATCTTGATCCTGAGTTGTCTGAAGAGCTGTCTGGGCTTATTGAGAAAGAATAGGAGGGGAGGGATAGCTCAGTGGTTTGCGCATTGGCCTGCTAAACCCAGGGTTGTGAGTTCAATCCTTGAGGGGGCTAGTTAGGGATCTGGGGCAAAAAAATCTGTCAGGGGACAATACTTTGTCCTGCTAGTGAAGGCAGGGGACTGGACTTGATGACCTTTCAAGGTCCTTCCAGCTCTATGAGATAGGCATATCTCCATATTTTATTAATACTGGCAAAAGTGGCTTGACTGCTTTGAATGTACATAGGGTGATGGCACTTTCTCAACAGATCTGCTCTCTCAAAGTTATAGCCACATAGAGTATGTCTACACTGGAAAGAAAAAACTGTAGCATCAAATCTCAGAGCTATGCTCAGTTGATTTGGGCTTGGATTGCAGAGTCCCAGCACCTCTGGGCTTGCTGTGTCAATTATGAAAATAAAAACATTTGCCTGAGCCCCGGCACCTGTTTCATTATAAAATTATATCAAAAGCCTTACTAAAATCAAGATATATCATCTTGATATCCCCCTTATCCACTCAGCCAGTAACACTGTCAAAGAAGGAAGTTAGGTTGGTTTGGCATGATTTGTTCTTGACAAATCCATGCTGGCTGTTCCTTTTTATAAGCCCATTATTCTCTAGGTGCTTACAAATCAATTGGTTAATATTTTAAGTATCTTTACAGGTATTGAAATTAGGCTGGGTGGTCTATAATTCTCTGGGTCCAGTCTTTGCTCCTCTTCTTAAAGATAGGTACTACGCTTGCCCTTCTCTAGTCCTCTGGCTCCTCACCCATTCTCCATGAATTTTTGAAGATAATTGCTAATGATTCTCAGATTACTTCAGCTAGTTCCTTAAATACCCTAGGATGAATTTCATTAGGCCCTGCTGACTTGAATACTCTAACTTATCTAAATATTCTTTAACCTGTTCTTTCCCTATATTGTCTTGTGTTCCTTTGCCCTTGCTAATATTGACTATCTAGTCACCATTAACCTTTTTAGTGGAGATTGACGCAAACTAGGCATTAAACACCTCAGCCTTCTTGATGTCATCAGTTATTAGCTCTCCTTCCCCACTCAGTAGAGGACCTACACTTTCCTTCATCTTTCTGTTTCTCCTAATGTGTTTAATAACCCTCTTCTAATAGACTTTTATGTCCCTTGCAAGGTGTAACTCATTTTGTGCCTTAGCTTTTCTGATTTTTGTCCCTACGTGCTTGTTGCTATGCTCCTCCTTAGCAATTCATCCATTTTTCTACCTTTTGTTGGATTCTGTGACAGGAGTTCTGAGTCAGGAGCTGACTTGGTAACCTGTCACTCAAATCCCCACCAGCATAGGTTAATTTGGATCTAAGTGGAAGACAAACTAACCAGCTGAAGGGTTGATTAGAGGGAGAAGCAACCCCAGCAAATCAGAGCAGATGGAGAGGAAGCTACCCCTGGAAAACGGGGTGTAGAGCTTGAAGGGAGCCAGAGCCAGTTGCTGCGAATATTGCTCTTTCCCCCAGAAATAAGAGGGGAGCTGACTGGGACTTCTATATGTGTAAATAGTACCACAGCCAGGAGTCTGAAAGAACACTAGAATAAAGCACAGTGGTGGTGAAGGTGGCCTATAGTGAGTGTGGTCTGAATCTAAGGCCATATCTAAGCTACCAGCTAAATCTGCACTGCTGCGATCGATGCAGCAGTGTCGATTTAGCGGGTCTGGTGAAGACATGCTAAGTCAGGGGTCAGCAACCTTCCAGAAATGGTGTGCCAAGTCTTCATTTATTCACTCTAATTTAAGGTTTTGTGTGCCAGTAATACATTTTTAACATTTTTAGAAGGTCTCTTTTTATAAGTCTTTAATATATAACTAAACTATTGTTGTATGTAAAGTAAATAAGGTTTTTAAAATGTTTAAGAAGCTTCACTTAAAATTAAATTAAAATGGAAAGCCCCCCAGACTGGTGGCCAGGACCCAGGTAATGTGAGTGCCACTGAAAATCAGCTCACGTGCCGCCTTTGGCACTCGTGCCATAGGTTGCCTACCCCTGCGCTAAGTCGATGGGAGATCACTCTCCCATCGACATACTGTGATGTAGACACCACTGTAAGTCAATCTAAGTTAGGTCGACTTCAGTTATGTAACTGAACTAGAGTAACTTAGATTGACTTACAGTGTTAGTGTAGACCAGTCCTAAGGTGAGAGAGGCTCACAGGGGAACATGCCGTGACATGCTTTTTGATTTTTCAGATCACTAAAAAGCTGATGGAGCCATATTGGCCTCTTACTATTCTTCTGACTTTCCTTCTCATCAGGATAGTTGGCAGTTGTTGTTCCTTGAATATTGTCACCTTAAGAAACTGCCAGCTGTCCTAAATTCCTTTATACCTTAGCTTCTCTTCCCATAGGAGCTTACCTACCAGTTCTGAGTTTTAATCTGCTTTTTTGAAGTCCATAGTCCTTATTCTGCTCTTCACGTGCCTTCTTTTACTTGGAATCACAAAATCTGTCACTTCATGATCACTTTCACCCAAATTGACTTCCGCCTTCAGATTCCTCTCTGTTGGTCAGAATCAAGTCTAAAATGGCTATCCCTCTGGTTACTTCCCCCACTTTCTGAAACAAAAAGTGGTCCCCAATCCATCCAAAGAACTCATTAGACATTTGCATGGCTGGGCCAATGGCAGAATCAGTTAGTTGTTTTTTCTTCTGGCTCTGTTAGCAGAATTGTTAGTCAAGGGCCTGACACTGCAAACACACTCATATTATTCTTATAAAGCTGGTCAAAAAATTTCCAGGTGAAATGTTTTTCTGTTAGAAAATCCCATTTTGTTGACAGTGAAACTTTCCATGGGAACATGTCAATTCCAATTAAACCTTTTTTCACATTTTTGGAACAGAAATTTTCAATTTTTCATTTGAAAAAACTTTTGTTTCAATTTTTGATTTTATATTTTATAATTTGTATATTTTTTTTCTATTTAAATATAAAAGGCTGAAATCAGGAAAACTATTTTAAGTAAACATTTTGATTTTATCATAACAAACTACTTTGACCTGAAACAAAAATGCTTTCAAAATTTGTTTTTGCAGGGAATTTCAAACATTTTTTCATTTTTGTTCTGATTCAGAATGAAAACAAAACTTGAAATTGCAGAATTTTGTGCAAAAATGGAAATTCCAGTTCCTGCACAGCTCTAATGATCATTATTTGTCATTTGTTTCCTGCATTTGCTCAATAAGCCATTAACGGTATCTGCCCTTTTTACTATTGTACCTGAAAGGCTGCTTGTGGGTGCTTTCAACCTCACAACATGTTTCAGTAACACATACATAGCCAAACTTCAACTTCACATATGATGATAGCACATACAATCCAATGAGATATTAATGTCTAGCAGATCAAGACTTTAGAATGATACCTCACAAGACATACTTTGTACAAAACATATCCTAATTACATGACCGTGGTGAATATTGGGGTGTCACACCCATCTTCAGCTCCATGGCAAATCCCCAGAAAAGATAATACAGATGAGGCCTACAGTTTTTCTGTCCTGCTAAAACATCTCACCCGCCCTGATGGTCCTGGGGGCAACTGCAGCCCTGATGGAACTATATATCCAGGGAACTAGGGTGGAGAGGGAGACATTGCTGAGGCACAGTGCTTCCACTCCGATTCTTTGGGTCTGTCATAGTGAGGGTGGGATCCTACTGCCTTTTCCATGGAAGTGAAAATCCCCCCAGCCCCAGTGGATGGGACTATACATGGAGATATCTGTGGGCGTTTTGCTGTAGGAGTGCACGATTCAGCCTATAGACTCTTCTGCTGGTGATCATGCATGAACAAAAAGAGCCCAGCTTGACTCTCTGGTTTTTGTTTGGGCTCATTCCAATTAGTTGCCTCCTCCCCTGAGTTTCACTTTGGGTTTGTCTTTGCTCTAGAGTTAGCCCAGGTGGTCAGTACCCAAGTCAGCCTATCCTGACTGTGAGCAACCACCCTGCAAAGCCCACTGAAGTTATTGTGTCCTCACAGGTGCTGTACTCTCATGTGTATGTCATTAGGACTTTGGGGGTATATCCCATAGCTCTCTGTGCTACAGTAAACTGAGCCACTTTGATTCTTTCCCAGAGAATTGTGGGAGAACTCATCTATCCTTTCTGGATACATGGGGGAAAATTGTGGGAAGGCTAAGGAGGACTATCCACATGCAAGTGGCTTAGCCTATGTCCACACTGCAAAGTGGGCAGAGTACCAGCCCAAACGAAAGTGGAAGTTGGGTTCTAACCCATGCCCAGAGGTGTGCCATCCAGCCTGGGTTGAAAGCACCACTAAGTTCCCGTGAGCTGTTTTTTATATGTGGATGTGAAGGGGGTTAGGGGCAACACCTGAGTAACAGCTTAAGTTAACTCTGCAGTGAAGACACCCCCTGTGAGATGGGGATTTGAAAAAATCATGACTCTCAAAGCCAACCTAGTAAAAAACACATACAGCGCTTCACCAGGTACTGCATCCAAAGGAAAAGAAAAATGTGGCAACCGTGACATTTTCATGATTTTGATGTGACATTGTAACTTAGCCAAGCTTGCTCTAAAGGTTCACAAACTTCAATGACATCTTCAGTAACTGTGATCTGAGTCTCAGGTTTGTAACAACCCCTAAACCCATGGAGTTTCATGTAATTGGGGGTTTGATCAAGACTGTCTGCACGGTTTCTGTGGTAAAGGAGAAGGCAAAAAGCATCTCTTAAATCCTAGATGGTGTAGAAACTTGGTGACCATCTCCAGCAAGTAGTAGCGTTGCCAACCCTCCAGGATTATCCTGGAGTCTCCAAGAATTAAAAATTAATATTTAATTAAAGATGATGTCATGTGATGAAACCTCCAGGAATATAGCCAACTAAAACTGGTAACCCTATCTAGTAGGAGAAGAGAAAACAGAGGAAGTGCTTACTAAAAAAAAATTCAAAATGGTCCTGCGGCCATGGGACCACGAGATTCTGCCTAATGACTACGCCAACATGACTAAATTTCTAAATAAAAAATCTGCTGCATATTTTTGTTAATATTACCTGTTATCACCACTCAATGTCTGTGAGCTATGTTGGCATGGAAGGGGAAATGGGTTATATTTCCTGGAACATAGCTCAGGTCTGCAAATGGCTTCTTGGTTGGTTGGTCTTATTCTGACAAGAAGACATGCATCTGATCTGCTATGTTCATTTAAGCAGGTGCTTCGGATGTACTTAAGGAGCTCCTTTTTGACTAAACCGAAAAGGGTTGAACTCAGTGACAGATGCCCGTTTAGAGTGGAGGAGAGGCCTCAGTTTCCAGACAAAATTAAGAATGTGATTTCATTACATTGGGTGGAGGGTAAATAGGCTGTTTCCTCCTACCACAAGTCCTCGGTGGAAACTATGACTCGTAAGTTGCAACACAAAGTGGATTTTTCAGATACACTCATGTTTTCCAGTAAAGAGCATATTTTTTCTTTGAAAAATGGGGGAGGAAAAACTGTAGTTTGCTTCACTTGTGTCAGAGTCCTGGTGGAAGTGTGGTTTCTTTGAGCTTTTTGAAGCTTGTGGTAGGAAGTGCTCAATGCTACTCATGAAAGAGAAACAAAGCTTGCTTAGAAAAGTTGACTCTTTGGGAAAGGAGTTACAGGTGGCAACATGTTAATCAGCAGCAGCTCCATTGCCCGGATACTGTTACCCACCTGTCACAAACTGTGTTTGGAAGAAGCAAGTGTCAATGGGTGGGATGGCTCCTAAGCATGCCCAGGTTAACCAATGTGCATTTGCACAGGGCCCCCATCTCAGGGAGCCTTGGATCACTGGGAAAAAAACAAAACCAAAACCGAGGGTACGTCTACACTGGGGGAAAATATGCAGCCGTGAGCCTCGGAGCTTAGGTCAACTGACTCTGCTTGCAGGGCTCTCACTACAGGGTGTGCCCTCTCTCTCGCCTCTATGGCATCTGCAGAGCAATATTCTATCAATGCAGTTGTACGTCCATAAGCCATTTCCAGGCCTTCTCTGTGACAGTGGCTGTCATCCAGTTCACCTTTGAATCCATATTTGGGGCACTCTGTTACATTGTATTCCATGGTTTGGATGTTCTCACCACAGTCGCACAAGGTGGAATCTTTTTGATTTTTACACACACACACACACACACACACACATATCAACTAGCCACGTCTTCCGTGGTTTGTTTGGAGGCCGTTCAGAGTGATCCAAAGCCTGCGTGGCAGGTCGAAACTGGGAGGGCAGCTAGTCGAGTCCGTAACAATTGGCTTGTTAGGAGTGGTAGATGATGACCTTCACACAGCCCCCTCACCCCAAGTTAAGAAGGAAACCATGATTAAAGCCATCAAACCGGCAACTGAATGCTGCTTGTTAACCTTCCAGTCAAAAGAGCAACCTCCCCTCTTCGCCAGGTTTCAGAGCCCAGGCTCCAGCCGGAGTGGGAATGTCGACACGGCTGATTTTAGCCCCATAGCACAAGCCTGAGTATGTTGACCTGTGCTCTGGGACTTGCTGACCATGGTGTTTTGTTTTGGCAGAGGGGTGCTGCAAGCCTATGTGCTAGGTGACAATGCCACTTACTTTAATCAGATTTGGCCTGGATGTGGAGTTCAGAGCCAGGGGTGCTGTAGTGAGTGGCCAGGAAGGTCCCGAGGTGGTGGGTGATGAGGGGCTATGGGTGAGTTGTTGGTGGGCTATGGGATGAGTGGGGAGTGATGAGGGACTGGGCTGAGGGGTTGGCGGTGACTGGGGGATATTAGGGGAAGTTGTGAGGGGAATGGGGCATATTGTAGGGTGGTGGGGGCCAGGATTTGGAGTAAGGAAGGGGTATGTATGTTTTGGCTGCTGGGATGTGTGTTGGCAGGGGCGCTGGAACAATTTGTACAGTGAGGGTGCTGAGAGCCATAGAAACAACCTGTAAACCCTGTCTATGATGGAAACCACTTCAAGCCATGGGGTGCAGCAGCACCCCTAGGTCCAGCACCAGTGTGTGGGCACTGTCTGGATAATTGGGGGGGCTCATGAAAGGTTGTGGGGGTATAAGTGGGATGGGAGGAGCATTCTGAGGCCTGTGTGTGGGGTGGGGTCTGTATGGGGCCTTAATTTCCATAGTCTCTATGCTTGCATCGAGGGGAGATAGTTTAGCCCCCACTTGTGACTGATCAGCTGCCCCTCAACTGGTGAGAGAAAAGGCCAACAAGCAGCTCACTGAAGGGGAGGTGCCTGTTTGGACATCGTGGTTCAGGGAACAGACCTGGAAGGGAGCTTGCTACCCTCGCTAGGTGAAAGAGCTGGCAGGGGATAAGAGCTGTGCAGGCAGCAGCAGAACCCCTCTGAGACAGAGGTCTTAGGAGTGGCCAGAGGGCAGAACCTGTTTTCTTGATTGATGCTGAGCTGTGTTTGACTAGTAAACACATCCCTGGAAAAAGGGACTAAAATACAGACATGGGTGAGAGCATCACTGACACACTGGTGAGCTGGTCTATCAGCTTGCATGAGTGGGGAAACTGAGGCAGGGTCCTGGGCAGACCTTGTTACCCAGGGGCTACCCTCTGTCTCGTGCTATTCAATATCCACTTCTCTGCCCACAAGGGCAGTCGCTGATTTTCCACACTGAGCTGGGTATTGCAACATCACTCTGGATAACACTTGTAAAACCCAGTCTCCGTGCACTGAACGGCCTTGCTCTCCATTCAGCCCAAAAGTCGTTTAACCCTAGAGAGAACAAGCCTAAGTTATTTACAAAGGGAAAATATTTGGTTTAAATAAATACATGGAGGAGTATTACATTCTGGAGCTTTTCGGGGTAGCCAAGTGATTGAAGATCCCAATATCAACGGTTATGCTCAAAGATTGGCCCTAGTAGGCATTGACCTGCTTTGGGAGCCATGCAGAGCCATGGCACCTCACAGGGGGAGCATTTGGTTGCCTTGCCACTTGGGAAGGTGCGATATACACCGCCCTCCATAGCTCTGTTGGGGTGAGGGGGCAGGATCATGGCCCTATTTTATCCTCACCACTCTACTCCTTCAGAGATAGCTTTTGCCTCAACAGACAACAATGCCACACTTGGGAGAATACAAGGACAGCAATTGTGCCTAGCCCCAGTGCAAAGGGGAGACCCCCCCCCCCTTCCTTTGTTCCCCTGCGTGGGCCATGCACAGTCTGGCCCTGAACTCTGATCTGAGAGACGTGGGTGCACAATACTGGCTGTTGCGAAATCTGCTGCTGCATGTGTGCAAGGATGCAGCGATTGGGGGGCGGGGTTTCAAAATACACAGCATGCCTGAGTATCGCCGATTAGAACAGCTGGTTTGGGTGTATAGAAACCCAGAGAGCTGATGCAGGGTTTACAGTGTGAAATATCTTCAATATTTCAAAGGTGTATTTTTTTAAAAACATGATTGTTTGCTCTGTGCTGCAGTTAAATGCTTCTCCTTGATCATCAGAGCTGATTCTCTTTATTAAACCTTGATCTGCAGCCACATAAGATCTTATTACTCAGCCAAGATGCTAACTAGCATAGAAATGCTAGAACTCCCCCACCCCCTTTTTCATATCTCCAGTGTACTGATCTGCTCAATTCATTTTGCTGTAGGAGATGGCTGAGCCTCTTTTCCCCTCTAGTGAACTGAGCTCATAATCCTAAAGCATAAATACAAATCTCAAAATTTTCGTCTCCCAGGGAAATCTGAATTGAGAGAGAGATTTAGTAGATTACTTTAAAAATGGCAGACTGTCTAGCTCAGGGGACTGAGATGGGTCTATAGAACCTTTCATCTCTATTGTCATCAGTTCAACTCTAACCCCGTTCAGTGATTTAGTTCCAATTTCCCAGTGACCTCTCCATGGGCAGCCCTTGGGAACTCTTGTGGATATAACTGTTGTGGGTTTTTTTAATAACCTGCTTAGATAGCCTATGGCTTTGCCACTTTTATTATTGTGACAACTGCTCCATAGCAAGATACAGACACAGGCATGCTGAAATCTCTCTATATAAACCTGATTGCAAATAATGGTGTGATGATACTTTTGATATAGATCCCAGTCTTGATTCCTTTGTTTGTTTCAATCTAGTTCCAGTCTGCTCTCCCCTATTCTTAAATACACATTGTAAGACCTCTATGGATAGGAAACCTGAGGGAAATTTAAGATGACTCAAACTTTGAAGTTAATGAAAAGCATGTGCTAAGGAAATGTGGCCCTGGCATTTTATCATGATGCTTCATCCTGTTATAGATTAGCTGCAAATTTTAGATCCTGAATCTCAGCCTTACAAAGTGTGGGATTGTTCAGATTTCAGTTCATAGGCTAGCCCATTATGAAGAAAACTTGCAAAATTCAGATCCAGGTTTGGGTTTCAAGCCCTTTTGAAATATGCAGGTGTTTAAATTGGGGGGTGAGGGGGGATGGGGAGAGGCTCTTAGTATCTTTTATAAAATGCATCCTTTTGTATACATCTAGTGTTAAACTTTTTACCAAACCAGCTATACACTTACAGTGGCCAGCCTTAAAATCTTTCCAGTATTTGCTTCATATAACTGTAAGCAAGGTCTGAATGAGCTTTCCCCTGACAGTCCATGATGAGCTGGAGAGGGGAAAGGCTTCAGGACTAGACTGCATTTACATGAACACACTTACTCCGCCTAGGTATCCAGCAGACAGAACTGTGTTGCCAAAGTGATCAATTTTGGCTGATGTTGGGTCACAAATCACTTGAATATTGAATGCAGGGGTAATGACATGTTGTTATCCTTATTGTCTGAGTGAAGGGCAGCAGAACTGAATTTGCTAAGCAGGGGGTTCGGATGCCAGATCTCAGGGGGAGAGTTAGAGGGTGAGGGCAGGTGTTCCCAGGGCCAGCTCTGGGTTTTTTGCCGCTCCGAGAGCACAACAGCCGAAGCAAAAAAAAATAGAAAAAAGAGAGAGCCGGAATGCCACTGAAGCAAAAAAAAAAAAAGGTCCGGATTGCTGTCCCTTGAAAAGTGCCGCTCCAAGCACGCGCTTGGTTGGCTGGTGCGTAGAGCTGGCCCTGGGTGTTCCTGCCTGGTGGTGTGGGCTCTGCCTAAGCATCATAAATACCATTTGAGCTCCCCCACTCCCCTGTTTAAAGATAGAGCTGATTAGCCTCCACTGAGGGTCTCTTGTTTGACATGACCACTAGAACTGAAATCACTGATAAGCAGGTCTAAGTGCTTAGACCTATTGCGGGGCAGCATTTCTGCACAGAAGAGACTGCCCTGCTTGCACTAGCAATGAGGTTCCCCCACTGAGAGCTGAAATCACTGAGAGCTGAGTGGAACCTCAAGAGAGTGACTCCCAGAGGTCACAGTAGGGAGGCAGGTGGCAGCAGAAGGTCAGTGCAGGGCCATCAGTGACGGAGCAGATAGCGGCACGGTGGAGCGCAGAGTGGCACAATGGACGACAGCAGCAGAGTGAACGGCAGCAGCAGCTGGCAGCAACATGGAGTGAACAACGGCAAGCGAGAGCCGGTGGCGGTGGTGGCAGCGAAGGCATGGCTTGATGTTTCTTCCCCGCTCCCATGTCAGGTGAGAGGTGAACTCATGTGGATGCACCTCTGGACTCTGGGTCTCCACCAACCAAGGACAGCAGCTGTGAGTGGGATATGACAGGGAGAGGGGAGTGGCACGTTTGTTTGTTTGGACTTTCACACCGTAAGGTAAGACACGGAGGCAAAGGACACTGCCCGATGTTCTCTGGAGCGGGAGTTTTGCTTATGGTCAGATGTATTCGAATCATGGCTGTGGTGTTTTCCCAAATTTAATGCCAGGTTCCTTTCCTCTTTTTATGAAGTTTTCTCTGCCAGCCACAGACTGAGGGCTTGTGAGTGGGGAAGTATTGCCTTTTATGTAACATGTTAAAGGCACCGGGGGGGGGGGGGGGTAATTTTCCCTGATTACTGTGTAACCCACACACCTTCTGGGTGTGGTGTTCTGTCCCATTTAGTGGCACCAAGACCACTTAGAGAGTTAAATGAGTCTGCTCTACAGCCTTAGCTAACAGCCAGTTGTCTTTTAGCTCATGCAGTACGGGCTCGTGCACTAAGCTCCAGAGGTCCCAGGTTCAATCCCGCTGACGACCGGCGTCTGTCGGTGTTACAACCGCATGGGGGCTCGAGCTGGTTCTGTGTTATACTGTTAAGAGGGACCCCCCTGGATATTGACCCTGGCCCTTGTTGCTGCCGACTCTGCCTAGCAGAAGGGTTACATAACACCACCTCTTTAGTAAGATTGAGTTCAGCCTAGTTTGCGTGCCAGTTCTAAATTTCCATTTCAAGTGTTTACTTACAACTAGGACACCGGAAATTATCTAGGCAATACTTAGCTAAAAGTATCTAGGGGAAGATATCAGAGGGGTAGCCGTGTTAGTCTGGATCTGTAGAAGCGACAAAGGGTTAGGGTTAGGGTTGCCTTGCATCCGAAGAAGTGGGTATTCACCCACGAAAGCTTATGCTTCAATACCTCTGTTAGTCTATAAGGTGCCACAGGACCCTTTGTCGCTTCTAGGGGAAGATGTAATGAGCAACCCCTGTATCAACGTAGAGTTTGAATAATGGGGGTGGGGTTCTCAGTAAAAAGCAAGAATAAAAGCTTCTTTCTGATACTGGATCTTTAGTTCTTCTTTCATCATGTACAACAAATGGACTTAGTTTTTTACCAGTGCTATTGTCACTGAGGCAACTGCTGGAGAAGATTTCAACAAAATACTTTCCCAAACGTATTTACAATTTAACAACTGAAGTCAAGAAGTATGGAACACAAGCCATTGTGGCTGTCAAGATGCTCAGATGTTTGTGTACATTATGCTGTATTTCTAATGTAAATAGTGATGATATATTTCTGGCTACATATGGAAAATTCAGCTTGATCCTGCTGGAATTTCAGACTAGCCATCTTACAAATGCTGCTCTCCTGGGTGCTACTTAGGTATTACTAGAGAATTCCAGAGTAGAGCCAGGTTGAAACTTTTCATTCATAACATTTTTAAAGTAAAAAATGGCATCTTTTCCAAAACTAAAAACTGTCACAGAAAGGCTTCCAGGTTTTCCAAATTTTTGTTTTTCATAAAAACCAAAATTTGAGCTTCCCACCTCCATTTTTTTTCTTTTTCTTTGATTCCTTTTTGTCACTAAGTACAATCAAATGAGTGATGTCTAGAGGATTATTTTCTCTTCATCTTTTCATTTTTCCTCTTGCCACTCTAACTTTTCAAAACTTCCTCAGCTGTGGAAAAGTTAGTGGCAGAAGGAAAATTGGCCCCGTTTCATTTTATTGCACGCACACAGGAAAAGAGGGGGAAGTGTGTACGTCTGCGGAAGGGAAACCAAAAATCAAAACCTTTCCAAAAATATTACATGAAAAAAATTCAAAGTAACAAAAATTGTTCCTTTTCAAACTCAGTAAAATGGAAACCACTTCAAAATTCTGAAACCCGTTTGTAATCTCTCAACATATTTTGACCATCTCTACTCCTTAGTCCGTGTCTTTTTTGACTGAGACCCTGTGTGGGGATTGTCATGATTACTGGGCAAGATTCACCATTGGGATTCTCATCAAGTGCACCCCAACATGTCCTTCAGCTCTTTTGTGTGTGGGGAGAGGGGGAGGAATTCTGCAATTCACTCCCTCTAAGACTAGCACCTGAGTACAGTCCCCTGGGGACCACCCATGACCACTTCAGCAGATAGATCTCCACTCTTGACTTCTCTCCAGGGGCTGACAGTAGTTCATACAGTAACCACATACCTTTCTCAAACAGTACTGTTTAATATTAACTGCAGGAATCCAATGTTCAGAGACATGGGTTAACATTTAAAAAAGAGGCCTAACCATATGGATCTTACGTAGGCCAGGTCTACACTACAGATCTATATCGGTATAACTACATCACTCAGGGGTGTGAAAAACCAACACCCCTGAGTGACCTAGTTCCACCAACCTAACCCCCCACCCCATGTGTAGACAGCTCTCCCATCGACATAGCTACCACTTTTCGGGAAGGTGGATTAATTGGGTATAGGAGCATCTTCACTAAGCACTACAGCTGCACCTGTACTTCGCCTTTTAGCTGCTCCTGGCCTAGATACCTAGGCTATGTCTACACTAGAGAGCTTACAGCAGCACAGCTGTACTGATGCAGCGATGCTGCTATAAGATCTCTCATGTAGCTGCTCTATGCCGCAAGGAGAGAGCTCTCCCATCGACGTAATTAAACCATCCCCAGCAAGCAGCGGTAGCCATGCCAGCGGGAGAGCTTCTCCTGCCAACGTAGTGGGAGACCTGACCACTTGCCCTTCCCCTTTCTGCCAAGGGCACCTTTTAATTAGTCACGTCTTTTGATCTTTAGTGTCTCAGACTTAAACAAACAAGTCCTGTCAATGTTGCTATCCCCAGGAAGTAACACCTGCCAGTGATAGCCCCAGTGTTCTCTTAGCTGCTTTGAAAGTGCTTACCTGTGACTGTTTTATCTCATCATCCTAGCTTCCTTTCCTAGGCCAGCCTCCAGCTGTGGTTTGAATTAACTCTTTGAGTTCAAGTAGGCAGCAATACAAAATTGAACAGGGACACAGAGTCGCATGTAATATTCATAACAATAACGCCATAGGAGGCACGTGAACGCCCCCTTTGGGGAGACTAGGCCCTGGGCCCCCCCTTTCTGCTCAAAGCCATGCCTCCAGCCCACCCACCCACCATGGCCAGAGGAGCCCTGGCTGGGTCACCCTGGGCTGCCGGCCAGCCTGAGCCCCGAGCTCCAGGTTGTCAGCCGGAGCTGAGCCCTGCTGGCTTCCAGGGCAAGGGGAGTGAAGAGGGAGGCAACGGGCAGCCTCATGGGGAAAGGGGATGGAGGTGAGGGAGGGACATGGGGGAGAGGGAGTGAGGACGGATGTGGGGGGATCTCACCGGGAGGATGGAGGTGAGGGAGGGATGCAGCAAGTGATGGGGACCTCTGGAGAGGGGCATGTGATAGTGTACCCCCATCTTCATGGTAATATTATTATGTTATAATGTATTTTATGCAAGATAAGTCATGTGAGGTGTCATTGGAAAAGTTATGATTTGCTGAATAGGATTATCCTATTTGTATGCATGTATCACTTTTTTATCTGAAGTTATAAATACTGACTATGTATCTGTACTTCAAATGTAGTTACACCTGGGTAATGCCCACTAGACAAGATGCTTCTAGTCTACACAGCTGGTTGTGAAGGGTCTATTCAGGGTAATGGGCCATTAGAAAAAACAATAGGCCTTGGGAGAATCTTATCCCCCACCTGGTGAGCCTTCCTGAGAAGGCCACAGACAGACTGTTAGTAATGGCTGCTATGACTCTACAAGGACATGTGACCAGGCCACATGATGCTGGACTCCACCTTGAGATGTCAGTATTTTTCCGTAAAGTGGTCTGGAAACCAAGCTTTGAAACAGAGTTCCCACCATATGCTAAATCTATATAAAGCAGGGAGTGCAAGAGGACTCCTGGAAATACTTGCGGACTAAAGACTGAACTGGGGGAAGTGCTGGACCCAGGCTAAAGGGATTTCTAGCTGTGTATGAAACACCTGGGGATTCCAAGCTGCAAAGTAAGTGTAGCTTGTGCCTTAAAAATCTACAAATCTGCCTGTACCATCAGGTAGAGTGAGAGATTGGATATGAATAGCAGATTATCTAATATATTAAGCTTAGATTGCTTTTTTGTTTATTTGCTAGGTAATCTGTTTAGATCTGTTTCCTATCCCTTATCACTTAAAATCTGTCTTTTTATTTTGTCTATTTATTACATTTATTTTGTTTTAATCCAAACCAGTGAGCTTTGACTGGAGTGCTTGGGGAAAATCTCTGCTTGGTTACCACAAGTGTGCTTTGTTCTCTTCACATTGAGCGAGAGGCAGACCGGGTGTTTAAACCCATATACTGGCCAGGGGTCCAAGGCTGGGAAGCTGATGGTTAGAGAGCCTGCGTGTAACTGCAGCTGGGTGTGTCCCTACCTGTGTGAATGCTGGTGAAAGTGCAGGCTGGAGGGCTTTGCAGCTTGTCACAGCAGCACCGTGTGAGAGAGAGCCCAGGCCAATGGGTCAGAGGGCTCAGTGGTACCCCAGTTCCAGATGACACCCTGGGTGGAACCCGTCACAGGGGGGTGGAGTGGAGGAGAGGACCGAGTAGGGAATGAACAGGCAGTGGTGGGTGGTGGGGGCCTCAGGAAAGGGGTGGAGCAGGGAGGGCAAGAGGCAGGGCACAGGCAAGGACACCACGGCCCAGGTATCTTGCAGCAGCTGCGCCAGGCCCTGGCCTATTATACCTGCCACCCACAAATAAAGCACATATCTCCCAGTTCATCGCAGGGATAAACTGCAAACACCCTCTTCCCTTTTCTACCTCCTCTTACGGGTTGAGGGGTTTGTTTCCTCAGGATGGTGTGTGTGAAGTTTCCCAAGCAGCCTAAGAGCCGTGTGGTGTAATAAAAACCAGATTTATTAAGAGCAGCGAGATCTCATACAAAACAAAGAAATGGTCTAGTCTAAAATTTTGCTAAGCTCATCTAGAGAGGCTCATCTCTGTACAGGGCATGAAAATGTGATATTTCTAAAACTCGATTATTTTTTCCTCTGAACCACTTGAGGCAGACTCACACACCTTGTCTATTATCAGAAAACACCTCAGAGACAACCTCCGGTCTCTGTACCTTTCCTTTGGGAACTTGCTGTTTCATGAGATTCCTTCTCAGTCTAGTAATAGGTTCCTTTGGACTCACAGGTGTTATACAGGGCTCTCATAGTCAGCACATCTCACGGATATGTAAGAGCTAGGGATTGTTATCTAGCCTCTTTCATCAATAGATCTTCAAGTGGTTTACCAAGGAAGGCAGTAACATTATCCCCATTGTACAGAAAGGGGAGGTCCTGAGGTCACCTGGCAGGCAAGTAGCAGAGCCAGCACTAGCACCCAGACCTGAGTTCCGGTTTAGTGCTCTAGTCACAGACATTCTGGTTTGCTATTTATTATTAATTCATTATTATTTGTTGCTTCTCTTCGCCTCCATATACTTGTCTGAAGCTAGGTCAGCTCGGCTGGGGACTTTCAGCCCTTGTCTGCAAAATCACCTCTTTCGGGGTCTGTTATTGTGGAGAAGCCCTTCTGAGATGCTAACTGCCCTCCTCTCTAAGGTTAGCTGTCCCTGATCACAGAAGTCACCTGGCTTTCTGTCTGATAGAGAATGGAAGTATTTCTTACCGGTATTTCTGCTCCGTATATGAATTAGAGACATTGGTTTTAATATGATGCTCTCATTTTAGAGTAACTGAACAGTAATGTGCTGTGCACTGCCTGGCAGGCTATTCAGGTTTGATTCCCAGTGGGCCATTTAAGGCATAGTATCAACAGACTCTGAAGGTGATCGAGGCTTTGAGCTGCTCTAGGAATGTGACCCCTGTGGGAAAATGATAAAGGTCTCATGCAAAGCCACAAAAGCAAGATAGTGCCGAGTTAAGACTGAAACTTCATCTTTCTCTCCTTTTAGGTGATGAAGGACTCTTGAATATTCTGGTCTTTTATACCTTACCACGTATGTGCTGCAATACAGATAAATAAAGGGACGGGATAAGGAGACTGTGCCTTGCTTTCTCATGTAGAGACTGATCCTGCAGCCCTTACTTATGTAATTAAGAGCCACAGTCTTGGGATTTCAATATATAATATGTATACTGGAAGAATTTTGTTCTTCTAGAAAAAAATCTCTGTAATTTTGCTAGCTCTACATGGAAAAGAGGATCCCTGCAGTGTGGGTTGTGAAGATGTAGTGAGAATCCAAAAAACTAAAAAAAAAGATGCACAATAACTGAGATTCTAGATGACACTAGAAAGTACATTATACTCTCCTTCCATTGTTTCTCTATTGTCTGGAGTCCCAATGCAAGGGACAGAATGCATATATACACTAAAGTATCCTAGTATGGTGCTGTTAAGAAGTTTGAAGACCAATCTTGCTAAACTGGCCATAACAAAGCAGTAATATGTGAGGTAAAATATCTCCTGTTGCTGGCCATGCTGCTGGAGTTGGCTGTGGAGGTAGTTCCTTTTTTTTTTCCGTGGGAGGTACAGAAGAAACCTTTGGCAGAAGGTATAATATAGTCGCTCTATGCAGTGCTGCAACGATATCCTTGGCAAGGAAACATTCTACATTTTTCAACTACAAGATTTTTTTTTTATGTTGTCACACTTGATGTGCAGTCAATGGATTCGGCCATGCCCAAGTTAACACAGAAAATCTAGAGCTGGAAATAGCTCTAGAGCTAACGTCTCATTGTTGAGCAGATCAGTATCATGTAAATTCAGTCTGGAAAAATCTCTTTGGCTGTGAAACTGACATTTCAAGTGGCCGGAGGCTGGAGGTGCCAGGAAACTTCGTGTGCCTCGGGTGCCTTACTTGCAAGTTCACACCTGGAACAGAAATTAAGAATTGGTTGTAAACAAGCCTGAATCACTCCAGCTTCTAGCTCTGCTCCCCTACTAAATCGTGGCTGACTTCTATATAAGGGCCCAAGTCGGGCGAAAGCTCCTGACACCCTCCCACACCTGAGCCAACAGCCACAGCCTGGCTTTTATTATGATGATCCAAAACTTGATAAGCAGATGTATTCAGAGCTGAACTAGGGGCACTTCCCCGGAGTCATTTTGGGAAAGATGTGGTCTCACAAGAGTCTGAATCAATTGAAGCTTCACATCAGTTCCTCATTCTTGAAGTTATTACATCGCCCTGTTCTGAAACACTACCATTTCTGGGGACTGGTCCGTTATTCTGCTCTGTAAGCTCTTTGGGGATTTTGCTTTTAGTTTGCTATTCCTGTTGGATGGCACTATATACCCAGATAAATTATAACCACTTATCACACAGCCCTCCTAAAGTCAGTTGGAGGCAGATCAGGCCAACCCTTCCCCACAGAGAGAGCCCGTTGCTAACAATGTCAGAATGATTCAGTAAAAAGACATAGCACAACCTTAGAACGCTGGTTTTCTAGCTGCATTCACTGCTGCCATAGGCATATATTCACTGTTGAACTCATGGGAGTTGGATTCATGTTGCTTTGTCTGCAAAGAAAATGCCCTGAATTTAGTTGATCGTCTCTAACCCCCATTCACTCTTGCCTTTGTCCTTTTAAAAGAGTGGTTAATCTCACTCTGCTTTCAATGGGATAATAAAGTCAGAGCTGGCTGGTGTTCGCCTCCAAACTTCACAAATTGGAAGAGGAAGGCAGACTCTGCTCAACAAAACTCTCTCCTTCTGTGGCAGTGATGTCCTTTGTTTTTAAGAGGTTTTGCTCTGGAACAGAGCTGGAATTACTCCACTAATTTCCCTTCTTGAAGGAAATAATCAAGTGAATTGCTTCCCAAGGTATTTTTGCTGACCTGTGCAGAGTTGCTCCTTCTTCCTATGGCTCCAGGTCTTTAAATCAATAGGCTAGTCTGACTTAGAAAAATTAAAACTGAGCTGCTGTCACTGATGACTGAATTCCATTTCATTGAACCACTTAGCACATGCTGTGCGTGTGTCTGTAACACACCCCTGAGTGCGAAAGTTGCAGTGCTGTAAAGTGGCAGTGGTAGATAGTGCACTCCCCTTGTGGAGGTGGGTTGTTTTTTAGAGCGCTGGGAGAGCTCTCTCCCAGTGCTGGTGCCGTGACTACACAGCCACGCTTTAACATTGCTAGTGAAGACCTACATTGAGGGCCTGATTTAGTGAGATTTAGGGTATCAGCTTTGGACCTAGGACTGTGTATGGAAATTGCTTACCTTCTTTCTTAAGCAACAGGCTACTATGCAGCAGATACAGGAAACCATGGAAAATGCAGTGGTCCCAATAAGCATCCATGACATCATTTCTGATACAAAGCAGGCTTCTGAGTCTTGAACATATTAAAAAAAAATCACTGAGGATTAGCAGTATAAATTATCCCCCACACACACACTTTGTATAGGTGAGATCAGTGCTTAGAGTAGTCTGAAAAAAGTGTGGGGTGGAGGTGGGGAGGGAGAATCATAATCTTGGAGTACCAGCTTTGGTAAGATAGTGACCCAGCGTGCTTTTAAATTTTTTTTCCCCAGGTTTGCAACCTCATGCATTTTAAGCAGTGTGGGAAATGGCAGAAGTCAGAGTTTGAGAGGGCTCTAAATGATGTGATTGGTTGGCTTGGTGAATGGACTTGAGGAAGACACTGAGCGTGAGGCAGAACGCAGCAATGGTCCAGAGGAGCTTGTGTGAGGAGGAAGTGAAAGAGGCATCGAGGCTAGTATTGTTGACAGAGTGGAGGGTGGGGAAAGGACAATCTGAAAGGAGACCAGGGCTGCATCATGGGTGGGCCTTGAAAGCCCAAACCAGATTGAGTATTAATTTAATGAGTAGTGCAGTGAGGATACAGTGGTCCAAAAGACTGGTGAGAGAAAGGAATTTGGAAGCAACATTTTGGATGAAATAGAGGGAGGCAAAATTAGAGACCCAAGGAGAGTGCAATAGTCAAGGCACGAGCTGACTAGGCTGCAGCTGAGCAATCTGGATGCCCAGACACCAAGGAAGGGGTAGCTTTTGGAAATGTGCAAGAGAAGTGACAGGATTTGGATCATAGATTAATCTATTTTTAAGGTCAGAAGGAACCACTAGATCATCAGGTTTGACATAACATGGGCCATTGAATTTCATGGTTACCCTGGTATTCCCCAGATGTTGGGGGTGGGAAGGGACAGAAGGAGAAGGGAGGACAACTGGGAGGATGGTTTTATTATCCATCCTAACAGAGAACAAAGGCAAGGGCTTGGGCAGATAGATTATAAACTTGTTCAGCTAGAGGAGAGACACTTGCAAACCAGCCAAGATGAGATATCTGAGACACAATGAATGGCAACTCAAAAGATGATTGATGTTTGTTCAGCACCCACGGGGGTGTGGTCAGAGCCCCTTGCAGGTAGACAGCAAAATGTCCTTTAGATTTTGATAGACCGTCCCAAGTTACTTAACAGAACCAGGTCCTCATTCAAAGAGGTGAGCAGCATATTCCCATTAGCTCCAATGGGAGTTGTGAGCACTCAGCACCTCTCTAGATCAGGCCATAAAATAGATTTATGTATTGCTTCTGGTACAGATACTGATAACTAAGACTTCTGCCTGTGACACATGCAGGTAAATCTCAGAATGGATTTTTGTGCTAATCTAGAATTAATTCAAGGTTTGCCTTTGGCATCTTAGAGAAACTCTCTCATTTATGACAGGTTTCAGAGTAGCAGCCATGTTAGTCTGTGTCAGCAAAAAGAACAGGATTACTTGTGGCACCTTAGAGACTAACAAATTTATTTCAGCATAAGCTTTCGTGGGCTACAGCTCACTTCATCAGAGGCATGGAATGGAACACACAGTAAGCCGATATTTATACATTCAGAGAAACATGAAAAGGTGGAAGTACCTATACCAACTTTAAGAGGCTAATTAATTAAGAGGAACTATATCAGCGGGGGGGAAAAAAGCTTTTGAAGTGATAATCAAGATGGCCCATTTCGGACAGTTGACACAAAGGTGTGAGTGAGGATAGTTAACTAGGGGAAATAGATTCAAAATCTATTTACCTATTTACCTATTCAGAATCTATTTCCCCTAGTTAACTATCCTCACTCACACCTTTGTGTCAGCTGTCCGAAATGGGCCATCTTGATTATCACTTCAAAAGCGTTTTTTCCCCCCGCTGACATAGTTCCTCTTAATTAATTAGCCTCTTAAAGTTGGTATAGGTACTTCCACCTTTTCATGTTTCTCTGAATGTATAAATATCGGCTTACTGTGTGTTCCATTCCATGCGTCTGATGAAGTGAGCTGTAGCCCACGAAAGCTTATGCTGAAATAAATTTGTTAGTCTCTAAGGTGCCACAAGTACTCCTGTTCTCTCATTTATATATCTCTAAAGCTAGAGTAAGGAGAGAGGGGCTGCGAACTTACCATGGATATACAAATAGGTTTCATTTACCCTACAGTCGATGTAGGGAGCAGGTAAAAGGATTTCCAGGCAGCAGAGATAAATACCGGTGTGCTTGCTTTCCAAATTTTTGAGAATGAAGGACGTGCTGTTCCCATAGTGCACTGGCTCACAGTAGCTGCTGTTAGATTCAGGTATTGACTTCCCATTTTCCATGTGGAATGCACAGATTTCCTGCCTCTCATGCCCTTTCAGCAGTGTCATGCTGAATTCAGTAACATTTTTAGGGTCGCTGAAGTTGAATTTGAAGATCCCATTGTGAAATTCAACCGTCACCTGGGGGTTAGAGACAGTAGGTTGTTCTGCAGAGAAAAAAATAATTATACTATGCGGGAAAATCTCCAAGTAAATATCAAACCACGTAAACATATCTGTAGCCCTGAAATCTACTGAAGTGTGGGTGTCGAGAACTGTTTTTGGAGAGCAACCCACAATGAGCATTCCCTTGACAGCGGGAAAGAGATAAAAATATAACCTATATCACTTATGGGCACCTTTGAATTCTCTTCCGTCTTGTTGTTGGGCACATTTAATATTCAGATGTTGAAACAAGGGGTAAAATAGCCTGTGAAGATACTGCTGAACAAATATGTGCACTAACCCAGTGTAAACTGGTGTAGGTCACTGTTAGTGTTTAGATACTGCATACTATGCATACTAGTTATTTGTATTATGGTAGTGCCTAGAGACCCCATTGAACCCAGCATTGTGTAGACACACAGTTCCTGCTCTAAAGAGTTCATAATGTAGATAGACAAGACATACGAAGAGCGGGATAAGATGATGATCATATTCTTCTTTTACAGATTGGTAAGTGAGGCACAAAGATTTACCCGAGGTTGCAAAGCAGTAGAATTGCATACAAATCTCCTATGTCCCGGTTCAGTGCCTTATTCACAAAACCATCCTTCCTCTATGCAATAGCTATTAAGTTTGACCCTAATAATTGACCTGGTTATATCTTCTCTTATCATTTGAAGCTTGCTGGGGTAGGGGGAAGGAATGTCACTCCGTGCTCACGTGCACCACCCAAAATCCACATCCACTCTGGCCGCGGGTGCTTACAAAAATCCGCAAGAAGTGAAGCCATCACCTCATATGCAGCAAAAAGTATTCAAAATTTTTTGAGAAGTCAATTAAAACACCTGTCTGAGGATTTCCTGGTACCTCCCAGTTTGGCTTTTGTAGGAGTCAGCAGCTAACAGAACTGGAAAACCCCTTGGGAAGATGCATGAATGGCAATGTCCATTGTAAAGAAGGACATGTTTCCATTTCAAGAACCAGCATATTGTGATACAAAAACATTTTTACAGCCCTCTTAAGACAATTTATGAAAATATTAGATGTTATTTTAAAAAGGGCTCTTACCTATATTTTTGCATTGTCGACTTGACAAACAGCGCTCAGTTCCTGAAAAATAAAATACAATTTGCTGTTTAAAATAACTAAGGGGTCATAATGTGATGTTAAGATGGTGACATCATTTTCTAGTGCTAAAAAATAAAACCCTATAATGCAATAAAATGATTGCAAAACATTAAAATCAGAAGCTAAAGAACATTAATTGATCCAGCATTAAGATCAATCACTTTTGTAGCATTCATTAATTCTCACAACACCCATACAAAGTAAGTATTATCTGTATTTTGCAAATAGAAACTGAAGCTGAAAGTTAAGTAATTTGCCTACAGCTACAGAGGGAATGTGTATTAGACAGGATTCAAAATCAGAAATTATTGGCTCATGAACACAGATGATAGTCAAGGCCTTATATTTCTCTTATCAGGGCTCCTAAGATCAGAAGGATGTCAGCCAGCCAACAAAGTCTGGCTCTCCACTTCTGACAATATTTTCAGTAAGGCTTTCAAAAGTCACTTGGATTGAAAGCCTCACTTCAAGCAACTTTATTTTGCTATGCTAGGGAAATAGAGTGAAAATAATTAAGAATTTTAATGAACCAATATATTATTGTTTTGATATTAGTGTATTGTCTAGAGGCCCCAGCCAGACTCAGCCCCTATGGTGCTTGGTGCTGTACCAAGCTATTCTAAAATACAGTCACTGCCCCAAAGAGCTTGCAATCTTGTCCCGATTCTACAAACACTTAGGTGTAGATAATTACATGCTTCAGTCTTTGCAGGGTCTGGCCCTGTATGCTCTGTTTCTGGACTCGAGTGCTCTTTCATATTCATGCTTCATAATTCTTTGAAGTCTTGTTCACCCACTTGCTGCCCGTTGGCCAGGAAGTGCCATGAGCAATTCACCACTCCTGCACCAAGCATTCTTAAACCTCCTTATTAGCAAACACATCAGAAATACTAGTTGTTTGTTGGACTAAAAAAATCCTTGAAAACGTTAGTTTTTGTCATGTCTATTATACATTACTTTAAAAATTGTTGTATTTTGACAACTAACTTCTTTCCCAGTAGTAAAAAGTATTAAGTGTGGGGAGGAGGGATGAGGCCGAACTTGAAGAAGCAAATGGCTGCAAGCTTCTTCCTACTTTACTCTCCATTAGACCTTAATGCATCCTGAAGGGAGAGAGCAAGAACATATACTCTAGTGAATGTACAGGGAGTAGGGAGATCTGAGTTCTATGTCCAGTTCTTCCACAGACATGCTGAATGACCTTGGGCAAATCCCTCCATTCCTCAGTGTCCTCATAACATTTAGTAATAGGTACATCCCTCGCAGGCACCCAAAGACAGTTATGTTGTTGAGTATTTGTAAAATACGCTGAGGTGTTCAGTTGGCAGGTGCTACAGAAACAAAATATTGTTACGACCCCTGTATGAGTGAGTCATACTCTTCTTCTGTTACCACACGGCCTCTGGTCCACTATGCACAGCCAGTTACCCTTGTCTGATGTTATGATAGTTCTAATAGTCTGTACCACTTTTAGGGCTATTGCCATGTATGCTGACAGTCAAGATATTGGTGTCCCATTCCCAATGGTGTGGTGATAGGACAAATAGGTAAAACGCCCAGCTGGAGTACAGATGTCAGCTCCAGTATACTCACTACAGACCAAAACTTGTTGTACAATAAAGAAACAAATACAGAAAGTGCCAGCACCAAGAGAAAGGATGAACATTAAAATAATTCTTGCTGCTTTGCATATTCCTAAGTAAAGTTTGATGGGGGGGAGAAAAGTTGCTGTGCTATTGTTAATTATTTTAAGTAAAGATTTTGTAAATACTGTCTAACTGTAGGGGTTGTAGTTTGATAGTTAGTTTTAAAATTAGGCACCACATGGACAAATCAGTGGAGGGAAGAAAAAAGTTGAAAATATCAGGTGTAAAGCTTACAGTGTTTGCCTAGTATGTCAAATCTTATCTAATATTTTTGAGGAGTATTTAATAATAGTCTGGGGCTCTTTAGATTTGTGGTTCAATTGCTTTGGTTAAATAGGGCCAAATTCTGCTACACTTTCTAACGCTGAATAGCATCTCACTCCACAAATAGCCCCACTGAAGTCAATGGGACTATGCGATTATGCATGCTTAAGTGGGCCACAAGCTTTACACAGCAGTGAATTTCATCCTAAAAACCCATGTAGCACACTGGCTAAGTGTGGAAACCCCCTAGTGG
Source organism: Macrochelys suwanniensis (assembly GCA_033296515.1). Classification (NCBI taxonomy): domain Eukaryota; kingdom Metazoa; phylum Chordata; order Testudines; family Chelydridae; genus Macrochelys; species Macrochelys suwanniensis. Next base: position 60,015,077 of record CM065784.1, on the reverse strand, counting down.
CTGGTCCACATAGAGGATAGCAAGCTAATTTTGCTCCAAGCGAATGGAATTATTCTTTTTGTTCAAGTGGTGGTGATCTGTCTTTTTTATGCTGAGGGGCATAGGTTTCATCCTTGCTGCTGACCAGCGATAGAAATGGCGGGGGAGGATCATTAGGCATACAATTCATGTGAGACTGTGGCCAACTGAAGGATGGTTTGTATCTTCGTGGGCCCAGAATTGTAATCATCAACCTTCAAGAAGACTGAGGCCTGATAAGATCACTTCACTGAGTAAACATTTTGGTAAATATGATGCAATAATCAGTCTCTGTGGAGTAACAGGTGAAAATGCGGCCAGGCAGTAGTACCGCAAAAAAGAGTCTGGGCATTGAGTGAGTCAACTGTAAATTGAGTAAATTGAATGAGTCAACAATGTGATGGAGTTGCAAAAATGGCTAATATTCTGGGGTGTATTAAAAGGAGTGTTCTAAGAAGTAGAGAAGTAATTGCACTGCTGAGCCTTCAGCTGGAGTAGTGTGTCCAGTTTGGTAAGCCACACACTAAGAAACATGGACAAATATGAGAGCGTCCAGAAGAGGGCAATAACAATGATAAAATGTTTAGAAAACCTGACCTATGAGGAAAGACTAAAAAACTGGGCCTGTTTAGTTTTGAGAAAAGACAACAAGGGGGAGAATGCTGCTCCTTGTCCTACCTTCCATAGACAAGATATAAGCTAAATCTGCAGAAAGGAAGAGTTAGGTTAGATACTAGGAAAATCTTTCTATTTATAAGGATAGTTAGGTATTGGAATAAGTTACCAAGGGACGTGAGGGAGTCCCTCTCGTTGGGGGGTTTTAAGAACAGGTTAGACAGATTCCTGCCAGGGATGGTCTAGGCATACATGGTCCTGCCTCAGCATGGAGTAGATGACCTCTCGAGGTCCTTTCCAACCTTACCTTAGTGATTCTGTGATTATCGCAGCATAAAGAGAGCAACTCCTGTGAATGAGGTTTAAAATGATGTATAAGAGAACAACAAAAGATCACCAGTTTCACAAGCATACTTCATGAGCCCAAGTTAGCTTTGCCACTGAAAGCTGTTTTTCCTTGCCAAAATGGAGACTGTCATGAAGTGTTGCAAAAATGTCTCTTAAATTTGCAAGATGATTAATATAGAAATTGTAGTGAATACTGTCTTCTAACTACTAAGTAGTATTGGGTGGAAATGAATTCCAAACTGTGTGAATCTCTGAACCTTTAGAGTTCTTGCCAGTAGCTAATGGTTGCTTCTGCTGTCTTCACTGTCCCAAATGTGCAGCTTTAACAGGTAATACAGCTTTGCAAAATCCTATTCACCCAATCACTTGGAATGGGCAACACTTCTGACAGGCCAGTATAACATCATTAGCTTTTTCATTATCATCAGTCATTGTGGAGTGAGGCAGGCAAGGAGATTTTTGTGTCCACATGGATAAATTTTCCTTGCTCCAAGATTGGATGTTACTTCTGGGACCCCATCAATCCTGGATAGTAACTAGCTAGATACATTTGTGATGTCGCTCCCTAACATACACGTAGATGTTGTGATGGGTGGGGTGTATAACCACTGTTTTTTATACAGAGTGCAAAACAGCCTCTTCCTATTCTGTATTAAAGCATTTGGAATGGTGCTGTCTTTAAGGTTGTATTTTTTCATTAAAATCAGGCTGAAGTAATGCAATAGCAATAAGAAGCCTGCAGCAAGGGTTAAAATCTCACACAAGCAGGTGTAACTCTGGACTTAAGTGGAGTTTCTCTTGTTTTACCCTGGTTTAAGGAAAAGGAGACTCTGGCCACTTATATTTCTGGTTGCAATGTGGGACTGACGGGTACAGGCGTGTGTGTGTGCACATGCGCGCACAAGCTATGCTGGCTTCCATAAGAGATTAAAATATGTTTCTAACTCAGTCCAGCCAACATGCTTCCTGAGTTAGAGCATCTTCCTGAGCATCTTCAATGGAGTCAGTGGGCACTTTGGTGGGGGCTCAAGGATTTCTGCATCAGTGGTGGTTGGATGGCTAGTGACCAATAGGTGTTTTATTTGCCAGCTGGCTACCAGCTGCTACTGGCTTTCAGACTGGTCAGTGACTCAATGCCATTTGCAAACAGCCCAGGAAAAAAAAGGAGCTAGCCATAACAGACTTAAAAAAAAAAATAAAGTTTAACCCTCATTTTGAAACTTGAAGCTGAGGGTGGGATGGCTGGGTGGAAATAGTCTTGGACCGTTGGGCGGGGGTGAGGGGATTTTGTTTTTGTTTTGCGGTTTGACTCTCAGAACAGAGCCTTAGTTGTAACGTACTCATGACAGTCACAAACACAATCTCAGCTGGGTGTGTTTGCTGCTGAAGATGAGCTTGGATTATTTTTTTCTTCCAGGGGCATCAAGAAAACAAAAACCGTTTTAAGTCACTGTAGCACTGACCCTTCAAGCCACTCTAAGCTGATGCACTCTCAACTCAGTTAAACTATTCTCATGTCTGAAGCTAAGTGTGTACATAAGTCTTTGTAGAATCAGGGCCCAGACTCGAAGAGCAGAGCTATCCTACATGAAAAAAGGTGGTGGCCACAGATGTACTACTTGCCTGTCTATGCTATAGGATAAATATAAATATTATGGTGATCCCTATTAAAATGTCAGAATTTGCCATTCAGTATCTCACCCTAGAATCTGAGATGAGCATGGTTTCTTCCTACACTGACAATAGGAGGTTTCTGTTGTAACCCATGAAAACAGTTGGCAAATGTTTTTTGCCAAACATTTGCCAAACATTTGCCAAAGGGGGAGAGGGATAGCTCAGTGGTTTGAGCATTGGCCTGCTAAACCCAGGGTTGTGAGTTCAATCCTTGAGGGGAGCCATTTAGGGATCTGGGGCAAAAATTGGGGATTGGTCCTCCTTTGAGCAGGGGGTTGGACTAGATGACCTCCTAAGGTCCCTTCCAACCCTGATATTCTATGTTAACTTTTTAAAATGGCTACATGAAAAATATAGACTAGACAGCTTTCCACAGCCAGAACCCCACTGCTGTCTGATCTGCAGCCCTATGGCAGTGTTACCATGACCTTTAAACAGGCAGATTACTAATATGGAATCTCTTGGAGATTTTAAGGAGAAATGTGCTAGGGAAAATTTGTTTGAGGAGGAAATTCTAAAGGGACCAATGTAAAGCCCTACCCAGATAAACTGAATGAATACAAAAAACTCACGTCAAATTGAAGGCCTGATGTTTTTGTTTTCTCCATTTAGTCCCTGGTCCTGCATGCCTTATGTGGGATCAAATTCCATTTAAATGAAGTCAGTAGAAGACTGGGTAGGGACTGGAGCATGAGGCTGCACATTCTCACAGTGATTTCTTTATCAAGATTATGCCACAAAGTTGCAAAGACTAAAATGAATTTTAATTTAGATGGCACAGTTTCTGATCCGAAATGTACCCATAGATCATGGTTAGAGCCTGTACATTTGCAGACATGTTTGTTAAAATGCTGCTATGTTTTTCCTACTGAAATTCTGCTAAAATGCTTGGAAATAGTATTTTATAGGGTAACATATTCCATAAATTCTTTGCATCCTTGTTGACATATTCTAAATCAAGCAGCCCCTTATTTAACCCCGTCTTGTCCATTTTATTAATAATAATAATAATAATGGTAAATAATTACCGTGCTATATGTTGAAAGCAATGTAGAAAAACTTTTCCTGAGAGATTTCATTTTCCCCTCAGAGGAGCTTTTGAAATCACCCTCTTTTCTCTCCCTTTGCTCCTCCTTTCCCCCAGATTCCCAGCTTGAGGGTCAAAAAAAATTCCCGTGTCTGAGAGACCATTCATTTACAGTCTCATTCTTTTTGTATGAAATGTCCTTTCCAATGAGTCCAGCTACACTGGATAAAGCATGTTAGCTGGATGTTTCTGCCAAAATGGAAGTGGTTAGTATTGATGTTTGGTTTTCATTAATAGCTTTTCAAGTTAACGCCTCATTGAGACAGGGGCCAGCTCACACACTACTTGAGATATTGGGTGAAATCCTGACTCCACTGAAGTCAATGGGAGTTTTGCCATTGTATTCCATAAGGCCAGGATTTCATCCATTCTTTCGATCTGCCAGTTTGATGGCTTAGGATACTGGCACTACATTAGCTAACATTCTGAAGCTTTTTTACTTAAACAAAAACTTAATTTCTGCATAAAACCCTGGAAGTACTGAAATTCCACAGAGACTTTAAACCTACTTTATATCACTGGAATTTCAGTAACACATATTTCCAATGGCCCTAGGCATGACCTTCAAAGGAACAAATTTAAATGGGGCTTAGTAATAATACCCACCAAATCCCAAACTTCAGAGTATTGTTACTTAGGACAAATCACACTAAATCCTACAACAGTATGTAGGTTAATGAGATTTCTTATTTTAATCAAATATTGACTGAATTTCTGCACTGGAATAGTATGTAATGGAAGGTGAGTTTCAGATAAGTTAAAAAGAAGCGACCTATGGCACTATACTTTGCAGACTACAATGCTGCGATAGGGTACTGAATCCCATAAAATGCCTCATCAGTGTTATGATCATATTCAGATCAATGGCATCACCCAGGCCTCCTTGTAAATCACTCTGCACTTCCAGCCTGCAATATAAATTACCTAAGCCACTTTTCCAGCCCATATATGTTTTCCAAGTTAAAAGAATGCCCCTCCCAAACATGACTCCTTGAAATCAATAGCTCAGTATGGATCTCCTTATACAGGCACTTGGTGCACTTTTACATTTCTAATAGATTATGCTGCTAATAGATTATGCTCCATACGGGAAGATGGCTATAGCACTACACTAGCTACATCTGAAAGGTAACTCCGAGCAGATGAGTGAAGAATGTAAACAGCCAAAGTGCATATTTTTGTGTGTCTCAAAGACAGTGCAAATGTTCTGTGCTGGCACAAATTCAGCTCAGATCAACCTCTGTAGTGGTAGTAAGGCTGAGACCAACATCTTTCCTCTTGGCAACTATTTTTCTTAACTGTTTCTTTTCCCCCAACCCCATCCTAACTGTCATTCCCCATTTACACATCTGGTCATTGTGTGTCTTAAATGCCTTATGGATCATTATTGTAAGAAGAAAAACCCCAAATGCCACTTACCACAGAGGGCTTCCAACTGAAAGCAGAGGAGACAGAACATTAAAACTCCTGACTTCATACTTGTCTGACACAGACACCAGCCCCAGCCGTCTGTCTTAAGTTTTCAAAGCTGAAGGAGAATTCACATTGTTGCCCCTTTCGTAGGAAAGGAAGTGGTTTTGTGGGCAATGAGTGGAATTATACAATAAATAAAAGGGCTCTTTTATTTAAAATAACCTATAGCAACATTATCGCTATGTCAGCAGGGGTTTTGCTATTACACGCGTCTCGGGGTGGGGGCGCAGCTGTGTGTTTGGTTTGGTTTTCCCCTAGCTCACGTCTTATTTTCATCTTCCCAGCATCGATAGCATCTGTGTCATTAGTTTACCTCATAGAATATAGGCCACCTTCAATATTCACTTTCACGGGTGACTACTTCCAGCCCAATCTATCCCCTGCATGCACCACCATCACCTATCTAGTATGTGTCTTGCAAATAACCAGTGGCCAGCAAACCAGTGATGACATAGATAAAGAACCAAAACAAATGTATGTCAAATTGCTTTCTCACAAGCCACTCTCCACCATCAGTTTCTCTTAAACAACTTGTTGCTGTCTTTGTTTTAAAGCTGTTAGTGGATACAGTACGCCTGAGGGAATGGCTTACTGGTCTACGCATTGTAATCAAAGCACCAGGAATTCAATGGAAACACAAAGTCAAATCCCAAGTGGATCAGCTCAGCCCTCTCTCTTTCTAGGAGCTTATTCAAATGAGACCTTCAAACCCTAGGTCCTGTTTGATCTGCATGGACATGGAAGATCTCATGGCCTCTCTGTAAAAGTAGGGGGAGCAATGCAGTGTCCTTAGCCAACATTTTCTCACTCTGCTTTTGTGTTGCTGTGCTCTGGGCTGCTGTTCTTTGTCCCAGAGGCGGCTGCACATCTGTGGTTTAGGGAATGCTTTAGGATCCTTTGGGATCAAAAAGGGCTACATCCATGGTTAAATGATTATTTGTACATGTATATTTTTATTATTAGAGCTGGTCGAAGATGGGAAAACAAATTAAGAATCTAGGGGATTTGGTTCATTTCAGCTGTATTTGAGCCTGTTAGCATTCCTGAATTTACAAATATGATCTGAATGGCGTTAGTGTGCTCTACCCATGGAAATACTTGGATGACCCATTCAGACACTGTGCAGATATTCCAGAGACTGACCTTGGTTCACTTGGGATGTGCTTTGAATGTTACCGAATATCAAATAATTTATAAATAACAGGACTGGCTTGTACATGCTTTGCAAAGCCAAAATTCACCACATTTTGTGTTGGGTGAATACTCTTTTTAGCCATTAATTTACTCGCCCCTTTCTCAAAAAGTGTTTTTTCTCCCAGCACCATTGTCAGGCAACTTTTAGAGGGATACTGGCTCATTGCAGTTGAGCCAGCTCCTGTGATAGTGAGCCTGTGCAGCCTCTGATCACAAGCAGTATAACTTGCTAACATGACAAGCAGCCTGGTCTAGGTAACGAAGCACAGGATTTAAAGCAAGGGGCTCCTATGTTCTAATCCAACCCTGTACAGAATCCCTTATTGCCTTTAACCTTCCTGCCTTTGTTTTATTCCTCTGTAAAATGGGGCTAATACTTTCCCACCTCACAGGGATATTTTTACTGAGAAAAGCTAACGCCGGTTCCAACTGACACCTGGTGCAAGCGATCTGTTTCCACAGCACACTTCCTATAGCTGTAGCTATTTTTGGTCTCTCACACGTGTTTCCTTTTTCCACCCTACATTGGGCCCAGCTGTTCACTTCTCTTCCCCTGTCATTTTATTCTTTTAAAATTCTTCAGGGACATGTTCCAATCACCTATCCAGCTATTCCTCTAACAGCTTGTTTCAGTCCATCTCTCCCATCTTGGCTTCCCCTTGTGCTCTTCCACACACCAAACAGACCCTCTTTCAGGTGCACTGACTCATCTCTTTGGAACTTTTCCCCTTCCTCTGAGCTACTCACATCCTGTCTTTAAATTTTACCATAAACCTTACCATACCACTGAGATTTAAACCCCATTTGCCCCTTCCCCATTACTGCATCTTTCCATTTGCCCCAGTTATAAATAATCTGGAAAATCCTTACTTGCAACTTTGCTGCTTCTAAATAATAGAATACAACACACGCAGTTCATCTGGGAAATGACCTCGCTAGCCCTCGGCCAACACAAGATTGTTCTCTGCAGTGGATTACTTTGTCCTGTCTAATTTCAGATGGCTCAGATGGTGGTAGCACAGCCTAATAGAACTCACTGTGAGGATTTTGCTTCTGATATTCTTCTTCGCTCAGTTAAATTGCATCATTCCTGTTCTAGCTATGTTACTACCCTAAGCAGCTCCTCTCCCTACTAGTAGCTAGTTATCCATCATAGACCCTTTATTCATCTTTTAACCGAGTTATACATTTTTACATTTCAGCATTCTGTTCTTTTTACCTAACTCTATATTCACCTCCCAGTTCTCTGCTTCTGCCTGTAAATGGGCAACTGCCCACAGCTGTGCTCAGTCTTCTCTCTCTTGTAAAGCATTTTGTGATCCTTTTGTGTGAAGATGCCAAAGTCTGTCCATGCAAATTATATTATAATTTCTCCTGCTGCTCCTCATTCTCTGCTTCAATAACTGGCCTATATTCTGGAGCCTCTATGCCACCCCCCTCAGGGTCAGAGCACAAAACTTCCGCTCGGGTGCTTTTTTTTTTTTCCTCTAAGGGAAGGGGGGGACTGACTTCTGTGCTATTTTTAATTGTTGTTGTGGCTTTCAACACTCCTCTCCTCCCCATTGAGCATGTAAACAAGTGACAGTCAGTCAAGGAGGCAGAGCCTTTGGCCTGAAATGCAGCTCATTTCTCTCTTGTTATAACTCTGATTTTTCTTCCAGCTCTGTGGGATGCTGCAGTGCAGGGTAATGGAAGCAATCAGGCCTCACCTCAGCTCAGCATCAGGGCAAGCGCTTCTCTGCAGAACAGATATGATGAGTTGGGTTTGCTGGGGCGGGTGGAGGAGGGGCATGTGAGGCTTTTCTTCTCAGTAAATGCTATCTAGCTCAGGTATCTGATGAATCAGTTTCTCGAAAGTGTAAGATTAACTCCTTCCGAGTATTTCACAGTCACTGATGTCTATCACACACCCCTAAGAAAGAAAAATGGTGGTCCATAAAATCCTATTCTACCCTGAGAAGTTAGTGTATAGAGAGCGCTGGGTTAAGGCACAATAGGTATGTGCCTTGGGTCCTGCCTCCCAGAGTCATGTGATGTCTGAATCTAAGCTTTCCTCTGAAAAAAACCAAACATGTTTCTTCCCCTCATCATTGGGAAGAAAAGCTCAAAAATGTGGCCTGATGCGGGGACACTGCCTGAGTCTGCAGACAGCCTCCAGGAGAGGGAAGAGCTGTAGCCATCAGAACCATGGAGGAAGCTGCCTGCCCCCATGTCCTGTTGCCCTGGAAGGATAGGGCCCCCCTGGTGCTGCTGCAGCTCCAGGGAGGCTAACCTGTTGCCCTGTGGGGCCTGCCACTTCTGGGGTGGGAGGGGACAAGCCACCAGTCCAGCCTTAGCTTGAGTGGAGGCTGTGTGGAGCCCACGTGCAGGGATATGCCTAGGGACCCCGTTCACCTTTTTCTGGCTCTCTGTGTAGACAATGGATGATGACAGATTTACACAGATAAAGTGTCTGACCATAAAATCCAACCCCCTTGTGGGTTTTAGACTCAGAAGCACAGTGACCATCTGACACTAAACTAAACACCACTACAAAAATCTTCGCCCTAAAATTATTCTGTATGTGTCAGTAGGGTGCCTGTGGTTATTTGGTCAACAGCACTTTGGATTGAAAGAGCCTTTTGCCGTGGTGGGTGGGTTTTGTGGTGTGGCTTTATCTCACCAATGTTAGTGTTTACTGTTTAAAAATAAACTTTAGTTACAACTGCATAGGCTGGGTTTCAACATGGAGTCTCTGATGGCAGTAAATTCCAGTGAGAAGCAAGCTGATGGCATGTTCATCTGGATCTAAGATTAATCAAATGTCATGTTGAAAAGGGCAAATTTAAATGTGACATGAACCAAAGCAAAATTAAGGGTTGGATTTTCAAAAGCATCTGAGTGACTTAGGCGCACACGTGATGCTGACTTTCCCCAGCGGACTTAGGTGCTTTTCAAAATCCCATCTTAAAAGCCCATCTTAATTTGGTGGGTTCTTTCTGGACAGGCTACACAGAGCTTTGCTATGCAGTTCCCATTATAGAGAGGCTTAAACAAATGCTGCTTTGGTAGGAGTGGCATATAAACCTGGAAGAGAGGAACCCCAGCTTACGTAAGAATAAAAGCAAGGCTGCTCTGCTTTGCATGCATTATGTTCAGAACTACTTGATCTGTTTGTGCTCTACACATGTGCAAAGGGTAGGCAGAGGACCCAAGGAGCTGTACCAAACACTACTTCCAACCTGCAGGTCAGAGAAAGTTAAAAACCACATGCTTCTTCGTGTTCAGGGCCTGCTCCTTTTCTCTATCCCCTGGGTGAGGAAGATCTGACTGAGTACATTACTGGGTGCACGATGCATCTGCTAAAGGAGCATAGCAGGTGGCATGCTACCCCAGAGTGCTGAGAGAGTCAAGAAGGATTTGTTTCCTTGAGGCAAAATTCCTCCTAGAGTCTCCCCTCCCCCCAACCTTCCTCCAAGACAGGGTTGACAAGACTGAGCCATTCATAACTAAGTAAAAATGCCTCAGATCCATCCTGTACATTAATGGATACACACACACACACACCATCTTGCAGTAAGAATGCTGCCGAGGTTTGGGACATTGCTCTGGATGGGAAGGAAGTTATTTTTAGAAGGGATGGCATGAAAGGGATAGACAAGTGTAGCTATATATGACCGGTGAAGAGTAAGCCAAGTTGCTTTAGAGCCTGTCCAGGAGCTCACAGAAAATTCTCTGCATTATCACATAGATCTCAATAACTATCAGTGATTCGTCCATTTATTGGACAGATAAAGATTGGTTCTAGACAGGATTCCCACAGGAACATATGTTCCCTTTCTCATCAGTATGTAGCAAGGGAGAAGGCATGTGCCCTACATTACGTACAAGCCTGTGTTTCTGATTTTGATTATAATGGGAACTAGGCTCAGCTGAATAGTTAAACTAGGAAGTTTTGCTAGTGAAACTCTTCAGACAAAGATGAATGAGGGGAGATGGTTTTTTAAAGAATCCATTCATTATGTTCCCTCTGCCTCTGGGACAGTTCACAGCCTGGGCAGCACAAAGTAAAGGCACTTCTGATTCTTCTGAAGACCAGAAGCTCCCAGCACTGCCCAAGCTGCAAAGAGACTTTTTATCACACTCTGTCCTGCTCTCCTCAGATAGTCCTTTATTTAAGGGCTTTGTGGTACCCTACTGAAGAAAGCTTCACATGTGGGCCACGCACTTTCCTCTGGAATAATATCACACATCAATATGCAAATGTATTCATGCTAATTGGCAATCAAACCTCTTTGGGTACTAGCAAATGATCACTGATTGCTGTGACCTCATTGGGTTTCCTTTAGACTTTACAGAGTCTGGTCATACTATTGTCATCCTTTCTGTTCTCCCAAACACATAACAAATAAGATAAATGACATCATGCAATTGCTTGGAACTGCCACATTGGGGTGCTGCTGATCTATACTTTATCTCTTCGTTAGAAAGCTCAGCAGGAAATTGGTTCCTTTCTCTCGCCCCTGATGGCAGCTACAGTCTGAAAAATGTCTCCAGTAAAAAGCCTTTTAAAACAAGAACAACAAAGAGTCCGGTGGCACCTTAAAGACTAACAGATTTAGTTGGGCATAAGCTTTTGTGGGTAAAAAACCCACTTCTTCAGATGCATGGAGTGAAAATTACAGATGCAGGCATTATATACTGAAACATGAAGAGAAGGGAGTTGCCTCACAAGTGGTACCAGTTCTCCATCTCTTCTTTAAGGTACCACCAGACTCCTTGCTGTTTTCATGAATACAGACTAACACGGCTACCCCCTGATACTTTTAAAACAAGAACAATCAAAAGAAACCCCAGAAGCTTCTCTTGTTCAAATGTGGTGATTATGCACGGATAAGGTTACAGGCTGCTCTTGTTACATCTGTGTTCATCAATTTATATCTTCTGATCCATCTAGTGCTATTGAAAGGCAATCTTCCTATAAGAAACAATACTTCATTGGTTCTATGGTTTTGTTTCTAACAAAGGAAAGTTCAATTACATGCAACTATTTTATGAGCTATGGCAGGGTGCATTGGTAACTTTCCTGCCCAGTCTAAGTTAACGACTGTAACATGGGGAGAGCTAAGTTGGGGGCTGGTTTCCCATTTCATTTACACCAGTGTAAACCAAGCATAACCCATGACCGTTAGTAGGGTTACTACAGAATGTAACTGGTGTAATGAGCATCAAAATCTGGCTGTAGATTTTATAGCCTGCAAAGCCTGATTTTTGCATGTTATTTCCCAGGATTCCGAGTTTAAATAATTGCAGCGTACAAATTTTAAAGAAAACTTTTGGCCTCAGTGACGGAATTTGAAGCCTCCTCTGGAGATATCAGTGAAATGTCTTTGTTGTCAGGCTCCAAGCTCACTGTTTCTGTTTGGACAATGGAGGGGTAGTGGAGGACTGTTCACCATACTCAGAAAGATTTGCTAAGTCTCACCGGAGAACATAAGGCTTATTCTTCTATGCAGGCATTGACACTATGTTGATCCAGGCTTATTAGTTGGATGACAAAGCAGAAGCTTGTTAGAAACATTTGAATCAAATCATGCTACGAAACAGGGAAAGAGCAAGAGACAACAGAGTAGCTGAAATGAAAGTCATTGCTCAAGGTGACATTGCGTCACTATTGTTTCATTCTGAATGTAACTTTTTCCCTCCTTGAGGGGAATAGGTGAGGACTGTGATGCAAGACTAAGACCCGATTAAGCTAGTAGTGAAATCAGAATCATAATGGAAAGAGGACAGAGTTCATCCACAAAGAATAGAGGGCTTTCAGGATAAAATGTTCCTATATAGCCCACAATCTATATTAGGAGAGAATATTGGCCTTCTAAGCCATTTTTAAAATTGATTTGCCAACTGGAAACATGGTAGTTAACTGATGGGTATACAACAGGGCTAAAACACATGCTTGCCTTTCCATTGTCAATATTATTTCTAAGGTGATGTAGGGACTGAAAACAAATGCAAAGCAAGATAGGTGTTCAAGCAAGTAAGTAGTATTGGCCTGTCCACGGGTTAATTTGGAAAAGGGGAAGTTAAGAACTGAGGAAATGAAACACGTGAAGAGGATCGTGTGTAATGTCTCATCAAGGTAGAATAATTCCATCCTATCATGATAGCCCAGAATCCAAAGTCTCCGTAGAAGGGTTCTATAGAATTACAGGAAATCACAGTAGGGAGCTGCCTTGCAGAAGCAAAGGGTGAATTCTTCCCCTTTGTAAGCAATAAAGAGAATTTGGCATATTAATTAGAATCATAATGAACTAAACATAGAAATCAGTAATGTATTTTCTCTAGAGAGCACATATGATTGAAATGACTACCATAAAACATTACTTTTAACCACATGGATCACACATTTTGTTTAACTGGCCTCTTCTTGGGTTTCTGGGCTGTTTTTCAGATGATCTCTGGGTGTTTCTAACAATTTCCTAACATACACTTTGTCCTGGAGAAGGCACAATATATTTTCCTTGCTTATATCACTTGTATCCCTGGCTTTGCAGAATTTAACAAGCTTGCTTCCATCTCTTTGCCAGGAAGCACCTGTTTCTCAAATTGAGTTCAGTAGGAACTCAAGTACTCTGCATCTCTCAGGATCAGCCCCTAATAATCTCTTCATTGTGAGCAGAGAATCTCTCTCTTAGCCTGAATGAATGGATCCATATGAGGGGAGAATGTAGGCATTGTCTCAAATTGTCTGTCTTGTTGGATAGCTCTCAAGCCTCAGCATTTTTAATCTTCTCACAGAAAGCTTGAAGGCTGTCACTTCTGTTGTTAAACAAAACAGCATTTATATTGTATTAATGCCTACAGGCCAACCGCAGGGTCCCCATTGTGCTGTTTATGGTGCTAAATTCAGTCTCTTGTATGGAAGCTCCACTTTGACTGAGACATCTTAAAAATTTTGGGTTGCTACCATTCCAAAAGTGGGTTTACATCTGAGCTAGCCGTTTTTTAAAGGCATTCCCAGAAAACAGATGATGGATGTACCTGAATTGTATCTTAGAGTTAGCAAAGTTTAAATGGTAGCTGGTCATTCAATTAGCTTCAACAGACCCCATCTACTAAGAAATGTTCACACACTTATTTTGTGTATCTTTTTATCTCAACTCAACACAAAGGGTTGACTCTATCAGCTTTCCAGTTATTGGTAGATATTCGTTTGTTATATTTTTATTTTAAATCTTGTCACTACACAGGGGACTGAACAGATCGGGGGGGGGGGGCGGGAACAAAATGTGCAGCCTTTTACTTCTGTCACTGGTTTGGATTCAGCCTATGTAAGTAACAACTGCAAGATTTTGCCATCAGAAGACTGTTGATGGCCTCTGTTCGGTAGTCTCTGTCCATTTCCTACTGGACAGGTGTCCATAACTGACATTTGCTGTTTCAGATTCAAGTACCCTCTCACCAGCAGAGCAGGTCGGGAGTGAGGTGCGCTGGCAGTGAACACTGAGGATGCTTGTACTGCTGTTGTCTGTCTCATACTTCCGAGTACAGATGGGCTGCAGTCTCAGTGCCTGACACCTGGGCATCTCTTACAGCTCAGGAATAATTAATTGTTGGTTCAGTTGTTAATTTTGGTAGTGCCCACAAAATGCGCTAGGCGCTGTACAAATGTAACCTATGGGTTAGTGTGTGTGACCAGGCCCATTCTGTGCCTAATCCCAGAGGATGAGAGTTTGTTGCAGGTCCAGGTAGGGAGTCTTGGCTCATTAGTTCAAACTGTACCAACTCATACTTTTAGCTCTGCAGATCCCCAGTTCAGTTTCCTGAGTGTTGGCTGAGATAGTGACTGTTGCACAGACACAAAAGAAGAGCAGTCTTTCGATCCTGTTTGACGTCTCATTTATTTCCTGTATGACTTGAATTGTTTTCTAGTGACATCAGTGGTGGCTCCCTAATGTTTGCTTGACCTTCTGATTTTGGTGCATCTCCTGTCTTGAAGAAGGAAGCAGTAGTTAGGGAGTGGTGATGGGGGGGATTAATTTGGCCATTAACATTTTCCCCTTAAATTGGCATTCTTAGAACTGGGATGGTTCAGCATTAGTATTTTAGCTGGCTATAAAAGATATGGAAATGTATCTCTCTTCACTGGAGATTTCACACACACACACATTTTGTGGAGTACAAAGAACTTCCCTCTGTCTAGGTATTTATCCCATGCTCATCTGCATGATATCTGGGTTTGGTCTGGGTTGCCACTTTGTTTTGTCTCCTTTGTTTTTAATAATGTCTGAAAGAACAGTGAGCTTGGAGAACTTTTTTTTTTTTTAAAGGAACTGGCTAGTCAATAGCCATTTGAGTTTTCTGAAGCTCCCCCATCTCTGCTGTAACACCAAATAGCTGATATTCACTGAAATTGTCTTTGGAAGCAGACTGTAATTTTATTTGATCAGTTTTTTCAAAGCTTTTGAAATGCAGCATTCTTCGCTCCAGTTGAAGCGTCTGGGGTTGTTAGGGCAACCAGACAGCAAATGTGAAAAATTGGGATGAGGGGGTGAGGGGTAATAGGAGCCTATATAAGAAAAAGACCCAAAAATCAGGACTGTCCCTATAAAATTGGGACATCTGGTCACCCTAGGGGTTGTAAAGTGCTGCAAGTTAATCTTACTATTTGTGAGGAATAGGACTCTGTCTTTTGGTGGCTGGCACAAGAGCGGGAATATAAACTCTCCTCTTTGATCCACATGGCACATCTCTTGCTGTCTAGTCAGCTCTCTCTGCGCAGCATAACCTCCCCAGTGGTATTATCAGTAGAAGCAAAGAGAAAGCAAAGCTAGCCTTGAAAAGAACTGTCATGCAGCTCAGTGAGCAGAGGGTAGCCTGTGGTGTTTCTGGAAGGTAGTGTTGTATTATCTCCTAATGTGGTGTTTGTTGGTTAAGTACACAGCAAGGATGACCTGTTCAGTGTAGGTCAGGGTTCCATTATATACATTGTAGCCTGTAACTCTCCAGAAAAATGAACGTTTGCATCAATATTGTTCCCTAAAGTACAGTAAAGTCCCTAATATAAACCTTGGGACTGCAGTTACTTTTTTAAATGTAAAAGTTCCAGCAAGGGGAGGATAGCCCCTGCGTGGAATTGCAGCCTTACTTGAGTAAGTGCAGCAGATGCTGCGCCATCCCCTGTATAAACCCAGCCTTGCCCATTGTGTGAAGCTCTTTTAGTTATTTCTGCCTACGTGTAAAGTGAGGGCCGGATCCTGGCCAGGCTTGACTGGCTGCACACGTGAGGGGAGAGGGTGCAGGGTGAGAACTCCCTCTGTGCCTTTGTCGTGGGCAGCCTGAGTTCTGGAGCTTGCACATTCTGGGCCTATGCACCAAGGGAAATATTAGCCCCGCAACAGAGATCCCAGGGGGAAGGGCCTCTCTGCTGCACCCACTGTGTTAGAGGCTGTCACAGTAGTAGCTCATTTTACCGTTACTTCATTCTTCCACCCCCATTCGTATGTTTCTTCCTCCCGTTGCATTTCGTCAGAAACCTAGATTGTGAATTATCTGGGGACAGGGACAGTTTTCTTATTACTTACTTGTACAGTCCCTAGCACAACAGATCCCCGATCCGTGACTGCAAGACTTTCTGAAAACCAACTCCCTTTTAGGTGTCCCAAGATAGGTGCCCAACACCATGCATCCAGAAATCTTGGCCACAGAGTGCGTCCATGCACACACCCCACATTCTCAGCATGGCTCTCAGTCCCCTGGTGAGTTGTCATGAGTGGGGATCAAACCCCAGAACTCTGGATCTAAAAGAACGAGCCTCTACTACCCAGTGTGTTAGCTCAAAGCCATTAGCACACTCATCAGGCCCAGCCACTGGAAGGGGACAGAGCACTGCACCGTGTAAGTGGGGCTTACAAACGAGCCTTACCACTAAATAGCTACAAACAACAAACCTGTGACTTCGATGTTACCATGTGACACTGAAAGGTGAGGAAAAGATTGAACACTATTATAGCCAAAGACAAAGCACCTATTGGCATGATACAAAAGAAATTCTTCTGCCTTTAGTGGTATGAGCCCCCATACGACAGCTACGAGTTGCATAAGCCTTTTCAGAGGAAAGATCTTTCTTCTCTGTAGAAACTGAATGCAAACAAAAACTTCCAGGATTCTTTCCTTGTTTGTCAGTACTGCACTTTCAAAATACAAACATTCCCATTCTGCCTTCCTAAAATTCAAGTTAGTCAACCCATAAACAAAGCAGTATTTAACTTTCCTGAATCCTGCATAGTCCGTTTGTCCTCTCATAAAAGAATTATTGCTTAAGGGAGGTGTCTTGCCAACATTTCAGGGTGTTTGACAAACAGTTCATCTTATTGATGTGCCAAGATAGATAAATATATACCTCAACGAACAACCAACACAGGGCTTTGCCTTAACAGTATAATCTCACCAACAGCATACCCCTCTGGAATCTCAAAGTGCATTAAAACACGAAAAGAATTAAACCTCGCACCATTTCTGTGACATGGGCAAGTGACTAATTTAGAGATCATGTCACCCACCACTGAAAGTAGCAGCTGTTTTATGGTGCACAGCAACACTAAACAAATTAGGACAGGAACTGAAGAATAACATGTCCAGTTGAAACCTCATGGTAACTTACAATTGGTGAGCAACATGTCTTGGTTTGAAATTCAGCCAGGACATTTGGTTTAACACCCCACAATTATGAAAAGTGCCTTGGTATCTTTAATTGACCACAAAAGATCAGTCTTACTTCCAGTTGTAACTCCTGAAAATAACATTTCAGCAAAGAATAGAGACTTTTATAGCAACTAGGGGGAAACCAGACAGCAGTTCATTTATCAGCCAACTTGCAGTTCCTGTGTCAAGACAAATGAAATGCAATGTATTTAAGGGAACTGATTTATGGAGCTGTAATTCTAACGAGATTCTGCAGATGTACCTGTCATAAAACATGGGCTCAGAGCTTGAGTAGGTTGTGTACTCACCAGAACCACTCAATACATAGCTGCATTTTGAAGGCAAAGCTATTTTTCATTGTATATAATTAATCCACCTGAATTCAATCTCTCAGCGCTACCTACTTCCCTTGCTTCCCATGGTTTCTGCTGCTGCTTCTCTGATGTAGCTGCGGGGGTAACTTTCAGGCCATGTCTACACTACCCCTTATGCCAGCAAAACTTGCGTCGCTCAGGGGTGTGAAAAAAATACACCCCTGAGTGACCTAAGTTTTGCAGGCATAAGTGGCAGTGGGAGAGATTCTCCCGCCAACACAGCTACCACCGCTCATTGAGGTGGTTTTGTTATGTCCACGGGAGAGCTCTCTTCCATCGGCACAGAGCGGTTACACCAGCGATCTTACAGCGGTGCAGCTGCATCGGGACAGCTGTGCTGCTGTAAGCTGGCTAGTGTAGACATGGCCTTGGCAAAATGTCAAAGAAATAGCCTCATACTTCACGGAAGTGAAGTCCCTCCTGTTCATGTAATGGGGTAAGCTTTGGTGATTTATTCCGGGGCCTCATGCAACAAAACTAATTTTTGATATGGGTTGTTGTATTTACCTGCATCATCAATGTTTAATGCTGTCGTCCACGTACTGGGCTGCAGTCAAATGACAGATATTGAGAAAAAGAGACTCAGTTTAACCTGTAATCAGAAACACCCATACCGAAAGTTCTGGATACCTAAGAATGAATTAGATTAGATTTACAGTCACATAATAGTGACCACCTAGCAGCATCAAACGAATTACATACAAGAAAAAATTAACTAAATCAGCCAATACATCGCAATAAATCTCATTCCCAGAATATGTCCTTCAAAGATTTCTCCCTCTCCCCCACAAAAAAACTAGAACTTGTAGGGAAATTTTTGAGTAAACAGGTTTTCGTCCAAAACCACCCATTTACCATGACCAAAACTTTTTGTGGGAACACACCCGTTGCGATTAAACTTTAGTCAGGAAAAGTCTCTCAGGACCAGCATGGAATTGCTGCACACAAGAGACCCCTGAAATAGGCTGTTTGCTAGGGTACTCACCAGGTAGAGGGGAGCTCCAGGTTCAAGACCCTGATTCTGGTTTTTGGTTTGTTTGCTGAGGAAAACTGGAAAAGGTCTTGGCTTCATCCCACTGCAGAATGGACACATTTTTAAAATTTCAAAAATTTTGGCAGGACAGGAAAACCATTTCCCACCCAGCTCTACTCCTGACAGTCCCATGTACAAGTTGGACAGAATGGCACTCTGGAGCACCTCACACATGAGGCCTGTGGGAAGAGCAGCAATTACCCACAGCTACCCAGTGTGATTTCCAACTCCAGTTCAGGAAAGCATTAAGCAAAAGCTTTTTTTCTGAATCAGGGCATCTGACAGAGACAAAAGAAGCAGCTTTGTCCACTCACTTCAGGGTCCACAGGCAGGTACACAACACCTCATGATCAATGGCAGCAAAGCTGTTGATTACGTTCACTAATACTAGCGTGGATGCCTGGTCTTAGTTCATCATTGTTCAATGGCAAAAATAGAGTAAACAGGATGGAAGTGAAGCGGGAAATTACAATATAAATGATCCCATGAATATGAAAGATTTTCAAAGTGTAGGGAAAAGAGAGTCCCACAATTCCAGAACTGGTGTTGTGACATCAGATTAGACCCTAGGGGTAAAATGTAGCCACTTCTAAATGTAATTAGTTGATATTATATTAGAGAGATTAAGAGCAAGAATAGCCCAAAAATATCCCACCTGAATAATGCAGTACTTTAAAGTAAAGGAAACTAATCATAGAATATGATATGATGAATTGATTTGAAAGTGTTGTAAAGGAAAGGAAAATATTATTAGTTCACAGAGCAGAGAGTCATCTTTTCAACAGAATAAAGAGACAGAATTCTCTTATACCCTGTGGGCAGCCATTTATAACACCTACCCAAAGCTTGACTATGAAACCAGCTTATTCTGCGGAGAAGTGCTGATGTGGACAGCTTTCCTGCATGTAAAACGTGAAATCAGCAGGTTATGATTGCTATTAAATGTTTCCAGAGTGTCACTTACCAGAAGGATTTGATAACTTATACAGAAATGAATTGTTTTTCTTTCCTATCTTGTTTAAGTGCTGCTAAGATACCACACTTGAACAGCTTCAAATGTGAACCTTTGGGGTTCCCCCCTCAATGTTATCTGTAATTTTTGTGCAATTTATTTCAAGTCTCTCTGATCAGATGTATTTTTATTTTACAAACACATTTTTGTAACATACGCTGAAAGTATTTTTGTCATTGGAGTGGGGACTTATAATTAAGCAGACATTTTATTGTGTTTATTTCACTTTAAACAAAGGAGAGGTGCTAATGGCAGAATCCGGGGACACTGACAAATAGTTAAGAACATAGTCCAGGATTAGAAGCAACGGTCTCAGATGAGCGGACAATCCCATCTAATTTAAAAAACAGCCCATCACAAATCTAACTAAACATATCCGTCATGGCTTCCACAGAAACCCCACACCCCCAGCCTTCCCCAGAACCCATATAAATAGAGAGGGCTTTTCTGTCTGCCTAAAGGCCAACAGCAATCAGCTTTTTAAAGAAAAATCTCACAATGAAGACTTTTCACCCCTAAGTGCCCTGCAATGGCAAGTGCAAAGTGCAATGTACCAATGCTGGTAAGTACAAATCACCAGGGTAGGAGAATGTGATTTACCCATTCTAAAAGAGAGAATTTTCAAAAGAGCCAACTCCACTTCACACCGATGTAGTGCATCTCCTCCTGGGGGTTTGCACTGGGGCAAAAATCCTCCCTATAGCACAACCCTGAGGAAGAGTTCTAAAAGAAGGGTTGGGAACTGCCTAAAATGTAGGAAGCTGTGAATAAATGGGAAGCAAAGGGAGAATGATTTCATGCACAGGAGAATAAACACACTGTTGCCCCACTGCACAGCAATAGCAGGTCAGATTCCATCTGGTGGTAGAGAAATCAGAAACATAGATTTTCCTAGTGCAACTTGTTTGATTTACATCAGTCCTTGGATAGAAAGGACATGCAGGCAGTCCCCTATTTCAGAGCTCTCAGCCCAAACACCAATACCCTGTTCCCAGGGGGCAGCTCTGCCAGAAGCACTGACCCTAGTTAGCGAGATCTCCCCCCACCCACCAGAAAAAGAAAAAGGGTCCTGCATTGCTAAACCGACAGTAGCAGCATCTCTAAATCCTGCCCCACCTTGCTGCACAGCAGAACCACATCAGTGTTGCCAACTCTCGTGATGTTATCATGGGTGTCATGATATTTGGTGTTTTTAATGCCCCAGCTGCTGGAGGCATGTGATTGTGTAAAAAGCTCAGCTTTCAACTGGAAAATAAAAACAAAGTTTTGAGCCCTTTGAGGAGAAATGCTTGAAAACGTGATTCATAAAGACTCAAATTCCAAACATCAAACAAAAAGAACCCCACATGTATTAGTCTTAAGCCAATCTCATACTTTTTGGGAGGCCTCACTCATGATTTCTGAATACTGGGTCTTGGCGATACTGCTTCCTTACCACTGAAGAATTTGCCCAGCTGTGCAATTACACAGAGCTATCACTGTAGCACCACACACCAAAAAAATAATGTTAATTATTTGTGGAGACAGTCTTAAAAAGAGCTAGTCAATAAGAAAAACAAACATTCATCAATAAATTATTTGCCATTTGACAGAACGGACTGTTCAGCTCATACATTTTGTAGCTAGCCAATAAGAAAATGGTTATTAGTTCCATTTTTTTTTATTGGAGATCAATAAAAAAAACCCAGCTAAGTACTAGGTGACATCGGGTTTGCAGGAAAATGTGCATGTCTATGAATATTGATATAAATTGAGGGACAGACTTTATCCAAGCTCTCTAATCTTAATATTTGACTGCTTTTGTTATATGTGCACTTATACTTTTCAGTACACTTATATTGAGAAATATCTCTGTCTTGTCACTCTTTCTACAAGAATCTTCCTCACAGTTGTTCCTGCTATCTGGGGGGCAGAAAGAGATGATAAAGTTTGGCGCATCAGTTGTATCACATGGAAGAAGCAGAGATGTCATGTATGAATGTTTCACCAATGGGAAAAAAATGGACTGGCCCAAATTTACTGTACTGAAATAAAGCATTGCTTTTTCAAATTAATAACCAGGAAAGAACTATGGAGGAAGTAACAGTCAGTGAAGAAACTGAGAATGTCTTGATCAAAAATAACTACAAAACCATGGAGGAAACCCATTAAGACATGGCACTCTGGGTGTGTATGGTTGAGATATGTGACTGTGGAAAGAGAAAAGCTTCTCTATTTAAAAAGTTAAAAAATAGAAGAGCATAATCAAATGCAGAGAGAACCTATAATTGCCCACTTTTTTGGAGTTAGCTGCTAATTCACGGTACTGGTAAGTACTGAAAATTCCTGGCCTAGAATACTGTACTCTACCCAGACTTCTACCTGTTACCTCAAGCTTTAGAAGAGGTGTCCTGTCATTACTCCGTTCAGCCATCTTTACCCATAATTCCTTAACCAAAACAATTAAAATCTTCTACAGAACTACTTACCCCTGTAAATTCACATGTGCAGTGAACAGCCCACGTAAGTCATCACCCTTTCTCGTTAATGTAGAAAGATACTGTTGCACAGTCTCAAATGTTGAGCTGACCAGCCACGTTCTGCTTGTTCATCAAATAGCCATGGACGGGAGTAAGGGGGGCTGTGGTGAGAGAAAAAGGCATATGGTCACTGCTTCACCTTAGGGTTGATGCCAGCCACCACAGGTTAGAGTAGCCTTCACGCTGGTCTAAGTTAGGTAAGGGAAACCACTGGCCTCTCTCTTGAGTTGCACTGAACCTCTGCCAGGTTCGAGGCTGATAATTTAAAAATGGCGGGGGGAGGGAAATTAAATAAGAGCACATACGAAAAGTGGAATCTACGCTGTGGTGCATGCTGGGATCAGTGGTGCAGATAATAATCATATGGATGCCCCATCAGGTGTTGCCAGAGCCTCATTGACTCTGCTTCTCAAATAAGCCAATGCATCAAATCAGTTTTTTGAAAAAGTGCAGAGGTGGAGGTCCTGTAGGGCAAGACAATGCGCATCACTGGAATGGAGATTCCCTGTGGGCTGGGCTTTGCACTTTTCAGAGAGGGCTACTGTACATACCGTATAGAGATAGACATAGATAATCTTAAGTCTGGGCTTTATACTGTATTCATCACTCTGGTATCTGATATAAACTAAATGTACATTATTGCAAGTAGCTGAATTGAAATACCATTTTCTTCTTTGTTGCCATATCAGCTGATTTCAGTCTGTTTAATTGTCTGCTTGAAAATTTGCAAGAGCAGACCCAGCTTAAAGTAATGATGATCATTTGTGTACATAATGTGTAGCTGAGTGCTGTAACAGGAAAGATCATAGTATGGTAACATCAGCAGGAATGATTTAAGGGCGGGGACCAGCTTTTTGTATTAAGATCTACAAAACATGCCATTAAAATCCTTACAGTCACTTTCTGCATGTAATTTACTGAAAACTGCCTGTGACTTTAAGTAATGCCATGGTAACATTAATTAGGCAAACGGACCATTGGACAGATTTTAATGGTGAGCACTGAATGCTTGAAGGAGGAAATCTGAGAAGAGATGTGTTTGTGAGCACGCGGGCAATGCCCCATGTGTGGGCACCAGAGTGTAAAAACACAGAGTTAGAAGGTAATGGATTCCTTTGGCATTACTGCTTTCTAACATGTAGCCACTTCCTGTTTCTTCTGAGAATTGCGAATGAAAAATTAACTTGACTTCAGGAAAAGCCTTAAGGTTTTTATTGAACTGTACATAGCTAATAAACAAACTTACACACTTTCTTCATTTTCATGGAAAATAGTCTCTTTAAATGCAGCGCCAGACTTTCTGCCGTTTGGATTGATGCTAATTTAGCATTTCGTAAAAAGCAAGACTCCAACAGAGCTGGAGCATTCTCATAGCAATAGGCTAATAAGGCTCCTACCGTGAGACCTTTTCTCTCGAGCAGTGCAACCCTGTGCTAGCTCAAATGCCATCAGTGTTAACTCCTGCACAGCATTGCTGTGGCAATGGCAAAAAAGTTGCTGAGATCAGCCCTTCACAGCAGCAGTGTCATCACCAGCCTCGGCTGGTGCTTCCATGGGAATGCTGAGCGCTAATGCAAGAAATGGCACCAAATGCACAGCGCTACATGGAAACACATCAACACTCCTTTATACATGAATGTATCTCAGTCTCACAAATACCTATGTTTAACTTTGCGATGACACACAAGCCTCTGCCTTAATAGTGTTTGATTTCAACTGGTCAACACATATGCTGAAGTTTGACAGCAAGACATTTGACTGCAACAGTAATAGCTCTTAATGCTACATATAGGCTACATGATGGTACAATATAACTCTCAGAATCAATGGCCAAAAGGTAGCCATATTTGTGTGACAGGAGTATCCTTGAAATATTAATGCATAACCGTCTCATTAATCTATTCTATTCCAAACTGTAGACATTCTGTAGAAATCGCAGGGTATGTTCTTTTCTCCCCCTCCACCTTTTATATTAGGAAATTTGATTTTATTTGTTTAAATTAGAAAGCCAAATAAGTAGAATCTCCATCACAGCTGGAAAATTGCCATGTGCTGTTTTCTTGTGCTTCAGCGAATGACGATGTGATATGGCTTAACTTTCTTCTCCTCTTCCTCTGAAGTCATTTTCACATAGAGCCCAGTAGTGAGATATTTCCTCTTCCAAATCTATAAAACATGTGAAGAAAATAAGATAAATCCAATGTCAGACTTGACTAGGGTGACCAGACAGCAAGTGTGAAAAATTGGGATGGTGTGGGGGGTAATAGGAACCTATATAAGAAAAAGACCCAACAATCGGGACTGTCCCTATAAAATCGGGACATCTGGTCACCCTAGACTTGACAATGAAGACAGACTCTTAATCAGTGACTGTAGTGGTCTGAAGAACAGTGATAAGCAAAATCCGTTGGCTTGCCCACATTGTCGGGGGGGGGGAGGGGAATCTGTTCTCATCACCTTCCCTTAACTCTGTCTCTCTGGTAGGATGAGAGGATTTTGCACTTGCCAGTGGAAGGAAGAGCAGCCGTCGTAGAGGAGCATTAGGTAACAGTAGCCAAACCCTCCCTGAATTAGCACTAAAGAGGTGTTCAAGCTGCAAAGTTCAGTTCTGTACCAAAATTGTAGGTGTTCGGATCTAGGAGTTTGATGTGGCTCAAAAATCCAGGAACTAGTTGAAAAGGATGGATCTGGATCTGAGTGCCCAGTAGTTCGGGGTGTTTGGATCTGAGGTTTGGGTTCCGGTCCATTTCTAACTGACAGTATACACACCCTTCTCACCAGCTGAGAGACAGGGAAGGCCAGGGCTCACTTTGCACAGAGGTGAATGAGGGCACAGTGCCAGGCCCCAGTCAGTGGCTGAGTCAGTGATGTGGAACGGAGAACGTATAAAGACTGATATTGTCTTAGATCCCAGTAATGGTTGGTGCCTTCTGCTCAGGATTCTAGTGCAGTCAGGTTAGTGAATAAACTAACCTGAACCATGGGTCAGATTCACCAGTATGATCTGACTGCTTTCTGCCACTCTAGCAACACACAGCAGCCATAAACTGGCTTAAAAGCAAGGTCTGTGGCTGCTTTTCAGCACTGGAACAACAAAAAGGAGCCAGAGCATTCCAATGACTCTGTTCCTACCTTTTTTTCCTATGATCATATCTTTCATTCTGCCATATTTATGCAATTAAGTGTAAATTGTATGATGCTCTAGCTATGGCACTTACCGCTTTGCTCAAGACACAGGCTGTGATGAGGATACTGTAAATAAACAATCCTGAAGCAGCTGCTCCTAATATCCAGAGATACAGGTCAGTGTCTGGGCAGGGCTCTGGATCTGAAATACATCAGATTAAACGTGACATTGGTAAGGAAGCTGTCACAATTCATTAACCTTTTTGGGCACTGCACCTCTCCGTAACAGAACTCACCAAAATGTTAACAGGGCCAAATCCTCCAATCCATACCCTCTCAAAAACCTCATTGACCTTAATGGGAGTTTGACCTGGGTAATGACTGCATGATTGGCCTTCTCTAGTTATGTACTTATATGCACACATCCAGCTACACACACACAGGTACAATATGGGACATTGCTCTTACAGCCCAGGTATGCACCGATCATTGAATGCATCACGTCTGCCTTAGCGCTACAGGTTGCTCTTAAAGAGGTAAGAGCAAATAATGGTTCTCAAAGTTGAAAGTGATTTTAATACTGACCCTTGTTTAGACTCTATTAAGCCAAAATAGCAGCTCACTAAACCATATATCAGAGAATAATGTAGTATAGTCAGGGTGCTTTGCTCACCAATGACAAAGAGCTGTGTTCCTTTGCCTGTGTTCATATAATAGGGTGGTGGGTACAGCCGCTCCATCTTGCAGATGTATAGACCAGCATCAGTAGCGTGCAGCCCCATGAGAGTGAGGGTCACATTGTTTTGGCTGGGGCTGACATGACACTGAATGATCTTTTCCACAATGAACATCTCGTACTCAGTTGTGTAGGTTGAAGCACAGATCTCGATGTACTCCTTGCCCATCTGTTTAAGCAGGGTCACTCGGATTTCCTCTGCATTCCCAATGTGCTTATATTCACACACCAAATTGGCAACTCCTTGCCTGTTGGCCAACACCACTGCTGGCTGGATCACTTCAATACCTGTGATCAAAGGCAGAGCATGATGATCAATTAACACATTAAAGAAATGCGCTTCAATAATATGTAAGCACTTACTTAAAACCTATAAAAGAAAAGAAAGAGATTCCACCCTGAAAAGCCTTCATCCCTGGACCCAAACTGTGCTGGATCCTTTTGGAAGAGATATGAGATTTCCTTTCACTCGCAGTTTTTAGACTTTTTTTTTCAACACCTGCATTAATGTACTAAAAATCCTTAAGAAGGAATTCTGCAGTTTCTGAACGCCCATTGTGATAGCTGATTTGGAGATCTTTGTTGTTTCTCATTCTTTAAATAGCATACGATATGGACCCACATAACGGACTGTGTATACTGCAGGTTTCCTTCTTTAAATAAAGCATTTTTAATATATCAGAAGGCATGAAAGGGACTTCAAATACTAAAACTTTATGCATTATATGTTTGAATTGATTGGGGATTGTGGAAATTTAAACCAAATTGTCTACAAAGTAGAAATAAACTCCTAGGCTGATAAATTTTGACCAGGACCACACTTGATCATTTGGGCTAACACTAGAGCTGGTCAGAATACTATTTTGCAAACATTTTCCAATTTTTTTAATCTGGGGCAGGGGAGGAAGAGTTGCCCACTTTTCTTTGAAACCTTTTTAACTAACTCTACTTGCCGCTGGAGTTACATTGAACAAATTCTGATAAAACACAGCAAACATTTGAAATAAAAATCACAAGTTAAAAAAAATCTGCTACACACATCTCTAGCTTTACAGGTTGCAATATACCAGTGCTCTTCATAGCTCTGCAGTTTTCACTTTCAAATATGGAAGTCAATGGATTTTGCATGAGTAAGAACTGCAGGGACTGATTTGTTACCATGAGCTGGATTCAAATTTGGATTATATCCTAATCCTGCCAGGGGAGGGTTTATTTTCTCTGTGGCTGCCAGTGCAAGAGAGGGGAAAACCAGAAGCTCTTTGTCCACCCAACTTCTATCTCTACAGTAACCATTTCATGCAGAGGATTTGATTTAAAAAAACAAACTCTTGATATGTTCCTGATCTATACCGGAGTCTTTCCTAGCACCTCTAGTAACTCTACTGCTCTGGAATCTTTGCCTGTTTTCTCAGAAAAGTTGCAGTGCATTGTATTGGACTTGTCCACCTAGAATCCCGAGACTTTCCCAGCCTGTGCTCTTCAGAGACCCAGCCTCAGATATGTCCTCTCCTTGCTATACTGAATAACTGTCCTGCAAAGGGGTGAAACTGAGAAAACGTAAACACCCCCAGCCACCTTCGGTCTCCTTGATCTACCCACCTTTGGTGATGCCAGTGGCTGTGCTGAGGAAGCCAATGGTGATCAATAGTGTGAGCATTCCAGCGAAGAGACAGACGTTAGAAAGTTGAAGTTGCCTGTTGCCTTCTAACGCCAAGTCCAGATGGAATTAAATCAGATTTATAATCAGAACTGCAGGGAAAAGGGCAAGACCTTTCAGGATACTGAACCTCGAAATGTTTGAACCCACACAGATTCAGTGTATGTATATATAGCTCTGATCCCAAATACACACACACTGTACCCGAAAGTGCATGAGACTTTGTTTTGGTTTTACAAGAAGGGAAGTAGTGGGTTTGATTAATACGTGCAGAGTTAACCTCAAACAGCTATGAACAAAACAACGATTCAGCAAATGGAAAATGTATTCAATCCGAAATCTGTCATGCGTTATACTTTAAGAATTGGGGGAGGAAAGATAATGAAAGAATAGTTCAGCCCCAGCAGAGCTGAAGTATTCAAAGTTCCTGAAATCACCAGGTATTTCCTTTTAAGGAAAAATACCTTTTAAGGACATACCTTTCAAAGTATCTACCTGTTTAAGGTTGTGTAAGCATTGAAAATCATCTTGTGTTTTTATGTGAGAGTCTGTCAGGTCCATGGAAAAGTCATTGTGGATCATTGGCTAAAGAGGTTTTAAAGTACTATAAATATGTATCTACATAATAGACCATTACTTTTTCTTTTTTCTTCACCCTATTAAGCTCTTATATAATGTGCCTAAAGGTATATGAATGGACCACCACAGATTCAAAATACTCATGAATTGGTCTATGAACTAGAAAAAACTGATGAAAAATACTGTAATTTTTTATTAAGATGATAGACTACAGCAACTCCAAGGAAGTGCTAACAGTTGGGTATAATATGAATCTCTATATTGGCATAGTTACACAATGGACAGCATTTACTACTGCGTAATTTAGGTGGGATGCCCATATAGCAATAATGATAGCATGAAGAGAGCCATAATTTGCTCTTACCCATGAGCATGCAATAAATAAAAATAGTGTACAGTAACTCAAAGTTGTGTGAAAATAACTGGTTGGGCCTATATCACACTGTTGGTTGGACAAATTAAAATCAATTCACAAATAAATTCCTGTCACTTGGTAACTTGCTACAGTTAGGATGGGAGCTGCCATGGTACTGCCATTGCTCTGGGAAATATTCTGTTTAATGATGCCAGCTCTACTACCAGACTGTTTCTTTTCTGAGGGTACCTTTTTGGAAGAAGAACACACACTTTTCTGTGTTCTCCACTCAGAAGCTTTATACTGGAATGACTGTAGTTCCATCTAAGTAATGCTGAGTGTGGCTCCCTGTGGAGACAGCCGATGCTGCTCCTCTTTTCCTTGGCAGGAGCTGATTGAGAGTAGCACAAAACTGTCCTCTCCAGGGGTGGAAAGTGCTTACCCCACTGTGCAGCCTGCTTTTGCCAGCCTGGGAAAGAAGGGCCCAACATGACCTTCAATCCTGAGTGAGAGGACGCTGGTGCTAGAGTCATGGGCCAGTTGATTTGAGCTGACGAGCCTCCTACAGACCAAGACCCTATGGTATGTCTACACTGTAATAACACATCTGCAGCCGGCCTGCATCAGCTGACTCTGGCTCACAGGGCTCAGGCTACAGGGCTGTAAAACTGCTGTGTAAACATCTAGGCTCGGGCTGGAGCCTGGGCTCTGGGATCCTTCCCCGTCACGTAGTCGCCGAACTTGGGCTCCAACCCAAGCCCAAACGTCTACACTGCAGTTTTATAGCCCCAAAGCCCAAGCTCCAATCAGCTAAACACAGGCCAGCTGTAGGTGTTTTATTACAGTGTAGACTTACCCTAAGGGTCTAGGGCTGGTCCAACCACCCCCATTGTACCAAGAAATTCCTTGTGGGTTACACCAAGTCCCCTGATCCAGGCTGTGCTAATCCATCCACCCCATGTACCTAGCACCACAGATTCCTCCAATATTATCTCTTTACTGCCACATGTTTTTATGGTCACCCTTTGTTTTCTCCCCACTTCACCATACCACCTGCACCATCACCTAGTCTTTGTCCTTCCTCTCCCATGCCTGTCCCCACCCCAACACTCCTTCCCATCTCCCTGCCCATCCCCACCCTCCAACTTCTGCTCTCCTCATGCCCCCTGCTGCCTCCCAGACCCATCCCTCCCCCTGAACTCCCCCACACTTGCCCTCTGCAGTCTCTCCTCTCCCTCATCACCTCAGTTCCACCCACACACACAGCCAATACAAGGGGAGAGAGGAAATAAAACAAAAAAACTGCTTCGGTACATTTAATGGGACCGTACAGCTTGGCAGAATAGCCACATGATCGTATTACTGTAGCCCATATTCTTCCTCCTCCAATGTCCCTATTCATATATTCTCTCACTTACTGGCCCTGATTCTCAGTTGCTCAGTTCCTGCACAGGAATGGGGCTGGGGGTGGAAGAGGTAGTGAAGGTAGGTGGCGTTAAGTCCCTCTGTGTTTCCGCATTGCATTCTGACGCAGGGAGAAATCTGCCTGACCGCTGGTTTCAATTAGAGCAGCTGTAGGCCTGTTCTAAGTTAAACTCCGTTTCCTACAGGCCTTAGTGCCCTCTTCCCTCCCTCACCTCAAAAATCTCCCTTCCCTGACCCTGGACCACCTCTGCCACGGCCGATGCTGTGCGACTCAGAGAGGAGTCCAGGTGCTAACTTTGCTTGCGATGACTTTGAGTTTCAGAATTCCTTCCCTGGTGGTATTCCCAGAGGCTGTCATGTCTAAAATGAAAATGTAAACTCTTTGAGGCGGGAGGCTATGTTTTATTTGTTATGGAGCCTAGCATATAAATAACAGTATTCTTTCCATTGTCCTCAGGGGCCCCATAACTCTCCAAATAACAGGTGAGCCTTTCTACTCCACACATGCTACTCTAAGTACCATCAACATGGTCTTCACTGGGTGACTTCCAGAGCTAAATGCCTTAACAGCATGAGCTAAAGAATCAAACTGTGAGCTTTTGCAGACTGAGGGCTGGGCGGGTAGCAATCGATCTTTCGGGGATCAATTTTTCGCATCTAGTGTAGACGCGATAAATCGATCCCCGGTTGCTCTGCTGTTGACTCTGGTAATCCACCCCGGCGAGAGGCGGAAGCGGAGTCAATGGGGGAGTGGCGGCAGTCGACATTGCGGCGTCCTCACGGCGTGGTAAGTCGAGTGAGGTACGTCGACTTCAGCTACATTATTCACGTAGCTGAAGTTGCATACCTTACATCGACCCCCGCCTCTAGTGTAGACCTCTCTCTGAAGACCAAGCACAGAGAGGGATGCACAACTCAGACTGAACAATGTGCAAAACTACTATAACTAGGCGTATTCGGATGTGTTAGGTAGCTAGGTTTCTCAGTTAATTGAAAAGATCTGTGTCATTTTGGGTTGATGTCTGACACGAAGTTATTTGACCTGCTTTTCTTTTGTTTAATAATTAGCGAGGACAAATTATCAGCTTCCATTCGGTCAAAATTCCCATTACAAACTATTATTATTATTATTCCACAATTAATTTCACGCTTAAAAAACATCTTACTCCACCCTAATTCTGTTTTTCTTCTGCATTGACAGGAACTAAAAAAACCATTGGGTTGGTGAATAACTTCAGATGTAATGGGAAGAATAAAGTTTAACATTTGCATAGCATCTGGTTTCAGGATATCTTGTTAAGCTCAGGCTGTGAGATCATCTCTAATTATTCATGTTTTTAGCACATTAGTTCACCACAAAGCTATTGAGGTTTTGCAATGCACTGTTATTTTAAAAAATAATTCAGACCTCTATATGAAAAGGCTGAAGAAAATTTTTTTTGCTAAAAAAACAGTAAGTAAAGAAGAAAGGAAGTAGCACAGTGGCTGGAAAAATAATCGATTCATTACCATTAAAGGACTAAAATCTGATTGCAAAACCCTATAGATGGCCACGTTTGGTGGATTGATCTGGGTCTCATGGGGAACCACAATTTGCATCACCCAACCACTTAATACCGGATGTTTCAGAACTCTGGACTTTCTGTCTACCTTTAATGTGAAAATAACAAAATGTATCCCAGTGGTGCACTGTTTACCAGTTTAAAATGAACTGAACTGGAGTTCTTAATAAAGAAATGCCTTTTGTTCGCAATGTAGGTGATACAACTAACTAGAATCTTTTTTTTCTGAATATTTGTCCAGGGCACTGGACTACAGTTCTTGTGTATCGCAAGGGAATATTGACCAATGGGCAGGGGCGTGCGCAGGAATTTAAATTTTACCACTTTGGGGGGAGGGCACTGGTGAGGGACGCAGAAGTCCTCCAGGGGTGGGGGGAGAGCAAACTCCTCCAGCCCCGGGGCCCTGCTCCTGGGCTGTGGCAGAGAGAGCGAGAGAGCTCCTCTTCTGCGTGGCTGAGACAGAGTTCATTTTCCCCGCCACAGACCTGGGTCTGGAGAAGTTCTGTGTCCCCAGCCTATTATTGGGGGGGGGCATGCCCCTGCTTGCCCCCACTTGCACACGCCCCTCTGCCAATGGCTTGCACAGGTATAGATAGATAAGATTCAGTGGATATCTTTAACCTGCAGTTGTTGGTAACTCCTTCTTTAGACCTCATCCTTTTTATTCACCCCACCCTTTGGAGCCACCACTGATGTTGACTCCATAATTCTATTCGATGACTGGCATTTGCCACTCTCTACTAGGACTCTGAGGTATCCATAGCTAAACTAACATGGAGAATGAATCATCTCTTAACGCTAAAGACAGCAGCTCAAAGTTAGTACTGAAGGTGCACAACAGAACATACATTCTACCCTGCAGCTAGATATCATCCTCATTTATTATTTGTATTGCAGAAGTGGCTAAGAGCCCTAGTCATGAACCAAGACACCTCTGTGCTAGGTGTTATACAAACACAGAACCAAAAAAACCAGGCCCTGCCTCAAAGATCTTATAATGTAAGGGCTTGTCTAGACTGACAGCTCTGCAGCCGTTGTAGATAGGAGAGCTCCTCCCTTAGACGTAAGTACCCCACCACCTCAAGAAGCAGTAGCTATGCCAATGGGAGAAGCCCTTCAATTGATACAGCATCATCTACACTGGGGGTTAGCTCAGTATAACTACATCACTCAGGGGTGTGGAAAATCCATCCCCCTGAGCGACATAGTTGTACCGACACAAGTTGGTAGTACTGTAGACTTAAACCACTAGCTCTTCATTGCAGACACTCACTATGGGTTCTCCCATTGCTGTAGTTAATCCACCTCTTCAAGAGGCAGTAGCTAGATGAATGGAAGAATTCTTCCATCAACCGAGCACTGTCTACACTGGACCATGGGTCGGCTTAACTATGTCACTCTGGGGGGTGGATATTTCACACCCCATAGCAACTTAGCTAGGTCGACCTAATTTTTTAGCGTAGACCAGGCCCTCGATATAAGACAAGAAACAACAGGTTAAAACAGATGGACGGGGAGCACAAAGAAACAGCGAGACCATATTGGTCAGTGTGATAGGCAGTGCTCTCAGCACACCAGCAGCCAAACTGTTGTCCAGTGTTCTCTGGGCATCCTGGGAAAGGAGAGATTTAAAGGAGGAAAATGAGGCGGCTTTGCAGATGTTTACAAGGAGCTTCTCCCAAGCATGAGGGGCAGCCTGGGAGAAAGCACAAAGGAGCTTGTTTAAAAATGTTATAAGTGATTAATGAAGGCTAGCATCCATCGGAAGGAGGAGTCGACATCTCAGTAGTAAATGAGGGGTAATAAGTTAGGAAGGGCCTTGAAAGTTTCTTTGAGGCGATGGAGAAAGGGGAGCCGGTGGAGGGATGCAAAGAGAGCAGCAGCTAGGGTGACCAGATGTCCCGATTTTATAGGGACAGTCCCGATTTTTGGGTCTTTTTCTTATATGTGCTCCTATTACCCCCCACCCTCTGTCCCAATTTTTCACATTTGCTCTCTGGTCACCCTAGCTGCAGCAGAGTCAAAGCAATGAGTTAGGAAAATCTTTGTAGCCGCATTCTGAATACATGAGAGGGGCCAGATTGCATTTCACAAGACCCGCAAAGAGGCTGTGCAGTGAGTGAGATCTGAGATGAGAGTCTGGACGAGAGATTTAGCTGGGCGTTCAGTTGCATTTGACTGCACCCTGCATCTAACTGCATGTATGCTTATTAGCTTTCAGAACCACATATCTGGGATGCTTTCCTTGAGATCGTCACTGGGGATTGTTGGGACTTTGTGAGGCAGAAGCATGTACTGGAAGATTTTGGCAAATTAGGAGAACTTCCCTTAGATATTAGGAGTGGGGGGAGTATGACTAGCAAGTGGATAGGGAGGGATGGTTAAGGGGAAAATATGAGTAGCTGGATCAGGGAAGGAACCTATCTCCCCCTTTAATGTACTCAGAATCATAATATGAATTTAAAGACACATTCCCAAACAAAAAACATCCCTGAATAAAAGCATGTTTCAGTGGAGTCCACCTACTACTCATCCCCCCGCCCCTCCCCCATCCCAAAATTACACTCTTTCAATAAAACTACATGTTAAAAACAATGAGGTTTAAAAGTCTGGAAATAAACTGTTAAGTGATGCAGACAATTCCCTGCTGCCATAGAATCATCCTTCACTAACATCCTGGCTGACTTATCCCCTCTACCCAACCTTAACTTTGCCCCCTTGGAGTTTTGATCTGTACTGGAAATCTGCTGTTAACGGCATACTGTTGATTTTACATATTGCTAATTAAATGCACAGTAAGGCATGCGGTGCCAGAGTACATTGAGTTATGTCAGTCTGTGAGCGCTCATCAAGTGATGTGTTGGTGAAGCAGAATGATACTTTCATGAGTAAAACCAGCCTGATGGATCTGTTTGGTGTTAAGAAATAATGGGCTTATTACGTGGTATTGAAGGTTTATGTAGGTGTGTATGTAGGCCTTGAACGTTTGTATTTTATTATATAAGGACTAAGGTAGGTAGGTTTTTGTATTCAGGCTCAAAAGTTTCAAAGTGGACAAGTGATTTTGGGTGCTTCTATTTTTGCATAACCAATTTGAAACACCTTAAGAAGGCTGGTTTTCATTGACTGGGTACAGAGTACACAAGGCTCCTTTAGGGTGTCTCGGGTAAGCTGTCCGCAATCAATAGTCACTTTTGGAAAGGCTGGCCAGCATTTGTAGTGTATCTTAGTGTTACGAATATTGGAAGTGAATCCCTTGAATGGAATAGAGGATTTTCTAATCTCTTATTGATAATGTTTTCTGTGCATATATTTTTGTCAGTGTTAGATGGTCAAGTTAAGTTTGGGGGGCAGGATAGCTCAGGTAGGATAACACTGAGGGATGAAGTGGTTTTTAGTACTGGGGAGCTGGATCAGTCTCGTCACTGTTCATTTCCAGACTTTTAAATGATCATATTTTTAAAAGGTGTCAAAAATGTTTTGTAAAGAAAGTGTAATTGTTATCCTATGACCCAGCATTTCCCATACCTCTTTGTAGAGCTAAGGAGGGAGCGGAGGAGGCTTTTGCTGATCTTGGGATTGGTAAAGGGTGTGTAGGGCTGGTGGCAAGCACTGTTCCCTCTAAGCTGTGCACGCGCATACAGATTCTAAACCCCGGGCACATGGCAAAACACTGCGTGCACAAAAATTTGCACAGAAGCACAACAATTTGTATAGAAGACATTTTTTGCGCACATGGCCTGTCAAAAATTTGCACAGAAGAATTTTTTTTTGCGCACACGGCCTGTCAAAAATTAGAGGGAACACTGATGGCAAGTCAGCATAGGCAGGGGCCCCACATATTCCACAATTTCTCAACCAAGGAAGTTGTAGCCTGTGATGGGGTGTCCACCCCACACAAGACTTGAAAGCGTTAAGGTGGCCAGATAGGTCAATTAACTCGTCGGGCTGCACCTGGAGGAGGAGCCAGGGAACGGGTAGATTAAATGAGGCTAAGCTGGGCAGGAACAGGAAGGGCCTGTACAAAGCCCAGGAGCTGAGAGCAGAAGCGGGCTGCGGGAAGTACGCTGCAGTCACTCCCTGGGAGGAAGAAGGTATGTTGGGATACAGAGGGTAGCCCACAGTTACACCCTGGGAGGAGGGAGTTAGGAGGCTGGCAAACCCAAAGAGGGGGAAAGCCAGGAAGGTAGGAGAAGGCTCAGGGGGAAAGCAGCAAAAAATAGGAGTGCAGACCTAGCCACTGAGCTGGAACCCAGAGTAGAGGGAGGGTCCATATTCCCCCACCAGCCACTGGGGATATGGAACCAACCAAGCAGAGGACAGTGGACTGCCAGATTTGTTCTGGACAGACTTGGTTACATACCCCCATGGAAGGGGGAACCACATAGCGAGGGCTGGCCAGAGGGCTGAGTTATGAAGAGGAGGCTGCAGTTCCTGGAGTGAGAGAGGCCCACGGGGTGAGAAAGGGTGACGGACAGGGACAACGCCAGAGGAGGGCAGCACCTGGCAGAGGTAATCCCCAGGATGGCCTGGAAGAAGCGCCATCAGCAGTGAGTGGACCCTGTGACACAGCCAAATCCAGTGTTTGCCACATAACTGTGCTCCAGGATCTAAACTTTCATTAATAAAACAAATCAAAACTAGCTGTTGTCGTTGTGAACAACTTGAATCTGTAAATGGAGGCAGTGTTGTCTAAACTTCTCCTGCGTCTACCAAGTTCCCGAAATAATAGCTCTGAGAAGTGTGAACCCACAGGGATAAATCTAACACCACAAATGTCCGATGGTTAACTTTCCCTATGAATCGTTTCAGCAGAAACATCCAACTCATGTGCTTATCCCACAATCCCAAATGGCCTCTCAGTTTTCCTCAGGTGCCAAACCCAGCTGGGAAAGCCAGCGGCTTGGAATTAAAGTTTCACTTGCCATAGAGTGCACAGATCCTTGACCAAAGGCAAGCTGATATCGGGCAATAAGCTAGTAGGGTGGTGTAACTGATAGCTGCTTAGGCTAACAGAGGCATGCATAGGAGAAGCAAGCGGAGTTTAGGGTGAAAGAGATTGTGAAGCAGGACTGCTAAATCATTAGGTGGGGAGAAAGGAAAGGAGGGCTTGTGAGTAGCACCTCGGTATGTTTGTTTTTCTTTCAAACAGGAGCGAGATTATCAGTCACAGGTTATGAAAACAATTATACTGGGCAGAGCCCAGTTAAAATCAGGCCCTAACCAAAGCTGGTGGAAATCTTTTGAATTTTGTAATTTTGATGAAATGTTGAGTAAAAAAAGGGGGGGGAATTTTGCAAATATTTTTTCCACTGTTTGCATCAGCCCCAGCCCCAAGTGTCTGCATTTTAATTTTTAAAATATCAATTGTTTAGCAAAATCAGCAAAGTAGGAGATGCTTTATTATCTACATGACTTCTTCACCAATGTATTGCTAAGCCAGAGCAAAAAATGTTACAGTTGCATTCGTAGCAGAAGAAACTGCAAGTAGATAAACATCTTTCGTGCTACGGTTTTATCCGCTAACATTTTCCCTTTTGTCTGCAATTTTAAATGGCCATGATATTAGCCACCTTTTTATGATTTTCAAATGACAGCAACAAAGTTGTCTTGTAAAAATAGAGAAATAAAAGGCCTGATTCTCATTGACACTAAATTCTTTTCTACACATGAAAGCTGTACAGCTTCAGCTATCCCAGTACAGGTAAAATCATACGATCCCCCTATGTGTGGGCATAGTTAGACTGGGATAAATGTGCTTTCTCCCATGTAACTATCCTCGTGTGGGAAGGGAAATAACAACATTGGTCTGTCAGGTATCCCAGTATAACTGCGTCCACACTAGGGGCACACTGGTATCACGCTTGGTTTTTTAAAAAAAAGGTAGCATCCCTTTTTAAAAACAAAATTTAGGTGAGATCAGGCCTTAGGCCATGCTGCTCTGGCAGGGTAAAGGGACCTTAAAGTGAGTCCAGATATAACTGACACCCACTTTAAGGCAATTTTACAATGACAGGTCGGTGTAAAATGATTTTAGTGTAAATGAGAATGGGAGCCAATACATTTTGTCTTGTTGAGTTAATGAGATACTGTGTCGCTGGCTGCCTACATATGGTGAGAATGGGTACTTGGAAAATGTTGCTTCTATACTGAATGCCCTTCATAAAACTCCTGAAGCTGTGCAAAGTGGTCGCCTTCTGGGAAATGGGGTGTAGAGCATTTTACAGTACATGCTTGCAGTGACTCAGAGCAGCTCCCTGTACAAACTGTAACCATCTTCACTCATTTGACTGTTTAATCATTTTCTAGCTGTATTACTTTAAAACCATTCCCCCTTTTCTCTCTTCTGCGTTTTCCTTTTGTTCATTTCAAAATGCTCCTTATCTTCAGAAATATCAGGTTCTCACTGTGATAGAATCAAATGGTGCCATCCTGTGTGGTGAGATCAGCTAGGAAGATCGAAATGGTTAAATATGCTTGCTCATGACCAGAATTACTGGCACTGCTCGGCATACAATGCTCTGACAATTATTTTGTCAGCAAAAAAAGTGATGAGCCAGCAACCCCCCTAATGGCTGCAGAATGTGAGTGGCAGCAACTAAGTGCGTTCTGCTGAGGACAAACCAATGAGCCACACTGAGGACACTACTCAGCAGCTGAGGTTGCAGAGTGCAATTAAATGAGCCAGACTGAGGCCCGGTGTTCGGCTGAAGTCAAATGAGCAGCACCTGCAAACACCAGGGCTTTGTTCGGCCTAATACATTAGCTTTGCTCCACAGTTTTACAAGCACATCTATTCAGCACTGCAAAGGAGGGATTCTTACACGGGGGTTGGGATTCCAGGTGCGTCACCAGAGGGTGGCTGAGGAATTGTTATAAAAACAGTTTAAAAAACAAAACAACCCAGCAGCTGCTAACATCCACTGGCTGCAAGCTAATGGGAGGGATGAAGTAGCTGTGCTCCCTCCTCCTCTTGATGCTGCCCTCCTAGGTTCCTACTGCTGCTCCTTATTTCACTGCTGAGTGCACCCCCATGACTGCACCATAGTCAGTGTCATGGAAGGGCAGGGGGAACCAGCTGCTCACAGCCTCCACCTGCCCCTTGCCATGCTCAAGTGTGGTTGCAAAACAGGAGGAAACTCTCCAGAGCCCACCTAGAAGCACCCTCACCTCACACCATCCACCAACACTCTACTAGACCCTTCAGCTGATCTTAAAGACTAACACCCCTGCCTCTTGCTGATAGTATTTACCCTTGCCACTTCCATCTGGAGCTCCAAACTCTCCATCTACTTGCCTGCATTTCTATAGTGCCTATATGACCAGCTTCTAGGCTATAATGGGCTGGTCTGTCTTTGGAACTCTCATCATTCACAAAGTCCTACACAATAATGGATGTTCCTCATGTACATCCAGTGTTTACCTTTTTCCCCCTGTGTTTGAAAGGAAGGACATTGCACACAGCATAGTTGGCTTGTCTGGATTACTATGCCCCTTCTAGCCAAGTGCATAAATTGTTTCTTGGAAATCATTATCAGCAGTTGCCCAAGTGCCATGTTCATTGGGGTCCCTTACAGACTTCTGCCACAGTAGACCTGTTTTATGGAAAATATTGTGTAGCACAGGAATTAATCTGTATTAACTCTTTTATAGGTAGAACTGTGCTACTCACCTGCAACAATTCCTTAAACAATTGTTACATGTTTTCTTCTCATTTATAATTTCAAGTTTTGTGTGAAAAGTATTCCACCAAATGAAATAGTCAAGACAATGGACAGCTGATTCCAACGTACTTCTACAAAGTTGCACTCCTTTCTGGCTCTCTGGAGTTCAGGACAAATCCGTTCTCTGGTCCAATTAACCTGAAGCAATGCAGGAATCATGCAGTAAGACAACAGTCGTGTCTTCCCACCTGGGCCATTTGTGTTCACTTCAGGTGCTCTGTGAAGCTCAACCAGTCAATCAGCAAAGAGCTTTGGACAGAGTCCAATCTTGCTGTGCAGCTGAACTGCCCTCAGCCCATGCCTGGGTGGGGCAGGACTCCTCGTGTGGCATAAAGCTCCCCTTTGTACTCTGCAGGCCTGATCCCCAGGTGTAGCTTACAGCAGCTTCAGGGCAGCTCTTACACTCGCTGTCAATAGACCCAAAGGGCCAAAACCGCATCTGAGTAGAGCTGTACAGCATCATCCTGGTCGCACTGTGTCCTAGCAGCAGGGGAAGGCATAGGGACTGCTGAGCTGGCAGCATGTCACCAGAAGAATCCCATTGTACCTGAGTGGTCCTCCAGCGGGTTGAGATTTACAGCCGGAATCTGCCGATGGTGCGGCACTGAGTATCCCCAGCACAGCGGAGGATCTAACCCTTTGTGTCCAAGCTGTTATTACACACAGTGTGCAACTGTCAGGACTTCCTCGGTATCCATCAGATTAAAAAATCTGCAACTGCATCACCTGCATCATCATTTATCTAGCAGCAGAAAATGGTTATCGTGGTCCATGACATTGACATTAGCTCTTAATCGTCCTTTTATCTCATTAAATGTTTGGCTATTGCTGTATTTATTCCGGTGTGACCCCAGAGAAGAGAAGCTGTAAAATGTCTGAGCTTTGTGATGATAGCCAAGAATAGAGAAAAGACCCTGATTTGCAACTACACAGAGCAAAAGAATCTTGTCAGTCATGTGCATAGCACATTCTATGTGAAAAACAAGACATTCAAACAGGATTAGAAGATGCCTTGAGCTATTGCTTGAGTCATCTACATTTTGTTTGTATTTAAGTCTTTCAGGGCTTTGGCTCTCCAGTACACAGTGTATATATATATAATTTATTGTGCATGTCATTTAATACTAAACATTTGATCTATGATATGGCTGAGCTGAGGAAAGTGAGATGGCTCAGAGATAAATCAATGGAACAAACCTTTGAAATTGAAATTTATTTCTCGATTGTTGCGTGGCTGGGCACTGGAAATTTACTGGGCTTTGACCTCAGCGGCCTCAAGCAATTATTCTAGTATTTAAGTATAGAAAAATGCTACATTCACTCCGACAGCAGAAAGATGAAGACAGGGCCAATTTGGCGAGTACTGTGAAATATATATCTTGATTTTAGTAAGGCTTTGTCACAGTCGCACATGACATTCTCATAAGCAAACTAGAGAAATGTGGTCTAGATGAAATTACTCATGAGATGGTAGACAGTATCCAAAAATAGTTATCAATGGTTCACTGGCAAAATCGGAGGGCCAATGGGGTCCTGCAGAAGTCAGTCCTGGGTCCTGTATTAATCAATCTTTTCATGAATGACCTGGATAATGAAGTGGAAGTGTATGCTTATAAAATCCCCATCTGACACCAAGGTGGATGAGGTTGCAGGCACTTTGGAGGACAGGATTAAAATTCAAAAGAATCTTTACAAATTGAAGAATTGGTCTGAATTCAACAAGTGCAAACTACTTCACTTAGGAAGGAAAAATCAAATGCAAAATGAGGAATATCTGTCTAGGTGGTAGTACTGCTAAAAGGATCTGGAGGTTATAGTGGATCACAAATTTAACATGAGTCAATAATATGATGCAATTGTGAAAATCATTCTGAGGTGTATTAACAGGATGTAATTCAACCTCGGTAGTGGTGCAGCCTCAGCTAGAGTACTGTGTCCAATTCTGGGTGCCACACTTTAGGAAAGATATGGATAAATTGAAGAGAGTCCAGAGGAGAGCAACAAAATTGATAAATGGATTGGAAAAAATGACCTATGAGGAAAGGTTAAAAACTGGCCATGTTTAGTCTTGAACAAAGAAGACTGAGGGGGGAAGCTGATTTAAGGGCAGTGATCAGTTGTTCCCCAGGTCCACTGAATGTAGCACAAGACATAATGGGCTTAATCTGCAGCAAGGCAAATCTAGGTTACATACTAGGAAAAACTTTCTAACTATAACGGAACAGGCTCCCAAGGTAGGTTGTCGAATCCCCGTCATTGGAGGTTTTTAAGAACAGGTTAGACAAACACTGGTCCAGGATGGTCTGGGTTTACTTGGTCCTGTCTCATCACAGCGGGCTGGATTTGACGACTTCTTGAGGTCCCTTCCAGCCCTACATTTCTATGAGTCTGTGATAAGTAATAGTGATGTAGAGCTTGGGATGGGAACATCTTCCAGAGGCTGGTCAAGATAACTGTACATGACCAGTTTGTACATAAGCAGCATTACATAGTTGACACCATAGGCTGAATTCTGCTGGATCTATTTGCAGCCATACAAGGGTGATGAGGGGAGAGGAGGATGCTAACCACTCAAAGGATTCCAGAGCCATTGTGCCAGCATAGTACAGGATGGTTCCGGGCAACTAGAGGAGCATGCTGGGGACTCACCTTCCCACTGCTTTATAAAGGATCAGTGTTTCTCCTCCCTCCCCCCCCCCCCCACCCACCCACCCACCCAGGCACTCCCTCTGCCCCACATCTGTGTGGAGCAGCTGTCAGCCAAGGGGCCGAAGTTCATCCTCCATTTTGGAAAGTGGGGCTCTGGATGGCAGAGATCTTCAGTCTGCAGTCAACACCAGGCTCTGGCTGTGGTTGTGCTAGTGGAAGGTACAGTATAAATGAAAATAATGTCTTAAATACAAGCCCTCTGTGCCATAATAAGGAGACCAACACAGCCCCTCCTGCCAACCACAACTGATGGTAGTTAGACAACCAGTGACCTGGCTACATCCCTAAGCCATAGGCGCATCCCACTTGTAGCTGTGACAGACCGGTCAGGGTAGTATCTGGTCCCCTCTCACCTAGCACACTTCTAGTGCTGCCTTTCTAGTGCTGGGGGGTGGGGTGGAAAGGCTCCCTGCGCCCCTTTCTTCCTACCCATCATATTAGTGCCACATGGAATAAATCCCAGTATCATCAAATTTCATATCATACATTATATTATTAACCTTTCCCCAACATTATCCCTTAGCATGAATATCACAATTTTGGAGTGCAATCAGGAAACAAAAGCACACAAAAACACACACCCCAGCATTAATGATTCATAATTCTACTGAACTTATTTCTAGTGCAGTTAGTTCTCTAGCAGACTTCATCAAGAGGGAAATGTGCATCATACATTTTCTATTCCGTATTGCTTACTTTCATGGCAGGCCCCTCCCAGCGAAATGTCAATGCACACATATAGATGATAGTCTCGTTTTCACTGAGCTATGAGTTGAATATTCATGTAACCCAGAACTGGGGCCCATAAGACTCACACTGTTGGAGGTACATCAGTCCAGTCCTTCAATTTCATTCTCCACTGCACAATTAGACGAGTGGACGAAATAGTGCACTTCGTTATTCATACAGCATAGTAGCGTAGCCGGGGGGGAGCAGGGGGAGCAGCCGCTCCCCGTGTGAGCAGAAGCGGCGGAAGCGGCGCCTTTTTTTAGCAGCACTAAAAAAAGGCACCGCTTCTTTTTAAGCGCCGCTTCTTGCACTCACCCGGCGGCGTTCCGGGTCTTCGGCGGCATTTCGGCGTCGGGTACCACCAAAGACCTGGAGTGAGGACCCGCCGCCGAAGACCCGGAGCGCCGCAGGGTGAGTACAGGGGGAGGCGCCTTTTTATAGCACCGCTCCCCCTGCACTCCAGACCTGGCTGCGCTACTGATACAGCAACAGTGTCATTGGGCCAACTTCTTCTCTGTTGCCCTGGTGAAATTTCAGTATAAAAATCATTGGTGTTATTTCAGATTT
The DNA here is from genome assembly GCA_033296515.1 of Macrochelys suwanniensis. NCBI lineage: Eukaryota > Metazoa > Chordata > Testudines > Chelydridae > Macrochelys > Macrochelys suwanniensis. Next base: position 59,971,875 of record CM065784.1, on the reverse strand, counting down.
ACACTGATGTAACAGAGCAGATTCTGGCCTGGAGGCTCTAATATGTCAAACCGAGCTGAGATAAGTCATCCTTGGAAGGAGATAAGCTGTCAGATAGATGTGCGAGCCAATAGAGGACTGCTTTTAAGGCCATGTTCAGACAGGACCTATTTCTCCTAGAAAAGTGTAGTCAATCCCAACCCTTTAAAGGAGTCTAATTTTCTAATAAGTGTGTGGGTCATGTTCCTGGGGCTCTTTGAACAACGGCCGAAGTGGTGACACCAAGAACAGGTGTAAGAGGGACTGAAGAGGTGATGGGCAATGTCTGAATTGAAGTGGAAGATGGGAAAGATTTATTGTCCTGGGAGATGAGCTCATTCATCACCCCTCTGGGGAGGCCTGAGTCTCCTCTCACCCTGGTGTAAATCAGGAGTAACTCTACTGAAGCCATAGGAGTTGCACTGGTGGATGTGAAACCTGGTGTAAGATTAAAACTAACTTGGCTATGTCTACATGTGCTGAAATCACACCTCTGATATCCGTGTACATATACCCTCAGTGTCAGTGGCAAAAATACTCTGCTTTCACAGTCAGTCTCACTTGTCAAAATGTAATGCACAACTGTGACCAATAGATGGTGCAAGGTGGCTGTAAATAAACGTGCTAATCAGCATGGAGCTATAAGGGCAATACACCGGTAAAGTGCAGTTGATGTTACATCAGCGAAATACAATATAAAATCCTATAATTGTCCATGCTTGTATTTACAGAGATCCCCTATGTGCTTACAACATTTCATACAATAACATTTTTCTTTGCATTGGTACAAGGTAGCACCTTTTGTCCAATGATCTCATAGCATTTTACAGATATTAATTAATTAAGCCCCATACCATCCCCATGAGTTTGGTGGTCTCCCCCTTTTACTGATGGTGATTGGAGGCCTGGAGATTAAGTGAAGGCCCCAAGGTCATTCAATAAGCCTGTGGCAGAGAAGTGACCGGAAGGCAAATCTCTTGTCTCACTGTTCTAGAATTTAACCACAAGATCATTCTTCCTCTCCCTTCATTAACATTAAGATGAAGAAATTAATCCTTGGAAATATGTCCAGAGGCTTGTGTCACAGATCCTAGCAATCCACTAGGACTGCTCTAAGGGGAATCCAAGCCTCTTCTGCTCTAGATCCCCAGGTGTTCCAGGCCCCTGGAGCCTGAATGGAGGCACTGCCCCAATCTTGGGGTCCCTAAGCACACTCTCTGGGTGCAGACCTCCTATCTGGCATTCCCCTCCAAATGTTGGAACCTGCTGTCCAGCCACCTAGCCCCTCTGAGTGCAACACTGACCTTTCTTCTTCCAGGTACTTAAACACACCCTCTCCCAGAACTCCACCCCAAAGGTATGAAGCTTCTGGTTACAGTTTCTCTCTTCCAGAAGCACTAATAGTTCTAAAGCAGTCATCACGCACACTTCTCACAGTCTAACACCTTTATGCTCTTTTATATTTAATCAGTAAAGCACAGGAGAGTACAGATCATACGCAACAATAAATGCCACACTCATCCCTTTCTATCTCACCCCTTCCTTGGGAATCCTTAGGGAGTCAGGACGTTCAGTGTCCCCTGCCTCATGCAGACTATCACATGGTGCCTGGTCTCTCCCTCACGGATGGAAGAAAATGACTCCTGAACAGACCAGCTTCTGCTCTTTTAAAACCTCCAGCCCCATGCATCAGGTGTACTGCCCTTGCCAGCTTTCCCACATGAGCACAAACTCCTGCCAGGTGACTGTTGCTAAGGTGGCTTCCCTCGGGCTAATCCAGTTCCCCTGGGTAGGGAGCCCATCCTTTGTCTAGAGCAATTACATTCAATAGTCAAAGCACTGAACTTCAACAACTCTCCTGTTACGTTTTGCCACCACCCTCTGAAAACTCAAGACAACACAGAAGCAAACAGACAGACCAGAGAGAAGGCAAAAGGCTGCACATTCACAATGGAGTTTGCAACCTGATATAGATACATAGGATTCACAATCTCACTCAGCATTCAGAAGTCCTACAGAGGTATCCCCAGATCATCACAGCTTGGAGAGAAGAACCCAGTTCTCCCGATCCTTGAAGGACAAGAGCATGGAAGGGTGGGGGAGCTGAGTTGCCAGATGTGGTGAGTCCATGCCACCTGGATGCAAGGATGGGCTGGTGGTCAGTGGCTCATCACCACTTATTAAAAGGACAAAGAGTGGAAATTATGTGTAATGCCTTTATGTCAGTTTTGGACTGTCAAGGAAATTCATGAACATCCGGAGTTTTAGTTCCGATGAACCCCAAATATACCCAGAGTTTTCTGGAATATATTGATTTTACCAAACAGAAATCTTTGAGGAGAAAAACTTCATCTCTGTGACTACAAATGTACATTTCTTATTTAATTTCCACTAGTTTGATGTTTCTGCTCAAGAACTCAGCCTAAAGCTTTTGTCCAATTATGCTGCAGAAGAATATGAGGTTTCAAGAAAAAAAAATTATCTGGGGAATTAAAAATAAAAACAAAAAAGCTTCCTTCAACTTAAATTAACCTGCCTTGTGTAGAGTGACTTACAATTATTGAAGAAGTCAAAAGATCATGGACATTGGTGCAAGCAGGGAGCAATTTATAAAGACGATGGTTCTCATTTCATTCTGAAGGCAATGTGAGGTCTCCAGAACGGCACAGGAGAATAGTTAAAATTCAGGACAGTATTTTGGATATTTGCATTTCCAGTATTCTTAATAGAATCCACGCTTAACTCTTGAAGCATTTTTTTTCTGAATCACTCTACTCCGCACAGGCTGTCCATGTGCAGAAGTTCCGTTTGTTTTATAATTCTAAGAGGGTTTTTTCTTTTAATATTTCATAACCAAAAGTACATCAGCAACACAATAGTTTCTGCCTTTCAACCAAATGTCATGTTTCCTGAGCCTTTTATTTCTGTATTTAAAAGGTCACCAGAGCAAAATCTGGTATATTTTGACCTTTGTTTCCCCCTCCAAACATTTCTGCGCTACCAGAATTAGCAACTGAAATTAGCAACTGACCAGACCAGACTGACCCCCACTCTGAACAAAGTAAAGGCATCCTCCACATTTTCCAGTTGGTCTCTATGTCTATAACAGAACAACGAAACTCATGGAGCCAGACAATATCGAGATTTTGGATTCTGGATCTCAGTTTTTCACTTAGGTCCCATTTCTGCAGGGCCGGCTCTAACCTTTTTGCTGCCCCAATCAAAAAAAAAACAACAACACACTGAGCGCCGTCCCCCCCAGGGGAAAAAAAAAACGAGTGCCGCCCTGTCAAAACAACCCCTCCCCTCCCTGTGGGGCTGTGGGGCCAGCAGACAGAGGAGTCTCACTCTAGCCCTGGAGTGGGAAGGGCTAGCTGCCTGGGAGCAAGGTACCTGAAGGGGAGCAGTGCTGGGGAATAGGGCAAGGGAGCTGGGGAGCTCCAGCCTGGTAACCCCCCAGGCTGCAGGCCTTGGTGAAGGCCTACAAAGGTATTGGGGCTACAGAGGGGCAGCTTGGGAATAGGTTGAGGCAGCTGGTCCTAACCCCTTGCCAATGAGGAGTGGCCATGACAGACTGCAGTTTGCCCCAGTGAGTGGGGGCTAGATAAAGACTGGCAGTAGCCACTGAGGCAAGGTGGGTTTAGAGGGTTGGGGGTTCCCCTGGGAGGGGAGACCCAGCCAGAGCGGGGGTACTGCAGAGGGCAGAACCCCAGGGTAAAGGGCACTGGGGTCCAGGAGGGACATGGGGGACCTAAGGCAGGTGAGCCAGTGCCAGCAGACGGTGCTCCAAGCTGGAATTGAGCTAATTCCCAGGGTAACCAGCAGGAGGCGCCGCACCGGTGAGTCTTGCTTCGCTACAGGACCCCTTAGCTGCTAGACTTGCTTTCTGCCCTGGCTTGCCAGATCAGCTTGCCAATTGGTGGCCTTCAGGAGCAGGCTACAAAAGCCACACGTTCTCCCAGGCTTTTCCAGAGCTGACTGGGTGAGATGTTTGGGTGTACGTGGGGCTGGAGTTTGGAGGCACTCCAGTCTGGGCTCAGAAGAAATTTTTTTAAATATTGTGGAGCAGATCCTCAGTTGCTGTAAATCAGCACAGTTCCGTGGAGTACATCAGCTCAGTTCTCTGGTGTCAGCGGTGTAAATCCGGGAGCTGTGCCGGTTCGTCAGTGGAGCTGTTTTGATTGACACCAGAGTGGGGGTCTGTCCCCTCCCCCCTGTTTTAAGTTGTCTGGTAGCAGGTGTTTTAAGGAGATCATGTAATGCATACTGGGGCTGTATCTGCCCTTCAGGAAAGGTCATTTGCATTTTGATTTGTTTGGATAATTGCATGATTTTATGCTGTGAAAGTGCCCACAGCGCTGGTTGATAGGTGGAGTTAAAAACTGCATTAAATAATTACACAACCACTATGACAGAGCAGATGTGTTGCTATGGTTATGAGTCAGCTGGCATTTCCATTATAAAAATCTTATTCTGGGGACTGACTAGCCCAACCCATTCCAAAATACATCTTGGCTGAAGGGTGCAAGTTACCCATTCAGGGGCTTCTCGGTGTTACAGTCTCTTCACCACTTGTTAGTTTGGCATTTGAACATCCAAAATAGTCTCTATCCAGATTCAGACACTTTTAAAAATCAACTTCTAGATAAAAACAATTTAAATTACAATAAATGTAGCTAGTCATTGATGTTGGCAAGTAACTTTTTTTAACAATAAAAATAATGTTCTCTTTTGATGTCATGGAGACAGGATGAATTTAGCAGAGGGAATTACCTGTTTGGAAAGGGGCAGGTGAGTAGATAGCTACTCTAGTCTGCCCTTTCCCATGGGTCATGCCTGCTCCATCCAGCCTTTTCATCTCTGCCAATCTGGCTCTACGCAAGTCAACCAAAATCTTACACCTGTGAGGAGCCCTTGTCCTGATAGCTAAATTCCAAAACTCATAGTTCTGAATGACAGTAGATAGGAGCTTCCTTTCAGAGACCCTCTGATAAGGGGGGAAAGGCTCCATCACCACTCTGATCATTGGCGGCAGGAGCTGTCCAGTCACCATGTTAGTTGCTGTGGGAAGGCACTTCTAGTCACTGCTCTCTAGCTAACAAGAGAAAACCCTGCCCCTTACAGGACGGGGTCAGCAGTGATTTTCTCTTGTCCATGCCCAAGTTATTTTTGGTTTTCAGCCCAACGTTAGAGATGAGGCCAGTAGGGGCAATGAAGTGGGTTTAAGCCCAAGGAGCTGTAAGATCTCATATGGACCACTCAGCCCTAGCAGGGGAGACAGGGATGAACCAAGTGTAAGGTCATGTGAGGAAGTTCTTCCTCTGGCAGCTCTTCGTATCTATCGTGTGCCCCTTAGTGTGGTACTTCAGTCACCTTATGTGTAAACCATAGATGGAGATAGCATTGCGTGCTTCATTATAGATATTTTCAAAAGCAATTCCTATATGCTGAAATATGTCTGAATATATCAATGAAAATCTACAGTAGCGGACACACCAGTGCAGTTTGGGTGACTACACAATGTGAACGGGAAAATGCAGAAGTGGCTAGGTATATTGGTCATTGTTGGTTGGTAACAAAAGAACTATGGATTTCTAAACAGCCAACCACTAACCAACAAGGGAGTGCAGGATGATAGTGGGTTGGACAAAGCAGCAACTAAGAGCACACTGATGTTTTTTTGGGAAAAAGTTTATATGAACAAGAGGCCCGGGTTTAGAAGAGAGCTATAACGTGGGGAAATGGGAGAACCCAGAGAATGTGCCGTGTCCCACAACATTTTCTTTAGCCTTTTTAACCCAGATCCTCAAAGCTATTTAGGCACCACTGATTTCAAAAGGAGTTAGTTGCCTAAAAACTTTTGAGGATCTGGCCCTTTGTATTTTCATTGAGAGCTCTTTGCCACTGAGTCCTGGTCCATGACTAGGGATTGTAGGTGCTATGGTAACAAATAAATAATAGTAATGTCATCATTTTTTGTCACAGCAAATCTCTGATTTCCCCAGCCAGGATGTTACTTAATTATTCACCAGAGAACACAGATAAGTGCACATGCACCTTCTGAGAAACAAAATTCCTAGAAGAGGAAAACAGCCTTTCCTCCCCACCCCTCTGTATGCGATGTCAGAGCTGGGGCGGGGGGGGGGGGGAGGATTTGTGCTTCATTCTCTATCACTCTTTTTCTTTCAAAAAAGGCCCATGTTTAAATAATCATTGAGCACCAGAGGTTTGATGTTTTACCATACATAGGGCCCTGCCAAATTCATGGTCCATTTTGGTCAATTGGATTTTAAAAATCATAAATTTCATGATTTCAGCTATTTAAATCTGAAATTTCATGGTGTTCATAACTGTAGGGGTCCTGACCCAGAAAGGAATTGTGGGGGGATTGCAAGGTTATTGTAGAGGGAGTTGCAGTGTTGCTACCCTTACTTCTGCTCTGCTGCTGGCGGCGGCACTGTCTTCACAGCTGGGCAACTGGAGAGTGGCAGCTGCTGGCCAGCAGCCCAGCTCTGAAGGCAGATTTGCTGCCAGCAGACGTAAGGGTGGCCTGGTATGGTATTGCAACCCTTACTTCTGCACTGCTGCTGGTGCGGCGCTGCCTTCAGAGCTGGCCACCTGGCCAACAGCCACCCAGCTCTGAAGGAAGTGCCAGAAGTAAGTGTGACAATACCGCAACCCCCCTAAAATAACCTTGCAACCCCGCCCCTGCAACTCCCTTTTGGGTCAGGACCCTCAATTTGTGAAACACTGGTCTCCCTTGTGAAATCTTTATAGTATAGGGTAAAAGCACACAGAGATCATATTTCATGGGAGGAGACCCGATTTCACGGTCTGTGATGTGTTTTTCATGGCCATGAATTTGGTAGAGCCTTAACCATACACCATTAACAGTTCTGTAGTGAAGTTCTGCAGCATTGGAACTGCTTGATATTGCCGAGTTAACTCATCATACACTACAATAATACACTAAAAAATTCAAACAGTCCTTACATGCATATGGATTTCCACTTTAGCTTTAAAATAACACAGAAACTTCCATTTGTCTTCTATCATAATTTATGTCCCTCCTTTCTTTCCCTCATTGGCACATGAATGGAGGTCCAGAATCCAAGGCCGGTGCAAGGAAGTTTCGCGCCCTAGGCAAAACTTCCTTGCACTAGCCCTGTGCTCCCCCACCCCAGCTAACACCCCACTCCCCCGCCCGCGGCATCACCCCGCCCCCGCTCCCCTGCCCATGGCAGCTCCCCATACCCCCGCGGCAGCAGCTCAGCTCCGCCAGCGCCAGCAGCTCCCATGAAGCTGCATTCCCGGCGTCATTTCGGCGGCTGCTTTTATTGCCTCCGAATCGCCGCCGGCGAAATGCTGCCCCCAAAATCCTGAAATCCTGACACCCTAGGCGATCGCCTAGGGTCACCTAGTGGAAGCGCTGGGCCTGCCAGAATCAGACCCTCCACTAAAATGAAGTGACTTCAGGCTGTGCTCTTAAAGACTTCATAAATAAGAGAATCTGCAAATGATTTTCTCTATTCAGCAGGGAAATACAGGATGATCCAGCATTTAAACCCCAGCTGGGCCTCTCTCAGGGTACATAAGGAAACTCACCAGCTTTTAACAGAGTCAATGTCCTGATGACTTACTTAATTATTTAGGTGCTGTGCCCAGATCTATCCCTTTAGCTCCTTGTATGGTGCAATGGTGCAATGTTGGTAAGCTTGGTTCTGATTGGTGCCTGTCTTATTTAAATCACTTTCAGTTGCTTGTCAGTTGGGAATCAGAAGTCCATATTGATTCTTGTTTTGTTGCTTCACAGTATCTGATCCCTTGAAGAGTGTATTTTTAACTCTGCTGTGAATGAAGTTTATTCTTCAGACACAGATGCTCTGTATGTATCTTTCCACTCTCGGTTAGCAGTTTTATATTTTCTCAGGGGGCCCCTACAGTAGCCAAATGGGTACTGATGGGCCATGTGGTTTATTTCACTCAGAGGTTAGTATGTTTTAGGACCTCATCTTCACCTATATATGCAGTACTTACCAAAGAATGCTCTACATCAGTGGTTGGCACTGATGTACCCTATGGGTATGTGAGCTCTCGTAATGGCCGACAATACATTTTTATTTAATAAGACTTGGCAATCTAATCATAGGTATACTATGACCCTATTTCAGATGGGGTACACAGTAGATTACATTATTTGGAAAGGGGTATACAGCCTAAAAAAATGTTTTAAAACCCCTGCTCTACATCAAGTGGATCGTTCACTTTATTAGTAGAGAATTTGGACTGGAGAAGAAGGGAATTGTTTGTCAGGCTCTGTGATTTATATTTTATAACCCAATTAGTGAGATCACATTACTTTCATCGTGGTGTAAACAAATTGGAATTACCACTCAACACTATGGTGAATAACCTATAGGTTGCAGGGCACTGCTACTTGGTATTTTTCAGACTCTTCTTCCTGCAATATTAACACTTGCAAATGTAGAGCACAGGGCATTGTACATTTTGTTTTAATTCAGGTTCACAGCAGCTGATCTCCTTATACTGTTGAAAATATTTGAGAGCACAGTGTGTGTGTGGATACTGATGTGCTAGAAGAAAGATGTGTTCCTCACAGTGGTTGCTCCAAAGAGGGGAAGTAATTTGAAAGAAAAGATTTTTGAATAACTGAGCATCACTGAGACAACATATCTGATACTGAATTAACAAGAGCCTATTGGCAAGGTTCCCTATCACCAAAAATAGAAGCTAATTAAGCAGCAGCCTCTTCTACGGATAGGTTCTGTTATGAGACAATGGATAACAACATGAGTTAGAGACTACAGAACATAATGCCATTAAAGTCCATTATTCTCCAGTGCAGCCTGCAACAAAGGGGACTGCTGCTATCAGAACACTTCATTAAGAAGAATCACTTATTATGGCCAACAGATAGGCCATGGGCACTGCTGAATGAAGTCAATACAATCCTAAAATTAAGTTCCTTGTAGGACATGATGGAAACACAGACTTAAATACTGCCCTTCGGACACACCCCTGCAATTCTTTGGAATTCAGCCTTGCTTGTGAAGAAAGGAAAATTCAATCAAATTTTCCCTTCTGCGACAGTGGTGGAGATCTATTAACAGTTATCTATTTACCTCTACATACAATTTAGCTGAGGAGCAGGAGGCAAGGAAGGGAAACAAGTTTATTTCAGCATTGAGCTGCTTTGATTCTTTTCCAAATGTTTGCCCTCAGATTTCCTGGCACTTGTTGTATCAACCAACAGCTTAATCCTTAGGGTGACCAGATGTCCCGATTTTATAGGGACAGTCCCAATTTTGGGGTATTTTTCTTATATAGGCTCCTATTACCCCCCACCCCCATCCCGATTTTTCATACTTGCTGTCTGGTCACCCTATTAATCCTGGAGTTTTTACATTATGCCTAGAAACTAGTTTAACGACCTCCAAGCCACAGATGACTTTCCTGAAAAATCTCTCAGCAGCCCAGAAACTATTGCCATCTTTAAGTACAGGTCCTTTGTCTTTGCTCACAGATGACTGCTCAATATGGAAAAAAAAAATTCCAGAAGTGAAACAGTGAAGCAGTGACGAATGGACGTGCCAATGTGAGAATATCTAACCAATCAACCAAAAGCTTGAGGAATTCTTCTACAGAATGCTAGAGGTGGAGGGGAAAAATAATTACTATGGAAAAACGTGTAACGTTAAGTCTAAATTTGCACTCATTTACACCACTGTAAATCCTAAATAACTCCACGGATGTTGGAAGTTATTCCAGTTTTACAGTAGTGTAACTGAGGCCTGGCCTACACCAGAAGTTTAGGCCAACCTAGCTACTGGCTGATGACTGTGAAAAATTTCACACTCTGTGTGATACAATTACGTCGACCCCACTGTAGAAATGATGGAAGAATTCTTCCATCGACCTAGCTAGCACCTCTCTCGGGGGTGGATTTACTACAGGGATGCAAAATCCCCTTCCATTACTGTACTGTCTACACTACAGTGTCATGGCTGCAGCTTTGCCTCCATAGCACTTGTACAGTGTATACATATGCTGAGAGAGAGATTGGGCCCTTCATCCTATGGATTTCAAGTCAAACTTTGACTTGGTTGAAAAATCAGTGAGCTCAGTGAGAATCAGTAAAGGGATTAGATGTTTTCTGCACATATTCATTCCCTACTTTCTTATTCTCTACCCCCAATTTTTAAAAAAAATCCAACAATATATACAACTATTATTCTTAATTGTCTTTATTACAGTTGTGCCCAAGGGCCAATCAAAAAACGGGCCCCACTGTGCTACAAACACAGAGGAGCAAACAGTCCCTCCCCAAAAGAGCTTACAGCCCTAATAGACAAGATGCCCCCAGGGCAAGGGGAAGGGATAGAATGCACCAGCGGAGTGAACAATGGGTGGCAGCAATAGGTTGACCAGATGTCCCAATTTTATAGGGACAGTCCTGATTTTGGGGTCTTTTTCTTATATAGGCTCCTATTACCCCCCACCCCCTGTCCCGATTTTTCACATTTGCTGTCTGCTCACCCTAGGCAGCAATGGCAGATAATTCTATACTATTTTGGGGGGGAGGGGAGGTGTGGAGAGGTTACTTACGAGGAGATCAGTTAAATGGGAAGGAAAGGGTGGTGTGGGGGCCAGGGCAGGGGAGAAGAGGAGCAGGTGTGAAGTGAAGCGGAGGTGAAGTGACTTGGGGGGTGGGGGAGTTGGAGCAAACAGCCAATCAGTGCAGGGCTAGGGAAGTCCAGTCAAAACTGTGGAAAGTTCTCTGACTGGTCACAGGTCCCTGCTTTGGCTTCTGCTCCTACCAGCTGGACTCTCTGGCTGACTCCTCTCTGCAGCGTGTCCCCGCCCAGGCTACAAGAGAGTGGGGAGGGAAAGCACCACCTGGATCCTAGTGCCCCCAGAGGGCATCTCTGCGTCCAAAGAGTACTGGGGGAAGAGGTGGAGGCCCCTCATCATGCCCCCCCCCTGCCCACCATAGTACAGCAGTTCCTGCTTTGGCGGCTTCTGCTCCTATTGGCTGAAGTCAAAGCCATGCCAATTCTTCCCCGAGCTCATGTGCTTATGCGTCATTTCCCATCCCCTACCCTTCATCTGTTTGTCTTTTAGACTGGAAGCCCTTCAGAGCAGGGATTGTCACTTTCCATGTGTGGCCAGTGCCTGGCACAATGGGGCCCCAATCCCCCTTGAGTCATCGGGTACCACCATAATATAAATATTTACTGCTAATAATAATTTATTTGGTTAAAATTAGAATCTGCCGTTACGCTAATTCTAAGAGCTACACGGTACGCCTCTTGCAGAAGAACAAAAGGTGATCGCTAGCTGAGGGGCAGGAGTCATTTCATCTACAGTGGAGTCCTGCACAGTTAAGTGCCTTGTGGAGGTTTTATGCCTTGCTGTGAAGCATCCAGGAAACAGGATACTGCTCCAGATGGACCATTGATCTGTGCGGCTACATCAACCCTGCTGGCTTAATGTGGAAAACCTCACGGTTGTGGGCCTCCAAGCCTGAGACTGCTGAGGGATAGTGACAGGGAGGGGTTATTTGCAAAAGGGCTGACTGAAACATTGGAATAACGTGTCCCCTCATGCATGATTGTTCCGTTAGGCAGGGCTAGGCTTGTCCCATTCAGATCAGCAGTTGCTGAGAACAGTGTTTATTATTTGTTCAGGATGGAGCCCTTGCACTTAGAAAAGCCAAGAGAAATGGGGAAAACATACTGTTGTGACTAAAGTCCTCATAGACTCTGATGACTGACTGTGTATTGTAGCTTAAAAAGTAAATAGGGAGAAAATTGGGGAACATTTAGAGTGAGATCATAGGTCCGTTTTTATGTATTGTCCATATATATTAATTATGTATGGGGCCACACAGTTCACAGACACTCTAGCTGTGCTCTGCCTCTTTCTGGCCAATTCCCTGTTGCTGTGGGGAGCACCACGGACTGAGAATAGGCAAACCCAGCTATTCCTGCAGCACTCCAAGAGAGCATCTGCTTGCCTGCAGTTTCTCCATGGATTGCCTCAGAGGAGCCCATGTAGTTCTGCTGCTTTTCAGGACTGTGAGCCTTACGCAGTCGGGAGCAGGATTTCCCCCTTATTCGGCAGCTGGCAAAGTATTGGTTTATGATGGATCAATAGTACTGTTCTCTCTTGCCTTGAAGATACATTTGACTGCTGTTTGGCACATATGTTTGGACCATTAAATCACCCCCTAGCATCCCCCTCCCCCACAAATAACTGATGCTGCAAATGTGCTCTGGGCAACCGCTTTGGTGAACTTTACCTCTTTGCTAGAGGCAGTCTAGAATGCTGCTGCACTGGATGAATTCAGTGAGAGGGGATTCACTTGCGGTTTCCGGGGCTTGAAGGGAGGTACATGGGTTACACAATGCTCTGCTCAGATTGCTCGTTTGGTTTTCCTTTGAGGCTGCCTAGTGTAGCAATAAAAATAAAGTAACGAAGTTAAAATAAGCTGCGGTGAGAGTAAAGTAGTTAAGGCCAGATGTGTTTTAAGTGGTAAATAAGAGGCCCACCGAAAGGGAAGTAAAAATAGCACAGAAAGGCACTCAAAGATTTTTGTGTTTCCATCGCATCTGCTGCAACAACAAAAGTGCATGTTCTGACCATTCTTCATTGCATGGTTCTCAGTGCAGGAATAAAACTGATGCTAGTTTTGAAAGGGAGAAACAGCCTGATCCAAAGCCAATTAAATTATTATTTGTATGGTAGTAGTTCCTAGAGGCCCCTAGCGGCTGGGACCTTACTGTACTAAGTGCTGTATAAACCCAGAGTTAGAGACAGTCCCTACCCCAAAGACCTGACAGTCTAAGTCAATGAGACAGATGGGAAGAGAAACAGAGAGGTGGAGAGATGAAGGGACTTGCCCAAGGTCACACAGAAGTTCAGTGGCAGAGCTGGAATAAAACCCAAGTTTGCTAACTCTCAGTTCAGTGCCCTGTCCACTATAAGAACATAAGAGCGGCCATACTGGGTCAGACCAAAGGTCCATCTGTCCCAGGATCCTGTCTTCTGACTGTGGCCAATGCCAGATGCCCCAGAGGGAATGAACAGAACAGGTAATCATCAGTTGATCCATCCCCTGTCGCCCATTCCCAGCTTCTGGCAAACAGAGGCCTGGGACACCATCTCTTCCCATCCTGGCTAATAGCTATTGATGAACCTATCCTCCATGAATTTATCCATTTCTTTTTTGAACCCTGTTATAGTCTTGGCCTTCACAACATCCTCTGGCAAGGAATTCCACAGACTGTGCATTGTGTGAAGAAATACTTCCTTTTGTTTGTTTTAAACCCACTGCCTATTAATTTCATTGGGTGACCCCTAGTTCTTGTGTTATGAGAAGGAGTATATAACACTTCTTTATTTATTTTCTCCACACCAGTCATGGGTTTATAGACTTCAATCATATCCCCCCTTAGTCGTCTCTTTTCCAAGCTGAAAAGTCCCAGTCTTATTAATCTCTCCTCATACGGAAGGTGTTCCATACCCCTACTCTGATAAGTCTTTCCATTGACTTTAATGAGCTTTTGGATCAGGCTGGTAATGAGAAAACTACTAAATGGTATAAGTTGCATAGGGCCAGGTACTAAGCTAGGTGAGAATAGTGACTGTGTGTACAGTAACCAGGGAGGTAGTGCTCATTCTAGATGATGGCTTTGGGATCTTCTGGGTTTGTTGGTCAATATCCAGTGTGTATATTTGCAAGAAATCAGTGACTATTTTTAAAATTTCACTCAACCACGGCATTCTTTTTGGTATGCAAATGCTTCCTGGCTGAGTTCCCCAGGACATAGACAGTGAGCATATACACAGGGACACACTCACTGTTCACCTGTGTGCACACACGCACTGCACATGAGGACTAAAACAGGTTAATTTATTCAGTTCTTCAGCTCCTAAACCAGCCACATCTCCTTCCCCACCCTCCCTGCTATTTTTCAGGAAGCATCTTCCTGATCCTTCCTGAACAGGTACTAGGGAGAGTCAGTCTTGGCATGTTCCAGGCCCTGAGGCACAGACACATTCTGACTCAGACCCTTGAATTTCCATTGTCTGCACTTTATCACTCTCCCAGAACAGAAGACACCACAATGCCCACTAACTTCTTCACTCCCATTGGCGCCAATGCATGTAGTTTCATTTATAAATTAAGACATGCTGCCTCTTATGGCAACCCAGAGTTGTCTAATGAATGACAGAGAACTGTACTCCTGTGGATCATGTGCAATGAATATTATCACAAGACCTACACCCAGGAACACAAATGAATTCTGTTATGAATGTTCCACTTAGGTAGGAACAATCAGTTTCACACATACAGAATGGGAGGAGACTGTCTAGGAAGGAGTATGGCAGAAAGGGATCTAGGGGTTATAGTGGACCACAAGCTAAATATGAGTCAACAGTGTGATGCTGTTGCAAAAAAAGCAAACATGATTCTGGGCTGCATTAACAGGTGTGTGGTGAGCAAGACATGAGAAGTCATTCTTCCGCTCTACTCTGCGCTGGTTAGGCCTCAGCTGGAGTATTGTGTCCAGTTCTGGGCACCGCATTTCAAGAAAGATGTGGAGAAATTGGAGAGGGTCCAGAGAAGAGCAACAAGAAAGATTAAGGATCTAGAGAACATGACCTATGAAGGAAGGCTGAAGGAATTGGGTTTGTTTAGTTTGGAAAAGAGAAGACTGAGAGGGGACATGATAGCGGTCTTCAGGTATCTAAAAGGGTGTCATAAGGAGGAGGGAGAAAACGTGTTCATCTTAGCATCTGAGGATAGAACAAGAAGCAATGGGCTTAAACTGCAGCAAGGGAGGTTTAGGTTGGCCATTAGGAAAAAGTTCCTAACTGTCAGGGTGGTTAAACACTGGAGTAACCTGCCCAGGGTGGTTGTGGAATCTCCATCTCTGGAGATATTTAAGAGTAGGTTAGATAAATGTCTATCAGGGATGGTCTAGACAGTAATTGGTCCTGCCATGAGGGTAGGGGGCTGGACTCGATGACCTCTCGAGGTCCCTTCCAGCCCTAGAATCTATGAATCTATGAATTATTTGGGGGAGTCAAAGGGGAGATGATTTTCTTGGGCTTCCCTCCCCTCTCCCCACACTGCCACCTGTGTTACCTGCTATCATTTGCATGTGTGTTAGTATCACATTGCTCCAAGCCTGGAACAGCTTTCCATCTCTCGTCCTCCAAGGGCCCTCAAGAACCCACGGTGCCTTCATGACGGTCACAAAAGTACATTTAAAAGGGGGGGGAAAACAATCTCTGCAACAATCCAGGTGGTAATTCTGTGCATGGGGCAAAATGAGGAGCACGCAGAGCAGAAAGGAGGCAGTGAAGTTCTGTAGGGGACATCTGGGAAGACCATCCTCAAGCTGTGAGCTATGGCAACGGAAGGGAAACAGCAGTAGTGCACTGAGTCGGCTTCCCAGGATCAGGCCACCAATCTGCCCCTTTTCTTTGAGGCGGATAGCTCACCCGTGAGGAGCATTGAAGCAATGTGATCTAGTAGATGGGGCACTGGACTGGGTCTTGAGAGGCCTGGGTTCTATTCCTTCCCGTTGTCCTGCCCTGTGACCTTGGGTGAGTCACTTCCTCTCTCTTTCCCCTTCCACCCTTTGTCAGTCTTGTCTGTGTGTGCGACAAGCTCTTTGGGACAGGGATAGAGTCAGGCTCTTACTATGTGTATGTACAGCCCAGGTATGTATGCTAAGCTGGGCTGAAGCACGTTCTAGATGCTGCTCTACTACAAATAATTATTGAAGAGTCCAGTCTGACCAGACTGCAGTTGGCTCACTGATCTGAGGGGAAAGAGGAAGGATAACTTAAGAGATGTCACCCAAATCAGTGTTCACAGTGACAGTGAGCTCTTTGGGCCCCCTTTTCTTGCAGAGTCCCTGCTCCAATTCCAAATCCCAGTCTCTCTCCAGAGAGTTAGACCTGATGTCCCTCCGTACTTCCTTCCCCTCTCTCTTGTGCCTCACTATTTTTTGCAGTTGGGCTACTTGCAAGCCAGATACTAACACTAGAAAGGAGTCATTTGGTTTCCAAGAAGAACACGCAGCCAGTCCTGGAGTAGATCTAACCATAAGGCTCTAATCTGACAATGTTACCGAGGATTTGAGAGCAGATAGAGCAGTGGTTCTCAAACTTTTGTACTGGCGACCCCTTTCACATAGAAAGCCTCTGAGTGCGACCCCTTCTTGTAAATTAAAAACACTTTTAATATATTTAACACCATTATAAATGCTGGAGGCAAAGCAGTGTTTGGGGTGGAGGCTGACAGCTCGTGACCCCCCATGTAAGAACCTTGTGGCCCCCTGAGGGGTCCTGACCCCCAGTTTGAGAACCCCTGAGATAGAGGCTCACAGCATGCAATCCAGATGCAGATTGGTTAACCTACCGCCATTTGTGGCTGTTCAGCTCTGACATTTTGATTTATGCCGATTGCTCGTTGAAAGTGCTGAATGCTGGCTTGTTGACCTAGACGAGGAGCCCAACATTTACTGAAGGAGAGAAACGCTCTACAGAAACTTCGCCCGCAGTCCTACAAAGACTTATGCATGTGTGTCACTTTTCTCCTGGGAGTAAACCCATTGGCTCCAATGGGATTCCTTCCATTCCGTGAAGTCACACATTTGTAGAAACCATTGCAGGAGCAGGTTCTTAGTGAGTATTGAACAAAAGTGTTATATGCAGCCACCCAGGAAAAGTGGTGGTAGAGGTGACGGTGATTTTTTTAAGACAACTTCATCATCTGGAAGGTGAAATCCAGATAAGCGGCTTGGGTGAAAGGGATTATTGAGGCACTATATTTGCCTGGGGATCAAGAGAAGCACAAAAGTAATCCTTGTTTCTTGATGAGGATGAATCATTTGATGGTTCTAAATGAGCCACAGTAAATTCCTTCCCCTAAACTGCAATAAAAAAGAAATTGACACCAGCATTTCCATTTTGCTAAGGATAAAAGGGAGACTGTTGTTAATATGCGTCAAAACAGGGGTGCAGAGAGTTTGGAAAATTGGGGGCGGGGCTGGAGGAATCCTCTTTTAAAATACTGACACTATAAATTCACTGGTTTTCAATCATCTGGTACTTCTCCAGTCTCAAAAGTTGGTGGCAATCTAGGGGAAATAAACAGTAAAGGTAAGTCAAACGTCATGAATTTTGTGGCATTTGAGACCAAATGTACATATTGTGGCTGATGTTTGGAATCCATGATGGTGAATTAACAAGGGCTTCTCTTCTCCCTCACATGCACACTGAGGTAACACTGGGGAAGGCGGAGAGAAGGCCCACAGCTCCATGTGTGCGTGCATGTGCAAATAGGAAAGTAAAGAACCAATCATCGGTTCTCAGAGTAAGCAAATGCTATTCCTGAATTCTCCCAAATGTGAAAGGTCTGTGCTCCGAATTCTGAGATCCATATGTATCCATACTATTCAAATCTGGTTCTTGAACTGCAAATATTTGGCTTCATTTAAGTCCAGGCCCATAGTCCTAATTAATCTAAAATATATTATAAAAATTAAACATATATGGAAAGGTACCTGAGACCTGAAAAGGTAAAAAGGGAATTATTTCCTAAATAATCCTAGTAAACATTTTTTTAAAATCCTTATTAAACTATTTATAGGAACTTTTGTTTCTTATCATATTTATGCAGAAAGCAAATTTTGTGTGTGTGTACATATATAAAAACTCACTCCCACACAAGAAATACATCTCGGAGGATTCATAACCGTCAGTAAGGCCTTGTGTTGTAGTGCATTGACCCATCACGTCCAGTCCCTGCTAAATATCTGAATAACAGTCTGAACAGAATGTTTTTTTCTATAAATTGATTGCACTGGAGATAGCTTTTCTTGCTGCAAATCCTCATAGGTCAGCAGGAATGAAGGGGGAGAAAGGGGAAGCAAAATCAAATTCCATGTTGTGGGAGCCAACACATTCTGGAGATTTACAAATGACCTTGACACTCTGCAGTTGTCCTAGGCACTTGCTATTGCTCAAGTCTCTCTCTCCCAGTAGGGTAAAGCTAGGGAAATCCAGGGACTAAATTCAGGGCTGTAGGTCAGCGAAGGGAAGGAAATTGCATGAATTAAACAAGACCATTTAGTCTTCACTGATCTTTGATACTGATACTTTCCTTTTGGAAACAGAACCTCTTTTTGCAGGTGACACCCACACATCCCCTTTAGTTACCGACGATGACAATAGCAGCGATAAACCACTGGAGCTCATGCTGCTTCACTTAATCTTTGTGTGTCATCGTCACCGTACAAAGCCACAACAGTAGGAAAACAAAGCTGTTTGCTGCTGCTCGTTTCTAACTGACATTTCCCCACAGACCATGTGTTTTGTGTAACCTATGGACTCTTTGAACTTATTTTTGTGACTGCTTTGTCTGCGTCTTTCACGGTAGGTAGGTTCAGAAGCACAGTTCTGTGGTGCTGCTGCAGATACATCCTCTATTTATATTCTGTCCTCATTTTGCCTCTCTGCCTCCATGACTTAAAATCAGGCTACAGAATTACAACAGAAAGTGATAAATTAAAAAAATCATTTTAAAAAGGAAGAGTCTGGTAAAAATGAAACAAAAAAAACCCAATTTCATTCAGTAAGAAGAAAGGGGAGAAATAAACTTGCCTCCAAAAATATGGCATGTTTATTTTAAGTCTGCATACGTGTGTTTGTAAGCAAAAATAACCCGTTCAGGAGATATCCATCCAGATTTTTAGAGGTATTTAGGTGCCTGCTGCTGCAGATAGGTGTCCAGTGGGATTTTCAAAAGTGCCTACTCTCCTAATCCTATTAAAAACAAATAGAAGTTAGATGCCTAGGCACTTCTGAAAATCCAGTGAGGCACCTATCTGCATCTTCAGATGTTTAAATACTTACAAAACTCCAGCGCTCCCCTTCTAAAGGCTCGCTTTAATAGACAACACTCACTTGACCTGAAGCTCAGGACAACTGATTTGCCCAGCTGCTTGAGACCAGCTTTATAGTTCTTTGGCTGAAACCAAAAGAGGTGGAGCTAATCAGCTCCCTCCACCTCTTCAGACGTGTTTCCCACAGGGTTGGGGTTTTGTAACCTTTATATACATCTTATTTTGTTTGCTTGCTTGTTTTTACCATTAAAAACAATTTGCTGTCTTGGCCTCATCTCACCGGAAGGAAGGGGCTGGTGACACCAGCCACCCTGGGAAGACAAAGACAACAGACAAACCAAAGAAAACAACACACAACCAAACACAGTGCACCTTCCCCTGTCTCTGTGGGAAACTGCCATGCTGCATTCCTACCACACAGGGTGCTGAGGAGGGCTCTCATTTGAAATCAGCAGTAGTCCCAAGCCCACACAGGTGATCTAAGATGGCTACCACCACCAAGTACAGTTGGTTCCTCATGGGTGTATAGGAGCCCAATAGAGGTAAAATGTACTTGAGGTAAGAGTTCCTTTTTTGTAGCATAGTGGCTGGAGAAAGAAAGAAAAGCATGCCTTATAGTGTGCACCATACAGTTAATTTGTTCTTCTCTATCCCCAGAAGGATTGTTATACGGTTTCAGTTACATTTTTTTTAATATGAGGATATCTTTCTGCATCAACCCTTTACTAGCTCTTCCCTGCCCATTGGTCTCTCTCATCCCCAGTGGTGGATTGCACCCTCATAAAAACATAGGTTGGACTCAAATAACATCAGCTGGAAAACTCTATTTTTCCCCTTCTTAGCTATCCAAATTAATATCTTCATGATATCTTTTTTTGGCATTACTTCAGCATGCTGCTAATAAGGAAAGAACAAACAGGGTAAACACTCCCAAAGTCAACATTCTGCCCTGGACTTCAACCCATGTCTCTGTCCACCAGGAGCAGATGAACTGCTCAAGTAAAGAAACAAATTTCCTCTCTGCAGCCAATTTTCACGTGTCTGGGGAAGGCTGAGAAGACCAAGAACAGTTCAGCTGAATTTCAACAACCTACCTTATCGCTTTCATGAGCAAAAATTTGGCTCTGAGCCTGACCACTGGTGCTGGAGATTAATGTAATGCAAAGGTTGTCATGGACAGCAAGCATAGTAGAAGCACTAGTTTATTTTGACTCACAACAGGGATAGCTAATTTAATGGGGCGCTGACAAGCCTTGTTGGGCTTAAATTTTCTTTTCCTTGGCAAGCTGGGAAGTGTACATTGCCTCATCCTCTGCACTGAACCCTCCATTTTTGGTAGCCAGCAAATTAACGATATTCACAACAGCCCCATCAGAGAGAGGGCTGGTTCAGTGTGTATTCATTCCCCTAGCTGCTGGCTTCATCAAAGGTGGGTTAGCAAGCTGACAGAATGGGGATGTATCCCAGGTGCAGCTCTTGTTATGAAACACTCATATCTTCTTCAGACTGGGGATTGTTATTAATATCTGGGCTGCATTTTCAGTTTATGTATCAAACCTGCTATTTGAAAGCATCCTAGGCCTCCTGTCATATTCCAGGCATCCCCTGCCTTATATGTGAGTAGCTTAGCATATGTCTAATTAGATACAAAAATCACACAAAAAGAACTTTATTCAGGTGGTAAAGTTAAGAAAGTGCCAGATTTACAGTTGTCCATGCGATCTTCACTCTGTCCCCTTGTGCACCCACTCTGTATGAGTGAGCAGGTGTCCTGTGGAAAAAATAGCATGTGATCATGTAATTAAAGACTTTATCATAATCCTGTGCACAAGGGGGCAAATGAAGGGTGCCCAGGCAACTGTAAACTTGGCATTTCCTAAATTTCAGTTCTTGACTCTGCGACTATAAATGTTCTCTAACATATTTTTAATATAATTTCCTAGGGCTTTGCTATTTTAAAGGAAAAGTTCAAACAACTTCTATTTGTTCTGCCTATAACATTGAGCTCAATATGTGAACTTCTACAAGCTGTTATACTGGTACAAGTTTGTTTGTTTGCCTCCTTGTTTTTGTATTATGGTATCATCAGGAGGCCGTATTGCGCTAGGGGCCATACAGAGGTAATGCCACCCCCGCCCAGAAGCATATGCAAAGTTCTCCTTGGTTGTGAAATGTGCATGAAAAAGCAAATCGTGCAAGTGTTCCAACCTGTGGGAATGTGTCAGCCTGATCCAAAATAGGTTTTTTTAGAAACAAAAAGCCAAGTAGGAAAAAGCCACATAATGATATAACAACTAGAAAAACAGCTGTCTTTAAAAACTGTCAGCCACTTCAATGGTCAAATAAAACCAATAAGACTAACTTGATTTCTCATCCCTCCCCCCAGTACTGAATTATTATTTGTAGGCTTATGACCCCCTGGAAGGAGAGCTATGTTTCATCTTTAATTTTTTAAAAATGTATGAAGAACTAGTGCCCTGGCTTGGAATGCATGTAAAAACATGAATGACACCATTAGGCTTTTTTATCCCTCTGATAATGGATTTACATGAAATTGGCAGCCTCCTAGTACTTCATCAGTTGAATTGGCCATATCAGACTATCTGTGCACCCTTCAGGCTGGAATAACAGCACACTATAATGTGATGCTCTAACACAAAGTTCCTAACTGTGAAATTCAATCCACTTGCATCCAGATAAGCAGTTTTCAATGTTTCCTTCCCTTTGTAACTCTCAGACTCTAAATAAGGCTTGCACGTTGCTCTTCTGTATTGTTTTCCCAACTCATTTCTGGTCACTGACAGAGAAGAATAGCCTAGTATTATACTTCTTACCATAGTCTGCTTTATGGTTACAGTGAGTAACAAAATCACACCTCTATCAGTGATTCATCTTGAATAAACTTTTTCCAGTAGCGCAGCAAAAAACCTTGCAAAAGTGGAAAGATTTGATCTTTAGCTTTGAAGTAGATTTGTGTGTGTTTCCTCATACCCCACTTTCTTACTGACATTTGTCAATAACAAAGTTGCTACTCACAGGCAGGGTAGCTCCAGCTGCAGGGGCTAATCTCTACCGATTTAACAATTTTGCCATGATCCAAAACTTGTAGTGTGTGCGAACTGAAAGGTAAACAAATGAAAGGCAACCAGGGAAGCCATGTAGAGTGTGAGGCTGCTGAGGATCAGTAGTTTAGGGAAACTCAAAGTCAGAAAGGGTGCAGAATAGCAGAGGGATGGGGTGGAGGAACCTGAATTTTTCAAACCTAAAACACATGTATCTCAAACTTCTGCAAGGCTTCAGTCTTCAAAGGCTACGTGGAACCTAAAACTGGAGAGAACACGGCTATCTTTGCCACGAAACCAATGACCTATTAGTGGCTTATCAGAAAAACATAAAACAGAACTTTCAGTATGCTGGAAAAGGTATGATAAAGAGAGAAGCCTTAGAACAGCAAGAACCAAGAAAGATATTTCACTGATTTCTGATAGGGTTTCCATAGGTGTGTGGGTTGAGGGAACAGGCAAGGAACCTTCCTCCCATTCCCTATGTCCACCTAAGGGTAGAAATGACAATTTCAGCCCCTGTGTTTATTTAACATTGAAATCCAAGTTCAAGCAGGGTGTTCTTGGGGCGGGGGAAACTAGTGAAATTGCAGTCTAGCTCGCTAGCATATGTGATTGAACTTCAACCTCTCTGCAGGGCAGATCACCCTGTTCCCACTGCCCTCCTCTCTGGCCTGTTATCCAGTCCTGGGCAGCACAGCAGGGAGCATTCTCTTTTTGCCTCACACTTCAGCCAGCTGACTTGCTAAATGTAGGGCCAGTAGAAGCAATGGCTGCCCTGGCATGTTGCACACTGACTTAAGCCAGCTAGTAGCTGGAATCAGTTAGGAGTACATCTAAACCAGGAGACACTAGTCACCATTCACAGAGCCAGTCTGTGGGCTTAACATGCCCACTTCTCCAAGTACAATAGCTCTTTAGTGCCCCACACATCACCAGTGGTCGATAAAACTGGTATTTCAGCCACACAAAATGCATTGCCTGTAATTTATGGCCCAATACTCTACTATTATGTTGATGTCCTTTTCAAAACAACAGCAGGGCTCATGCACTTTCCTTCCTGGTCCTCCCCATTCATGTATACTTTTGTTGTGTCTTCATTAGTTGTGCCCCTTTTCTGGTCATCCACACAAATTAACGTTTGTTTGGAAATGGGCCCGCAGCCTTCCAGTGTGTAAATATTGAGGATGGGTTCACTTGTTTATCAAATACTTACTGAATACATGAACTACAAAGCACTGTGCATTAGAATACTACACTGCTACTGTCTGTACATTTAAACTGAAATCCAATGAAGTGTTAGGGGAGAGAAAACAAATAATATTAACAATCGCATTAAAAAGTAATACTTGTCTTTTACTGTCAGGCCTTACAACATATTCAAAATTTAATTTACAGCATTTATTTAACAGTTTTAAAAGAAGATTATAAAAGTACAATAAAGCTCTGAGGCATGGGGACACAATGAAATATACACGCTTCTCATGTCTGGAAATGCATATGCAATTTTAAACCAGAAATTTTTGCCCCTGTGTATTATTGCTTCTTGTACACATTTGTCTGTTATACTTGTGCCAGAGTATAAGACGTTATTTTCACAGTATATTCTAATTGCAGCACTCTGTTAAATTATAGGATGAAGTACTTGTCAGTGATTTGTGGCTCAGAAGGCCAGTAAGATGACGCAGTCAGTGATTATATGAAAAATATCCATAAAATTACCATGGAGGACTCACGCATGAGTTCTGCTGCAAGCTGCTGCAGGATAGTAAGGAATTCCCTTACTCCGCTGCATAGGCCACCCAAATTGCTAGGCCCTACACGGTGGGGCAAGTAGCTGCCACTGGACAGCCGTTCCCCCCCATCCATGCAGGTAGGCAGAAAGTGGTCAGGTTGTGAAGGCAGAGGCAGGGGGTAGGCAGAGCTTTGGCTCCACCTCTCCCAAGGTACCAGCCAGTGCACTGGAGCTAGTTCAGAGAGAGACAGTAGGCTGCAGCAGCAAAAGGAGTGGCACAGCTCACTTCTCCCATGGCACAAGGAAGAAGCAGGGACCAGACTGTGACTCTCAGCATCTCAACACAGTTCCTGCCTTGCGCCTGGGACAATGGAGTTACATGCTTCCTGCCATGGATACAATCTAGCCCAGAAAGGGAAGATGGAAAAGCCCCGTTGGCTCTTCCTATGCACTCCCTTATTAAAACAAGATTATTTCCTGGGGCATATTCAAGCACTTAACCCTGTATAGTTTTAAATTAGACAGGATGGAATTAAGTCTGATCAGGAATCTTCTGTCAGAATGATTTTCTGACAGGAAATATAATTTCTGCAAAAATAATTTATGTAGGAAAATTTCAATTTTCCTGAATTTCTGATTTTTTCCCTTCCCTTTGGAAACCCAAATCAAAATATTTAGCTTAGGGTTGGTTCAACCTAAATTGGAATGTTTCTATTTATTAAACTGACCAGAAATATTTCATTTTGAATCAGTTCAACATTAAACTGTGTTTCCCTATTTTGCTGCATTGGCTCATGGGACTCAGAGTTTGCCTCCAGTCCCCCCAGCCCCCCACCCCAATGGGTTGGACTCCCTGGCCTGACTATATTTCCCATGATGCAACACTGTCTCCTCTCTGACCAAGCTGAGTAGTCTGTCATGGGACTCACATTACTGCAGTTGTATTATGGGAGATGTAGTCCAGCCAGGGAGCCTGGTCCATAGTTGAGAACAAGAGCATCAGACTCCTGAACTGAATTCCCATGAGACAATGTGGCTCTGTAAGGAAACGCAGTTTAATGTTGAACTGACTTAAAACTATGCACTTCAAATCAGATCAGCAAAATTAAATGAAACATTTTGAGTCAGGAATGTCAAAACATTGCATTTCTAATGAAAATGTTGACTTGGACTGTTTCACCATTTCTGAATCAAAAAAATATTGGAATTTCTGTTCCGTGAAAAAATTTGGTTTTTCAAATTTTTGTCCTTCTTCTTCTTCATATGGCTGATGTGTAGATATAGAGCAACAACTATAATTTTACATTTAAGTGGTTGTCAGGTAATTGCATCAAGAGTGACGGAGTATATGGCTATGACGCTTCCTTTGTATTTGTGAGTCAGGCATTGAGTTGTTTTATGTTCCATGGTCTATTCTGGGTGACCGCAGTCACACACGGGAGAGTTTTTAATGTTCCTTTTGTGCATCAAGTATCCACATCTGCCATGATTTGGGTGGAGGTGGTTTAGGGTTGCCCATGAGCTTTGTGGAAGATCGAAGCCAGGGATCTTTTTGTTCTGGTTCAAGATGAAAACAAATGTAGAATTATCAGAATTTTCGCACAGACAGAAATTCTGTCTTTTGATCAGCTCTAGAAGGAATGGAAGGAACTGGTAAAGGAACCTCTTCTTCTAAGCTTGGGAGTAGCTTTTGTGTTGAGCTGACCCTACTGCAGTTTTGGAATCATCATTAAAGGAAACATATCACATGAAAATCACTGAACAAGTTTTATTCTAGCCCTTGTTTTACTCCTCCGTAGAACATGCCTAGAGAAAAGTCTATATAAGAACAGTAAGCCCCAGTTAGAGCCTGATCCTTCAAGGTACTGAACAGCTCCTGCAAAGAGCTCAGAGCTTTCCATTCCTCTTGACTGCAATGGGAGTTGATACGGTGCTTAAGAGCAAATTTTTAAATGATCTGATCACTCAACATTGTGGCCAGATTTTAAAAAAAGCTCAGCTGCTGTTTAGGCACCAGACTACATGACTACAGACTTTCAGGAGAGCTCAGCATGTTGTGTGCACACTGGGTTCTCAGTTCAGCTAAAAATCTGGCTGCGATTGTGTCCCAAGCACTCAAAAATCTGGCCACTTTTGAAAATCTGCCCTCAATAAGCTCTAATGAGCATTTTCTCACCTGCTTATCCTATGGCTTTGGCCGAGTCCTGGTGTTTCCTTGTTGTAGGCCAACATAATGCAAAAGGGTTCTCTTCATGATGACTGCAGATCTTTCTTCATCCCCTGTTGTTCCAGACCTGCCTTGCAGGTTGATTGCTTTCTCGCTGTATGAAATTGTTTCAAGGGGGTCCTCTCCCCCTACAAATATTACACAGTTACCAATTTAAGAACTTAAGAATCGCACTTTTAATATAGAGTGGATTTCGAGTGTCCTGGATCTGTCATTACAGCCCATCTGTAGAATAATCTAATGGTCCACATGGCTCGCAGATTATTTTTCCCTAGAGTTAAAACCCTCTCCTATTCTTTTAAGCATATGTTTGGAACTTGAAACTGGATTCTCCTCTTTGAAGTGAGAGGGGACCAATATTTGCATCAATAGTTTGCTTGGTACCATATTTAATGGTAACCAATTAGGGCTGTAATTCAGAGATTTATAATTCTTCAAGTTAAACATACTTCTAACTAGAAAGTAATGTTCAATATGAGGCAAAAGTGATTGAGAAAGATCAGTAGTTGCAACAGTGAACAATATACCCAGTACTGGATCCAGTGTTATCTTTCCCCCTTACCCACCATCAAGCTTGAACATGAGTTGTAGCTAGTTTTCAGCCATCAGAGAAAACAACCTACTTTTACACAGGGTCAATTAAAGTTTGACCGGTACTTGCTATGATGTAGATATGTCATCAGATATAACAGATATGACAAACTAATGGCAGGCTGTCCTTTCACGTCCAAGTGCACATGGCAGAGTAAAAGCACACCAGGGGTATTAGCAGCTTGATAAGCAGATAGTCATGGTTCCCAAGAGCGGTATTCAGTGTGTATCCGAGTTGGTGCGTAGGGTTGGTAATGCTTGTTCTTTGGGCCAGGAGGAAGGCGCGGCGTCATGTTCATGTAGTCACTCGTCAAGATTCTGTTCCTCTTGTTTTTCCACTGGGGGGGGGGGGAGGGGATATGAAAATTGAAAAATATGAAAATACTGGGGGAAATATGAAAACATTGCTGCAATTAGTTTTTCCTCCATAGGCTAAATAATTTTTTTAAAGTCTTTGTGCAAGGAGTCCAGAGTGTTTGTTAAAGCTGGGCTCATAATGAATGAAGGACTTGATTAGATTTTTACTCCTTTCCAATTCATGAATTGTCCAACCAGGTCATGATATTATCAAACATATTCACCACTCAGAATTATTCCCCAAGGCTTTTTCAGGAAAGCACTGAAGCAAGTGCTTAAAGTTAAATAAATTCATTTAAAAAATCGGCATGAGTAGTCAGATAAAATGTTCTGCAAAATTTGCCCTCCTCTCCTGTCAGTGTCCCAGCAGTCCACCTGCAGAGAAAGCTATAGTATTAGAGAGTTCTCCTGGTAGTGAATGCTGTAAACTAAGATTTTGTTCTAACTTCTCTTCTAACCACCTTCTTAGCTGGAGGAATGACTCAGCAGAAGTAAAGCAAGTGCAGTCAGCAAGGGGTTTTCCTAGCTTCTAACTAGAAAATTTTAAAAAATTGCTAATGTAAACAAAATAAGAGTGACAGAAAACTCCTCCTGCCTGTATGTAACTGTGCAGCCTTGTCCTCCATCTCCCAAACAATCTGCAGTCTGCTGGTTGAGGGGTGAAGGAAGCAGAGATGAGGTTATTCTCCTCTATCTGGCCCTGAGTACTGTACCTCACACTCATTAATGGACTTTTGCCTCACAGTAACCCTGTGCAGTAGGAAAGCACTATCCCCATTTTGCAGATAGCAAACTGAGGCACAGGGTAGATTACGTGACTTGCCTGAAGTCAGAGAGGAAGTCTGTGGCTGAGCAAGCAACTGAACCCATGGCTTCTGCAGTCTAGCTCAGTGTCCTGTCCTCTAGACCATTATTCCTACCTAGGTTAATCCCTTCTGAATTAGCGACTGTGCAGTGGGCCTCCCCTCTATCACAACTCTATGGTTGTAACTTGCTAAAAACATCTTTTTGCTGAAATTTCTTGCATTTGAAATATTTTCAAAAGCTTGAGCAAAGTCTGTATTTTTTACTTTAGTAAGGACTAAAAATATAATTTTTCCAAAATACTTGTGAATCTTCTTGTGTGTGCATGCACGTGCCCACACAAACACAATTCAATCTGCTCTGGTTTCCAAAGAGCTATTCCTCACTGAAGGCCCGTCTACAGAACAATTTGCCTGAAAAGCATGTAAAGTGTGTATGTATGCCTATTTATATATACACATATGAGAGAGGCCTTAAATCTGGAGTTATAAGCAACTCAGTTGAGCAGTAAATGTCAATTAAGTTTAGTTACATATTTTATGCTGGTATTTCACTGTGAAGTTCCACAGTTGTGTACTTCTGACTCTGCAGTAATTGAAGTGCAGAGGAAGATTGGGTTTTCAGAGTTCTAATCTCCTTTTTTATTATTATTATTTTTAAAAAACCCACTCGTATATAAATATGACGTTAAGGAGATTATTTTCCCCTCTTTGAAGTGAAGAAATGTTAAATTTCATGTAGTGACAGGCACGGATGGAATATTTTGGATTACTAGCTTTACTGCTACATAATATTTTAGAATACAGTGAGTGCAATTCTACCCTCAGATAGGGATGTGTTAATCTAACTGATCTGGATGGCAGTTGTACAGATATCCCTGGAGGTGCAAAATTGTGTTAGATATATGCAACATGTGGGGAGTTAAGGTTACTATAACAACTTTAATATTTCCTGACTTTAAAATGGTAACCAAGTTTCATTCATTCAAGTTTGCAAAAGTAAATTATATTACTTATATACTATACAGTGTGTATCTAAATCATTAGATACACTCGTGTGCTTGTACATGTATATAATCTATAACATAGATATATGTGTGTGGGCAAATGTACAATTTTAAAATCCTCTAGCTAAGTCTGAGTTATTTTTGGCTTATAGAAATATTTAACTAGCATGAATAAATGCCTGATTGTACAAAGATGAAGGTGTAGAACTGATGGTTTTGGAGAACAAAGCACTTTTTCTCAACAGAGATCAAAAACTGTGTAAGAACACAGAATGAATTACAGTTTGGCCTAACTGAAACTATCATTGTGGGCAGCTTTTTTGTACCCATAGTCTTTATTAGCCAGCTCTATTTACATTCAACAGCACTGTAAGTATGTCAGCACTCTGAATACATGTTATTCAGAGGTTACCAGCAGCAGGTAAAAATGATGAAGCAAGCACAGCATAGAATCAGAATGCTACACTGCCATTTTCCGTAGGAGTGCATGTCATCTGAGTAAGAATCTGTATCTGAGACGTAAGAGAGAGAAAATCCAAACAGAAGAGAGAGAAAATTGTTCAGACTCGAAATTATGGATCTGAAATGACAGTATTTCATCAAGGCACAGCTACTGCATAGCGATTTCACCTATTGGTTGTACCATTTAAGCTTTCCTATGACAAAATAAGAGCAAATCTCTTCAATAGGGGTGGGGTGTGGGGAGAGAGCATTCGCTGGCTTTACATTTGTTAATGGCCGTGCCTGATCCAGCTTGCATATCATCAGGAATTCTCATTGCAATGAACTTTGTGCATCTGTATGACAATGATGATGTAATTTAGAGACCTTGACTGGCAATGGGTCTGGGTTTCTGTACTCAAATGTAAGGTTTAATCTGAAGGAGGTGGTCAGGGAATTGCAGGCAGATTACCTTGTAATTAGTTGAAAAATATATATTTAAAGAGAGAGAGAGAGTGCGATAGGGAAAGACAGACTGGAAGGAGCAGAGTTCCCCTATATATTCACCATTCAAGCCTGCACATGAGTTAAATAATCTAGCTCTACTCTATACAATATGGGTATATATCCACACACACACACACATACACACATCCATGCACAGAAAAGGACGTCTGCTGCCTCTACATCAGCATCTGCATCTCCTTTCTCTCCAGCCCTGCAGATCTGTGTATCCAATCAGGCAGAAGAGGATGGGGCCAGGGTGTGTTAGGGGTTCCCCCTTTTGCTCCATAGATATTTTTAAATAAAAGATTCAGAGACTGCATTATCTTTCCTATGCCGCCCACTCCATGGTGGAGAGTCCTCCTGTTTTAGAGCAACTTACAGCAAGGGTAGTGGCCAGAGGGAGTCCAGTGGAGTCAGGCTACCAGGGAGGGTGGGGAAGAGGGAGAGTTGCTGCAGAGGCAAAATGAAGCCCTATGGAAGGGCTTGGGTAACTGCTGAGCCAGAGGACCTGTGCATATCGTAAGTGGGCTCCATGGTCTGTCTCATCCTCCTAGAGAATAATCTAGGTGGAAGTAGTTTACAAGGGGCTTCTTGCTGTTTTCCTGCCTCTGCCCCCTCTCCTGTTGGTTTTATTATGAAAGGGGACGATCCCACACAGTGTTACTAGGGGCAGAATGTGTGAGAGCCCGGAGCTCTGACGCAGTCAAATCTCCTACTAAAGCCCCAGTGAGAGTTCTGCCAGGGTTAGGACTCTGGTATGGAGCCTTGACTCCCTGTCTGGTTACTGATGTGAGTGCAGCGGGCAGTCAGATTTTGTTTCCTGTGAATGGATGAGCATAAGCAACCGGAGTGAAGAACCATTGCTGTTCTTAAACTGGAGGATGCCAATAACTGTGGAAGGTGACTGTATAAGCCGGGCAAAAGCTGGTGGGTGGAAGGGTGGGGGTGTACCCGAGTCACATAAAGCAGGGGAAAAAACTCATTTCTTACCCAGCAGATAACAAACGCCACAGTTATTAGCACACTGTAGAAACCCAGAAATCCAAGAGTCACCACCAGAGCCCAAAAGGATGTTGCAGATGGAATTTCTGGTGGTTGGTGGAGCATCTCTTAAAGAAACACAATAGAAAAAACGTCAGAGAACATAAAAGCAATAACTTTAATTTCCATTTATTGACTCCTTGCTCCAACACTCTTCTGTAAATTGTATGGCCATCAGAGGAAAGTGGCAGGTTGCTAGTCCCATCATTTGGGGGAAGAGGAATTTTGCCTTTCACTGAGAAATAGTCATTACATACCTGACAGGGAACTTCGATGCCGTGAGCTCTAGTGTTAAGGTGTGCATAATTGGACAATTATGATTTCGTGTTCTTACCTCTCACATGAATGACAGTCCCATTGCTCTTGTCATTGTAGATGTAAGGAGGTGGAAACATGACCTCAATTTTGCAGAAATAGATATCTGTTTGTTCGGTATTCAGCTTCCAAAGATTGAAATTCACTTGCTTTTTATGGCTATCAACTGCAACAAGGCAGCTGAATTCTTTATTTGAATGATGGTTGTGGAAGGAACCATTCCAGGAAACAGAGCAGACTTCAACTGCTCGGTCTGTTCCTTTATTCAGTGATGCTCTGAATTCATTCCCAGTTCCATTATAGGCATATTTGCAAGCCAAGGTAGCATTTTCATTAACTGTGATGATTCGAGGCGGCTGTTCCACCAAAATCTTGTTTTCTGGGAGGGAGGATGGGAAAAAACATTTATTTATAAAATACATTATATGATTTTTTTAAAAATCACATCCTGCTGGTGTAATTGCTCAACATACCGGTACCCCACTGAGACTGTGTATCTACCAGTATGATCAAGTTGGATTACAAGTGTGACATTTAATACTGAAGCTCTAACTTCTGTCCCAGTTCTAGACACACCAGTGTATTCATTCCTTAGCATAGAGTGTCCTAGTGGACCCCACTAAGTTGAAATATCATGTATTTAATATCTAGCTTACCAATCAACAAAAAAAGAGGACCACTGTTATACATATGCCTTCTGTCCCAAGAACAACCTTATTAAAAGGCAAATAGCTTGATGGTGTAACTGACCCCCAGTTGGGCCATCACTGGAATTTGACCCTGGTACCTTTAGCATGGCATGAACCTCTACAACTTGAGCCAAAAAAAATTCCTCTAGCTCGCTGCTGTAGTAACTTCTTAACCTCTTATGTGGACCAGCCATAAGACAGTGACAAAGACTTAGTTCTATGGCATTTAGCACACTAATGGCCCGAAGATACACTTCCTATAAAGGCAGAATCTTACTTGATCTGACTGGCCGGATACATAAGAACAATGTGTTTTCTGTCCCCCACATCACTGGGGTCCCTCTGTACTACTAGGTGCCAAAAGTAGATGAATCGCTGAAATGGACTACATAGAAGGCTGCTTATTTAAATGAGACCTTACACGCTCTTGGAGAGCAGAGAAAAGAAGTGAGGGGGGAACGACTCTCACCAGCAGCAAAGCTTTCACAACGGTGCAGGTGTGTGACCACACAAGTCTTTGTGCAGATCTTTTACACTAGGCCTTTGTGGGATCTGTCTGGCAGAGCCATAGGCACAGTCACAGGGGATACTGAGGGGAAAACTGTTTCTGCCCCAGTTTATGTCCCCCTAGAGAATAAATGGAGTGGGGCAAAGGTCCTAAGCTAGTGGGAGTCTAGAAGACCTTGTCCCCACTCCTCAGATGACTGATTGGAAAAACAGAAGTGGGTGGAGCACCAGTGGCTTAGCAGAAGAAGGGGTTCAGAAACTGCCCTCAGGAACTCTCTGTTACTGGCCTAACAGCAATTGGAAAACTGCTTGCTAGCCTCTGGTTCTTTGTGTGTTCTGAGGAAGAAGGAAGAGAGCAGGCATTGCATACTGGCTTTGCAGCGCCCCCTCCCTAGCAAGGGAAGACTGCCAGGGCGAGGAAGATTCCAGTCATTTCTCCTGAGGCCCCTTTGCTTCAGCTTGACTAGCACTGTGCGTACTAGTGCGGGGGAGACAAACTTGTACATATTGCTGCAAACCTTGCCTGCTTTCCTGTGTCTGCAAAACCCAGGAGGCCCTGCCCCAAGGAAAGCAAGAAACGAACTTAGGGCAGGGAGTCCCCTTACGCTGGCAGAAAGTGATCCAGATTTTGGATTCTCTCCCATTGTCCCAAGACAGCTGAGAGCACTATTTGGCTGTCTAAAGCCTTGTCTGCGCTAGGGGGAAAAAATGTTTGATTCGTTTGTCCGCTTTTGAAATGTGTTGGCTAATCCATTTTAATAAGTGCTGTTTTAAAATGTTTTAGCGCCGACTGTAGCCTGGGTTTAACACCTTTTCCAAACATGGTAGCCGGATGTGGTTCAACCTAGCAAGAAAATCAATACATGACCTGGGCTGGAGTGTGCAAGACACTAGCAGAATTGTTTTATATTTATCACGTTTGGGGCCTATGTGTCCTACCGGGAGTGAGTGTTGCCTAGCTTTTAGATAACTGGAGAACGAGGAGTTGTGGGTAATGTATTCTTATTGGTAGTAGAATTGCGGTAGTGCCTAGAGGCCAGGGTCCCATTTTGCTCAGTGCTGTACACATGTATAACAAAGAGTTGCTCCCTGCCCCAGCGAGCTCCCAATCTAAGTAAGTGTCGTTGATCAGAAACTTCCAAAAACATTAGCAGATTAGAGAAATGCCTGCAAAGCTGTTACAAACACTTATGAAGAAAAACCAGATCCTTTTGGCCAGCCCTGCTTAGGGGCAAAGGGGAACCCTCTGAAGTCTCATCTCTGAGGCAAGCCCCTCAAGGCACTGTTTAGATTCTTCTAGGGAGCGCAGTCACTTTCCACGGTGCTTTGCTACCATTGGCTGGTTTCTAATCTCAGATGTGCGGTATGTAACACCAAGTATCTTGAACTCCCCTATTCAACGGCAGTATCAGATCATTTTTGCACCCGCAGCAATCTGTTGCTGACAATATGAGATTAAAATCTATTGGCCTTTCTATCCAAAATTATTTCCTGCTTTCTTGGCCATGCTGCCAAATCTGTGAGACCTCCAATACAGATTAGATGTTAGCATAGGTTCTTGTTCTTTGTTAGCCAAGCATATGGAATACAAGATGCCTTAATAGCATGAGCAAAGTGTATTTCATGGGTCAGTGGATGAGGACTGTTTACAAATGTTTTGTTCAAGCTGAGAACCAGGCTTAGCTTTGTCAAGTGGCTCCACTATATTAAATCACACCACCACCTAAACAGATTGAGCGGTTTTGTTTTTCATTATGTGGAACAAATGATTTCTCGTGAAAGCTATGTGCATTGATGGAGGCATAATACAAGCAAGCGTTGTGTGACTTCAGCATGCAGCTCTACCAAAGCACCCGAGTCCCGGCCGCCAGCAAGGCCTCTTATCCCTCTCTTGTGGTTCTGTCTGTTGGAGAAAATATATATTCGGTCCACAAGAGAATAAGATTAGCCCATCGATCTCTCATGTCACCAGTGACCAGAACAGGATTTGAATAAACCCTCAACAGGAGCTGAATCTGGGCGAGTAAATAGAATTTGAACCTAGGTCTCTAAGAGGCTGGTGTACTAACACACTGACCAAGCATAGTTCAAGTTTATCTTGCATTCATGAAAACACTTTTCTTGTAAATGTCACTTGGGCTTTGTTAAAATGGTAAAACATTGAAACATTTAGTAGGTGTTTCCATTTGTGAATCGTTTCCCATAAATAGGGCTATGATCGCTATTTCCAAAGGCTATGTTCCGTTGTACGTGCCACATAATAATAAACATCTATATAGAGCCATGACTGCACCTGGCCTTACCCAGCCCAGAAAGCAACAGTTATGAGAAACCACTATCTACAATTTCATAAAAGTCTTAAAATCTGGGGTGGAACCACTCTCTCTAGCAAATTAAGCACATGCATAAACGTTCGCAGGATCAGGGCCTTCAGTTTTATAAGCAACTGTTGCACATAGTCTGTGTAAGATGTCCTTGTCATAAAGCATTTCACACCACATTCTTCATATTAAATTTATATTCTAATAGAATTTAGGACTTTTCATCATGAACAAATCTTAACCATATGTAATCACTGTAAAACACTGACGTTCTGATCTCATACACCTTACGCAAGTAAAACTCCATTGAAGTCATTGTGGCCCAGGAAGAGAAACAAAGAAAACATAAAAGTAAGGAAGAATTATTGTTTTTCCAAAATTTTCCATGCATAGCCAACAAGTGATTTAAAACGTCCTACGTTTGATTGGTAGACCGGAGAAGCAAATAATTTTATTCCCTCTTTTGTACCATACAGAACAGATATTGAAAACAATAGTTGTTTTGCCTTTGTTAGGAGTATGGGATGAGGTTTTTAACAGCTAAACTGTTCTGCATAAACATAATAGTGAAAAGGCCCATTTGAACGCCTTGCGAAGGAAGGAAACTGAAGAGGGCTAAAAAACCTATAAACAGAAACATACACAGATATGGTACAAAAAATGCAATTCTGACTTAAGGCTACCAATTTGTGCAGTTCAGCCACTTCCAGTCTTTTTCAAGATGCTTAGAAGGGTCTTTTCTCTGTAACCTCTTTTTTTTTTTTCCCCCTAAATTGGCTAATTCAACCAGCTGTCTATGATATGCAGTTCCCCTGAAATGAAACAGCCTACACGGATCCACTTCTCCTGATCATGAGAGACTCATGCCCTTGCTAATCTCCTCTTCCTTACATTAAGTACTGTATGAAGAAAGGTAATAAATGCCAGAAGATGCACTACTGGTTTAGTAAAGCACAATTTCTTAATTTGCAGGGCCCAGGGGTCTGTTTAACTTGTTCGAAGAAGAGGAAATGTGTTGATGTCATCCTAGTGTCTGGTAAACCACTGCTCACCTTGCATACACACCAGAGATCATTCTACGTACCAGTAACCTGGGTGGGTTACAGGTCAGTTTTTAACCCAGAAAAACCGTGAGTCAGCAGATTTCCTGTAGTACAAGGGTGGGATCATTTGCCACACCATATGTGGAGAACCCACCAGTATTGGTTATGAAACACACACTGCAGACAGAATATTCTATCTGCCTCTTAGATTACAGTAAAATAATTACTCAGCCAGAAAGACAAGTAAGAAAAAAGTACCTTTTTGTCAACACTAATGCAAAGATTGTGGCTCAAGTCAACATACAACGTTCTCTGAGATAGCATTATAATACGATGATAATAATAATGGGACAGTCTTGTTGGCCTTAGTCAGGCGATGTTCTCATTGACTTTAATGGCTATTTGGATTATATAAGAACTGCAGCATTTGGCCTAACAATAATAATTTCCATTTATTAAGCATCTCTGATCTGAGGATCTAAATGTAAAGATAAGGTGGAGAAGAAACCTATGGCAAATGCTCATTTAAGCTCTCATCCTGCAAGCTCATACACATGTGCTTAACTTTACACAGTTGAGTAGTCCCACTGAAACCAATGGGACTGCTCAAGTATTTAAAGTTAAGCAAGTATGCAAGTGTCTGTAGGATCCGTGTGTCGAAGTATCATTAATATATACTGCAGTTCAAAGGATTTGCTTAAAAGCTGCTGGCACCTCATTGATTATTTCCCCCCCTCCCCTCCTCGCCCCCGCCCCCCGCCCCCGCACTGTTCACCTACTCCTGCTGCTTATCCCCACTCCTAGAGTAATAATCATCTGTTTGTGACAACCCCATTGCCTGCTGTGGAAATAATTGTGATGTTACAAACAGAGAATTATAATTTCAGAAGAGGAATAAGGAGAAGAAGCTGATGAACTCTGAAGCAATATCGATCTTGATTTCATGCAAATTACAATATCCTTAACCAGTGAAGAGAATAACAGAAAAATGAAAGAACTGTTTCTAACTCCTTTTTTCTAATTCTTCTGTCAGGCAACAGCAGCAATGTAAGAATGGTCTACATGTGACTAGTTCTGTTAGGAGGACAGGTTTCTGTTCGTCTCTTTTCCTGTAAATATACAAATGCTGACATTTAGAGAAGAGCTGACAACATGAATTCACAGGCCAACGATTTCAGCAATACTTTGACTTGAGATTATCCTAGCAAAAACTATCATCCCCCGCCTTGCTTTGCATTCTAATGTGTCCCCTTGAAAGATGTGGCAATTATGAAGCTACTAAAACTGCATAGGAGTGGTGATAACAAGACATAGAGTAAGCTAAGCAAGAACAACTGAAGATTTAAAATATTTAGTAACATTTTAAGATTCCCAAATAGACATTTTTTTTGTTTCAGAGGGAAATTGATTATTCAGTAGGTAGCAATAGATTTTTTTTTTTAAAAAAAACAACCCATCAACAACCCATTGATTGTCCTAAAAAAAGCCCCTCTCTTTTTATCCATTTTACATATTTGTTAATTCTCACTAAGTATACTTAGGGCTCAGTCCTGTAGCCCTTTATACAGGGTGAACTTTCAATGGAATATATGGCTGCACATTGGACACTCTGGAGATTACAGAAATATATACAGTGAGAGAAGTGGAGTCATCAAAACAGTTTAGACCCTAAAATAAAGAGAACCCACCAAGGTAACACTAGTATGTTCAAAACTGATATATGCCAGGGGACAAATCCTGACTCCAAAACATACCTAAAGAGAAATCCAAATAAAAAAGCTCTTAGGCTCCAATTTGGAGAAGATTGTGATTTTAAAAAAAAATCCATTTTATCAGCCTGCAGTAACTAGTCACCTACACTGGTACACCTTCTCCTGCATCTTAATGATGGTCCAGAAAAGTAAATGGAAAGGATCAAAATGGTTTACCTGTTACTTCAGCAGCTTGAATGAAGCTGAGAGCAGCGAGTATCCAGAATATCATGATGATAAGGGTGGGCTGCAAATGTAGATGCCACCCCCACAAAGAAATCTGAAGACTGAACCACAAGCCAACCTGGTGGGGCTAGACTGTTCAGTCACTCACACATTCTCTCTCTCCTCTCCTCTCCTTTCCCCCTCAGGAGCACTTGATCTACATACTGACTGAAACCACTGTGATGGCAACATTTCAAACCGGAAATTAAGTTGTTTGATGACTTCAGCTTTTTATCTTTAGGAAGTCTCGTCTCTGTTGCTTAAAAGAAAAGTTTGTCCTTGGTAAAACTGTATTCTGCTAAAGGAAATGAAAGCCCACCTTCCAACATTCAATAGCATGCCCCTCTTGGCTAGCCAGTGTTTGGGCGGGGACTTGTAGACCTGTTTCTGTTACGAGCAGAAATGGATGAAACAAGTCAGGTATATACACTTTGGTGCAATCCTGTTTATTTATAAAGACTGTACCCAAAGTCCAGTCTCCCTGAACATAGTCGATTAAAAAAAACAGCAGGTCATTCCCTTGCTTGCTATTTCCAAGTCTGTCCCTCAAGTCAGTTGTGTGCCAAGAAGCTCTGTCTCTCTGCCCCTTTCAAGGACATAGTAATAACTATTTCTCTTGCTGGATTCCTGCCTCTAATGCACACACAGCTTGCCAACAATGCCCTAGCATCTGGGTTTGCAACCAATTTAAAAGGAACCCTCTTACAGCTAAGGCTGGCTCAGGCTTTGCTAGATGACCCTGTGCCTTGGCTAGTAGCCTCCTATTGTTTCCAGCTATCATGCCATAAATAAGTATTTAACTGCTCCTTCCATTTAATCTGAAATAAGGGTCTGTGATTGTCTAATAGATCAAAGACCTGCTTGATGGCAGCCATTAATACCCTCCAGCATAATAGTCGCATGGTCAGGCTGCTTGAGATCTTTAATATTCAACTATTTCCTGCACACAAAAAAGAACAAATCACAAAGCCAAAATCTACTATGGATGAATGTGTATGGCTCTCATTGACATCTATAGGAGGTGAACATGTGTATCCATGGGTAGAGGTAGGCCTACAGTGCCTTGACTTCCCTCTCAAAATGCCATCAGAATGGACTCCAAGCTACAATATTTCACTATTTAAGGAGACAGAGATAGAGATTTTGGCAAAAAGTAATATAGTGCTATGCCTTTTCTCTTAATCAAACTGATTCCTGAGTTCATATTGAACTTTACATTAAGCAGCTGACCTAATATGCGTTCTACCATCCTCCATAAAGAATGTCTGAAATTCCTTAGATGTGAATTTTGGAGTGTGATGGGGCATGCATGCCCCGCACTGGGACTGCGGGGGTTAACCCCTCACTGTGGGCTGACAAAGCCACACCCCCATGGCCCTACTGGGCATGCTCGAAGTGCAACACCAGTACAAGAGGGAGCAGCCTGGCTCGGTCTGGGCTGACCGCCATAGGGGAAGAAGCAGGGGTGGCTCTATGATTTTTGCCGCCCCAAGCATAGCAGTCAGGCAGCTTTCGGCGGCATGCCTGTGGGCGGTCCGCCGGTCACGTGGATTAGGCAGCATTTCTGCGGGTGATCTGCCGGTCCCGTGTAGTCGGCGTGCCCGCCGCCGAAGCCGCGGGACCGGTGGACCTCCCGCAGAAATGCCACCAAAGGCTGCCTGACTGCCGCCCTTGCAGTGACCGTCACGCCGCCCCCCACGGCTTGCCGCCCCAGGCACGCGCTTGCTGCGCTGGTGCCTGGAGCTGCCCCTGGGAAGAAGGTGTGCTGCCGGCTCCTGCTGAAAGGCTGCCAGCACTTCACGACACGGAGGCCACCCAGCTGACAGCAACCCTCAAACCCCAGATTTCTGAAAAATTGGATTGTGAATTTTTCACTTTTGATAGCTGCTGGGGATGATAGTTCAACAGCGCTTCTTTGGTCTATAGGTAGCATGCACCCAAGATCTTTGGGACGAGACACTTCATTCAGAGCCCAGCTCTGTAATCTGGTAGCTAGTTCAGCTGCTATACCCACTTCCAGTCCAAGAATTTTAACAAGAGGCTTGTGGTCTATAATCAGTGTGGAAACTCGTGGAATTTCATGACGCTAAACCCAGGCTTTTCTGTCTGAGCCCAGTTTTTTGTTTTTTGGAAAAAACCAAAAAACCCAAGAGTGATGGGTTGAACCCCCCCATGCGGGATGCCACCTGATGTGCTGAGGTCCCACTAGTTCCACCAGGATGGGTTTCCTCACCCTGTCCTAGCTGTGCCAGGCCCTCAAGCCTTCTCTAGCACACACACAAGTAAGACCACACCCAGCTGCAGATGGACACAGAGACACTTAGATTAGCTCTTTGTGGGGGGGAATCAGCTCAGGGAGTGCCCAGCACTCACGTGCACACCTCCTTTGGGCAGGGACAGCTCTAACTTTTTTGCCGCCCCAAGCAAAACAAAAACCCAAGCACCGCCCCACCGAAACAAAAAAAGCCAACCCCCCCCAGCACCCACGGAACACCCCCCCCCCAGTGTTGCACCGCAACAATTCCCCCTCCCAGCCCCCAGCGCCTCTCCCTGGCAGAGCGCCGCGGGGAGGGCGGCCAACCCAGACCCAACCCCGCTCTCCTGGCAGGCCGCAGCCCCGCCGCCCATCCCCTCCCGCTACCCAAGGTGCCGCTCCAAGCACATGCTTGGTAGTCTGGTGCCTGGAGCCGGCCCTGCCTTTGGGGTATAAACCCAAAATAATACTGTCTTGCACTGTATAGAAAGATCTGCACAGCACAAGCTCATAAAAATTCATCCTCTCCCTCAATGTGGAGAGAGATATGCACAGCTTTTGAAATAAACAAGAAATCAGTTTATTAACTGCAAAAGGTAAATTTTAAGTGATTATAAGGGATCGCAAACAGAACAAAGCAGATTACTGAGAAAATAAAACAAAACACACAAACAAAGCTTAATACACTCATGAAACTGGTTACAAAATGTAATTTCTCACCCTAAGTGTTGTTTTAGGCAAATTGCAGAGTTTCTGTAGCTTAGAGTTCCAGTTATGTCTCTTTACAGACTGGACCCCTGTCTCAGCCTGGACTCGACCCCTGCCTTTCCCTTCAGGTGTTTTTTAGCAATTTTCCTTCTTGGACCAGGAGGCAATGTAGATGAGTCTTGATTGATTTACTCCCCAGCCTTAAATAGAATTTGCATAAGGCGGGAATTCTTTGTTTCCGGTGGAAAAATACCAGCAGTGTCCAAGATGGTACTCCATACCAGGTGACATCATCAGATGACCCTTCAGTGTCACAGCAACATCCCAGGGAGCTTCTCAGGATGGTGGGAGATTAGTATCTCCAAAATTCTATTGTCCTTCTTAAATGGCTCATTCCGGCTGATTGCCTACTGTCTGGTGGGCGTTCCCCCAAGTACACACACAGTTGTAATTGTTACATAGTCAATATTCCTAACTTCAGATACAGAAACAATACATGCATGCAAATTGGGTAAACACATTCAGTAGATCATAATGATACCTCGCATGACCCATCTTGCATAAAACATATCTTAATTATGCCATATTAATATCATAACAATATTTCTATGAAAGAATATAGGGTGTAATGCCACACCAAGTGATGGATTTTTTAGGTGAGATAACTAAACCAGTGCCTGTTGATCCTGTGTTACAGGCTAACCAGAATTGTAATCTGAGCTCAGAGTTTCTAACACCGTTGAACAGCTCAGTGAATTCTTGGTCTCCCTAAATGCCTCGTTAACCAATATTGGTCTGGTCTTGCAAAACTGTGCCATCCTATCACTGGTACAGGCAGATGAGCCTGCACACTTTTTATCAGACCCAATCCAGGCCCAAACACGTCAACGTATCGTATACATGATGTTGCCTGGGTATTGGATACTTTCTATACTTGGAATCAATGCAGACATGGGTGATTTAACCTATAATGGCTCCAACATGGATGGAATTGACCCCTTTGTCAAAATCAGATTTTGATTATGTTGTGTAACACAACATTCTGCTTTTACTTTAATTTTCCCCAAAGCTCAAGTCTCTCTCTTGTGCACACTGGGTCAAATGGTGCCATTTAGGCACATCCCTAAGTGCGGGAATGTTGGCAAATCCCTGGGGTGAGTACAGGATAGGGTTGTGCCTTAGAAAGTACAATCCCTTCCCTGGCGCACGGTGGGAATGCACAGTATACGCTTTCTGCTGTTGGCTGCAGTTCAGCCATGGCTCTGCACCTACCTGCCCTCTTTTTTGTGCCCCTCACGACTCTTGGGATGGGAAGAGCATGGGGAACAGACCTTGAACGGTCCTGAGCACAGGGACTGTAGTTGTTCCTGACCCTTTTTGGAGGGGTGGGGGGGAGGGGAAGGTAACGGGGACGGGGATCAAGGCTCCTTGTCCCATTCCCCACCTTTCCCACCGCCCCCAGTAGCACTCAGAAGGGTCGGGGCCAATCTGGCGCATAGTGGTGGCTCTAAGTGCGCTGTTACCAAATTGTGTTTGAGACAGTCCATATGCAATTTGAGAAACTGCATCC
The DNA here is from genome assembly GCA_033296515.1 of Macrochelys suwanniensis. Classification (NCBI taxonomy): domain Eukaryota; kingdom Metazoa; phylum Chordata; order Testudines; family Chelydridae; genus Macrochelys; species Macrochelys suwanniensis. Next base: position 59,929,756 of record CM065784.1, on the reverse strand, counting down.
ATAGCGTGCTCAATGTATTATTTTCTTGGTGCTGACCAGCAATTCCGGTGCTGCCTTTTCCAATTCCTCATGTTCTTCAGTGAGGTACTTAGTGCTGCCTAATGGCTTTCTCTTTGATCCCTGCAGCGGAATCCAGTGTAAATGACATGCTCTTCAGTAAGCGTGCAGCATCCTCACTTCCAACCCATCTAGCCATTAACAGGAGCACAAATCACTGTTCTGTTTCCAAGGACACGCATCTTGCATTGGGTCCCTTTCTCCTTCAAACTGGGACCATGCTGTTCTAATCAGTGGTTTTTAAACTGTTTACTTCTAAACTCTTTAGAAGCTTCCCTTTGTCACTTCAGCTCTATGGCCGTTCTCCACAGCCCAGACTCCTCTGAGGGAGCGGAGGGGTGGGAGGAGGATTGTACGAGAGCCTAGATCTCCAAGCTCAGGACAAACCACAGAAAAGTCTGTCAGATAATATCTAGAAATGGCCCAGAATGACAAGTCTCTTTCTTTAATTTTCCCAGGTATTCAGACAATGTTCCCCTTGCTAAGCAATAGCGAAGGCATAACTGATAATATTCTGCAATAAAGTTAATTTGGGGACATGAAGTGCCTTTTATGTCCTTAGCCCATTTTTAACTCAGATTTCCATCTGACTAGGCCATCTCTCTCTCTGACCATAGGCGCCGACTCCGTGGGTGCTCCGGGGCTGGAGCACCCATGGGGAAAAATTGGTGGGTGCTCAGCACCCACCGGCAGCTCCCCGCCAGCCCCAGGGCCCGCGCCCAGCCCCGGGGCCCGCGCCCAGCTCACCTCAGCACCGGGCGATGTGGCGGGGCCCCGCCCCCGACACCGGGCGACGTTGCGTCGGCGTCGGGGGCGGGGCCCCGCAACATCGCCCGGTGTCGGGGGCAGGGCCCCGCAATGTCGCCCGGTGTCGGGGGTGGGGCCTGGCGTCGGGGGGGGCCGCCCCCGACACTGGGCAACCGCACCCACCGGCGCCACCAGAAGACGGCACCTGTGTCTCTGACTCTGTCTAGGCAAATTCTGTTTGCAGTCACATCAGTGCAAATCTGGAGTCATTTTGCTAGTTTCAGTGGGGCTACTCCACATTTGCACTGTTGGAACTCAGAGCGTTTTGGGAGAGGTGGATGTTTCCTCTCCTCTGCAGTATGAAGTCCTGGCCCCACTGAAATAAATGGGAATTTTGCGATTGACTTCAGGGGCCTCTGTCTTTTTCTTTGAGTAATTCCATGAGCCATAAAATACCACTCCAGATGTTCAGCACAAAGCTGAAAATGCTGCTCATTTTCATCAGAAAAGTCCCCTGCTGCACCAATAATGGCTGGGAGTGGATTTTTTGGCAACTTTCTGATTTTCCTCTCTTGTGGATGTGATCCACTGTGATTCCTCTGAGACTAAATCAGGCACCTTTTAAACAATCCCAAGAAATCATAGAATCATAGAATATTAGGTTTGGAAGAGACCTTAGGAGGTCATCTAGTCCAATCCCCTGCTCAAAGCAGGACCAATACCCACTAAATCATCCCAGCCAGGGCTCTGTCAAGCTGGGCCTTAAAAACCTCTGAAGGTAGAGATTCCACCACCTCCCTAGGTAACCTATTCCAGTGCTTCACCACCCTCCTAGTGAAATAGTGTTTCCTAATATCCAAACTAGAACCTCCCCCACTGCAACTTGAGACCATTACTCCTTGTTCTATCATCTGCCATCATTGAGAACAACCTAGCTCCATCCTCTTTGGAACCCACCTTCAGGTAGTTGAAGGCTGCTATCAAATCTCCCCTCACTCTTTTCTTCTGTAGACTAAATAACCCCAGTTCCCTCAGCCTCTCCTCGTAAGTCCTAGCCAGAGGACTACTTTACCCGTTGTGTGAAGAAGAATCAGGAAGCACTGACTGAGGTCTCCTTCAATGTTCAACTTCTATAAAGCACAGAAACCAAACTCCAAAAATGGAGAGAACACACTGGGAGCCTAATCAGTTTAGAATCCAGCATTACAGTAAATGGGACTTCAGTGGGAGTCACCCTGACTTCAGTGGGAGTAGCCCTGCACCCTAGCAGCTCTCAACATGCACTTCTACGCTCTGTTCTCAGACTAATAAAAACCCAGGGGTTTCCTAAAACATTTGTTGTGACATTATATTAGCATTAGCTTGTCCTACCCAGGTCAATCCAATAGGAAAACAGCAGGTCATCCAGATTCACATATAACTTATGTGCATGCACTGCGAAATCATTGACTTCTCAGTTGAACTTAAACTATATTCTGTGCAAAGAATATATTTAATATTGTCTTATGGAATCCACCTCCACCATATCATGAAATGGATCATACATGTCTGAGCTGTTGTTCATGTGGATCTTATTCCGTTTATTTTGTTTAGTTGGCTAGTGCTCCACTGATCAAATAGATGGGCTCATTACACCACCTAAAGAGCTCAAAACAACTTAATTCTTTCTAAGCAACTATAAAGAGCTATTTGGTGTGAACAGTGCTAGAGTGCACTGGTTAGTATTTTACCGTTCTTTTGCCTAAAAGAGGAGTGTGTAAATGTAACCACACACTTTTTGAGCGAGAAAAAATGCGTAATAATATGGTGTGATATAAAGGGTTTGATGAAAGGTCACATTATTCATGAGGCACTATATGAATTATGCAGGGCATCTCCCCAAAATATCCACTCGATATGCGAGCTTGCTCTTACGGAGCACTTTTCATCTGTTGGTCTCAGGAGCATTTTACAAAGAGGAATACATATAATTATTCCCATTTTACAGATTGGGAGACAGGCAGAGTGACCATAGACAAGTCACCTCCCTAGTGTCAGAGTCAAGAATAGAACCCTGATCCCCTGTGTTCCGGCCCACTCCCTGCTCCATGAGCTGCACTGACTTCCAATAAAACCATTGTAGCACACCATTATAAATATATCATGTACAAATATTTTACAGAAAAAATATGTTACTAAATGTTTCAAAGTCCTTAAATGTATTGGGGTTATCTTTGCATTCTTCTATCTGTATAGAGCCTTCAGAGAGAGGGAAAATGGAAATATATTAAAACACCTGTGAAATGTACCTGAAATAGCTTTGCCGTACATGAAAATGGAACAATGTAAGTTTGATAGGTAGGGCTAGATGCAAGTGCTGTATGTCCCAATGGAAAGGGAATTTTCCCTTTTAAAAAATTTTCCTGTTTCTAGCCCTTGTGATATCAGACCTTAAGTCTGTCACTGTCCAGGACTTAAACGCTAGCCTCAAACCAGTGTATTTTTGAGGAGGAGTTTGGGAGACGAATTCCACATCTGGGGAAAGAAGTATTTCTCTAGCAGGCTGATTAATCCTAAATGTCAGTGGCTATTTCTTCCCTATGGATGATGTGTATGTATAAAAACACCTGAAATAAAATGCATACTCTTCTCTCAATGGTCCAAGATAAGAAGAGTTTCAGATTAAGGGGAAGAGCTTCATTTCTCTTTAGCCAATTGTCAGAGTGTTGTCCAGGAAGGCCAATCTGGGCCTTATTTGATAAGAATCCCCTGCTCGTCTCCCCAAGATGGGAGCTGCCTCTGTTTTGATGCTGATAGCATATTCAGTGTTTGTTGGAGAAAACGGAGTCAATGTTTACAAAATCGGGACACTCCAGTAGTTCTTGATATAGCAGATTACCTGCTTTTTCTGAGGTAGGGTACAGAACAATAGTTGGGAAGAAAGTGCTGTCTAAACAACAGGGAAATGGCAATTGAGAGGCACTGTACCAAAGATTAGAAATGCTCCAGAGTGCCCGGGGCCTAAGGAAACCCCATTATAAAGCTCAGATAGTATTTCATTTCTAAACCCTTCCTTCCCTCTTTTATCTGTATAAAAACAAAGAAATTAAGTACAAAAAAAGTTACTGCAACAATAAATGTAAAGAAAGAGTAACATTTTCAAAAATACCAATGGCCCAGATCCTCAAAGGAATTTAGCTTCCAATACCCATTGACATCAAGGGTAAAATTTTCAGAAGCAACTTAAGTATTTATGAGCCTAAATCCCACTGGCTTGCAATGAGAGGTAGGCTCCACGATGCCTGTTACTTTTGAAAATGGACCTTAGGCTCCTGAGTCACTCAGGCACTTTTGAAACTCTGACCCGTTCTCAGGGTATGTCAAGATTAAGGTTTTTATAGTCGTCCTGAATTATCCACGCTGCATAAATACAGGGGCAGAGCCTCAGTTGGTGTGAACTGTCAGAGCTCCATTGGCTTCCCCCTATTTACAAACTCAGAAGCAAACAGTCCTCTTTAAGAAGTCAGAATTTGTTGTGCAATACAATTACCGTCCCCTTTAAGGAACTATCTATGGAGCTGCTAAACAGCCTAGCCAAATAGTACAGTGGAACATAGTCCTTGGGATTACCTCATGCTGAGTGTCCCTCACAGGAAGTGATTATTTTGGTTGACACTAATAAAGAGTAACTTGTAGAATAAGCATTTTCACATGATTTCTTCACCTAAAGACAGTGGCTTCCATAGGCCTGGGCAAACCTAGATGATGTCCAAATTCAACAACTTTCTGCCAAAAGAGTGACCTTTTCTCAGACTGTGGTTCTGCCAAAGCCAGCCTGCAGTGTCATTCTCTGCCAAAATTTGATGAGAAACAGAAGTTTCATTGTTTTTCTGTTGCAAAAAAAAAAAAAGAAAAATACTGAGTCATAGTAAAGTAGAAATGTTTTCTGGGATGGAATATTAAACACCATAAACATGCTAGCAACAGCTTCAAATATTTCCACTCAGGAACCAGTGACCAAAATTCTGGGAAGTACTTCTTAATTTTAAACTGGACGCTTCTTAGAAAAATGAATCCTGCCTTAACTCACCATATAAACATTTCTTTCAAAATATTCCTTAGAGGAGGGTGTATAAAAATAAACCCTACCCACCCTGAGACATCTGGATGGGTTGGAGAATCCATACTAGTTTTTAAAAAGCATCACATACACCATTTTAAAAGTGCCTTCCTTTCAAGGAGCTCAAAGCATTTCACATGCATTAATACCCAGATGCCATGGGAATGTGCATAATAGAATTACCAAGATAGATAGGTAGGTTCACAACACCTCTGAGAGGCGGCAAGACATTGTTAGGATGAGAAACCCAAGTCTCCTGATTCCCAGGCTTGGTCTACACTACTAACTTATGCCGGTATAACTACGCACTCAGGGGGTGTGGAAATTCACACTGCTAAGCAACGTAGTTATATCAACCTACCCCCAGTGTGAACAGCACTATGTAGATGGGAGAGCTTCTCCCGTTGACAGAGCTACCACCTCTCAGAGAAGCTTGCCTATCGGTGTAGGTATCGTCTTCACTAAACACTACAGCTGCACCACTGCAGCGCTGTAAGTGTTGACAAGCCCTCAGTCTTCCATTCTAGATCATGCTGCCTCATTATAATGTTTAAAAATGTAAGTGTCCTGTTTCTAAACACAAGCTAACTTGTATTATTTGCCCCTGTTATGTCAAATTCTTGGATTAAGTTTTAGTCAAATGTCCATGGTTAGTTGCTTATGGAGTTTGTATTATGTGGTCTAGTCAATTAAAATCTTCATTTTTTTTCAAAGTAACCCTGCAGAGATGAGACAAATTAGTAAGCAGCAGCACTGGTTTAATAATAGAAGAAAGTGATTCATGACTATATTCATGATTAGAGCTCTCTGCTGGTGTTCTGGGGTCATGTTTATTTGAGGATTTCGATTGCCAGTATATTTATGAATTCTAAACATTTTGTAAATTTTAACACAAATTATTATTCATCTGGTAACTCATAACAAAGATGCATTAGCAGCTGCTCATTAGCTGATATGCTTCATTCATTATACTCCTGTTTTAAAAGTTTCAGCAATTCAATCAGAGAGCAAAAACAATAGCATGTGAATTAGGCAACCCGCTACACACCATTGGGGACAATAAGCAAACAAGGGTATTTGCAAAGACAGCAGTTTATGAACAGCCCTTCAGTTGAGGTGTCTGTGTATAGGCTGGTGAATACTCACGATTAACTCATAGAAATCAGGATGAATTTATGAACAATTTGGATGTTGTTGTTGGCATCCTTTTGTCCGCAAGAGACGGTGGGAATTGGAGCTATGATCAATTCATGAGTAGAAAAAGTGGGATAAATTAGTCTGATCAACCAATAATTCAACCAACTCTGGCAAACAGAGGTGAATATGGAAAATATAAACCACTACAAAGATGACTATAACACATCCCTCTTCTTCTCAATAGCAAGAGAAGAGAACAGAGTGAAGAAAGCAACCCTGGATCAATAACTCTGGTATCTTCGAGTCTCTCTGTGACAGCCATGTGGTAAAACAAAACCTCCAGTAGCTCTGCACTAAAAGAAAGGGGAGTATGTATTTAGTGCTTTCCTTGACCTGTATCAAATGAAAGTACAATCCTTCTTTTCTAATATTTGCAGTTTTTAACTGGTGTTTTTTTCTTTGATATTTTCACTTCTGCTCTTGGCTTTTCTTTTTAGCCCTGAGCATATGTTACATTTTGGTTTTCTCATGTTTCCACATTTATTTTCTTTAAAACTATTGTTGAGCCCAAACTAATGGCAGGGGGAAGGGTCCAGCGTCAGGATTGCAGAAACAGAAGCCCATTAACTTGCCAATAGAAGGAAAGGGGATAGACGTGCATGGATTCTCTCCGCCACTTAGCAATAAGCATAGCTGGGCCAGGAAGAAGAATAATCTATGTGCATGAAGCAAGACATCAGAGTGCAGAGCAGGGTGGGGCAGTTCAACGAATTAAAATCAGAGGGTAAAAAGTGTCTGGATTTAAAAAAATACTAAAGGTTTCTCCAGAAATAACATTTCCAGTACATAAAAAGAATTAGAATTCCCCGATCTAGATCCAGGTCATGTCCACACCCGGGGTGAGTCTAGATCCAGGTTTTGCCTTAGGCCAATCTCTGTAAGGCTTAAATAGCCCTTGGCTAACTAGGTGGAAGTGTGCAAACAGTTTGGTATTCAGACACTGAGGGCCAGGTTTATTTGGGGTCTGGTAAACCACAGTGCCGCATTCATCTGCCAAGAGACCTACCGTCATACTAAACAAACTAGGGACCTATTTTCTCATCAATGAAGGTGTGTAGTTCATTTCTTGCTTACTGAGAATTACAGTCAGGAATTCAGAGGAGCATCTACTTCTGACACATTACACTGGGAATCACATGAGAAGAAAATCTCTCTTGAGATTACCTTCACTGCCATAGCCAATTCTAGCCAGAAAAACTATATAGTCTTCTTTCCTCATTTCATCTAGCTAATCTTGGTTCCAGTCCTAGATAGACAATGGAAGCAAAATAATAAACATATTGATGCCAAAGATAAATTGGAGCTGCGTAGTTTTAGATTTGGATCTGTACTTCTCCAAAGTTTGTTCCAGTGCAATGCATGCAGTTTTAAGAACAGTGGTAAATGGGTGCGGTGACAGCAGCATCTTTTTAGAAGTGATGCTGGAAGGGTGTAGTTGTACATAATTATTTTGTTGGTACTTTTTTTACTTGCGGTTGTTCCATTGGCATCGTAGTTAAATTAAGACATGATTCACTGACTGAATTTTGATAACTTCCAGGGTTTGGGTTTGACCTATTATGAAGGTAGAAACAAACTGCAAAGTTTGATCAATTTCTAAGCCACACAATTCAGAAACTTAAAACAGGGCTGAGTTTGGTTTGAGAAACTGGTGACTTCTTATTCTTTCAAAACTGGCTCACCCTTGCTTTTTGCATACACACAAACGCACATCCCACGTCCTGTTGTTTAGATTTTGAATGCTTTCTTTGCTATTAAGCACCAACTGTGCTCAGATGGACTAAACTTTCAGAAAGATGTGCTTGTATTGCACATATGCAAATAGTAACTGCCTGCTACTGCCTCTCGGGAAGGTGGATTAACTACAGTGACATGATAACCACTCCCATCAATGTAGAGCATGTCTACACTGAAGCGCTACAGCACTTGTCAGGGTGCTAAATTTTTCAAGAGGTGATGCTAAATACCAAATGTCACAGTTACAGGACAAACTGCACTTTAGACCCCCATATATGAACTGTACTATAGACCCCCATATAGTCCCTCTTAAGACCACCTCTTATGGGACAGGCCTGGCTCCCTGTATCTGCCTCTGGGCAGAAGCATGCAGTCCAACAGCTCTGGGACTGGGTGTCTGGGCTGCAGTCCCTGTTTCCCAACCATGGTAACACAGCTGCATTTGTTATGTGTGAGTCCTGTCACTCCAAGGACCTGTGACCAGCGAGGTGGTTAAAGGGACTCAAAAATAGCATCTTCAGATCAAATCATTCTTTATTCATTCCCCCAAAGGTACAAAGCACATAGAGAAAAGGGTAAAACCAATAAAAGGCCTATATGCATGGGTCTTACACTTTGATCTTTCCTTGCTTGCTTTTGTAAGTTCCCCGCAGCTCAGCTAACTACCATCTCCAGCTGGGAGAAACTGACTGGCCTTCTTGCAGCATGCTGTCTGTCTGTGTGTTCCCTTGCCAGCATGTCAGTTTTCTCTGAGGCAGCCTAGGGCAACTCCCTCACCCCCCTCCCTTTTCTAGGTCCAGGATCCTATAATGATTTGATGTTTCTTTTGATATCTCTCTTCTCAGCCTTAGCAAAACCGGCAAAGTGTGGGCTTGAGGAGTTACCTCTTCATGGCTATAAGCCTGACTCCTCTTCTCCTTTATTATTATGTGTATTATTGTAACACCTAGGATATCTACTCATGCATCAGGACCCCACTGTGCTAGGCGCTGTACAAACATAGAACAAAACCCAGTCACTGCCCCAAAGAGCTTATAATCTAAGTATAAGACCAGAGACAACAGATGGATGCAGACAGATCAACAGGGGAGTTTAGCTTGATAAAGAGATAAATATCAGAAAATGTGTTATCCCAGGTCGGGTAGAGATGACTATGTTCTGGAGAGGTTTTGCAGTGTTACAATTACATATTCACATTATTTTTTCTTAGGTAGTAATGATTTTTGAGTACAATAAATTATAGATTGGTTCACAAGTGGGCACCACCGTTAAATGGATAAAATATAGTGATGGGCAGATACCATGTCTGCAATCCTTCTATGGGTAAAGTACACTTGTGTCACTGTTGTATTTTGATTGCTATTACTTAAAAAGTAACCCTCAAATAGCGGGTATGGGCAGGATTCTGCCCAGTGAGGAACCAATGAACAGATTTTCCTTTGACAGGCCATAGATCATGCACTCCAAATTACTCGAGTGATAGATAACATTAAAAATGCTACTTTTCATCACATACAATGGCTGTAATGTAGCACCCACCAGAGGCTGGAATGTTTTGATGAAGACTAGAGAGACTAGGTGGCTGAGGTAATATCTCTGATTGGACCAACTTCTGTTGGTGAGAAAGACAAGCTTTTGAACTTACACAGAGCTCTTTTTCACATCTGGGAAACCTCTGATGAAGAGTGACATCTGCCCTATCTTTTGTGATCAAGGGTGGATTTCTACTAGATACTGTACTAGATCTTAGGTGGGGGTGTTCAGTAATAAGATATCCTAAACACACTGTATGTTAGCTGCTGCTTTTCTCAGTTTGATACTATCCATTAAAAATGTCAAATGTCTGGCGGTGAGAAGGTATGGGTCAATCGTCACAAACAATGCGGGATGGAAACTATTACATGTGCTGAGTCAGTGGTACAAGAAGTTAATTACTGCTTCCCCGTGAAATTATTGAGAGCCTGACCACAAAGTCATGCAACAGCATTTTCATTAGTTCCCATAGTATTCAGTGAGTTACTACATACTTATTGTAAATTAAATAGTAATGAGAAAACATCAAAAGGTTTGACTAAACAGCCTAATGCTGTTTGTTCAAATATACCCAGAGCGTTTTCATCTAGAAGTCTTATGGGAACAGCCTTTATTCTGTGATTTCCAGTACTTTTGGGGTTTAGTGGCCTAAAACCAGTGATCACAGCTGTGCTTGTGGTATTTTGGTACTTCTGCTCACAGCTCAGGCTGAAATTAGGAAGTGTGCAGAAGAGCACAGAAATGAGAACATAAGAACGGCCATACTGGGTGAGACTAAAGGTCCATTTAGTATCCTATCTTCCGACAGTGGCCAATTCCAGGTGCCCCAGAGGAAATGAACAGAACAGGTATCATCAAGTGATCCATTCCCCGTTGCTCATTCCCAGCTTCTGGCAAACAGAAGCTAGGGACACCATCTCTGCCCATCCTGGCTAATAGCCATCCATGGACCTATCCTCCATGGATTTATCTAGTTCTTTTTTTAACCCTGTTATAATCTTGGCCTTCACAACATCATCTGGCAAAGAGTTCCACACGTTGACTGTGCATTGTGTGAAGAAATACTTCCTTTTATTTGTTTTAAACCTGCTGCCTATTACATTTGGTGATCCCTAATTCTTGTGTTATGAGAAGGAGTAAATAACACTTCCTTATTTACTTTATCCACACCAATTATGATTTTATAGACCTTTATCATATCCCCCCTTAGTCATCTCTTTTCCAAGCTGAAAAGTCCCAATCTTATTAATCTCTCCTCATACGGAAGCCGTTCCATACCCCTAATTGTTTTTGTTGCCCTTTTCTGAAACTTTTCCAATTCCAATATATCTTTTTTGAGTTGGGACGACCACATCTGCACACAGTATTCAAGATGTGGGCATACCATGAATTTATATAGAGACAATATGATATTTTCTGTCTTATTATCGATCCCTTTCTTAATGATTCCCAACATTCTGTTCACCTTTTTGACTGCCATTGCACATTGAGTGGATGTTTTCAGAGAACTATCCACAATGACTCCAAGATCTCTTTCTTGAGTGGTAACAGCTAATTTAGACCCCATCATTTTATATGTATAGTTGGGATTATATTTTCCAATGTGCCTTACTTTGCATTTATCAACACTGAATTTCATCTGCCATTTTGTTGCCCAGTCACCCAGTTTTGAGAGATCCGTTTGCAGCTCTTTGCAGTCTGCCTGGGTCTTAACTATCTTGAGTAGTTTTGTATCATCTGCAAATTTTGCCACCTCACTATTTACCCCTTTTTCCAGATTGTTTATGAATATGTTAAATAGGACTGGGCCCAGTACAGACCCCTGGGGGACACCACTATTTACTCCTCTCCATTCTGAAAACTGACCATTTCTTCCCACCCCTTGTTTCATGTCTTTTAACCAGTTACCAATCCATGAAAGCACCTTTCTTCTTATCTCATGACAGCTTACTTTGCTTAAGAGCCGTTGGTGAGGGACCTTGTCAAAGGCTTTCTGAAAATCTAAATACACTATATCCACTGGAGCCCCCTTGTCCACATGCTTATTGACCCCCTCAAAGAATTCTAGAAGATTGGTGAGGCATAATTTCCCTTTACAAAAACCATGTTGACTCTGCCCCAATATATATATTATATATGTATACAGGTAAGCGGCATGATGACAATATATACTAAATTCAGTGTAGTTACACTAGGGATGAGTTAGACTCATTGTCCTGCCCTCTCCAAGGAAAACAGATGCCCCTTTTAAACAGCACTTATTGTTAAAGAGGCAGGCATTTATTGAAGCAAAGTAATCACTAAAATATATAGGAAAAACAAAGCTCCACCAACTCATCTTCCAGATGTGGGGCTGACTTGGGTACACTCTGCAATGATATGTGATGGGAAATATCAGGAAGAGAAACAAAAGAAGCACTCGGGGAAACAGAACAAACACCGTTTAATGGTCCAATATGGTATATACTGCACCTTCCTTCCACTTACTCATCGATTGACTTTTGGGGGGCAGGTTGTACATTTCGCCCTAAGTGTAAAGACTCCAGCTCTGTACTTATATGCTCAGGGTCAAATCCTGCATGCCTCACTCCCATTGTTATCAGTGAGGATTACTTGTTGCAGAGAGTGCCCCTCTCTTCAGCAGTCATTATTTTTCCTACTGAGGGTCTCAAACTCCTTCACAGCATGGCACACTTCTTAGTAAAGGTTCTCCTGGACGCCTCCCTTCGATGCACATTCACACATTATTAGCCATGGGGAACTACGGCTACTGCAAAGTACACAGCTTTACTTGTTGATAATGAGATAAGCACCTTGTCCTTTTTGGAAAAGAGTGTCTGATCTCCTCTGTTCCTCTCTGCCCCCAGCAGCTCCCTTTACCATGCCTGAGAGTTTCCTGTCCCCTTCTCCTCTCCCTTTGCACATGTTTCCCTTTTCCTCAGGACACGTTTGCCCATTTGTTCCTTTGCTGTCTCTGGATATACTTCCCATCTGCCTCGTTCCCATCTCCCTTGGATGTTACCAGCAGCCTCTAGAAGAAGCCTTTGTTTCCAGCTGCATTCGTGGTTTCTTTTAGAACAAAGAGCTGGGTGTCCTGGAAAAAACAGCTGGAACAAAGAGAGCCATGTATCCAGCCACCTCTCTGCAGATGTTTATCCAAACTGCCAAGCCTTTTGAGATTCACCCATTGCAATTTAATTTACAGTATGTTGTAGTAACTCTCTGAAAACCATGGTAACTGAGGAAAACACTAGAGCATCACTTTGTGGCAGGTGAGCAGGTGTCGTCAGTAGGAGCTTAGAGAGAGAAGCTGGTCGTGTGGTTAAGCATTGGACTGGGATTCTAGGTTCAGTTCAAAGAATGAGGAGTACTTGTGGCACCTTAGAGAATAACAAATTTATTTGGGCATAAGCTTTCGTGGGCTAAAGCCCACTTCATCAGTTCCTGATTCTAAAACTTCCTGTGTGACCTGGGGGGTAATCTCTCTGTGCCTCAGTTGCTCCTCTGTAAAAAGTGACTAATACCTCCTTTCTATCTTCTCTATTTAAATTCTAAGCTTTTCAGGGCAGGGACCTTCTCTTACTCTGTGTTGGTAAAGTGGCCAGTACAAAGGGACCCTGATCGCAGAATGGGCATCTAGATGCTATTGTAATAAAAATAATAGGGACCATCAGATTAACAGGGGTTAGTAGATTTTGCTTCGTTATTCTATTTCTGGAAAACTATCTAGATAAATAACTCATGGAGCCCATGGCAACATGTAGTGAGAAATTTTTTCATCTGTGAAAAGTGACTAGTATTGTAAGAATTGTCTCTAGAGCTGTAATATCAATGACTAAACAGCGTGTTCTGATTCACTGGCTTTCACCTCTGTCCTGCACCACTGACGAGGTTCATTGACCAAATCCTCTTTCGCAGAATGGGAGTATATTACCAGGGATAAAGAAGACGAATTCCATGTGAACTGGTTCACAGTGTTTGATGCTTTTCTACTGGAATACTAGACAGTGGCAAAAAAATTAACAGGTCTTTGTGTCTGACTGTGAATTGCTCAAGTCGGGAGTTCTCTTCCCTTCCACCTACCCACTCAGCCCAGTTCCATTAAGTACAATGGGGCTCCTGTTGGTATTGTTTTCAATCAGATACAGTGGGACCTTTACTCACTGCTGTATATTGGCTCTGACATACCTTACTGTCACTTTGAGATGCCCTCAGTCTCCCCTGTGAGAGTTTGGCATGTCAGTGACTCAATCCCCAGCACAGAGAAAGGCCTGTCCCTTAATGCTTCCAACTACTGTGATTCCAGGACCATTCTTTATTTCTTAAGCTTTGGGGCGGGGCGGGGGGAGGGGTTGTTGTTGTTGTTTTGTGCACTTCATGGGTGTGTTAGAGCCTGGCCTAGTTTTGTGGTACATGTTCTTACTAATAATATGGAGAGACAAGTGTGTGCCATTATTAGATAGTTGGGAAAATGGTAATGAAATGTTTTAAATTAAAAGCAAATACATGCTCACGCAAGGTTTACTGTGTATTCTGGGCAAAGGCTCAGCTCTGTTTTAATTTTAGGCAGACTAATTCCCCTGTCCTGACAAACAGCCTGGAGTACTTTCCTGCAGAGATCTCAGTAAACACAGTAACTCAGGTTGCCATTATGCAAAAATGGACCCCAGCTTCAGTGTGTTATCTGTCTGCACAATGCTAATGAACCTAGAGCTCCAAGGTATGAATAAGCTTGTGCAGTAAGGAGAAAGCCAAGAAAAAAAGAGGATTTTTTCCCTAATTTACAGACTGTATGATAAGGGCAATTGATCTATGACCTTTGAATGATGCAGAATTTTGCAGAATCCAAACTATAAGAACTTTTATGACCTAATTTTAAAGCAAACCACAATTCCATATATAGCTTTAGAAACCATAATACTATAAGTCCTTTAAGACTTGACATTTTATCCATATTACTCTAGGAAAGTGGTCTGTGAACAACTTAAAATAAATTCTAGTTCTGGCCAGGACCTATGGGGGGCAGGAGAATGCCAAAATAGAATAAGCATATTCAAAAGAAATGTGTGACCCCCACTGAACACAGGGAATGCTGGTTATCACTGGAGTGAGCCTGTTCTTAGGGGAGTCTTCTTATTCCAATTTTGTAGGCCCAAGAGGTTTGGAAAATTCAGGTAAGTATCTCCACTGGGAATGATCCTTCAAACCTTTCATTCTACCTAACTTGAATGATTCCTGTCTGCTCCTTCCCAAGGAGGTTGCTTCTCCCTGATTTTCACTGTCACATTCAGCGCTGTACTCCTTCTATCCGAAAACTTCAACTCCAGCTCATAAACTAAAACCCTTACCCAAGTTGACCATGGTACTGTTCCAATCTTTGGAAAAAGGAAAAAAATCTAGGAATCTCATTGGGTTCACAGACTGAGGCTGTGGAAGCTATGGGGGCTAACCCACTAAGCCAGCTACAGCGAGGGCCTTTTCCTTCTTTTCACCATTTCAGTTTTGGGGCTTACTAGAGAAAAGATAACACCTGCAAAAGACCGTTCAAAGATCTTGGAGTTTGCCATTGAGCTTGTGGTTTGACCAAGCCATGACTGGAACATGTACCAAAGGTACAGTGTAGAGCCATCTCTATACTCACAAGGTTATCAAACGCCTAAAACTGCCCAATCCTCCTTGATTAGCTGAATGTTCAGACTTTACCCTTTTATATGAGTTGACATCTTGGAATAAAAAATCCAACACACCGTTTGTCACTATTTGGTGTTCTGAATTTTAAATTTAAAAAAAAACCACCCATAAAGTGATACTTTAATATACTCATAAGGGTTGTTCCACTTGTGGTGTTACGAGGCCCTTTCATTCCTGGTTTGGAAGACGCCAGCAATCGCTTACCAAATACCATGAGCCATAAGTGTTGCCCAAACAGCTCGCTAAAGTATTTCATATAGCCGGAAAATAGAAAGTTGGGGAAGGAGTTCCTAAATAAAATATATTGGTGGTTGTTTTTCTTTGTATCCAGTGACACCCCATGGAAGCTAATGTTTGATGGATACCAATCTGTGGAGACTGAAATGCTTGTCTTGGCAAGTGATGCCAGTTTGATCATGTGTAGGCAGGTCTTGGAGAATCTTGTCCTGAAGAAATTCTTTCTTGAGGTGGGTTGGGTTCCTTTGTAAATAGTGGACGTTTGCAGCAAGTCAGTTTGTCTTTAAAGATGCAAGTCACTTGGAACTGTGAGATGGCAAGCTCCACTGAATTTTTATTATTATTTTCTGCAGTAACATCCAAGGGCTGCAACTAGGATGGGGGCTCCATTGTGCAAGGTTTTGTACAAACACAAAAACTGACTATGTCCCTGCCCCAGCTGGTCCAAAATGTAATTTAAGATGTCACGCTGTCTGGAGTGGCTCACAACCATCGGTGCCAACCTCAGGGCAGACACCCCAAACTCGTTGTATGTTCTATAATTAGATTTTACCAACCCAGTAACAAATGTGAACTCCTGAAGCACTATAACAGTGTTACCATGGAGTCACAGACAGTCCCCTTGGGTACTCCAGTCTATCTTGCCTCACAGGCAAGCTGGACTTACTGATACTTGGTCGCCATTCACCAAAATTCACAAAACATTCAGGTTGCTTCCATTCCCAAGAGACCAGTCACTTACCCCTGGTCAATTTGTACCTCAGATCCCACACAAAAGACAACACTGGTAGCCAATCCTATAGTAAACTAATTAAGTGTTTATTAACTAGGAAAAAGAAATGACAGTTATTTACAGGTTACAGCAGGCAACATATGTACACAAATGAGTTACAGTCTATGGTTCCAAAAAGTGACAGAGTTGTAGTAATCTGTCAGCAATGAATATCTCTTAGGGCTAACCCAGGTTGACCATAGGGATCACTGCTTCTGTTTTTTAGTTTTAGCCCTGTGAGAGTCCAAACAGCAAAAGAGAGAGAAAAAAATTCTTGCATCACTGTTTTATCCCTTTCTTCTAACATTCAAGCTGATAGGACAGGTTTTCTTGCATGTAGCACCTTGAGGGTATAAGAGGGCCATTAACTAAAACTTTGTATCATGATGTTGCACAGTGACCCATTTAGTTTTGATAGTCAGTCTTGATGGGTGGAGGAACCATTCCTCCATACTAGGTTCATGGGTTCAAAGCAAGCATTTTTACAGTTATAAAGCAAAATTACATATCACCTTACAGCACCGAATACAGACATTACAAGTGAAATCAATGCATGCAGCAACTTACAGGCATTCCACAGAGTCTACATACATTCTTATAAGTCTAATACCTAACCTGAACAATACTAACATACAGCTGGTTTCCAGCTATGAATTTGTCAGTGCTCAGCTGACGCCTAAAGCCTTGGCAAGAGCTGGCCCCTGGTCTGCCAGCCTCACATAGGACATTATGCGGTGACTGTTATAAATAACAAAATAACAGAGGGAGGGAAAGGCGCAGGGCAGAAGTAATGAGATCATGTGGTTATACCGTTTCACAACATGTACAGCTTAATGGTTCCAAATCACTTAGTTTTTTTCTATCTCTTTAAAAATTCCCTGTCCTCTCTCTCCCCCCCACCCCACCCCCCCGAAAATATGACCTTAGGTTCACTGGCTGCTACTCTTATATAGCTGGCTGGGTTTATATAAACTGTCCCCAACTGCCTGTCCACCTAGCATTTATTAGTTTCTTTTTAAAAATATCGCTACACTGTCCCTGCAATTCCCTTAGATGATTGGTCTCTGTCCAACTGGAAAATCCCAGGGAACCAATTTAAACCTAATTATAATTAACAGTAATGACTGCTGCATAATGGGGATGGTAATAAGGATGATTTAATGGTGTTCTGTGAGGATCAGTCTTACTGAGCCAAGTTCTGTCTCTTCCACCAAATCGTCTTTCAAACCCTCTTGTGACTCTGATACAGACAAAGAATAACTGAATTGCTTCACCACTGTATGTGTGTGGAAGGAACAAACTGCCATTCAGAAAATGTGCTTATAAAGGGGCCCCCATGCCACATGAATCACAGCTGCCCCTACCTTTGGTACTAGGCAAACAGCTGGCTGCTCAGTCCTCATCTCAGTACAGAGTGCTGTCTCCGGCTCCATGGACCTGTCTACACCTCTCCGGACAGCAGCGTTGCTATTAAAACTACCTTCTGTTTCATCTGGAATTCCTGTGAATGGGGACAAAAGGGTATCCCAGTGATTAAAAGGATTGTACTATGTGTAGTGTCAATATAAGAAAAATGAGGACAGGAATTAGTCATAAGGATTCCGCATAGGCTTGTATATGTGTCTCAAAGCACAAGCTTATTAAAACCAACACCAGACTGTAACAAGGATAAAGTGAAAAAGCAAAAAGATAGATACTTAATTTTTTCCTTTTTAATGACTTGTCCTGATCGTTGCCCTAAATTGGCAACCCACTAGAGGCATGTGTTTTCTGGCTGCTCTTGATCCTGAGGCAGTGTCACCACACTAGTAAATAACCAGAGTCACACATCTAGTCCAGGCCCCTGCACACATGGCAGGACTAATACTTAGATCATGAGTGCAGGGGACTGGACTAGATGACCTGCCGAGTTCCCTTCCAGTCCTACGATTCTATGATTCTCTGTGAAACCAGTACATTTATTTAATACAAACAAATGTAAATAGAATGGTTTTTAACTTGGTTGGGCAAAGAGGTTAGACTTGTCCAAAACTGCCTCCTTTGTATGACTGATTCTCCCAAGTTGGCAACTTAAACATGGAAGACAGGTTTTGTTTTAAAGAACTTACCCAGTGGAACAGTGAAAGTTTCCTTTTCAGCTTAAAAACAGAGACCTTAGGGGTGGCTCTTAGTATAGATTATTGGGGAATTAGGTCTCAAAAAAGGCAACCTTTTGTTACTGTCGGTACCTTCAAACACAATCATAATGGCTGATCTTTCTGATATTTTTTCTGCAATAATGTAACACATTTTTATTAAGCTCTGCAGAAGTATGACTGTCTACAAACAAATAAGTTCATCCTTAGCGTAGCCATTCTCCTTGTAGTCTCTTTGTTTGCTATTGTCATACAATAAAGTACTCATGTGTACTTATTGTCTCTCCTCCGGAAATCTAACTGATTGAAGTAAGGAGAGCGCAGGTTAACCAACATGCCTTTATGACATCCTCCTTCAACTTCACTTCCTCTGGTTCAGACAGCCTACAGAACTTAAAACAAAATGAACAGCAGTGAGCTCAGGAAGTCTCACTACAGCTTTGAGAGATGGAAAATTAACTTGCCAAGAAGTATACTACATGTACCATATAGTGCCACGGCTCAGGGAAATTTATCTTTTCATATCTATGAGTTACTATTTTAGGTGCCTCTTATAAAGGGCAACAAAAATGCAGCTCAGATCTTTATCTAGTGGTGGCTTCATATTTTAAAATATTTAAGGGAAGAAGAATGGGCTTGTGATTAAAGCAGGGGACTAGGAGTCAAGAAGCCTGGAGTCTATTTCTAGCTCTAACACTGGCTTCCTGTATGTTCTTGAACTAACTGCATGATCTCTTGGAGGATAATACTTACTTAATGCACAGTGGTGTTGCGAGGTTTAATTCATGATTATTTGTCAAGCGTCTTGAGATCCTCAGATAGACGGCACTATAGAATTACGAAGTGCTGTCTCAAGTGTAATATTGGCTGGGTTGACAGGCTAAAATTTTACCCTCCCCAAACCATAAGAATCTTTGTAAATGTCATCCTGATAATGAAAAATCTACTTGGACCACCCAGAATGTATTGTTAAAATGTCATCTAATCTACTGGGATCTCCCCATGGTTGATTGAGGAGGATTGTTTTAGACCAGGGGTCTATGTGCATAAGTTGCAGTGTTCTGTCTCTGTCCAGCAGGTCGGATAGTCATATATCTTGCAGATTTGATTTATGCAAACATTTGGAAAAATGTGAACATTTCAGGAAAATGAGCAGTCCTTGCCTTAATTAAAATCAAATACATTTTCAGAGGCTAACATCTGGGGGGATGAGGGGTTGTCTTTTTAGTGCTTTGGAAGGAGGGGGACAGATATAGCTTTCTGAGCTATTCATTTTTGAGTTGTAATACAATAATTGGAGTATTTAGTTTCTGGAGAGGAGGAGGGCGCTTTTATTCTTGATGTGTTGTCCAATCCTGATAACTCACTGAAGATTATTATTATTATTATTATTATTTTATTTATTTACTTACTTACTTAGTGCTATCAGCATGTTCAGCTCTGTAGGAACAGAAAGGATGGCACAGACCCTGCCCAAAGGTGCTTGCAATTTTGAATCAGGCATAGAAAACCCAGTGCAGACACTCATACATTTGGATGACGATCCTAAGCCCTGATTCTAAGCTGTGTGGCTCCTGTATACTGGCTCCAATAGGTTAGAGGGGCTGTAAACCCAATGGAACCCCACCCCCCCAGAAATACCCCAGATGTAATGGGCTTTGGTGGTGTACAGCTGCTCGCTCCTACACTGCTCTCCCTCACAGCTCCAGCATATGAGGATTCAGGCAGGGCCAGGGAGAATGTGGTGATTTGGGGAATCTGTCTGTAAAACTTATGAAATCTGGCTGATAAAATTGTTGTCTCAGGGACAGGGCCGGCTCTGGCTCTTTTGCTGCCCCAGGCAAAAAAAGCCACCCACCGCCACCCCCGCTTGGGCGCTGGTGGGGAGCGCGGCAGGCCCGCGGCCCCGCTCCCCTGGCCAGGGCGGGGGCGGGGAGCACGGCAGGGGAGGGTGCCAAGCCCGACCGCGGCCCCGCTCTCCCTGGCGGCTGGAGCACCGCAGGGAGGGTGCCGAGCCCGGCTGCAGCCCCACTCTCCCTGGCGGCCGGAGTGGTGCGGGGCGGTCGCCGAGCCCGGCCGCGGCCCCGCTCTCCCCGGTGGCTGGAGCACCGCAGGGAGGGCGCCGAGCCCGGCCGCGGCCCCGCTCTACCAGGAGGCCGGAGTGGTGTGGGGCGGGCGCCGAGCCCGGCCGCGGCCCCGCTCTCAGGCCGGAGCGCCACGGGGTGCCCCAACAGCCCACCAGTATGTTTTTAAAAAAAAAAAAAACCTGAGCGCCGCCCCCCTCTAGGTGCCGCCCCAAGCACGTGCTTGGTAGGCTGGTGTCTGGAGCCGGCCCTGCTCAGGGAATGCCTCTGTGGGGAGGTGGAATCCACCATTTGCTGACAAGGGCTGCATCACATCCCTCCCAGAACAAGCACAAGGGGCGATTGTTAGAACTTAATGGCTGCCTATTCTAATAGAAGTATCCTGGGACAATTGGTCAGCTGAGCATCAGGAGAATCCGTTTTCTCCTACCTCTCTGCTGGGGGCTGGCATTTGCAGTGTGGAAAATCCCCTAACACAGCACATAGAAACCAAGGTGTTGATGCTAGTCTTTAAAACCACAGAGGCTGGGTGGGTCAGGGGGAAGACTCAGAGAGTCACACAGGAAGTGCTGTGGGCAGGAGGCAGGAAGAGAGGAGATGCTTTTAAAGCAGGGAGTGATGTAGGGGTGTCTTAAATATGGGACCAGCCAAGGTCAAAGCAAGCTGACTGGGAGCAGAAGGATTGAGAGAGAGACTCCATGATTCAGATGACAAGCCATGTGCTGCAGGAGAAGAATCCCAGATACCCCTGGCAGCCACTCATCTGGTATTGGCCTAGACAACCCTCTTTTGGGGTAGTTTGTCCCCTGCCCAGTACTGAGACAAAACCAAACTTAGTTTTGTTCAGTATCAGATGGGAAACGCCATTTTGAGGAGCGCCCCCTCTGCCCCCTGCCAGCCTGCCCTTGCATACACAGTACATGAGTGATCACGCTGACAGATGCAGGACAGCACACTCCTCAAAATGGCATCCCCTGTGTGGTGTGGCCTCAAACTCACTGTGTGTGTGAGGTCACACCAGCGGGAACAGGGTCACACTGGCGGGAGCAGGCCTAGGCCATTCCCGGAAGTGCTGGAATGTCTGATATTCTGAGGATGGACGAATGGCCACCCTGTGGATACCTCAGAGGTCCCTGATGCTGGCCCAATGAATGCTCTAAAGTGGTGAGGAAACAGGCATGGAAATGTGTGTAGGACTTATTATTATGTCTAGATGAGAATTTCTAGTAGTATCCAAGGAAAGAGTAACTTGTTTGAGAGTCCTGGGCAAAGTCTGGGTGTGTTATTTCTGTGCTATACCTCTCACATATCCTAGACAAGTGAGCCTGACCTCAGAGCACCCACATGTGTGGAATCCTGGGATAGGGTGTGTCTAACCTACTGGGACATTTGGGAGATCAATACCGTTCCTGGGAACCTATGAGGGCCCCCTTTCCATGAAGGGATAACAGACACAACCTGTGCTCAGGAAATGTGCCCGAGCGGCCAAGGAAGAAAACAGAGCTACTGCCTGCTTAGGCCAAGAGCTCCTGTGTCCAGTGGATTGGGACCCAGCATGGCAGCCTGGAGACTGTCCAGTTAGGAGCATCAGGGCTGTGACAGAGGGAGGGAGTGTGTCAGGAGAAGAAGAACATGTAGCCAAGCCATGCTGCACTGTGGCTATTCTGGGCTACTACAGTGGTCCATGAGGGCCATGGCAGGCAGCCATATATTAGAGCAATCCCTGGAGACAGAATCCTGAGCTGCTCCTACATACACCTGGGACTGGAACAGTCTCTGGTCACCTTCAAAATCCAGGTTCCCATAGGGATGATATAATGCCCTCTTGACACACACACCCCTCAAACTGCACTGAGTTTGGCCCAGAATCAGGGCCCTAATCTTTAATCTGTGTACATGGAGTGGTCACCATTTTACAAAAGGAGAGCGAGCTGAGCTGAGCTGTCTGAGATACTGCAACTATTTTCTAGTCTAAGAGACCATCAAGACAACTGGGTAATTTAAGGGCAATGATAGCATTGGGAAGAGCAGCGCTGTAAGGCTTGTGAAGTAAGTGTTTTGGCGGATAGATGGAAGTTTGACATTTAAGGGCTAGTCTACACTACCCACCTGATTCGGTGGGTAGTGATCGATGTTCTGGGATCAATTTATCGCGTCTCATCTAGACGCAATAAATCGATCCCAGAACTACTCCCTGTCGACACCAGAACTCCAGCTTGGCGAGTGGAGGAAGCGCTGTCGACGGGGGAGCCTGCCTGCTGCCGTGTGGACCGGGGTAAGTACTTTTAAAAATCGATCTAAGATATTCAACTTCAGCTACGTTATTCACATAGCTGAAGTTGCGTATCTTAGATCGACCCCCCCCTCTCCCTAGTGTGGACCAGCCCTGAGGTGGAGGGGGGCGCAGAGAGAGTTCCTAGAATAAGAGGCAACTTTTCAAAAGGTGCAAAGACAAGTGCAAAGGGTGGAAGGAAAGATCAGGAGCAGCCTTAGCAGTGTGTTGTGGAGGACGAATTGTAAATAGGATTAGAAATTTTCAGAGTCCTGAAAGCGAGGACAAGAAGCTTGAAGTGGATACAGAAAGCAAGGGGAAGCCACAGAAGAGATCCAAAGAGGATCCAAAGAGCAGCAGGAAAAGGAAATGATGCATCAAAGAGCCTGGGAACACTCAGGTGTTCCTATTAGCCATGATACAGTATAGATGCAGCAGATTGGTGACTGTAAATTTGCAGGGGGGGTGGTCCAGTGCTCTAAAGGAAAACAAAATAAAAGCCCATCATTCCCCCTGCATCAGTGAATGATGTTGGCTGTAACTCATTTGAATTAGGGGAAGCCTTTACTTATTGTGTACCTCCTCCTTTTCTTTCTTAATTAGCAATTAGCTTAGATTTTCAAAGAAATGGCAAGGCATTCCTGTCTTGCACACTGAGGATATATTATTTGCATACTTAACTGCAGACCCCTGTTCATGCACTGATTGCAGGGATCACTGAGTTACTTTATCAGTAACTTTAGGAAGTTGCATCAGTCACTTGGGGATTTCTTACAAGGCCAAATCAGTAAATCCATAGTATTTGGGCTGCCATAAATAATCTCACACAGACACAGAGCCCTTTCAGATTCCAATTGGTGCTCTCCTAAGGGTAAAAACATGTTGCATTTACACTGATAGAAAGTGCTCAGGAGATCTCTGGGAAAGAACTGATATTGTGAGAAGTATGTGTCCCTCCTACACCTACATACTTTTCATTGCCATGAGCTGTTTCAGGGTACACATGACTACATGATCTAAGTTAAGAAACAACTGATCTTTATGGGCCATTTCCTGTCCTTCTCCATGCTTCCTCACTTAGACAAAATTCCCACTGAAAGTCAATGGGAGTTCTGGTTAAGAAATCTGCAGTTTCTTCTTCCGCTTTATCGTCTATTCTTGGTTCCCTCTTCTCTGTACTTTTGGTATTTTCTTGTCATTCTTTAGTATGCTGTGGAGAGAGGAGAAGGGATGAAGAGAACAGTGGTGTAGCCAGATTTAGAGCACAGGGGGAGCGGCGCTATAAAAAGGCGCCTCCCCGCTCCCCCTGTACTCACCCCGGCAGCGCTTTAAAGGGCCCGGGGCTCCAGCCGCTGCGGAGCCCCTGGGCCTTTTAAATCCCCGCCCGAGCCCGGCTCCGGCAGCGGGGCTGGGGGGGTGCTTTAAAGGGCCCGTGGCTCCCCGCAGCGGCAGGAGCCGCCGGCCTTTTAAAGCACCGCCCCCCCGGGTCCAGCAGCTTTAAAGGTCCCGTGGCTCCCTGCAGCGGCAGAAGCCGCCGGCCTTTTAAAGCACCACCCCAGCCCGGGTCTGGCAGCGGGGGGCCCTTTAAAGGGCCCATGGCTCCCCGCAGCGGCAGGAGCCGCCGGCCTTTTAAAGCGCCCCCGAGCCCGGCTCCCACAGCGGGGCTCGGGCGGCGCCTTAGTGCCGCTCCCCCTGCTCCCCCCCTGGCTCCGCTACTGGAAGAGAAGGTATGGAAGAGAGAGAAAGAAGAAAAAGAAAATAGACAGAAGGATGGGGCACCAAGGGGTAGAAGTGAGATAAGGGAGAGGACAGGAGTAGAGTTATGGCATGTGGATTAAAGTTCTCATGCTAGTTCTATCCTCCAGTGCAGGACCCGGTTTAAAACAGCCTGTTTAAAGCAATACTAGAACCAACTTTTCTGAAACAGTTTTGTATGGGGATGCCCTATTGTTCTCCTTAAAGTACCCCATGCAATACAGTTTGGTCCACAAAATGGGTACCTTTTGCTAATGGATACAAGTTCACAATGCAGTGCAATCCAATGGTTGACATTTACTGGCGTCTATTATAGTCCTCTAGATTCAAGAAGCAAAATCAATACAACTATGTTAGGTGGGAATTCAGCTTGTGCATGTTTGGAATCCCTATTCTGTGTAATTTTAGAAGTGTGTGTGTGTGTGTGACATACTACACTGACTTGATAAAGTTAGGCTGTAACCCAAAAGGAGACTGCAGGACAGAACCAAAAAGCAGTTTAACCTTGATAATGGTGTGGATCCTGCAGAAACATGTTCTCCCCATTATAAGAGATGCATGGTGCCATTTCAGTCAATGAAGTATGTGGAATCCACACATGTACCTATATTTATTTCCCCATATGAGACTGGCTGTAGACACAAATGTCTGTGCATGTTAATTTCTCACCCAAAGATATCAAAAATAGGTCTCACCTCTATTTGCTTTTGTTACCTAAGATGGCTTTTCAATTTTGACACGATAAATGCTGACGCAACTTGTCATGGTAAATATCTGATTTAATGTTTGTCCTGTAATGCAAGTGTTGATTAAATATTTTAGGGATCGGATGGGATCGCTTTAGAATTCTTGTTGTCATGGCAACCCTTTTGTGCTGTCTAATGCCTTCAGTGAACACTGTGGCTTTCTGTTTGTTTCAAGAACTGCCTAATGTTGGGCAGTGGAAACTCTAAAGAAAACAGAGAATTATAGTAATGGCCAATCAAAAAAACTAATTTTTAACATTTTTCTTTTAAAAACCAGATCGCATAATTCACTGGAAAGAGGCCTGGCCATGGC
Source organism: Macrochelys suwanniensis (assembly GCA_033296515.1). NCBI lineage: Eukaryota > Metazoa > Chordata > Testudines > Chelydridae > Macrochelys > Macrochelys suwanniensis. Next base: position 59,904,381 of record CM065784.1, on the reverse strand, counting down.
GCAGATGCCTAGCTTCACCCCGCGCTATATTCTGCTTATCCTTCTCATTGCCTCCTCAAGATGCTCCACTGGTCGAGTGACAACACTTTGGCCCTCATGATCAAATCTGTGACAATCAATATTCCAAGGAAGCAGAATAATCTTATTTATTAAGCCCTTTCCCAAGCATCAGATGAATTATTTCCTGGCATCAAAATGAGCTGTTCCTGAATTGCACACCTGAAGAAAAGAGCTCTGTGTAAACTCAAAAGCTTGTCTCTGTCACCAACAGAAGTTGGTCCAATAAAAAATATCACCTTGTGTCTCAAACAAATTTTAGTTATTTTCCCAAACCCACAGCAGTATGACTCAAGGTACCTCAGGATCACACAATTCTTCTGAACCTTGAAATAATCCCCCTATTTTGGACTGAACTGATAACTTGAATTTAACATATGTAACAATATCTTGTATGGGAAATCTTAGTTCTCTGGCTATAATTACCGTTTAATCAAAACACACGCATTAATTGTACTGACAAAGAAAGTCTTCTTCCACATGCATCCAGTGACTGTCCTAAATCTATGTCCATCTGTCCTTCCCACAAACAGCTCCTCAGTTTCTATTCTGAGTTTAGCCTTCTGAACAGATAAACAGCATCATCTATATATCAATATACTGCTGCAATGCCCTTCCAGGTGTCCAATTTCTGACAGTATGTCTTGTGTTAGTTCTTTCTGAATAAACCTCTTGGCCAAGATTTTTCAAAAGTCAATTGATTTTTGGGTGCCTCAGTAAGCACATCTTTAAAAGCTTCACTTTCAGATAATGCTGAGTATCTGCCCTCTAAAATGTGAACCCCTCTAAGGTGTCTCAAATTGGGCTTTCAAAATCATCAGCCACTTGTGAACAATTGTGGTTGCTATGTACCCATTGACAACCAGATGGGTGTTCCTATGCCCTGGCATCTAGTGCAGTGTTTCCCAAACTTGGGATGCTGCTTATCCAGGGAAAGCCCCTGGTGCGCCCGGCCGGTTTGTTTACCTGCCGCATCCGCAGGTTCGGCCGATCGCAGCTCCCAATGGCCGCAGTTCGCTGTGCCCGGCCAATGGGGGCTGCGGGAAGGGCGGCCAGCACATCCCTCAGCCCACACCGTGTCCCGCAGCCCCCATTGGCCGGGCACAGCGGCCAAACCTGTGGACGGGGCAGGTAAACACACCGGCCGGGTGCGCCAGGGGCTTTCCCTGGACAAGTGGCGTCCCAAGTTTGGGAAACACTCATCTAGTGGCTTCTCCTCAGGGATACAGGCTATGCAGAAAGCTTCATTACAGGCCTCTAATAGTGTTCCACATTGTAGCTTTCACAAAGAAACAAGCAATTGGACAGGAATATGTGTGTGGCCAGTATCTCCTTCCCTGCATGGAGTTTCAGTGGAGTGTCATTTTCCTTTTCTGAAAATGAAATAAATTTTAAATGTCTAAAATATTGTACAAGCTATTGCAGAGCACACGAGTGCAGTGTTTGCCTAAACAATTACCTCCCTACTAACTCATTGCTTTGTAAAGCACTTTGAGATATATTACGGAACTATATTGTGTTCTGTTCTGATTCCTTCCATCTTGGTGATCAAATCCACTCAACTTTCCCTCCTCCCATTCATCAAACTTTATAAAGCTATTTCATGAGAGGATTGTGTAACTTACAGTGTGTTAATGACTCCAAGTGACATTACCTTGATTTAAAACTGATCTAATTAGGCCACCTTCTGGTTGATTCTGATTTAGGTTTTGTCTTGAAAAATGGAGCATTTGTACACACAGCGATGAGTCATAAAGAATCACAGTTGCTGAGAACACTGTTGACTCATTTTTCCTTTTGTTTTTGGTTCCATGTTGTGTTTGGATCTTCTAGAGAAAACTTTAGAGAAACATGATATAGCACTTAACAGTAGCACAGTGGCTATATATGGCTCCACACCTCACTGCAGAATCCTGCAGATGTTGGTCTCTTCCTGGTTCTTCGCGATTCTATAATTTGATTTTTAATGACTGGATACTATTGGACTGTGTGAGCCTTACAGACAACAATGTCATTTGACATTCAGAAACATCTGTTAGCTGAAATCAGTCCTACCACCTAACCTTTAAATTAGTAGGTCTGTGTCTGAACACTAGTGGTTTCTGCACCAACCTGGTTTAGTAACAAAGAAAATGCTAGGAAGAGGAAAATGGCATTAAATCTTCTGTCCTTTTCCTCATTTTTTCAATATTCTTTCTTTCTTCTCCCCAGATTTTTGCATCTCTTACTTTCTAGAACATAAATTATATGTTTCAATAACTTTCCCCAGAGATCGATCCTGTCAATGTGCCACGTATGTGTAACCCCCCCCCCCCCCCCCCAATCTAAAGGGCTCTAATGGCAGCCTTTGCTCGGGGATTTTGCTGTGCTCCAAAGAGCAAGCTAGGTGGTGGTGCCACTCATGCCAATATTTATGGGGCAGTCACTCATCAGGACAATCCCATGTTCTGGCAGCCCTATTTTAGGCTTGATCTTCCAGTGTCACACTTTTTTGATGGAGGATACTCTCACCCAAAAAAATAGGTAGTACAGTTGAAACTGAGGAGCTGTAACACAATCTACAAATCTTCATATTTTCTATTATTTATTGAACTTACTATGTTAGTCCACAGAAAATCTAAAATAAGGCAACAAGTTACAGAGGTCATTATCTTATCCTCTGTTTCCCTCTTCTTTCAGCTTGTGGCTTTTCCTGTTAGTTCCTGCCTCCTTAGACTGTAAGATCTTTAGGGCAGGGGCCACAGTGTTTTGGATATCAGCTGAACCATATGGTAAACTTTGGGCACTATAAAATATGAGATTTTTGTGTGACAGCATGTAATAAACCAGTAACATCTTCTAATAAAACATCTTCTAGCCAACATAACCCCCATCAGTGTTTCACAGCACTTGAATACAAAGATTTGAGACTTCATTTAGCTCTCTGTTTAGGAACCACAAATTTTAACAGAACCATGCGCAAAGAATTGGAGGGAGGTTTGCAAATTAAGTTATGCTACCTAATTTGTCACAATTCAGAGTTAAGGTTAGGAAAAGCCTCCATCAGGTGCTCACAACAGGCTTGCAACATAGATGTCTATCATTTGGGTTTTCTATATTCGGAAAATCTTGCAGCAAAAGAGCTAGTAAATAGTTAGTGAGATTGATTTCAGCTTTACTCCAGGATGAGTGGCCTCAGCCCTGAGAGGTAGTCAGTGCACTGCAGTGGAATAACTTGCTCTCATGTAATTATCCAGCTGCCCATTAACTTTTCAAGTAAATCACCATCTTTTGGTTATCAGGTCCTAAGCACACGTAAAGGATGTATAAATGGAGGAACTGGAGCTACACACTTTGTTTTTGCCAGTTAACAAATGTAAATTGAAGGATCAACTGGAATTGAAATTCCATACTGAAGTTTATTAACACATGCAGAGGAACCGTCTATTGGGGAGAATTCTGAAATCCATATGTGCAATACAACATAAAAACTCATGAGCCTTACCTCCCAGTCCACCATTCTCAGAGTCCTTTTCTTAATGTCACCTGCTGAAAATAAAAAACGATTCACTTCTCATTGGGTACGCAAAATGTAAGTCTGGCCACCAAAACACACAATGAGCCTTCCAAGGTTTAAAACACAGTGCAGGGGGAGAAACTGATTGTCTAAGTGTTCAGTTATCTCTTTACCTTTACAAATCTTTGTTTTCTTTTTCTTTTCTCTAAGAGAAAATGGGTAATTTGGATAGACCTTTATGCACATTTGACATGTTCTTGCTAAAAGCCCTTGCTTCTAATCCCCACTGTGCCTCACATCATAAATTGTCAAAATACCAATGTTAGTGCTTCTCCCCTGTTTCTCAGCAGATGAAAACAATCTGTCCCCCCTCATCTTCCTAAAACAAAAGTTATTTCATCTAGAACTGTAATACATTTCCCAGATAAGAGTCTTAGCATTTTAAAGTCATCCCACCACTGATGACTCTCATACTTGATTTATTGTCCAGTTAGTTGACTTCACTTTACAGAGCTTTGCCTCCTTTTGTAACAGCTGTGAACAAGTTGCCATAACAAAAGCAAGCATTCTCTAGAGCAGTGACTTTCCATTCTGCATTCTGATGTTGTGCGGGGAGGGGGCTTTTACTTTCTGTAGGAATTCTAATATTGTTAATCTTTCATTCCTAGCCACCCACGTCATTCACAAGGGTCTCAGGGCACCTTAGAAAAAGTTTAACTAAAGCTATAATTTATATTAACTGGGGAATATACACTAGCCTGCTGAGATTTCAAGGGAATCCTTTATAGGAAGCAGATTATCTTTAACATTGAGAGTAAGTTCAAGTATCTTCCTAATTCATAGAATCATAGAATCTCAGGGTTGGAAGGGACCTCAGGAGGTCATCTAGTCCAACCCCCTGCTCAAAGCAGGACCAACCCCAACTAGATCATCCCAGCCAGGGCTTTGTCAAGCCTGACCTTAAAAACCTCTAAGGAAGGAGATTCCACCACCTCCCTAGGTAACCCATTCCAGTGCTTCACCACCCTACTAGTGAAAAAGTTTTTCCTAATATCCAACCTAAACCTCCCCCTCTGCAACTTGAGACCATTACTCCTTGTTCTGTCATCTTCTACCACTGAGAACAGTCTAGATCCATCCTCTTTGGAACCCCCTTTTAGGTAGTTGAAAGCAGCTATCAAATCCCCCCTCACTCTTCTCTTCTGCAGGCTAAACAATCCCAGTTCCCTCAGCCTCTCCTCATAAGTCATGTGCTCCAGCCCCCTAATCATTTTTGTTGCCCTCCATTGGACTCTTTCCAATTTATCCACATCCTTCTTGTAGTGTGGGGCCCAAAACTGGACACAGTACTCCAAATGAGGCCTCACCAGTGCCGAATAGAGGGGAATAATCACGTCCCTCAATCTGCTGGAAATGCCCCTACTTATACAGCCCAAAATGCCGTTAGCCTTCTTGGCAACAAGGACACACTGTTGACTCATATTCAGCTTTTCGTCCACCGTAACCCCTAGGTCCTTTTCTGCAGAACTGCTGCCCAGCCATTCGGTCCCTAGTCTGTAGCAGTGCATGGGATTCTTCCGTCCTAAGTGCAGGACTCTGCACTTGTCCTTGTTGAACCTCATCAGATTTCTTTTGGCCCAATCCTCTAATTTGTCTAGGTCCCTCTGTATCCTATCCCTACCCTCCAGTGTATCAACCACTCCTCCCAATTTAGTGTCATCTGCAAACTTGCTAAGGGTGCAGTCCACACCATCCTCCAGATCGTTGATGAAGATATTGAACAAAACCGGCCCCAGCACCGACCCTTGGGGCACTCCACTTGATACCGGCTGCCAACTAGACATGGAGCCATTGATCACTACCCATTGAGCACGACCATCCAGCCAGTTTTCTATCCACCTTACCGTCCATTCATCCAGCCCATACTTCTTTAACTTGCTGGCAAGAATACTGTGGGAGACTGTATCAAAAGCTTTGCTAAAGTCAAGAAATAGCACATCCACTGCTTTCCCCTCATCCACAGAGCCAGTTATCTCATCATAGAAGGCAATTAGGTTAGTCAGGCATGACTTGCCCTTGGTGAATCCATGCTGACTGTTCCTGATCACTTTCCCCTCCTTTAAGTGGTTCAGAATTGATTCCTTGAGGATCTGTTCCATGATTTTTCCAGGGACTGAGGTGAGACTGACTGGCCTGTAGTTCCCCGGATCTTCCTTCTTCCCTTTTTTAAAGATGGGCACTACATTAGCTTTTTTCCAGTCATCCGGGACCTCCCCCGATTGCCATGATTTTTCAAAGATAATGGCCAATGGCTCTGCAATCACATCGGCCAACTCCTTTAGCACCCTCGGATGCAGTGCATCCGGCCCCATGGACTTGTGTTCATCCAGCTTTTCTAAATAGTCCCGAACTACTTCTTTCTCCACAGAGGGCTGGTCACCTCCTCCCCATACCGTGCTGCGGAGTGCAGCCGCCTGGGAGCTGACCTTGTCTGTAAAGACAGAGGCAAAAAAAGCATTGAGTACACTAGCTTTCTCCACATCCTCTGTCACTAGGTTCCCTCCCTCATTCAGCATAGAGTAATTAATACTCTATGTCTGCAATGAGTGAGAATTGTTTTAAAAAAACAGGAAATTATAGCAAATCATGCAAAATGGCAACCTATCTTTTGTGTGCTCGCGTATGCTCCATCTAGTTCTTCATATAATACTGCATGAAACAGGAGTTGCTGGAGTAGAGTCCCTGAATAGACTATTATTCCACAATCTTGCTGGAATAACTAGCTGGCCAGAATCTCTGCAGATGCACAGTCAATCAGGAACAGTGCAGATAAGTAGGATTTTTGTTATCTGTCTTTGTACACATGAGAAAGTCAACAGAAGTTTCTGCACACATAGGAATAAGGAACACTAGCAATCAGGGAGATCACAGAACAGGGAGTTGCAATAGTAAAGAAAAGAGAAAATGAATAAGGATCAAGGCAGAGGCAGGATCAAGGCAGTGGCATACTGTGATGGGGTGTCCACACCACACAGGACTGGAAGGGGTTAAGACCAGGTAGGCCTATTAACTTCACAGTCTGCACCTGGAAGCAGAGCCAGGGAGCAGGCATTGATTGCAAGCAGGCTTAGCTGAGAAGGAAGAAGCAGGGCCTATAAAGCCAGGAGGCTGGCAACAGAGTAAGGAAGCAGTTTGGAGCTGATACTCCCAGAGAAAAGGGGAAGAACCAGGAGTGGTAGGAATCCATCCTGGGAAGGAGAGTAAAGCCCAGAACTGCTCTGTTGAGTGTCCCTGAACTAGAGCCTGGAGTAGAGAGCAGGCCTGGGTTCCCCTACCAGCCACTGAAAGAGTGGCACCTGAGGCAGTGAATGGGAAGATTGCCTAGGACTGCTGAAGGAAAGCGTGTGATATACCCCGGAAGGGGGGGGGATGCTGAGTGACCTGGCCGGAGGGCCGAGTCACAAAGAGGATGCTGCGATTCCTGAGACAAGAGAGAAGCTGCAGACCTGAGACAAAGATGGCGTGCAACCACGGGAAGGGGCGTTGGCCTCGAGAGTGAATCCCTAGAGTGACCAGGAGGAGGCGCCATACCTGCGGTGAGTGGACCACCCTGTCACACATACCCAAAGCAGAGTTGTGGGGGTGGTGAAAGGAAAATAGACAGAGAAGATGTGGGAGGAGAAGGGGAGGTCAGTGGGGTATCTGAGTTGACCCAGGAGACAGAGGAAATTGTTGTTTCTTAAGGATGCTCTTCTTGGCCAGGAAAATCACTTCTGTCTTTTGAAACATTTAGTCTAATAAAGTTGATGCAAAAATGGAAAGATACTTGGTCACCACAAAGATAGTGGAGAGGAAAGAGTCATTCATGGTGCCTAAGGATGTGTGCAGTTGAGTAGCCTCTGCATAAAAGAAGCATTAAATTAGATATTGGGGGGTGAAATCCTGCCTCCAATTAAGTCAATGACAAACCTCCCACTTCCATCATAGGGCCAGGGTTTCATGCTGGATGACCAAAAGAGGAGAGGGACAGAAATTCATCCCCTCTGGGACTCAAGAGGAAGAATCTTGTGAGGCAGAGTGGTTAAGTAGGAGCAGAACATTGAGAGGCAGGAACTGGAGAGCTCTTCATAGCTAATTGCAGAATTTCATCCTTAGTACTACTTCCATGTACTAGTCCTCTGGAAACACTTTCAATAATAGTTCCCAAACTTACATTGTTTTACTTCTTGGCTCTTTCATAGGCCTGCTTGTTTGAACTCCTCAACATGAGCAGCGTTGCCACGAAGTACCTCCATGTTGTGCATTAAAATGTACATTCTTATTCCCAAGGAGAATTAATAGATATATTTTCATAAGCCAAGAATAAGAAATATTTCAGCAACACATGGAAGCAACTTCCCCTTATACAAGCTATTGGCCCAGCCCTGCAATCCTTACTCACTTGAGTAGTCCCCCTGGTGTCAGTGGGGCTAGTTATGTAAAACGGGACTATTCATGTTTAAGGGTAGCAGGATCAGGCAGTAATTCACTCTAGAATAAGGATTGGTTAGGTCATTGCAAGAGACTTGTGGCTGAAAAAGTCATTTTAAATTATTAATGCTCTGTCAGGAAAAAATAAGCCTTATAATATTGGATTATACATTAATCTAATGCATATTTTATCACCAGTTCATGTGAGTGAACTATTAAACCACACACAAGTCTTGCAAGTACTTGTTTTATAGATCAACTTTACAAACCATTTTGCATTCCTATTAAATATAAATAGCATCATATACTTCCTTCTGAAACAACATGTATTTCAGTGATAAATGCAGTAGATCACTAATATTCAAAATGGGGGAGTGGCAAGGAGAAGGAATCAATTTTAAATTCTCTTAGAATTTTGGCAGTGGGGGAAGCGTAAATGTTCAAGATGCAAGGCAACAAATTCCCTTGTGTTCTTTTCCAATACACATCAGATTCTTCCATCTTTAGCTCCACCTCTCTTCCTGTTTCTTTGCTACTGACAAACTTAATATGGTTGTGCAGAAGAGATGTCAGTGGATTTCAGTGGACATAATCAAAGTTGACTGTAGGGATGGGGAAGTGGTCACGATAAAATAAGAACCAGAACCGACAGCCGGACTTGATCAAGCTGTAAGCGTCAACTCCTCATAGGGGGGTCCTGGCACGCCATGGCATTCCAATCACTGGTAGCCTGCCAGGAGTATCACACTTAGGCACTTCAGAGGGTGGGTCCCAAATAATATTCCCCTCCCTACATGGTGTATGCCTACAACCACAATGTCCTTCCCAGGGTAACCCAGCCCCCCCCCCCCCCCGCCCCACCCACCCACCCACCCACACACACACACACACACACACCTCTATGACTGACACCTCACCAAAACAATTACACAGAAGAGGAAAGCTCCAGCAGCATTGAAGGAACCATCTGTTCTTCTGAGGTTTTGCAGCCCCCAGCGGTTTGGGTCGTTCAGATAAGGCTCATCCAAATAAAACCACCTTTATTAGTTGTTCCTTTAAACCTTCCATTTGAAGGGGGAAAAAAATCCTGATAATGTTTTGCACCAAAAATGAGGGCTTCAGCAGTGTTACAACCGCTGCTTCTAGGCTGGCTGAAATGACAACCCTGGAACTGCTGTATATGTTGCGAGTTACACATGTACCTCATGCTGTATGTCTTCTCTCCCACCTGCTGTATTCATGCTTGCGTTTCCCAGCAGGGGATTAAAATAGACAGAATCTTGCTTTGTTAAGCATACTGGGAGCAAGATTTTTTTGGTACGTGTCTAGCCTCTCCAGGCTCATGTGCATGAAACCGAGACAAAGAAGGGTCAGTGCAATATGCCATCTGTTGTGTCATTGCATGCAGTGTAGTTTCAGTGGTTCATATGGTAGTTTCTCATGCAGGTGCGGAGCTGGATTTCTAACATGCTGCAGTCCTTATTTTAAGGTGGATAGTTGTTTTTTTTCTGTACTAGGGAGGCATTTAGAAATAAACAGCTTGATTCCCCCCGCCCCCCCCCCAAAGGCTTTGAGCACACACAACTCCCATTGAAGCCCCTAAGAGCTGCACATGCTTAATACTTTTGAAAATCTGACCAAAAATGTATGCGAGAGGTTAAGAATGTTGAGTCTGTCATCCTTGCCAATGTCCCTTTAACTCAGGTGTCAGCTGCAAGGGTTCATTCTACTGTTTCTTCACTGTTCCTTAAAAACCCATAGATACCATAGCAACAGCTGCATCACATGGTCTTCTGTTTTGCTACCTATGAGCAGATATGAACAGTACTGGCTAATCAAGTATGAGCAAGTGTCAGACAGGAGGAGGACTCAGTCAGTCTATAGTGTTTTTTGGGGGGGAGAATAAACTACTAGCAAATGCTCTCTTTCTGTGACAAGCACTGATGACAAATGCTCTCTCATGTGACATGCACTGGTAAATCCCTATCTGCAGGCAAAACAGATTCTGGTTCCTACCCTGGCTTTATAAAGTAACTGTCAATGTAGTTTACATTTTATATATGTTTTCCTTTTTCCCCTAGCCCTCTTAAAAATGACCTGGAAGCTTGAAACTGAAATTTGTTTCCTCATTGAAATGTGTTTGCAGTCACTGTGTGGATATCCTGCTTTGGTATCGATGGGTTGGTCATGACGGCTGAGCTGACAGCACTGGTTGTGTGGGGTTTTTTGTTTTTTTGTTTTTTTGTTACTTTAATTTTAAAAATGAATACTGAAGCGTTTGAACTGAAACCAAAAACTCCACATAAAGACATCTGTGCATGCTGCAAACAAATATACAAAAATAAAGTGCAGATTAATATTTTTGACATAATTAAGACTGTCCCTTTAAGATGTGGTACAAAGCTTTTTCAGTGTCGTGAACTTTTATCAATGCCACTTCTGAAATGAAATGTTCAATACCATTTTCCTTGACTCATGGTAAATATATGTATATTTTCATTGATTACCTTATTTCATCAAAAGAAGATGTTTCATTGTTCATATCTGATTTCTGTTTCATCTGTCTCCCAAAAATTCCTCCCATACACCACTGAAGAGTATGTGATCCCAATTCTATTTCATATGCCCTAAATTCAAAAGAACCCAAAATGACTTTCAGGCAAAGGATCTGCAGCTAAGCTATAGATTTTGTAATAAATCAGTCCTTTAATTATGAGTGGTTACAAGTTCACATATCTCACTATATCCTGAAGCATGCTGCAAAGACTAAAATACAGGGAAAAGAAAGAGTAGGAGAGATTAATTCACCTATGATTCTTGATAGAGATTTAATAAGAAACTTGTAATGCATGAAAATTAATTTTTCAGCTGAATTTAATAGCTGTATTAAAATATAGAGAAGATTTTGTGCTTTGATAAACTTCAGGGGCCTTAAAATTCTGGGTACAAATGGAACTTTCTGACATTTGTTTATAGTATCCACATCAATTAGAGCCAATAAATTAAGTAGATTGATTATTTTCCTTCTATTTTACAAAATTTTCATTATATAATATCAAGTAAGACACTCCAGGAAGAGATCGGTACAGTTGCTAATACGTACTGCATCTTAGCTCTCTCTATTTTTTTTTTTTATTTTTTTTCTTTTGAAGTTCAGAGATGTGAGATGCTTGATTCTGCCACCATTCCTCACATTAAGTAGTGCCTCATTCCACAAGAAGTTCAATGGATTTCAGTGGAAATACTCACAGCATAATGTATCACTTGGTTAGTGTGAGTAAGGGTGGCGGAGCATGGTCTGAGCCAAGTAAAAACATAGTTCCTGCCCCAAAGAACAGACAAATAAAGGCCCCCATCGATTATGACATGAGCGCTGCGCATGATTTCAATGGGCCTTGCATGAGATCTGCTTATGAGGAGCTCATTGCAGGATCAGAGCCTACAATTTAATATAACTTAACAGTGAGGCTCAGAAAGCAAACAGAATGGGCAGTAAGGGGACAGTAAGCTTGCCTTGGGGGTGCTAGTGTGATAGTTTACTTGATAAGGCAAATCCACATCTTCAGCTAGTGGCTGCCTAGCTCCCTCTCCTCTCATGCTTTCCAGCAGCAGTGAGTTTTGATGGGGGCCTGAATATAAGGAGGGAGGTGGCAATGGCATACACTTTCAGGGAGAAGGTACCATATGTCACAGATCATCAAAAGTTGGTGGTCAGGTTCTAAGTTCATAGTTTGGTTGGCCAAGGACTCGCATAAGAAAATGCTGTCAGCACTGACGTAAACTGGTATCCTTGTTAGCAGTCCGAGTAGAATTCAAGCACTGGAATGGTGAGTACGGAGACGGGCCTACTCCCTCTGAGAACCCCTCCAGAGCACTGGTAGGCTGGTATGAGGAGACTTGCGCTGCCACTGTCCATGTTGGAATGGTTCTGTGGAGAAATGAGTCTTTACTTTCCAGGGCTGTTCATCCTGCACTTCTCACAAGCACAAAAGATTCCCCTTGACTGCAAAGGGCTTTGGATCAGGCCCCTGCTGAACGGAGCACACTCATGCAGCAGAGGCACAGGCCACGCCTGCAGACTGTTGGGAAATGCACATCATGCTCAGCATAGTGAAATGCCCACATCCCTTTCACAGATAAACAGAGGTTTGGGAGCAGGCTTGATATGACTCAGGCAATAGTTCTGAGTCTTCATCCTTGTGGCAGAAATGAAGAATACAGCAGCCAGTTTACTGGCAACTAGTCTGTTATGCAACTCAGCCTCATGCTAGGTTTGGGAGTAGCTCCATATTAGACTGAATGGCTGTTCCCTCCCCCCCCCCGCCCCGCTCCCCTCTCCTCTCTCTCCAATGCCAGTGCTTTTCCTCCTTTCAGCCCCATGCAGGGTTAGACTGCAGACTTCTAAATGGATATTGCACTTGACTGATTAAAGTCTCTTTACCTTCAGTCTAATTGCAGCATGACTCCAAGATAATAACACCAAAAATCTGCTCCCTTTCATGTCTTATTATTGCTTAAGTAATTGGTGTGGGGAAAAAAAAAAAAACTCCTCCAAAAACGAAAGCATAAATTAACAGATGTTATTCTGGGTACATACCTACAAACCATGATAAACAGGAATGAAGCTAATAGCAAAATAAGAATGACTTCATCTGCTATTAAGAGGATGAATTGTGTGTAGATATACATTTTGTTTAAAGACTAGATTTAAAATGTTGTTGTGGTGGGGGGTGGGGGATTTTGATTGCCATTGCTTTATTTCTGGTTCCCATACACAGCGTTTTTAGTCCAAGCCCCCTGGAAAAACACCTATGCTGGCTTCTGAGGGGGACAAAAATCACTACATCACAACAGAGATTGGTCTACAGGTCCACAACAGATCTGACTCCTGTCCTGTTATACCCCAAAAATGTGTGTGTTTGTTTTGCTTTTTTTATTGTGATGAAAGTCCAGAAGATTTTAAAAGGTGCAATAAACATCCTGGGCCAGGTCTTTAGCTGTGGTACGTCAGCATAACTCTGACTGAGCACAGGTCTAAGAATGTAAATAGGATCTGCCCTGAAGACTGCGACGCCTGTTACCAAGGGTCTCATGACTCGCATTTCCATGGTGAGAAAATAGTTTTAATAGGATTTTGTTATTAGTGAATTTGATGTGATACTGTAAATTTTTTGTTTGCTGAGACACTACCGAATAATTCAGCGTCTTCAGAGTTAGACCTGTAAGAGCATGACACACACTGTTAACATTTTCACAAATACAACACTGTTCATTGACTAAGTAGTAAAAACTTATCTGAAGTTCCTGGCACCAGACAGCTTTGCTGTCACAATCTCAGCAGAGAGTGAGGTCTGTATGGACAAGGAGACTAAACTACCTCTTAGCCCTAGAGGGCACCCTAGAGTTGATCCTTTCGCAATAAGATGGAGCTATTGCTATAAAGAAGCTTTTAGAGACTGTATGCATTCTGCATCTCTTCAGTGGATGTATAAAGGATTTCAGTCTTCAGCCCTATCCGTTTGACACCTTTCATGAGCATTGAAAAGCAGCTTAGACAAACACTTAGGAATATTCTGACCTATTTTCTCAGCTTCCCCTGTCTTAATATTTCCATATGGAAGAAATACTGTGTCCCTACTTACAAGAGCCCTGTTCACCCCAGAAGCATTACAGTGCAGAATAATACAGCTCAAACTTCCACGCTGCATCATCGACAAAGGTCATTTTACAGTGGCTCAGAACAACCCTTTTCAGAGCTGAGTGGTAGAACAAGTCAAATAATAGTAAAGTTCAGGTTTTCTCTTTTTCCGCTTTTGCCCCCTAGCTTGGCACTCCGATAATGAACGTCTTCTTCTTTGCCAAAATAATGGTCACTTCTTCATCACTCACTCTCCCTGTAATTTACGAAACTAAGGACACTGCCAGATTCCATGAATAACAGGCCTCTATACTGTATTCAAACGTGCCTTGGCACAGTCTTTTTATAGATGAAAAGTAAACAGTTTAATGCAGTCCCCAGGCAATGTCACCCACATCTGACCTTGAATTTAGATGTAGCCACTCCTAAGGGCAGTTTTGCCATTATCTATGTACCTCCAGGAACTGCAGCTGACGGGAAATCCTGAGATCTGACAGGGAGAGACAGGGAAGAATCACTGAGTCTTCCCAAGCTGAAGAGCGTGCCAGCATTCTGAGGCAGAGGAGAAAATCTAGTAGTCTTGAAACAGGAGCGTCAGGAGGGCAATGCCCAGAACACTACAGTCAGCTCAGGGGGACTGCCTGGGATTCTCTCTTGCAACACCACTTTGTCCAATCTGTGGGCTGTGCTTAGTTCATCAGCAAAGCATAGAGCCCTTAACTGACTGTTCTTTGTCACATAAACTGTAATATTTTCCAATGTATAATGCTCTCTTTGGGTTTTTGAAGCACAGAACCAATCCTGCTATGCTGCCATCTCCTTGCTGTCACTGTGTAAAATCCATAAGCTGACACTACATCAGCTGGAAAAGTTTTGGGCTGTGTTTAACTTTTCTGCCTACCTCAACTTCTCCACCTTTGCCTCTGCTGTTTACGGATGATGAAGGACGGTGTAGCTCAAGTCCGCAACAGCAGGGCCTCTCATGCCTTCTGTGTGAATTGCTGCCTCTGGGCTGGCATCATCCTGTTGGAAAGCCTCTTTGCACTGCTTTACCCATTTCCAGCATTTCCCATTCTGAAGCAACTGATTTGGTGGGTACAACACTGTTGCCAGGTGTCATGAAGTGGAACTGTTCTTAATGTTCTCTCTGAATACTGGCGGGGGGCGGGGGGAGGCTCAGTTTCCCCTATGCAGTGCTTAAGTATCTAGGTGGTGGGACAAGGGTGTATGATTGTTACAGAGCCCTAGAGGGCAGGTGTGTGCAGGTGTCTGGACACAGAGAATGGCCAACACCCTGTTTCCTGGCAACTGATGGCCTGGGCCCTTCCCCCCTGCAAGGTGATAGCTAAAGGGCTGGAGAACAAAGGAGTCAGGTGACCTCCTGGCCCGGGAAAGGGAAGAACCCGGGATGGGGAGACGGCTGGAGAGGTTTCAGTTTGGAGCTGGCTAGGGGCGTGGGGGGAGGCGCAGATGGAGTTTGGCCTCCCTGCCACCCCATTTGGAGCTGGGTGGTGAAACTCAGGGAGCCCCCAGGCTGGGGTCTAAGCTCCCTCCCCCCCTAGAAGGGCCCGACTGAGGGGTCATGTTTGTACTTACAAGCTCTGTTTGGACTGTGTTCCTGGCGTGCCTAATAAACTTTCTGTTTTACTGGCTGGCTGTGAGTCACAGTGACTCCCAGGAAGAGGGGTGCAGGGCGCTGACTCCCCCACTCTCTGTGACACCAGGTATGGCAAGAATTTATGGTAACAGTTAACGAACCCAATGAGTGAACGAACCTGTGATACATCTTCAGGGTGAGGTCAATAGCAAAGCATCCGGAAGGTCTCTGGGCTGGCTGGTTCTTCCTTGTATCAAACTTCTGTCAGATACATTGGCAGCAGGGAGACTATTTTATGTTCCAGCAGGAGCCTTTATAGGTTCTCAAAAATCCTAAATCGCAAATTCAAATTTCCTCCCTTGCCTTGAATAGAAAAGTAAATTCTATATTGCTGAAAGGACTTGTTTCCACCTCCATAGAGAGTTTCCACTGCATGAGATGGGTGTGAAATGTTTTTATCTAATTGTGTAGACTTTGCTCAAACCTCATGGAGAAGGAAAGGTAGATCCAGAGCAGGATATACAGTATGTATTGAAGCAAAAAGTACTGTCTGCACTATAGAGCATATAGCTCTGGCAAGAAGTGGTCCACTGAATAGGAAGATTGCTGAATCACCACAGGAGGCATAAACAAAAAGACACAGGTGAAGATCTTCATTTGTGTTCTATATGAAAAAAACTATAAGGAGCCCAAGACATGTCAGCTAATATTATGCCCAAAGGGGTCATTCTGCAGTTACCAAAATAGTAAAGATGGGCCAAAACCAGAACCTTAAATCCAAACCCCTTCTGATTTTGAGGAAGTGGATAGTAGCAAGGACCCACCCTTATATCTTTGGTCCTGTAACCATAGGAGTCCTATTTTCTGGTTCTAGGGCATTGCAAACTTAATGAAAATGAATAGTTTCATGACATTACAGTCCCAAATCACAGAAACTTCAGAATAGCTCACAAGACTCCAGCACTGTCAAATCAAAATGTGCTTCCCAGCCCTGATCCTAAATCCTAGCCAAAACTTACTCTAGATCGAAAGCCAAATAGTGCATCCTGGTTAATAAATCCCAACGTGAGAGAGCTGCGCTGCTTTCTAGGAACAGTCATGCCCAGCATCTCCTCCACATATGGAAAAATCAGATACCCCTAAAACGCTGACTGAAATACAGCAAAGCAGAGAAGTTCACAAATAGAACTAGAGTGAATGGAGCATGGAAGAACCTTGTTAATCTCTATGCTGTTGTGCCTAGTTATTGCACCCAATAACCTGACAACATAGAGGGAGAAGAAATGTCTTTTTAAAATGCTGCCTTATATGGTAAAAACTAATTTTTTTAGTTATTTAGCAAATCCATTTTCTCTCTCCAAAGGCCAAATCCTGCTTTCTTTACACAAGCGAGTAATCCAATGTGCCTCAGAAAAGGTATGCAGGATTTGACCCTTGCTCCAGAACATACTACATAGATCTAGTGACTGTACTAATTTGAACACTGGATACTTGTAAAGCTAGTGTTGGTGCTGCCTTATCCTAAAATCATGCTGATTGTCATCTAGTCAATTGCTCTAATGCGGAAGGTTTACATAGCATTATTTCCTATTGCTATACATTTAAACCAGAGATTCCCGTTAGAAATTGTAAATTTGACCTTGTTGGACAACCTTATGAATCCAGGACAAGCTGTGGGGTTGTTGAACTTCTACTGGATGTTTTTATACTATCTTGAGAACTACATCATTCCTGCGGAACCCACAGAATGTTAAGCTTTGCAGGAGCTGCATTTTATAAGCTGCACAGTCCCCTGGCATCAGTGGCTTTCTCTTCTCCTGAGTGGCCAAATCCTTAGATCCTTCCTTAGTCCTCACACAGGAGAGCTTCTGTTGAAGTGAATGACTGTTGCCTGAATAGGCAATGCAGCATATACGGTCAAGTATTAAATCTGCTTTTTCCAATGATAGTGTTGAGTTCAGGGGAGCCAGAATTTCTTTCCCACTTGCCACCCCTAATTGCGGTGCAGCACACTCTTAACCCACCAAACCTATTCCATATGAAGAGCTCTCACAACTAGGGAGGGAGCTCCTTTAGCAAAAAAAAAAAAAAAAAAAAAAAAATCACGCTGGCAGGAAACCAGATCAAGTAGGTACTCAGCAGCCTGCACTGAGGAACCTTGTCCAAAGCAAACATTTTAAATGATGTTACTTTGAAAGCAGAAAGTACATGGAAAATCACCCACTGGCTGTTTTAAAATCTGTCAAATCCATAAAGGCACTGAGCCCAAAGAGCAGGGACTTTCTCCCACTTCTAAAAGGGGAACAAGAGATTACAAGGAAAAACGATGAACCTGTGTGTAAAATGCATTGTATATGGATGTAATTATGGCCCTAAATCAGGCTTGGTATAAGCAGATGCAACTGGTAATGTCTCTGGGGCTGGGACTACACATCTGTACAGTGCAAGGGGGGGCCTGATCCCTGACGGGGGACTTTGTTTTGCAGTAGTGCGTAACTAAAGACAATGGAGCAGCTGTAGTACTGAACCCACTTACACCAGTTATGAACTTGGATCAAGATTTTGGTTTGGTTTGTCTTTCTTTTGAACAACAATACTGGCATAGGGCCAGATTTTGCTCCCCTTAGTCAGACCATGTAATACACTGAGTAAGGTACAGTGTGGTAAAATCTGGCCTAGTGATATTTAATGTGTTCTGCTAATAACTAAAATCAAGCATTTAATTTTAAATAATACCCAAATTAAAGATGGGCCAACACATTGGATCTTGGGAAGTTGAGGTATAGATATGTGCGTGCTGTCCTGGAGGCAGGGGTGAGCCAGGACAGTTCTGGGAGCCGTGCAAAGGCACAGGGCTGCCAAATTGATAGACCTGGATTCCCGAGCTCCTCCTCCGCCCCCACAAGATACTTGGCTTTAGGGGATTAATAACCCTGCCTGGTGCGTGAGAATGAAGCCAAACCTCATTTCCCTACCTTTGAGGGAATGAAGTGGTGGAAATTTTGAGTGTAAGCTTGTGGAATTTGCAGCGTCTACATGGCAATCTCAGATAGGGGGATGATATAATCATGAGTATTTAAGAAAAAAATGTAACTGTTTCTTAGGTAGGGTGACCATATTTCCCAAAGTGAAAACAGAACGCTGCGCGGGGCTGGTCCGAGCCACTCTCCTGAGGGGCCCCTCGCTCACGCAGGAGGCAGGCAGGGCTTGAGTGAGCAGCAATACACATACTAGGCTGGCTCGCTCGAGCCCTGCCTCTCCCTCCACCCCCACGCAGTGCTGGCATTGCCGCTCACCTCTCCACCACCACCCCCTGCACATTCCTCTGCACTCCACTTTTTTTTTACAAAAGTGGGCGTTTGTCCTGTTTGCTCAAGTTGGCCAGAGCAAACAGGCAAATGCCCACTTTTGCCAAAAAAAGTCGGGATGGCCAGGACAGGGCTTAAAAAAGGGACTGTCCCAGCCAAAACAGGACATATGGTCACCCTATTCTCAGGCAACTTCTGGGCTCTGATTTCACTGAGATTTGTTTTGTTTCAGTAACCACTGAAGAGATTCCAAAACCCTTACAAGTATGAGAATCCTAGATATTAGAGCTGGTTGTGGGATGGTTCCCTGGAGGATGTATTCCAGTGGTTTGTTTTTTTTCCCCCCATCTAGTCAGATGTCCAAACTAATAGACCACGGTGGTGGAAATACAAGAGTAAAGCAATACTAAGCCTTTTACGTGATCTTACTTGTGTAAGCAAAGTCAGGATGAGCTCTACCCTGACATCTGGTGGTGGGTTGTGGGAAAGAACTTCAGGGGCTGATCTCATTTACATAGGTACACCCACCCCGCCTAGATGGTCACTTTGGCTGCTGTGGGATCCCCAGTTTCTCTGTTATTGAGGCGGGAAGAATAAAGTGTTATTATCCTAATTATGTGACTCATGGACAGTGGAACTGTACTTGGCCTTTTGTTATGATGGAGGGACTCGCCATCAACTAAGTAGCATGTGCTAGGCAAGGGACATAGGTTCCAAAACTCAGTGAATGGAGAGAGGCTGGGGACAGGCATTTGTACCTTGTGGCATGGGCCCTTTCTGAGGGCCCTAAATGCCAATTGCAACTTCTCTTCTCTCCACTGTGTAACAGAAGAGCTAATTTTGATTCCATTAGGAGTCTGGTTACAGATTGCAGAACTGAATTCATTTTGGACCAATGATGCACCAGCACTGAGGCTCCCCTACTATGAGCTGAAATCACTAAAAAGCGGAAATCACTGAGTACTGTGTTAAGTAGTAGGGGGGCCTGAAGATATATTGGTGAGTGGCTACTGGAGAGAAACAGCTGGTGGAGAGGGATGGCTCACGGGATGGCTACTGGAGAGGAGCAGTTGGTGGAGAGGCGCAGCTGGTGAGATGGCTACCCGAGAGGAGCACCTGGCGGAAAGGTGCGGCTGCAGCAGAACCCCATGCAGAGACAGGGCAGTTGGCCGTTAGAGCATGTAAGGTGCCCCTTTACCTCCACCCCCCCATTTCCACACAGGCTCTGTGGGGGTAAAACTCTGCAGGTGAACTTTTGAACTCTTGGGCTGCACTGACCAGGAACAGAGACTTTTGGGTTGTTGGACTTTTAGGACTTTGGGTAACACTTGGGGTCACTGGACTTAAGAACCAAAGGGAGAGGACACAGCCCAATCTGTTTGGGGGGGTGGGTCTTCTGGTTCATGGTTTGTTTTATGAATCCTGTTTGTGGTGTTTCCCCAACATAATGCCGCATTGTTTCTCCCTGTTATTAAAAGGCTTTTGCTACACTCAGACTCTGTGCTTGTGGGAGGGGAAGTATGCCTCTTAGAGGCACCCAGAGGGGTGGTATGTGGTTGTCCCAGGTCACTGGGTGGGGGTTCGAGCCGGTTTTGCATTGTGTTATTGGAACAGAACCCCTAGATACTGAACCCGGCCCTTGTTGCTGCCAACTCTGATGGGCAGAAGGGTTGCACTTGTTTTCCAATTTCTTTCTATGAAACCTGCCACCAAGATTAATGGGGAGCCCACAGGGAAATGGCTCTTGCAGGACCCATGTTGCCAAAGAGATGAGTGGTGGAAACAAGGAGTAATGCAAAGCTGTAGAGTCTGCTGTGGATTACTCAAGTTCAGTGGAGGTCTCGAGAGAACTGCAGGTCCTGTATATTTAGGATAAGTTTTTCAAAGCTGCCTAATGGGAATTGGGTGTCCAAACCCAATTAGAAATAAACTGGAAATGGGCATCCAGATCTGGACCTAGATAGCTTTGAAAATCCCACTTTCAGGACTTTTTCTAAACTGGTACCTTTTGGGATATTTAACATCTGCATTTAAAAGATCATAACTGACTAAATACTGCACCCCTTCCTTGCACTAAGCTCCTGCTGTCTTAAATCTGAATAAGGTTTGCTTCTACAGAGAGAATTAACAACAAGGTGCTGTAAGGTGACTTGGTACATGAAATGAGATGGAATTTTAATAATTAGTGTAGGATTAAGACCCTCTTAAAGGTTAGACAGACTTTGAACTTTTGTTTTCAAAACTTTGCATCCCCTAAAGGAAAAGTGAAAGAAGTAAACATGAATGAACATCATGATTCTACAATAGCAAATCCCAAGCTCACATTTAGACCTGGTTGAAAACTTTTGAAATTCTTCTAGGAAAAACGTGAAAAATGTCCTCATTTTTCAATGAGGTCTAGTCACTTTTTTTAACCTTAATATTAAACCTCATTATTGATAACTTCCTAAATCCACAGTAACAAATAATGAGATATTTAATGAAAGCTATTATCTGCTATGCTAAGAGTGTCTGAATATGTTACGTAGGCCAGTGCTAGTACTGGTCCAATAATCCTTTCTAGACTGCTCTGTCAAGAAGGAAATCTTCACATATGTAGCCCATGCTAACTCACTGTGGCTCTCTGTTCCCCTCTAGTGGCTAGATCACATAGAGATTTATCAGGCTGCTACTGCCTTGGAGCTAATGGGCCTTGGGGTAGATTTTCAGAAACATGAATGGCAGTTAGGTACCTAACTCCCTATGAACACCAGTACCATTTGTGTCTTTGAAAACCTATCCTTAGCCCTTTAACCCAAGCAATAGAGGCTCATGCTCTAAGCTCCCGGGGGCTTAGATTCAATCCCTGCAGATGGACCAACCTGCAGCACTTTTACTTAAGCCACCTGAGAAAATCTGAAATAACTATTTGGCAGAACAATAAAATGCCTCCCTTAATCCCTTTCCTATGGACCCAGTCCTGTGAGCTGCTGACTGTTCTCAGCTCCAATAGAAGTTGAGATCACTTGGTGCTTGACCGGATTGGACCCTCCTATGGGAAGGCTCTCGTCTATTGCAACCACTGGTTTCATTGCTTACTCATGTATTTTTGTAGATGCTGGTACAGACACACACAGTTTACTGTATTGCTATGCAAATCAACTACCCCTTGTCAACAAATTAGAGTCAGAATTACACTATAGCCCAGGCCTGATTCATTTTATAACCGTGATCTTCTGAGAAACTGCAAAAGATATACTTGAATAAATTCCATATACCATTGTTTCCTACTGCACTGTTTGTGGCTTGTTGTTGGTTTTTGTCCTAGTCCCCATTTTTAGTCATTTGTTTTGCATTGTAAAAGGTTTGGATGTTCTATATTTAGCCAAAACATTGAAACACGTGGATAACCAAATGAATGTAAAAGCAATTCCTCTAAATTGCTGCCTCAGTAGTAAAACCCCCCTGTAATTTGCCTGTCTTCTTGTTGCTCCCACTCATGCCTGCTCAAGTAAGTATTGTATAAAAGCTTAACTGAACATATTACCTCTTTGATTAACTGCATGCCTCTACCTCATACAATAAGATGATGATGATATGTTACCAGGGCGACTCAGCACATTAATAACTAGAAATTTGTCCATAAACTGATCCTGTGTAACCTGAGCCGTTTGGTTTAAACCTGATATCAACCAAATGTAAGGTCCAGATTTCAGATTCGAAGTGAGAGGGGCAAGTGGGGATTGGAATGGACATGGGGGAGGTGGGCAAAGGGTTGGTCGCTTTCACTGGAAACAGAATAAGCAGGCATCTGAGTATTTGGTAAATCTGGGTCCATCTGGCAGATTCCTACCTTGAAGATTTGTGCTTGATGCATGGTAACTTGCAGCCCACCAATAGGAGGATGTGAGATTAAGGAATTACTGCAGTTTGAGGAGGGGGAGTGAGCCTGTCTCAACCTGCCTTCTGCCACCGGCAATGTAAGAAAAGGTAAATGACTGGTCCCAGAGGTGTCTCATGCTGAGAACTGGCTCGGGGCAATAAGATGGGGGCGGGGGGTAGCAGGGAGTGGGTCAGTCTCTCTACCAGGCCTCCAGTGAATTTTCAGGGGGGACTATTTTGCACAGACAAAACTGGGCGCTAGCACCTGAACAAAAGATCCTGGGGAGCCAGCAGTTAATCTAGTGAAGGGATGGATTCAATTACTTTGTTCCCACAGAGTTTCACTGCCTCCTTCCAAAAGGGGCAAGCACCTTGCAGGGAAAGGAGACTAACAATCTGGTCAATCCCTTCCTTTTGGCTTGTTCTGTCACTTGTAATCTCTCCAGCAGTGTTTTCCACAGTATAAACCATTTTTCAATATGAAGGTGTCTTGGAATAAGGCTCTGTTTGGTTGTGAACACAGCCTCAAAGAGCCCTTCCTTTGTATATGGGCAGATTTCAGTGAACCGCCTGAGCATCTTCAGTGGAGTCCACTGACATTTTATGAAGCTGTTATGGGGAAGCAGGTCTTACTGTGCCATTTTAGTGCCCTGGCTATAGTGCATGGGTACTACAGAACAATACTGTACTTCACACTGATGTCATATTTTCCCCTGGAAGAATGCAAAGAGCTTTCCAGGCATTACTAAATTAAGTTTCACAGCATCTCTGTGCAATAGATATTATCCCTGTTTCACAGAGGAAGAAACCAAGGCATGGAGAAGACTGATGGTTTTCCCAAGCTCACACAGCAAGTCTATGGCAAAGATTGGCATATAAGTTAGATCTTTGCTGGAAAAGGGCAGATTCTGTGTCTGAAGCTAGGACTGCAAGTCAGGAGGCCTGGGTCTTTACTCTCTGCACAGACCTCCTGTATGAACTAGGGCAAGTTATGTAACATTTTATGTGCCTCAGTTTCCCCATCTTTTTATCAAAAGGGGGTAATAATACATCCTTACTTCACAGTGATGGTGTTTAGAGGAATTCATTGATATGGTAAAATGCTTTGAGTTTTTTTGGATAGAAGGTGTTCTGTAAATGCAAAGGACCTAACAGGTCTGTTCTTTTAAAATACGGTTCAAGTTTTAGTGGTCTTATTTAGGAGCAAAAGGTCCTGGGTTTTTCATTCTGATGCCACACATGCAGTTTAACTGGCAACTCTGGTGTCTGTAAATATGCAGCATTACAACATACACGTGAAAGGGCTGTGAAGTGGAATCCCAAAACCAGCTGGCATTCGACTCTGCACTTGCTATCCCATGGAATGTCACAGATCCACAGTCTGAGATGCACATTATATTATATTTCTTACACAAGGCTATTTAATTCAACATGGCAAACTTGTATATGCACCCAGGTAACTTTCCTGTTGAAAGGTGTTTTTTGAACTTTTTATGGCACTTTCATCCAAGGCCTTTACAGATATTGGTTCTGAAAATATGTTGGTGAGGGCAGTACATATTATAGTGCCCACTTAACTTCTGTGTGCCTGAGTATCCTCATCAGTAAAGTGACTTGCCCAAGATCAAAATGTATTAGTGACAGAGCCCAGTGGTTCCCTGCTCTAATCACTGAATGTCACTGTCTCCAGCGTGCATATAGTGTACTGGACATTTCCAAAAGTTGCCACAAGTAAGATTTTAATTCCAAAATGCTCCATCACAAGCATTGAGAAATGATGATGTAAAAAGATGAGACTGCTCGGCTAACAATCTCAACATACAGTCAAATGAAACTATCCATGTGCTTCTTAGTCTTGCTTAGAAATTCTTTATCATTCTCTTTAATAGTCTCCAGTTAGTTACATTGTCAAAATCAAAGTAAAAAAGCGGATCTCATTGTGCTGTCTCACCTGCACAAATAGCCTTTACAGTAGCATAGCCGGGGGGGGAGCCGGTGGAGCAGCCGCTCCCCCCTGAGCAGAAGCGGCGCCTTTTTTGTGCTCTGACGCCTTTTGCTCCTGCGCTGCAGCCAGAGCGGAGCTTTTTTTTTTTTTTTTTTTTCCCTCCCGGCACCTTTTTTTTTCTCCTGACGCTTTTTGCTCCCGGCACCTTTTTTTAGCTCCGCTCCCCCTGTGCTCTAAACCTGGCTACACCACTGATCCTTTACGTGGATAAACAATCCCTTTCAAATCAATGAAACCACTAGCGTGCATAAGGAAGACTTGTTTGAGATAAGATGTCTAGTATCAGGCCCCCCGTTTTAGCTTTGTGTGGTTAACATTTATACAGCTGTAGATTAGGCCATTTTCCCATTCTGCATCAAGAAAGCATCCGTACTTCCAGTAACACAAAGAGGGGTGCCGGAAACAGCAAACTACAGACAAAGACTGGGAAAGCAAAACACAGTGATATCTGTAGAAAAACAGGTCTGTGCACCCTGCTGCCACTATGGAGCTAAAAGAAACTCGGGCTGCATGAGGAAAAAACAACACGGTGAAGGCCAGCTGTGTCTTAAGACACAGTTTCAGTTATCATGTCTACTGCAGTCCAGAAGATATAACTAATGAAAATAAGGTGTGCTGAGGATGAAATAAAGCAGAGCTGCCAGGAAGAGTGGTTTTTAGACTGAGTACTTTGAACAGAACATGTAACTAATGCATTAAACAGTCCCACCTTGAACAGGGCAGCCATTCAGCCAATGTGATGCTTGAGAGAGTATAACAGGTCGTTTTGTTGCTCTCCTTAAGTCATTCTGTTCCACTCTTCCAGTGCAGCTCTACTGCCCTGTCTGTGCCATCAGGGAAGAGAAGGGGATGTCGCTTACCTGCTGACATTTCAAAGCTATAAATAGGGACACTTGGGGAGACAGAGTGTCACAGTGCTAAATTGCATTGAAAATCACTGGAACCATGAGATCTTTTTGGAAGGGCACAGTGCAAAAGTAAATACTTTTTCTGCACTAATTCAGTAATATACCTTTTTGAATGGACATTGTGTTGAAATTTACCAGTACTTAACATTTCGGTGATTACATCTTGCTCTTTGTTTCAGACAAACTATCTTAAAAGTAAAGATTTTAAATGATCAAAATTAGACTTTAAACACCCTATTAAGATAGAGTTCACACCATGGTTGTGTAACTGCATTGTTACTATCTCACTGCTTGCAAACAAGATAGCACTATATTGATTTAGCATCAGAGAGCATTCTTCATTACCAGAAGGGTAAGAACCTTTCTTTAAATGGAAGAAGAATGGAAATGGAGGATCTCCATGGAGATAAGTTATATGGCAGCAATAAAAAGTAGATCATTTGACACATGTGAGGTAATCACAAACCAAGGAGTAAATTATCACTGTGTTTAATTTTCTAGCTATCCCAGATGCCTCCAATAGTAAAGAGACTGATATATAACAGGAGGTCAAATCCTGACCTTTCCCCCTCATATATGCTCCACTAGCAAGTATTCTTTTGGCTATGAATTTATTTTCTGTGTAATTTATGAACTTTTTTGTTTTGGTGACACCGATTTTTCTCAGATTCGTAAACTTTAAGGCCAGAAGGGACCATTGTGATTATCCAGTATGACCTCCTGCACAATGCAGGCCACAGAATCTCACCCACCCACTCCTGTAATAGACCCATAACCTCTGGCTGAGCTACTGAAGTCCTGAAATCATGATTTAAAGACTTCAAGTTACAGAGAATCCATTATTTACACTCGTTTAAACCTAAAAGTGCCCCCAGGCTGCAGAGGAAAGGGGAAAAAACCCAGGGTTTCTGCCAATCTGACCTGGGGGAAAATTCCTTCCTGACCCCAAATATGGCAATCACTTAGACCCTAAGCATGTGGGCAAAACCCATCAGCCAGACATCTGGGAAAGAATTCTCTGTAGTAACTCAGAGCCCTCCCCATCTAGTCTCCCATCACTCGACGTTGGAGATATTTGTTGCTAGCAGTCGCAGATCAGCTACATGCCATTGTAGGCAGTCTCATCATACTAGGGGGGAGGTATAGCTCAGTGGTTTGAGCATTGGCCTGTTAAACCCAGGGTTGTGAGTTCAATCCTTAAGGGGGCCATTTAGGGATCTGGGGTAAAAATTTGGGATTGGTCTTGGGGTTGGACTAGATGACCTCCTAAAGTCCCTTCCAATCCTGAGATTCTATGACCCCTTCCATAAACTTAGCAAGCTCAGTCTTGAAGCCAGTTAGGTTTTTTGCCCACACTGCTCCCTTTGGAAGGCTGTTTGAGAACTTCACTGTTCTGATGGTTAGAAACCTTTGCCTAATTTGAAGCCTAAACTTGTTAATGGCCAATTTATATCCATTTGTTTTTGTGTCCACATTGGTACTTAACTTTCACTTCTTTCTCTCCCTGGTTTTTATTCCTCTTATGTATTTATAGACAGCAATCATATCTCCCTTTAACCTTCTTTTGGTTAGCCTGAACATGCCAAGCTCTTTGAGTCTCCTCTCCTAAGGTAGATTTTCCATTCCTCTGATCATTCTAGTAGCCCTTCTTTGCACCTGTTCCAGTTTGAATTCATCTTTCGTAAACATGGGAGACTAGAATGGCACATAGTATTCCAGATGAGGTCTCACCAGTTCCTTGTATAATGGTCCTAATGCTTCCCATCTCTACTGGAAATACTTCTCTGGATGCATCCTAGGACTGCATTAGCCTTTTTCACAGCTGCATCACATTGGTGGCTCATAGTCATCATATGATCATCAATACGCCCAGGTCTTTCTCCTCCCCTGTCACTTCCAACTGGTACATTCCCAGATTATAGTTTATAATCCTTGATGTCTGCTATGGCCGACAGTAATAGAATGAAGCATACTAGATGACCAGATCTGTTTTAGAACATGGAGCACACATTTTGTATCTCACCATTACAGATAGTGGTGGAATGCCTGCAGGATCCAGGGGAAGAATGCAAATCCTTTAGTTGTATGGACTGTTATACAAATAACAAGGTAACAAGAGAGCCTCTGCAAGGGAACGAAGCAAACTGAGGAATAAGAAGGGAAATTAGGGACATGTTTGACAGTCTGACTTTCACTTAAGCAAGCAAAATCATAGGAGCATGTTCACCTCCTGCATAAAAGTTGTTGAAAGGCAATAAATTAGTCTTTGAACTAAATAGCGTATATTGAGACCAGGAAGGAGAACAATATCTTTGGATCAGTAAGAAACCAATTCCCAGCCCCACAGTTCTTGTCCAGCAACACACATTGTCCCACTATGTTTCTCTCAAGTTGTCCCCTGGGTACAGGCCTGGGCTGATAACTAGACTGCCATGGATCAGCCAGCTTATAACTGTACTGTGTGTGGTCGAGGTGTTGGGGATTTACAATGTGCAGGGGAATTAATACTGCCTCAAGCAGCATAACTTCCTGCAACTCTTACTGGGCTGCCTGTGCAGTTTCTCTAGGAGAGTATGAGGCTTAGAGTGACTCCTGCCCACATTTTCTCTGTTTCTCTTCCCAGCCCCCTCATGGTCTATGAGCCGCACAAACATTTTGCAGAGAGGGTTGATATGGGGAAAAGCCAAGCATAGCCATCTTTCCCCTCTTTTTCTACTGCATTTTCCACACATTTCTCTCCCATTTGTATGGTGCGAGGTGAGTAGAGGGGCTTTGTTGCCCATATGTATACCTGCAATACAGCTCATATAGAGACTCTTAGCTGTCTTATAGCTTGCTGTTTTCTATAGTTGCATAACATGCCACCGAGTGTGCAATTTATTTGGATTTGGTCCTTACCACAGAAAATACCAAAATCCATATGATTGCTTACTGTATATCAGGAAGCTATATTATTCATTATTCTCTAATTAAGGTGACAGACTGTGTGGTAATGATGATTAATGCTGTCAGCAGATGACTACACTTCCTGTCTTTAAGAAGTTTCAGTAAATAAATAGCTTTTATAATGCAACCCTATCAAACAAAGGGTTTTTTGATCGAAGAGCCAATAACTTGTGCGTTCTAATCCTGGTTTGACAGACTCCCACTGTGGACAGGAGTCAGTTGCTTAGGGCCTGATTTTCAGAGGTGAAGAGCACCCTCTATTTCATTAATTCCCACATGAGTTCTGGGTGCTCAATTCCTCTGAAAATTAGGCCCTGAATCTCAATACCAGTTTACTTACCTGTAGACTGGGGATAATACTTATTACCTTGCAGGGGCGTTATGGGGATAAACTGGTTATTGGTAAAGAACTCTGGGGGTGTAAAACACTACATCAATCCAGTTATGCCGCTTCTCCAACTGTTTTGTGCTGGGTCTTAGGGTTGGCTCTAAAAGCTAGTTAAAGTCAATGGGAGTCTTTCCTTTCAACTTGAATGGGCATTGGATCAGGTCTTCCCAACAGCTTACAGCATAGCTTACTTGTAGCAAGCTAAGTAATGATCTAAAACACAGCTGCCTTCTACTTGACCCAGCTTGTGAAATCCCTGCCTCATTGAAGAGAATGGTAAAACTCCCATTGATTCCAATGGTGTTATGAAGCCAGGATTTCACCTATCGCCTTCAAACATGGCACCAATTCAAACTGCATTGGGCGGGGGGACTCTTAAGACCTCTGATATCTCTAGTGTATTCTGTACTTAAACCCAGTTTCAAACTATGCAGACACAAAGAGTATACTTTATTTTGTTCACTAGCATTCCACCAGCCAGACGGGAGAGAGGCTGCTTTTGCCACACTTTAGAGATTCTGCACAGAGGAAGATAAATGTGGGACATGCTTTTTGTGTGAATTCTCTGTATACTTGAGAGTTTAGAAATGTGGTTTAAGAATGGAGAGAGAACAGATTCCTTGAAACCAGAGAGAAGTTGGCTTTTGTTCAAGGGACATTATTTTTTCCTACCATGCTAAAGTAACCTGGTTCTACTCTGATGATTAGCTCTACTGATAACCTGGCCAAAGCAGGACCACCACTTAGCCCCGAAATATCTCCCTGGCATGTAAGGGCACCTTACCTTTCACTGACTTGCTGGTGACTTTACTAGTAGTATCTGTTATAATCATTTTACATAGAGCAGGGTGCCAAAGAATAGAATAGAATTCTGTCCCAAACACACAAGGGCTAGCAGCTGTGACCAGAACTATTCAAGCAGCTCTCGTTAACATTTGAAATAGTTAGACACTGAAATCTCCCCTGCGATCCTGGTAGGATGGACCCTAAAATGTGGTGTTTGGGGTTAGTAGAGGAGCATTGTTGCTTCTGGCATGATCCTGTATTACAGCACCTGAACAAAGGAACATGAGGACATACTCAGCACTGGGTTTTGCTGGCTTTTGCTGGTATAACCCTAGGCACACGGGCTCAAGGCAGAAAGTCCATGGAGCAGCTGAAAGTGGCTTTGACCTTTTTTCTTTTTCTTCTCCCTCCCTCCCTCCCCCCGCCACCTGAGGAGGTGGGCAGCACAGCCCCAAAACTAGCAGTCACTGATTGGGAAAGGGGCATGGCCAATAAGGATGGGAGACATGCTGCATCAGCATATCCCCTGCGCAGCCTCTGCCAGTATGCTTCTGGGAAACCTGGCCATTTCCTGAGAAAGCAATCCAAAGGGCAGGGCAGGGGCAGCACCTGACCAGCTGTGGGGTGACTCCTCCCTGAGTACAGGAGGAGCGGCTGGTACAGGGTGGTGTGATTTTCATCAGCCTCTTCCAGATGCTCTTTCTTGAGATTAATCCTCTAATTATAAAGGAATAATATTTTTATATACTGTTGTCTGTATTTTTTTCTTTCCATAGTTATTTATGGCTATAGTTAGGAACTAATGGGCCAAATCATGAAATTCTTGCTCAGGTAAAACTCCTGTTAAAGCAAACACGAGTTTTGCCTGAAAATGGGCTCTGTGGTTGGGTCTAGTATCAATGGATGAACGTTGTCATCTCAGGAAAGTGATCTGCCCTTAAATAAATTTGTGCCAATTAAAGAACTTCCCAGGACAAATCCCTTGTCTAGAAGTTTCTGAAGACTAGAGCTGGGTAAAATTTTTCAGCTGAAACTTTTCTTCGGTGAAAAATGCAGATTCGGCAACACCACAACTTTCTGTGAGTTTGTCAGTATAAATAAACGTTTATTCAACCTGAAACAAACGTTTTCTCAGGTCTTCAATTCACCAAAACATTTTTCAGCTTGACCCAAAACAAATGGAATGTTTTTGAATTGCCCACACACTGAAAAATCCAGCTCTACTCTAGACTAAAACAAAGGCATCTCAGCTGGGAGTAATTTTTTTGCGCACCGTTTTAAAAAATAGTTTATTCGTTGCATGTACATTTGTATATTGTTAAAAATAAAAAATATCAATTTGTCTTCATCCACTGTAACCTCAGTAAGAGGCCACCCTTTTATTAGACAAGTCCTGCTCTGTTAAATTATCACTAAACATATTGGTCTAACATTTCAAACCTGGGAGCCTAAAGTTAGACACTTAAATAGAAGTCGTCGGATTTTCAAAAGTGCTGAATATTGGTAGCTCCTGGTGATTTGAGTGAGATTTGTGGATGCTAAGCACTTCTGAAAATCATACCACTTTTATTAAGCTGTAGCACTTAAGTGAAGACACTCCTATGCCAACGAGAGAGCTTCTCCCATCAGCTTAGTTAATTCACCTCCCTGAGAGGCAGTAGCTATGTCCCCATGAGAAGCTCTCCCGTCGACACCACACTATCTACACGGGGGGATTTAGGTCGGTATAACTACATCACTCTGGGTGTGGATTTTTCACACCCCTGAGTGATGTAGTTATACTGATATAGGTCTGTGGTGTAGATTTGGCCTTAGGCTTTTAGCTTTAGGCACCTAGGCTTGAAACTTTTGATCACGGAATACAATTTTGCGTCCTCTTAATAAGAAAACAGAATCCACGGAGGAACCAATTTTTGTCTGTACCAGGAGTGCTCACTTGCAACTGATTTCACTGTTTTTTCAGAAACCAACAGCTAAGACATTTAGGTTTAAAATATCCTGTATTTTTTGTGTGCACGGTACATGTTTTCATAAACAGTCTCAAGGATTCTTACTTACAGATAATGTGACCTAATTTTTGCACAGCAAATATAATTTAGGCTGAAGAGAACTTCTCCTTCAGAACTGTTCTGTTCGGTACAGATGACGCATTTCATTATGAAATATGTCTTTTTTGAGAAACAAGGAACTTAAATACACAAACTAGGTTTCAATTATGTTAGGGCTATGCCACAAACCAACACTAGAAAATTTAAAGAATGGAGTGGTAATCCTCATAACTTCTCTTCATTGCCTGAGTTCTGCATACAGAATTACCATACACCTGGAGTTGTGTGTGCAGAATGAGAGCAGTCTACAGGAGTAGATTAAGGCTTCTTGGGATTCAGTCCCACCCTCTGAAAGTCTTTTGCATTCTCTCTTAACAGCCCCCAAAGCATACTCCCCCCACCCTGCTTCTCCCAAATAGATGCTTCTTCCTGTTGTCCCAGTTCTAGAATTCCACTCCAGTTCTTCCATCCTAATTCAACACAATTTGCATCCCTCCAAAGAGACTTTCTCACTTTCCTAGACTCAGCAAACCTTGATGTCCCCATGCAACAGACTTTCTTCTCTACCCCCGGTCTGTCTCCTCCCAACCATATCTCCTGCTCTGGAGTGTCTGAGTCTCTCTCTCTTCTTTTTTCTGCTCTCTGAAAGTTATTGGTAATTCAACTTTTGCTGCTGTTGAGCCTCTGCTTAGAGCTCCTTAGCCCTTCTCTCCTAGTCTAGTGTGAAGTACTGGACCATCCATGACAGTCCTATGAGGGTTGCCCGCTTTGTGCTCTCAAGCCCTAAATTGCTCCAGGAGTGCTCACTTGTCACGTTGCCTTCTTTGCTGATCCAGGGACTCCAGAGGTGGCAATGTGACTTGTGCAGTTTTCCTGAAGGTCAAAAACTAAGGCCATATCTGCACAAACACTTTTGCCAGTATAGAGTTGGTTAGAACTCTGCTTTTGTGTGTGTGTGTGTGTGATATTTCTAGACTTGCAAAAGTCCTAGTATAGACATAGTTACACCAGAAAAAAGTACTTCTGCCATTTATAGCTTATTTTGCTTGCTGAATAGTTATAAGCTATACTGTCAAAAGCACTTTTTTGCTGGTATAAACTGCATCTACGCTAGGAAGGTTTTGCTGGTATACTTATACCAGCAAACCTCTTCTGGTGTGGATCTGGCCTCAGTCACATGGTGTCTATTACTGCATGCATTCCTGCCTCCCCTTAGGCCAGGAGCCACATAAGACCTGAAGGTTGAAAGGAAAGTTTTATACCTCCCTGCACCACGCCCAGTGTTACCCAGGACCATGTGAACCAGCAGTAACAAGCTGAATTATTGGTTTGCACCACAAAAGGAGTCAGCTGGCAACAACAATCAAGTTGCCCTTTCCTCAGCACTAGGCGGTGCCACATACTTGGCAAAAGAAAATTTGGAGGCTCGTACAGTAGTAGAACCCTGATCTCTGCACGCTGGGGATCTGGCTGCAATCTGAGACTTGGCTCTATTGATGGGATTTCTCTTTGGTTTGGTTTGTTTATGATAGTGTGAGATAAGGACACCACATCAACTCTAGCTCAGTTGTCTGACTTCTCAGTTACTGTCACAACCACAATGTTTTATCTTGTGTATTTTTACACAGCAAAAATAATACGGAGAACTACATGGTCACGGCTGGGTCCCAAATAGAGCTGGTCCGGAATTACTCACTGGAATGATTTTCCAAGGAAAAGCCCTTTTTGTAAAATAGAAAATTTCCCAGGGAACATTTCAATTTTGTTGAAAATGTTTGATTTTTCTGTCAGGAACATGGAAATGACAGCTTCCGGGCTGCTTACCCGAAGGCTCATGTCAATTTCACGTTTTTGTCAGTTTCTTCACTGAAATCCACAAAAGCCTTTCTAGAGAGCTAGGGAGGCTGAGCTCCCTGACTCTCTGCTTTTCCACCTGACACCCAGTGGCAGAGGGCCCTCCAGCCAGGAACTGGAGAGGCAGAGAGTCTGTGTGCTGTGCCTCCCCAGCCCTCAAAGAGCCTTCCAGGTGGGCAGCTAGAAAGTTGAATATTTTCAGTGCATGTCTCAGAAAGAGAGCATTTGCTAATGGTTTAGCATCACTGAACCATCAACAAACCCCCTAATAGGTTAGAATCACTGAGGTGGCTGAGCATGAACTGGTCTGACTAGGTACACTACACACAGACACATGCATAGTATGGATACCGGGGGGGGGGGGGGGGAATTTGGCAGTAGCGTAGCCGGGGGGAGCAGGGGGAGCGGCCGCTCCCCCACTGAGCAGAAGCGGTGCCTTTTTTTGCTCACGCCTTTTGCTCCTATGCTGCAGCCAGAGCGGAGCTTTTTTTTTTTGCTCCCGGCGCCTTTTTTTAGCTCCGCTCCCCCTGTGCTCTAAACCTGGTTACACCACTGGATCTAGTGGAGTCTCCTCTGCTAGTGTTATCTTTCTTTGAGTCTCCATTGCGCCAGCAGCCTCTATGTACAAATGCCCCATTTTGTTCTGACTAATGATAGGTCCAATTATCAGGCTCAAAAGCATGCAGTGACTTACTATTACATCTGACACCAGAAGTGACTGTGTTTAAAGCAACACTGTACGATTTTTGAATCAATTTGTCCTTTTGCTGTAGCCTTCTGAACTTCATGTGATGAGGAAGTGGTGTTTTTGGTATGATTTGAGGCTGACTGATAGCTATGAAAAAAGCAACTTGCCATGGAATTATGACAAGTTAAGAGAAACCACAGGATTTTACACAGCTCTTTGACTCAGCCCTGGTCTACACTATGAGTTTCGGTCGAATTTATTAGCATTATATCGATTGATCCGTGCACCCACCCACACGACGAAGCCATTAACATCGACTTCTAGGGCTCTTAAAATCGATCTCGCCACTCCACCCCCAACGAGGGGATTAGCGCTTAAAGCGATATTGCCGAATCGATCTAGGCTTAGTGAGGACGCAATTCGACAGTATTGGCCTCCTGGATCTATCTCACAGTGCAACATTTGACCGCTCTGGACAGCAGTCTGAGCTCGAATGCTCTGCCCAGGTAGACAGGAAAAGCCCCGTGAACTTTTGAATTTCATTTCCTGTTTGGCCAGCGTGGTGAGCTGCAGGTGAGTGCAGATCTCATCAGCAGAGGTGACCATGATGGAGTCCCAGAACCGAAGACGAGCTCCAGCATGGACCAAGCGTGAGGTACGCGATCTGATCGCTGTATGGGGAGATGAAACCGTGCTAGCAGAACTACGGTCCAAAAGGCGAAATGCCAATATATATGCCAAAGTCTCCAAGGGCATGCAGGACAGAGGCTACAACAGGGACGTGCAACAGTGCTGTGTTAAAATTAAGGCGCTCAGGCAAGCCTACCAAAAAAACAGAGATGCAAACAGCCGCTCTGGGTCAGAGCCCCAGACATGCTGCTTCTATGATGAGCTGCATGCCATTCTAGGAGGTGCAGCCAGCACTGACCCACCCATGTGGTATGACTCCGTATGTGGATCATCAGAAACCACCGAGGAGCATTTTCGAGAAGAGGAAGATGATGATAATCATGCTCAAAATAGCGCACAGACACAGCAAGGAAGCGGAGAAGCCCTTTTCCCCGAGAGCCAGGAACTTTTTGTCACCCTGGAGCCAGTACCCTACGAACCCACCCAAGGCGTGCTTGATGCCGGAGAAGGGACCTCTGGTGAGTGTACCTCTGTGAAAGTAATACATGTTTTATAAACAAGCGTGTTTAATGATTAATTCGCGGCCAGTACAGCTACAGCTACTGGAAAATTATGTTAACATGTTCGGTGATGGAGCGGAAATCCTCCGGGGACATCTCCAGAAAGCTCTCCTGGATGTACTCCCAAAGCCTGTGCAAAAGGTTTCTGGGGAGGGCAGCCTTATCCTGTGCTCCGTGGTAACACACTCTACCACGCCAGGCCAGTAACACATAGTCTGGAATCATGGCACTGCAAAGCATGGCGGCGTATGGTCCCGGTGTTTGCTGGCATTCAAGCAACATCCGTTCTTTATCTGTCTGTGTTATCCTCACAAGAGTGATATCATTCATGGTCACCTGTTTGAAATAGGGGGATTTTATTAAGGGGGTATTCAGAGGGGTCCGTCCCTGCTGGGCTGTTTGCCTGTGGCTGAACGGAAATCTTCCCCGCTGTGACCCACGCAGTGGGGGGAGGGGGAACAGCGAACATCTTGGATGTGTGTGTCGGGGGGGGGGGGGGGGGGTCCGATTAGGTTCTCGCTGCACGTTAACCCGAAAACCGACGCCCCTCCCTTTTCAATTGCCCACCCTTTTTAAATTGCCAGCCCAAAGGCTGTTTGTTATGGGAAATGAGGGGATTGCTGTTTGAAACCATTCCCACGGCCTATAGACTGTGGCTTACCATGGCTGCCTGCAAGCCGAATTCTGTTGCCCACCGGACCTGCTTGTGTGATCTCTCACACCAAACCGGCAGACCCTCAATATAACAGGCAAAGTGCAACCTTGGACCAAATGCACATGTGCTATGTAATGTTTGGAGCATTGTTCTCTAATATGCGTCTTTTAAACTACTCCTCTCCCGTTTGTTTCCTCCCGCAGCTGCAAATGTTTCAACGCCACCCCTTTCATCACCGTCCCAGAGGCAAGCAAAGATTAGAAGTAAAAAAAAGGGAATCAAGACTATATGTTCTCAGAGCTCATGCAATCCTCCCACACTGAAACTGCCCAGCAGAATGCGTGGAGGCAGACACTGTCGGAGTCCAGGAAGGCAGAATTTGATCGCGCGGACAGGTGGCGTGCTGAAGACAATGACTGGCGGGATGAAGAGAGACAGCGGCGGGATGAAGAGAGTAGGTGGCGTCAGCGTGCAGAGAGAAGGCAGGATGCAATTCTGAGGCTACTGGAGGATCAAACGGAAATCCTCCGGCTTATGGCTGAGGAAAGGCGTATGGTTCAGGAAAGGCCGCCTGAGCCCAGACCACCGCTACAGTCCCTGTGTAACCAACAGCCCTCCTTCCCGAGTCCCATAACCTCATCCCTGAGACGCCCAAAAACGCGTTTGGGCGGCCTCCGTGCACCCAACCACTCAAGCCAAGAGAACAGTCCAAGCAACAAAAGGCTGGCA
The DNA here is from genome assembly GCA_033296515.1 of Macrochelys suwanniensis. Lineage (NCBI taxonomy): Eukaryota > Metazoa > Chordata > Testudines > Chelydridae > Macrochelys > Macrochelys suwanniensis. The sequence goes on along the minus strand of CM065784.1, from coordinate 59,867,757 downwards.
TTCAATAAGTTTTAAAGTGCTGTGTGTCCTTGTCCTTCCCTCATGCCCTCCTCCACCACCCATCCTGGTGCTTCCCTTCCTCCACCACCCATCCCGGGCGACCGTGGCAGTTACCCCCATAGTTCCCCCTCTTTGTTTTACGAATTAATAAAGAATGCACGATTTTTAAGCAACAATGACTTTATTGCCTCTGCAAGCGGTGACCGAGGAGGGGAGGGCAGGGCGGTTTGGTTAAAGGGAAGTAGAGTGAATGAAGGGGCGGGGCTTTTCATTAATGGGGAAAAACAGAACTTTCACACAGCATCCTGGCCATTCATGAAACTGGTTTTCAAAGCTTCCCTGATGCGCAACGCACCCTGCTGTACTTTTGCAATAGCCCTGGTGTCTGGCTGCGCATAACCAGCAGCCAGGTGATTTGCCTCAACCTCCCACCCCGCCATAAACGTCTCCCCCTTACTCTCACAGATATTGTGGAGCGCACAGCAAGCAGTAATAATAATGGGAATATTGGTTTTGCTGAGATCTAACCTAGTCAATAAACTGCACCAGCGAGCTTTTAAACGCCCAAATGCACATTCCACCACCATTCTGCACTTGCTCAGCCTATAGTTGAAAAGGTCCTGACTACGGTCCAGGCTACCTGTGTATGGCTTCATGAGCCATGGCATTAAGGGGTAGGCTGGGTCCCCAAGGATAACTATAGGCATCTCAACATCCCCAACGGTTATTTTCTGGTCTGGGAAGAAAGTCCCTTGCTGCAGCAGCTGAAACACACCAGAGTTCCTGAAGATGCGAGCGTCATGTACCTTTCCCGGCCATCCCAAGTTGATGTTGGTGAAACGTCCCTTATGATCCACCAGTGCTTGCAGCACTATTGAAAAGTAACCCTTTCAGTTTATGTACTCGCTGGCTTGGTGGTCCAGTGCCAAGATAGGGATATGGGTTCCGTCTATCGCCCCACCACAGTTCGGAAACCCCATTGCTGCAAAGCCATCCAGTATGAGCTGCACATTTCCCAGACTCACAACCCTTGGTACCAGCAGCTCGGTGATCGCCTTGGCTACTTGCATCACAACAGCCCCCACTGTAGATTTTCCCACTCCGAATTGATTCGCGACTGACCGGTAGCTGTCTGGCATTGCAAGCTTCCACAGGGCTATTGCCATTCGCTTCTCTACTGTGAGGGCTGCTCTCATCTTGGTGTTCTGGTGCTTCAGGGCAGGGGAAAGCAACTCACAAAGTTCCATGAAAGTGCCCTTATGCATGCGAAAGTTTCGCAGCCACTGGGATTCATCCCAGACCTGCAGCACTATGCGGTCCCACCAGTCTGTGCTTGTTTCCCGGGCCCAGAATCGGCGTTCCACTGTATCAACAAGCCCCATTACCACCATGATGTCCACCTTGCGGGGGGGCCTCTTTTGAGAGAGGTCTGTGTCCATGTCCTCATCATTGTCCTCCGGGCGCTGCTGTCGCCTCCTCGCCTGCTGTAGCTGTAGCAGCTCCTGGTTCTCGTTCTCCATATACTCCTGGACAATGCGCGTGGTGTTCATAATGGCGATAACAGCCGCGGTGATCTGATTGGGCTCCATGCTTTCCCTGGTATGGTGTCTGCAGGACAGCAGAGTGGGAGCAGAAGCGGCGGGTGGATAACAATGGTGTCAGCATGAAAAAAGGCACGAAAGGATTTTGGGCTCCTCTCTTTGCTGCTTTTTTGGAGGGAGGCGGGAGCAAAGGTTAGGCTCCTTTCCTTTTAACTGCAGATGGTTCAATAGGCTTGATATCCATCATCATCTCCTGGACCCCTCAAGGCCTGAACTCGCAACCCCGGGTTTAGCGGGCCAACGCTCAGACCACTGAGCTATCCCTCTGCCTGTATTAGAGTGCGACTGAATCCCCAATAGACCTAATGTCCAGGCGTACGCTGGCTCCATGCTTGCCGTAGCAAACACGGAAACCACTGACCGCTGAGCTATCCCTCTGCCCGTGTTCCAGGCAGTACTGAATCTCCCTTAAACAAAACGTAAAAAAGAGAATGACCAGAGTCACTCTGGTCACTCCCATTTATGTCCAAGCGCCCCCAGCCAGCCACACCATAGGCTGGCCAGGAGCACACAGGTGACGATGAATTTAAAGCCTATTGCACAATCTGCAGCTAAAAGGCAAGGAGCTGTTGCTGTGTAGTCCTGTGACTACCAGCCTCAGGCAGAATAGCTCCCTCAAGGATTGAACTTGCAACCCCGGGTTTAGCAGGCCAACGCTCAGAACGCTGAGCTATCCCTCTGCCCGTATTACAGCACAACTGAATCCCCACTAGACCTAATGTCCAGGTATACGCTGGAGATGTACGGTAATTGTGAGCTGAGCAGGCTTCTGTAGCAAACCCAGAAACCCCGGAAAAAAGGCGCGAAAAAGATTGCTTTCACGGAGGGAGGGAGGGACGTTTGATGGCTTGACGACATGTACCCAGAACCACCAGCAACAATGTTTTCTGCCCCATCAGGCTTTGGGATCGCAACCCAGAATTCCAATGGGCGGCGGAGACTGCGGGAACTGTGGGATAGCTACCCGCAATGCAACGCTCTGAAAGTCGACGCTAGCCCTGATACTGTGGACACAGTCCGTCGACCTCATGGTCTTAATGCTCTTTAGTGGGGACACACACAATTGATTCCATAAAATCGGGTTTTAAAATATCGACTTCTATAATTTCGACCTAATTCTGTAGTGTAGCCATAGCCTAAGTGTCTATATTAACGGAGTTGTGATAAATGAAGGGAGGAGAGGATAGCTCCCTTTTATGAACACCCAGCCAGTTAGCTATAAAGTCCCTCTTGGTGGCTGTTCTCCGCTTGCTTTACTTGTAAAGGGTTAACAAAGTCCCCCAGGTAAAGAAAAGGGCACCTGACCAAAAGAGCCAATGGGAAAGCTAGAACTTTTTTAAAGTTGGGAAAGAAGCTTTTCCTTTGTGTCTGTGGTTGTTCTCGGGAGAGCAGAGACACAGCAGCAGCAATACTGTAAGCAGCTTTAAGCCAGATATGATCATAAATCATCAGATCATACCTAGAACTCCCAAATGTGAAAGTAGGTCAGGAATGTTTAGAAAGATGCGATTAGGTTTATTTCTGTTTATTTCCTATGGCTAATGGACTCCTCTGTGCTAAGCCCAGATGCTTTTGTTTGCTTGTAACCTTTAAACTGAACCCCCAAGAAAGCTATTTTGGGTGCTTAATTTTTGGAATTGCTCTTCTAAAATCTAGCAAAAGCCTAAGTTCCAGATGTATTTTCTTTCTTCTTTTGGTTTTAATAAAATGTACCTTTTTTAAGAACCGGATTTAATTTTGAATTGTTGGTGTCCTAAGAGGTTTGTGCATGTTTGATTAGCTGGTAGCAACCGCTAATTTCCTTTGTTTTCTTTCTCAGCTCTTCCCCCGGTGTGTGTGTGTGTGTGTGTGTGCGCTTGAGGGTACTCCACAGGGAGGAATTCCCAAGTGCTCCTTCCTGAGTCCAAGGGGGTTTGTTGCATTTGGGCGGTGACAGCATTTACCAAGCTAAGGTCAGAGAAAAGCTGTAACTTTGGGAGTTTAATACAAGCCTGGAGTGGGAAGTATTAATTTTTAAAATCCTTGCGGGCCCTCACCTTCTGCACTCGAAGTGCCAGAGTGGGGATTCAGCTTTGACGGGAGTATATAGAGAAAATGCTTTAAAGGATCCAACTAAAACCAGATTCCTTAATTCATACCCACTTTGCAGGGTTTCCCTCAAAGCCTGTGCCAGTCCCATAACACTAACTTTCTAACCCTTACTATTCCTTTCCCTGAAAGCCTATCCACAACTAGTCTGAAGTATTATTCTAATAAACTATTTGACTGTGGAATGGCAGGATGGAGGTGGAATTCATTTCCAGACTTCTTCTGCTTGCAGGGTGCACATTGACACCACTTGTTCATCTGCTCCCACACATCCTTACTTTAGAGGTAATCTCCCAGTAGTTTAGTACACACATGTAGACGTGTTTATAGTTAGACTAGCAGAAAATCACACTAATATTTTAGGGTTACTTTTTCCTAAACTAATGCTTCTACAGTAAATACACTAAATCAAAACAAAATACAAAAATAAACTCTCCCTGAAAGAACCATTAATGAGGACAACTTTGATTTTGCCCATTAATTTTGGAAAAAACAGTCTTGATAGTTATCCTTTAAATACCATTAAAATGTTCTAAACTGTTCAGCTCCTTGTTCATCTCACCTCACCGGGGCGGCAGGTTTGTATAATTTTTGGTGGTGCCAAGAACGGGTCCAAGTCCACACACCCCCACACAGCTGCCTACGGCTCTGGGAGGAGTTTGGCTGTGGGAGGGGTTTAGACTCTGGGAGGGAGTTTGGGTGCAGGCTCTGGGCTGGGGCAGGGGGTTAGGATGCAGCGCTTACCTCAGGTGGCTCCCAAAAGCACCCCGCACACCCCTTTGGCAGTGGGTCCTGGGGTGGGGGGTGTCTCTTTGCACCGCTGCCTGCAGGGACTGCCCCCGCAGCCCCCATTGGCCATGGTTCCAATGGCAGAGTTGGTGCTCAGGGCAGGGCCAGTGCATGGAGACACTCTCCCCCCCCTCCCCTCGCCAGGGGGCCGCGGGAACATTTTTAAGGGAACATCCCCTTGCCCGGGGATGGCAGGTGGGGCCAGGGGAGAGACCTGGCTCTGAACATGGGTGGAGCTGGGCCCCCATGCTCTGAATATCCCTGAAGCATGGGCCCGAGGGGCCCATATAACTCACTACCCCTGCATCCCATGTTCCAGAAATCATGAGGCACACTCTCTTTACAAATTTAGGTATAGCATGTATGCCATGTCAATCTGCGTATTTGTTTTTTCAATTTAAAATAAACTGCAAAAGCACCAGTCTACGATGAGGACAAAGTAGCAGAAATTTACTTTTCAAAAATGCATCTGTTCATACAGAGCTGTTAAAAATGTATCTGAAACATTCTAAAACTATTTTGAGCCATTTTCTGTCTGAAGAACTCCTACACTAATTTAAACCACTACTTGGGGGAGGAAGGGAAACTGTGCTTCCTGTCTAACAGCATGTACAGTCATTGTCACTTAAGATGGCCAAGATAGAAATCCAGTAAACCTCAGTTCATGATTTATAATAGGCATGTCAAACACTTCATATGTACAAAAAAGCTACATTAGCAACAAAGAGTTTTGCTATATAAATACTTGATACAGTTTAAAAAAAAGACAGCCTTGTTAGGAAAAGGAACAGGAGTACATGTGGCACCTTAGAGACTAACACATTTATTTCAGCATAAGCTTTCGTGGGCTACAGTCCCACTTCATCGGATGCATAGAATGGAACATATAGTAAGACAAAATTTACATATTCAAAATCTCTTCTTACTGTATGTTCCATTCTATGCATCCGATGAAGTGAGCTGTAGCCCATGAAAGCTTATGCTGAAATAAATGTGTTAGTCTCTAAGGTGCCACAAGTACTCCTGTTCTTTTTGCTGACACAGACTAACATGGCTGCTACTCTGAAACTTGTTAGGAAAAGCTTAACCATTTGGGCCCCAGTCTTGCATTTTGATCACTGCCAGCTGGTCCCTGAACTTTGAAGTAAATGTGGCGCCATGAAGACTTGAGTGGGTCCAATTGCAGGATTGGGCCTTAGATAGTAATTAGACAAGGCTCAAGTGGGCTAACTAGGCCCTTCCTGGAATTTCCATGTGTGGATTTATGAGCCTTAGGAAGTGACTAGAAACAAGTTAGCCTCAAATATATCATCTTTTTTTCTCAATCATTTAAGTGGCTAAACCTTTGCTAATGTTTTATTGATTTCATGGACCCAAATTAAAATAAAAATTCAGAAGTTAAGAATCTCATGTTAACTCATTCACATGGCGCATACTTTATAGTGGACCCAATCCTATGAGTGCTGAGCATCTCATACAAGGTGATGAGCACCCCCAATTTCCACTGAGATCAAAGTACACAGACCTGCTCCTGTTGAACTGAAGGCACTGTGATCAAACTGATATAAAAGTGAACATTTATTTAAACAATCTAACCAGTATTCAAAAATGTGCAATGAGTGCTTCAGTATAAGAACTTTAACATTTATTTGCATTAGCTGACTGTTTTATTTAAACTTGCAACCTTAAAATTACAGTAGTGTAACTTTTTAATTTAATTTTTTGTCTTTTTTTTTCTTTTAAAATAATTATTCTTCCTACTATAACAAAGTGTAGCTGCAACACCCTGGAGATGTGCAGCTCTGTTTTGCTACAGGAAATGCACAAAAACCTACTTCTGGAATTATGCACCTGCACACTTGTATTTTTCTGCAACCCCACTGATTTTAAACTATAGCATCTCATACGTGCAGGCAAAAACTAGCTGTGCTAAGAAGTTGCAGAACTTCCAGAAGCTGGGAATGAGCAACAGGGAATGGATCACTTGATGATTACCTGTTCTGTTCATTCTCTCTGGGGCACCTAACATTGGCTACTGTCAGAAGACAGGATACTGGGCTGGATGGACCTTTGGTCTGACCCAGTATGGCCATTCTTATGTTCTTATGTTATGTTTTTAACTCCATATGATCACAGATAGTAATTTAATTGAAAAACCTAATATATTTTACTGAACATGCATAAAATCACTTATAACTTAGTTATTATTTAAATCAAACTTACCAGACAATTATTCCTTAGTGAGTATTAGCTCCATATAAGGTTTTACATTTTGAACTTCAGCCATTTCTAATATTTAATGGTAGAAGTATACCTCTTTCCTGATTGCCTAACTCAAAAATGACCAACCAGCCTTTGTTCAAACTTTGCCTTTTGGATGATACCAAATATAAAAGTTTCATCCTAAAGTGGATTTTTTTAGAGTTCTGAGAAAGTGAGGCGATTGAGAAGGCTAGGACTATAACAGGGTTTAAAAGAGAACTGGATACATTCATGGACGTTAAGTCCATTAATGGCTATTAGCCAGGATGGGTAAGGAATGGTGTCACTAGCCTCTGTTTGTCAGAGGGTGGAGATGGATGGCAGGAGAGAGATCACTTATGTTCTTATGAAAAAAGAAAGTTATAATTGAACTGAAATCTTAATTAGTATAATGTATGCCTCTAACATCTCACCCTATAGAGGGTACTGCTAACAAGATGGGCCCTCATAATGCTTTCCTGGGACATTGGTTCTGACCTGACTTGGAGAGAAGTGCCACCTATTAAATCGCCAGCAGCGCTTCTTACAACAGCTGGGTTTTCCTTAAGTGTCTTCTCTCCAAGTATTATCCAGGCCTGCTATATCTTTGAGATTACAGCAGAAAGAGCTATGGGACAGGCCAGTCAATCAAACTTTCCTCAGAACTACAAAGCTAAATCCAGAGCTGCAAGAGAGGCTAATAAATAGGTAACAAGTGAAAACCAAAATCCACCCCACATTTTTATTATTTATTTTATTATGGAAGTGGGTTGTAGTTACAGAGATGCCTTGGTGACTGCAAAATCTATTTGTCTATTTTTCCCCGTTTCTCAATGGAGTTCCTAATACTGTGCATGTACAAACCTCCAGCCCTACTTACATTGTACAGCTGGCCAAGAGCATTACACAGTGGGAGATGAAGCGCTCTTTCACTCTCTCTCTCCCCCTCCTTGAAGCTACACTCTGAGATCTTCTCTCTTACTGAAAACTGTTGTGTTATCTGAACTAAAGATTTGATTTAGTTGGGGTTGGTCCTGCTTTGAGCAGGGGTTTGGACTACATGACCTCCTGAAGTCCCTTCCAACCCTGAGATTCTATGATTGCAAAAATTAAGGTTATTCAGGATAACAAAACCAAAGCTGGTGCCTTATGTTTTAAGCAAACTATGGGCCTGATCCTGCAAACACTTATGCACAAGAGTAGTCTCATGGTTTTCAATGGGAGTTCTCAAATAAGCAAAGTTACTCAGGGGTGTAATCTTGTAGGCAAGATTGGCCCCTCTATTTCTATAACTTCAGACTGTTTATAAATGCCCATGTTGTGCCTCTAGTGACTTCTCCTAAAAATAACATTGCTATCCTAGGTGTTATCATTCATTTTGAAAACTTCCCAAGCTTGGGTTTGTTCCTCATCCCAGTTAATGTTGTCTTTCTTCATTGTGGTGTTAATAATCCTTCTCCAATTAATCTTCTACGCTTGCTTTTTCCACCTACTGTTTTTCACATGATGTGTTACAGAGAAGTATGGGATCATCTTTGACAATAGGATAATAAAAGTCTCTATTGTGTAGGTGTGCCATGTAACTTTGGAGGCTGGGACTCAGCCACGTTATTCTCCCTGTGAACATGTCAAGTTAGAAGGAGGGGGGGGGAAAGAAAGAGAACCATAGAGGACTGATAGATCTTAAGGACCCCAACAGATCTTAGCCTAGCTACTGCTTGAAAAACAGCTGCTCATTTATCTCTCAGCAGAAAACTCTTTAATATTACATACTTTAAAAATAATAAATAATAAGATTTAAATTGTAGGGAAAATATTTTCCCTACAAGTGTAAAATAGTCTTATGTTTAACGTAACATTTTGAAGGCATAAGATTAACTGGGAATACTCCACCACATGGAGATTGAAATGCCCTACAGTTAACGTGAGCCAAGCAAGTTCAATATAACTGATCCCTGTGGGTGAGATGTTCAAAAGTGCTCAGTGCTCTCTTCCCACTGAAATCAACCATTGATTTCAGTAGCAGTCAAATTGAGCCAACGCCGAGCACTTTTGAAAGTTCCACCTTTTTGTGTGTGGTTGCTAATTTGTATATGTGGGTGGGTGCCTACATACACACTCAAATATGTGCAGGAAAGCCATGGACAGGACTTAGCTATGTAAAATGAAGAGAGTGGGGAAAGTCTAGTGGAACACAAATGTTTAGAAAGGGTAACAGAGATTACAGAGGACCCAGTCCTGAGCACCCTCAACTCCCATTGAAGGAACTGACTCAAACACTGGGCTACTTGCTGGAAAGGAAAAGAGGCTATAATAGAGGTAGATAAAATAACAAGTGGTATCATGAAAGTTTATTAGGGATAAGGGGTGGCTCTACCGATTTTGCTGCCCCAAACAGCTGCCGCCGAATTGCCGCTGCGGCAGGGAGAGCGGCAGAGCTGCCACCGAATTGCCACCGTGGCGGGGAGAGCAGCGGAGCTGCCGCCGAATTGCCGCCGCAGGACATGGACTGCCGCCCCATGCTGGATGCCGCCCCAAGCACCAGCTTGGAAAGCTGGTGCTTGGAGCCAGCCCTGTTAGGGATGCTCCTTGTCCTATAACAAAAGAACTTCCTCAATAAATGTGAAATACTCCTTTTTGCAGTGTATTTTCTAGTTGTAGAATCCCACAGCCATAGGAAGTCATCAAGGCAAACAGTTTGGTAGAATTAAAAAAAGGATTAGAAAGCTTCATAAGCAAAGATAACATTTGCAGCTGTGTGACATTAAAACAATGCAGGGGACTATCAAGTCTCATGCTTCAGCAGTATAAGCTGATTGCGGATGAGGGTCTGGAAGGATTATTTTCTCACCATCAGATATGTGATGAGGATGTTTAACTTTCCTCTGAAGTAGCCAGTTTAAGGAGTGATTAATGGATTAGAGGACAGATGAATTATCAACTATTATACACTGAAAACACGTATGCTTCTATAAAGAGAATCTCATTGAATAAGTGTGGAAGAAAGGATGATTTGCAGTTAAGGCACTAGGCTGGAGCTAAGGAAAGCTGGGTTCAGTTCCTGGCTCTGCTACAGACTTTGTGTGGCCTTAGGTAGGCTACTTAATCTTTCCATGCCTCAGTTCACCAGCTGTGAAATGCAGATCACAATACCACTCCATAGGAATTTCAGTTATGCATTTAAAAAATACTAGGGCTGGCAATTAATTGCAGATAACTCAAACGATTAACTCAAAACAAATTAACTCAATTAAAAAATGAATCTCAATTAATCACAATTTTAATTGCACTATTAAACAATAATAGAATACCAATTTAAATGTATTGATAAATATTTTGGATGCTTTCTACATTTTCAAATATATTGATTTAAGTTACAACACAGAATACAAAGTGTACAGTGCTCACTTTATATTTTTGATTACAAATATTTGCACTGTAAAAATGCTAAAAGAAATAGTATTTTCAATTCACCTCATACAAGTACTGTAGTGAAATCTCTTTACCATGAAAGTGCAACTTACAAATGTAGGGGGTTTTTGTTACATAACTGCACTCAAAAACAAAATAATGTAAAACTTTAGAGCCTACAAGTCCACTCAGTCCTACTTCTTGTTCAGCTAAGGCACTCAGATGAACAGTTTGTTTACATTTATGGGAGATAATGCTGCCCACTTTTTAATTACAAAGTCACCTGAAAGTGAGAACAGGTGTTCACGTGGCACCCTTATAGCTGGAGTCGCAAGATATTTACGTGCCAGATGTGCTAAAGATTCATATGTCCCTTCATGCTTCAACCACCATTCCAGAGGACATGCTTCCATGCTGATGATGCTCATTAAAAAAATAATGCATCAATTAAATTTGTGACTGTACTCCTTGGGGGGGGAGAATTGTATATCTCCTGCTCTGTTTTACCCACATTCTGCGTATATTTCATGTTATAGCAGTCTTGGATGATGACCGAGCACACGTTGTTCGTTTTAAGAACACTTTCACTGCAGATTTGACAAAACACAAAGAAGGTACTAATGTGAGATTTCTAAAGATAGCTACAGCACTCGACCCAAGATTTAAGAATCTGAAGTGCCTTCCAAAATCTGAGAGGAACGAGGTGTGGAGCATGCTTTCAGAAGTTTTAAAAGAGGAACACTCCGATGTGGAAACTATAGACCCCAAACTACCAAAAAAGAAAATCAACCTTCTGCTGGTGGTATCTGACTCAGATGATGAAAATGAACATACATCGGTTCGCACTGCTTTGGATCGTCATCGAATAGAACCTGTCATCAGCATGGATGCATGTCCTGTAGAATGGTGGTTGAAGTATCAAGCGACATATGAATCTTTAGCGCATCTGGCATGTAAATATCTTGCGACTCCAGCTACAACAGTGCCATTCAAATGACTGTTCTCGCTTTCAGGTGACATTGTAAACAAGAAGCATTATCTTCTGCAAATGTAAACAAACTTGTTTGTCTGAGCCATTGGCTGAACAAGAAGTAGGACTGATTGGACTTGTAGGCTCTAAAGTTTTACATTGTTTTGTTTTTGAGTGCAGGTTTTTTGTACATAATTCTACATTTGCAAGTTGAACTTTCATGATAAAGAGATTGCACTACAGTACTTGTATTAGGTGAATTGAAAAATACTATTTTTGTTTTTTACAGTGCAAATACTTGTAATCAAAAATAAATATAAAGTGAGCACTGTACACTTTGTATTCTGTGTTGTAACTGAAATCAATATATTTGAAAATGTAGAAAACATCCAAAAATATTTACATAAATGGTATTATTTTATTGTTTAACAGTATGACTAATTGTGATTAATTTTTTTAATTGCTTGATAGCCCTAATTTATATTAATAGAAATTAATGGTTTGTCCATTGCTAGCAGAATAATACAACACAGTTTATTTTACTTCATAACAACTCCCCATTTGGAAGTGGCATTACAACTACAGTAGCAACAGCCATGGTTGCTGAGCAAGATATTTGTGGATATTTTTAAAGTGTGAAGATGAGTCTTGCTGACCCTGATGCTTTCTAAGAGCTCTGTAAATGGGCAAGGCACCAAATTTGGCATTTCTAGACCAAGTTGTTTTTGAGCTACAATGAACCCAACAAAATAAAGAAAGTGTTTAAGAAATGGGATTGATTTTTTTTTTTACCCACATTTCCAAAATGTGTCTGGTTTGCCTTGTACATTCTTTACAGAAGATCCCTCTAATGTGTGTGTGTGTGCGTGTGCGCGCATGCAACTTCTTAATTTTTCTTACTCAGAACAACTACAACACACAATGGAAAAATTTTCAAGAAGAAAAAGTAAATATCAGTTACCACTGCTGCTTTCTAATAATTACAATTTGTGACTGATAGAAAAATCTTGAGAATAAAGAAGATGGTGTTAATAGTAATGGAATTGTTAACCTGATTAAATACAATGTACTATTTGATACTTTCTGACTTGAAAGGAGTGTATGCACAGACTGACATTTTCAAGACACGCAGAGGACTTGACTTTTTGTATTATTAGCTATTAATTTCACTAGGAGATGGATGCACTACTTTGAAAATCTCAGCCTAAGCAGGTCATGAGTACTTGTTTGATCTTGGGGATGTCTATATTTGTAACTCATCTATGTACATGAATGCTGGATAGTCCTGGTTCTGTAGAGGTTACAGATCAAGTCTATCCTCAGTGTTGAGATAGTCTCTAAGGTGCCACAAGTACTCCTGTTCTTTTTGCAGTTATCTAGACTAACACATTTATTTAAGCATAAGCTTTCGTGGGCTACAGCTCACTTCATCAGATGCATAGAATGGAACATATAGTAGGAAGATATACATACATACATACAGAGAAAACTAGATAATTCCACATTTGCAAGTTGAACTTTCATGATAAAGAGATTGCACTACAGTACTTGTATTAGGTAACTGAAAAATACTATTTTTGTTTTTTACAGTGCAAATATTTGTAATCAAAAATATAAAGTTATCTAGATAACTGATCCATGTTGCATGAAATTTGTTGTATTGTCTGCTTAGACAGTAGGTTAGCTTAACAGCTTTGAGATAATGGATTAAAGTTTCCACGTGCCAAAAATAGGCTTTGTGTTAGTTAGCCACAAACTTTTTTCTTCCACTATCTATGCAAGCTATTGGGTGTAAAGTTTGAAGAACTGTTATGACTGTGTGTGGCTCTGAACCTTTATGGTTTGGAAAACTGGGTGAGATTGTTCTAATGCCAGTTTGAAAGCAGGTACAAACTGAAGTATGAAGTTAGGAATGAATGGACTGGTTGCACCTCACAACGACCCACTTGTTCGTGCTAACTTGATTCATTTTTATTACCATTTTTTCATTGTTGCTCTGATCCATTCAGTGTCATTGTAAGTCATTTAAAAAGCATGACTGGCTTAATGGAATCTGGAGACACAATATAACCTGTTGATAGGATCAGTTTCACGCCCACCGACAGCATTGTCATTGTTGACAACCAACAACCACAGAGCTGGAGTGAAAGTTAATATACCTATCACTTCTATAAAATAATTTTGAACCCAGACATTTATAAACAGTGGGACAACCCCACAACATATGAAACAAGGTTGCATTAAGTGTGTGACATTTTGAATAGTTAGATTAAAATGCTGGGCATATTTTTGTTTGCAATTACAGAAGAATAATACACATTCTTGTTGACAAAATACTACATTTCTGTGAATCTATTGAAGATTGATGTTTTATAAAAGGCAGTAACGTCTGTAGTTCACTGATATTTCTTCACCCATGACTTTGTTCCAAGCTCGTGCCGGATATTTTTCATTCATAGAATTCCACAGGATTGCATGCAGTCTGGAAACAAAACTGTTAAGATTATTTGGATATTTCAGGATGTTTTCCTGTATCTTCTGCATGAAGTTATAGAAGTGAGTTGGACCTAGCCTTGGTTATACAGTCTCATTGTAGGTACATGTAAAATTGTTTTGTTTTTATACTGGCTTTATTTTAAGATGTGCAGCTTGATGTTGCTTTTGACCTAGGCAAAATCTTGTGCATAGGCTAATGTTCTATAAAAAATAAAATAGCCATTATTTCTCAAAACTGATTTTTTATTTACTTGTTATAAGATAATGGAGAAAATAACATGTATAGGTTGACTGATAAAAGTTTCAGTGTCAAATCCCGATGTATAAAATGTTACATATGTCCAACCTCTTGTATTTCAAATTTTTATTTGTGAACAATTTTGGCATAGGGAAAAAGTGCCTTCCCATAAGCACAGTCTCTCCTCCCTAGAGCTTTGGAGCTCTGCTAAGAAGGCATCTTCCCCAGAAGCCCACCTAATACATTTTACAGGAGCAGAGTTTTCATCTTGTATTTTGTTATTTCCAGTAGTGCCCAATATATGCCAGATGGCTTCCAAACAGAAAAAAGGTGTAGTCCCTGCCCTGGGGAGTTTGCAATCTAAAGACCAACAACATATGGGACAGATCCTCAGTTAGTGTAAATTGCACCAGTTTAGGATTTGTCTCATATGTATTTATATAAGTATTACCTTATAGAGTGGTCATGGTGGTGATTGGCTATATGTTGGTACACCTAAGCTGTGCAGGAGAGAACTGTTGTTGTTGGTACATAAAAGAGGAATTTACCTACTGCATACCTTAGAAGAGGTACAGGAGAGGAGCTCCTCCAAGGATTTCCAAGGACCTGGTGCCACAGAAAAGCACATAGTTGTTGACACAAATTCTTAGACTGACGCAATAGAAAAATGTGTACTTAATGGTTAAGATTTTTTTTTCAAACTACTGTAACTACGTTAAGAGCTCTGTGTATAACATTTTGTGCTGAAATCTATTTTTAGAACAAATATTTAGAGGAAAAGAATGTTTACACTAACACTTTTTGTTTAAAATTTTTGAGATATATTAAATGAAAGTTAAGATTACTTTTCTAAATAAGCCAACTTTTAGACGAGAATGATTGTCAAAAATACTGTTAATACATATAAATCACAAATTAAGGTAATTTACATAAATTATACCTTTATATTTACCAAAAATGTGTGTAAAATTTCACTTTAGTCATTCTAATAAGAACTGTAATTCTGAAAGAAGACATCTTTCTGGACGCTTTAATTCACTAATATGTTCGTCTGCTATTAAATAAAAGTATAGAATGAGTGATGTAGATGTTGGAAGAGTTCATAACTATGTTTTGTAGGTGTAAAGTTATTCTGGGGTCATGTAAAGTTTCACCTTACATGTTGCATGAAAGCTATAGTGAGGAACATGAAGGCACTGATTCACTATTGCCCTGCACTTTGGGTAGTACTTATACCAGTGCAAAATTGTATTGGTAATGTTTTACCTGACTTTATTTTGGTGTTATAGAATTATTCAAATCCAAAGCAGTTAAGTCCAAAGCAGACTGCAAGGAGTTAGAGAAGAATCTCACAAAACTGGCTGATTGGGCAACAAAATGGAAAGATGAACTTCAATGTTGGTAAGTGCAAAATAGTGCATGCTGGAAAAAATTCTAAATATACATGTACAATGATGGATCTAAATTACTTGTTGCCACCCAAGAAACAGATATTGGAGTCATCATGGATAGTTCTCTGAAAACTTCTGCTCAGTGTGCAACAGCAGTCAAAAAGGCTAACACTATGTTAGAAACTATTAGGAAAGGGATAGCATATAAGACAGAAAATATAATACTACTATAGAAATCCATGGGTCCAGTTCCAGTTATCCCATCTAAAAATGGATATAGATTAATTGGAAAAAGGTTCGGAGAAGAGCAACAAAGAGAAGGGTATGGAATGGCTTCCCAATGAGAAGATTCTAAAATGATTAGGGCTGTTCGGCTTACAAAAGCGGCAACTAAGGAAGGATACGAGAGAGGTCTATAAAATCATGAATGGTGTGGGAAAAGTGAATAGAGAAATGTTATTTACTCTTTCCCATACTACAAAAATCAGGGCTCATCCAATGAAATTAATAGGCAACAGGTTTAATAAAGACACGAGGAAGTACTTTTTCACAAAACACACAACTACCCCGTGACACTCATTGTCATGGAATGTTGTGATGGCCAAAAGTATAACTGGATTAAAATAAGAACTGGATACATTCATGGAGGATAGGTCCATAAACGGCTATTAGCCAGGATTGCCAAGGACGCAACCTTATGCTCAAGGTGACCCTAAACCTCTGAATACCAGAAGCTGGGCATGGAAGATAGGGTGGATCACTTCATAATTGCCTTGATCTGTTACACCTTCCCTTACCAGAGCTTTAGGGGCAATATTGGAGACAGGATACTGGGAAAACCGGACCATGGTCTGATGCAGTATGGCTCTTATGTGCTTACATAAATGACTATATAGGTCAAGGATGAACTGGGTCCATAAGGAAAAAAAATGGGACTTGCATTTAACCTCCCGTGAAATGCTTTTGGAGTTTTCAGCTAGAAGACTGGGAAAACCCTGGATATCCAAACTCTGCTTATGTGAGTTTCAGATTGAATTGCCTATTAAACCCAGAATCTTTGAATAATTACTATCCCCCCAAACATTCAGATAATTGGAATTTACCTGTAAAGATTCTGGCCTAGATTGCAAAAGTGACTAGTGCTATGGGGAGAGGGGGCCCAACATGAGATACTGCAGAGAGGGATTAGATTTTCAAAGGCTCTTTCAAGTTGATTCAGGTGGCTCACTGAAAATCCCTGGGCAATTTTGAAAATGTAACCTTTTGCTTTAGAGAAGAGGGAGCTAGTGCTGGGTGTGCATAGGCCCCACTGGCCCTGTAAGGTGGCTGGCACCTCAACCACGGGGCATCGCCCTCCTGCTCCCACTCTGTCCCAGGACATGCAGCAATCAGTGGGTACCCCTGAAGGCTGGATATGTCTACATTGCACACTAATCCTGGTCTCTAACTCAGGTTTGAGCACAGGGTCCCGTTCTGTCCAAGCACAAACCAGTCTGACTCCAGCCCGCAAGGGCTCAGGACCCAACCCTCCTGGGCGAGCGGGGTGGGTCAGAGCTTGATACTGCTGTGCCTCCGGTCCACACCCTGTCATTTTGCAACCTGGATGCAGCTCAAGGCAGAGCTGAGTCAGAAGTAGGTAGGGTGACCAGATGTCCCGATTTTATAGGGACAGTCCCGATTTTGGGGTCTTTTTCTTATATAGGCTCCTATTACCCCCCCACCCCCTGTCCCGATTTTTCACACTTGCTGTCTGGTCACCCGACCACCTTTGTTGCATAGAAATAAGGGAAACCCACATTAAAAATAAGGAACTCTTTCTTTTAAGGGACATTTGCAGAATACACACTTTCCCTTCCACGCATTTTTCTCCCGTGTACAAGCCTAGTACCCTCAAGTATACAATAGCCTAAGCCTCAGTCTATAAGATGGTACATCTCCATTTTAATACATCTGCCAGTAAGGCCCAGGGAGCTGCCTGAGGGTCCCCCTCCTGTGCGGTGTGGACATGGGGGCACAGCTGTGGAGCCCGGGCCCAGCCCCCGCATGCCCATGTCTAGGCGCTAATGTGGCCGCTCAGGCACGGGGTCCCCAAGGCCGGGCCCCCGCCCGCACGGCAGCGTCGGCGCACAGCGGGCAGAGCGGCGTGGCGGGAGCGGCGGCGGCGAGCGCTACTGAGGGGAAGGCGGCGCCTCCCCCGCTCACAGCAGGCCGGGCGCGGGGCTGGATGAATGGAGCGGGGGAGCCAGCGGGCTGCGGCGGAGGGAGCGGCGGGGCCTGCGCGCCGGAAGTGAGCGGCCGGGGAGAGCCCGGCGCGGCGGGGCTGGGGCTGGGGCTGGGGCTGGGGCTGAGTCAGGCGCTGGGGTGTGGGGAGAAGACGCGCCGCAGCTTCAGGCCAGGGACGCGCTCGGGCTGCCAGGCGGGGGCGGCTCCGCGCTGAGCGAAGGGGCCGGGAAGCGCCTGGGGGAGCCGCCGGCGCCGCGCTGCCACCATTAGCCGGGCGGCGAGTGGAGGAGCCGGGGAAGCCGCCGCCGCCGCCGCCGCCGCGGTGAGTGCTCAGCGCCTGCCCGGGAAGGGGAGCCGAGAGCCGGTCCTGCTCCACCGGCAGTAGCTGCGGGCTGTATCCCCCGGCCTGGCGAGCGGGTTCCCCGGTGGTGGCCGGCTCCTGCCGCGGTGTATGGGGCAGAGGCTGGGGGCTCGCCCTATTGTCCTGTCTGGGGAGCGCCCCCAGCCTGGGGGAGTTGGAGGGGGGATGGATATGCACATCCCAGCTGGGGGCGGTGATTTGGGGGAGGGGGACAATAATAGATCGGATCTTGGGGTGCCCTAGAAGTGTGTGTAATACAGCTGGATCGGGGGAGGAAGGAGGGCGCTCCCCCTGTGTTTTGGGACTGGGGGATGGGACTAGGAGGAGCTGGATCCTCTTCTTTTACCACAGCCCTGCTCCATCGGGTCACGCCAGGAAAGCTACCACACAAGCCAGAGAGTAGAAGAGGAAGGGTTGGGATTGCCCCAGCAGCAGCAGCAGCGCATCACGCCCCTCCTCTGTTACACTGTTCATGGCTCCAGTTCTCTTCCCCCTTAAAAATCAGTTCAGCTTAAGCTCTGGAAAGAGAGGGTCTGGTGCGTGTGTGTGTTTAAAGGAGCTGTGGTTTGTCTCTTTCTTTCCCCCCCTCTCCATTTGAATCCTGTCCGCGGTTTTCCAGAGCTTGAGGTGCAAAATAAGAGCTTTAATGTAAAAATAGGAAAAATAGGAATTCGATTAATTTTGTAGAAAAGAAAAGGATTGAAAGTAGACCGGGGACGTGAGAGGAATCTGTTTTGTGGCATTCAGACAATGTCAGCTTTAGTGAGTCCCCACCCTGTGGAGCTGACAGCAACATAGTCCCATCCACCGACTAACCAAATGTTATATGGCAATAACTTAAAGAATCAACACAAATTAAACCCCTTTCCTTAGTGTAGGAGGGAAAGAACAAGGCTGATTATTTACAATTTTTAATTCCTTTTTTTTAAAAAAAACACGTATTTTTGTAGCAATTTTGCCATCCATATTGGTGAGGGGCAGAATGATTCTTGAAGAACCTCCCAAGTAAGGCTGTCTGCATTGGTTTTCATGAGGATGAGGCGAGTTTTCTAGTGCATAGAGAAAATCACCAGTGGGAGGAGAAAGAGGAGTGTCTGTATACAGAAATATAATTTGAATGTTCAAATAGCAGTTAAATTTACGGCACACCTGTGTTCAGTTTTTTCTTTTCCATTTTAAAATGGCTAATTATTTGGGGCAACTGATAACTTCTCTGTTCATTTTTAAAGCTATTTCATTTCTATTGGTTAATTGTCTTATTATGTGGCAACTAATAAAATACCTGTATGTTTTAGTTCGATTTTTGAATGTATATGTTTTCAGCCGTGATTTTGACCCTGGTTACATGTACCCAGAAGGATAATAAAATGCACAGAAAAAGAAGCACCTACTCATTTTCTGTAAATAAGGTACTGAAGTGTCTATAAAGTCAGTTGGTGCTCTGTTGTGAAAGGGTTGAGAACTACTGTTCTCTGTGATTGTAGACATAACTTAAAACTACGCTGTACACCAGTGTGACTTTTCTTAAAGGGATATATCAACTTGGAAAACACAGTTCTGCTGAAAATTATGTAACTACTATAGTTATAAGTAACACCTAAAAGTGTTTAAAACAAAAGGAAGGAAATCTTTCCAGTTTTACTTTGTGCTTAGTCAGTTTCACTGTTTTGTGTGTACAGCCAACTTCTCCTTTGCTGAAAGACCCTGAACATAGACAAGGAATAGAAAAATCACTGAAAAAATTCTTAGAAGCAATAAATAATGCCTACTGCGGACATACCATCTAAAGATGGTGTATCAGAAACTGGATTTTTTAAAATTAGTCATTTAAAAAAGTACACAAAACAAGTTGACTGTCCCTGTGTAATATTTCAGTCTCTCTTTTCAATGGTAGGTGGGTGGGAGGAATATAGAGCTAATTGTTTTCCCATGCTTCAGTTAACAAGTGGCTTTCATATCTCTGGGTGGCACTGGAATACTGTTACAAGAGTCCATGGTAGTAAAGCTTTTTCACAGTATGGAATTGGGAAGTGCCTATGAAGCTTCTCCCCCACCCTCCAGATAGATGATTTCCCTAAAGTGGCTAGTTTTCAGAGCAGCACCCTAGAATGAAGTGTTCTGCTACCTATGTCTTTCTAAATGTGCTAGTAAGTGGCATGGTAGACAATATTGCTAAGAAACAAAATGCTCCAGTCAAAGAAAGGAGTATGGCTTACTAATTGTTGCATATCTTATAGCCTTTTGATAATTTCATAGTACCAAGATTTTTAATATGAAAGAGAGCACTATGTGTAATATAAAACCTGTCCTCCCTGAAAGATTGCATAATAATGTCTTGAGATCATTACCTGTAACCTTGAGTTTGTTTAAAATAGATTTTCCAGGGCAGTAGTCCATTATGATTAATTGTTTAGGAACTCTCTGTATATTGAGGTTTAAAAAAAAAGTGGTTTTTTTTTTTTAAAAAGCCAAGCTGCTTTTAATAAGAATATGTATTGCACTACCATAGGTACAGAATTGTATCTTTCAGTTTAAGCTTGGATCAGTCTTGCACACAGTGACCCATTACCTGTGTAGGCTACAGTATGAGTGTGCTTACCGTATTTTTATTCAAAATGGTTTTTCAAATATCTTCTGGTATTGTAACTAATGTTTTTTGGCTTACTCGCCTTTTTTTTTTTTTTTTTTTTTTTTTTTGCTAATTGACTGATGAATTTTCTTGAGCCATAAAGACATTGTGTTACTTTGTCTCTCCCCCACCCAGCCTTTGAAACAAAAGTGGGAGTTGGTTCTAAACTTTTTAAGTAGGGCTTTGGAGCTGTGCTCCAGCTCTGCTCCAGCTCCAAGCAAAAACCTGCAGCTCCACTGCTCCGGAGCTGCTCCGCGCTCCAGCTGCAGGCTCTGCTCCAAAGCCCTGTTTTTAAGCACTGTATTTTAGGAGAGTATCAGCACATCTCATAAATATCAGACCCCTTGTTCTCCTTTCTGGAAAATTATATTATTTTAGGACTTTTATTGGGACATCTTTATCTGGTATTGTTCCAGCACTGACAGGAAGTGTAACGCCCCCTCCCTCACCCTTAAGAAAAAATATGTAGTGTCAAAGCAACTTTATGCCCCTGGAAGAAAAAAGTCTATCAAACAGGAACAAAGTTGAAAGCCTGAACTAGTCAATCATGTCTAAACAAATGCTAAATAAGACACATTATGCTGAAAATCACACTTATTAAACAATTTGGATCATATTCCTTAAATTCTCATTAGCAAAACAGAAACAAAATAACACTCCAAACAAATACAAACTTCTTGCATTTTAGCTGAAAGTGCAAGTTATAAAATAGCCAGGCAAACAGAATAGCAAGTAGATTTACTGGTGAATTTTCAAGTTAAGTAGAAAACCAAAATTTGGAACAAATAGGGCACTGGACAACTTTCAAAACTGATATTTTCATTTATCATGTGTTGAGCACTTTGATGACAACCTGGACCACATTAAAAGAGAGAATTTTAAAGCAAAAAAAGTGCTTTTCCACACAACAGCTAGAAATGTCACGTAAGGAATTTAGGATCACCCATTATTTAGAGAGAGATTTTGAAGCCTTATAGAGGAGTAAGTTGAAGATAACTTTAGCCTTAGTCTTCAAATTTCCTTGCTTTTTGTCGTTATGAAACTGATTTTACCGATTTATTTACCCAGTGGAGAGGGTCTGGATCCAGATTTCAGAGTCTGGAGTTCTGATCTGATTTTTGTTCACTATTATTTATATTTCAGTAGCACCTATTGGCCTCAGCCTTCTTGGGGTCCCATTGTGCTAGGTACTGTACATACATAGGCCCTGATCCTGTACAGACTTAAGCATGTGCTTATTTTATGCGCTGGGAGTAGACCCACTGACTTGAACAGGATTACCCAGTATGTAAAACTGAGCACGTGTAATTTTTTACAGGATTGAGGCCACAGAAAATGATTGTACCTATCCCAAAGAGTTTATAATCTAAATGCCTGTCTTTAATTTTATTAGACTCTGCAAAAATATCACCCATAAGGAATTTTAAATATGTAGTTTATAACAGTGGCTCTCAACCTTTCCATACTGCAGTACCCCTTTCAGGAGTCTGATTTGTCTTGTGTACCCCCAAGTTTCACCTCACTTAAAATCTACTTGCTGACAAAATCAGACATAAAAATACAAGTGTCAAAGCACACTATTACTGAAAATTGCTTACTCATTTTTACCATATAATTACAAAATAAATCAATTTGAATATAAACATTGTACTTACATTTCAGTATATAGTATACAGAGCAGTATAAACAAGACATTGTCTGTATGACATTTTAGTTTGTACTGATTTCGCTAGTGCTTTTTATGTAGGCTGTTGTAAAACTAGGCAAATATCTAGATAAGTTGATGTACTCCTTGGAAGACCTCTGTGTACCCCCGGGATATGTGCATCCCTGGTTGAGAACCACTGGTTTATAATATATGCATGCTATGTTTGATTTATTTCCTAATTGAATAGGAATGTAAAATTTACATTGTGCCAGTAAACCACACATATGTACAATTGCTTCATGATGTTTCAGTACCCTTTCCTTAAAAACTTTGGGCGGGGGGGGCGGAATACTTCTGGGCTTAGATCTTTTACTCAAAGGAATTTTTACAGCAGAATTAGGAATCCCCAGAAAACAAGGCTTGAAATGAAGACTCTTGGATTTGTGTATCGTTTAAAACTCTTTAACCATTAAATCAGCAAATTCGATCTTGAAACATGCATAATGACACTAGACCTGTGTATAATTTATATACAACAGAATATGGCTACGCACAACAGTTGTGTGATTTTTAAAGAGAATAATGAAATATAATTGATACTAAAAAATAATTGCCTAATTTAGTATTGAATAAAAGAAGCTGTTGTAATGAATGGTCCAGAACACACCTTAGTCAAACTATAGGTACAATTCAACAAGGATTGAACGGATATGACATTTTCCGCATTTAGGTACTTGTACAACAAGGTTACAGGTTACTGGTGGGAAGCTTCCTCTACCATTGCCTGATTTGTAATTGGTCTTTCGATTGACAAGGGATTTAAAGTTCTACTGTTAATCTGCAAGCATTAAAGTCCCTTAAATGCTCTTTCCATTGAAAAAGGCATATCTCAAAAGGCTTAATATTATAAACTAAGAAGACATTTTGAAATAGAATAGTTTCCATCTCACAGTGAACAATACATCACATTTTTTAATGGCTGAATATTTTAAAATATTTTTCTAGATGAGAATTTTGTATGTTAAATTCAGAGAAAGTAAATGTTGATGCTAAATCAGAAGCATATTTCTGATAATTTAAAGCAGATCTAATGCATCATTTGCCATTTTTCTTTGCCTTTTCAAATAATAAATACGCTGGGCAAAAATAGAGCTATGACTCTGTATTTAAAGGTTTAACACTTTAATCATTCACTAGATGATGTTTTATAATCTTGCTGATTACATAGGTTACTATAGGTCTCTTAATGAAGAATTCCTGAACTGTCCTTTTCTGATGGTTACCACTTGTGACAACTACCCCACCAGGAACAGCGTGTCTAAAAGCATGTGCATCAAAATGTGTAACTATGGTGTTGAGTCACTAAGAAATAAGGATCACAAATGGAGTTCTTTTGACCAAAGGTTTTTTGACTTAACTGAATACTAGGGAGAAGAGAAACATGTGAAACGGATCCTTAAAATTCCACACAACCAAATAGTTATCTGAGCTAAAAGCTTATTAACCATGGAGCCTACTATCATAATTCAGCAAAAAGAACGAGGAGTACTTGTGGCACCTTAGAGACTAACACATTTATTTGGGCATAAGCTGTATTTTCCACTCTATGCATCTGATGAAGTGGGTTTTAGCCCACGAAAGCTTATGCCCAAATAAATGTGTTAGTCTCTAAGGTGCCACAAGTACTCCTCGTTCTTTTTGCTGATACAGACTAACATGGCTACCACTCTGAAACCTGTTATCGTAATTTAGTTGAATTTTGTTCTAATAAGAAAATGACATATTTAAGGTTACCATAAAGACTTGAATGCGGTGGTGTTGTAGTTGTGTAGGTTCCAGGGTATAAGAGCCCTAGTCTACACTACGAGTTTAGGTCGAATTTATTAGCATTATATTGATTGATCCGTGCACCCGTCCACACGACGAAGTCATTAACATCGACTTCTAGGGCTCTTAAAATTGATCTCGCCACTCCACCCCCAACGAGGGGATTAGCGCTTAAAGTGATATTGCCGAATCGAACTAGGCTTAGTGTGGACGCAATTCGACGGTATTGGCCTCCTGGATCTATCCCACAGTGCAACATTTGACCGCTCTGGACAGCAGTCTGAGCTCGAATGCTCTGCCCAGGTAGACAGGAAAAGCCCCGCAAACTTTTGAATTTCATTTCCTGTTTGGCCAGCGTGGTGAGCTGCAGGTGAGTGCAGCTCTCATCAGCAGACCATAATGGAGTCCCAGAACTGAAGACAAGCTCCAGCGTGGACTGAGCGTAAGGTACGCGATCTGATCGCTGTATGGGGAGATGAAACCGTGCTAGCAGAGCTACGGTCCAAAAGAAGAAACGCCAATACATATGCCAAAGTCTCCAAGGGCATGCAGGACAGAGGCTACAACAGGGACGTGCAACAGTGCCGTGTTAAAATTAAGGAGCTCAGGCAAGCCTACCAAAGAACCAGAGATGCAAACAGCTGCTCTGGGTCAGAGCCCCAGACATGCCGCTTCTATGACGAGCTGCATGCCATTCTAGGGGGTGCAGCCAGCACTAACCCACCCATGAGGTATGACTCCATATGTGGATCATCAGAAACCACTGAGGAGCATTTTCGGGAAGAGGAAGATGATGATAATGATGCTGAAAATAGCGCACAGACACAGCAAGGAAGTGGAGAAGCCCTTTTCCCCGACAGCCAGGAACTCTTTGTCACCCTGGAGCCAGTACCCTCCGAACCCACCCAAGGCGTGCTCGATGCTGGAGAAGGGACCTCTGGTGAGTGTACCTCTGTGAAATTAATACATGTTTTATAAGCAAGCATGTTTAATGATTAATTTCCGGCCAGTACAGCTACTGGAAAAGTCTGTTAACATGTTCGGGGATGGAGTGGAAATCCTCCAGGGACATCTCCAGAAAGCTCTCCTGGATGTACTCCCAAAGCCTGTGCAAAAGGTTTCTGGGGAGGGCAGCCTTATCCCGTGCTCCGTGGTAACACACTGTACCACACCAGGCCAGTAGCACGTAGTCTGGAATCATGGCATTGCAAAGCATGGCGGCGTATGGTCCCGGTGTTTGCTGGCATTCAAGCAACATCCGTTCTTTATCCATGTTATCCTCACAAGAGTGATATCATTCATGGTCACCTGTTTGAAATAGGGGAATTTTATTAAGGGGGTGGTCAGAGGGGTCCGTCCCTGCTGGGCCGTTTGCCTGTGGCTGAACGGAAATCTTCCCCGCTGTGACCCACGCGGTGGGGGGAGGGGGAACAGCGAACATAATGGATGTGTGTGGGGGGGGAGCGTCGATTAGGTTCGCGCTTCACGGTAACCCGAAAACCGCCGCCCCTCACTTTTCAATTGCCAACCCTTTTTTAAATGGCCAGCCCAACGGCTGTTTGTTACGGGAAATGAGGGGGTTGCTGTTTGAAACCATTCCCCCATGTTATGAAGGTTAAAGAAGCCAATAGACGGTGGCTTACCATGGCAGCCCGCAAGCCGAATTCTGTTGCCCGCCGGACCTGCTTGTGTGATCTCTCACAACAAACCGGCAGACCCTCAATATAAGAAGCAAAGTGCAACCTTGGACCAAATGCACATGTGCTATGTAATGTTTGGAGCATTGTTCTCTAACATGTGTCTTTTAAACTACTCCTCTCCCGTTTGTTTCCTCCCGCAGCTGCAAATGTTTCAACACCACCCCTTTCATCACTGTCCCAGAGGCTAGCGAAGATTAGAAGTAAAAAAAAAAAAGGAATAGAGACGATACGTTCTCAGAGCTCATGCAGTCCTCCCACACTGAAACGGACCAGCAGAATGCATGGAGGCAGACACTGTTGGACTCCAGAAAGGCACAGTTTGATCGCGAGGACAGGTGGCGTGCTGAAGACAATGAGTGGCGGGCTGAAGAGAGTAGGTGGCGTCTGCATGCTGAGAGAAGGCAGGATGCAATTCTGAGGGTACTGAAGGATCAAACGGAAATCCTCCGGCTTATGGCTGAGGAAAGGCGTATGGTTCAGGAAAGGCCGCCTGAGCCCAGACCACCGCTACAGCCCCTGTGTAACCAACAGCCCTCCTCCCCGAGTCCCATAACCTCAACACCGAGATGCCCAAGAATGCGTTTGGGCGGCCTCCGTGCACCCAACCACTCAAGCCAAGAGAACAGTCCAAGCAACAAAAGGCTGGCATTCAATAAGTTTTAAAGTGCTGTGTGTCCTTGTCCTTCCCTCATGCCCTCCTCCACCACCCATCCTGGTGCTTCCCTTCCTCCACCACCCATCCCGGGCGACCGTGGCAGTTACCCCCATATTTCCCCCTCTTTGTTTGACGAATTAATAAAGAATGCATGAATTTTAAGCAACAATGACTTTATTGCCTCTGCAAGCTGTGACCGAGGGGAGGGGAGGGCGGTTCGGTTACAGGAAAGTAGAGTGAATCAAGGGGTGGGGCTTTTCGTTAATGGGAAAAAACAGAACTTTCACACAGCATCCGGTCCATTCATGAAACTGGTTTTCAAAGCTTCCCTGATGCGCAACGCACCCTGCTGTACTCTTGTAATAGCCCCGGTGTCTGGCTGCGCATAACCAGCGGCCAGATGATTTGCCTCAACCTCCCACCCCGCCATAAACTTCTCCCCCTTACTCTCACAGATATTGTGGAGCGCACAGCAAGCAGTAATAATAATGGGAATATTGGTTTCGCTGAGATCTACCCTAGTCAATAAACTGCACCAGCGAGCCTTTAAACGCCCAAATGCACATTCCACCACCATTCTGCACTTGCTTAGCCTATAGTTGAAAAGGTCCTGACTACGGTCCAGGCTTCCTGTGTATGGCTTCATGAGCCATGGCATTAAGGGGTAGGCTGGGTCCCCAAGGATAACTATAGGCATCTCAACATCCCCAACGGTTATTTTCTGGTCTGGGAAGAAAGTCCCTTGCTGCAGCAGCTGAAACAGACCAGAGTTCCTGAAGATGCGAGCATCATGTACCTTTCCTGGGCCATCCCACGTTGATGGTGGTGAAACGTCCCTTGTGATCCACCAGTGCTTGCAGCACTATTGAAAAGTAACCCTTTCGGTTTATGTACTCTCTGGCTTGGTGGTCCGGTGCCAAGATAGGGATATGGGTTCCGTCTATCACCCCACCACAGTTCGGGAACCCCATTGCTGCAAAGCCATCCAGTATGATCTGCACATTTCCCAGAGTCACAACCCTTGGTACCAGTAACTCTGTGATCGCCTTGGCTACTTGCATCACAACAGCCCCCACTGTAGATTTTCCCACTCTGAATTGATTCGCGACTGACTGGTAGCTGTCTGGCGTTGCAAGCTTCCACAGGGCTATTGCCATTCGCTTCTCTACTGTGAGGGCTGCTCTCATCTTGGTGTTCTGGTGCTTCAGGGCAGGGGAAAGCAACTCACAAAGTTCCATGAAAGTGCCCTTACGCATGCGAAAGTTTCGCAGCCACTGGGATTCATCCCAGACCTGCAGCACTATGCGGTCCCACCAGTCTGTGCTTGTTTCCCGGGCCCAGAATCGGCGTTCCACTGTATCAACAAGCCCCATTACCACCATGATGTCCACCTTGCAGGGGGGGGCCTTTTTTGAGAGAGGTCTGTGTCCATGTCCTCATCGCTGTCCTCAGGGCGCTGCTGTCGCCTCCTCGCCTGCTGTAGCTGCTCCTGGTTCTCGTTCTCCATATACTCCTGGACAATGCGTGTGGTGTTCATAATGGCGATAACAGCCGCGGCAATCTGATCGGGCTCCATGCTTTCCCTGGTATGGTGTCTGCAGGACAGCAGAGTGGGAGCAGAAGCGGCGGGTGGATAACAATGGTGTCAGCAATATGGCGCCCGCATGAAAAATGGTGTGAAAGGATTTTTGGCTCCCCTCTCTGTTGCTTTCATGGAGGGAGAGGGGAGCAAGGGTTAGGCTCCTTTCCTTCTAACAGCAGATGGTACAATATGCGGGGAGCAAGGGTTAGGCTCCTTCCCTTCTATCTGCAGATAGTTCAGTAGGCTTGATATCCATCATCATCTTCTGGCCCCCTCAGGGATTGAACTCGCAATCCCGGGTTTAGCAGGCCAACGCTCAGACCGCTGAGCTATCCCTCTGCCCGTGTTCCAGGCAGTACTGAATCTCCCTTAAAACGTAAAAAAGAGAATGACCAGAGTCACTCTGGTCACTCCCATTTATGTCCAAGCGCCCCTGGCCAGCCACAGCATAGGCCGGCCAGGAGCACACGGGACGATGAATTTCAAGCATACTGTACCATCTGCAGCTAGAAGGCAAGGAGCTTCTGCTGTGTAGTCCTGCGACTATGATCATTTATGGAATATTGCACCATATGTTGCTAGAAGGAAAGGAGCTTATGCTGTGTAGTCCCACGACTACCAGCCTCAGGCGGAACGGCCCCCTCAAGGATTGAACTCACAACCCCGGGTTTAGCAGGCCAACGCTCAGAACGCTGAGCTATCCCTCTGCCCGTATTACAGCGCCATTGAATCCCCACTAGACCTAATGTCCAGGTGTACGCTGGAGATGTACGGTAATTGTGAGCTGAGCAGGCTCCATGCTTGCCGTAGCAAACCCGAAGCCCCGGAAAAAAGGCGTGAAAAAGATTGCTTTCACGGAGGGAGGGAGGGACGGGGGATGTATTGACGACATGTACCCAGAACCACCAGCGACAATGTTTTCTGCCCCATCAGGCTTTGGGATCGCAACCCAGAATTTCCAATGGGTGGCGGGAACTGTGGGATAGCTACCCGCAGTGCAACACTCCGGAAGTCGACCCTAGCCCCGATACTGTGGACACAGTCCGTCGACCTCACGGTCTTAATGCTCTTTAGTGGGGACACACAATCGATTCCATAAATTCGGGTTTTAAAATATTGACTAATATAATTTCGACCTAATTCTGTAGTGTAGACGTACCGAGAGAGACACAGTTGGTCCAATAAAAGATATTACCTCACCCACCTCGTCACTATAAAGACTTGTTCATTCACCACTTATCTCTTCAGATGAGTAAGTGATATTTTTGTCTGGACATTTAAGTGTTTTGTAATAACTTGCAAAGCTGACATATTACAGTAAAAAACTGAGAAGGGAACCTCATTAAAGTCTTTGAAAAATTGAGAAATAAGAATTTTTTTTAATAAGGACCTCAGTGTTGTACAGGGCAGCTGCTAACTTATGGATAAGTATTCTTTGTTTCTTGCTTCCTGAGCTGCTTCTAGAATCCAGATCTTTGTTGGAAAGTTATCATTTGTGGTTTCACTGTATCAATTCACCATCTTTGCATTATTTTTAAAAGGTACTGTATTGATAGTACTCAAAGTGAAACTATTGGCAGTGAAAGCTTCTTTTCTTCTTCTTCCTCAGTGTTACTCAACTCACACGTGGAACAGCCAACTCTAGAGTGAAAGGTTAGTTCAGTCTACATGCATATTCAATCTTTTAGCATCTGAGACTGCCCACAAAGGTGCCAGTAGTGGTGGATTTTGTCTTTGTTCTCTCTACCAATGTTAGATAGTAACTACTTTCTGACTACCATTCTGAATCAGATTTGAACCAATGACTGGGAAGTGAGGCATCTTGATTATTCCTGCTGTACTTCCACTTTCTACTGAAATGTCCTTAAATGTGTTTATGCTTGAAATATTTTCATAATGAAATTACATCTTTATATACATTTGCTGGGAAAATGGCTTGCTTAGATTCTGACTGTTAACCAGTAGCGTAGCCAGAGGGGGAGCGGCTGCTCCCCCTGTGAGCAGAAGCGGCACCTTAAAAAGGAAGCGACGCCGCTTTTTAAGTGCCGCTTCTTGCACTCACTCGGCGGCGCTCTGGGTCTTCGGCGGCATTTCAGCGGCGGGCACCGCCGAAGACCTGGAGCGAATGAGGACACACGCCGAAGTGCCGCCGAAGACCCGGAGTGCTGCCGGAGGCGCCACCAGGTGAGTACAGGGGGAGGCGCCTTTTTATAGCGCCGCTCCCCCTGTGCTCCGGAACTGCCTACGCTACTGCTGTTAACATAATATATGTTGGAAGTAAATTCAAGTCTGAATCTCCTGCATTGTGTGTGTGTTTTTGCTAAGAAATACATTTTTTGTTCTATTCTGGCAAGTAAAAGGAGACCACCTTCCAATATACCTGCTTTGTTTATTCTCATCATTTAAGAAACAATACAAATAACGTATTCTGTAGATTTTCTGCTCTGTCCTAGTTTTATGGCAGGTTTAGATTGATGAACTTCTGTGGTTTAGCTCTCCAGTGTGGATGCTGGGTTGATCCCTCTCTTCTAGTTTCATTCAGGCAATGAAGAACTATTCAGGACAAAGTGATTTTCGGCATCCACTTTCCAGGTTCCCCAATCTTTTCCTATTTCATGTTGAGGCACTATCTTCTAAGCCTCAACCACAAGTGTCATGGAAGACAGCACCAGCAAAACAAACACACAACAACTTTATGTAATGTAAGAAGGTACGCTGACTTCAGGGGCTCCTTCCAGATATTCCTCCCACGGCAGGTGTGGTTGCAATGCTTAGCTAAGCGGCTGCTCAGTAGGTCTCTGGCCCAGCTGCCTGCTTGTAGGAGTTGACCCAAATGTGGTAGCCTTATCTCCTGTTCCCTTTTGAAATTCTCCTTAGTGAAATAATAGCATCATAGGATTGAAAGCTGAGCAACTGAGATCACAAAGGTTTTTTGTTTTTGTACTGGTTAAAAGTTTAACATCTCTTTAAGGTCAGTGACTATATTTTGGAGAAAATTTAGTATCCCTGCCCCTTCAGTTTAGGTGTAAAAAAACCAAAAAACCAAACCCCTAACACTGCCCTATTTTAGTGTCATAAAGGAGGGTGGTTGTTTTTTTTAAAAAAAGAGGCATACATTCAATTTTAAAAAAAAGTCTCATGGAGGTAATACTCCCCAAGCTTCGGTTAATGTATTCACTTTCATTTCCAGATCATAGCCTTTCTCTCTCTCTCTCTGGTTATTGCTTGTGTCATGACTCATGTTGGCTGACTTTCTCAAATTGGGAGTGGACTTTGGAGTGTTATATATCCAGCTAAACTGTGGGTGATCTAGAAGGATGCAATTTTTTAAAATTTTTTTTCCATAACTGAGAAGGGTTTTTTGGTAGCTCAGTAATGATGTTCCAAAACAGAGTGACATTGACATGGGAAGTGCATTAGTTTTACAAAAATTCTGTACCTCTAGATTTGTAATGTTAAGCCTATGCCTTCCTGTTTAATGTCTGAGCTCACTGTTTGTTGCTATTGCTAATCTTTTGTGGTTTAGCATGAAGACTATTGAATGAGACTACAGTACTTATGAAATTGAGAATTTTCTTTTCTATAACTTGTCTAATATTTGTCCAAATTTATTTGACTTCAGTATTCAAATTATAAATACTTTAATGGTTCTCTATTTCTTAGATGGTAATAAAACTATTTTTATGGCTATGGCACTATTATCTTTGGTCCCCTATTCTTGTTTTCACAATATCTGTAGGGACATGGGACAGTCTTTGACTGAGGCCTGGTCTACACTACACAATTATTTCAGAATTAGCTGCGTTATACCAAATTAAAACTGAATCCGACCACTCAACCAACCCTGTTATGTCAAAATTAATGGCTCTTAAATCCGGTTTCTGTACTCCACTTCAGCAAAGGGAGTAGCGCTAAATTCAGCATCGCTGTTCCGGATTTAAGGTACTGTGGACGCAATTCGATGCTATTGGCCTCTGGGAGCTATCCCAGAATGCTCCATAGTGACCACTCTGGACAGCACTTTCAACTCAGATGCACTATAGCCAGGTAGTCAGGAAAACCCCTGGGAACTTTAGAATTTGGCCAGCGTGGCGAGCTCACCAGCACAGGAGACCACGCAGAGCTCATCAGCACAGGTGACTGTGTGGTCCCAGAATCGCAAAAGAGCTCCAGCATAGACCAAACGGGAGGTACTGGATCTGATCGCAGTATGGGGGGAAGAATCTGAGCAGGAAGAACGCCGTTCAAAAAACCGGAATTCCAATGGGCAGCGGAGTCTGCAGGAACTGTGGGATAGCTACCCACAGTGCACAGCTCCCAAAGTTGATGCTAGCCACAGTATTGTGGACGCACTGCCCCGAATTCATGTGCTTAGTGGGGACACACAAGATCAAATGTATAAAATCGCTTCCGAAAAATCAAATAGAATAATTTCGATATAATTTCGTACTGTAGACATACCATGAGTGTCCCAAGTACCCTCTTACTTCCTGCCTATATCTTACTACAGGTATAGTTTCCTTTCCTTGTCAGTGAAATTCTCAAATAAACCTAAGATCAGAATTCTTACAATGAAACTTATGGGTGAAAATGCTGTAGCGATGATTAATATTTATTATTATTAATAAAGTTTTTTAAAACAAACTTAGATTTTGTATAAAGTTATATGTAGTCTATTTCTGGTTATTAGTGTAGACAGAAATACTACACTAATATATTGTGTTAGTGTAGTCAGAAAGTATACATTTGTAGCTAGATTTAAGATAGTATTCAACTTGGGCCCGAGAGCTGTAGTGTGTGATGTTCCATCATGTGTTCTTTGTTATCTGGCCTATCCTAGAAATCATACCCGTTGCTAGTAATGGGTGTAGGCCGTGGGTCCAGTATTGATTCTCTGAAACAGTTTAACTGTAATGTCTAGGGCAAACCATTCAGTACTGTTTCAGAAAGCTGCACTTAAGACTTCTTCAAGCGTCTTCTTCATTTCAGAAAACTGCGATTAAACTAATCGCAGTTTGTCCTGAGCTGTGCTTTTCTAGTGTAGACTTGGCCTCTGAATAAAACTATCCACCTGTGTCATGCATAAACTCATTTTCACATTTTTAAGACTTTTTGAGGTAAAGGGTACGGGTCTTTTCATTAATATTCCAGTCTTGAAATTCTTTTTTCATTAGTATATTGATAATGAGGATTGTTCACGTCCTATTCCTGCATTCAGTGCCCCTCTCCCTAATCCTGATATAATACTGGGGTGTGTTCCATTCAATATGGAATAAAACTGGATCTTTGTTTTCTTTAATAGGTCATTTTCCCATTTTTCTGTCCTTTAATGTATTATTTCAAAAGTTTCTTGAACGTGCATAGGTGTTAACTTTTTCATTGTGTACAGGTTGGACAGAATAAAGTTAATTTTATATGTTGGTAACCTTATCTTTTGGGGACCTCGTGGCTGTGTTGATTTTGAATGCAGGAATTAAGGCATCTCCTTTTTCAATCCCAGTTTAGGTGATTTAGATTTCTGTAATTCCTGTCTGTCACATTTCTTGATGGATAGTGTTCAACCTCTGATACGCTGTAAAAAATCCCAAGGGTTAAGAGAATTTCTGCCTAGAAACCATTTAACAAGTCTCTTGTTTCTTATCTACATGGTCACAAATCCTGTTCACTCTTACTTGGCTCCTGATTTTGCATTGTGTGCTTTACATGTTTCCAAAGCAGATTGCCAACTCTGCAAGGTGCTTATTTGCCATTAGGAATTTGATCCAGTAAATCTTACACTTTAAAGTACTATTATCAAAACATAACAGTTGCAAGAATTTATAATGTCTGTTAAATATTATTATAACAGTAATGGTCACTCATGCAACACTGGCCACCTATGCTTAACCTGATGTCTTGGTAGATCACTTGGAATTTTTTTTTACCTGCCTCATTGGAAAGATCAAGAGAGCCATGCTGCTCATACATTTTCGTTCATGTGGTCTTATTAAAGTACTCATCTGCTTTTGTGCCTTTTCTGCATTATCCTCTTGGTGATTGGATGGCAGTGGAACACTTAGTTTACCATCCAGTCCTTTTATCTGTATGTATTTCAAGCTCCTGCTCCCTTGGGATAGAGATTCACTTTTTTTTTCTCTTTGCAGTTACTCAGTCAACTCTGTTTCTAAGTTCAACACACATTCTTGACTCTGTTTTGTTTCTGATATCTTCCTCGCTCCTTCCTTTTGAAACACTTTTTGGAAGTCTTAACTTAAATCACATTTGTCTGAATTTTCTAGTATCCAAATTTGTGTCCCTCCACTTGGTCTCTGTTAAAACAGTATTGTTTTAGTTTCTCCCTTAAGTTTAATAGACTTAACCATTTTTCTTTCTCTTACTTTTCCTCTCTCTCTCTAACACAATAGTAACTGTGACTCTCTCTAGCATTTGGAGTAATCATTTAATTATATAAATATTAATCATTGATTGTGTAAATTCTTTTGAACTGTGTCGTTGACAGCTGTTTGAGGACTCCAAAAGAGTTTCTTGACCATTTAATCACATAATTAACCATTTTCAGATTCTAAATTTTCATAAAATGTATTAACTAATGCAAATGTCTCCCAGGGGCTTTCTGAACATCTGCAACCATTCCTTTTGTCAGCTGTGATTAGATAACTTAAGGACATTTCAAACTAATACATTTAGTCAAAATGTATGTACTAAATGCCCTTGCTGAAATTACTTAAGTTTTAAAACGTTTTTAAAACATTTAAAAAAGCCCAAACAATCAAGCTCAATGATTACTTCCTTGGAGAAAATGAGAATAAACACCTTATTAATGCCTGGCTTAAGACAATGACTTTTCACGTGGGTATATAATTCTGGCTGACTTGGTTTGATAGGTAAAGTAAAATTTACAAACTATTCAAAAAAAGTAATTTATAACTATATTGTTTTTGGAAAACTTCTATGTTTTGCTTATCAAAATTTCCTAGATTCTGGCATTTCTAGCAATTTAACTTTAGTTAATGATATCTGTACACAAGATTTAAAAGAGACACTTGAATCAATAGTAATATGAAGCTTTTTAGGAGAACAGGTGAATGCAGGAGTAATAGTTGTGTGTGCCAGTTTCACTGATATTACTTCTCAGAAACTAAAACCTACTTTGTGGACAGCAGTGGTGAACTCTGTTACAAGCAGAGTCTGCCTTTTCCTGCGCCTCTGTTGACATGTGCACTCCAACCCATCAGCAGATGTCTTAGTTCTTGGCTTTGCTGGCTCCTTGAGAGCAGCTCCATAGAACTGAAAAGCTACTTTTCAATTTGAGTTGCAGCAATGGTATGTATGCAGTAGAAAGAAAAAACAGTAATGAGGTGTACTAGTAGTGTGGGACGTCCTCCTGTTTTCATTTAAAAATAAAAATCCATGATTGTTAAGGATTGGGAATTTGGAACCTCTTTGCCAGAAGGACGGTATGAGAAGCTTCCCTTTCAGTAACTAAGGAAAGGAGTAGGTATGGAGAAAATTTTGAAGCTCCCATTCCCTTCCAGTTGCTGACAGGGAGAAGGGTGAAAGACTGGGAAAATGAGTGAAAGTCTTAGATGAGCCACAGAACCTATATTACTTCTTACCTACTAATGTGGAACATAGGTAGTTGAGTTTACTGAGTTTTTCTGTACTATTTAAACTACAGTTTGTAATGTATAAACTTGGAAGGATTAGATTTTTATAGGTAAATGTCAGTAAACATTGATTTCACACACGAACCAATGAAAAAATATTTCCATTGATGATCAAAATTTACAGGTAAGCAACGTAAGAAAAATGTTTTTGAAGAACCTAGAGTTTGATTTAAGGATATTTAGGCTTGTATATTTTGTCATGTGATGTTGACAATTTTTGTTTTAACTGTTATAAAGCTTTCACTTTTTGAATCTCAATGTCTACTGTTATTGAATAATTCTGACCCTCCATAATTTCCTGTGCCGGTGAGAATTTAAATGAATAAAAATTGAAAACAGTTGTTAAAAATAAGCATTGATATTATCCATCAAAATTATTTTTAAAAATTTAATTCTGCCAAGCCCAATTATACAGCAGTGATAAAACTGTAGTTACTGTGATACTGTACTTATTTATGAAAATTAAGTTTTTCTCTTGTAAGAAATGGAGCTAAAAGAAGAAAATGTGGCATACCTGTGGTGTGCAGAGAACTACCAATCCATTGTAATTGTATAGGAGCAACTGATATTACTAGTCAATCCATAGTCCAAAAAGTATCCCAGAAAAGGCAAACTAAAAATGAATTTAAGAATAGCTTATCACTACTTTATATTTACAAATATAAGTTACCATTAACTTAGTACTTTTGAGTATTTCTGGGAAGGACTTGTGTTCCTACTGAGGTTGAAAGTCCAATGCAGAGCAAACAAAACAAACTGGTTCATACTCTGCACTTTCAGATATATTAGCAAGTGGTTTCACTTCTGGAGTCTCTTCAATAAGAGAAATATTTTTAAGCACTCAAATTATATACACTTCATCTTAACTACTGCTATTTTATTAATTAGCTTATAGATATACCAGTTGATGTTAGTTAGGTTAGATAGTATGTCTTCCAAAAGTTATATGCATCATGCAGTAGCGTAGCCAGGTCTTGAGCACAGGGGGAGCAGCGCTTTAAAAAGGCGCCTCCCCGCTCCCCAGTACTCACCCAGCAGCGCTTTAAAAGGCCCGGGGCTCCAGCCGCTGCGGAGCCCCGGGTCCTTTAAAGCGCTGCTGCCGGAGCTGCGGCAGCGGGGCTCCGGCGGCGCTTTAAAAGGCCCGTGGCTCCCCGCAGGGGCAGGAGCCGCGGACCTTTTAAAGCGCCCCCCCAGCCCGGCTCCGGCAGCGGGGCTGTGGGGGGGCTCTTTAAAAGGCCCGTGGCTCCCCGCAGCGGCAGGAGCCACGGGCCTTTTAAAGCGCCACCCCAGCGAGGCTCGGGCAGCGCCTTAGCACCGCTTTTCCTCACAGGGGGAGCGGCCGCTTCCCCTGCTCCCCCCCTGGCTACGCTACTGGCATCATGTTGAGTCGGTCTTTCGGTATGGCTTATGGGGATTTAGCCTGGATCTTTCAAAGGTAATACTACGCTTTTTTGAATGGTCATCTACTTTGGAGTGTTTTCTGACTTAAATTATTCTTGAAGGTACAGTAATATACAATAATTAAATAGCATTTCATTATGTGACATTTTATACAATTATAGTTTGGTTTAGCTTACATTATACAAGCTATTTTTTGGTTAGTTGCATTGAAAATATTTAGAAATGAATTTTTCTTGTTCACTTTCTGGCCCAAAGCCTGATTTAGTGAAATACTACTTTATTCTGTTTATGTAGACATGTCACTTCATTATCAATGAATATTTAAATTACTTGTCACGTATGTAGTGCTTTCTATCTGAGCATCTTGGAGTCTGACAAATGATGAACCAAGTTGTTATATGAATGGCCATTCTGGGTCAGACCAATGGTCCATTTAGCCTAGTATCCTTCCTTCTGTGAGTGGTCAGTGCCTGATGTTTCAGAGGGAATGAACAGAACAGGGCAGTTTCAAGTGATCCATCCCTTGTCTTCCAGTCCCAGCTTCTGGTGGTCAGAGGTTTAGGGATACCTAGAGCATGGAGTTGTGTCCCTGACCATCTTGGCTAACAGCCATTGATGGACCTATTCTCCATGAACTTATCTAATTCTTTTTTGAACTCAGTTATACTTTTGGCCTTTTCAACATCCCCTAGCGATGAGTTCCACAGGTTGACTGTGTGTTGTTTGAAGAAGTACTTCCTTTTGTTTATTTGTTTTAAACGTGCTGATCACTAATTTAATTGGGTTACCTCTGGTTCTTGTGTTTATATAAAGGGGTAAATACACTTCCTTATTCACTTCTCCACTCCATTTTATAGACCTCTATCATATCACCGCCCTCCCCCTTTAGTGGTCTCTTATATAAAATGAACAGTCACGGTCTTTTTAATTTCTCCTCATATGGAAACTGTTCTATACCCCTAATTGTTTTTGTTGCCCTTCGCTGTACTTTTTCAAATTCAAATATATATATATATATATTTTTAGATGGGGAAACCAGACCTACATGCAGTGTTCAAGATGTGGGGACTACCATGGATTTATATAGTGGCATTATGTTATTTTCTTATCTGTCCCTTTCCTAATGGTTCCTAACATTGTTAACTTTTTTGAGTGCTGCAGTACATTGAACAGATATTTCAGAGAACTCCAAGGTCTCTTTCTTGAATGGTAATAGCTAATTTAGACCCCATCATTTTGTATGTATAATTGGGATTATTTTTTTCCAATATGTGTTGCTTTATACTTCTCAACAATGAATTTCATTTGCCATTTTGTTCCCCAGTTATCTCCTTTAGTGAGATCCCTTTTGTAACTATTTAAGTAAATATTATTTTTAAATATTGTTTATGTAGGAGCACTCCCACTTTAATCTCTTACTTAGCAGCCTAGATTAGGACCTGTCTGTCTCCTATCTTTCCCTGTGTCACTGATACCTACATGTACTATGACCACTGGCTGCTTACCATCACCCAGCATAAGTCTGTTAATTGCTTCTGCGAAGTAATGAATGTTGTTTCTATTTTGAAGATGGGATATAGGGGCTCAGATTGATTAAATGGCTTTCCTAAAATCACAGTACATGTCTGTGGATGAGCCAGGAACAGAATTCAGACCTCTGGATTCTCAATCCTGTGGGTGAAGCACTAGACCATGTTTTCTTTTGTAACATCTAAGGGACGTAGCGCAGTATACTGTCAGATATGGAAATCTGAGCTCTGACTTAGAAGAATTAGTCATCATAGGGTTAAACCTAGGTTTAAAAATGCAAGAGGTAAACTTGAAGTATTCTTTATTTTTTCACCACCATACACAGGCGCCAGCTTCCTCCAGGCCCCCAGGTGTGCTCAATCCCCCCTGCTCCGCCCCAGGCCCCACCTCCACCTGATCCCTTCTTCCAAGCCTGCACCCCGCACTGCCTCTTTCCGCCCCCTCCCCTGAGCGTGTCCTATCTCAGCTCCTCCCCTTCACCCTGCCTCCAAGCGCCTTTTGTATGCTGCGGAACAGCTGATCGCGGCGGACAGGAGGGCCTGGGGCGGGGGAGCTGGCTGCAGGTGGGTGCTAAGCACCCACACAAAATTTTCCGTAGGGTATTCCAGGGCTGGAGCACCCATGGAGTTGGCGCCTATGCCACCATATAAAAAACACTCTCCTCCTTGAATTATTTACTTAAATCAAGCTGCACTGTATTGTAAAGTTTGACATAACATTTGAATGGTATGTCTGGATTGCAAAGTTATATTTGCAAGTTGTTTTGAGATATTTGTTTTATAGTGGTAATACAAACAAACTACATCTGGATTTTGTGAAAGGCTGAAATC
Organism: Macrochelys suwanniensis; assembly: GCA_033296515.1. Lineage (NCBI taxonomy): Eukaryota > Metazoa > Chordata > Testudines > Chelydridae > Macrochelys > Macrochelys suwanniensis. Next base: position 59,828,479 of record CM065784.1, on the reverse strand, counting down.
CACAGAGCATGGATATATTTATTGGGCTTCTTGCTGGTTAAGCTACTTTACAGTGATAACTTCAGAAATTTACTGTAAAACTAGGGTTTTATTTACAGCAGAACTGAAAACCTGATACCCTTGCTGTCCTCTGCCTTTTCATTCTAACAAACAATATTAGAATAGGAATTAGGAATATATTTTTTCCTTGTATGTAAATTAGGCCTTAAATTTGGAGTTTGTGTGTGAGGGGAGCCAACAAAAGTATTGTGTTAAATGCTTTACTCTATCTTAAAACTGATAGTGGTGCAGATGTATTCCTCACTACCTCATAATGTGGCTTTTTTATAGTTATAGAAGTCTCAGCTGAACAAAACCTGTGGTTTGGCAGAAGAATCATCGTTCCATTCTTGGATTTCACTAACTGTTCAAATATAGATATATGCCTGACTGAAAGTGATCAAAAATGGCAGGACTGTTTAAAGTGTTCCTGGACTACTGAGATGGGAAAAAAATCTCAATGACTCTTGTTTAGAGGTAGCAGTAAGATTCTAAAGTGCTTTTCTGGCAGGATGAGATTAGAGAAAAATGTAAAATAAAACTCTCTGAAATCATGCTGAATGGTACTCCATTTCTCATTCCAGTGTTTTACAAAGTTAGAGATGCACACAAAATAAGAAATAATACACATGAAGATTTCAAAAATAGTGAAATGCAGAACTAGTAGCACTTTGCTTTATAGTCAGTCTCTCTCTCAGCAAGTCTGAAGTGTTTGCAAACCCAGGGAAATGGTGTTTATTAAAAAAAAACCCCTTAAAGTTCAATTTTAAAAATTGATATGGTTCTATTGCCCTTATTTGTAAAAGCTTGTTTAACTGAAACCTACACTTTGGCTCAGATTTAATCTGCCATGCCCTTTTATTTCAAAGGACTCTGCTAGGAGCTTGTGTATGCACCCTTGTGAGAGCTGGTCTCAACAAATGTCTTGAAGTAGATAGTACATTTGAACTGGTGAAGCATTTTTAAAGCCAACTAAGTATCTATCTATCACCCTACAGAGTCTACAGTTATGCAGCAGTATACTAAGCAGTAAAGCTACTCCTCACGAAGAGTCTATGGTATGGTTAACAGCAATAAACAGATGGCTATGCTGTGGGAAAGGAGGTCTTTACATTCTCTAGAATTTAGACCCACTAACTGCTTCAAACATGATTTCATATTGACATATATGACCTATTTCTAAGCAAATCCACTCAATATTTTTCAGTATTTGGGAACTGACTGTTAAAATATGAATAATCCTCAGCAGGCATAATATATATTTAAAAATGTCTTTGTTCCCAAAAGCGTTACTTCTTCCAAGGAGAGGGTCAAGGTGAATGAGAGAGTATATTTTTATCGGACCAACTTCTGCTGGTGAGAAAAAAGTTTTAAGCCACACAAAGCTCTTCTTCAGATAAGACATTAGCAGTTTTCTTTATTTCTATACTTTAGATGAGCAAGCCACAAAGGTCTTTTCAAGCACTCAGTTAGTGATGAATACTTGTACCAATGTGATCTTACACGTGGATCCCATGAACAGTTCCTCAATCAGTTAAATGTTCAAAAGTAAAATATTAAATTGTAGTAATACTTTCACTTCTGTGGCACCTGTCATTATAGGATCTTTGGGTGCTTCATAAGTAAGGAATTAAGCCTCACGACACACCCACGAAGTAGGTATTTTCCCCATCTGTCTGTCTCTATCGCATGTGCATGCTCATTGGTTTGGTGACATTAGTTGTAGTTTCCGGTATAAAAGGGTGGATTGCGTGACGGTCATCTGTAAAAAAAAAATTCCCATCTGTAATTATGGGGAAATGAGAAATTAACTGGAACTTTATGCCTCAGAGTCCCACAAGTCTCTCAGAGCTGGAAACATAACCCAGTTTTCCTTCCTCCAAGTCTTGTGCTCTAACCATAAGTCCCTCCTTTGGTAGATGTAAGTGAACTTACTTTCAGATTCATGATGTAGTTGATCTCATCTCTTCCTGGAGATCATATTCACTTATCAGTATTAGAGAAGTTGTTATGGTCTCTTGGCATTTAAATACAAAATATATCCTCCCAAATTTGCCCTGAGTTTATTTGGGTGAAATGCTGTCGAGCTGATTAGCATCTTGCAGGTGAGTTGCTTGGCAAGGGTACCTCTTTCAGGAGAGACACTGTGTAATTAGGATAGAGCCTATTTTTTAATCCCTATTTCATTAAACCCCCTCGCTGTAGTTACTTTTAAATAAAATGTGTATATACTAGTTCTTCCTAAAGTGAGAAATTTCTGTCAAGAACTGTGCCTGGGAACAGTTGAGTATCAGGTTCTGATGGAATGCTGTGTGCAGGTTTTCATGTCTAAGGTGCAATGCTGTAATTATTAATAAGTCTCTCTTTTTTTTAGCATTTATGTAGCTTCTTGTTAGAGTGAAGGTTTGCTGTTGTCTGAATTTGATCTTCCTCAAGCTGGAAATAATTTTTATCCAGACTTTAAAAAACTGCTTGCTCATATCCTGGGACCAGCATGGTTACTACAACTCTTCTAGAGGAAAGCGACTGGCTGAGCTCTCTAGAGATTGTGGGTGCTTACTTGCACGTAGATGTATTTCTCAACTACTGGAAAGATATTATTTCTAGTAAAGGACAAGCACTATCAATTTTCTTTCTTGACTTTTGAGTTGGTTTTGTTGGTGTTCATGAAATGTGTGGTGGCAGTTGTGGTCTACCTGCACAAGCCGGGAGGGCATACCTTTCATCTGCTTAGATAGCTACCTGATCAAGATCACCCACACCACTGTGGATCATGTCAAAAGATCAGTTTGTTAACACCAGGTGAATTGCTAGGGTTCATCATAAACTACCTAAAGTCCTAATTTGTCTCCAGTAAGTGGAGTACATGGAAACTTTGCTAGACACGGCTCGATTCCAGTCCTTCCAGACTTGAGACAGGATTCAAGCCGTCAGTCTGGCTGAAAGGAGAAGAATAAGCCAGTAGGTAACCGCTCACTCTATGCTTCAAATATAAGAGCTAATGGATGCAACAGGCATGTCTCCACATAAACGGACTATTGAAATCCCAGTGGAAGCAAGCCTCAGAGTGGGATGCTTACATTGGATCCAGAGAATAGAAAGCCCTAGTGGCAGTCCAGGGAAAATTTACTATTAGGAATGAGTCCTCCTACCAAATTTTAGTTATTGTGGATGCATCCAAATGAGGATGGGGAGCCAGGGAACTCTGTCTTTCAAACAATAGCAGTTGCACAAAAATGCTCTTGATATGTGGGTGGACACATACATAATAAGGGCTTTCAGAAAGATGGTATTCCAAAAATTAAGGCCACCATGTTCCACATAAACACTCAAGGAGGTGCACCAGACTTTGGAAGTCCTGCAGGTGTGAGACTGGAATCTGTTCCACAAGACATTGATAGTCACCGCATATCTGGCAGGGAAAGAAAATAAGACCACAGATAGACTAAGCTGATCAGTGATACGTTGTCATGAGTAAACACATCAGATCTTCTTTCATTGTGGAGGACACCAGAGTGCTTTGCCACTCATATGTACAAGAAAATCAGTTTTCCGCTCATGGCACTGTGGAAAGCTAGCACTAGCAATTGTTGCCTTCCTTCCACTGAGGAAGGAGGATTCTCTACACACTTCCACCAGGTCCTCTGTTAGCAAAAGTACAAGCAAAACTCAGTGATCTTGGTGGCCCAGACAGCTATTCAGTACAGTGCATACAGGTCAAAGTGGATCCACTTACTTTGCACAAAAACTGCTCGACTCCGTTCTTTAATAGTTAGAATCTAACACTCAAATATGTTTGGCAACTATTTTGGTCTTAGCTAAATGTAGACAAGGTAGCTCCTTTTAAGTTAGGTTCATATTGGGCATGACTTCATTATACCACACCCAATTCCTGGGGGGATAATGTTGTTCTGACAAAACTGATGAAAGCTCCCTTGAACTGTTCGATTCCTGTGAGTTTCTTATATGGAAAGCTGTCTTTTCCAAAAGAGAGACTTCATCGTTCCTAGAGCTTCAGGACTTGGTTATTATGCACCTTATATAAAATTTTCAAATACAGGAACTCCTCCTTTAAAGTCGTCCCGGTTAATGTTGTTTCGTTGTTACATTGCTAATCAGTTAGGGAACATGCTCATTTAAAGTTGTGCAATGCTCCCTTCTAACGTCGTTTGGCAGCCGCCTGCTTTGTCCACTGCTTGCAGGAAGAGCAGCTCGGTGGAGCCAGCTGGTGGGGCCTTGGAACTAGGGTGGACCAGCAGCCCCCCTAGCAGCTCCCTGCTCCCCTAAGTTCCCTGTGCAGCAGCTGCCCAGCAGGCTATCAGTTGCCGGCAGTTCAGTTGTCCCTCCCTCACTGCCATGTGCTGTTCCTACCCTCTGCCTTGGAGCTGCTCCGAGCCTCCTGCTTGCTGTGCGGGGAGGGAAGTGGGGGGGCTAATGTCAGGGTGTCCCCCTCCCTCCTGCACCCTGCTTACCCCATCTTCCATAGAGCATGGGGGACACACGGCAGTCCCGGAGGCAGCAGCTGAGGTGGGTCTCAGCTTGCTGATCTAATTAACAAGACAGGGGTCAGCATACTTAAAGGGGAAATGCACATGTCTTACACACCCACACACCTATGCTGTCTCTCCTCCCTTCATTCCTTCTGCCTTGTAGAGTGTGAGGCTACATTAACAACAATGAGTTAACCCTTGAGGGCTAGTTCATCATTTAGCAGTAAGGCATTCCCTGGGAAATATCCCGTCCTCTGACTTCACCACCTCAACCAAGCTTCACAATCATCATTGCTGTGTACCAGTATTAAATTGTTTGTTTAAAACTTATAGAGTGTGTGTGTGTGTATATGTGTATATAGTCTTTTGTCTGGTGGCTCTCATCTTGTCAACATCCTTTTCACATCTATACGCCTATCCCCAGGAGTCCATATTCCTTATGCTTGATGTCAAAAGGTAGTTTGGAGTGGAGTAAAGAGCTTAAAGTCTTCCCAACTTTTGTTTCTTTTGATACAAGTTTTCTGGCCCATGCATGCAAAAGGTCCATCTCTAAATGGACATCTGAGTACATTTTCTTTTTGGTAAGACATGTTTGGCCTGAAACTAGAAGGTCATGACAAGACTGCTTTTTTCCATGAAGGGCATTTTTCTCATAACCAATCACTTGAAATAGGCTTATTTTGGAAGCTTCACCTCCTGTACAACTGAAGAAACTAATTGAAAGATTTGGAAGGTAGCGTTTATATCCTCCAGTGTGGGTGCATGATGGCCAACATGGGGCCTCACTTAAAATCTACCCTGCTGTTGCTGTCCTCTGGAATCAAAATCATTTCACCTGTGGGATTCAAAATTCTTTTGAGCTCTGATTTCAAGTTAAGAAGCAAGAGTCCAAGTCCTGCAGGAATTAGCTCTTCAGAGAATCAGAATTAACCCTAAGTAACTTTCCCTCTTACACTGTGTGGTATGTTTCACATTATAGTTCACATATGTAAGAGCTTTGAAAGTCTTTCTTCATCTGGAAGCTTCCTAAAGTGGATTGAAGACTTATATTATGCGCTTTCCTTCTAAGCCACAGAGTGTAGGGAACACCCACAGTAGAAATGGTGGGCTTGATGATACCAAATTGGATAAGAACAAATGTATCTTAAAAAAAACTGATAGGGAATATTTTAAAAAACTTGTATCAGAGATCGATCTTTTGAGACTAGAAGTGCTAAAAAAATTGTGCATGAATCAGATTTAAATGTATTTCAAGCAGATAAAATGCTTTAATATTTAGATTATTCTGTTCTTCTAGTTAAAGCTGCCTAAATCTTAATTTTGAATACTTCGGAGTGAATTGAGGCTCAGGATAAAGAACCAGTTGTGCTCTAATGAAAATGTTAAAAGTTGCAGCTGACCCTATGCTGTCTGCATTCTTTAGCCTTCCAGTGTAGATTTAAATATTTGGTTTTACAACTGAGCATGCTTTCACTGTGTTGTGACATGCCATAGGAATTGAAAAAGGCGTAGCCTGTTGACAGCTTCAGCAGCTGCCTGTTCGCTTCTAAAATGGGTTGTACTGTTTTTCCTACCCTAAGTGTTTTAGCAAAATTCAAGCAATGTTAGGAAAGCAGAATTATCAGATACTTAAAAGTAGGACTCTCGAGTGACTTTGAATTATTTGAAGTATAATATATTAAGCATATCCCATAAGTCATCACTCACAATTTTTTTCGTTTTCTTACCATTTTAAGACTTCAAAAACTGGCACTGTTGAACATTGTGCGATAAAGTGCTAACAACAAATGTTCAGACTAGCTCCTGTAGCATGATGGTGTTTTATTGCCTTACAGAACTTAGAAAGTGTGGATGAACAGTCTAACTACCTAAAGCATTATATATATATTCCAGTGAAAAGAGAGTCTAAAATGTACCCTAACTTTGTGCATTGTAGTTTTTACAGTTTGCTTGTAACTGTTGAAATTTAGTCATTTTATTATGAATTCCCACTTCTCCTTGTTCTGCAATTTATCAAGTTACAAAAGACATAACTATGTAAAGAAGTATTACTTGCCTCTAAAACACGAAAAGTAGAAACATTTTGTCACTGCAGTAAAGTGATATGTGAACATGTGTGTATCCAGCTGTGGATTAAGGCAATGCCATGTTTAACTATCAGTTTTCAAGGTAGAATTGCACTTTAAACTGTACATCGGTGATGGCCTTCCTAGTTTTTGTATGCAGCGTAGCGTGGCTTGAAAACTTGTCCCTCACTAACAGAAGTTGGTCCAATAAAAAATATTATCTTAGCCACGTTGTGTCTCTTCCTAGTTTTGGCCAGATAAATCACAAACTCAACCAAATGTTTATTAAACTGTAGTTTTGAGAAATAATGTTTAGTATTCATGCCTTTAAGTTATTGGTGAAGTGATGGATGTATTTTTGTGTAAATTATTAAGGAAATAATCTGCCTAAAACTAATTCGTCCAAAGTTATTTTTGGAGGGGAGACTTGCTATGTGTAGAGCTAAATTTTTATCCATGTCTTTGCATTGTGTAAATAATCAATTGATGTCCTTGTATTACTAAGGCATTTATAGTGTCTTGAAATATAGGACAGCACTTAAAAAGAGGAGGAGAGGGTTGCCTCAAAGCAGTACTTCAGGAAACAGTAAATGTTGGATTAATTAAATGATTCCGTGGTCATTTTTCATCCACATTGTTGTGCTGTCACTTTGTTCTCACTTTGTTTATTTACTCTGCAGTTTCCCAACTTACTTTATTTCAAAGGTGGGCAAAACATTGTTTTGAATGTGATATTTGTAGATCTTTGGTCCTCATACTAAGTATCACACAGGATGTATTCATGGTTTCTGGTCTTGATCTTTTGGAATGCTTTTGGTTTAAATTGTACCCCTAAAATTAATTACTAAAAATCACTCCTCATAACACCATATGACTTCTCTGTGTATTCAAGGTCATATCTGTTTGCTTCCATGACAAAATATTACTACTACTTACTCCTGTTAGTACTACTACAGAGCTAACATTTTAAATGGATTATATTTCTATGTACGCGTCAAAATAATTATTTACTAAATTTGATTTGCAGAGTAAAATCTATTTTCAGTTAAACCAGTGTGAGTAGAGTTGTTCAGGTATAACTGAGGGCATAAATTGCATGCAATGGGACTGCAAAAGGTAAAGGAGGACATAACCTGGCATGCAGGATCTTCATTATTGTCTATCTGTGACGACAAGGAGAAATCAGCGTAACTTTCACATTCCAAACTTACTTATCACTGCTGACATGAGGAAAAAAAACACCTTTTTATTAGGGCTGTCAAACGATTCAAAAAATTAATTGTGATTAATTGCGCTGTTAATAATAGAATACCATTTATTTAAATATTTTTGATGTTTTCTACATTTTCAAATATATTAGTTTCAATTACAACACAGAATACAAAGTGTACAGTGCTCACTTTATATTTATTTTTGATTACGAGTATTTGCACGGTAAAAATGATGAAAGAAATCATATTTCTCAATTCACTTAATACAAGTACTGTGGTGCAATCTCTTTATCATGAAAATTGAGCTTATAAATGTAGAATTATGTACAAAAAAACCTGCACTCAAAAACAAAACAATGTAAAACTTTAGAGCCTACAAGTCCACTCAGTCCTACTTCTTGTTCAGCCAATGTTTACATTTGCAGGAGATAATGCTTCTTGTTTACGTCACCTGAAAGTGAGAACAGGCATTCTCATGGCACTGTTGTAGCTGGCGTCGCAAGATATTTACGTGCCAGCTGCTCTAAAGATACATATGTCCCTTCATGCTTCAACCACCATTCCAGGGGACGTGTCCATGTTGATGATGGCGTCTGCTCAATACCAATCCAAAGCAGTGCGGAGAAAGTTGATTTTCTTTTTTGGTGGTTTGGGTTCTGTAGTTTCTGCATCTGTGTGTTGCTCTTTTACGACTTCTGAAAGCATGCTTCACACCTCGTTCCTCTCAGATTTTGGAAGGCACTTTAGAGTCTTAAACCTTGGGTCAAGTGCCGTAGTTATCTTTAGAAATCTCAGATTAGTACCTTCTTTGCGTTTTGTCAGCTCTTCAGTGAAAGTGTTCTTAAAATGAACATGTGCTGGGTCATCATCCGAAATATATGAAATATATGGCAGAATGTGGGTAAAACCGGAAGGGAACATACAATTCTCCGCCAAGGAGTTCAGTCACAAATTTAATTAATGTATTTTTTTTAACTCTTCATAGTAGATTAAAGAATGAAGAAATTACTAAATGAAAACACCTAATGAAAATAGGTTGCAGCAGCACGACAAAGGTGGGATTGTAAAGTAGAGCCTGGCAAAAATTTTCAGCTGAAACTTTTTTGGTGAAAAATGCAGATTCGGTGACATGAAAATGTTTTGTGAATTTGTGTATGTTTCACCAAATTGTCAATGTAAAAATAAAAAAACAAATCCTGAAATAGTCAAAAGGACATGCTTTAACATTTTTGAAACTAAACATTGACATTTTTTATATGAAACGTCCTTCAATGTTTTTAAAAATTAAATGTTAGAAATTGACACAGTGTTTCATTTTGGGTTGAACAAAACATTTTGTTCAGCCCAAAATGATTTTTAATTTTTTTAATTGTCATCAAATCAAAAATCAATTATTTGCACTGATCTAACTGTAAATGGAAGCGATTGAGAACTGTAAGTATGAAAACAATTGTAAAAAGGCAGATGGTGTGTTGCCAAACTATCCAGTTGACATTTTGCAGTGCTGTCTTAAGAAAAAGAACTCAGTATTCACATTCTGAGACTCAGTTGAAATAGTGTGTTAATTATTCAAATTCTTTTTTCCTTCCTTTTTAAAGAAAATGAAGTGGGATTTTATAGGCCTGTTTAGAAAGGTAACTTGGTTTTGAAATAGAAGCTGTGGCAATCAAGATGGGTTACAGAGCGGCAGATGCCCCATGGAAAACTGCAAATGTTTTTCAATTTTAAAATAGTTATCGGCTATTGGCCAGATCCTCAGCTGTGCAGCTCGGGAGAGTGCAGCGAAAAGGGGACTCTAAGCAACCTTGCTGCTCACTGATTGCGAGCTAGCTGTAGGATTGAAACTGCCCTGATGTAACTTAGAGCAGTTTAAAGACTGCTTTAAGCTCTACATTGGCTGCAGTAGCATACAGGGAGTGCTGCACCGGATGTGGATAAGGCAGAAGTCCATGTACTTCCGACAGTCCCCACCCCAACGTGTGGGGGCAAGAGGATTGGGTGGCGTAAGCGGCTACATCAGTTTTACACTCCCTGTGGATTCCCATCTGTCGGGGGAATCCCTTACACAGCATGAAGCAGTTGGAGCTGGCTTTGAGGATCTGATCAGTCTCTGTATTCAGTTTCCTTTTTTTTTTATATATTGTCAAAGATACTGGAATTAAAACAGGATCTTTGTGTGTGAACTTACTATTTATCCCTCTCATAACTCCAGAACCTGCGTGCGACTTCACAGATTTAATGCTTTTGAAATTATTGTCCTCCGAACGAGAGTTGTGACTTCAGATGAAAAATAGGAACCAAGAATAAACTTTTGACACATCCTGTCTTTGCAAGTGATCTTTATAAAGAATAAGTGAATAGAAATAAATTCTATTTAGATGGCATCTATTTCCAAGCTTCTTATGAGGTACCTGTAGCTTTAAGAGGTTTGGGTTGTATATTACCATTTAGATTGAAAGTGTTCTTTCTGTGAAGATACTGTCTGTAAAGGGCGTAAGGCTATCTAATAATGGAGTGCTGCCTGAAATACGTTCTCTCCCTTGTTGTGACATATGTGCAATTAATTACTTGGCTTGTAATCCTTCACTGTTTCACCCACTGTTATTCTTAAGGAGTGGCTGGCATACACCAGGTTTGGTAATGAAGTCAGTTGGAGACTTGGAAACTGAAAATATTAAACCAGATTTTGAAAATGCATTTCTAGGCCAGGTCTACACTAGGAAATTAGGTCATTTTAACTCCGTTGCTCGGATGTGAAAAATCCACACCCCTGAGCGATGCATTAAACCAACTTAACCCCAGTATAGACAGTGCTAAGTTGTTGGGAGAATTCTCCCATCGACATAGTTACTGCCTCTTGGGAAGGTGGAGTACCATCAGAGGTAGGTAGCATTTTCACTGAAGCACTACAGTGGTGCAGCTACACCGCTGCAGTGTTTCGAGGGTAGACCTAGGCTATGTCGAGACTACAAATTACTTCGGTATAACTTACGTCACTCAGGGGCAGTAGCGCAGCCAGGTCCGGAGTACAGGGAGAGTGGCGCTATAAAAAGGCGCCTCCCCCTGTACTCACCCGGCGGCGCTCCAGGTCTTCGGCGGCGGGTCCTCACTCACTCCAAGTCTTCGGTGGTACCCGCCGCCAAAATGCTGCCGAAGACCTGGAGCGCTGCCTGGTGAGTGCAAGAAGCGGCGCTTAAAAAGAAGCAGCGCCTTTTTTAGTGCTGCCGCTCCCCCTGCTCCCCCCCGGCTACGCTACTGCTCAGGGGTGTGAATAAGTCACCCTCCTGAGCAACATAAGTTATACCAATGTAAGCTCCAGTGTAGACAGCTCTCCTGCTGAAATAGCTACGGCCTCTTGCAGAGGCAAGAGTTATTAAGCCGATGGGAGAGTTTTCTTCTGTCAGCTTAGAGCGTCTTCACAAGAAGTGCTACAGTGGTGCAATTGCATCGATGCAGCTGTGCCACTGTAAATGATGTAGTATAGACATGGTCCTAGTATCTTTAGATAACTAAAACATTGTCGATGGAAAAATACCTTCCATAATAAGTGATTAAGCTCTTGTTTGGTGTGTATGGATGCTCTCTCTATAAATATCAATAAATGAGGCTGACAGTATATTGAAAATAAGTTGTCCTAAAGTGATACCTCTCCCCCATGCTTCCCACATGTGCAGAAGGCTAGGACATCCAAAGATAGTCATATTTTGTTTATGGTTCTTTAATGGTAGCTTTTCTTTTCAAAGTTTAGATTTACTGGAGTTTGGACTACAGGATGACAGAAGTAGCTAATGTTCAGTTACAGATATGAGCGCACAGGCTTGGCCAGTCAACTCCGCAGATTTGTTGTAAAGACGGGTTTACTGGCAACTTTGTTGAGAAGGTTCTTGATAACTTCAGTTTTCATTATAGTGTTTTAGCACCGTAGCATCAAACATTCACTCAGTTGTTAATTCTAGCACTATTCAGTGGATCTTAAATTTACATTAGTCTTTTAATTAAGATACTGTCATTTTTTCCTGTTGTTGTAATTTTATGTACATGTTGATGCAGATCTGCTCATTGGTTATTTTATTTACTTTTGTCCTGATGAAAATGTTAGCTAAATTTTGGCGGGGTTTCAGGGTACTTTTATTTATTCACTCAGCACCTAAATACAAGGCATTGGGTTTGTAATGGTTCATACAGCTATGGAACAATTAAAGGAGACTAGATAACTTGGCTCAGATCTTAGGCCTTGCCCTGTCCCATTTGCGTAAAATTGGCTTCACTGACTCCTACACTGAGGGCTTGTCTACACTACAGCTTAAGTTGATGTAACTTACGCCATTCAGGGGCATGAAAAAAACACCTCCCTGAGCGACATAGGATACATGGACTTAAAATGCTGTCTCCCGCTGACCTAGCTTCTGCCTCTCTTTGAGATGGAGTCATTGCGTTGAATGGGAGTGCTCTCCAGTTGCCCTAGTGTGTCTTCCCCAGACACACTACATTGGCGCAGCTGCAGCTGATGCAGCTGCACCAATGTAGCGTGGTAGTGAAGACAAGCCCTGAGGGAATCCTCAAAGTTGTCCCCAGGTGACTTTTCCCCCTCAATTACCTGTATCATCCTTTTAAAAGGATTGTAGGAATATTGTCGGAATCAAGTCAAAAGAAGAGAACAATTTAAACAGTACGCCAAATCCTGCTCCAAAAGTCCACAAACTATAGTGGCTTTTGTTGTTGTTTCTGTGATGATTAAATCTGCACTGTGAATCAGCAATAAATTAATCAAGAAGATATAATACAAGGTATTCAGGTTTCATATTAACTTAGTGGTAATCCACTCAAGGTCTCCCAATGGTGGTAGCACCAGCAGAGATTTTTGTGTAAAAGTCATGAGTGTAGATAAGGCCCTGTAGTGAAGAACTGTGGTTCTGCTTCTGTTCTGCTAATTTAATGTCCTGTAAAATAGATATAGGTAAAGGTGATTGCAGAGGGGACTGAAAGCATTTATCTGCTCTCTGTGACTAGCTGTACTTGGCATTGCAATAAAATCAGTGGTGAGAAATCTATCCAAAGCTACCTTCATTACCCTTGTGCCTCTTCTTCAGTGACCCACGATGGGAAAGAGTGCAAAAAACGCCCCTTAAAGTGGGATAAGTCAGGGTTGGGGCATTTTCCATTGAAAGAGCACAGGCTGGATAAAAATCAGTGATTTAAAAAAAAAATCGGATTTTTTAAATTTAAATCTGATATTTTTGATAAAAATCAGATTTTTGAGGAAAAAACCTATCTAAAGAGAGTTTTTTAATTAGGATACATTATCGCTCAAAGATATCTCATCATGGAATAGGGATTATAAATTCTCATTCTATAGTATGAGACAATATATTCATGTACTGTTTTAAGAAAAGTTTTGTAAATGAATTCCAATAGTTAATGGATTAGGGACCCAATTTTATGGAGTTCCAGGGGCTTCTGTATAGATTATTTAGGTTAATCTTTCTATCTACCCAATGGGACTCAGTGCTCAGTCTAGAACAGTGATTCCCAAACTTTAACAACCTGTGAACCCCTTTCACTAAAATGTCAAGTCTCACGAACCCCCTCCTAAAAATGAATATTTCCAGGGATTTTCTCCTTTACCTGAGTATAAATTATAAAAGCAGTGATCCTGGAAATATAAAATTTGTTTTTGACATGCTTATTGCACACTATTATTAATTATTTATCATTACAGTATTATTACATTATGAAAACGGCAACAGTCTTCCAAGATCTCATTTTCGTAGCTTGTATCACTTTGAATAAGCCTGTTATAAGACAAGGCTCCTATGTTTCATCAAGGAGTATCAGATGTGAAACAGCATGAAGGTATTCAAGAAGCCAACTCAGAGTTCCTCCTACACAGGCATTCAGGTCTTGAGCAGTCCAGGCAAACAATGCACGTTACAACAAAGCTTAAAGTTGTTCTCCATAATAATTTTTAAAACAATACTAGCTGCCTATTTAATTTTAAAAACAGCAAAAAATATCCACCTCCCTTTCCATTTCTTATAAGGAGTCTTGAAGTTTAAATCTCCTCAGTGTGATAGGTATGCTTGCTTTGATCTGCTTAGCTCTTGGAAGTCCAGGGGCTCCGGGCTGCTGACCCTGTGCTGCCTGGGGTCATAGAATCATAGAATATCAGGGTTGGAAGGGACAGCTCAGTCTGCCAGTAGTAGGGTGACCAGATGTCCCGATTTTATAGGGACAGTCCCGATTTTTGGGTCTTTTTCTCACATAGGCACCTATTACCCCCATCTCCTGTCTCGATTTTTGACACTTGCTATCTGGTCAGCCTAGCCATTAGGGAATTTTTTCCCGAGAACCCCCTGTAACATTTTGCAAACCCCCAGAGGTTCCCGAGCCCCAGTTTGGGAACCACTGATCTAGAAGATACCATCAGAGATGGTTAGTTTTGCAGTTCTCAAACTGGATTTGTGTCTCCAGAGATAACATGCTTGTTAACAGCAAAAATGTTTTAAAATAAATAAATATATAGAGGTGAGAAATAACAGACCTCAACCCTGTTATCCCTCTGCAAATTTGTGTACACAGAGTAAATCTCTAGAAGTGCAACGTTTCAAAAAGTTCAATGAATAGAAGATTGTTGGGAGGTGGAATAGATCTGGAGAAGAGGAGGTCTGGAGATAAATGTGAGAAGGGAGGGACAGGCAGTAGAAACAAAAGTGAAACTGTTTGAGTAGCATATTCCAGAATGCACTTTTATGTAGAAATCCATGATTAAATCGAGTCTTCCTAATTAGTGATTTAACTTGTGATTTGATTTAAATCACATCCACCCTGTGAAAGAGCAGCTCTTCTCTTATTGTAGAAAATTCCCAGAGAACAAAAACCCAAGATGATAAAGAGCAACAGAAGGATGAAAAAAACTTTAACTGTTTCCTCAGTTTTTGCAAACAAAAATGTAGATGTCACAACACAGTACAAGTAGCCTCTGGATGTCAGGCATTCAAGGACAGAGGGAATTGGCACCCAGCTGATTCTCTACAGCAGCAGCTTTGACTAAAACAAAACCTAACAAAACCCAGACCCCACTACCACAGCCCTTTGGGTTTTGCTTCTAGCCTCTTTGAATAATCTATAACTATCTTTAAAATGTAAGTGACACATTGCATTTCATACCTATATATATTATAGCATACCCTGGACTTGGCAATCTTATGTCTAGTTGCTTGAGTTTTCGTTTTATGATGTGGTTTTCCCCTCTCAACACTGATATGCCATCACTCCTTTTTAGAATGGAGGACTGAATTTCCTTTAGTTCAGTTTGTGGAGATGTAGGATCTCAATTTAGATTCTGAGCCTTCTGTTTTCATTAATACTGATGGTGTTGGCTCCCATCTACTTGTGCTCAGGCAGGTTGGTATATCCACAGTTATGCCAATCTCCTAGAACTGGAAGGACCTTGGAAGGTCATCGAGTCCAGTCCCCTGCCTTCACTAGCAGGACCAAGTACTGTCCCCTGACAGATTTTTTGCCCCAGATCCCTAAGTGGCCCCCTCAAGGACTGAACTCACATCCCTGGGTTTAGCAGGCCAATGCTCAAACCACTGAGCTATCCCTCCCCCCTACAGTTGTGATCTGTAGATAGCTTAAGAAGAGAATGCTTTCTGTTCTTGTGTTTTTAAAAGGAAAGAGAGTTGAGGTGGCTTGTTTCAGCTGATGGTTATAGAGGAAGTTGTGGCATCCTTTAATCCTTAAGTGGTGCTACATGTGACAAATTGCCAGGCCAATAAAGAAGTGCTTGGAATTAGTTATCAGTGTTTGAAAGGGTTATCGCAGTTTGTATGGACAAGCCCAGTGTACGGAAGGATATTTTTACTTTTAATAATGTAAATAGTAGAAACTGGGAAATATTAAATACTCACCAAGCATTAGTTTAGTTTTTTGCTTCTTAATTCTTGTACAGAATAGTATGTGAAACAAACTTTTGTTGTCTTATCAACTTAATACTTGTGTATGGTATTACTAACCTGACGTTTTTATTTATATTCTGAATTCCTTTGGATTTGCCATTTGATATATTTTACTTATTAGAAACCTCCTTGGGTGGCAATAGAGCTTTTTTTTATTTTTACTCTGTTAAATGTGGGGTTTTTTGGGGGTTGTGTTTCTTTTGGCCTGATTTAATGGTTGTACTATTGCAGGTTGGGGTGGGGAAATGTTTTACTTCTGAATTCACCTGACTTCTGTTAAAGGCCGTATTTCCTTATAGACATTATTTTATTTTGCTGAAGCCGTGCTTCTAAGATAATCTCTCTGAATATTTTGCTGAGCTCTTAAATTTATATATACAGTTCAAAGTGTTTGTTTTCTAAGGCTCTGTGGTCACTTGGATTCTACTTCAAAATCTGTTTTTAAGTGGTCTAGAGTCCTTTCAGCCTTAAGTGACAAATAGGTGATCCTTTAGCTACCCACCCTCCCTGACAAGTATTAGAACTCAGTTGTGGAAATTCAGCAGCCTGGCCTGTGACGTGGGGAAGAAAATAGTGGTTTATAGCAGCATATATTTTTTAAAGGTCTGAGCTCCATAAGTGCTGCTCTTCCCCCCAGACCATCCCTACTTTTCTCACACTGACTGGCAAGATAACTTTCCTCGTTATACTGAGAACCAGCAATGTCATCTTTGTCAGGTTAAAATGTGTGAACACCTACTCCATCCATAAAATGCTCTCTGACAAAGTCAAGCACTGCTGTGTGACTAATCAGTCTAGTCTTTTCAGGTAGATTTCTAGATTGGATCTATAAATCAAAGGTGCTATATAAGAATTTATGCTTAAAGTTCCATAAAATTAATAAACATCTATCCCATACTCTAGATGCCTTTAAATAATTAAATTTCAAATATTGTGATTCCAGGATGTTTGCTACTTTTGCTGTCAAGGTGCTCTAAATAGTAGGGATACTAGAGAGACAACGTGACTGAGATAATATCTTTTATTGGACCAACTTCCGTTGGTGAAAGAGATATGGTTTCGAGCTTACACAGAAATTGGTACAATAAAAGATATTACCTCACCCACCTTGTCTCTCTCATATCCTTGGACTAATACAGCCACAACAACACAGCAAACAGGGATATTAGAGTTATTTCATGTACAGTGGAACAGTTGTGAGGTATGTATTGACTTGCTTTGAATATTAAACTGACTCAGATTGTAGGTTCTACTTTGTAATACTACCAACTGATTTGCTTTCTTGAGGCTGGTCAGATTCATGCAAACGAATAAATGCAACAGGAAAGCAGTTCTGTAGCATTGATCCACTCTCACTAGTTATGATTAGCTTGGCCAGCTGTTGTGATGTAAGCGAACAAGATCCTGTAGTTCTTTGCTTTTTGCTTTTTGTGAGTTAAAAATTGCAGATAGTAAGTGCTAGCCAGAGCAGTGTTGTACAAGCATGTTGTATAAGCACCGTGGAATCACTTCATCAGGATAGGAGGAAGCTCAAACACTCAGCGGAGTTAAATTGTATGGAATCTTTCACTTGCAGAGTTTCCTGAAGCTCAGTAGCTCCACAGGAGAAAGGAGGAGCCAAAAAACCCACCCCTTCATCTACTGGAGTCAGGTAGCATTGAGCTGTCAAAAGATTTGTCAAGAGATGCTGTACCTGTTGCACAGTATGATCATACAATTCAACAGAGATAATTAAAACCAAATAAAGAAATGGAAAGGCAGCCAGCTAGTACTGGTTAGTTTTTTGCTTCCTCGGTTGGTATATGTTTAATATAGGCCTAGATTCTTTTTTGAAGTTACTGCTGCTTGCTATAAGGACAATGAAGTGGTCACAGTTAAGGTTTGTACTGCACGCATCTTGTTTTTAAATTTTATTTATATTTAATCTTTGCCTAACTTTCCCAAAAATATTTTCTGTTGGCTCTTTCTATTTATTAACTGTAGCTGTTTCTATTTATTAACTGTAGTTTCATTTTTTAAAAGTAAAGGGACACTGTCAAGCAATTTAGGCACAAAATGAAGATATTGCTTAAAAAAAAAAATTAGCCTGGTTGAGGGTCTCGGTGCTGTCCCCCCCCTCCATTGCCTGATACGGGAGGTTGAAGACCAATATGCAGAGGTTCTCCAAACTCTTTCCCCCTGCAGAGGTTGAAGAGATGTGACTGCTATTCTCCCCAACCCATTATCATGGATGAGAGAGAGGAAACGCTGCTATATCCCTCGGTGAGATAAGAAATACTGTCTGGATTCCTCTCTTCCGTCCTCCTGATGCTGGGGTAGGCAAAAAGCTTGGTTGCATAAGGTTCATGGATTGGTCCTTAAAATGACACTGAAATGAACTACCTTTAATGCTGACCTTGGAAAGATGGATGATGTCACGAGACATAATTTTACTTCTGGGGTGTCTCATTACGTAAAAAATTTGCAGGGAGGAATTTTTATGATAGGCTTTGTATTTCAAGAAATTGACGTGTGCAGTGTGGGTGGCTTGCTGAATTCGTTGTGAAATGTAATTTGTATCTCCACAAGAAATGCATCTTCTCTGGCTGGTAAATCTGCTGGGCTTTGTCAGAGGGGACAACTAGGTCTGCCTGTCTGGGTTTCCCACTGGCAAACCTTAGTAGGTCCTTGGGATTAATAAATGGGAGAGGAGGAATTGGGAAAGCTTGAATCTACCTGGTGGCTATAGGCATGGAGTGGGGGAATCAGTATGGCCAGTGGAAAAACTTGATTTACTTTTCAGTACTTTACTATCTTTGCTTTGACAGTGCATTATCTGTCAACTTCCACTTCATGTAAATTGAAAAATTTGAGGAATGATGCTAATTTTATTTAGTTAGGTAAATCTTTTATAGACGTGCCTTAACTCTGAGATTTTTGTCTACAACTGCTTGGACTTACACTTTGAACTACTACAACTGAGACAATGTAAGCTAGAGGGATCCAAAGTAAATGTGAGATTGCAAATATTGGGATGTCACAAATTGCTGCATTTACATAAAATTACCATTAATTTTGGTGCGCAGGAGATTTGATCTGGAAACAATTTCACTTTAGGTTTTAAGGTGCTAGTAACAATAAATTAAGATGTGATTTTAAAATTTGGCTTTTAAACTGCCCCTTGTGATCTGTGTTTTAAACATCTAGTTTTGCCTCTGTTTTCATTTCAGCTACAAAATATTAATACAGATCAGTTGGTTCTTGCCAACTGTTTTTTTTTAACAAGATGTGAATTTGTGCCAAGTAATTACCATTTCTGGTGTCACAAGTGACTCTCAAATTCATTCCTTGCACAACATGATTAACTTAGTAGAGCTGCTCTCAGCAGTAAAAATACTCAATATGGTACCTAACGTGCATTCTACTTTTAGACTGTATTCTGAAGTTTATTCATCTGGTTCACTCCATAGAGGGGTTTCTATGCCAAAGAAGATATTTTTGAGGAAACAAAAATAATTGCTCTTTTGGGATGATGATTAGAAAAACTCTTTAGTCTGAACCCTGCCAATTTGTTACACAGCTGTTAAAATGACATAATGGTTTTTTGTTTGACCAAGGGCATAAATAAGAACTTCCTTCCTCCTTCATTTTTATTTATTCTAGTTCTGTTATGCAGGATTCATGATAAATCTTTTCCAAATTACTGCTGTTAATTGAGGGGGAGTGCCAGTAAAATATGTTTTACCAACTTTTGCTTGATGTAATCTGAAAGTTAATTTTTGTGAACTAGATTACTTCTCTCCCCTTCACCTCCAGTATAAATTGGCCCAATGCATTGAAGAAAAACATTATACTTCCTTCACTTAGAAATCGTTCTTTGAGACTATTTGATTGTCTGAAACACCCAAAAATCTTGACACCCTTTATATTTAAGAAGGAGTAGAATGTGTTTAACCAGTGTTTAAAAACTGAATCACAGTAGCTAGTACATTCTATCCCTCTTGCTCCATGTACTTAAGGTGTTACTGTTTTAGTTATGAGGCATGTTTCCTGCCAATGTCCCGTTTATGCGGAAGGAAATGACTACATTGGTGATCAACTTCATGAACACAGGCATAAGTATTTTAGAAAGGAACTTAAGTTTGGCTAGGGTGGTACTATAACTAAGTATTGATTCTGTAAATTCAGACTGTATTTGTGCTTTAGGAAAGCCATGGCTCTCAGACTGTGAGAGTTCAGCATGCATAGAATAGTTTGACATTTTCTAATGATTTCTTGTTACATTTGGCAACAACATGGAATTGTTTACTTCCCCTACCTATTAGTAAATCAGGTGAATAAGCTTTTAGATAGGCGCAAATGAAGTGCTTATGTAGAACAATGGAATGCCTGTTAACACATTCAAATATTTAAAAAATTCTAATAGTACCCTTTTACTTGTACTATTGTAATGAGGGATTGACCATAGTAGGCTATTGTATTTTAATAATTATGAAAGGGCTTCTTTAATTACAACTTACTTGCTTTTTAAACCTCTTTACAATTTTTCATGACATGCACATCACTAATATGTATATAGGATAGTAATCCTGGGAAGGGTGATGTGTAAGAACTTAAAAAATGTCTACACTGAAATATCCAAGTTCTAGTTATGGAGAGTCATGTGCAAAATTTAACTCACTGTCATTTTTTCCATTCCCAGCTGCCTTAGGGTCAAAGAGAGCCCTGTAGATATCTAATGCTGAAGCTTGATGTTAAATCTGAATTGTGTGTCAGAAATGGATTTTTTTTGTTGCTGTCGTACTTGCTGATAAAATTCTCCAGGGCCTTGTTGTATCTTATTATATTTTTGTCCAAAGGTGGCTTGATACAGTGACTCTGTTAATCCTACAACATGGATGTTCACCTTCCAAAAGCTGGGATACAAACATTTTTTTGGTGGTAAAATTCAGAAGAAATAAAATGTCATAGACTTGTTCTCTTCTGGCTTTTTTTTACCGTCCTGTTTGTCAAGCCTTGCTTTCATATTGAAGGCCCCAGCGTCTGTGAGATTTGTAAGAAGGATTCCCTCAAAACATGCAGAGAATAAAATGAAAGGTTTAGAACTTTTCAGAATATAAGGGCTAAATAATACCATATTTCCTCAGTCATATACAAACATTTATTTTCTTAAAGGTTTAATGATCCACTTTTGTGAAAATACATTTTTAGCGGTTCTAACTTTCAAGTTCAAAAAGCAGGGAAAGAAAGGAGGATAGTAGATATGTGAAGTGAGAGCTTGTGGAGACATGATAAAAGGAATGCTGCTGTAACTCTGCCAAACTGCATGTGTGTGTTAATTCAAGGATTGATTTGGAAGGAGTCTCATTCTTGAAGCTACTACCTTCTGACAGATTACCTTTGCTGCCTCAAACAGCAGTTCAACAGATGCAGAATTATTCCTTTTTAATAGCTAGTTTGGTAATTATGCAGGATTGTTAATTTGTGATAGAAAGAAGACATAGGTGACTGCTGGCGTCTTCTCTCACTCTTTTCCTCTTCCTCAACTCTACCTCACTATAAGTCATGTTATTTTGTAGGGCTGCAGATAATTTATGTATCGTGCACATTTTCAGGTCTTCAATTTCATGGTCCTTTGTTCTGCACTGGTTTACAGCCACATTTTCCAGTGTGGTCAGAAAGGAATACAAAAAATTTAACCACAGAGATAAGCAGAGGACCGTAAGCTGATTTCAGTACGTAACAACCCTCCATTCAGTCCTGATCTCACTCACCTTGAAAGAAAAGCCAGTGAATGGAACAGTCTGCAGGTAAAAAGAGTTGCTGTTGGCCCTCACCTCACAACACATAGTAGGAATCTGTCACAGCTTGTTAAGGAGAAGAGGAGCCACTAGGTGGTGCTGAGGAGCTTATTGTCAAGGATGGGGTGGTGGACCTTAGTTTCCTTGTAGAAGATCCAATCTTCAGTCCCTTCTTCTCTATGTAGCTCGATCAATGGCGTCTCTTGTTTTGTGAGGAAGGATGATGATGTTGCCTTCTCTCATTCCCAACCCCACACAGGAGTACTGACAATTGGTCTCTTCTGAAGCCTTGTCTATACACAAACTTGCACTTAAATCACTAAATTGGTTTTATTCACACCTCTTCTTGCTTGGGTGAAACTCTGTGTGGACACTTTTATTTCTGGATAAATGCCACAAACACACTTGGACTAAAATAACAAAAGCTGTGAATTAAAACCAATTTAGTTAACTTGGTGCAAGTCTGTCTGCAGACCAGCCTGAGAAGAATGAAAGCAGGTATCAGAACCTTCTCACTACTGATATCACTGGTCTAGCAGAATCTCTTCTTGTGGAGTGGGGAAGGAGAGCCAGGCAATAATTCCAGGCTTATTTATGTGGTGACCACTAAAGACAGCAGTTAGACACAGATAATGATCTCAGTTGCCCACCGTATCTAGATACCCAGCCCACCAGAACTGTGTTTTATGGTTGGTGGTGGGAGAGATGGATCGCATTTTCTCTCTCATATATATCCAAAAGTTTCCAAACTGCTATAGGTGACAGGAAGGATTTTTAGGGTGCAGTGGGATCTTTCAGACACCCGTTTACCCAAGATGTATGTAGGAGGGACAGTGACAATGGGAAGCAATGTTTCCCCTCTTGCTGACAGAGAGTGAGCAGAAGTTTCCTTTTCAGATGTCCACAGCAGGAAACTGGGCTTCATTTGACTTGGAGGAAGAAAGAGGGAGAGATTTTTAAAGATTGTTTATTTTAACTCTTTAATCAAAGTATGTCATTAGATTGAATGAAGCTTCCTTATTTTTAAATGTTTGTATTTAGAGGTAAGCCACACTTTTTGTGTCCTGGACAGAGCATCAGTTAGTCTCTTTACCTTAAGTAAGAATCTAGCAGAAGACCTTTAGAAGGGTTTCATTCCAAGGGAATCTGTCTCTTTACTCTGAATTATAAACTGGGAATAAGCTACACCTGGATCGATCGGACTTCAGCTGTCGTTAAGACTGCGCCGATCACAATACGTCTGCCATTCTTCTCGCACTCTTGCCTTTCTTCTCCATGTTCGTCCGAAACGTTTAACGATGTCATCTTCCCATCTTCTTGGAGGCCGACCGGGGGGTCTTTTCTGTTCTCGTGGGTACCACTCAGCAATGATTGCGGTCCACCTGTTATCCATGAGCCGTGCTGTGTGGCCCGCCCATCGCATCTTGTTATGTCTGCTTTCCACGACAATATCTTTCACACCGCTGCATTCTCTGATGATTTCATTTGGTATACGATCCAGAAGGGAGATTCCCAACATAGCTCGTTCCATTGCCCTTTCAGCTACCAACAGCCATTGCTCTTCTCTCTTCGTCAGTGCCCACGTTTCACTGCCATACAGCATGGCTGGCAGCACTGCTGAATTGAAAATATTTTTACGTGTGGTCTTGTCACTTTTTCCTTTGAGGACGTCCTTGATGGAATTAAACGCACACCATCCTGCCCGAATCCTTCGCGAGAGTTCTCCGTTCAGGTCTTGGCGCATATTAACTTCTTGGCCCAAATATATGTACTGTTCCACTTCTTCGATGTCTTCTCCTCTTACTGTTATTCAGGCTTTTCGTAAGACGTCTGATCACATATATTTCGTTTTGCAGCGGTTCATTTTCAGGCTGACCTGACTACTTTTCTTGTCGAGTCTTCGTAGCATGCTCTGCAGTTGGTTGGTGCTTTCGGCAATTAGTACAATGTCGTCTGCAAATCTGAGATGAGATAATCTCTCTCCGTTTATGTTGACACCACTCCTCCAATTGATCTTGTTCATAACCATTTCGAGGCAGGCGGTGAATAGTTTCGGTGAAATTGTATCTCCGTGCTTTACGCCTTTCTCGATTGGGATGCGGAGGGGAGTTTCAAGGAGAGTAATGTCTGTTGTACATCCAGTATTCGCTTCCTTCAACAAACTAATGTACTGCGTGTTAATGCCCTGCTCTGCGAGCGCCTTTAATATTGCGTTAAACTCAACGCTATCGAAGGCCTTTTCATAGTCGACAAAAGCAATGCACAGCGGGAGTTTGTATTCCCTCGCTCTTTCGAGGAGCTGGCTAAGGGTAAATATATGGTCGATTTGTACTGAAATTTCTTCGAAACCCTGCCTGCTCTCTCGGCTGTTCATCCAGACTCTGTGAAAGTCGATTCGTTATCACCTTTGTGAAGAGCTTGTAGATGTGAGAGAGCAGGCATATAGGGCGGTAGTTTTTAAGATTTTCTTGATCACCCTTCTTGTGCAGCAAGATGGCATTCGACTCCTTCCAGCTTGATGGTATTTTTCCTTCTTCAAGATATCGACTGAATCTTAAAGCGAGGGCCTTCCAAAGTTTTTCGCCTCCTGCATAAATCATTTCTGACGTTATTCCATCTTTGCCTGGAGCTTTTCCCTTCTTCATCTGGTGTAGTGTGCTTCGGACTTCGCTGACGATTATTGGGGGGACGCGTTCTTCTGACTCTTCGAGGGTTGGGAGGGGGACGTTGATTCTTGATTTGAACAGTTCTGTATAGAAGTCCTTGCAGACCTCCTCCATCCCTGCTCTGTCAATTACTGTCTCTCCATCCTTGTTCTTCAATGCTGTTACGCTCAATCTATACTGCGTCAATTCCCGCTTGCATGTCCTGAGGCTCTTGCGTGATTCAGCTGTTTTAAGGAGCTTTTCTTTCCGGAAGTTCTCGAAGTCATCCTTCAGTTTTCGCCGTATAAGCTTGCACAGAATGGAGTACTCGAGGTTGTTATCCGAGCTCCTTTTCATGTTTCTCCGCTTCTCCAACAAGCTTTTCGTTTCAATCGAGATTCTTCCCTTCGCCTTCTTCAGCTTTTTAATTTCAGCTGCTTTTATGCAACATCTCAACTTGTCAGCAAAGATACTATAGTCCTCATCACACTTTTCCATCTGGCTCCAGTCAAACCCAGAAATCGCTTTTTTCAGCTTTGCCTCATCGAATGTCTTCGGCTGCTGTTTCCTGTTTGCCATCTGTAACGCCTTCTTTTCCACCGCTTCGTCGAAAATCAACTTCGCTCTAAGCAGGCGATGGTCACTGCCGGTGTTGAATGGCTGCACCACAGAGACGTCTTGAACGATGCGCCTTTTATTGGCTAAAATATAGTCCATTTCATTCTTACTCTTCGCGTTTGGTGCGATCCATGTCCACCTTCTTGAGATCTTCTTTTTGTACCAGGTGTTTGCCACGTACAGTTCTTTCATTTCTGCCATCGCTACCAGCCTCTCTCCTCTTTCATTCCTTTCGCTGCTGCCGTATCTCCCTATGAACTTTTCGCCAGCTTTCCCTCGCCCGACCTTAGCGTTGAAATCTCCCATCGTGAGAGTGTAAGTGGACTTTTGCGCGATAGCTCTTTCAAGCTCTCAGTAGAATTCTTCCACTTCTTCGTCCTCACTTGCACTTGTGGGAGCGTAGGCCTGGATGACCTTGAGGGTAGCTTTTGACTCCATCTGAAGATGCAGCACACCGATACGTGATGATGTTAGCTGGCATGATATGACTTTCGAAGACCAATCTTTATTGACGATAAATCCAACTCCTCCAACATTTCTAGCGCCATCTCCCTTTCCGAGCCTCACAGCACTTCCATCCTTCCAGTTGACTTCCAACTCCTTCTTTCGTCGGGTTTCACAGACACCGAGAATATCGCATTTTATCCTTTTCTTCTCCTCCATCAGATGGTTTAAAGTTTCCTCCTTTGCCAGTGACCTACAATTGTAAGTACACACAGCGAGGATTGTCCTTTTCCATGTTGGCCTAGCACCTGACATTTTTAGCAACCTCTTGTCGCTCAATTTCCGCTCCGCCACCGTAGAACGTGCATTTACTCGTGTTGTTTTAGCCGTTAACTTCAAGCCATCCCACTGGCTAGGTGGGCAGGCAATAAGCTACAATTTGCAAAATTTGTTTTACTTGTGAGTTATTAAAAACTACTTGGCATTCTAGATACTAGTCCCATTTTGGACCCTGATGCTTATGGCTAAGGATTATGAAAAGCGGTAGTGATTAGGCTCTGAAGTCCCACTCCCTTTCCTATAAGGGAAATTGACTTTCAGTAGGATTTGGGCACTTTTGAAAATATTGTCCTATGACATTAGCATACATTACCACACAACCAAAATATTAAAGTTTAGGTGTAGTTACTAGTATCTAATGATCTATATGGGCCATACTTTATCAATGAACTCCAGTTTTGACCTGGATAGCTGTAAAGGAATGCGGCAGGGACTCTTCTATACCAAGGGTTCTCAACCTTTTTCTTTCTGAGGCTCCCCTAACATGCTATATAAACTCCCCGACCCACCAGTGCCACAACTGTTTTTCTGCATATCCAGTATATTAAAAGCCAGGGCCGGTGTTAGGGGGTAGCAAGCAGGGCAACTCCCTGAGGCCCCACGCCACAGGGGACTGCACAAAGCTAAGTTCCTCAGGCTTTGGCTTCAGCCCCGGGTGGCAGGGCTCGCGCTTCAGCCCCTGCTCTCTGGTTTATTTTGGTGGCCCCCCTGAAACCTTCCTGTGGACCACCAGGGAGTCCCAGTCCCCTAGTGAGAACCACTGTTCTATACTGTTTTCTTGAAGCCCATCACCAGCAGCTCTCGGTCTCCAGAGCTCTGATCTCTCAATGCTTCCCACCCTTCCATCTCTTGTCAGAGCACTGAAAACATGTGCAGTTGTAAGAGAAATGGATATACTTGGTTCAATAAAGCCTTATGCAAACTTCTCAAGGAATCAGAACCCATTACTTAGCAGGCTTAACTTTTCCTAGAGACATGAAGATACCAGGGTATTTCTCATTACCAGAGGGGCGAAAAGTATGACACATGTTCCATAAATGTTGGATCAAATACTGAAATAAAGTGAAAGTCAGAGCTCATAGATATGTTTGAAGTTGGTAGTAAAGAAAAGCTGCTACTTATACCTGAGAAAAGTCACATACAAGGGAAGAACAGCCTGTCAATATAGGAAGCAAAAAGAGAAAGTCAGGGACACTGTGCTAGAAATACAGCCCAAAAGAATTTCTCTTAATCTCATTATGATGCTCCTCAGATTTTTGTTGTCTGCATAAAGCTGGTCTCTCACACCAGAGTACAGTCACACCTCCTGCAGTGACTAATAATCACTTCAATTATATTCCTCAATGCAGATTCTCCACCAGAAACCATGACCCAAAAGCTGTGCAAGTTTTCTTCGGCCTTCGCGCACAGCTATTCACCAGTATCTTCCTTTGCTTTTGTCCTCTGCACAAACTTCATTTGCCCATCTACATACAGTTCACTCATTTATACTAAGTATTTTGAGGTGAACATTATGAACATGCTTGGATGTGGCTACTCCAAAACTAGCACAAAGAGAGAGCATATGAGTAAGCTTGTACTGCTGCTGTCTGTGCTTTACCTATTCTGCAGATAAATAGAAGGGTTTAGTTTTCAGGGATGTCAGTCTCTCACTGCTCGTGAGCACGAAAATGAATAAAATAGAACAGTGCTCCAACAAAACACTTTTTTCCATGGTTAAACTATCATTTTAAGGCTCTCAGTTGCTGAGAGAGCCGTTACAATTATTGGTGCAAACATGCTGTGCTTGCTATGATTTTGTACTCTCTTAAGAGTACTGAAGAGCTGAAATTAGATGTTTTCTGAGTTCAGAGTTTGTTTTTAATGTTTACTTTTAATTTTATGGTGTGTTTTAAATGAAGTTGGCATACATTTGATAAGGTGTGTTTTAAGCACAATACATTGTGATACTTGGGAGAACAGTTATTTTTGCTTCATGAAGAAGTGAATTCATGTTTCTAATAATAATGGAAAATGAGATTGATACTAGTTTGAAAGGCCTCATTTAATTGTTACTAACTTCAGAATGTTGTTAGCATAATTTAATTACTGAATAGATTTGTTTGCTAAGAAAATAGTTGTAGAAATTTTAATTATGATTTCAGGAAAATGTTACAAATAATATGAAGATGACTCATTTTGAAAAGAACTACATATAGTTTTCTTAATTGTTTTAAACAGTCTTGTGGCACACCTGCCACAAATGCAAACAATGGCTTAGTTTTTTATCCAGTTTTTAGTATTTTCTTTTGCTATATAATTACAAAATAAGAATCCATCCAGATTGCTCTGGCTTTTTTACAGTGTTGAAAAGCCCAAAAAATCTCAATATAAAAAATAAACTGTTCATGCTTCAAGCATAATATCTCGTGACCACACACAATTATAAGCTCCTTTTATGAGGTAGTCCGCTATTAGAATAAGGCAGGATATATCTTTTACCTTTGAAGATACGTGGCGCCTAGATTAGGATGACTTGGTACATAGAACCTCAGAGTTATGAACACCAGTTATGAACTGACCAGTCAACCACACATCTCATTTGGAACTGAAAGTATACCATCAGGCAGGAGACTAAAAAACCCCAAATACAGTATAATACAGTACTGTGTTAAATGTAAACTACTAAAAAAAATTAAGGGAAAGTTGTTTTTTTTTTGATAAGGTAAGAAAACTGTTTCTGTGCTTGTTTTATTTAAATTAAGATGGTTAAAAGCATCATTTTATATTGTGCATAGTAAAGTTTCAGAGCTGTATTAAGTTGTAAACTTTTGAAAGAACAATCATGACGTTTTGTTCAGAGTTACGAACAATCTCCATTCCTGAGTTGTTCATAACTCTGAGGTTCTACTGTATTGGGAATATTTAACTGGTTGCAAGCTGCAGGAATTTGTGAAGGCCAAGGCCCTTGGAATGTTAAAATGTGTCCCCGTGTTGATGGATCCCATTAGGTCTCAGGTCTGTCTCCAGGAAACACCATAAACTCATGTGCCAACTGATGCAAAAATGAGATTCAGCATTTACTCCACCAGTGCAGGTCTATTGTCAATATGCTCTTATGCTAACTGTCATTGAAGCTACTCGTAGGGTTGCCAACCCTCCTGGATTGGCTAGGGGTCTCCCGGAATCAGCCTCAATCTCCTGGTGACTATGAAAGGCAATCTGGGAGATTTTAATAGGCCAAAGTCCGGTCGGTCGGCCACACAGCTGGACTAAGGCAGGCTCCCTACCTGCCCTGGCTCCGCACGTCTCACGGAAGTGACCGGCACGTCCCTCTGGCTCCTAAGCACAGGGGCGGCCAGGAGGTCTCTGCGCGCTGCCCCCGCCCCGAGCGTCGACTCCACAGCTCCCATTGGCCAGAAACCACGGCCAATGGCAGTTGCGGGGGTGGTGCCTGCAGGCATGGGCAGTGTGCAGAGCTGCCTGGCTGCCCCTGGGCCAGACATGCTGGTCGCTTCTGGGAGCCGCCTGGGGTAAGCGCTGCCCGGCCAGAGCCTGCACCCCTCATCCCCATGTGCACTCCAACCCCCTGCCTTAGCCTGGTGAAAGTGAGTGAGGGTGTGGGAGAGCAAGTGGCGGAGGGAGGGGGGATGGAGTGAGTGGGGGGTGGGGCAAGGGTGTTTAGGTTTGTGCGATTAGACAGTTGGCAACCCTAGCCACTAAGGAGTTTTACAGAATGTCTGCAGATTGATCCGCTAATTTCCTTAGTTTCTTATATGATTTAGTTTGTATGTGGGTGGCACAAAGATAACATTACATTTGATTAAAACAAGTTAATACAAAGGTAAAAATATACTTTAAATCCTAGGATGAGTTTTCTCACTGGCAGTTAAGTCTGAGAGGTTGACCTTAGTATAGTGACTTTAATAAAACGCTAAATTTAGAGATAAGAGCCAGAAATAATAATTGAACATTGAATGACAAAACTCAACTAGCAAGCATGCTGAAATGTAAAGCTGTATATACCCAAGACACCTGCTTGAAGTTGTGCCCAGGGCTCATTCACTTAATAGAACAGCATTTAAATGAAAAAGTCTGTCTAGACTGGCTGTAGCCAAGAATTCCTTTTGTAAGGTAAATTCGAGAACATTTTATGTGCAAGAATGTGCAGTGTTAGTGGGTCACAGGGTTCAGTTGACTTTGGTGTTGAAATTCCAAGGAACAACACTATTGTAATTTTTAAATGCTGGAAGCTCCTCTTAACCTGAAATATCACTGACTGTGGTTGTAGCGTTCTCTGGAGAACTAATGTCCCCACACAGTAGAGTTGCTCATTTTCCATGTGTTTCAGTGCTGAGCTGTGTAGGCAGGGTCCTCTCAGCCTGGGATCCAGAAAGTGCTCTCCTTCTGGGAGCAGTGACCTATCCCATGGTTCAAAGGCCTATTTCCTTAATAAGGCCCAGCTGTCAGCCTCTTCCTCCATGGAAGGAAAAGAATATGTCATACCACTGAGGAATTGTACAAACTGTTTGCACAATTCCTCAGTGGTGTGGTATGTACTTCTCTTTCCATGTGAGCTAATTAACTCCCTTCCCTTGTCAGGGATGGAACACATATGCTCCAAAAAATGGAATGCTTGTCAGAGGACTTGGATTTGGTCTTAACTGTAGTTGGAGTCGTCTTGACAAGATCCCTTCACATGTGTCACTTGCCAGCATCTGCAGATCTTCCATTGTTCTAATCCCTGACATAGAAGGAACCTATATGAATTGAGGCTGGTACCTGGTTTAGGTGCTTCGTCCAGGGAGTACAGTGTAAAATGGATCTCCCCACTGGGATTTCCTTGGAAGCTGGAGTAATGTGCTTTTTCAGCAACATATCTTCAGAGAGCATTAAGTGTACAAAATGAACTTCCTTATATATTTAAAATGATTTTTGTGTCTTATTAGGTATCTTCATTACTGATTCTGAAGAGCAGTGTTCAGTTAACTATAGTTTTAGCTTGCTGTCGGGCAGCTTTTATACATTCAATCTTTTTTTTTATCTCAAACTGATAGTAATAGCCGTAGCATATACTATAACTGAATAAAGTTATGATAATTCGTCCCTACTTCCAGTGAAGAGGATGTATAAACAAAATTCATATGGAACATATCAAAGCTGTTTTGTTTACTTTATACAAGAGGGTTTTTGTCCTTGTCCTTGTCAGCTTCATCCATTTTGAGGCACTTTTGAAGGATTTTTTCAGTGACATGCTTCCAAAAGTTTAAAAAGGTGCTCACTCAAAATTTCTGCCTCAATCAGTGGTATATGGACATTCCCTGAGTGAAATATGTGCTCATTACCCATCACCCAACACACGCATGCTCCATCAATTTCATACTTTCCCACCCTTGCTCCATGCTTCCTCTTGGAGGAGTGGTAAATAATGAGAACTAGTCACCGATTCACAGCAGTCTTGATCACTTGGTTAACTGGGCACAAGCAAACAATTATGCATTTTAACATGGCTAAATATAAATGTATACATTTAGGAACAAAGCACGTAGGTAATATTTACAGTATGGGGAATTCTATCCTGGGAAGTAGTGATTCTGAAAAAGATTTGGGAGCTGTGATGGATAATCAGCTAAACCTGAGCTCCCAGTGTGATGCTGTGGCCAAAAGAGCTAATGGAATCCTGGGATGCATAAACAGAGAATCTCAAGTAAGAGTAGAAAGGTTATTTTACCTTTGTATTTGGCACTGGTGCAACTGTTGCTGGAATACTGTGTCCTTTTCTGGTGCCTACAATTCAAGAAGGATGCTGAAAAATTGGAGAGGATTCAGACAAGAGCCATGGGAGTGATTAAAGGATTAGAAAATTTTCCTTATAGTGATAAACTCAAAGAGCTCCTCTATTTAAATTAACAAAGAGAAGGGCGACTTGATTCCAGTCTATAAGTACACACATGGGGAACAAATATTTAATAATGGGCTTGTAAGACTAGCAAAGAAAGGTATAACATGATCCAATGGCTGGAAGACAATGGCTAGACAAATTCAGACTGGAAATAAGGTGTACATTTTTGACAGTGAGAGTAATTAACCATTGGAACAATTTTTACTAAGGGTCGTGACGATTTTAAATCAAGATTGGATATTTTTTTAAAGATCTGCTCTAGGAATTATTTTTGGCAAGTTCTATGGCCTGTGTTATACAGGAGCTCAGACTAGATGATCATAATGGTCCCTTCTGGCCTTGGAATCTATGAATCTTCCTTAGTAACTTGTAGGAAGGCATTTCTTGGCATCAGCAGTAGCAGGGGTTGTTCTGTAATCTCTTCTTGCCTCAGTAGTGGCAGGGAGGTCATGCTGCAGTCTCTGGCTGTGGAATGCAAGTCCTCTGAACTGTGACTGGTCAGTTGGGGAATGGCTCCTCTCTTGTTCTTCATGTGATCTTCCCTGACTACTAGCAGTCTCCCAATTGGTTGATGAGGAGGAATCGTGGAGGTTTTATGCAAGGGAGTCTAATGAGGCTTGTCAGGAGGACTCTGAATCTTTTAACTCTGTTCAGGCAGTGGCAAGAGGAAAGGCAGGATGCAACTAGTGCAGGACTCTCCCACTCAGCACAATGGCGGCTGTGCCCCATCTTCTCTCTCAGGCATTGTTGGAGAGTTCTGGTGATACACGCTCTGCACAGTGCATTCTCCAGGCTCTCCTAGCAGACCTGGTAAAGGATGCAGGTAAGGAGTTCCCTCTGGGCCACCTACTGTGGTTGCTGAGATGACATGATGGGTGCGTTTGCAGTAGGTCAATGGTCTAAATGAGTAGCAGTTGGCTCGGTCTCAGGGCTAGTCTGTGTAAGGTGTGAATGTAATCAATTTAGTTAAATCTCTCTTTTTAAAAAACAAACAAACAAACAAAAACCCCAAACAAACGAGCTATTCTTTCACTGAGCTCATTGGCTGTCACTCATGATAGCCACCTCCAGCTCCTCAGCCGATCTTTCTTAGGTAGAGTTCTAAATGTTTTGTGGGAATAGTCTCCTGATTTTCTTACTATGACTTGACTTGCACTATACAGACCATTTTTAGTAATCAAACCTTTCAATCTTTTTTCTATTGCAACTTTTTAAAAGTACTTGTGCTATCCATTTTCTCTTCGACCCACATCCTATTTAAAACTTAATCCATCTTTTTAACCATACAGTGATATCTATGGTTACTTATAGAATGGAGGAGTTGGGAAGATGTTGGTAGAAGTAAACCTAAAACAAACTGCAGATAATGTACTTGTCACTATTTAAATAGTTTTTAAGAGGGAGGAGAAAATGATCTTTTGGTTAAGAAGTTCTGAAGGAGAATTAAGTTTTCTTGATTGCTTAGTGGTAAGACTAGATGGTGATTTATTGAATCTTTCTTTAAAGCTGGTGCTTTTAAAAAAATTTTTACACTCTTGCTGCTTTAGAACTTTGTGACTAAAAGATTGTTTCTAGGAGTAGGGAAGAAATATATTCAAATTATAGGTATCTATAGTATGTACTCTTTGTATTAGCTAATTATAAAACTGAGTCAGCACATTTTAATTGCTAAGAATGAGGGACAAATATATTCTAGATATATGTAGCATTTATTTTGTGGTTCTTTGAAATGTGTGGTTTTTTCTTTGTCCAGAGATATATTAGCTCTAGTTCAGTAGAAGTGCTGCCGTTAATACTGTAATCTTAATTCTTCATAGAAATCTCAAATCAACTTCCGGCTGCAATAGTTTGGGTGTAGCATAGAGATGTATCAAGTTTTCCATTTGGGTACATAGAGCAACTTCTGAAGAATGTTGATTATTTATTATAGCAGCTAAAACACTACTCTTTCATTTTTAAACCATGGCTCAAGGGTTGACACTAGGTTCTTGTTGAAAGGAATTTGGCAACTTCTCGTGGGTTGTATTGTATAATACCCACATTGTATAAATTGACAGTCTCTGGCATGATAAATTTATCTCAAAAGTGAGTATTGGCATAGATAATTATTTTAACCTCCCTTGGAGATCCCTTTGACAAAAAGAGAGTTTCATTATAGTGACTCTTAGTACATGTTTCTATGAAACACAAATGTCATGCATTAATTCATAAAGGTTTTATGATCAACATGCATACCTCTATTGTAAAGTTTACCTCTTTAAATATCTGTTTCGATTGCATTATTTCCTCTTTGATTTTAATGTACATCACTGTGCTTCACACCTGAGGGCTTAAATAAGCACTGTAAGATGATTGCTTTTGATAAGCAGGTATCTGGTTAATAAATGTCTGAAATCACAGTGGTACTGTGTCAACAATGCTGACTGTTGGTTTCATGGTGCTACCACTTTTGCATGGTGAGCCTATCCATGGATGATAAGTGTCAGCATTAAAGCAGTAGCTAATTGGCACATGCCCCTTCCTGTGTACAAGTCCATGTACAGTGAACTCTTCCTGGTGGCCACACTGACAAATTTTCCTAAAATACTTAAGTAACTTTAGGAAAAACAAATAAATATGCACATATACATGTCCAAATCATTGCAATTTATTTATGTAGGGTTTTTTTGCAGACACAATAATAAAAATAATGTACAGTTGTATGTTGGTGCCACTGGCCCTGCTGCCTCCCCCTGTTTTCCACAGATCCCCTCTGTCCCCTGTTGCCTCCACTCACTCCCCTGATCTCTCCATTGTGCCCCCCCCCCCCCCCCGCATTGTCCTGAGTTCCCTTCCAGGGCCTCGCACCTCAGGCTCACCCCACTCCTTGTCTCTTGACCATGGTGTCTAGTAAGATTGGTCCTGGGCTGAAGCCCAGAGCTGGAGCCCTTGGATGCTGCAGGGAGGGACCACTGCTTTGCCCCATCCCCCATCTCTGCCCAAGAGGCTGTTGTGGCTGCAGGAAAAACCCCTGGCCACCGTGGCCACATTTGAGAGAAACTGCTTTAGATAAAACATGCTGTTAGTAGTAAAGTGTTGTTAAAACATTGTCAGTTGTAACACTCAAAAGCAGTTACATTAGGATAGAGGTGTTTGGTCTCTTCAGAAACACGCAGAGGCTCTAGAGTCAGCTAGGGTGACCGGGCGGCAAGTGTGAAAAACAGGGTAGGAGTTAGTAGGAGCCTATATAAGAAAAAGACCCAAAAATCGGGACTGCCCCTATAAAATCGGGACATCTGGTCACCCTAACGTCAACAGAGTGGTGTGAAGGAGAGGAGTGGAAAGTGCATTATTCTAAGGGTAAATGCATGTGTTAACCTCCTGGAGTTGATATGAATGATTACAAATGGAAATAAGCTAGTGCTTTCCCATAATTCTCAGTTTGATTTTGAAAGGCTCACAAAGTTTGATGTAATTCAGCATGAAAAGCCATCTCTGCTAAAGGAAAGTTTGGGACTGAATAACCAGGGTTGTTGTAGGTCATGATTGTCATTAGATTGTATGTGAGAGGAGAGGATGCTACTGAATGCCTCACTTAGTCTAGTATAGTTTACCGCTATGAAGAAAGGTGTAGGGCAGTGACATGGTTGTGTTCGTGCCATTTTCAAATGCTGTAAGGTGGATGTCTAAAATTAAATGGATGTTGCCTATAGTCCAGTGTAACCAGTACTTCACTTTCATGAACACTAAACTCACAAACTAAGTAGCAACGCTCAGCTTGACACTTCAAAGCCTTTTCAAACAACTATCAGATGCCCTCTTTTGCTAAGGTTGCAGCTGTATTAAGATGTATTTTTTAAAATTATAATTAAGTGTTCCCTGCATATGCATCCTGTCTATCTGTACTTCATGTTAAAATTTAAAAATAGCTCAGTGTAGTGGGTTGCAGAATTTTAATTTATAGAAATACTGCCTCTTACACTGAGTAGCTCTCTTAAACTGTTTTGGAATCAAGTTTTTAATTTCTACTTGAATTAGAATATTTTAGTTTTTCTACATGACATTCTGTTTCTACTCAAGTTTAAGTTTGGATACAGCACAAATATGTCCAAGTCAACATTATTTTATGGAGAAAAATACAGTGTCAGTGTTTCACTGATACAAGCTCTTATACTGCATAATGAAGATACTGGGAAATTTGTACTAATTTTTAAAATTAAATAGAAAGCATACCTTGTGAATACAAACAGACTGCATTTTAAAATGGCTTTAAGATTATACATACTGTCCTAGTTTATTCTCTTTCCCCAACTCATGCTTAGAGAAGTAGCAAGACTACTCCTGCAGCTGGTGAGAGGAGTGGATTTATGGGAATTTGGGTTTAATGAACATACCTGAATTTGTACCCTCTCCTTGGCTAGAATTTTTTTAAGCAAAAACATTTGTTTTCGAGAGAGCCTTCCTTTCATAGAGTCGCTAGCTAAGCAATGTCTTTAAGAAGTCTACAGGTTATCTCATAAAAGATCCTCTGTGACATGATGCAGTCTGAGATGCTCTAATTTTATGACAATTAGCCTTACATCCAGTTGGTTTCTCTGGCTGACGTTTTGGTTCAGGAAATTGAACATAATGAATGATATATCTCTTCCTTTTCAAGAGAGCATCTGTTTGGTGAGCCACTAGGTCAGGCATTGAAAGATATTGGAGAGAATAAAGGTTTTACTGTTTGCCTTCTCCTTCAGATATGATTGTTAGCCCTTTCGCAGAAATTTCAAGAATTTTTTGATGTAATTTCTCCTCTTGTCTCCTAAAAATAGTCTCCAGAGATGTGGGACCTTTCAAATCTTGGATATAAGTTCATTTGGGCTGACTTCAGTATGGGGCTCTGACAACTTAAGCTGGCTTATGCTCTCCATTCATTACACTTCTGGAGAAAGTTAGTTGTAAGCAGAAACTTGATTTGTAGAATTCAGTGTGTGCTGCTATTTGTTCTTCTGGTCATTCTTTGTTTTCATGCTTTCAAAAATAAAATAAACATCTTAAACCATGATGGATCACCACCTTGATGTCCAAATAGTAGTAGTGAGCACCTCCTAAAGAGACTTTTGGATATTCATGTACTTTGTCGTAGAATTAAAGGTCATGTTGATCTGTATATTACAGGCCACCAACACCACCCAGCACCTGCATGCTAAACCCAACAACTGACCCAACAGTTGGGAAGTGCTTGGGTAATCTTAGTTCAAAAATTGAGACATCAGTTTGTTGGAATTAATCAAAATGAGGTCTAAAAACTGCGATTCTGGATATGAATATGAGGAATAACCATTGCTCCTTTTTCTGAAAGCCACTAACCAAGCAGAAAGTTCTTGTTTGTGTGTGTTCATTCTACTGAATACTCGCCCAGAGTTTCCCATACATACTCGCATCTTGTTGCATTCCCCCATCACACCTCAGCTCTTTACAAAAGTGAATCTGTGGAAATGGGGGATAGCTATTGTCCCTTGTCTCAAAAATTGATCTAAGGGTTATTCCTATGATGTTACAAGTTCGGCAGTGTTTGAAACTTTGTATTCTTATAAAGTTACCTTGTTCTCCCATAAAATGCTTCTCTCCTTGTATCATAAGAGTTCAGTTACCTATAATGGCATTTTTCAAGAACAACTCAGCAGGGTGGATTTGATTTAAATCAAATTGATTTTAATAATGATTTAAATCATTAGTCAGGAAGACTCAGTTTAATCATGGATTTCTTACATAAGAGTGCATTGTTGTTGGTTGTTATAACCGTAATACATATTCTTCATAACTCAGAGATAGATGTAGGCTTCATTTTTAGAAGGTACACACTATAAATTTTTAAAGGGATTTATTGTGAAAACTTTTCTGATTAGTTTTACAGCTATATCAGAAAATAAATGATTGTTTGGTTATTTCATTTACCAGAGGTAACTGAAGCAGATAGTTCACCTCACAATGACTTACTTCATAAATATCTCCAATTCAACAGCTTAGTCGATATTTGAAAGATTTTCTTGCCATGCTGTACTAGAAGAACATCACCAGACAGACATTAAATTGTTTTATTTAACTAAAACAATGTTATTTATTCTGGATTTTTTTCTTCAACAGCAAACATATCTTATTTTAACAAAACAAACATATGAATTTTTGAATGTAGTTAAACATTCAAGTTTTTTAAAATCAGGTTTGTTTTTGTTAAAATTGTTTAAAATAGTTAAATAAAATATTTTTTTTAAAAAGTATCGACTATGTGAACCAGGTCAACACGAGAAACTTAAAATATTGGTTTCTGCAGCTAACTCAGTTGTCTTCACCTTCATTTTCCTGTTTGTTCATAATCTGGAAAAGAAAAACAAGCTTTCCTGCTTTTTCAGGTCCCAAACAATTTCTCAATTTGGAATGATTTAGTCCAAAGGAAGAAAATATTCTTTCTACACCGGCAGTAGAAGCTACTGCTGTTAAAAGTGAGATTAAAACTTCAACAGTCTCTGAATCCAAGTGCTTAAGTGACTTCCGCCAGTTCACTGGTGTGACTTTCTTTAAAACATCATCAGCAGTTCACCCTTATCTCTGAAGTTTATTATAGCTGACATTATGGAGGGATGATTGCTGGATGTCCATGTCATATCCAACTCCTCTTCTTCAGCAGTTAATGTTTGATGCTGGTACCGAGTATTGAGAATATTTGCAAGAAAATGAGCTGGAGATGGTGCTTGTCCCATTCGTTTTTTTAATGCTTGTAATTTACCTCTGTCATTGCATATTTCTTTTTAAGATCTCACTCAGTTCCTTTGAAATGTCAACAGCGTCAGTAATAAAACAGGTTTCAGTGTAGTAGCTGTGTTAGTCTGTGTCAGCAAAACGAAAATAAGAGAGAAAAACTTGTAGCACCTTAGAGACTAACAAATTTATTTCAGCATAAGCTTTCATGGGTTAATACCCACTTCATTGGATGCATGGAATGAAACATACAGTAGACAGATATTTATACAGTCAGAGAAACATAAGGTCGAGGTGCATAGACCAACCTTAAGAGGCTAATTAGTTGAGAGGAACCATAACAGCAGGGGAAGAAAAACCTTTGAAGTGATAAACAAGATGGTCACACAGGTGTGAATGAGGATCGTTAACTTAAGGGAAAAAGATTCAATTAACGTAATGGCCGAGCGTAATGGCCATTCAAAGGTTTTTCTTCCCCTGCTGTTATGGTTCCTCTCAACTAATTAGCCTCTTAAGGTTGGTCTATGCACCTCGACCTTATCATGTTTCTCTGACTGTATAAATATCTGTCTACTGTATGTTTCATTCCATGCATCCGATGAAGTGAGTAATAAAACAGCTATTTCTCTGCATTTTGTTCAAGGCTACAGAAGTAGGATTCAGGGTACTCAGCATATGTTCAACATTTCTCTTAAGCCCAATGTTGAGAACTTTAGCTGTGACAGTGCTATCTATTTTTTCACGATTTTGTTCACAAACTGTCATCAGATTAGGCCAGTTCTTGATTCAGTGCTCAAAACAGTCCACTACTGAGTTCCATCGCACATCTGGTCCTGCCATGAGGGCAGGGGGCTGGACTCGATGACTTCTTGAGGTCCCTTCCAGCCCTAGAATCTATGAATCTTGTGGGAGAGTTAGCTTGGTTCCTGCCACTTTTTTCAGAGCAGCTGCTGCAAAGTGGTGGTCACGGAAGTATTTTGCAATTTCAACATTAGCCTTTATTTCTGGAACACTGAAGTCTTTGGCTAGGAGGTGCATCAAATGAGCACTGCAACTGTATGTTGTTAGCTTGGGGACTCTCTTCTAAATTTCTTCTCATCTTGGATACATTTGCAGCATTGTCTGTGACCAAGCTGCGTACTAGATATTTGAATTTTTTTTCAGTTTGTTCTAGCTTTTACTGCTACTTCTTGTAAGTATTCTGATGTGTGTGCATTTCCTGATGTATCAGTTGTTTCTGTAAGGAAGACATTCCCTTCTTCTATTGTCAAACAAGCACATACAACAGGATCATTTTGGACATTGCTCCACCCATCAAGACTCATATTAACAATTTTACCCTCTAGACCTTTTGCACACTGCTCAATTTCTCTTTCATGCACTTCATCCAGCAATTTTCCTGCGACATCTGCTCTGTTGGGTGGTGTGTATCCTGGTCTTAATGACTGAACCATGTTAATAAAGTGTGAGTTCTCAATCATACGGAAAGGAGAGTTTGTTGCATAAACAAACCAGGCAATTTTTTCATCAATTACCTCTTTTTATAATCTGCTGGATCTTATAACAAATGTATTTTGTTTTGGGATGATGGAGTTTTTTTTTTCTTTTTGCTACAGGTGATATTCTGTGGCTATGTGACATACATGATGTGACTGAAACACTATCATTGGCCGATAACTCTGAAACTATAGAAAATGATGGTGATCTTGAAGGTGGATAATCTTCGGAATCCTGTATGTTGAGGATGGATTCTCCTAAACAAAATAAGTCAATGCAGTTATTTAATTATTATTACCATACTGCTCATTTAGTATTACTCATTGCATTCACTGACACTCCATACTACTTTAAAGATGAAATTGTAAAAGGAAGATCTGCCTATTTCAGCTATTTATTTTTTATCACAACTGCATCTAAAATGATAGTACCATAGAGTAACAACTATATTTTTTTGCTCAAACATGAGAATTCAAGAATAGTCCAGAAGGAAGACAGGCAGTCCTTAGGAAAGAAGTATGAAATAAAAAAGTTTACCAATCTGAAGATCCTTCAAGTTCAGACAAGTTCCTTTCATCATCTTCAATGCACCTTCCTCCTGAGAAAGGAATGCTTTTCATGATTTTGTTTCATTCGGGCAACCAGGCCTTGCATTTCTTTGTTGCACTGTTTGCATTTTGTACGCGTGCCTGTCTTACCCACAGGTTGAGGAACTTCATTAAAATATTCCCAAACTGGGTCTCTTTTACAGCCTGCTGCCATTATAAGTTTTCCCTTCTAGTGAGAGAATGGTATGGTAGATCTCAAATCAATGAAGACTACACTCAGAAAGACCTCAAGACTTCTGGAATATGCTGCTCAAACAGTAACTTTTGTTTCTACTTCCTGTTCTTCCCTTCTCACATTTATCTCCAGACTTCTTCTCCTTGTCCAGATCTATTCAGCCCCCAACAATCTTCTATTCATTGAACTTTTTGAAATGTTGCACTTTTAGAGAGAGGTAAGGGATTGACTCTGTGTACACAAATTTGCAGAGGGACAATAGGGTTGAGGTCTGTTATTTCTCACCTCTATATATTATTTATTTATTTATTTAAAAAACCATTTTTGCTGTTAACAAGCATGTTATCTCTGGAGACACAAATCCACAGTTTGAGAACTGCAAAACTAAGCGTATGTGATGGTATCTTCTAGACTGAGCACTGAGTCCCATTGGGTAGCTAGAAGGATTAGCCTAAATAATCTATGCCGAAGCCCCTGGAACCCCATAAAATTGGGTCCCTAATCCATGAACTATTGGAACTCATTTACAAAACTGTTCTTAAACATTACATGAATATACTGTCTCATACTATAGAATTAGAATTTATAATCCCTATTCCATGATGAGATATATTTGAGCTATAATGTATCTTAATTAAAACGATCTTTAGATAAGTTTTTCCTCAAAAAGCATTTTATCAAAAAAATCTGATTTAAATTTAAAAAAATCCTATTTAAATCAAAAGCGATTTTTTTTAAATAGTTGATTTTTATCCACCCTGCAACTCAGGCATGCCTTATTTTTCATCACACCCTAGACAAATAATGACAAGTAATTTCTTCTGGTTGCCTATTTCCAATCCTTCCTGCATAGCCATTATTACGAACGCTTATCCAAGACCAGTCTATGTTCCCATCTGACTCAGTGCATTTTGGGGATGCGTACCTGTGCTCTAATGCTAGACAAATATTTGTAAGCAGTTTGAGCTTTACTTGCCAGTTGTGCTTATTAACATAGAAATTATGTGGAGGTTCAGACGTTTATGCAAATTCTGCCTTGGATATCCAGATATATCTGATTACTTTCATCCCAATTTTAGAAAGTGTTAAGGAAATAGGTTGCTTGTTCAAAAGATAATTTACAGGATTTGTATGGCTACAGAAATTCATATTCCAAAATGATACATATTCAAGTGAACAATGATTTTTTTATAAGAATGCTTAGTACAAAATGTCTGTTTTTAAGCCTAAAATGACAACTAAAGGGAAATGTGTTAACTATTTACATTAAACAATCTTTTCCTCCTTGTATTTAGCTGTGACACTAAGCACATTTCCCAGACCTGAAAAAGAGCTCTGAGTAAGCTCGAGAGCTTGTTTCTCTCTCACCAACAAAAGTTGGTCCAATAAAGAATATTACCTCACCCTTCTTGTCTCTCTAATATCCTGGGACCATCACAGCTACACCACTGCATACTACTAAAGGAAAAGGCATTAAGACAGTTTGTCTTAAAAGGCGTGCATAGACATGTATTTAATTTTAGTGGTAGTGTGAGGAATCCTGTTAGGTGTGTTTGGTTATCTTGTGTGGCTCTATGTACTTAACTTTTAACTTTTTAAAACTGCTATTTTACTGCAGCTTCAGCCTGTTTAAATGAAATTGCAAAACACTCTTAGCATACATGAGTTAAGGTTTTCTTATTTTTAAAGATAAAATCCTGCTTGTTGCATGGGTCAACAGAGGTAAGAAGTGTAAAGAGAAGCTTTCATCCAGTGCCACCCCTAATGCACAACAGCAGGAAAGGACATGCACTTAGCCTGCTAGAAAGGGGGCCTGGCTGTCACACCTGCTGATTACCATACCAAGAAAGTACTATCTACCTACTGAAGGGATTGATTGGGCACTCATCTGATGTTGAAATGCATGGTGGTTGTTTTTGTTTTTGGGGGGTTTCTTTGCTTAGAGATTCCCTAATGTGTTCATCCTCCATCTGCCAGCTGCTTTAAGCCATTAAATCCTGTGCAGGCAGTTCTGTTTTTAAGCTCCCGTTAAGAATTTTGTAAGGGACAAAATTTAGCAATTATATTTATAGTCCAAAGCTGTGTTGTAACTTTGAACAAAATGTAAAAGTTCACACTGAATGCTTAAGTCCTCGGTAATCAGAAGGAAAGGGGAGGTGAACTAAAGTCAAGTTTCTAATCTAATACTCCTTCCACGCTTCCTTTGGAGCTGGAGTACAATTGTGATTCACATGGAAGACCAGTTTAACTATGATAGTTACCAGATGTTGATGGTAAGGGAAGCCTTCCTAGTGAGACACTGCGGGAGAAGAGCAGGAAGCGCATAACAGACTTCAAGGATAAGATTTTAAAAACTGTCTGCAGCTGAGTTATCTTTTATGTTTATCCTTTTTTTTTAACTTAGTATTATAATGGGAGTCACGGGGGCAGCAAACATCATAATTGAGGCCACACAATGTTTTCCGTTCCAAGTCCCTGTTTTCAAATGCTCACAACTTTCTGAAATTTTTCAGGGTGGTTTTTTTTTTTTTTTTTTGAGGGTGATCTTTTAAAGTTTAGAACAAAAAGTAATACAGGTTGGTAGTTATATGGAGAGTTTAAAACAAAACAAAAATCTTTCCCCATTTAAAAAATAATCACATCTTGTATAAAACTTATGAGTCTACAGATAAAAATGTGACAGTATCTTGCCGTTGCTGAGAAGTACTCTTGAGCAGCCTGGTAGAAAATGGTTTTAAGTAGGCCAGGTTAAGAGCCTTTAAAATCAGACTTTCCACGGGGATAGTAAGGCTTATAATGATTATAGCCCTAAGTTTATAAATTGCTCAGCTAAATGAGGTTACACTGTGCATATGTGCAAGATGTGCATTGGCTTAGGCCAGCACTCAACAGGTCATTTCTTCTCTTTTTTTTCTATTCTTGTTGTAGTGTCCCCTCTTTTCTTCATCCTGATTTTGTTCCATGCTTATTTGCTTCCCAATAAGACTGCCAATATAATTGCAAGCTACTTAGTATAAGTGGGGGTTACAGGCACTGCAGGAGTTGTAAGAGTCATTAAGCCATCAAAGCTGTCAGTCATAAGCATCTTTGTGTGACTAGAAGAAACTTCAAGCCAAGATTTTCAAAAGTGTCTAGTGGCTTTTTTTGGATGCCCAACTTGATTGACTTTCAGAGGGTTGCTTGCTTAGCAGTCCCTTTAAAGTATCAAGCTGGACACCAAGAATCACTGCTAACTTTTGATGCCGACACAGTGATGAAATGAGGACAGACGCATGCATGGAATTAAGTGGCAAGATAGAGCATTTATTAAACTTTAGCTCAGGGGGGTCACTCGCCTATCACCTATACTCTCCAATATCAGACATTTAATTGGTTCCAGTGTGACAGTTACCAGGTTCCTTACCGTATAACCTATAACGTGGGATAGGTTCTCCTCAGCTTACCCCTCAGGACTCAGCTCTCTCTGAGTCCTAGCACCCTCCCTCTGCTGCTGAGGAGGACAGAGAGGGTGCATCAGGATGGGGACCTCAGCCCGTGAGGGCCACAAGATCTCCCCTATCACATAAGCCAAAGGCCCATCACTAAATCCCCGGTCTTTGGGAACTGTTCATTTTATCCTTTTTAACTGCACTG
The DNA here is from genome assembly GCA_033296515.1 of Macrochelys suwanniensis. NCBI lineage: Eukaryota > Metazoa > Chordata > Testudines > Chelydridae > Macrochelys > Macrochelys suwanniensis. Next base: position 59,784,369 of record CM065784.1, on the reverse strand, counting down.
AAAACCAGCCTCAAGTTGCAATGAATTAACTCAACCCAAAGTACTTCAGTTACGTACTAAGTGTGTTTCTTCTTGACCCACTGTGGTTTGAAAATGCTGGAAGGAAGGTGGAAAACTCCCATGTCCTCTTCCAGTTGGCACATAGGAGAAAAAATTTCCTTCCTGATCCCCCAAACAGATGATTGAGTAGACTCATAGCATCTGTCAGGCTGGGTTCCCATTCCTAGTTCAGGGTGGAACTGCTGAAATGGAGCTGAAAGAGGGTATGTAGGCCCCCTTCTCCAGGTTAAATCCTGGGAGCTGGAGAATGATGACCAATCAGCATCCCTCTCCCCCATCTGGCCAATTGCTGCCAGAGACTCCTGGTGGAGAGGAGCTACCTGGTGCCCCGCAGTGAGTGTCGCCTCCATCACTGCTGGCCCCATCAAGTTGCCCCATTCGTTGAGGCAGGTGGGGGGGCATTTTGAAAAACTTGACCACAGATTATTCCGTTTTTTGAGGCATTTGTTGGAACTAATAAGTGATCAGTATTTATGCAGGCATTTAGTCAGTCTCCATAGTTGACTGTCTTCTCATTTCTAGTTTAATAACAGTGTCTTAGTAAGAGATGGCATTTCATTGACTTGAGTGGTAGGTAAAAATATATATTGGTTAAGCCAAATTTGCAGAGAGATTTAATATTTTTGTAAATGTCAAGCAATGAGAATTTTGTAATTTACACTTTGTCAAATGTATCTTTTTTTAATAATAAAGTAATGGTGCCGAGTTTCAAACATAAGAAGAAGGAAAAGCATTTAAAAGTTCAGGACAAATTGTCCCAGTTAATATGATTTCACAACGTCTTTAAAAACTTAAAAACTATCGCTATTTTTAAGGAGCTGTGGCACACTCTAGTATCACTCCTGCCTTGCTTCTGGTTGCTATTAATGGACATTTGTCTAGCCACACAGTTTGATGAATTTTAAAATCACTGCAACAATTAAGAAATAAATCTCTGTAATCAGACATGCCTTTTGTAAATATTTCTTTCACCTGGCAAAACAAAGCCTTTGCTTTTTTTAAACTGGGAGCCACCCAAATGGTTGACATAAGATGCAACATAGTCCTAGCAAATTTTTTCCAATCACCTTTGTAAATTTCTTTGTCTTGAGGCGAATTCTCCAAATATATTTAAATTACATCACCAAAAACTGTTGTTTTAAAAGAACTCTTTTAAGGTTGCAAAGTCAAGCACTGAAAAGTTAGGAAATGGCTGAATTAAGTTGTCCCCCTTGTATGTGCATTATTAGACAGTCTTTCATTGCATGATCACATACTATTTTTTCCACAGAACCCCTCTCTTTCAGTGCACAATCCTCCTGATTCAATGTCTCTCACAAGTTATTTAAAACCCATATAAACGCTGCACTGAGTCAAAAATGATATATATTGTCTCTTGGACGTTTTTGTGGTGCTGTGCCCGTAGTATCAGAATGCTTCTCAGATATTAATGAATTTATTCACCATCCCCCCTAGAAGTTTAGATGGTAGTATTCTTGTTTTACAGATGGGAAGCTGAGACCGAGCTTTCTATTTTCAGGGCCCAAATAGAGAGATAAAGGGCCTGATTTTTTTTCCAGAGTATTTTGCATTTTTATAGCACTTTATGTTTAAAGCAGAGTTCCAGCCATTTTCATTTGCAGTTGAGTTCTCAGCACTTTTGGAAATCTGACTGCAATTGTGTCTTATTTGGCATCTGGAAAATGAGGAACACATAGTTAATGGTCGTCTTTGAATAGTTGGGTTACGTGATTTGCCCAGCATCATTTAGGAACGCCGTGGGAGAGGTAGGGAGAGAATCCTCTTCTCCTGGGTAACATTCTTAACCATAAGATCATCCTTTTCTCTTCCTGAAGTTCTCTGCCTCTTTCATTACACACCTTGCAACAAATGAGGGCAGGAGTCCTACGGAAAACCACCTCCTTCACTATACAACCCTGATTTCATTCCCTAATCATCATTCATCCTGTGTACTGAATGAGGGAGTGTCTTTCCCTCCATTCCTCATAATTACAGTTCACACCGTTATGGGAATTGCAAATTGAATTACCTGATTTTCTTGACTCGGTTTGTTAGCCATAATGTTTCATCATTTTAGATACTTTTTAGAAAAGTCAATGCCAAATGAAACATTAAATGATCACCAGATAAAATTTATATATAGTGGTGTGAATTTTAATATGCTCCGGATTAAACACATGAACCATATGAACATGTATTGAAACGATTGTATATTGAAATAAAGCACTACATTATTGTTAAATGTGACCTGCAAAGGATTTTTTAAAAGTTGGTCTTTTTTATTGCTTTGATGTATTAAAAAGGCCTGAGAAGATGTGTGTTGTGTGCAGATGGGAAGGTTTTTTCTGTTAATGTAGAAAACTCAAAAATGTAAACTCTGATATTCCCTAGTTTTTATTGGAGAATTAAAGAAAGTACAAGAGATCTTTATGATGACATCTTAACAACATATCTGAAGTGTGATGATAAATCTTCAGTGACTCATTAACATTTTGAATATAGGAATCTATAAACCAAACAAAATAGGGTTTTAAATATTTAGATGGAAAAAATGTTATCCTCTTACTAGTTCAACGTTTAATTCCTCCGTTGTGCCACCATTTCAATAGTTCCTTCAGTCATAGGTGCCCGAGCTAGATAATACAGTATTTGACTTTTATGATGTAAAAAATAGCTGGAAAAAGATTTCATAATTTGATATTAAAATATAATCAGGCATTCTTTGTACGTCCTAAAGAAGTGAAAAACAGCATATGCCCAATGTTTGTCTTCTTTTTGCAAGATATCTTTAAATGTAGACTTAATGAACTATAGTTTTCTAATCTAGGTTAATGCTAAAAGTGGTTCTAAAACGGTGTACTGTCATTACATATTACATTTAGTCCTTTATTAATCTGTTTTTTAAAACTTGGCAATGGACATTATCTTTGTGGACTTGATAAATGTAGCATTTTAATTATTAAAATCATATGTTTTAATTATTCCATAAAAAAACCTAAAGGGAAAAATAATTGACAATTTGTAAACAGCCTTTTGGTTTTCACACTTGGATAACTGAAACAGCTAAAGGATTTTATCAAACTTTCTTTAAATTTTCACCTGGTCAGATGAGAACACGCCTGGAAAATGATAATCCGAGGCACAACTTTTGTAAAGTGTCTAAAAGTAGTGGATTTTCAGGAGATTGTTATGGGGCATAACATAAAAAAGATAATTCTTGTTTATATAGTGGTTTGAATTTGAATTCTGTGACTGACAAATATTTTGTACCATATATGTTATCTAGCTAAATTTGTGGCTAAGTAATATGCAAACACCAGGCCACATTTAGGGATTTCTGTGTCTGCTGCATCTAAAATTAAGTAACAGAACTAAAAAGTACTAGTTTATCTGAACTATGCTTATAACACTGTTTCAGATAATATATTGAAAGGGGTACTGTTTTCTAGTATATGCTTTAAATTAATTAGAAATCTGGTGAAAAGATTCGTTTGGAGAAGATTCCTAAGGCTGTTATCTAACTACCCTTCTTTCAGTCTTGTCAAGAAAAATGAATGTTGAAATTTTTTGATGTAAATTTCCAGGTTTCTGCTCATAAATATTCAAGCAGAGTTGTTATCCCTCCAGCTTTTAAAGATAGAACCGCTGAGTATATTGTAATTCTTGAAGCCAGTAACATCAAATTATAAGAAAAAAAATTTAGTGTGGAAAAGTTAGATGGGTTATGAATGGCATCAGAGTCCAGTGTGTTGGAATTTAGTTGGTCCCTGTGATGTGGAAACTCAATATTTAAGAAGAATAAAGTAAATATTAAAGTGTACTGAAATTAATTTTGATCAGTTGCTAGAACTTTGTGAATTACTTTTGTTCAGGCCCTCAATAGCTTTCTATAGAGCAAATTTAACGTTGGCTCAGCTTTCATCTGCTGTCTGATTTATTAGCCACAATTTTACAGTCTGAAGTCATTCAGAAACCCAGTCCACTCTTGGGAATTCAAAGTGAGAATTCAGATGCACCTTTTGGATAAACTACAGCAGAGTATAGTTTCTCAATTATGTACTGATATTGTGAATAGATTGTGAATCTTCAGCTTCCTTGAAGATTGATCAAGGTTTTTGGATACTAATTGCCTGAAAATATTCCATTTTATTTGTCTGAATATATTTATATTGTATTAAATGTGGAGGGGGGAGGACACCCGGGACCAGCCAAGCAAAAAACTGTTACATGCACAACCTTAACACTGTGTTGTGTATTAATCAGGGAACGAGAAAGTTAAAGCTGAACTGCTACCTTATGCTCTGTGTGTGTGTGTGTGTGTCATGTATATTGATGCAGTAGTTAATGATCTGATTGTATACAAGAGAAAATCCACTTGTTTCCACAACCTTATATACACTGGTATATCTAAAATAGTATGAACACAAATTCAAAATGATGGTTAAGGAACCCAGTGGAGTTAAGCACTCCATTCCTTTAAGCTCCCTTGAGAATGTCAGACAGAATATGTATGCTGAAAGGGCTGGATTGAAATAAAAGAGGTTACTTATTCAAATTTATGACTTTTAAGTACTTTATGCAGCATGAATGTTACTTTACCCTAGTATCTTTCTTAATGGTTTGATTTTTTTAAAAATTACGTCTTTTTAATAGAGGGAAGTCTGCAGTAACAGGCATTTAACCAGAAGAGGCCAAGTTGTACCAATCCGTTTATATTAAAAAAAAAAAAAAAAAAAAAAAAGTAGGTTTAACAGATGCTAGCTGGCCAAAGGGTGGCTCGTCTGTCAGTACTTAGTTGATAATACTATCTCTCTTGTTTGTAGGCACTGAGGTATCACCATTTTTGTAATGCTTATTATAATAGCAGGTGGATTATTTAAAAACAAAACAAAACCCCAAAACATTCCACTTGTCATGGGCCTTCTGCCTTTTGAACATATTGCATGGTTGTTTTCTATTCTGTCACCAGTGGTAACTGTGTGATGGGAGACTTCCCAAATAAGTATAGTGTAAATCAGTGGTTCTCAGTCAGGGGTACATGTACCCCTGGCGGTATGCAGAGGTCTTCCAGGGGGGGTACATCAACTCATCCAGATATTTGCCTAGGTTATATAACAGGCTGCATAAAAAAGCACCAGTGAAGTCAGTACACAAACTAAAATGTCATACAGTTACTTATTTATACTGCTCTATATACTGTACATGTAAGTACAATATTTATATTCCAATTGATTTATTTTATAATTATACAGTAAAAATTAGAAAGTAAGCAATTTTTCAGTAATAGTGTGCTGTGACACTTTTGTCTGATTTTGTAAGCAAGTCGTTTTAAAGTGAGGGGAAACTTGGGGGTATGCAAGATAAATCAGACTCCCGAAAGGGGTAATGCAGTCTGGAAAGGTTGAGAACTACTGAGGTAGACAAATCCTTAGAGTCTGATCCTGAAAATACTTTTTACTGTTCATGGTGCCTATTACAATAACCTGTTGGCTTCAAATGGAGTAGTTCATGGTCGTAATCACCTTATCTGATAGCATGAGTTTGTACCACTGTGCCATTAGTCTTAATTGTATGTCATGGCGAGGAACTTTTAATTCATTTTGACTCAAACTTACCTTGGCCCCAGAGATCAGCTGAAATGTGACTGTGACTTATTTAAGAAAATTCTGAATAATGAAATGGAGGTTGCTTTTGACACAAAATTTTAAGTTAACCTTAATTAATTTGAAGTTTCATTTTCTGTGGTCTTTTCTGTTTTCTCACACATTTTAAAACCTTTTGTGTCTCATATTGGCCTTGATAGGTTAAAAGCTAAGATGGTTTGCTTAAAAACAACCATGACAGCATTAATACTTTTCCTGAATGGTGGATGAGTTTTTACTAATTTTAAGAGTGTTTAATTGTGTAACTGAAAATTTAAATGATTACAAAATGCTGCTTCTAAGGAGGAACTAATTACTTTTCCATAAAACAATAAAGTAGAATAACCCCTATTTTTATGTGCATTGAAAACTGAACAGACTCAACTGTTTGAAGTTAGTCTGGAAGCAAATTTCGTAGCCAGTTTATTTAGGGAAGAAGGTGGATCTTTTCCCAACACAATCCTACAACATAGTAGTCTTTCTAGTGTAGTGGGGCCTGTAAACACAATATAAAATACTGTGCAATAAATATAAAATATAATTCCAATATAAAAAGCTGTATATCAAATATTTACTGATTCTGGTCAGTCTAAGTATATCATACCTGTTTTAAATCTTGTTTTCTGGCTTTCTATAGAATTTTGCTTTTTATTTTTCTTTCATATAGAAAACCTCTAGCAATAGTGGAAGAGAAACTGATGTTCCCAATTCTCACACCATTTCTTCAACACAATAGTTTTGCTAGTTTAGAGGAGTCCGATCCAATATGTGCTCTAGAAGACCTAGAAACGAGAATTGAATTTGAAAAAACTCAAAAATGTGATGTGAGCTATTGTATTGAATTTGATGAACCCTAGTAAGATACCTTCCCCCCAAAAGCTAAAACTTGACATTATAATAGATTTTAGGAAAAGAAGAAATTTTCCCTTGCCATTAAACTGGTTCTTAGGGAGGGCCTAGAAAAATGGAATATCACGCTTCTAAAGACACTGTTATGATAAATTGTCAGCTCTGTTCTATTCTAAAAGTGGAAAGGAACTAAAATAATTAACTGTTATGAAAAGTTAGACTTAAAGGGCCAAAATTTTCAAAAGTGTCTAGTGATTTTTGTTGCTTCAGTGTTTGGATACAAAGCCTGAGATATCTTAGAGTCCTGATTTTTTTTAGAGGGCAGCTGCTCAGCAATTTGGACAGTCAGGCCCCTTTAACGTGCGTCATGACTCCCACAAATGGAGATACCCAGAATCACTAATCATTTCTGGCCAAAAATTTTCTGATTCCCAGAAGCAAGTAAATTCTGACTTGCTGTACACAATATGGCAAGTTGAGTCCAAGACCTTGATCCTGCATTGTACTCTATATGAGTAGACTTGGGCCATGTCTACACTAGCATTTATGTCGTCAAAACTTGTCACGCAAGGGTGTCCATTATCAGCAATGGGGTTTGTGCTAAGAAAATTCACCTTCCAGGGCCAGTGAGTGAGTTTAAATCTAAATGAGACAAGAGACATTTGATCATCTTAGTGTGCTTTTTGGAAACAGACACTGACTTATAGGAAATACAGCTGATGTTAAGATAGCTTGGGTGGGGCTGCAAAGGAGCTGGCAGACAGCACAGAATTTCAGTACCAGGCTTCCTGATGTAAAACAGTACTGTGCTTGTAAAAGCTTTCCTTGGGCTGCTAAATGTTATCTACTGAGTAAATAGAATTAGGGCAAAGTGTCTGATGCCAGGTTAAAATAATTAGAGGAGCAGTTTGCAGCCTGGGGGATACTATTTCTTTTAGATCAGGTCTTCATAAACATGCAGTAATAATTACTAGATACTCACTTCTACTGGAAGAATAAACTGTATAATGCTACTGAATAAATTAATTGCAAAATACAGTTTGTTACACTATAGTTGGTGGCAAAAGAAGGTTAAGGGAGGATTCCTAGAAGCTAGCCACATAAAACCTCTGCAAATGTTAACTACTGCCTGCATTATTTCCATGTATTTGATCACTCTACATTAGTCAGATTTCCCAAGGTGTGGGTTTTTTTGTTTTGTTTTTGTTTTGTGTGTATAGAGTTGTGTGTTACATACCCATATAAAAGGCACCAAATACCTTAGCCTCCAAATTTAATCTTATTTTAGTTGTTTGTTTTTAAGGTATTTACCAAACTTAATAGGAATAGAAATGTGTTAATGCTCAAATATAATAGCATTGTTAAAGATACACTATCAATTTAAGTAAGTTTTGTTTTATTTTTTAACATACTTTTATTCCCAGTAAACACCTAAGATTAGTAAGACAAACTGGAGAAAAAAGTTCTTGTTGGTGAAAGAGAGAAACTTTCGAGCTTGCACAGAGCTCTTCTTCAAAAGCTTGTCTCTTTCACCAACACAGCTACAGCAGCACTGCAAATATGTTCCCCGGGTTGCTTATGTCCTTTGATTAAACGTAGATGTAGTAGTCCTACATCTTATTAGTTGTATATCTTCAGCATTTGTAACATTTCAATCCATGACTTTGTTTCTCTAAAAGTTAGCATTTAATAATTTTGTAACAAGATTAAAATTTATGCTACTTTGAATTAAAAAGTAACCAGTACTTTTTAGTTAATTTATGTTGCAATTGCAACATATTTCAAGATTTGGCCAAATCAAGCCATACAGCAGCACCTCCTTTATTATTATCTATTTCTTGTTTCACTTCTTTGGGAGAGAAGCCTTCTTTCCCAGTTTTATACCTCTCTCTTCTCCCCACCAAACTCCTCAGAGTGTTCATTGGGCTTCTTCAGCCCTGATCAGTTCTTCTCCATTGTATGCTCTATTCTCAGTTCAGGATTTACTAGTGGAGGTCTTGAGTGTTTTGGGGAGTGGTGGAATTTTAGAGGGAGAATGGTTGCAATGATGCCGACCTTGCAGCATGGAGAACTTACTAGGGGAAAGGAGAGCCACAGAAAATAGTAAATAGGTTTGGATACTAAAGCTACTTACTAAATTATTTATGAACCACTAAATCAGATGTTAGATAAACAGGTTTCCATTGCATTTCAGAGCTTTGGCCTTTTCTGAATAGACTTATTGTTCTTTTTCACAATTGTCAGATCAAATATATAGCTGCAGTGGTTTAATGTAAAACAATCTATCTATGGCTGGATGCTTCTTGTAAAAATTAAAATTATATGTTTCTCTCATGAGACCAACTGAACAATGCTAGTATATTGAGTTGAGTGAGATGCCCAGAGGTGGAATGTTTAGAAATTGCCAGTACCTATTTAATAATAATGAATCTTGATGGATGGATGGATAGTTAACCTTTGGAATATATAGAAGGTTAAACCTGCCTTCCTGTTGGATGGTCACCATAACTCCATTGATTCTTGCATAAAAGAGGTTGGGAATGAAATCTTACAGCTGTAACTGTCTCTTTTAGGAAGAGGTTTTCTTTTGTTTCTTTGTGCAGTGAGCATACAGTGTATTATAACATTGCTGAAGAAATCTGGAGAGCATCCAATATTTAAACTCTGACAGGATATATTGCTGGCATTCTCTGTGCCTCATTTAAGCAGCATTTCTGTGTACAGATGTGTAGAGTCAGCTATTTGTGATGCAGTGGGACTGCATTTCCGGTGGATTGTGTGATGTTGCTTAACTGTGGTCAGCTGAATTCCTTGGATTAGAGAGTTGAATTCTTTCAGCGTAAAGTCTGTTGCTGGCAATGAACATGTGTTCAAGGGTTAGCATGAAAGAATGTAATGTGGCATGTTAGACGGCACTATGGACTTTGTGTTAGCTCTCTAGCTTTTTGGATGCTTTGTACTGATCTTGTAAATGGCAGGGGCAATGTCACTTTAGAAGAATGGGTTCTTAAATATATTAATAAAAAAAACACCTTGCTCTTGTCTCCTCTCATCATAAAGATGAAAACTGTAGTGGGCCTACGCGTGTTTTTGGGTTGTGTAACTATAATTTCTATGATAGGTTTCAGTGTAGTAGCCGTGTTAGTCTGTGTCAGCAAAATGAAAATAAGAAAGAAAAACTTGTAGCACCTTAGAGATTTCTATGTGCTAGGTGCTGGTATCATTCAAATGGTCGGACATAACAGTGTTACATTGACTCACTTTTAATTTCAAACCCAGTTATAGAAATCCTTTTCCATATTTTGTTTTTTTGTGGTGTAATGAGTAGAGACAGAGAACACTTACGATATGTCTTCAATAATTGTTGCCACCTGTGTGTATTACGGGGGAGCTGGTAGTGAGTCCTTATTTAGGTTGCCTACCAGTTTCTTTTCGAAAAGATTCTTGTGATTTTTTTTTTTTTTTTTTTTTTTTAAAGAACATGTAACACCTCTACTGTTAGTAGCAGACCTTTAATCATAGGTGCCAACTCCATGGGTGCTCTGGGGCTGAAGCGCCCACGGAAAACCCACTGACAGACCTGAGGATCAGTGCCTCCCTCTCCCCTCCAGCTCTGCCCCCAGTGCCTCCTACCTGCTGCGGATCAACTGTTCAGTGGTGTTCAAGAAGCACTGGGGGGGAGGGGCGGGAAGGGGCGGAGTGGGAAGCGGTGGGGAGAAGATGGGGGCTTGGAGGAAGGGGTGGAGTGGGGGTAGGGCTTGGGGCAGAGCGAGAGTCGAGCATCCCCCTGGGACTTAAGTAATTTGGCGCCTATGCCTTTGATATTTGGCCTGGAGAGACCCTTATGACTAAAGAAGTGTCTTTTCTTTTGCCCCATGAAAATAAATTCAGGTTCAGCAGAATTATAAACTGTTAAAAATCACCATTTCCCTTCACTCACTTGCATTTCCCTGGAAAAATTAGCCTGCATGCCAAAATAAGTAAGCATAAACATTTTGAAGAGCTAGGCCACTGCCAGGATGTTCAGAAAGTATACGTTCTCTCACCTGATCAGGTAGAAGGGAGACTCTCATTGCCTACTGAATTGCTCAGTCTTTACGTTAACTGAATCTTTTCCCCCTAGTTTAGTAAGTACCCTTACACCTCTGTGTCAACTGTCTGTAATGGGCCATCTTGATTATCACTTCAAAAGTTTCTTTCCCCTGCTGATAATAGTTCCTTTCAATTAATTAGCCTTTTAGAGTTGGTATGGTTACTTCCACCTTTTCATGTTTCTCTGTATGTATAAATATTTGCTTACTGTATGTTCCATTCCATGCATCTGATAAAGTGAGCTGTTGCCCACGAAAGCTTATGCTGAAATAAATTTGTTAGTCTCTAAGGTGCCACAAGTATTCCTTTTCTTTTTGCTGACACAGACTAACATGGCTACTACTCTGAATACTGAAACTTTGTGCTTATAAACTGCTGCCATGGCTAAGCAGCTGATGAAGGCCAAAATTATTCAAATCAGGGTACCTAAAGTTAGGTTTCTAAATCCGTATTTAGAATCTTTAATAAGAAGTGGCCTGATTTTCAAATATGAGCTCCCACTGATTTAGTAGCAGCCGCAGTTACTCTGTGCCTCTAAATAGAAGTGGCCTATTGCTTTTCAGTTGCCTAAATATGGAATTAGAAGCCTAACTTCAAGGACCCACACTTAAAAATGATTGCTTTGGCCTGCCTCCTTTTCATTTTAAAAAAAAGTGTTTATGAATTACCAGTTAACATTAAGAAATGGATTGCAGTAACTGTTGTGGGAAAAAATGATTATTTTGAGAAAATGGAAATCTGCAATTTCTCCCTCATACACAGACAGACTGAATGAGCTCTCTGCTACTGCATTAATGGGAAAAAAATTACTCTGTCTAATAGAAGGGCTTGGGGAAAAAAATACGAGGATGTCTGGTCACACATGAAACTATTTCATACCTTTGCGGTTTAGTGTGTATTAGTCCCCAATACTTATAGACTATGTTCTCACTTATTTAGCTATTTAATTACTTTAATAATTAATGCACTGCCTTTATGGTTTTTTTCAGGATTTTGCAAATAATGAACATTGAAGTTTATTATTTGTATGCTATTTCCACTTTGTGTATGTATATATGTTTTGTTATATACTTGTATAAAATAAGTGCTTATTTTTCTATTTGCTGTTGGATAGTATATTGTTTTTGCTTTTTTGAAGGCTTTGGAAGCATATCTGTTTGCGAATGCTGCATGCCATTTCTTGTGGGTTAACACATGGCTGCCTCTGTGGTATGAAAAAGCATGGTCTAAGGCAGAGGTCGGCAACCTTCGGCATGCCGCCCATTGGGGTAATCCGCTGGCAGGCCGTGAGACATTTTGTTTACATCGACCATCTGCACCTCCCAGTGGCCACAGTTCGCCATTCCAGCCAATGGGAGCTGCAGGAAGCAGCGGCCAGCACTTCCTGCAGCCCGTGGCTTCCCGCAGCTCCCATTGGCCGGGAAGGCGAACCGTGGCCCCTGGGAGCTGTGGGGGGCCGTGCCTGCAGACGGTCAATGTAAACAAAATGTCTTGTGGCCCACCAGCGGATTACCCTGATGGGCTGTGTCGAAGGTTGCTGACCCCTGGTTTAAGGTCTTCAAACAGCAATTTGTAAAATAATTTCAGTAATTTTAAGACAGTTCTTTGCACTTCCTGAAAATGTCAGCAATTTCTCCAAAATAAGGAGATGTGAGCTGTCTTCAACATTAAAAACAAAACAAAAAAAACCTGGAATATAGCCTGGGAGTAAGAGGAGGAGGAAATCGATAATAAGCCAATATTGCTCCCATTGAAATTAATAGGTAAACTCCTGTTGACTTCAGTGGGAGCAGGCTTAGCCTTAAGTCAGCATCCCCCAACTTGAACAGTATTTCAACCAAATACTGTAGTACTAATTGTGTTAAATTTTCTTTTTTCCTTTTTTGGAATCTATATAACAGCAGAGAGAAATGCAACTATGCTGGACTCTGTTATCATGATGGTGTGTTTTACAGCAAAGATGCAAGTCTGTGCATTCTGTCTCAAAAACTGATGCCAAACGTGACCTAAACTGGCTTGGGTTAAAATTTACTCATTCTGTAAATCACATATACCTAGGTGTTACTCTCAACCGCAAACTCTCCTTTGAAGCCCACATTGAGAAAACTAAACCCAAGGTTAGCATATGACACAATATTCTTGGCAAGCTTGTTACATCAAAGTAGGGTGCAGACCCCTCCACTCTGCGATCATCACCACTGGCACTTTGCTACTCCATTCCTGAATATACCTGTGCAGTGTGGGCAGAATCCTTTTCATGGAAGAAGCTAGAATCTGTATTTACTACTCCCACCTCTATATTACAGGATGTCTTAAGCCTACTCACGTCAACAGCCTCTACATCGTCACAGGTATTGCTCCTCCTGATATATGCGGGGAAGTTGCTAGTACAGTAGCACACGCAAAGCATTCCACAGATCCAAGACATCTGCTATATGATATAACATCAACGCTGAATCAACTGAAATCACAGCAAAGTTTTCTTGTCACCATTAAACCGCTGACATTGTCACCCAAATAGACACGGGTTCAGTTATGGAAACCAAGAGTAGAGAACGGCCTGTGCACGACTCCTGCCAGTTGAGCACCTACCACCCAATGCAGATCAACCCTGGACTTTGACACTGCCATAATCGATTCCACACTCAAGTTGGCCAGTCTGGAGATACAATGATCAAGTGGGTCTTCATCACTGGCCCCAATACCAGTGACTGTGGCAGAGACTTCATATTTTGAGGCTATCTCCTGCAATGCCACCTGCTTGAGCATGAATGATCTTCACGTGACTTGGTGGAGTGCAGTGTTTGGGAAGTCACATGCATGGATATGGCAGGAAGCAGTGTAAGGACTTGGCAAAAAGATGTGATTTTACATACAAAAAATCACTATAAATAACAGAAGAGGACCTTCTTGGGAAAAGCTCCCCTCCTCTTCACCCAAGGGATTGTTTTCAAACCTCTGTTCATGACTTAGAATAGCAGACACACTAACAGTTGTGAAGGAGCTCTCTGGAAATTCATATCTTCACTTTTATCAGGAGGCAGGACCAGAACCTGGAATTCCTTCATGCTACTTCATCCTTTGCTCATTTTCAGAAGAGAAGAATAGAGCTGATGATTTCATATCCTGCTTCCGTCTTTGCCTTTGTCCATTCTGCCTCTTATACACTTTGTGCTACCATGCTTTCTTGATTTGCATCTTTCCTAAATACTCATTGACTTGGCAGTGCCCAAAAGAAGCAAGTTAAGAATAACAATAATAAAAAAAAATTATCCCCCAAGTTATTCCTCCCTGCTGGGTTTCTCAGTGAGTTCTGTGTTCTTCTCTTTATCTGTTTTTTACATTGTAAACTGTTTGAGGAGGGGACTTTAGTTACTATTGTATGCCAGGTGCTCAGCTGGTGTAAACTGGTGTAGCTGCTAATCTGGCCGTGTCTGTTACAAATCCAAGCACCTCAGTGGTTAACAAATAAATAGTAATGGTTCCCTTGAAATGCAGGGTTGATTACAGTTGTAACATTTTGAACCAGAATGTGGTAGCAAGAAATGTCAGTCTTAGGAAAAGGCAACTAAACTGCACTGAAGTGAGATGGAACATTTACTCCAGTTCATTTTACATGGGGTTCCAATCTAAGCATGTTTACTGAGTGGATTCTATTGTATATTAATATGACTCTGTTTCAGCCTTGTGAGAGTAAAAACAGAAACTACATTTACTTAATGCAGAAAATTTATCAGACTTAATACTCTCGTACAAAAAAAAGTTTACCTGTTGCATAGGTTTCAGTAGCTTCTCAGAAATATGAGATTTAAATGTCTACTTAGTAGTATAATTTTCCATGATTTTGTTCAGTGATGTCATTTCCCAGTGTAGTGATGTCATTTGTAGACAGACTTTTAGTAAGATTCTTAAACTACAGTCCTGCAGAATGTTCCCAAATAATTTATTGCAATCCTCCAAAGAGACCTTGTTGCTGCTTTTTAAATGCTGAGTGTAAATTGACTGGTATATTTCTTTTGTGTTTCAGATGGAGCAATTATCAGATGAAGAACTTGATCATGGTGCTGAAGAAGATAGTGATAAGGAAGACCAAGATCTGGACAAGATGTTTGGACAATGGCTTGGGGAGCTGGACAAACTCACACAGGTCAGGGATGCTTTTGAATACAAGGGTCAAATATTTCAATAAGTAATTGGCACCAATGTTACACATTAATTTTGAATGTCTCAATGTGTTCTTAGAGTATGTGTTAATGTGAATCCCACTATAGGGAGCACATGTACCTCGTGCATGAGATTGGAGTCTTTTGAAAAGCAGTGTCTGTTGGGGCTGCACATGTGCTCTGAGTCTCTTTATGCTCCTGTGCGAGGGCATAAAGGGCAGAGTGGCTGCAACCCGCCCTTAGTTCTCTTACCATTGGCTGCAGCAAGACTGCACCTAGTGAGCGTCCAACCCTTTATTCTACGTACAGACTTCGAAACTGGTTGTTCAACCAGCTGTGTGGAGAAATCTTCATATTGGCGTTCTGAACAGAAGAAGCAACCCATTCACTCAAGGGCCACGCTGTGGCCCCTGGAAATCTACACACTGGCCTCTTCTAGGAAACCACAATAGTACCAGCAGAGGACACTAACCTATTCTTAGAGTCCACAGCTGGAGCCCACAAAGAAAGAGATCCAGGGGATGCTTCTCTCTCCCTTTAGGCAAGCCAGATCCCTCTCAGAGGTGGCAGATTTGATAGCTCATGTGACTCTTAACACTCCGAATCTGGAGCCTGCCCTTGCCTTCGGGAACCCCTTTCCACCAGGGCTGGGCAGCTATCACAGCCAACAAATGTGCATAAGGGCCCAAGACTACTCTATACATTTCCACTCCTTAAACACTACCCACCTCCCTTCCCTATCCCTTTTCAGGGATTCTCCTCATGAGAACCTGTTACAGACAGAAGTGGCCTCGTTAGTTCATTGAGGAGCCATAGAAGGGGTAAATGTGGAGGACAGGGAAGGAAGTTTCTTCTGTTCCAATTATTTCCTTATCCCGAAGAAAAAAGGGGATCTTTGTCCTATCCTAGACCTCAGAAGACTGAACAAATACATCATGCTGCTTCAGATTCAGAATGGTGGTAATGGTTGCCTTCATCATCCCATCTCCTCAGACTCAAGACTGGTGTGTGCCTCGAACTTTTGGGATGCATACTTCTGTATTGCCATTCATCCGGCTACAGGAAGTATCTAAGATTCACAGTAGGGACCAATCATTATCATTCAGCGTCTCCACAAAGTACCTAGAGGTAGTAGCCACACATCTCAGAAGGAAAGTCATTCATGTTTACCCTTATCTGGACAATTGGCTGAAAAAGGGCAGATCTCACCAGGAAACAGCAGCATGTTTGTAATATGCCCTCTCCCTGTTCTCTCGGCTAGGCCTGGTGAACTATAAAAAAATAGGCTCTTATCCCATCACAGCTGATAGAGTTCATAGGCGCCTTGATCAACTCCTGGTTAGTGAGAGCATACCTTCCCAAAGTCGGGGTTCTTGTTGATTTAGTCGCTATTAATTCAGATAGAATCAAACCCAGCTACAATGGTGCAGGGATGTCTGGGACTGCCGGGCTATATGTCATTGTGCACATTCCTGACTCTGCTTGCCAGACTTCACCTGAGACCTCTTCAACTCTGGCTCAGGTCAGTCTGTACCCCAGATAAACACCAAATGAGCAAGAAGGCGGTGGTTCCACCTCACATCATTGCAGAAGCAAGGTGGTGAAAAGAACCCAAAAACATGCGTGGAGGGCTGCCATTCTCTTCTGCCTCCCCAACAATGATTTTAATCACAGATCAAGGATAAGTTGGGGTGCCCACCTGGACCATCAACAGATGCAAGGGATGTGGTCCCCAGAAAGGGCACATGTCAATGTCCTGGGGCTCAGAGCCATCACGTTAGCCTGCACATCCTTCCTACCCGTTCTTCAAAGCTCCACTGTGCAGCTCTTGACAAACAATACGTCTGCAATGCACTATGTAAACAAAGAGGTATGCACTCTTCTCCTTGCTGTCTATAGGCAATCAAGCTCTGGATATGGTGCCACCAACAGAGGTTAACTCCACTAGCTCTTCACTTCTCAGAAGTCAGCAACACCCTGGCAAACGTCTGAGGAGACACTGTTACCACTCACAAGGGGCCACTGTGGAGATCCATCATGGATGAGATGTTCCTTCGCTGGGGACCCTGTGATACTTGTTTGCCACCAATGTCAGGTGCCAGAACTTTTGTTTCAGAGGAGGTAAGAGCTTGAGGTTGTTACCAAATGCCTTCCTTCCGTAGTGGTCCCAAAGCCTTCTCAGTACCGTTCCAATGGTTTCCTCTGATCTTTATGATAATATCCAAAATCAAACAAGACAAAGCCATGATCATCCTCATGACTACCTACTGTCAGAGGCAGTTTGGTTGACAGGCCTTCTACAAATGTTCAGTCAGCTGCCTGTCCAGCTCTCAGGTTGCTTGGATCTGATCTCACAGCACCACTGCCAGATACTCTGTGACTCAGTCACTGCACCTGATTGCATGGCTATGGGCTGATTGAAAACTGCAGACAGAGACTGCTCCCTCGGGGTCCAAGAATTCCTGATACAGAGCAAGACAACATTGACCAGAAAGACTTACTCATCTAAATAGAAGAGGTTTTCGGTGTGGGCAGCCAAATATGGTCTGAACTCGGTCCAGGCATTGATACTGAAGATCCTCTACTATTTAAAACAAGCTGGCATTTAGTTCACCTCTAACCAGGTCCACCTCACAGCAATTTCAGCTTGCTATCTGCCTACATGGTGGTGCTCAGTCTTTTATGTGCTGTTCTACATATTTTATAAATTATCTGAAAAAGGGGTAAACAGTGAGGTGGCAAAGTTTGCAGATGCTACTAAATTACAGTCCAAAATTGTAGTTAAGTCCAAAACTGACTGCAAAGAGTTACAAAGGGATCTCACAAAACTGGGTGATTGGACAACAAAATGGCAGAAGAAATTCAGCTTTGATAGTACAAAGTAATGCACATTGGAAAAAAATAATCCCAACTGTACATACAAAATGATGTAGTCTAAATTAGCTGTTACCACTCAAGAAGGAGATCCTGGAGTCATCATGGGTAGTTCTCTGAAAATGTGCCACGGCAGTCAAAAAAAAAAAAAAGCTAACAGAATGTTGGGAACCATTAGGAAAGTGAGAGAGAAGATGATGGAACATGTCATAATGCCACAATGTAAACCTATGGTATGCCCACACCTTGAATAGTATGTGCAGTTCTGATAACCCTGTCTCAGAATTAGAATTGGAAAAGGTACAGAGAAGGGCAACACAAATGATTAGGGGTATGGTACAGCTTCCATATGAGGAGAGAGAAAAAAGGCTGGAACTGTTTATCTTGGAAAAGAGACGATTAAGGGGGATTATGACAAAGGTTTATAAATTCATGAACGGTGGGGAGAAAGTGAATAGAGAAGTGTTATTTACCCCTTCACATAACACAAGAACCAGGGGTCATCCAAGGACATTAATAGGTAGTAAGTTTAAAACAAACAAAAGGAAGTACTTCTTCACAAAACACACAGTCAACCTGTGGAACTCTTTGCGGGGGATGTTGTGAAGGCCAAAAGCATAACTGGGTTTAAAAAAAGAATTAGAAATGTTCATGGAGGATAGGTCCACCAGTGGCTGTTAACCAAGATGGTGAGGGGGACATCCCCATGCTCCAGATGTCCCTAAACCTCTGACTGCCAGAAACTGTGTCTGGAGGACAGGGGATGGATCATTTAGTGGTTTTTCTGTTCTGTTTATTTCCTCTGAAGTATCTGGTACTAGCTACTCTCAGAAGGGAGGATACTGGGCTAGATGGGCCATTGGTCTGATCCAATATGGCACTCTTATGTTCTCACCAGACAGGAACTGAAGTTTCTCAGAGGACTATTGCATACTTTCCCATCAGTCAAAGACCATACTCCTGCCTGGAATCTCAACATAGTCCTCCTCAGATTGCTGGAGTCTTAGTTTCAACCTCTTTTGGAATGTTCTTTGCATCACTTCCCCCTGAAGATGGTCTTTCTAGTGGCTATCACTTCAACCAGAAGAGTGAATGAGGTTCAGGTGTCTGTCAGAAGCTCCCTATATAACATTTCATAGAAATAACGTGATACTAATGACCATCCCCAGGGTGGTCTTAGAATTTAATCTAAATCAGTCAACCAATCCTGTCTTCTTTCCAAAATCACACACTGCACTGGGAGATAAGAAGTTGCATGCATACTAACTGTGCCCAGGACTTTATTACATTGACAGGACCAAACCGTTCAAACGGTCTTCCTATCTATTTCTGGCTATAGCTTGGCATCCTAAAAGTCAGGCCATCTCTTCAGAAAATAACAAAATGGATAACAGAGTATTATTGTGTTGCCAGCTGCCTGGTGCACCTCTCCCACTGAACATTAAGGCCTATACCAACCAGATCTCGAGCAGCATCCTCCACCTACTTTAAGAATGTGCCGATATCCGAAATCTACAAAGCAGCATTGCAGAGTAACCTATTGACCTCTTAAACATCACTCTTAGCAGCCAAGTTTGGGAAAGCATTTCTTCAATCAGTGTTTGACTGATTTAGCTGAAACCCTTCTGTCTCATGATCCCCAGGAGATACTGCTTACCAGTAACCTACAGTGGGATCCACACTGACACATGCTCAAAGAAAAAACTTTTGCTTACCCTGTGGTAACTGGGTTCTTTCTTGTCAGTTGGACCCTGTGACCTGCCTTTGTCCCCGCATTTTGGAGTTTTCAACTATCATAGACTTCAGAGAGTGTGTGGGGGGGGGGGGGAGAGGGGACCAAGAGAAGGTCTCAGCTGCTCTTCCTTTAATGCCCTCACATTGGAGCATGAGGCAGCTCAGGGTGCATGCAAGGCCCTGGTGGATATTGCTATTCAAAAGACACTGATCTCATGTGTATGAGGCACATGCTTACCTACAGTGGGATTCACACTGACTACAACATCTGAAAGAACCACACTTACTGTAGGGCAAGTAACTGTTCTTTTTGTGGAAATGGCGCTCAAGTGCACCCGTCCTTTAATATCTTTAGTTTGTGGGGATAATATTTTTATGGATAAATCTTACCTATAAATAGAATAAATAATTTCCTGTTGTATATTGCATCATCTTGTTTAAGGAACAATTTTTTTTAGTTCTGAGCCTATGGATAAAGAGCCATGAAAAATCTTCATTCCTAGATGAATAGAAAACTATTTTAGTGGCAAATTTATTTCACAATCTTATGTTTACAAATCTAAGTTATGTTAACTAGGTAGGAACCTTTTGCAAAGCCATTGGCTGCATTAATAATTGTATGCCTCAACACAGACATTTGCAAGAGGAGGAGTTTCAAAACAGATTTCAACGCCTGTAACTCACTTCGCTTCATAATGCAGCATTAGCTTCATAGTGTACACACAACCTCTTGGAGTTTATTGTCATATTATTAATGGACAAAAATTACATTTACTGACAGTTAAGTTTGCATCAGGACCTACCCCACCGAGGCAAAATCTCAAAATTCTGGAAATAAATAGTTAAGAAAAAAGTGTCCTGTGTGTTTTGCCACATTCATATTATTCACAATGCTGTCGCCAATACATTCCATTGCTTCATAAGGTTTTCACTTCCATCTCCCACAGGTACTGAAAAGTAATATGTATCCCAGTTTCATTAGACTTGTGCTCTCATGCAAAACCTTAAGTGACCTCATACGCTCTTATATCTGTATCAACAGATTGGCATATTTGACTGTCACACAGTCCATTTACTTGAAAAGTTATTGTCCCTTAATGTGGCTGAGGTCACAGTTCAGATTTGGCATGAGCATAATTAGAGCTTGCAAGAAATCCAGAGTATCTCCCTGCACACATTCCTAGTGCATTCATTGCTCTATTCCAGCTGGACTATTGGAGCAATGGAAAAACAGGTCTGTCTTCTCTGAATTTTTCTTTCCCAGGTTCACTGAATGTTTATTGGACCGCAAAGTAAGATTTTTTTCCAGATGGAAATTTTTTTTAAAGGATATGATTATGGTGCCCAAGAGATCTTTTGAATTCACTGTGCCCTCCATAGCCTCCCCCCCCCCCCCAAAAAAAAAGAAAAAAAAAAAGGTGTTACAAAATGTAGTCTTAAACCCTGTAGCACTTGCGGTCAATGCCTTATACCATTTAGCACTAATGTACTTTGCATTAGTGGTTAGCATCAGGACATCCTGCTTTCTAGTGCTAGGGTGTTAAGGAACATCTTATTTTGTGTTTTGGTTCCATACAAGATTTTCTCTTGGTTTGCTATAGCCAACCAGCATTTTTAGCAGTCTTATAAAACTCACCAATTCACCTTCCAAAGGCTTAGGTGAGAACTTGTTCTGCTGCTGTCACTAGAACCTATCTATAGAAATGTTCATAGGACACACAATAATTTGATAACTCTTGATTTCTGTACTGTACATAATGTATGTACTCGTGACCAAAACTTTTTAATAAGCAGATGAGACTTTATCAAGAGGTCTAAACTATAGGCCAGAGACTATGGGTTCAGTCTGAGGAATTAAGCCTCCCCTACCCTTCTCAGTTTCCATATTGGACCTCATCATCCACAAATAACTCCAGTTCCTACCTTTACTGATAGTCATAACTGTATCCAGTAGCAGCAGTGTGTAAACTCACGTGATTCTTGACAGTTTTACTGTGGCCTATTAGATTCTAAATAGGCACATTTTCACTCAGGTGCTGCTTGGGAAATCTCTGGATACCAGTAGAGGCACTAGAGCCATCTGTTTGCAGCCTGAGGAAGACGGTGATACATCACTGATTTACATTCTGTTTACATTTGGATGGTTGTCTTCTCAGTTATAAGGAATAGCAATGATTTTTTTCTCTCTAAAGAGAAAACAAATCTGCAGAAATTGATGATTTAAGGCACCACAGTCACCTTTATCGCGTGGATTTTTCAAGCCCAATTGAGGGCAAAGACTGAAACAAAATGCGGGGGCGGGAGGCTGTCTGACAGAATTAATGGTGTTGGGTGAGGAAGAAAAAAGATGTAAATCACGCAGTAAAAAAATGAGTTTAAAGAAGATAAGAAAGAAACAGAGAAGTAAAATTCTTATTTCTGTGTGTGAAGTTCAACTGCCAAACTAATTAACAATGCTACATGGCTACCTCGGAAGCTGAAAAGCATTCAGGAATTAAATCTCCCATAGAGTTTGGGAATCTCTTTCCTTTAGCTCCTACCCTACCTCTGGATCCCGAAACAAAAATTTAAGTAAAACCTCTGGTAGTAGATAAAACGTACTTCTTCCTATGAAGCTTCGCTTTTAGAAGACTTGGGTCTGTCTACATGGGAGATTTTTTTTTTTTTTTACGTTATACCAGTATACAGATGTGACTTTCCTCTGATGTTCTCTGGACCAGTGATCTGCCAGGCCACTCCAATCCTTGACTCTGGGAGCCAGCCTTACCCTACTCTGCTGTGAGAACCCCCACTCCTGGGCTGTTCACACACAGCCTCTGGCATATAAACTGCTCCTTGAATTGTGCAGCCAAGTGACACTAGCCAATATCTCAAGTCCCAGACACAACCCTAGGAACCTCCGTCTTGCAGTGTCCAGTTATGCCCACTGGACACTGCAAGTTTATATGAGTTCGTCAGTTTAACAAAGAAATTGATATGCACCAGGCTTGTTATCCCAAGGGGAGTCTCTGACACGCTTTAAACCAAACGCACTGCTTCAGGTAGAATAAACAGTTTTATTAACTACAACGATAGATTTTAAGTGATTATAAGTCAAAGCATAACAAATCGGATTTGGTTAAATGAAACACAAGCAAAACGCATTCTAAGCTCATCTTAACACTCTCAGTGCCCTTACAAACTTAGATGCTTCTCACCACAGGCTGTCCGGTTGCCCTTCGGCCAGGCTCTCCCCTTTGATCAGCGCTTAAGTCGCTTGGTTTGGTTTCTGTAGATGTAGGTGGAAGAGAGGAAGAGCATGGCAAAGTCTCTCCCTTGTATCATGTTCTTTCTTTCCTCCTTATTTCTCCTGCTCCCCTTCAGAGTCAGGTGAGCATTACCTCATAGCAGTCCCAAACTGACCAAAGGAAGGGGGGTGACTCACTCGAGAGTCCAACAGATCCTTTGTTGTTGCCTAGGCCAGTGTCTTTTGTTCCTGTGAGGCTGGGCTGGGTTTGTCCCATACATGCCCTGATGACGTGTGAACTGCCTCTCTGCTCTTGGGGAGTTTTTGCCTGGGCTTGCTTTTAAGCCGCGAGGGCACATTTTCAGCCTCATAAATGTATAAATGAAATTACAACCTATAACAACTACTTTTCTATGATTCTATAATTACAAAAACAGCAGAACATGAATTTACAAACACATTAAATTTATTAAGCATTTTTATTATAATGGTAAAATATTGATAGTGCTAATATATCTAGCCACATAAGTCGCTAAAGTATGCTGTTACATATCAACATGTGTTTTTAAAGCCATAATAGATAACATATGCACAACGTGCTCTTTTCTCATAAGATGGAATGAAGTTCACTTTCATAACTAATATATTTAAAAAATAGTCCATATTAGTAAAGATAATTTGATGATTTAGACAAATTTTACTTTAAAAAGTCCTCTTTCTCTTGCTTCTGATATTTTTCCCCCCTTAATTACGTTGATAGTCAAACTGATCCAGGTTACTGTAGAAAATCTCAGTAAAGTAATTTTCAAAATGGTGAGGTAGAACAATACTACTGAAAAACAAATTTAAGAATATATTTTCCTTCTTTTCAGTTCTATAGTGGCAGAATGCATTTATTTTAACGTCTTGCCTAGTTGGACAGTTGACGTTAATCTCAGTAACATGGTAACTAAATACTTCTCTAGTGCAGATCCTACAAAAGAGAACTCATTTTTTTAGATTACATTTCTCCCACTGAAATTAAGCTTTCAACCATATTTGTAATATTGTTTGACCACCAGCTCCTGTTATATTAAATGCAAACTTTATTTTAGCTGCTTTTCTCTCTCCTCTATTTATTTTTTAGAGTTTGGATACAGACAAGCCCATGGAGCCAGTAAAGAAATCCCCTCTTCGCCAAGAAACCAATATTGCCAATTTCTCCTATCGCTTCTCCATGTACAATTTGAATGGTAAACAGAATTATCTGAGATCCTCAATTTTTTTTTCCTAACATTGAATGAATATTTGTTTTATCAGAAAAGCAGCCAACTTACAAAACACTAAAATCCTAGAGCATTAAAACATAGCATCCAGACATACTAGGGCATCATTTCCTAGTTTGCTTACATTTTATTATCCTGTTTATGTGACACAGAATTCTTAGTGTACCAAACTGGGTGTCTATCAGCAGCTAATGTCTGAGAATCAGAATCTACTTATTTGTAAAGATCAATTATTCTGATAACCTTTTTAATGAAAGAGTGAATTGATAAATTTGTTCCTTAAGCCACATTGGATGGAAATGGGTGGGAAAAATCTAAATAAGATAGCACATGAAAGGGGAAATGCAGTAATTAGGTCCAATATTTAGGTTAAACAAAAAAGCAAATATTATAAAAAGCTTTGTCAGTTTTTCATTATCTGTGACTCTGGCAGTAGTACAGGAAATTTGCATTTAAAAAAATGAGTTTTGGATTTCAAAGCAGTGTGGGAGATTTTGCCACGTATCTTCCAATACAATTAATGAAAAATGTGTAGGGATCACCTCTGCATTGCTTCAAAAATGTCAGCCAGGGTTTTTAACTAGACAGTTGCTCATTAAGCATTTCTGTAAATTTGAAAGAAATTCACTGACATCATAGGCTTCCATTACTGACACTCATGTTGGCAAATGTATCTCTCTGAAATTAAATTAAATGTTAACTACTACTTTTTATTTTGAGTGTTGTAGATTCAGAACGGTGAAATTACTGTATTGTTTCTACTTTGTCCATTGCAAAGTTGCACTACTTGGAGAACAGGATTGAGAAATGGGTTAATCATGAGGAAGCTAATGCCTGTTGTTCCTTGCAGAAGCCCTGAATCAGGGGGAGACTGTGGATCTGGATGCCCTCATGGCTGATCTTTGTTCCATAGAGCAGGAGCTCAGCAGCATTGGGTCACAATCTGCAAACAGTGCTGCAATGAAACGTTTAGCCACAGAAACAAAAGTAGCTCAGAAACCACCTGCTGGTCGACTTTCCTCTAAACACAGCAGTATAAAAGGATCGTCCTCTTCATCTGGTAGGGTAACTAAGCCTTCAAATGCCAACTTTTCCTTGGAGGACATCACTGCCCAGTTAGAGAAGGCTTCTTTGAGCATGGATGAAGCAGCCCAGCAATCTGTAATGGAAGATGCTAAACCTGTAGTTACTGCTCAGCACAGGAGGACAGCATCAGCTGGCACAGTGAGTGATGCTGAAGTGCGCTCCATCAGTAACTCATCCCGTTCCAGCATAACCTCTGCAGCATCCAGCATGGACTCTTTGGATATTGATAAAATGACACGACCTCAGGAACTGGATTTGACACAGCAAGGGCAACCGATTACTGAGGTAGAGTGTCATTATTTCAATATAGGTTTTATTTAAGCTTTCTTTAAACTTTGATTTACCTATCTCTTTCAGTCCTACCCTAATGGTGCTCATGGCCATGCATATTCAATGTGGTATAGGGTGGGTGAGAGTTAGCTTTTTCTTAGATACATTGATCTTCTTGATTCTCTTGCTTTCTTTAAAAAAAAATTCCTTTCAAGCAAGGGTAAGACTTTTTTTCAGGGTCTTCGCACCACCCTATCTATTTACATCTTAACATTTTCTGTATTTTAAAGATTAAAAAGTTACTAGGTTAAAAGTTCAGGAATTCCTGTACTGTTATCTGGAGATGCACTTATAACTATTTTAAACCAGTTTTTGAAAAGTATTTGTGGGGAGATTAGTGGTAGTATGATAGATTTGGTCATCTACTTCATGAAGAGCCTTTTCATTCTCTTTGCTGATAATGTTAATATATTTAAAACTAGTCAGATTGGTATACCCTTTAAGATGACATTGTCCAAAGATGTAATCTTTGTCTTACTACTCAATTTCAAAAAAATGGGGGAAAACATATACTATGTTATGAATTATTTTGGTTTTTATATGGAAAGAGAAATAACATGCATAATTCATTATAGATTTTACAGCATAACACAATACAGTACATTGCAAATTATATGATAAATACAAATGTTCAATAGTAAGAGATTATTCAGCATATGTACTTAAAGTTCTTGCTATTCATATATGGGTTATTTTTCTTCAGGCCTGAATTCTCCCTCAGTCTTCATAAAGTTATTCCAGTTTGACATCCTCTTTATCTCATGACAAATCATTCTGTTGCTAGCTCCTAGGCAAAAATATTTTTTTTAGAATAGACAAGAAAAAGAGGATACAGTATATACATGGCAACTTACTGAGTGCCTTTGAAATTTCATATTTATATCCCATTGTGCCTTTGTAAGATATTTTTTCTTTCGGGAATCTTAAATACTGCATCACTTGCAGAAATAGAAATGATGATTGGATAGCCAAAATAGAGAGAGAGATACATATACCGACATGATGCAGGTGCTCTCCTGAAGCAATCCATAAAGAAGAAAATTCATCAACTACTCTCTAACTCTGCAAATTGCAAATGTTCTTTTGAGATTTTTGGTGTAATTATGGGCATTTTGCATCTGTGTGATGAGAGAATATTGTATGAGCACCAACAATGAAATTCTTCAGAAAATTCCCAATTAATTTGAGAATCAAATTTGGAATAACTGGAGGTATACACAGGGATATGGAAGAATGTCCTAGTAAATCAGAGGGCTTCAATAAGAGAGGATTACTCATGATGCTTTGATGACATTAGAAACTACTACTGATAACCTGATTGCCATTCAGAATTTTGCTGTACTGATACACACACTTTTTAGTTTCCTCTCTATTCAAAGGAGATAACAGGAACAAATGGATCTTATTTTTATAGATAATTAACCCGTTTGAACGCTATGCTATATTTCACTGCAGCTGAAGCAAAAGAATGACTCTTCCAACTATAAGTATGAGACAGAAATATGTTTATCTATTGTAAAGGCTGAATGCTGTAGCTTGGACTGCAGATCGTGAACTTCTCAAGGCCACATTTGTACTTAATATTTATATAGAATGCTTAGAAATTAATGAACAGCTCATATTGATTTTATTTATATAATTAGTACTCCCATCGGTGTCCTCTTAATTGGATATATGCCTCTATGGGTTAAATAAAAAAAATCAAGATGTCTTACTTGTAGCCGGAGCTGTAGTTGTCACTTGTTAAGTGCTCTTCTAACTGTTTGCAAACCAACTGAGATTGGCTACAACTTCCAGGTCTGTCTTCTACTATCATTTATTTGGTGTATTACTGTTCTTGCATTTAGTTTGCTCTAGATTTCTTTAGTATAATGGGGTTTCGTTTAGTTTAGTTTTGGACCTTTGGAAAGGGAAACCTAATACCATCCTGAGAAAAGGTGTAACTTTGGGAAGACGTTTCCCTATCCATGGAAGTTATAGTGAGTGCAGTTACCATTGCCTGTTCTCTCCTGACTGCCTTGTACCTGAGTGAAGCTTCAGAACTGTGTATGTGCAGAGTTTGAGATCAGCTTTTTCAGTGAAACAGGCGCCACTAACGTACTGAATCTATGAGCCTATCATTAAAAATAAACCAACAAAACCCTGTCAATCTGACTCATGAAATAGTTAATTTATTAATCCAGTAAATACTTTTTTGTAGTCTGATGTTTCAGACTTTCAAAAAACTTTTTAAACATACTGAATTTTTATGTTAATCTTCATTGAAGACTTTATCTTTTTTCCCCACAAAACACTTAAAAAATTCATCAGTTTAATACATGGCATTGCTTTATGCACAGTAGTTATCCTATGATTGGCCACAAAAGCACTGAAATACGAGGTTTAAAATGTGTAAACTGTTCCTTCCTGTGTGTGTTTCTGCACGTGTAGCTCTATGTAAATAGCACCTATGGATCTAATTCAGTCTGAGTAGACAAAGGTGTTATGTAAATTGAATTTTTTTTGGTAGATGCGCATAGTACAGGAAACACTTAGATCCAAGATTTGTATGTTAACTTTTTTAGTGCAATGTATTTTCTGCAGCTGATTCATCAGTTTGAGACTCTTGTCTCAGTCAGTCTTATCTTGCAAATGATATGCTGAAGCATCAATCAGATTGCTCCAACATTTTTTGCAAAGATGACATAATCCTGCCTTCTGTCTTTCCTGGATTTTCTAGTTTTTGCTATGGAGTGAGTAATAAGCAATCTACTGCTCCTTGATGACTTAAACCTTTTTAGAAAAAGGGTTAATCACAATAAATCGAAAGGTAGATAGTAGAGGAGGTAGGGAGGAAATTGCTTTTTTGTGTGCATAAGTGTGTGTGGCAGATTATTTTAATCCATGATTACTGGGTTTGTTTGTCTTGACTGCTTTCACAACTCTGAACCATTTATTGGAAGTCTGAGAAATCTGAAAGCTGTCATAGATGTGAGTATGAGCTGGCCTTGTAAACCATTCCCTGTTTTAACATGAGGAGACTGACCGCTTCTCATAAGAATGTGTCTATTGTTTCTCTGCCCAGATAAGTTGATAAGAATGCTCTCTTTGAGGAAGGTAACAAGAGTCTGTTAGTCATTTGAGATGAGTGTGTGAGCCAAATCCTATTTCCTTTCTTTCGGGGGTAGTAGTAGCTACATCCAATCAGTTTAACGAGAATGCTTTGTTTTACTACACTTTTTGTCTGATCTGTTTTATCTCACTACCCTGAGGAAGTGCCTGACTCCTCTGTTAGGGAGCTTGCCTTATTTCTGAAGAATCATTAATTAACTATTTAGAACTAAATTCATTAGCTCAGGGGAACGTCTCGTGATTTGTTGAGAAAGAAAAACCAGGTGCGGTTCTCCATCCATCCACTGACACACATTCCTATGGGTAATACCTAAGCACCCCCAAAATAAACTCCACAGCAGCCTGTGCTCGATTAAATCCATCCTCACAACTGAAAAAGGCAGGATTCCCCCCAGAAAAGAAATGTGCAGAGCTCCTGCAAAACTTGTCATTTTTCATTTGGTGGCTCACTATCCAGTGAAGGCTGGGAGAGTTCCAGGCACTTTCCAAAAGAACTGCCCTGTCCTTCCAAAAGGCGTATGTCCTGTGTGATTTAGCATTTATCTTCATGACTCGGGCCATCTTAGCGTCTCTTAATGAGGTGATTACTCTGACTATACTTCTGGACAGAGCAGAATCAAGCTTGTAGCCATTACAGTGTGGGTTGTCAGTCAGAAGACCTCAAATTTCAGTGCCTTTTTGACCAGTCATGAAAATCCTAAACTCCTTCTCTCCCATTTGGCCCTGTTACACATCCAACTTTTGAACTTTTTCCATTACAAACCAGGTGGGGACAGTTTTCTTGAGAAAAGAAAGAGATTAAAAAACAACCCCAAATCCTGTCCTTCTGTCCAGTTGCACTTGAAGGAAAAGGCTGGAGCCCACAGCTTTCAGAGATTCCTTGATAGAAAGGACAGTTTCAGACAATCACTACTGCCTGCCCTAACCAGTTGAACTAAAAGGGAAAAGTATCTCCTATAGGATTTGGAAAAGGTTTCTTTCTTGGTATCTGCACAAAGAAGTTACTTCCTATTCCCTTACTTAAATTTAAGATTTTCTTCAAAGACTCTGCTGGGCCTGTATTCTAAGATCTTGCTTATAGTGAAAATGATGAATCATTGAGAGAATTGAGTGGATCTGGAAGCAAAATTTTTGCCCTTAATATTTTCCGTGGACAAAGTCTCTAAGTGGCCCCTCCTTACCAAATGCTTCGTTAGGCAGGTTGTCCTTATGTGGAAACTTGAGTTTATTCTTTTACTCTGCCTTGTCTCCCTTTTGACCTTCTATGTCCCTAAGGCTGCCAACCTTTGAAATCTTTTTCTTTGTTACACTAGTTTCTACAAGAAGGGTCAATGGCTTGGCAGCTCTGCCCTTTTAACATCCTTTGCTGCTGCACAAGACAAGGAGAGTGGTTTTAAGGAACTGTCTTTTTTCCCCTCCCCCAGGTTTTATTGGAATAATGAGAGAAGGAGAATGACAAAACCCGGGTAACACTAAATGAAAACACCCATTGTTTTTATAGGTGTATACAATGTTGATCTGAATTCTGTCTGAAAAGAAACTGGGGTGTTCAGTTATTCACCTTAGAGGCCTAGGAAAGGTAAAGCCTCTAAAGGTACCTTGATTTGGGAGTAATGGGAAATTCTGTTTGTCCATAGGGTTGTAACCACTTCTTGGGTAGAGAGAAGGAAGCCTTGGTGAAACGTTTGCAATGAAGCAGTTTGGTTTTCTGTAAATTATTTCACAAATCATTACTTGGTTAATACTTGCAACTCAGATGATATTGCAGTTTGATTGGCACTTCTCCCTTTTACTTATGTAATGAGTAACTGACCCAAAAGATTTAGCCTGAACGTTGAGATGCAAAAACATAATTTATGGGTAAAGCTTCTAATTTAATAATAGTATTAATAAAGGGAAGGAAAGTAGATCATGATTTGACTAAATCTGTCCCACTAAAGAGGATTTCTTGCAATGAGCTCTTTATAGGGCAGCAGTAGAAAGAAGGAGGTAAATGGAGGGGAGAGAGAGAGAAAGAAGAGCAGAACATCAGTCATGCCCACCCAGCTAGTTTTTGTATCTGATGTTTGGTGAAAAGATCCATTCATTGCCGGTCATTGTTAGGGTACTGTGTATACTCAGTGAAGGGGTTGCAGATAATGTTGAAGTCTGCCATTTGGTTTCTGGCACAGAAACTGCATTTTTTTCTAACGTGTTCTTAAAATCTGTAATTCAGTTTGTGTGACAGGAGGAGACTTTGGCTTCCATACCATGATAGTACATCACTAAGGGCTGGTCTACACTTGGGGGGATCGATGAAAGGTACGCAACTTCAGCTACGTGAATAACGTAGCTGAAGTCAACGTACCTCGCTCGACTTACCTCGTGGTGTGGACCCTGTAAAGTCGAAATCTGGCGCTCCCCTGTCGACTCTGCTTACTCCTCGCGCCGAGCTGGATTACCGGAGTCGATGGGGAGCACTTCCACTTTCAATTTATCGCGTCTAGATGAGACACGATAAATCGATTCCCCAGAAGATCGATCGCTACCCACCGAATCGGGCGAGTAGTGGAGACTAACCCTTAGCAATAGGAAGTTCCAGTTAACTGAATTCGATTTTGTACTTATTCATATTTAAACTAGGGCTGTCAATTAATCACATTAACTCATGCGATTAACTAAAAATCGCGATTAATCGCACTATTAAACAATAGAATACCAATTGAAATTTATTAAATATTTTTGGATGTTTTTCTACATTTTCAAATATATCTATTTCAGTTACAGCGCAGAATACAAAGTGTACAGTGCTCACTTTATATTATTTTTTTATTACTTATTATTTGCACAGTAAAAACGATAAAAAATTGTATTTTTCAATTCACTTTCTACAAGTAATGTAGTGCAATCTTTTTATAGTGAAAGTTCAACTTACAAATGTAGTTTTTTTGTTACATAACTGCACTCAAAAACAAAACAATGTAAAACTTTAGAGCCTACAAGTCCACTCAGTCCTACTTCATGTTCAGCCTATTGCTAAGAGAAACAAGTTAGTTTACATTTACAGGAGATCGTGCCGCCCACTTCTTAATTACAGTGTCACTTGAAAGTGAGAACAAGCATTCGCATGGCACTGTTGTATCTGGCATTGCAAAATATTTACATGCCAGATGCGGTAAAGATTCATATGCCTCTTCATGCTTCAGCCATCATTCCAGAGGACATGCTTCCATGCTAATGACGCTTGTTAAAAAAATAATGCGTTAATTAAATTTGTGACTGAACTCTTTGGGGAAGAATTGTATGTTTCCTCCGTCTAACCTGCATTCTGCCATATATTTCATGTTATAGCAGTCTCGGATGATAACCCAGCACATGTTCTTCGTTTTAAGAACACTTTCACTGCAAATTTGACAAAATGCAAAGAAGATACCAATGTGAAATTTCTAAAGATAGCTACAGCACTTGACCCAAGATTTAAGAATCTGAAGTGCCTTCTGAAATCTGAGAGGCATGAGGTGTGGAGTATGCTTTCAGAAGTCTTAAAAGAGCAACACTCTGATGCGGAAACTACAGAAGCCGAACCACCAAATAAGAGAATCAACCTTCTGCTGGTGACATCTGACTCAGATGATGAAAATAAACATGCGTCGATCTGTACTACTTTGGATTGTTATTGAGCAGAACCCATCAGCAACATAGAATCATAGAATATCAGGGTTGGAAGGGACCTTAGGAGGTCATCTAGTCCAACCCCCTGCTCAAAGCAGGACCAATCCCCAATTTTTGCCCCGGATCCCTAAATGGCCCCCTCAAGGATTGAACTCACAACCCTGGGTTTAGCAGGCCAATGCTCAAACCACTGAGCTATCCCTCCCCCCATGTCCTCTGGAATGGTGATTGAAGCATGACGAGACACATGAATCTTTAGCACATTTGGCACGTAAATATCTTGCGACACCGACTACAAAAGTGCCATGCAAACTCCTGGTTTCACTTTCAGGTGACGTTGTAAACCAGAAGCAGGCAGCATTATCTTCTAGAAATGTAAACAAACTTGTTTGTCTGAGCGATTGGCTGAACAAGAAGTAGCACTGAATGGACTTGAAGGCTCTAAAGCTTTACGTTGTTTTATTTTTGAATGCAGGGTTTTTTGTACATAATTCTACATTTGTAAGTTCAACTTTCATGATAAAGAGATTGTACTCCACTACTTGCACTAGGTGAATTGAAAAATACTATTTCTTTTTTACAGTGCAAATATTTGTAATCAAAAATAAATATAAAGTGAGCACTGTAAACTTTGTATTCTATCTTGTAATTGAAATCAATATATTTGAAAATGTAGAAAACATTCAAAAATATTTAAATAAATGGTATTCTATTATTGTTTAACAGCACGATTAATCATTTTAATCGCGCGACAGCCCTAATTTAAACTTATCTAAGAGGTGTAAGATGTAGAAATCAGGACAAAGAAGGAACCTCTGTGTACGTATTTGAAAATAATTGTAGGCCTCGCACCAGAATTCACTCAGCATAGTTAGTACAAAGATTATGGAGCTTTGGGGGCACATTTCAAAACTTAAAATCAGTTTATGAGGTATTAAATTTACAGGCTCCAAAAAACAGATTCAGTGTAAAACTACACTGTACGGTAATGATAATGTTAAGAATTAAAATGAACATAAGTAAGGAAACTCAGAGTTTGGCTCCCTCAGCAACTGTACCTTAGTTCTTTTGTGGGTTTGTATGATGGCCATCATTAAATTAACACCTGTAGTATCTGACACTTTATAACAAAAGCTTCCCAGTCCTTAGAATAGTATACAGGTGTGAGATCTCACATATCTCTGTGTGTTAACTTGCTAAATGTTTATATGGTGACCACTACCATATTGTATATTAATATATTTAACTATATTCATATATAGAAAGATAAATGTTGACTGTGGAACATCTACAGTAAGCAATTCTCTCTTTCAAAATAGACCTGGATCATTGAACTTCATTATATTTTAGGGTTTTTTGTAAAATATGTGCTCTACTTCAAACAGGAATTAATTCAGAGAAATCATATGGCTTACATTAGACTGAATGATTGCATTGGTCCCTTCTGGCGTTATAATTCATGAATCCATTAATTTATTCTTCTGATGACTTAAAACAAGTTTGGCCTATTTAATCTCTAGGTTGAGCACTTTTTAACATGGGGAGTATTGGCTTTTGTATGTGTATTTGGGAGCCTATGTTTTGTTTCTTATGTTCTATGAATTGTGTGTGGTTAGCACATATCAAGGATATAAGCAGCTATGTGTAGTCATAACTTGCACCAATCAGGGACTGTGACTTTAACTTTGAGTTTTCAAATTAAACCTGTTCTTTGCCAGTTATTTTAAGGCATTCCAATTGTTGGCCACATGCCACGAAGGCCTGTGGTTGCTTCCAATTACCCTTTCTTTAGTCTGTAAAATTTAGCAAATTGAAAGAATTAATAAATATGAGACTTAACCATGGTTGCTAACACAGCTCCTTCTCCTGCCCCTTCCCCACTTTTTTTTTTTTTGAACAGTTCATCACAAATGATATTTCTGACTTAAAAAAAAAAACAACAGTTCAACAAAAAAGGAAAATTGTGTGAATCCATCATCCTGAAACGCTATCTGGTTTTCAGCTTTTTTGGCAGCACAAGTATCAGCAGTCCAGTTATTAAAATGTTTCTGAAATACAAATTGAAACTTACCAAATCTTTTTGAGTTATTCAAAAATATCTTAAAGATAAGTTTATCAGTTTGTAATTTTTAGGAACTTGTTTGTTTATGCATTGCAATATTCATCTTCATTAGCTACTCCCATAAGTGGTTTGTGTATGAGACCAGTACAGCATTCTGTTTGTATGACGTACTATAGCTACAAGGTAGCCTGTAACAGAAGGCTTTTGGAGAATATTGATTGTTCTTACTGAGTGGTTTTTTTTTAAAAAAAAGGAAAGTGAGATGAACTGTGGGGAGGGATGTGAAGAACTTTGGAATGGAAGATAATAGAAAACTAAAGCTCCTGTTTGTTTGCAAATCAATTTTATCATTTGTTTAGGTAACCTGTTAGTTCATTGCAAATGTTTGTGGAAATAGTATCAACTTCGGTGCACAGTGCTGGAAGCCTACATGCACTTTCTCACTTCCTGCCATTTAATGAATATTTTTGTAGTTAAATTGCTGAAATATCTTGACATTTCAGTTAATATAGTTTTCTTGGTTAATATATAACTTGGGTGTTAAAGTTATTTAAAATCAACATGTTATTTTTATTGCGTTTCCATGCCTGCAGCTATGACACACTTTGTGGTATGTCTTCAGATCACACAAGCTAGAAAAGCTTAGACTGGGTCAGTGTTTAGACTGGAAACTGCCATGGAAAACCTACTTGATGTAGGGAACTCATTCAATAGGTGACATTCTTCCCTCTGAGACAGAACTGAACCAATTCCCTAATCATAGTTTTAGGATGTACTGTGCTAATGGAGTTTTTCCATCATTTCAGTTACATTAAAAACTAATGTCTGTCACAACTGGCTGGTTAAATTGACAGTAATGAAGGAATCTGATATTTGACTTGTAGAATACATTTTTTTAAAATGTATGGTATTGCTACTACAGCCATATTTGCATTGCATTCAGTTTTAGGGCTAAGTGTTGTCTCCCTGATCCCTCTGTGATTTTAAGGTAATGTGTTTCAAAGGCAAACATGGTAGACTGTTTCCTTTCCACTTTAACTTATTTTTCTTAAAGCTATAAAAAGCAAACACAAGGAGCAGTAGGAGAGAGGGAGATAAAAACATATTCATTCTTAAAAGTACTGGCTAAGTACTGCACTGTCTACCAGAAACTTAGGTGGGTTGAAAATAGAAGATGAACTCATTCCACTAAAACAGAAGAGAAAACCTAAAATTTTCCACTATCACCAGTTATTATCTGAATCTATTACTTAAGAAGCCTTACCGACAGCCTCTTGCAAGTGACTCATATTGGTATGAAGATGTCTGTCCACCCAGATACTTATATAACCCTCAGCACTGTACTGTCTTAGCACCTCCCAAAATTTAAATAGGACTGCTCTCGCTCTCTGTCTGTCTCCCTTCCATGTTCTTTTGGAGACTTCAAACACGTGAGAAGTTCCAGTCCCCAACTCTGTATTCTTCTAGGAAGAAGAGGCTTAGCTCAAGACTCCAACCTTCATTGAGCTGGTCAAATGATGGCCTGTCTCCTGGTCTATGGAAGGGGTGTGGACACTTGCCAATAGCAGTCAGCTGAACTAGAACCTCCTTGAAGTGTTTGTGCCTGGATCCAAGTGTGCATGTGCTTTTTCTGATTAGAGCTGTTGATGACAATACACTAATCAGAGTTTACTGTTGATACCACAACTGTCCCCAGTAAAGTGATCTTTCTAAGCCTTTCAACACTTCACTCCTTCACATGTCCCCATGAGAGAAATCAGTTTCCCTTTCCCCTTACTCAAATGTCCATTAATGAAGAAAAGAAGTTTGGAACAGTGCACTCCAGTGGGAAAATATAAATAGCCCTTTCCAACGCCAACTCCCCCTCTCCTATCCCCACCACACACATTCGATAGGTACAGATGCATAATATAAACTGTACCGTTAATACGGACAAACTAAGGGCATGTGTACATGGTGGAGTAATGTGCACTCTGGGGATGTGCTTTTTGTTGCTTATTAATTGATACTGTTTCAAACAGCACTACATTAAAGAGCACTAGAAAACTTCTAGTGCCCACCAGCAAGGTCTAAATGGACCAATTAATGAGCAACATGTTAGTCCACTTAGAAATCACACCCCTGTCGTGTGCATTACCTCACTTTGTAGACAAGCCATAAGAAAATAATTGAACAGGAATTCAAACATCAATAGAACCCTGTTAAAAACCTCTAAATTAATAATCTCACAAGAAAATCTGCACAACTCATACTTAAGAGGATGCAGGTTTGTGCCAAGGAACTGGATCTGAACTGAGAAACAGAAAAATGGGATTGTGACATAGTGTTATGCTGTGATGTTCAAAAGTTTTCTGTCAGAAGCACCCAACTCCCAATGAAAATCTCTCCCTAAAAGCTGTGATGAATTAGTATGGGAACTTGTAAATAATATATGATCGCAGAATATTTTTCTGTTTTGTAAACCAGTTTCTTATCCTCCTGATACTGAGATAATTAAATGTTGAAAAAGTGCAGGGACTCATATTGGAGAAGAGAGGGGATGAGAGATACAACATCTGTG
This sequence comes from Macrochelys suwanniensis, assembly GCA_033296515.1. Taxonomy (NCBI): domain Eukaryota; kingdom Metazoa; phylum Chordata; order Testudines; family Chelydridae; genus Macrochelys; species Macrochelys suwanniensis. The sequence goes on along the minus strand of CM065784.1, from coordinate 59,747,664 downwards.
TAAAATTAGCAAGATTACTTGTTTGGCCATACTTGGCCAAAAAACACATTTGGAACAGCTGACCAAAATTAGGAACACAGCAGCATTCAGTGGAGTTGTAAAATGTGAAAGGAATTTCTGTAGTTTTCTTTAATAAATCAAATACTGTTACAACTTACAGAAATGCAAACTGGAGTTTTTTGTGGGTTATACAGGAGCTCAACACTGTGGAGTGAGACATACTGAAGGGAAAGTTCAAAACGGGAGGCTATCATTCATTCTTGCATTGCTGCTGTCATTCTTCCACGTGATATTGGTTAATTTTTACCCAGTTGGATAAGGATTGCATGTGACTGGTTATGAATAAAACAAAAACAGCCTTCCATTTTAGTTTAACATATTGTTAGGTTTAGATTTGTAATTAGTTAAAGGAGGAAAATGTAGTGCTATAAGTGGCATTATTTTCTGTGTTTGGGGTTAGGATATTTGTGAGGAGGTAGGATAAAAGGTGCAAAGGAGAGAATATATCTTAGGTCACAAACCCATAGCTATTTACTAATGTGTATTATCTGGGTCTGGTTTCTTCTTAATCAGTTTCAGTGTAGCTGAAAAATGGGTAGAGATTACATATATTACATGAAAATAAACAAATATACTCATCAGAAATTGTTTACTAGGAAAGAAAATAGTCTAGAAGGTAATACACAAATTGTGTATTTTTTGTAGGTGGAAGGGGAAAATAAGCATCTATTTTTATCCCTAAAAATTGATAGGTGTTGCACAACAGGGTGGGAGCGGGGATGTTGCATGTTTCTTGATATGTTTATTTTCACTTCTTTTTCTTTCATTGGTTCCCATCACTGCTCATTCCTGCTCTTCCTGCATGATAATAAATAGTGCCTTTTCCTCTTCTTCCTTTTTCTTTCATTTTCCCACTCCTCCTCCCCCATTCCTTCATTTTCACAGCATATTGTTTCTATGGGACATCCCATCAAGCAGTCCAAGCGTCACATTGACTTCACAGAAGAGGAGGCTGAGCTGACTCCTGTAAGTTATGATGTGTCTGTCTCTCTCCTTTTTGTGCACCTGTGGCTATACCAGTGCCCCTTGTAATTAGAAACTGCATCAGTGATTTGAGCCTTATACATTAACACCTCAGCAATGGAGACTGTAATGAAGTCTGTATCATAACTTGTAACTTTTTGCAGACTTCCTTACGGTTGATCCTTATCTATCCTCTAGCAATTAATTCCCAAATGTACTAGTTTGAGTAAGCTATTTACACTTTAGTTAAATCAGTGTGTTAAGCCTCAAAGAGTCCTGTGGCACCTTATAGACTAACAGACGTATTGGAGCCTAAGCTTTTGTGGGTAAATACCCACTTCGTCGGATGCATCCGACGAAGTGGGTATTCACCCACGAAAGCTTATGCTCCAATACGTCTGTTAGTCTATAAGGTGCCACAGGACTCTGTCGCTTCTACAGATCCAGACTAACACGGCTACCCCTCTGATACTTGTGTTAAGCCTGATTGCTGATAGCAAAGCTTCAGCCATTCCAAGGGAAGGGTGCGATATGAGATTTCTCCACTAGATGCCTTCTATGATTTATAATAATGATATCTCGCTCTTATGCAGTGCTTTCCATCCATAGATCTCAAAGAGCTTTACAAAGAAGGTCAATGACATTATTCTGGTTTCACAGATGGGGATGCTAAGGCATATGGAGGTGAAGTGACTTGCCCAAGGTCACCCAGCTGGCTAGTGGCAGAACCAGGACTAAAGTCGTCTCAGTATTTATTTATAACAATAGAATAAAAGTATAAAAACTCAGTTTGGCAAGTCTTTTGTCTACAAAATTTAATGTATTTAAACTTATTTACATTTTTTTAGTCTCTTTCAAATTAGACATTTTTTATTCAAAAGTACTATGTAATTTTGACTCTTAAAAAAGAGTCTGAAGAATAGGAAATACTAGTACAATTTGAAATTACAGTACAGTGACCTTTACACAGAATTTTCAAGAGTGCCAAAATGTGGGTTTTTCTTATCAGATGTCGCTGTTTCTGGTCCCATCCCCTTTCTAAATTTTTGTCTCCGAGAATAGATATGATTTGAAAATGGAATTGTAAAACATCTTCTAGTTCTTGCGATGAATCTGTAAAGCATAAATTGCACAACAATGCCCTCAGCTGGCTAAATTAGGCAAACCATTTAGTATTCATGGTATATTTTAATAGGGCTTGATAAGCCAAGAGAATCTCATGAAAATAGAATATTACGTAGATTCAATACATAGGTTTTCTGCTTCATTCATAAAAGTAAAGTTTTTTTTAAAAAAAAAAAAATCCCAAACCTGATCAGTCATGTTAGTCTTTGGAAAAACTTCTGGTGAAAAACCATTTATTCATAATCCAGTTTTTTACATGGATGTTTTTCAGGATTCTTCCTTTTGGTAAAGTCATTGTAGAAGATAAGTTAGACAAGAGCACAGCAAACGAAGATATCCTAGTAATAGATGAATTTCTATATAAAAGGAATTAATCAGTCAACTGGATAGTGGCATACAATACTCTAACTTTACTAAAATTATCCCCATGTATAGAACAATGACTCTGTGAATGAAAATATACAGAAAAACTTATATGGGTTTTCTCCTCACCACACTAAGTAGGAACTTTTCTGTGTTAGTCATTTGTTTTTTGTTCTTGATGGTCATTCTTTCTTACATCTGTATATTGACGTAGTTCTTCTTTTTAAAACATCTGATTAATGGCTTTACTGTTACTATTTATTCAAGCAAAATTTGTGGCTAGGCTTTTTTGTCTACAATATTTGTGATCTTTGTCATTGGTAAATATCTTATGCTCTGATGTGCTATTATTTTCCATCTATCTAAGTAACGAACCAAGTGCAAACCGTGCAGTAAGATTACAAAATGGCTGGGCAGAGTGTAGCCCTAAACATCTTCTATGATTTTTTATCATGTATTTGAAAAAATTGCTTTGTAAATTTCAATAGCCTTATGTTGTCATTGCAGTATATTTCTGTAGATTTGAATGCACTAGCATTGACTGTATTTTAAAGGAAAAAGTTTAATGGGGACCTCATCCATTTACAATGTAGATGACTTCATAAGAAATGTAGCAAAATGTTCTGCTGTTCCTGAGATACACATATTTTCCATGTACTGGAGTGAATCATTCTATAAAGAGAGCCTTAAAAGAATGTTGTCTATGAAATTTCAAACAGGCTTTAGATTTAGATTAAATCTACTTTGTAACAGAAAGCTAAGAATAGCAAGTTGAAGAGTAAGTTCTTAAGAAATTTCAGAAGATTTTTGGGGGGAAGAATTGTGAAATTTGCATCGAATCGTTAATATTTATGTATTGTCTATAGTGACAATGTAAAGAACATGTGAACTTATCTGTTTACAGCAGTACAGTATTTTAAAGTTGGATAATGTAAAGGCTATAAATCTTTCAAATAATACATAATTAGATATAATTTAACATAAGTTTTTCTAGGGGTATTCCACCTATTTCTGAATGGAGAGATTGCTCCATATAGTATCCTTCAAGTTTCTAACTTCAAAGGAGCAACCTTCTTAGATAAAGGAACTGATATGAAATAAGCAACTAATTTGCACTCAGGAAAGTTGGGCAATGCACTCAAGCCCTAGTTAACTTCTGGGTTTTCATGTCTAATAATAGTGTGTATGTAGGGCTTGGAAGGATTCATCTTTTGTCGATAAATGTCAAGTTCAATGAAAAACTTCATTGATGATCATCTAAATTTACTTATGGGCAAAGTAAGAAAAATGTTGCTTGACAGTTCTAGTGTTTGATTTAAGGATATTTACTTTTTTGACAGGTGATGTTGACAATTTGTGATTTAACGGTTATAAAGCTATAACTTTTTGAATCTCAATCCTACTGTCATTAAATAATTGTGTGACCTCCCACGCCCCCATTGTCTGATTTTTTTCCAGTGGTTTCCTGCAATTCTGAAAATTTAAATAGATAAAAAATTGGGTTAAAAAGCTTAAAAGCCATAATTTTGCACAGCTGTGAAAATTTAAATAGATAAAAATAGAAAAAAATGCTTAAAAATAAATATCTGGCAGAATTAATTTTTTTAATAATTTCAGCAATCTTAAGTGTATGGCATGTTGTGTAGTAACTCTAAGCATCATATAGTTGCAATATGCAGTATTTTATGTGCATATTTTAAAAGCAGTTTTTCCCTAAAGAATTCAGTTTATAAATAAACAGGTTGACATACAGGTTTTTGTTTATATGTATAAATTTGCAACCCAGGATATACGTTTGACATTTGACTGGGAAGAAGTAATCTGTTCCGTTAGTGTGTGAAACACTTTGGTGTTTGCTGGAATTTCATATAGGGCCCCTACCCCATTTTTTTCTTTTTAAACTTGAAGTTTGTTCTCCTCTTGAGCCCTACCAACCTCAGGAATTAAAAACAGTCCATTGAGTTTATTAAAAAGGAAACTGCAATTCTTTGTGAAAGGGGAGGGAAACTGTTTGTTTTTGGATATTTGAAAGATTTTCTGCTGCAGTTCAATACACTTCAACACAGTGCTTTCCAGTGATCATCCTCATGCTACGTGTGAGTCCTCTGAGTCCATCTGTTTTATCTTGTCTAACAAAGACTTCCTTACAATTTTGTATCTCCATGTTTATTTTTGGGAAAGCTAAAACTCTTACTAGAATCCTCAAAAGTCGTAGATGATTCATAAATAGCCCTTTGAGACAGATGGAAGTGTCTTTTATAAATTGAGATTAATATAAATATTTGCAGTCTCAGTCTCAGAGCTGTTCTTTGTTTATAGCAAAGAAAAAATATGAAGCAGACCAACTCCATTCTTTCTTTCAAATAAGTTAAGACTACCAAATTGTAACTGAGTATTTTGCTACCATGGAAGTAGAAATTGTCAATACCAGTACACAGGCAAAAGATTTGTGGTACAGCTAATAATGTCGCTTGACACGTACATTAGTTTTAATTACCTTCTTACAAGAAAACACTGAGTGAAATGGTACATATGACCTTTTATCTTATTTAGCTGTCAAGTACATGTAAACAGTAGGGTGGAAGTGTTTTGTATAGAAGTTTATATTCTACATGCTTGAAAACATGCTTGGTCATACTGCACTGTAGTTATAAATGTTTGCAGTATTTGTGAACAGGAGCAAATGGAGCTGTAGCATTGAAAATTCTTCTAATTAGAATAGCATAAACATCCAGTGTTTGTGTGGAGGGCTCTTTGAAAATATTATAAAATGCTACAGCTGGTCCATGAACCCCTCCTGGTATTTAGGCCTGAAGATAATGGATGTGTCCCTTTCTTTCAAGGAAGGGAGGAATTAGGGTGACCAGATGGCAAATGTGAAAAATCAGGACAGGAGGTGGAGGGTAATAGAAGCCTATATAAGAAAAAGACCCAAAAATCAGGACTGTCCCTATAAAATTGGGCCATCTGGTCACCCTCGGAGGAATGCAGGAAATCTTTTGAAGTCCTAAAAGAAATGTGGAACAAAGTACATATGCCATGTTTTTATGAACATCATGACAAGCTGTTTTTTATTGAATGAACTATATGTGAGAAATATTTTACATTTTAAAAATATTTATTGAAATTAAAAGGAACTTAATGTCCATTTTATTCAGACTTAGCTCTTGTAATATGATATGTTCTGATGACATAAAACCTGTGGTGATTCGTGGAATGTGTTGTGTTAACACATTTGCATGCTTAAATCTTTTTTTTTTTTTTTTTTTACACTGTGTTTGAGATTAATGTTTAACTTTGGTAGAGTTATAAGAGGTATGTCCTATTTCTGTATTTTTTTTTATTTTCAGTTCTTTGGATTAGATTTGCAGTTCAAGGATTTTTATGCATGTGATAGCTTGCAATGTTTTTCATTTTTGTAATTTTAAGGGTTGTTGTGAAGGATATGGATTAGGTATTTATAAATCTTTTATCGGATGAGGATATTTGGTCAGAGAATCTTGGTTTTGATTTGAATCATTTTTGATGTAGTGTTCATTGTATGGTATCTAAGTGAAACTTGTTAAGTTAAAACTTGCAAAAATTGAAATACTATTAACAAAAAACTTAACGTAGCTTGAATTGCCTGTTCAGATATAGATATAGATATATTCATTTTGTACATTTTCTGTTTGTAATTTCACTCATTTGTTTTCTTCTCACCATATGTTTCCTTTTTTAAAATTTATTTTAAAAGGCCAGGGATAGATGTGAAGGGAAAGTATTTAAAAATAGTTTGACAATTTATTCTTTCTTGTGCAAAACCACTCAAACATAGTGAGTTCCTTTTGTGTGTGTTGTAAACCTGGCCCCTGAGAAGAGAGTGCTTCTGGTAAGAAGATCAGCTACAAGCATATATAATGCTGACTTGTAAAATCAGTCTTCTTTCCTTCATTCTGTGTTAAATGTTTTTGCCTTTTCTGTGATGACCAAAACAAGCTACATTGGACTGCTTACACTAATTGTGGTGAGACCACACCTGGACACTTTTTGTGAAGAAATCCTGCAGTGAGATCCTTGTAGAAGCTGTCACAGCGCCTCATCAAGCTCCCACAGCGGGACACTCACTGAGCTGCTGTTTGGATTCTACCACACTGGACCCCCTGTACTCTTAATCTTCTTGAGTCTGAGCAGAGTCCAAGCACTGCCTCTGGCTCTGGGTCTTTAGGCATACTCTCAGGATACAGATCCTTTGTCTAGCACCCCTTCAGAGACCCTGCAGTCCAACTGCCCAGGCCCTGAAACTGGTGCTGGCTCCTCCAGACTCTTCAGTAGCTTGCCTTAAGCATACCCCTTACCAAGAACTCCAGCCTTGTGTGCTCTCAGGTTTTCAGTTCACCTCTTAAAACCCCTATATGCCACTCCCTGCCTCATTTCCTCACTGCTCTGAGCGTTCTTTGAGATTTGGTCAGAGTCTTCTAAGGTATGGAGGATCCTTCCTCTCTCCTGCACATGGCTTCCAAATCATGGAATCTGTATGACCTCTGCGGTATGACCCTGTCTCTTACAACTTTCAGTTCCCTTCCTTAGGTGACTTCCGGATCAACCTTGTCAGGTGATGTAAGTGCTCCACAAGATGACCCATTGCTTAGTTACCAGCCTGCCTAGTAGAACCAGTCTTTTTGGTTTGTCCACCTCTTTAGCATATCTGTTGTATTGCCCAGGTGGATTTATTCACATGCCAATATGTCTGGATAGCCCCTTCACCCAACCCACATATGGCTACTTGATACACACTAGTGCATTGATCACCCATTCCTCACTCCCAGTGGGTGTCTCTGAAAAGAAGTTAACCGGTTGGTCAGGTAAAAAGCAGCACAAGACTGAACAAGTAAATGGAGTCACACATTTTTTATAAAAATAATGCAGTAATCTCCCACATTGTTCACAGAAGTTAATACGCCTGCTTATACCTTTACAGTGTATAGTAGTTGACATAAGAGTTTGCTGATTCTCTAAAACTGCTTCACTGAAAGGAAGCAGAAAACATTGAGTATTTGAATATTTGCAAATATCTAATTTTATGAGTTTTGTCTGGTACATACAGCAGGATGAAGTTCTTCAAGAACTTTCCCACTCTTTCCATTGCATGTAGGATTTAATAGCTTTATTTTTTATACAAGAATTTGGGAAAGGGAGGTTAAGAAAATTCAGTCCAAGTAAAGACAAGGTCAGATGTCTTTAAAGAAAAGATGGTGTTTCAAAATGTTTACCTATAAATAAATCAAGTAGAGGGATTCTAGCCATGTGTACAGTGTGTACAATTTTTGGCTTGAATGAATACTTTGTGAAAGAAGGTGGGCTAGAAATATCTGACCATTTTACCTATTTAGCAAACTCTACGGATACTCTGCTTGACTTGATCTTGATTACATATACGTGCATAAGTCATGTTATGCCTGGTGTGTACTGACTGGAAAACATTAATTATTTGAGTATTCTAGATATAGCTGTGCAAATGACATAACTAAAGCAGAATGGAATGTCTTCTAATGCAGTGCTTTAGCTCCCTTACTCCCCTGCTAGAAAGACCCTTTTCTCCTAACCATGCTCTGTTCTTTATTTTAATGGGAGGATAAATGTTGCAGGGAGGTAGGGGGTTGTCTTTATAATTAACCATTTTTCTTAATCATCTCAAAGACTGTTTCAAGCCTTTTTAATTTCTCGTGTCCAATTGTATGCTACCTGATTGCAGAATTACAGACATTACCCTTAAGGGAAAGAAGTGTACTTTTTTTATTGGACTAACAGTGGGAAATGTCTTTTAGTTATGGGAAACTGATTGGCCTTCTATGCTAGGAGTCAATGAATCAGTCTATCACAGCAGGAAAAAAATTTAATGGAACACAGGATTTTATTGGCCACCTGGCAAACATTAAATATGGCTACATTAAGAAATACTATACTGTGGCTGGGGTCTTTTTTACTATTTTGTCTAAATATAATTTTTAGACTCTAAAAGCAATCAGGCAGAATTTACTGCCACTGGCTTCCTTCTACTTATTCTAACCTATTAAGTTAAACTTGGATGGGCAAAGGACAGAAATATCTGATGATCCAGATATATTGGCTAAATGTATTAAAGATTTGGAAATATGACAGTGTTACCATGAAAAGTTTTTGCTCACCCCTTTTGGAGTAGCAAGTTTTAATGCAAGTTTTATTTATATGTGTATGTCATAACTCTTATCTGGGTTTCTGAATTTTATGTCAATGGTATTTCTAGATGTAAAGTGTACCTAGGAAAAATATGTTCATTTAGGATTATATTTAAAAGCATAATGTGTGTCAAGGGTTTGTAGGGTCAAAATGTTGACCTGCTTTTTTGTAGCATAGAATCATAGAATTTAGAGAGGGAAAATTGGATAATGAGTCATCTGGTCCATCTCTGGGGGCCAATGCAGAATTGTTGCTATAGTAAATTTGTATTGCTTTATATCCAGTCTGTCTTGAAATGTCTCAAGCAATGAGGTTTCCATTACTGCTTCTGGAAGGTTATTACATAACTTAACAAATATCAATCTCAAAACTTTTCCTGATAGTTGAATTAAATGGTTTTCTATATTAGATAGATTTTAAGTGTTTTAAAAATGCAGACTAAGTTTGCAGAGTGTATTTCTGCCCCATAAAATGGAACAAAAGTAATCTTGTAAATAATCCTTTTCTTAGTTATTTCCTCATGCCTAATACTCCATTGGACCACCCTAAATTATTCCTCTTTCTGTGGTATTTATTCATTTCAAGTATTTGAAGAATGGTATAGTCACACATAGTTGTTGCTTTGCCAAGCTATAATGTGTTCTTTTAAATTTCCTCATAAATCGATCTTTCCAACTGGTTTAATCACTTTCGTTGCTCTTATCCACACACCCCTAACTTCTCTACATGTTTCTGAAATTGAGGTGCCCAAAAGTAAATGTAGTATTCCAGAACCAGGGTCACCATAGATTTTCAAAGAAGAACTATACCCTTCTTGCCCTTTGACATGTCATTGCAGCTCAAATTCATATTGGCAGTTTGAGTGTCATCGATTTACTATCTCAGACTTTGATGGCCAGAATCAGTCCAATCAAATCTCATTATTACTGCTTTCTAAGTACCTCATTTTCAAGGAATGTCTGTATTTTGATTTTTGCTGCAGATCAGGAAGGCAATGGGAACAAAATCCACTTAGTTCTTCTTTATTTGGCTTTTTCTTGAACAGATACTATCGACTTTTCACCTTTCAAAAACACCTAGGTCCAGCCCCTCACAAGCAATTCTGTAGTCAAAAAGGTGCTTATGCACATATCTGATGGAAATGCTTTTGTTTTGTAAAAGCCTGTTTTTAATGATGCCAGCTTGTTAACCCAATAACCATTGGTTCAAAGGGTTGCAAATTTCTATCCCTCTTTGGGAACTGGGCTTATACCGAATGCTGACAACTAAATGAACCATCAAACTATCATCCTTTATCCAAGGCGCTCTATTCCTTGTGGTTAAACAAACAAATGAAAGTTACAATTTCAGGGCCAAATTTATCTAGGAATTAGGCCAGTTTTATCCCCTGAAATGAAAAACCTACTGTTTGGAAGAAGATTGCAGCAGTACAGAGTGACTGCAAACCCCTCTTGAGATAAAGTGGGTGGCTGTAGAGGACCAGCACAGGCCAGATAGCATGTGTTGATTATGATGTGGCCAGGTTAGCTGGAGGATGTCCATTTGGAGTTCCAGCCATAAAATAAAGCTGACGCACACATGCCACCTTAGCAAGGAGAATGCCCCTTGAGCAAATTTACACTTTCCTGTACCAGCACTGATTTTTAAGGTATATAGGATACGTCTAGTTTTCTTCACAGAACAGAATTCCCCTTCTCTGTGAAAGATTCTACTGTACTTATGCTGGATGATACCTGCTATGATTGCTAATAGAATAATTGTGCTGCTACGGCTCAATCTTGCAAGATACGAGTTCCCTCAATTCTCTCTGAAATTAATAGTTGCTAGTACTCATATAACTAGCAAAATATTCTTCTTTTCTCTTATAAGAATGTCTGTCTGGCAGTCCTCCCCAAAATTAATCAGTAATGGAGGTGAGGAACCCCTTAAGCCATACACCCTGGCTACAATTTCCCACAGCTCAACCATTGTGCTCCAGAGAAAGCTCCTGTAATTGCAGGCCTTTGGGTATATTTTCAGCTAAACCATAAATACATAGAACTCCAGCAGTACCCTTTTCTGCTAAACTTTCTTTTCTTGATTCTCCGTGGTATGAGGCATTTGGACTTCTTTTTTGCCTTACTGTGAGCACTTTTTCCTGACCCCACCCCAATACACACACAGGCAGCAGGCAAGATGGCCAGTGTGGGGAAGAAGGGCAGAGAAGAGAAGTCTCCTGTAAGGTGCTATTAACAGCCTTGTGTCAAAAATTTGCAGATAGGTATGTCGTGTCGAGGACTTTCTGCTGCGTAATACCACCTTCTATGCCTCCTTCAAGCAGGAGCTTTCTAGGTGTTCGAACCTAGGGAGAGAGTGAGAGGTCCCAACTCCCACCTGTCTGTGTCATTGATATCCAAGAAAGCTAAGGATAAACAACCCTAGAAAAAAGCCAGAGTAGCATACTCTCTAGCCATGACACTGCATCGCAAAAGAAAGGGCGAGCTGGAATCCATTAAATCCAACAAGGACGTGAGTGAGCAGCTTATTCAAACAGAATTCTTTGACCCTATGTTAAGAAATGTTATAGATGCCCTTGAGCTCCATCCTGACCCAGCCAAGCTGAATGTATTTCCCCATTTATTCACCAAAGAATTTGGTAAAGTCTCTTGATAAGGCAGTATGATGCATTCCATTCTTGCTGAGCGAAAGTTCCTAGGAAGGGCAGGAAACTTTGCAGGCAAGTCTTTATTTACATTTTACAACATTCTTATACTTAAGCTTCACTTCTTCTGCATGTAGTGCCCCTATCATAGAATCATAGAATATCAGGGTTGGAAGTGACCTTAGGAGGTCATCTAGTCCAACCCCCTGATCAAAGCAGGACCAATCCCCAATTTTTGCCCCAGATCCCTAAATGGCCCCCTCAAGGATTGAACTCACAACCCTGGGTTTAGCAGGCCAATGCTCAAACCACTGAGCTATCCCTCCCCACCATGGGTGCTCCGCTGTAGTTGTGCTTGCGTCCCTGCGCTGCTGATCGGAGAACTTTGGTAGCAGTGTCTGTTAGGCCCGCACATGTACTGTCTCTCCTTATGTTGTGCCACGGGGCTAGTCAGCCCCCCTCAATTCCTTCTCAACTGCCCCTGGCTAGAGACGGAACTGTTCCCAGTCCATTAGGACCATTACTTTTTATTTGTATTTCTATAGTTAGCTAACCTGCTAGTTCTTAGCTGTAGTTCTAGCTGTAGTTTTCTCTCTCCTTATTTTTTTCCCTTTAAAAAAAAAAAAAAAAAAAAAAGACTTTTCCACTTTTTTTCCTTGTTGCGGACCCTTCCCTCAGTGTGGTAACAAGAAGTGCCTCTCTTGCAAAGATGCGATCTTTGTGGCAGACAAGCACTCCCAGTGCATTCGCTGCCTGGGGGAAGGTCACATTCAACAAAAGTGTGATCTTTGCCAGAAAATCAGGCCCCTGTCTCGTAAGGATAGAGAGCTCCGACAGAAGGTTATCTTCATGCAGGCGGCTTTCCTACTCTCTCTGGACCCACGCCACGAGTCGGCTGGAAGATGCGAGTCTTTCCAAGCCTTCAGTGTATCAAGGCTGTGGGTCGAAGAAACAAGTCGCCGAGTCCTTTCACAAATCATTGAAAAAGAGCAGAAAATCCCCACAGTAAGCCCCGAGAGAGCCACAAACGCTCTCCGTTATGCTTGGTATCCTCGGTACCGCCAGCACCGAGACCCTCTGTCTGGTACCCATGGCTCACGGAAGTCCTCAGCAGCAGGTATCATTGACCAGCCTACAGACCCAATGGGTACGGCTCTTTCCTCCTTTTCCCCTACTGTCGAAGGTCCTGCTGAAAATAAAAAGACTGAGCACACGTCATTCTGATCACTCCTACTTGCCCAAGACAGACCTAGTACCCTTACCTGTTACAGCTTGCAACGTGCCCACCAATCCCTCTCCCTGTCACTCAGTACCTCCTCTCGCAGTTCAGAGGACATACGCTACATGCCAGCTTGGGGGTTTTCTGTCTCATGGAATGTCTCCTCCTTGGTTCGAACACCTAGAAAGCTCCTGCTTGAAGGAGGCATAGAAGGTGGTATTACGCAGCAGAAAGTCCTCGACACGACATACCTATCTGCAAAAATGGTGGAGGTTTCGAATTTGGTGTACTTCCCAACAAATCTTCCTGACATCCATGACTCTTCCACATATCTTAGCCCCTTTTTGGGCCAGTGCATAGTCTATCTCTAAGCTCTCTGAGTTCACCTAGCAGCTATAACTGCCTTCCACCAACCAGTAGAGGGATACTCAGTGTTGTCACACCCGACCACCAAAAGGTTCCTCAAGGGCATAGTAAACCTCTTCCCACAACCTCGACTTCCTACTCCCACGTGGGACTTCAACCTGGTACTGAAAGGATTGAACAGGCCTCCCTTTGAACCCCTGGCCACCTGTTCGCTTACGTACCTCTCAATGAAAACGGCCTTCCTGATCGCGATTACCTTGGCTAGGAGAACAGGAGAAATAGCAGCTCTGATGGCACATCCCCCCTGCCTGGTATTTTTTTGGGCCTAGGTTACGCTCAGGTCACATCCGAAATTCATTCCTAAAGTAACTTCCCCGTTTCACATAAACCAATTGATTCATCTTCACCTTCTACCCCAAGCCTCACCGTGACAGCATGGAGGCTATATTACACATGCTAGATGTCAGGAGTGACCTAGCCTTCCACCTGGACAGGATGAAGATTTTCAGGAAAATCCCTAGGCGATTTTGAGGAAAGATCCAAGGGCTCAGCAATATCAGCCCAAAGACTCTTCAAGTGGATCTCAAACTGCATCAGACACTGTTACCAAGTTTGCAACGTGAGCCCTCCAAATACTATTCGTACACACTCCACAAGGTTGATCTTCTCATACATTGCCTTCTTCAAGAAAGTCCCTATCTCAGAAATCTGAGACATGGGCATCAGTCCACACTTTCGCAGAAAATTATGCGATCACTGGGGACTCCGCCTCCAATGCCATCTTCAGCTCCACAGTACTGTCATCTGTAACTGACCCAACTCCAAAGTCACAGCCCTCCAGAAGGGATACTGCTCGGGAGTCACCTATAGGGACACTATTCAAAGAAGAAGTTACCTTGTGCAATAACGTTGATTCTTTGAGATGTGTCCCACTGTGGGTGCTCCACAGTACCCTCCTCCCCTTTACTTTGGAGTTCTTATCAATGAGTCGGCAGTAGAGAAGGACCTGAGGGGGGTACCCTGTGCACGCTGACTAGCCTCGTGGTGCAGCACGAGGAGAAACAGCACATGTGCTGGCCTAATGGATACTGCGGTCAAAGTTCTCCAATCAGCAGTTCACGGATGCAAGTGCACCTACAGTGGAGCACCCATACAGTGGAAGCACCTATAGAGGGACCCATCTTGAAGAAACATCATTACTGCACAAGGTGAGTAACTTCTTTACTCACACTTTCATTTTAAACAAAGCACTGTGTTCCTTGACCAAGGATACAGTGTATACACAGGCTTGTCTAAACTGAAAAAAAAATAGTTGTTTTTTAAATGTTATCACTTCTTAAACATCGCTTAGCATCTCGTGGGTAAAGCCATGATGATTAAAAAGTTATTGGTTGACCATGGTCATAAAATATGTCATCCATACGATGTGCTAGCTAACACGTTCTAACTAATGTGTTTGAAAATTCTAGTGTAGACAAGGCGCTGTGTAACTTAACATGTGCCAGGCTGAATTAAAGCTTGAAGCGAGTCTAGACTTTACCTTGACCAACTTAGTATGGGTTAAGTTACACAGTACCATATCTACACTCCATTTTTCAAATGTATTAGAACTTGTTAGCTTAACACATCCCTCCCTCACATGTTTAAATCCTGGTCTACACAAAAACTTGGTTGTCCAGGAGTAGCGTGTTTTTAAGCATTAGTGTATATCCTTGGTGGTGGTTGAAAATATGTTAAATGCATTAGCTAACATGTTTTAAAACAGCACTCATTTTCCCAGTCTAAACAAACACTCAAAGGGGGATTTCTTTCTTACCCTTACTTACCCTGGGATTAGTAAAACTGACATCTCCTCAAGGAGAAACACCGAATCCTCTATTTCCAAACCTTTATCCCCTGTATATGTTATTCTGGAGCAATAATGTCCTATTGTAGTGACCTCTCAGGAATGACTTGAGAGAAGGTCATCAAGTCAGTTCTCAAGAAAATATCCTTCCTGTCTTCCTTTGTGACTGATGCAGTTTGTACATAATTTAAAAATCTTGGCCAATGGGGTAGCCATTTAACACCCATGGAATGAAGACTCCCACCTCAGGCAGAATCTGGCTTCTGCCAAATTTACTGGTGGAATAGCTGCCTGGGAAAAGTATAGAAAAAGCGGCCCAAGAAGGAAAGCCATGCTTTACCAACTCTAAAGGCAGGTCTTCACTACCCGCCGGATCGGCAGGTAGCAATCGATCTATGGGGGATCGATTTTTCGCGTCTCGTTAAGACGCGATTAAGCCGACTACGATACGCCGACTTCAGCTACGCTATTCCCGTAGCTGAAGTTGCGTATCGTAGATCGACCCCCTCCCCTAGTGTAGCCCTGGGCTAAGACCTGAACAGAAGGACATCAGATCTTACACTTCATGTTACTTTTGTCTTACTAGCATGAGACGTTCAGGAGGGAGTCATATTTTGTCTTTGATCTGCTCTCTCATCTGGGAAATTTTAACTCTTGGTCACTTCCCAAATGTGGATGATTGTCAGACAAACTCTTGTAGGAGAGAGAGAACTTGGTTTACCTGCGAATTTCTCACTTGTGAGATATTTGGCAATCTGACCCATCCTTCTGGGGACTGTATTTTGTGTGTGTGTGAGAGAGGATATCTGTACATGAAAAGTTTAATTTGTTGGTCATAGTTCAGGATTATCAGTTACTCTCATTATGGTAAGGTTTTTTCTGCAGTTTTGGAAGTCCTCTTCTTGCGAAAAGCAGCCAGGGTGCAAAGCTTGAGCAGCATGTCCTGGTTCCATAACTGACAGTTCTATGCTGTCTTCATCTCTGCACAGCAGAAGCAGAAAGCCCAGTTGTATAGGATTTGCATGATGTGGGTAGGGGATTTTCAGAAGTGTTTAAGTGACTTAGTAATGTAAGTCCCATTTACTCATGCTCCTACGTCACTTAGATAATTTTGAAAATTCTAGCCAGCATCTTGTATAAAAGAAATCAGTAACAGGTAAGAAATTTTTTTCTTTAAGTGTATTTTACAGTTGTTATGCCATTGAAAAACAGGTGAAGGGCAAGATGGTGTCTTTTAATAGCACAGCTGCTTATTAAACCTTTGCTTTCCGTCAAAAGTGTTTCTGGAATTTGTTGTCTAGCGATCGTTGGAGTTTTATGGATGGGAGGAGTTTGTGTGGGGAAGTTGAGTGCGGAAGGTTTTTAAGTGTTTGCTTAAACTCTGCTTGTCTACTATAATCAACACACTATAAAATTACTGCACTGATTTCCTTTGACTTATTTTCTTTCTCTCTCTTTCTGCACAAGCACTCCTATCTGGACAGGGAAACATCCCTTCTTCTGAGAAACATTGCAGGAAAGCCTTCTCATTTGCTGACCAAGGTGATGCATCTTCTTTCCACCTACATGTGACCTTTTCCTTGTTGATAGAATGCAGTTCCCACTTTTGGGTTTATACACTTGATGCTCACCCCTCCCTCACTCACTTCCCTCCTCCCCCCTCCCAAAAAACCTGTTACATTTACTAGAGTGACTTTTCCTCTTGTCAGGCTGTTTTTAAAGGCTGTCTCATTTTAAATATACTCTATTGAGTTACTGCAAATATCCATCAAAGATTCCAAGTTCTTGGAGAGCATGTAATATTCATGCTAGCATTCTTGGCTAAAAAAGTCAAGTGGAGTCAAAAGTCTGTGGAGTCTGAAAGCTCTTCTGTTCTCCTCCCCTTTACAGGTATAAAAATCAAGCTGTGGGAAGCACATGGATGCTTTTTCTCAGACTGCTAGAAAATAACATCCTTCAAATGAATTGAAATTACTAGCAACAGTTTGTCTTCATAGTGAAAGAAACAGTCAAATTTGCTATTTTGAGTGCTCTTACTTGGTGTAATCTGGAAAAAAAAAAACCCACCCTAATGTTAGACAAGATACTCAGAAGTCTGTTATGGATAACTCCTAAATTATTTCCGTAACATAGAAAAAGAGTCAGTAACACCCCAAGAGGCACTCCTTGCATTTTAATATATTGCTGTCTACTTTCTGGCACTGTTCGTTATGTTGGGAATCATAATTACTGTACCCCCTGTAGTTTGGAATTGTTATACCTGAGGAGATGAAGGGTATGGACTTTGATTATATTCAGTGATCACCAGATGGGGATGAGGAACACTACGTAGTTTTGTGTTGTAGAGGGACTTACACATCCATTATATCAGGAGTCAGACTTCGCTGTTGTCCACCTTCTGTGTACCATTTCTTTGATTATTTTTTTTTTAAAAAGTTTAAGTGTTCCTAGGGAGAAGTTGGGGCAAATCTGAAGACAAGGACTATACGTAGATTATGCCAATATAGTAAAGCAACAAGGGCATATTTGCTAAATAGGTAGGCTTAGGCTGTATTTGCCAATTATACTTTAGAACAGCGGTGGGCAAACTACAGCCCGTGAGCCGTTTTAAGCTGGGCCATGAGCTCCCGCTGGAGAGCAGGGTCTGGGGCTTGCCCTGTTCCAGCCAGGGTGCTGAGTCGGGGGCCGCACCATGCGGCTCGGCCCCTCTCCAGCCGGGGTGCTGGGTTGGGGGCCGCACCACATGGTTCGGTCCGGCTCTGGCCGGGGCACTGGGTCGGGGGCCGCTCCGGCCAGGGCACTGGGACAGGGGCTGCTCCGGCCGGGGCTCTGGGTCGGGGGCCGCTCCACGCGGCTCCTGGAAGCCGCAGCATGGCCCCACTCCAGCTTCTATGTGCTCCAGTGGTCCCCTCCGGCACTCCAGTGGGAGCTGCAGGGGCGGTGCCTGCGGATGGGGCGGCATGCAGAGCCGCGCCTCTGCGTTGGAGCCGGAGAAGGAACATGCCACTGCTTCTAGGAGCCGCTTAAGGTAAGTGCCGCTAAGAGCCTGCACCCCTGAGCCTCTCTACACGCCCCAACCCCCTGCCCCAGCCCTGATCCCCCTCCCATTCTCCAAACTCCTTGATCCCAGGCTGGAGCACCATCCTGCACCCCAAACCTCTCATCCCTAGCCCCACCCCAGAGCCCGCACCCCCAGCCGGAACCTGTACCCCTTCCTTCGCCCCAGCCCTGATCCCCCTCCTGCCTTCCGAACCTCCTGCCCTCCTCATCCCCAACCCCATCCCAACTAGAGCTTTCATCCCTTTCTGCATCCCAACCCCAATTTTGTGAGCATTCATGACCCGTCATACAATTTCTATTCCCCAATGTGGTCCTCAGGCCAAAAAGTTTGCCCACCCCTGCTTTAGAACTACCATTTTTTCTAGTAAGCTATACTTGTGTTAGCTGCTGGCCAGTTGAAAAAAGTGTTATCTGTTTTCCTGAGGAAATTTATTCCAGCTGCTATGTAGAAAAGGAGCTTTAACAGCAGCCCAGAACAAAAGTCATTTTTCTGCTCTTTCCCAGCCCTCTCCTCTTTTACCTTTTTAAAACCCCTGACAGGTTTGGATGCATGAGAATTAAGAAATGTGGTGTCATGGACAGAAACCTTGAATGTGCCTCTTCCCCCTCCACCCCTCTCCACCTTCCCAGTTTCATGTCTTTCCTCATGTTCTTCCTGCTTCTGGTGGATTGTATACTAGAATGGTGTTCATGTGTACACACTTGCCAAGGCATCAAATGAAAATGTGCATGAAAAGTGTTTATCCCACTGTGTAAGGTGATCTAGTTTTAGATAAAGCAATACATTTAAAAATCATCAAGCTACATTTTAAATTGTAAACTTTTTTTGGCTGGGAAATCTTTATGTACACATTAATATTGCCAAAGTGCGTTTGATGATGATTTCTTGCTTGCACCTCTTTTAAAGAGAAACTTTCTGGAGAAAACTTTCAAATATTAAACTAAAAACATTTACTGGATCCCATTTCATGTTTTATGAAATCATGTCTACCGCATTCACTTAAATGAAGTGCGAATTTCATAGCTTTAAATAGTACCACTTAATTGCTAGCTTTATTAAATTCAGATAAGTTTTTCTTTAAAAAAAAAAACAAAACTCCAAATAAAAGGAATTCAATTGCAAAAAACTACATTAATGTACAATAAAATGTAGGAAGTCAAGAAATGCAAAAGGTAAGGTTCTTAGGGTAACATTAACTCACATTGCGCAGCCTACATCTTTTGTGTTAAAACAGAACATATTTAATTACAAATTTAAGAAGGAATATAGGGGTGTAATATGGCCATGGTTTTTTTTCAGTTTTAACTGTGCTACTTTAAAAAATTACATTAACATAGTTTTTTTTTGTATAACAGTAATATTCAGATGCAGTTGAAATTCACTTATTGAGAGAATCACTGCAAGTTGCCAGTTTTGAAAATAAACAAGAAAACTAACAATTTAATTATTCAAGAACACTGTATCACAGTGTAGCTTAGTTTTTATCTATTTCTATTCACTGTATGCTAATATATTTTGTATTAATAAGATATCACTAGCTAGTATTGCTTTGAGAAGTAGAGCAAAGATTTTTTTGAGAACTATTGGGATTCTGTATTTGTGATGTGAGAATTAGTGATCTTCTGTAATTAGATGCAATGTCAATAAGATTTGTTGCTTGGAGTAAACTTCTTTTAGGCCTCAATCATACAAATACTTGCTCACATGGGTAACCGTTCACTGAGTCTAGGACCTTAGTAAGTTGTACTGCTCTTTCCAATTCCAAAGGGTTCTAAACTGTTTCAAGTTCGTATTTTAGGTTTGTTTACCATTGCAGGGGAAATGAAATGCTAATGCTAAAAGTGATTAGATTGATTAGTATGTCATATTTCTAAAATGTAGACAGTTATGCACAACTGTTGCCAGTTTGTGGTTGAATGGCTTGCAGGTGTATTCAAATATATTACTGTCTCCTATCTTTCTTCTCATGAAAATATATCTCACATGGAATGAGAAATGTAGTTAGCTCAGTACACTGTCTGGTTGCATAGGCTTCTTCTTGTTTGTTAATCCTCTTTGTCCCTTTTGTCAAGGTTTGTTGTTTTATGGTTTGTTTGGCTTGGAAGGGGAAAAGAGGCAGATTGATTAGAGTGTAGCAAACTTTGAAAAATACTGACTTTAATCCAATCATCCTTCTAAAAAAATCATAATCCAACTGTACTTTGGGGGGGGGGGGGGAAATCATGACAATACATAATTCCCCACCCTGCATCAATGAAGCATTACCTGCCAAATCTGCTGTACTGTTCTTGGCATGTTAATTAGTTTAAAAGAAAAGCTCTGTTTAATAACTAAAGAACAGTCCTAACTATTTTTTTTAAAAATCATATTTTTAGTTTTGCTTTGATTTTTCTTATACATGAATTTTAATCTTCTTTAGCATTTGCTGCTCGTAAATAAGATCTTTTTTAGGGAAATTACAATTTTAGAATTTTTTAATTTCTAATAGTTTTAGTCTAAAAGTTAAAAATATTTCAGTAAGGAATTATCAACATGTATTTGTCAAGAACAACTCATGTCAAACCAGCCTAATATCCTTCTTTGACAGGGTAAGAAGCCTTGTGGAGGGTCGGGGGCCCGGGAATAGCAGTAGATGTGATATCTCTCTACTTTAGTAAGGCTATTGATACTGTCTCATATGACCTTCTCATAAACAAACTAGAGAAATATAGCTTAGACGAACCTACTTATAAGATGGGTGCACAGCTGGTTGGAAAAGGCGTACTCAGAAGAGTAGTTATGATTGGTTCAAAATCAAGCTGGAAGAGCATATCGAGTGGAGTCCCACAGGGATCTTCGCTGTCTCTTCTTCAGTTCTGGGAAAAGTACTCCCAGCTTCACAGCAAAATGCAAGGTGGAACAGATTGTTTAGCATAAGTAGTTAGCACATATTGTAAGGGACCATTCAAGGTAGAGTGACCCCATTAACACCCCTTCAGTCAAAGGACAAAAAGGGGGAGGGGCTAGTGGGGTACAGATTGTTGTAATAAGCCATAAATTCAGAGACTCTGTTCAGTCTGATTTTTAGTGTATTGCAGAGTAATGACTTCAAGCTCCCAGACTCTTCATTTGAAAGTATTGTGCAGGTTTTCTTTGAAGATGAGGACTGTTAAGTCAGATATAGAGTGATTGGTTTGTGAAAAGCGTCTTGAAGTACATAAATTATGAAGCGGAGGGTGATAAATTGTTCTCCTTAAGCACTGAGAACAGGACAAGAAGTAATGGGTTTAAATTGCAGCAAGGGAGATTTAGGTTAGACATTAGGAAAACTTCCTAACTGTAAGGGTAGTTAAGCACTGAAACAAATTATCTAGGGAGGTTGTGGACTCTCCATCTTTGGAGGTTTTAAAAACCAGATTAGATGAACACCTGTCAGGATGGTCTAGATGCCTCAGTGCAGGAGACTGGACTAGATGACCTTTTGAGGTCCCTTCCAGTCCAACATTTCTATGATTATAGGCTATTGTTTCATCTCTGGACCCAATCCTGTTTCAACCCTTAGAATTTCAAATGAAAATTAATTTGGTAAAAGAAACAGCACATACTTAAAACATGTTTATCATGAAACCACCACACAATCTATTATGGTTCTCTGCTAAGGAATCATTTAACACTAGGATATCAGAAAAGATAATTACGGTGTATTGGCACAGGTGTGTTAGAGCCATGAGGCCTGATTCTCCAAAGCCTTGCTCTTTGTGTAGTCACATGCACCTGTGCAAAGTGATGTAAAATGCTACCTTTTTGATAGTTGTATACTCGTGCACATGTACAGCATGCACTGGGATGAAAAATTGGGCCCCATGACTTAAGTAAAAAGCCAAACTGAACATGTTCGCAGCCTCTGTACAGAAATAAAGGTTTATGATTGAGGTAATAGATGCCATTTTAAAAGCCAGAAATTCCTCACTTTCTCAAAATTGGTCTTAAAAAAATATAAAGGGTCTGTCTTGCTCTTATTGACTTCAGGAGCAGCCCAGAGCATAAAATGATTAATTGTAGAACCTTACCCTTCCAAATAAAAAAAAAAAATCTTAATAGAGCTTTTCTTTGCTTTTGGATACAAGTGTTTTGTGGATGAAAAACAACCAGGACTAAGAGGTAGGATGAATACTCTAAAATTCTGGAATTGTATATCATTTGTTTAAAGTTAAAAATCTTTTCAGATATCTTACTGTTTGTTTGTTTTTTTCCCTTTTTTCTAAACAATATATTCTGGTATAACCTTTCCTAGTTATGTGATACCATCTTTATGATAAATTAAAATGAGTCTCTCATTAGCCTAATAAAAAGCGTTGTTCCTTGCCTAATTGAGTTTTCAGATAATGTTTCAAACCCCAATTATTACTGCTGCTGTCAGCTTATTGGCTCCTCTTATTGAAAAAGATTATGTTTCTCACAAGCAAGTCTATACCCCTCCACAGCTGTTGCCATCTCTACTGTGTAGCATAGAAGTACAGTCTGAGAATGAGGGGACAAAAGTGGCTAAGTATGAGTAAGACAAAGTAGCCTAGGAAGGAGCCACTCCAGAGGATGAGAATAACAACATTGGCTTCACAGAAGTAAAAAATGCCAGTAACAGTGTTACTACTAGTGAAGTTCTGCACAGATTTGAAGATGCATGAATATTTGTCATTAAATAAAAGGCAACTTCATCCAAACAGTGTAATAGAGAAGAGGCTTAGGGATTTTATTTGTAGAATGAAATGATAAAGAGTTAGCCCCAACTACAGCGATTATCTTTCCATCATTGTGAGGAACTATGCTACTTTTGCTCTGAAAGCAATCTATTTTTGAGGGGGACTGACAGAAGTATTTTTAATAGTGTGGCTTTCTAATTGAGTTCTACAAGGTGGTTTATGTGCTTCTTCGACACTTCACGCTATGGTAATCCAAATCTTAGAATTCTGAAATTTGAAACCTGCATGCAGAGGTTCTGCAGGAGTGGTTTCTTGTTTCAGCAGATCACTTCAACTCTATTGCAATAGTAATATTATAGGCTGATTGCTGGAGATTGAAAGTATTAGTAATGTTGCAGTATACCGTTTTCTTTGAAAAGCAATTAAGAGCTAGAATGGATTCAAATTCTTTGGATTTGTAATGTGCTTTAAATTGTAACAAACTTAGATTTTTAAAAGGAAGAGTATCAAAGAAGGTTTAACTTCTTACATTTGGTGATTTGAACACTTTTTTTAAATGAGGAAAAACAGTATTGAACATGGATGAAAGGTGTAGTGTGCAAGTATTGAGCTATTACCAACTGGTTTAACATGTTAAAAGCTTCCTAAACAGACTGGAATAGCGTGGAATGCTATTAAATAGAAGTGTCTGTAACAGTAAGCTATGGTATCTCTCTTGATGTTAACTTTGATAAACTGAAAATCTATTGGATGTGTTTAATTGTACTGTTGGCAAATATGGTATGAGCTGGGACTGTCATTGTAAATCTTTGGCAAATTAAAGCATTTAGTAATTGATGGATGCAAAAGAAAAAAGTAAAATACAAAGGAACGATGCAATATTGGCTATCAAAGTGCAGAAAAACAATTGTATCCTGTCTTCAAAGCCACAGGGACTGATCTGTTTGTATATCAGACAGATACAGGAAGTCTTTGCATCTTAAATGTAGTTTTTTTTCAGCATCAATGATTGTTCCTTTAATTTCCACAGTAGAGGTTGTTGCCAGTGGGGGAACTAGTATTCCTTCTCAAATTCTACCCTATGGTCACCTCATAATTAGAAGCTTTGAAGTCCTAAAATCAGATTGACATTTGTTTAACTGGTATGCTGTGTCCCCACAGGAAGAGCAGGCTGCTAAACTGAAAGCTGAGAAGATCAGGGTTGCTTTGGAAAAGATTAAAGAGGCACAAGTGAAAAAGGTAAGCTATATTTATATTATTTTACATGATTCCTAGGTAATCCTTATTGAAGCCGAAAATATGGGTTCAGTTCTGCTCCTCTCTGTTAATTACTCTTAAACTATTTTAATTTTAAAAAAGACTTCTTTTTACGTTTAGTTTTTCTTTTGAGGGACATTGCTCTCTGGTCTGCAGTTAGGTTATTCAAATTTTAAGTAACTATTCTATTCCCTTTCTCATCCAGTCAGGGCTTAATCAAGAATTTACACTATATGGTGTGGCATCACGTTTTTCTAAGTAGTAGCTTATTCTACAGCCAGATACAGATTTAAAAGACTTTGGCAATGCGCATTCACATCTGAAACAGAGATCCAGCCTTATTCGATTGTCTTTGCCTATTCAGTAGCCTCGCATTTCAAACTGTCTTGTCCTCTTTATAGAGATTCATTCAATATACTTGTATCGGGCTCTCCAACTTTCAGTTTGCAAGATACAAACCCTCCTTTAGTTATTATTATTAATAATAATAATAATAATAATAGGTAGAAGAGTAGTGAGTGGAAAATGCAGACAGTATTTGATGCAATGTCAAAGATAGTAAAGACGTTGGCTCCAAATTTAGGGCAACTGTCAAGTAATTTAGGGCCAGTATTTAGATATGTTTAATAAATCTGTATATCACAGGATGATGTCCAGTGTTTTTAAATCACTGAAAAATGTTAATATTTAAACATTCCACATTTAATATTTGCAAATCAAATGCTACAACATTGTGCTAGAGCGTGAGAATTCAGAACAAATCAACTAACTTCTTTTAACTTTGCAAGCTGAGTGAGGTGCGAAAAAAGTAATCAATAGCATACAAGGTGGAAACAAGATTCTAACATTTTGTTTTACTAAATTAGTGTAGGTAACAGATTAGATTGAGGTATAAATTTTATATGGACACTGCCCTCTTTTTAAAGTAATAGTGAAACAGCAGGGAATTAGCAGTTAAGTTTTTAAAACAGTACTGCTTTCCCCACACACCTTCCAATTAAAGACAGTTTAAAATAGAGAACTTTTTTGTTTGTTTGACTGCCCCACCAGTGAAAGACTAATATTTATGCAAAATGTAGCAGAAAGTGGCAGAAGTTTTATGACTTGCAAATTTTTAAATTAAAGCTATCTGCCGCTTGCATTGCCCATTATAATTGGAAAGACACTCATATTGTGTTACATGTATTGATTGTATTTATGTATAATTGTGACTTTTTAATCATACTTAAGACCTGAATTCCTGGTATGGATCTCATACTATATATTTTAAGTGTGTTGGGTTTTTTAACTACATAGGGATGCTAAAATACTATGGACATACTGTACTCTGGAGATGAGTTTTCAGATATTCATGTACTTCAACCAGTAATATGATTAACTTCATGCAGGTTTAAACTAGAGTTAATGGTGAATTCTCTGTAACTTGAAGTCTTTAGATCATGATTTGAGGACGTCAGTAACTCAGCCAGAGGCTATGGGTCTATTACAGGAGTGGGCAAGGTTCTGTGGTCAGACTTGATGGTCATAATGGTCCCGTCTGACCTTAGTCTATGAGTTTATATGTTTTTTTGTTGGTTTTGACAAAGTTAGTTAGGAAAATCTAGATGCTAAAGAAATAAAAAATACAAATTTATGAGCAATAGCAGCAATACACAAAACTCTCCTTTTATATCATTTTCAATTAATAATAACACATTAGCCTTGCATACTTTTATTTTTTCATAAGAATGAAAACAGTAATTAGTGAAAATTCATTGTCCGGTAGATCAATGGAAATAAATTATCATTGTATCAATTTTTAAAAGAGCAGTGCGTAAAATTTCATATGAATTTATAAAAGGCATTTGTGCTTGCATCTAGTTGCTTCAGACAAGCTTGTGTGAAGACAAGTTGGTTTTATTTTTTTGGCAATATGGGTTTTTTTTCCTTTTACAGAAGGAACAGGACCTTTTGATAAGTGGGCTTTGAAATGAACATCTAGTTATTAAATATGGCTCTTCGCATCTTTAAGGGAGGAGGAATTGATTTTGACATAAACTCTATATGAGCTAAACTTTATTTTTGTAATCTAGGTTCAGTAAGAAATATGTTTGGGAAATTAATCCCTGTTATTCTTCTTCCCCTTCTTGTCACAGTTGGTAATCAGAGTTCACATGTCTGATGATAGCTCCAAAACTATGATGGTGGATGAGAGGCAGACAGTAAGACAAGTACTGGACAATCTTATGGACAAATCCCACTGTGGCTACAGTTTAGACTGGTCACTGGTAGAAACCATATCTGAATTACAAATGGGTAAGTAAACATGATGATGATGTTGATTCCTACTTGTTATCTTAGTATTATCGGTTCACTTAGCATTTATCCATATGGACTTCATACTAATTTAAATGTTCTTGATCCATAAAACTATTAGCGTTCATCAACCCCTGTTGGAATAAATTTTTATCATTTTGATTGTTGGTCGATTATGTTTAGAGTTCTGCAACCATTTCTGACTTCAATACCTTGTACCTGTATTCACTTAAAATCTGTCTATTTATAGTTAAATTAACTTGTTTTATTTTTAATTAAAACTAATCCAGTGTTGTGTTTGAACTGAATTGTTTGGTAACTCCAGTTAAAGTAGCAAACTGTTGTACATTGACCCCTTACTAGGACAACAGGCTTCTAATAGGTGAACTGTCTAGGAGAGGGTTGGACAGTGCAGAACACATGTTTTGGGGGAAAATTTGCGACTGGGCGTGTGTTGGGGTCACCCTGAAGGTAGTAACCAAGGCTGCTGGAAGCCAGTGTGTGGCTGGTATGTTGCTGACAGGCTGATGGGGTCAGAGTTGCTGGACCAGGGGTGTAGATATACAAGGACACTTGGGGTGAGCTGCATGCTGTTTGTGAGCAGCCCATGTTGGGAGCTACATGAGCAAAGCATTGTGAGGCACCTAAGGTTGCATGGCAGGTGGTGACACAACCCCTCTGGAGGAAATTCACAAGACACCTCACACATTCCTGGATATTTTGCAGAATGTGGGATCTAGTAGAGTGCCGCTCCTCATTAATGAGGCCATCCTCGAGCCTGCCAAAGTCACGTGTCATATTCCAGCAACATGTGCACCTACTCTTAAGAGGGCAGAAAAGAAGTTCTGTGTCCCAGCCAAGGGGACAGAGTTTTTATTCTCTCATCCTGCCCCCGAACTCTTTGGTGGTTCAAGTGGCCACTGAAAGGAAAAGGCAGCACCACACAAGGTCCACTCCTTCAGATAAAGAGGCCAAATGTGTGGACCTACTCAAAACAAATATTTTCATCCACCAGTCTGCAATTACCTGGCTTTGTTGTCAAAGTGTGATTGTATCAGTTCCTCTACAATTTTGGAATTCAGAGACAAGCTCTCTCAGGAGAATACAAGTCAATTTCAAGTGCTTATCGAGGAGGGAAGATTGATGGCTAGAACATCCCTACAGGCTGCAGTTGATGCAGCCTCAGGGTAATGGCAACTATTGTGATGCGTGAGGAATCCTGACTTGCCCCAGGGAAGTTCAATCCAATGTGAAGGACTTGCCCTTTGATGGAAATAACTTATTTAGCTAAAAGACTGAGTCATTATGTTCATTGAAAGGCTCAAGGGCAACCCTCTGCTCCCTCGGTATATATACACCAGCACGGAAGAGGAAGTATCATAGGCAGCCTTACAAGTTTAGACCACTACCACAGCCCTGCTACCATCAAAGGTACATGAACCACAGCAGAAGCGGAAGAGAATCAAACACAATGCTTCTCCTTCCTCCTCCTTGCAACCACAACTGCTGTCAAGAGTTCTTTTGATGGGACCTCCGAGGGTTGTTGTAAACTAACTAAGATGCCATCTCTTTCTGCCCCAACATGCAGTTTTGGTGGTGGTGGCCTAGCCCAGTTTTCCCATATCTGGTGGGTAACAGATAAATAGGTTTTCAACATCATCTGTTCAGGCTATATTGTAGAATTCCTCTGGCAAATCAATGTCTTTATCCACAGATTTAGATTCAGGACAGTCACCTTGGCATCGATAATCCCATCCCCGGAGATGACAGGTTCCCAGTTCTTGACATGAAGGGTGACTGTTTTCATATAGATGTCCACCCGTCTCACAGGAGATTTCTGTGGTTTACTATAGGTCCAAACCATTATCAAGACAGGGCGCTCCCTTTAAGAATAGCAACATTTACGATGGTACTTTTAGTTGTGGCAGCAGGCTTCAATCGTCACAGCTCGACAGTCTTTCCTTACCTAGATGACTGCTGTTGACAGGGAGATCTCGTTAGGCGGTACCTCAGCATCTCTTCTCTAGCATCACTGGGAATCTGCGTGAATGCAGAAAAGTCCATTTTAATTCCCTCACACACCATAGAATTTATCGGAGTGACTCTGGATTCTGAGCCAGAACTTATCTCCCCCTGTATAGATTCCAATTTAATCCAATCAATCATCTCAGAAAGAGCCTGCAGATGTTGGTTTGTTCATACCTTATCTTTCTTGGTCAAATGGGATCCTGTACCTACGTGACGCCTGTTGTGAGACTTCGGCTTTGCTGTCTACAAACCTGGCTTCAGACGAGATATGTGCCAAGCAGACACACTATGGACAAGTTAGTCCTGCTCCCTGCCTCCCTCCCTTCTTCTCTCCCATCCCCCGCTCCAGAGTGTGGGACTCTATAGCTTGGTGGGAGAGCAGGAATGTGGGGGGAGAGGGAGTTCTCTTCACTCTGTCCCCACCCGAGAAGATAGGTGCCTCCCTCTTAGGATGAGAGACCCATCTGGACAACCACACAGCACAAGAAACATGGACTCCTTGTGAATCCAGGAACACACAAGCACATAAACCTCCTGGACCTGAGAGCTGTCTGAGTAGCATGCAAACAATTCTTTCTGATCATACAATTCCTGCATATTTAGGTAATGTCAGACAACATAACATTGTTCTATGTCAGCAAGTAAGGGGGAGCAAAATCTTATTCCCTTTGCATGGAGGCGAAACTATTAAACTGGTGTATTCACCACCATATTATCCTAACAGCAGTACACCTCCCAGGGATACATAATAAACTAGCATACAGCTTCAGCAGACCCTTCTCAGTCAACTGTGATTGGGAGCTGTAAGATTCCATGGTGAAGAGCATATTCAGACAACAGGGATCCCCATCTTGGGGCCTGTTTGCATTTCCTGTTTTCTTGGAACATATTATATACTGCTCCAAAGGGCTGCACAATTAGGACTCCAGGGGAGATGTCCCTCTCATACTGTGAGCAGGACACTTAAGGTACATATTCCCCTCCTTCCGATTCCACTTTTATCTTGATTTCTCAAGAAGATTCAGCAGAATGGGGCAGTGATCATCCTCATTGTTCATAGGTGGCCCAGACAGTTTTGGTTCCATAGTCTTTTCTAGCAGTCAGCCCGCCTATCCATCAGTATTTAGTCTTCCACAGACCTCTTGACACAGGACAAGGGCAAGATCAGACCTCCCAGTCTAGACTCCCTCCACCCCATGGCTTTGTATTTGGATGGCTATTGAATCTAGAGCAGACATTTTCAGTATTTGAGGAAGCCATCCTTAACAATAGCAGAAGGGAATCCATCAGAAAGTGTTACTTCGCTAAGTGGAAGAGATTTTCTGTTTGGGCTCAGCATAACCAGATGTCCCTAGAAGAATTAAAATTCCCACTATTTTGGACTATCTGCTCACCTTGAAAACCTCAGGTCTTTCCCTTAGTTTCCAACAAGTGCACTTGGCAGTGGTTAGTACCCTCCAATGACAGCCACTCCATTTTCCCTCCATCTAGTGACGGGTTTTTTTCTATAAAGGGTCTAGTCAGAGCCTTCCCCACGATAGGGGGGGCCCTTAACTTGGGCTTCTCGACATTAACAGAGTCACCATTTGAACCATTAACAGCATGCTTGCTGTCCCATTTATCTATGAAGGTCAACTTTCTAGTGGCTATCACTTTGACTAGAACAGCAGAAGAACTAGGAGTCCTTATGGCTGATCCACCATAGACAATATTCCATAAGGATAAGGTTTCCCTGAGACTACACCCAAAATTCATCCTCAGTGTAATCTCAGGCAGACAATACATGTACCTATTTTTTCCACTGAAGCCACATGCCACCAATGACTGGACAGGAGATTCCATTCCCTGGATGTATGCTGTGTGTTGGCTTCTACGTACAGAGAAGAAAATCAATTACAAAATTTCCTGGACTGTTTATTTTATTAGCAGAACAAATCAAGGGACAAGCAATCTCTTCTCAGAGACTTTCTAAGTGGATTTCTGGCTCTATCCTGCTCTGTTACAGTTAGCTCATACCTTCCTCCACATGGTAGGAGGGCCCATTCTACCAGAGCCCAGGCAGTTTTGGTAGCCTCACTTCATGAAGTGCCACTCGTTGACATCTGTAACGCAGCAATGTGGAGCTCTATCCATACCTTCATAAAACATTTTCCCTTGTGCTAGCCTCCGTAGCTGCACTTTAACTTTGCAACTTTAACTTTGGCCTTCCTTGAGCCTCGACTGGGTAACTTTGCAATCTTGACAGTCTCATATTCTAGATTGTTAAATATAATTTCTTATGGGTGAATTAGAAGAAGAAAAAAACAACACACACACAAATCTGTTTGCTTAGACAATTTAGCAGTTCACCACCAGAATTCTAAAAAAGAAACTTGCATGCCATTGTGCACAAAGTTGTCAATGGTTCAGAGTTCCTACTGATTTACCTAGAAATCTTTTTGTAAAGGAGGGAAGGCTCTTGTCAGAGAATTCATTCTTAACTGTGTAGTGAAGGAGACACGGGCTCTGCAGAGCCTTTTTCACAGAGCCTGTAGTAACAGCAGGGTGAACTAACTGGCATAAATTGCTTTTGCCTTATTAATAGTTCATGAACTGAATGTGCAGTGAAGTTTAATAAGGTCTTTCAGCTACTAGACTTCACAGAAGAGCAACTGTTCTCCTGCAAAGTTCCTGAGCTTCCTTATCTCATTTCACTTTCATCAAATGAGGTAGGGCTTGCTAAATTTTCCTGTGATCCTAAATTAGCTATACACACTTATTTAACCATCTTTCAGTTAGAACATCAAGAGTGTTCTTGCATTTTTATTTTTACATAATTGTTTAAAACAACAGTTACCTGGGTATGTAAGAACTATAAATTTCAAATGAGATGGTAAATAGCTGAAAATAGAATATGCAGGGCTTCACTGTACTGTGTTTATATTGTAAGTATACAAACATCTAACCCAGAGGTCAGTAACTTGCAGCTCTTTGGCTGCCTCCTTGCGGACAGCCGTTTTTTAAAAAACCTGAATTTACTTTATTTGCTGCTTGACACTCTAAAACAGTGGTCACCGACCCGTCAATCATGATAGACTGGTCGATCCTGGAGCCTCTGCCAGTCGATCGCGATCGACGGGCCGCAAAAAGTCCAGCAGCACAGCAGGGCTCAGGCAGGCTGCCTGCATGCCATGGCCCCACGCCGCTCCCAGAAGCAGCTGACTTCTGGCACGACTCGGCGTGCTCCTGGCGAGGGGGAGGTGGCGCCGTGCGCTGCCCCACACCCCCAGCACTGTCCTCTCAGCTCCCATTGGCTCGTTCCTGGCCTTCTCTTCCATTTTAACAAACTGTTAACTATATATCTCTGTTTTTTCCTCACATCTTTTCCACCTGCTGGATCCTGCTTTGAGGTCATGTTACAAAATGTGAGAGTAGAATTTTTTTTTTTACTTGTTTGCTCTTTCTCGTTTGTGCAGAGAGAATCTTCGAGGACCATGAAAATTTAGTTGAAAATCTTCTAAACTGGACAAGAGACAGTCAAAACAAACTTATATTTGTGGAACGTATAGAAAAATATGCACTTTTCAAAAATCCCCAGGTAATCCTGAAGCTGATTTTTTCACTTAATTTTAAGCTTATAAATGTCTCTTGGTAGTACCTTTGTCAACGTTTTATATAGATATTTGTATCTGTACAAACACACACACACAGTAGCTTTGCATTTTAACAGTATCTCCAGAATACACTCTGTGGTCAGCGCAAGATCAGCCCCCTAAATGAAAATCTTGATGATTTAACCAGTCCATTTTCTAAGTGTATGAATAGTTAGAGGAATTAACAGCAGCCCATGTGACCAGTTTGCATGGAATACTCACCAATACTTAGTGCTATTCACATCTAGACAGTCTGGAGGAAAGGGTTTGAGCATGTATTGTGACACGTGTCACTTTGGGGAGACTGCCAATGCCCCCCACACCCTCTCACGAGGAGAGGGTGAGGGGAATTGGGTGGACTCTGTGGGATAGACAGCTGCCTACAAGGGAGGGGCAGAGAGATAAGGAGAGTGCATGCCTGGGGAAACCAGGGTCCGTCTTCATTCAGCTGTTTCCTGATCAGCCAACTAACAACAAAAAGGGCACTGTTCTTTTTCAATAATTAACTACGGGGGGATAGTAATTAGGGTTTCTTGATTATAAGCATAAATGCAAAAAAATGTGATGTAATGCTAGAGGCCTACAGCACTGAGGGCACAGAGAGGTGAAAATAAAAACAGGAATCAAAACAAAGGAGCACTTGGAAAATAAAGAATTTACAAAGGCATGTTTAACATCACCTTGATCACTTGCTTGCTTAATCTCTAGTCTCTATATTGGGTGCATGGATCATGTTCTTAAGTCTGTGAGGTACCTAATACACTTAGGCCTAACTTTCCAAAAGCAAGTAATGATATCGGGTGCCCCAGCTTGATACCTTATAAGGAGCCCATATTTTCAGCGAGAACTGAAAGTCTGGCCTCTTTCTGTGATCTCGGGATGAGGCACCTAAAATCTTAGTCACTTTTGAAAGCATATTCCTCAATAAATGTCTGACCTCAATATATTTCACTGGTTATTAGTAATAAGAATGGGCCTTCTGTAGATGGAAGTCAGCATGAATGTGTTACTTACTCAGTTAAAAATCTTGGTCTGTCCTAATACTATGAATATTGTTTTGCTTCCAGAGAGAGTAGGTGAATATAAAGGGGTCTGGAAGATTCTCCCTGTCACTGTACCAACCCCTTCCAGGTTAGATGGGGAAGAGTGCAGGATCACCTTGCTAGATAACAGGATTATATCATATTGATAATACACACACTGTATAGATAAACAATTGCTATTTTGCTCCTTTTTTCAGAAGTAATTGTTTATCATGATTTTTTCATATTATTAATTATTGATATTATTTATTATGAAAAAATATAGAGATGGAGTGGAAAGGAGTAGAACAGTCCCATGTCCACTCCTTCCAAAATACTGAATGATGGGATGGAGTAGAGCCTACTAAAGACCCAATTTTTTTTCCATCTAATTTTTATTCTGGGTTTTTAATTCTGTTATCTGTTTATATTACACCAATCAGTGACTGGCTTTATGGCTAACCATGATGGCTGAGAACTGCAGTTTATGATGCTTTTACTTAAGGTAATGTCACATGGATTGGCTAATATTCCTGAAAATACAAAAAGGTTTTTTCCAGCCCTTTAAGATTACAGAATGCAATATTTTGGTTTCTTTTATTCTTTAGCAGGCTGCCACATGAGTCTCAATTTGCTCTGAAATAATTTTTTAAAATAATATCTAGCTGTATTAGAGGACCAGACAGGTCTTAGAACAGCTAAACTCTTAGCACAAGGAAGTGAAAAAGATAACTTGGTTTGACTTCAAAACTTCAATAGAAGTTTAATCCCTTTCATTTTCTTTTGTTATAGAACTATCTGCTGGGGAAAAAAGAAACCTCTGAGATGGCAGACAGAAATAAAGAAGTGCTGCTGGAGGTAAGACAACTAAAACAAAAAGAGCACAGTGATTTGTGATCTACAGTATGTTAAACTCTTAAACTATTGCTAACATTTCAATTATTGATGAGAGATGGAGGTTCCGCAAAGTGTTGAGGAGAATATGTTAAATGTGAATATGTACCTCTGAGCAGATTTCTTCCTGTTCTTGAAGAGGGAGCTTTCGGAATAAAGATGTCTCCTGATTTTTGTAGTAGACAAAACTGAGAGAAAGTCCCCATCCATTGTGGAATCAAAACCATGCTATCTGCAATTGTATTTAAACAGTTGTCACTTGCAGAATTCTAGCTTAGTTTTTGACCAGTGAGAGGAGGGACATTTTTCCAAGAATGGTGCTATCCAAACTGCTGTTCACTACCCCACAAAGTTTATTACTTTATAATATAGTTCTCAGACAACATATGCTGTATCCAGAACTGTACTACTAAGGCCATTTACAAGTAATTGGCACCATCCTGGCTTAATGGATTGAAAAGACCCAGAAAATACAAAAGTCATAAAAGCTAAGGAGAAAAATCACTGTTGGAAATGGAAGCTACTTAAAATCAAAAGAATTTAAACAACTTAAAAAGAACAATAAACAACCCAAAAACAAATGTAGGAATAAACATAAATATCACAAGCATTACATATAACCTCATAAGCTTAAAATTCTATACAATTCTATGCAAATTTAAAGTAGTGACGGTCTAATACAAAAAATGCTATCTTAGGTGTCACATTAAAAAGGCTACAGTACTTCCTTACATCTAACATGGGATTGTTATATATTTCACTTTGAAACTTCAACAATCATGAATTCATATGTAAATGAATCTTTAAAATTAGACTTAAATAAGTTTATATTTATAAATAATGTATAAATGAGAAATTAATGGCTTAATATATAATTAAACAGTTTTTATAGATTGTTAGAGTCCAATAGGTCAAAAGATTGCTTATAGCCATGGCATTTGACCATCTATAACCCCACTGTGTGCTATGCTTGTCTTAGCGTATGCGCAATGTGTTCAGGTGGCACATGACCAGGATCAATCACCAAATTTAGTGTGCTGGTTAAATCATTGGTTTCCCCATCCCAGGTCAGGTACTGACGGGGAGCATGACATAAACACTGAGCCATTCCCTCCCTCTCCACCCTCTCCCCTCCCCCCGCCGCTATGCTTGTAATTTTCTGTAGCACATACTAGTCATTTCTGGATTATGATTATAACGTGTAATGCTTTTGTTATCTATTTAAGAAATGGAACCTTAATATAAAGTGTGACATACATTTCCCCTGATAGCGCTAGCAGCAAAATACACACAAGATGGATCATAGTTGGGCCCATGGACTACTACTGAGGTTTTTGTATATGCCTGGGAAATTATAACCCAATAGCTGTGGTGTGAGCCCATGTCTTTCAGGTTTGGTTAAAGCCACTGGAGCACTTTTGGGACCATTACAGATAAGCATTGGTTAAGAAACTTTCACACCTGTCAACAAGTATATATATTTATAGGCATTCTGTACAGAGGGAAGAACTATTAAATCAGAAACACAGTTCCAATGGGCACATACTCATAATTATCCTTTTGCCTCTACAGGTAGTCCCTTCATGTTAAAACTGAGTGGAGAAGTCACTAATCATGCTATATATATTCTCTAGATAAATAAAGGACTTCAACCCCCAGACTTTAAGCACAGTCCATTTCATTGTTTTAAAATATTAATATGTTTTTATATGTTGTCGTTTTTCTATATTGCAACTGGCTCTCTGTAGGAATGTTTTTGTGGAAGTTCCGTAACAGTGCCAGAAATAGAGGGAGTCCTGTGGCTGAAAGATGATGGCAAGAAGTCTTGGAAGAAGCGTTATTTTCTTTTGCGAGCTTCTGGAATCTACTATGTCCCTAAAGGAAAAGCAAAGGTTTCTTCCTTTGTTTACTCTTATAAAATATAGTTCTTAAAAGTGATTGTCTAATTTCAATCTGCCATCGGGTAACTATCTACCTTCTGAACAAAAAACTCAAGCAAAATGAACATCCTCTTGATAGTTTAAATGTGTATGGGTAGAAGGAGCCTTGAATATTACTTCAGAATTTTGGCTGCACTATGCTCTTGCTTAGATTATCATTACAATCCATCAATTAAAAACACAGCTTTAAAATAGAAATGAACAATAATTTATTCAAGAAGGATTTGATGTAAAACAATCTGACCCCGAATTCAAAATTGAGATCACAAGGATCTTCCATTTGGAAGAGCTCAGCATATATGTTTGTTCAGAGTAGAATAGTTCTCCTAAAAAGAGTGTGTGTCTGTATAGTTCAGGCCAGTTTGATTACTTTTCTCCTGCCTAATCCCATAGATCTTTTTTCACAGGTGAAGGACTAAGTGACACTACAAGTATTAGTGTATCCCTAATTAAGTGACTAATACGTGCCAGGGAAAAATTTGAGTCATTCAGACACCAAATGGTACTGTTCTTAGTAGTTCATATTGAAGGGTTTCTTTTTAGTCTATTTTTAACCACAGTTTCTGGAATCAATGTAGACCATACCCTTTCTGCATGATTTCTACAACTTTGTTGATGTCATACTATGCTGGCAGAAATATAGAAAATTGCTGCACTGATTGTTGCCTTTGTAACTTCCAGGCTGGTTTACTGCAACTCACTGTACGTGGAAATGGCTGGTCCAAAACACAGCAGCTCACCTCCTAAGCAGCTGGCCACCAAAAGCAAATAAACCCCAACCCAGTGTTCTGTTCTGATCAGTACATTGGCTCCCCATAGAACTAAGTAAATTTCAAATATTAGTCTTCCTCTTTGAGGCTTTCCATTTCATTAGACAAGCTACGTAGAAGACATCATGTAAAGAGAGTTTACCTTACAATCAGAAATACTTGAATATGAAGTCTTAAACCAGTGTGGTTCTGAATGAATGTTTATATTATCAGCAGCTGCTGAAGAAGTCCCAATGTGACCTTTCCTGTTGACCCTCTGCTGATTTTAAGTTTCAGTGGTGGCCTGGAATATAATGCTGTCAAAAGAAACAAGCAAACAAGTTTTGAACTAATAATGCACAAAAAAATACACAAAAATGAAGCATATCCTAGTTAAAAAAATAAAATCTGATGCAAGGATTTTCTGTATAGCCCTATTCCCCTTGGCATATTGTTTTAGACTTAATGATTATTCATTCACCATTTTAATTAACAATACTGTTTTTTCATGAGAGTGGAATACGAAACATCTTAAACATTTCGGAACATGCTGGCAAGTTGTTTCAGATAACTGTAGTATTTTCCCCTATCTGTGATACATAATTCTTTACTTCTTAATCTTCTTATTGGTTAAAATTTAGATACAGGAATTTTGTCCTTGGAAAATTAGCTGTTGTTGAATTTCAGTAGCACCGATTTCTTGTTTTAGTTCAGTTCTAACTGTTTTTTAATTTAGCTTCTTGGAACTCGTGTATCCACTCGCACGAAAGTGCGTTGCTCTTTGTCATTCCAGTCTAAGGGGTTGTCTACACATACACAAAATTCAACTGGTTCATTTTAGTTAAATCAGGGCAACTTTACATGTGGGCACATGCTTGCTTTGGTTTAGCTGGCCAAGCTGAACCAATGTAAATGTGTTCTCACACACAGTTGCCCCCAGTTTAACAAAATTGGAGAAACGTTGCACTGCTAGTTAAACTGGTGCAACTTTGTGTGTAGACCAGGCCTAGGAGTGAAGAGCTGGCAGTATTTAAATCAAGGTTTTTCATTGTGGCTCTGATTTTCCTTATTAATTTTTCATAACTGAATGTTTGTGTGTTTAATAGGTCTCGCGGGATCTGGTGTGCTTTCTTCAGCTAGATCATGTCAATGTTTACTATGGACAGGACTATCGGAACAAGTACAAAGCACCTACAGATTACTGTTTAGTGCTGAAGGTAACTTGTTATGTTTTTAAGTGTTTTACCAAACAGAGCAAGTATAAAGATGCTCTAGGAATTTTAAATACATGCTACTTTTGTCTAGAGTCCTCCAACAGCTAGATTCTTCTAACTAGGTTCTAGTTGTGACGAGGTAAGAGGAATTAATGCAGAAAGTTAATGGATACTGAGCTAGGCGGTAATGCAGAGCATGCTTTCCACAATACTATAACTAATGGAAAATTAACCACGAGTTTTCAGTATGAATCTCGGGAATACAACTTTAATTATGAAAACATTCAATCTGTTTAAAGATACCACATTTCTAGGAATCATAGAGCAAGTGATATTCTCATTAAATACGTTGAAAAATACATTTTCTGTTGTGTGTGCTGCTACCTCCTTGTACATGGAACAGAGTGGGATAAAGTGCCACAGTGGAGCAACGCAGAAGGGAGAACTGGCTGCAGAGGTTTTTGCTGTTCCACACCCCCACATAGCTGGCTGATTCCTCTCTGTACATGATCTACACACATACAAAAGGGGCGAGAAGGAGCTTAGAAAGTATTACATTAAATAATATGTTCCCACTGACAATTGCAAAAAAATGCTTGAAACGAAAGGTCCCAAAATGTGTTCTCCTTTGTCCTGCACAGAGTGGCTACGTGGTTACAGTGCTGCCATGAGTCAGGCGGCCAGTGGGGTATCATGGCTACAAGCCTGGCCATGCTACCGTGTGTTTGGGGAAAGGGAGACTCTTTCCAGGATGCTGATAGGCAGGAGGGGACATGGACTGGAGCATTTTGTCCCAAGAATACCCATCCCTTTTCTTGTATGATCTGCAGCTGAAGTGATATATATTTCAGGCTCACATTTCACAAATACTCAAAATGAGACACACACAATAGTGTTCATTGGAAGATGTAGTGTGAGCAAGTGTTCTCAAAAGAGTTCTCGGGAGGGGGTGGTCAGGGGACAAGGAGCGGGGTGGAGGGGGTTGATAGGAATCGGTTGTTAAGATTTTGGCAGCTCATCACTGGGCAGACCAGCTCTTACACCAAAATGCTGTAAGAACAGCCCCTTTATGGTATTGCAAACCTGAAATGGGTGCTGGCCAGACAGTCCCCACGTTGCCGCTTTGGGTGCCAAGTAATTTTTTTTCCTGGAACACCCAACCTACCAACTGCATATATCCAATCTTTAAGGATGTATCAGTTCGCAGTTTCAACAGTTAGGAAGTCCTGATCTGAACCTTGACAGATGAATGTTTTTCTTGCATTTCCTGCTTTAATTTTCCACTGGATTTGAAAGTAGCAATGCCAGAGATTGAATAACAGGTTTTGAAGCCCACTCTTCA
Source organism: Macrochelys suwanniensis (assembly GCA_033296515.1). Classification (NCBI taxonomy): domain Eukaryota; kingdom Metazoa; phylum Chordata; order Testudines; family Chelydridae; genus Macrochelys; species Macrochelys suwanniensis. The sequence continues at coordinate 59,708,770 of CM065784.1, read as the reverse complement.
AGAATAGCGTTTTTTTAACTCTCCAATTCTTCTTCTGAATGTTCTCTAGATTAAAATATTGATAGACTAAATATTCTTTCCATAGCACCCTCAGATCCAGAAGAAGTCTCAGTATATCAAATATCTCTGCTGTGATGATGTGAGAACTCTACACCAGTGGATAAATGGCATCCGTATTGCTAAGGTAACTGCTTTGAATCATTTTATTCCTCTTCCATTCTTGCAATATAGTGCTATTTAATAGTTACCTATATATTATCTTACTGAGACAGATGATGTCAGTGAGGGGAGAGCAAGAAGACAGACATAGACTCATAGACTTTAAGGTCAGAAGGGACCATTATGATCATCTAGTCTGACCTCCTGCACAATGCAGGCCACAGAATCTCACCCAGCCACTCCTGGAATAATCCTCTCACCTATGTCTCCGCTATTGAAGTCCTCAAATCATGGTTTAAAGACTTCAAAATGCAGAGAATCCTCCAGTAAGTGACCCGTGCCCCATGCTGCAGAGGAAGGTGAAAAACCTCCAGGGCCTCTGCCAATCTACCCTGGAGGAAAATTCCTTCCCGACCCCAAATATGGCGATCAGCTGAACCCTGAGCATGTAGGCAAGACTCACCAGCCAGACACCCAGGAAAAAGTTCTCTGTAGTAACTTCTAGCATCCCATCACTGACTATTGGTCCTATTTACCACTGATGGCAATTAATTGACCTTTGACTAAGATCATGCTATCCCAGCAAACCATCCCCTCCATAAACTTATCTAGCTTAATCTTGAAGCCAGATAGGTCTTTTGCCCCCACTGCTTCCCTTGGAAGGCTGTTCCAGAACTTCACTCCTCTGATAGTTAGAAACCTTCGTCTGATTTCAAGTCTAAATATCCTGATGGCCAGTTTATATCCATTTGTTCTTGTGTCCACATTGGTGCTAAGCTTAAATAATTCCTCTCCGTCCCTGGTATTTATCCCTCTGATATATTTAAAGAGAGCAATCATAACTCCCCATAGCCTTCTTTTGGTTAAGGTAAACAAACCAAGCTCCTTGAGTCTCCTTTCATACGACAGGTTTTCCATTCCTCGGATCATCCTAGTGGCCCTTCTTTGTACCTGTTCCAGTTTGAATTCATCCTTCTTAAACATGGGAGACCAGAACTGCACACAGTATTCCAAATGAGGTCTCACCAATACCTTGCATAATGGTACTAACACCTCCTTATCTCTACTAGAAATACCTCGCATAATGCATCCCAAGACCGCATTAGCTTTTTTCACGGCCATATCACATTGACTCATAGTCATCCTGTGATCAACCAGGACTCCGAGGTCCTTCTCCTCTTCCGTTACTTGCAACTGATGTGTCCCCAGCTTATAACTAAAATTCTTGTTATTAATCCCTAAATACATAAGGGGGGGGAGGGATAGCTCAGTGGTTTGAGCATTGGCCTGCTAAACCCAGGGTTGTGAGTTCAATCCTTGAGGGGGCCATTAGGGGATATGGGGCAAAAATTGGGGATTGGTCCTGCTTTGAGCAGGGGGTTGGACTAGATGACCTTCTAAGGTCCCTTCCAACCCTGATATTCTATGATTCTATGATAACCTTACACTTCTCACTGTTAAATTTCATGCTATTACTATTACTCCAGTTTACAAGGTCATCCAGATCTTCCTGTATGATATCCCGATCCTTTTCTGAATTGGCAATACCTCCCAACTTTGTGTCATCCGCAGACTTTATTAGCACACTCCCACTTTTGGTGCCGAGGTCAGTAATAAAAAGATTAAATAAAATTGGTCCCAAAACTGAACCTTGAGGAACTCCACTAGTAACCTCCCTCCAGCCTGACAGTTCACCTTTCAGTATGGCCAGCTGTAGTCTCCCCTTTAGCCAGTTCCTTATCCACCTCTCAATTTTCATATTGATCCCCATCTTTTCCAATTTAACCAATATTTCCCCATGTGGTACTGTATCAAATGCCTTACTGAAATTGAGGTAGATTAGATCCACTGCGTTTCCTTTATCTAAAAAATCTGTTACTTTCTCAAAGAAGGAGATCAGGTTGGTTTGGCATGATCTACCTTTTGTAAAACCATGTTGTAATTTGTCCCAATTGCCATTGACCTCAATGTCCTTAACTACTTTCTCCTTCAAAAATTTTTCCAAGACCTTGCATACTACAGATGTCAAACTAACGGGCCTGTAGTTACCCGAGTCAATTTTTTTCCCTTTCTTAAAAATAGGAACTATATTAGCTATTCTCCAGTCAAATGGTACAACCCCTGAGTTTAGAGATTCATTAAAAAAATTTTGCTAATGGGCTTGCAATTTCATGTGCCAGTTCCTTTAATATTCTTGGATGAAGATTATCTGGGCTGCCCGATTTACTCCCATTAAGCCGTTCGAGTTTGGCTTCTACCTCGGATATGGTAATATCTACCCCCACATCCTTATTCCCATTTGTCATGCTGCCACTATCCCTAAGATCCTCATTAGCCTCATTAAAGACTGAGGCAAAGTATTTGTTTAGATATTGGGCCATGCCTAGATTATCCTTAACCTCCACTCCATCCTCAGTGTTTAACGGTCCCCACTTCTTCTTTCTTTGTTTTCTTCCTATTTATATGGCTATAAAACCTTTTACTATTGGTTTTAATTCCCTTTGCAAGGTGACTTTTAGCCTGTCTCACTTTATCCCTACATGCTCTGACCTCAATAAGGTAGCTTTCTTTGCTGATCCCTCCCATCTTCCACTCCTTGTATGCTTTCTGTTTTTTCTTAATCACCTCTCTGAGATGCTTGCTCATCCAGCTTGGTCTAAAACTCCTGCCTATGAATTGTTTCCCCTTTCTTGGGATACAGGCTTCTGATAGCTTCTGCAACTTTAACTTGAAATAATCCCAGGCCTCCTCCGTCTTTTGATCCATAAATTCTTTAGTCCAATCCACTTCCCTAACTAATTTCCTTAATTTATTAAAGTTATCCCTTTTGAAATCAAAAACCCTAGTCTCAGATTTATTTTTGTTTATCCTTCCATTTAGTTTGAACTGAATTAGCTCATGATCACTCGAGCCAAGGTTGTCCCCTACAACCATTTCTTCAATGAGGTCCTCACTACTCACCAAAACCAAATCTAAAATGGCATCCCCCCTTGTTGGTTCAGCAACTACCTGATGAAGGAATTCATCAGCTATCACATCTAGGAAAATCTGAGCCCTATTATTATTACTAGCACTTGTCCTCCAGTCTATATCTGGAAAGTTGAGGTCTCCCATGATCACGCAGTTCCCATTAGTATTTACTTCCTTAAAAACATTAAAGAGGTCTCTATCCATATCCAAATTAGATCCCGGTGGTCTATAGCACACCCCAAGCACTATCCCAGGGGAGGCTCGAGTAGTTTTCTTCCCCAATGTGATTTTTGCCCAGACAGACTCTGTCTTATCCATTCCATCACTTTTTATTTCTTTACAGTCTACCTCATCATTGATATACAATGCTACTCCCCCACCTTTACCTTTATTTCTGTCTTTCCTAAACAGCACATACCCTTCAATACCTGTACTCCAGTCATGACTACTATTCCACCATGTTTCGGTTATTCCTATAATATCTGGTTTCACTTCCTGGACCAGTAGCTCTAATTCCTCCATTTTGTTACCGAGGCTCCTCGCATTGGTGTACAAACATCTTAATTTTTGCTGTTTGGCCTCACTCACATTCTTTACCCAATTTGATATGGACATTGTACTGCCAGTATGACCTATTAGACCAATATCCACTCTGCCCTTCCTCCTTATGGCCATTCTCCTACCCCCAGCTATATCCTTTCTTTCTTCGTTTTCTTCCCTCTCAATGTTAAAATCCGGCGTGGAGATTACCTGGACATCTCCCAACCGTCTCCCCCAAATTCCTAGTTTAAAGCTCTCTTAATCAGTTGTGCCAGCCTCCATCCTAGAAGTCTACTTCCTTCCCTACTCAGGTGAAGTCCATCCCGAGAGAACAGTCCTCTGTCCATGAATGCCTCCCAGTGGCCAAACATGCCAAAGCCCTCCTTATAGCATCACTCCCTGAGCCATCTGTTGATCATCATAATCCTGTCACACCTTTGTTGCCCTTCTCTAGGAACAGGCAGAATCCCACTGAAGATCACCTGAGCCTCGATTTCCTTAAGCGTCTTCCCCAGCCTGGCATAGTCTCCCTTGATTCATTCCAGTGAGAATCTAGCCGTGTCATTTGTTCCTATGTGAAGGATGATCAATGGATTCTTTCCTGCTCCCTTTAGGATTCTCTCCAACCTCAGGTCCACATCCCGTATCTTAGCATCCGGTAGACAGCACACCCTTCTGTTCTCTGGATCAGCTCTGGTTACAGGCCTGTCTGTTCTTCTCAGTAAGGAGTCCCCAATCACATAGACCTACCTTTTCCTGGTGACGGTGTGATTCTCCGGTCTATCCCCTGTTCCCTCTGGCTGCAAGTCCTTTCCATTCCTATTTTCCCTTGTAATCCTCTTCAACCCATCCTGTATCCTCCTGGGGCTCATATTTGGTGTTGTCTCCATTGACTCTTCCCCTTTTTCTATGGGACTAGCCACTCTTCTCTTCTTCCTTGCCCTTCCACCTTCAGTGACCACCTGCTGTACCCCTTCTTCGTTCTCCAACTCCGCAAACCTGTTCCTGAGCTCTATTTCTCCTTCACTGGCCCGTCTTTTCCTCTGCCTGCTTCTCTTAGTTACATGCTTCCAAGAAGTTAACCAGCTATGGGTCAAATGTTACTTGTTTAAAACAATTATCGAGACAATGCATGTTATCTGTTATAAACTTCTCTATATCTAGCCATTCTGAACTTGAAGCCCCACAAAAGTCTTAAGCTAGTTTTCGTACATATTTCTTTTTGAAGTGTATCAACAGTATAAACGTTTCTTTACCAGAATTGCTGCTTTAGGTGCTTATACAAATTTTTCTGCACCTTAATCTCTCTCTCCCTGCTCTCCGATCTCACAATGAAATCCTACTAGACATGAGACATCACGGTTATTTTTTAGCCATGCTGACTCATTTTGGGCTAACTCATAAATGGATTTGAGAAAGGTGGCTATATCAAAAATAGAGACTTGGTAGTTGAGGTAATGATTACTTAGAACCAGCACCTTGGCTCAGTGGATTAAGTAGATGATTTTATTGCACTTGCATGATATCAGATAGTTTGACATTTTCTTCTCCAGGATAACCAGGTTGTTTCTAGTTCTCTAAGCAATTAGATAATAAAAGAGAAAAAAGACAATGCGACTGTTCTTAAACTAAATGAAAAACAAAACCTTTACTGAAAATAATCCTACTGCCTGAGTTCCTCAGCAGAGAGACTGCTGCTTATCATGTCTGAAAGAAACGGTGGGCAAAAGAAGCTTGGGACATAAATCAACCAGCTAAAACAGGAACAATCTAAACAGTTGTTACATTTTATTCTTCCTCTCTTTGTTTAGTATGGGAAGCAACTGTATGTGAACTATCAGGAAGCACTGAAGAGGACAGAGTCAGCATATGACTGGACTTCCTTGTCCAGCTCCAGTATCAAGTCAGGATCCAGCTCTTCCAGTTTACCAGGTAACTATAATAGCCTGACCTGTAATGGAAATACTGTTAAATACCATTTGCTTCGGAAACCATTTGAAAACTCCAGAAAAGACTAATGAATGTGATTGGTTATTTCCATATAGTCCCAGTACTTCTAGACTGTCTTTAATCTCAAAAAGCAATTTATTCTATTCTATTCTTTAGTAGTTATGATTGATATTAATATAATGTCCTTTTCTCATTCACAGCCAAAAAGAGAATTTGTCTGAAACTGAGAAAAGGAAACATCCTTTCAAATGCCTCACACCTGTCCTCACCAATTTAAAAATTACATCCCGGGCTTGTGTTTCATGATGAGTGAAGATGTATATAGTTTTTAAACTGCTTTTGTGGGATAAAATATGTGAAATAAATATATGAAAAATAGTCTCTATCCAAAGGCAGAAACGCCACAAACCTGTTCTCACACACACTTTTTAAAACATTGGTCCCAGTCCTGTGACAAACCCATTTTTAAGACAAATAGCTGTTCAAAAATCGAGTAACAATTTGCACCTCTATCTCATTGTTTACAGCTAATTTACAACGGTATGGAATTGGGTTTGAGCCTGCAATGGGTAGTCAAGCATAGTTCTACTGAAAACAATTTATTTGTAGAACTGTTATGCTTAGCTTTGCAATGCCCTCTCCATGCAATCTGCTGAGTCACCAGGGCTAAGTTTCAGAGGGGTAGCCGTGTTAGTCTGAATCTGTAGAAGCAACAGAGAGTCCTGTGGCACCTTATAGACTAACAGATGTATTGAAGCATGTCCACTGCATGCATCTGAAGAAGTGGGTATTCACCCACGAAAGCTTATGCTCCGATACGTCTGTTAGTCTATAAGGTGCCACAGGACTCTTTGTTGCTTCTACAGGACTAAGTTACATCTCTTGTGACTTCATGGCATCCTTGGGCTAGGCAACATGAACAGAAGCTCCTACAAGGCACGGGAACAGGGTAGCCTTCACATAACATAACTGATATGTTGCTGTCTTCACAAGATTGCAGGTGTAATTGTCAGGGGCTTTTTTGGATGTGTGTGTGTGAGGGGATGTTTCAGACTAGCAATTTTCCAGTGTGTCTGACCATGAGCTAAGTGTTTTAGTGGAAGTAATGAGATAATGTGTTTTAGCAAACGTGAAATTAACCTGTCACCTCTGTGCTTAGCAAGTGTCATTCATGAAAGTGCCACATTACGAACTCATTGACTTACTTTGATAAAAATGAACTTTTTCCTGTGTTTCATATTTTTTAAACAGAGTCTCAATCAAATCACTCTAATCAATCTGACAGTGGAGTTTCTGACACCCAGCCAACTGGCCACGTCCGTTCCCAAAGTATTGTCAGCTCTATCTTCTCTGAGGCCTGGAAGCGAGGCACTCAGCTGGAAGAGTCCAGCAAGGTAACAAGAAGACTTTAGCATGAGAACCAACACCCCCACAAAATGTACGAAACAGAGTGACATCTCTTCTCATCTGTATCTTTACTGGGATTCTCTTCTCTTTTTACTCCACCTTTTCAACATACTGCATTATATTTTTTTTCAGATGTAGCTTTCTCCAGGGTAGCTTTCTCCAGGGTGACTACCTCTTGCGCCTCCTGGGAGGTTTTATACATGCCCATAGAAACTTGACAGGTTTTGTAGTTATTTTCCAATTATTAGGTGTAAGACAGCCGTGGCTTAAAAATTCTACTGAGTAGTGTTAAAAAAGACCAAGCAAAAACATTAACTGTCAAAAAGTTGAATGAAATGCTTTCAGGAAGATCTCTTAAGAAACTAGTCATGTCCTTCCATTGTGAGGCTGTGAACAACTGACAGGTGGAGCTAGGAGCAGACAGACACACGAGCCTGTTTTGAAATCTGCTCCAGCGGTATTCCCCTAGGTGCTTTTATTTGGGGTCCATGAAAATTGAAGTAGTACGTTTTAATATGCTGTAGACAAAATATGAAACAGAAGTAGTAATTGGGTAGTGGGAGGCGAGCGGATGCCTCGTGTTGTTGGTAATTGGGTATATAAAGGATTTCAACTCTTGACTGCCTGGCTCAGGTCTGCTGTGGGTTAGTAATAACCAAAAGTTTTACACCTCCATTGTGAAATAAGTCATTAATGCAATTCCTCGTGAACAACAGAACGCACCACAAAAATTGCAACTATGAATGACTTTGTTGGCAGTCTTGGCATAGATGCCCAGGTACTGAACAGGCACATAATCTGAATTAACAGTGTCAGATCAGAGTTGAGGTACATTGGCAGAACAATGCGAGAGATGCTCAGGGCTACTTCCTTCAGTGCTGTCAATCTTGCATCTGTTACAGACACTGAATTCATTTTACAAAAGACAACATTTTTAAAATTGAAACATGTATTAAAGAAAAAGTATACAGATCTCACTTTGTCCTCCAGTGGTGATGTGGGGTTGTGGAATATATAACTAAATGAAGAAAATAAGTTGATGCAAATTCAAATATGCAGAAGTTAAGCAACATACAAGTTACAGTTCCCTAAGCAATGTTAACTCATCTACCCTGCACATATCTTCTACGTTTTCATAATTTGTTGGAGCATCTGGAGTCTTTGATGGGGGAGGTTATTTTTTATATAAATCTAATCATTCAGTACTTAGTCTAGTAGTAACAAATTCTGCCTACTGTGGATCAGACTTTTAAATGTACCCAAGAGCTGATCATTGTGTGCATGTACCAGTCCATGCTTGTGATCCTGACATGCATAATCTGATCAGGTGTTGGGCGTGTGCAAAAGTGTATTTGCCCTTGAAAATCTGAATTGGTACAGCAAGGTGAGTGAGACAATGTTGCTATGAGAACTGTAACTGTTCATTTCCTGATGATTTTTTTTAAACCTGAACAATCTTCCTACTACACTAAAGTTTTTTGCATTTAATTTTTTGGAGCACAGTGGACTTGTGATGCTGTATTTTTACAACTCCATAGTGTCACTGGAATTGCTCAGCTCAGAACCTACGAGAATTTGTACTATATCTGATTAAAGCAATTTTAAAACACATTTTTTCAGGCTGTTACTTATTGTACAAAGACTGAAGTTTTATAATTCAGCAGTTTGAGTTACTTGTCTGCAACAAAAAGTGGAACAACTTTTTTCAAACAAGAAAAGTTGTATTTCTCCCACACTTGCCCAACACAGGTGAATGGATTGCCCTAAAAATTTCCACAGTTCATCTTTGCACTTACGCAAAGTATGTGACATTTTATCTCAAAAGTACATTTTTGAAAAAGTTAAGTGTAAGGGGTTACAACTGAAGGATTGAGTTATAACCTTAAATGCAGCAATCACTACTGCCTATCGTAACTAATTTTGGTCCTGCCTGGGTTTCTGACTTCAGTAATACCAGAGCCCCAAGAATTAAGGAGATGATAATAAGAATTAAGGTATATTGGTGGGGAGGAAGAATATTGTCACTGAAATGTTGATGCTGTGATGAGGCAGTTAAAATCGCAGTGAGACATTCCTGGTACAGGCAGATCATTGACCGGCTAGACTCCAGCAGTACCTTCTGAGTGTTTATCATAGTGTCCACACAATATGTTTGCTAGTTTTAAAGGAAACCAAACAAGATGAAAAGTTTCAGAATGGAGGCTTGGCTTGACAGTCGAGTTGTAGCCCAGAGTCGGATCATTATGGGACTTGTGCTTGGTCTCTCATTCGTAGGTCACCAATCCTCTGCTGGGAGGAGGCCTTTCATTGATTGGTTATCTTTTAGTCAGACAAAAACACTGAGGAGCCTCAGAGGGAGTCTGGCCATTGAGCAGAAGGAGAATCATAATGCAAGTTTGAGATTGTGAATAGTAAAGGGACAGGGAATAGTGAGAATCCTTTAGGTCAAAAAAGGTCTTGGAGGGGCCCCCAAAAAGAAAACATTAATAAAGGCATTGACACACTGTATGGAGCAAGGGGAGCTGTTCTTGTGTATTTTGTCAGTGTGCTGTGTGATCCCAGATCCATGCATATAGAGAAATTCTGCATACCAAAAAATACTTTAACAATAGTGTAGCTATTGCATATATACAAACTGTAGTAGAATTAACAACTGCAAATATAAGCTAGTTTTAACTGCCTCAGAGAAGGGGGGGGGAATGAAACACAGAATTAATTATCTTCCAGGCCTTTATAAAACTTACACGCTTCTTTAATTTGTTACAAATAATTGTGCATATTTTTAAAGGTTCAGAGACATTGTTCTTTGTCCTTTCCTCAATATTACATGTGTTATTGCTTTGTGTAAAAATCACCCTCCTAGATGCCAGGCAAAATTCTTCATGCTAAATTGTATCTAAAATTTTAAAAGCATGTTCAAAAACCATATGGTAATCTAGTTGCTTATAAAAAGATTGTTCTTTGACAATACAGTTGGAGCAAATGAATTATTCTGTATTTCTGAATAATTAGACTTGTATATCCGCCAAATAATATTTTATTAACCAGTTCAGGTCAGTACAGTAAAGGACACCAAATACAGTGTTATTTGAGTTGATCTTTTTATTTACTTAGTTTACGAGCAGCTCTCCAATTTTAAATATAGCCAGGATGGCAATACAAAAGAAGAGCCAAAATGAGAGTTCAGAATGTGGTTTTTAAATGACAAGACAAAGTGGGTCACAGAACAACCTCGCATGTAGTCTTTAATTCCCAATCTTCGCAAACTCTGCCATGCGCTGATGCGTGCTTGTTACGCTTCTGTCACCCTCTTTGTGTTTATGCTTCTTGTGTTTCTCCTGTTGCCTCACTGTCTCAGGTGTCAAACGCGAAGCCCAGCACAGCTAAGGTCTGCGTGCCCGGCATGCCTTATACAGGGCAGAATTAAGGTCAGGGGCTGTTTTGAAAGCACATTAACCTGAGTGACATTACCAGAATCTTGCAGACTAACCCTTTTAAGAGATTTGAATCTTTCTTTTGAACCTGCTGATTGCTCCAGGGTTTTGTCCGATTCCTTTCCTTACGAGCTTAATTTGACAAGTAGAGGCACACGCCACGTTCATTATAAGTTATTCTATTTCAGTCTTATCTATTTCATTATAAGTTAATATTTCAGTTTTCTCCCAGTCAAATGAAGAGTTGATATAGGACTATCCCTGTATTGACCCTTATAACAAATTGATATGCAAACCCTTTCATATAAGTTAGCTAGTCATAGATAATATATAGTGGCACTGACAAAATGTGTCCTAATAAAATGTTTAGTAACTGTGGATGTCCGTTCTAGTAAGCTGTTTTTGGCATCAGGCTTTCTATTATAATCATCATGAAACTCACCGCTTGGCTCAAAGGGGGACCGTATTATAAGGAGGATGTGGCGTTGACAAACCTTAGGAGTAAATATAATTGTTCTTTAATCTTTAACAGAAATTTAGATTTACAATTTAAAAAACTTTAACCCTAATGCTACTGAATAAAACCAAATGAATTGGCTGGATTGTAGAATGCAGTATTCCTTCCTCTCTCAACCCATTTCTTTTCATCCCTGCTCTCTCTCTCTCTCTGTTACATTCAGTTGCATGTCTAGCTGTTCTTTACCAATACAATTTTTGTGTATCAGTTTTTTTATTACTTTATACAGAATGTTTGAGGATTTTTCCATAAAATTCCTCTTTTCTCTCTGCATTGTTGAACTTCAGTGCATGTTGGATGAAAATGTCTCAGTGATGTACCAGCGTGTGGCGCTTGTTCCTACAGTATACTGCACTCTTCTCAGAATATTTTCAGGCTTCCACGTATCAAAACATTAGCAGCATAATGCCATCACCACAGCTAAGATAAAATGATAGCATTTCCTGATGCAGGTTGAGATCATTGAAAGACAGGTGCTCTTGAAGGCCTTGCTTCAGCCTGGTCCAAATTCAGTCTTACGGACCTGAACGGACATCTGCCGTGTCTGTTACTCTGCATGGCTTCCTCTCTAAGGGCTCAGTTCTGCAAGGGGATTTCCCTGGGTACATCCCTTACACCCATCTGGAATCCCATGAACATTACTGGGATTCTGCATGGGCACACAGGTCTGCCCCCAGGAATCTTCGTGGGGTCGTGCCTCACTTCTGTATGTGCTAAACACCCAACCACAATGGCGAGTGTTGCACCTGCCGCCCCCTTGAACTGCTATCTGATCAGAAAATTTCAGCTACAGTCCATCTCCTGCTGTTGTTCAGGCATATAGTTGAGTAAACCTAGCACTCCATCCTTGTGAGACCCCCGTCTCCACCCCACCCCCTCCATGAGCACACTCTAGTTCCTCCATCTTGTCAGTGTTGAGAATTTCCTTCTGCTGCATCATTGTGCTTATGTTTCCTGCATGCTGTAGTCTGCATCTTACTTTTTCAATGACAAACACATTTAGAACTTGCCTTTATACCCTCTCTTAATCTCTCTCTCTCTCTTTTTTTTTTTTTTTTTTTTTTTTTTTTTTAACTCCCCGTCTTTTAGGCCAAAATGGAGTCTGTGAGCCGACCCTTCACTTCACTTGCACCGTCCGTGTCCCCACAAATTAAAGTGGCTACCCCGTACACAGCTTCTCAGCCATCACCTCCCCTTCCACCACCCCCACCGCCACCACCCCCACCTCCTCCACCCCCTCCGCCGCCGCCACCGCCGCCTCTTCCCAGCCAGTGTACGCCTTCGACCGGCTCAGCGGCCACCCTGTTTGTCAAGTACAGCACAATCACGAGGCTGCAGAATGCCTCCCAGCATGCTGGGCCTCTCTTTAAACCTCCCCCCATCACCCAGCAAATGCCACCTCCCCCAACGCTGGGAAAGCTGCCCATGCTGGTGGCTCCCCCTCCTCCCCCGCCCCCTCCTCCACCTACCCCCGGATCAGCTATGGCACAGCTGAAACCAGCCCCCTGCACCCCGTCAGTGCCACCGTTCACCCCCCCACCACCCCCTCTCAAAATCCATCAGGTTCCACAGAACGTTACTCCAGCTGCTGCGTCGTCACCACCCCCTCTCCCTCCTACTGTGCCTGCAGCGCCTCCCCCCCCAGCCCCTCCTAAACCCCTCCTGCCTGTCCCCACACAGGCGAGTGCAAAGGCAGCATCGCCCATCGTGACCCACATCCCACCACCCGGACCCATTCCCCCTCCTCCTGCAGTAAAAAAGCAGCCAAATTTCACAGCTTCCCAAGTTCCTCCACCAGCACCTGTTCCTCCGGGGCCTACTCCCCCACCCACCTTACCAAAACAGCAGAGTTTCTCTGTTAAACCTCCCCCATCCCCTCAGTCTCCTGTGCCGTCTGTTGTGAAGCAGATAGTCAGTCAGTTTCCACCTCCCCCGACCCCTCCAGCCACAGAGCCTCAGCCTTTAAAGCCTGTCCCAGTAAGTGTGGCGCCACAGTCTCCCCCAGCAGTGAAAGCAAAGCCCAAGTGGCAGCCCACCTCTGCTCCATCTCCTGATTTTCCTCCACCACCACCTGAGAGCAGCCTAGTGTTTCCTCCACCACCTTCCCCAGCTCCCTCTGCAGTTTCTCCTACCCTGGACAAGGCGGGATCTCCAGTCAAAAAGGCCAGCAAGACCTCAAGTCCTGGAGGGAAGAAACCACCTCCAACACCTCAACGAAACTCCAGCATCAAATCCAGCAGCTCTGCTGAGTACCATGAATCTAAGAGACCTTCGGTGGACAGCCTTGTCAGCAAATTTGCACATCCACCAGAGCCTTCAGGATCTCCTTCCAAGGAGTCTCCACCTCCTCCTGCAGCTCCTCCAAAGCCAGGAAAGCTAAATCTTTCTGGGGTGAATCTGCCTATAGTTCTTCAGCAAGGAGGTATTTCAGCAAAGGTACCTGCAGTAGGAGTGTCTGGAAAGGATCCCATGGTAGAATTTCCTTCTCCTCCATCCGATTCGGACTTTCCGCCACCTCCACCAGAAATAGATCTGCCTCTACCACCAGTAGAGATCCCAGCTGTGTTTTCAGGTAGCACCTCTCCAAAAATTGCTGTTGTTAATCCCCAGCCGCAGCCCTGGTCTAAATCATCAGTGAAAAAAGCCCCTCCGCCCACGCGTCCCAAGCGGAATGACAGCACCCGGCTTACACAGGCAGAAATCATGGAATCACAGGGGCCAGTCAGTCCACAAGTGCCCACCTCGCCCAAGTCCAGCCTTAGTGTTCAGCCTGGCTTCCTGGCAGACCTAAACAGGACTCTGCAACGGAAGTCCATCACTCGGCATGGCTCCCTCTCTTCTTCCCGTGTGTCCAGAACAGAGCCGACTGCCACGATGGATGACATGGCGTTGCCTCCACCCCCACCAGAACTGCTTGTGGACCAGCAAAAGACTGGCAGCTATGGAGGGAGTCATATATCAGGCTATGCAACGCTGCGGAGGGGGCCACCGCCTGCCCCCCCCAAAAGGGATCAGAACACCAAGCTGTCTAGGGACTGGTAATGGTTAGGTGAACTATATTTTGCGTGACTTTCAGTCAATTCTACAATCAGCAAATCTGTACTTTGTGTAGAGAGAGAACATGTGACTTGTGTGATAACATGATCAAGACGTGGTCTCCCACTGTCGCTAAGGGTAACTGTATGCATTCCCTTTCAGAACTAGTCCAAAAAGTTTGAGGGTTTGGGTTTGATTATTTCAAGGGGGTGGAGGGGCATTGTCCTCTCCCTTGCAATTTCTTTTATCCTTCATATGGATTGGACCAAAAACCTTTCTTACTTTTTTCTGCATTTAAGAAAAAAAAGAAATTTTTTGTAGCGTCTGTCCATGTGAGATATGTTTGTGCATGTATTATAAATGTAGTTATATAATAGATTGTGATATATTACGTCGCAGTTATAGAAGATAACCAGAATGTTTTTGTAGATCTGTATTTATTGTTTCAGTCCACTGACGTATATATTACTAGGAATTGGACTCTAACCAGTCAAACCTTTACATGAAGATGAAGATGTAGGGGGCACTTTAAATCAGAAAAGCATCTTTTGGCAGTTTGTGACGGGTAAATGGTACAGAACTGAAGCATTCTGTACGTTCTCAATTGATTGAAAATACAGACACAACATACCAAAACATTCTGGTCGTAATACTACTGAAAATAAATACATTTTGAGGGGGGAAAAAAGTTATATATAATGGGCTGGAGTGAAATATATTTATACTATAAAGAGCCTCCCCCTCCAAATAGTTGAAAACCACTCACAGCTCCAAGTTCTTTGTCCGTACAGTAAGTGGGATACATATATATTATTCGAATCCAATATGCATTCCAACGGGGTCAGATAAGGAGAAATGATACGTGAACTCATGGAGAGAGCTGCCTGGAGCTCCTATATTCATTGCTGGGCCAGTTCCTTACTTTGACACATTGAGAGGCTCTGCTGCCCAGCACCAAAGGCTTAACAATCTGTCGTGTGATACATCATCAATACATGTGTACATCTTACTGACAATACAGGTATGTTTCTGTATTCAGTAATACTCTCTGCCACATGCACACACCATATATAGATGCTCACCTTATCTGTGCCTGAAGAGATGAATTATCTTTACAAAAAATGGCTGAGAAGCCTTGAGGAAGCATTGTTTGTAATTCGCCAGCTGTGAGCTTAGAAGCTTTCATTTGGGGAGGGAGTGGTAATTTCAGTCCAGGAATAGCTGGTAACCCGTTTTTCTTTGACCTTTTGAGATTGCAACGAATGCATAAGCCTATTAATTAACAAATTGCACTTCTGGCAGTCATAGAAGATGACTGAAAAAATAAATAATTTGGAAGCTGATAAAATCTATTAGGAATCCAGTTACATCATCAGGGGCCTTATTAGGTGGAAATAGAATACTTTATTTGATTTATTTATTTGCTGCTGATTACAACTATACGGTCAAAATAATAGAATCCTTTTTCTTGTAATCTGCTAGTTTGATTGTGCAGTCTTACCCGGGTATCGGACATTGTGATATGGTAGTATAGTTAGTATAAGCGATCTTGCGTCTCGTGCATGTGCAGTACAGTGTACGTTGTAAAATAACTCCAATATTAGCGCTGTACCTTAACATGCTCGTTTGTGTGAATTTTCCTGATCACTAAAGGGACACTATCAAGATTGGGGTGGTCAGATGTTTACCCTTTTTTCCTTCAAAAATAAATTCTAAATGCTCTTTTTTTCTAAAACAAGAAACCAAGAAAGCAGCCCAGAAATCCCAAGCAACACTGCAATAGATCACGTGCGTCGATAAAGTAGAAACTAATATTTGGTAAGAGAATATTTGCCATTTGGGCTTGTCGATGTGAGAAGCATCGTTACAGCGTTCCCCCTTTTTAAAAGTATAATAATAATCCACGTGAGGAAAAGAGTGTTTGACTAGGAAAGAAGCTGTCACAAAACATCTGTACTTGTATAGTTTTATATAAGTGCATTGTGAAAAGAGAAAATGTGTGGTGCTGTCTCTGCTGACCTGTTTCATATGATTTTGAACCCGCTTCAGCACTCCAGCGGCTCCTGGAAATCATTGTAATATTTTAGAGTAGTTTATTTGAGCAATAAGAATATACCATTGTGTGCATTTTTAAAGCACTGCTGTGGAAAGGCACTTTTTTGTATCTTTCAAGCTGTTCACAAAAGTTTTGTTTCTACTATTTTTGTGCTTATAAAGTGTCCTTAAAAGCTTTGGCATTGTTGATTTTAAGCATGCTCAGTTAGCTGATTAGTGTCTTAGTAACAAGATTGTTGAACTATGCTACAGTTAATGGGTGCTGTAATTTTCTACATTGTTCCTTCTGCTGCTTGTACTGTATGCTGGCCCTCGATCTCGCGCCTTCCAGTGGAGTTAAAGGTGCACAGATAGGAATTCTAGCCTCATTGTTTTTATTGATAAGTTTATCTACTGATCACTGCCGGTGTGCACCCGTGTTTTCTGGGAGCTAAATCAGTTAGTTAATTCTTTTATCTTCATCCTCCCCCTCCATCACTCCACCGGCGCGTATCAGCCCTATCATTTTTTCTTTTGTTCATTTGATGTAGGTGCCTCTGGGATCTGCACTTTTTCGTAATTATGGCAGAGGAATGTCTTGAATGCAATTTCTTCAAAGGCAGATGAGAATTGTTCTCCTTTTCCTATGATCAAGTTCATTTGTCTAATATTTGTTTCCCTTGGGACCATGAATCTGTGCTCACTAATGCAGGCCACTGAACAGTTTGCTGGAAGTCAGAAAACAGAATTCCATATTTGCAGCAAAAAGAGTGAGTGTCATCCAAGGAACAGGAATTAATCTTTTTGGTATTTGTTAGCTTTGGGCAATCCGACAACCTTTTGTGTCTTTGAAGAAATGTTAATGCAGCGAATTTCCACAGTTCCCATGTATTTTATTTCTGTACCTGCATGAGTTATATAAGCCAAAAGATGCAGCACTCTTTTAAAATAGTGGCACTGCAGGGCGAGGTTTGAAGCTTCTCCTTGAGTTCTGGTTTTCCCAGCCCTTGTTTTTCAGCATTTGTGTTCTTGGCAAAACTCTACTTCAAGGTGCTGTAGTCTTTGCTAGTGTCTGTCCCCAGTCCAGTGTTGGTACAAGCTAAGTAGTGTAAACTGTCTGCAACGCTCTCAACGAAGCGTACTGAAACTACACCACAGGGTGGCAAAAATTAAATAACCTGGTTGCCATTGCAAACCTTGAGAATCCTGATGGTAACTTCCTTTTCTAACTTATTTGTTGTTCTGTTCTAGTGTTCAAATATATAAGCCTTGTTTGCAAGTAATTTTCTCCCTGCTCATTGGTTTGGAAAGTGTCCCATTTCTTCCCTCTTTTAACCCCTTCCCCCCATAGCGAGAAGATAGTTTCTGCAAAGACTATTGACCATAATTCCTTTTGGATTTAGTCAGCATAGCACCTTGGAGCTGAACAGCCATACTTTAGACAAATGGAACAGATGGTTTGATCCCACATTATTAATAAAATACAGGTGTCATTTAAATTACTTTTAAACAAATATTTACCACTTGCGAGGACCTCCACTCAGAGTGTTTTTTCTCTTGCAAGAGCAGCTGATCCCAGAGCTGCATTCCTTAGCATGTTGTGATCTCTAGACCTATTTTCCCATCTGGAAAATGGGGATAACTCCTATCTACCTCACCGGGGTGTTGTGGGGACTAATGTTTAAATATATAAAACAGTTTTTTCACAAGTCTTGTAGGAGAAACACAAGCCCTACCATAGATCCTAGTATGGAAGCACAAGAGAAAATAACATCCGTGTAAGAAAATCTGACTCTACTGTCAGCCTGTGTACATGGTTAATGATTTAGAATCTGAACCTTTTTTTATTTAAAAAACATTTTTTCACGTTTAATAAGGAAACTGATGGGTTTGCAAGGTGCTTGGAGTTGCAGCTACCTGAGGGACTCCAATTGATGTGAGACTAAAAGATGGTGTGTGTTTTTCAGAGCACTTTGCTAAACCTAAGCCAGCCACGACAGGACAGAGGTGCTTTCAATACAGGAAAGCCAGGCAGTGATTCTTTAGGTTAGCTGACTGAGAAACACAAAATAGGAAGAAATCACTGAGTGAAGGAGGTAGTGACATGAACATATAACTCAGTGCCAGCCTGCTAGATTTCTCTTAGGTTTGGGACAAGGTGGAACTCTAGGTCTAAATGGCAAGTGGGAATTGATGAGGTGAGTAAGTGGGGGAAAGAGAAGAGAGGACTAGGAACAGCTCTGTAAAATGAGAAATAAGAGGAGCTGGAGCCAGGTTTGGTTGTCCCTTCTAATGTCAGAGCAAGTAGCAACCACTAGTTGCTAAGTGCCACAGCCTAGTAGAAGGAAGCAGAATTCATTCAACCAAACATCTTCAGTCAGAAGAAAGCAAAAAGCAAAGCCAAGCGTGTACTGAAACAAACAGTGGAGAACCAGAAACCAGGGAGCCACTTCAGGGTAAATTACAATGACTCCAAAACACAGATTTGGCCCATCCCAGTGCTCACCTGGGAGAAAATTATCCTGGTGCTGCTTCTCCTTGGTAGCACTATGGCCATCCAGCTAAAGGGGCATTTCTGTCTCTGTTTTAATTGCAGCAGGAGCCATAGTTAGACCTGTGGTATATTTTGCTGGGATTCAGTTACGTTAGAAAGACCGACCAGGCTTAATTTCATAGACTGTCAACTACAAAAAGTACTTTGAACGTATAGTTGATCACCTCTGAATAAAGATCATAACAGTTATTGTGAGTGATTGAAATGCAGGTGTTTTAAAATAGCTTAGTGTGGAAGTGCACACTTTCCAGGACGAGTTTGCATGTAAATTGGAGGAATAGCTGCCATGTTTTGCTGATGTCCTCTAGCAAGTAGGAGAACATTGTCCTTTACCATGAAAGTGGAGAGCATTGATCATCCAAACACAAGCGCTGTGTCCCTTGGTAATGCTTTTCTTGTAAAACACTTGTTTTGCCACAGATGTGCATTTGAGCTCTGAATGTAGCAAATATGTCAAGTTACTGCGCTGAATATGTGCAGGTCTGCAAAGCTGGAGAGCACCTCCATAATGTGCCCGGAGAGAATGATCACTATTTGTAGTGCCGCGCAGGAAAAAGCAGCTAAAAGTAGACTGTCACCTAGGTTTCAGAACAGAGAAAGAGGAATGGAAACAATTCTTGGACAAGTGTAGTTTTGAAATTGCTTTAGTGTCTAGTGCTTGAATGTTCTAGCATTGCACAGTAAGAAGCTATTTTCATCTTTTTACCTCAGTGCCCATAGGTTAAATTAAATCCAAGAACAGTCAGCCTCAGTCTGGGTTGAAACTATTTTCTTCCATTAGAAGAGAAGTGAAAGTGCAGGTTCAGCACTAGAAGGAAAAAAATGATTTTTTCCACTTGTTACAGAAAACCGTGAAGAGCCCTATTACATTAACAGGTGACAAGGGGAAATTGTTTTTCAAGCAGCTGAAGCTGACACTACCTTTCTTTCTTTTTTTTTTTTTTCCATGCAGCTCTAACATATACAGTAATCTAAATGACTGCTGTGGGAGGCAACCATTCCACCCAGAATAACTCCACTGAAATCAATGCCGTTGCTCTGGATTTGCAGTGGGGTGACTCAGAACAGAATGTTTTATATTTGTGTGCTCTTGTTCAAACAGGCATTAATGCAGGGAAGTCTTAGGGCCTGTGATATACAGGAGGTCAGACTAGCTGATCACCGTGGTATGTTCCGTGGTAGTTGAGTATGCACATCAGCTTGCAGGATTGGTTTTGTAGAGCTGAAGTCTATTGGTCCTAGATGGAGCAAAACTCCCATTTGAGCTGGAGTTCTGCGTGAAATTGGCCATAATATGTTCTAGTCCATCTTTTAGCGCTACTGAAAATTAAATCCAAGAACACTTGTTTATAAATTTGCATTGGGGTTTTTGCAACTCACTCTCTAAATCTTTTTTGCAACTTCACAAATGTTCAGCCTGCAGGTTTTCCTTTTCCATAAAACTGAATGTGCTGAAATCTCAACTATTGAAAGTTTTGATACTATAAAATCTAATTCAACAGCCAGCTATAACCTGAGATAAAGACCCAAATACTCTGTCCATTTTTTTTCTTCTTTGAAGGGTACATGTTAGTAATTTAAGCAGTGTTCCTCTACTGTTATGAATACTCTAGCATATTAACATTGAAGTGATTTTAAATATTTTACGTCGCTTTTTATTTTATGTTAGGGGGAGGGTGATTTCCCTCGGCCTGGACAGTAAAAATAGTCTCATATACTTCTCTTTAGACTCATTTTCAGTTCCCGGTTCTCTCAAATTAGGAGGATGCTGTAGAGCAGATGGGTGGCAAACACTTCAGGGGAAATATTTCCTTTGAAATGTTTAAGCCCTGAAGGTTCCTGTCTGTAAAGCTTTTATTTATAACATCTACATTTTTGTTGTAAAGTGACTTGCCATTTCCCTTTCAAGTCTCTTCATTTGAGGGCGGGGGGGGGGGGGGGGGGGGGAACAGCAAAGCATTCCAATAACCAGTTACATGGTACTGAGTGCTGAGAGCGTAGGGTTCTGCTGATTGTTACATCTCATGAATTACAATCTTAGTTAAGCTTTGAAGAGAGAAATAAGTACTGTAAATACATTTATTCCTTGTATATTTAAATTAAAAACACCACAGAGAATGGAACCAGCAATGGTCCATCTGGATTCACATAGGGCCTAATTGTGGGGTTGGAGGTGGAGTGAATGGATGCTGTGGGTGTTTAGCACCTATCAGGGGTGTGTATGGCGCTTGAGAGGAGATGCAGCAGAGACGGGGCAGACATACTGTCAATTACCCAAACACAAATTCCCCCTTGGTTTGGGGTGCAGTACCATAATAACTAATGAATGACTTGTGAATAATGTTCCTGAGATAAGGAACTACTAGTATAAAATTGAAAAACCCTTTCAGAAAAAACTTTCAGAAGGGAGAATTGACCTCTTCCTCTACCATGAGTCTTTTATCCACCACTGCCTTAGCTGCACTTCTTTGAGATTACGCTGCTGTCTACCAAAGATGTAGCCATTACCTGCTTTCTTGGTTCTTGAGAATGAGCGTGTAGGAGTTGGGGTGCAGCTAAATGAAAGAGGTCAACAGGTGCCAATGTACAGCATGAAGAGCTAAGGCAGGTGTTTTGCAAGAGGTGGCAGGCTTGTGGCCCGGTGGAGTAGATGCTGTTGCACATTTATAGTGTAATAATTATCTAGACCAGTAGTTTTCAACCTCTTTTCATTTGCGGACCCCTGAAAAACTTCAAATGTCGGTTCAAACCCCTTTGGAAGTTCAACCTCTGGTCCACACACCCCTGCCATAGAAGTCAGACTGGAAACTGACCAAAAAGAATTCAATCAATGTTGCATGTGCAAGGCACAGCATTAGACACAGCGTGAAGAAGGGCACTAAATTGTGGGCTTCAGTGCTTCTGGGGTTTGACCTGTAGGGGGAGGTATTCCCGTACTTTTGATTGATCGGAAAAACAGAATGCCTTTTCTGGGATCTGAAACGTTATTTTCATAGTCACGTTTCACAGACCCCTTAGACAGTCAGTGGAGCCCCAGCGGTCTGTGGACCACAAGTTGAAAACCACTGATCTAGAAAACCATTCAGGAAAAATAATGTAATTTAGCAAAACACTCTAAGCAATTTGCTTCCTCACAGTTTTCTGTCTTTCGCTGCAGTGGTGAGTAGTTCCGTATGCTGCAGTGGTATAGAGCTTGTATTTAAACAGAAAACAAAGCGGGGTTGGTTTTCCTGTCTGCTTCTTCATAAGTTGTAACTAACTGTCTGTTGAACTGCCACAAAACAAGCATAAACTGGAACATCACCGCTTGTTTCACGGCGTACACTAACTGTTAGCAGCCACTGATGGTGTCCTTTATAATAGTGGAGATGCACATGTGAGAAAATATCATTACAATGATTTGTCTGTGCAGCAAGCTTGTTCTGCTTTATGTTTACTGCTTTAAAAAAAAATTGCACATTTTATCTTTGAATGGGACTGCTCCCCCTCCCCCCTTTAAAACAAAAAACAAGGCTCTTTTAAACTCTAACAATTTCAGGTTGGGGGGAGCTTTGCCATGTTATAAATATATATAAATATATGTATAAATATACTTTTTTAAGCATGGGAGAGGACAAAAGAAATACTGCATTATAAAGTACCCACTATAGCTCATTATACAATAGAATATGCACAATTCAATAAAGATGTAGTTAAATTTAATGCTTTCTGTTTTATTTTCCCTGTCTTGCCATTTTATTTTTTCATGAGATTATAATGTGCCTTGCTGGAGTGAAGGTAGACATACCAACCAGGCTTGCGTGGGACTAGCAGGTTCTGGTAGTATAAACTAAATCCTCTGGTCTGGCCTAAAACAGGTTCATTCTTGTCAGCTTCCTAGAAATGTTATGTAACTTTATCATTAGAAATACATTGGGAAAATACTGCACTTCTATAGAATGCCCCTATTAATAAAGCAGCTGGATTCATGCTGAAGCTCAGATTGAGCATTACATGTTTCACAGCCTGGTACAAATGAGGTTGAGGTTTCCTGCAAGCCGCCTTTTATGCTTCAGGCATGTTTCTGCACCTGTGCCCCACTCCAAGCAGTGCCTTGCTTGTGAATCGAGAACCTGGCTCTAGCATAGTGGTCCCAAGCTGGGTACACAGGAAGGCCACAGAAACCTAAACACAACCTGGTGTGGGCTAAACAGATTCTAAGTATTTAATAAGATTGAAAGTCACCTGCATTGATTTCAAGTTCAGCTTGTTTTGTATGTATTTCGATAGGTTATTTCTATGTAGTGTATTTACACACTTGTATAAACGAAGATGTAAACGTGATGACAAAAAGCTAACGAATAGGTCATTAGCATATTGTGTAGAAGCAGGCTCCGGGCCTTATGCTCTGGTGGGCCATATGTTGGGCACCAAATGGATGGAGTGTAAGGGCTTGTCTACACGGCACTCTGGGGTGAATTGCACAGTGCTACACACTATCTGCCTTAAGCAAGAAGGCCTAGTGCATGGTGATGTAGTCCTGTTTGAAAGAAGAGTATTCCTAATGTGCATTAGGTACTGTTGGGGTTGGGGCTACTCCCTGTGGCACTGGAAGGCTGGTGTTTAAGAAAGAGGCTCTGCCCCCTGCATTCAACACAGAGTGGAGTTGCTGTTCCTCCATAGCCACTAACAGGTAAGTTTTTACATCCCAGCTATGGCTCCCACTGCTGCTTCAACTACAGCACCTCCAGCCCCCATTCCCTTCCGTTTCTTTTTGCTGCATCTGTTCTTTGAAGCACCAAGGCTGTTGGGTTTGCTTGACCAAGGTTAGTCTGTGCCAGCTTTCATAAGCAATAGCTGTAGCATGTGCCCCCAACTAAAGGGAGTAGTAACAGAGGGCATGTTGCTGGCACAGCTGTTTCTGTTCCAACTTTTAGACGGGAGCTAGGACCATTGGGGACTGGTGCCTAGCAACAGTGTCTTAAGCCAGGACAAGGGCCAAAGGAAGAATTTAGGTCACCAATTATTCCTTGAAGTCCAGGCCCAAAGGCTGAGCAATGGCAAATAGTGCCCCTGTGCAAAAGGGAAAGTGCGCTTTGGCTAAGGGATTAGGTGGGAAGTGGCTCTGATAATACCCTACAAAGCAGGAGAACTGATTTGATTGTACCCACCTCTGTGAAGCACTAAAATGCAAGGCTGGAAAAAAAATTAACAGCATGAGTCAAACCTTAGAAATCATCAACACACAGTGGATGACATGCTGTATGCATGTGTCTTAATTAATGATGCAGTGAGGATAGCTCTGATCTCTCACAGTATGTCCACCTGAGAGCCTGCTGGCAGGTGTGTGACACTTGTCTAACCATGCCCGTTATTAGCTGGACAGCAGTTGTGATTAACCCATGAAGTGTTACAGAAGCAGTATAGTCACAGGACACTTTGTGTGCTTTGTTTTTATTCAGGACTTGTAACAAGAGGGTTTAGTACACAGCAACAGTTAATTCCAAGTACAATTAAAAAATTTAAAAAATTAATGTTCCCCAATCAGTGGAAGGTGGTTTGAATGGCACACACCCACTAACTGTTTTCTGGTGGGATGCTACTCCCCTGAGTCCTGCATGTTTTGAAACTTACTTTACCAACCTCAATAGCAGAGTTGAGGCTCTGAGTAAATCCGCCACATTAAGTCCTAGAGCCAAAAATTGCTTATTAAACTATGAGCCAAATTTTTTGAGAAAGAGGATGTTTGACAATGTTTTTCTAGAGAATTCATAGCAACCACATGTCCATACAAGTTGCAAAAGACACTTTTCAAAGATGAAAATAAGCACTTGTTCTTTACAAAAATCTCAGCTGCTTTAAACCAATTTGTACACAGCTCTGCTTCTCCACTTTCGTCAGTGGTAGAATTTTATCAGTAAGAATAAATGCACTGCCCCCATCTCAGCAGGAGGTGGGTTGAAAGGCTACCTCTTAACAAGCTGCCTCCCCCCAGGCTTTAGCAAACACCCTGTAGTGACATGTGCCTTGTAAGGAGCACCAGTGCAATGTGCTAATAGCCTCAGCCTGTTTACTATCCCCTTAAAGAGAAAAGCCATTGGTGGCAGTTGCACATTATACATTGATTTCAAACTCAAGCAGCAGTGGAACATTGTCTGTGACTTGTTCTCAAAACCTGGCTTCATCAATTTAGCTTCCCAAAGATGCACCCTTGGCTGTTTTGAAACTCCAAAAATAATGGTGCCATTAGGACCATGGAACTAATATGAAAATCTTGCATTGTTTTTCCCACTGTGAATTAGAGCCCTATCTGGAAAAATGTAACTCCAGCTAATTCAGCATTATGCTGCAGGGGTTGGAAATTTGTAACGGCCTTGACAATATAGTGAAGTTCTTAAAAAAAAAACAACCCCGTGATTCCATACACTGTCACCCACCCTCCAAATTTGGTTTTGGGTCATCCTAGAGAGGCAAATGCAACATTGGTGCACTTTCCCCTGTATTCTGCCTAGGGCTTATATTGTCAAAAACTGCTCTGGCCAAAGTCTGCCCCCAGCGCTGCTCACTGCATGTGGAAACCAGCTACTAGTGTCCCACTGTGCTGGCCTGAGCACAGGGCTTCAACTGTCATAGCTTAGAACTCCATCACTGCCCCATTCTGCTCCCAGTGAGGCAGGGCCATAAGTAATTTTAAACTTACATAGTGCCCCAATTTCACAGCCCCACATCTGTAGGGGAACACTCACACTCATGTTCTGCTTTAACGTTAGGGGAGAGGACCAAGACTGGAAAAACAAGCCATTTCGAAAGCGCACAGCCTAGTCTCAACTGGCACACAGCAGAAAAGGTCTCTCAGGAGTGTGCTCAGAGCTTGTTAGCAGCCAGCATAGTTTGGGGACAGTGAAGCAATGAAGAGACTGCATCAAAGGGCAGGGTTTATTTTACCTCATTGCAAAAGGTGTTCTCCCCCCACCCAGAGGGGCGCGCTAGTCTGCTGGCAGAAGGTGCGTGGGGATAAGATATTCCTCGCTGAACAAATTGTGCTGTGTGAAGAGCACCTCCTCCCCCCACCCCAAAAACACACCAACAGGCTATGAACCGCTGCCTTTCAGCATGCTCCAGCCCAGGTGTCACAGGCTGTTCACTTCAGGGGGAGTTTCCTGCTACTATGAGCCCCTATGAACAGTAACTATTCCCATTTCTCTGTGCAGAGCAGCTCTCAGCCTGGCAGTAATGAGGGACTACAGTGAGTGAGAAAAGAGGGGCACTTACAGGCTCGGGGGAAGTAATCAATTGGAGGGGTGAACATGAGCCCTACATGGGGGGGGAGGAGATGCCCCTGAATTTGCCACAAGCGGCCTAGAGGGAAGGGAGACAAATCGACAGTGGAGGCAGGAGCGAGCCTTCTAACCCACTGCACTCTTCTGCCAACTGCTGGGGTGGGGTGATGGAAACCGCCAGTGGGTCCATTAGCAACTCAACTGTTTGCCAACCTCCCATCACGTTTGCTCTTTCCCTCCCCAAGGGTGGTTGGTTTGCAGTAGTTGTAATCTCCTGCTGGTGAAACTTCATACTGTGTAATGCACCAGAATGTGCAGCAGCAAATTGCTCCCTCCCGCCCCCATCCCTGAAAATGACTGAGAACTAACCCGGGACAGTGTTTTCGCCATGTTGCTTTCCTGAGGCAGCAGGACACGAAAACAGGAGGCTGCTCAGGGCAATGCATGGAGAAGCACAACTTTCTATAGCGGTTCTTATATGGCACTTAGTATCTGAGGACCTTGGAACCAGCTGCAGACGTTCTGTGCACTCCCACTGAGGACAGCTGCTGTGAGCACCAATGAAGGAAGCAAAAACACACAGCAGGTTGATGTAAGCAGAAACATATTCAAAGGAACAGGACATAAAGCCAGCATTTGCCCCCTGCTTGTAATACAGGTACCAGCTCTGCCCTGTAGCTTTAGCCAGACTGGCACTTGTAGATTATGAATGTGAGCAAATGCTATAGTTTCCTTCTTTTCCAGGAAACCACAACTACTTAATAAAAAAACATTTTTAAGGAAGTAGCACTTCCTCTTTGCACAGCACCATTTCTTCAGCAAGGGCTACTCCCATCCCAACTAACCCTCTGACCACAGTGCCAGAGGCAATGGTGGACTAGCTTGTCCCCCCACTTTTTGTTGCTGGAAAAAAGGAGTGGGGCTAGAGGGAAGGGATAATTACTATTTCCACCCTAGGGCATGTTTTGGGCTATTCTGCTGTGTCTTTTACCCACCCACTCACCCCCTCTGCCAGAGAAAAACACTGACTGACCCACAGCTTGTAACTCAACACCTTCAGTTCAGCTTTGGCAGCAGGGCTCTGTGCAAAGAAGCTCTGCATCCATTTGAATAGCAAGTTTTGCCACTCGCCCAAGCCCCCGCCCCTTTTTGAAGTAACCAAAAGGGGAAAAAGGAGATGGGGGGGGGGGGGGGGGGAAGATTACAAATGATAGAACTGGAAACACAACCCTCACTGACGTTAATAGCATGCAGTCTATGCAACACTACATACGAAATCCGATTACTTTGGGCCTGGTCTATGCTCATTACATAGCATCATCCCTGGACAACCTACAGAATTCAAAACTGTACAAAATAAAAAATATGCATAAAACCCAACAAGTGTTTTTTACAACATTAGTACTGCATAAAAAAGCATCAAACCAGCGGGAGGTGACCCGGAAACTCCCTCCACAGCAGCTCTGCAGGACGAACCACCTCGAAAGTGTCACGTTGTCAGCGGGGAGCAAACAAAACACAAGCCCCCTTTGGCAAGGAGCTGCATGTTGTCTGCTGGCGAGGGGTCAGACCTTCTGAACTCTATAAATCCTCTGCTTTGTGAGCTCGCCGCCCCAGCCAGCTTTCCAATGGAAACACCTAGGTTAAGGAATACTGATTCTGTGCCCAGTCAGGGGAGCCACTTATAACCCCGATGTCCCAGACTCCGAAAAAGCACAGCTGTTCTGTAGAGTGGCTGGGACATAACCCTGGTCCCATCTCACCCAGCACTCTGAGGAGTGGGTGGGGTCCCCATTTACACGACAATGCAGCTGTGCTTTAGCCATGTTGGGAGCAGGTGGGTTCTCCTGGTACTTGCAGGGTAGACATGCCCTTGGGCCTCGTTTACAGGACACAATGGCCCAGAATAGCTCTTGTACTTTAAATTCACATCCTCCTTCATTTCATAATCACTTCCTGTGTAGCCAAGCCTTAGACACTAGCAGTAGCCCACGCTTGGTGTAGGGTAACTGCCTAGCTCGGTCTCCTCCAGCCACTCCTACACTGGGCACTGTCTGTTTTCATCTATTTTGCTACTAGGAGACAAAAAACCAAAGGGGATTTTTTTTTTTTGGTCAGTGTCACCTAATTCATCACGTGTGACAGTGCCATTGCCACAGTCCAGAAGGGAGGGGGGAGCAATAAGAGGGGCCCTGTCAGCTGCAGTGTGGCAGGGCTTGAAAGCTACAGCTCAATGGATAGAAGGGGTAATTGAGTGGAGAAGCTTCCTGACAAGGCCATGACCGCATCTAGGCTCCAGTGCCAACTATAAATGAGTACTGGGAGGCAGAAAAGCTCCAAGGAGACGTCCTATCCAGAGTATAAGGAAGAATGGCACAAGTTGTCCATTCCTTTCCTGCCCCCTCAGATTGATGCATCAGCTTAGCAAAGGTCCCCTTTAGCCAAAGTGTCCCTGCTTGCTCTAAATGCACCTCTCTGGCAAAATATCGCATGAGATACTGTGTTGACTACACATTTGTATTGGAAGGAAAACCAGCCTCCATTGGACACACATGCCTTAGCAGACTGCTGCAGCATTATCTAGACTTGAATAAGCTACTCTTGGTACTGGCTGGAATTTCAGTTCAGATAAAAATTTCTTGGCTCAGATAAAAATAGTTCAGGAAGAAACGTGGCTCGGTACCTCTATTATGGGAGATCAGACTAAATTTACATAGGCTGCCCTCCTCCAGAAGGTGGACTACACCAGCACGTCAATCAGTTTGCTGTGTTAATGAACTACGTTAACACTCCTCTCTTGTTTGAAGTTCTTCCTAAGCTGGCACAGATGACCGCTCTGAGTTCTTTACACTGATCTGTGAAGCCAACTCAAGTGGTGGCATTTTCATCCGAGACTGTATTAAAAAAGCAACCTACAAATGTACGTGAAACCTTTATAGTGTGTGATTCACTGGCTAGGTATAGCTATGAAAGACATTTACTGTTTTATAAACACCGGAAGGGGCAGGGAAAAGAGCTAAAATAATGACCAGTTCATGCGTAGCTTTCCATGGAAAACCAACACATATGGCAGCCCTTTTTACTTCCACTGAGAGGAGATTTTGGTAATAGACCTGAAGACAACTGCTCTTTGTCCTGCCTCTGCACAGGGCGGTCACAGCATATACTCAGATCTGGAACCAAAGTACAAAAGAGTCAATTTATAAGACCTGGTTGTTGTTTTTAAATTACACTGTGCGTAATACTGACATTTAGGATGAATAATCTGTCTCGTGCAAGCACGCACGAATAGATTTAAACCGTAACGCCTAGAGTTAGCCTCAGACTCCCTAGGAACCTATAAACTTAATTTCCCCCACACCACAAACTGCATTTGTGTTCAGCTTACCCCTCCACACCAGCAGGCTGGGAGCTCATACCAAAGGGGATAACTTTCTACACCAGTGCATAACACAGATCTAATGTGGGGCAGTCAAAGGACTAAGATTACACAATGGTGAGGTCTTCGGGGCTGCATCCATCTTAATTATCTAAACTGAAAGGTAAGTGAACCCAAGCCAGCTCTGTGAGCCCCCACATCTGTCTACACGTGCAGAGCAGTTGCAGAAGTGTTTATGTTAAAGATGTAATGAACCATCTGGAAGTCAGATACAGGAACTGCTTTGTGTATGAATCCAAATGTTAGCTAGCACACAAATGTCCTTCCAGCTGCATGTGAGTGTAGAAAAAGTGAGGGATTTCCACTGGCCAGTTATATTAACCCCTTTTCACTGGCATCCAGGATGTCCCGGTGCCAGGCACTAATGCCAGAGATAACAGCACAGGGGCATACAGTATTCCTGAGAAAGATCCCAGATCACGCTTGAATCAGTCTGAATTTTAGTCAAGTATCAGCTACTCAACAAGTTTGTTACATCTCCACTATCTACATCTGAACGGGTCGGCTTATTCAACGTCAGGCACAGCCACTGCCGGCAGCTGGAAGAGCCATTTGTTCAAACAACTCAAATCGCTATTGTTGTATCATGAAAAAAGCAAAAAACAAGAGTGGTTTTGTTACAATTATCCTTCATTCAGTTCACTTGGGTGGGCCCCTAGGGGCTGGTGGAGAGCTGAGGAGCCCTGACAGTTCCTGTGGAGCAAGGTGCAGCTCTGCACCCGGTGGTCTTCACTCAGAGTAGTGCATGATGGACTCCACATAGTTCCCTGGGAAGAGCCCCGTCACTCCATTCATGACACCCTCATACCACCCATCATCGTTCTTCTTAATGACGTAAATGATGGCACCTTCCTGAAATGAGAGCTCGTCCTCCTTGTCTTTTGTGTAGTCATAAATCGCCACGACTAGGAAAGGGAGGAGAGAGAGAAAAAATAATCATTGAATAAGGGAAGGTACTAGTGAGAGAAGGAGAAAATGTAACTACAATGGCCACCGTGTGCAGCACTCTTGTCTTTAAGGCAATCTGGCAAAATTCTACTTCACCCACTCATCTGAGGTATCCCAGAATTTGCTCCCCACAAATCCCTTCCCAACTGATGCTGGGCTTTTTTTCTAATCCTTATTGATTGAACTCTGGCTGCTCTCATCATTTATATAAAAACTCAATGCTTTCTTGAATGCTGATCTTCCAGATCCATCACATGATGGATAAACACAGTAGTTTGGTTTGGCTCCACACTGGTGCAGACACAACTCCCTAAATGCAAAGCTACTAATGCTACCAAGTGCTACTAAACTAATGCCAATTTTTACAGATTAGCAAAATGCAAACTAATTACCTGTCCAAACACAGGCTGGGCAAAGGAACAAAGAGCACTGTGATGAAGTCAGGAAGGGGAAATGATTCCGGGAGCAATTCTCAACTGCAGTAGGAAAAGAACTTAAGGGAAGTAGGAGCTCTGGGTTTCCATGTAACCTCAGTCCCAAATATATCACAGTCTGTGACTGCACATGTGCAGCCCCAGCTCTGGGACTCATAGTGCCAAGATAAATTATCCAAAGAGTGAGGTGTCTGCTGAAGTAAATCTTAATCAGATGGCCTTTTAGGAAAATTTAGGCTAGATATTAGAAAAACTTCTTGAAAGATTAAGCTATGGAATAGTTTTTTCTTAGGGAAGTGATGAAAGCCAAATCACTTGGGTCAAACCATTAGAAATATTAAGCAGGGGACTCTGGAAAGAGAGAGGGTGACCCAATAGATTTTTTCCATCTCTAATTCCTATGACAGTGTGCACCAGAAAGCATGTTATCCGCGCCAAAATCTGAATACTGCTTTAGCAAATTGCATCAATCATCACTTTAAGCAGTTGGCACTGGCACACCTAGCACTGGCCTTGAAACAAAATGCATGTTGCACAGATATCCTGACTCTTAATGCTAACGAATTAACAGAACTTATCTGACCCAAATCCAGGGGGAAACAGCAGCATGAGTTCAGGAGTCAAGTGTCCTAAAGTACTGCAAAATTCATGATGATTTTGCAAACGGAAGATGAAGCTTTTCATTGAAGGAAGTCACAGAGAAGTTCAGTACAAACATTTTGCTGTAGGTACTGGCTTTTTCAGGATGATGAGCAGAATTCATAACCACAGTGCAATGGAGAGTCAAAACAGCTACCTGGTAAACAGTGTTAATATGTGCAACATTGACCTGTAGAATTATTTCATTTGTACAAAATGCATGAAAAAAGCATGCATTATAGGCTCTTCTTTACATTCCTCTATTTGTAAATTAAATGCATACTAACCAGTTTTCAATGTACCATTCTAAGGGAATAAAACATGAATGGTGAAATGAATAAATGTTTATTGTATTTGGTTTTGATCTTGGAAATTTAGCACTGAAAACCATTTTTATTTAATCAGGATACTCTTGTTTGTGATATAAAATCCTCCCAAATTCCTAGTTAAAAATACATTAAAGTTCCTGGTGGATCCGTTGATCCTAATTTTAAGGTGTTTTTCTCTTAAATAAAATGTCCCTGCCCTGTCAGGAGAGCAAGAAATTTAAGAGAAAAATGTCTTAACTGAGGACCAATAATCCATCTGTTTAGATGGTACCATCTGATTTCCTTCTTTCTCATGTGCCAGTTTGCACCATCCCCTTCTGATAATTTGGAATATATTCAGCATTTCTAGTTTACTAACATACATTTTCTCATCATTCCATAATGAAATAATGGAAGTCTGGCTGCTTGATTCTCTTATAAAATGACTTTTTTATATAAAGAAAAAACTAAATCTGCATTGTAGATATCTTGTAATCTGTTCCTTCTGTGAATTACTTTTGCACTGGGACCTTTTCCTCATTCTCAAAGAATGCTTAATCCTTTTGTCTGCAGTCACACCACTTCAAGCCGTGATCATGGCAGAGTTCCTAAATTATATGGAGTCAGGGCCAGCATTTCAGTGAGAGCTCCAGATGCTGAAGCAGTAGTATTACGGATTCGACAGGTGGCAACCTTCCCTCTAACAAGTCTTAGGCAGGGCCTATTTTCAGGTGTAGCTGAACACATTTCAATGCAAAGATTAAAAATAGACTTATCCACTGGGTTGTAATAAGCTGGTTTTTCCAGCTGATGATTTTTGCGTAGTTTTTTAGACAACTGTATTTGGTTTGGCAGAAATCTGCTAGATTATAACAAACTGACCATAAACCTAGCCAAGATTTGCTCCCAGACCCTGCAATTCTGAAAGTGAAATGGGAGGATAAGGCCATATTCCCTTCCTACATGGCTTGGAGGAAGATTTCTCCCTTCTAAATATCCATTCCTGACCATTTGCTTTGTTTGGTTAAGAATCTTCCTTAGCATGGGCCCCATCCTGGAAGAGAAAAAAACTGAAGTTCTGACTGCCAGTGGTCATTAAAATCATACGGTGCCCGGCCCAAATTTAACATTCCCAGAATAACTGCACCATGCCTATTTAAATTTCACCAGCGGTTTAAACTGGATCTGGTATCCACTTCCTACCCCAAACTATTGTGTAGTGTTGCTGTGCACTATTAGACATAGAACCCCCAGGTGCCATTTCTAGTCACTTTTCAGAGCAGAACCACACTTTAGAGCAGCCACAATCTATATCCATGGCACTTTCCAACACTTCACA
Source organism: Macrochelys suwanniensis (assembly GCA_033296515.1). Lineage (NCBI taxonomy): Eukaryota > Metazoa > Chordata > Testudines > Chelydridae > Macrochelys > Macrochelys suwanniensis. Next base: position 59,675,803 of record CM065784.1, on the reverse strand, counting down.
TGCAACGCTCAACAGCTTTCCTACTTCTACAGCCTCAACTTCTGCATACGTAAGCTACAGTAATTTGGTCTCTGAGAAGTTCTTTCCTATCAAGTTAAAGTTTAAGAGAACAGACATACAAAAAGCTACACAAAATCATTGGCATTGCTACTGCTAATTGTTGGGGATAACTGAATGTCCACCTTGTCTGTCAAAAACCAGCTTTTTCTTCTCTTGATCATGTAGCACAGACAATCCTGTTTATAAGAGCACAAGACATTGCCATGGAAATAATTATTTTGCAGCAGATAAAGCTTTGTTCATTCACAGCAGGATAAATCCATATGTTCCTCCAGTATGAAAGTCCCCTTCAATGTAGAATTTTGGCTTCAGAGCTTGTTTGCCCTGGCATGTGAGCAAAGGACTTTCAAGCACTTCTCTCCTCTCCCAAATCCAGTAAAATGTAGTAAAATATCTAAAGGTGGCCTTTGTACAGCAACCAAATTATTCATATTCACAGTGGTATCCAGCCTGGCCTTCAAGATCTCCTTGAGTTTCTCTTATCCCACTGAGCTATTGTTTAGCTGTTTGCTCATTATACATTGGAAGAACCTCAATTTCTCTTATTTTCATTTCATCAAGCTCTTTTGTTTGTTTCTTAACACAATCCCTTAGTCATTTGGTGCCAAGAGAAAGGATCTGAATTAGATTTTGGCGGGGACCCTGCACTAATATCAGGGAGTTCATTTCCCACCCCATCCTCTTCTATTTTATATATCCAATATAAATCCCTTCCTCCCCCAACATCACCTACCTTGTGAATCTGAAATCAGCTCACTTATTGCCTGCTGGGACGTTTACAAATTACCTTGCTACTTTCAAATGTTCTCATTCACGGGCCCATAAAAGTCAGAGATGGGGACTGAAGCAGGATCTTGTCCGTTGAGAAGCATTCTTGTTTCAAATTTAAAGTATTTTCTTCTGGCCAAAAACACTTTCACTATGAATACAGTTTTTCCCCCCAAAAAACAGCTAATGCTATATTTTGTAGTTTCAAGATTAGTCTTTTTTATCAACACAAGCTATAAAGGATAGATAAAACACTGGAGTCTTGTTAATGCAGTAATTGTACCATTTAAAGTTTAGACATCTGTTACTGCACATGAATGTTAACATGTTCAAAACAAATTTTTAATGGAACAGAATCCATAAATATAAATATGTAGTACAACATATATACGTAGTACAACACATTGGTGTGATCCACAGTAATTCTTCAACAGGATTCAGTGCATTATAGCATGAAAATTACTGATACATGACAAAACCATTTCTATGGCAATAGTTGTCTTATACACTTAATGAGATACCAGTAGCTTTCAGTGAAGAACTGTAATAGTTTTAAACAATTTGATCAAGGACACTTCTGTTACCAGTCCCACAAAATCCAATCTCAGCCTCTTTTCCTCCACTGACTACAATCCAATGTATAAGCATTTCACACATCCCAAATTTCAGATTCCCTACTTGTTCCCAAAGCCTCCAAGCAAGAAGTAAGGGAATAAGGGCATGATTATGACAAGTAGAAGTTTTTCATGTGAAAGGAACTATTAGGTGCTTAAGAGCTGAAAGAATGATGAGTCAAGACTTCCCTTTCCCTTAGTAAAGTGGGAGAAAGACTCCCAAGCTAAACAGAATGGTTACCCATTTCCTGGGAGTTTGGTTTGTGGGGTTTATTTCACAGGTAGAAAGCTTGCTTTATGAATAGTACAGGGATTGCACTTAACATTTATACCATTTTGAAAGATTCTACTGGTTTGAGACACATTTCCTATATTTAAAATGAGGAACACCATTGGAACCAGAAATCTCTCAAAACAGAGGAAACAGACCACTGTCTTTACTGAACACTGACTGTACGACTTTGCTGTGTGATCACTCACAGTTTAATTTTCAGCACTCAACTGCTTTCTCCGCCCTGCCCCAAGAAGCTAAGACAGTGCATCCAAGACTGCTATCTGAATCTTCCTGATGTCTGATGGGCTGCTTAGCCTAAGACCTGAGTACACCTGCTGGTAGGTGAAGGGCTGTCCTGAACTTACTGGGTAACAGCCATCACCTGAGGCCTAGTGAGGTTACATTTCTGGCCATTAAAGCTTGAGTGAGGAGACAGTAGAACAATATAATTCCTTTCACCAGTAAGGGTGGGCCAGAAGAAGAGAACTGGCTGCATTATATTTCCTCATCAGACAATCAGGTAATATATGGATAGGTTTGAGGTTGGAATCCTGTATTTTCTGTTGGGCTTTATATTTATAACAATATTTGGTACTCCTTTATCAGATAAATGGCAGACATTAACAATTTTTTGCCCCTTTGGGCACTCCCCAACTCTCCATATCAGATACACCTTTATAATTATTTTGGCTGGCTAAGTGGTCTAAAACATACTTCCATGAGCATCTCATCTACAGCCTCAACCCACAAGGAATTTGCACTATTGATTTTCTCTCAGATCTTTTTCCAAAGAGCACCAAACTTCCTTTACCAGCAAACCGGAGCCACCTTTTACATATTTGTCTATTCAAAACTAGGTAGGCTTCAGAACTCAATCTTCCCAACCCTGGTCATTCAGAGCCAGAAGAGTCAGTTAGAGAGTCTCCAACTCTCGTATTCCATTCACAGACTGAGGGTACCGTTTAAAGGTTGTTGTAACTCTGTAAAAACTTGCCCAACAAAATCATTCTGTGGGAAGAGGGGGTTAGGGATCCCCCAAAAGATCCTTGATCAGATCAGAATGAAACTCCACCCCTACTATGGCATCTGAGAATAAGCGCTGGAGGGCTCGTCTGGGTGCTGCCATTGTGAAGCAAAAGGAACCCACCTAGGGTTTCTGCAAAAGCTAACGGGTGGGAGGAGGGAACAATGAGAAATTCTGTTCACAATGGAAATAGTTTACAAACCAGCAGTTCCCCCTTTACCCTGTTCCATACGGGAATGTGCATAATCCTGACATTACCTTTCAGAAGAGATTTGGAAGAGTCACTCTGAAGGCTGATGAATAGTCATCTTGCTGCCATCTTAGGTTTACCCATTTGACTTCTTTAGCCTGTCTGTCTAGTCCTACTTACATGGCTCCTTTCATCTGAGGATATCAGTCCTTCATCCAGGAACTGTTCACCTTCTCAAATATTTAACTACTTGTGCCCAAATTTCCCAAAATAAAATGACTAAAATGGCTTCATGGGGAGTCATGTTTATTATGGTTCTGACTTCGTATCAAAATTTGCTCAATTCACACATAAGACGTTTTTCCTCCCCTAAGAGTTGGCATTGCAAATTCAGCCTGGGATATGAAAGTTATTTGGATTTATCCATCGCAAAAAGATTCAGTGAGTGCCCCCAGTTAAACCCGGACAACCAGGCTGAAAACAATGTGGTTACCCAACTGGAACTGAGGGCACATATTCACCCTGCAATCAGAATGCAATTAATTCTGCTGAGGCAGAACAGAATCTAGTTCACTTTCCCATAGTACTGAAGAGCCACAACAGCTAATGGGAGTAATCAGGGGGAAAAAACAGTCTTTGCTCAAAGAGATAGCAGATATAATGCACAGCAGTTTTTGTCCATAAACTGCACTTCAACATCAGCTGGCCCACCAGCTTTGAACCTTATATCCTACTCTAACTAGCAACTATGTCACACTTCTTTAAAACCCTGCATTAGTAACACAACAAACAGTTGCAGTCTCCTTTATTCTTTATTGGATTAAAGACCAGCGGAGTTTTCCTGAGGTCCAGGTGACAAGGCTACCAGAACTTTAGTGAAGATTGCTCTCTACAAGTGTTTTTGGAGGTAGGAAACACCATAACAGCCAAAAAAGTGAGAAGTCTCACATGTGGAAAGTTCTCCTTGGGAAATACTTGGGACTCGCTGTTCCTTATGAACACAGTAACAGGGCAGTAAGCTTCACCCAACAGAAAATGCCTCGAAGCATAAGCAGTGTCAGTAAGCAACAAAAATTGAGTGAATGCTGAACGCCCTCAATACTACCCAGGGTACAAAGCAAGAAGCAAATGTTAGTGAACAATGAATCTGATCAACAAAGGTAAAGACTTACAGAAGTGACCTGTACCGGTCTTAGTCTGAAGAAAACATGCCACCTATTCTCACAGAAGAAAGTGCAATGGAGAGATTTAACCTCCCAGAAAAATCTGATCATTCCATGTCAGGTGCACCAAGGTCAATAATTGGCATCCCCATCCCAGACATGCCACTGCGACAGTAATGCTTTGTATCAGTGTGTTTTTTTTCCTGCCTTCCCTCATGGAAATAAGCCTCCTTGACACAAATAAGCTGAAGCAATGTTTATCAAACAAAAGAGTCTGTGTGCATCAATAGAACAATGTCAATCAGACCCATGGAAAGGTCACTAGGTGTAGCAATGCATGCAAATATCCCGCAAGTCAGATATTTTGTCTGACAAGTTGTCTCAGCCTGCCGTTGAAGTCTGTGTGTTTTGTGAACCACACACTTATGGCAATAGGTAGGAAAAGAGACAGCAGTTTTGCAGTCTGCTGGGACTGGCAGAGGTTGCTTCTTCACAATCTTCATTTTTTCCCCAGCTACTTTACTGAATTTGTTTTTCCTGCATGCATGAATTTTTTCTTTTGGTGCAATGTGACTAGGGTTGCCAGGTGTCCGTTTTTTGACCAGAACACCCAGTCAAAAAGGGACCCTGGGGGCTCCGGTGAGCACCACTGACCAGGCCGTTAAAAGTCCGGTCAGCAGAGCAGCGCGACAAGGCAGGCTCCCTGCCTGCCATGGCTCCACGTGGCTCCCCAAAGCAGCAGCATGTACCCCATTGGCTCCAACGCATAGGGGAAGCCAGGGGGCTCAGCGTGCTGCCCCCGCCACAAGCAACAGATCTGCAACTCCCATTGGCCTGGAACCGCGGCCAATGGGAGCTGCAGGGTTGGCGTCTGCCGACAGAGCAATGTGCAGAGCTGCCTGGCTGCGCCTCTGCATAGGAGCCAGAGGGGGGGACATGCCGCTGCTTCCGGAAGCTGTTTGAGGTGAGCGATGCCCGGAGCCTGCACCCCTGAGCCGCTCCTGCACCCTAACCCCCTGCCCCAGCCCTGATCCCCCTCCCGCCCTCCAAACTCCTCAGTCCCAGCCCCACCCCAGAACCCCCACCCCCAGCAGGAGCCCTCACCCCACCCCCCGCCCCAGCCTGGTAAAAATGAGCGAGGGTGGGGAGAACGAGCAACAGAGGGAGGGGGGATGGAGTGAGCAGGGGGGGCGAGGTCTCAAAGACGGGGCAGGGCAGGGGTTGGGCCTCAAAGGAGGGGGGCAGGGCAAGGGTGTTCGGTTTTGTGTGAGTAGAAAGTTGGCAACCCTAAGCGTGAATGTTGTTGAACTATCTAACGTTCAGTACTCACAGTTGAAAAGTCTTGCTGTGCTACATTTTATATCATTATTTACTTATAGGCACACTGCCCTGCTCAGTGGTTTGAGCATTGGCCTGCTAAACCCAGGGTTCAATCCTTGAGGGGGCCACTTAGGGATCTGGGGCAAAACAAATCTGTCAGGGGACAGTACTTGGTCCTGCTAGTGAAGGCAGGGGACTGGACTCGATGACCTTTCAAGGTCCTTCCAGTTCTAGGAGACTGGCATATCTCCACTTATTTAATTAATTTATTTATTTTCACAACTGGAACCAGGATTTCTCGAGGAAAAGTTTTCAGTGGCAGTAACACAGGAATTTTCATTTTTCTGTGGTAACGTTTCCCTACTCTATATTAACCATATTTTTAGCCTGTGAAAGAAATTTAGTATAACTAATTCCCAAAAACGATACCCGGTCTATACTGAATTTAAGCTTTACTTTTACTTACACACACTCACACACTTTTCATTCCAAGATTCTTAAAACTATTTTTGTGAGCAGCTCTAACTTCATCGCTTTCAGGAAGCCTTCAAAATTTGGCAAGGACAAAACCCTGGGGGCAGGGAAGTGCCTTTTCTTTGCCCCATTAATTCCCATTTAAGTTTGGCAGAGAAATAAGCTTTTGAAAGTCACCATTACCTTTCTGATGTATGTCATCAGCAGGCCAAAATCACTTAACATGGACATGCTAATGTAAGGCCAGGTCAGTTCTGTCACCACAGCAGTGCCACACACTGCACTAGGAACTGTGGGAACAGATGTCTTCCCGAAAGCGTAAGAGGGGAAAGAGCTAAGCTTTTTCACATTTAGCTGGATTCCCCAGACAAGGCCAACAAGTAGAATGTGCACTGACTACTAAAATCTGCCCTTGTCTCTGGAGGTCTGGTCAGCCAGCACCAATGTCCATGGTGCAGACAAAAACTAAGTGTGCAACAGCCACAAGCTGTCCAACACTTACTAACTTTACTACCATCTAACCACCCTCAGGGAAGATTTAGATAAAATCCCCATAAATCCCTGCAGCAATCAAAAGAAAGTTCCGACACACACAGCTAACCACAGAACAGAATGAACTGGTGTGGTTGGCACCAGGAAGCCCTTTTATAATGTCATGTCTGAACATTTGTTGCTGAGAGAGAGGGGCACTGCTTTCTAAAGGTTCACCAAATCCAGCAGTCCTGAGGAGAGTGGGGGTTGCATACTGCTTGAGGGAAAATACAGAAGCTACCTCAAGGAAGAAGGTGACCACTCTTGACAAAGCCAGCATAGCTTGAAAGGTCTTGATCTGGACAGACTTCTAAGTCTGGGTATAAGGCTAATGCCAGCTATGTGGCACAAGGAGCTTGCCTGGTACTTGCCTTCCAAAGTCTCACTTCTCAAACATACTTTGCTTAAACCTGAAACTTTTCCTAAACATGTCTCTGTCAAAGTAACATGCAAAATTTCAGACAGGTCTCTTTTTCTAAGGGATCAAGGAGAGGTTAAAACTGGAGTTATAACAGAAAGCCAGTTGCAGCCTTAACTATAGCATCATTACTGTGACTCAAAACACAAACACATCAAGGGGCAGGAACAAGGAAGAAAAGTTATTTAAGCTAAAGGACTATGTTGGTAACAAAAACAAATGAGTATAATTGGCGATGAATAAATTCAGGCTGGAAATTAGAATGTGGTTTCTAACTATGAGAAGTGACTGTCTGGAAAAGCCTTCCAATGGGAGCAGTGGAGATGGGCAACCTAAAACTAGTTTTAAGAATAATCTTGATAAATTTATGAACAGGATTTTATGATGAGTTGCCCATGAAAGCAGGGGACTGGACTTAATGACCCAGGAAGTCCATTTCCTGTGTTCCTGATAACCTTGCAGAATGTACTTTACAGGCACCGTCTCCAGTACAATGTGAAGAGGGGAGAAATCAGCTGGGATACCACACAGTAGCATACTCTTAATATCCAGTATTGTGTTAGTAAAGCAATGTGCAAGAAACTTGTCCTACATAGCAACGACTGATATTACGAGACACATGGTGGCATCCTAGAAAATTCGTTTGAATAAAAAAACCATTGTGATTCAACTGAAGGGATCAATTCTCCAGCCAGAGCAAATCTCTAGAATCAATTCCATAGACTGACAGGAAGGTGACAAAGTGACTTCTTTAGGAATTGCAGATTAATGATATAAAAGCTTGATTATCCAAAGCAACTAACAGACCTACTGGAAGATTCTCATTTAATACATGTAAATTCTGAAGTTAAGAGTTTTTAGCAAAAGACTGTAGAACTGACGATACCACCCTCTCTCTCTCTCTCTCTTTAAACCTACCCTTTTCTAAATAGGTCCTTGGTGCCCATGGAGGGTCCTCTTCAGCATAAGGATCACTGTACTCCACCACAGCTGCCTCCTCCTCTTCATAATCTTCTGGGGGTGGAGGTGGAGGTGGGGACTCATCAAAGACTGGCTCATCTACAGGTGGAGGAGGAGGGGGAGTATCTGAAACTAAAAATAAGCAGCAAGATCAGCATAAAACACCCTCTAGAACTAGAGTAGCAGATTAAAAGTAGTGGTCTCTATTCAACAGCTTCCTAACTAGTTTCATGGGGACCTAATGCTAGAACTTAGGAACAGAAATACACTAAGTTGGGGAAGGGAAAGAATCAGATTCCCTTGACAAATATTTTTCATATTGTTTGTTTTTATCCTGTTTTATTTGAAATTCACCAAACAAAGCAAAGTATTACAAAGCAGAATTCTAGCTATGTACAGCTGAGGTTTTTCCACACATGAAACAAAGGCCATACCCAATGCCCAATCATAGCACAAGGAAGAAGCAAACTTACTATTTTCTTGAACTCTGGCCACAAATCCCATCAGTGGTAACTGTGGAGTTACCTGTAGGATGGAAGGAGGAGGAGGAGCATGGGATACTGCAGCAAAGGAGTAAAAAAGACAAATAAATTAAAAAGAAAACAAGGCGACAAACAGGAAATTAGGCATATCCATCATTCAGGCACTACAGCAAGCTGCCAAAGGAGGTGTGACAAAAAGGATGACACCCAAAAGAGAATTTTAAAAAGAGCTTTAAGAAATATAAATATCACTTGCAGCAAGTTTTAGTTCTCTCTATTTGAAAATTCCCATGCCAGCTCCTTTTCATAACACCAAAAACTCAGTTTAAGAACTTGTTTCATCTAACTACCATGAAGATACTTTCTTCTCTTAAACTCTATTTTTATTGGAGTAGAATATAAAACTTTATGAACAGCTCTAACAAAATATAAGAGAGTTTTTCCTTTTTGATCAACATAATACTGATTTGATGACAGTGTTTGGGTAACCATGCTGGTCTGAGGATATCAGAGCGGCAAGGTGGGTGAGGTAATATCTTCCATCGGACCAAGTTCTCTTGGTGAAAGGCAAGCTTTCATGCTTAGGGCTTGGCTACACTTGCAAGTTAGAGCACAATAAAGCAGCCCCAGGCGCCCTAACTCCTGAGGTGTCCACACTGGCAAGGCACGCAGAGCGCCTGGACTCTGCAGCTGGAGTGCTCCTGGTAATCCACCTCCACGAGAAGCATAAGCTTGCTGCACCTCGGCTGAAACAGCCGGGCGGGAGTCAGTGTGGACGAGGTGTTGCATTACTGCGCTGTGATTGGCCTCCAGAAAAGTCCCATAATTCCCTGAAGTCAAGTGGCCACTCTTCTCATTATTTTGAAATTGGCTGCAGGCATGCGGATATCCCCTTTCAAAGCTCCGGGACAAAGCAAGCCATTAGTGTGAAATGCTGCTGTTGTGAGTGTGTGAGGGGAGGGTCTGCTGCTGTCTGAACTTACAAGACAGCATGCTGATACACTTTCAGCCCCCCAAAAACCCATTCTCTTTCCACACACAACACACTCCACACACACCCCATTTGAAAAGCACGCTGCAGCCACTTGCACACTGGGATAGCCACCACAACGCACTGCTCTTTGTGGCGTTGCAAGAGCTGCTAATGTGGCCACGCCAATGCGCTTGCAGCTGACAGTGTAAACACACGGCAGCATTTTCCCTGCTGCAGTCTCCAAAGGCTGATTTAACTCCCAGCGCTCTACATCTGCAAGTGTAGCCAAGCCCTTAGAGAGCAGAAGATCTCTATGTAAGCCTGAAAGCTTGTCTCTTTCACCAACAGAAGTTGGTCCTATAAGACATTACTTTGCCCATTCTGTCTCTCTAACACAGTGATACCCAGAGGGGCACGGAGGAACAATTGGGGGGGTGCAGTGGGGCCTGGGGCAGCCCACACAGGGGACAGGGAGGGAGCACCACCCAGCCACACTCTGCCCCCAGCCCTCGCCCCCACCCCCATGGCCAAGCCCGACTCTGCCCTCATTCCCTCTCTGCACCCAAGCCAGCTCCGCCTCTAGCCCCAGCTCCTCCCCCATCGTGCCCCCAGCTTCACCTTCAGCCCAAGCTCCTCTGTGGAGCCAACTGTGCAGGAGGGGGGCGCAGACAGATTTTTTGAAGATACTTTTTGAAACAGCTCCTAAAGAATTGTACCCATAAATCTTTGACCAGAAGTGATTTATCTAGGTACACCCCAAATGACCTCAGGAAACAAGCAATTCACTTGTGTTAGGTGTGAATAAGAGAATGAAAGCCCTTGAGAAACTGCACACACTTGCAAGATCAAGGAACTTTCAGTACTTTTCTTATAAACTTTTATTTCCAGGGGTCTAGATACTCACTTTAAAATTCCCTCAAGAGAATTAACTGTCCAGGAAATATAAATTGGGGGGGGGGGGGGGGGGAATGAAAAATTTAAATGGTTTTGTTTGAAGGCAGAGGAAAAATATAGTTAATTATTTAAGATCATTTCTCCAGCGCCCTCATTAACTTTCTTTAAAAAGTAAGTACAGAGTACTCATTAAAATAAAGGGCTAAAAATCTGAGTATATGTATGACCTGTACAAAACAGTGGTGTTTTAAAAGTAGGATGATATTAAGAGAATTTTTCATTTTATTTTGTAAAGAAACTTGGCATTATTCTTTAATGTAGAATGTCTACACTTTTTTTTTTTTTGCAACTGGTATTTATAATGGGTTAGTTAATATTTTGAAAGGGTCGCTATGGATTGTCAATCAATATCTTTTAGTGGAGATGTCAAACAGAGGTCTTGGCTATCTGTGATCATTAGAGACCCTGTTGTACTTCATAATATTAGTCTTGACGGACAATTTTTATTTCTGTGATCAGCAACTCTTTAATGATACCTTAGGTACAAGTTATCATGACTTGATCACATTTATAATGTCCAAACAGAATAAAGTTTAAATCAGGAACATATATACTTGGTCCTTTAAAAGAGCCAGAAAGCTGAAAACAATCATGAGCCAAATCAGCCAGGAGGAAGAATTTAATCAGAAAAAAATGTGAATACTAATTGGGAGACATTTAAGAACACTTTAGTAGATGCCCAAAAAGCCACAATCAAGGAAGATGACCATATTGGTTAAAAAACCAACCTGGTTTAGGGGAGAAGCGAAGGCAGCTATAAAAACAGAGAGAGAAAAACAGAAGAAAGGAGATGTTGATAGTAACAAATATAAAATCAGAAGCTAGGAGTTGTAGAAATTTGATAAGGAAAGCAAAGGGACACAAGGAGAAATCTATGGCCAATAAGGAGTAGGTTTTTAAAGTATATTAGGAACAAAAGGTATCCTAACAATGGTATTGGTCCACTACCACATAAAAATGATAGAATCATCAATAATACTCCAGAAAAGGCAGACAAATTTTCAATAAATATTTCTTTTCTTTATTTGAAAAAAACCAGATGATGTAGTCTCATCGTATGATAACACTTTTCATTCCACTAGTATATCAAAAGGATGTTAAACAGCAACTACTAAAGTTACATATTTTTAAATCAGCACATCCAGATAACTTGCATCCAAGAGTTTTAAGAGAGCAGGCCAAGGAGCTTGCTGAACAATTAAATGTTGATTTTCAATAAGTCTTGGAACACTGGGATAGTTCCAGAAGACTGGAAGAAAACTAATGTTATGCCAGTATTTTAAAAGGGTAAATGGGATGACCTAGATAATTATAGGCCTGTCGATCTGATATAGATTCCAGGCAAGATAATGGAGTTGCTAATAAGGGACTCAACTAATAAAGACTTAAAGGAAAGCAATCACTTACTGTCAAACACTATGAGTTTATGAAAAATAGATCCTACCAAACTAACTTAATTTTTTAATGAGATTACAAGTTTGATTGATAAAAGATAATAATGTTGATGTAATACCCGTAGTCTTTGGTAAGATGTTTGACTTGGTAGCCATGACTATTTTTATTAAAAACTAGAATGAATATAAAATTAACAGGGCACACATTAAATAGATTAAATGCTTGTCTAACTGATAAGTCTCGAAATGTAATTGTAAATGGGCAATAATCATTGAGCAGGCCTGTTTCTAGTGGGGTCCTACAGGGATCTGTTTTTGACCCTACACTACTTAACTTTTTTAATCAGTGACCTGGAAGAAAACATAAAATCATCACTGATAAAGTTTGCAGATGACACGCAAACTGGGGAGGGAGGAGTTAAAATATTGAAGAGGACAGGTCATTAATACAGAGCAATCAGGATTGCAAGGTAAACTGGATGCAAGCAAACAATATGCATTTTAATACAGTTAAATGTAAATGTACACATCTAGGAACAAAGTAGGCCATACTTACAGGATGGGGGACCCTCTCCTAGGAAGAAATAAGTCTGAAAAAGATTTGGGGGTCAAAGTGGATAATCAGCTGAACATAAGCTCCCAGTATGATGCTGTGACCAAAAGAGCTAATGTGATCTGGGATGCATAAACAGAGGAATCACAAGTAGGAGCAGAGAGGTTAATTTACTATGTATCTGGAGCTGGTGCAACCACTTCTGGAATACTGTGTCCTGTTCTGGTGACCACAATTCAAGAAGAACCTTGCAATGGGTTCAGAGATGAGCCATGAGAGTGATTAACGGAACAGAAAACCTGCCTTATAGTGACGGACTCAAGAAGCTCATCTCATCTAAGGGGTGACTTGATTAGAGTGTAAGTACCAAATGGGGCACAAATATTTAATAATGGACTCTTCAATCTAGCAGAGAAAGGTACAATATGATCTAATGGCTTGAAGCTAAACAAATTCAGACCGAAAATAAGGTACAAATTTTTGACAGTGAAGGTAATTAACCATTGGAACAATTTACCCAGGGTCACGGTGGATCCTCCATCACTAACCATTTTTAAAATCAAGATTAGGTGTTTTTCTAAAAGATATGCTCCAGGAATTATTGTGGGGAAGTTCTTTGGCCTGTGTTATACAGAATATCAGACTAGATGATCGCTGTGACAGATGTGGCAATTTCCTGCAATATCCGGGACAAACCTTATTGAATTAAATTAAAATTAATTCAATGAAGTTTAAATATTTTAGGAGTTCATTGTATTAAAAATGCGAAGTGTATGTATTATTGTGGGATTGTATGTCACTTCTCTAGGGGGACATGTGGCCAGTGTAAATCTTGGGAAGTGTAATTTGCTTCAAAGGACTATTTTAAACAATGCACCAGACAAACAAAGTTAAGTGGAGTTCCCACCACCTCTAGTTATGCAAAGATCCAACCTTCTGAAACTTCACCCTGAGGAGAGGACTACTGTCTGGCTGATTACCTATTCAGGGTCTCTGCAGATCAAAGACCCAAACTGTATAAAGAAGTGACTCAGAGATACATGGAGGGGAGGAGGGTGGCTTGTTCTGAGCTAACAGCTGTTTGTGGTGTTTGAAGAACTCATCAACTGCCAGAGTCCTTGCTGGAGTTGGGATGTTCTCTGGTAGGCTTATCAGCAGGCATATAGATTCTTCTGAAGAGCCTGGCGTCTAGATTGGGTGCCCTCACTGGACACAGAGGGGGAATACAGGTGCAGTTTCCCTGAACTGTGACAACAACACTGATCCTGTCTGACCTTGGAATCTATGAAAAGACTAGGGATGTTAATACCAGCATCTAACTCAGGTAATTTTGTTCTACCTGAATTCCCCCCTTTAGTTGCATTTGGACACGGTATACTTCACTAAATATAACTTTTCAGCAATATTACTGAGTATTACTAAGTATTGGTGTCGCATCCCAGAAGCAGTTGCATTTCCGTGATGAGCAAAGTGATTGTAATGTAGGTCCCATCTTTTATTCAATTCTCCTTCTTTCCCACAATGAAAGAGTCATAAAATCCTCTTTATCCTCAGTCAGTAATTTGCAATTGGTTGTAGTTCTTCAGAACCCAGTTTTAGACATATTTATATAAAACACAAAGACATGTTTACATCCCCACGGCCTTCCAAAAACAGCCTCACCACTGCAGCATAAAAGTGAAATAGCCTTAGTAGTGCTATCCAAAAAGAAAAAAAAAATATATTCATGCAGAAAGCATGTAAAATACATCAGGCGGGGAGGAGCGATAGCTCCGTGCCTTGAGCATTGGCCTACTAAACCCAGGGGCTGCCAGGCAGCCGGCAGGTCTCGCACTGGGGCCAGCGGAGTTGCCTCGGGTGTCTTCGACGGCCTGGCCGAACTGGCAGACAATGGGTCACGAGACGGCCAAGGTGGGGCGGTGCATGACGTTGGGTGGTCCCTCGAAGGTTTAAAGCATGAAAAGTGTGAATCACGCGACCTTGATTGGGACCGTGAACGGTACCGCCCCCTCGTCACGGTACCGTGCAGACTCGCAGAGCCGTGGTGGAGTTTGGCGTCGCGGGGAGGCGTCTCTGCGCGGAGTGTTCCGGCGTCGCGGGGAGGCGCGGTGCCGTGGGGATGCGTCTCGGCGCGGGGTGTCCCGGTGCCATGGGGACGAGTCTCGGCGCGGGGTGTCCCGGTGCCGTGGTGAAAAATCGCGTTGTCGTTCGGGCTGGCGACGAGGAGAGTCCCGGTGCCGTGGGGATTCAGACCGGCGCGGCAAGTCTCGACACCGGGATGGGAGCTCACGTTGTGGTGAAGCTCGGCGTCGAGGAGATGTTTCTCGACACATTGAATCCCTACGGTGCGGCGACTCTTGATGTCTGGATTGGCTCCGGCGTGGTGTCCCCGCTGAGGGTCGGGCCCGAGGTGGAGAGCGGTGTCGGGAAGGCGTCGCGCTTATCCTGGACACCGAGCGGGACCATGATCTGGCAGACGAGGAAGACCTCGAGCGTGAGCGGCTCCGAGGTTCCGGGCTGCGAGACCCGCGCCACGAGTCAGACCAGCGTCGTGAGTCGGACCGATACACCATACGGTGCCGGGACTCCAAACGGCACCGGGACTCAGAGCGGCGTGTAGGAGGCTGCAGCTGAGCTGACGGTCCGAGGAGCGTCGGCTTGCCTCTGGAGATGACCGGGGGCCGTGCCTGGATTGGTGCCGGCACGGGAGACGCCGTCATCTCGATTAAGCCCCTCACAGCCTCGAAGGTGTCCGGCGTCGAGGGTGCGATCACGACATCGGGGCATGGGGGTGTCTGCGGGCGCGGGCTGACGCTCCTATGTTCCGGAACAGCGGGGCAGGGTGGTGCCGCAGCGGTGCCCGGTGCCTTGCGTCCGGAAGGAGAAAAGGAGCAGTGCCGGGGGCGGCCCCGGGTTCCCGATGGTGCCCGGCCCCGAGGCGGGCGGGAGTCCTTCCGCGGTGCCGCAGCCGGCGCCGATGGAGGCGCGCTGCGCACCGAGACGCTAGAGCCCGCACCTTGAGAGGGACAGAGTGCCGCCTCCATGAGCAACTGTCTTAGGCGGATTTCTCTCTCCTTCCTGGTGCGGGGCTTGAAGGACTTACACAGCTTGCATTTGTCCGCTGTGTGGGACTCACCCAGACACCGAAGACAGGAGTCGTGGGGGTCCCCGGTGGGCATGGGCCTGTTACAGGATCCACACGACTTGAACCCCTGAGAAGGCATGCCCTATGCCCGGAGGGCTCGGGAGGAGCCCGCTAACAGTAGAAAAACTACTACTACTAAGTACTACAACTATAACTACACTAATTACTATAACAATGAGAACTATTTACACTAAATACAATGAAAACACACGGATAGCTAGGGAGTAGTGGAGCACTTGCGAACAAGAGACCACTGTTCCAACGACCGCCACGGGCGGTAAGAAGGAACTGGAGGGGAGTCGGGCCGGCAGGGTACTATATAGAGCGCCATTTCGGCGCCACTCCAGGGGGCTCCCCAGCCGGCCGGCCGGGTAGCTGCTAAGGTAAAAGTTTCCGACATCCGTGCACGCGCGCGCACACCTAACTGGAATAGATATGAGCAACCACTCGAAGAAGAACCCAGGGTTGTGAGTTCAATCCTGCAGGGGGCCATTTAGGGATATGGGGCAAAAATCTGTCAGGGGACAATACTTGGTCCTGCTAGAGAAGGCAGGGGACTGGACTCGATGACCTTTTAAGGTCCTTCCAGTTCTAGGAGATTGGCATATCTCCATTAATTATTTTTTAATTATAATTATTTAATATCCCCTGCACAAAATCCACACAATATTAGAAAAAACAGTACTGGCTTCCCTGAAAGAAAAAAAAGCCACATATGAAATGGGATGAACCTGCTCGGACATCCCCATTTGACAGCTCCCACTTGTTATGCCCCACTCATGGATTCTAACTTTGCGAGTCCAAAGGCTCCCCTTCCCTTCCTGGGAGTCCAGATACACAGATCCTGCCTTAATACCCCCGTGAATACAACTAAGATTCCACATTCTGCCTAGACATTGATTTAGAAAACGTCTTCTGCTGAAGCGCCTTATTTATGCTGTGCCAAGTGTCCCTGCCACAGAAGTATTTTCTTTGTGATTTACAGTTCAAGTGAATAATCCTTTTAATCATTACTTTCTTCTCGGGTAAACAGACTGAATTATGGTTACATAACTCATTTACAGAATATCTGGCATCTTTTACAATACACTAGTGGTAACTTCCAAAGGATGTTTCATTAAAAACAGAAATACAGAACAGTGGTCAAGAACACTCTGGATATACTGAAAATCCTCTCTACTTCAGCAGGCATTTCTTTTTAGTTGTATCTGACACTATTTCCTATACCTTCTCCCTCTATCTTTTTTCACCCTTCAACATGCATATAAATGTACATTACAAATACTATAACTCAAGCAGCTAGTATAATTCAGTCATGTGTCTTCACTACCCCACCCACCACTACCACCTCGTCCTCCGGGATTCAAATAAATGTCTCTTTGAGGCTAGCTAGCAACTAGAGATAAAATGATATGTTTGCGTTTGATCAAATCCCCTAGGCCAGATGCTGAAATCTGAGCATAATTCCAAGTTACGTGCACAATTTAAAACTGTAGCACAGCCTCACGGCACCACTTGCACGTATCTAGCTTAAGTATAAGAAATTTGAAAATCAATAATCTTCAAACATTCCTATTGAATCTCTCTACATCTTCTGTATAGAGGAAAATCTGTTCTGAAGCCAACTCCATTATTGTTGTAGCACCTTCCTCTCTAATCAGAAATGTGGGTAAGATCTGGTTATACGAATGGCCAGCACTTTCCTACTCAGAGACAGAACAGGTCACTTCTTGTTAAACCTCAAAATTGAGCAGATAAGAATTCAACCTTCTACTTTTAGAGAAGGGTCACCAGTTAACACCAGCATATACCAAGCTTGACTCTTGTGGCAGAGCTCCTCCTACCTGCCATATCTAGCACCAATGGCATCCTGTCCCTAGATGCCTGATAAAACACACTCCGAGAGAAGGCCCGCCTCCTAGACTGACCATTATTCAGGAGAGAAACATACAAGTCTCCAGGCTGAAGTAATGGGGAATCAGGTTTCGAACAGTTCATGAAAGGCCAAATACTCAACCCACACCAGGACTGGAACAACGGGTACTGCAGACCAAGAATGAGATTCACTGGATGAGCCGTGTAACTGGGATTGTGTATAGTGCCTCCCCACATTGTCTTGTGGAGTCAGACACTTTTATTTTATAAACTCACTTCAATTAAAAATAAACTATTCTAGACTGTTTGCATTAATGGGAACTGAACACCTTATAATGTGGACAATAGCCTTACCAGGGCTACCAATACTGTATTAGAAATCACCTAAAGCAGCACACAAAATCTACTGTGGAAATGGTGCAGTATCAACCGGACTTCACAGCTTTGAAGTTATGAACATGTTGGTGGTTTGGACTGGATATACTCAAGTAACCCTCTTACCTGGATTCTGGCTATAAAAAGGCCCTCCATTCATCTGGTTCTGAAGGCTCGTTTGTGAAGTGATGGAAGGAGGGCGCCTGTATGGCAAAGAGCCCCCTATAGTTGGGGGGGTGTGCCGGGAGGCGGGTCTGTTCATGCTGTAGAACTGAACAGGGTGACCTGGGTTAGAAAGAAAGATGCGTTAGCAGAGAGAAGATTGAAGTCTGGCTTTTTTATGCCTACATTCAAGACTTATTCCAAGGACTGGGGGGGGGGGGGGGGGGGGGGGGACGACGACGACAGTAAGTCTGCATCTTAAGAGCATTTTGTTCTGTTGCCAGATCAGCTGAACTCTGAATGTCAGATAATACTGACACAAGGAAAAATAACTCTTGCTCAACTGCTATACTTAGCACCACCAGCAAAAGCAAATACAAAAATGAGGAACTTTAGCTTTAAAATGTTAGAATGGGAGGACACTGTTTCCAGTTAGTAATATTATATGATGCTTCATAAGAAATGTATATTCATGAATGGAGGTCTTTTTTCAAACTGAACTAGAATTTCATTCACAAATCAGGTAGAGATGCTTCATTTCATTGTTAGCTAGCCAAGTGTCCAAATCACTCACAAGGTACCTGCTAATTCAATTGGAAGTCATCTCTAGGGACCACAAAGATGTTATATTCTATGACTAAAGACCACAGGCAAATGAGCTGCGTCACAGCCACAGCTCTCAGGAAATGTGTGGAGGATCATTTTGGGGGATTGAAAAAGAACAAACAGCTTGGGCAGAGGAAAGGGAATTCAGCACAATGTTCCAATGTACTGAAAAATTTTAACCGACTCAACCCCTTCAATACCACCTCTTTATTCCAACCAATGTTAACATTGCAACACACACAATTTCTATATCAAACTGATTCAGGAATCTAGTAAATAATGTGTGCTTACCTTAAACTACACCACAGAAATCACAACTAGAAGACTAGTAATTTAACTTGAATCTCATTGTCATCACACGTGAACCAGTCATAAACCGTGATGTTAAGCTACCATGTGGTTTACATCTAATTAAAACTCCGAAGCACACTATTGATACTAAGGTAAACTAGACAGTTTTCAGTATGCATGGTTCCCCCCCACCCCAACCGCCCCCAATATTATAGGTGAATCTCATGGTTGTAAAAAACCCAAGTGTTTCTCCCCCTGCCAAAAAACCCTCAACCCAGTAAATTTCTGTCCGTCTCACTGGTGTTCTCCCATTTTTTGAATCTGTCACTCTGATTAAACCTTTGCTTACAGCTTTTTTTAATGTATTAGAAACATTAGGGTGCAATTTCAGTCTGAGAATGAAAGCTTTAAGCTAACAGGAAAGTGATGAGATCACAAAGGTTTTTGTTATGCCTATTAGGAAACAGTAAGAAGGTTACAGAACTGTCCAGAAGCCATGGGGAGAAGGAGAATGGGTGCAGTCACTTGTCAGTGGAGAGGGATGCCGCTGGTAGGTGGAGTCAATGGAAGAGAGGAAGTCTGAATTTTATCCATTAAGAATCTGCATTGCTGTCTGGCCAGCTTGGCATCAGGCATGGTTGGTTTTTTTTAGCATATCTGGATTGGCCAAAATATAACATTTTATTTACTTTTTCAACACTAACTCTGTTATCTGTATCCATGGGAAAATACAAAAGATGTAAAGTAGATGAGTAGACTGAGAATTGCTGGATTCTTGTTTTACTTAAAGAATTTATACCAATGTACTTTTTGTATTTAAGGAATAAATATGTTCAAAGTCAATCACATAGAATAGGTTTTGTTTCATAAAATTAGTGGCTTTTCTATTGGCCTTTTTATAGGGTAAAAACATTGTGTTTCTTCAGGCTGGGGAAAATCACAACCCTGCAAAACAAAACTATTATCCTCATGCATCCTATTTCAGGGAAGTCATCTGAACACTAGGCTAATAATATAAGTGGGCACCTCTTATTTTATTTCTTTACAAAGGGAAGATAGTAAATTATTTTTTAAAAATCAGATAATCTGAATTTTTATTAAAGGACTTGAGTTTTTCACTTCTATTTAATTTTGATTGTTTTATCAAAAATCCACAAGTAGTGCAGTTTAAGACTTAGAGACCAGTAACATTTTTCATACACCAGTGCAGAAAAACCTGAAAATCAATCCAACTTCTGGCTGATCTATCTCATCTTCTAACTGCACAAATACTTCAGACATGACGATTTGTTGCCACTGAAATTCATCACAGCTCAGGTGCCTCTACAGTTATTACAAGAATTCCTACATATGAGATTAGGAAATAATGATCACCTGGATCGATCGGACTTCAGCTGTCGTTAAGACTGCGCCGATCACAACACGTCTGCCATTCTTCTCGCACTCTTGCCTTTCTTCTCCACGTTCGTCCGAAACGTTTAACGATGTCATCTTCCCATCTTCTTGGAGGCTGACTGGGGGGGTCTTTTCTGTTCTCGCGGGTACCACTCAGCAATGATTGCGGTCCACCTATTATCCGTGAGCCATGCTGTGTGGCCCGCCCATCGCATCTTGTTACGTCTGCTTTCCACGACAATATCTTTCACACCGCTGCGTTCTCTGATGATTTCATTTGGTATACGATCCGGAAGGGAGATTCCCAACATAGCTCGTTCCATTGCCCTTTCACCTACCAACAGCCGTTGCTCTTCTCTCTTCGTCAGTGCCCACGTTTCACTGCCATACAGCATGGCTGGCAGCACTGCTGAATTGAAAATATTTTTACGTGTGGTCTTGTCAATTTTTCCTTTGAGGACGTCCTTGATGGAATTAAACGCACACCATCCTGCCCGAATCCTTCGCGAGAGTTCTCCGTTCAGGTCTTGGCGCATATTAACTTCTTGGCCCAAATATATGTACTGTTCCACTTCTTCCATGTCTTCTCCTGTTACCGTTATTCGGGCTTTTCGTAAGACGTCTGATCACATATATTTCGTTTTGCAGCGGTTCATTTTCAGGCTGACCTGACTACTTTTCTTGTCGAGTCTTCGTAGCATGCTCTGCAGTTGGTTGGTGCTTTCGGCAATTAGTACAATGTCGTCTGCAAATCTGAGATGAGATAATCTCTCTCCGTTTATGTTGACACCACTCCTCCAATTGATCTTGTTCATAACCATTTCGAGGCAGGCGGTGAATAGTTTCGGTGAAATTGTTTCTCGATTGGGATGCGGAGGGGAGTTTCAAGGAGAGTAATGTCTGTTGTACATCCAGTACTCGCTTCCTTCAACAAACTAATGTACTGCGTGTTAATGCCCTGCTCTGCGAGCGCCTTTAATATTGCGTTAAACTCAACGCTATCGAAGGCCTTTTCATAGTCGACAAAAGCAATGCACAGAGGGAGTTTGTATTCCCTCGCTCTTTCTAGGAGCTGGCTAAGGGTAAATATATGGTCGATTGTACTGAAATTTCTTCGAAACCCTGCCTGCTCTCTCGGCTGTTGTTCATCCAGACTCTGCGAAAGTCGATTCGTTATCACCTTTGTGAAGAGCTTGTAGATGTGAGAGAGCAGGCATATAGGGCGGTAGTTCTTAAGATTTTCTCGATCACCCTTCTTGTGCAGCAAGATGGCATTCGACTCCTTCCAGCTTGATGGTATTTTTCCTTCTTCAAGATATCGACTGAATCTTAAAGCGAGGGCCTTCCAAAGTTTTTCGCCTCCTGCATAAATCATTTCTGACGTTATTCCATCTTTGCCTGGAGCTTTTCCCTTCTTCATCTGGTGTAGTGTGCTTCGGACTTCGCTGACTATTATTGGGGGGACGCGTTCTTCTGACTCTTCAAGGGTTGGGAGGGGGACGTTGATTCTTGATTTGAACAGTTCTGTATAGAAGTCCTTGCAGACCTCCTCCATCCCTGCTCTGTCGATTACTGTCTCTCCATCCTTGTTCTTCAATGCTGTTACGCTCAATCTATACTGCGTCAATTCCCGCTTGCATGTCCTGAGGCTCTTGCGTGATTCAGCTGTTTTAAGGAGCTTTTCTTTCCGGAAGTTCTCAAAGTCATCCTTCAGTTTTCGCCATATAAGCTTGCACAGAATGGAGTACTTGAGGTTGTTATCGAGCTCCTTTTCATGTTTCTCCGCTTCGCCAACAAGCTTTTCGTTTCAATCGAGATTCTTCCCTTCGCCTTCTTCAGCTTTTTAATTTCAGCTGCTTTTATGCAACATCTCAACTTGTCAGCAAAGATACTATAGTCCTCATCACACTTTTCCATCTGGCTCCAGTCAAACCCAGAAATCGCTTTTTTCAGCTTTGCTTCATCGAATGTCTTCGGCTGCTGTTTCCTGTTTGCCATCTGTAAAGCCTTCTTTTCCACCGCTTCGTCGAAAATCAACTTCGCTCTAAGCATCTAATGACACATAGCTTAATTTAACCCTTTAACTAAACTAAACTAAACACGACTTAAAATATTTTCTGGCACATTACAAAATTTCTAAATAAGCCTGAATGTAGACCAAAGTTATTAAACATCCGAACTAATACAGCTCTGTGATCAGAAACAGAACCCATTACAATCAGTTACTACAAATACATGTAAGCCATTTTTGATATATAAAACAGATCTTTACATAACAATACTACATCCAAATCAATCAAACGAAAGGCAATACATACTAGTCTTACATTATATTTAGTAAATAACATGTTGCAACTTCAGCAATTAAAGAAATTAAAATGCAGAGAGGCTTTATAAATTTTAATAAAGCAAGCTTGAGTAAATGCAGTATGTATCACCTATTGAACAAAGTCTTTTGGCAGAAAACGACTCAACTTGTATATTAAAACTTCCATTTCACCAGTAGTGAATCAAAAATGTACGCCTCTTTTGCAACAACTAATGGAAAGGAGAGATGTTGGCCCAAGACACCTCATGGTTAGGGCCCTACCAAATTCACGATCCATTTTGGTCAATTTCATGGTCATAGGATTTTAAAAATAATAAATTTCATGATTTCAGCTATTTAAATCAAAAATTCCATGGTGTTGTAATTGCAGGAATCCTGACCCAAAAAGGAGTTGTGGGGGGGTGGGGTGGGGAAGGGGTTTGTTTACAAGGTTATCATAGGGGGGTTGTGGTACTGCTACCCTTACTTTTGCGCTGCTGCTGCAGAGCAGCAGCTGCTGGCTGGGATCCTAGCTCTGAAGGCAGAGTCCCCGCCAGCAGCAGCGCAGAAGTAAGGGCGGCCACCCAGCTCTGAAGACAGCGCCAAAGTAAGGGTGGCAATACTGTGACCCTCTAAAATAACCTTGCAACCCCCTTGCAACTCCCTCTTTGGTCAGGACTCTCAATTTGAGAAACGTTGGTCTTCCCTGTGAAATCTGTATAGTTATAGGGTAAAAGCACACAAAAGACCGGATTTCACGGTCCATGACGCGTTTTTCATGGCCATGAATTTGGTAGGGCCCTAATCATGGGACTCAGGTCACACAAAACCATACACATCACACACTTCATTAGAGGCACCATTTTGAATCCAACATTTGAAGAAAAACAATTACTAGATGTCAAAAGAATTGCTGCCTTTATCCTACATACGCTTCTCTGAGAGCTCACATTATCCACAACTGCCGCAAACATACCACATAGTGGTTGTTTACAGGACTAATACTCTGAATCTCCTGGAAGAACAGGTGTTTTCCCACAAAACTCTCATCCAACAAAACCAAACCAGAAAAAGCCTTAAAGATCAACGACTTCTCTGAAAAGCCTCCAATTGTGTTCACATCTTGGTTCACCTGTCTATGAAATGGAGCAGAGACTCACCTGCTGAGGGAGTGGAAGAAACAGCAGGGGGAGTTGGAGAGGTGAAGCCATCAGCAAGAGGCTGGGCTCCTGCAGCAGCAGCATCTGGGGCAGCGGAGGGAGCAGTAGCAGGAGCAAGGGGGGAAGGAGCAGGTGCAGAGGTAGCAGGAAGGGGAGAAGTGCCAGCTGAGCCAGCAGGGGCTATGTGAAAAGAGGAGGAAGAGGTAAAGTTAATAAGGAGATCAGGTTAGCAAGGATTAGAAAAGCCTTCTGACAATTCAGTGTTAGATATTCAGTAAATGTTAAATGTTCTAGCACAAAAAGAGGGGAAGAGAAAAAAAATGAAGCTTATGTTAAAGGAGCATTCCAATATACGCAGCAAATAAGGGTACCTGCGTCAAAGAAAGTCTGCTACCAATTACAGATGTAGAACTCAACCTCTGTACTTCTCAATGAAAGTCATTACTTTAAGAAAGACTGCTTTCCCCCTTTGTCAGTTACTCTCTGATCTGTAGCACAGAACTCTGTAGCTTTTGTACAAAATTAAACATATAGCAGAGGGAAGCCATCAGTTTCCCATAGCAATTTTAGGCACAGAAAAATAATTTTTCAGAACACCATTTATGCTAAATAATTTTTTCCTTTCATTGAGAAGACTAAGGAAAGAAGCACACAGAAAATCCTCAACACTACATGAGCAAAAGGAGGAAGAGTACAAATACTGTTTTCTTTGAACCAAAGGTGTTTGTGTTTGACAGACTGCCTTTTCCATGATAATCTGCTCTGCTTTCATGAGTATACTGAAGATTTACTTTACTGTGTCCTTGCTTTTTTTAAAAAATAAATAAATCTAAGCTTCGAATAAACTTCTAGATGCCTACATGAACAGAAAGCAAATGAAAGACCATTTATCTGGCTAAAAGGACCGAGAGACACTGTTTTCTTGGAACAGTGCTGTATCCTATCTAGTCACATCTAGACAAAGAGCTCCTGTCTTAGCTAGTTTAAATGAATCAACAAGTTTGATTAACCAATTGACATAAAAGGCAAACAGGCAGGCAAATATCAGCATAACAAACATTTCCACACTCGGGATAGCAGCATACCACATTTTAATTATCAGCACCAAAACAATGTTAAAGTTTGAATGGTTCTGGAAAAGTTGGCATGAAAAATTCTCTTGACGATTCAGAGTCTTGCAAACACCACAGTAAATAAACTCAAACATTAGGACTTGGACAGAAAGAGAGGAAGGTGAGATTCCTATTTACCTGGATAGACACTAGGAGGAGATGGAGTGGGGACAGCAATAGGTACACCCACACTTCCACTTCCACTGTTCTCTCGGCTGCTGCTCCGACTACTTGGGTGGCTCCCTCCACTACTCCCACTGCTGCTAAAGAAACCAAAGCCACCAAAATGTTAATAATCTGGTCCACAGAGAAAATGCATAAAAACCCTACAGTAGAAACTTGCTACTTCGCACTAATGACAGGCAGAAAAAGAACTGAAGCTGATATAACAAAAATCATTCTTCACAAAAGCATTTAGTTTTGATCAAGAATGATCATTCGTTTGGCACTAGTAATCTAACAAGTATATATGGCATTTTGAAAAACTAATTAACATGATATCATTGCAATACTATTAAATCTTTGCTGAGTGGAAGACACAGCCCATTTTTGTACAGATTATATAAAGCATGTGGATTAGCAAGATTCTACTATATATGCTACTACATTAAGTGGGAGAGTAGAAGGGTTAAATCTATCAACATTTCCTGAACTCAGTAAAGTCAAGTTTTCTCATGTTTAGAATGGATATGGTATAAAGCTATTTACCAGCCTCCTTAAATGATTTTAAAAAAGAATTTAACATTTCAAGAGAGACAATTTTAGCTCTCAGGTGCAATCTTATACCTCTGACAATTCCTAGGACTGACGAAGTCTTCTAGTGGTCAGTGAGAGGGGAATGGTATCTTCTGTTATACATCATAACTGTGGTCCATCTCTGGGTTCAAAGCTAGCGGTTTCCTCATTTATATGTTGTGATTACTTCATTTTTACAGAACTGTTTAGCACTGTTCATCCTAAAGTCTCAAGATCTTTTATTTTTCAAAAAACTTTGATTGTGAAACACAAGCAATTTGTAGTCCTCCAATAAGCACACCTCATAATTCGCACACAAAAATAATCTCCCCAAATCTTTGTAAAGATTAAATAGAGTGATGTTGCAAAGTTCCATATTACTATGACTGTTTCTACTACACAATTTTACTAGTACATTATGAAGTACTATACCTTACAAAATTAAAGTGCAATTGTGGGAAAAACTGAAGTAAATTTTATGATTGTTTTAATTGTGTCCATGTGTCAATGCACAATTGGTTTCTCAGTCAATAGTGTATTAGTGAGCTTCTATTGTAGGGTCTGGGTTTAATTTTAATCACAGCAGTGCATCTTGTATAGATTACTGTATTTGGCCAACCACATTCTGTGCAGGAGTAGAATGAATACCTGTATGTGCGATTCCTCTGATTCACAGAAGCTGTTCTAACAGGGCTCTGTTGCGAGGGAGCCATATTACGTGTTGGGCTAGGTACATAGTCATTTGGTACCACTGGAGGACGCACAGGCTCCAGTGTGCGATAGGGAGAGTGACGCCTGGACAAAAAAAGCAATATGTACAGAAGCAAATTTAGTCAGAATATAGCGCAGCTACAGATCTTTTACCAGTGTAAAATTATAGTTACGTGTAGCAAAATCTAAAGGACTCAAAAAAATTGTTTTTCCATACGTCTGCAATATCCAATTTATGACCAGGGAGTGGAGGATGGGATTTATGCTCTCCATTTCCCAAACCCTTTTCCTATGCAGAAATTTTCTGTTTTGCATATTTTACAGATCTGAATCAAGCAGTTGAGGAGTCAGTTTGCCTTTCCACTACTAGATCAGAGTTGTTTGCATACATATAAATATCTTATTTTGAATTTAACACAACAAGCTCTGTTTCAGGACCAGCCATTACATGAACATAAGAACGGCCATACTGGGTCAGACCAAAAGGTACATCTAGCCCAGTATCCTGTTTTCCAACAGTGCCCAATGCCAGGTGCCTCAGAGGGAATGAACAGAACAGGTAATCATCAAGTTATCTATCCCATTGCTCATTTTCAGCTTCTGGCAAACAGAGGCTACTGACACCATCTCTGCCCAACCTAGCTAATAGCCATTGATGGACCTATCCTCCATGAATTTATCTAGTTCTTTTTTGAACCCTGTTATAGTTTTGGCCTTCACAACATTCTCTGGCAAGAAGTTCCACAGGTTGACTATGCGTTGTGTGAAAAAATACTTCCTTTTGTTTTAAATCTGCTATTAATTTCATTTGGTGGCCCTTAGTTCTTATGTTATGAGGAGTAAATAACACTTACACCCCATCATTTTATATGTATAGTTGGGATTACATTTTCCAATGTGCACTACTTTGCATTTATCAACACTGAATTTCATCTGCCATTTTGTTGCCCAGTCACCCAGTTTTGAGAGATCCTTTTATAGCTCTTCGCAGTCTGCCTGGGACTTAGCTATCTTTAGTAGTTTTGTACCATCTGCAAATTTTGCCGCCTCATTGTTTACCCATTTTTCCAGATCATTTATGAATATGTTAAATAGGACTGGCCCCAGTACAGACCCCTAGGGGACACCACTATTTACTCCTCTCCATTTATTTCTACACTTTATTTCCTATCCTTTAACCAGTTACCAATCCATGAGAGAACCTTCCCTCTTATCCCATGACTGCTTACTTTGCTTAAGAGCCTTTGGTGAGGGTCCTTGTCAAAGGCTTTCTGAAAATCTAAATACACTATATCTACTGGATCCACTTTGTCCACATACTTGTTGACCCCCTCAAAGAATTCGAGTAGATTGGTGAGGCATGATTTCCCTTTACAAAAACCATGTTGACTCTTCCCCAACAAATTGTGTTCATTTATGTGTCTGACAATTTTGTTCTTTCCTATAATTTCAACCAGTTTGTCCGGTACTGAAGTCAGGCTTACCGGCCTGTAATTGCCAGGGTCTCCTCTGGAGCACTTTTTAAAAATTGATGTCACATTAGCTATCCTCCAGTCATTGGATACAGAAGCTGATTTAAAATGATAGGTTACAGACGACAGTTAGTAGTCCTGCAATTTCACCTTTGAGTTCCTTCAGAACTCTTGGGTGAATACCATCTGGTTCTGGTGACTTATTACTGTTTAGTTTATCAATTTGTTCCAAACCTCCTCTAATGACACCTCAGTCTGGGACAGTTCCTCAGATCTGTCACCTAAAAAGAATGACTCAGGTTTGGGAATCTCCCTCACATCCCCAACCATGAAGACCGATGCAAAGAATTCATTTAGTTTCTCCGCAATGGCCTTATCGTCCTTGAGTGCTCCTTTAGCATCTCAATCGTTCAGTGGCCCCACTGGTTGTTTAGCAGGCTTCCTGCTTCTGATGTACTTTAAAAAAAAATTGCTATTACTTTTTGAGTCTTTGGCTAGCTGTTCTTCAAATTTTTTTTTGCCTTCTCAATTATATTTTTACACTTCATTTGCCAGAGTATATGCTCCTATTTTCCTCACTAGGATTTAACTTCCACTTTTTAAAGGTTGCCTTTTTGCCTCTCACTGCTTCTTTTACTTTGTTGTTTAGCCACGGTGGCTCTTTTTTGGTTCTCTATGTTTTTTAATTTGGGGTATAAATTTAAGTTGAGCCTCTATTATGGTGTATTTAAAAAGTTTCCATGCAGTTTGCAGGGATTTTACTTTTGGCACTGTACTATTTAATTTCTGTTTAACTAACCTCTTAATTTTTGTGTAGTTTCCCTTTCTGAGATTAAATACTACAGTGTTGAGTCACTGTGGTGTTTTCCCCTGCCACAGGGATGTTAAATTTTATTATATTTTGGTCACTATTACCAAGCGGTCCAGCTATATTCACCTCTTGGAACCTGATCCTGTGGTCCACTTAGGGCTAAACCAAGAATTTCCTCTCCTCTTGTGGGTTCCAGGACTAGCTGCTCCAAGAAGCAATCATTTAAAGTGTCAAGAAACTTAACCTTTGCATCCCTTCCTAAGGTGATATGTACCCAGTCAATATGGGGATAGTTGAAATCCCCCATTATTATTGAGCTTTTTATTTTAATAGCCTCTCTAATCTCCCGGAGCATTTCACAGTCACTATCATCCTGGTCAGGTGGTCTGTAATATATCCCTACTGCTATATTCTTATTATTTAAGCATGGAATTACTATCCATAGAGATTCTATGGTACAGTTTGGCTAATTTAAGATTTTTACTTCATTAGATTCTACACTTTTTTCACATATAGTGCCACTCCCCCACCAGCACGACCTGTTCTGTCCTTCTGATATATTTTGTACCCTGTTATTACTGTGTCCCATTGATTATCCTCATTCCACCAAGTTTCTGTGATGCCTATTATATCACTATCCTCATTTTATACGAGGCACTCTAGTTCACCCATTTTATTATTTAGACTTCTAGCACTTTAAAAACCTGCCACTTTTTAGCTGCCTGCCATTACATGATGTAATTGAAAGGGACTTTTTTTCATTTGACTGTTTCTCATCAGAGCCTATCTATATTTTACCTTCCATCCTCTCCTCCTTATTAGGACATAGGGAATCTCCATTTATAGATCCTTCCCTAAGGGATATCCAGAATCATGTGCTCCTCTGCACCTGTTGGCTTTCCCCCAGACCTTAGTTTAAAAACTGCTCTACGACCTTTTTAATTTTAAGCGCCAGCAATCTAGTTCCATTTTGGCTTAGGTGGAGCCCATCCTTCGTGTATAGGCTCCCCTTTCCCAAAAGTTTCCCCAGTTCCTAATAAATCTAAACCTCTCCTCCCTACACCATCGTCTCATCCACACATTGAGACCCTGCAGTTGTCTGTCTGTCTAATTGGCCCTGCGTGTGGAACCGGAAGCACTTCAGAGAATGCTACCATGAACATACACCAGATCAATGCAAAAACTAGAAGGGCTGCTGTTCCTCAGGACACAATTCATAAGGACTCTATCAGGTGAAGAAAACGTAGAATTCAGGTTCATAGCTCCACTGGAAAGTACATTTTACCGTTCATAGCATATATGCCCAACCTGTGGCACTGTATGTCAATTTAGATATTACGTTAGCTACTGCAGATACAGTACAACCTGTCAGAAAACACACACCACTAATTCTATCCATCACAGATAATACAAGCCAACAGAAATCAAAGAAAGGCTTCCTGAATAAAACTTCTAATGACCTTCATTATCTACAGGCAGCAACACATCACCTTCAATTTAAGATGTGGTCAGTACAAAGGATGGTGGTAAAACTTCTCCAAGCCTCACAGCCCATCTTTAGATGGTGGACAAGAAGCAAGAATAAGGAAGATGTTTAAAATTTTTGCCATGGTAGAAACTTAGGTGTTCAGATGTTTAGGAACGGTTCTTCCCCATCTACTCTCTATGAAAATATTAAGTCTACAGTAATTGTACTCACCCAATCGTTCCTTTTCCGGACATTGGTGGACTGGGTGGTTTCTGGGTAGGTGGAGTAGTACGAGGCAGCCCACCCATCTTCATATTCTGTGTACTAACCTGCATGAAAGAATGGAGAGAAAAACAGCCTTTACTACACTCAGACGTTAGGCAATAAGATAGCAAGATTCCCTGAAAAATCATTCTATAGTATTAAAGAGGCAGGAGAAGGTTTAAACTAAAAAAACTGAGAGGCATGCATTTCATATGTAACTTCTACTCTGCTAGAGGTCAACAGTTGCACTCAAAGGACTCTTCATTATGTGGGGTTTGCAAAGATTTGTATATAGAAACTGCATTTGCCTTCAGGCCATCACACAAATATTAAATCTCTGCTGATGTTGATCTGTATTTAATCCAATTAAAAATCCCTTTTAGCAGAGCGACAAAGTCGTTTTCTTTTTTTTTGTTTTATTTGTTGAAGATAAAAGCAATTATTTCTGATTGCACTGTTTAATGTTAATTTCCCCATATTTTTTGAGAATGGACTTTAAAAAAAACTAGCGGATTAAGTAGGGTTACATACTAGGCCACAATAGAATAATTAATATAACTAAAGAGCAGCTAAACTTTAGTAAAGTTACTTTTATATTCAAGGTGGCTCCAGTAGAACTAATCTCTCTCATTTTAAGATTTAATATGAAATTATGCTTTAAACAAGAATGCTATATATTGTAATGTTTTCACATTAATATACCACAACTATTTAATGAACATAAACTACATATACAAAACATGCAGCCAAACTAAATTTATAATACTCTAAGATAAACTAAATCTCTAGTTTGTGGAACAGGAAAAAAGAAATCACGAATACTTCTGATGTGATCTTTCCAGTTTTCTTCCTTAGAAAATAGTGAGATAATCAGAAAGTACAAATTCAAGTTAATATTTCACTATTTAAGTCATCAGCATCAACGTTGACTGATCTCAGTGCTGATTGACAACATAATTACTACTTAGATCATGAATTATAAACATCAAAACATTTTGAGTTTTTTATTTTAATAGCCTCTCTAATCTCCCGGAGCATTTCACAGTCACTATCATCCTGGTCAGGTGATCTGTAATATATCCCTACTGCTATATTCTTATTATTTAAGCATGGAATTACTATCCATAGAGATTCTATGGTACAGTTTGGTTAATTTAAGATTTTTACTTCATTAGATTCTACACTTTTTTCACATATAGTGCCACTCCCCCACCAGCACAACCTGTTCTGTCCTTCTGATATATTTTGTACCCTGTTATTACTGTGTCCCATTGATTATCCTCATTCCGCCAAGTTTCTGTGATGCCTATTATATCACTATCCTCATTTTATACGAAGCACTCTAGTTCACCCATCTTATTATTTAGACTTCTAGCACTTTAAAAACCTGAGAGAGTTTAAAGAAGTGACTACTGAGATTTTTAGAATTTGATAGAAGGTAAAAGTCTCAAATGTTCTGATTAGTTTTACAAACGTATCTTTCAAATAGTATCAAAGTCCTTTAAGCCAACTTTAAGCATCATGAAAACTAAAGTTACTTTAAGTGAAGGACTAGGTAAACACTGAATTCCATCAATTTGAGGGGGAGAGGAAAAGTGTATAATGAAAGGAAAGTGCATTTTATTCTATACACAGAACATGGAAAAAACAACCCAAAAGCTGGAAAAAAATTTTTAAAGTTGCAGCATCTCCTTTCATCAAACTTGTCGGTATCACCCACTTACCTGTCCGAGTTGTTTAAAACAAACATCTTTTATTAATGTTAACCCCTACGTCACTTCTTATGCAGAGGACGTCAGTGGTACATTAAGCTCTATGAGTAGGATTTTCAAAAGTCTGCAGATGGGAGCAGAGTTAGACTAGTGTGAGCACTTTCGAAAATTCCATCCTAGATATTTCAAACCTCCCACAAGTGTCTATCACTCGGGGACACAAACCGCATCATAACCACTACCTATAGGATTACACTTAAACTATACGATTAAATCTACTTTAACATACACCTCAAAGTTTAAAGAAGAAACTACATTACTGTTATTAGTAATAATATTACAATAGTAATAGGAACTGCAATAATATATTAGGTTCCCATTATACTAGGAGTTGTACAAACAAACAGAGATTGTAGTCCAAGCCCCAGAGAGTTGGGGTGGGAGTAGTTGGAGGATAAAGTAAAGTGAACAGTGTAGCAGAAAATTGGAAGTCATGCTTGCTGTTTGCCTCACCAATGTAGAATTCCAGTGATTGCCAATATCTTTTACATAAAATGGACAAGAAACAGCTTTAGAAAACATGACTAAAAACAGTACAAGAATCTCTTTGTTAACTAGAAATTTAAACAGTGAAAAAGAAAGGAGACATTCTTTAAAAAGACTAAAATGAAAGAGGGGGTAATGCATGACAGGCAGATTAAATTTAGACTCCCCCATGTGACAACTTTGAAGTTGTAATGTTGAAAGAGAGCAAGTAATCAAAGTTTACAGAGCTGTTTTACAAATCTGAAAGGGCTGACTGATTTAAGTTTAGCTATTGTCAGTTACACAGCTCTGTTTGAACAGTCTCCACTTTGACTTAAGGCCAAATAATCAAGAAAAGCAATGAGAAATATACAGCTATTTCATCAGTTCTGATTAACATTGACTGACCTTCACTGCTAGAACAATACCACACAACATACAGAGAAAGCTTTCCGATTATCTTGGATGAGGAGAAATGGAGAGAGAGACAGCATTAGGATAAAGTAGGAAATTGCATCAGTAACTTTAGCTGAGATGCAAGTCAGTTCATCTCTAACCACCCCCTACCCCAAGAAAGATGCAATTTTCAAGTCCCTCTTCACCGTCTATGTAAGGATTTCTAGTAGTAGAAACAGAGGGGAAATATTCATTCCCGCATTACTGGGGAAATGTTCACATATGTGCAGTTAGATCCACTTTGTATACCCTTTCTATGTGTGCACACACATGCATGTCATACACAGATATCTGCCTACACTAAATCTCAACTCTGGAAATTTAAAGGAGTGACCCTAAAGATTATTTTTTTTAAATAAGCAGCAAGAGAACTGAACGTTACTCTTGCATTCACTGCCAGATTTTTAAGTTTGTCCAGTATACTTAATTTCTAGAATAACTGTGCTTGCTAAGAGGTTCTGCTTTTATTTCCTAATTAAGTTCCTCCTAAAATGTAAGGTGTTCACACACCAAGTAATTGAAGAGCGGACCAAAGTGTTGCACTCTAACTGCCCCGTGTACATGCTGCTGGTGCAAACTAAATGGTACCCACCTTGTGTTAATGTATTCCTCTCTCAAACTACTGTAATGCAAACTAGGTACCTTTTAATTCACCCTAGCAACATCCACATGGAGCAGTTAGAACACAACACTTTGGTGCACTCTGAAATTCACACCCTCATATTCCACCTTTGTGGCACAGTATACAAGGCTTAGTCTCTCTATGCCTCAGTTCCCCATTTGTAAAACAAGGATACTAGTATTCCCTGCTTCAGAGCCCTGCAAGCTTAAATTCATTAAAGATTGTGAGGTGCTCACACACTGTGGTAATGGGGGCCACATAAGTATGAGAGAGAGAGAGCGAGAGAGAGAGATTTATCTCAGTTTAGACCAGGGGTCTCAAACACACAGCCCGCGGGGTTCTTTTCTGTGGCCCGCCAGCTCCCCACCCGCCCATCCTCCCCCAGCGTTTACCTAGAACAGCTCCGGCCCGGCACACACGGGGGCAGGGCAGGGTCCCTGCCTGCCTGCCCTGCCCCCTCGCCACTCCGGGAAGCGTCTGGAACCTGAGGGAGGGGAGGCACAGGCCTCCATACGTTGCCTTCGTCTCCAGGCACCGCCCCCCGCAGCTCCCATTGGCCGGGAACAGGGA
Source organism: Macrochelys suwanniensis (assembly GCA_033296515.1). Taxonomy (NCBI): domain Eukaryota; kingdom Metazoa; phylum Chordata; order Testudines; family Chelydridae; genus Macrochelys; species Macrochelys suwanniensis. Next base: position 59,641,876 of record CM065784.1, on the reverse strand, counting down.
ACCGCAGCCAATGGGAGCTTGGGGGGAGGTAACTGGAGGAGCGGCCAGGGCAACACACAGACCCCTGTGCCCCCCCCTTCCCCAGGTTCCAGCCGCTTCCCGGAGCAGTGCGGGGGCAGGGCAGGCGGCAGGCAGGGACCCTGCCCTGCCCCCAGTGTGCGCCAGGCCGGAGCACACCCCCCGCACCCCTCCTGCAGCCAAACCTCCTGCCCTGAGCCCCCTGCCGCACTCCGACCCCCTGCCCTAAGCCCCCTGCAGCAACTCATACACCGACCCCCTGCCGTGAGCCCCCTGCCGCACCCCATATCCCTCCTGCACCCCAACCCCCTGCCGAGCCCCCTGCCGCACCCCTCACCCCTCCTGCACCCAACACGCCATCTCCCTGCCCTGAGCCCCCTGCCATACCCTGCACACCTCCTGCCCCTCAACTCCCTGCCCTGAGCCCCTGCCACACCCCTCCTGCACCCCCTGGGAAGAGGCGGGAAGGGGAGAGGACTCATAGAAGGGGTGGAGTGGGGGCAGGGCCAAGGCGGCGGCGGCGGCGGGGGGGGGGGTGTCAGTGATGTGGCCCTCGGGCCAATGTAGTAGGCAGAATTACACACATGACCTACAAAAGGACAATGAACAATACTTCAAGTTACTTTCTTTTTTAGTTTTCTGGTACTTTTTTAAAAAAAAATGAAGTCCCACAAGTAAAGTTGAAGGTGTAGAATCATATTTCTCCCACTGTTCATAATAATTTAGGTTCCTGCTGGAAAAATTTGGGTTTCTTAATTTTTAAGGGGGAAAGAAAAAAAACACGTGAAAATTGCAAACTTTCTTCAAAGCTATTTCTTCTGGACAAAGGTCAAAGAAAGAAATCCCTGGCTGCTTTAAAAGCTAAGTCACCCTATTCTTCTTTATTTACCTTCAAGCCATTCCTTACTGTGTGCTACTAGAAGTTAGCAATTCAGAACACAGATGTCTCTAACTGAAGGATTCTAGTCAAGCAATGGATACCCTATTGCTATGTTATAGGTTCCATATGACAAAGAAAAAAGAAAAGGAATACTTGTGGCACCATAGAGACTAACAAATTTATTTCAGCATGCAACCGAAGAAGTGGATTGTAGTCCACGAAAGCTTATGCTGAAATAAATTTGTTAGTCTCTAAGGTGCCACAAGTATTCCTTTTCTTTTTGCTAACAGACTAACATGGCTGCTACTCTGAAATATGACAAAGAGCATCTCCACGTTGTTTTTAATCACACGATTGCGTCTTTCCTCCTATACTGCCACCAATGATGAATAATGGCCATATTTCATTAACTAAAATACTATCTGTCCAAAAAAGCTCACAGGAAATTTTACCACATAACTACCCACATGATTACCTATCCACACAAAGCTATTTTCTCAATTCATGTTCAGAATACCAGCATAAATAATATCAGCATAAATTTAATTCCTGCCACTCCTCCCTTCACCTGCATTCTTGTGGGGTGGAAATGACAGTAACATATACATTTCTCATTTCCTCTGATGCTCAGCTAGTATAAAGGTGAGCTTAGGTTTCTCACCCAGACTATTTCAGGAATGAATAAATGGATGTACGTACCGTCAGACTGTTCAGTGATTTATTAGGCTGTAACTCCCCACTCATTGCAAAAAAGGAAGGAACTTAATTCTTTCTGTATTAGGCACTTGAAAAGATTTTGAAAAGCAGCATGCTGCATTGTCTTCTAGTGCCCCATGAACTACAATAACCATAAACACTTCTAAGGTGTTTGATTCCTGGATCTACTTGTGACTAAGAAAAAATGATAGGAGATACTGACAAGATAACTGAATCTGAGGCCTTGATTCAAGGGCAGCATGGATTTAATTCATAGTCAGAACAAGTCTGGAGATCATGCAACACTTATCAATAGAGGCACCCAAACTGGTGGAAGGCAAGGTGACTGAAGAACACACAAAACTGCTTTGCAAATATTTAAAAGTGAACTGCAAAGGAAATACAATTATTTGCACATATTTGTTTCTTTATGAAGTATAAAGGCATCTCAAAAGGTGCGTTTTCAAAGGTTTTTCTCGTTTTTCTAATGCAAAATAAAAGGGGGGGGGCAGAAAACTCTTTCTTTAATAAGTTCAGGACGCCTTCTTTATGAATCACAAAAAAAGAAAAATAGGTGAACACTCATTTTTTCTTTTGCAGGTCACCTTGAAAACAATCACCAAGCCTACCAGCCATTATCTTTTAACTCCCAATCCTCCCCAAAACCAGCTTTTTTCAATTTTTAATCATGCTGTCTTCTCACACCATAAGCTTATTCAGCAGGAAAGAGCCTAGATACGCTCAATGAACAATTCCATGCTAACTCCGTATCTTTTACAAAGCATCCAATTTTAAGATTTTTCAAGTGAATTAATCCATCACATCCCTTGGTAAATTGTTCCAATGGTTAATTACCCTCACTCTTAAAAGACTGTTTTTCCAGTTATTCCTTATTTCCAGTTGCTTTATCTCAGCTCTCTGCCACTAGATCTGGTTAGGTCTTTGCTAGATTAAAAGAGCTCTGTGCTATCAGAAATCTTCTCCCTGTAGTCTTACAGACCATAATCAAGTCATCTCAATCATCTCTTTGATAAGTGAAATAGATTGAGTCCTTCAGTCTCCCACTGTATGGCAGTATAAATCTATTATGCAGCAACTGACTTATAGCTGATATGAAACTACTACAATTAGAGTAAAAAAAAAATGTTTTTACACATGACAGCAGCCTTGAATGAACTGTAGAATTGCTCTGATTGAACTATTTAACTTTCAGGAATGATTTCATGAGTAAAAAAGTAGTCCAATGAACAAATATTTTATAGTCTTACTAACACCTAATCACTGGACATGCTATAAGTCCCTACATTTGCACAGGTGTATTCAGTGGCATAGCCAGGTTCTATCAGCAGGAGGAGTAAGAGTTCCCAGGGCCGGGTCCAGCTTTTTTGCTGCCCCAAGCAGCGGGGAAAAAAAAGAAAAACCTTGCCGCCGCTGCTTGTCTTGCCACCGAAGAAAGAAGGACCCGCCGCCGAATTGCCGCCAAAGACCCGCAGCAACTGAAGCCCCCCCAAGTGAGTATAAAAAATTTTAAAGCACCACTTTTGGGGAATGTGCTCAGTGGGAGCAGCCGCTCCACCCGGCTCTCCCCCTAGCTACGCTACTGGGTGTATTGTGTATGCACACGGCATGTTGGCAACTACTGTCTATAAATCTGAAGCATTAACAACAGGATTTACTTTAAACAGGATTTACATTTAAAAAGTAAATGGCCTTTAGCTATTTGCAGCTAAAGGCCAGACCCTTTAGCTGCAAATAGCAGTGAACATGTCAATACAGAACATTTCTTTAAATACAGAATACTCTTCAGGATCAGGTCTCAAGTGGAGGCACTCTCTAGAGAAGAAGTCAGACCTAATCCAGTGCGCACACTTCACCCTCTGGGGAGAGGAAGAGAGAACAAACAGATATGTGACAGATATGTGATCACACTGCTTAATGCATTCCTGGAAAGCACTCAGATTCTACACAGATAAGTGCAGTATAGAAAACTATATAGAATAAAAATCCCTAAAGAGATGTTTTCACACATTTTTACGAGAGTTCCTTCATTGGTAAATCAGACTTCTGATTTTCTAGGACATTCAAGCAAGAACTATCCCTCTTCCATAACATAGATCAGGGGTGGGCAAACCTTTTGGCCCGAGGGCCACATCTGGCAATGGAAATGGTACGGCGGGTCATGAATGCTCATGAAATTGAGGGTTGGGGTGCAGGCTCCAGATGGGGGTGCGGGCTGTGGAGTGGGGCCAGAAATGAGGAGTTCAGGGTGTGGGAGGGGGCTCCGGACTGGGGCAGGAGGTTAGGGTGCAGGGGGGAAGGGCTCCAGCTGGGGGTGTGGGGTTGGTGACGAGGGGTTGGGAGCTCAGGAGGGTACTTCAGGCTGGGACAGAGGGGTTCAGAGGGTAGGAGGGGGATCCGGGCTGGGGCAGGGGCACGGGAGGGAGTCAGGGGTGCAGGCTTCTGGTGGAGCTTAACTCAAGCAGCTCCCAGAAGCAGCAGCATGTTCTCCTCCAGCTCCTATGCGGCAACGTGGCCAGGCAACTCTGCGTGCTGCCCCATCCACAGGTGTCGCACCTGCAGCTCCCATTGGCCACGGTTCCCGGCCAATAGGAGCTGTGGGGGCGGCATGCGGAGCCCCCTGGCTGCCCTATGCGCAGGAGCCAGAGGGGGGACATGCCACTGATTCCGGGAGCTGCAGGCAGCCACGGCACGCATGTAGCGGGGTATGCCCCGAACCCCGCTCCCCAGTTGGAGCGACGGAGCAGGGCAAGCCTCGGACCCCGCTCCTTGACGGGAGCTCGAGGGCCAGATTAAAATGTCTGAAGGGCCGGATGCAGCCCCTGGGCCGTAATTTGCCCACCCCTGATGTAGATAGTAGATCACTTTATCCTTACAGCCCTTCTGAGAATAAAATGAATGCCCCATTCAACAATATTCTAGGAATTATCTTCAGGTATTTCAAATAGCTATCTAAGATGCTGGAGCATTCTGACACCTAATACCAGCAAAACCAACCTCAGGCTGAGAGAAAAATGATCTTCCCACCTCAGCTCTTAACTATTGTATGTGTAGTCAGCTGACTGAGCTTGTGACTGGGAGCCAGAATCTTCTGAGTTCTAACTCAGGCTTGTACGTTGAGTCAGTGGCAAGTGAGCAAACCTCTCTGAATCATGTCCAGCTAACATGGAGTGATGGGAGAATTGTCTATACTAAAAAGTTACAGCTGCAATGTGTGATTTTTAATTGATTCAGTTAGACTGGTGCAAGAAGCTGTGTGAACACTTAGTTCAGTTTAGCCAGCCTTATTTTGTTTTAGCTAAAGCAGATTACAATTCTGTTGAAATTAAACCAAAATAAGGCACTCAAACCTATACAAATGTCTAAAGAGAGGTTTGCATTGTTATAACTAAATCAGGTTAGCAACCCATTTAGTTAACCAGTGCAACTTTCTTGTGTAGCAACGCCTACGCTTAAAATGTGAAAAGCAACAATAAATGCTAAGGTAAGTATTATACACGTGATCTCCTCCAAAATGGGACACAACCGCAATTCAATTGTATTTATATGACTATGGGGGCTATTTTTCACTTGCAGCTTCAAGTCACAAGTGCCAGTCTGTACACCTAGGATTTTTAGGTGCAAGACAGATCAAATGAACTGTTTAAACCTCAAAGAGCAACAATACAACACATTTTTTTTTTTTTTTTTTTTTTTTTTTAAAGAAAACCCCACAAATCTGGCAACAAAAGATTGTCTGACACACATTGTCTGATTGGCCTAACCAAGCTTGAGATCAAGTATGTTCTTTGACAGGTAACTTTAAAATTCTAACTTGACCTACACTATAAAGAAAAATATGCTAGCATCATTCAAGTTCTCTATATAGAAGAATGTCTAACTCTGAAAGGCAGAAAAGACGCTCTTACTATCACTGCCATGGGGAAGAGAACCTGCCAGCTCTTATCTATAATTAAGTGAACGTATGATACTTTTAGATCATTACTTCTGCATAACTTGTGCTTGGGGAAAGTAATGAAAACTTTGAGAATCTGCCAGTTGCTTTTCCAAATCACTCAAAGTTACCACACCAAGAATAGGATTTTTACAGAAACTATCTTTGGGAAATTCAGTATTAAAAATGCATTACTACTGCATTACAAATGCGGTACTGTCAGTCTAACTTTGATACCTGGAAAGATACTGCAACAAATTAAGCAATCAATTTATAAGCATCTAGAAGATAAGGTAATAAGTAATAGCCTGCTTAGATTTCCTCCTTTGATAGGGTTACTGTACTATGCCTAAGGGAGAACTTCTCCTGCTGGTGTAATTAATCCAACTCTGCGAGAGGCAGTAGCTATGTTAACATAGTGCTGTCTACACCAGAGGTTAGGTTGGCATAACTGCATTACTCGCAGGTGTGGATTTTTCACATCCCTGAGCAACATAGTAATTCCAAGGTAAGTTTGTAGTGTAGAGCTGGCCTTAGGCTCACCTGGGAGTACTCACATATGACAGTTTGAAGGATTGTGGCCAAAGCACATCGATGAGTTAACATAATACTGCTAAATTAGTGGCATACTAAAAGCAATCTGATATTTTTAAGAGTGGTTTAACATTTTGCATAGTGATATTACCAAGTCTGCAAAAATATCTGTAAAAGTTCGCCTCTATACATACAGTATTTTACATAAAGAGTAACTCTGACATTTATTGAAAGTAACTAATGTGTGATAGATACTGCAACTTTAAAAACCATCAAAATTTAATATAAAAAATTATTTTTGATTTTGCAACACAACCTTGGTGTCCCTTTATCTGAGTAATTTTACATTGAAATATTGGTCACAACGTGAATCATAAATCACACCGTATATAGGATAAAAAGAGTATTACACAGGGGGAGGTTTAAATTCGGCTAACTACTCATTTATATGCCATTTTTTCCTACTCAGTGTAAATATACTATTTCTCCCTTGTTAGGTGAAAGCTAGCTATACTAAAATGAGTCAACATTTCACTGTAGGCTTTTATAATTAACTGCAAATATTAGCTAAATTAAATCCATCCATTTATATTGCAAAATGTCTATCCACACTGAAATCACACTGAGACTGAAGGTAGAATACATAAGGAGGGAGAAGGAATGGTTTATTTTTAAAAACAATTATGATTAGTGACATGCTAATTTCAAATCTCTCCCCATGTGTAATAGTCTCTAAAGAATAAGAATGGAAATCCAGCCCTGGGGTTTCTTACCTTAAATCTAAGCAACCACTTAATGCATACATGGAGCAAATAAAAGAGGTAAGGGGAAAAAAGCATTGAAAGGTTAGTTGGAACTTCAGGATATGAAGAGAAAGAAAATAAGAAAGAAAAAGTTAAGCATTCAGTATCAATAAAATAATGTATCAATAGATCATAGAAAGAGTGGTTAAAGCAGAATGTGCCATGAACAAAAGATTTTCAAGATGAAACTTTTAATAGACGCACTGATTAATCAAACAGCCTTCAGATATGTCTTTAATGTAACCAGGTAACTAAACATCCAAATGTTTGGCAGACTATTCATGAGGCAGCGCAGTCACTCAAGTTCTCCCACTACTAACATTCCAAGGGTCAACATTTTCTCCACAGTGAGAGTGTTGGGTTCTACGTGGATTAACTTTACAAGTGAATTTATACTAGGTGGTAAAAAGCATCCTCACTGATTATGAGAATTTGGATGTGAGTAAACTTTGTTTTACATGTATTACTAATTCCAATTTGCTGAAGCAGAAGCACATTAATTCTGGAGTATTAAGTGTCCTGTCAGCCAGCCCTGTCATGTCAGCTAGCACTTGACCTGAAGTGATGAAAGATCTCCTAGCAAGGAGAACCCTGAATTTGAATTTTTTTGCACTCCAAAGGCTGAGTAAAATTGGGAGTTTAGGTGCTAGCTTTTAAAGTTAAGTTGTATTTATGTCCTGCTGCCACAATGCCAGATAGTTTCACAAGCCCAAAATGTGTTCAGAAATACCAGTCCATAAGTTTGACTATTTTTTTTATTTTTTTTTTAGTTCTAAGTAATTTTTAAGAATGCTGCATTTTCTTATACCCTATGTAATACTGGGAACAATGAGCAGCTCGGAATCCCAACTGTTAATCATCTAGACATACCATATTTTGGGTCATCCATTGTTTAGTTCCCAAATAAATCCCACTATATTATTTAGGTATAATACATTTTTCTGATTTACTGAAAATTTCCTCTAAGTTACAAGGTTTAGGCTCTCAGCTTCATGAAGTTACATAACCAGAACCTGATTTGTCAGTCACTGCCATGAGAGAGCATGGCAAGCTACTCTGAAGAGCTCAGCAGTTGAGAGCATGGCAAGCTACTCTGAACAGCTCAGCAGTTTCCATGGCAAAGGGTAATATCCCCTGTGGTCTGAAACTTAATGAGATTATATGCACTACAGTAATACACACTGAGTTCCTACTGCAGAGCATAACTTTGAGCTAATTTGAATGAACTGAACAGGATTTTTTATCCTACTAAGGAGAGAAATATTCTAAAGAAGGGAGGATCAGATCTGAGGATCTTGTAACTCAGAGGAAGGACATTTTTAGCAAATCAAAATAAAATTTCCCTCTTCTCTTTCATCTACAAGGCCCATTGATTCATTAACCAATGGGATTTTCATAGTGTGGCTTCAGGGACGGTTCAAATAGAACTAACTACATATAGGATTTTAAATTCCTTCTCTACTATTCAGACCACAGCATGAAACATTCTCTAACTGAAGGTACCATCCACTGATGCCTCGATGTCCAACTTATACATTTTTGAAAGGGATGAATGGATAACCCAGTGGCTATCCCGCAGATCTCATAGCACATGTAGAGTTTCTTAGCCAGGTCAGCTGCTGCCATTCTCAGGGAGTGGACTTTGACCTTAGTGGCTGGAAAGAGTCACTGACTTTTAGGCTTCATGGATGCACCATCTCAACCATTTTGAAACAGTGGATTTTGATATTCTCTCTTCTTTATATAGCAGATGGCAGAGACTCAATGGAGCACTGTGTATGACAGAGGTAGATCTCAAAGGCTCTACCAACATCCAATATATGCCACAACTTCTTTCTTGGGAGAGAATTTTTCACCGAGCCCAAAAAAATCACACTCACCACTGTTTTAACTAAGTTAATTTTGGGGATAAAGGCTATGTCCATATCATTGTGCAATATGTAGTATTATCCCTCAATAGATAAAGCCCTAAGCTCTGCCACCTTCTGGGGGGGGGTAATGGCTAACGGGATGGCCACTTTGATGGAACGGAAATATATGGATACCTTCCTGTTGGGCTCAATAAGATAAAGAGTCAAGATGTTAAAGATCAACTTTAGGTCCCATGGCAGTGCTCAATAAATCTTAGGAAGATGAACTAGAGATGTAGCTATGAGAAATCACTTAACTTCCCAGTATAAAGATATCCTCGTCTTGTCTGTATGCTGGATTGTGCAGCCACTAGACATTTTGAAGTTGAAACTGTAAAGCACTTGATCAGACCCAGTGCTGAATCCTGTCGTCTGCAGCTCATGAGAGTGAGGCTTAGATAGTCTGCACTGGGGGGACCACCCTTTAAAAAAATTGCTATACCAGATTCATGTCAATTATGCTAAATCCAAGGATTCAACACTCTTCCAACCCTTGTTCTCAACTGAGGCTGCTGGTGACTGAAAACTTCCGAGAGGGATAAAACTCTGCCCCTGGAGAGGAAGCGAATGCCCTGGAACAGAGCTGGAGGGGAAGTCCCATGGGTAGGGGCTAGAAACACAGATTGAGGCACCCCCTGCACAAGCTGGTATCAGGTGGCTGGGGAAACCCCTGGAGGGAGTCGTGCTCGACATCTCCTGAGTCCCCATAGGAGCCCTTTTATGAGAAGGAGCAAGGGGGAGTATGGGGATGAGCTGGTTGGCTTGCATTACAGCACGAAACACAAGTATAGAGGCAAGTTTATAGCCAAAATCTTGTCCTTTAAATAATGTTTTTGCTCTGTAGCAGAGAGCCCAATAAACCTCCTTGCAGCTATGGAGGCAGAACAAACCAACCCAGGAAAAAAAAAAAAAGGTGAACTCTTCAGAGTCAGGTGATTAGTTCCGTCTATAGAGTTGCATAAAGGGTGAGAGCCCATTAGTTAACAGATCTGTGGACCTTATAGACAAAAGAGAAACTATTATTTCAAGTAGCAGTGCACAGTGCACATTTGACAAACTACACAATTTTTACAGACTCTCATTTCCTAAATAAAAATGCAGCACAATTTAGAGGTTCTTTGGAGCAAACATTGCTTTTAAGCAACTGTCACAGGACCTGGTCACAGGGTCTGAACATGTGATACACTGATCCATTCATTTGAGCAGCTTTGATGTCGGATTCTTTCACAAGAACATAGTTTATCATATCACTTTGGGCTTGATCTTGTTGCACTGAAGTCAACGGGATTTCTGATTACAATGGGTGTACAACTGAGTCTAAATTAAATTGTGCTGTAGAAGAGAAAAATAATTTTTCCTTAATCTGTCCTGAAAGAATCTCACTAAATCAAAGTTATCATAAAAAACGATAGCTATGATAATTCACTTTTATGCGCTACATGTTAATATATTCATTGATTCACCATAAGGAATTCTGCTGACCTGCACAAATTATTTTATAGAAACAGACAGCAGATTTTAATACAAGGCAGCTGATTTCTTAAAGAGCTTTCCAGATATGAAATATTTCTGCAAAAATGTGCTGAAAAATATCACTTTTTTCCTGATTATGTACACAAATTGAGTAGCAAACATTTCCAATGAAGAATAAGATATGACTTTGTTATAAAAACAATGTTCAAAAGCTCTTGAATAAAATATTGCTTTATTGAAAAGATCTTTAAAGAAGAACGCTTTGAATTTAAAACTGAAATTCAAAGCTGATTTGTCTACTTGCATTAGTCATGTAACTTTATAAAATGTAATTCAGACTGTGTGAAATAATGAAACTCATGTCAAGCACAAGAAATTTTGCAATCATTTGATTTAAAGCATGTTATTGCACCACTACGTTGACAGTTTTGTGGATTTGTTAATGTATGTGTTTTGTAAATGATACTGCTTCATGTTATTTACATGTATTCTTTCAGAAAGTAAATGTTGATAATCCTCTTTTATATTCAATTGGTTTCCTAATAGCACAACAATTATAAGGTCACAGCTGCTAAGATTTTATATACATTAGATGTGATTTTTAAAAATGCATGTCAAATTTGCATATGCCATTACTGTGTACACCAACCAGGTATCTGCAAAAAAACAGGCAGTTATGGGTCTAGCCAAATTTGCAGTAAGTGCCTGATTAGCTTGTGCAATTCTAGTAACTACATGCAAACTCAGGCCCCAAAAATTGTACTTTTCATCTCAAATCTGTGTTTTTAAAAATTCCTGAAAAGGCATAACTGGCTGGCCCAGGTTTTGGTGGCAGTCTTCAGGTTCAGAAAACCCATTATTGGACATCAGTCATATTACAATTCTCTTCAACAACCACTAAAACTGAAGCACATTCAATGCCGCCTTTTACACAAATACCTCCTGCTAGTGAGCCACAGAGTAGCACTACTGGTATTACACCTGGGTCAACAAATGCATTTTGTGGCAGTAACTCAGGCAGGGAAGGGACAGAGAGTTAATAGCCTCTCATTACTCAGGTACCCCCTGACCGATTCAAACAAGGGCAAAGGCATTAGCCGCTATCCAAGTAAGCAGGTTTATCCGTGCCCCAGAGGAGTTCCATGGTCAGACGTATACCCAGAATCAAGGGTAAAATGGTCTGCAAGGTTAAACAGGACCAGGGGATTCCTCTTAATCCATCTGGATTAGACAAATTGAGAAAACCCACGTTGCAACGTGGAAGACAGGAATAAGTCACTATTCCGGGTCTTTACATTTTGAAACCATACAGTAATTTAAGAGTGTTTTATAACATCACCTACCTTCACTCCATGTCCAATATCATCTAGAATTGTGTAATCAATAGGTTTTCTAATATAGCGAACTGGTCGCTCCAGGTTGGCTGGTGCAATGATTTTGTGGGTTCTTGAGGTGTTTTTGTTCGTAGTCAAAATGCCAATTTCTCTTCTAGCAACTTTCTCTTTATGAATGTCCACCGTCTGCAAAACACAATGTGTTTACCAATAGTGTTGAATATTAAGTGTACATTTGGTATTAAAAAATTGATTCGGCTCCATGCTTTTATATACTGCAGTTATATACAGATATAGCAGTACAAACATTTGCTGAGTAAGCGCTGCTTACACCCCTTTTGTTCAATCACTGTTAGAAGTTACTACCTTCTGATTTCACTTCAGCTCTTTACAATTAAGCAAAATCCCTTGTAATGTTTCCGCTCTATTAATAACTATTATTAACTCGGTTTCACTAATTTAACAATTTCTGTACTTTGACAGCAATGTTAAATGAGTATCTATAATTTAATAGTCACCCTCCAAAATGTCTTTCACTCTGATGAGGTCCCAAAGGTCTTTTCCCAGTCTGTTTCCCCCAGTTTGTGTGTGTGTCCTATAATACAAACCTCGGACATACTTAATTTGTTTTGTCAGACTGTGGAGTAGTTTCTGGTTATGATAATGTATTCATTCATAGTAGCAGTGGTATCAAAAAGGATAATATTGTTCAGAAAAATCAGAACAGGTTTCTCAGTTACTACACACTGTTCACTTTGCATTAAGGGTCAGATTTTTGAAAGTGATTAGCACTTATCTAGCTATTCCCACTATAGCCAATGGTAAAACATCCACTGACTTCAACGGGAGCAGCATTAGGGCCAAAGCTAAGCACTTTTGAAAATCCCACCCTACATGCGCAGCAATGACTATTATGGTAGAACAATGAATATGCAGCAAAGTATAATTAAAAAGTATCACTGCCAAACAGCCGTCTTGTGAAAGTTCCAGAGATATTAACATCCAAAACTGATTAAGGCTGCGTCATTAAGCAAAAAAAAGCAAGGAACTACGAAGTACAAGCCAGATGCCACATCTTTAACTTATCCCTTTGTACCTAAGTACTACAGATGATTCTGTGGGCCAAACTCTCTCTACTTGAACTCCCGTGAAGTAAATGGAGTTACACTAGCAAAGAATTTGGTCCCTTGCACGCATCAGTCAGTGACCTCAGACTGCGCAGTGGTTCTCAAACTTTCATATATTGAGAGTGGTTTAAGATTCATTTTTAGACCATCCCACAATCCTGACTGCTTCTTCCTTACTTCCATTGCATTGCTTAATTACAAAGAAATAACATTAGTACAAGAAAAGATTAAGTATATTTTCTTTAACACAATTGCTTATGTTGCTTTGTGCTTTTTCTCTATTTCTTCTCCCTTGACAGAGAGTTATGTTTAGTACCAAACCTCCCCCAATTTCCTGCAGCTTTAATTGCTAATCTCTCTAGGTCACTCGATATGGTTTTCCTTAGCTTGCTGTTGATTCAGTTTTGGTAAAATTGATCACCTTTGAATTTATACCAAAAGAACTTGCACAAAACAGAGCAGTTGTGCAGGGTAAACAGAGGTATCTGATGGATTTTTATTTAACTGGTCAAAAAATCCTCTGGAAATCCTAAGGATCTTGGCTTGGGACACAACTAGGAAAAAGCAATGCAACTTGAAGGCAGACTTGCTTTCTTATTGTGAAAGAAACAGCTCTATGGACCACTGTTTCAGAGTCACAACAAGACAACAAAGCACTTGAAACCAACGTTTTGGTCAAGCCCATTGCAGACCTCAAAATTGGTAATTTCACATGAGGAAATGTATACTGTGAACAAAGTTTCAGCTATGTGGGTTTATGTAATCCCACCAAAGTCACCCTCATTGCGATTTCTAGTGTCTCCTTTTTGTTACCATTTTAAACATGAATTTAGTGTTTGTGAATGGTAACAGACAGACTTTACGAAGTCAAGAGGGAGAGAAGTCCTCTTTATACAAAGTCCTATTTAGCCAGAGAACATGTGCAGCAAGAGATCTGTTCTTTGCATGTACTCAATCCCATAGCAACAAAAATAACTTATTGGTGCTTTACACTCCTGTTTACACTGCAGTCAACAAAACTAAGAGCAAACGGGATTCTATTTCATCTTGTGCATCAGAACCATTTTTATTACTTTCCAGTCAATTACACTTATGCAAACTCTTTCAAGAAAATAGGTTGCCCCAGTGTCCCAAGAGAGGCATTAGCTAAACACAGTGGACTTCCAATATGTAATAACCTTTATTACTGATGATATGGAGAGATGGAAGAACTCAGTTTGACTCAGAATCTAAGCTGGGTTTGAAGGCATGGCAATTAGAAATATCTTTTTACTGGTAAACCGAACATATGTAATGAAGAAATCATCACTGGCAACAATAGGCACGGAACCCATAAATGCCCTTAATACAATGACTTTTCAGAGCAGATACACACGTTTTCAATCAATTTTAGCAAGACTTTCTTCAGAGCTATAATTCTACTCCAATGTCCATCGGAAGGAAAATACTGAACCGACAAACAGCAAATCATTTGTCTGTCCATGCCAGAAGAAAAACAGGAAGCAATGGATGTGGTTTAATCAGGCGTCTACTTTATTCACTTAAAATATCTGAGAGTACCCAGCAACAAATTCTACAGTGCAAGAAAGAGTGGGGGGTCGTCTTCCCACTGTTCCAGATGTAGGAGGCCCCAAACTCCCCTATTCAGCTCCTTGAAGGGATGCTTTCCTTCAAATCCTTTTCCAATCAACAACCGTATCCCTTCTATACCAACTACAAGTTTAAAAAAGAGTTAATTCTTACACAAAGTTAAATTGCACAGTATACTTTCTTCCTCCATTTTAAGAGTAAAGAAAAAAATAACAGTGAACTATGTTTCAGTCCTTGGTATTTTCTTCTGTTTGCACAGCAACCTAGCAGAAAGGAACCCTGGTCCATTACTAGGGAGACTAGGCACTACGGTAATACTAACACTAAGTCCTTGTTTGAAATGCTGTCTTGTACATTATCATGTAATTTGGACACTGTTAACCCATGATACATAACATTTTCCATGACATTTAACTACATTTTGCCAGGTATAGAATAGAGGCTTCAACTCCTTTGTTCAAAAACTATCTATATAAATATATCAATACAGAGCGCTGCTAAAGTCATTCTGCTCCTCCCCCTCTACATCAGAAAAAAATGAAGACTCTGCCCAGGGTATCAGGACCGTGCTGGATCCTCACTATTACCTAAAATTGAATGGAAAGTTTGTAGTTCATTGATTACCAATCAGATGACTGATCAAGTATAAATTTAAAAATAAAACATTGCAGAACTTTGTGCTAGACTTCTCTGTATTGAGGGTGATTAAAATGTAAGCATTATCTTTTTTTCTGAACGGAGAAAGATTTTAAATTACTTGTTCTTACCCTGCTCAATCATAATCTTGGCCAGAGACTATTAACTTTTGTAAGAAATACCATCTTGCCACTGTGGAAACTTGTTTCCATGAATTAAATAGTATCTTATTAAGAGTATAAATACGTCGGGCTTCCTTGAGGAATACTGTATTAGCTGAGGCACTGCTATAGTTATCAAATAATGAAATGCTTAAAAACTTAAAACAGAAAATGATCCAATGGGAATGGGTTTCCATGGCAACCCAAAACTGCATCTTTATCTCTTAAATATAACTACTGAACAACTGAGGATCTGACCATGGCACTCACTTATAGTAAACATACAAAGAATTCTACCTGCAAAGATTTTGCAGACAGCGGTTTTTCAATAAACTAATTTGCTTGGTTGGGAGACTGTTACAGATGTAATATCTTAACAGTCTCATAAAACAATTATCTTGCAAGAACACTGAGGCAGTTGATTATATGAGAAACTGACAACTCAGATTAATCTGCAATAAAGGAAACAGAAATACTACAATCCTCAATACACAGGTGACTACCATCAACACTGTCATAAATCCCTGAAGTAACAAGGAGGAGAGCACTGATGATATGTTTATTCAATAGTTTATAACTTCTATCAAGCTGATCTTATCATGAAAACATTTTCCTCAGAAAACCTCTGGAGTAAAAAAGTTTCTATTATCTTCATTTTAAAATGCATGGGTGTAACAAGTTCTCCCCAGGGTGCCACCTGGAACTGAGGTACCACTGAGCCCTCCTCTGACCCACCAGCCTGGGCTCCCTCTCACACTGTGCTGCTATGACAAGCTGCAGACCCACTCCCAGTCTTACACTTCCACCACCATTCACACAGGTAGGGACACACCCAGCTGCAGTTACATGCAGGCTCTCTGATCATCCACTGCATGAACCAATAATAGAAAGGCTACAGCCAAGGTAACTCCCAGCTCCCCAGGCATGCACCATCTCTGGAGCATAAACCCAAAATTATACTATCTTGCACTGCACAAGGAACTGTACAGCGTAAACTCAGAGTACCTCCCTCCCTCCCTCCCCGCAATGTGGAAAGGAACATGCAACAGCCTTTGCCCCTTGAGCTACGATTTTCCATGCACTTCACTCCAACTCACTGGTTTAGATTAAAACAAAAACAAGTATCATATATACTTGATCATAAGCCGGTTCGTTTATAAGCCAACCCCCACAAGATGGATAAGTAAAAATTGAAATTTTTTATGACCCATTCGTAAGCCAACCCTATAATTCAGGCGTCGGCAAACTTTGGCTCCTGGGCCATCAGGATAAGCTGCTGGCAGGCCAAGACAGTTTGTTTACCTTGAGTAAACAAAGCATCTCGGACCAGCTGCTTACCCTGACCGGGCCGGGACAGCAAATGGTGGGAAAATTGGGGGGGGGGGGGGGGGGGGGGGGGGGGGGGGGGGGGGGGGGCGCGTGGCAGGAAGAAGGGGGAGAAGCTGGGGGTCAGGGGAATAACCCCTGTGACCACCCCCCCCACATGACCCCACTCCTAGTCCAGGACCCCCACACTCTCCCCATTCCATCCCTTCCCACCTTAGCTGGGGCAGGCCAAGGGAGGATGTCTCTGACCTGGCTGGAGCTGTTCCGGCAGACTGGGCGACACAACCGCAGCCTGCTTCAGGGAGCTGGGCGGGCAGCAAGGCTGCAGCGTGCTCCGGCAGGAGTGGCCGGGTGGCGCGGCTGCAGTGTGCTCCAACAGGTGGGGCCAGGCGGCGCGGCTGCAGCCTGCCAACCCCGGAGCTGCAGCTGCTTCAGAGGCTGGGGGGAGAGCAGCATGGCCAGAAGCGGAGAGACTGTGGCCCCACCTCTTTCCTTCTGGCTCTGCTGGCTGTGCTGTCTCTCCTTGCCCCCTCTGTTGGGGGGAGGGGCTGTGTCCCAGCTCTCCCGCTCTCTATACTCATTCATAAGCCGACCCCCTTTTCTTTTGCTTCCCTTTTTTACTAAAAAAATTCGGCTTATGAACAAGTATATATGGTATCAAGTATCAGAGGGGTAGCCGTGTTTGTCGTTTCTACAGATCCAGACTAAGAGTTCTGTGGCACCTTATAGACTAACAGACGTATTGGAGCATAAGCTTTCGTGGGTGAATACCCACTTCTTCAGATGCATCTGACGAAGTGGGTATTCACCCACGAAAGCTTATGCTCCAATACGTCTGTCAGTCTATAAGGTGCCACAGGACCCTTTGTCGCTATATACGGTATATTAACCACAAAAGACAGAGTTTAAGTGATTATAAGGGATGGCAAACAGATCAAAGCAGATTACCTAGCAAATAAATAAAAACGCAAACTAAGCTTAACACACAAATTAGACTGACTATGAATTAGCAGTTTCTCACCCTGCCTGATGATACCAGCAGTCTGGCAGATTCTGAAGGCATAAGCTTCATTTCCTTTGCAGCTTGGGTTTCCTCAGGTTTCCATACACAGGCTAGAAATCACTTTCATCTGGGTCCAGCACTTCCCCCAGTTCAGTCTTTGTTCCTCAGGTGTTTCCAGGAGTCCTCTTGTGTGGGGAGTGAAGAACAACTGATGATGTCACTCCCTTCCTTCTACAGCTTTAGCATGGCAGGAACCCTTTGTTCCAAAACTCAGTTTGTGGAAAAACAATGACATTCCAAAATGGAATCCAGAGTCATGTGGCCTGGTCACATGACCTTGTGGAGTCATAGCAGCCATTACTTACAGCCTGTCTGGAGCGTTCTCAGGAAGGCTCAACAGGTGATGGATAAGCTTCTCTTAAGACCTATTGTTTTCCCTAAAGGCTCATTGCCCTGGAGAGGCCCTTCCCCACCCACTATCTAGACTGAAAGTACCTTGCCTAATGGGCGTCATCCCCTTGTAACTACATTTGAAATACAGATACAGAGTCAATATTCATAACTTCAGATACAAAAATAATAGATGCATACAAATAGGATAATCATATTCAGCAAGTCATAACTTTTCCAATGATAACTTAGAATTTGTCCCTAATCAGCAATTTCAGGCTACTGTCAACACTGTTTTGCAAACTTCTCCATAACTCTATTAACTTAGGGCTACTGCTTTCAATTGTCAGATATTAAATATCTGGGCAGAATTTAGGAACAGTTACTATTAATCTTTTGATAAGCAATTCAATGAGACGCCAAGAAAATTAGAGTAGCTTCAGAAATCAGCAGTTGCTAACGAATCCATTTGAGCCAGTTTAAGTATGCGTTCCAACCTTTTCTTCCATCCGTAATTCTCTAGGCAAGTTTGAAATGCCAATATTTAATATGTGATTTGGCAAAACATTGTACCAGTCAGTTCTGGAAAGGGGTTACACTAATAATGAGTGCATTAGATAATTTTTGAGCAGTCATCAATTTACTGCCACCTCTTACATTAGAAATATCTTCAAAATCCTCAGATTATTAAATTGGCCTTCTAAAAGATATACTATTTGTTGACAAATTTCAGAAGTGAAATTGCAAAAGGAGTCCTGAATGCTTCCAAACTGGATTTCTGAAAAAACGTAAGATTCCATACAATTGTAACTTGGACTTGCAACTATTCTCAGAGTACGTGTCTAGTAGACTTTTAAAATTCATTTTTAAAAACTTGATTGGAGACAAAAATCACTAAGTTCAACAACACTGACAAATGTTTTTGGAAAGGAATGGATCTTAAATATTTTAACAATACTTATTCGCCGGGAGTTAAACATTCAGAGCACTGGGCTGAAATCGCGTGACGTCAACACCCACCAAGAGCCTTCGCGATGCTTTGTTTTAATTAAACAGTCGGATTCCCCTGGTCCGCACCAGTTCTAACTCCAAACTGTTGTCCGTTCAAAACTGGCTTGTTGCTTTAACATAGGAGTCCCTGTTTAAGTTTGGCAAATTCACAAACTTGACAAACTGATTGTTTCGAAGATAGTTGCCTAGACTCAAGATTTATATTTTAACTAATATGAGTAACAGCAGTTGTGATGGCATTGTTAAGATGCTGAAATTCATCCCATTCCATAAATTGGTAATACATGGTTCCAGTTCTAGAAAGTCATACAATTGTGCTGGCACTTTTGGAGCTGGCTGTTTGTTCCCATAGCTTGTGATAAGAGACACCTAACTGACAGTGGTTCCAAACTTTTCCTGGCAGAATGCCACATGGGGTGGGGGGTTCCAATGGTGGCTACATTGGGCTGGCTCACACATGCTCTTGCAGCTTAGCTAGGTGCCAGGGGAGCAATGGATAGAAGCTCAAGACTGGGCTGCTGTGGGGGCCCTGCAGCTCTGTACACATCACAAGCCACCCATTGTGTGTGGTGCTGGAGGGAGCGGGATATAAAAGAGAAGGACAAGGGCAAAGATCAAGGATGAAGCAGTATTTTCACTCTACCCCAGCCACCTGGATTTTCTCCCAGTAGAAAACAATGAAAGGAACATTTACCTTGTGTGAGGTCCTCTGTTAGTGCTGTGCCCATCCCAACTACTGCTACTTCTTGAGCTCTTTATGACAACACACCAGGAGTATCTTGATTTATGACATTACAGTTGATAGATGGAAATTTAAAAACTGGCCTTGTACACAAAGAATTATTTATTACAAAACCTTACAAAATCACCCCTTAAACCACTTTGGCAAGTTTTCAGGCTCCAATATTAGTTTAGAGAATTCAGAAGCCATCAGTATTCAGTGTGTGAACTTGAACTACTAAAATAAATGTGGTATTTAGATATATTTATACTTATAAATTGATGTTTATATAACAAATGTATTTAGGGTTTAAGCTTTCTGGCTTTTAGTAAACACTATACAAGTAAAAACCATGACCTAATTATGAGAAAGGGATGCTTTCCTGATTAGGGACCTATAACCTGAAATACTCAAAATGACTTCATCAACTTTAATCTCAGTGCTCAGATTAAGTTTGCAGGGTTGGCATTTAGAAAAAAAATAAGTGAATTGATCAAATTTGGCATTTAAATCAGTTGAACACAATGAGCATGGATCTCCAGAATACCAGCTTTTTAAAATTAAGTGTCTTTTCAGAAGAGAACTTCACTTCAACAAACAAGCAATTTTGAAAAGTGTTCCTACTTAAAATGCCAGGTGGCCTTATTCTTCAAAATATTTATTTGGAGAGCACTTGTCTAATAAATTCTGGATGACAGGACATCCAAGATTCAGTTCTTCCTTGTTTAGAATTAAAGGCAGATTAGCTCATCCTTATCTCAGATTTTGTACTACAGACTGTTTTCCAGGCCTACGGATCAGTCTGAAGTGATCAACATACTACTCTGAAGTACAGCGATGTATGAATTGAAGGAAGAGGTGGACCTGTGCCCATTCTGAAGCAGAGTGGATGAAGTAGATCAGCCTGAATTAAAATCCTTTGACTTTCTTGTACACCTGAAGTATTCCAACTAGCACTAGAAACAGTCCGACTGGCATCTTTACACTGGACATGAAAAGCAATAAACACTGTAGAAGTCTGCTGCAATTGAGAATGTGTGTGTATATGTATGTATGTATGTATGTATGTATTTATTTATTTTAAGTCTTCCAAGAAGTTCATCCTGCAATAGGAGCTATAATCAAAGCTTCTGGCCAAGAATTCTCTCTTTATTATTTCATAGAGATACAGTTTATGAAATGAAACCAAATTTGATTTTTAAAAACATATATGGAAGTTGAACTATATTTGAAAGGCAATACTGTACCATTCATACAAATGGGATTAACTGATCTTCGAACGCTGAAATTCAAGCACTGCATATATTAAGTGTGCCTTTCCAGAGAACTCTGTATAAACGAATTTAAAATACTCCTGCACTTTAAATGATTACACACACAACGGACAAATGAAAAATGATTGTGTCGTTAATAGTTGGGGGCAGGGGAGCTGTTCTTTTTGTTTTAAGAGACGGAACTATTGATATCCTTGCAGACTGACAGCAGCCCGACACAGCTGCCAATGTCCCCAGTCAAACCTTCACTCCCATGGTATCACTGTTTCTCATGAAAACACTGAAAATGTCCTTCACATGAAATGCTAGTCTCAACAAAAGGAGCACATATTTAAAAAGACACCAAAAACTCTGCAAAAATATTGTTAGCTACGTTTTGTTATACAAATGCAGCACTGAAAATGTTGGCAGATATATTTCCGTTAGCCTTTTGGCACTGGTAATTTTGCACTTCTTTGTAATAATGAAGCATTTTGCATTTGTACTAGAGGCGACAAAATAAACTCACATTTCAATTAGTATAAATGTCATGTATTCTCAGAAAGAAACAGACAATTGGAAATGTGATGGCATTCCTAAAAAAAGCTGCTTTACACAAACTACAGGACAAAAATATAACAAGCTTTTCACATATGCAGCATACAAAACTGATCAGCCTGGACATCATAATACTTTCCACTTCTATGATGCCTGCTCTATAAGGATCTCAAAGCTCTTCACAGATATTAATGAATATATTTATTTTTACAGATTTGGAAACTATCACAAATTAAGTGACTGGGCCAAGATCACATTAAGCCTGTGGTAGAAGAAATGGAACCCAAACTTTCCAGCTTTTGGCCTCTCTCTTAATCACAGGACTTGCAAGATTTGTCACCTACTAGACCGAAGACTAAACCTGCTACCTGGGGTGAAAAATACCTGGCTGCCATACCCCTTGCAATTTAAAGCACTGTTCTCTGCACACTATTTAATGACAACATATCTAGCTACTTTCTGTTTAGTACATTTAAGAAAGTGGAACCTACTATGTCTCACCTTTGTTACTTTCTTTCCCTTCCTGGTTTCACTCCTCTCTTTTCTTTCCTATAATAGACGATGGCACATTTTTACCTGTGCTGTCTTCAGTGTCAGCTTCCATTTTAACTTCTCTCCATCCACCCCCTCTTCTCTCCTATCTATCTCCCTATCTCTACTTTGTTTCCTTTCTTCTCCCATTCTTCCCCCGTCAAATAATCTCTCTAAATTCCACACTAGCCTCTTTTAACTTGCATCAATTTCTCCTTCACCCAATCCCATCACATCCAGGACAGGAAATTTTACCAAACTCCTAATAGCCCGAGAACTATACCTATCAGTCAAAATTGATACAAAATATAGTGCCCACCATTGTACAGCAGAAATGCCTAGGTGAGAAGCAAACCACCTCCTCCCCCAGCTACTGGGAAAGCAAGGATGCTGGAATTCCTGCCCAGGGTGCTGTCCCAACATCCTTTTCTATCAATCACAAGCCAGTAGGTCTCTGATAAATCTGTAGCATGGACTCAACCTATTCTGGTGGCTGGAAGGCAGAAGCAGCATTTTTGTCAGTTTCACTGTAGCCCACTGCTTCTGAATAGCAGCAGGTTTTACTCTGCTGTCAACAAAGCTACAAGCAGTGATTTAAGACTTCGTTGGACAGAGGGGGAAAGTGATGCATGTTTGTGAGATAAACTCTTCATAAGCACAAGGGCTAAAACACAAGATTTTTTTAAAATAAAAGTTGAGAGCCTGTAGATGTTGATGATATTCAACCTGGGAAAGCTTCACAAACTAGTGGCTTTCTCAAGTCCTGCTTAACCACAAGGCCTATGTCACATATGAATCCAACTTTACTTTCACATGTTTCGAAACCAGAAACTATTCATTTCATGTCATTTGAATTATATGTAAATATTAAAATTAAATATATAACTGATGTCTTGACCAAGCAACATATTACTTTGGCAACACTTCTGCAAAAGCAGGCAGGTCTCACAGAAAGTTATATCTCCCCCACAGAAAGTTATATGATCTTTCTATCACCTTGCAACGTTAAGTGTTGACCTGAATTGCTTTTGTAAATACCACTACAATGCCAAGCACATGTAGACTTGCAGGGGGGAAAGGGAAACGTGAAAGAGTTGATACTATCAGGAACCTAGAGCTGTGCACACTTCACAGGAAAATATTCTACTCTGAGTGCTTTTCAACATCAACTCCTGTACTTCATTTGGTAAATAAGTAAACAGATTTTTTTCAAATACCTGGTTTTACATTGTACTGTATAGCTTAATTATATAATTAATTATTTGAATTTACCATGTCCCATAATCAATGTCAAGAGAAAACTAAATTAAAACACAATAAGTTTAAAATGGACAACAGGAAATGCTACTTTACTCATTAACAGGAAGAAACTACTGTTACAAACAGCAAGATTCAAAACAGAACAGAAAAAACAGCATCTGTATTTACACTAGCTAAATATAAATTACAGGGACTATCAAACCTCATGCTTCAGGGTATCTGTAAATTAATTACCAAATAGGGGCTGGAGAGGTATGTCCCAAGGCACAGCATTATCCATTTTGCCAGATGCCTTATGGGATTGTTTGCCTTTATCTGAAATATGGACTAGACAACACTGACAGACCGCCACGTTGGGACAGTCCAATGATCCATCTAATATGCTATTCTATATAAATTTCTTAAGATAATAAAAATTAAATAAAATGTATAAAGGCAAAAACAATCTGATAAACTACATTAATAATAAATTAATATAATAATAATCTAAGTCAAACATGTGAGTCAGGTGCAGTAGGATACCTGCTGTTTCAAGGCCAACTGTCTTTTCTTATCCACACCATGCAGCATAACATCAGATAAACCAAACCCTTGTTGTATCTCCTGTATGATTTCAGTAACACATACTGGATGATATAAGTAAAAACTGTCTCACTTGTGAAATATGGTTGATTGAAGATTCCATGCGCCGAAGCTGGGATGCCTGGATATCCAGCATTTGGAGAACATTGTTGGCCAAAGTGTTGATCAGATAAGCTACACTTGCTAAGGACTGGGTTGTGTAGGCTTTGGTTTCTTCTAAGGCTCGCTGTTTATCTGCTGACTAAAAGCAGAAAAAAATCCATTTATTAAAGGTACCGACAGACATGAAGTTTTGCCACGTGAATTGCATTTGTATCCCGCTAAAGGATAGGAATTTCTACAATTCTACCAAATCAAGTCTAACTCATTATATATTAAAATTACTATTTTTCTTCACCTAAAATTCTTAATTACCCAAAAAAGATTAAGTAACAGTTCTAGTCAAACAGAGTTTCTTATTTTTGAAATGAAAGGAGAATTTTTGAAGCGGTTATATAATAACCTGTCTCAAGAAGCATTAGAGGAAATACACTATACTACTACTAATGCTTAGCTCTTACACATGGACTTGGCAGGATTCGGTTTAAATTGATAGATGTCAGCAGATGTCAATTTCAGCTGATACACTGACATGGACAAGAACCTATTCATCAGCAGCAGTCATCACAAGTGCAGCTCCCATCCTGCGCCTCCAGGATTGGGTGTCACTGGCCCTGCAGCAGCACAGAAAGCCCTCTGAAGCCCCACTGTCATGGGAGGTTTCAGTGTAGTAGCCGTATTAGTCTGTGTCAGCAAAAAGAAAATAAAGAAATACTTGTGGCACCTTAGAGACTAACACATTTATTTCAGCATAAGCTTTCGTGGACTACAGTCCGCTTTGTCGGATGCATAGAATGGAACACACAGTGAGACGATATTTATATAGTCAGAGAAACATGAAAAGGTGGAAGTAACCATATCAACTGTAAAAGGCTAATTAATTGAAAGGAACTGTTATCAGTAGGAAAGAAACTTTTGAAGTGATATGGTTACTTCCACCTTTTCATGTTTCTCTGACTGTATAAATATCCTCTCACTGTGTGTTCCATTCTAAATGCATCCGACGAAGCGGACTGTAGTCCACAAAAGCTTATGCTGAAATAAATGTGTTAGTCTCTAAGGTGCCACAAGTATTTCTCTCTTATTTTCTTTTTACTGTCATGGGAGTGACTGAGCAAGGCAG
The DNA here is from genome assembly GCA_033296515.1 of Macrochelys suwanniensis. NCBI lineage: Eukaryota > Metazoa > Chordata > Testudines > Chelydridae > Macrochelys > Macrochelys suwanniensis. Next base: position 59,616,905 of record CM065784.1, on the reverse strand, counting down.
TGACAGCGGAGCTGCAGAGGGTTCCCTGCACAGCCACAGGGCTGATGATACTGAATCCCTGCAAGTCCAAGTTGCAGGGGAAGCCACGGTCCTGGCAGGGCAGAGCAGAGCTTCCAACCAGGGCTGTGAGGAGGAGGATGGCTGCAGGGGAGGTCACCCTGCTGCTGAATGGTCTCCTCGGTGTCTAGGAGTTTGTCCTCCTGGCAGTCCTGGCCAGGGGCATTTGCTCTGCCAGGCCAGGACTGCAGCCTTCCCTGCACTTTGGGCCTGAAGGGTGTTACAGCGCAGGGAGCCTCTGCAACCCCTGCTGGAAACGTCTGGTGCCATCACTGCCTAACTCCCACCCTTAATTTCCTGCAACTGTGAAAATTAAAATTGTTAAAAATCAGGGGAAATTTTAAAATACAAATCATCAATCACCAAAACTGCAACAAAATAAAAATCGAATTCTGCCATGCTTACTTCTAAAGTGCTTTTCATCAGCGGATCTCAAAGCACTCACCGGTACTTAAAACAAACTATCCACAATATTTTTAAATTCATGGTTGTTCATTTATCCATTTACACATGCAAAATGCTCATTACAGAATTCCAATACTCCTCTCTTAACTTTGTGTGCTTTAATTAGATCCTGCAGTAAATGCCTGAAATAATCTGCTAAAAAGAATACTCAATTGTTCCAATTATTCAGACCTCAATGGGCTTTAAAATGGAAGTGAGTTTTCACAATGGATGAACTGTAATTGTTTTCCTAAAATGGTAGTAAATATATTACCATCATTCTAGAAAAATCACTTTAAAATTATTACATTAGTAGTACATTGGTTATAAAAAACCTTATTACTCTTACGAGTTTGAATACAGGCAGTCGTCGGACAAAACTGGTTCCTAAAAATCGCGTCTTAAGTCGAAACGTTGTAACTTGATTTTTCCATAGGAATAATGTCTGATCAAGTGTCATTAAGTCAAAACTGATGTCATAAAGTCAAAACCGAATTCGGAAAGTTGAAACGAGATGTCAATTTATAAACATCGTAAGTGCCATTCGTCGTAACTTGAATATTGTAAAGTTGAGGACTGCAAATACTCTTCACTCTCCCTTTTTAATCAGTCCTCACTTTGTTCAACTTTCAGACAACTGGAGATGAAAATCTGATACTAAAAGTATTTAGGATACCAAACCAGCAGATTGTCATTTAAAAATGTAACACAGGCACAGACATTTTAGAACAGATTTAGAATTAATAACTTGCTAAGAACTCAGGCCCTCAGGGTTCTGCTTTTCTCCTGGAACAGCAGAGGACATCACAAACACCTAAATTAGTTCAAGGAATACAGTTAAAAGCATTATTTTAAGATATGAGAAATGTCAACTGTTGCAAGAGAAACAAATCTGAGATTCTGAACTCAAATCTTTCATGTTAACATATGCCAAAAGATAACAGCCTTTGATTAGACAATGCCTATTCTCACAGCACGGACACAAAAATAGCTCTCAGTGCAGGTACCCTGGTTCTACTATGACTTCAAGTTATTTCCCTTTGTTCATGCATTAATATCATAAGTTAACTGAGAATCAGGACACTGTCTACATTTGTTTCTACAGCATCCAGCACAAAAGACCCCTCATTGTGATCAGAGCCTCTGGGCACTACAGTGATATAAATATTAAATAATACTAAAATAACTGACTGCTGCCACAGAAGACAAAACACTGATTATTATACTTCTGGGTGTTTCATTTCTTCCCCCCCCCTTAAAGAGTGTTTCACAAATGGCCTAGTCTCCATGCCCCAATACTAAGCTATATTTAGAATTTAAAGAAGTTTTGCTGCTCACTCTACGTATTTTTCACATAGGTTAATCTTAAAAATTTGATATGTGCCTTTGTTATAGAGATACTAGCCGAATGATTCAGATTCTTACAACCCTACCAATTGGTCAATGATCTACTTGAGTGAAAATATTTTGTGAAACACTGAATGTAAACCTTGTGTCTCTACTCCAGGAATAATTATTCCCAGGGCCTGAAAAATTTTCCTGACACCCTCTTGCCGGAGGACTAAATTTGCTAGCCTTCACAAAAAATACCCATGTCAACATATATACAATATTTCAGTCTGCCACCACTCATCCCCAAAAATCAACATAATACATCCTCCTCCCAGTCTTAGCAGGTTCCTCTTTGCCCACACACTCAACAATGGCTGTCTACATAGTTCCCTGCTTTCTCCCAGCCTGCTTCTTAGGAAAAGGGATGGCAGCTGCTGCTCAACCACACCAATGGCTCTGTTTCCCAGCTCATGATCAAAAGGGAAAAATCACTGGCCAGACAGTTTTTTGCCCATCTAGCAGCCCCCAGCAACGGCAGGAATTGACTAATGTATTTGACAACTACTATGAAAACAAGGTGGGGACCCTATGCAGAAAAATGTCATGGTAAGATGCCCCTTCCCCAACTTCTCCATTATGACCAGCTGATGGGAAGTGGGTAGAATGCTGTCTCTGGACCCTACTTAGGGCTTTTCATATCCTTTGGCTAGTGTAAGTCTCACGTACGTGAAGAGCCACACCAACCCACCCCAAGAGAAAAGGACAGGACAGGAAAGGGAGAGAGAGAGATCTGTCTCCTTTCCCCACCCCAAAGCCTCTTGGCTGCTATGGAGATCCGCCTTCTTCCCTACTCCATTTCCCTGTGAATGACTTCAGCTCAGTTTCCCCAAGCACATGAAGCATTACAACTGATAAACAACCAGACAATTTCACAGCTCAAAAGGTTTGCGAACAGCAATAATGAAACTGTCTGTAATCCTATTAGTTTTATTCTGCAGCATCTTGGCAATTCTATGAACAGAACCAAAAATGCCAATTTGAATCGACACAGAGAACATTCTGTACAGCTGACATTAGAAATCTCCAAACGCAACAAGGATTTTCAACCATTACCAGCCAAACTTTTTCAGAACAAGAGACAGGTAATTTATTGTTTTAAAAACAGCACAGCCTGTGCTATGACTCGGTTGTTAAAAGAAAAACTTATTAATCTGTTTTACATTCAGGGCCAGCTCCTCAGTTGGTGTAGACTGATGTAGCTCCATTGAAGTCAGAACTATGCCAATTCATACCAACTGAGGATCTGGAGCTTAGGGCTTGTCTTCACTACAGCATTAGCTCAAGTAATAACTCAAGTTCTGCAACTAATCCAATCCCCTCCACACACAAAAATCTGTAGCTCGAGTTAAATGGTGCTTTAAACTCATGCTAGATGGCCCGTCGAGGGAGTCAGTGCTGAAGCTCAAGTGCTGGTGACTCTGGAGTAATGTAGTAGTGATGCAACAGACCAAATTATAACAAAGTCATCATCTGCTAATTCAATTACTTTGTGCAGCTGAGATGTTTCAGTGTGATCCCTCTCACTAAGGGCTTGTCTAGCCTTAAAATGCCCCAGCGGCATGGCCCCAGCGATGCTTCAACAGAGGTAGCGTCTACACCGACAGGAGTGATTTTCCCATTGGTGTAGGTAATCCATCTCCACACTCTGAGAGATGTAGTTATGCCAACTTCATTTTCTAGTGTAGACCAACTTAAGTGGAGTAACTCAAGGCTCATCTAGCCTGAAAAGTTACACTGGCATTACTACATCTCTCAGGTGCAGATAAGCCGACCTAAGGCTATGGCTATACTAGAGAGCTTAGAATGACGCAGCTGTGCCGCTGTAAGCTCTCTAGTGTAGCCGTTCTAAGCCGATGAGAGAGAGCTCTCCTGTTCACTTAATTAATCCACCCTCAACGAGCAGCAGTAGCTATGTTGGCAGGGGAAGCTCTCCCACGACATAGCACTGTCCACACTAGTGCTTAGGTCGGTGTAACTCATATCACTCACTGGGGTGGTTTATTCACATCCCTAAGCAACCTAAATTATACCAATATAAGTGGTAGTGTAGATATAACCTAAGTCCCTGTGTAGAGACAGTGTTAGGTCAATGGTCCATGGAAGCATTCTTCCGTCGAACTAGCTAACGCCTCTTGGGGAGATGGATTACCTATGCCGATGGAAGAATCCCTCCTGTTGACATAGGCAGTATCTACACTGAAGCACTACAGCGGCACAGCATCTTATGCGTAGACAACCTCAGTGAGCAAACAGTTGCAGTGAAGAAAACTCCTCAACACCAAAATAAAGAAAGCATTTACACATTTTATCTTAATGTTATCTTGTAACTACTTTTGTAACTACTTTAAGCACAGAAACTTTGTAATATAATATATACATTTTTGCAGGCCATCTGTTAATCACAGTATTTTACTCAGACCCTGAAATTCTTTGAAAGAAAACTGCACATATTTGGTTTGTCATAGGAACGTGAAAGCTCAAAATTTTCACATGTACAGTATAACCTGCAAAATGTGCTGCATGTGGAAGTTAATTAAAATTGGCATTTAAGCTTACTATTGCCAGCCGTCTCTTTGAAAAGCGCTATTAATGACAACATTCCAAAATAACTCAATGTACATCTAATATTTTGTAGGTAAATTTGGGTTTCATGAAAGTGATAGAAGCTAGCCCAGGCTAAAGCTACTAAGTATACTGTGAATCAACTCTCCAGAAGTTTCCCCACACAGCTATATTAAGTACACCTCCATCCTAACCTCAGATTTGTAATGATGAAAAATGGAGAGTAGAATGAAACCTAGCCATCTTTTATCTCTAAACAAAATATTCTTTAAACCCAGGTCTCCAGAAGAAAAGGCTATATCTATATCTAACTGTCATGCAACCTTCCAGTCCTTTTAGGACTGGAAGGAACCTCAATAGGTCATCTAGTCCAGTACTCTGCACTAAGTATTATTTATACCAGTGGTTTTCAACCTTTTTTTCATTTGCAGTCCCCTAAAACATTTCAAATTGAGGTGCAGACCATTTTGGAAATTCAATCTGTGGTCTGCAGACCCCTGCCATAGAAGTTTCAGACTGAAAACTGACTGAAAAGAATTCAACTATAAACAATGCACGTGCTCAGTACAGCATTTGACACAGCGTGAGGAAGGTTCACTAAACTGTGGGCTTCTATGGTAATAACACTTTCAGGTTTTGACCTGTAGGTGGGGCATTTGCATACTTTTCATTGATCAGAAAAATAAAATGGCTTTTGTAGGATCTGAAACTTTATTTTCAGTCACCTTTCGTGGACCCCTTAGACATAGCCTGCGGACTCTCAGGAGTCCACAGACTAAAAACTACTGTTGTAGACCATCCCTGACAGGTGTTTGTCTAACCTGTCCTTTACAACCTCTAGTGATGGGGATTCCACAACATCCCTAGGTAATATGTTGCAGTGCTTAATTACCCTTACAGTTTTGCCTAATAATATTATATAAATATTAAGTTATATAAGTCTCCCTTGCTGCTATGTAAGTCTATTACTTCTGGTCTATCCTCCAGGGTTTAGGAGAACTATGTACTTGAAGACTTATGTCCCTCCTCCCCCCGTCTTCTCTTCTCCAGACATCCTATTTGACAATTTAAAAACTGTATTAACTGTTGCCACCATGCTTAAACCTGTCAATTGACTTAAATAACAAACATTCCCTCATAATTTGCAGTATCACCGAGGTATCCTATATATAAATATAGAGGTTACTCCAAAGACCGAAGTCACATTACTAAGCTATCAGTCAAAAGCAAAGTTTAAGCATAGTCACTCTTATCAGACCATTTCTGATTTTTTTAAATCTAAAACCAGATTGATAACTCTGAAGATTGAGGTCCACTGTTTATCCATAAATATGTCAAGTACACAGTCTCCACTAATATACTTCAAACCTGACCTAGAGGGACCACCTCAAGAGTAAAGTGGTAATTTAACCTCTATGCTCACCCAAATCCTTTACTCCTCTACCAAGTCTGCTAACAAAGGCACTGACCTAGCTAGATTCAAACTAGAGACAACTACACAATACAAAACAAAGTTATATATATTTTTATTTGTGAGGGGCAATAAAGATGCGCTCCATTATAAACTAGCACAATGGGGATTCTTTATTTAGAGTGTAGGCCGATGACCTGTAGCTCTCTGGTTCTCAGACTGAGAAACACAATTTTGGCAAACTGAGTGGGTGACACTAATATGCGTATGTCCTGGATTACGCATCATGGGATGGATTGCTGAATACACTGCATCTCTCCCTCATTTAAACTAAAGTTAAAAACAAAAAACTATTAAACTTCATCCTATTTGTGAAAATGATGTACACATATAAAAATTAGGGCTGTCAATTAATCACAGTTAATGCCTGAGATTAACTGAAAACAAAATTAACACGTTGATTTTTTTTAATGCGTTAATCACATACCTCTGGGCGGGGAGGGAGGCATCAGCGGCAAGGGAGCTGAAGCCCCGCGCACCGAGCTTCTATTTGAAAATATAGAAAACATCCAAAAATATTTAAATAAATGGCATTCTATTATTGTTTAACAGGGCAATTAAAACTGCAATTAATCACAGTATTTTTAATCTCGCAATTAATCATGATTAATTTTTTTAATCGCTTGACAGCCCTAATAAATCTCACAAATGTCCATATCACTCTGTGGAGTCTTCTCCTTTATCATCTTGTTTGACTTTTTTTTCCCAGATACAAAATGGAATCATCTGATGACACTGAGCAACTAGTGGTGTCAATATGAAGCTTTAGTTGGAAGTCAGAGTTTCCTGATACCAGGGTCAAGCGGTTTGGGTATTGCTAAAGCAGTTGGTGCTAAGTGTCACGTATCCAAAGATCTTTAGTAAACCCATGTTCACATTGTGACCATGTCCAAGGTTTGAGACTGTTTTCAGTTGAAGAATCTTGTGTGTGCCTTGTACTGTAACATGCCACTTTACTAACGCTGTCTTTGAATAGTGCTGTAACTTGCAACTTTCACAATACATTTAACAGTGTCAGGGACCATACTGGAAAACTTGACTGTTAGTTCAAGTGTTTTATTTTCATCCAGAATCAATCATTACCTGGACAGAGATGTTGCAACCCTGACTTCAGTCAGTGATGGTGTGAAATATTCTTGTCTGTGTTATGTACTTGCCCTTTTCAGCTATGCTGGAACTGTTCAGATACATATGTTCTGGAACCTTTAGGTTTTGTGGCTTCTTCATGCTGGGAGAGTCAGCAGCATGCAAAGTGGTCTTGCAGCAAGATCTATATTGCTCCTCTAGCTGGACAGGAGGAACGTGCTTCTTGAGAGTAGACACCACTACAGTTCTGCCCATCTTAACAGTACATATCATCCTTTCAGCTGAGACCCATAGTCATGGCCTCATTTGTTACCTTTAAGGTTTTACCATTTAAATTGTGTTTGATTTCAGCTTAATAACTCAATAACTGATGCTTGTAATTCTGGCATTTCAAAAGTATAATGTTAAGTAGATGCTTGAGCACCACAGATGTGTTTCTCATAACTCATCTTCATAGCCTCAAGGAGGTGCAGTTTAAGGACTATTTGATATCTTCTCTCTGTCAACATTAGCCAATTTACAGGTGACAATTAGCCTACACAGATAGCGTGTTTAGTGTCTATCCTGTTTGTTGCCTTACTTAACAGAATACACAAATGTCATATTCAGTGGTTTTCTGGGGAATCAAAGTATTCACTGAATTTAGATGCCACTGCATAGTTTTAAGGTTAAAGCAGAATGTGAGTGACGTTGTGTACCTATTCTTTTGCCCAGCACAACAGCATGGCTCACTTTCAGGCATCATTACTAAAAGGATATTAGGAAGTTTTCAACACATTCAATCCACTCTCACACACGGGTATGATCAAATGTGGGTTCAGAGTCTACCTCAAACCTTGGGAATGGTGAGAGCCAAATGATAAATTATAAAACAAGGGAAAAAATTGTTGTATTATTCAATCTGGTGATGGTGTTCCTCACAATAGAGAAGAAACAGGACTAAGATGTAATAAATGTAAAGGTGATTATTTAGAACACAGGCCCCGCAGCTCACTAGCTTTCTATCAAAGTGAGGAACACAGTTTGTGCTATAGTATTATGACACAAGATTTGCATAAGATCTGGTCAAGCCTGACGACTATACAACATATCTATTATCAATCCCAAGTCACTCAGTGCCCCAAAATAAGAGTTTGCAAAACTGTAATCTAATATAGAAAAATGCAGTTTTACGGTTAGGCTATGGCTACACTGGCACTTTACAGCGCTGCAACTTTCTCGCTCGGGGGTTTGAAAAAACACACCCCTGAGTGCAGCAAGTTACAGCGCTGTAAAGTGCCAGTGTAGCCAGTGCCCCTCGTGGAGGTGGAGTGCCTGCAGCGATCACACTCGCACTTCAAAGCGCTGACACGGGAGCGCTTTGAAGTTTCGAGTGTAGCCAAAGCCTTAGTAACAACAGCACTAACAAACAAAAAAATAGAATGCTGTTAGCTGGATAGCTGAAGTGCAGAAAAAGACAGGTGAGGAGGTGAAAGAAGAAAAGACTAAGTGACCTCTTAAATGAACACACAACAATGTAGTAAGATAGCCAATTCATGACATTTGCCTATAAATACTGACAGGTAAAATGGCACATAACTCTAGAGAGCAGTGATGAAGCCTGTGAGCCATTGTGTAACAATGATGAGCAATTCCCTATAAAAAGAGAAAACAAAGGAGCAACTGAAATGTTGAAGGTAAAATAAGGGGTATGATTAAATTAACACAATTTCACTTATACAGCTTAAAGAAACAAGACATAGCTCTATAAAAACGGATTCAGAGAGAATTTAAAATAAGACAGAACACATAGTGAGGTTGACCAAGAATGGCAATGACAAGGACAAGTAAAGTTGCACAAGTATGAATGACAAGGACAAATATGTAAAGAAAGATCTCATCAGGAGATTCAACTAGATAATGGCACAAAACCACCAAGAGAGATCACAGAGGCCTATCAATGGAAATGTTGAAATTAGATAAAACTGGTAAATAATGGATTTTGCAGCCATGGTCACTTCCTACCCAAACTTAATGTTTGTGATGATTCAATCACTGTACATTTTCACAGTAAAGTTAGTCTGAGGTTAATCCAGCTGGAAACTCTGGGCTTCTAAACTGCTAAAGACAAACTGTCACCTCTGAGTGCCAGATGCTGGCAGCAGTCTCAAATTAAATTTGAAAACATTTGTTTAAATATATTTATAGTTGATAGGGGCAAGAACAACTTTTGCAAAGTTATCTGTCAGGTTGTTGCACTGCGCAAAATGAGTGTAGTTTCTCTCTCTTGAGTTTTGGAAAACTTGAAAGGCATTCATGTATAACTAACCACAGCTAACAATAACCAACCTATTTCTTACAAAGAATCACAAATGTAAATTCTCTAATTCAAGTCAACACATTTTACAAGTGTCATTATAGGGATTATAAAGTGCAGTATGTTAGCACAAGAATATTTAGATGTCATGAGTAGAAGCAGAAGTTCAACAGGTCAATATGGGATTAATTCCATTCACAGATGAGGTGTCTGGAATCTGATAATCCCTTTTTCCAACACATACAATGACCTTCCATTAACTCCTACAGCCATGTTAAAAACAAGATTTTTAGTAGTGAAACAACAAAACCCATATTTTCTAAACCAAACACTGCAAAATCCTTAAGAGAACCCCCCTCAAAATGACTCAGACTGTGACTGCAATGACTCAGACTGAGAAGCCATTGCTTTCTCTTGATTACTGCAAAAGGAAGTCCGACTTGTGGCTTCTGTTAAGCACTGGCAAGCAGAATTCAGATTTTTACAGAAGTTTCAAGACATACGCAGTAGTCTAACAGCAGGGTTCCTCTCCGTCTGGGTCCGTGGGAGGCCACACCGCCTCACTACACACCTGTGCATCGCCCACCATGGGGAATTAGCAGAGCTACAAGAGTCTCTAGCTCAGGCCTGTTTTCAGGGGGCGAGCAATAAACACAGTTAAATAGCCTAGGCCCTCAGTCAGGGCAGAGCAACAGGAGTCATGATGGGCTTGTGGTCAGGGTTGAGCAGTAAATATGGTTACATGGTCCAGGCCCCGAGTCAGGGTGGGGCAACAGGAGTCTGGGGCTTGGGCCTGTGGTCAGGGCCGAGCAGCAAACACAATCAGAGAGCCCAAACCCTTAGTCAGGGTGGAGTAACAAGTGCCAATAACTCGGGCCTGTAACCAGGGCAGAGCAGCAAGGGATTTGGGCATCCTATCTCCTGCGGAAGGCCGACAAATACTGGCTCCATGGCCGAGAGAGGGGGAGACTGCCACCCCAGGGTTGGGATAGCAGGGGGGACACAGGCCACCCGCTCCACTGCGTCCTGGCCCAGGGCCCTACCAGTGGCAGAGCAATCTGCCATTGGATCAGCGGGGATCCTGACATAACATGCTGACCTAATCTCTGGTAGCACTGCAGCCAGATTAGGGTCGGCTACCCCTGGGCCACTTCCTAACTCCCCCTCAGGGTGTACCTGGATCAGTGGGGGTCCTCCACATTGTCCGGATAGAAGGCCTGTGGTAGTCCTGGCCACTTCTCCGTGGTTGGGTCAGCAGGCGGCTCTGGCCAGTTCTCAGTTCCACAGGAGCCTGAGGCAGTCTCCCAGCTCGGGAGCAAGCAGGAGGCATCTGGCTCTTCCGGCGGCTGCAGCCCAACTGAGCTCCCAAGCCCGCCTTTTATACTTCCTGTCCCGCCCACTGACTTCCGGCCGGAGGGGTGAGCACGGCCTGGCTCCGCCCACCAGAGCTCAGCGAGGGGTTCCTCTCCCTCTGCATACGTGGGAGGCCACACCACCTCACTACAACATATGCAAGCCATCTACTAAGGAGGTTCAAACAAACTGCAACATTCAATAAGCCTACTTTATTAATACACTGAAATGCTGAATATAATGGTGGCAATGCCACATTGCTCTTCGGCTGTGTTTTTGTAAAAACAATCAGGTCCTTACCCAGCCCTTTCATTTATAAATGCTGAAAAACGCCCTGGAATAAGTTACTAGATGCCTAATGAAAAAAATCTTTGAGCAGACAAGACAATCTTTTTTAGTATAATTAAATATTTTACTGAAGTTTCTTTTACTAGACACATGGTATTCATAAGCCCAACCATGTATTTTCTGAGGACCTTTCGTGAGCTACAGAAAATGACAATGAACAGAGAACTGAACGTCATTAATTCACTGATTATACCAGGATAACCAGAAAATCAGATATCCATTAGAGAAATTGGGGAGCAAATATTTAACAATTTTCTGTTTTAAACAGACCATTTTTATTAATGAGGTTTGCTCTGGAATGTGTCTCACACACACACACACACACCTGATGTGCGTGTTAGAAGTCTCAAAAGTACCAAGTATCAGCAGAAAGACAGGTGGCAAGCCAGGTTGATATGTATTGGCCAGCCACCTAAAATATCCCACATTACAAAGCATCTTCTCTGCCCAGTCAAAAGAGTGAGTAAGCTTTTCTGCATTCAGTCTGAACCACTTTCTCCTGCCAAGTCTCTCTATCTGAGAGCACCTAACTTATTGTTCATTCAAAAACACCACTTCTGTACTTTGATAGGTTAAGTATTGTGCATAAATATGAAGTCACTTCAGTCAACTCCTGGTATTTTAAGATCCAATAAAGCTCAACAAAAAAGGGGAAACTAGGATTACTGTCAAAATATCGTGCTTCTGAATATTCAAAAATTAACCCTAGACATCCCCTTTGTGCTAAGATTAATTGGCATCTTCCATAATCATTAAATTTAGCCTAAAATATCAAGAATCATTGTATAGCCTTGTAGATTTATGTGCTCATTTATTTTTCCAGGACAGAACATTTCACACTACCACAAACAGAGATAAAGCGTATAAATTTAATTCTGCATAGCAGCTGATTTCATAGAACAAGGGTTCTCAAACTTCAATGCACCTTCTGACAACAAAAATTACTACACAACCCCAGGAGGGGGGACTGAAGCCTGAGCTCGCCCCAGCCCCACCACCCCTTGCGGGGGGGACCAAAGTCAAAGGCCAAGAGCTTCAGCCCCATGTGGGGGGGCCTATAACCTGAGCCCCACCACCCAGCAGTGCTCAGACTTTGGCTTCAGCCCTGGGCGGTGGGGGTCAGGCTTTGGCCCCAGCAAGTCTAATGCCAGCCCTGGCGACCCCATTAAAATGGTGTTGTGACCCACTTTGGAGTCCCAACCCACAGTTTGAGAGCTGCTGTCACAGAACAAACTATAGAAGCCATGAAAAAATACCAAACATCACGTACACATGTACAAAGTTATTAATATCTTACATGATGAGGGCAATAAGTATGCAAATAAAAGGAGAGAAACTTCTGTTATTTTGATGCTACACAAAAATATCTGCTTCAACTAACACTGTTAGGGTTATTAGTTTAGAGCAGGCCTGCACAACATGCAGCCCAGGGGCCGCATGCAGCCCATGTGGGCTCACTGTGCGGCCCGCGGGGGGTGAGTAGGCAAGCAGTGGGGTGGGGCAAGCCAACAGCCGGCTGGCCAGCCAGTGGGTGGGTGGGCTGGTGAAGAGGCCAGTGGCAGGTTGGGGAGTGAGGGTGAGCCAGCAGCAGGGGGTGGGGGCAGCGGCAGAAGGTAAGAGGCCAGCAGCGGGCAGGCAGGTGAGCTGGCAGCGGGGGGGAGCCGGCAAGCCGGCGGCGGGGGGGCTGAGGAGGCGAGCCGGGCGGGGTGGGGGATGATGAGCCAAGTGGGCGGGCAGTGGCAGGGCGGCAGGTGAGCCAGGCTTCCACACCCCAGCGCTGGGGAATGAGGGGTTGTTTCCGCGGGGTCAGGGGGTTTTGGCCCTCAGGTGTTTTCTTTGGAGTAATATGGCCCTCGCCACTTTATGAGTTGTGCGGGCCTGGTTTAGAGCATACTCAAACCCTAAGGCTTGGTCTACACTAAAAAGTTAGGTCGACCCACCTAGGTCGCTCAGAGGAGTGTGAAAAATCCTTAACCTAGCTACCGCTTCTCAGAGAGCATACACACCACATGATCTGTCGACCTTAACAGTCCTCTAGCAGCTGTCTGACAATTCCCCTGTCCCCATGACAGTGGCTGCTCTGTTCACAATTTAGAACAACACTGCCCAACTGTCCAACAATTCCCCTCCCCCCTCCTTTAAAACCCTTAGCGTTTCTGAAAAGCCTTTTTCTGATCATCTTGGCACATCTACCAGCCTACCGCACAAACGGAGAGCTACTAGATGTGCACCTCTTTGGAGCAGGCAACAAGTGTTGGATCTCTTCAGCCTGTGGGGAGAAGAGGCAGTGCAAGCACAGCTACTGACCAGCTGCAGAAACATGAACATCTACAAGCAGACTGCATGGGGGATGCTGGCAAAAGGGCACAACAGAGATCAGCAGCAGTGCCAGATGAATGTGAAGGAACTACGCCAGGCATATCAGAAGGTGAGGGAGGGCAACAAGAAATCTAGTGCTGTCCCACAGACAATGAATGGCATCCCATACCCGGCAAGAATCCCACCAGCACTCCTTATATGACTGGACACTTTAGAAGAGCCTGAGGCTGAGACCCCTGCCACAACAGTTGGGGGTACGACATGCCACAAGTCAGACCCATGCCACAAGCCAGAAGCTGTTTGAAACTCCTCTGGAGTCGAGCCAGTTCAGCCAGGAGAGCACAGAAGAGCCCGCTAATGAAGGGGAAGGGAGCTCAGGTAAGTTTATACATGTCATGAATTATTCGATAAAGTGGGCTGTAGCCCACGAAAGCTTATGCTTAAATAAATTTGTTAGTCTCTAAGGTGCCACAAGTACTCCTGTTCTTTTTCCTCATAGTAAATTTTCCCCGTTTTGTTGCCCAAAACCTCATCTACCTCTATCCCTCCCTCTCCCCAACTGACCGCCACGCTTTTTGCCATTTAAAAATACCGCTCCTCCGATTCACAACTTTAGAGAAACAAAGGCATTGACTTTTGATTGACTACTTTAGCAGGTATACCTTGTTAGAAAATAAAATATTAGAAATAAATTCAAAAAAGTAGTATGGCAGGCCGATTACACAATCCACATCAGATAAGTGTCCTGTGCTTGGGCGGAGATAGAAGAAACAAACAGTCAGCATCTGTTTTTCAATTCTTTGGTTTGTTGGGCCAGGCAGCAAAAGCCATGCAAATGTACTTTCTTTATATGAATAGGGATGTCCCTTTTGTCCTCTTGAGAGCTCACTGAAACTTTCATTATGATACCGTAGAATTTGCTCTCAAACATTTCTAGGGATGGCAGCCTTGTTTCTTCCCCCATGATAGGAGACCTTCCCACAACGAATTCAGATGGCACCACTATAGTAAAGAGGCTAACACCTTTCAGCCACCATTAGTAGCTGATTCCTTTATGCCTTTGTCACGCTCAGGAGTGAGTATTAGCCAAGATTATGTTCACCAATGAAAATATTGCCAATATTCATTGCACTTGTCCTATACCCATACGCAATTTTTAAAGCTTCCATGCACCAGAACAAACACCCCCTCACTATGATAGGCTGTACTCACCATGGTTTGAGCCAAAGAATGGTGCTGCAATAACACACACAAAAGTCAAACGTGACAATCAGTATATCTTATTAAAGGTATTTATGGGAAAAATGCAAGGGAGTTTTGAGACCTCTCTCTCTTTCCATAGTGACTGTAAATCTAACAGTTTATCTGTCTGTTTTAATCAGTAGCCTCCGGCATGGTGGTCTTGAAGGTTCCCACTCCACACCTGCTTAAACGTCTCTCAGTGCTCAGAAGAAGAAAGAAGAGGACTAGGGAGGATACATTCGACAAGGCCCTCCAATCCTCTATGGCCTCGGACCATGAATGCAGAGCTTGGAGGGACCATATGATTGGTCATGGAGAATGGACTGAGAATGGAGAGATCAGCTGCTGCAGGAAAGGGAAAAGTACCAAAACGGGAATCAGGAAATACACCAAGATATCATGGGTTTGCTCAAGCAACAAACAAATGTTGCAGAAGGCTGCTGACATGTTTAAAGACCATCAACTACACAGCCTTTCCAATCCTTGGATAACACAATGGCAACTGCTTCTTACAACCCCTAACCCAACACATACCAACATCGTGTACAATTCCTACCACATCAAACCGAGGGGAAATAAGGAGAACTACAGCTACACATAAACAGACCAATGAAAAACACAGGCTCAGACAGCAACTTATATACCTCAGACTGCTTTAACCCTGGGGGTTTTTTAACTTCACTTTTGTTGGCTACTTTTCACAAAACAAAGTTCTATTTTTGGAAACTGAATGTCTATTACTATACAATAAACATTACAGAGTTAATAGTGGGAGGCAATAGCCCCTCTCTTCCTGCCCCAATACTTAAAAGTTCACACTAAGAATTACAGAATTCATAGTGGGGGAGTAGCAACCCACCATATTTAATAGTTTACACCAAGCACTACAGAATTCAAATCAAGAGGCAGAAACCTACCCATGATCACTGTTTCATAAAGTAAATAAGAAAGAAAAACTTGTAGCACCTTAGAGACTAACAAATTTATTTCAGCATAAGCTTTCGTGGGTTATTACCCACTTCATCGGATGCATGGAATGAAACATACAGTACACAGATATTTATACAGTCAGAGAAACATGATAAGGTCGAGGTGCATAGACCAACCTTAAGAGGCGAATTAGTTGAGAGGAACCATAACAGCAGGGGAAGAAAAACCTTTGAAGTGATAAACAAGATGGTCACACAGGTGTTTCATAAAGTGTTCATCAGACAACACTAATGTGCCTGTCTGTTAAAATGGTCTTAAGGCCTCATTCAGCCATACTGCTCCATGGTGCCCTCTTCTAATAGCCTTTGTATCTGGCTGTTCAAGTTCTGCAGACAGCCAGCTCACCTCACCCATCCACCCTGGCAGCAGCTTCTCCCCCTTTGCTTCACAGATGTTACTATGCATGGAGCTAAACCAAACTCTCGCTTAACAGTCATTCTACACCTGCTGAGCCGGTAACTGAATCTTTCTTCAGTGCTGTTGAGATGGCCACTGTATAGCTTCATAAGCCCAGGGAGCAAAGGGCAGCCTGTGTCCTCCAGAATCACTACTGGCATTTCATCATCATTTAGTGGTAATACGACCATTGGGCAAGAATGTCCCGGCTTGCAGCTTTTTGAGAAGTCCTGTTTTCTTAAAGGTGAGAGCATCATGTAGTTTCGCTGACTAGCCCACAACGATGTCTGTGATATGCTCCCAGTAATCCACCAGCCCTTGCATAACCATTGAGAAGTAGCCCTGTCTGTTGACGTACTCAGTGGCAAGGTGGGCTGGCACCAAAATAGGGATGTGTGTACCATCTATCGCTCACCACAGTTCGGGAACCCTATCACTGCAAATCCATGCACTATTTCCTGCACTCTATCAAGATTCACAATCCTGTGTAGTCGGAGACAATCAATGCCCTTACGTATTTGGATCACAATGCTCTCTGCTATGGATTTTCCAACTCTAAATTGATTGCCCACTGACCGTTACAAATCTGGCATTGCAAGCTTCCAGAGTTTAATTGCAACTCACTCTTCCCCACTGTCAATGTCGCTCAAACCCTTCTATTCCTGTTGCAACTGGTACCATGGAGGTTTTCCACGTCTTTGCTAAGTACTGGAATGTAGGTTAGACCAATATCTAAAATTCTGAAGAAGCTAATTTTCAAAAAAAATTATAAAAATTCTAATACTAATTCTGTCATTTTCTTAAGCAGTGAAAAAGATTTAGCAGTCCTCTAAAATAGTTACTGCATATTTTAAAAGTGCCAAAGAAGCCAATACCAAACAACCACGCTCAGTGTGTAGTCTGTGTCAAGAGCATCAATCCAACACATGTCAAACAAATAATAACAAATGATCACTCTGCACTGGCACAGCTCCACTGACACCTAATCACTTGCCCCATTGTTTCATGCTGCTAATGCTAGTAAATCTGCTACTTCCCTCAGAAATGGTGAGTGGACACTGGTGACATCTTTCAGTACATTCACAAAAACATGAAAGACTAGTTTTCACATATATGTGCTTTACTCTAATCAAAAACTGCAAGTTTTCTTTCTTTGAAAGGCTGAAAATCATGCTTATGCTTTCACTGTGCTGATGCAGTGTCCACATGGGGCATTAACACTCAGCAAACTGGCATACTGTAGATTCACATCCTGACTTGCAGCACAGAAACTTGGCATGTGGACAAGACCTTAGATGAAAGCTGGCCTGTAAAATCTTTACTACTGGATGATACACAAGTCAAAGAAAATAGCACAGCTTTCTGAGTGCAGTGGTGACATTCAGAAAGACGCTATAGCATACTAACAAAATTTGATAGGGGATGCAATACTACAGAAAGTAAAGTGCATCAGTAGTAAACTCAATTTTTTTTTTTAATGTCACTGACACAAATATGGATTCAACAATGACTTTAAAGTCACTTTTCAGAACAGAAATGCACTTAAATTAAAGCAAATCAAAACCACCTATTACATTCACACAGTCATAAGAACTACATTTACTGACATCCACAATGGAATGAACACGACAGATTTTACAACCCTGTTAAGAGAGCTGACAACACCTTCCAATTTAAAGGGGAACTATCTATTTAAATTTGCCAAAGTATTAGCCAGAGTGCAGGGATTTGTATAGTCACTAAGGTTATTTCTCAATATTCTACAGTGACTATCTCTGTATTCTGACTACTATAAAAATTCCTCTGCTCCATTTATTCATGTTTATTACAATAGTGCCTAGGGGCCAACCAAGAACATTGTACACTGCCTTGCACGGTGGAACCAACATAGAACAGGAGACCCTGCCACAAAGAATTTACTATCCTCTAAAGCCCTTGTGCATACTACCGACATCAAACATGGTCAATTCAACCTCAAAACCCTTTCCTACTTTGTCAACCCAACTAACCCAAGTCCTTTCAATATCCATCCTTCCCCTTCTGCCTTGGGGCTTAAAGAAATCTTATCACTCTCTTCGCTATAGGTAACGACATTTTCAATTAACTATATTTACTATCTGGAGTTATGATGGGTATGAGAAGTTCAAGTGGTCAAGCTTGTGGGCATATGGATGCATAGTTCTAAGGGCAGTAGATAAAACAGAGGGTTTTATAATAACTCAAGTACAGGTATTTGCATAATCACTCTCATCTACGTAATAAGATTCCAGGATTGTCACCTGAAGACTAGAATGCCTGTAAAGTCAACAGGAGGTCATGGGAACAGCTACAAGCATGGTTTTGAGCTCTTTGTTCAGAATATCACCAGGTTGAATCACCAATGGGTTTTGCGGTCTGTTAGCATCCAAATTTTTGATTTCTCTGCCATTTTGACTTACGAATTACACCCATATCATATACAGTTACAGTAAGGCATGTATCTATGCCATGCCAAGAGTCCTTGATCACTACGCTATCAAGCTGACCACCCTTACTCTACAGCTAATTTGCATGCAATAATTTCACTGGTTGTATGAGGGAGACTGCACAGATAGTGGATTACTTGGCCTAACTGCTGCAGTTCTTCAAAACCACCCACACAACACCACAAAACACACATGGCCTCTCACCACAGCACATACCTCAATCACCATCTGCATAAACCAACACAAAATCTTCCAGGCACAGTACCCGCTCACCTACACCATAAAACTACAAACTTGAGTGGCTCAGCCATGAGTCATCACTAGTTGGGAAATAACCATACTGGGATCACACAAATCCCTGAACTCATTGTTCAGTTCTTTAAAATCACACATTCTTGTTCAATGCTTTATAAAGTTGTTGCTAATGCAGCCAGAGAGCTGGCAGGATATACTCAAGGAAACAAAATGTCTTCAGATACATATCAAGTATCTCACATTAGAAGAGAGGTTCTCAAACTGGGGAGACAGACCCCGTTGGGGCGGGGTGTGTGTAATGTATTCGGGGGTGGGAGACATGAGAAGTTTTAGGGAGGAGGGGGAAAAAAAACAACTTACTGCACACATTTTACCCACAGCAATGAAGAACTAGAAAAGCCAATTCCTCCAGACATATCAGGTCCTCACATGGCGCTGTACATTTGACTCTAGATGGTGCTGTGCACCTTGGCGGATTTCTGTTAAGCTTGCCTAGCATCATATAACGTCGTTGCCATCTGTAAATTAATCTGTTTGCTATAACACGGTGTGCACATTTTATTATAAGTATCAACCACAATCGCAGTTTTGCTTTTGCTCTTATTACAATGGATCGCTGGCTCTGTTTGACTCAATGCTTTACTGTTTTTAATATTTAGTGAGAGTTGCACATTGGGTTTTTTTTATCACTATATGTACTTTTGTGGCAGTAGGGAAGGTGTATGCTACTACAAACACAAAGAAGGAGTGTGCAATCAAATAAGTTTCAGAACCACTGCATTATAACAAAGTGTATTATGAAAAATCTGATAAAGCAAAGAATAATCCAAAACCAAATTTCACATCACATGTATAACATTTGTGAGGTAACGGTATTTTCTGTAGGATCCACAATGCCAATATTTTGCCCTCAAGCTAGCAGAGTCTGGGAATACTGCAGGAACAGTATGATCAGCCCCAGAGCAGTGGGAAAGGAGAAAAGCGATGTCTCTATGTGGCTACACAACCACTTTCAGCAGATGACAGAAAGGTAACTACAAAGGATTGATGCAGGGTCTTAAAAGTACCATGTGTAAAACCAAGGTGATGACCGACCCAAGACTAAATTCTACAAACCAAACCTGGAATCTGGTGGCCTTATAAAGCCACTATGCTTGCCTAAAAGTACTAGTTGTGCTGTGCTTGCTGAACTATCACTTACTTACCAACCTATAAATATGTTCTTCAAGGTTACTAAAGAAGCTTCTCTTTCATTACTATGCTCATTAGCAGAAAAGTGACTGTTTTACCTATTCTCTTCTCAAACTATTTTATTCCTCAGGCAGGATGATAATGTAGGACATTTTTTAAAAATATTCTGAAACTGCTGTTTCTAAAGATCACACTTCAAAATGACAGCTCAGTAGAAAAATATCTATTCTACAGGTGTCTGAATGTAACACCACATAATCACCACTCCTCTGCTTTGGCAATCCAGGATCCTTTAAACAAGAGTTAATGTAGAAGCTTGGAAGAACTATGTTATTTAGCAATTTCAACCAAAAGCAACATGTGCTTCCCCGTATTTCAAACTGGGTCAAGTTTTTGCACCAGCAAGAAATATAACTCAACTAATCATTATGTAAAATGCAATGACTAACTAGATTCATAACGGCCAGGGGCTGAGAAACTCACTCATCCATGGCAAGTAGGAAGCTTCCTCAGGCAAGTGTCATCAACTTCTACAGAGTCACTTCATTTAAAAACTAAGCCTTTTGCCCTTATATCTGTAAAGATATATTTGGTTCACATTTTGAAGGTAAATAAATGCAGTGCCATCTTTGACTCTGCAACAGTTTTCAGAGCCGCTTCTAGGAACTCTATAGACAAACAATGAAACTGACAAACAGGTCAATTTAATTCTGCAGCTGTTAAGGAACTCTACAAGTAGAAACCGGCAGACACTAACTAATACAAGACCAGGGAGAGGAAAATAGCAGAGACATCTCTATGCAGCAGCCACAGAATTGAGAGCAGAGTAGATTAGTGAGAAGACAAGCCCACTCCTTCCTTCTGGCAGGGAGAGTGTAATCTGTGAAGGCCTTCAAATTTATTCCACATATACTACCTGGCAGCAGATGAAAAAGACCCATCAAGCAGAACTCACAACAAGAATCCCAGAAGCTTTTTTTTTTTTTTTTTTTTTGCGCAAGAGGGGGAGGGAAGAGAAGAGAACAGGGGAGAAGGGGCCTGGCTTCTCACCTGGACATTTCTACTTGACAATGACCCCTATATGCTGTCATAAAGGTTTGTGACTAGGAAATTAAGTCATTTGGTATTAGGTTCAATAAGATTTCAAGCAGTGTGTGTGGTGGTGGGGGTAGATTTATTAAACAGATTAGAAAGGATAAGCATAGTATTGAGTGAGATTTTTGGGAGAGAAGAAAGGAGTAAGAAAAGGTAAATTAGGATGATGCAGTATAAGGGAAAGAAAGATGTAAATGGTGGAGAGAACAGGAGATGGATGCTGAAAGCAACGTAAGACATCCATTTCAGGAAGTAAGCCAGAAAGGAAAGAAATGCAAGTCTGCTCTGAAAAGTTACTATATAAAGTAGCATCTTCTTACTAAACACATCTGCTCCCTGTGTGTTTTCAGAGTTATATCTGCTTATTTTTCCGACAGTACTGTTTTATTTTTTTGATCCTATTATCACTGCACAACAGACCATACTGGGAAAGCAAGCTGGATTCTAGTCTCTCTCACTCAGCAACAGAATTGCTAGCTAAGTTCCAAACTAGGGTGACCAGACAGCAAGTGTGAAAAATCAGGACAGGGGGTGGGGGATAATAAGAGCCCATATAAGAAAAAGACCCCAAAATCGGGACTGTCCCTATAAAATCAGGACATCTGGTCACCCTATTCCAAACATCAGTTCAAGTCCCATGTAACTCTTAATGGTGATCACACATAAAAGAGGGCAGCTAGACTCTCAGAACAGCTTGAGTCTGTAGGATTGGCAGTTTGTTTAATACCTTTTCAATTATCAATTGAGCAAATCTGATATGGAGCTATTGACTCTCAAACATAGAACCTCACAAGGCCATGTTTATAGTGGCATTTTTCAGAGTACAAATGCACTTTAAAGGACTTAACTACAGAAACATAAGAAAGTGCATAGCAGATAACGATCACAAATCTAAATGTAAAACATACCTGTTTTGATGTTAAAGCTAAAAGTTACTCACTTCTTACCAGCTGAATCAACTTTAGTCCATTTACTTCTACATTTGAAATCTGTATTCCTATGTGGTTAAAGTGTAAGAACATAAGAACAGCCATACTGGATCAGACCAAAGGATCCATCAAGTCCAGTATCCTGTCCTCTGACAGTGGCCAATGGCAGGTGCCCCAAAGGGAATGAACAGACAGGGCATGGATCACTTGATGATAACCTGTCACCCAAGCCCAGCTTCTGGTAAACAGAGGCTAGGGACAACATTCCTGCCCGTCCTGGCTAATAGCCATTGATGGACCTATCTTCCATGAATCAATCTAGCTCCCTTTTGAACCCCGTTATAGTATTGGCCTTCACAACACCCTCTGGCAAGGAGTTCCAGAGGTTGACAGTGCGTTGCATGAAAAAATACTTTCTTGTGTTTGTTTTAAACCTGCTACCTATTAATTTCATTTGATGGCCCCTTGTTCTTGTATTATGAGGAGGAGTAAATAACACTTCCTTATTTACTTTCTCTATACCACTCTTGATTTTATAGACCTTTATCATACCCCCCCCCCTTAGTCGCCTCTTTTCCAAGTTGAAAAGTCCCAGTCTTATTAATCTCTCCTCATACGGAAGCCGTTCTATACCCCTAATTATTTTTGTTGCCCTTTTCTGAACCTTTTCCAATTCCAATATATCTTTTTTGAGATGGGGCGACCGCATCTGCACACAGTATTCAAGGTGTGGGCTTACCATGGATTTATATAGAGGCAAGATGATATTTTCTGTCTTCTTATCTATCCCTTTCTTGATGATTCCCAACATTCTGTTCGCTTTTTTGACTGCCACTGCACATTGAGTGGATGATTTCAGAGAACTATCCACAATGACTCCAAGATCTCTTTCTTGAGTGGTAACAGCTAATTTAGACCCCATCATTGTATATGTATAGTTAGGATTGTGTTTTCCAATGTGCATTACTTTGCATTTATCAACATTAAATTTCATCTGCCATTTTGTTGCCCAGTCACCCAGTTTTGAGAGATCCGTTTGCAGCTCTTTGCAGTCTGCCTGGGTCTTAACTATCTTGAGTAGTTTTGTATCATCTGCAAATTTTGCCACCTCACTATTTACCCCTTTTTCCAGATTGTTTATGAATATGTTAAATAGGACTGGGCCCAGTACAGACCCCTGGGGGACACCACTATTTACTCCTCTCCATTCTGAAAACTGACCATTTATTCCTACCCTTTGTTTCCTATCTTTTAACCACTTTTAACCAGTTACCAATCCATGAGAGAACCTTCCCTCTTATCCCATGACTGCTTATTTTGCTTAAGAGCCTTTGGTGAGGGATCTTGTCAAAGGCTTTCTGAAAATCTAAATACACTAAGAAGTGTAGGAAGTTCTGTTATACATAGGGTGACCAGATGTCCCAATAAAATCGGGCCCGTCCCGATGTTTCATCTTTTGTCCCGCGTCCCGACCGATGCTTGGTCGGGACGCCTTTTGTCCCGATTTCCGGTCTTCTTCCGTTTTTGTTTTTGCTCAACAGCTTCGGACGGGAGAGGGGTTTGTTTTTTTGCTCAACAGCTTCGGACGGGAGAGAGGTTTTGTTTTTGGTTTTTTGCTCAACAACTTCGGGCGGGAAGTCCCGATTTTCGGGTCTTCTCATCTGGTCACCCTAGTTATACACAACCTGCAACTTATAATTTACCACATCAGCATCAAGTCTTCTGTAATTATTTTAATCAAGATACATATTTTACATATATTTGGGGTTTTTTAAGCATGACCTATTTTCACACAAATTGTCCTGAAAGAGACTACACCAGGAATGTGTTTTGGGGTTGTTGGGTTTTGTTTTGTTTTTTTAAAGCAATATAAATGGTACAGATTATGCTTATAGCATAAAACAGTATGAATGTGGA
Organism: Macrochelys suwanniensis; assembly: GCA_033296515.1. Lineage (NCBI taxonomy): Eukaryota > Metazoa > Chordata > Testudines > Chelydridae > Macrochelys > Macrochelys suwanniensis. The sequence continues at coordinate 59,593,097 of CM065784.1, read as the reverse complement.
TCTATTATATGTAATTGTACTTATTGTAACTAAATTGAGATGACTATGAACTGATCAGTCAACCACATACCTCATTTGAAACCAGAAGTACGCAATCAGATAGCAGCAGAGACAAAAAAGAAAAAAAAGCAAATACAGCACAGTACTGTGTTAAATGTAAACTACTAAAAAAAAATAAAGGGAAAGCAGCATTTTTCTTCTGCATAGTAAAAGTTTCAAAGCTGTATTAAGTCAATGTTCCACTGTAAACGTTTGAAAGAACAAGCATAACATTTGTTCAATTACAAACATTTCAGAGCTATGAACGAACTCCACTGCCGAGGTGTTCATAATTCTGAGGTTCTACTTTGAGGTTGCCCAATTTACCTTGAGACACTGTTGACTCACAGCAAATATTTTTATGTTTTTGCTGACTGTAAAAGCCTTTGGCTTTCTCTGAGAGGAATAAGTCTTAAACTAAACCCACTAGCCAAACCTATTTTCACCAAAATCTCACCCTCAGCTTGAAAAAACTAAGACAAGTTAATGTCTGATCATCTCTACTGTACATGGTAAAACTTGACTTTGAAATTTTCAAATGGCTTAGTTATTGCAGCCAAAGAGAATAGCCAGAGGGTGCTAAAGATTGGCAGAGATTGGTGATAGTGCTGTCTGTCTCAGAGAAAAGCTCTGCATCCCATCTGTTCCAAATACGCAGAAATCCAATTACAAGTACAGTTTGTTTTCAGCAAGCCCAGCTAATAAATGCACTAACCTATTCTACAATACAACTTGTAAACACATTTGGAAAAGGTAAATAGATATGAAATAAAAACTCACTCATGTTTTAGGCATTCTTTATGCAACAATGAATGTCAGATCACAGAAGGAGGGCTGGAGAGTAGGTCTACAATTTTTCAAACTCATCATCTATCTTTTTACAGTTCAACAAAAACTACAGGTTCAACAGAAAACATCCAGCAGTTCTGCAGCACATACACACTGGACTTGCTCATTTTTCCTAATCAAACTATTCAAGAGGCACCATAGCAGCATTCTTTTTGTTTGTGCAAAATGGTAAGTAGCATTTGTCAAGTAATTTACTGCTTGTGTAAAACCTGCCTATAAAAGACCTGAATTTTTTTTTTTTTTAAGATTTAAATAGTTGGGAAAGAGCAAAGCATTTTGGAAATTTAAGTAAACTGTATAAATCCGCATCAACCACAAACTTATGAATTATCATTGGAGGGGGTGGGAAGAGAAATCTATAACAAAAGGGCATCAAATTAACTTGATCTGGTGTTTCTGATTAGAACAGATCTTTGTGAGTGGACATCTATACTGGCAGGGGTTTGACTGAAGCGCTGCTTACTTACAGAAGAAGAAAATAGCTCATCCTAGTGTGGTCATATGCTTCTAAATGAGATGGTAATTCTATGCTGTGAGATACGTGTGCTCCATCCAAAGCATAAATTCAGTGTTGCACTCATGGCAAAAGAAAAAGCTGCATTTAAAAAGCAAACCACTGGCATAATGATGGCCAAAACAACCCAAAAATTGACAAGATAATGTGTCTATGAATGGTTATTTTTACTGGTTTACCCATATCAGGACAGGAAATTATGTACAAAATAACTCCTCTGAATCAAAAGCTTAGAACCTTGAAAGATAGCAAGTCACCGCAAAGAGTGATCTTAAATACTTGAGAACAGTAGCTGTACTAAAGAATATTTTGGAAGCAATCCGTAAGCAGACTCAAACATTTCAGCCTGTCCTCTTGTTTACAGAGGATCCTATTTGTTTTATATTCAACATTTTCAATTATTAAAATTTTCTACCTTTAGCACAAAGAAAGTAAAAGACAGAATATAACTTAACAAGGAAATACTGCACTAAATTACAGATTTAAAGTACCTGACATGGCAGAGTCCCGACAAGAAAGACTGCAACAACACCGTAGCCTCCTTGTAACCCTCACAAGCCACTGTAATCTGTAGCATCACTCTGGAGGGAGATCACAGTTTTTTCTGCGCCCTTGGCCTTTTACAGTCAGCTACCCTTCTAGAGGTTAGGGAAGAAAGTTCCATCAGAGTTACCCCAGACAAATAAGATAACCAATTCAGTTTGATTTCAATAGAAACTCTGTATTGTCAAATTTACAAAGAGACAACTATAAAAACAGAATACGATGCAGCTAGAGAAATTTTACTATGGGAAATACTGCTACACCAGCGCAAGATGTTAGTATGCTGAAAAATATGTGATCCCTCCTCATGTGACAGATGTATAGATGAACAAGACAAGCTCTTTAAAGATGCACCAGAAAGTGTCTGTGCAGCCCCAACCCTTTGGTAGTTAGGTCTTCCTCTCTTGTGGACATCCACTTTTACATCAGATTATATCTTGAGTATCATAATCATACATTAATCAAGGAATACCCAGTTCTAAATATCAGTTTCTGCTACACAAAGTTTCTTCCTATTACAAGGATATTTCCAGAGAACATTTTTAACATATATCTCCACAAAAATCAATACTCCTTATATTTCCTGCTCTTTAGAATGTATGTAACATTGCATTTCCAATAGACCCTTTCAGATACGTTCAGATGCTGATTTCTGCACAAAGTGTTGCTCTTCTACACAAGTCTTGCATACATGTCCATTAGCCACTCCTATTAACAAGGGTTTCATCAACACTTAGCAGCACTTCATTTCCATCCACACGGAGGTACGTATTTCTCAAGACCGTTTTTTTTTTTAACTAAAGAACACCATTTTTAAAATCAATATTTATGCAGCTGGCAGAACTCATGTTGGACAGGCTGCACACCATCTGTCACAACCATCTTGACAGAAGTTGAAATAAAAATGCTATTTTTCCCCCCTTCAGACAGCCATAGTTAGAGATGGCTAATACAACTGAAGCAATTTCAGAACTTTCACAAAACAAAGCAAGTAGAAAGCAAGTACACACATTTCAATCAATCCAAAAATTATATAAAAACTAGCAGAACTTTTACTAATTACCCAAGTTTGGCTGAAGGTGGATTGTTATATATAATCTCTAAGGAGAAAGAGATCATACAGAAACTTGGATTACTTTGAATAAAAGGAAAGCCCCTCCTGAGATATAATTCCCAATTTGAACCTGGAATGTTTCAATAAAACCTTCATTTTAATCCCAAACAAGAGAATTATTAAACAACTTCCTATACAAACCAAATTTCATCCTACCTAATGAGTGACAATACCAGATAATTTTACATATATTGGTAAGTCTCACAGTGCCAAGGGATAGAAGCCATAATACACATCCCTAGTGAGAGATTTCAAACAATTACTACAGCCATGAAACCAACTTATTGGTAAAGCACCAACAACATGCTCAGAACCTTCCAGACAGATACATAGGGTTGCCAACCCTCCAGGATTGTCCTGGAGTCTCCAGGAATTAAAGATTAATCTTTCATTAAAGATTATGTCATGAATGAAACTGTGTCATGTGATGAAACCTCCAGGAATATGTTCAACCAAAACTGGCAACCCTCAATACCTAGGATTTATATGGCACATGGAAGAGGCGTTGAGATACGGCAGATCAGGCTGGGGACTAGGTAGAAGAGTGCCAGATATATGGGGCTGTGTGGAAGAAGACCCAGCATGAGAGGGAAAGGAGGAAATGAAGGAGGTAGTTAAGACATGCTTTTTGTGGGAACAAAGAGTTAGCTTGCTACACAAGGTTTCGTAGGCAAGAATAAAGAGTTTAATGACAGAGGCAATGAGAAACCAAGGAAGGAGATTTGAAGAAAGAATGAACGTAGCAAGCACAGTGGGTGAAGCAGATGACATTGATGACATTTATACAGTCACCAGAACACTCTTCCCCTAAGATGGAAGATCCTCAGCACTTGGAGGAGTTTGTGTTGTTTTTTTTAAAAAAAAAAAGCTCACTTCCTTCACTTTCAAGACTCTCTACCCTATAATCTAACGACCATAATTCCAATTCACTATCACACCTGAACTGGCCAAGTAGATCAGCACAGAGCTACAAGAACACTTCTTCCAGGAACTGTCTCTGCAACATTCCAAACCTCTTCTACAGGAGCAAAGAGCTAAATTCATGTCTCAAACTTTGATCATTTCTCGAATGCAATGTGTCACCGCTATTGGTTCAGTATTGGAACTATATTTTCAGAGAGCAATGTCTTGAGAGAAAAGCAAAATATGGTACCCCATTTCACAATATTTTAGTGTGATACTCACAAAGTTATGTTTAATTAATAGAGGCAGACCATTTCATCTATCTAGGGAGTAAGATGTGCAAGGATTTGTGGCAACAAATATCAAAAGAAGCAAACAACTTTTCTAAATTATTTTAAGTCTTTTGCAGGTAGCATGATTGACCCGGACTCAAAAACACAAATTTTTAACATTGTCATCATGTCCATCCTCCTTTATGGAGCAGCCATGGCAATCATTGAAACTGATAAGATCAATGCATTCCAAAGTAAATGCCCACAGAAAATCTTCAGGGCCCACTAGAAAGACTTTCTTGCAATATCAGAAATTCTAAGTAGAGCAAACCAGTCTAAAGCAAATATGGTAAGATGACAGACATATTTAGGACACTCTTTAAAGATGCCACCAACACAAAGCTTAAATGTCAAGTGATAATAGGGATATTACCTGGAAAAAAGAGGGCAACCTAGATAAACATTATGCAGAACAACAGAGGAAGAAGCCCAATCCATCAACATGACACTCAGAAGCGTGAACAGACCAGCACAAAACCAAAATAAATGGAGGAATCTGGTGGATGTCCTATGTGCCTGTAGGTCCAGGAGGATAAAGAAAAGACATGGCAGAGCAAGGGGCAAAAATAGAAAATGACTGTAGCTAACCTGTAACTGTGAAAGAGAGCCTGGGACTCCTCCTACAGAAGCTTTTGCTTAGTTACAGGACATGAAGCAGCCCCACATTTCATTAGAACATTTATCTTAATTATGGCACATCACCAACATTCAGGTATATATAACGGACACTCAAACTTAGCCTGTGTACCCATTTTCTAATAGTATTCTTTTCTTGGAGCATGAAGGTGCAACAAACTGATGAATGAAAACTTAAAATAGCATGGCTACGATTTAAGAAAAAGATAGAACATTTTTTATTCCACTGCAATTTACCAAGTCATATGTATAACATCAGATCAGTGACTGAAAAAGTGTGATCTACAGATAATAAAATTCAGATAATAAAAGGCTAGCAAGCCAATAAAAGTTAATTTGTCCTGTTAATTTGTTCAAGAGTAACATATTACCATTTTAGGATCATAATTGTTAAGCAGAAATTAACAGCTGATCATATCCTGATAACTGGGAGAAGGAGGAGACCTGTACAGGAGACTGATCAGTTAAATCTGGCATTACATTGTTCCTGTGGGCTACACATACTTCATCTGTAAACAGTCTGAGTGCTCACATATCTTTCAGTTCAGGATTGCAGGTACACAACAAAGCATAAAGTTCTCCCTTTGTCCTACTGCTGCACCTTAAACTTGCCTGCCCTTTTGAAGGTCAGGGAGAACTCTTATGGTGGCAGACCCACAATTACCTGAAATAAGGTTCTGAAAGTGGAGCCAAATATTGCTTAAAAGGTTAAAAACTCACTACAAGGTTTCCCCTTAATCAATGTGTGGTAATTTTCTGCTAAAACAGCAGCTCTGTAACTGCTTGTTAGCAACCATGTGGAGGCAGAACTTCTGGACAGAGGCTAGAATGGAATAAGCTTAAAATAGGGATGTAAAAGGTTAACCGGTAAGCAATAGTCTTATTGCTCCAGCCACACCGCCCGGACAGAGCAGCACACCCGGCTGAAGCAGCCCCGGCCCCACCAGTTCCGTCGGCTCGGCCCCAGCCCTAGCCGTGCCGGACGGTTAATCAGTTAGCCATTTAAATGACATTTGTAATCATTTAAACGGTTAACTTTTTTAATAGTATTTACATCCCTAGCTTAAGAATGACTGAACCATGACTGATCCCTTCATGGTTGCCTCCCATATCAGCCAAGCAGGATGGCAACCTATTGGCAAGGCTGGTTTGATATGCACTTGAAGGGTAGCTGACCACAAGGGACAAAGAGCACTCCTGCAATGTGATCTCCCTAAAATTAACCACATACACACAAATATATAAAATACTTTTGCTAGACAACTGCTTGATTCTTTCAAGTTAATGAAGCTTCAAAGTTAAAAAGAATAAGGGTTAAAATGTGATCTCACTTTTTTTTCTTTTTTTTTTTTTTTTAATGTTTTCTGGCTTATTTTAAGTCCAGGCTGGTATGTGTGTTTTAAAAAGCAAAAATCTTCCTCTAATCATGCCATTCTTCCCTACTACCAGCCCTCCCTAAAGTTAAAGATATTTAGAATCCCAGCTCCAATGTGATGGGTTTTTTAATTTTGCATAGTATTATACTGCAGCTGTCCTTGGTGTCTTTGGATAAAGGCTTTCTGAAAAAGCTACTGCATAAGCAAAACTGTCACTTATGATATCTTGTCATTTTTAAAACAACTTTTCAAAATAGCTATTGCCATCAGACCATATAATGAACCAATAACGGATGACATTTAACTACTTGTTCTACTACCTCTTCTGTTCTCCCATATGGCAACTGCAAGAGGTTGGGAGCAGACACTGGTAGACATGTCCTTCCTGTTATCTCCTACTAATACCCAGGGAGAGAATGAAGGATATACTCCAGTATACCTACTTTTATTTTTGGAAGCAATGCAGACTTCTACTATCAGAATTGATATCAACAAGAGAATGCCAGTACAACACAGAGATTTCCAAAAACAAGCTGTAATCCACTAGTGAGTCACAGTCCCAAAGCATTTCATGATGTAAAGATAAGCCACTTGTATTACTATATCGTTATCAAAGGCAACTGAAATCTTAAGCATGACTACTATGGTAGTGAGGGGCTATATGGGGAAAAACAAATGGATTACAATTCTAAATCACCATCTACAGGTAAGAATAAAGCAAAGTCATGTATGGGTCCATACTTCAAGACTAATTTCTCTTTTGGTTCTTAGGACATCAAGGAGTAAGAGCACTACAAAAGTAGTACACAGAGCCAGTGGTAGAGACTTTTGCATCACTTTAATGGCACCTCTAAGTGACAGGAACTGAAGAAAGCAGTATCCAGTACTCAGATGGTCATGATGACCATCTTAAAAGTGAGTAAGAGGAAAAACAGGACTTTGAAGAATGAGTTGGTAACACAATCTTAATATTTCTTCCACTGTCATTGCTCAAGGACTAACAAACATACAATTCAATAGTTTAATTCACTCTACCAAAAATGTAACTAAGTCACTGCTAGATTGGGACCTTCAAAGTTAAGTTTCAACCTTCAGCAAATGCATCACCAAGCTATAAATTCCAGAAGCAATGAAAATACACAGAAAAATGAATAATTGCTGGTGGATTTTTTTTGGTTCTCAGAGACAAAACACAAACACTGGAAAGATGCAATGATAAAAATTAAGAAAAAAAATGTATGAAACATGTTTAAGTCCTGTTCATTTTGCAAAAAGTTCATTTACCCTGAATTCTTTCATGGTTAAAGTGGTTTCGTTTGTTTTTGAATTATCCTTACAGGTATTTTAAATCTATATTCAGCCAGTTCTATTACCACATGAACAAAGGGGCATTTCTTTACACCATGGTCAACAAAACTTCCACACAATTAATCTTTTTATTTGACAGGGACTTGTTCAAATGATAGCCCCATCTCTAACTATTAACAGCATTAAATAAAGCTTAAATAAGGCTTAAAGTCCCTGAAAAGTTATGGGATGCGAAGACTACAGGTGCACTTGATCAAGGGACTTTTTTAAACTATGCATTCGTTCCTCTATTCCTCATGCAATTCCCTCCCTCATTCCCACTGGTTCCTTAAGTCCAGAAGACTCCCATCAACTTCATGTCTACCCTAACCACCACCATCCCAAAAACACACACATACTTACTTTACTTACTGGCTTTTCCATGGTGTTCATACTGTAATATCAGACCATTTTACATATTGCTAACTAATAATGCTGGTGAGTATATGAATATGTATCATATTAATAATACATGTTATCCATATCATATATATATACACACACACACACGCATTAAGCACAAATATTGTAACGGTGATACAGCCTAAACTGCCCTATACCATGCATGATCTAGTTCACTGATGCTAAGTATCCTATAACTCCTTGCATTTGCCGAAGAAAGCATTTGCATTAAACGGAGAGGAAACTTGTCAAAAATCAAGATACATTCATTCTATGTCTTAGTACAAGCTAAGGAAGAACCTTCACAGACCAGTACCTGGAAGGCTAGCACCCAAAACAAAGATAAGGAAGGAAAACAACAACAAGTTAGGGAACTGGGTCAAACTGAGGGTTGGATTTTAGTGATGTGTAAGGAGACATGTAACTTGTAAAATCGTATAAATACCACCAGCTGAAATGTGTGACCTGGGAGAGCACACCTTTGGTATAAGGTGATTGTACCATCGCTGTATGGGACTGCTCTTCGGAGACTGATTTTGTATAGAACCTTTTTCCTGTACCATATTAATAAACCTGACATTGGTTATTTGGTTTCTTGAGTATATTTTATAATGAACCAAAGTGCGGTCAAGCAATTGACTGTACAATTTATCAACAATATATTCTCAACACTCCTAATTAGGAAAGTACAAACCTCATTTTGCAGATGAGGAATTTTGGTACAAAGGGATAAAGAGACTAACCAAGGTTACACAGGAAGCGTGTAGCAAAGCCAGGAACAGGACACAGCTCTCCTGAGTTCCGATCCATAGAGCCCTGCAAATTCGCAGATATCCATATCCAGGGACCATTTTGGGGGATCGCAGATTGGACATGGATACAAATTTTGTATCCACGCAGGGTTCTGCCAACCCAATGCCTTAACCACAAAACTATTCTTCCTTTCACACATGCATCCATTTGGCTATCCCATGTTAGAACTAGCTTTAACAGGACTACAGTAAAAACTGTTTAAGTAGTGCCATTAACTGTGTACAAAGCACAGTGGAGACTGATCCTTGGGGAGTATACTCACTTGTGTGCGACTTGATTTCCTCATATCGTGAAACAGAGATGATACTTATCTTCCTTTGTAAGGCCCTGAGATCTACAGTTAAAAAGCATTTTACATTTGAACTATATTAATTAAAATTGCATGGGAGTTTAGGTAGACAGAACATAACTGCTCAAGGTGTGATTCGGTTTGTGTAGAAGCGTGCAATATAGACTGGCATCCTGGAGTGGTGTATCTGTTTAACAGCAAAATTAGAAATATGTTTGACAAATTCACAAAATACATATACAAAACAGAAAACCCCTTTGCGGGGATTCAGAGCAATCCTTGCACTTCAGGGTCTCAAATTCAACATTCTTCCTCTTTAAATTGTATTTCACTCCAACTCCCACCGAACCCTTGGGGGTGTCTGGCCTTTCATAGGTACCCCAGCATTAGTGTTTATTATTTCTATTATGGTAGTGCTTAAAGCCCCTAACTGATATCAGAGCCTCATTGTGCCAACCACTGTACAAATACCCGGTAAGACAGTGCCTGTCCCAAAGAGTACACAATCTAAATAGTCAGGACAGAAAGGAAGCGTTATCCTCATTTTACAGATGGAGAACCAAAGCACAGAGAGAGAAAGTGACTTACCCAATATCAGAAAGGAAGTCTGGGGTAGAACCAGGAACTGATGCCAAAATTTCGAGTTCCATTCCAGTACTTAACCACAAGACCAACCTTTCTCCTCACCAAATGAAATGGTGTATATCAGCCACAAAGGATGTCCCGCTTGTGGAAAACTGCTGATTCAGCATAGCCTCTATTGTAGCACATATGATACAGTACTGTCTTAAAGGTGACATCCAAAAGAAAAAATGTGCTCATTTTTGGTTCTGTGTGGTTTATAAAAGACACAAAGGACTTTTTCCTCCAAAAGAGCTTTCTGCCTTTTTTTTTTTTTTTAAACTTTAGAAATTGAGGGCTTGCTTTGTTATTCCTAGAAGTTGCTATGTCAACGGCAGAACTTGGTCAACATTATGTATTCAGAATGTGAAAGCTGAGCAACTGCCATGTGAAAGGATTAAGTTAGACTTGTCAAAACTGTTTTTGTTAGCACCTATTTAAGTCAAACAACTGACAAACAGCTGGGAAGAAAGATTTTTGTTAAAGATGTAACACCATGACCTTTCAAATAAGGGCAGAGAAAGCTCTCACTCCAGTGCTCTGAACCTCTAAGGCAGCCTACATCAAAAACAGTGAAGACAAAACCTCATACTTCTTATATTTTTAGGGTCAAACCCAAGCAAAAAAACCCACACATCTGTAAAAATAAGTTGCAAGTCTTCTTTGATCATAAAACAAAAACAGTGACATAACCCAATTTTTCTATCCCCCCTTCAACTCACCTTTAAATCCAGTGAAGTTTGGGCCTTCAAAATAGTATTCTTCACTTTCTTTCCTAAATGTTTACACTGTTACAGTTTGCGTTCCAGTTTACCATTAACTACACATTACTTGACGCAGTGAGGTGATTTATAAGAACATAAGTCCAAAGTAGTATATATCATTTGTAAACTGTCTTTGAATGAGTAGCATTAATATATTACAAAGGCTTGTAACAGGCTGGTTCCCTGACAATTTACATATTTATATTGAGCTAGAATCTTGACACTGAGTACACAACCTTGGATGCCCCCAAATACACGAGGGAATAGCCAAAATTTGACTTTTTCCAAGGTTGCCAAAAGGTCATTTTGTCTCATTGGCTTTCAATAGTTCCAAATGCTCTTTTGAGCCTGACCCATGAGATTTGGTGCATATTAATTATGGACTGCACAATGCTGAGAAAGAAATACCAAATTTGGAACTAACAGATCACAAGATGATCAGTAACCGTTTACAAAAGTTATGTTCATTTATTCCATTAAGTATCTTGTTGGGCATGCTCTTGAGTATTATTCTCTTCCATTTGGAGAAAGATAGATCAACTGAAGTAACCAGTTTTATGTAATGGACTCAGCCAAAAATAAAAATTGTTGAAGGCAAACTATTGCATTGCAAGCAAAGATGTTGACAGCAGATCGGAGAGCCTAACTCTACAGATTATTCTACAGATTATTCTCTGTAGAATAATTCTATTATTCTATTCTTATTATTCTACAGATTATTCTCCCCATTCTAGGATCTGTTTGTAGACTTATGTATGGAAATGTACTCAGACAGAAGAGGCTACAGTCTAAGTGCTTGTGTGGGTACTTCCTGAAATAGGTCAAAATAACTTTCTATGATATTCTGAGGATCACCAGTGTCCTAGCTAGCAAGGCTAAGCACACACTGATCCTTTGTACAATGCTACTGCATTTGCTCCAGGATCCTGCACATTCAACAGCTGGCCAGTTCTGGAGAGGGAACCATACTGTGGAATCAAGACGCCCAAGGAAGGACATCAGGATAAACAGGCTTACCCCTCTTTAGAGTTAACTCACTAAATGTTGGATAGAGAAAATGCTGAAAAATGCCTCCGTAGATACAACACACCACATCGCTGCATACAACAGCACTGTATATATAACAGCACAGTAATATTTTCAGTGTTTTCTATTCCATTCCTTTTACATCCTATACTGTTTATTTTTTAAACTCACTACATACTTAAAGCACATCTTCATTGGACTTTACCTTGAGTTGACTGGTCACCAATTCACTTGAAATACTTAACACATTTGTAAAGGCTAGTGTGGACATACCACACAAGTTTAATCAAATCTATAAACATTTGTTCTTTTATCCCAGGCTGATTCCTATATTCTGGAACAAACGTCTCCTGCCTTCTTGTGCATTCAAACATTGAGCCCCATTTCCTATGTCTCAAACTGTATCAGACAACTTCCTCCTGGGAAAGATCAATAGAACAGAAGCTTTACTGTGAGATTACCACCACTCACAGTTCCGGTACTAATAAAAGAGTGGCAAATACTTCTGAACTGTGTTAAAAATTCATTACAGTATTCTTATTCAGTAAACATTTAACTATGATAAGAAAATTTTAGGAATGTTAGAATTACAAATAAAACAAACCAAGACAAATTAATTCAACCACCTCGACCTCATTTTACATCATTTATTAAAGTAGCAGCTTTACACATACTGTCAAAGGAACAGATTCTGCTTTTTTAAAAACAACAAAAGCAGACCTTCATTTGAGCTTAATACTAATCCATCGCTGTAAGATGCCGGAACAAAACACCATTATCTATTATTAACAGACTAAAAAAATGTCACTAACTGAAGTTTTTAATTTGGGTAGTTACAGGATACAGAAGCTGTAGCAAAATTGATGCCTTTTTTCTGTCAAATGCAGCACATTATCTAGATCCTGCCTACTACACTTCTAAAATATGTGTCTCCCAGCCTACTTGGGTCCTCCACTCCCAGGAATAACTGCAGCGCTGTGCATTTTTCCAAAGGTGCAAAAGCATGACATTCACATGATTCTTGACAGTTTCACTACTGCCCACAAGGTTCTGAACCTAAACAATTAAACTGATCAGAATTGTTAATTTCATTCTACTGTTGCCTGGCACAGCTAAGAGGCAATGGAGCCTTTCATTTGCAGATTTTGTAAAGCCCTGGATTGGGTAACAACCACTTCACATTTGAAAGACTACCTTTATTAACCATAAGGGTTAAAAACATTTTTTGTTGGGTTTTTTTAATTAACACAATCTACAAAAGACAATCACTTAGGCCCTCACTCTTCTGGGGAAACTTTGTCCTCAACACTGAAAAGTACGTAAGTGAAATTTTCAAATCCTCCTAACATAAGCCACCATATAAAAAATGGTTTATACTTCATATTCAAGTCACATCATTCTGGGGCTTGGGGAAAGTTGCTATGGAAAAGTCTAACAGCAAGGTTTCCTTCCATGTTCGAAACTTAAGGGTGGTGTCTCCCATGTAATTTTAATCCACATTCATCTCCTTCCCTGGGAACCCAGTCAACTTCTATTTAAACTATCCAAGAACCTAAAATTAAGGTTGCACAAAACCCCATTCATTCTGACTGAAACACGTTTGAGATCCATTTTCACCTGCATAACAGTTTATTCAGTTCCAGGGGAAAAAAAGTGTTCAAATCGGCTAATCAGAGCCCTGAAAACAGAAAAAAATTACCTAAATACATTATGTTTGCCCATATCTTGCTTTATAAGTTATGAAAATTGCATTAACAAAGGTTCTCGTTCAAGTGAAAGGATAACCAACATTTAGAGGTTTTGCATTGGTAAGCAAGATGTTGCTTTCAGTTATACACAAGTAAACTAAGAATGGCTTAAAACCTCATCTTCACAAATTCTACCAAAACTGGGCAAGCACAATTTAGCATTCAGACTGCAGTTAAAAACTGTCATAAAAACACACCAGCTAGAGAAGCTTTTTCTCCTCCAACTATGGTTCAATTTAACTTAATGGAGATCTGAGGTTTTTCACTTAGCTGAATGCTCCTTGGTGAAGGCTTTGGGTGAGTTTTAGATATTCACCACAATGGTGTACCACTTCCTGCACTGAAACCTAAAGTAGTAAAGCCACAAAGATTAATGATCGCAAATACATATAAAATGTGAGCAACAGAATTCAGATTTTAAAACACTTATGATGCACGTATAACAGTGAACATAAGCTTGCTGCTCTGAATCAGCATCCTTGAAGAACATTATTCAATGCCTACATCATCAGGATGTAGATATACAGCAAAAGACAGTGACCAAAATGCCACTCTCAACAAACATACTCAATGATACAAGAACAGACGTGCCTCTTTTCCAGCAGTAATTATAGTATTCATAAATTCTGTTTTCCCATCAGTGCACAGGGTATTAATACTGATAACTCCCATTAACACAGATGACAAATGGCTCATGCTATTTCCGCACACACTCACAGAAGAATCAATCCTACTATTTTACAAACCATGATTTTTAACTCAGTGAACCTATTAAATGCTTTGAATAACTCTTTGTAAAATGTAGCACAGTTATACAAAGGAAAGTACAGTGGTTGAGTGATAAACGCATGGCCTAGTTTACCAGGTATATGGCTCATGGGGGGGGGGGGGGGGGGGGCAAACTGGGCTGATAAGAGATTATCACAATACCAATTCAACCAACACTAATGATCTCTTCATAAACCTGGAACACAAGATAAATACACAGTAACAGCAGCCCACAACTCAGATGTGCTTGTGATGAATGAATACACACCATCGAATATTATTCCAGCTATTAAAAAAAATAATTTAAAGTCATTTTTTAAGAAAAAATCAATTGAAGATATGTATACATAGTGCTGGGTAAAATAATAGTCCTTTTTTAGATATTTACAATATGTAAAAATATTTAAAGTGCTCATTCTAAGTCTTAAATACCTGTATCAGTCTGATTTTTCTCCTAGCTACCTGAGCCTCATTACTGATGCCATTCCACAGGAAGGAGATATTTTGGTTATCCTGTTACCTAGACATGGAGGCTAAAAATCCTCACATTTAATTAACAGGATCTGCCAAAACCATTAGCCTCCTAATGGACTGACAGCCTGGACAGTTTAGGCACCTAGGAGGAAAAGACAAGTTATAGTAAATAAAAAACAATTCACAATACAATTACTACCATTGTTATCTTGACCCCATAGCAAAATACTCATGTTTCAGTTATCCACCTCTATAAAATACTTCTAGCTTGGGAAAACAGTTTTTAATAGCACTTGTAAGATCTTCACTAAATTTGCAGGGGGAAGCTCAAGGGGAGAGCACAAAAAGGGCGACATTTAGGCTTGGGGAAAATGATGAGAATTTCCCACTCTCCAGCAGATAACTTGGAGCCTAAAAAGAGACATGTCACACAAATTCTTGCTTTATTTCAACGGAATAGTGGCTACATACAACCTTATTAACAAATTATGCTCAGTTTACATAGCTATTATACTGTTTGGTATTCAACGATATTCAAAAAATAAGTAGATTACCGTAAATGGAGAGAGTACTCGGACCTTCCCTTAGGCAGTTATTTAAATTACATGATTTTTGTGGAATGCTATAGTAGTCTGGATAGTAAAAACTGCATGTGCATTGGGGAAACAACAGGCTGAAAGTCTAACCATTTTATGTACTGATATGTTCACAGATCCATCAGATTTGCTTTGCCAATTCCCCAATTTTGTTAAGCAGCTTTAATTTATCAGCATCTTTCTGCACTCCTCAACTATTCCAGCCTTAAACTCATCAATGACTCTTTTATATTTGCAGAACAAGCCTTCCATGCACACTGGTAAGATCCAAGTATAACGACTAATTCACTAGGAGGTAGCTTAAAAAGAAAACAAAATGTAAAGGAACAGTCAGGTAAAAAATAATTTTTAAAAATAAATGTACTTACATGCATCACTTAAATATTAAAACAATAGAAGTTTAATAAACCTGTTTACTTTACATTATTTGTGCTGTTTGTTTACTTTGTGCAATTCTGTTAGATTGGACATTGAAAATAGAATGATCTGGCTACAGTCATGTTCTCATGTACTAACACAAGCTACAATATGCTATAGTGATGGGTGAGGTCAGAAGAATCTGAACAGAATGTTTGGGTTGCAAATACTGCAGTAGAGTATTTGTTTGTTGAACATTATTTATACAGTAAAATCGCTTGTTTATGTTCCATGATGAGGTAGGATTGCTAAGAACAAATGGAAAGGCAACTGAAATAGGCTTGAAAATCCCACACACGAGCAGGAAACTTTCCCTTCTCAATACAAGAGCCTAGAAGGCTATTAATTATTGCTGCACCTTTTTCCTTTTCTTTTTAATGAAAGCTAAGTTTATACTCCTTACAGTTGTGGAAAAATCTTCCAAATATAAAGAAATGCAGTACTGTCTTGTAGAGTCCACAGACAGCTCCTATGTTTCAACAGTGATTCAGTTTGGGCAAGAAACAGCAGAGTGAAGTTAACGACTCTGGTCAGTTTCAATGCTGCTACTCAGAACCCTATGGGCAGTGGTAAAACTGTCAATAATCATGTTGATTTCACAGTCCTACTGCTTAGGGAAGCTACCTGCACCAGCAAAGAGCAGGCACTGAAGTCATTTACAAGGGCTTTGACAAGTAGTGGCTCTACAGGAAAGAGAGTAGTAGAGACCTACTGGCCATTCCTCTCCTCAGAACAGCCAGGAGATTGGAGAAGCCAGTACATTACTGGAAACACACACCTCTCACAGCAGCCTGGAGGCTCTGAAGGGGGGGAGTGGGGAGTGTAGTTCATTCGTACTTTCGAGCAACTAGAGATGAGTGGAGCATCACATTCGTCGAAGGCTGAGAATGACAGTGCCTTTCAGAAGGGTCCAGGAACAGCAGCTGGTAGAAATCCCAGCACCTATCCCAAAAACTAGATGTGGCACACTGGCTTTTCACTTGACCACAGACCTCAATGGGGGAAGCTCTCCACTCTAATTTTTTATATCTGCTTGTGACAAGCAGGTTTAGTCCTCTAGCCAGCATGTATCTGGTAATTTTTGCAACTCACTTTCAAAGCGCGCCAAAAGATTTGAGAGTTCATGCATTTTGGAAGCTAGATGCATTGCATGAAATGAGAGGTTTTTTAATAGAAGCAGTGATTACTGGGTAAACCAAAAAAGGTCTGAACAAAGTATAATAGTTGATTATTCTCACAGACACCTTCAAAAAATATATAACCTTCAAAAAATGGATAAGCCAAGATAATGCTAGGATTTACTTTAGTACATTAGTAATAGAAATAAGTGTGATTAGAAAAAATGTGCAATCACATCATGTGTAACATTTCTTACAACAGCAAAGAAAATACTAGACCACCAAAATTATACAATTGTGGCTTATTGACCAGTCTGAGCATTCTTTGCTTTTTATAAGAGACCCAGACAAAAGCACTGTATTATGCAAATATTTTTTGTGAAAATGGAGACCCTGAATAGTTAATTAAATTCTTGGTCATCAATTAGCTACTATTCTATAAAGTTAACTTTATAACAGGGTGCAGACTGAGCACTGAACTGGGTATAATCTGTAGAGCATGAGAGGATGAGGCTATGAATAACCAGCATCAGATTCCTGCCTCTGATTAGCAAACCCTAACAGCTCTGATAAAGAGTCTTCTAAACAAAGTTGTCTGAATAATGCATGTACATGCTGTATTACATCTTTTTTTGAAAAAAAACGCAGAGATCACTACTATGTGCTTCCCCCCAACTTATTTTTATTGTAGGAATAAGTCTGGTCTGTTGAGTAATGTTTATTTTTATTCCATTTCTGTATAAGACTGCATATTTTGATATCTATGTTTATGAATTTAAGTTTAGAAATCGATTTATTGCTCTGGTAACCTTATGCCTATTTTTGCTTTAAGTCAGATATTCAAAAAAAGTCTGAATTATTTGAGTGTGGTCTGGAAATTTCGTTTTTCTATAGCATGTATCAATTTATTTTCCTGTTCAGCAGTGTTAATGGCTGCTGAAAAGCATGTCACCATATTAGTTGATTGGCTGGTGTACTAAAGAATGACTCAGGGGAGAATTTAAAAAGAGCAAACATTTTTCTAGAGCTAAAAATGAAGAAGGCTGTTTTCTGCCAAAACACTGGTCTTTCACATTTTTTCTCCTCTTATTTTTGCAATGAAATTAAATTACTTACTATACATTTGATGTTTTATCTGATCATTTGCTATCATGAGATTTTAGGGTGTTGTACCAGCACATGCAAGGGAAGGCTGGTTACCTATTTGTTGAACACTAACCTTAAGAAAGGTTTACCTGTTTTTGTTTTTAAATGGTGCTGAGGTAACTGATCCTTCATAAAACATATCAAGTATCACTGATTAGCCAGATTTCTATATTTGAAGTTTAAGACTTCCAAAGTTGTACAATCTGAATACCTAGTTTCATAAGAAACATATCAAATTACAGCAATTGCTCCAGCTACCAATTCCCATGCAGAGATCTCAATGAAACCTGAAGATATTTGAAGCACCTTTCAAGTTGCTAAGAAAATAAAATGTATATTAACGGTGTACTTCAAATTCTCTATTAAGTGATATTAGCAGATTAATCTTGTCAGACTTCTCACAGTGATCTATACATCCGCGCATTTTAACAACAATTTCTATACTTCGGAATAAAATCACAGATCCTACAAATCACCAACTGGTACACAAAACTGCTGACAAAGAGGTCAATATGAGCAGATCACTTTCATGCTCCAATCACTGTACTGGCTACCATTCCAATATTAGATCAAAATCAAATCTTAGTCTTAGGTTGGGCCTAGCGCTAAAATATCGCAAAGGTCTCCATAACAAAAACCTCCTGAAACTGCAGCAGTCAAACACACAAGGAAATTCTAGAACAGTGGTTCTCAACCAGGAGTATGCAGAGGTCTTCCAAGGAGTACTTCAATTCAGTTAGACATCTGTCTAGTTTTACAACAGGCTACATAATAAGCACTAGCAAAGTCAGAACAAACTAAAATTTCATACAGACAATGACTTGTTTATACTGCTCTATATACTATACACTGACATGTAAGTACAATATTTATATACAAATTGATTTATTTTATAATTATATGGTAAAAATGAGAAGCAAGCAATTTTTCAGTAACAGTATGCAGTGACACTTTTTTATTTTTGTAAGCAAGTAGTTTCTAAGTGGGGTGAAACTTGGGGTATGCAAGACAAATCAGACTCTTGAAAGGAGTACAGTAATCTGGAAAGGTTGAGAGCCACTGTTCTAGAAGACCATGGCAGAACTAGTAGAAGCTGAAGACAGGGCTTCTTGGAGGCTTAATTCTCCACCATAGCTAAGAATGACCACAACCCTGACCACCTTCTGCACAAACTGCAGGACTAATCTTTTTGACATGACTAAGAGCAAAATAGCCCACAATGCTGCTTGGTTTTGGAAAGGGATAGACCATAAAGAGAAAATGAATTCCCTCTGCTTGTTCCTGAAAAGGAGAAATAAAAATGTAGCTCTAAGCATGGACTATTTGGGTGAATTTATGTAATTTTGTAAGAGGCATAGTCATAAGCATGGTATAGATACCTAGACAGATCAGTAACAAAAAAAGATTCAGAAGCCCTTTAGCCAGGCTGGTCATATCAGTAGAATATTTACTAATGGAAGACTCAACATTTTGTGAGAACAGTGCCAGATAAACTCTCATAAAAATGGATACACCTTGCACAGGAAAACAATACAAAGGAAATACTGAAATCATTGAGATGTTTTAGATATGCATAACAAAGTCCTGGTCCATGATGAGGGCTCCTAGGTGCTATATAGTAATACAAATAATAAAATGGACACAATCATCTTGTATCTATAGGGACAACAGATAGTCAAGAAGGGCATACACAGAGGACAGTAACTGAATTACATCTCCCCACTTCCTCTGCCTTTGAGACTCTTCCCACCCACCCAAAAGAGTCAACTTCACACATAGATTTTACATGTATATTTAAACATTCATATTATCAAAGTACTGTTGTGATTAAATAATTTGAAAAAAGGCGAAATAGTAATGATATAACATGCCGTTAAATACTGTTCATTTTGTAACAAGGTATGTATTTAGCTGTGTCATCACACTAATTAAATGTTTCATTGTAAATGACCTAAAATATCAATAAATAAAATATTTTTCCTAATAAAATATTGGTCATTCTATAATGTGGATGCTGTGAATTAAACAGTGTAATCTCTTCTATAGTGACATTATTTTAACTATTCTTTCCCCACTGATTATATCATTCCCGTTCCCCCCCTTGGTCACCTGCTACAATAATCCTACCAACATCTCAAACTGGCCACTGGTATTATCATCCTTATGTGCCATTCTGAAATAAACACACAAAAACAGCTTCCATATGGGGGAGAGAGAGAATATGAAACTGGGGTCCCATGCACTTCTTTTAATGATTGTAAAGTACTATGGTGACGGGAGTTCTGTAAAATTCTCGACAGATACCAGGCTGTTGATTCCACCTCCCCCCCTCTTCACTGGCCACATCCCTATTTTACTGCTACTCCTCACCACGCAACAGTGATCTCATCCTGACAGCCCCCTGCCATGCTGCGCTAGTGTCGGTAACCCCCACCAGTACTAGTCTCCTTCCTCCCCACATACTCGCCCCACGTTACTCCCCACCAACATCTCGACAGCAAGCCCCTCACCCCATCTTCCTGCCTCTGATACTGCTGCCAACCTAACTGAGCGCCTCTCACTTCTTCCTCCCTCCCGGAGTCTGACGGAAAGTGGTTGCATCTGATCGAAGCTCACTGCAAGGCTGAGCCCTCTGATACCCACTCCTGCTTTCCCTCTTCCGTCCCCCATCTGCTGTCACCCCCACAACCTCAGCTCTGCTCCCCCAGCGCCCGCCACTAGCCTGCTGCCTCCCGGGTCGGCCACATCCGCTGGGACGGAAAAATCGCCCCCAGCAGCGCGCTGGCAGATTGCACCCCGGCGTCCCCGCGTCGGGCCCCGTTGGGGTCACTCGACACGTTAAATCAAGGGGCCAAACCCCTCCAGCTTTACCACCGCCCCTCTCCCTCCCCGCTGTCACCAGCCCAGGCTGGGCATCAGGCAGAGGAGCCTGGGCGCCGAGAGACGCAGGCCCCGCGGCGGGGATTTCGGGAGCGAGGAAGTGTCGCTCCCGGGGAGGGCTTTCGGGAGGCGAACCTGCCTCCGGAGCCGGCGGCACCACGCGCCCCCGCACACACCCCCCCCCCCGCTGCCAGCCCCGCGCCCCCGCGGGCAGAGAGCAGAGCCGAGCCGAGCCGAGCCGAGCCGGGCACAACCCGCCGCCCAGCCCCGGTCATTCCCCCCTTGGCCCCACACCGGAGCCCCTCTCGGCTGAGACCCCCGCCCCCATCCCGCGGGGAGAGGCGGCCCGGCCCCGCGGCCAGGCGGGCTCGCCGCGCCCGGTCCCGCCGGCACCTGGATGTAGTTGGTCTCGCAGTACTCGGCCACCCGCTCCAGGTTGGTGTAGCTGTCGAACAGGGCCCGGCGCCCGCCCGGGATTTCCTCCTCCAGCAGCATCTGCAGCTCCGCCATCTTCACATCCTCGCCCCCGCCTCGCCTCGCCGCGCCGCGCCGCCGAGACCCGGCCGGGGCCCCAGAGAGAGAAACACCCACCGCGGCGCAGCGCAACAACCGGGCACCCAACCGCGCAGGCGCAGAACCCGGGCCAGACCCCCCCCTCCTCCCCCGGCGCCCCTCACGCGCACACACATTTCCGGTTCATCCCGGCATGGGGCTGCACGCCAGAGGGGAGGGGCCAGGGGGAGAGCTGAGGGGAGGGGGCCGGGGAGGTCTGAGGGGAGGGGCTAGGAGGAGTGAGGGGAGGGAATTGAAGAGGGATGAAAGAGGAGGGATGGTGAGAACAGAAGGGGACCATCTGGCTCTGCAGGGCAGGGATTGTGTTTTATGAGGACTAAGCAATGACTGACGGGATGGAGTTGGGGGAAGGGATGAAACCAAGGAAATTCTCTCTCCGCATTTGCTGCCTCCAAGTGCTGCATTTTCAAACCTAGCCACCCCCAGAATTGTTTCCTTACACACTGCTGTGTGCACAAAACTAGCATTTTGCACGTGCACATCTGGACCCCTGCTATACATGTGCATATGAGAGTTTGAGGCGAGTAAATACTGTAGTATGTATCCATCCTTTCAGTATTGAAAATCTGACCCTTGAAGTTCAATAAGTTTCCAACACCTTCGTTCTCTGTTTCGCTTTAGTTTCCATCACAGGTTATAATAAATCAAGTCCAGTTCCCTGGAAATCTGGGATATAATGCTTGAATAGAGGATGCTGTGTAACAAGAATTAACTGATACTACAATTAAACTAAAGGCCATCATTGACTAAATAGATTGTGACAGGTTTCAGAGTGGTAGCTGTGTTAGTTTGAATCAGCAAAAACAACTAAGAGTCCTTGTGGCACCTTAGAGACTAACAAACCTTCCTACCAATGCTACAAAAAGAAGGATTCTGCGTGGACTCCTCCTGAAGGTTGAAACAACATACTGGACTTCTACATAGCCAGTGCACGTCAGCGGAAGCACTCTGAAATTGTGGTTTGTTAGTCTCTAAGGTGCCACAAGGACTCTTCATTTTTTAAAAATATATTGTGACTATACTCTATTTACCTCAATCTAACACTTGTTGAAGATTCCCCTATGAATTTCAGAAATAAACCATTGGAGCCAGTATAATCTGTATACTTCATGTCCACCCTTTCTGTATATTTTGCTGCCCATCTGCTGAAGGTAGATGCCTGATGATCAAAAAGTTACACCCAAAAAGGAAACAAATATAAACAATATATTTAAGATAATATAAACAAATATTAAAATCACAGTGTGTTATACACTGACATTGAAAAGTATACATCACTGAGCTTGTCATCAAAAATTCTAGGAAAAGTACTAGATATTATTGTACAGTGATGATACCCAGTAATTTCACAGTTATAAGAATTATTTCAAAAAGCCAATGTCAAGCACTTTGTTCAACCACATTTTATTAATGTACTTAAGAATGGAGTCAATGTGACTACTCCCATGCTTAAAATTATGGACATGCTTAAGTATTTTGCTGAATCGGGGCTTAATTTCCCCCACTGACTTACTGTGTGATCTCAGGCAAGTCACTTAATATATATACAATTAAAATTATAATACCCATCTCACATGAATGTTAAATCATTTAATTCCTGATCACTTCCCTTTAATCTGCACAGAAAGTCCCTTTTCTGTGCACAGAACTCCGCCTCCCATACAGAAAGCTAGGTCAGCCACCACTGGAGAAGCATTTCAGCTTTCCCAGGAGAGCTCTTTTCAGGGCTGGGTATCTGGACAGGGGGAGAAGGTAATCTGACATACATCCCCCTCCCATGAGCCCCACAGAGCTTCTCCCACAAATGTAATACAGACCCAGGCACTATCACATTTCTATTCTTACAGTTTCCATGGTGCAAGGGATTCTGGAGTAGCCACCAGCTAGAGAAGGCTCAATACTGCAGTCCTATTGGAGCTGCACAGCTATGGCGCTGTGGAAGGGAATATTGCTGGAGATTTAAAGCTGGCACAAGGACCTCCACCTAGCTGGGCCTGGCCTCCAATTGATTTCCTAGAATATATGTGGATTCTAAAGAATCTGCAGGATTTGTGAGCCAGACCCACAGCCTTTGGGCAAGCCCCATTCTGCTCCTTCTCTCAAGAGAATAATTGGGAAGAAATCACTGCAAGTAAAAACTCCTAGAGACGTCTTCCTCTTAGCCTTGCTCCCAGGTTTTCCCATGGGAGTAGTGATTGGATGTAATGTTTGTTAAAGTGTTTTAAAACCCTCACAGGCAAAGTGTTATTCTAACATTTTTAATGCAGTTTAAAATATGGAATTTAAAACTTCTTGATAGTGTGTTTTAATTTTTCTAAAGCAGTTATGGTTCCATGAGACTAATTCATATTTCATAGCTGTAACCAGTTTAACTCCATATAGACATGTGAAAACAATGAAATATTCTACAACTACATGCATTAAAGATTTCAGTACTGTACAATCTCAGTATTGCCAATCCCAGAAGTTCAAAGATCATGAGTTACACCCCAAAAAACACTCAATTCTTGTTAAGATACAATCATGTTTTTTAGTGTGTCTTCTGATTTGTGAACACTCCTGGCCCATCACCACTGTTGCATGTGAATTTTGAAGTGTTGCCAACCTTGACAAATGTATGGGGGGGGGGGGTTGGCCCCTGCTGCAGGAGCTCTGTCTAGGAGACGCAACTGAGTTCACGTTACAAAAATGGTGTATGAAGTACTGCCTGTTGATGTGGAGCTTCCAGCTTCTCCGAATCTCCCTCCGCCCCAACATACTAATTAATTGTGTCCCAGCTCCGCATCAATTAATTATGCACCCACCTAGCCCACATCAATTTTGTGCCCTCTCAGCCCCACATTAATTCATATTGTGCCTACACTACTGTCTTAGACCCACATCAACTCTGCCTCCCACCCCTGTACCACATCTGCCTTTGCCCCTTGGCCTACCTCTGCAGCTCCAGGTATTCTACACGCACACTCCAGGCCTAAGATGAAGTTCCAGAGGCTCTTGGCACGTGCCCTCAGCCAACATGGGGTCGGGAACTTCAGGACTCTTCACTCATTCTCTTCTTTGGCACCAGTCAGTCAGAACCCATCCCATATATAATCCCTACATTATCTGTTTGCAAGATGAGCATGTTGCCAAGACTGCAAGGAAGGTTTTCCAAAGATGCTGATAAGAGTTTTGGTTTGGATTAGGTAGCAACAGATTTTGGTGAGAGGGAGTTTGTAATCATAGAAATGTAGGACCAGAAGGGACCTCGATACGTCATCTAGTCCAGTCCCCTGCACTGAGGCAGGACGAAGTATTATCTAGACCAGTGTTTCTCAATGACCAGTCCATGGACCGGCACCAGTCTCTGAGATTTCCCTAACACAGTT
Source organism: Macrochelys suwanniensis (assembly GCA_033296515.1). Lineage (NCBI taxonomy): Eukaryota > Metazoa > Chordata > Testudines > Chelydridae > Macrochelys > Macrochelys suwanniensis. The sequence continues at coordinate 59,568,441 of CM065784.1, read as the reverse complement.
TAAGAAGGCAGCAAGCTGGTCTCTGATATCAAAACGGTTGAGAAACACTGATCTAGATCCCGCCCCCCCCCGCCCCGCTTACTGGTGTTTGTCTAACCTTTTCTTAAAAACCTCCTGTGACAGAGATTCCACAACCTCCCTAGGTAATTTGTTCCAGTGCTTAACTATCCTCATAGTTAGGAAGTTTTCCTAATATCAAACTTAAATCACCCTTTCTGCTATTTAGCCCATCACTTCTTGTCCTGTCCTTGGGCGTTAAGGAGAACAATTTATCACCCTCCTCTTTATAACAACCTTTTACATACCTGAAGACTGTTACCATGTCCCCCATCGGTCTTCTCTTCTCCAGACTGAACAAACACATTTTTTTCAGTCTTTCATCAAAGGTCATGTTTTCTAGACCTTTAACTATTTTTTTTTGCTCTTCTCTGGACTTTCTCCAGTTTATCCACATCTTTCTCAAAGTGTGGTGCCTAGAACTGGATGCAGTACTGCAGTTGAGACCTTATCAGTGCTGAGTAAAGTGGAAGACGTACTTCTTTTGTCTTCCTTACAATACAAGCTAATACATCCCAGACTGACGTTTACTTTTTTTGCAGCAGTATTACATTATTGGCTCATATGTAGTTTGAAATCCCCTATAGCTTCCAGAGCCTTTTCTGCAGTACTGTTTCCTAGGCAATCATTTCCCATTTTGAATTTGTGAAATTCATTATTCCTTCCTAAGTGTAGTACTTTGCATTTGTCCTTACTGAATATCATCTTATTTGTTTCAGACCATTTCTCCATTTTGTCAAGATCATTTTGAATTCTAGTCCTGTCCTCCGAAGCACTTACAACCTAAGTTCCCTGAAAGCTGTGTGGCCGCACAGCAGCCTATTTAGAGCCATGCAGGTGCTCAGGGAATCCACCCGGGGACCGATTGGGAGAGGGGTGCCCCGCCCCTCACCCCCACCTAGCCTAGCCCCCAAGCTGCCACAGCCAGGGCACCCCTCTGCCAGCCCCAACTTTGCTGCGGCCTTGCCTGGACCCAGGAGCTGCTGTGGGGAGAGAGATCTGGGAGGAGTCCTCTCACATCACCTCCACATTGGGGCACATTCTTGTACCTTTTCTTCTCTTTGAGAACCATCTCCAAGGGTTCAGGAGACAGAAAGTCTTTGGGGATAGGAACCTCCAGCTGTTTCTTTGCCAAGATGTAAATTTCTCGCTTATATTATTTTTCCTGCTAAATAATAGTCCCTTAACCAGGTGATGGCCCGTTTGATTTCATCGACACCTAGCTAAGGCATCAGTTTGCCTTTTGTCTTCAAGGAACTGGTTTGTGGCTGCTTCCCCCTTACTAACATTATACAGTCGAATCTTATCACTTTGCATACAATGTTACCACACCTATTTTGCCAGGACAATAATGATCAGCAAGTTATGAATCTTCAAATGGTACCTTTGTGACTTTCCATAGGGTACTACCTGGACTGTTGGACAATTGTGTCCCCTCAACTCTGCAAATGGAGTGCCTTTTACAGCACTTTGCTGCAAGAACAACCACTCCCGGTCTGTTTACACACAGCCTCTATCCTGCAAAAATCACTCCCAGCTGAATTATATCAGTACTTTTAGCCAACCACTTCTGAACCAACTATTTCAGAGTGACACCAGCCAATTCCCAGTCCCAGACTAGTCCCCAGAAATGTGCATCTTGTACTGCCCAGCTCTTTCCTTCAGTGAAGTACAAGCTCATAGAAAGGCCGTCATTAATTACACACAAATCCTGTTATCTGAAATGGAGGTTCAAACTTTTCAATCCAAACACACATTGGCTTAGATCAGTGGTCTCCAATCTTTTTAAGTACAAGATCACTTTTTGAATTTAAATGCAACCCAGGATCTACCCCATCCCTTCCCTGAGGCCCCCCTCCTCACTCCATCCCCCCTCCCTCTGTCGCTCACTCTCCCCCATCCTCACTCACTTTCACCAGGCTGGGGCAGGGGGTTGGGGTGCAGGAGAGGATGCGGGCTCAGGGCTGGGGCTGAAGGGTTCAGAGTGTGGGAGGGGGCTCTGGGCTGAGCCTGGGGCAGGGGGTTGGGGTGCAGGAGGGGTGATGGGTGCATGCACTGGGAGGGAGTTTGGGTGCAGGAGGAGGCCCCAGGATGGGGCTGGGGGTTGGGGTTCAGGAGGGGGTGAGGGGTGCAGGCTCCTTCCGGGAGGTGCTTACCTCGGTTGGCAGCACAGTAGGGCTAAGGCAGGCTCCCTGCCAGCCCCAGCCCCACACCTCTCCCAGAAGCGGCCAGCAGCACGTCCCTGTAGCCCCTGTGGTGGGGGCACATGGCTCCACACGCTGCCCCTCCCTGCAGGCACTGCCTCCGCAGCTCCCATTGGCCACAGTTCCCCATTCCCAGCCAATGGGAGCTGCAGGGGCAGTACCTGCAGGCAGGAGCAGCGTGGAGACCCCCTACACCCCACCAGGAGCCACAGGGACGTGCTGCTGGCCGTTTCCAGCAGCGGCGTGGGGTGAGGGCAGGCAGGGAGCCTGCCTTAGCCCCGCTGCACCGCCAGACATTGCGATCAACTGGCAGAGGCTCCATGATCGAGCAGTCGATTGCGATCTACTGGTTGGTGACCACTGGCTTAGATAAAACAATAAAACAAGATTATTAACTACAGAAAGATAGATTTTAAGTGATTACAAGTAATGAGGCATAAAAGTAAAAATTGGTTACAAAGAAATAAAAAGTAAAATGCAAACTAATATCTAACTTAACAAGCAAATTTAAAGCAAACTATATTTTCTCACCACATGATCACAGCAGTCTGGCTGGATTTTTCAGCTAGCACCAGTTCAATTATGCTCCTTTTGTCTTTCAAATGTTGTTGATGCCATGAGTAGAAATGAGGAGAGAGATAATGTGTGTCCTCTGTTCTCCCTTCTTATAGCATTTCTCTTCTTTGAGAATCATCTCCAGCTGGGGTTCAGGTGACAGCAAGTCTGTTTGCCCAGATGTAAATTAATCACTCACACCCTTCTTCCTGCCAAAGAATGGCCACTTACCCAGGTGATTGTCCACTTGATTATGTTAGCACCTGGCTGAGGTGCTGGCTAACCTCTTGTCTCTGAGGAACTGGTCTGTGGCCTGCTTTCCTAACCTTGGAACATGTCTTAGCAATGTCATACAGTAGAATCTTATAACTTTACATACAGTGTTGCTACACACATTTTACCACGACAATAATGTTCAGTAGATTGAGTTTTCAACTGATACCTCACAAGGTGTACTTTGTATAAAATGTATCATAGTCTTGTAAAAGGGGTGAACATGAGGGTACAGACTGTCACAGGCTGCAGCCAGGGAAGGTACCGCTGGGATGTGTCAAGCCTGGGCTCCTAATGCCAATGTAGGGCACTACCCAGAGAGCACAGAGGGAGGTTTTGTGCAGTCCTGTGGACCCCCAGCACCCACACTCCCCATGGAAAACCCCAGCATCCATGCTGCAGACCCCCTTCTTGTTGCTGCCCTGCCTGGGACAGGTGGCTTGGGGAAGAGGTGGGGACCCTCCCAGACCAGAATGTCAGGACTTGGACAGGGGCTTTCCCGTTGGGTGGGGATGTGGATGCCCCAGCCCGTTACCTCCTGTGCGGGCGGCAGGTCTTGGGCCATGGTGCCACCCTGCTGCTGTCTTGGGCATGGCCATATGGGAGGCAGAGTCTCTGCAACCTCAGAACTGGTGAAGCAGGGCTGCCTGGGCCCCTTGGCCCCCTCCTTTTGTTGCACCCCTGGCCTGCTGCACCCTTCTCCTGCCACACATAGAGTCCCCTACAAGGGTAGTGTTGATGGGGCCCTCAAAGGAGTGGGTCTTGGAGCTAACACCCCATTGAGATGCCCCGGGGAAATTCACCTCTCTCAGAACTATTGTTTCAGGCTCTCTGCAGCCTCAGGCAGATGATACTGGACTGGTTACACATGGTTCACATTGTCAAGCTTTTCTTCTCAATTATAAGAGCTATCAACTTACTTTTTACATGAAAGCTGAGAGTCTGGTGTAATCACATGATTCCAGGAGCTGGGACCCCTGGGACTATTGTGCCTATGCCTTAATCCAGCCTTGCTTGGAATGTGCTTGAACCAGGAGAAATACATGGACACAGAAACATTTCTCAAAACTTGTCAAGATTTATGCTCCATTGGCTATTTTACAGTGTTACCAAACATATGTGCTGCTCCTGAATAATTCATGACCATAGAAGACATACACACTTTTCTTTGTCTGAAAATTGTGGTAAACCGTGTATGAAGCAATCTTTCCTGCTTCTGTCACACATCTGGTTGAATAATCCCTTTTTGCTAGTCCATGAAAGCAGCCCCTCCGTAACCCTGTGGCTTCTGCGTAGCATCCTGGCCTTGTTCCCACCCATCCACCTTCTTCTCCAACATGGCTAATAGGAACGCATCAGCACTTTCCAGCACACTCAGATAATTTTATTGTGGAATCTCATTGATCCACTGTTAAATGATTGGAGATGGAGATTGATGATTCCCTGGAAAATGGAGTTAACAGAAACTGCAGCTTCACCTAGCTCAGCGTGAAGCACTGAGTTGACCTAATACTTATGTGGCGAATTCAGACAATCCTTCTCACATTGTCTCCCCTGAGAGGGAGTTTAAAGGAACCATTTCTTTCAAAGGCAGAGATTTCTTTGAACTGTGGAAACTCATAGTGGGGGTCAGAGTTATAGCCTGGACTCCAGGTATCAATTTCCCCACTAGGTTACTGGACAAATTGTAACCTCTGTGCCACAGTTTTCTTTCTCTGCAAAATGGGAATAATAATAATGCTTGGCCGCTTTGTTAAAGCATATTGAGATTCTAGGATGGACGAGGCCATAGAAGGGACCAGGATCATTATTATTGAAAGACTCCATTTGGTCTGAATCACATATACATTCATAGCGTCTGACCTCAGTCCCATTGGAGTCCATGAAGACTCCCATTGACTTGATGGGGTTTTGAATTAGGTTGCAGTGGGGCTGATTCTGATATCACATCACTTTTACACTACTATAGCCTGCTAGCTTTCAAGGAGTTTTGTCACTGACTTCAACTGGGACGCGATTTCACCCTGGATGTTTCGGGTGTGCAAGAAACACAAGCTAGCAAGCTCTAGGTGCACATTCTACCACAAAAAAACAAGCAGTAACATTTTGTTAAGGATGCTAAGGGCAATTAGGAACAAGACAAACCAATACATACATCACTAAAAACATCAAAGACTGCTAAGACAGTCGCATGAAGTTACATAAATAATTCTGAAGCCATACACAAATCACACACACCACTACTCAAGCCCTCACTGACCAGCTCCCCCAAACAACTTTAATGCTGTTCCCATAAGTCTGTTATGACATGGTTACACTGCAAACACAAAAAGACCTGCAGAAGCGAGTCTTGGGGGCAGGGGGATTCGCAGGGCCTTGCACTCTGAGGCTAAAAATAGCCCTGGGGCTGTTTGGGCTTAGGCTGGAGCCCAGGCTCTGAAACTCAGTGAGGGGAGTAGGGCTCAGACCCCAAACGTCTACACTGCTATTATTCTTGTAGCACAAGCCCAAGTCAGTTGACTGAGACTCCGTGTCATGAGGGTTTTTTTGTTTGTTTGCAGTCTAGGCATATCCTTAGTCTTTTATGGGCCCTTTAAACACTGCGTTTCAGAAGCGATCACTTTTGTTGCAATATGTTCAGGAACTTTGTATAAAATTTCCTTCATCAGCATGACCCTGATCAATCCTCTAAACACAGTACATTAACCCTAACATTGCCTGCTCAAATTTCCTCTCACTAGCCTGGCAACACCTGCAGATCATCTTCCTTTTCACGCACACCAGAAGGCACAGTGATAGCTTGCATCCCCCTGTCAGCGTCATCCTACTCTGGCTGTAAAAGCATGAAAACACTTGAGTCATCGGGAACAAATGCCTTGCTCTCTTTCTTTTGATTCAAAAGCTCAGATTTGACACTTTTTCTCTTTTTGATGACAGTTTAATTTTACATCTGTCTGTGTCGGCACAGAGATTTACTGAAAGGTACCTGGTCAGCTAGTAAAACCAGTGTGTTTAGCCACACAGGAAAATGCCATTCCCTCCCCTCACAGTGATTACTATGCCAGACCAGCCTTTGTAAGCATTGCAAGCCACGCCAGACCCAGTAGACCAGGGGTCTCAAACTCAATTTGCCTTAGGGCTAGTGACAGTCCTCAAATCCTCCCAGCAGGCCAATAATGTCACTCATGCTGCCCAGAACCCGCCCCCCAAAACTCCACCCCCGCACCTGCCTAAGGCTCTGGGAGGGAGCTTGGGTGGGGGAGGAGGTCTGGGGTAGGGGATTGGGGTGCAGGCTGTGGGAGGGAGTTTGGGTGCAGAAGAGGTGAGAGGTTTGGGCTCTGGGAGGGAGTTTGGGGGCTGGGGGATGTGGGAAGGGGGAGGGAGTTCAGGCTCTGGGAGGGAGTTTGGGGGCTGGAGGTGTGTGGGGAGAGGGTGCAGGCTCTGGGAGGGAGTTTGGGTGTAGAAGAGGTGAGAGGTTGGGCTCTGGGAGGGAGTTTGGGGGCTGGGGGGTGTGGGAAGGGGGAGGGAGTTCAGGCTCTGGGAGGGAGTTTGGGGGCTGGAGGTGTGTGGGGAGAGGGTGCAGGCTCTGGGAGGGAGTTTGGGGGGCGGGAGGGAGTATGTGGGGAGAGGGTGGGGGTGCAGGCTCTGGAAGGGGGTCGGGGGTGTGGCACTTACCTGGTGCTCCAAGGCAGGGCAGGCTGGGGGGCCTCCACGCACTGCTGCCCCCAGGCACTTCCCCGCAGCTTCCCATTGGCCATAGGGGTGCTCGGGGCAGGGGCAGCACATGGAGGCACAGCCCCACCCCGTCCCGGGGCCAGCAGCCACTGGAGCGAGCAGGTAGACACCGCTGAGCTCCGCTGCGCTGCCAGGGCCATTTTAAATCACCTGGGGGTGGGGGAGTGCTCGGGGTGGCAGGTGGGGCCAAGGGAGAGACCCGGCTCCAAAACTGCTGGAGCCCCACGGGCCACATTGGGGAGGTTTGCGGGCTGCAGATGGCCCGCGGGCCGCGAGTTTGAGAACCCTGCAGTAGACCTTCTGGCTGGAAGCCTGACTGTATGGTTAAAGCATTAGCCTTGTACTCAAGAGATTTAAGATCAGTTCCTAGGTCTGACCCAGCCTTCCTGTGTGACCTCAGCTAAGACACTGATCTCTCTGTGCCTCAGTTCTCCATCTGTAAAATGGGGATAATATTCTCTTTGCCCCCTTTATCTATCTTGTCTGTTTAGGTTGGTATTGTCAAAGAAGCCTACGGGAGGTAGGCATCTAAATCCCTGAATTTCAATGGGTATTGGTTAATTAATTCTCATAGCTTTCTTTGAAAACCCCAGCCTTAGATGGAAAGCTCTTTGGGACTGCCTCTTGCTGGGTGTTTGTACACCACCTAGCACAATGGGGCCCTGCTGCTGGGTGGGGCCTCTGGGTGCTACTGGAATAAATAAATGATAATAATAATATGAAAGCTGCACTCTGAAGTTCAAGTATATGAGTGTGCCAGCTGTACAGCTATCTGCACGTTGCCAATCTCACACAGTGATTTATTTGTAGGGGGCCGCCAGGGAAATTCCTCCTTTCTAAAGTTTCTGTTCCCTGGTTCTCTATGGTCAACACATGCTCAGCCAAGGAATGCATTTCCCCTCTTGCTATATATTTTTCTGTAGCATGGATCTGCTATATATAATATGACACCCTCTTTACCTTGGTTCACAGCTTCAAGACCTGTGCATGGCTTCCCTGCTCTAGGAATTTCATTTTGCAAATAAATCACTGATCTCACATCACACCGCATCCTGTGTGTGAAGTGAAAATATTGTAATTTCCTGTCCTTTCCAATCCATTCAGTGTTGCTGGAATGTGCATATGCTGCAGCAGCTGTTTTCTACAGCCACATCTGGCAGCCTCAAAAAAGTATGATAGGTTTCAGTGTAGTAGCCGTGTTAGTCTGTGTCAGCAAAACGAAAATAAGAAAGAAAAACTTGTAGCACCTTAGAGACTAACAAATTTATTTCAGCATAAGCTTTTGTGGGTTGTTACCCACTTCATCGGATGCATGGAATGAAACATACAGTACACAGATATTTATATATGTATATATGTATATAAATTGTGTACTGTATGTTTCATTCCATGCATCCGATGAAGTGGGTAACAACCCACGAAAGCTTATGCTGAAATAAATTTGTTAGTCTCTAAGGTGCTACAAGTTTTTCTTTCTTATTTTCGTTTTTCAAAAAAGTATGTTTCCCCAATAGGACTACAGCAACCAAGCGGTTAATAATTTTCGTTAATGTGCGGAGGCCTATAACTCAGTGCTAATCAATTTGTCGTCTTTAACTAATTCTGGTTTTGGTTCAGTTTGCACCCCCTTTGAAGCCATCATATGCATACAATTTCAATACATCAGCAGACTTCCACATCAAAGCTGTATTTACTACCAGTTAATAATTCCCCTTGCACAGAGTTTGAGATGTGCATTTTTTTCTCCAGTGTTCATTAAATAAAAAGTTCCCTTGGAATTTGCAGTCTAATTGTATTTGCTGACCTGTAATATGCGTAATCTCCAAGGCCTATCATTTATTTGTATAATAGTCTGGTTTTTGTCAGTACATGTAGCTTTTTCAAACAAAACAATTAACTTAGGCACAGTCACTAGCTGCACTTCTTGAATCAGGAGAACAGCACCCATTTATGTATTAACTGTTGTTTAAGCATATGCTCAGCTAGGATAAAGGATATTGTTTTGGGCATGGGCTGGTTATAGTCACTAAAATGCCAGAAATGGAGAAATATCACTTAGAAGAGGATAGCCACAAACTTGCATTTGGTATGACTTTTATTTTGTTCCTTAACTGCCAATCTGAGTTTTGGACTGTTCCAGGCTGAGGTTGATGGTGGGGTGGAAATTGTTGAAATCCTGGTGGAATTCTTCAAGGGCCTTCTTCCCACGAGTCCAGATGATGGAGATGTCATCAATGTAGCGCAAGTAGAGTAGGGGCGTTAGGGGACGAGAGCTGAGGAAGCGTTGTTCTAAGTCAGCCATAAAAATGTTGGCATACTGTGGGGCCATGCAGGACTGCTATGAGTACCCACATGCACAGGCGCCGACTTCCGGTGGCACCGGTGGGGGCTGACGCTGGGCCCCGCCTCTGACGCCAGGTGACGTTGCGGGGCCCCGCCCCCGACGCCGGGCCCGCCCCCGACGCTGGTGAGCTTGCCATGGGTCCCGGGGCTGGCAGGGAGCTGCCGGTGGGTGCTGAGCACCCACCAATTTTTCCCCGTGGGTGCTCCAGCCCCAGAGCACCCACGGAGTCGGCACCTATGCCCACATGCATGGCCCCACAGTATGCCACCAGGATTTCAACAATTTCCACCCCACCATCAACCTCAGCCTGGACTAGTCCACACAAGAGGTCCACTTCTTAGACAGTACAGTGCTAATAAGCGATGGTCACATAAACACCACCCTATACTGGAAACCTACTGACTGCTATACAGACAAGTCTCATCTTACGCATATTTAACATGTGCGAATTCAGCTTTTGTTGGCAAAAACAAACCAGAAAAAAGAGAAAAATAACAATTTAAATACTTTACCTGTAGTGCGGGCGATTCCGCCCGCCATTACACTCAATGTAATTTTGACTATATGCGATTTTCACTTTACGCGCTGACTGCGGAATGTAACCCCAGCGTAAGATGCGACTCGCCTGTACTTTCCTATATGCCTCCAGCTTTCATCCAGACCACATCACACGATACATTGTCTTCAGCCAAGCTCTAAGATACAATCGCATTTGCTCCAATCCCTCAGACAGAGACAAACACCTACAGGATCTCTATCCAGCGTTCTTAAAACTACAACACCCACCTGGTGAAGTGAAGAAACAGATTGACAGAGCCAGAAGGGTACCCAGAAGTCACCTACTACAGAGTTGACCCTCTGCCATGTACATTGGCCAAACCGGACAGTCTCTATGCAAAAGAATCAATGGATACAAATCTGACATCAGGAATTATAACATTCCAAAACCAATAGGAGAACACTTCAATCTCCCTGGTCACTCACTAGCAGAACAAAAAGTGGCAATTCTTCAACTAACAAACTTAAAAAACATACTCCAACATGAAACTGCAGAACTGGAATTAATTTGCAAACTGGACACCATCAAATTAGGCCTGAATAAAGACTCGGAGTGGTTGGGTCATTACAAAACCTAAACCTAATTTCCCCCATACTAATTTCCCCCTACTGTTACTCATACCTTCTTGTCAACTGTTTGAAATGGGCCACTCTCATTATTACCATTAAAAAAGTGATTTGTCCTCCCTTGGTATCCTACTGTTAATTGCATTGTCTCATTAGACTGACCTCCCACTTGGTAAGGCAATTCCCATCCTTTCATGTGCTGTGTATTTATACCTGCTACTGTATTTTCCACTCCATGCATCTGATGAAATGGGTTCTAGCCCACAAAAGCTTATGCCCAAATAAATTTGTTAGTCTCTAAGGTGCCACAAGGACTCCTCGTTGTTTTTGCTGATTTTTGTAAGTAGCTCTTAAAAAAATAGAAGAAAGGAGAAATGTTTAGCTTCTAAAATGGCTGGAAGCTCAGTGAATTTAGCAGCACTTATGATAAAACACTAGCAGTAGAATTCCACCTCCTCAGGCATCAGCAGTATTTCTCACTGCTAACTACCTTTATTATCTAAACGCCTGCCCACATGCGTAATTGAATGAGTCACATAAGTGAAAGACTTGATGGAGTTTTATGAGGAGACCATGCTGTGAAAAATCCTATCTTATCACAGAATGAAGATTATAGCTGAGACAATCATTTCAATATCTGTGCAATGAAGGAAAAGAAATGTAAAGGCAAGAGGAATTTTCAACACAAAGGTGATTTAGAAAATTAGATTGCAGGGTTTGGTTTACTGTTTTTGAGCATTGCAGCTGTAAAAGGCATAAAGGCTAACACAGGATGTAGTAGTAGTGTTCTTACCTCCTAGTATGAAAAATTCACCATCAAGGGCCTGCTCCAGCCCATTATTGTCAGAGAGAGTTTTGCCATCAACTTCAGTATAAACAGAATTGGTCCCTAACCACTTATCTGTACTACAATAAAAACCTGAGATCTGATCTAGCAACCTTTTATTTTTATGATTACAAATTATTTTTATTCAGGTGGGCGCAGATTTTTAAAAGATATATAGGCATCTAGTGGGATTTTCAACAACACCTAAAACCCATTAGGCATCTATCTGAATATTTAGACACCTAAATACCTTTAAAAATCTAGTCCATAATGCCTAGAAGTCCCAAGAGAGATTAAAGCCCCATTGTGTAGGCTATGCGAATAGTTGTATTGAATTCATTGAAACTACATACAATAAATAACAACACGTGAATAAAAGCTTGCAAGCCAGGGCCCACTCTAGAGGTAAATTGAAATGATGAATTAGCAAGTGATGAATTGCTTCTGTTTTACAAGTATGATCGCTTCATATCAAGGCATAATCTCTTGCAAATTTAATGTGAAACTGTTCCACTGGCTGATTGAAGGATTAAGTGATTCAAACATCCTCCTTCTAATAAAATGCTTTGCTGGATATGGAACACCTGCATTGTCACCACTAGTGCTAGTTGACTTTCCAGGACATATCATTGTCTATTCCTGCAGTCATCACGATCATCTTCCATGAACTAACACAGTCCTATTGCTTCCAAGATGCCTTTTCATCTGTGCAAAGTTTTTTAGAATGTGATGGGTGAAAACAGGACAACAATCCTGCAAAGCATGAAAGAAAAGAAAAATTTGCAAGCAGTTTTGCAACATTATGTGTAATCTCCCTCCTCTGCATGCAAGAAGGTGTCAGGCAGTAGCAAATCTGCCAGAAGGTTGCTTTGCTGGAATGGAAATCTTATTTGTGGAAAGCTTAGAACTACGAAAGAATGCTAGTAAATGCTGCAACAAGCCAGCAGCTTCTCAAATGTGCAAAGGTAATCCAGTTACCACTGTCTGATGCACGTACTGTTTTGAAACTAGTACACTGGGTTCCATCACTAGCAACACAAGGATTGATTGATCTCTATCAATCATCTTTTGACAACACTGGGTTCTGAAACCTACTGAGCAGGAATTGACGTTGCCTCCTTGCTGTTCCTTTGTTAGCCTAGACTGGCTCTCTCTCCAAGTGTTCCATCATAATACAGATTTCAGAGCTAGAGAGTCACTGTGCAGCATGAGAGCTGAAAGGCCTAAATTGTCTTCAAGGATTAGATGGAATAACAAAGATATATGTAATCAGTCACTTACGTCTGAATAAACTGCACAAGCAAATTATTTAATGTGCCATTCCAGGAATTACAAATCCAGGGTGTGCCGTGCCTTTCAATATTAGTGGTGTGGCATGAGCCCACCCTTGTGCCCTCTGGATCAGTTAAAAAAAGTATCAGAGTTTGGCTTGAGCAGACAACAACAAAGAGAATCATAACAATGACAAGAAACTATGTCTTAGAGCTGCATAAAGTAGTATTTTGCCACTATGCGCCATGACTGTTGCCTTTGTCACCAGTGAAGATAGAATAATAGGCATGTGGGGCGGGAAGGCCCTTGAGAGGTTATCTAGGCCAGCCCCCTGAGAGGTTATCTAGGCCAGCCCCCTGAGAGGTTATCTAGGCCAGCCCCCTATGCTGAGGCAGGAACAAGTAAACCTAGACCCTGACAGGTGTTTGTCCAACCTGGTCTTAAAAAGATGTAAGAAAATCCCCATGAAGGGAGAATTAAATGTTGCCAATTGGAGGTGAACCTTGACTCTTCCTGGGCCAGCTGCTCAGCTAGTGTTAAATTGGCATTGATCCATTGACTACAGTGCTGATTTCCACTAGCTGAAACTACAGCTCTCTGTTTTTAAGACCCCTTTGACCAAAATGTCCAAAGGCAACTTACTATTTTTCCTCTGTTCTGGTATATTTAGTTCCTTCCCTGGTATAATGGCCTGTGATAATTTCGTTCCCAGCTCTACAACCCTGCTATTTGTCCTAGCAAGAGGATAATATCTGGCACTTACATAGTGCTTTTTCATCCCATAGGCTTTTATACACCATATACATACAGAAATGGCCTCAGCCATCAGTGAAATGCTGCTACTCAGGCAGCTGGCACACACCACCCTACACAGTGATATGGGAGTGGACATTTTGGCCACTGACACTAGGACCAGCTCTGTCACTTTCCCCGCAACCTTTTTGATATTGTGACAGAGGGCTAACTATAACAGCCCCCTCACTAAAGTTGCAGCAGCATTGAGAAGGCCACAGGGTTCACAGTTTCTGTTGGGTGCGGGGGGGATTATTGACACCTGGGTGGTAGTTACTGGGCTAATGAGACAATTGGCTCAGTGGGAGGTTTTATATATATAGTTGGGAAGAACAGCAAATAGAAGAGCTCAGAGGGTGAGCTAGGGAAGGCTCTGCCTGTATCATGGTCTGGACCCTGCACCCCACCCCACCCCCCTTCCTCAGCCTGGAGTCCCCCTTCTACACCCAAACTCCCTCCCTGCAACCCCCAACACCCCACCCCTGGCTCTGAACCCCCTCCTTTACCCCAAACCCCTCATCTCTGGCCCCACCTGAGCCCCGCCCCCAGCCCAGAGCCCCCTCCTTCATCCCTGGCCCCACCCCAGAGCCCCCAGCTGGAGCTGGCACCCCCTCCTGCGCTCTGAACCCCTTGGTCCTAGCTTGAAGCCCTCATTTCTGGCCCCACCTGGAGCCTGCACCCTGAGCCCATTATCCCCTGCCCCAGCCCAGAGCCCTCTCATGCAACCCAAAACCCTCATCCCCATCCCAGAGCCTGCACCCCCAGCTGGAGCCTGCACCCCCTCCTGCTCTCGAACCTCTTGCCCCAGCCCGGTGAAAGTGAGTGAGGCTGGGGGAAGAGTGAGTGATGAAAGGAGGGAGGATGGAGCGAGTGGGGTTGGGCCCTCAGAGAAGGGGTGGGGCCTTGGGGAAGGGACTGAGAAGGGTGTTCGGTTTTGTTATATTAGAAAGCTGGCAACTCTTAGCTTATAGATTCCAATGCCAGATGGGATCAGTATGATCCGCTATAGGCCATTGAACTTCCCCAAACTAATTCCTCAAGCATATCTTTTAGAAAAACAGCCACCCGTGATTTAAAAATTGTCAGTGATGGAGCCTGAAAGTTGGTAAATTGTCCAATAGTTAATTACCCTAATTGTCAAAAATGTATGCCTTATTTCCAGTCTGAATTTGTCTAGCTTCAGCTTCCAGCCACTGGATCATGCTGCTGTAGGCCACACTCAGAACTCTGACTAGGGCCAACATTTTGTCTGTCTCACCTTGCTTTGTTTTTTTGAATCGTAAGTCCCTAGTTTCTCTTGGCCAACTTCTATTTTCAGTTACATTAGTGGAGGTGCTCTATCACTTGGTATCTAAGCACTGACTATAATCACAATTAGAGTTATTCTGGATTTATATGGGTGGAACATAGCAAAATCTGTCCATGTGGCTTTTTCGGGGCAAGCACTGGCCCTTGCTAAACAACCTCCTCTGCCAGGGAGATGATCACACGCTTTTGTCAGGCATTTGGCCAAGGGAACAGGACAATGATGGATACTTCTGTCCTACTGGAAAGAAAATTTTTCTTTACGATAGTGTTAATATCAGGCTGATAGCACATTATTTTTCTTGGGGGCTGGCTCTCAAAAAAAAAAAAAAAGCCCTGAAAAGTAGGAAAACTGTGTGTGTGGGGGTGGTTTGTATTTTTTTCCCCCCATCCCAAAGCCTTCCAGGGAGATGCAAATGTGTTTTGAATGCTAAAATTCAGAGAGATTTAAAAATATATATCTTGAGGCAACATTGCCATGACAACCCTTATCTTCTCTCCCCCCACTCATATGTAGAACATTTTATTCGTCTTTTCCTGGTGGTTCCTTTTACCCTTCCCCCATCCCCAAAATCCTGGCACTTCAGCACAAGAGATGTCATGTGTCATCTGCATTACTGAAAAGTGATCACTGAGAACCCTAAAAGAGACAGCTGCCAATGTGGTGCTCACCTTTGAGCTCCAGGGCAACACCTTGCATCCCATTTAATAGCCCTGCTAGTATAGTTGCAGTGGTATCACCTTCTGGTGGCTGAAGGCTTAACACTAACAATAAATTTGCCTTTAACTCAAGCATTAAAAGCTGATGCTTTCAGTTTCAGACCCCTCCCTGCCCCTGCATCCAGGAGAAAGGGGTAGAGCCCTGTTTCTCCAAACTGCTTTCACAGATGTGATCCTAGTTGGCTCCCTTTGCACCAGCTCCATATACAGAGCTGGATACAGAACAGAACCAAATATCCAGTGTACTTCTAGTACACTAATCAAGATGCTGGTATCTACACACCAACATCTAATTTGAGGTAATTATTTCTGCAGTAATGATAAAAGCCTTTAAAAGGGCTAAGTAGGGTCACAGTCAAAGGTGAGATTATTGCCTAGTGGCAAGGGCACATATTTTTCTATATTAGCTCAGACATTTCAGTGTAGTGATAGCTGACCTTTAAAATGGGCAGTTCTGAAGTGCCCATTAAGGTATCAGCCAGGTGATTTTCCAGTTTGTATGGACAACCACTGAGGTTCAATGGATTCAACACAGCATAAACAGGGAGTCTAAGCTTTTCAAGGTGTTTTAACAGAGTCAGAATTGCCAAACAAAGACTTTTCAGAGTGCAAGAGTCAGCTGCCCTGAAAGTTATTTCCATTGCAGGATGCAATGTGAAATATACAGCACTCAGCCCAGAGATGGATGCCACAAATACTGTCAGCCATTTCTCAAATGTCAGGTAATAGGGTATGCATATTACTACTCCTAGGCACCTGGTTTATATGCTGGGGAATAGTGACTATGAGCTAATGCCATTTAATGGCTATTTGGAGGTCTGGCTGAAATAAGATGGTTGTCCTAGTTGACAAGTGCCTGTATCACAAAACTACCACCATAATAGCACTTATCTTCCTTTGTAGTCTCTGCAATACCAATAAAAGGGCAGCCCTCTGCACCCACTCAGTGCCTCCAGAACTTGCTTGGTTCTCATTGCACGAACCTAAATAGGCATGGAGACAGATTACTGCTCACCCCTATCTATGATAAAATACCATAGATAACAGAAAATAACCTTTCTGTATAAGGTTTTTTGAACCATCCTATAGGATTTAAGAGAATTATAGTTTTGCTACAGAATACAGTAGAACCTCAGCTACAAACTGACCAGTTACAACTCCCTCCCCCATTTGGAACTGGAAGTCTGCAATAAGGCAGCAGCAGAGCCAAAACAAAAACAAACACTAAAAGCAAATACAGCACAGTACTGTGTTAAATGTAAACTACTAACAAAATAAAGGGAAAGCAGCATTTTTCTTTTGCATAGTAAAGTTTCAAAGCTGTATCAAGTCAATGTTCAGTTGTAAACATTTGGAAGAACAACCATACTGTTTTGTTGAGAGTTATGAACATTTCAGAGTTATGACCAACCTCCATTTCCCAGATGTTCATAATTCTGAGATTCTACTGTAGAAGCCTATAGGACAGTTTAAAAAAAGCCCATAGATGCAATTTCTCTACCACCCTATTGGCTTTGTCTCTATAGGACTTTTCCACAAGGGCTGTACTGCTGCTGCAGGTGTTGACCCTGTTCTGTGACTACAGGGGCTTTCTGTCTGAATGCTTTGGCAAAGGTGCTAAACTGGCAAACCTAAACATTCACTTAAAAAAACCCCAGCCAACCAAACCCACACACATTGGAGAAAAAAACAATTGCCTACTGGAAATGACCATACAATGTATTTTTGAGCTTTTAATATGAAAACGTATAACATGTTAGTAAGGGAGCAAATAGCAATGACCCTTGAACAACTGCCTGGAAATTGAAAATTTGTAAAATAAGGCATTTTGTTAAGAAAGAAATAATTGCAGCTGGGCTGATGACTGGTGAACTGAATCTTAAGACTCATCCAATTTGAAATGACAGCTATTAAGCAATGAAGAATGGTTGCTTACAGTGTTAAGCAAATAATTCAGTCACAACCTTAATGTTACTCAAAGAAGTGTCATAACATTCATGTAACTGTGCTAGAGACTTGTATTCTGGGCATTTAATCACTTTACTTCCTCTCATTTCTATCTGCACTTGGCACAGTTCCTAGCTGATAAGGGCAGTGAATTTTTCTACAGTGGCACTGACCACTAGAGCCAATACAAGATATTCCTCAGATGTTAGCCTCCTCCACCATACTGGGCCAGATTCTTCTCCCACTTACTGATTTTTACACCAGTGTATTGTTTGTATTCCAGTAACCCTAACTGTGCACGGTGCAGACATAGACTAAGTTTATAACTGCTGTGGAGTTATTCCCAGTTTACCCCAGTATAAGAGGTGAATAAGCCTTGTGTGTACCTGAGACTTTAATGGACATGACAAGAATACATCTTATCCCAGTTCAGGGAACTCTGAACAGAACTAAACAGAAGTTTGATGCTTTCGGACAATTATTTTTGAAAGAGCTTCCTAGTGTCTGAATCATCATTCCCATTGTGTGACAGTAAGAAAGCAAATTGTGGCCTTAAGTATACTACAAAGTCAGCTATTCTCAGACAGGTTCTTAACAGATACAGTGATATTCTGCCAGTCCAAGAATAAATTATTCTCCATTTTGGCTCCTCCACACACAAGGGATATTTTAAAATAAAATTGTGTACACTTATTTTTCCAAAGAGCTTTGGAAATATCTGCAACCTTTGGGAAAATTGAGTTTTACATAAGTAGTGAAGCAAGGCTTAGGGTGCATTGCTATCTGTGACAGGACCAACCTTCAGTTACATGGAGGTCAGATTAATGGAGCTTGTGTGTAATTCATTATGAAATAAACATCAGTGAGGTGCAAGGGGCTGAATCACACAGTGATCGTTCTTTTTCTACTCAGAAAACAGAGATAGTAAAATATATCTTTCCCTCCCACCCACCACTGTGTATCAATGGGATCAGGGACCATTCTGGAGTTTTGAATTTCATCAGCTCCACAAAAGCAGAGCTGATGTTCTGAACCCAAAGGGAGGATTTTCTGTTTAGATTTCAATTGAAGGTGGCATCAGATATTAATCCAATCAGAGCCACTAGGACACGGTTTAAGCTGGCAGTGAGCAACAATAAAGAAACAAAGACACTTTTATAAGAGCAGTGTTTCCCAACCTGGAGATGCCAGAGAAAAGGATCACAGTGTAGGTGAAGAAAGCTGCAGCTGCCCAGATCTACCTCCCCACCTGAAACATGCTGACCCTTCTGCAGATGAGGTAGAAGGTAGCTCCTTGGAAGCTTCTCCCCTTCTGCTGTGGCTCTTAAAATGGCTGGCTGCAAGAGTAGCTCACATGTTGGTGGCTACAGGGTGAAGTAACAGCCTGCCAGCCCAAGCTTCTCTACTCCACCCCCAGATGAGCACTGCTAACACCATGTTGAGAGAGGGCATGGGGATGTCATCAGAAGAAGTAGGTTTAGGGGGAGGGACAGCAGTGGGAAGGGGGTGGGGGAAAGCACATATAAAAGAGCAAAAAGAAAAATGGGACAAGGAAGAGTGAGAAAATGGACAGAATAAAGGAGAGAGGACAGCAAGTGTGTCAAGATTTAGGGCAAGGTGGACATGAGGGTACCAGCCTGTCTATCCCATCCCAACAGGCTCAAAAAAGGAGAGGTTGGGAACCACTGCATTAGGGCAATGAGAGGGAGAGTGCACAAACAGGCTGTACTTGGCGCTAATTTGGCTAACAATGGTTGGGAAGAGGACTCTCTAAAGGGCTTTTTACTTGTAAATTAGAATATTAACCCAGACCTATAAAATCAGCCCTCTCCACTTGCCCCATTTGCTCTGCCAGCCTTGCAGTGACCTGATGCTGTGTGATGAATGATGTTCAGCAATCATTCCTGATGCTGATTAAATCAGATGCTGGCCTCAAAATCTGCTGGCTGGAGAATCCCTGGCTGGTTCTTTTTAAGGCTTCCACTACTGTTTTAGCAGGAATTGGACAACCATTTCCCTCGCCAGCCCTACATGACCTGCCACGGCCACCCCTCCCCACCAGCACAGTGCAGTGGACCTCCCCACAATCAGGGGAAACTAGGACTGAGGTGATGCCTCCCTGCTTCACCCCACCTCACCATATGGCCTTGAGGAGAAACTGGAGAGGAAAGAACCAGAGACCTCAGCCAGCTGGAGCTGCTGGGCTGAGGAGTCAAAGCAGGGGCTTGTGGCCAGAGAACTTCCCAGTTTTGACAGAACTGTCTCTGCTCTGTGCTGATTGGCTGTTTGCTCCAACTCTCCTGCTCCTTATTCTCCATAGTTGCTTCACTTCACACCTACCCCTTACCCTCTTCTCCCCTGCCCCCCACACCCCTCTTTTCTCCAGCATCCCCTCCCCCCTCCCTTTTCTTTCCATGTCATTTATCCTAACTAAAACCCTCTAAAAAGTGCATCATTAAACTAACATGCTATTTGCTGCCATCACACTCTGCTGGGGTGTTCTACCCATTTCCCCACCCTGTGGGCATCTTGCCTACAGAGACTATAAGCTCTATAGGGCAAGGACCAGCAGAAGACTGTTTATACAGTGCCTAGCACAATGGGGCCCCGTTCTTGGTTGGTCCTTAAGTGCTACCCTGATAAACAACAGTCAGTTCTATTAAAAATCCCTCCATGCCAGCAGGCTTACACTGCTAGGGATCCAGTAGATATGTGTTAATTCCCATCTCATTTTCTAACACACACACACACACACACACACACACTCTTATCAAGATTGCAGTGATACAGATACAGCTATAGCTCACAGGGAAGGCACACACTAGTCAGAACAAAAATATATAGAGAGACGGGCTCTCAATCTTCATGCCTCCTGGGCCTTATCAGTAGCTGGGGTCAGGAAGAAATTTCTACCTAGTACAGCCTTGCATTAGAGCAGAGGTGGGCAAACTACAGCCTAGGGGCCACATCTGGCCCTCCAGACATTTTAATCCGGTCCTCGAGCTCTCACTGGGAAGCGGGGTCTGGGGCTTGCCCCGCTCCAGCCAGGGAACGGGGTTGGGGTCTTGCCTTACTCCGCATGGCTCCTGGAAGCAGTGGCACATCCCCACTCTGGCTCCTACACGTAGGGGCAGCCAGGGGGCTCTGCACGCTGCCCCACCCCAAGCGCCACCCCCGCAGCTCCCATTGGCCGGGAACTGCAGCCAATGGGAACAGCAGGGGTGGTGCCTGCGCACAGCGCAGTGCGCAGAGCCGCCTGGCAGTGCCTTTGCATAGGAGCTGGAGGTGGGACATGCTGCTGTTTCTAGGAGCTGCTTGAGGTAAGCGCTGCCGAGAACCTGCCCCCCGACCTGCTCCCATGCCCCAATCCCCTGCCCCAGCCCTGATCCACCTCCCACCCTCTGAACCCCTTGGTCCCAGCCCGGAGCACCCTCCCACACCCCTAACTCATCCCCAGCCCCACCTCAGAGCCTGCACCCACAGACGGAGCCCTAATGCCTTCTGCACCCCAACCCCCAATTTAGTGAGCATTCATGGCCCGCCATACAATTTCCATACCCAGATGTGGCCCTCGGGCCAAAAAGTTTGCCCCCCCCAGAATAGAGGGCTTTATGGTTCCCTCTGAGACATCCAGCTTAAGCTACTATCACAAATAATGGGCTATCTGGAGCATTGGCCTATTCCAATACAGCAATTCTTATGAGTAAAACTGTAAGATTATGTTGCTTCTTTGAACACAAAATGGCTAAAGGTAAAAATAATGTATCCAAAAGGCATAAGGATTAAATCTACTTTAATATGACAATTTTTTTGAGTTACAAAAAATACCAAGAGGGGTTAAGAACATGGAAGGTAATGAAACGGTGACGTTAAACCCCTGACTAGTTCAGCATGATGCAGGAGGGTTCCTTTCTGAGGCACTCTCACTCTCTCACTCCTGGCTTTGTTCACTCAGCTTCTCTTGGATACAGTTATCCACGCTTCTTCCTTTGGCGAGGTTACCAGCTCATATTTGGTCTCCATGACCTGCCCTTTCACGGGATGCAGATATAATTTCCTTACCAACATACTCAGCAGCACTGTAGCCACCATATAGGCAAACCTAGGGGGAAAGAATAATAAAAGACGACAATGAGATAAATTCTGCAGTCACTGCTGATAAAGTCTGCCAGGGCTGGTGTTCAATGCTTGACAAATTTAACAGGAACAAGCTGTTCCTTCCTACCCCTGCATTCAACATACACACAGCGCCTTTTCTTCATCTCACCTCAACTCTGGGCACTCCTGACTTCCCGAAAAGCCCAGTAAGGAGAAGTTTTTCATAGCAGATTCATCACTGAATCTGTCTGGATCAAATCTGTAAGACAAAACAGGGACTGGTTCCTTTCTGGCTATGCACATCTGTACGCATAAGGGGCAGAGACTAATGAAATCCTAAAACTCAGAATCCCACTACTTTGCTATCAGCATCAATCGAACGCCTTCTCCCTCCTACGTCATGCAGGTTGCGAAGAGCACATGCAATCTAATTTCTCTCTCCTTTCCTTCTCCACTGCTTATATGAAGATTTCCAATTCTTCTTGCCCCTCACCCTCCACTTCAAGCAGCTGGCATGTGTGTGGGGGAAGCTGATGATTCATTAGAACGAGAAAAACTTGTTTCAGCATTGGGTTGATGAAAGCTTTAAGGGAACTACTGGTTTAATTAAAATGAAATTCCCATAATCAAGTAACCGACAGGAGACTAATAAAATGCCAGGCAGCTTAAAACATGAGCTATGATATTATAGAAAATATGCAATTAGACGACTTTAAGGCAATTCTCTCTCACCATGTATTAGATCCTTTCCATTACACTTCAAACCTTTGGCTCCCTGCCTGTGCCTATGAACTACAGCTCTGATCCTACTCTGACTAAAGTCAAAAGGAGCTTTCCCATTGACCTTCGGAGTCAGTAGGAATGGGCTCTACATTCGCACCCTAATTAAAAGTGGCAAATTACAGATGGTATAACAAGAAGGGAAACTCGGTCATTTAGAAAAAACTGTTGAAAGCAGACATTCACCCACACTATATTAGGACTGGACTGTGGCTAAACGTGCTCAGATGAGCAAAAGGAGGGCACACAAGAAACCGTCAAACACAACTCCCCCTCCCCCAAGTCAACCACAATCTCAGCCCTTAATCTACTCGCAGGCAATGACTGGGCGTGTGTTGTGCTGACTGTGGGCCATGTCCAGCCAGTGCCCCCTTGCCAAACTTAGGACAGTGCAGCTATCATTCTGATGTGTGATCCCCTAGTGCTCGTGGAAGCATCAGCTAGCATGATGCTGTCCACCCCCCTCTTCCCCTGAAGCAAGGGTTATGGCTGTAAGAGAAAGAATAGAGCCCTTAGAGCAATTTTTTCTCCCACAAGCTCCACTGTCTTTTCTCTCAGACTAGAATCACTGACACATTCTTTCCTGCCTAATCTATGTTAAACCAGTGTTAAAAATTGCTACCTGGAGGCCAAAGCAAGCTACAGCATTTCCTTTTGCCCTCTGGAGTTCTAATTTTCAGGCCAGGATCCTTTTTATTTTCATGGTTGGAAATAATGAGGTAGAGTTTCCTTCCCCTTAAAAAACAAAAATCTTTGACTGACATTTCCTCCCGTGAGCCCTTGATTTATGGTAATGAATAGTGATTTCAAATCCATTTTAATCCCTGTTTTCCCCTTGCAGCAAACCTGAAAAATAGTCCCACAGTATTTGCCGAGGGCTGTGAATAGCCAGAAAAATCTGTTGTACTTCTTAATACACAATGAATATGTAGCCTGAAAGATCACATTTGGAGTTACCCAAAACCCTGTCCTTGGAGACAATCAAGAGACCTCAGCAGGGAGTTCCTTCCACCTCCCTCTACGACAGGCTACTTAAGGAAGGTCTGACAGCCTACCCATAGGGACATTGAGAGGCAAGATCCAAAAATAAAAATGAACAAACTATAATAAAGTTTCTGGTATCCCATACTTATAGGGTGATGCCCAAGCTGAACTGTCCTGAAGCACCACACCCAGAGCGTAAAGCACAAGAGTCTGAAATGAAAAAAAACACATCTGAGTCAGTCTAGAATACACAACAGGGATGAAGTTACCACTAGACAGTAACCATTAGACAGCGCTTATAGAATAGTCCTATATAGAACATAATAGAAAAGGACACACCATTCAATTGGGGATTTGGGGACCATCACATCACATTTAATAGCATATCCTATCCCCAACACCTTTAATTTTTTAATTTTTAAACTATCATTTTCTATTAAATTGCATAGGTCTTTATAGAAACCAACAGGGTCCAATTAAAGTTGCTCTAAAGAGTGGGGAATCAAGCCACTAAGTTCATATCCAGATCCAAATGTCCAGGGTGTTCATATCCAGAGTTCAAAGTTTAGCCCATATTGAGATAGGAGCCAGTCACAAGTTCAGATACAGATTCAAACTTCACTAAAATTCTGGGGGTTTTGGCCAGGGACCTGGGTAAATCCAATCTCTAGTACACAGACAAAACCTGTTTCACACATGACCTCCTCATTCCTCCCACAACCAGTCAGGCACAAATGATACAAAGTGTGTTAAAGATTAGGACTGAGCCCATCACCAGCATAAATTCAAGCCATCACTTCCATTTGTGCAAGGAACCTACTCAAAACCATATTGAAATTAAAACAGAGCATGTGTGTCAGGGAGCAGTTTAATGTAAGCAAAAGGGAGCCAGCACCATCATGTCAGTTCTGCTCAATCCAACCAAGTACAGAGAGAGCGAGAGAGAGAGAAATGAGATCCAAACACTCAAAAAGCAGCACTGCCTTGTAAACGTCAACCTTATATGGCTTCCAAATGTCCTTAATCACAATGCCAGGGCCCTTTACTTTTATTTTTCAGCACCTCTGTTGTGACATACCTGTTCTGAAGAGTTTACAATCTACAGGTCAAGATCTGTTCTGTTTATGTGAGTCAGTCCCATTGGACCAAATTCACACCTGATGTAAGCTGATGCAACTCAACTGAAGTAAATGGAATTGCAATAGATTTTGTTCTGGTCGGTGACTAAGGCAAGCAGCATCTGCCCATAAATTAGGAGTTTATAATTTAAGGGCCCAGTTCTGCCAACCTTGCTCATAGTTAGTAGTACCCTAGGGTCTGATCCATTGCCCTTCTCCCACTGACTTCTATGGGCTTTGCATCAGTCCCTTACTTTGCAAGTAAGTCCCATTGGAATCAGTGGACTGCATGCAGAGTAAAGTCTTTCTCTGTATCTGTAAAGGTGATCGTATCAGACCCTACTTGGTGGAATGATGACAGGAACTTGGTAGAGTGATGACATTCAATGGGACACTAATACCAGGGGACCTAATATATAGGCCATGCTTGTGTGATCATGGCACCATATGTGAAAGAAAGCAAAGAGTCAAATATAGTAAACATCTTAAATGAATCAAACTGTACCATAGTCTATCTATGGATAGAAATTATGCTTGAATAATAAGAGGAGAGCTGCAGAAATATATACCGGCCACCTGTCCAGGATGGTGATGGTGACTGTAAAATGCTCAGGGAGATTAGAGAGGCTATCAAAATACAAAAAACTCAATAATAATTGGAGATTTCAGCTATCCCCATATTGACTGCGTACATGTCACCTCAGGACAGGATGCAGAAATAAAGTTTCTAGATACCATTAATGACTACTTCTTGGAGAAATTAGTCCTGGAACCCAAAAGGGGAGAGGAAATTCTTGATTTAGTCCTAAGTGGAGCACAGGATCTGGTCCAAGAGATGAATATAGCTGAACAGCTTGGCAATAGCGACCATAACGTATGTGTGCATGGGGGGGAGGGAATACCAAAGAATCCCACCACAGTAGTATTTAACTTTAGAAAGGAGAACTACACAAAAATGAGGAAGCTAGTTAAACGGAAATTAAAAGGAACAGTCGCAAGAGTGAAATGCCTGCAAGGAAACTTTTTAAAACCACCATTATAAAGGCTGAAACTAAATGTATATCCCAAATCAAAACGAATAGTTAAAGGACCAGATAATGCCACCAGAGCTAAACAGAGTAAAAGAAGTGGTTAAAGTCAAAAAGGCAGCTTTTAAAAATTGAAAGACAAATCCTACTGATGAAAACAGAAAGGAACACAAAGTCTGGCAAGTCAAGTGTAAAAGTATAATTAGTCAGGCCAAAAAAGAATTTGAAGAGCAACAGCACATTTTTTTTAAGTACATCAGAAGCAGGAAGGCTGCCACACAATCGAAGTGCTAAAAGAGCACTCAAGGAAGAATAGGTCACTGCGGAGAAGCTAAATTAATTCTTTGTATTGGTCTTCACTACAGAGGATGTGATGGAGATTCCCACACCTAAGTCATTCTTTTTAGGTGACAAATCTGAGGAACTGTCCCAGACTGAGGTGTCAGTAGAGGTGGGTTTGGAACAAATTGATAAACTAAACAGTAATAAGTCACCAGGACCAGAGTCACCAGAATCCTGAAGGAAATTCAAATATGAAATTGCAGAACTATTAACTTTGGTATGTAAAACCTATCACTTACATCAACTTCTGTACCAGATGAAGCGAGGGATAGCTAATGTGAATCCAATTTTTTAAAAAGACTTCAGAGGCAATCCTGGCAACTTCAATACCAGGCAAGTTGGTTAAAAACTATAGTAAAGAACAAAACTGTCAGACACATAGATGAACACAATTTGTTGGGTAAGAGTCAACAAGGCTTTTGTAAAGAGAAATCATGCTTCACCAATCTATGAGACTTCTTTGAGGGGGTCGACAAACACGTGGACATGGGTGATCCAGTGGGATAGTGTACTTGGACTTTCAGAAAGCTTTTGACAAGGTCCCTCAAAGCTCTTAAGCAAAATAAGCAGTCATGGGATAAGAGGGAAGATTCTCACATGGATCAGTACCTGGTTAAAAGACAGGAAACAAAGGCTAGGAATAAATGGTCAGTTTTCAAAATGGAGAGATGTAAACAGTGGTGTCCCCCATGGGTTTCTACTAGGGTTTCATCATATTCATAAATGATCTGGAAGAAAGTGTAAACAATGAGGTGCATGAGGTCAAGATAATTAAGTCCAAAACAGACTATGAAGAGTTACAAAGGGAACTCTGAACGCTAGGTGACTGGGCAACAAAATGACAGATGAATTTCAATGTTGATAAATGCAAAATAATGCCTATTGGAAAATAATCCCAACTACACATGCAAAATTATGGTCTTTAAATTAGCTATTATAACTCAAGAAAGATCTTGGCGTCATTGTGGATAGTTCTCTGAAAATATCTGTTCAATGTGCAGCAGCAGTCAAAAATCTAACAGAATATTAGGAACCATTAGGAAAGGGATAGATAGCAAGACAGAAAATATCATAATGCCATTATATAAATCCACGGTATGTGCACACCTTGAATATTGCATGCCGGTCTGGTCACCCCATCTCAAAAAAAGACACATTAGAACTGGAAAAGGAACCAAGAAGGGCAAAAAAAATGGTTAAGGGTATGGAACAGCTTCCATACGAGCAGAGATTAAAATGACTGGAACTATTCATCTTGGAAAAGAGCCAACTAAGGGAGGACATGATAGAGGTTTATAAAATCGTGAATAGTGTGGTGAAAGTGAATAAGGAAGTGCTATTTATTCCTTCACATACCAAGAATCAGGGATCACTCAATGAAATTAATACACAGTAGGTTTAAAACAAACAAAATGAAGTACTACTTCACACAATGCACAGTCAAATTGTGGAAATCGTTGCCAAGGGATGTTGTGAAGACCAAAAGTGTAACTGTGTTAAAAAAAGAACTAGATAAGATCATGGAGGATAGGTCCACTAATGGCTATTAGCCAAGATGGTCAGGGATGCATCCCCATGCTCTGGGTGTCCATAAACCTCTGACTGCCAGATGCTGGGACTGGATGACAGGGGATGGATCACTTGATGATTGCCCTGTTTTGTTCATTTCCTTTTAAGCATCTGGCCACTGTCAGAAGACAGGATACTGGACTAGAAGAACCATTGATCTGACTCAATATGGCCATTCTTACGTTCTTAAATTAGGATCTTCTGTGCACAACTTGGCCAAGAGACAGAGACCCCTTCAAAGCCAGCAGAAGGAGTCCATTGAAGAGCATTATAATGAACCACTCAGGTTCTATAATAGCCTCTTCACAGAGGAAAGGGGAAGAGCACCTTTTAGGCTCCAAGCTAAACTGCACAAATATCAAAGACTGTCATCTTGGTGTAAGCTGTTCTAGAGAAATCTGGCTTTGACAGTAATTGAGCATTCCCCTTCTCCACGGTAATGGGAACTTCAGAATTGCAAAGAACAAAATCAACCAAGAGGAGAGGGCGAGTTTGAGCTCCCAGCTCTGTCCTACCTCTTTGGGGATAATATGCTGGTCAATTCTTCCCTCCAGCTCCTGCAGCCGTGCGGCAATTGGCGTAAGCTTTGCTGTCCGCACCGTCTCACACAGGACCTGCCGGCAATACCTGCAACCAGAAGTCTGTGCCAATAAAGCTTTTTCTGAGACAAGCAAGTGCATGTTTCTGTGGCATCAGGAATGGCTGTTCTGCGTAAGGCTGCCCTAGACTTGCTGACCCTCTGCATTTGGGATCACAGCTCCTCTCCCTGAGCTGCTTCCAGGACACACTCAGTGAGGAGTCCTGAAACATTTGCAGATGAAGCAAGAGGCTTTCTATGGGAGGTTATAAAAATAATATCTGTTCAGTGGCCAGCTAATCGCAACTAGACAACAAGCTTCATCAAGGAGAGACTGGAAGCTCTCTCTACAACAGTACTCCAGCGTTCCCCTGCTTCACAGGGCCCTACCACAGCTATAGCAGGGGACTGCAGGGGACTCCTGGTTGGAGTGACTCTCTGAGGTTTGTTTAAGGCATCTAGCACTGTGGCATCTAAGCGCTGAGGCACATGCTTTAGGACACTGGCAAGACTCCTAATCCTCCTTGTTGAAGGTGCAGCGCACTGTGCCCTGTCCTCATCGACCACCTCAGGTCATGTCCCCACTGCTTCCAACCACACCTACTTTGGAGGGCCCTAATACTGTTAATCCTCTGCACCTTGGTCCCAACTCACTAAAGCACTTCAGTGCTGAATAAGGGTGGGTACTGTGTTGTACTGCACCTCCCATAAGAGGGCCCACTCCTGATTGGGCACTACTGCAACACAACCTAGGTTACTATTACTAGTAAGGCTGAAACTAAGAGGACTCTACAGAAATTTAAAATGGTACTAGTGAAACTGTCTAAAAACTTACACAGCTGAATAGAGTCTAACAGGGTTTTTTTGAACCATCTGGTAGAATCCTACACCAGGGATATAATTTTCTGTTGCTTTCTATGGGGTGGTTCTAACACCTACAGAAAAGGTCTCTCCCCTATTCACTCCTCTTGGACCTTTCCAAAGGGGTACATAGCCATCAACAACAGTCATTAGCCAAGGATACCCCCTTTGTTCCTGCTCAAAGGAATGGCAAGTCATGGTTCAGAGCATAGCTCCCAAGCCCACCACAAGGCATCTTGTCATGGGGCCCAATCCAGCTCAAATGAAGTCAAGGGAAATGCTCCCATTGACTCCAAGCAAACTCCACCTGGGCTTCTGATGGGCATGCTCCCTGAGTCACTGGACACACTGGACTGTGTTGCTGCTCCCCCTCCTTTCACCAGCATGGATAGGAGTCCGCCTTTAGCACACAGAATCACAATGACATCTTATTTAGCTCAAGTGCTTCTCCCACTCTTAACATGGATGGACCCACCTGAGCTGCTCAATTTTCTCATGTGTAAGTGGGCCCTTTCCGAGAACTCGGTCCACCTCCTTGTAGAGGTTCTGCTGGACTTCTTCTGATGTCGTCAGAAAATAGACTGCCCATGTGCACACTAAGAAAGGATCAAGGAGAGTGGCTGGCTCAGCAAATCCATTTCCTCATTTAAGGGGGACAAATCAAGTCCAGTTTTCCTGCTCTGTGTCTCTGCAATGTTACTCTTCTAAAGCAGTGAGGAGGCATTAGGGAGACACACGAGATGCAAATGTGAAAGGATAACATCTGTATGAACTATAAAATGTAGCTGTATAGAATTTACCCAGTAGACCTTATTGATTCTATACTGAATAATAGGACAGAGTCTGAATGATGCTAACCAGATATACTACAATCTGGAATCCCTTTTCCTGTCCTGGTGACAAGAAACTTGGGAAATACTGGAAAATGATCAAACCAAGTGGATTAAGAAGAAAATAGTCATTTAATGGGCTTGGGGTGCTGCAGCCTCACAGCTCCACAATCCGCACAGAAGAGACCAGACAGTCCTAAGAAAGGTCAACCACTCCATACTGCTGCTCCTCCCCAATCCCAGGAGCATAGCTCCTACAACAGTCAGGGTATTTGGAGAATTTAGACAATCAGGCTAGATTTAACTAAAGGGCCCTGAAGAGTAAATCTACAAAAGTGAGGCTCCAACACATGTGGAGAAAGCAGCCAAAACCTCCTCTCCAGCAGGTAGGTCATAGGAGAGTGGACAGTGCTGGCCAGGAAAGGGATGTGACTGAGCAGCTGGGGATTCACTGATTTAGCACTTCCCCTCAATGGAGCTCTTATCACCCCCTGGCGGAGCTCTGATGGGAAGGTGGCAGCAATACTGTCACTTGCCCCCCTTTTCTGCTGAATCTCTCTGTGCCCAAGAGGGATTCAGGTGGCACAAGGGGTGTATAACAACTTCCTGTACCATGTGGCTGGATCTGGTCTTTTGTGTATCTAGAAATAGACTTTTATGATATATTATCTAGGCAGATTTCTCCGATAAAATTATCAGAAAGATAGACAGCTCTAATATGAAATAAGACCACATGAAGTAGTGTTTCCAAGCTGCAAGAAGTAAGAGTAAGTAGGCATGTTGCCATTTTCTACTCCTGAGGTTGGCACAAGGGATCCCATCAGAAAATTAAACAGCCAAAACACCGGTAGAGAGAATTTCCTATACCACTGACATTCTCTTTATGTGAGCTTTGCTACTTGACTTTCAATACTTTACAACATCTTGGTTAAGTGCTTCATGTGGGCGGTTGTCTTCGGGATTCTAGATAAGTGGATGACTTTGGGCCTGTTAATCTTGGAGATTTAGTTTAGAAAAGTTCCCCAACATCATGACAATTTGTGCAGCCAAAAGCTTTCCATTTGGTTCTTATTTCTGTTTGCTTTTCTCATAATACCTTATAAGAATGCAAGTAACTTTAAAAAAAAAAAAGATAGCATACATGCTGTAGGGAAATGTGAAACAGCCAGTCAAACATCAGATTGCTCTAAATCTTCCAAGAACAACAAAGTTTATTTCAAGGGATGATCGTTTTGGGCTGCTTCCTTTTGGTACAATTTCATCTAATTTAGTATCAGCTGGATGGGCTTAGAGTCCAAGTGAAGAACAACAGCAGGAAATTCTAAGACTCACTGCATGACACGGAGGGCTGTTTATAACAGCTTACTGGGTTCTAGTGAATTGAAGCTAACTAGAAAAGTGCACCAATAGGGCACCCGGACAATGCTGTAGAAATACCTGCCTGAATAAATTTCTAGTATAAGAGAAAAGGGAAGGGAGATTTTGCTTTTTCTTTACATGAAAATAAGTCTAATCTCACCATGCTTTTTAAAATATAGATTAGTCCCCTTATCTCTGTTACAGAGTTGAAAGCTGCCTGTGTTCTCTACTTACGGTTAGCTGTGATCACACACCCTGCCAGAGAGAATATCATTGTGTCTTCCAGGATCTACGAAACAAAATCTGGTTCAGGGGTATGGAGTCAGAGAAAATATTAAAGAATTTAATGACAAATCGCATCTTTCATTCCACCACACTAAATCACCTTAACTAAGACAGCATGAAATCCAGCATGGAAGGATAGGACTGAACTCTCTCTACAGTGCTTCCCCTAGAAAGGTTTTGGGATTCCCTCCAAGACCTTTTCCACTTGGTTTATCCAGAACACCGTGTCCAGTTTTGGGAGAACACTTTATCCAGTCCTCTGGAATTCAAAAAACTCGGTGCAAATCTGGACTCGTCCCTGAGGTTTCTTTAGTGGAATTTCATAAAGCTATAACTGAGGTGATCAGGCTCAGGTGTCAGGGCTGGTTAGGGTGCACCACAATTCCAACGTACATCATTATAAATCAGATTCTATTCATACTCTAAAAGAGTCCAACATGTGCATTATATTCTACATTCTATATTCACATACTTTATGAGTGGCTTACTAATTTTGCAAATCAATCCTTGTATAGATCATAAGCTGTTCATGCGCTACAAAGTGTGCTAGTAAGCAAAGCTGCAACTGAAAGCTTATCACACATTACTCTTCTTCTTACTATTTCTTAATCTAATAGCTACATATTAGTTACAACGCCACTTGTGAATTCAGGCTTTGTTCATTGTTAACCGCTGTTTCCTTACTTCTGGTTTTTTCATAGTTAATGCAAGGCCTACAAATGGTACTTAGGCAAAGAAAGATTCTTAATACTAAATATTCATCCAGTTCATAGAAGCAGCAAAACAGAAAGTAACCAAAAATATAATGCGAAACCACCTGATCAACATCCTATACAGCAAACAGGGAAAGATTAAGACTGAGCTCTCAAAACTGGATACTCTTATGGAAAACCAACCTTCCACACAAACTTCTTCATGGACTGACTTTACAAAAACTAGACAAGCCATTTACAACACAAGCTTTGCTACTTTACAAAAGAAAAAGGACACTAAGCTATCTAAACTGCTGCATGCTACAAGGAACCACAACAGCAGTTCCCTTACCCCACCCAACAATATTGTTAATCTTTCCAGCTATACTCTCAGCCCAGCAGAAGAATCTGTCCTTTCTCGGGGCCTCTCCTTTTGTCCCTCCAGACCCACGAACATGATACAGTTCTGCGGTGACCTAGAATCCTACTTTCAACGTCTCCGACTCAAAGAATTTTTCCAACAGACCTCTGTACAACATACTAACCCACAGAATCCTTCCTACCTAAACTACAAAAAGAAGGATTCTGTGTGGACTCCTCCTGAAGGTCGAAACAACAAATTGGACTTCTACATAGACTGCTTCCGTCGCCGTGCTCGAGCTGAAATTGTAGAAAAGCAAAATCACTTGCCCCATAACCTCAGCCGTGCAGAACACAATGCCATCAACAGCCTCAGGAACAACTCTAACATCATAATCAAAAAGGCTGACAAAGGAGGAGCTGTCGTCATCATGAATAAGTTGGAATATGAACAAGAAGCTGTCAGGCAGCTCTGTAACTCCACATTCTACAGGCCTTTATCCTCTGACCCCACTGAGGAGTACCAAAAGAAACTGCACCATCTGCTCCAGAAACTCCCTGGAAAAGCACAAGAACAAATCTGTACAGACACGTGCCTAGAACCCCGACCAGGTACATTCTATCTGCTACCCAAGATCCATAAACCTGGAAATCCTGGACGCCCCATCATCTCAGGCATTGGCACCCTAACAGCAGGATTGTCTGGCTATGTAGACTCTCTCCTCAGGCCCTATGCTACCAGCACTCCCAGCTATCTTCGCGACACCACTGACTTCCTGAGGAAACTACAATCCATCGGTGATCTTCCAGACAACACCATCCTGGCCACTATGGATGTAGAAGCCCTCTACACTAACATTCCACACAACGATGGACTACAAGCTGTCAGGAACAGTATCCCCGATACTACCACGGCTAACCTGGTGGCCGAACTTTGTGATTTTGTCCTCACCCACAACTATTTCACATTTGGGGACAATATTTACCTTCAAGTCAGTGGCACTGCTATGGGTACCTGTATGGCCCCACAGTATGCCAACATTTTTATGGCTGACTTAGAACAACGCTTCCTCAGCTCTCGTCACCTAACACCCCTACTCTACTTGCGCTACATTGATGATATCTTCATCATTTGGACCCATGGAAAAGAAGCCCTTGAGGAATTCCACCATGATTTCAACAATTTCCATCCCACCATCAACCTCAGCCTAGACCAGTCCACACAAGCGGTCCATTTCCTAGACACCACTGTGCTAATAAGTGATGGTCACATAAACACCACCCTATACCGGAAACCTATTGACCGCTATACTCACCTACATGCTTCCAGCTTCCATCCTGGACACACCACACGATCCATTGTTTACAGCCAAGCTCTAAGATACAACCGCATTTGCTCCAATCCCTCAGACAGAGACAAACACCTACAAGATCTCTATCAAGCATTCTTACAACTACAATACCCACCTGCTGAAGTGAAAAAACAGATTGACAGGGCCAAAAGAGTACCCAGGAGTCACCTACTACAAAACAGGCCCAAAAAAGAAAATAACAGAACACCACTAGCCGTCACCTTTAGCCCCCAACTAAAACCTCTCCAGCGCATCATCAAAGATCTACAACCTATCCTAAAAGATGATCCCTCACTCTCACAGATCTTGGAGGACAGACCAATCCTTGCTTACAGACAGCCCCCCAACCTGAAGCAAATACTCACCAGCAACCACACACCATACAACAAAAACACCAACCCAGGAACCTATCCTTGCAACAAAGCCCGATGCCAACTCTGTCAACATATCGATTCAAGTGATACCATCACAGGGCCTAATCACATCCGCCACGCCATCAGGGGCTCATTCACCTGCACATCTACCAATGTGATATATGCCATCATATGCCAGCAATGCCCCTCTGCCATGTACATTGGCCAAACCGGACAGTCTCTACGCAAAAGAATAAATGGACATAAATCTGACATCAGAAATCATAACATTCAAAAACCAGTAGGAGAACACTTCAACCTCCCTAATCCCTCAGTGACAGACTTGAGGGTAGCAGTGTTGCGACAGATTAACTCCAAAAGCAGACTTCAAAGAGAAACTATTGAACTCGAATTGATATGCAAACTAGGTTGCATTGCGTCCGGATTAAATAGAGATTTGGAATGGCTCAGCCATTACGTTAATTGAATCTATTTCCCTTAAGTTAACGATCCTCATTCACACCTGTGTGACCATCATGTTTATCACTTCAAAGGTTTTTCTTCCCCTGCTGTTATGGTTCCTCTCAACTAATTCACCTCTTAAGGTTGGTCTATGCACCTCGACCTTATCATGTTTCTCTGACTGTATAAATATCTGTGTACTGTATGTTTCATTCCATGCATCCGATGAAGTGGGTAACAACCCACGAAAGCTTATGCTGAAATAAATTTGTTAGTCTCTAAGGTGCTACAAGTTTTTCTCTCTTATTTTCGTTTTGCTGACACAGACTAACACGGCTACTACACTGAAACCTACCAAAAATATATTGCATTTAAAGATTGGAGGATGAAAATAAAGACACATTATACTCTAGTGAGGAATCTGGACTGAACGAGATGCAAGACGGACAATTAATCAAATGCTAAGATGTAATTAACAACTGATCTAGTGAAACTCCATTAGCATGTAATGGTACGTCCACAATAGCTGTACATACCTGCTTGTCACTCAGGTTTCCCTGCAGTAAGGAGTCTATGAAGACATGTCGGTTGAAGCTCCTGCCCCGCCGCTCCTTTGTGATTTTCTTTAAGACGGATTCCATCTCCATCAGAGCTTCATGCACACAAACAAATCATTATTTTAAAAGCTCGTTACCCCCAAAAGCAGCCGAGGACTCTTCTAGAATCCATCTTCCCAAACAGTCTTTCAGGCAAGTTGTCCATCCTGTGTCCATAGACAGCAGACCCTGTACTGAGCATGTTACTTAGGGTACGTCTACGCTACCCGCCGAACCTGCGGGTAGTGATCGATCTATCGGGGATTGATTTATCACATCTAGTGCAGACGCAATAAATCAATCCCCGAGCGTGCTCCCTGTCGACTCCGGAACGCCACCTCCGCGAGAGATGGAAGCAGAGTCGATGGGGGAGCGGCAGCGGTCGACTCGCCGCCGTGAGGACGGCCAGGTAAGTCGACCTAAGATACATCGACTTCAGCTACGCTATTCGTGTAGCTGAAGTTGTGTATCTTAGGTCGACACTCCTCCTCCCCCCCAGTATAGACCAGGCCTTAGTGTCAATTTGCAAGAAGTTTACTGTAATTTAATCTAAAAATGTACGAGTCAAACAGACAAATGGTACAGCTCAGATCATGAGAGCAAGTTCAAATAACATTCAGAGTTTAACAATCATCCCACAAAACATTCTTATACTTCACTCAGATCTCACAGCCTGTGTGGTCTATAGAGTTATTGCTACTAATCATTCACATCGTTGTAGCACCTCCTTCCTCTCACATACTGTCTGGGGACCCCAGCAGTACTTGCGCACAAAATAAAGGAGATCAGAGTTTGCTCTGTTGTGTCATACTGCTATAAAACTGGTGTAATCCTAATGAAGGCAATTCTGGATATACATCAACTTAATAGAGCAGAATTTGGCCTAATGGCCTTAAACACACAGCACAAGTGCAAGAAAGGGAACACCCTGTTTCTGTGGGTTTAAATTAAGTCCTTAATATTATTTTAATATTTTAATAATAATTACAAGAGACAAAACAGCACAAAAATAAAATAATCTGATATGGCAGCATATGAAAGTTGACATGAGAGAACCAGATGCATAACTGAAAATAGCGAGCTGTACTGGGAATACCAAGGTACAGCATGGAAGGCATTGGTTAAAGCCACAATTCAGGACTGCTACATTCTGCTTCATGGCTAACTAAGAGGAAGAATGGTCTGGCAGTTAAGTCACTAAACAGGAACTCGGGAAATCTGAGTTCAGTTTCCAGTTAGGCCACAAGATTCCTGTGTGATCTTGGGCAAGTCATTTAACCTCTATAGGCCTTGTCTGTAAAATAGAGATGACAAAAATTCACTATCGCACAGGAAAATTAATAACGTATGCAAGGTGCTCAGATACTATGGTGAGAAATTCCACAGAAAAGCCAATACATAAATAAATACGGACAAATCGAACACCTTCATATGGTAGTTGCCTCAAACACAGTAACCACAGGTGTGTGAATGAGCCGATAGGGAGGAACTGGGGGGTGGTGGAAAAACAACTTACCATCTTCATATAGCTTTTTCCTGGTCATACTTTTGTCAAGTGACCCATCCAAGAAACCCTTTCCAATTTCTGCCCAGATCTGAAAGAGGTACAAATGAATTCCATTATCCTCCCAGTCACAGGTTGCTGGCAGCTCTGCCTAACTTTATCCTGACACATGCACAAAAATATGAAGACTTCCCCCCTTCCCTAAAGCAGGCCCGAACAGGAAATAGGTCTTGTTTTAAGTGTGGGCACAGTCATATGTGCTGCTGTGTTTGTGATGCTGTTTGCAAAGTGCTGTTGGAACTGAGCTGAGCTGATGCAGTCATAGGGATTAATTACAACTGAAAAAATAATATATATCCTGAGTGGGAGAAGGAAGGCCCTTTACTTTTACGTCACTGATTGAGGCTCGGTTGGTAGCCCGAGTCTAAGTGACTGGAGTTGATACAATTATGCCATCACACAATGAAGAGAAGGAGAGCTGAGCAATCGAGAGGAAGAGCCTTTGGTTAGACTGCAAAACTCTTTGGCCTGTTAATAAGCATTTAATTCCAATGACTATTGAACATCTTGGAGAAAGGATATCTTTGTTAAAGATTCAACATCCATGTCATTCTAGGTAAGGTGCAAAGCTCACAATGTACATTCCAGAGACACCTCAGGGATTCCTCTAGCACAGAGGTTCTCAAACTGTGGTCTGTGGACCACCAGTGGTCCGCGAGCTCCATTCAGGTGGTCCGCGGATAGTTCCCTCTAAGGTGCGTGCCTGGGTGGCTGCACACAGAAGAATGAAGGGCCTCCCACCTAATTAGTGGAGCCATGCAGGCGTGGCTCCACTAGTTAGGTGCCTGGACCCTGGAGAAGACGTACATGTAAGGTGAGGTGGTGGCCTTGGGGGGGAATAGGGGGTAGATGGGAGGGGGCAGTGGGGTGAGAAGTGGGGGGGGGGGGGGGGGATTTGGGATGTGCAGGCTGCAGCAGCCAGGGAAAGAGGCGACTTTCCCCAGCTCCAGGGCTGCGGTGAGAGACAAGCCTCATTTCCAGCCTCAGCTCTGGCAGGGCAGAGGGGGAGAGACCCCCCCCTCCTTCCCAGCCCCATCTCGGGGCCTGGCGTGGCGTGGGAAAGAGGGAGAGACCCCCCTCCTTCCCAGCCCCATCTCGGAGGCTGCCGCAGCGGGGGAGAGAGAGGGCACATCCATTGCATTAGAAAGGTAAAACTACTGATATTAAAATATGAATTGTATGCTTTTATTTTTAGAACAAAAAAATGTTAATTATTATTAATTTTTTTATATATAGTGATTTTATCCAAATGCTTTACAATAGTTAGCTAACGGTACAAACAACATTTGGAAAGATCATTAAGTGGTCCGCCGAGATCCTCAGCAATTTTCAAGTGGTCCGCGAAAAAATATGTTTGAGAACCACTGCTCTAGCAAAACCTGGGAAGACGAGACTTAACATTCCTAATATTTATAAAAGGTATAAAAAAATCCTCTGAATGCCTCATTTATCCACAGGGAAGCAAAAAACATTACAAACCCAATTTTTAAAAACAAGCCTGTCATAAACATACAGCTAAGGGGTTGAGAGTCCTCCTTGCCTGTAAAGGGTTAAGAAGCTCAGGTAACCTGGCTGGCACCTGACCAGAAGGACCAATAAGGGGACAAGATACTTTCAAATCTTGGGAGCGGGAAAGGTTTTGTTTGTGCCCTTTGTTTTGTGTCTGTGTTTGCTCTTGGGACTAAGAGAAACTGGACATCAATCCATGCTCTCCAAAACTTTCTGAACAAGTCTCAATTTCAAACTTGTAACAGCCAGGCAAGGCATATTAGTTTATCTTTGTTTTCTCAACTTGTGAATTTTCCCTTTGCTAGAGGGAGGTTTATCCCTGTTTTGTTGTAACTTTGAAACTAAGGCTAGAGGGGGTTCCTCTGTGCTCTTTGAATTTTCTGATACTCTGTAAGGTTAACTACCAGCCTAAGTTACCGAAGTGATTCTTTTACCTTTTTCTCTTTAAATAAAATCCTTCTTTTTAAGAACCTGACTGATTTTTCCATTGTTCTAAGACCCAAGGGTTTGGGTCTGTAGTCCCTTTGTAACCAATTGGTGAGGATATATGCTCAAGCCTTCCCCAGGAAAGGGGATGTAGGCTTGGGGGGAATATTTCAGGGGAATAGGACTCCAAGTGGTCCTTTCCCTGATGGTTTGTTAAATCACTTGGTCGTAGCAACGTTTATCTAATCCAATGTGCAAGGGAACATTTGTGCACTGGGGAGTTTTTAACTTAAGCTGGTAGAAATAAGCTTAGGGGGCTTTCATGTGGGTCCCCACATGTGTACCCTAGAGTTCAGAGTGGGGAGGGAACCCTGACAAAGCCTTTGCAGATAATCTTTAAGAGGCCCTTATCATATCTGACAGAACCACTGGGTTCTTGTTTTTTCCATTCCACCCTTGAGTCCTCATCTTTGGAGCCATCAGCATTCTGGCTGAAGTCTGGAACTCACATGATGGCTCTCAGAGATCACTTTCTTTTGAGAGAAAAGTGTGAAACTATGGACTCAATTTAAAGAATTGCCAAGCATCCACAGCTCCCATTGACTTCAGCTAGAGTGGTATTCAGCACCTCTGAAAATTACTTCCCAGATGTCCACTTCCTGGAGGCTGAACCTACCTCTATTAGCAAAGACTTCCAAGCCATGGTGTCCCAAGGCCCAAAAACACTGGGGCCACAAACTGAACCCACTTATTCTGCATGTTAGTGTAGCATCCTACCATAGGTCACATCATATTTTTACTCTTGATTTTAGAAAGGTCCATAAATGATCCAAGATATGCTGGTCAAAGGCAGATGGCACAACATCCAAGATTCAAAGTAACTATGGTTCATTTACTTATAAGAGCTAAATGGCATTTATCACAGAGCCCCATTTAAACCTTTACAAAGGGATTGCATTCATTCCCAATTTCAGCTCAGCATTGTGCCTCCTGATTACAAAGTGCCAATCTTGCATAATTACCCTTGCAGGTTGCGTGATGGTTCTGTAAGTGTGGATGGTGGCCTCTACTTGGACTAACTGTGGGCACCTCAGATTTTCTCTTTATTCACAACACTGAGGGCTTAAGAAGGGACCAAAAATCAAAGAATTGGGATGGGATTTTCATAAGAGTTTAAGTGAGTTAAGCACTCAAATGTCATCAGATTTCAAAGATATTTGCACACACCCAGTTCCTGTAGGTGCTTTAGAAAACTCCAGCCTTACAAAAATTACCATATACATATTAGTTATTTCTTTATGGTTGATCAAGTGTAATTGGTACAAAACAGTGGAGAAATCATCTGCTTGGAGACCCTACCAACCTGAACATCTAAGGTGAAGGCCTCTGCGCCAGAGTTTTGTACCCCTTGGTAACCCATGCAGTGATAGAAGCTAATGCCATCAACCTGGAAAATTGACAGGATCTAGGAGAACATTCCTGGCTCTGAGACTTACCGCATCATGGTTCCTGCGGAATCGAATTACTTCCTGGTCATCTTCAAAGCTACTGCCCATTGCTGTCTGTGTGACAGACTTCATGGCAAAGCCCAGCATGTGTTGGCAAAGGGGCACATGTTGAGACTCAGGAAAGGACAGCCATTTTGCTAACAACTCTTCAGACAGCTAAAAGAAAGGAAACAAGAAAGTTATAATAATCTCCTTGACCTACCACTTCAGCCCACTGTTCTCTAGAAACACACCTTAGAGAGAAAGTGTTCTCACCCAGCTCTTACAGTCCAGACGCTGGATATAGCTCAAACTTAATCCGTTCTTGCAGTTTTTTTTATTATTAATTTAAAGAACTATAAACCTCATCCTTAGGTTCCTGCTAAGGTTGGCTGTTCCTAGGGTTTTTCCCCATAGGACCCCTCTGAGCCTGCTCCCTCTACCACAAAGGAATGCTTAAACCATTTAGTACTCTTCGGTTGGAGCTAATAAGACCAGGGCCGGCGCTTCCACTAGGCGACCCTAGGCAGTCGCCCGGCAACTCATTTCCAGGTGGCGATTCGGCGGCAAGAAAAGCGGCCGCTGAAACACCGCCGAGAACGCAGCTTCAGAGGAGCTGCCGCCGAAGCGCTGCCGATTACAGCAGAGGAGCGCTGCCGCCTAGGGTGGCAAAAACCCTGGTGCCGCTACTGAATAACTCACTATATTTGGCTGCCAGGGTGTCAACAGAAGAGCTCTGCGTCTGAGTACAATCCCAACATCTGACATCCTGCCCTGCTCCCACCCTCTGGAGATATACCTACAACTCAGACACTACAGAATTTTTAGTTGTATCTAAGGTCTTGAAATAAACGTAACCGAACCCTGTCCTTCCTTCTAAATGTAGTGAGCTAATGCAAACAAAAGCATATTCATACTGTATTTAAACAGTCAGATGGATAGTGCCACCACTAATATTACATTTCTCTGTGAATCTTGTATTCCAATATTGCTGAAAGTAACAAAGTCAACTACACCTGGAATATGGGGGGGAAGGGGAGCATTTCTTTCACTTTTTTTTACTTTGTGCATCTGACAGAAATTTATACAACATCAGTTCCATTGATTCCTCTGTCTTAATATAGAAAACAATAATGTGCTTCATCCATGTGTCTGTCCCGTCACAGTGTGCATGAGTGCCAGTGATCTGTTCTGGAGGGGATGCCAGACCAGCTTAAGAGCATGTGCCAATCAAGTGATTTAGCCCCTTAGCCCATTCCCAGCTTCTGGCAAAATTTTGTGCAAATTACCTCAAATTTACTAATCTCAGACCAGGAATACATAAAATGCAAAGTGGAAATTATACTTTTGAGGACTTTGAGGGAGAGAGCAAAAATACATAAATAAAAATCAGATTTATAATGGAAAACTACCACCTCTCCATAATAATAATAGAAGAAATAGAAGTCTGGAAGTTAGAATATTGAGTTTTAAAACATTCTCAAAATCTGCACATGGTTCCGGTTCCAGCACCAACCTTCCCTCTGCTCCTTTACCCCAAGCTCTATCCTCTCTCCGCTAAAGGCCACAGATTGCTGTTCTCTCCGGGAAAATGTTACACGCTGACCTGCAAACTGCAAGCCTTCAAATCAAGTAATTCACCTTCTGGATGACAGCAAAATTACTCTGCAG
Organism: Macrochelys suwanniensis; assembly: GCA_033296515.1. Classification (NCBI taxonomy): domain Eukaryota; kingdom Metazoa; phylum Chordata; order Testudines; family Chelydridae; genus Macrochelys; species Macrochelys suwanniensis. The sequence continues at coordinate 59,526,983 of CM065784.1, read as the reverse complement.
GGACTTGGTCACACCGTTTTCATACAGCTTTTTCCTCAGGTGACTCTCCCCCGCATCCCCACTGAGTCCAGACTGGTACCTCAACAGGGACTTTAGCATCATTTCAAAGGGGTCCGCTGAAACAAACAAACCAAAAAAGTCTGAAATATCATCAGTCAAAACAGATTTGGGGGGGAAGAAACGGGAAATTTAGAAAATCCTTTAGGAGTCGCTCATTTTGCCCTTTATGTCCTCCCTGCTCAAAGGCTCCCAAAAGTAGAGCAACCTATCCTGAATAAGGACAATGAACACAGTTGCCATTGAACTCAGTCAATGCTGCTTCTAAGTACAGGGCATTTCCTCCTTCCAGGAATGGTCTCCACAGAGCTCAAAACCTCTCTTGTTCCATGAAATCTGGGACCCAGAACTGGATCCTCCATGTGACAGTACAGCATGCTGCTCCTAGCATATCTAGGCTGTCTCCCTGGAGTGCAGTGCTGCTATGCTACATAAACAGTCAACTGGCTCATTCTCACCTTTTTTATGAGAACTGCAGTAATAAGTTATAACTTGTTACAAGGTCCCTGGCTAATAATGTCATCAACTTGGTACAGCATCAGATGACACTACAACCCGACCCCCATGCAATGCAATTAGTTAGCAGCCTGGCTCACTTACAATCTGTTTACATCTTACCTCATGGATACAACATTGCTGTTCTACTGCTCCACAAGCTCATTTTAGAATCTATGATTTCATGGGATGGAGGCCCAGACAGAGGCATGGATACAGTGCTGCTCTTCCCCTCTCTTCTATTGCTCTGCGGCCTCACTCTATCCACTAGCATTGCAGACATGCACACAGTGTGTCAGTCAACGTGAAGGAGCTGGGGGGATGTGCACTACCTTCAACAACCGTGTCAGGGTACAATTTGGGGAGATCTAATTTCAGTCTTTTACTTTCGGCTATAACATTGCTTCTCATACAATCCCTCAAGTGCCACACCAATGAGCAATTATTGCACTACTGTTACTAACACCTATTCCTCTTGCCCATCTGCAGAGGAGTGCCAGGTCTCTTATGGAAAAGTGTCCTGTTAAATTATACAGACCCCCTTTCACCTTCTGCAGCAGTGGAATTTGCCATGGAATCATGATCCGGAATCCAAGCTTCCATTTCAAAGGGAAACAACTTTGACCCTTATGATAGTAAAAGACACATTCCAATTGTGAACAGAGTGCAATCTGAGGCACTGATGTCTGGCTGAGTCTCCAGAGAGCCTGAAACATTAGCTCGGTGTGTGAACTGCATCCATTCATCTCAGTAAGTTGGTAACTTTGAAACCTAATGATGACAATTTAAACACAACTATAGGTAGCTAGTTACCGGCTGATCCTTTAAGTAAAACACCCAACCAATGTGCTTATTCCTACTGACACAGAACACCTGCCACACCTTCCCCAGTGCCAAAAGCCCCACTTCCCTCCTACCCTGCTGCCAAAAAAACCAATAGGATATTTCCCTCTTGACAATTTCTATGAATCCAATGTGTTTTCAATACAGAATGTTGCTACATAAAGAAAAATAAAATATACAGGACTTCTTAAAATAAGCTAAATTTAATATCTGCACTGATTAAATTTGAAAATGAATAATACAATTTAATAAAACCCTCCCTTTTATAATTCATTTGAAACTACCACAGAATCTGTTCTGCTGCCTTAAAGTGCAAGAGAATTCAGAGGCCTTGATGCAGAATATACACCAAGCTTCCCACTGAGTACATGGAGACTTGGCTATATTTGCCTTTTCAATTCATTCCAAGTATACATTTAGGTCACCAAAGTCTTGTGCTCATAAGAATTCTACTTTCACAAAAAAATAGAATTTAGTCAGGAGACCTGTTAGATGATCTAGTCCAGTGCTGGGTTCTTCTCTTCCCTACAGTACAACCCACACTACTTTGTCCAATTTATTTTAAAGTGACCCAAAGTGAAGGGGCCTCCATTTTCACTGGGGAGACAATGTAACAGAGCTCACAGTCAAGGTTTTCCTGATAGTCAACCTACATTTTCCCTGGTGGGACTACCTATTAAGGTCAGAGGTTGGGTAGCTTATTCTCCATGACCATTCTGGCTTTGGCCTCTCCGTTTAATGGGGGGTGGTTTGTGATGTGGATACTTGCTCACTGGGAAGTGGATGTAGATCACCAAACTCATTTTAAAAAGACCACTGGATGGTTACAATGTTTTGTCACTTAAATGCAATCTCTATAAGCAGTAGCAGAGACTCAAGCTCACACCACTCATTCAGTTTCAAGCTAAATCTGACTCCTTTAAATACCATGAATGAAATCCTCCCTCCTTAAAGTTAATGGCAAAACCCTCGTTTACTTCACTGGAGCCAGGATTTAACCCTGGGTAAAAGCTAACAGAGAAATGAATCTGAGAGAAAGCAAATTAAACTTACATGTCCTGTTGGGGTTAATGTGTTGTTTTAGGAGATCAATGGATCCCACACTGACCACAAGGCGTCTTCCAAACCAGAAAGAGACAACAGGGCCGTATTTCTCATGCAGATTCACCAGGAACTCATGCAGGCTGCCACTGGTTACAATGTCTGGCAAGTTCCCATCTCTGAGGGAAGAGTAACAGGAATAAAAAACACACTTCTATGCACAATATCAGCAATTAAGGTTAAATAAAATGAATGAGAAGCCACTTACTTTTCATCTGTTGGAGTCATTCCTGGGATACCTGAAGCTTGTCTAGAAGCCTAAGAGGAAAGAAAATGATGCTCAAAGTTCTGCATCAGCCTGAGAAGATTCACAGTTTAGCATCTAGTGGCCTGTTGCTTCAAGCTTTTCATATCAGTTTAAAAGACCAGTTTGCAGGCTTATAACCCTTCATCCAATTAATCATTTTATAACAGGACAAAATTGTTTCCCGCCCCTCCCCAGTCTCCCCCTCTCCTAAATAGTCCCATACACACAGAAATTAGGGAATCTTCAGAGATTTGCGCTCTCCCTGTGTATTAAGGTGAGCTAATGGAAAACCACATTTAACTCAATGCCAATAACATTTTTTGAACATGGACACCAGAGTGTTGACTCAACAGCTTGTCACTTGCCCCTCCAAAGTGATGATAAGTTTTTAGGACCATAGTTTTATCAATTTTACTATTGTTAAAAACAGTGTGAGAGATTCCTTTTTTTTTTTTTTTTTTGGAGAAAGTTTTTTTTGAGAATACCTTCCATCACCGAAAATTGTTTGTCTAAAATAGCCACTATTATCATGCAACCTGCAGAAACACTGTGGTAATCTCTGCAGCCACTTTTAACTAACACCATTCCTAGTGCAATCTTGACATCATCAAGAACGCCTGCCCAATGCAGTTCCTTTATAAACTCAAAACACTAGCACTAAGCAAAAACCAGCAGTTTGCTTAAGCATCTCCAGTTAATAAACGGAGAAAAAAAAATCAGTGCTTGTCAAATAGTGATGCCATGTTTTGTTTAAATATCAACAAGGCAGAGGTTAAAAAAAAAAAATCTATTAAAATGTGTCAGTGCATCATTTGAAAGAAAAATAAATTCCCAAACTGGGCAAGATACATTCCTCGGTCCCAATCCTGCAAAAATTTACACAGGTGCTTAACAAGCATGTGTGTGGTCCCACTGATTTATGTAGGATCACTCATCTACTTAAAGAGAAGCACCTACTCACAAGGCCTTGATCCTGCAGTGGAGACCTGCACAAGGGTCTGCCCGTGAAGAGTTCATTGCAAGGTGCTAAAGCACTTACTGGGAGAAGGGAATCATCGTCCAGAAGAGTGCTTTGAAGAAGTATTTTAATACATCTAAATTATACTAATTTTCCAAACTTCCATAGACTGTAGGTTCTAAGGCCCCGTCTACAATGGCAAGTTTGTGCACAGTAAAGCAGCTTTGAGCGCTGTAACTGCCTAGGTGTACACACTGCCAAGCCATTTAGTGCGCAGAAACTGCGCAGACGCAGCACTCTAAAGACACCACCTTGACGAGAGGCGTAGAGCTTTCTGCGCTGTGGCTACAGCGCCAGTGTGTAGACGGTGGTGATTTCAGCGCTGCGATTGGCCTCCGGGACGTGTCCCACAACACCTGTTCTCACCTCTCTGGTCACTGGTTTGAATTCTACTGCCCTGCCCTCAGGTGACCAACCGTCAGCCCCAGCCCATACATTCCTTTACAAATTTGAAAGTCTTCTTCCTGTTTGCTCGGTGATGCGTGCAGTGGTCTCAGCGCATCTTTCCAGATGGCCATGCCTACTCCACGCACCAGGCGATCCCCTGCTTGGAGCAATACCGAGCTGCTGGACCTCATCGGTATTTGGGGAGAGGGGGCTGTCCAGTCCCAGCTACGCTCCAGCCGTAGGAATTATGATGCCTACGGACAGATTTCTAGATGCATGATAGAAAAAGGCCATGACCAGGACACATTGCAGTGCAGGGTCAAAGTGAAGGAGCTGCGGAACGCCTACCACAAGGCCTGGGAGGCAAGCTGCCGCTCTGGTGCTGTGCTCACGAGCTGCCGGTTCTACAAAGAGCTGGACACGAGTGGACTCCTCCACTGCAAAGGCCTCTGTGGATACTTTGTTAGCTTCGTTGCCAGTCGAGAGTGGACCGAGCCAGGAGGAGGCAGTTACCGGTTACAGGTAGAACACGTCACACTACGCTCCTGTGGCAGTTACCACGCACAGGTAGAACATGCCCCACCCCCGTGGCAGTTACCAGGTACAGGTAGAACATGCCCCGCCCCGTGGCAGTTACCAGGCACAGGTAGAACACAACCCCCCCCTCCCGTGGAAGTTACCGGTTACAAGTAGAACACACCACACTATGCTCCTGTGGCAGTTACCAGGCACAGGTAGAACACGCCCCAACCCCATGGCAGTTACCGGGTACAGGTAGAACAGGACCCCCCCCTCCTTCCTGTGGCAGTTACTGGGCACAGGTAGAACACGCCACGCTCCTGTGAAAGTTACCGGTTACAGACAGAACATGCCACGCTACGCTCCCGTGGCAGCTCTCAGGAACAGCTAAAACACGCCCCCGCTGCTCCCGTGGCAGTTCCTGGCTACAGGTAGAAGATGCCACACCACACTCCCATGGCAGTTACCGGTTAAGGTAGATCATGCCCCGCCCCTGCGGCAGTTACCGGGTACAGGTAGATCATGCCCCGCCCCGGTCCTGTGGCAGTTACCGGGTACAGGTAGAACACGCCCCCCCACCGTGGCAGTTACCAGGCAAAGATAAAACATGCCCTCACTGCTCCCGTGGCAGTTCCCGAGTATAGGCAGAAAACGCCCCGCCGCGTGGCACTTATCGGGTACAGGTAGAACATGCCCCGCTCCTTCCTGTGGCAGTTACCAGGCACAGGTAGAACACGCCACGCCCCCCGTGGTAGCAGTTCCCGGGTACAGGTAGAGCACACCCCCCCCCCCGGTGGCAATTTCCGGGTACAGGCAGAGCACCCCCCGGGGCAGCAATTACCGGGTACAGGCAGAGCACGCCCCACCCCCCCGGGGCAGCAATTACCGGGTACAGGTAGAGCACGCCCCGCCCCCACCCCCGGCAGCAATTACCGGGTACAGGTAGAGCACGCGCCCCCGGCAGCAATTACCGGGTACAGGTAGAGCACGCCCCGCCCCCCCCGCGGCAGCAATTACCGGGTACAGGTAGAGCACGCCCCGCCCCCCCCGCGGCAGCAATTACCGAGTACAGGTAGAGCACGCCCCGCCCCCCCCGTGGCAGCAATTACCGGGTACAGGTAGAGCACGCCCCGCCCCCCCGTGGCAGCAATTACCGGGTACAGGTAGAGCACGCCCCGCCCCCCCGTGGCAGCAATTACCGAGTACAGGTAGAGCACGCCCCGCCCCCCCGTGGCAGCAATTACCGAGTACAGGTAGAGCACGCCCCGCCCCCCCCCGTGGCAGCAATTACCGAGTACAGGTAGAGCACGCCCCACCCCCCCGTAGCAGCAATTACCGGGTACAGGTAGAGCACGCCACGCCACGCCCCCCCCGGCAGCAATTACCGGGTACAGGTAGAGCACGCCCCGCCCCCCCCCCGTGGCAGCAATTACCGGGTACAGGTAGAACACGCCCCGCCCCCCCGTGGCAGCAATTACCGAGTACAGGTAGAGCACGCCCCGCCCCCCCGTAGCAGCAATTACCGGGTACAGGTAGAGCACGCCACGCCACGCCACGCCCCCCCCGGCAGCAATTACCGGGTACAGGTAGAGCACGCCCCGCCCCCCCCCCCGTGGCAGCAATTACCGGGTACAGGTAGAACACGCCCCGCCCCCCCGTGGCAGCAATTACCGAGTACAGGTAGAGCACGCCCCGCCCCCCCGTAGCAGCAATTACCGGGTACAGGTAGAGCACGCCACGCCACGCCACGCCCCCCCCGGCAGCAATTACCGAGTACAGGTAGAGCACGCCCCGCCCCCCCGTGGCAGCAATTACCGAGTACAGGTAGAGCACGCCCCCCCCCCCCCCCCGTGGCAGCAATTACCGAGTACAGGTAGAGCACGCCCCGCCCCCCCGTGGCAGCAATTACCGGGTACAGGTAGAGCACGCCCCGCCCCCCCCCGGTGGCAGCAATTACCGGGTACAGGTAGAGCACGCCCCGCCCCCCCCCCCGTGGCAGCAATTACCGGGTACAGGTAGAGCACGCCCCGCCCCCCCCCGGCAGCAATTACCGGGTACAGGTAGAGCACGCCCCGCCCCCCCCCCCGTGGCAGCAATTACCGGGTACAGGTAGAGCACGCCCCGCCCCCCCCCCCCGTGGCAGCAATTACCGGGTACAGGTAGAGCACGCCCCGCCCCCCCCCGGCAGCAATTACCGGGTACAGGTAGAGCACGCCCCGCCCCGCCCGTGGCAGCAATTACCGGGTACAGGTAGAGCACGCCCCGCCCCCCCCCCCGTGGCAGCAATTACCGGGTACAGGTAGAGCACGCCCCGCCCCCCCCCCCGTGGCAGCAATTACCGGGTACAGGTAGAGCACGCCCCGCCCCCCCCCCCGTGGCAGCAATTACCGGGTACAGGTAGAGCACGCCCCGCCCCCCCCCCCGTGGCAGCAATTACCGGGTACAGGTAGAGCACGCCCCGCCCCCCCCCCCGTGGCAGCAATTACCGGGTACAGGTAGAGCACGCCCCGCCCCCCCCCGGCAGCAATTACCGGGTACAGGTAGAGCACGCCCCGCCCCCCCCCCCGTGGCAGCAATTACCGGGTACAGGTAGAGCACGCCCCGCCCCCCCGTGGCAGCAATTACCGGGTACAGGTAGAGCACGCCCCGCCCCCCCGTGGCAGCAATTACCGGGTACAGGTAGAGCACGGCCCCCACCAGGATGAGCAGGAAGGTAACGGCGAAGATCGCGAAGTCCAGCATGGCCCAGCCCGTGCGCGCCGCCCCAGGGGCTCTCCACGTCCCCGCACAGGTCGATCGGCAGCTCTGCGGCCTGGCCGAACAGAGCAGAGCAATCGAGCGCGGCGTGGTGCGCCCCGGCTTCCCCTCAGGCCCGCCCCGCCCCGCAGCAGCCTGGGGCCGGACTCTGCGCGCGCTGACAGCCGCAGAGCTGCGAGGGGAGGGGCCGGGCCGGCAGCTCCGCCCGCCGCCGGGGCTGAGGTAAGGGGCAGGCCCGCGCGCTGGCTTCCGCCCCTGCTCAGCGGCGCTTGACACCCGCCTGCCCTGATGGGGGCCCCCGGGCCCCGGCGGCTGCTGCTGGTCTCCAACTCCACGCTGCGCGGCGGAGGGTACCTGGGCCACTGCCAGCAGCACGTCAGGAGCTTCCTCGGGCAGTAGGTGCCCGCGCCCCGCCTGGGGAGGCGGCTCCGCTCTCGCGGCGCGGTGGGCCGGGGCTGCGCAGGCTGCTCGTGCCCGGGCCAGTCTTCAGCTGGCCTCCGCTGCCCCGCCGGCGTGTGCAGAGCCTGTGCCTGCTCCGTAGTGCACTGCCCCCTCCTGCGAGACCCCCGGGCCGGGCCTTCAGTGCTGCCCCCGCTTTAGCACCCTGCCCAGACAACCAGCAGCACCTTCCCGTGGTACACTAAAGCCTGGCGCTTTTCACAGCTGTGCCTGGGTGCCCAGTTCCCGATCACTTAAATGGGAACGGGGTGGCCCAGATCCCTTGGGCAGTTTTGAAAAATCCCGACCATACATGCCTGTGTCTGAACTAGGGTGTAAACTCCCGGCAGCCGCCTGTGTCTGCCTGCGAAGCACTGACGGGGTGTGCTGCCCTGTGCACTTCAGTCTTGGATGCTCCAGCGAAGAGAACATAGTGGTTCCGTTTTAAGCAGACATATCAAACTGTGTGTGTGTGTGTGTGTGTGTATGGGGCAGGGAGGCTAGTGCATTAGGTGGAAGGGCTGTCTGGACCCCGAGGCATGCGCGCAACTGGATTCCTGGTGTAGACTGGTGTTGCATTTGGACTGGGGCCCTTCTAGGGGCATCTGTAGAATTGGACAAGAGATTGCTGCACTAGGAAACAATGTTGCAGTGTTTAGTTTTCAGAGAAATTCATAGTGCTGAACACAGGCTGATAAAAATGGGAGTGTAAATCATGTGTCACACGGGGCATAAGTTAGTCACAGCCTGAACTTTATTCATTTTTAAAAGGTTATTAGTACCATTATCAGCATTGTCACTGAAGATGATTTGGTGACGTTCACGTATTTGGAAATCAGATGTGGTGGGTGGAAAAGTAAGAAAAGCAAACAGTTACTTTTTTAAAATAAAAGGAAGGAAGAGGAGGGCTACTTTATCTTAGGGCTTCTTAAAACTTCTTGGTTGTATCAGGAAAAGCAACCCTTCCCTTTCATCCTGTTTGCATGGAACTTTGTCTACTCGGCAATACAAAGTTTTCATCACCACTTGGGATCTCTACATTTAACTCTAACTTGTTGGATCACAAGGAAAGTTTAAAGGGGGTTAGGGGAGAGAAGGAAACCAAGTAGGTAACACTTTGGGTCTGCTGTTACAACTAGTTAAGCCCACATAACAAAGCTGGTGAAGCCCAAACTGTTTGCCCAAGTTGTGATCATGTTATCTGTCTTTCCTAGGAAAGTGAAGAGAGTTTTGTTTATCCCCTATGCTCTTCATGATCGAGATGCCTATGCCAAGACTGCAAGAGAGAAGTTTGAAAGTTTAGGTAAGACAGCATCCTGCTTATGGACCTCAAGTTTCTGTAAGGGGACGGGAGGGGAATCAACATGGTGACTTATTAAAATATTTTGCATTAACTTGTTATTTTTTTTCTCTGCTGAATAGACATGCTAGCTTTTTCAAGTGGCCGGTATCCAGGAATAGAGGCCACTGCATGACTTCTATATCCGCCTAATTGGCATACAAGATCTAATTAAACAATTCTGCCCTTCAAAAATAAAAAACCCCATCAAGATCCATTTAATCTGGCTTTCTGTGATGGACTCGTGTAATAATCTTCACTCCGTTGGTGTGTGGGGTTTTGACCACACATGAAAAATAATCTTCACATGGATGGCGTGTGGGGTTTTTGACTCGCATGAAGAAAAATCTGTTGAACTAGTTCAATTCCACTGTAGTTCAGCTACTTGCTAGTGATAAAAACATAGGAATTGTAAGACCAGTGGTCTGTCTGGGCAGTATCCTATAGGTACTTCAGAGGACGATACAAAAAAATCTTGTAATGAACTGTTTTGTCATAACTTGCTTGTAGGGAAGTTTCTTCTTAATCCCTTTGTTAGTGTTCTTTATCCTGTCCGATCCAGTGGTGGAGGTTTTCATTTAAAAAAACCCCCAAAGCTTCAGTAGGCTGAGGACTTAACATTGAGAAATAATGGCATTGTAATAAGTCACTGTCTTGTCCTGTTCTTACTTGTATTTTGTTTGCTTAATGCACAGAAGTAGTTAAAGCAGATGTTATCTTTGAACTGTCCACAATGACACCTACAGGCCACTTTCCTGTGTGGCTCCAGCTAACTGAAACCCCAACCATGTAATATGAATAGTTCATTTTATTCATTCCAGTGTGTGTTTGTCTGAATGGTGAAAATTATTCCTCGCCTTGCATTTTGCACTGTATTGGCCAATTCTGTTTTTCTGTTAGGGCTCTCTGGTATTTTCCATACTCTCCCTCCTCCTGCTTAGTCTGAATAGTTTTACCTACTCATCTTTAAACTTTGCCACCTTCCCCTTAATCTTCTTTTCCAGATCACTCATAAATCTATTTAAGACCACCATTGCTATAATAATCTTGTGGTGCACATACTTCTTAACCTTTTGCCAGGCTGAAAGTGACCTTCTCCTCCTATCTTCTGTCTCCTAGCCAGCTTGTACTGTATGACAGTACTTTGCATCTCAACCCCTGGCTGCTATGCTTCCTTAGTAGCTTCTTGTAAGGGGTTTTGGAAAATAGGTGAGACTTATCTCATATGTTTATTTAAATAGAAATGGCAAAGGTAGATAAACAAATATTTTCTTGTAGGATATGGGTTAGACAGTATTCATGACTCTCCAGATCCTGTAGAAGCTGTAAGGAAATCTGAAGCAATATTTATTGGTAAGTGTTAGTTTTGGGACCTTTTCTCTCCCTTAAGTATAACATGGAAAAATTAGTGCAGTCTCACCCAACACTTATATAGGAGAAACAGGACTGAAGGACCTGATTCTGTCTAAGAGGGGTAGTCATTAAAAACAAATCAGATAAGAAAACATTTCTAGTTCACAGTGGCAATTAAGAGTTCCCTTTCTAATTAAGATTAGGAGTGTATGTTGGGGCACGGGGGGAGGCTACATGTTAAGACCTGATCTTGCAGAGACTTAGACATTTCACTGCTTAGATTGTGAGTCTTATTGCATCTGAACAATGAAAACTGATGCATCTGTTTCAGGGGCTCATGCACTAGTGGAATGCTGAAATGTTGGGAATACAAAAATTCTATAAGGGTTTGATGTCTGTCTCAAGATCTCTCAATTTTAAGAGAATCAATTATATTTGGAAACCCCTATAATTTAGGCCTAAACTCTGATAGGCCCTCCTAATAACATACTACACTGTCATGGCTTGGATTGTACATCTAAAATAAAAATACACTTGAGGCAAAGGCAGAAAAAACCCCGATAGTAACACAATATTGCTTTAAAAAAACGAGAATCCAAGCTGTTTTCCATTTGGGGAGGCAGAAATAACAACGTGACTTGAATTCTTCTGGAGTTCAGATACTGTGACTGAACGCATTCTCTACACCAACCCTTGCTGAGCATAACTTTAGACTGTAGCCCATAAGGCTAGCTTGCCTTTATTATATTCTCTGCCTTGCCTTAATTATATTCTGCCTTTATTATATTCAGCACTAATGCAGGGAAATGACAGGCTTGTATCCCGTAAGACATTGGCTTCAGCAGTTAGCATGAGGCTTGAGGCCTATGAACTTTGGCGCAGAGTAACCCCTAAATTTTGGGAAACTGGAAAGAGTGTGTAAGGGGAATTTTGTCAATAATGACATCAGCCAACCACAGAAACATCAGCTGAACACCAGCTTTTGGAAAGTTTTGGAAAGAACTTCCAATCACAAGAGTTCCATGGCAACGAATTGACATATATATATATATATATATAGATAGATAGATAGATAAATTGAAATGATTAATATACTAACCTATATAAGAAGGACACATCAACATTAGTAGGATGAGGAAATACAAATAAGGAAGAGTGGAGAAACCCCTACTGAATATGCATTAGACACAATGGTGTCAGTGTAACATATTGTAAAAGTTACCTCCCGGCCGTGGGTTACATCTCTCTCCCACTGCCCTGTGGAGGTGCCAGAATGATGGCCACTGGTGATGATGAGGAAGGTAACAATGATGAGGAAGATAATGGCTAACATTTCAGATTGTTCTGCAAGGAATGGCGTGAACATGGATGCTCAGATGTACTTTCTGTATTATCTCTATCTACCTTACGGAGTTAGTGTTTGACTGTGCTAAATGTATTAATAAACTATTTGTAAATATAGAAGAGTTCCCAACTGTATAATAATCTGAATAATACTGCGGCTGAGCTTGGGAGAAGAACCTGTCTATCCACAAAGTGATAACTGGGGATTTTAAGTAATTAATATAGTTAATAGGTAATCTATGGATCAGGCTACAAGACTTAGTTTTCAATTTATTTGTAAACACTTCAGAGAATGTTCTTGCTCTCCATAAGAACACAAGGTGTAGTCAAAGCATAAACCTTGACCAAGAGGGTCTAGTCTGCTTCTTGTACAGACATTAATAAACTTCTTCTAATGACGACTGTCCAGAGTAATAAGTGCAGTTGCTGCATGGCAATCAATTTGCCAGTAGGGAATCTAGTTGTAGTCACAGCACTGAGCCTGCTAAATTCACCAACTTTAATTAAGACACTTCTCAGAATGTCAAGTCCCTACCAGTTAGATCTGATTCTTGCCTTCTTCTCCAAATTCTGTGTCAGTGTAGGAAGGAATTATTTTCTGTTATTTGAATAAACAGAAGATTGAGTTTTGGAGTCATCCATTCTTTCTCAGACATCAAATCTTCCTGAAAACTGGAATGAGATCACATTGCTATAGTATAGGATTATTAATAGGATTGTGTTGAGACTAATAATGTAAAAACTTTACTCGTGCATATTAGACTGGTATCTTCAATTACATTAGCTAGGATGAATGTGACAGATCTTCTAGGGCCGAAACTGATCCCCAGCTGAGGTCAGTATTCCTTGGAAGCAGCTGGCTTTACCTACTGCTGCAGGCAGGATACCAACTAGATGGCCCATTGGGGTCTTCCAATCTGCCAATTCTTACAGTCTCCATTAAGGGAAAGCTACACTGTTTTCCTGCAATCTGCCAATTCTTACAGTCTCCATTAAGGCAAAGCTACACTGTTTTCCTGCAGGTGGTGGAAACACATTTCGGCTCTTGAAAGCTCTTTATGACAACAGTCTGCTCCAGGAGATCAGGAAAAGAGTTCTTGAGGTAACCTAAATGATTCACAAACTAAATTACAAGGGGCATGGATGGATATTGTTTGGCTTGTATTCCTTAGTGTTTGGAGAAGCTTTTTTAATTGCTTATACATGGTTGCTACACTTTAGAATACTGTTGTTCAAGCCTGGAGGCTTTATGCAGGAATTACTGGGTGAAATGCTATGTCTTGTGTTATACAAGCAGTCAGACTAATGATTCCTTGTGGCCTTAACATTTTATTGATGTCCATATCTTCAACTGCAGACTCATGGTCACCTCAACAAAAATTTAGTAACTCGTGCTGTAATCTAGTAATAGCTGCCATATGTTTCTCCAAAGGATAAACCACTATCCCCATACTTGAGTTAAATCAACCATTATCTTTCCTTTAAGAAACTCGTGGGTAGAAAGAAGAGATGGGCTGGCTCAGGGGACTGGTAGCAGGAGAGAGACACTTAAAGGTCAAGTATCCATCTTGTCCACTAGAAACACGATTGAAACAACCACTCCTTTCACATGTAATTAGACTTGAAGGATTAACTTTATCAATAATCATCCATTTCACCATACACACACACACACACAAAACTAATCATCGAAATGTACAGATATGCAAAGAAAGAAATGCTTGAGAACCTGTTAGTGTAATTTAAGGTTTATTTTGTATATTTTGACATAGTATCATCATGTGTTTAACGGTTAAAGCTTTAACTTTTTGAATTGCAATATCTGTCATTAAATATTTTGTCCCCTCTAATTTCCTGCAACTGTGAAAATGTAAATTGATAAAAATTGAAAAATACTCACAACCCATAATTTTGTGCAACTGAAAATTTAAATTGAAAATACTTAAAATTGATAGTCATTGAAATGATTACAAATAAAAATTGACTTCTGCCAAGACCACATATAGTGTAGAGTAGATGCCAGATGCATGTACTTCACATTCAAGCCAGTACCCCAGAAGTGACTCTGTATCTGACTACCAATCCCCCAAGTCCTCTAGCTCCCTTAGCTATGCTTGGGTGCATGGACTCAGGCTTCTCAGCAGCAGAACAACATCAAGGAACTCTTCTCCCATGAACTCTGACTTCAGACTAGTCTTTGTAATGCAAGATTTCTCAAACACTGCCTGGATGGGTTAACCAGGCCCAGGAAGACCAACTGACTAAAAGGACTGGCTGCCTGAAGACAAGCCCTGAGTAGAAGGGCTGGGTCTGGCTGAAGACACCTCAGACAACCATGGTTTTGAGTTCATGGTATTCCTTTATTTTTGGATTTTAATACCCCATAAGAGGTGGGACTCAAGTGTGCCTTAGCCAGAGGGCCAAAGCGCCAGCTGGCTATCAGGGACCCTGTGACAGGGTGAGTTCTACCTCTTTGGGCCACAAGGAAATACCACTAAGTTAGGTCCTGTTGCACCCAACTAGTTACTCATATTAGACTGATGTAGGATGTGAGTATGCAGCAAGTTGCCAGAACCTATGAGGAAAGATTGAAAAAATTGGGATTGTTTAGTCTGGAGAAGAGAAGACTGAGAGGGGACATAAGTTTTAAAGTACATAAAAGGTTGTTACAAAGAGGCAGGTGAAAAATTGTTCTCATTAATCTCTGAGGATAGGAAAAGAAGAAACAGGCTTAACTTGCAGCAAGGGTGGTTTAGGTTGGACATTAGGAGGTTGTGGAATCTCCAAAATTGGAAGTTTTTTAAGAGTAGGTTAGACAAACACCTGTCAGGTATGGTTTAAATCAGGACTTACTGACCCTCTGAGCCACATACAATCTTCAGAAGTTTGAGAACCGCAAAACACTCAATCTCCCTCACGGGCCGGCACCTGCCGGGCCGTGTGGCTTCTGCCCTGACACCCTCCTGTGGGGCTAAAGCCCTTAGACCCCCACCCCCTGCAGGGTAGAAGTACCTAGTCCCAACCACCCTGCTTCAGGGCAGAAGCCCCAAGCTCTTCTCCCGACCCTGCCAAGTTTGGTAGGAGGAGAATGGGTGTGTGCGTGGTGGTGGTGGGGGGGGGGCTCCGTGAGCTGCATGCCTCTCATGAGCCATAGTTTGGTCAGGCTTGGTTTAGATAATACTGAGTCCTGCCGTGAGTGCAAGGGACTGGACTAGAAGACCTCTTGAGGTCCCTTCCAGTCCTATTGTTCTACCCATGTACATAGCCCATGCTGAGATGTCACTGAACTGGAATATCAGGAGTGTTGGCCATAATTGGCAAGAGTATTGCCGAGCCTCATGGGGTTGTTGCATATGTCTTTTTCCGTGCTCCATCCTGGCTTTGAGAATCATAAGAGCAACTCAGAAAGATGAATCATGGGTTGAAAAGGACAATTGGCAAAGTGCCTATGTTCTGCATTTTGTCTACTTTCGTTTTGCTTTATGCTACTCACGGGGGATGCCACAAGAAGGCAGTAGAAACGTCTCCCTTACATCCACTTGTTTGCAACCTGGGATGCTAATCTTGATTAGGCTTAAGAGGCTGCTGATTGGAAAGGCTGAAGTGGCTACCACACTGCATAAGTTTAGCTAAGCCCAGTCTTGACAGTGTGACGGTGGGACAGCAATGCAGACTGTCAAATGTGGTGATGGAGAGGCACAGTTAGAAATTGGAAGGTGGACTGCAACACCTTGCTACTCTTGATGTTCAGCCAATATAGATATTGTGAAGCATATGGATAATGATGATGCTGAATTAGCTTGGCAGTGTCAACACTAACCCCCTTCAGCTGGCTCATGTGTTCTCTACAAATTGCACAACAGCATATGGCACATACCATTGCAGAAGATTTTATTCTTATGTGTAATAAATGCTACAAAAGATGAGGCCTGAAGGAGCTACCAAATTGAAGAGAGGGCTTTTATCAAAGCCCTGAGAGAATAACAAGGTCCCCTGGGAGAATAACATGAGGGGGAAAGGAGTTGAGGAAAGCTGGCTGTATTTTAAAGAATCCTTATTGAGGTTGCAGGAACAAACCATCCCGATGTGTAGAAAGAAAAGTAAATATGGCAGGCGACCAGCTTGGCTTAACAGTGAAATCCTTGCTTAAACACACAAAGCAGCTTACAAGAAGTGGAAGATTGGACAAATGACTAGGGAGGAGTATAAAAATACTGTTCAGGCATGCAGGAGTGAAATTAGGAAGGCCAAATCACACTTGGAGTTGCAGCTAGCCGGAGGTGTTAGGAGTAACAAGAAGGGTTTCTTCAGGTATGTGAGCAACAAGAAGAAAGTCAAGGAAAGTGTGGGCCCCTTGCTGAATGAGCGAGGGAACCTAGTGACAGAGGATGTGGAGAAAGCTAGTGTACTCAATGCTTTTTTTGCCTCTGTCTTCACAGACAAGGTCAGCTCCCAGGCGGCTGCACTCAGCAGCACGGTATGGGGAGGAGGTGACCAGCCCTCTGTGGAGAAAGTAGTAGTTCGGGACTATTTAGAAAAGCTGGACGAGCACAAGTCCATGGGGCCGGATGCACTGCATCCGAGGGTGCTAAAGGAGTTGGCCGATGAGATTGCAGAGCCATTGGCCATTATCTTTGACAAATCATGGCAATCGGGGGAGGTCCCGGATGACTGGAAAAAAGCTAATGTAGTGCCCATCTTTAAAAAAGGGAAGAAGGAAGATCCGGGGAACTACAGGCCAGTCAGTCTCACCTCAGTCCCTGGAAAAATCATGGAACAGGTCCTCAAGGAATCAATTCTGAACCACTTAAAGGAGGGGAAAGTGATCAGGAACAGTCAGCATGGATTCACCAAGGGCAAGTCACGCCTGACTAACCTAATTGCCTTCTATGATGAGATAACTGGCTCTGTGGATGAGGGGAAAGCAGTGGATGTACTATTTCTTGACTTTAGCAAAGCTTTTGATACAGTCTCCCACAGTGTTCTTGCCAGCAAGTTAAAGAAGTATGGGCTGGATGAATGGACGGTAAGGTGGATAGAAAACTGGCTGGACGGTCACGCTCAACGGGTAGTGATCAATGGCTCCATGTCTAGTTGGCAGCCGGTAGCAAGTGGAGTGCCCCAAGGGTCGGTGCTGGGGCCGGTTTTGTTCAATATCTTCATCAACGATCTGGAGGATGGTGTGGACTGCACCCTTAGCAAGTTTGCAGATGACACTAAACTGGGAGGAGTGGTTGATACACTGGAGGGTAGGGATAGGATACAGAGGGACCTAGACAAATTAGAGGATTGGGCCAAAAGAAATATGATGAGGTTCAACAAGGACAAGTGCAGAGTCCTGCACTTAGGACGGAAGAATCCCATGCACTGCTATAGACTAGGGACCGAATGGCTGGGCAGCGGTTCTGCAGAAAAGGACCTAGGGGTTACAGTGGACGAAAAGCTGAATATGAGTCCACAGTGTGCCCTTGTTGCCAAGAAGGCTAACGGCATTTTGGGCTGTATAAGTAGGGGCATTTCCAGCAGATTGAGGGACGTGATCATTCCCCTCTATTCGGCACTGTTGAGGCCTCATTTGGAGTACTGTGTCCAGTTTTGGGCCCCACACTACAAGAAGGAGGTGGATAAATTGGAAAGAGTCCAGCAGAGGGCAACAAAAATGATTAGGGGGCTGGAGCACATGACTTATGAGGAGAGGCTGAGGGAACTGGGATTGTTTAGCCTGCAGAAGAGAAGAATGAGGGGGGATTTGATAGCTGCTTTCAACTACCTGAAAGGGGGTTCCAAAGAGGATGGATCTAGACTGTTCTCAGTGGTAGAAGATGACAGAACAAGGAGTAATGGTCTCAAGTTGCAGAGGGGGAGGTTTAGGTTGGATATTAGGAAAAACCTTTTCACTAGTAGGGTGGTGAAGCACTGGAATCAGTAGTTTCCCCAGGAATTGAAATTGGGGGGGGGTGTTCGAATTTCCAGGGGGGGTGTCAGGGCCGACGAGGGGTGAGACTGAGGGTGAAGGTGGGCTGTATGGCACCATAGTAAAAACTATTATTAGATTTAACTCATGTTTTAAAACCATCACAAAAATTAAAGTTGGCTACTCAAGCCTACTATGAAGCAGTACATCTACATCAGTCTTGGTTTCTTCTTGTAATTTTGCACTCTTTGGTGTCTTCTTGTGTGTCCGTTACTTCCAGTCCTTCATGATATGCCCATGATCAGGCAGAAGGCGACTTCTTTCAGAACACAAAATTCTATTCAATGAGGAAAAAATATGTTCAAATGTAGCTGTTTTGACTGGGATTAGCAAGAGATGAATTCTTACTTTCATCCCAGGAAACATAGAACAAAGATTGGGTCGAACCATTAGTAATGATAAAGAAGTTGAAGTTAAATCTTCATTCGTTCATCGTGTGATATTCCACGCTGTGTTCAAAATTCTCTATTCTGCCGTGAGCACATGGCAGCCCCATTGCTGGTAGTGCCTCACTCCACTCAAATGTAGGTGTTTTATAAGACAGGCATCTGTAAAAGCTACGTGGAGGTTGAATAGAATCCCGAAATCTCTATTGTAGATTTGTAAGAATCAAGTCTTTTTACTTTTTCAGCTGGCTAACAAACACTTCTTGTCCTCGTCACTTATGGAGTCAATATAAGTACCTTCATTAGTAGCTTCTGGACTGAAGTCTTTGCTTCTTCCAGTACATTTTCAATGGATATCTCTGATTGATCCAAGGATAGCTTCTATTTCTGAACAAAGATCTACTACTGTTGTAGCAGATGCCTGGATTACATTGTTTAATGACCCAAGTGGTTTCAACAGTAGATTTACAAGAGAGAGAATGGCGATAGTCTTCTCTGAACTTAGTAACAAAAGTAGGCCACCAGCCTCACTACTTAGATCTGTCCTATCTTGGTGGATACTTTCTAAAGCCAGTAATAACGGTTGCAGTAATTAAGACAACTGCCAAGAATCACTCATGAGAAAGCCAGCAGGTTTTCCCAGGTTGGACTCATTTTAACTTCAATCCCAGTGTATCTTCTATTTGCTTCCAAAATGTTCAGTCCTTTGGACTCTTGCTGAAAAAAGAGTATAAAAAGCCATTAAATGTATTGGCAGAGGCCCTGGAGGTTTTTTGCCTTCCTCTGCAGCATGGGGCACGGGTCACTTACCGGAGGATTCTCTGCATCTTGAAGTCTTTAAACCATGATTTGAGGACTTCAATAGCTGAGACATAGGTGAGAGGATTATTCCAGGAGTGGGTGGGTGAGATTCTGTGGCCTGCATTGTGCAGGAGGTCAGACTAGATGATCATAATGGTCCCTTCTGACCTTAAAGTCTATGAGTCTATGATTCTGCAGCTTGTACTAGTGCTAGCTGGAGTAGATGGCCTCTACAGTGTGTATAGGAAAGATTAGGGTTACACTTTTCTCTGAGCAAAGCTTGTACTCCACTATGTCTTCCAGAGAAGTTTGTACCTCCATCAAATGCACAAGTAGCCATCTGTTTGGTGTTCAATTTACAAGCATTTAACTCTTCTAAGATGTCACAGATGCAGCTGATGTGTCTTCTATAACCGGAACATCTAGAATGCATCTACTGGCCTACCATGGACATCAAGATAACATACGTAATGACTTAATACTTGATGCCTATTTGCACTGGTGCATTTGTCGGCCATGTATGCACATGGATTTTTAATATAGTGAGAGAATTCTTCACTTTTTCAACTCCTGAGTCTTTCACTGTTGCACCACATGTTTCAAGAGAGTCAGCTGAGTTTTTTGCAGAAAGACAGTGAGCATTTGCCAGTCTTGTTCGGAACCAATGTCCAACTTCAGGATTAACAAGTGACAATGCACTTAACATAGGCCTCTAGTTTGTAGTGTGTGGTATCTCTTGCTTAAATAGAAAGTGTGATGCAATAGCAGTGTTGGTTCACATAAACTGAGTTGCCTCTCCAGCATTCTTAACAGCCTCATTAAGTTCTTCTAAAATTGCCTTTGACAGTGACTGGCTTATAAGACTTTTTGCATATTGATGCAGTCCAGAAGCATGGTGTTTTGCAGCCTTTTCATATAGGTTGTCAGAATTGGCTTAGCTGATCAGTCTGGCAAACCAAGCTCCTCCACTTTTACTATATAAATCCATGACATGCCCACATCTTAAATACTGCATGTCGTTCTGGTCACATCATCTCAAAAAAGATATATTGGAATTGAAAAAGGTACAGAGAAGGGCAACAAAAATGATTAGGGGTATGGAGCAGATTCCATATGAGGAGAGAAGACTGGGCCTTTTCAGCTTGGAAAAGAGACGACTAAGAGTGGATATGATAGAGTCTTATAAAATCTTGATTGGTGAGGAGAAAATGAATAAGGAAGTGTTATTTATCCCTTCACTTAACACAAGAACCAGGGATCACCCAATGAAATTAATAGGCAGTAAGTTTAAAACAAAAATTGCTATTGCATCAAGTTTTAAAGGAAGTATTTCTTCACACAACGCACAGTCACCCATGGAACTTTTTGCCAGGGATGTTGTGAAGGCCAAAATTATAACAGGGTTCAAAAAAGAACTAGGTAAGTTCATGGAAGATTAGCCAGGATGGGCAGGGATACAACATCATGATCTGAATGTTCCTAGCCTGTGTTCGCCAGAAACTGGGAGTGGACGACAGGGGATGGATCAATCTATGATTCCCTGTTCTGTTCATTCCCTCTGAAGCACCTGGAACAGTCACTGTCGGAAGACAGGATACTGGGATAGATGGACCATTGATCTGACCCAATATAGCCATTCTTACATAAAAAATAATTATAATAATAAAGAAGTTTAGTACAGAAACTCCCCAAGATAATGACCTCTTGAGATAGCGATGATGTGAGATAATGATCTTGGCAAATAATGCATTTTTAAAATCTTGGCCTACTAGGAAACATATATTTATATAAGTTTCCCAGTCACAAATATAGCTTCTGGAGAAAGCTCACTAAAGCATAGTCCAATTAGGGTGACCAGAAAGCAAGTGTGAAAAATCGGGATGGGGGTGGGGAGTAATAGGAGCCTATATAAGAAAAAGACCCAAAAATTGGGACTGTCCCTATAAAATCGGGACATCTGGTCACCCTAAATCCAATGCTCTGGCCGCTGTTGTTTGCCATGCCACCGTTCACTCTATTGCTCTGCCCTAATAGCCCTACACTGTCATCTTCTGCTGCCACCTGCCACTGTGACCTCTGTGAGTCGGTCTCTCGCGGTTCCACCCGACTCTCAGTGATTTCAGCTCTTCGGGGTGGGAGGAACCTCGGTGCTAGTGCAGACTGGGGCATCTCTTCCACAGAAACACTGTCCCACAGCAGGTCTAAGCACTTAGACCTGATTATCAGAGATTTCAGCTCTAGTGGTCACTTAACAAACCAAAAGACTTTCTATGAAGCCTAATCAGCTCTGTCTTTAAACAGTGGAGAGGCGCAGGTCAAATAGTACTTGTGACTCAGGCAGACCATTAAGCAAAACACCTGTCCCCACCCTCTCTCAATGCCCTCAATCAGCACAGGCTAAGGACAGTTCTACTGCCCTTTACTCGTACAATAAAAACATTTCATTACCCCTCCGCATTCAAGTGATTTGTAACCCAACCCCAGCCAAAATCCATCACTGGGGCAACAAGAGCTCTGTTTGCTGGATACCTAGGTAGATTAGGTGTGAATGTAAATACAATCTGGTCCTGAAGCCTTTCCCCCCAGCCTCAGCTCATCACTAGCTGTCAGGGAGAGCTCATTTAGACTTTGCTTACAAATCATCATTTGAAATTATTAGGTTGGCCAACATCACCGAAATGAATGCACTGACAGTCACAAAAATCAAAAGCTGTATAAGGAAGCTAGTCTATGTTTTATCATACATTTTATATGCTTTTAAAGTGTGTATTAATGTTTCAATTTCAATTCAAATTCCCAAACAATCACTAAAGTGGCAACACTACATGTAACTAGTTCACAAAACTGGGGGGGGGGGGTGTACACCCCCCCTGGGGGGGTGTAGGGAAATCACTGACTGGAATGGGTTACCTAGGGAGGTGGTGGAATCTCCTTCCTTAGAGGTTTTTAAGGTCAGGCTTGACAAAGCCCTGGCTGGGATGATTTAGTTGGGGTTGGTCGTGCTTTGAGCAGGGGGTTGGACTAGATGACCTCCTGAGGTCCCTTCCAACCCTGAGATTCTATGATTCTATGATCAAAAGAGCTCTTATCATTAATATGGCCCAAGTCAGCAGTATTTTATATGGCTGAGAGTAATTGAGCAACTGCTTTCAACCCAGCAAAAATAGCTACCTAGCAAATTACTTGGATCAGTCAATTGATATCTGATGCTGCACAGCTTCTAGTATATTTGAGGTACACTAAACATCTCTACTGAAGACATGCAGCTAAAATGATACATGAGGAGAATGTTTGTTCCAGCCCCTTGAGGAAGAGGCTACAGATTTCCACACTATTTAGGGTAGTTCACTGCAGTCCACACAGATGGAGCCAAGGTGATGGTGGGTATGAGCTATGATATTATGTTGATCCAAATAGCCTCATCAGAATGCCTCCTACACCAAGTTCTTGCTGTTAGGAAAATTCCTGACACCCCACACCAGGTCCTTGTTAGAACAAGGAGCAGTTTTAAAAGGTCTAACATTCTCTGTGCCTTGCATTGGTCTGGTGGCATACGTTCCCTTGAACTGTTCCTTTTTACCTTCAGAGCCACTTCACTTCAGTGTGAAGTTGGTAGCTTGACTCCTGAATTATTGGCACCTTACTGGTACTTTTGGTAACCCATCTTGGGTGGCACACTTACCCCACATTAGCTAACATCTCTGGGCACAAATGAACTCAATTCTTTCCTTCCCAGGTAAAATACAAATATTCTGTCCATGCAGAGCAGAAATATTGATAAGAAAACTTGGACATTGCTCTTCCCAAATGTGAAGACGAGGGTGGCATTGTTCCTTCTTGTCTTGGAGTCTGGAGGAACTGAGCAGCCAGTTGCGAACCAGCACAAACTCAAAATTGGCATCCAGGGGAACTTGAGACTCAGCTGCTGGCCTGTCTTCTTGATGACCCTTCCAAAGGGAAGGGAGAAATCAACACCCCAAACTAAGATGCTGTTGCTGTGACAAAGCTGACTGGAACTGTAAGAAAATGAAAGATGTGGCCTTTTGAAAAGACCTTTTTACTGATACTCTAGGCAGGAACTCAGCAGTCTGTCAAAAGGAGAACCAGGCTTTAGTTGTGAAAACCTTGAAGTTGTCAGCAATTTTGTACACCTGTCTCTGTGAATCAAAGGCCAGATTCGTAAAGGTATTTAGGTGCCTAAGTCCCATGTGAAATCAGTTTGATTGGAAGATTATATACTTTCAAAGATCTGGTCCTAAGTAAAGTAGTGATTTAAAAACCAATAAACTGTAACCACTTGCCTCTCCATTCAAACCAGCATGAAATGTTTTTCCAGCATGGACCTTCAGGAGTGAATGTATTTCAAATTCTGTACTTGCATTATAACTATTAACTTTTTAGAACTTCAGATGGTACGGTTAGAATTGCAGCACTCATCTCACAGGTTGTTTAGATTGGTGCAACTCCACGGACTTCACTGGACCTATGCAGATTTACACCACTGGAGGATCTGGCCTTTACCTGTGTTTAGGGTTAGAAGTCATGGGGCAAAAAGGTCTTAGCCTCCAAAAGCACCAGCGGCACCAAAAATTTAGGCTATTTTGAACAGGATGAAAATGAATTCATAAAAATATAATAGGCACACTCTTGCTGTGCTGCCAACAGAAACAACCCCGGGACATGCTCGGTAAATAATCCTGAAACAACATAAGCATAATGTTGTCTAAGAATATGCATGTTTTCCCAACAGTGAGTATTGACAGAACATATGCACTATCATTTCCTACAGAGTTTGACACAAACTCAATCCTGTGCCTTAATCTGGATTCAGTTTCAGCTCTACCTCAGAGTACGTAACTTTGAGGCAGTTACTTCACCTTAACTTCCCCCATCTAGCATTAAAGATATTATAGGTGGAGTTTGAATTCACCATTTTTTTTTTTGCCTTTTGAAACTGTCTGAGAGAAGTGATGTAAAAAGCAAGGTATCAGTCTCATCTGTGGCATCAAGAACTGAGTTTCTTGCAGCAATAACATTTCCTGTTACAGTGTTGCTTTTTCTTCCAGGATGGAATTCCATACATGGGGTCCAGTGCAGGAACGAACGTAGCTACTTTCAGCATCAACACAACCAATGACATGCCAATCGTGTACCCACCTTCTCTGCAGGCCCTTGGATTGGTTCCTTTTAACATCAACCCCCACTACTTGGATCCAGATGTTAACAGCACTCACATGGGTGTAAGTAAAGTATCTCTCCACCAGCTGCAGAGCTAGTACACTAAAGTATGAGTACAATGTGCATATGCTGTGATTTGTAAAGCTTGCTACTGTCTAGCAGCTGCCTGCTGGAGTTGTTTGAAATGTAAATGAAGCAAAGGAACCTTTGTTACTGCTAGCCTCCTCTTGGAAGGTTTTCCTTGGGGAAGGGGAAGGTTCCTTGGCAACAGTATTACTGAGGTGGAACAAATTCTGATGGCTAACTCAGGCCTTTTGATGACTAATACTGTTAATATTATTGCTGACATGTATTGCTTAGGTGGGCAAGGGAGAATACTAAAGGGCAAACTTAAAAAAATTTGAATAACCATAACTGCAGCATTAGGTAAAATGCAGTATTTCTGGAACTTTCACCATAGACCGTCTAACTTGCTGGTTCGCTGTGACATTTCATCTAGAAATGTCTTGAGGCTTTATACACTTTTACAAGAGTTTTGCTTTTGAGACTTTCAGGTCAGGGTGGAGCGAAAGTCATCTAAGAACCCCTGGTTTACTGAACATGTAAGGGATATGGAAATTACTACAACCATATACATAGACCTAGCCCAGGGCTACACTGGGGGGTGGGGTGGGGTGGGGTCGATCTACGATACGCAGCTTCAGCTACGTGAATAGCGTAGCTGAAGTCGGCGTATCGTAATTGACTTACCTGGCCGTGAGGACGGCGGCGAGTCGATCGCTGCCGCTCCCATGTCGACTCCGCTTCCGCCTTTCGATGAGGTGGATTTCCGGAGCCGACGGGGAGCGCGATCGGGGATCGATTAATCGCATCTAAACGAGACGCGAAAAATCGATCCCTGATAGATCGATTGCTACCCGCCGCTAGATCCGGCGGGTAGTGAAGACAAGCCCTAAGGTGCAAAGCTGTGAATTTAGGTCTACTCAGTAAGAACCTAGGATAATTTAAATTGTAATAGCTGAACAAACCATCTATAATTTGCGACTAGTTAACTCCTAAGAGCACAATTCCTGGGAATTTTGCTCCTATGATACAAAGCACTTCAGCCTTTTATTTACAAGGATGGCGTCTGTCCACAAACAAGAAGTTTCATGGAGACAATAAAAGATATTCTCCATCTCAGAACAGTGGAGAAATGGAGGACCCTGACCTAAACTTTTAACATGTAGGTCTGTTTTAAGATGTGGATATACAGGTACACTTAAATCAGTTTTGCAGGGAGAAAAAACAGGCTGCTGCTCTAGAGGCAAGCTAACCGTATTTCTTACTGCTCAATTTTCTGCAGAACTTCTAGTGGGAAAAGCTGTGTGGGCTATAAATGCGTCTCTCTGCCCTTTGTGTTCCTCTGACCTCGTAAATCCTTCTGGCTTTCTTCTTTCCCTGTGTGTCCTTCTATCCCGTCTTTGCACTTGTTTATTTCTGTCCCTCAGCTCAGCAACAACTCCAAGGGAATGTGGTTACATGGCAGAGTTCTCTCCCAAGGAAACCCGATTAGGGGTTTAAATGTCATTTCTATTAAGCAGAAATATGTAGCTAGTTCAATGGTGGAAACCTTGTCCCCTTTCTCTGGAGACTCCTATCTCCTTCATTCAGAAATAACTTCCAGAACTACCTCTAGCAGTATGAGAGAGAGAGCAATATTTAATCAAATAGTGCTTTAACCTTAAAATACATTGAAGTGGAACCTCAACTTAGATTTTTCAGGGTTTCCAAATTTAATTTTTTTGTTTGCAACATTTTAACAAAGGTTAGTATTTGAGATACAGGGTGAACTCCTGGCCCTAGTGAAGTCAGTGGGAATCTTGCCATTGACTTCAGTAGGGCAAATATTACATCCATAAACTTCAAGCAAATGAAGTTTTTCAGTTGGGAATGATACTTGCCTACCTTATAGGAGCATTAGGAAACAAGTTAATATTTCTTGAAGTGCTTTGTGATACTTAGCTAGATGGTTCTAAATTTTAAGTACTCATATAGCAGAAATTACTTAAACCTAGACTCTTACTAGATCCTACTATTCCAGGAGACTCGTGCGGAGAGGATTCTTCAGTATCATGAGGAACCAAACACCCCTCCAGTACTGGTGAGTAATACATCCCAATCAAACTCTCATCTCCAGAACTCAGTCATATGAATGCATCTCTCCAATCAGGTATTGAATTTTAGATGTCTTAATCTTTCCCATATCCTTTCCATTGTACTGTAAGGCTTTTCTGTCCGTCTTCTACCACAGACTTTTCACTGCTAGCTTCAACCTTGTTCAGGTTGCTCTAATCTGCATCCTGAATATTCAAGGCTTCTCATTCTGTGCAGGAGAGACCTTGTATGCAGCACTGCCTCCATCTGCAGAGTAGAGCAGTGGTGCCCAAACTCTTCCTGTCACACTCCCCTTACCAGTAATGGAATCTGTCCATGCCCCCCTCCATTACAGCACAATTGGCTCAGCAGAGGAGCTTAGGCTGAAGGTGGACTTGGGGGCATAACTTGGGCTAGAGGCAGAACGGGATAGAGTGGAGCTGGGGCTGAGGCCGGAGCAGGGCTAGGGGCAAAGCATCTTTATCATTAAACACACTGCTGTCTAGGAGGCCAGCATTCAGAGGTTTTCCATCCTAGCCAGTATGCCCAATCCCTGCTGTCTGAGAAATACCTAGTGGTGGTTACTAACAGACTCCATTGGTTGCTGTATGGCAATCTTGACAAACTAGACTTTGAGAATGATAGTAGTTAAAGCTAGTGAAGGATCCTAGGGAACCATTTTACTTCCCCTTCATGTGTTTTAAAGACACAGTGAACTGATTGTAGAAAGTGAAATCATCCACCTAACACTAGCTATGACTTACCTACTTTGTCCTAGTGCCGTCATCTCTGAAGAAGTGCCATCCTTATTAGGCACAGGTGATGGAGTCAGCATATAGGCAGTACTTACATTATTTGGGCACAGACAGCATCTTGGGAATTGCCCATCTGAGACCATACTCTTCACTGTGAGAACTACTAGGTAAAATAAACACCAGGTTGCCAGATACGAGTCAAATGCTTTAAGCGAGCTAAAACAAAACAACCCTTAAGGTAACTTGTGGTTAGATGCTCAACCAGAGGTACTTTTTGTATTATCGCAATCTACCTTACCGAGTTAGTGTTTGTGCTAAATTTATTAATATAATACTTGTAAATACAGAAGAGTTCCTATAGTGTGAGTGTTGCAACTTTGCACATTGAGATTCCCAACTATATAATAATTTGAATACTGGGTCTGATCTTGGGACAAGAACCTGTCAGTCCTCAAAGTGATAACTGGGAATTCTTAATTTAACTGGGAATTTAATTTGGATCTCTCGTTTTAGAGCGCAAGTGACAGCTAGGGGTTTTATTTCTCATCAATTCAGGGTTTGCGTGAAGGAGCAATGTTACTAGTGGA
Source organism: Macrochelys suwanniensis (assembly GCA_033296515.1). NCBI lineage: Eukaryota > Metazoa > Chordata > Testudines > Chelydridae > Macrochelys > Macrochelys suwanniensis. The sequence goes on along the minus strand of CM065784.1, from coordinate 59,499,268 downwards.
AGGAGACAAAGCCACTCTGCAAGGAGTAACTGGAGCACGGCTGTTTTTGAGGTATTCAGTTTGCATTCAATTCTGTGCGGCTTTTACTCAAAGTTGTGTTTTTCTTCAACAGCAGAAAGGATGATTGTGGGGTTAAGACACTGGACAGGGGCTCTGAGATCTCAGTTCAGTTGCTATCTCTGTTGGCTCTTCCTGTGTCTGCCTACAATGGGGGAGTCGTTTAATTTCTTGCCTCCATTTCCCACCTGCAAAATGGGAATTCTTCCCTACTTTATGGGGATGGTTTGAGGTGGGATGATACTGTAATAAAAGGGAACCCCAGATAAAGCTAAAGTTTTGGTTGCATTTGTCCTTTATACTGGCACCCTTGTGGGGTATTATACCCATTCACACTTACTGGGCTACAGTGTGCCCTTTCAAAAATGAGTTGCAGCTGTGTGTACTGGTATATGAGCCTCACTAGTTTAGGGCCTGATCCCACAGGGTATATCTCCAGGGCAGCTCAAGCTAGGGTGCTAAAAATAGCAGTGAACCTGTTTCAGCTTGGGCAGGCTTGAGTGTGCAAACTGTAATGTTCACATTGCTACTTTTAGCATGCTAGCTTGAGTTGGCCTTCCCCAGGCTGGGAGACTCACTCCCAGCTACACTGTAGACATAGCCATAGTCACTTATTGGATGGCAAAGAGTACCAGACTGACTCCTAAAAGCCTAAACCTGTAGTCCTTTGTCGCATGAAGAAAAACTATGGATTGGAGTAATGGTTGAAGGACTAGGCCATAAAGTTAAATACCTAATAGCAGGTACCCCAAGAGTTCCACATAGCTTCCAAACTGCAGACTCTAGGACAAGCAAAATAGACTGTTCACGTTTCTACTTTGACTGCCAAGTTTATAGCATGGTTCTTGTCTTCGTTTCAGAGGTGAGAAACCAACTGAACATGAGCCTGGAACAGATTTCAGTTTCCTCCTGACTGATGGTAACTCCCAGAAGCCCTAACCTTTCCTGCAGTGAAACACCAGATGCTAAAGGAAGATAGTGAAAAGAGGAGCTCCCAGGTCTGGAAAAAGTAAATTTTGTAAATAAAGCAGGATTTAAAGAACCCATTACTCACCATTTTTATTTCTGGAGGAACTGACTCATTTCAAACATTTCCTTGCAGCACTAAGGGAGAATACCCTCCTGAGGCTAGTTTATACAGGTGGGACCTGACTGGACTGAACCAGAGAATTTGCTGAACCACAGGAGGTCAATGCAGAGTGCCAACAGGTCTCCATAGGCATGGGAAATAGGAGTGTAGGGGGTGCTGCAGCACCCCCAGGCTTTGCGCTCAGCGTGGCCCCCTGCTTGGGGACCCCACTGCCAGCCGGGGACTCTAATGCCGGCCTCAGGTCCCAGATGCTGGCCCCTGGGAGCACAAAGACTCCCCTATTCACTGGCTTGCTGAAAGGAGCTCTGTTCCTTCCCTCCCTAAAGGCAAGGGGAATACTTCCCCCCCAACAGCTTTTCTTGATGTTAGCAGATTAGGAGGCTAGGTCACAGTGGTTCATGCTGCCCAGCCTAGGTTTTTTTCCCCCACTTGTTATTCCCCCTCCAGAGCCTATTATTTATTACCTGTCTTAATAAAAAGTGCAACAGACTAGTAATAGTTCCTGTCATAAACACACCAACCCTCTTGGCATAGTTATAAATACCTGGATCACACCATGAAAAAAAACACAGAAATCACACATCTGATTATTATTTATTTGCTCCAGCCCCAGCTGTTATATACAAAGCTAATTTAATAATTATGTACAAAATAAGTGTGCATTTTAAAAATTTAGATTACAAATTTGCAAATACTAGAAAAAGTGCAAAATTTTAAAACATCTTCATCATGCTGTACAGAAACAAATCCAACATTAGCCAATATACACACTTAAAATTATTAAAACTTAGCCATTGGAACATATTAAAATAAGACAAACAGTATATACGAAACCTTAAAAGCACCCAAAAGGGATGAAGGTATTGCACAAAAGACTAACGGCAAATTCATTACACTGCCAGAAGGCTATTAGTGTTGAATATATTTAGTTTCAACTAACTAAAATTTGACTTTATTTAAAGGCATTTTTGGCATTAAATCCATTTGTAATCATATAATTGCACAATCATAATTATTAGAATTAAGAGATGGTTAATTGTCACACTATAAATAAGGCTTAGTGTTCTGTTTCCACCAAAAGTTATAGTGATTTAAGCAAATGCTGAGGCACACCTTAGTGAGTCTCATTTTCCACTCTAAAAATGCCTTAAGAAATATGTATTTTAAGTAGCAGCACTATCTCCAAGAAATTGATCAGAGAGGGTGGCTCTTTTCAGACACTATGGCCCCAACCCTTCACTGAGCAATGCCTGGACTGCTCCCGCACAGCTCATTACAGGAACAGAACACGAGGCAAACTTTCACTACTTGAGTCCTTGCAATTACTTCCTTTAAGTTAGGATACCACTGAACACAGCTCATTTGTTAATGACTAAAGAAAATACTCCTACTTAGATGCACATGAGATTTCTGGTATTAAGGGTTTGTTTCTAGGCAAATTATGGTTTCAATTTAGGAATACAAATTCAATATTGGTATTTGAAAATTTTTGTTACATTAAAAAATTGGCCTCTGCCACTTCCTCCCCAATGGTAAATTTTATTGGCTATTTAATCTCACACTCTTGCTTGGGTGAGGTCATAGTTTAAAACTGGAAACCTCACCCCATGGTTTGGAAATATGATTGGAACAGGAGACCCTCCCTGCCCAGCATTTTGGAAGGATGGCTAGAAATAGTGGACAGTAGATTAGACATGAGTTTGTAATGTCAGAAAGAGTCAGTAGGATTTCTATACACTAGTCACAATACCCCATAGAGCATTCATATCTGAGCACCAGAAATGTCTAAGAATCCAGATAGGAGCACCCCATGAATAGAGCTAGAGGACCTGGGTTCTGAGAAAAGACTGAAATAGACACATGCACAGTTTGGCAATTAAATATAGTATGTGAAAGGCTTAGGTATCAAACAGAAAGAAAACATCCCAAGTCTTCCAAGGGGATACAGCTCTGTGGGAGATGAAATTGAACAAAAGAAAGTCTAGATTAAATATCAGCAATAATTCCTCAAGCATCAGGTTTATTAGACTGTAGAACTATTTTCCAAGCGTAGAAATGAAAACTCTAGCTAGTAAGTTACACCAAGCACTCTAAATTTAGTGTAAGGAACAATTCTGAACTGTCACCTTGGGATGGACAAAATAGACCTTTTAGGTTATCTTGCTTTCTTCTACTCAGTCCCGAGGTCAGTGATCCTAAGGTGCTTTGAAGGAAAGGTGCTTAGGCTCCAATGGAAGGGGTCAACCCTATTGTACTAGCTGTACAGCTCCTGCTACCTAGTCTGAATTGCAGTAGCCTGGCAGGGGACTGCAGACCTTTGGAAGAATGGGCTAACAAGGGTTATTAGAAGAGGTGAGGATTATAGAGTGCAACTGGGTTTCTCAGAATGCATGGACTCACCCACTGAAGTCCCCGCCTGTATTGCCTCCATTTGATTCAGATGTGGGTGTCCAAAGAGGCGATGTACAGATGGGTATTGGAAAACTACCGCCAAAACAAGGGAGGAAGTTCACTTTGTAATACTGAATGCAACTTTTGAGATTCAGCAGAAGAAATTATTTTAAAACTACACCTATAAATCATTTCAACCTGTCATGGGAGCACTTGATTAAGTAGCTTCCTTGTATTTATGTCTGACTAGTGGATCTTAATTATTTGTTACAGAGCCACCCATGACTGCACTTCTACAAAGAATGACGGATTCAATAAAATGAATTAAAAATAGCCCAGTTTGCACCATTACTGCATAGCAGTATTGTGAAGTGTAAATGATCTAAGAACCACCTCTCTTACAAACTTCTTAACCCTCTTAATACTTAGCTAGTGTAGAACTACTAACATTTCAGTGTATAGTTAGTACAATCTGTTAATCAAATCAGATTATAGATTTGTTCAAGATTTCTGATTTGTAGAATTGAATCGGAGATTTACAGACTCTATATGCCCAATCCTTTGAACATTAACAGATGTGCTCACAACTGTGAGTCGCTCCATTGCTGTCACAGCAGTACGCTCAATGAGCTGGTTCAGAAAAGCATTCCCCTTCAGGACAACACTTGAGTGCTTTCCAGAATTAGGGCCTTCAGCTGGTTCACAGGATCCGGCCTAACAGTATATTTAATAAAGAGTCTTAGCATTTCCTCCAAATAAAAGATCAGATTTTTAATATAGCCCTTGAAAAGAAAAAAATTTAACCTAGTCTCAAACTCTCTACAGTACTGCAGTCCATACACAAACATACTTCTTCAATTAAGTAACCTAGAAGATGAAATCTTTTTCTAGTGGATGAGAGCTATACAGTATATAGAATCTCAAGTAAGAACATTTAAAGATAATGGGTCAGATTTTCATAAGAGCCTAAGGGAGTTAGATGGCCAGCACTCACTGAATTCCATTAAGACACAACTATCTTAACCCAGAGTAATGGCAGATCACTCACACAACCTTCCTGGATTGTGGGAATTTTTTTTTTTTAAAAAGGGAGCAGAATTCTATTGTTTTAATCCTTTGCATTGCAGGAGAACTCTGTTTTTAAGACATTAAAGAGGCTCCTTATCAAAACAGTCAATTCAGTAGGCTACTTAAAAGCCCATATGCCATTTACATTTAAAAATGTATAATAATATTTGTAGTTAAAGCAGGTATTGAAGAAAAGCTTTGCTTAGAAGAATATCTAGATTAATCAAATATCTTACTGGGTGCTTTCTGAATTAAGCTCCCCCCCTTTCCACAAACATTTTAAATAAGAGGAAAAAGATTGTTTACACAGGGTTTTTTGGTGTGTGTGTGCTGGTGGTGGGAAGATGGTGGATGATGGAAAAGATAAAGTTTCAAAGATTGCACAAGATGAGTATGATACACAGAAAATAAAGAACACACTGATGCAATATTACCCACATACTTTTTTTGCCCTTAACTTGGACAATGAGCATATAACTCTTTGAATGCTGGTATTTCCCAAATGAACACTTAGTATGATATTAGATAACATTCTCCACAGTATATAAAAATAAGACCCAAAAATAATTACCACCACGGAGGCTTGCAACATTAATCAATAACATTGATAATCTAACACAAATTTTATTGGAAGCAAAATTATTCTAAGCACTTCCCCAGACTAAGTGGAAGTTACTGAATACTGCTAACTGTTGAATCCAATTGATAAATTACTAGGAGGAGATGAGTTAATATTTAGATTTTTTTAAAATACATATGTTTACAGTGCTGACTTAACTTTTCTTTTAAGTCCACCTCACAGGTAAGCAACATTTTTTAGTTTCCATAGTTATCACTGTGGCCTCCAATGGTTAAACAAAAGACAGAACACCTACAAAAGGGCCTTGAAAAATTCTTAGTGTTATAAAGCAACTGTGTATTCAGACTAGCCTGATCTGAATTCATAGTCAGAACTGTGTCATGTCACAGCTTTACTTTCTAAAACAAAGTTAAATAAATAAATCGTAGTGTAAAAAGACGAAAGAGAACTTGTATTTTGATAACTAGTTTTCCTCTGAGAAGAGCAGAGGGGATGGTATCCAAGAGTACTATTAGCTTGAAGAGTCATCAAAAGTAAAAATTTAAATCTTAGAAGAAGTGCAGTGCACTAATTCCGTGTCCACTGCTCAATGTGGACTGCAAACCAGCCACAACTCATACAACCACAAAAACAATTGTATAATTAATTGAAAGAAAATAAGTTAAACAAAAACAAGTGGAACACCAGCTAAATTCTTCCTTACTTATAGCTCTCACATACAAACTACATCTTTTATTTACAGCTTCCTTTTACAGATTAAGCAAAGTATAGTGCTGCCTGCAGACAGACAGACAGTAGTTGAGAAAACTGGCTGCCGCTGGTGCATGAAGAGACGACAGATTGGAATTTAAGTAGCACCGTTCATTCTCAAGGGAGCAGATGCTCAGCTATGGCCAATCTGCACAAAGTGCAAGTAGTGTGTAAATGTGATTTAACACTCACCTTTGTACTCCCATCATCTTGCGGCTGCTTTGTGCAGGGTTGGTCCCTTAGCGCCAAGACAGAGCATTATGAGGGCAGCTCTAATTTATACCAGTAGCTAACATTTGTGAGGCTTAACTAATGCTTGTAAAGCACCGCAATTCTTGGATTAAAGTGTTATATATTCAGATTATCATGATGATAATACAAATGCCCGCATCTCTCCAATTTCTAAACCTACACTACATTTTGTGGAGGTTGACCAGTTTCCCTGATTTTCTTACATGGATACAAATGCTAAAATTTTCACCAGTTCAAAAATTAAAACTTTTGCATAAAATACCTAATACAAATAAAGATTCTTTCAGAAACTCACATGTGAACCTCTCTGCACAAATGACAACAGAAAGACTTATGTTCTGGCCAAGTATTACACAGAACATTAACTTTCTAAATTTCTCCACTTTGATTCTGCTAGTCAAACAGTCTTGTAGTTTTAAAAAATTCCAAATATACACATTTAAGATCTTAAATGTACAGTTATAAAACCATCACTGCAGTACCCCCAAGCAAATTCATTTGAAAATTCAATATAATCCCACTTAACTATAATAAAATCACACATTCAAAACTGTGATTCTTCTAAACTTCTGTCTCAATAACTCTTCAAAATCTCTTATTTGTGAAATTACAATAGACAAACCTACTTCACATTCACATACACTTAATACTTCCAGAGTATCCTTGGTATTGTTATTGTATCAGTAATTAGCCGATATTTTTTTTTCATGTAGCCTTTCTTCCCATGTCCATAACTCATTGCAAAGTGGGGAGGTGGGGGAGACAGGGAGTGAGCAACAGAGAGAAATGGGGTTAAATACCATACTGACAAGTGCCACAATGATTTGATATGTCACAGTGATTAGTTAGTATTATATTTATACATAATCTCATCTAATTTGTTCACCGATCAGATATAATTTGATGTATAATTTGAAAGTAATGGTTAAAACAAGCAACACAATACTTTTTAGATTAGTTAGTAATAAGGTCATTAAAATATTCAGTGTATAAAAGCATGATATAGGATCATTGTTTCTTTATGAAATTAAGAATGGGATGTTGATTTAAGAAAAAATGTGCCTTGCAAAGAGTGATTACTACTACTTTAGACTATCAAGAAATATTGCACTAAAAGTGAATGAAATTAGATTACACAGTACGGGGTGCTTCCGGTAGTTCAACTCCCCAATCCTAGGGGAAATCTGGCAATATTTAGAAAAGATACAACACATACTCACTTCCATAAGTAATAAAATAAGGAAGAAGAGGGGAGAGGTGTCTGAGAAATATTAACTAAATCAATTCTGTATCTGCACTGGCTACAGAGACATCTTGTTTTCAATTATTACCACGTCCACAAAAGATGTAAGGGAATAATATTTTCCTCTATTTACAGTCATATTCCCACCTAAAAAAATTAACCCTTTGCCCTGAAGGTAAGGTTTTCCCAAGCGTACTTGAGCTTTTGAGTACTATTGTTTACAGTATATGCAGGGCTGTGGTGTCTTTCTCTCCCACATACGTATATTGTACCTGCTTTTTTCTACTTACTTTTCCAGCAATATGAATATGGCTAAACCAGGTTACTTGTTTGACAAATACAGAGCCAAGAAACAAGGAATGGTAAATGTAAATTATGATGCAAAGTTTTTCCGGTGCTCTTAATGTTGAAATTAGACAGTTTGGTTTGCAGTAATTATGCTATTAATGAAACAGAACAACTCAATCTTGACAGACATGGAAATGTGATTCTCATTCCCTCTGTATTAATATGAGGCCTTAAAACATGTAAGGGATTTCTAAGTGTGTGTGTTGCTATGCCAAACAACATAAAGAATGTTCTGCAGCAAATATTCACCTTACTTCGATTCCTACGAGGTTATAATTCATTGTTGTACTTCAGTTAAACAATTTCTGACAATCAAGTAGTGCCACTGAGGTGCTCCCTGTAGAACAGTCTAAAAGGGATTCTCTCAGGAGCCACGCAATAGAGGATTATTAATAATCATTTACAATAGTACACAGCAAGCTGATTGGTCTGAAGAATATATCTGAAGTCATAACTCTCAACTGTCCCAATTTTATCAGTATATCTGCAATTGAAGGAATGTTCAGTATATTACCCTGGAATTACAAAGATGTAAATGACAATGGGATATTTTCTTGAATTAATATTGTCCAAGCAAGAGAGGAACATCTAGCATTATTCACCTGTATAAGATATCATTTGTGTTTTAATGCACTTAGAGGTCTTTTTCTGAAACTCAGTTCCAGCACATAACCTAGAAAGAGTTCCACTGCTACCAAATCAATGTGATTAGGAAAAAAGTAATAAAAGCAATTGTAGGATAATTTGCATGTGTGCATATGTAAATTACTGTACCTCTACCATATGTTGGTCTTCAACTGACTGTCAAGGATAAGTCCCTGAAATACTCATCAGAAAGTTGAGAGATATGTTTAGAGTGACCAAAAGACTAAACAAATTTCTGGAATCCATGAGAGAATTCAGAAGCAGCAATCACTTGTAATCTTGAGTGTTATATTCAGTCTCTCCTGATGAAATCTGGCTGAGCCGTTTGCTTGATCCCCACAGCTTTCGGGAAAGCTGACCTGAGCGCATCTGTTTAAAGTAATCCAGAGAAACAAAAGGAGGGGGAAGGGATAAGGTGGATAAATTAAAAAAGGAACTTCAGACGCTGATTCTGGAGAAGTGCAGACAATACAAGGTACTGCACAAACACAAAATTATACCAACAAAAATTACAAACAAACAAAAAAGGTAACATTTTGGGATGATTCTTGGATTGGCACAAAAGAACAAAAAGACAAATGTTGATCATTATCTTTTCCACTTGTGAACAGTTAAATGGACATTGTCAGGCAAGTTAGGTCTAATATTTTACCTACTTTAAAATTGTTTTTATTTTATGGGGAGGGGATTCTGAATTCTAAATTGCTATTTTGTTAAAAAGAAAAAATGATTGCCAAGTGGAAATGAACAAAATTAGTAGGAAGAGCATTTTATTTTAAGAGGGAATTACTAGAAATGAAGAGTACTTGACAATGTCCTGTATGTGATGGACTATTGCAGGGCAGCGATGGCAAAATGGGAGAAAGAGATAGGAGTTCTCATGGTGCCAAATTTCTAGACTTCCACTGATCCTGGGTGAAGTGTTCAGTGCAAGAATTATTAAACAAATGTAGTCTACAGTGAATACTCCATAAGTAAAGACAAGTAATAAGATGTTCACAGTGACAAGTGACCAAAGGCAACGTTAAATCATGGATCTAGTGAATTTGTATCATATTTGAATATCTGACAGTATTCTGTCAGAAACTGTTTTAACTAACTTCATAACTAGCAGACCTAGGATTGACCAGTGGTGATCCTATTCTGGCAATAGACCAGAATATGAAATCCCTTATGGTTAAAGAAAATCATCCTTTAATGGCACAAAGTTCAGAAAAAGTTTCTGATACTCATAATTTTAGAAACTAAGCTTCTCGTCATAAGTCTGGCAGTTTGTAACTATACATTAAGCAACTAAATAGAATCCAACAAATCATCAGTGGTGTCAGCTCAAACGGAACGATCCTGCAGAGTTCTAAGTAACTATATGGTTTTCTAAACCAGAACACAAATTCATTATGCTCCATCTCTGATTATATTGTCAAAGCATAAAGGCAAAAGGTCAACCTTAATCTCAACAGCACTTTACTATTATGTTTAATAAAATATGTAGAAAGAACCTCCTTTTGTTCTAAGGTTAACTATAGTATCACCACGGAAGCCCAACTCATAACAGAGAGTATCTTCTGTAGAAGGAATTTGGATGTCCTTAATTTCTTATCTCCATATTTTACTTGTCAAACAAAAAAAGTAATACCTTTTAAACACAATAAAATGATTTTTACAAATCAGAGGAAACAGGAAAATATGGGATAAATGTTGTCCCTACCATTATTGTTTTTTAATCTGTTTATACATATATTAATCCTCCAAATGCTCTGAATTATAAACTGAAAACACTGATAAAGCTTGTGGAAAAACCTGCATATCCTTAGGAGGAATCCAACCCTAGGAACCTAGCATAGTGGGGAAGTCAGATTTCTTTGTTCTTAATTAAATTTACTTTAAGTCTCAGATAATGAACGACAAATTCCAGCCTAGAAAAACTCTTTGCTAAGACTGGAAAATCTTTATAAGAGACTGGTGATTTTAAAAAAGCTATTACAAGAGTCTCTAATCTACAACCTAAGAAGCTATCCATTAATTCTATAATAGAAAAAGTTGTTTAACTTGAAATTGATGGAAGGTTTGCCACGGATTTCAATAGAAGCAGGATCAGGCTCTCATTCTGTGAAGATCCTAAGCAGGATATATTTCAGTAAACTCTATGTTTCCTTAACTAGAAAAATTTCAGACACTTAGAACTAAGATGCCAGTAAATTTTCAAAATTAATAAAATATACATTACTTTAATACATACTTTTCTAGCAAACACTGAAGGTTAAGCAGAGCTTTCCTCAATTTAAAGTCACCCTTCTGGCTGTAATAGTTAGTAGGAGCTTTCACACTTAAAATATACTGTAGCACTCCAGAGATTCAGAAAGCCTAACCCTGCCTCTCTTCATAATATTGGTGAAATACTTTGACAGAGGTGTTACAAGAAGTAGTTACTGTGAAACCCCTGTTTTGAACATGACAAAGTGGGTATTGCTATTTTACATATGGATGCTCTGTAACGGATAGTGCATATGCAGTACATACAAATTTACATCCACCGTAAGGAGCACAGAGCATAGAGGAGGCTACACAGTGGATCTTTGTGCAGTTACAATGAGAGATTCTGAATGGTGAGAAATATGGATTTTTTCAAAAAGGGAGGCAACATATAGTAAAGGGTATCTGACAAAAGCCAAACCTTAAAAGAAAGTAGCTCATTCTTTTTTGTTTCCAATTTTCTTCTGGGAAGTTACTTCATCATTTATAACGAAGGTATCACATACTATTCAGAACTTGTTTCTGAGAAGTGACAGACAACACTAGCACATTCAGAAAATGTTAGTTACTCTGACCTCTTGCTTATTTTACTATGATAAAGTCTTCAGGTTAGTCCAACTGAGTCTGCTTTTTCCCCATCTGCATTCCCTATACGCTCGTTTCTTATAGAGCAATCTCTATGCATAGAGCCGTCTCAAAAATTATTTCTTCCCCACTGAAAACTCAAACTTGCTCTTAAGTTTGCCCTGCCATAGAGGAGACCTCTTGCTCAACTGGAAAGCAGAAATAAGTGAATTTCCCACTGTTCGGTAGACAAAGTTCTTGATGGTGGGTTTTACCTCAGCTGGCTTGCCAACACCAACGACAATCAACTTGCCATCCTCCAAGCCTACAAGGATGTGGCTGTGTTCTTTGGTAACAGAAATGCAGTGAATCGGCAGTCGCATGGCTAAGGGGGAGATGCTGAGACGCAGGCTGAAATAAGAAAAGTTACACACAAAATACATTAAATATTTAACTGCTGTACATTATACATAATGGATAGAGCCATACTACAGCTGAACTCACTGAGAGTGAACTCAGATGCATTATAAAATGGAGTTTCACTCTAAGTCCCAATCTGTTTCAATACACTATAATTCAAGTTACAGTGAACTTCTACATAGAGCAGGGGCGGGCAAACTTTTTGGCCCAAGGGCCACATATGCGTATAGAAATTGTCTGGTGGGCCATGAATGCTCACAAAATTGGGGTTGGGATGCGGGAGGGGGTGAGAGCTTTGGCTGGGGTGTGTGGGCTCTGGGGTGGGACCAGAAATGAGGCGTTCAGGGTGCAGGAGGGGGCTCTGGGCTGGGGCAGTGGGGTGTGGGTGAAGGCTCCAGCTGGGGGATGTAGGCTCTGGGGTGGGGCTGGGGATGAGGGGTTTAGGGTGCAGGAAGGTGCTCCAGGCTTGGACTGAGGGCTTCGGAGGGGGATCAGGCCAGGGGGGTGGGGTGTGGCAGCTCAGGGGTGCAGGCTCCGGGCAGTGTTTACCTCAAGCGGCTTCCAGAAGCAGCGGCATGTCCCCGCCACCCTCCCCCCCCGGCTCCTATGTGGAGGCACGGCCAGGCAGCTCTGCTGCACACTGCCCATCCGTAGGCACCGCCCCTGCAGCTCCCATTGGCCTTGGTTCCTGGCCAGTGGGAACTGAGGGGCAGTACTTGGGGCAGGGACAGCGTGCGGAGCGGAGCCCCCTGGCTGCCCCTAAGCATAGGAGCCAGAGGGGAGACATGCCGCTGCTTCTGGGAGCCGTGCGGAGTGGCCCCTGACTCTGCTCGCCAGTTGCAGCGCTGGAGCAGGGCAAGCCTCAGACCCCGCTCCCCAGCGGGAGCTCAAAGGCTGGATTAAAACGGCTGGCAGGCCGGATCCAGCCCGCGGGCCGTAGTTTGTCCACACCTGACATAGAGGGTCAAATCCCATCCCCAGGGTATAGCCTTAGTAACAGGGTTGTGCACTGGGGACTGACAGGAGACCAGACTTAGTGCTGCAGTTACCCCTGTGAAAGGTATGTTTCCTCCTTCTGGGGGCAGAGGCCAATGAATCTGCATAGCAGAAACAAGAGGGGATTTTAAATTGAAGTTACAGCTGCACACCATGGGCTTGATTCTGCCAGGAGCTGAGCCTACAGCTCTCACTGACTTTGATGGGAGTCACGGATATTCAGTATCTTGCTGGATCAAGCCCCAAGTCTGCATCCAACTCTGTCCCTTCCCAGATATTGAGAAGGACATTCCCAGTATTGGGATAAGGGCTGTCAGTGCAGTCATGCACCAGAAGTGGCATTCCCAGAAAATCCAAATAGGGGCCTGGAGCATAAGGGACCCGGTTGTAATTATGGATTTCCTTTGCAAATTGATTTTCCAGGATCAGGGGACAGGGCAAGGAGAGAATAGCCATCTGTGCCCTCTTTTGAAAAAGAATGACAAGTCACACCCTTCATGATCTCCACATCATACACCAGTACCTATATGTAAATAAACCACCATTCTGGTGCAGTACATATTATCAGCAGTGATAATCTACTGCTGGTCTGGTACCTGTAGAGATCTCGTATGGAAAGGAATCCCTGTAGGCTCCCCATCACGATATATTCGCCAGTCACACACACGTCTGACACTTCCTCCTTGAGACTCTCAGAGCCCAAATACTTCCCGTTCACAGAATAGAGATGTAATGCATTCTTATCCTGAAGAGATTAAAAAGAAATTGCTCATGGAGGATTGAATGGATTAAGGATTTATTATTTATACATTCAGCTTGTTAATAGGAATTCAGCCAAGGTTGGTAGTAACTAAAGCTGTTGGTATCTGATGGAAGTTTGTAGAATTAAGTACAGGTTTAACCTCTCTAATCCGGCACTCCCTGGTCCGGCAACATCCGTGGTCCGGCATAAGCGCCGACTCCGTGGTGTTCCGGGGATGGAGCACCCACGAGGAAAAATTAGTGGGTGTGGAGCATCCACTGGTGCCAAGCTCCCTCCCCCTGCGCTTCTTGTGTACTGGTGGCCCCGTGCTTACCAACTCCCCCGCCTCCCTCCCAGCACTTCCAGAGCGCCGCGAACAGCTGATTCGCGGCATTCAAGCTCCAAGAGGGAGGAGAAGGACCTGGGGCCAGCGGCTGGGACCCCGGGCGAGGGGCTGACAGCTGGGGCCAGCATTGAAGCCCCCAGGCGGGAGACCGGTGGCCAGGCCAGGTGGCAGGCCAGGTGGCAGCAGGGCTCCTAGGCGGGGGGGCCACGCTGGGCACACTGCAGCACCCCCCACACCCCTATTTCTCACGCCTATGGAGACCCACTGGCACCTGCATTGACCTCCCATGGTTTGGCAAATCATCTGGTTCGTCACTGGTCAGGTCCTGAGGGTGCCAGACTAGAGAGGTTCAACCTCTATTTATTTATATTTTTACCGCACTACATTCTGATCTATGGGCATGCTTGACAAACTTAAAAATACATTCATACTTAAACAGCCTCTGGCACTCACCCACAGATAGCACTACCCCAGCAGCAACATGAATACAACAATAAATTAATAAGCCCCACCAAACAAACCAGAGTCCTCCCACTTCCCAGCCTCACCCACCCTCCCAAATCCTACAGGGCAAGGAGAAAAGCTGGGCCTTGCAGCAGGTCCTGAAAGTTAACAAACACAGACTGTTAACATTAGGTACAAGCCTCTTTCCAATTCTTAGCGCAATTATACAAGCCTTCATCAAAAGAGGCATCCCTCCACTGAACAGGCAGTGAGAATGAATTACACCGTGAACCCTAAAGGTTGTCCCTCTAGGTCAGGCTGTCCCTCTCAATGTTTGAGAAACATTGGTGCATCTGTGGGGCAGCTTGCACACAGAATTTCCTAAGAAACTATCTCTACTGCAAAAAAACCCAGGTACATGTTATGTTTACAGCAAAACACACACCAGCATTCTATGACCTTAGATTGAAACTTGTGAAGTACCTTGAGAGTGGTCTTTCCTTCTATACTGGTGTGGACAACTATGTGTCCTTCCCAGGATACAGCCAGGTTGGGAACAGTCAGCAGAAGGGAACTCTCACAAGGTGGTCGCAAAGTCCTCATGTACTGACCTTTCCGAATAGTATGAATAATCACAGTGCTATCCTGTTAAGACAAAAAACTCAATGCTATTTCTTTATGGTAATAGTCACATAAGGAGATTATTTGGAGCAAGGGAAAATAACATTTTAAAAGATCTTAAGGTGTAGTAGTAGTTATTGAAGAAGGAACTACAGGTACCAGACAGGAATCAGGGCCCCACTAAAACCAGAGTCCTTTCCCCTTAAGAGTTACAATCTCAGCATATGAGGAGACAACAGGTGGAGAAAAAACAAACAAATGCGGGTAGGAGAGGAGGAAAAGGTAGCAGTGAAACAAATCATACAGAAAGTAGCAGTCAGGAGACACCCATTTTCAAGTGTTTTGAAGGCATAATGGCAGAACAGCAAATTTTAAGGAAGACAAAAGAGTGGCTTTGCAGATCTTTTATGGGGAGCCTCCTCCCATGCCTGAGAGGTGGAATGGGACAAAATGCGAAGGTGCTTTAGGTAGAATTGGACTATTTAGTGATGAAAGTGGGCCATCATTGGCAGAGTGGAAACAGGTCAACAGCTTGATAGAGTTGGTAGGTAGGGTGTGGCTAAGCTGTGGAGAGCCTCGGAGGTAAAGACAAGTAGTTTGTGTTTGCTGAGGCAGAAAAG
Organism: Macrochelys suwanniensis; assembly: GCA_033296515.1. Classification (NCBI taxonomy): domain Eukaryota; kingdom Metazoa; phylum Chordata; order Testudines; family Chelydridae; genus Macrochelys; species Macrochelys suwanniensis. The sequence continues at coordinate 59,483,838 of CM065784.1, read as the reverse complement.
GAGCTCTGTAGCATGAGTATTCCTACAGGAAACTGGATTTCTTCAGATGGTTATACACACCTCAGACATTCACCTGTGCAAAAGAGTTGTGACCTACTCTGTGAGAGCAGCATGAGAGTAACTGAATTATGCAGTGTGTGTGTTGACATGGTGCAAGACTTGCTCCTTACCCAAAAGGAAAAAGAGGAAACTAGGAAACAGTTACATTTTTCCCAGCTACACTAATCCCAGTAGTAAATATCACTCCTTTGAAGGAAAATCATGAAGATGCTTACCCTGGCTCCAGACACCACCATGTCCAGTTCAGTGCTGATGCTAACACTGGATACCTCATCAGTATGTCCATACAGAATCTGCAAGGGTTTAGGTGCCAGGCCTACAGGAACTCCTCCCTGATATCAATATAAAAGGATACATTTATAGATTTTCTCACAGTTGAAGAATACATACAGGATATCTTTATCATCATATGCACTGGGTGTACCTGATGTAGGCCAAACATCACTTGACTTCTATTGTTGCTCACATTTACAGCCACCTAAGTCAGCATCCCTTTTTGTGGCTCAGTTTATTAAATCACAAGGATGAATTAAATTCCTGTGATCTTTGAAAAAAGAACGAGGAGTACTTGTGGCACCTTAGAGACTAACTAATTTATTTGGGCATAAGCTTTTGTGGGCTAAAACCCACTTCATCAGATGCATGGAGTGGAAAATACAGTAGGAAGAGATTTTTATTTATATACATATATATTGCGACAAAGTTCCTCCTCTACCTCGGTGGGTCCTGCACCTATTGGCGGATCTTGCTTGCCTCACAGATCTTCCCCTCTAGTAGAATCCACAGTCCAGGTTAACTCCTCCTATGTCTGATCAGGAGTTGGGAGTTTTGGGGGGAACCCGGGCCCACCCTCTACCCCGGGTTCCAGCCCAGGGCCCTGTGGATTGCAGCTGTTTAAAGTGCTTCCTGGAACAACTGCACGACAGCTACAACTCCCTGGGCTACTTCCCCATGGACTCCTCCCAACACCTTCTTTATCCTCACCACAGGATCTTCCAGCAGTACGCCCTCTTACTCTCAGCTCCTAGTGCCTCTTGCTCCCAGCTCCTCACACGCAACCTCCTTCCACAGCTCCTGACATGCGCGCCTCACTGGGAGGCTTTTAACTAGTTTCAGCCAGCCCCTGATTGGCTGCAGGTGTCTCAATCAACCTCCCTGCCTTCTGGAAAGTTCTTAATTGGCCCCAGGTGTCTTGATTAACCTGGAGCAACTGCCGTAAGGTATCAGGGATTTGTTTAGCCTGGGGCTAACATACTGGTTCCTTACCACTTTCCTATAGCCCTCTGGCCTTGCCCAGTCACAATATGTATGTGTGTATATATATATACATACATACACACACACACGAACGGATGGGAGTTGCCATACCAACTTTAACGAGACAAATCAATTAAGGTGGGCTATTATCAGCAGGAGAAAAAAAAACATTTTTTTCTGAAAACCTTTGAGTTCACTGTCTTCTTCATAATGTAATTAAAGAAAGTGAAGACTATTTTGTATACAAATTATATCAATTTTGACTCGTATCCTGAGGCAATATAGAGACACAGCCAATCTGATTCTGCTTTGTGAGAGATATAATGAATCTCTTACAATATTTTTCACAAAACAACTTCCTATAAGTGTACAATTTTCATTAATGGAACTCCAACACTCAAACAATTTGGTACTTTCATTTCACTTTTAACATAATGTAACTATATTCAAAATCACTTTAAGTGGGGTCTGTTGTTGGCATGCACAATACCCAAAGAGATGGGTATGAAAACAATTTCTCTTCTGCCTTAAAGTATGGAAAGATGAATGTCAACCAAAACATTGAAAATATGAGGCACACATGACAGGGCTAAGAAGCAAGAAGATATATTAGAACACATGACTGCATGAGGACCCAGAAAAGAATTTGACAATGCAGAACAACAGAGTGAATAAGTGGCAATAGGCAGGACATTTGTCCCACTGCTTTCATATTGGTGGGGACAAAAACTGTTGGCAGCATAAAGCAGAGCTAGCAGATACACACAATGGGACACATCATGGCAACAGGGACATGGGTTCAGGGAAAAGTAGCATGATCAGTTCAGAATCCAGCAAGTGCTAATGCTGAAATACACAGCAAGTGCAAGATTTACCGATCTGTCTGCCATGGGTATTTATAGAGCACTAATCATCATAATATCTAGACACTGAACACACCCTGGGAACCGGTCATATTGCACCAGTACAGCAACTGAGAAAGTGTGAACTTATGGTTGTATGCCACCTTTGCACTGCCCTAGTCGTGGGGCCATTAGGCATTGGTCCATTCCCCAATTCCCAATTAAATGTCTATGGCCCTCATGGGAGCAGGGATCTGGTGGAGGTTGCAGCTTCTTGGCCACACCCTATTTTCCTGACAATGACCCCTGCATGCTCCCTACACTGGACACTACGAGGGAGGCAGTCAATTACACGGGCCTTAAACCACCCAAGGATTCCCCCCCACAAAAAGTGGCTTAACTGGTTTCTGGGGATTCCTTTGAAGGCTGCTTTGCACTGTTGGGGTAGGGCAAAAGAAGCAGTCTTAGCAGGGGTCTTAGTCTGACCAAGTAAAATAAATAAGTAGAGCTCGTTGGGACTTTCCCATTGGAATGATTTTCCGATGGAAAATGCAGTTTCTGCAAAACCAAAGTTTTCCACAAGAAAATTTTGATTTTGCCTAAAATTTCAATTTTCCATAAGGAAAACCTAAATGAAATATTTCATTTCAGGTCAGTTCAACCTAGATTGGAATATTCTAGTTTTCTTGATTGACCAGAAACAATTAGTTTTGAGTCAGTTCAACAAAACCTTGAACTGCATTTCCCTATCAGCCCATTGTCTAATGAGAGTTGTAGTTCATACTGTCTAATGGGAGTTGTAGTTCAGGCCCCCGATTCTCTCCTATGGCTGGGCTCCCTGGAGGACTACATCTCCCATAATAAAATGCAGATTTCTCTGCCTGAGCTGCATGGTGAATCATGGGAGTCACATGATTACATGCATTACCGGAGATGTAATCCAGCCAAGGATCATGACCCGTATGGAAGAATGCATGCATCTGTCTCCTATTAGGTAATGCATCACTATGGGAATTCATTTCAGTCAATAATGTCAAAATCTTGACATTGCTTAACAATTTTTATGATTTCTGTACTACCAAAAATTTCAAAATTTAAACTTTTAGTCCCAATTTGGCACAAAACCAGATGCTAAAATGTCAGAATTTCCTGTGAGATGGAAATTCCAAATTTCACTTAGCTCCAGGCATATGGCTTCAGAGAGAGAGTTCTACTCTCAATTTTCTGGGGTTGGCTCCATTTGCGCCAACTACTTTCTTTTTGAAAGCAGCTGTGAATATTCTCAGTATATACTGCATGTCAAACATGTGGTATCCTGCTAAGTGACAGCAGGATTTCTCGTTCACTGCATACATCTGTCCGAGTATCTGGTTACATGACAATGCGCTGACATTATAGTGTGCTAGCTGGAGTTAGCCCTAAATGATTCTTATACAAGACACAAGACGATAAAATAAGGCATATTGTCCACAAGACACAACAGGAGCTGTAGCTTGTAACACTTCCATTTTCCTTAATAGGCTTAATAAATGCAACTTGCATGTTGAGGGGCAGAGGTCTGCAAAGAACATCTGGTAAACCAAGATAATCAAGGGGTATCGCAGGGCTGCGGTAAGTTTTCTTAACTCAGAAAACTGGTGGCCTGCTGGTACCTCAGGATACCATGATGCCAAAAGCCACTACTGCCAGGTTAATTCGTTTGTGTATGCAGTCCACTCCCTCGCTTGCTTTTATGTACAGGAATTGCCAGGCTTTCAAAAGTGTGAGCCAGGCCCAGGATGTTTTCTTAGTCGAAAAGTTGCCTTTTATAAAGAGGAATGAAAATGTATGCTAAAATTATCTTTCCGCTATCATCACGTTGGGATCTTCTTTTATCTAGACCCTGCCATTCTGTGCTATGTTTAACATTAGTAAAGGCAACCTCACATTTTAGGGGCTTAAATTTGCACACTAAAAATCATATCTACTTTCCGTTTGTGAAATCACAAGTCAGATATTAAAGCTTTTTAAGATCCTGGTTTAGTGTCAGATAGTGGGGCTAGCAATGTCCAGCCTGCTAACTGCTTAGTTACTTTAATGGGGTCACCACCTCCAGCGCTCCCCCAGGGTGGGTCTTGGGGTATTTTGCCTCAGTTTCTCTCCTCAGGACTCTTCAATAAACTTGACATAAGCTTTTCTCTTGGCCAGTGATACCCTGGTTTATCATCACAGACCATTCAAAGTAAAAAGTTATCAAAGTCCAAAACAAAGTATATGTAGCTAATGTGTACATATATTCCTCCTTCCCTGCACTTCATCAAGCCACTCCCAGGCATTCCTGCCTGGAGTCTTCCCTGCTTTGGCTGGCCACTCCCAGTCCTACTGAGCTGGGTTTTTTTCCTCTCTTGGTCTCAGGATCTTCTACAGGAGCCTTCTGTTCTCTGCAGCTCTCCCCCTTAGTATCTCAGGAGCTCCTCCAAGAGCCTTCCTCCTCTCTGCAGACCTCTGCTGAAGTCTCTATGCATATGTCTACACTTCAGTTAGACACTGTGATTGAATGCACCCCGTGTTCATACCTGACACACCCGTAATAATCTCTGTACTAAACATGCCTTGTGAGGTATCATTTGATAACTAGTAACTCGCTAGTCAATAATGTCATGGTGAAATGTATGTAGCAACATTATATATCAAGTTATGAATTCCCCCTGTATGATGTTGGTAACACGTGTTCAAACCTACATAGCCCCGATTAGGCAGGAGTGGTTAAGTAGGTCTATCTTAAAGGAATGTGAGTTTACCTCAATTTACATATAAGTAGTAAACAAAGTCCTTAAGACAGAAAGACGGAGACAAGGCAAATCTGCATTTCAACATACACGGGAGAAGAAAGAGCCTGAGGGCACTTTCACCCAGACTCCACATTGCCTTTCTTAATGTGTGAATAAACTTTGCATTGAAGATTAATGCTCAGAAGAACCCACTTCAAAGGGGGACTGGACTATAAAAGTGAGGAGCAAAAACACCTTAGGTATTTTCTCTCTCTCTCTCTCTCATTTAAGATGACAAAAGAACCAGCCTTTGGGAGCTCAATTCTGACCTGAGAATTTGGTCAGCCCTGTTGCTGGGAACATGTGGCAAAAATTTTACCTTGAACCAAGTCTAGTTTGTTAAGTTTTAGTTACTAGAAAGTGTTTCATCTTTATTTCTCTTGTAACCATTTCTTTCTGTAATGCCTTACACTTGTACTCACTTAAAATCCATTTCTCTGTATTTAAGTAAACTTGTTTTATTCTTTAGTCAAATCTAATTCAGTGTTGTGTTTAAAGTGAATTCTTTGGTAACTCCAATTAAAGTAGCAAAGTGTTGTACATTGACCCCTTACAGGGACAATGAACCTCTAATAGCTGAAGTGTCCAGGAGAGGGCTGGACAGGGCAGAACACACGTTTTGGGGGAAATTCAAGACAGGGAGTGTTTTGGGATCAACACTGCAAGTAACCAAGGCTGCTGGAAGTCAGTGTGGGGCAGGCTGCAGCTATATACAGGTACTCAGGGTGTGACCTGCATGCTGTTTGTGAGACCCCTAGCTTAGGAGCTATAGCAGCAGAACACTGTGAGGCACCCAAGGTTGCAGGCAGGTGATGACACAGTCCCTCAATACTGTGGACTACATCCCGGAATGTGATAAACACCCATGGGTGGCCTGGGTCAGCTGACTTAGGCTCGCAGAGCTTGGGATACAGGGCTGCTTAATAGTGGTGTAGATGTACGGGCTTGGGCTGGAGCCCAGGCTCTGGGACCCCTCCATGGGGAGGGTCAAGCCTGAACACCTACACTGCAATTAAACAGCCCAGTAGCCTGAGCCCAAGTCAGCCGACACAGGCCAGCCACAGGTATTCAACCGCAGAGTAGACATACATCTCCCCCTGGTCTCATTACCCAGACCTCTCCCTTACCTATCCCAGAGGCCTGACTGAGTCATATGACCCAGAGGTCACATGACTTCCATTGTCCACACCTGGGGAAGAAAGTTAGCTGCGTGACAGGTGGGGCTGAGACCCACCTCTCTTTAAAGAGCTAGCCACCCAGTGACAGTTACACATCAGCATTTCACACTAAGGAAACAGAACACCAGAAGAGAGGAGATGTGGTCTAGTACTGTGAGCACGAGACTAGAAATCAGGAGCTCCCGAGTTCTAATCCTGCCTCTGACACAAACTCCTGAGATGCTGACCAGGTCACCTTCTCTGCTTCAGTTTTTCCATCAGTAAAATGGGAATAATATTTACTTACTTACCTCAAAGGGCTTTTATATATTGTCTGCAAAGGACCTTAACCAAATAAAAGCGCTCTAGGTAACATTATTAATGCCACCATAATAAATAAAGCAGAGATGCTAATAAGTGTACTTGAAAACCACGGAACAGTCTAAGAGATACTGAACATATAATTTTCAGAAGTCTGTTTTACCCTGCAAACATGACAGACAGAGCAAACAAATCAGTGAACAACTCCTCCAATGAAACACTAATGAATCTGTAAACATACTGGATTGGTAGATTGGTGAACAAAGCACTAAAGCAAAACCCTTCAGAAGGCTACTTGTAAAACTGTGCAAGTGTACTTACTTGCTGAACTATTTGCCATATCATACATGTTGTGTCTCTAGAACCTGAAATTAAATGGATTCCACAGAAATCTATAGCCAAACAGGTCACAATATCTATAAAGGAAAGAAAAAAATTACCTTAACTTTGCATCTCAGCTAAACATTTTATCTGGTTTTAAAACGGATTGACATTTGGTGGCAATGTGATGTTGTGCAGCATGCCAGCAATGTAGTTACATTTGCAAACAAACACAAACTCTACACCACGAATGTGGCATACATTTTCAAGACTGATTAGAGTCTAAGATCCTAGCTGTAGTAATAAAGCCCTAGCCAGGAGCAGGACAAACATTAAAAGTAATCATTATTATCTTATCTTAAAAAATAAAGATTGTTTTTAATACACACTAGGACTATTATTGGAATGACTCTATAAATACTTGAGTGCATAGCTTTTCATTAGTCCTATTTGAACCACAGAGTGTGATGGCAAGAATGGGAGAAACTAACTTATTCTCTCATTACAATGTGACCCAAGTACACTATTCTATTATCCTTTATAAAAGACTGAGCCTTGCAATAGTCAAAGTGTCAGACTTTTGTGTTGCAAAAACCATGTATAAAATATGTAATTTCACAATTCAAAACAAAAGTAGTTTACTTACCCATGTGTCTGACATGCTGTCCAATTAATTTGCCTTTTGTGAGTGATGTCACTCTGATGCTATTGTCCCAATGCCCTCCACTGAACAGCAACTTTGCATCATGGGACACTACAAAAAGTTTAGAGGTGATCTCTAGCCCTGGAGCGAAAGGACCACTTATGCTACGTTGGGTTCTGCAAACAAATTTTACAGTTAAGATTTGCCCTATGTTAATATTATGATCTATAAAGCATATGTACCTAGGAACACTAGGGGTAAAATCCTGGCCCCCCTGATATCAATTAGAAAATTCCCTTTGTCTTCAGGGGGGTCAGGATTTCATGCTAGTTCTTTATACAATATCCTACCTGGTTTGAGGCTCTGTGGATAACTTTAATCCGTATGAAATATTATTTATAGAAAAACATTTTTTCAAAATTCTGCAAAAAGACAAACCTCTTGTAAACAATCAAAAGGTGTAGTACAGTTTGTAAGCTAAAGTGTGGTTCTACTGTGAAAAGGAACTGTGACGGGGTCCGCACTAGCCCAGGGAGGGTTGAACCCATGGGATTGACAGCAGAAGTCCAGCCCCCCTGGCAAGACTGGGCATGCTCCAAGTGTTCTAGCTGTATAAAGGGAGGGAGCCCAGCTCATTCCGGGGAGGAGACCGCAGGAGAAGGACCTGCCTGGGGAGCTCCTGCAGAGGGCCACTCACAGCCACTGAGGGAACCAGGAACCGAAGCCTTGCACGGCCTGCCTGGATCCCCTCGAGTGGAGAAGCCCGTGATGACGACCGGACCGGCCGACCACGGAGGACCCGACCCCTCGTGGGGTACCCCAACACGGACTCTGGTAGGGGGCGACCCAGGGAGGGCGGCCGAATGGTACCTCCCACCCCGATGAAACTCAGCGTGTTTCGGCCGGACCCTCACCGCTGAGTCAGTGGCGAGTTATCACGCTATTGTTCTGGCCGCTAGGCCACACTTCTCTGCATCAAAGGGGGGTGTTATAGACTCCGGCCGCTAGGCCACACTGCCCAGCACCAAAGGGAGGTGCTAGAGATTCTGGCCACTAGGCCACACTACCCTGCACCCGAGGGTGGGGTTATAGACTCCGGCCACTAGGCCACGCTACTCTGCACGAAGGGTGGTACTAAAGACTCCAGCTACTAGGCCACGCTGCCCTGCACCTAAGGGTGGTGCTAGAGACTTTGGTCACTAGGCCATGCCACCCTGCACAAAGGGTGGTGTTGCAGATGCCGGCCGCTAGGCCGCGCTACCCTGCACGAAGGGTGGTACTAGAGACTCTGGCCACTAGGCCACGCTACCCTGCAACAAAGGGTGGTGTTTCAGACTCTGGACGCTAGGCCACGCTGCCCGACATGGAGGGGTAGCATCGGAGACTGACTGGTAGGCCACGCTGCCCTGACCCTAGGGGCGTGGACCATCACACGAACTATAAATGGTAGCTTCTTACTCAGGAAATCTACCCCTCCCATGTATTCAGTCTCATATCTGTTCACTTTGATGACAAGTGTTTTAACTACTCTTGACTCCTGTTAATACTGTTGAGCTAACATATATAAGGAAGAGTGAGAGTGAGCTCTATTCCTCTTAGTCCATCACCAACAGAAGAGTTTATTAAATTCCAATCAGTTACCCTTATGCAAACTCAGTGAATGCAATGGGAGTTGCACAGATGTCACTGAAAACATAGCTGGAAGATACGAATTGCATAGGTGTAAACGAGGCCAGATCTGCAGAACATTTATTATGAATGATGATGCGTGAGAATAATGAAGTGAGCTTGACTCTCAGATGCCGGGATGAGTTTGCAGGGCTGGCAGTTAGAAAAACATTTTAGTAAATTGGTCTGAAAGTCAGTAATAGACAATGAAGACAGAACCTTACAATAGCATTTTTATAATCACTTTTCAGAGAATAACAGCAGTTTAAGTAATATTAGGGGATGTCAAAGCCTTGAAAAATGTAAAGCCTTGAAAAATGTAAAGCATATAGATGTTAGATTGTTAATAAAACATCACAGATAATTAAAGCAATGTTATCAAATCACTATAGAAGACGGCTGTGTACCTCTAGTACTTTGACTCATACTGTTTTTATAATAGAGTTCACTACTGCACCTTTCCTCCTCTCTACTTACTTGGGATTTGTCACAGTTGGATCTCTGATGAACGTAAAATAGTTGGAGATATTTCTATCATATGGTAGCCACCCGTGGGTTCCAATAATGCAGTTCAGACTTGCTATCACCTGAAAAAGTAAGTTTGATAAAAATCAATGAAATTGTGTAATGTTGCAAAGGCCTCTTCTTTGCATATCTTTCCCAATAACAGAGCTTGCATCTGAGCCAACATAAGTCTCTTGAAAGTTTACCACCAAACTGATCCAGCTGAGGCTAGCACTATCATGAGGACAGGTTGGAGAGTCTGTGAGGGTTTTTGTTTTATTATTTTTTTTAAATAATGAGTTATGACTAAGGCTACGTATGTGTCATGGATGTCATGGAAGTCAAGGAATCCGTGACTTCCAAAGACCTCTAACATTCTCTGCTTCAGCCCCAGAGGCTGCCAGACTCTGGAGCTGGCAGCCAGCGGGGCCCTGGCAGGGTTCCAGCGACAAGCAACAGCAGCAAGAGGGGGCCCCCTGCAAGGTTCCAGTGACAGGTGACAGACTCCTGAGGGGGCCCTCCTCAGGGTTCCAGCAAGAGGCGACAGATTCGCGCGGGGCGGTGGGGGGTACACACCTTGGGTGAGTGGGTGGGAGTATCCTGTTTTCTCTTTGGGAAATATGGTCACCCTATAGCTCCCAGCCACAGTGGGTGGAGGGGGCCCACCCTGCAGCTTTCAGCTACTGTGGGCAGAGGGGGAACCCCACAGCTCCCAGCTACCACAGTGGCAGGGGAAAACATGGAGCCGCAGCAGCAAAGGTCACAGACAAGTCACGGCTTCCATGAATTTTTGTTTATTGCCCAAGACTTGTCCGTGACTTACTAAAAATAACCATGACAAAATTCTAGCCTTAGTTATTACTCTTACTAACGTATGGTATATACTGCCTAGTGTGACAAAGTTCCTCCTTTACCTCGGTGGGTCCTGCGCTTATTGGCGGATTTTTGTTTGCCTCAGAGATCTTCCCCTCTGGTAGAACCCACAGTCCAGATCAACTCCTCCTGTGATAGGAGTTGGGAGGTTTGGGGGGAACCTGGTCCCACCTTCTACTCCAGGTTCCAGCCCAGGGCCCTGTGGACTGCAGCTGTTTAGAGTACCTCCTGGAACTACTACACGACAGCTACAACTCCCTGGGCTACTTCCCCATGGACTCCTCCCAACACCTTCTTTATCCTCACCACAGGATCTTCTAGCAGTATGCCATCTCACTCTCAGCTCCTACTGCCTCTTGCTCCCAGCTCCTCACACGCAACCTCCTTCCACAGCTCCTGACATGCGCCCCTCTCAGACTCACTGGGAGGCTTTTGACTAGTTTCAGCCAGCCCCTGATTGGCTGCAGGTGTCTCAATCAACCTCCCTGCCTTCTGGAAAGTTCTTAATTGGCCCCAGGTGTCTTGATTAACCTGGAGCAACTGCCATAAGGTATCAGGGATTTGTTTAGCCTGGGGCTAATATACTGGTTCCTTACCACTTTCCTATAGCCCTCTGGCCTTGCCCCGTCACACTAGATAGAACAGTGAATGAAACTTGTGTGTGAGATATATATTGACTAGCTAAAACAGCGATTGGTACTTGAGACACAGGCTGGTAAGAAGGCCTATGCTTTGCACATGCATTTTATCATAATTATTTAATTCTTGTATTTTATTTTCTTTGAAATACTCAGTGGTAGTAACTAGCATTTAAAGTTATGACAAATTAAAAGACATTCCCAGACGGGGCTGGCCTTACCATGAGGCGAACTGAGGCGGCCGCCTCAGGTGCCAGACTGTGTGGGGGTGCCACTAGAACAGGCAGGCAGGAGAAAAGGGGAGAGGGAACAACAGAAAGCAGCAGGAACTGCGGGGAGAGAGAGGAGGAGGAGCTTCTTATGTACCTCTCTAGCACCTCCAGGAGCCTGGACTGATTAACACCAGCTTCTCAGGGAGCCTCCTGTTTCCTGCTGCTTCCCTGAACCCACTTGAGGAGAACAGGCAATCAACTGAAGTAGTAGGAGCCAGTTAGGCCCTTAAGATGCTGATATCTTTCCTCACTCAGGCCCTGCTACCAGCCTGCTTATTTGTCCCCTTCAATTGAGTGTTGAGAGCCACTATAGCTGGCACAGTACAGCAGCCATGAGTGAAAGAAGAAAACGCCCCTCTGGGGCAGCATTCAAAAAAAAGAAAGAAAGCAAAGGAAGCTTTTCTATCTAAGCAGGAAGGAGCTCTCCTGAGATACATAGACACAAATGTTCACGGTGAGACTTCCGGCCCCAGTGAGGATGAGAGTGGTGAGGAGATGCCTGATCTTCCAGTTAGTCAGTGTGCAGGTGACCTGGCAGCTACTGCAGCATCCATATCTCCATCTCAAATGTATGTAACCATGCACATTCCTGAAGAAAAGTGTAGATCAGAGAAGAGTGTGGTGGAGGCGCAAGAAACAGCTGCTGTTGAGTTTAGTTCCTTAAGAATAGATGATCCAGGACTGTGGACCCACTTGAGTAGTAGCCTGAGGGACTTCCTTGTACTGCATGGGCTACAGCAAGTGAAAAACTTCATGTTCCCCAAAGACAATGAAAATAGAAGTTTCCATCCAACACATTACTGGCGTGAAATCCCCAATGGTGACAAAGTGGAGAGGCAATGGCTTATGTACTCAAAACCCAGAATGCTGCATACTGTTCTTGTTGCAAACTCTTCCAGTCCAATGTTCCAGCCACACTGGGTTCTACAGGAACAAAGAACTGGAAAAATCTGGCTAGAAATCTGGCATGCCATGAGAAGGCAGCAGGCCACCAGAGAGCATTCCATAGGTGGAAAGCGCTTGAGATGAGACTAAGGTTAAAGGCCACCATAGATGATCAGCATCAAGAGAAGATTGCATCGGAGTCTCTTTTTTGGCAAAATGTTCTGAAAAGGCTCATTGTGAGAATGCTTACTACCCAAAACCTAGCACTGCGTGGCACTTCAGATTAGCTGTATGTGCCAAACAATGGAAACTTCCTTAAAATTGTGGAGCTGATGGCTGAGTTCGATGCTGTACTCCAGAAGCATCTAAGAAGAGCCACCACCCAAGAAATGTACACACACCACTATCTTGGAAAAATAATTCAAAATGAGATCATACAGTTACTGGCAATAAAAGTCAAACAGAAGATTGTGGCAGATCTGAAGTCAGCAAGATATTACTCTGTTATTCTGGATTGCACACCTGACATCAGCCATATGGAACAAATGACTTTAATGGTGCGTTTTGTAACAACAACAGAACCTAGTGAAAACGTCCCTGCAATGGTGACTGTCAGAGAGCATTTTCTAGAATGTATTGACATTGATGGTACTACAGGAGCTGGTATGACAAATGTGCTTCTTAAAAAGCTGGAAGATACGGGAATTGCGATAGCTGACATAAGAGGTCAGGGCTATGATAATGGTGCCAACATGAGAGGAAAGAACAGAGGAGTGCAGACACGGATCCGAGAGTTAAACACTCAAGCTTTTTTTGTCCGATGCAGTTCTCATTCATTGAACTTGGTGGTTAGTGATGCAGCATCAGCTTCTAGCGAGACTGCTGAATTTTTAAATGTAATTCAAAGCATCTATGTATTTTTCTCTGCATCAACTCATCGATGGCAAATTTTGAAGCAACATCTGGGAACATCCTCTCTGACACCGAAACCACTGAGTGCCACATGATGAGAAAGTCGAGTGGAGGAGATAAAGCCTATCAAACACCAAATTGGGAAGATAGATGATGCCATAGTTGCCATTATGGAGGATAATGCTATGACAGGAACTGATCGTGGGAGAACAGTGGCAGAGGGAAATGGAATCACCAGAAACATACATAACTTCAAATTTCTGTGTGGCTTAGTGTTGTGGCATGACATACTGTTTGAAATAAATGTTGTAAGCAAGAGACTCCAAGGGGTTGACCGTGAGATATCTGGAGCAATGGAACAACTGGACAAAGCAAAGTCATACCTGCAGTCTTACCGGTCAGATGAGGGATTTCAAAAAGTTCTGAAGAGTGCACAGAAGTTGGCAGAGGAACTTTACACTGAAGCTATTTTCCCACCCATTCAAGAATACTAGAGTCACCGAAGAAGACGACATTTTGATTACAAGGCATGGGATAATCCCATAAGAGACCCCAAACAACAATTCAAAGTTGAATTCTTTAACCAGGTGCTAGATTGTGCAATAGAGTCAGTTGAAGAATGTTTCATGCAGCTCAAGGAACACAGCAGTATATTTGGGATGTTGTATGATATTCCAAAACTCCTCACTATACCTGAAGAAAACCTACACCAGCAATGCAGGGCACTAGAGACGGTGCTGACACATGATGACATGTGTGATACTGATGCAAGTGATTTAGGTGATGAATTGAAAGCCCTTTCAATATACATTTCAGCAGGATCAACTCCAAAGGCTGTTCTGGAATATATGCACAAATCAGATGACCACCCTCTTTCCAAATGCTTTTGTTGCTCTGCGCATACTTCTAACACTTCCTGTAACAGTTGCCAGTGGAGAACGCAGCTTCTCCAAGCTGAAGTTAATAAAAACACATCTATGCTCCACAATGACACAGGAGAGGCTGTTTGGCTTTGCAACCATCTCAGTCGAGCATGAGCTGGCCCAGACTGTGGACCTTCAGGAAGAAGTTCAAATCTTTGCAACCAAGAAGGCACGGAAAGCACCACTTTGATTATTCAAACAGATAAAAATGCCAGTGTTTACTATGCAGACAAGAAAAGTTACATTTGCTGTTCAGTTGTTTGCAAGTTAAGTGTTACTTAACATTTTTTGAACAAGTCATTTTAAGTTGTTAGTTCTCCTTTATTGGGGTAGGTAGCAGAGCAGTACCATGAGAGGAGGTAGAATTGAGACCTTTCAAAGTATTGGTCCAAGCGAGGGAGCATGGGGGTGTCATTTGAACTCCCCACCTCAGGTACCAAAATGTTGTGGGCTGGCCCTGTTCCCAGAGTCGTTTTGTTACTGAGCCAGTGTGAAAGTAATTCCATCTAGTTTTAATGTAGTGTACTATTTTTGTCAGTGACCTGAAAGGAATAGAATCAAATCTTTAGACACAGGTGTACAAAACCTGACTAGCCACAGGTTTATCTATGCCTAATTTGGCCTACACAAATGTGAGTGGAGGAAATTAAACAATATATGAACACTTCCAAAGAGATTATTAAGATGGGGTCTGTTATAAGAACCTAGATTCAGATTGATAGTAACATGTTATCTCTACCCCCAATGTCATTATGACATCTAGAACATTACTAGCACCCACATTTTGTCAATACAAAGGTTAATTTTAGAAACAGTGCAGTCATATGTAACAGAGTTTCAAACAGCAGCACCGATACATCCAACTCACCAGCATCTCTGGGCTCCCTTGAGACATAAAGGAACGTGACTGGTTCCTGGGAACAACAGCCTTGACAATGGGAACACCATCACTGATACCCTATGAGAAATGACATTTTCAGTTGACAAACATCCATAGGTGGTACAAATACTTTAGTCACCTGGTAGCTGGAAGACAAAGTTGCACTACCAGATAGAAGTACATATATCTTAAATAGCTAAGTTCGGCCACTAACACTAGGGGAGAAATCCTGACCACTTTGAAGTCAATGGGAATTTTGCCATTGACTACAGGTGGCCAGGATTTCACCCTTGGTGTCTCTCTCCAGTTTGCATGTAGGCAATTGGAAAGTAGGAAGGCTAAGGAAGCAAAAAGGATAAAATGTAACATTTAGATAGTTAAAATAAATGTTATTGAATCACTGCAGGATGGGAGTAAGTAAACTTAACCTCTATAAGTTCACTGCCAAGAAATATCTCCTTCTATACACATGGTTTATTAGATGTTTTGTACAAAATTTTCTTTACATTATAAGCAAGTTTATTTTTACTCGGCTGACCACCTTTTATTCCAACGTATTACAGGTTTCAGACTAGGCTTAAAACACATGCAATGCAATATGTGTCAGTTGCTACCTCTACGAAGAATGACTTAAGCTCAGGGAGATGCTGGAACAGATTCAGGGTTGAGCTGTCACTTTTGGTCTGTCTCTGTACTACTTCCTCTGCAGATAATCTCGCAGGATGAGGCTCCTAGGAGACAATATCGAGTGGGATTTTTTTTGTAAATCAAATTTATACACAATCTCAGCATAGCGGGAAATAATATTTTATTGAACTGTTCAAGTCATGTATGGTATTCAGAGTCAAGAGAGAATGTAAACTGTATTTCTAGCTCAATAAATTAAATTCAGATGAAGGGATTCCTCTGGAGTTACTGTTTCTAGACCATGTTTCTATACAAAGGAAATCTTGGCTGATTTACTTGGATGATTTACTCTACATGGGATAGGGAGAGGGAAAGATTTTGTTAAATTCATTTAGTGGTGTTTTCTTAAAACTGGTTTTATTATTTGAGAAATAACTATTTACCATTCATACCAAAAAAGGAACATTTAGATTTTATTACAAGCCATGTTGCTAATCTTTCCTCTCACTGAAAGCTAGCATTAAAGGGTTACTATACATAACACCTGTAGAATGTCACATCTGCTCTAGAATTTAGACAGCTTTAGGACTAGACACTAGGGAAAACTGGAGCGAAAACCTGGACAGAAAGGAATAAAAGTGGAGAATTGGACTAACACCAACAAAAATGTACTTCCTGTCTTACAGGAGCATATTTAACAAAATACCTAGTATTATACAGTAATTATTAAAGGCATGCAGATGGCAAACAACTTCTATGAATAATCTGATTTAAAAAGTGACTAGATGGCAAGCCTATCTAAAGGGGCTTTGCTCTGAGCTATAGTTAGAGCTCAAAAATATTAAGTGGCAAAATTATGAAGAAAGTTGTTTCCACATCTATGTAAGTTATATCAGAAGATGAAATACCAGAGATAAATTTTCAAAGGCTCCTAAGTGACTTTGGAACCTAATTCCCATTTTCAAAAGTAACTTAGATACTTAGGGTGCTTAAATCTAATTGAAAGTCAATGAGACATAGGCTCCTAAGTGTCTAGTCACCTTTGAAAATGGGAATTAGGCTTCTTTGAAAATTTTATACCAGGTCTCCTTTATTAATGACAACATTGTAGAAGATTAACTTTTAGGAAAGTTACAGGTTTCCTAAAATTTACAGGTTATAATACCTGGAATAGACTCTTAAAGGAACAATGGTCTTAACAATGGTTGCATAATCCTTCCACAAGGCCCTGCCACTCAAGTGTATACCTTCCCAAAACTGACTGATATGGAACTTGTGTGTTTATTGCTACAAAAAGAGATTTACCTTCAGCAGCTGACAGGGTGTTTGTCCAAAATTGTTAATCATCCCTTCTAAAGCTTTTCTTTCCTTCTCTTCTGTTAAGGCATCTAAATCCACTGCTCCTGGAATCATAACCAGAGTACTTTAGGGCAATAAAACAAAAAGCAGCATTGTCTACACATAATTCACTGAAGAAAGAGATACAACACACATGTACAAAAATATACACTAACTGCAAAACCATTACCCCTTCTCTCTAAAAAAATTATCAACCAACCCCAGTTTATTTTACATAAAGAGAATCTTCTAAAAGTTCTATTCTGCAAACTTTCTCCTACAGAAGTTAGTAAGTGTTTTGGTTGCAGTATCTGGCTTTTGGGAAGATACATTTTCTTTATTTAATGTGCACAAAAAGTAACCCAGAATATACTTTCTTGATTAAAGACTTTCTAAAGTTTACCTTCTAAAATATGTTCTATAGTAAATTACTATGCCTAGACTCTAGAAAATAAGTTCCAATATGTTTTCCATTAAGTTTCCAATGGAATCTTTAAGAACTGTTTGTTAATTGAACAGAAGCAATTATAACAGTTCCTAGAGAAGGGCTAAAGAGGGTATTTAATTAAAAATTCACATTTCCTTCTCTGAACATCAAATATTCTGTTCCTTTATCATATGCCACTATGATTCATGACGAGAAATCTGTTTCCAGATATTTCTCAAACCCTGCAAATAAGAAGAGAGCACAGTTCTGTACCTTCATAAGTACAGTAATAGAACACATTGAGCGCCTCCACTGCAGCTGGTCCTCTCTGTTTGTAGCCAAAAATCAGATCTATCCATTCATGGAGATGAGCAGAGACATACTCAGACTCCTAAGACAGAAAGAATATCAGCAATTGAAGTACTAACTCTTTCTCCCAGATACACTGGTGGGGTTAAACACAAAAAAATTAGAGTGTCCACAAACTCCCTAAGATGCATGCACACCAGCAGCAGTTGAATAGATGTTTAAGAATATGCATACATGCTAAGGACATTAACGTGAACAAAGGAGAGGTATTATTTAATAGGGCTGTCGATTAATTGCAGTTAACTCACACAATTAACTCAACAAAATTAATGGCGATTAAAAAAAATTAAAGGCGATTAATCACACTGTTAAACAATACAATACCAACTGAAATTTATTACATATTTTTGCATGTTTTTCTACATTTTCTAATATATTGATTTCCATTACCACACAGAATAGAAAGTGTACAGTGCTCACTTTATATTATTTTTTATTACAAATATTTGCACTGTAAAAATGATAGAAATAGTATTTTTCAATTCACCTCCTACAAGTACTGAAGTGCAAATCTCTTTATCATGAAAGTGTAACTTACAAATGTAGATTTGTTTTATTACATAATTGCACTCAAAAACAAAACAATGTAAAACCTTAGAGCCTACAAGTCCACTCAGTCCTACTTCTTGTTCAGTCAACCGCTGAGACAAACTCAGTGGTTTATATTTACGGGAGATACTGCTGCCTGCTTCTTATTTACAATGTCACCTGAAAATGAGAACAGGCTTTTGCATGGCACTTTTGTAGCCCGCGTTGCAAGGTATTTACATGCCAGATATGCTAAACATTCGTATGCCCCTCATGCTTCGGCCACCATTCCAGAAGATATGCTTCCATCCTGATGATACTCATTAAAAAAATAATGTGTTAATTAAATTTGTGACTGAATTCGTTGTGGGAGAATTGTATGTCTCCTATTATGTTTTACCCGCATTCTGCCGTATATTTCATGTTATAGCAGTCTCGGATGATGACCCAAGCACATGTTCGTTTTAAGAACACTTTCACCGCAGATTTGACAAAACGCAAAGAAGGTACCAATGTGAGATTTCTAAAAATAGCTACAGCACTCGACCCAAAGTTTAAGAAGCTGAAGTGCCATCCAAAATATGAGAGGGATGAGGTGTAGAGCATGCTTTCAGAAGTCTTAAAAGAGCAGCATTATGATGAGGAAACTACAGAACCCGAACTACCAAAAAGGAAAATCAACCTTCTGCTGGTGGCATCTGTCTCAGATGATGAAAATTAACATGCATCAGTTCGCTCTGCTTTGGACCATTATCGAGCAGACGCCACCATCAGCATAGACACATGGATGCTGGAATGGTGGTTGAAGCATGAAGGGATATATGAATCTTTAGCACATCTGGCACGTAAATACTTTGTGACGCCGGCTAAAACAGTGCCATGTGAACACCTGTTCTCACTTTCAGGTGATATTGTAAACAAGAAGCAGGCAACATTATCTCCTGCAGATTGTAACCAAACTTGTTTGTCTGAGCAATTGGCTGAACAAGAAGGACTGAGTGAACTTGTAGGCTCTAAAGTTTTACATTGTTTTATTTTTGAATGCAGTTTTTTTTGTACAGCATTTTACATTTGTAAGTTCAGCTTTCATGATATAGAGATTACACTATAGTACTTGTATTAGGTGAATTGAAAAATACTATTTCTTTTGTTTTTTACAGGGCAAATATTTGTAATAAAAATAAATATAAAGTGAGCACTGTACACTTTGTATTCTGTGTTGTAATGGAAATAAATATATTTGAAAGTGTAGAAAACATCCATAACTATGTAAATAAATGGTATTCTCTCATTGTTTAAGAGTGCAATTAATCACAATTAATTTTTATTTAATAATCTCAACAAAGGATTACAGCTAGGAGTAAAGGAATGAAATTTTAAAAAGGAAAGTTTAAAAGATCAACAGTAAACTTCCTGATGCTTAATCATAGATTAGAAGGCCAGAAGGGACCATTGTGATCATCTAGTCCATCTAGACCATTATATAATACGACATCCATAGGACTTCCCTAATTCCTGTTTGAACGAGAGCATATCTTTTAGAAAATCATCCAGCCTTGATTTTTAAAGTTCCAGTGATTAAGAATCCATCATAAACCCTTAGTAAATTGTTCCAACAGTTAATTACCTTCATTGTTAAAACTGCACCTTATTTCACATCTGAATTTGTCTAGCTTCAGCTTCCAACTATTGGATATTGCATAACTTTGCTAGACTAAAGAGCCCTTTACTATCAAATTTCTGTTCTCTGCGTAGGTACTAGTAGACTGTAAAATCAAGTCAATCCTTAACCTTTTCTTTGTTAAAATAAACAGATTGAGCTTCCTGAGTCTTACACTGTAAGGCATGTTTTCCAGGTCAATAATCACTCTTGTGGCTCTTCTCTGAACCGTCTCCAGTTTATCAATATTCTTCTTGTATTGTAAGCACCAGAACTGGACCCAGTAGTCCAGCAGCAGCCACACCAGTACCACGCACAGAGGTAATATAATCTCGCTACACCTACTCAATATTCCTTTGTCTATATATCCAAGGATTGCTTTTTGGCCACAGTGTCGCACTAGAGCTCATGTTCAACTGATTATCCACCATGACCCCCAAGTCCTTTTCAGAGTCACCTCTTCCCAGGATAGAGTCCCCCATCCTGGTAGTATGGCATGTGTTTTTTGTTCCTAGATGTATGATCTGACACTTGGCCATATTAAAATGAGCAGTATGCTTGCTCCCAGTTTACCAAGCAATATAAATCAATTTGTATCCATGACCTGTCTTCTTCATTATTTACCACTCCCCCAGTCTCTGCGTCATCTGAAAACTTTATCAGTAATGATTTAGTTTTCTTTCAGATCATTAATAAAAATGTTAAATAGCATAGGGCCAAAAACTAATCTCCATGGGATCCCACTAGAAACACACCCTCTTGATAATGTTGCCCTATTTACATACTGAGACCTATCAGTTAGCCAGTTTAGAATACACTTGAAGGGCATCGTGTTGATTTTGTATCCTTCTAGTTTCTTAATGTCATGTAGTACAAAGTCAAATGCCTTATAGAAGTCTATTACACCAGTACTATTACCTACAAACCAAACTTGTAATCTCATCAAAAAAAGAAAGTTAGTTTAACAGGATCTTTTTTCCATAAACCCATGTTAATTGGCGTTAACTATATTGTCCTCCTTTAATTCTTTATTGAGTCTCATATCAGCCATTCTGTTATTTTGCCTGGGATTGATGTCAATCTGACAGGCCTATAGTTATTTGAGTCACCTCATTGAAATATTGGTACAACATAGCTTTCTTCCTCAGTGTTCCAAGACTTAATGAAAATCGTACACCAATGGTCTTGGACAGCTCTTTTAAAAAACTCTTGAATCAGACCTGCTGACATTAGTAGCTTAAGAATGACTGTAGTAGCTTAAGAATGTCTGACTTTAGTAGCTGCTGTTTAACATCCTCCTGAGTTACTGCTGAAATCCAAGCCTGGCACAGCCTTTGTAGACCTGTCATTGGCCTATGATATGGTCTGGATTAATGCCCTGATGCTGAAGCTTGCAAGGATCATCCCCTGCCTCAAAACACTACGCCTGCTATGGACAATGCTGAACAATAGGTGGCTGTGTGTCCATTTGGATGACAAAGTCAGTTTGCCCTGGTTCCTCAACAATGGACTGCCACAAGGCCCAATACTCCCCCCAACACTCTTCAAATGTCTACACAAGTGACATGCTGCCAATGAAGTCACGCAAATTTGCATATATGGATGACCTTGCCCTGGCAACGCAAGCAGCCACCTTCAATGACACTAAGTCCACCTTGAACGGGGATCTAAACATCAGGGAGGAATATTTCCGGAAATGCAGGCTCAAACCAAACCCCCACCAAACAAGTCACCACATTCCATCTTGATGAGAGGAACAATAAGCACACCCTGAAAGTGACCTGCTGCTGCAACACGACCCCACTTTAACTTATCTTGGAGTGAAACTGGACCACATGCTAACCTTCCACGACCATCTGAAGAAAGTAGCCACCAATATGAAGACAAGGGTCAATCTTGTCCAGAAACTGGAAAGCAGAAGCTGGGGAGCATCAGCGCTATGGACATCAGCAATGGCACTGTGTACTCTGTAGTGGAGTACTGTACACTGGTATGGACCAAAAGTAGCCACACTCGACTTGTTGATGTCCAACTGAACACTGCAATATGGTGCATCGGTGGAACCTCAAGTCCACCTCAACACCCTGGCTGCCCGTGCTGTCACATATCGCTCCCCCATCCGTTCTCCGTGATGCTGCAACCCTCTTGGAAGTCCAGTCAATCAAAGAAAATGAACATCTCCCCTTCCATCAGGACCTCAATGGTATCCCTCACCACTGGTTGAAGTCACACAAGCCCTTTTCGACCCACGCGCTTAACCTGCAACAACGCAACTTCAACACTGATGAAGCTTCGAAAGCTGAATGGAATTCACAAGAAGTCACAAACACCTTGTGAAAGACCCGATGCAGAAGATTCCTGGTTTCAATCTTCCCCAAAGCTAAACCCTAAACCTCATCCATTCAAACCACGACAGATGTGGATACTTGATGCACAAACAGAAAATTAAAAACTCTCCAGTGTGCGACTGTGGTCACCCAGAACAGACCATGGAACGTATAACAACTCAATGCCCGATTCACAAATATGAAGGAAGCATCACAGTGATAACTGCGTCAGGAATAACGGAGTGTATCTGTCTTAATCATCTAAATGTAAAATTATAGTAGTTGCTCTACATCTACATCAGCCATACGAAGTAGACAACCACTGTTGAAATGGATGATGATTATATGATATGACTACATCATCTGGCTTTTTCCCAAGTACAGAACAGAAATATTTATTGAACATGTCTGTCTTTTTCTGCATTATTATTGACAATTATATCATTTCCATCCTGTTACAGAACAGTACCATTGGTAGGATTTTTTTTTGTTCTTAATATATTTAAAGAATTTCCTTATTATTGTGCTTAACTCTGCTGGCCATAGATTTCTCCTTGTGTCCTTCTACTTCTCTTATCAATCATCTAGTTCCTAGCTTCTGATTTATATTCATTACTATCAATTTCCCATTTCGCCCCCGTGTGTGTGTGTGTATATATATATATATAAAATAAAAATTAAAGCATGTACTGCATTTCTGTTTCTTGTTACTTCATCCAAAGATTAAGGTAGTCATTATCTTACCAGCGCTTTCCTGTGTTTAAAAATGAAGTCTTCGGGTGACTTGGCCCATTTTGGGAGAACAACATCATTCACTACCTCTTTGGAGATTTGTAGGTGACCCAAGTTAAACTCTGGGGAATATAATTGAGACAATTTGGTTTCAAAAGCTATTACAATAGGTTTCAAGTATCTTGATCACCAGATCAGAGATTAAGAAGCTGAATAAGTACATCTAATAAGTGAAATGCAAAAAGTCCAAAAGAGTAATGTCTCATATCAACATGCAGGGAAAGTTATCTTTAAGAAGATATGTTATGTTTAACAAAAGCTTTCTTACTTCTGAAGAATCCTGGAGCCTTAGATAGCTGTAAATTCAAGTTACACAAGACCACGTTTGAAAATACCAGTTATAAGTCTAGATTCTGCAGGCCTGTCTAGTTAAAAAAGATTTCATGTTCCAGGTTAGCATACCTCTTCCAGAAGAGGAGAGTTTAGGATCCAGAAGAGTTAAAGCAAGTTAACTGTAATTAGTGCAATTTAGAATGGTCAGCTTTTTTTAAAAAAAAAATCACTGTTCTTTTAGATTAAACCAATCATCAATACTCTTAGCCATCCCAGAACTCTGAGTAAGAATTTTAAATTACAAAGTTAAATAGTGGCTTAGCATAACTGGCATCTCACTAAATGGCTAAAAGATAATATGACCGTAAAGTAATTTTCACATGTTCAATCTAATCAAGAATAGTTTTCCTCAATGTTCTTAAACAGGTTCTGACAATGCTCTCTAGTAGTGTGTGGGATGCATGTTCTATTCAATACATTCTGAAAAGTCTGTTTACTATTTTGATTCTCCAAGAACTCTGGGAAGTAGAAGAACTCTGGGATAAGCTCCTTCACATCATTTGGGTTATCCATAAGGGCTTGCCATGTTGCAGGAATGGAATGGAACTGCCGATCTGCGCAGTCAAACCTGTAGGTTGGAAAGCTCAAGTTACATTTTGACAGCTCCCATTAAAAAGTCATCATTGAAGTTGAGGGACAAGAGACAGATATTACTGTTCATTCACAATTTACCTGCCACTCTGAAGCTGGATATGCAGTGTGGTGAAAGGCTCTACTCGAATGAGAT
Source organism: Macrochelys suwanniensis (assembly GCA_033296515.1). Lineage (NCBI taxonomy): Eukaryota > Metazoa > Chordata > Testudines > Chelydridae > Macrochelys > Macrochelys suwanniensis. The sequence continues at coordinate 59,459,744 of CM065784.1, read as the reverse complement.
AATGCATGACACCAGCAGCATTTGAGTAGTGAGTACCATAGTGAAACTTGTCAATTGTCCCAAGAGGATCCTCAAAATTCTCATATCTAAAAAGACAGAGATCGAGATCTTTAAAATCATAACTACAGCACTCTACATCTGATACACACAGATTATATTTATAGTATACAGAGAATACACAACAGATGCATCACTAACTGTTATTCACTAGCTAAGTGGCCTTTGACAATTTTGTTAAAAATTACATCAGCATATACTGAGTGCCTCTGATTGGAAGAAGAGGTGCATTTAGGACTTAAATAATTATTTTCCCATTTCAGGTCCCAAGAAACACAGCCAGCAAGTTCCCAACCTGTTGACGCACCAGATAGCGGATGTATCCCTGAATGCCATGAGGCTGGCAGGAAAAGCCATAGAAACAAACTCAGTGCCCAGGAACCAGCACTGACTCCAAGTATGGATATCAGGTTATTATTCACAGTAAATCCTCTGTGCCCCAAAGTTCCCAGGAAAAACCCTGTTTGGGAAGAAACTTGACAAGCACTGCCTGACAACTAAGACAAGCCAAAGTGTTCACTCCCCACTCCCACAAAACTTAAGGGTGACTATGTGAGTGGAAGTAGCAGTCATTCCTATCTATAACAAAGTTACCAGAGAAGAGATTCAACTTATTTCAAGGATAAAATTTGGGCTCAAAACACCAGGAGGAAGCCCAGACTCTAAATAGGGTCATTCCTCCTTCTAGTCAAATCCACTAGTATGGCTGCATCTGGGATACCTATATCCAGAAACATGTATAGGGGACAAGATAACCCACTTTTCAATCATCTGGATCCAGTCAACTTCAGACAGGTGCCCGAGTTCCTCTGAAACCCTTTGTTTCCTCTCTTGAACACTGAGAAACAAACCAACCTGAAAAAGATTTCTTACCTCCTAGAGGATAGAGGCAATAAAACTTGACTCTTTAATGTTGCCTACGCTGCTGTTAATATAACAGCATTGCTGCCTAACAGTTCCAAGCTATATGGCTAATGTGTGTCTTTGCCATCAAACAGGCTCATTTTATAACAATGTCACAGTTACAAATAGTTATGGAATTCTCAGAATGAATTATTATTAGTCTGAAAATGTCCCATCAGAAAGCTAAAATAAATGGAGAGAGAAACATAACTGGGAATTTTAATACTTACTTTTCTTGCACAGCTTTGGCATTCTTTTCATTCACCACCCCAATGGGTTTGGATAGATCCCTAAAGACAGCAGGATTATTCAAATCCAACTCTTCTGACGTGTAATCTCGCAGGACCCACGGAAACTAGAAAGCCACAGTTCAAAATTCAGATATAAAATCCATCTTTCCACAAAATAATCACATTTATCCAGTGACAATTAACAAAAAAAATTTACCACAGGATATTGGGCAAGGTCATTGTAAGTTCGTCCCGCCATGGTGTTCAATTGAATGAGATAGTCAAAGTTTGATATTTCTCTGTTCACCCATTTCTGAAGGAGACAAGAAAAGGCAACACTAAAAATCATTAAACTGAAGAAACTGTTGTCGGTGTAGAGTGTGTCTTGTCAATGCTTAGCTGCCAGAAGATATTTCTCATAAGTGAGGGGCACTAGACTATAGACATAAGAATTTGCAAATTTCAATTTTCGTAACCTAGTTTAAAATTCCTCCTGCATCTGTGGCTGTGCTCTGTCTCGTGATGAGATTAGCTGACACCTGGTCGAGGCAAGGGGTTGTCAAATTCAGGTTAAATGCAGGGGACAGCTAACAGCCCTAGGCTGGCAATAAAAGTTCTTTTAAAACTAAATGAAACTAAAACAAACAAACAAAAAGGACAGAAGAAAGGGGGAAAGAGCAATAGTGGAGAAAAAGCAAAACAGAAAAAAAGCTGAAGAGGTAAAGGAGAGAGGTAAATAAATATTGGAAAAAAGGGAGCATTTGATAAAGAACTCCAATAGCCAAAACAAAAAACAGCAAGTCTTTTGATCTTCATCAGTTAACTGTATATGCATCAGTGAAATATTCCAGTGTCCTTGTGAAAGTGCTGCCGACTTAGTATTTTATATCCTTAAGAAGAAGGAGTGCTTTATGTAACTATGAACCTTCCATCTAACCAAGGATTGGTGATGACACCTTCTTTCCCATTCCTCTTTGTCTAGGTAAGTGGCTGAGGTGCAGAGTCAGGAAGAAGAAGGTACGAGAGAGGAAACTGGAGAATTCTTAATGTTAATAAGAGGATACATTTCTCTATTTCTCACAGAAAATTACAGCACCTGTTGATGCCCAAAACCCCCCAAAACAAAACAAAAACACACCCCAGAAAAATAAGACTGCCCTGTGAAGCTAGATAAATTGCCAAAATTTCATGATCTTTCTGAAAATTGACACTTTGCTTACAAGCCAATAATACTGTACCTGATGCAAGGAACCATGGCCACACCTCTACATCTTTAAGTGGGTTTTGTTGAAAGCACCCATAATAAAATAACAAAGCAAATAATTTGTACACAGAGCAAAATAAATGTTCACCTAAGCCCCATGTGCTGACACCAGAAGACAAATGTTCAAAACTGTCCTCTAATTTTTGTCGTACATCAAACATCTGCAGACACAAATAGGCCTGCAAACTGGTATAAATGCAATAACTGGGCGCACACACAACTGCGCATGCAAAAGTTTAGAGGTCAGATGAAAAGTTTGCCTTTGCTATAAATGTCCACAAACACGGTAAAATATTCTACACCCTAGTTTAACGACTTTATTATTAAGCAGTTCTTTGAGAAGCACTGAAACACCCTAAATCAGGGGTGGCCAACCTGTGGCTCCGGAGCCACATGCGGCTCTTCAGAAGTGAATGTGCGGCTCCTTGGGGCTGGAGCTACAGGCGCCAACATTCCAATGTGCCGGGGGTGGGGTGGGGGGGGTGCTCACTGCTCAACCCCTGGCTCTGCCACAGGCCCTGCCCCCACTCCACCCCTTCCTGCCCCCTCCCCTGAGCCTGCTATGCCCTCGCTCCTCCCCTTGCGAACCTCCTGCACGCTACGAAACAGCTGATCAGGAGGTGCGGGGAGGGAGAGGAAGGGACTGCCGGTGGGCAGGAGGTGCTGGGAGCAGGGCGGGGAGGGGGGGCGGAGCTGATGGGGGGGGCTGCTGACGTATTACTGTGGCTCTTTGGCAATGTACATTGGTAAATTCTGGCTCTCTCCCAGGCTCAGGTTGGCCACCCCTGCCCTAAATCATTTCAGCTGAAATCATCTTACCTGCATCAAGCCAGAAGCTTTAAACAATTCCTGTGGAGATCTGGTCCCATAAATATTTGGAGAACGGAGTGACAAGATTCGACTGTACACTTTGTTTCTCACCTGTAAGAAAACATTTACACTGGAAAATGCAGCTAATAAAACCATAAGCAACTGCTCTATGGATTAAATTCTTAATGAAGCAAAAATTTACTACATTTTTGAACTGTTCTGCCCTCTTGCTGCCAAAAAGATATTTATTCACCTGCAGGAGCTAAAAATTGGTATTATTTGTGATTAATTGAAATACTACTGTTGCAGAATCACAAACCAGCAAAATTACACATTATCCCCACATAAACATAATAGAAAACACTGCCATTTTTCATGTTTAATATTATAGAAGTCTTTTTCTACACAAGCTACTCTGATGAACTGTTCACTTTAAATATCCACCATGTAACAGCTATTCATAACATTTATCAATTCATCAGTATCTAACCCAGCCCTGTTCAGTTATTCATTTTAGCCCCATCCCATTTAAATCATCCAAGAAAACATTAGCACAGCATTTGCAAACCATCAGAAGGGCAAAATATAAATAATTTCCCCCTCTGAATCATGGTAGGATAGTAATTCTCCATTGCTTTGCAATTCATTTGTACAAAGTTTTTATGATTTGTTTAGTACAAAGAAGTTGAGATTACCCCTGGTATAATTTCTCATGAGCAGAAATTAAATAGTAGTTGCACATGAAAAAATAAGAGTTTTGTTTTTCTTTTGACTATTCAATTTTACTGGAAACCAGACTGGGGTTTTCAATAACATAAAAAGATCCATATTCTAATTTCTCAGAGCATCTTAATCTAGCAAGTATTTTGACCTAATGCTACAGAAGCTGCCAAAAAAAATGACATTAGCCCTGCCAGTAAACTAGAATTTGTCGCTTATCCTGAGAGTCCACCAGGGAGCTTTGACTATTCCATACCTCCTTATTGAAGTTAAGGAAGTAGTTGGTCTGATCAGTGAGGAAGATCTCCAAGGCTGACCGCCTCAAGTTGTATCGGCGCAAGTGTATCTCTCGAATTTGAGAAAGGGACCATTTGAAATCAAAACCTACTCCTGCGAACAGAACAACTTCAGTTATTGATCCAGTTTGTTTTGGTGAAACAGTTCAGTTAATTTTCTCAAGACCAGTTTCACGTATCAGAGTTAAACTATACACATTGACCTTCTTATAAAAGCTCACCAAACAGATATAACTAATGCTTACAAACTACTTTTCTTATCAATTCATACAGGTGACAAAACTCATATGGTTAGCATAACTGGTGAACAGCATGGCAGAAATCACAGGGAACTGTCATTTACTCATATAGATTATACAAATACATTTTGTTCCTGAGAATATGATTAACAGCCTTAATGCTACCCCATGAAAGGGGGGAAAAATTAGTAAAATGGTTCAGCGGACAGGCTACATTTTATAGACCCCTTGTTCAAAAGGAACAATATGAAGTCATTGGCCTAATGAACACTATGTACAACTTTGTTAATTAGCTAACAGAGAGGTTTCTAGATGTCAACCACAGGCATTTGTTCTAAAAAAATAAAGTTTAGCTTAAAGAAGAGGATGCTGAACTATGAGGAAGTAGAGCTATTGTGATGCTCACCTTCCTCTTTTTCAATGCTGCCATCATAGAAGCAGATGTGCTGGGTAGTGACCTCCAGTCTGCCAGGTATTACATCAATTAGTGTAATGAGTTCACATTCTTCAGACAGTACCAATTTTTCTTTCTGACCCTGCACCTCCTTTTCATCCCTACAACAACAACATCAACATCACCACCATCCCATGTCATGTGTTTTTCTAGACTGCACAGTTCGACCAGGTACAAATTAAAAGCACAATTTAGAAAAGAATCAGTTGCCTTAAGAGCATGTCATACAAAACATTCCACTATTTCACTCTCATTAGTAGGCTCATGAGTTCTCTGATTCAGCGTTTAGACCTCAAACCTCTGTTCATTTCATAGCAGAGCTTTTTAATCTTTCTATTTCAGTCACTTCTTTTGTATAAGATCTTACAGGATGGATCTGCTATTGTTACAGTATAAGGTATAATGCCAACTTTCATATCTCTGATTTAATAAAAAGGCCAAAAACTTAAAAATAAGCCAACACACAAGCTCCAGCTATAAAAGAGTTGAATCTGGGTAAGTCTCCTTGCCCCCCTAGTTCCAAGAGACAACAAACTGGCAATATTTCAAATAGAAGTTACTGAAAAGTTTATAATACAAGGTTGTTTAGTTTTTAAATAAATACGTGAACTGACTTTTGTAACTTTAAAGGTAGTGTATAATATAAGGCAGTATATAATTATTCATGTAAATAAAAATATTCGGATCACTTTTACAGACCTCTCTTAAAAAGGCTTCCTCTCTGCTCCTACAATTGTATGGTACAAATAACTGTGTGTGCAGTTTTGCATCTGCAGTTACTGAGGCATATTATCATCTCGGTTTCACTTTTTTTGAGCCACTCAGATGGCATAAAGGACGCATTTCCCTAGCTGGGGAATCCCCAGATGTAGGGCAAGTCTCCAGTAGGCACACAGCCCAGCATAGCTGGCACCTACATGGCTCTTTTCCTGCGGCAGACATGTCAGAGGCAGGTGGGGGAGGAGCAGAGGGGGGCAGGATTGAAGTCTACTATGCTCCAGCTATGCTTAATTTGCTGATGGCCCTTTGGGGATCATTGCTAGCTGGTGCACGTTAGAGTAGCCATGAGGATGGTCCAACTTGAGCCCAGGGCCAGGACTAAAGAGAATCAGGGATAGGCCCTCACTGATGTGCCCACTCCCCATCTACAATTCTATCCCATTATTTTAGCAAGGAGGGTGAAGAAAGCCTGTTTCTGCTTGGTGCTGTTTTTTATGAGTGGTGCATCACTATCCAATCCCCATCCTTGATAGACAATCTGCGTTTATCCAATAGTAACTCCCTTAGTGAGGAAGAGCTACCACTGCTTAAGCAGGTGCCATGCTACCACCTGGGAGTGTAGTAGCCCTCCTTCTTGTCCCTGTCCTGCAACCTGAGCTGGCCGTGAAGGGCTGCCCCTCTCTGAGATTATATTATTGCAAGCCCAATGGCAACTTTTCAACTGGCAACACTATAAATGCTGGATTGACTGGCTCAGGGCTTGTCTACATGAGAACACTCAGGAAAATTAATCCAAATTTAATGTGGATTAAAGTACAGGCCACCTTAATTCTGAATGAAGGTCTCCACACAGAGGTTTAATACAGTTTAACAAGTCCAACTAAAAATCCACACCTTTAGTTAATATGGTGTAACTTTCCTGAGTGTCTCCTTGTAGACAAGCCCTTAGCCATAACAGAGGAAATAATGAGGGCAGTTTTGTGCACCATCTACCCCAGTCCAGGAGGTATTTCCCACCCCTTATGCCTAGTGGTAAGATGAATTTCAGAGTTCCCCAAACTGCTGTACATACATGCTTGCCCCAGCAGTTGTGTCCTCTTCTGGCAGTTCAAGTATATCATCCTCCATGTCACTAACTTTCACCTGCTTCACCACCTCCAGGAGCAGTGACTCACTAGATGGCTGTGTCTGCTGCATCCCTTTTGGAATAAAGATATTTTCAGCTCAAACAAAATATAGATTTTTATTTCACCACAGTATTATTGGATAGCTAAACTGTGGCAGCTGGCTACAACTACTGGAGTTGAATAGTATCCATGGGCATATCTACACAGGGACATGCAGGAAAATTAATCCAAATTAACTAAAGCTGCGGATTTGAAGTAGATTGCTTAACCCACATTAAATCCCCATATGGATGTTGTTTTTCAGAATTCAAGTGGACTTAATTCAGTTTAGTTTAATTCACTTCCAAAGTGAATTAAACTAAACTGAAAGTGAATTAAACTAAACCAAATTAAGGCCACTTTAATTCTGAATGAAGGTGTACACACAAGAGTTTAACGTGGTTTAAATAATCTACTTAAATCCATACTGTTAGTTAATTTGGATTAATTTCCTTGCATGTCCCCATGTAGACAAGCACTGGGGAAGGGATGGTTTGCAATCTTAAAAAATACAGTTCTGGGGAACATAGAATAATTTAAAATACCCCCACCTGTGAAAAATGCAACACTTAACCTCTCAGTTTATAACTCTCAGTTATAACTGTGTCCAAATAATTGATCGCATCTATAATTCTTCATGATGCCACATAGGCTTGATTCAAGTTTAAAGTGATAATTTCAATTTATTTTAGTCTCAACATTTACCTTGCTTAAAGAAATATAAATATTATAGAGGTCCCTGAAAAACTATTTGTTTGCTCATATGAAAAATAGAATTGGGAGGGGTTCTTTTGTTGTTTTTTTAAAAACACACATCATTTTTGGCAATATGAACATGCAGACAAAGCATTCTCTAGGGATGCTGAATAAGATTTATTTTGAAGGAAGATTCTGCTTTGGATCTAAGCAAGTTGACAGTATCCCATTAAAACAGATTTTTCAAGAAAATTTTATTCAAATCAACTATATATCATTTTTTTAATCATACAACATATATTTCCATTATAAAGGAAACATGGGTTTGCTTAGAGGAGAAAACAAAAAAAGCATTTTAAAATAACTACAAAACACTGTTTAAAATTTGCAAAAGGTTGCTAAGGAATCAGAAATATAAATAGTCCATGATCTAAATTATTAGCGAGGAAACACAACAGTGAATTTAAGTATCAGGGGGTAGCCGTGTTAGTCTGTATCCACAAAAACAACAAGGTGTCCGGTGACACCTTAAAAAGACTAACAGATTTATTTGGGCATAAGCTTTTGTGGGTAAAAAACCCACTTCTTCAGATGCAATAGTGAATTTGGATCTTACCTAAATTGTCTCGCAGGTCACTGGCCTCCTGATGGAAGTTGAAATTGTAATTTTGCACTAGTTTTAACCTCATACGCGAGTAATTTTCCACATTTGAAAGTTTCCAGTGAATGGGATTCTGTTTCCTAGAGATAGCAAAAATATTTATACTAAGATATAAAAAACAAATACTTAGAGGGAATGAGTTGATTCTATCAGAGTCTGTATTTAAAATCATAATGTAAAAAAAAAAAAAAAAAAAAAATCTTATACCCTTAAGAGTAATATAACAAATGTAAGATATATTGTACAGTATCTAACATTTCAGCCCAATGCACTTAACATACTATGCACATCCTCCATTAAAATACAGCAGCTGTTTAACAGCTCGCAGCAAGACTACCTGACAGTTTTGGACAGGCATTAAAGAATATCTTATCCAAATAAAATTGATGGGGAAATTCAGGTAGGCACAACTCAATAATCATGTTCAAATTTTTCTTAATTCAGGTTTTAGCCTTTGTGTTTGTTACAGAATACCAGCATTGTGTTAAATATCCATTATATCGGACGCTTCTGAAACATATCACACAACCGCTGGTCTTTAGTACAGTTTCTCTCATGTAAGTTTTAAATTTCCTTCATGCATAGCTACTTTTTACATGTTACTTTTCAATAAAATCTGAGTATAATATATAACTAACACTGGTATTTTGCTAGTTAAATGCAGATAAACATTAAAAAGAGAATATTCAATGGTAATCTTATATATCAAGGATGGTTACCAGAATACTTTAACAACCTTCTGCAATTACAACTATATGAAACAGAGAGCAAATTGATTGGACAACTTTCTATTAGACGTAAGATGATGTTGGAATAAAGTATTTCACTCTTACCTTTCAGCCCAGGGGCCCTGTTCACAAGTCAGATAAAGCTGAGCTGCTCTCCACTGCCTCAGAGTAGCGGTGTGTTGACTATTAAGCTGTTTTAGCATGCTGTTATAACGCAGGTTCTCCTGGCGTGCCTTTCGGTTAAATGGCTCCACAAAACACTCCTGAAAACAACATTGTAAGTAAATCTGATGCGGTTTCCTGTAAGAACCTTGTCTTCTGTAAAAACCATTTTGCCTCATGCAAAGGATAAAACCTTCACCAGCAAGTAGGAAATTGCACAATCCGCATGCAAAATGGAGGTCTGATGTTGATTAAGGTTAGGATCTCTCAATGCACATGATCACTAACAGACTGGCAGTGTTTTTTCCCCAACAATCACTGGGGTCAGATCAGTTTCAAACTAATTTCCTACCCTTGCTCCTGAAAAAGTACAAACTGTTTTTAGAAGAACTAAAGACTTTACCTGAAATTTGAGCTTGCTTTCTCCTCGTTCTCTGTCTCGCTTATGCATATTCACCATTAATGCCTCATAACAGTCCTTCCAATAAAGTGCCATAAGCTCATGACCATCACTGAATGTATTGACTTCATACTGTTTCATATACGGAATAATCTGATGCACAAGAAATATTTTTAAAAAATCAAGATGATTGCTGAACAGACTCTCTCCTCCCCAATGGAAGAAAGTAGAGAAAAATTCAAGAAGCCATTACTTACATATTTATCAATATAAACTTGCCATTCATCTGAGCTGCAATACTCCCGGAAGTCCTCAAAGAAAGAGGGGCTGCCATTGGTGAGAGGCAATGAGGGTAGGTGCAGGTTCATGAAGAGAAGTTGGTAAACTTTGGATACCAGCGTTCGAACAAGGGGAATCAAGAATGTGTATGTTTCAGTCTTCTCTTTGATTGATCTACTTAGGATGCCTTCCAACTTCCCCAAGAGGTAGCATGCCTCAGCTTGGCTTTCAATTACTTTGGTCTGAAGAAGGGTGTTTAGCTTGGCTGCTGCCATAGCACAAACCTGGACAGAGAAAAACCAAACCAAACCTCTGTGAGGCTAGTGCATGCATGCTACATTTTACCACAGGTTTTTGTGTGACTCCTACTGCTGTTTGTTAGCTAGTGTAAAACTTCCAGTAAGTTAGAGAAGTATAGGATTTCAATACACTTAGCCACTATTCATTTATTTGCATTAAAGTAGTGCCCAAATGCCTCTGGCTGGATCAGAGTCCCATTGTGATAAGTACTGTACACAAAGACAGACCCAGAAGTGATGGCTCTGGTTTCAAATTGCTTACAATCTAATTTAATGGGTTAGAAACACAGCTGCTTTCAGGAGGTGAGGATGGAGAGAAATGTGTAACAAGTCTGCATGGGGTGGCAGCGGCTGAAGCCTCTCATTTATAACAAGTTTGAGGATTATGACATCAGCAAACTCACTGAAGTGAACTGCATCCGTACAGTCACTGAAAGTTCTATAGCACAAATATTACATATCGTATGAGACACATTAATATATAACAAACCTGTAAGTTATCTTGTCCAATGAATCCAAGGAGCAACTGGACCTGCACTTGGGAGAGCTTGATCCATTCTGGTCCAGCAGAGTACCAGAGTGACAGGCTGTCAATGAGTGTCACCAGCTCTTCTAAAAGCTATTGTAAAAGTGAAAGATTTGTGTGAAGAAAATAGAAACACCTGAAGTGCTGAGACACTAGTATAACTACAAGTAAAGTCACCGAATAATCATTTTGAAGGTCTGATAAGGTCTATATGGGTATGTTTACATAGCCCATGGCAGCAAGGCCCCCAGCCTGGGTCAACAGACTTGGGTTTGTGCCGCCTTGCTAAAAATAGCTGTATTGAGGATGTGGCTCAGGCTGGAGCTCAGACTTTGAAGCCTAAAGAAGAAGGTGCACTTCAGAGCCCAAGCTCCAGTGTCTGTACAATTATTTTTAGTGCGGTAATGCAAGCCCAAGTCTGTCAATCCCCATAGGGAGGCTCACAGCCACAGGCTGTCTAGACATACCCTACCACACCAAACAAAGCAGGCTGACCCCCATACTTCAACTTCACCCAAAGTAATTAACTAAATATACTTTGGGACAGAGGTTCAATGACTAATTGTGACAGAATTCAGGACTGCAACAACTACGGGGTGCAGTTTAACAAAATATCTATCCCCTGAACAAAAATAGTTATTTGTGTATATAAAAATAAATAAAATCAATACTCTATTCCTCTAAGTCATCCCCAGTAAATGTCAATTCTACAAATACAGTGGCTGAGAGTATGATTGTTTTGATTAAAAAAAGGCTCTACTCTTAAGAGCATACACACCATAAAAGTTAATAAATTTTAACTCAGTGTGCATTTATGTTACATTCCTTTCCCATTCCTTTGCATTTTATCTAAATTAAATGAAAAGTAAATTTATTGTTTCATTACCCCTAGTGGTGTGCATGATGCTTCTGAGAGAATTTAAAAAAAAAAACAGGATCCTTGCCCTGTTTGTAACCTCCAAAATTTGATCCTGTGAGGTGCTCAGAACCTAGGGCCACTTCCATTTTTTTAATTTTTATTCCCAAGTTTACGGTGATATCATTAATCATATACTAGGAGTAAAATTAATATTTTTATAATCTAAGAAACACAGTGCATTTCCCCTTTATCATCATCATCCTTGTCACTGGATAAAGGAGGAGCTGATCTGGGTGGTGTAGTAAGTTGGCACAGTACCAAGCAAGCTAGAGTAAGGTTGGTACCAAGGAGTGGAGATTACAATCCTGAGAATACCAGAAGATCTTTGGGGCGGAAAAATTGCTGCAGTACTGAGAGCATCAGTACTGAGGAAGGGACTGTTGGCAGTACCAATGTCTTTACCACGGTTGTTGGTGTCGAGGATTGTGCACTATAAGTAAGGCTACGATTTAGTCACAGGTATTTTTAGTAAAAGTCATGGACAGGTCATGGGCATTACACAAAAATTCACAGCCCGTGACCAGTCGATGACTTTTACTTAAAATACCTGTGACTAAATCTTAAGGGGGTCACTGCTGGGTGGCATTGGGACCGCTGCTGGGGGAGGGGTGTCTGGAGGGGCCACTGCTAGGGGAGAAGCCGGGGGGCTGCTGCTGGGGGGGGGCATCCTGGGGGGCCATTACTCCAGGGGGCTGCTGCTGGAAGGGGCAGGACCAGCCGCGGCACCATCTGCTGGGGGCCGCCAGCAGCGACTGCACCGGCCACCCAGGCACTACTATCGGGGGCTGCCCGGTGAAGCAGCTACTCTGGCCGCCCGGGCACCGCTGCCAGGGGCTGCCCAGGGAAGCGGCTACTCCAGCCGCTGGGGACCATACCTGGCAGTGGCTGCAGCAGCCGCCCAGGCACCGCTGACCTGGTGGGTGGGGGTGTCGCCCGGAGAAGCAGCTACTCCGGCCACCCAGGGACTACAGCCAGGGGCTGTTGGAAGTGGCTGCGCCAGCCACCCGGGGACCTAGGATCAGCCGCACTGGCCGCTGTTCGGGCGGTCCCCGGGGCTAACTGCCCAGGGCCGCCCGAGCAGTGGCTGATGCTGCAGCGGCTGGTGCGACTGGCTATGGGTCTGCCAGAGTGGCTGGCTGCAGAGCTGCTCCAGTAGCAGCTGGGGTGGCTGCCCCCAGGACCATCAGCTGGTCCTGGAGCCAACTGCTTGGGCAGCGCTGGAGTCAGCCACACTGGCCCCTGCAGAAGTCACGGAGATCACGGAAAGTCACAGAATCCATGACTTCCGTGACAGACTCGCAGCCTTAATCATTATTCATAGATTATTCATACCAATGTTAGGGTAGATTGTAAGTCTGTGTAACTTGCATATGGAGCAGACAGGAAAGCAGGTCTGTAGCAGGAAACAATCAACAAGAGGATGGGGGCCTTCTTTATTTATTTATTACCTTATGCTTTCCTGTTTGCTTTTCCACTACTACCTCATCCTTCTGGCCCCCTTGGCATGTAAATTACACAAGCTTGACCTTACACAGCCATCTGAATTTGGAACTTTCACACCCACCTACACACTTCCTCCACCCATTTAAGTCATTTTTGCATCTGACCCAAAATCTGCTCACAAACATGCTGGAAGTAAAAACTGGGTTAAAAATCCCAAGTGCCCTTCCTCAGTTTGTGACAAAGAGCAGAGAATGAATGAATGCAAGGATTTTCGCTGCCATTTTAAATAGCACGTACAATATGACGCATACCATTTGACCAATGCACCATCACCTACTTAGAAAATGGTTAGCTCGGTTTCATTTGTTCTAGCATTCATGTAGCTTTTCTGTAGTTTGTAAAGATAAGGCTCTTTAATCAAGGATGCCATTAAGGACTCATGTATTTGCAATATTAACTGTATTCCCTATGGTATGTGCATATAAAATTCCAGTATTTAAAGGGGCAGTCAAATCCACTCCACACTCTGCTTAGTCTCTAGTTAAAACAAATGTCACATGATTAGGGCCCTACCAAATTCACGGCTATGAAAAACGCATCACAGACCATGAAATCTGGCCTCCTGCCGTGAAATCTAGTCTTTCATGGGGGAGACCAGTGTTTCCTTTTGGGTCAGGACCCCCAATTTGAGAATTTGCAGGAGGGTAACCAGGTTATTTTAGGGGGGTCACGGTATTGCCACCCTCACTTTTGCACTGCCTTCAGAGCAGGGTGGCTAGAGAGCGGAGGATGTTGGCCAGGTACCCAGCGCTGAAGGCAGCGCCCCACCACCAGCAGCACAAAAGTAAGAGTAGCAATACTATACCATACCACCATTATTTTCTGCATTTCTGCCTTCAGAGCTGGGCAGCCGGAGAGTGGCGGCTGCTGACTGAGGGCCCAGCTCTGAAGGCAGCAGGCAGAAGTAAGGGTGGCAATACCATGCCGTGCCATCCTTACTTCTGCTGGACTCCTGGCCAGCAGCCGCCGTTCACCGGCCGCCCAGCTCTGAAGGCAGCGCTGCCACCAGCAACAGTGAATAAATAAGGGTAGCAGCACCCCCTGCAAACGCCCTACAATAACCTTGTGACCTCACCCCAACTCCTTTTGGGGTCAGGACCCCTACTATTACAACACCCTGAAATTTCAGATTTAAATATATGAAATCATGAAATTTATGATTTTTTAAATTCTATGACTATGAAATTGACCAAAATGGACCGTCCTATTTGGTAGGGTCCTACTCATGATTGAAGAAAAGGGTGACATTACTCAAAACTGATAACTCTTTCATAAATGTTTCAGCCCCTATATAATTTACAAGAGTTTCCATTAGGCAGCTACTATACCTTTTCTGTCCATAAGTTTGGATTAACTAGCCCTTCTGCCTGTAGAAAGTCCTGTACAATGAGCAGGAGACGGAAGGCATTTTCAGAATGTGTTGGAAGAGCTTTTGTGTCTCTGTTATCAGTGACTGTCCATTCCAGCATCTTCTCTAGCAAGCTGAATGGAAAACAAAATCCCAAAGTAATTATCACATGTTCTAAGAGTAAGTGGCTTTTTAAAAAATCCCATTAAGTATTTAACTGAGCCTAAGTGTATGTAGTGATATTACTGTCTTCTATTCTGTAAAGCAGTGAGATTAAGGAGATTATGATCTTCATAAAAATCAGGGGTACACAATTTTAAGTTGTCAAACAAATTCGATTTATAAATAGGTACAGATGCGCAGATACATGTCAGATCATATTTGCATGAGAATGAAGGGGATCAAAGTAAATCAATTCAGTGTCTTTCACCAGGATTTAATGTTTCTCTGATTCCATCTGTTTTTCCCTTCCCCTCCAAAAGAAAAGAAGAAATCTGTCATTACACTATACTCACTTCAGTTTTATTTCATCAGAAGGTTGCAGTAACTCATTAGATATCCCCAGTTTGGTCAGTGCAGAAAACACCTGTCCCCTCTCAATCCAGACAGCATCATCAAACCTTTCTAAACCTTTCCACATCACACAGAGCAGGACATCTGTGAGCAACTGTATGAGCTCCTCTTCAGATCCCTATGAAACAATCGAGGAATTCACACTCTTTATAGTTCAGAATGCCTCAAAGAGGCTTGTTATTCGTTACAGTACACAATGTTTGGAAAGTTTCATCATCTTTAACATTGTAGCCTAAAGAGTCTGCCCACTAACTAAATGAAAATAGTAACCTAAAATAATGCTGCAATGATGTTTAGTCCAGATTATTAAATTAATATTTGCTTTACTTTCTATGCAAGAATTTAGATTTGAGTTTTAGTACTACTGATTTGGCCATAGCACAACTTTTTCCTTGATGAGTATGATACAGGTCATTCCATTATAGCTTTGATTTAAAGAATGTTACAATTTCAGACAGCAAACTTAAAAAACAACAACCTTGAAAGCTGGATGTTTATTCTGCAACAAACAGCACTGATATCCATTTCAAATGAGCTGCTTTAGCCGCAGTGGAGATCCGGGAGAACAACATAACTGTCTAATTGGGGGAGGGTATTTTAAAAGAATTAAAAGTACTGTGAATTATACATGTTTAGACAGGATGGAAAGGATTACTTACTCCCTGGTTTTCAAATAACGAAAGATCAGCGCTGAATCCCATATCATTGATGATGCTTGATTCTTTGTCAGGCTGACAAGAGAATGGCTTTGAATTTTCAATGGGTGATGGTGTGCTGGGCAGGCTATCAGCCAGCTCATAAGAATCCATGTTAGACAAATCTAAACGCAAATGTGAAGGATTACTGTGCCATAACTCTTCTTGATCCTCTGACCTGAAAGTCATCTCTTCCACAGAAGTGCCTTCCAGCAATGTACCAGAAAAATGGGTGGTAACATCTAAAGATTTGCTGTCTTCCACGCTCCACTGACCATATGAACCATTAACTGAGGCAAAGCTACCAGCTTTCCCCCCCTCTGCCTGATCAGGATAGCATTTCCGAAGCTCTTCAGCAGGAATTTTTTTTTCATCTTCCTTGGTAGAGTCAGTCCTGCTCTCTTTAAGTCCATTCCTGATGTCGGAGTTTTCTTTTACAAATAGTCTAACCAATGTCTCCTGCCAGGCTAGCTGTTGAGAAATCTGCTGTGCTGCATCTGGCTGGGAATGTAAAAGCTGTAAAACCTGTAGAGAGCACAAGAGGTCAGGCTAACTATCCAAGCATGTACACATTAACCTTTGCTATATAACTGCAGGCATTCTAGCCTTTAATCACACATTTCGTACTCCATTACATTTTATGCCTTCTGCAAAAAAATTCTTGTAATATACTTAGTTAATAGGCATAGAATACATATGAGCCATAGATAATTCTTCACAGGAGAAAGTGAAATACAAACACTGAGAAAATTAAATATGTATGGATCTACAGTATTTTGCATGAATTAAGATAATCACATAGTAATAATTTACAATAGAAAACAAAGTTAGACATCGGACCGCCATACAATCATTTTGAAAATTGCACGTATTTCTTTTATTCCACTGAACCTACATCTTATTTTAAATGAAGAAAACGATTGGTGTGGTAAGAAATAGGATATAGCTTGTTAAAAGTTAACAGTGTATAATTTAAAAAAATATAAATTAATAGGGGGGTTTTTGTTACTAAATGCAAAAACAGTTTCCTTGATACTGTAATAAAGTACAAAGCTAACTGTAGCACATCAGTAATGTTTCCATCTATTAGGCACTATTTTGCAACTATTTCCACAAAAAGCAGTCACATACACCACAATATATATCCATATTCAGAACATAGAATGTAGAACAGTTTAAAAATTACTGAAAATACAGTAACGTGGGGTACAAACAGCAGGTCAGGTTCATCAGAGGTTCACATTATTAGCATGAGTCATAATTTAAAATTAATATAATGTCATATACCCCTAATATATGCACTGCAGCTCCCCAAGTCATTACCAACAGGTAAAACGGCCTCCTGTTCTTAAGAATACTAACCTTTTTGCAGATGGCCACTCTAACATTTATATCTGCTCTATGAGACAGGTACACCACAGCTATGAGGTCTCTGTAATTCACAACAGGATCTGCAGGGTGGGAATACAAACAAACATACATTGTACAAGCAGGAAAAAAACTGAAAAAACCTTTGAGGCCATCTTTATACATCAAGGATTAGTAAATGGGACAAGTTTAAGTCTGTTTTGCAGCTTAAATTATGAAATTATGCTTAAACACTAAGTAAATTGAAACCATCAGCATAAGTGTGTTAACTTGGAGCACACTTAGAATAGAACAACTTTACTAAGTAGCTTGGTTTTCATCACAGCAAATCATCACTATACAGACTAGGGGGTGGAGGCTTAAAATAAATAAGGGAATAATTCATAGTCAAATATGTTTGTCTTAAAAAAAAATCCAGCAGGGATTTAATACTAGTAGACAATCTGTCAACGTGTCTTGGATTACCTGCATAAAGAATTTGGTTAAGAAGATTTTTAATAAGAGAAATGGTAACTGGGGATTCATTCAGAAGAAGCCCTAGCCCAGAGTATCCCACTTCTCTGAGTCTCATACGTTGTTTACTCCGTTCATAGACTTTAGTACATTTCAGCATCTGCTCTACAATCTGAGAAGAAAGATCACAAAAATCACATATGTACAGAAAATTACACATGCCTTCTGTATACAAATACCAAGCAATCTTTATTAACAGAGTCTGAATTATAATTTGTCTGTGCATAATTTTTTAAAGAAATATGCCCCAAAAACTTAAATACTAATACAAACATAAATGCAGGTGCTCTCTGAGCTTTAAAGATACCAAATCTTTGAATATTCTACTTCACTGGAATACAACAGCTTCCATTATGAAAAGTACAATAAGTAACAAGTGTGCAGAATTTATAATTTCTAGTCAGCGTATTACTACTAATAAAGAATAACTATAAGCAGGTTCGCTAAATTAATATGCTCTACATAAATTTGTATCCATTTTAAAACAGGGTTTAACTGCCAAAGATATTTCAGATGAAAGAGAGCATACATATGCAAAAGCCACCATTAAAGAATTTATATTAAATTTATTACCTTGAATACAAGTTCCCTTAGCCTGTCAGAATATCTCTGATTCAGTAACAGAGCATAGAGGATATCAGCATTTCCTGGTTCAAAAAGCAACAAGAAAAGCTGGTCCCGGGTTGGGCTGGTATGAAGTAGGCTGAAGAGTACATCAAGAATCCCACAGAGCTACAAAATAAAAAAAACACACCTAAATAAAACCCATAATCCATGCAACACTGGGAGTGAGCCAGGGTAGACCTTGTGATGGGAGAGAGGGAAAAGAGAGTCAAGGACAGAGGAGAGGGAGAACCACCATATCAACCACCATACCAATGGAATATAAACAGAAAAAATAAATCATTCCCACTTCAGAGCAATGAAGTCCAATTCTCTCCATTTTATGCAGGTTTAGAAAAATACTGATATCCAATCACTCTGCATTTTACCCAACTCGCATGCTTACCAGAGAAAAAGGAATAGGATCATCAGTTAAAGTATTGCCCATTGCACAGTCCCCTACGCAGTTCCACAACAGGCTTAATTCTATAGTCTGCCACAATTACAAAGTAGCAACATATATGCTGCATTAGATTTTGCTTGCATCTTTTTTCGTCTCTTTCTTGCAACAAAGCTATGGTCAAAACTCCTAAACACTAAAAGGTAGGAAGCAACCACAGATGTTCACTGTTGCCATATTAAATACCTGTTCCTCTTCACTGGTTGCAGCAATATATCCCATGATGCTCTGTATTTCTTCATGTGTCCCACCTTTGCTTAGGAAGTATTTGATCAGTCCATATAGGAATGTTTGTATTGTTCTGAGGTCATCTGGAGCTAAGTCACTGTCTTTATAGCCACTACTAACACAAACAGAAAGGACAGTAAAAAAAATACATTTCTTGCATTACACAATTTGTGATTTATAAATATAACTCTGCTAATACTTCCACTACTTGTTTTAGAAACCCTGCTACCTTATCCTTGGAGTGATATTCAAGATGACAAAGTGGGAGTAGCCAAAAGCAGAACTGGGTTTTGGACCCTGATAAACCCCCAGATGTGGACCTAAACCTGATCTGGGGACTTACTACTATTACTAAGCATGTTTATTATGGTAGTGCCTAAGGGGCATCCAAGAATAGGGCCCCATTATGCTAGGTACTGTACTTGTCTCAAAGAGCTTACCATCTAAACAGAAATGTAAAAGCATTTCAATTTTCATTTTTATAAATAAATCTCTAGACATTTTCCTTGAAGACACCATTGAAAATTATAAGCAGATATAAATTGATGTAAGCCTATCACTAAGGGTGAAAGTTTGTCCTGAAGATCCCAAAGATGATGTTACTCAAATTCTTTTGGCACAAACTTTCCCCTCACTTTAAATCCTGGACATAAAGCTTGTAGTCAGCCTGTATTTTCTTGATAATTGGGATGCTGGGTGATTTAATTAACAAAAAATAAGAAAAAAGACATTTTCAACCTTCTAAACTGCAAGCAAGTTTTCTACACATTTCTAGTACTTTTGGTACGAACTTTCTACAGTCTAGTTCTAACACAGGGGTCAAGGGAAAGTAGTAATTTAGATCAAGTTTGAGTTTAATTCTCCTTTATCAGCTCTCACTTTTAATTCATGTTTTCTGCTTGGCCTTTTGTGAAAAAGGTAACGATAGCATACAATAAATTAAGGAGCATAAACCTCATACCCATAATAAATCCTGAGTGTGTCTAGTAGAAACTGCACTCCATACTTCTTTCTGAAGAGCCTCCTGCTGTCTTTGATGATTGTGGAAAGGTACTGTATATGTCCTAAAATACAAAGCTTTCCATTAGAACCTAGACAGGGATTTATGAAGAGCAAAGGTACTGTGTTTTAGAACAAATATCTCAAGTTATATGATCTCACCAATACGGAAGGGGAAGTCTCCACGGTTCCAGATACTAAAGTCAAAAAGTAAATGTTGATACATCTGATGCAAAAGTTGCACATTTTTTTCCACAGAGACCTGTTCTATCAATAACTGCAGAGCCATCAGTACATTCACATCCATCAAGCTGCCTGGCACCTAAAATTCAAACGGACGGGTACAGGGGATATTATAATAGTAAGTTATTTAGTGCGCAGCATATGCATTTTCTATTAAATTGATATTTAAAATTAAATCAACTCCCTAGTCTTGCACAACAATACAGTATTTGTTTTCTTTGAAATAATTCAATAATTCCTTTGTCATCTGGATTAAAGGTTTTTGACTGAAATTTTTATCTGATTTTTGTTCTAATTTACATAGTTGAACTGTGAAATCTACGACAAACACAACAAAACATAAGAATGGTTATACTGCATCAGACTAATTGTCCATCTGGCCCAATATCCTGTCTTCCAACAGTGTCCAGGGCCAGATGCTTCAGAGGGAGTGAACAGAACACTATGACTATGAGTCATCAATGTGATCGGGACGTGAAAAATTGAGAATGCAATCCCAGGACACATCAGGAGAGATAGGGAAGTGTTATTATCATTATCCAAGGCACTGGTGAGATCTCATCTGGAATACTGTGTGCAGTTCTAGTCTCCCATGTTTAAGATGAATGCAAACTGGAACAGGTATACAGAAGGGCTACAAGGATGATCAGAGGAATGGAGAACCTACCTTACAAAAGGAGATGTAAGGAGGTTGGCTTGTTTAGCCTCACCAAGCAAAGGCTGAGTGGAGATATGATTGCTCTATATGAATGCATCAGAGGGATAAACATCACGGAGGGAGCGGAGTTATTTCAGTTAAGGGCTAAAGTTGGCCAAAAAACAAATGGATATAAAACTGGCCATCAACAAGTTTAGGCTTGAAATTAGATGAAGATTTCTAACCATTAGAGGAGTGAAGTTCTGGAACAGACTCCCCAGGGAAGCAGTGGCTGCAAAAATCCTAACTGGTTTTAAGACTGATCTTGATAAGTTTATGGAGGGGATATGTGACGGGTTGGTATCACAGAAACCCCCTTGGAGCTGCCACCTGGTGTGCCAAGACTACTCCTGCCCCTGCTTTCCTGCCTTTTCCAGCTTGGGACTCCAGAATCCTGTCTGATTTGAGTCAGACCCGCTAGCCTGCTGCAAACCCAGACCCAGGTCTGAGGCATGTCCCCTAACAGCTGTAGGCTTGCCTGGAAGCAGCTCAGGAAGAGTTCTTGCCTTTGACACCCAGGTGTCCAACTCCCAATGGGGTTCAAACCCTGAATAAATCCGTTTTACCTTGTATAAAGCTTATACAGGGCAAACTCATAAATAGTTCGCCCTCTGTATCAAAGATAGAGAGATATGCACAGCTGTTTGCCCCCGCTTTATGGGGAGATGCTTATAAATGTATATATGATATAACTGGAATATGTTTTATGCTACATGTGCCATGTAACATATCTCTGTAAAAGTCATGATCTATTGAATCTATTCCTCCTGGTTGTATGCATGTATCATTTTTGTAGTTGAAGTTATGAATATTGGTTGTATATTTGCTGGTTTTATACATAGCCTTAGTAAGAGCATTGGATCAATGTCTGGAGAAAGGAATATGCAGGTTAAGGGCCCAGTCAAGAAACACTTAAAGTATCACAAGTATAATATCTTGTTTTCAGAAATCCACAAGAATGTATAAATATTATACTAGTCTATGTATTGTAACTGTACATATGCAAGACAGAAGGGAAGTATCAAGTTAGTTATGCTAACTCTATGTTCCTATACACCAGCAAGCACAGATACTCGCTCGACAATAGTCCGAACCTCAGAAAACCTTTGAGATTTAGAATGAAACCATGGCCTAATGGATTTCAGTGGAATCAGGATTTCACCCATAACACTGATTACATGAGGAATAACTTCTCACCTTCTGTAACAAGGCTCCTAGGGTGGCAACTCCATGGGAGTGAATGAGATTATCTTGGTTAATAGGGTGTCTTTGAATAAAGTGCTTTATCATCAAGATGAAAGTTGCAACAATATTCTTCTCTAGACGAGCCTCTGCAAAACAAATTGTTCAGTTAAAACCCTTTTTTATCATTTCATTGTGGTGTCGAATTAGGAGGAATAAGAAGTGAAATCATGTGTTTTTATTCTCCACTGTTTTCCTGAGCTTCCTCTCTCCAATTATATTTGCTACCTTGCTGTAGACAGTGTTTAGATCCTGTGATGCTGAGGCAAAGTCATTATATGCATTCCCAGAACAAAGCAAATGCCAGTTGTGACTTCAGCTGCCTTGTCCATTCAGCTGTGGCATCGGACAAGGTACTCTTCTCTAAGCCACAACCTGGATCGTCTTTTGCATATTCTGCACTTGCTCTACACATACATTTCTTCCTCTTTCCTCACATGTGGATATGCCTATTATATCTAGAACTACTTTAAATTAGGAGGGAGAAATAATGAAGCAAAATCAAAAGTTGTATCATATTCCTTCACAAGTCTTAATTTCTAAGAGGTTTCTGCTAAGATTACAAGAATTCTCTCCAAGCTGTTAATTCAGCACATCTGAAGAGCTATTTAAAAATAGTTTTCTTAAAATGTAAAAAGGGAAATCTGTGGTTTCATATGGGTTTTTTTTAAAGCATATTCATAAATTACTAAGAACTTCAATAATTTAACTAAAATTCTGCAGGCTACTGGTCTGTAACATGAAATACTACATTATCTCCCCGATTCAGGGCCCACTGAAACAATGGGGAAATGTGCCACTCACTTCAGTGGGCTTTGGATCAAACCCTTTTTTATTTTTCTAGATACTCAAAAGAACCACTTTATTTAGAAATAAATGTGCACATTTTGACTCAGTACATAAAGTTAATACAGCAAAATACTGCATTAAATTCATTCTACGAATGTGCTCGGTGTGTTCTTGAAGTTAATTTTAAACAGTGCTGAAGTCCTATCTTATTAGATGTCCAACTCAGATGCTCAGGTGTAAAAATAGTTTATTAAAATTATATGGCTACTATAATAGAGTTAATATGTAATCATATAAACCAATTCTTTCCACTGTTGTAGTCCTCTGTTTTTATTAAACCTTTAACTTTAATATGGTCTCAAATCTATAGTACTTTCCTACCTGAAGCCTTTGTGGATGATAACACCACCCAGTCTCCCTCTATTGGAGTCACCAGTTCCTGAGGTATAGTTTCCCCTTCAGATCTCTCAGGCACCTGTCCACTGAGAAAACTGATCTGCTCCAGTAGTGGAAACAGCACATTCAATCCACCAATACAATTTATCATATCCTAGAGGGAGGGGAGAGAGAAAGCATGCACAAATTTGTAGGGTTTTTGTTGTTTTTTTTAATGTAAAAGAAATACCTATTTAATATTTAATGTAAAAGAAATAAGAAGGGCACTTATGTACTTATGAGTTAATCAGAATGCCATGTCACGTGGAAACTAGTTAAAAAGAACAGTAACAACTTTACAACAGTTTTAAAACTAGGTTTAAAAGGTGTTTCAGACAACAATTGTTTGCAAGTCTTTCAGCTAACTTCTGTGGTTTTACAACCATTTGTTTTTTCTGTTTTTTCTCTCCTCTGTTGCTGCATGAAACACCTGCACAAACAACATGGGAAACTCACTCTAAGTGAAACAGACTACATGACAGAAAATACTGTCAAATACATATACTGGAGAACCAGAAAGAAATGTACTTTCTCTTCTGATCGCTTTCAATTAACACTAAAAAGTACATTAAAAAGTTTAGATACATGTGAATTTTAGTTTAATCGTGTCCCTATAAAAAGTCTCTGCTTCAGAAAGTTTAAATACAAATAAAATGATAAAAGCAAATTATTTGGTTTGCTGAGTAATGTTAATGAAACCTATATATTCCTTTACTATCTCCTAAAATTCATAATCATTTGTACACTAATAGGGATAGCATGGAATTTGACAAATTCAATAAGTGGTTACCAAGCTAGCCAGGGAGACGTGTTATGCTCTCAGTGCATTGAAAACTGAAATGTATCAGAGTTCTTTAGTAAATGACACTAATGGTCACAACTGAAAGACTGATTTTGAAGAGAGATATTTCACAGCACATACCATATCTACAGACTAAAAATAATTATTTTAAATTTATGTCATGATTATTTTGGGTCTATACTGAATTCTTATTTTTAAGCACTTGGACAAAGGGCTACCCTCCATATTCTCTCATACGCAGACATCTCAGGTGGAGGACTGAACAAACAATAAAACAAAAACAACCAAGAACTATGTGGGTACTCTCCCACTTCTTCCTTTTGAGTACTGGGAAGGGGACACCACTCTTCTTCTCCAACGTTTACCTCCCCATCTCCCTCATCACTATCTCCTTCCACTGCTTCGCTCCACCCCATACCTCTTCACAACACCTCTTTCTTCAGCCTGCAGAATCCCTCCCCTGCAGGCCCTTGTCAAGTTTTTTCACACCTAATGTCTCTCTCCAATAGGCCCTTGCTGTCTCTGTGAGAACAAAACAGGAAGCACCTCTCAGAGGCAGTGCAGAGATATGCTACATAGGGACAAGCACAAGTCAGCTAGTTAACATGCAGAACACTTGTCTGAAGTCAGAGACTGCTATCTCATTTCTCTTTAACCCAGCAGAACTCCTAGACAGTGCCCCCACTAGCACCTATGCATTCTCTTCATTATGGGGCTTCTAAAGACCACAATTGGGGGTGGGGAGCTGCTGGCTCCTGACACTCCCATAATGAGCTCTTCAAACTTTCTGCCGAGCCGAACTATGCTCAACATAGCTCCCCACAGAACCAGTGGTGTAGAAGCAATATGCTTACACCTCTGGGCAAGGATAACAAAATCATGGCATTTTCAACTGTTCATACAAATTGGACCACCCAAAATTAACTGGTAAATGTTCTTACACTTTCTGGAAGAGTATCAGTCAACTAACACAAAGCCTATTCTCCTACAACGTTCACTGAGAAAGACAGTGTATCAGTAAAGAATAGCTGTCATTAAATGTACACTATTACTGACACAGGGAGTCTTTCAGAAGAGTCTGAACTTCATGTTCACTGCAGACAGCTCCCATTTATTTGTGCATACATTAGTCCTCAATTATAATCTTCTACTACAAATTCCCTACACTGACAACTCAGGTCAACCCCACTTCAAAAGATGGTTACCTTTTGTAACTGTTGTTCTTCGAGATTTGTTGCTTATGTCCATTCCATTGTAGGTGTGTGTGCTTGCCATATGCACTGGTGCCAGAAATTTTTCCCTCAATGGTATCCGTAGGGGACCAGCTCTGGGGCCCTCTGGAGTACTGTGCATATGCGCCTGTATAAGGGGCGCCACTGGCTCCCCCCTCCCTCAGTTCCTTCTTGACAGAACTCTGACAGACGAGGAGGAGTGTGGGTCATGGAATGGACATGAGCAACACTTCTCGAAGAACAACAGTTACGAAAGGAAACCATCTTTTCTTCTTAGAGTGCTTGCTCATGTCCATTCCATTGTAGGTGACTCCCAAGCAGTACCACTGGAGGCAGGTAGGAGTTCACGGACATGTCGATTGCAACACAGCTTTGCCAAATCCAGCGTCACCTCTGGGTTGCTGGGTGATGGCATAAGCGTCGTGAACATGTGAACTAAAGACCATGTCGTGGCCCTGAAGATGTCCTGGATAGGGACACGCGCCAGGAAGGCAGCTGAAGACACCTGCGCCCTAGTTGAGTGAGCCTTCACTACTGGTGGCGGCACAGCCTGTGCCAACTTGTAACAAGTACGGATGCAGGAGGTGATCCCATTTGAAATCATCTGAGAGGACACCGGAAGGCCCTTCACCCTGTCAGTGATCGTGATAAAGAGCTGGGTTGATCTATGGAAGGGCTTGGTGCACTCCAGGTAGAAACCCAGGGCATGCCTGACATCTAGAGTGTGCAGCTGCCTCTCCTTATTGGTCATGTGAGGCTTTGGACAGAACACCGGGAGGAAGATATCCTGGTTGACATAGAAGTGCAACACCACCTTTCGCAGGAAGGCTGGATGGGGACGCAGCTGGACCTCGTCCTTGTAGAATACCATGTACGGGGGGCTCCGAAGTGAGGGCTTTAATGTCAGAGACATGTCTTGCCGAGGTAATATCTACAAGGAATGTAACCTTCCATGACAAGTGGGAAAGGGAACAAGAAGCCATAGGCTCAAAGGGTGGACCCATGAGTTTGGAGAGGACCAGGTTGAGGTCCCATTGGGGAACTGGGTCCCGGATCGGCGGAAAAGTGTCTTCCAAGGCCTTTCAGGAACCTGATCGACATCTTATGTGAGAACACTGATCTACCCTGGATGTGAGGATGGAAGGCCGATATGGCTGCCAGGTACACCTTGATCAAGGAGAAGGCGAGATCTTGGTGCTTTTAGTGCAGGTAATCCTGGATGGACTGCAGAGATGCCTGAATCGGGGAGATATTCCGCTCTGACACCCAGCAGGACAAACGCTTCCACTTTGCCAGGTAAGTTGCTCTGGTGGAGGACTTTCTGCTCTCCAAGGGAATCTGCTGTACCTGACTAGAGCAGGCTTGTTCCTCTGGATTCAGCCACGCAGCATCCAAACTGTGAGGTGGAAAGAGGCGAGGTTCGAGTGCTGGAGTCGACCGTGATCCTGCGAGAGTAGGTCCAGGCAGCTAGGAAGTGGCCATGGGGCTGCCCCAGCCAGGTCCATGAGCATGCCAAACCAATGCTGGTGAGGCCATGCTGGAGCAAATCATAATGACCCGTGCCTTGTCCCTCTTTATTTTTGAGAGGACTTTGCTGATGAGCGGAATTGACGGAAGGGCGTACATCAGGTCTCCTGACCAAAGCAGGAGAAAAGCATCGGATAGTGAGCCTCTACTGAGGCCTTGGAGAGAACAAAACTGATGACACTTTCTGTTCTGTCTGGTGGCGAACAGGTCCACTCGGGGAGCTCCCCACTTCTGGAAGAGCATTCTGAGAACCTCTGAGTGAAGAGACCACTCGTGGTGAGAGAAGGACCTGCTGAGGCGATCAGGACACTGGGGAGGTGAGAGGCTTCCAGGTGGATCGCATGCTGGATGCAGAAGTCCCACAGACGGAAGGCCTCCTGGCACAAAGCCGATGATCGAGCTCCCCGCTGCCTGTTGACATAGAACATGGAGGCCGTATTGTCCGTTGACACCTGCACCACCCAGCTGGACAGCTGGGGAAGGAAGCTACCGCAAGCCAGGCGGATGGCTCTGAGTTCCCTGACATTTATATGCAATGCGCAGGGCCGGCCCTAGCTTTTTGGCCACCCCAAGCAAAAAAAAAAAAAACCCCACAAGCGCCGCCCCCCCCCTCAACGCCGGCCAACCCCCCCCCCCAAAAACGCTGCCCCACCAAAACGCCGGGGGGGGGGGCAGCGGGGAGGGTGGCATACCCGCCGCCCCGCTCCCCCTACCAGTGGGGAGCGCGGAACACCTGCCGCCCCGCTGCCCCGGCCAGGGCGCCGGCGGGGAGCGGAGCACGCCTGCCGCCCCGGCCGGGGCGCCGGCGGGGAGCGGAGCACGCCTGCCGCCCCGCTGCCCCGGCCAGGGCGCCGGCGGGGAGCGGAGCATGCCTGCCGCCCCGCTGCCCCGGCAGGGGCACCAGAGGAAAATTAGGTTTTTTTGTGCACTAAAAAAAAAAAAAACAAACAAAAAAAACAACCTTGGGTGCCGCCCCCCTCCAGGTGCCGCCCCAAGCACATGCTTGGTAGGCTGGCGCCTGGAGCCGGCCCTGGCAATGCGAGCTCCTTTCGAGACCATAACCCTTGAGTCCGCAGTGTACCGAGATGCACTCCCCAAACAAGGTCAGACGTATCCAAAATCAGGGAGACGGTGGGTTGCGGGCTCGTGAACAGCACACCTTCCAACACCAGAATCAGGTCAGACCCTTTTGAGAAGGGATCGCAGTCTGTCCCCAGTACCATGGGGTACAGTAACTCCTATACTATCCCAACCCGTTACCAGGCAAACTTGCCCCTCACTTCTAGTGTCACCTGGGCCACGGGGCAGGGCTTTCAATCCCCATGGATGCATTCTAGCTTCATCCTTGCCTCGGGGATAAACCAATGTGGCTTCACCAGCCCCCTCTGAATGAGCAAGCAGGCCGAGGCTGTGTCCACCAAGCCCCTAGGGAGCTTCCTCCCCACCCGCACGGGGATGGTGGCCTGCCCTTGCCCCCTTTTCTGCCCTCCAACCTCAGTCCAGCTGCAAAACGTGGCTAGGCTGTCCTTGCATTATGTCCTGACCATCCACAATGCCAACACACAAGCTGCCCCGGGAGACTAGGGGCTCCCTTGGTCTCCTCCTCCTCCTTCTTCAGGCTTCTCCCAGGGGAGGGAGTTCTCAGGGTTTCCTCCCTCACGCTAGGTCTCGGCATGTCCTACCCTCCTATCGAGGAAAATCTGCCTCCGCGTACTCCTCCGTCAATTTAATAGCGGCCTCTACCGTGTTCGGCTGGTGTCGCCGGACCCAGACTCGCAGAGTCTCTTGGAGGCCCTGTACAAACTGTTTAAGGGTCATCCTTTCCATGATTTCCCCCACCATTTGGGTGTCCAGCCAACGCGTGGCCTAGTCCGTCAGCTTCTGGGCAAAGGCTTGGGGCTTCAAACCCCCCTCCTCCTCCCGTCCACCAGGCTGACCGAAATTTCTGTCGGTACTTCGCCGCCAAGAGTCCCACCCATTCTAGGATGGCTGCCGTCACCGTGTCATAATCCTTGGCCTGTTCATTGTTTAGCGCCATATAGGCAGCCTGCACCTCGCCGGCCAGATAGGGGGCCAGTCGTAGGGCCCAGGTTGCCCTATCCCATTCGGCACCCATGGCCACGCACTCAAACATACAAAGGAAGGCACTGGGGGTCATCGTCGGGGCCTATCTTACATAGGCCTACCCCTGGTGCGCGGGTGCCATTTCCTCCAGGGGGACTCACCAGCTTTTACAGGAGCTGCTGTTGCACATTGGCCTGCTCTCTGATAAAGTCCTGGAGAGTCTTCTGCTGTCTGGCCTGCCAGGTGAGTAAGGCCTGCCTCTCCACCTGGTAGGATTGCTGGAAGGCCTGCAGTGCTTTCTGCATCTCCTCCTGCTGCTTGGCTAGCCACTGCAAGGTTCCCTCCATCTTTGGGTTGCCATACCCTGGCGGTGGCTTGTAGTCCTGGGCAAGACCCCACGTGTAACAGGGTCCACGCTGCGCCCCTGGGTATTTGGCCCCTTGGCCTCCCTCTTCAACGAGTCAGGGACATTTCAGTCTGGTGCAACACCCACGCTCTTTATTCTCAATAGGTTTCCCACCACCAGTACCCAACTATATACAGGCTTCACAGCTACTTTGCCTACAATAGGCTTGGCCTGCAACAGATTAGGAGACTCCCACCTCCTTTCATGCTTGACCTTTCTCCTTCCCTTTTCCCCCTTCTCTGGCTTCCTTCCAACCTTTATAGCTGTGGGCTAATAAGACTGGCAGGTGCGGCCAGTTACCAGGCAGGCACCTGGCTATTCACCCAGTCCCAATCTATTCCCCTTGATTGAGACTGGAGTGGCAGGAGCTGGTTAAGGGCTTCGCAACCAGCACCCTGACACTAGCCAGTACCAGGCATGGGTATTGGCACTGGTCGGAGGTTGGTGCTGGCGGCGTGCTCTGGACTAAGCCGCAGTGCTTGGAACAGAGTGCACTCTCGTCGGCTCTGAGACCGGTGCAAGGGCCAACTCCATAAAGAGCGCTCGGAGATCAATGTCCCGCTTCTTTTTAGTCCGTGGCCTGAAGCTCTTGCAAATGTGACACTTGTTTCCCCATAAGAACTTCAGGCAGCTTCTATGGGGGTCACTGACTGCCATATGTTTTTTCAACAGTCACAAGGTTTGAAGCCCGGGGACCGAGGCATGCCCCGTACCTAGGCTGAGTCCCATACGGGACTAGCTATTTCTAACTTAATGCTAAAGGAACTATTAACTAAACTACTTTATACAACAAATTCACTACTAGACACAGTAGAGATAGGAAAGCTTGCTGAAGCAAGGAGACATTCCAGCACCATCACTGGCGGTAAGAAGGAACTGAGGGAGAAGGGAGCCAGTGGTGCCCCTTATACCGGCGCATACGCGCGCCACTCCAGGGGGCGCCAGAGCTGGCCTCCTATGGATACCAGTGAGGGAAAAAGTTCCGGCACCGTTGCATGCGGCGAGCACACACACTTACAATGGAATGGACATGAGCAAGCATTTGAAGAAGAAAAAAATATTTTGTACCTGAGAATTCCAGCTTGGTTGTTCATTTTGATTTGTACACCAAGTAAGTGAGCCCTAGCTAGATGATACTTTTGGGTCCAAGTCAGACCTGGAAATCAATGTTGCTCCTATATACACCAGGTCTGATTCTGACCTTTGGATTAGTGTGTACTAATGAGTTGGCAGATGGGTGAGTTGGTGAATAAACAGGTAAACGGTGACATAATAGACTAAGCTGGTGCACACTCAGTGAATCTCTTCCTCTCTCCATGAATCTGCAAGAACTAAATCATTAGAGTATTTTTTGGGGAAGTGGGAACATGAGAGAAACATTGGCCTACATGGAGGACTAGGTAAATTAATTAACTGACTTTTGTTCAACACTTTGAAGATTTAAACGCTAGTACTAAGTATTATTAGGGAAAAAAAGGTAGAGGTCATAAAATGCTTTCAAAATATAAAACGTGTTACTTGCAGTACCACAAAAAATTTTAATATTCTAATTTTAAGTTTATTTTGAAACGTTATCTATAACTGTGTTAGCATGACTCCAGTTTCCCAAAATTTACTGTGACACTACCACAACCCTAAAATTAGCTTAATTCACCTTGAAAACACGGCTATCCGTGATGTTGCTCCTGCAGAATGGGAACTTCTAGCACTCCTTAAGCATCCAGTATACAGTAACTACTTTGTATTTACATCAGATTGTGATGATTTAATATTAAATTACCTTGATGTCCCAGTTCACTACTTTGTTTCCAGTTAGTCTTCCATGTAAAAGATTTGTGGACAGGTCAAGGCAGATTGGGTTTCTGCAGGCCTAAAAAAGGAAGAAAACGTGAGCTTCAGCATTACTTCTGAAACAAATTCAGAGTCATTGAATTACCTATAAATTTACATGAGTGCATGGCATACTGAGGTAAGGCAGGAAACAGCACTGTGGTGATACTAATGGCAAGATTTCAACAATGTGGGATACCCAGAATACATTTCCTAATATCTTGGATTCACTATTCACAATTTCACCACTTACAGCACTCTTGGCCTTTTGGTAGAATGAGAAATAAAACACACAAATATATAGTTTAGTTATGGACAGTGCAAGGCCTAATCTAGGAACCCACACTACTCATGTTAATGGAAATTAGTTGGATTATCAATTTGTCCTTCAGGAGAGAGCGCTGACTCGTACCCTTTACACTAAGTGAGGCATTAATACCGGTGCTGGGAGATAGTTTATTCAACCATTCTAACCAAAAAGTAAATGCACAGAAAAAGCTACCAACCCTAAAAGGGTGGGAAACAACACACACCATATTTCAGTAAAAGCAGGAGGGAGAGAATGACAGGCTCACACCACTCACACTCTGATACCACCCCAAAGGGCCATCCAGCTGTGGTTCTTTAAGTTTTATTCCACAATATCATGTAAAATGACCTCACCCCACATTAAGCAGTGGGGGCCATTGTCTGGCTTGTAGGAAAAGGTGTGTGAAAAGGTCTACCCTTTAAAGGCTAGACAGTCAGAGTGCTGCAGCTTCAGACCAGGTTAGTGTGGGAACGGTGACCCATCCTCCACCCGAGGGGACTGGCAGAAACGGGGGACTATTTAGGTCCACCCCAGTGCAGGAAAAGCCTTAACTGGACCAGCTGTGCAGCAGGAACAGCTGCACAAACTTCGCTCTCTGGTGGCTCCACATGATAGCAGACTGGTGAGAACAGTCCCTCCAAGTGGTTGGAGTCCTCCTCCAACCTGCAGCAGCAGAAGTAAGTGTTTTGTAGCAAAAGGGGAAGGAGTTTCAAACTCATTGGAGCAGGGCTGTAGCAGATTTGTGAGAACAGGAGGAGGGAAGGTGTCCCCCTTCCAGCCAAGGATGGAAGTTCCAAACCCAGTTCAGGGTGCACTGAGTGGGGCTTGGGAAGTCATGGAAGACCGGGGATGTGGGATCTTTGCTGCACGGGCAAGGATTGGGGTAGGTGGATCCCAGCGTGGTCTGTCTGTCTACCAAATGGATTCCCCTCTGCTGGGAAGTAACGTGGATCCTGGGGAAGTAAACATTTCCCATGGTGAACTAGCTGCATTTGGGGGTGGGGGAGCCAACAGAGAATTGATTAAAGCCATCTGGGTAATTGCTTCCAAAATTGTTTCCATAGCACTACAAGGCTTACAAGGTGTAGTGGGTCACCCACAGCCAGGACATTTGAACAAACAGATTGCAGGACAGGAGAGTGACAAGGCTGGTCGCACCAGAGTGTGACCAGCACCAGATGGAGGTTGCAGGGGCAGGGAATGCAAGGGAGTCCTTTCTGTCCAATGCTGCAATGCTGTCATAGAATCATAGAATATCAGGGTTGGAAGGGACCTTAGGAGGTCATCTAGTCCAACCCCCTGCTCAAAGCAGGACCAATCCCCAATTTTTGCCCCATATCCCCAAATGGCCCCCTCAAGGATTGAACTCACAACCCTGGGTTTAGCAGGCCAATGCTCAAACCACTGAGCTATCCCTCCCCCCCAAACAATTAAAAATATTAATTGCAATTAACCGGGAGATTAAAAAAAAAATCACAATTAATCACAGTTTTAATCACACTGTTAAACAATAATAGAACACCATTTATTTAAATATTTTGGTTTTTTTTACATTTTCAAATATTTTGATTTCAACTAATCCAGAAAATACAAAATGTACAGTGATCACCTTTTTTTTTTAAATTACAAATATTTCCATTGTAAAAAAGATAAACTAAAGAAATAGTATTTTTCAATTCACCTCATCTAAGTATTGTAGTGCAATCTCTTTTTTGTGAAAGTGCACTACAGGATGGGGAATTACAGGTAGGACCCCATAAATGTAAGCAAACTTGTTTGTCTTAGCAATCGGCTGAACAAGAAGTAGGACTGAGTGGACTTGTAGGCTCTAAAGTTTTACATTGTTTTATTTTTGAGTGCAGTTATGTAACAAAAACAAATCTACATTTGTAAGTTGCACAGTCAGGGAGGTATTTCTGGTAGCATTTTTTGGTGCTTTAGGATCAGCAAATTAGTACTTGAGTCCTGTAGGGAGTCTTCTAGAAGGGCTTTAGAATTGAGGGATATATACTGGGAGGGGCAATCGGTGATATTAACCTTGAAGATGTCAGAGGCAGATAAAGGACGCCAGGGTTTTTCGCCTTCCTCTGCAGCGTGGGGCATGGGTCACTTGCTGGAGGATTCTCTGCACCTTGACGTCTTTAAAACATGATTTGAGGACTTCAATAGCTCAGACATAGGTGAGAGGATTATTGCAGGAGTGGGTGGGTGAGATTCTGTGGCCTGCGTTGTACAGGTCAGACTAGATGATCATAATGGTCCCTTCTGACCTTAAAGTCTATGAGTCTATGAGGGTGAATTCATTATTCTATGATAGGGCGGTGAGCTTGGGATCTGCACTGTGGAGGTTGTGAGGGCATACATGGCAATAAGGCCAGGAAAGAATGGGCCCCTCTTGATTCATGACGACGGGAATCCCCTCACAACATACTAGGTTGTTACAGTTTTAAGACAGGGACTGACAGGTTTGGAGCTTTAGCACATGAATTGGTTCGCACTCACTCAGGATCGAGGTGGTAACAGTAGTGGCCCAGCTAGGTCTGGGGGGGCTAGTGCAATTCAGGCAATTAGGTGTAGGGATTCTGAAGCAAAAAGAATGTATGAGACCCCCCAGGTGGGGAATCAGTGTTAATTTTCCCTTATGTCTGTATTCCACATGCTGGCAGAAGGCCAGGCAGACAGCGGTGTAGATCTGTGGGCACAGTATTGTTTACTGGGCACAAACGCAGGCTTTCACGTTGTCTGGAGGTTTGCAGCTGAACATCAGTGGTGAGGCAATCCTGAGCTGTCATGGGAGCAGGGGCATGTTATGGGACCAACTGATGCCCCATCTGTACACTGTGATGGCCTCTGAGCAGGCAACAGATAAGAACATAAGAACGGCCATTCTCGGTCAGACCAAAGGTCCATCTAGCCCAGTATCCTGTCTTCCAACAGTGGCCAAATCCAGGTGCCCGAGAGGGAAGGAACAGAACAGATCATCAAGTGCTCCATTCCCTGTCGCCCATTCCCAGCTTTTGACAAACAGATAGGATTGTGGTTCACCTTGGGGAAAATGATTAGGGAATGTGTAAAAGGGTGGACTTATAGATCAGAGCTAAAAGGGACTTTGGGGCATATCCTGGAATTTTTACTCCAGGGAAAAGTTATCTGGTCTGACACATTGCAACACAGGGTGTGACGGGGAGCTGCGAAGCCCCCTCAGGTTGACAAGGCTAGGAGCTATGTGAATAAGGAGGTGGCCGAATCCATAGGTGGCACTGGGGGGTCAGTAATTTCTCATCCAGACTTAGCATAGGGGGCATCAGAATTATTCAGGGAGGATAAGGTCTACCCTGTCAGACTTAGGAGCCGACATGTTTTTGGCCAATATTAAAGAGAACATTAGAAGATGTCTGGGAGCCTGGCTAGGTATGTCAGGGAGGCAGCCAAGCTAATTGCTGGAGCCTCCTTGTGGCAGATATCCAGTGCAGGTACTCCATGGAGAAAGGATATGGTGATCAGATACAATGCATTGGTAAAGGATTTAAAAGAGGTATTCTTTAAAGGAGCAGAAATGGGAGTTTCGGGGCTATGACTGGCACGGCAAGGAGCCAACCCTCTCTCTTTTATAGCCCTCCCACCGCTTAAACCTCAGTTGATGGGTGGACCAGGATGGGTAAAAGAGAAGGGTTGACAGAACTCCCCCTGTATATATGTAAATTGTTATGGAATTATTTGCTCTGTATACTTTTATCTGCTGGGTACTCTCAGACATTTAGGAATAAAGTCGGGGCCTAATTAAACCACATCCAGTATCTCCCATCCTTCTATGTCCTCCCGTATCTCCCTGTGATGGAGCACAGCCGGACAACATCACTTTAAGGAATAAAGAAAACTTTGTCCATAAAAGCAAACCTATTCCGTTCTAAAAGTTAATCAAAATAATTCTGTAGACATTTAAAGCTACTGTTCAGAACATGTTTTAACCTTTAGAAAAAACAAACTACTGTGAAGTATGTAAGCAAATGGAAAACATGCTGATTACTACCTTGGGTGTATAGTGAAGAAGCACTTTACTGGGCAGATCTGCCACTTCAGACTCTTGGGATTTCCATGGAGTTAAACAGTTTGGGCCTGTAAAATATTTTTAAGTACACGCTAGATTTAAAGTTTGTGTTAATAAATTTTACTACACTACACTCTGCTAGATATACAAACAGGACACCTTGAACTACACATATCCTGACCAAATATTTTTTGACATATCTCCTTAACCAAAAGATTATTTTAAAAAATAACTCTGATTCCATGGGGTTTTACCCTTTATAAATAAACCTCTGGCTAAAAAACAAATTCAGTTATATGAAATGAGATTTCTATGTTCAAAAATTGTCAGTATTTTGTCTTCACAAGCATTCCATTTCACACTCAACTGTCATCTCTCCCTAAAGCCCACCAGCAGTTAGGAAGATCAGATCTTGAAGACAGCATTATATAGTAACAAAATGAGATTACATTTATTTTAAAATGCTATGTTGTTCACTTATCAAAGTGCATTCTTTTTACAATTTTTGGTAGTAATAAGACATCATGTAACTCATACTCTAATTTTTTTACAGATAGTTCTATATATATTATCAAAATGTTCTGGAAAAGATTATCTTTCAATTGGTAATGTAAATCCTAAAGGATGAGCTCCTAAGGCTGAAAAATTACTTTTAAGTGGCTTATCAACCACAGCAATACACTTGAATACTCTCACTTACTTACATACCCATATGTTGGCAAATAATGTGAAAAGACACTCAAGGTTGCAGAGTTTATACAAGTGGTTCCCACTTCAAAGAGCTCAGGCTTTCAAGCCCTTCAGACAAGTTTAGTTTTCTTTTCAAGATCACACAGAAGTATGACATTTTTAAGTTTTATTAATTGTTATATCGTACATGGACTCTTGCATGAGGTTTTTGAAACTGGATATGGACCAATAAAAAAAACAGATACAGGACACTGAAAATATCTTTAAAACACATGCACAAGTAAGATGAAAATTGATATGGACAAAGCTGTGGCTTTAACTGAATAATATCTGTCTAATAATAATAATCTAATATCATCGATATCTGTCTAAGGTTTTTTCACATCTCTTCAGGATTGGTGGATATAAATTCTTGTGGACTTCTCTGCATGTCCTTACATTTGATACATAACAGGGGAATAGGAGAATCTGTGTAAATATAGCAAATATATTATAACAAATGTGTTACTATAAAAAGATGAATCAGCTCAAAAAACTGACAGTTTATTTTTAAGGACATATCTGCCAGTTTGGCACAATGCAAGCTGTGTACTTAGACTGTACATTCTCTGAGGGCAGGGATCATCTTTTTGTTGTGCTGTTTGTACAGGACGTAGCACAATGGAGTCCTGGTCCATAGCTGGGCTTGTAGATGTCACCACTATACAACCATCACCACCAACCACTTACCTGCCAAATATAAAGCTTTCACCTGAGAGGGCTGCAGTGCTTCGTGGAAGATGATAACTGACCCAAGCTGGCCCTCCAGTGATGTTGGACATCCCCATTCACTGTCCTGGGTACCCGCGGAGATCAACTTGGTGATCAGCTCTGATTTCCCAAGCAGTCCGCCCCAACTGGCTGGAGAGAGAATCCCACCTAGAGATGTTCGATGTGGCGTAATAGGGGAGGAGAAGGGTGGGTCTGGTATCTGAGATGGAGGAGGAGTGGTTGTCCTCTGACCAGCTGAACCAATGCAGCAAGAAGTAAAAGGCTGGAGACGCAGGTGTAAGAAAAATAAAAATAGATAAAATAATGTTACAGCCGAATGTCAAACATCCTTGAGACTTTCACAAAATTAAACATAAAAAATAAGTGAGTTGAACTAAATCTAATGAACTTTCAGAGCAAATCTGCCTTGACTGAGGAAACAGGTGTAGAAAGACAGCAATACATTTTTGGTGTACATTATGCACAAAACAGCACTACAAAGTGCATACTAATCTGTCTCCAAGCAGGAGTAATTTGTTCCCCGGGCCAGTTACTGGCCTCTGCAGGGAGCATCAAGGCTTCTAGCCACACCTCTGTCCCAGCAGACCATTCCCTAGTCTGGATCATATGATCCTAGTCTTGGATCATACCCTAGTGCTTTAGCAAGATATATCTCCTACAATAATCTTGTCATATGAAATATTCTGCTTCATTGCTTGCACTAATAAAAATCTTCAATGCCATCTTCTCATGCCATATTGTGCAGCAAGAGGTACCGCCCCTCAATGTTTATAAAAGAAGCTGAATGTATATTTTCAAGTTTCTAAAACTCTCACAGGTGTATCAAAAAAATCAACAGTTTTGTCTTATACTCAGCAGTGATGTTTGCTTTTGTTAACTAAATACTTGATTATTTAACCTTTACAGGAAGCACATAAGTCATGCAAGTAGTCATAGTGAAGTCAATGGAACTACTCATATGTATATATGCCCCAAACCAAGAAAGATTGCAGAACTGGGGCCTATAAAAATAATGGCTCAGTATCATAACTTTGTAACCCAGGTTTAAAACAGACTTGTTCCTCAAAAAAGGAGCAACTGTTTACAACAGCATCCACATATTACATATAATCATTTTAGCATTCTATTGGCTTGTGCTTATTAAGGTTAATTTAGTATTTAGCATGTAGAAATGATCAGTTAACAGCACTGAAAAGAAAGGTCCCTATTAATGTATCCCCTAACCAAATACAGCACAGACAGTGTCACATGCAAGATTACTCCAACTTCCTGTGTGCTCCTAAATGTACTGAGAACCACCTCTTAGTGAGACAAGGTAGTTCTCCGCTGAGCATTAACCTACCATCCTCTCTGGCAAGACTGCCAACAAGGGAGGCAGTTAATACTAACTGTGATAGTAGTTTAAAAAAACAAACAAACAAAAAAAAACACCGCACATAAAAGAAGCTAACATGAGGTTACATAGGCCACTGAACCACCATCAAAATAAGTCTTGGTCAACATCTAGTCCTCTTCTATTCTGCTGTATTTGAGATGGCCCAAAGAGACAAGTTGGGGATGAGCTTAACTATCCTCAAAACTTGAAAATTGAAAACAACTGCTAATCAGTTTCTATCGTGTTTTTAATCACGGATGACCCATTTTCCCTTTTTATTTCTTAGTTTTATCTGACCGCCATTTTACAAACCTTTGTTCTGAAACAAATCCCTAGGATAGTGGTCTGATGGGAAGAACAGACTTACTTCATTCATGGCAGGAAATCTAAGTGGGGCAGAGATCTTCTGTTGTCCATTGACGTAGATGTAGACAAAGCTTTG
This sequence comes from Macrochelys suwanniensis, assembly GCA_033296515.1. Taxonomy (NCBI): domain Eukaryota; kingdom Metazoa; phylum Chordata; order Testudines; family Chelydridae; genus Macrochelys; species Macrochelys suwanniensis. Next base: position 59,421,022 of record CM065784.1, on the reverse strand, counting down.
ACCAAAGGGCCTCTTTCCAGGCACATGAACAATAGTTATGTTGTGCTGGACAGGCAATATAACAGTACATTTTGATTAGGTTCTTATTAAAATGCAACAAAACAATTCTGCATGTTTGCCCAACATTGCTACCATTAAATGGATGAAGAAATTATAGCAGACAACAAACTTTTATAACATCACTGAAATATTAGATCAAGTATCAATCAACACCTTCCTTTTTTAAAAAAAGTGTACATTACAAAAAGGTTTTTTTTGAAAAAAGATACGTGATGCCCTTCATAATAATGCAATGCATTATTAATTCCTAAATATAGCCTTAGGAATGGGATGGGGCAACAGAGTAATTTATTCACATTTTCTAAGTGTTAAACTTTGAACTAAATTATAGTTTATAAACATTAGAAGTTCCCGTAACACATCCCACGATTCAGGAGCCATCTAACGGATCCAGCTGCATTTATGTTTCCTCTCCTTAAAAAATGTCAAAGGAATAGAGAATTACCATGACACTGGCATAGCCCCTTTACAGAGATTGCAGAGACAGTAACCATTAGTATGCTTATAAAATTTGTGGATGACACCAAGATGGGAGGGGTTGCAAGCACTTTGGAGGACACGATAAGAATTCAAAAAGACCTTGACAAATTGGAGAATCAGTCTGAATTCAACATGATAAAATTCAATAAAAGCAAGAGCTAAGTACTACACTTAAAGAAAAATCAAATGCACAACTACAAAATGGGAATAACTGACTAGATGGTAGTACAGCTGAAAAGGATCTGGGGGTTATAGTGGATCACAAATTGAATATGAGTCAACAATGTGATGCAGCTGCAAAAATTAACAGAACTATTGTATTTAAGACACGGGAGGCAATTATCCTGCTCTACCCAGCATTGGTGAGGCCGCAGCTGGAAAACTGTGTCCAATTCTGGGCAGTTTAGGAAAGATATGATCAAATTAGAATCTACAGGAGAGCAACTAAAGTGATAAAAGGTTTAGGAAACCTGACCTATAAGGAAAGATTAAAGAAACCGGGCATGTTTAGTCTTACGAAATGAAGATTGAGGGAGGACCTGTTGTTACCAGTCTTCAAATATGTAAAGGGCTATTATAAAGAGGACAGCAATCAATTGTTCTCCATGTTCACTGAAGGAAGGACAAGAAACAATGGGCTTAATTTGCAGCAAGAGATTTAAATTAGAGATTAGAATTTTTTTTTCTAACTATAAGGATTTCTTCTAGTTATCAAATAGCTTCCAAAAGAGGTTGTGGAATCTCCATCATTGGAGGTTCTTAAAAACAGGTTGGACTAACACCTGGCAGCGATGATCTAGGTTTATTTGTTCCTGTCTCTATGCAAGGGACTGGAATTGACTTCTCAAGGTCCCTTCCAGCCCTACATTTCTATGATTCTGTGATTACAGATCCTATTCTGTAATCATTTACTTGCCTAAGTAGCCAAACTGACATTTATTTAGATTTACCATTAAAAATATATACAAAACTTCTAAGCACCCTGACAATAATTAGACTTGCAATAACCACCCAATAGCATAAATATTAATTAACAAATAAATTAACTCCACAAGACAGCAGCATTAACTAATTAAATGGAGACAACAATTTACCTCAGCCAGCTGATAAATAAAAACAGCAACTCCTAAAAGCCTCTTACTGCTAAGTCACACCCAGGAACATACCGTCATCCTGCCCTCAAGACCCTATCAAACGAATAAGTCTACAATAAGACCTACTCACATGTTTAAGGATTAGGCCTTATCCTTAGAAGTGGAATGTGTCTTTATTCAAGAGAAAAAATGAAATCACTTGTTAAGATTATCAGCTGCTTCTCTTTAGCTAAGGCTATTCTGTCCTAAACAAAAGTACATTTAAGTAGCAAGTAGCAGTCTTACCCAGAGGGAATCACAAAAACAATGGTCTGGCAACATCACTGTTGCATATTCTCTCTTTGTGCAAACTGCAACCACCAGCGCTCCAGAGCAGGTAATGAAGGCCTCGAAACCCATCCCACTTCCTGTAAAAAAGCTACAGAATGAAAAATCCATGAGATAGCTTATCAGAACTGTTTAAAAGTATCTAGCAGTACGTGAATTCAGTGCAAAACCTGTTAAAATTGTTCAGCTCAGCTGAAAACATTCCATCATCACTAGTCATATCTAATGAGTAAAAGGATCCTCAAAGTGACATTCTGGTTCACCTAATAAAAACAAACAACTACAAGTAAACTGTAGGTACAAGGATGCCTAAAATATGGTGTGCAGGACAAAAATGATCCAATGTTCTCGAATAAGTTTGTAGCCATCCTCACCTTTTACATGGAGATGCAAACCTTGGTTCCAGCATGTAACGTTTCAGCTTAAATCCACAGTTTATGCTTGTTTCAGTATAAAGCACTGCATGTGGGGGACTGCAGTCTCTGCAAGCAATACGTCTATAATAAAGATGAACCTAGGCTTCAATCTGTGCCATTTTGTCAGAAGGGGCGAAGTAAAAGGCTGCCTTTAGGCTTGTGGTAATTTGTCAATACTGTGTTTACTTGGGACACTTTGGAGGCTCCTGTTATAGGAATGAGGAAGTATTTTTCTCCAATCAAGTATTTTCCTAAATTTACCTTACACACAAAACTAATTATCCTGCTATACTGGTGCTTTTATTTCTAACACTTTTTAAGGAACCATTTTGACAGAAATTGCATGACGTTTGAAATTGTTATAGGGAATTTTTTGGTCAGGTCTACACTTGAAATTTTTGCTAGTAAAGTAATGTCATGGGAGTGGGGGTGGGGTAATCTTTTGCAACATTTCTATACTGGCAGAAGCCCAACTTTAGATGCGGTTATACTGGCATCAAAGTGCTATTGCTGGTATAGCTTATTTTGCTCACCCAACTGGTATAATCTATATTGACAAAGCAAGACAAGTTAAATGTCTTCAAGTCACCAGGGCCTGATGAAATGTATCCTAGAATACTCAAGGAGCTAACTGAGGAGATATCTGAGCCATTAATGATGATCTTCAAAAACTCATGGAAGACAGGAGAGATTCCAGAGGACTGGGAGAGAGCAAATAAAGTGCCAATCTATAAAAAGGGGAATAAGGATAACCTGTAGAGTTACAGACCAGTCAGCTTAACTTCAGTACCCAGAAAGATAATGGAGCAAATAAGCAAGCAAGCAATCTGTAAAAACCTAGAAGATAATAAGGGGATAACGGTCAACATGGATATGTCAAGAACAAATCACGTCAAACTAACCTAATAGCTTTCTTTGACTGGGTAACAGCCTTTTGGATGGGGGGAAGCAGGGGATGTGGTATATCTTGACTTCAGAAAGGCTTTTGATACTGTCTCACATGACTGTCTCAAACAAACTAGATGGAGCTACTATAAGATGGGTGCATAACTGATTGGAAAACCATTCCCAGAGAGTAGTTATCAGTGGTTCACAGTCAAGCTCGAAGGACATATCCAGTGGGGGATTCTGTGCCAATGCAGGGATGCAGCATTCATATGGCCCACATTTTTCTGTGCCCTGCCCCGTGCAGAAAAATGCCCCCCCCCCCCCCCCCCAAAAAATGGCGGGGGACAAGTGCCTCTTCTCGGGCTCTGCTGACTCTGCAGCTGAACGCAGCCTCCTGGGTCCTACTGCCAGTTGTGCTCCGCTTCTGTGTGCTGGGAGCCTTCCTATTTTCTGTGGAACAGTGAGTTCCCACGGTAGGGCTGGGTAAGCGGGGGTGAGGGAAATGGGGCAGGGGGCTGAGGGGGAAGAGAGAGTGGGGAAGGAAGGGGAGTGGAATGTGGGAGTGAGGGGAGGGGGATAGAGAAGAAAAGGAGATAGGGGAAATCACAGGGGGAAGCGGGATCCCGGCATGCGGCATCCCCTCAGCAGCAGCTGGGGCTCCCCCATTAAGCAGACCCATCGAACCCTCACCCTGACAAGCCCTATCCCCTACAGCTGGACCCCTCCGACGAGCCCCCTACACCCAGACCCCTCACCCCCCACTGAGCCCCAGCCAGCTGCACCTGGACCTCTGCCCCATCAAGCCCCACTTCCCACACCCCCACACTGAATTCACACACCCAGACGCCCCTGCCAAGCCACATCTCCCCACACCCAGACCCCCCCCGCTGAGCCCGACCACCATCACATGGATCCCCTGCAGAGTCCCATTGCCCCTGCACCCGGAGCCCCGCAACGAGCCCCTTTGTATCCAGATCTCCCACTGAGCTGCCCACACCCAGATTGCCCTACACAAAAACCTCTCGCCCCACACCTGGATCCCCCCACACTAAGCCCCTCCACACTTGGATCCTGCTGGGCTCAGCCTGCCCACCCACACCTGGTGTGCCTGGCACAGAGGGTGATCTCCCACCTCGATGCAGCCAGCGGCCTGTGCTCCTCACTACCATGCTGGAGCCACATTTATTTATTGACAAATAAAATTTGCAGAATTTTAAAATATTGTGTGCATCATTTTTAATTTTTTGGCGCATAATTCCCTCAGGAGTAGGGGTATTGCAGGGATTGGTTCTGGGTCTGGTTATGTTCAATATCTTCATAAATTATTATGGCATAGAGCGGATACTCAAATTCTGTGGACAATATAAAGATGGGAGGGGTTGCAAGTGCTTTGAAGGGTAGGATTAAAAATCAAAACGATCTGGACAAACTGGAGAAATGGTCTAAAGAAAATAGGATGAAATTCAATAAGGACAAATGTTTTACTTAGGAAGGAACAATCAATTGCACATACAAAATGGGAAATGACTGCCCAGGAAGGAGTACCGCAGAAAGAGATCTGGGGTGTAGAGTGGCTCACAAGCGAAATATGAGTCAATAGTGTAACACTGTTGCAAAAAAAGAGCAAACATCATTCTGGCATGTATCAGCAGGAGGGCTGTAAGCAAGACATGAGAAGTAATTCTTCCACTCTATGCCACACTGATAAGGCCTCAGTTGGAGAATTGCATCTAGTTCTGGGCACCACATTGCAGGAAAGATGTGGAAAACTGGAGAAAGTTCAGAGGAGGGCAACAAAAATGTTTAAAGAAAACATGACCCATGAGGAAAGATTGTAAAGATCGGGTTTGTTTAGTCTGGAGAAAAGGGACATAGTAACAGTTTTCAAGTATGTACAAAGCTTGTTACCAGTAGCGTAGCTGGGGGGGAGCAGACGCTCCCCCTGAGCACATTTTCCAAAAGTGGCGCCTTTTTAATTTTTGAAAGAGTGCAGACGGAGTGGACGGAGGCACACGAGCCGACTTCCGTCGGCACCCGTGGGTGCTGTCGCCCGGCGTCGGGGGCGGAACCCCGCCCCCGACGCCGGGTGACGTTGCGGGGCCCCGCCCCCGACGCCGGGTGGCCCGGCATCGGCGGGGGGGGGGAGGGCGCGACATCGCCCAGTGGTGAGGTGAGCTGGGCACGGGCCCCGGGGCTGGCGGGGAGCTGCCGGTGGGTGCTCAGCACCCACCAATTTTTCCCTGTGGGTGCTCCAGCCCCAGAGCACCCACAGAGTCAGCACCTATGGATGGAGGTGGAGCAACAAAATAACGCAGTGGTCCCGCCGCTGGCCCCACCAAGAGCCTGCTGCTGGCCTGGGTGAAAGAACCCAGACTGGCAGCAGGCTGAGAGACCCTGGCTGGCAGGAGCCCGCGGGGGGAATCCTAGAGCGGTGGCTGGCTGAGCTGCTCAGCCCGCCCCGCTCTGGGATTCCCCGTGGGCTACTGCCAGCAGGGGTCCCGCTGCTGGCCCCACCAAGAACCCGCTGCTGGCCTGGGTGAAAGAAATCAGGCTGGCTGCGGGCTGAGACACACACAGGACTCCTTTAAACTTGCGCACTTACACTCATCCCTTACAGCAATGGTTCCCAAACTTTAACAACATGTGAACCCCTTTCACTAAAATGTAAAATCTCGCAAACCCCCTCCTAAAAATGAATAATTCCAGGGATTTTCTCCTTTACGTGAGTATACATTATAAAAGCAATGATCTTGGAAATATAAAATTTGTTTTTATTACATGCTTATTACACACTATTATTAATTATAATTTATCTTTACAGTATTTTTATTACATTATGAAAACGGCAACACTCTTCCAAGATCTCACGTTCGTAGCTTCTCACTTTGAATAAGCCTGTTATAAGACAAGGCTCCTAGGTTTCATGAAGGAGTATCAGATGTGAAACAGCATGAAAGTATTTAAGAAGCTGACTCAAAAAGTTTCTCCTACATGAGAATTCAGGTCTTGAGCAGTCCAGGCAAACAACGCACGTTACAACAAAGCTTAAACTTGTTCTTTGTAATAATTTTAAAAACAATACTAGCTGCCTTTTTAATTTTAAAAACAACAAAAAATATCCACCTCCCTTTCCATTTCTTATAAGGAGTCTTGAAGTTTAAATCTCCTCAGTGATAGATATGCTTGCTTTGATCTGCCTAGCTCTTGGAAGTCCAGGGGCTCTGGGCTGCCGGCCCCGTGCTGCCCGGGGTCCCTAGGGACAGCTCTGTCCACCATTAGGGAATTTTTTCCTGAGAACCCCCTGTAACATTTCGTGAACCCCCAGGGGTTCACAAACCCCAGTTTGGGAACCACTGCCTTACAGGGATGGTGGCGCCTTTTTTTATGTGTTCGCTCCACCTGGTGTTAGAACCTGGCTACGCCACTGGTTCTTACAAGGAAGAGGATGAAAAATTGATCTTCTTAACCTCTGAGGATAGGACAAGAAACAATGGTCTTAAATTGCAGCAAGGGAGGCTTACATTGGACATTAGGAAAAACTTCTTAACAGTCAGGGTAGTTAAGCACTGGAACAAATTGCCTAGGGAGGTTGTAGAATCACGGTCATTGGAGGTTTTTAAGAACAGGTTAGACAAACACCTGTCAGGAATGGTCTAGTTATTACTTAGTCCTGCCTTGAGCGCAAGGGACTGGACTAGATAACCTACTGAGGTCCCTTCCAGACCTACAGTTCTACAATTGTTGTTGTGATGCACTGAGGTCACAAAAAAAATCCAATTTTGCATCTTGAAATAATATGTAGACTCACTAAACTAATTGAAATATTTGCATATTTTTCTAAGTGGTCATTTTAATGTGTTGATGGTGTCATTGTTCAGCCCCCACTTCTAAGGTAATGGCACCACTTGGCAGCTCCAAATCGTACCTCATCTTAAAGTAGACATAATAAGTTTTCAAATGATGAATGCAGTGCATGCGTGTAGAGTGGGTACATTAAGTCGACCAAATCAGTGGTGTCTGCCATTCACCTAATAATGCACATAGAGACCGCAAAGCATGGAGATAGCAGCTAGTTCAGTCTTTTCTGTTGTATTTTTTTTAAAAAGCATTTTCCACTCAAAGTAAAGTAACCCCCTGTGTTTTTAATCATTCCTTTATTCTTGTTATCTATTTCCTATTTGCTATTATCTTCCCTTCAGTCAAGCATCTTAGAACTTCATCTGAGTAGCCAACACCAATCCTTATCCAACAAGCAGGGTATGCAGCTTAACATAGGATACCCTATCTCCACCACACACTAGAATACATCATATTCTAAATTCAATGTAATGACTAAAAATGTAAACTATTGTTCTAGCACCATCAAGTCCAAATCCAGCTGCAGTCATTTCTCCTTATGCTGTAATATCATTAGATTTCAGAAACTACATGGGTTTAGGTCAGGATTTGAATGGGAGACCTTTTTAAAAAATAAAAGAAATGTAAGATATAAACAACAATTTCTGGTTATTAAAATGAGTAAATCTATGGCATTGCTTATATGAGAAAAGGATTAAAATGGTGTCTTGGCCAAATTCCAAACTCAGAAATTTCCCCCTGCAGTTCCAGTTAGAAAAGGATATTTTTCAGGTATTATCCTGAATTTTTGCACTTGTTTGCTATTGAACACCTATATTAAAACCAGAGGCAGTTATATTTTATGGCCTCGATACACTACAAGAACTATGCTAATGCATGGTTACCTGTCACAATTAGGGGACCCCTTTTTTTTTTTTTTTACACTGCCATCATGGATGAGAAAACATGTTAATATGCATTACCCAAATAATTTAATCTTAATATAGTTATAGAATTGCACCTTCCTATCCACACTAGCAGTATAATTGCTCCAATACAGAAACCGTTAACCATGCATTTGCATGGCTATTCCTGTAGCATAGTCATGTCTTCGGTGGTGGATGAAGCCATTCCTGTTTACAAACTCAACTGATATTCAAGTATCAGAGGGGTAGCCGTGTTAGTCCGGATCTGTAGAAGCGACAAAGGGTCCTGTGGCACCTTATAGACTAACAGAGGTATTGGAGCATAAGCTTTCGTGGGTGAATACCCACTTCGTCGGATGCAATTTTTCCACTGCTTGCATCCGACGAAGTGGGTATTCACCCACGAAAGCTTATGCTCCAATACCTCTGTTAGTCTATAAGGTGCCACAGGACCCTTTGTCGCTTCAACTGATATTCAATTTATCAAGTATTTTGGTATGAAATGTGCTATATAAATATAAGCATTGCTACCAAGTACACCATGGAATGTAGATTACCAAGAGATGTTCCTCCACACAAAGTAATCACAGCAAGCATACCTGTATAGTTGCTTCCTCTTGCTTCCTCCCTTGCTGGTAATGTCAGGTGTAACTTGGTCCTGGTCTAGGCATAGCCAAGCATTGAAGGAAAATGCAGAGCCTGGCCATTTGTGAATAGGTGGCACAGCAATTCCTGCCATGCTGGGGGACAAGTTGAAATATTGCATGGCACTGTCCAGGCCTTGCTTCCGAGCCATTGACAGAATTGCACGCATCACAGGGATGACGTAAGGGTGAGACTGCTTTGGTTCATTAGTCCTCAAGAGTCGTATTAGTCGATGCAGTTCTTCAGAGCTCATCGATTGACTTCCCAAAGAACCCTGGAGGGCAATCAGGTTCTCAGCACAAGTGCGATGGAGTGAAGAGTGGAAGTTTAATGTCTCAATGACGCGGATGACCATGTTTGCATTGACACATGTGGCACGACTCTGCCTGTTAATACAGCAGATTCGCTTCAACCAATTTGAGATGAAGATCTGCAGGTCATGTGACTCTAGCTCTGGAAGCCACTGGATAAGCAGCAATAAGGGCTGGACATTACTAATGCCCAAAATTCCAACAGACACGTGATCACCTTCAGCAGCCTGGAAAAAAAAGAGCATAGAACACAAAGATGAACTACTGGGCTACTACAACGAAATAGGGGCAGAAAAGCGGTCCAGGAGTGCAGCCATTTTAGATAACGTTCAAAGCAAGCACATGTCTCACCATATTCATAAGTTCTTCTAGCAACTCTCGCGAGGGCTGACCCAGAGATTTTAGTACTTCATGGATATGTGCATAACCAATCCGCTCTTTAAAGACCTCCTGAAGAGGGAAAAAAATAGTAACATTAATAAAAGTATGCAGTGCAGTTGTAGTTGTTTCAGTCCAGAATATTAGAGAGACAAGGTTGGGGAGGTAATTATTGGACCAACTTCTGTTGGTGATAATAAAAGAGAGAGACACAACTAACTCTAGCGGCTAAGTACTTACCTTCATTAATGGCGTCTCATCTAACACAAAACTAGCTTTACTGTTAAGTTACCCTTTATGAGAACATACTACAAACCTTATCTAAGGCTAGAGAAGTTAAGAATAGTCTTTTGATTGACTTCAACGAGTTTTGGATTAGGCCCTATAGTTAGAGGTTCATGACACTACTGCATATAATATTGTCATGGAAAAATATTTTCTGTAGCTTAATAAATGTTTTAATTCTAGCTGGCAAATTACAACAGAAGTGCACAGGCATAGAGAAGACCTTTATTTTACTTGTTATAGACCATAAACAAAATCTCCAATATAATTGTTTTAATATATTTCAAAATGTTAGTCTTTTTAGTTTATTACAAAAAACCAATTGTTTTATTATTGAGTTGAACGTATAGAATAAGATGAAAACAAACACAAGTAGGTACAGAAGTAAAATATTCTCCTAGAAAAATGTCTTGATTTAATAATATTTGAGACATATTTGAGATAGAAACTTTATTAAATATGGGAAAGTATTCTGAAACTGGTTACCTTGTGCTGAATTTATGGAAAACAACTCTCAAGCAGTAAAATCTACACAGTTATATACATCTATTTACTAGTTAATGAACAGCAGTTACATCCTAGTAAGTGAATTCCCTTCTCTTTGCATCGGTATTTTCAATTGTTATCTGTACGATGTGGAAAATACATTTTTAAATATGAGTGAATTTGTTGGAAGAAACAGGATTTTATGTGAAGTGCCTCTGGAATAAAGTAGCGAGAGGCAAAAAAAAAAGTCACTGTTGAAAAATTCAGATAAAATGTGGAGTATGTAGGTGCCCCTTCAAACATTTATGAGTCTTAGAGCAATTTTCATTGCAGGAAAAGGTTGTCATAAAATATTATTTTACACTCAGTTTTTCAAGTTTCTGTCTTTTATTAACTAATCAAATTAGCTCTAATCTCAGAAATCATGTTCCAACTTTACATACAATTAAATTAATGTCCAGTCCAAATTATTATGTAGTCCATAAGAAGAGCATGAGGAAGAAAAGCACAAAGGGTTTCTTGATCTGGTTGGGGCCTGCTGTCAATAACAAAATAATAAATAATAATAATATTAAGAACAACTCTTCAAGGTTTTACATTAAAATGTTTAACAAGAAATGAGAAAGATAGCTGCCATAAACAGACCTATGAGTGTGTATGCTTACCTTCGCAGCTGGAGATTTGTGCAACACTGCTGTAAGGGCTTGAATGGTGGATACGGCCAAGCAGTCTAGTTGTCCCTGAAACACCTGAAAGCAGCAGAGGCAGGTGTTATTTACAAACATATTAAATAGAATTCTGCTCTGAAGGATACTCTGTGCACTTCTGCCAGGATGAAAACCAAAGTTAATTAACATGCTTTACAATCATCTCTCCACCAACATGGATTTCATGACACCACAACCTACAAGAAAGGAGACAATGACAGAAAACTAGCCATGTAGTTCAAGAAGAGGAAAGAAGCGTTCACACACATTACAGTAAAAGGTTCTGATGGACAAATGTACAAACTTTCCTCATGCTGTTAATGGACAATCTCAAGAGGGAGGGAGGAAAAGGAAGTAACCAACCCCTTGTACTGTATGTGTGCACTGCAGAATATATAGCTTTCTGACAATCAGTTCTTTAAACAAATGGAGCTGAACATCATTTTAATCTCAGTGCAGGCTCCAGCACACACCAAAGGAACACACACACACAGCAGAAGTGATTAGTTATACCAGCACAGTCCAATAACTTCATCGCCTCCTACATCCATCCCAGAGGATGACACTCTGCTTCCAAACCAAATGAGTCTCAAATAATTCTTTCCCTTTTATGTTTTCTATTAGTTAATTCCTCTGAATACTGATATTTTTCATGATAATTTATGAACAGAAACTATGTGCCATATACCAGCAGGTCCCTTTGTAAACTTGACCAGTGGAATTATGCAAATGAACAGACTCCATGTGACAGTCTCTGAAATATTATATTGCATATTGGACAATGAGAAGTCAAAATTAGAAGACAATGTTAGTGAATAAATGTTTACATCCAGATCCTCACACTGAGTTACCAACAGAATTGGCCATTTTAAACAGAATTAAGATTCCTAGACTATATACTTTTATGTGCTCAGCACTGCATTATCTATTTAAATGAGAACAAATCAGTAACATCCTCCATACTCCTATGCGGAGTGGTACAATAAGAATTTGCATTTGATGTTTTCCATTATGCTAATGAAAATTCAAGACAATAGACTCTTCTCACCTCCCACATTCAGCCTGTCCATTTATTGTGAACATCTGTTCTTGATGACAAGCAAAGAATCAGGACATCAACTACAACCATACAGATTCACAAACAAAGCCCCAGAACCCAATAGACCACCGTGCTGAGACAAAGAAGCAAAAAAGAAAAAACGAAATCACCACCAGGTTGATAGCATTGATATTGGGATTCCATTCCTGTACTTCACCCTCCTCAGATTAAAAGGAGCACAATTTCTACTTAATATTTTTAAAATACCTACAACTTGAAGCATCTCCATACATGTGAAGTCATGGGTGTAATTTGCTTATCATAAAAGATTACTTTCCAAAGACAACAAGCATAGGTCTGTGCAGCAGTCAGAATTCATCCAGCTACAGCAGTTTCAGGAGGATGGATAAGGTAAAGTACAGGAATCACTTTTCCCACTGACTGCTACTCTGTCTTGGCTTCAAGTGAAGCAAAATTGTGTAGGTACCTGGTCCTCATTCATTTCTGTCAGTAATTTGTTGGCAAGGTCTTTTTCACTCTTGTCTGCCACCTTATTGTTAGCATTTAAAAACAGCTGTTAGAAACAGAGACAAGAATAATGGAAAGAGGTGCATTAAACATTACCTGCAGCTAATATCGTGACGCCTGGGATGAATTTATGTTTCACATACAACATACATGATCTCACACTGGTGAGTTACACAATTCTTAACAAATATAAATCTTTTGTTAATAATTCTTCTAATATTATATCAAACTATTGTTAAATATTCATTAGCTTATTCTGTTTTCCAGAAAAACCAAAAGATGTAATTGCTGAGACATGGAAACAGTACTAAACACAGGTAATTTTTGTTATTGGCTCTGTTCTTAGATGCATGGCGACTAAGTGCAGGACTGGAGGCTCTCAACATTCACATTAAAAAAGGAGGGGGGATGACTAAGACATTAGAAATGTGAAGGGCTGAGGGAAGCACAGACTCCTAGTTTCTCTACTTATGTTTCATCTTGTAGGAGGGCTGAGGTGTGTGATACGGGAGGGCCAGGGAGCAGCAGTAGTAGAATGTGAGAGGGGAAATATATAAGCCCTAGGCTAATTAAGGCGTGGCTCCCTGGAGACTAGGGAGGGTGGCTACAGGTTAATTGGAGCACCTGCAGTCAATTAAGGCCTCTCAGGAACCTAATAAACCCCCCTGCTTCAGGCAGACAGGGGAGGAGGAGGAAGGAGTTGGAGCAGAGTGTTTTGGTGGTGGAGCAGAGAGCAGTTTGGAGGAAAGCAGAGGAGAGTTTGGAGAAGTGCTGTGGCGGGCTAAGAAGACCGAGACCCTAGGTAAAGGGACACCTGGCTTGTGCAGAGGGAAGGCAGGAAGCCCCACAAGCAGGAGAGGGAAGGAGCCCAGGGGAAAGTATCACTAGTACAAGTGGTTTACCCACTAACCTAGGGCCCCTGGGCTGGGACCCAGAGTAGAGGGCGGGCTGGGTCCCTCCCTCTCCATTCCCCTTCTCTTGGATACTAGTGGGACAGCTGATACCCCAGTTCAGGGGCAAGAAATGGTGCCCTGAAAACCCCCCACAAGAAGAGAAAGTGCGGGACCCTCATAGTAGTGCCAGCAATTTGCCACAGGTGACACTAACAATCTAGAGAAGCCTGCTATACAACACTTTAGAATCCAGAGAGAGCGACGGCAGCAGCTTTGTGAGGGACACAATCTTCAAGATTGGAAGGACTAGGGGAAATTTTCAGTCATCCTGATGAGTTGGCAGCTTGGCAAGAACTTTAACTCAATCACCGAAAGCTGGATCTATTCTGAAGCTTTGCCCTCTTCTGCTTTTAGATTGCGAGTTAAGAAGCTCTTAGAAATACATTAGTTTACCAGACCAAGTAATTAAAAAAAGACTCTTGAAAACAGAGGAGAGTGACAGCTTGTCACATTTCAGAGAAAATATCCATCAGAAAAATAAAATGGTACATGAAAAACTATTTTTTAAAACCACTTCTTTTGTACTCACTGAATATTATGTGTTCAGTATATGGAACCCCACTCAGTAATCAAGGGCAAACACAGGACAACAATCAAAGAAACTACTCTGCATTACAAAAGTATTTTAAAAAAACCCGAAGTTAGAAACATTGCTTAGTTTGAAAGGCATCTGTCATGACCAAAGCTGTGATACTTTTGGTAAGAATACAGAATAGCTATAATATGTTGAGAGAATTAGAGCATTAGCAAATGAAGATAAAATTATAAACAGGGGGCAAGAATAGACATAGAAAAAACAAACTCATTTCCCGTAACAGATATATAGAAGAGGAAAATAAACAACTAGAGATTTTAAAACCATGTATTTATTAAAATGCCCAAGTAGATGGCTCTCTCTGGTTTTGAATTCTTGTATCCAGAAGATAGTTCATAGAATAATAATGTTTTCTTCGGCCCATGTTAAGGCTGGGCATAGTAACCTCTGCTATTCTCCAAATTTGATCTATATTTAAGAAAAGTTTCCCATCAATATAAAACGTTCAAGATACATGAAGAAGCAATGTCAGATGTTCTTAGTGTACCAATAAAACCCCTTTCAACAGATATAAAGTGAAACCTCAGTTACCTCAACATTTCAGGGGACAGCCCTGAATAAACTGGGCTTCAGATCAGATAAACTGGGTTTCAGATCAACATCTGAACTGGCTGAACAGCTTTCAAAAAAAACTCATAATTTGGGTCCCCAGCCCCAAAGAAGAGTAAAGAGAAGACATCCCTCTTCCATAAGCTTTGAATTCTTTAGCTGAAGTTCATCTATTTTCTCTGAAGACGATCTTCAAAGCTGAAGACAATTTTGAGGTAAGATCAGAAATATGCCTCTATTATGTGGCTCTTGGGAGTATTCACAATATAAATCAGTTTTGAGTTCTTTTTTTACTCCCTCGCCTCTCTGCAAGTCCCCTGGTTTCCAGGTTCATACACACACAACACATTCTACTGTGTCAAGAACAACCGCTGACTCTTCTGTTATCTGTGGTGTTATACATTGGGTGTGTCACTAGCGAACCCAGAAGTGTGACAGATTTTCAAGAATAAGGAAAAATTATTTTTAGCAAGATTCTACTTGGTTAGTGGAGGCATTTGACAAAAGAAGTGTACTAATCTCACAACTGACTTCATCTTTGTAGTCAGCCTTTGAAGAGCATTGTATTATATGTGGAAAACACATGACCTTGTCCTTGGGGTCATTTAGAGTGTAAAAAAGCAAAACACTTGCACAAATTTGACAACACCAAAGAAACCCTCCGTGTAATAATAGTAGTAATATACAAGCCAATATACAATACAGAGGTGTAACTCGGTGAAGAGCTCTGATGACAAAAAGGTAGAGTGAAATTCAAGGAGAGAAGAATGGTTAAAACATAGACCATAATACTGCTGGTGTTGAAGTCAATGGGAGTTTGATATCAGTGGGAGTAGGAGCAGGCCTAGAGTGCCCATGAACCAGGTAAATACCATCATATGATAATGTAAGAATTAGGCTAGAAAAACATAAATCTCTTTTATAGCAGCATTGCAAAGAGTATAAAATCAGTACAGAAACAGGTAAAGATTCCCAAAAGGAAGTGCAAAAAAACCTTGGAAAGGCCAAATAATGTACTTTTAAAAGAAGTTAAAAACACAACAAACACTATACAACACACTCAATATGGTTCCCACTAAAGTCAATCAGAATTTTGTCCCTGACTTAAATCAAGGTAAGTAAGACTAGGTCAAAATTTACACGTGGGCATTTTAAAGTACTGTTGCATTCAAATATTTTCTAACTAAATGGAATATTGTACAATAATTCACACATTGTAGCTAGCATTAAATTATCTAGAAGTGTTCAATACAGCCACGTCAACAATATGCATTGTGAAGACAAAACAGAAATGAAATATAAAACTCCAGAAAGTTAGGCAGTATTCATATTTATGTAGTTTTTTATTTGGGAAAAATTTATTTTATAAAAGCGTAACAACTTCAGTGAAAGGCGCTGGCTTACAATCAGTGGTCATCTGGGATTAATATGGAATCAGAGAAAGTAGGAAATATGAATACTATGTCCTTTCTAAAAAGAAAAGGCATCCAAGAAGAGCATTTTGCAACAAATTAAACTCATTCCTAATCTCAGCTATGCAGGAATTCAGACCAAATATTCTGAAACCCTTGCAACTGAACACCAATTATTATTATTATTTTTATTATTATTTTTAAAAAGATCGGAGAAAGAAGAAGTATGGCTACATCGTTGGGTTCAATGGGTAGTGATCAACGGCTCCATGTCTAGTTGGCAGCTGGTATCAAGCAGAGTGCCCCAGGAGTCAGTCCTGGGGGCACTTTTGTTCAACATCTTCATTAATGATCTGGATGATGGGATGGATTGCATCCTCAGCAAGTTCACGGACGACACTAAGCTTGGAGGTGGGAGGTAGATACGCTGAAGGGTAGAGATAGGGTCCAGAGTGACCTAGAGAAATTGGAGGATTGGGCCAAAAGAAATCTGATGAGGTTCAACAAGGACAAGTGCAGAGTCCTGCACTTCAGATGAAAGAATCTCATGCACCGCTACAGGGTGGGGACCGACTGGCCAAGCGGCAGTTCCACAGAAAAGGACCTGGGGATTACAGTGGACAAGAAGCGGCATATGAATCAACAGTGTGCCCTTGTTGCCAAGAAGGCTAAAGGCATATTGGGCTGCATTAGGAGCATTGCCAGCAGATAGAGGGAAGTGATTATTCCCCTCTATTCGGCACTGGTGAGGCCACATCTGGAGTACTGTATCCAGTTTTGGGGCCCCCACTACCGAAAGGATGTGGACAAATTGGAGAGAGTCCAGCAGATGGCAACGAAAATGATTAGGGGGCTGGGACACATGACTTTTGAGGAGAGGCTGAGGGAACTGGGTTTATTTAGTCTGCAGAAGAGAAGGGGGGGGCGGGATTTGATAGCAGCCTTCAACTACCTGAAGGGGGGTTCCAGAGAGGATGGAGCTAGGCTGTTCTCAATGGTGGCAGATGACAGAACAAGGAGCGATGGTCTCAAGTTGCAGTGGGGGAGGTGTAGGTTGGAAATTAGGAAACACTATTTCACTAGGAGGATGGTGAAGCACTGGAATGGGTTATCAAGGGACGTGGTGGAATCTCCATCCTTGGAGGTTTTTATGGCCCGGCTTGACTAAGCCCTCGCTGGTTGGGTTTGGTCCTGCTTTGAGCAAGGGGTTGGACTAGATGACCTCCTGAAGTCTCTTCCAACCCTAATCTTCTATGATTCAATGAAATGGAGAAATGCGTCCCTGAAATTAGAAATCAATCCACATCTGCTAACAGTTATAAGTGACTTCTCATAGTAGGAAAGATTGATTCCGACACCAAGCTAAACAAAATTTAGAGACGGATTAGAGTATATACAGGCATTTCTCAAAGAGAAATTGCGAGCATTCACTACTCAGTGTCTTATCAATACAAGCATATTGTATTATTATGGTTAATACATTTGGAAGAAAAGATGTACTTCTACTTCATAAATTACACATATTTATAGCTTCTGAAACATTCACCAGGTCAGTGGTACAAGTCCAATACTTGATACTCACAAGGATTATATTTAAATTAGAACCAAGTTACAAAGATGATTTACACAGCTGAACTCTTACAAGAAGCATGACATTTTGTTGAGATCAGAAATAATAAGTTATTAATAATGGACTGTACCTTGCAGTTCTGCAGCAGTCGGATGAGATGCTCAAAGCAGTTACTATTAAGGAAAATGGCCTGCAGAACAGGCCTATCAGTGCAGTCTAACATGGCTGTGATGGTGTCTATCAAAATAAAAATCACAAAAATAAATAGTTTTTATTACACTAGTCCTTGAGCATTTTTTTTTGTTTTACATTACACTATTGACAAATTTAGAAACACTACATAGAAGGCTCCATGGAAAAATTTTGTGCACTGAGAACCAGAGTTAAAAAATTATGAATGCGTTGATAAACACGGAAGTGAATTCCAGCATAAAACACCAGGCCTTGAGCAAAACATTCTGAAGCAGCAAAAACCAACATGTAACCTACTGTATATGGAGGAAACTTCAGCTACAGAATATCTTCAATTGTTCTGAGGCTCTGTTTAAAATCACTGTCATTTTCATGTATATAAGAAGCATGTCTTCTTATTTAAACATGTATTAATATTTGCTTCCTCATCAGCCAGTTATTCCTGAAGCAGCCTTATTTTGTTTGCCAACAGTCAGTATCATCTCACACTAATATCAAAACGTTGAGAAAATGAAAGTATTGGTGGGCAAGAAATGCCCTTATTTACATCTCCCCATTCTCTACATCAACTTTAAAAATTACAAATCATAAATGAATGCTAACCAATGAATTATATCCTATGGTTTAAGGCTATTGTCTCATCTAAGGTATGCAACCTAGGGAGGTTGTGGAATCTCCATCACTGGAGGTTTTTAAAAACAAGTTAGACAAGAACTTGTCAGGGATGGTCTAGATAAGACTTAGTCCTGCCTCAGTGCAAGGGACTGGACTAGATGACCTATCAAGGTCCCTTCCAGTCCTACATTTATATGGTTCTATTCAATAATTCCAATTACACAACTAAAAATTGCAAATAGCTACCAAATTGGAATAGCTCAAATATTCCAGGTATTCCCTTTTTATCGTATAGGGGTTAATTGCAGTCTCTCAGATAGTGTTGTGTGGAAGCTGTTGCCAAATGATAACTTTTAAATGGAAGTTCATAACAGGTACTAGATCTTCTAATCTTTTTTCATTGCCTCTAAACTGTCTGTAGGCTGACATCCTTAAGCCAAAAAGTAACCAGTACATTCTGATTAATATTTTTTGAATTAGAAGCAAATTGGCACATATTTGAATCAATTTCAACAAGAAAATACTCCATTTCTTACCTAAATAACAGTGAAAACACACTTGAATAATTATACTTATGCTTGCTTAAATCACTTCATTTAAAAATTATTAAAATTTTAACAAAACAAGTTTAGAGGAATTGTCTGGATAGATCACTCACCCAGCATTTGGATCTGTAATGCAATGAACCTATTCTCCCACTGCCTAGATCTCCTGGAGTTAGGTAACGCTGAATGGTCTGAATTAAGCAACTTGAAGTAGTTCTCCAGTATGGTACTGGTCTCCACTTGCCGCTGGTCTGAACTACTGGTGAGAAGGATATGCACTACTTCTGTCAGGCACTTAAGAGTCAACTCTGCCTTCCTGCTCACTTCCTCAGGATCCCTATCATCCCAGGTGTCACAGTCTGCCAAAACACGCATCAAGACTTCCATGGTGGCAGGAGATATGGCTTGAAGAGCATTTCTCTGAAATCCACAATAAAAACAACTGTACTTTAATTTGAGGGTATCAAGCCTCTTCCAAATACTTAAAATCAACAAGTTTCATTTTTGAATCATGCGAGCTATCTGAACTCTAACAACTATAGTAATAATGAGAGCATTTTTAATTTAGCTCCTCTGTCAACTATGATTGTGTTGATCAATACAGATTTTGGGCCAAATAATGGTCATTCTACTCAATTAGGCCTAATGGCTTCAAAGGGTATATTTACAGGGGGAAAGTAGAATTTGGCACTATATATCGTAAATACATAATGTATGTAAAGACCAAAAAAAAGCCTGTTAATGACACATTAGGGTTACATATTTTAATACAAATTTTCTGAAAGAAATGAAAAAAAATTTTCTAGTAATATTAACCCACTCATTTTACACATAAATGTATGCAATCTCAAAACCTCAGCTTTTGCATATCTTGACTTTTTTGTGTTTGTCTGTAACCTTAAAGGTGCACTAGAACGGTTTAGGGTGGGGGGGGATTAAGATTTTTTTAAATTCCTGTTTTTAAATTAATATTCTTTAGCCACATGTCTAATATACATTGATTTCAACGTGAAAGGGTTACTTATTTTGGTTGCAGGCTTTTAATTTTAGTATGCATTTGAATTATTCAAAGTGATACTGATAATATACATATTCTATTGTGTAATACATCTTTTGCCATAGGAGAATGTAGAGTATAGTTTAAGTTTGGACTTTCATACAGACCCCTGTTTTCACATATCCCCAAATTTCTCAATTAGTTCAGAATTTTAACCTGAAATAAAATTAACTAATGATAAACATTTTAAGAACACTAGCCTTCCTGTATTACCCAGAGCAATTTTTATCTGTGATTGGAGTACATACGGTATTACAGTGGTCAGCGAGGGCCATGTACATTCTCTTTGCTCATGGAGAATTGATTTTCTTTTTAAGGCCTCTTCTGATCTGCATATTGTTCCAGAGCTCCCTGTGATGTTTTTGTTTGAGGTTGGATTATTATTCTAAAAACACAGTGCTCTCTGTTAATCTTTTACAAGATAAACTGGGTAAGCATCAAAGTGCCTTATTCTGCTGTGATACAGGAGGGCCAGGGAGCAGCAGTAGTAGAGTGTGAGAGGGGAAATATATAAGCCCTAGGCTAATTAAGGAGTGGTTCCCTGGAGACTAGGGAGGGTGGCTACAGGTTAATTGGAGTACCTGCAGTCAATTAAGGCCCTCTCAGGAACCTAATAAAACCCCCTGCTTCAGGCAGACAGGGGAGGAGGAGGAAGGAGTTGGAGCAGAGTGGTTTGGTGGTGGAGCAGAGAGCAGTTTGGAGAAGTGCTGTGGCGGGCTAAGAAGACCAAGACCCTAGGTAAAGGGACACCTGGCTTGTGCAGAGGGAAGGCAGGAAGCCCCACAAGCAGGAGAGGGAAGGAGCCCAGGGGAAAGTATCACTAGTACAAGTGGTTTACCCACTAACCTAGGGCCCCTGGGCTGGGACCCGGAGTAGAGGGCGGGCTGGGTCCCTCCCTCTCCATTCCCCTTCTCTTGGATACTAGTGGGACAGCTGATACCCCAGTTCAGGGGCAAGAAATGGCGCCCTGAAAACCCCCCACAAGAAGAGAAAGTGCGGGACCCTCATAGTAGTGCCAGCAATTTGCCACACTGCCTCAAAAGGTGTCTTCCTACAATTTGCAGTCAGATTGTACTGGACTAGACTTGCACAGAAAGAAGAAAATCCCATACCTCCCTCAGTTATTTAAAAAAATTAAAATGGTGCTCACTCATGCCAAGTCCTGGCTAACAGACTGCTTTTGGCTTGCATCCGATGAAGTGGGTATTCACCCACGAAAGCTTATGCTCCAATGCCTCTGTTAGTCTATAAGGTGCCACAGGACCCTTTGTCACTTCAGACTGCTTTTGAACACTGACTTATCACGTGACTTGACAGAATGGGCATGACACATTATACCATCACATGATCAGACAGCAACATTTTTTTTCAAAGATGTATCCAAGAAATTCTGAATAGGAGACTGATGTTCAAATCAAATCCACATCAGTGATTAATCCCAATCCTCATCTGATCTCATTTCCCTTTCCCTTCCCCACCCATATATTCTGTACCACTTATGCTGCACAGGTATACTTCAAATTCCTTCCTCAGCAATGCCAGACCAAATGATTTAGTGTAAGCACACTGCAATTCCAGTCTATTCTTGTACTCCTTTCTAAATTTCTTGGCACCAAGCAGACACAAACACTCCTTTAATTTAGTACACTGTGCTCATTGTGCCAGCAGAGAAGAACATATTTAGTTTCAGGGCAGGTATACACTTAAAACACTGAGTCAGCACCACTGCTGTAGCGCTTCAGTGAAGATGCTACCATGCCGACAGGAGAGTTTCTCCCATTGGTGTAGTTAATTCACCTCCGCGAGAGGCGATAGCTGTGTCGATGGGAAGAGGACACATATACACCAGTGGCGTAGCGAGGTTTAGAGCACAGGGGGAGCGGAGCTAAAAAAAGGCACCGGGAGCAAAAAAAGGCGCCGGGAGCAAAAAAAGGCGCCGGGAGGAAAAAAAAAAAAAAAAAAAAAAAAAAAACTCCACTCTGGCTGCAGCATAGGAGCAAAAGGTGTTGGGAGCAAAACAAGGCGCCACTTCTGCTCAGTGCGGGAGCAGCCGCTCCCCACCCCCGGCTTCGCTACTGATATACACACATGCATACACAGTTATTACAATTCCCAACTACTCTTTGGAGCAGGAACGATCTCTTAGTAGTCTTACATAGCACTAAGCACAACGGAGTCCCAATCCCGGTAATACACACAACCAACTAATCCATATTCAATTGTTGATACAGTCTGTTCTGCAAAACACTCTTGTCTTTTGATAGATATCCTATATTCCATAAACCATAAAGTTTACATGAGGAACAGAAGATGAACTCTACAGGTCGTAATAGCTGAGATTACTTTATAATATTTTTCAATATTCTCGTCACCTGTCCACCAGCCACAATGGCTCCAAAGAGATGTAGCAGGCAACACTTCAGGCTTTCCTTGAGATGTTCACTTTCTTGAAAGCATTCTATTGAAATAAGAGAAAAAGTGATTTGTGTATCCCAAAATAAGGAGACTCATATCTTTTAATCTCTCCCCTCAAAAGAAAGTGAAGTACCATTTATAAACAGGCTTAAAATAATCCAGTATGGAAAGGCTCGCACTGATTTCAGTGCAGCTGAAACAGTCCCAAACTGCCTGATCTTGCTCCGGTTAAAAAATCACTGGGAAAAATATTGATTGCAATAGCGGTATTCACAGGCCCATTGTCCTGCATCTTTGTTCATACCATGATTTGACATAAACCACTTACAAACAGCCTTAGGAATTTTTCTGAGCAGTAAATGTTAACCTGGAAGTTGTTGCTATAGCAATAACCTTAGACACACAGAGTAGCTGCAACCAAAACCACAAAGGATTATTTTGTTTGGAATTAGCCCTGTGAGAGACTTCCAATAATGTCACAAGCCAGCAGTTAAAATGTCACTTTTAAAGAGCCTGAATAGTCAAACAAAAAACAAATGAAAAATACTAGAATAATTCAACGCAGGCTAAAATAAAAAACATCAGTGTAAGAGGAAATAGCTTAACATTAGTGCCAAACATATACTAAAACCATCAGCCCACTTTAACAGTGTATGGAGAAATACTCCAACCTGATGAAGTGTTGGTAGCTATTTTTATTTCTCCCAGTTCATTCTAAGCACTCTCTTTTGCTCTTACATACTAGTGCATTTTGCCATACATATAAAGAAAAAAAAAAGAATTACTTGCAATCATTGTTTACAGAAGGTAGCATTTATACCAGATCCCCACTCTTCCAATACATGGTTTGTGCCTTTGATTAGGCTAAAACACCTCAACCTTAGAATATGACTCATATACGAGTTGTTCCTCTTACCCGCTAGGGAGGCATAATAGGCAGTAACTGCCTCTACCATCAATTCCTTCTTATGAGAAATGAAGAGAAACAAAACTCATCTTCAACTATTCAAGGAAGTTTGATGGGTGGATAAATGAACAGGGCAACAGCGGAGATTTGTTCACAAGGATTTATTGATTTTATTATCAGGAAAAAATGTAAGGGAGCATTCATTAAGGCACCAAATCAGGACAGCACTTAGATATGCACTTAAGCACCACTGGATTCAATTCAATCTCCACTGTCCTGAATAAAGAGGCTTTCCTGAATCTGGGCGTAAAACAGGGAGATTACATCCATTGCATACACAGCTTTTTTTTTTAAAAAACTTTCATGTACAGCATATCATTTTTTTGTTTATGCATAAAAAGAAAAATCTTATTGCTGTAAGTTATTAATAGGAAGAACTATCTGAACAAAAACTGAGAAAAACTGTTTTAGAAAGCAGAAGACAGTTGGGCTACACTTAAAAGTTCTGTTAGCATAGCTATGTCAGTTAGAAGTGTGGAAAAAAATCACCCTCCCCAACCAACACAGCTATGTGGCCAAAAGCACTAATGGAGACACAGATGTACCAGCAAAAGTGTCGTTTTGCCAGTACAGCTTATTTTGTTTGGGGAACGGATATAAACTATACCAGCAAAATAACTATTTTTGCTGATACAAGCTGCAGCTGCACTTGCTGACATAGTTGTGCCATGCAAACCCTTTCTAGTGTAGACAAAGCCTAAGATGGTGGTTTTCAACTGTGGTCCACCGCTTCTTCAGGGAAAGCCCCTGGCGCGCCGGGACGGTTTGTTGACCTGCCGTGTCCGCAGGTTCGGCCGGTTGCGGCTCTCATTGGCCACGGTTCACCGCTCCAGGCCAATGGAGGCTGTGGGACGCGGCACGGGATGTGCTGTCCACCGCGTCCCGCAGCCCCCATTGGCCTGGAACGGCAAACCGCGACCAATGGAAGCCGTGGCCGGCCAAACCTGCAAACACGGCAGGTCAACAAACCATCCCGGCGCGCCAGAGGCTTTCCCTGAAGAAGCGGTGGACCACAGTTGAGAACTACCAGCCTAAGAGATGACTAAAAAAAGTAGCTCGGACAAGAGCAGAACAGTTATGCGATATCAACAAATGTTTTGGCCGCATGCAGCTGAGGGCATTTAACAATTCAGAGCGTTGAGTTTGGGATATTCTGTTGCCATTCATCCACAAAGCTCTTTTGCACAGTACTTCCTATCTTTGAAGAACAGGGCAAAACTTTGTAGAGAGTGTCCTACAATTACTGTATGTCCTAGTCACATCAGTCTATGTAATGGTGTCTCAAAATACAGCACATGGCTCTTGAGGGCCTCCCCTTTAGGTTTCTCCTGAAGCCATTTGTAATGCTAAGAACGTTTGAACTCTAAAAGACACAGTTGTCACAGCTACATTTAATGACTTGACCAGAAGAAACATAGCTTAGCACAGACGTTACCAAACTATGGTCCAAGGAGCATTTGCTGGTTACATGGTTCTGGCTTTCCTGGTTTCCAGTGGCTAAAACACATAAAAGGCAACTGAAAATACATAAATACTCTCCTAATATTACTTTTCCATGTCATAACTTCTGCTGTTGCCACAGCAATGTTATGTGAACACACATGGAAAGGTAGGTTGCATGTGCAACAGCAAATGAGACAGTAGGTGAGCCATTAGACCATCTCTTTGTTTATGGTATGCTGCACCATGAAAATGATTGAAAGATCCAGACTGAGAAAGTCCACAATACCACAGATGATGATGATGATGATTGATGATGATGACGACGACGACATGATGCGGGGGAGGGATAGCTCAGTGGTTTGAGCATTGGCCTGCTAAACCCAGGGTTGTGAGTTCAATCCTTGAGGGGGCCATTTAGGGATCTGGGGCAAAAATTGGGGATTGGTCCTGCTTTGAGCAGGGGGTTGGACGAGATGACCTCCTAAGGTCCCTTCCAACCCTGATATTCTATGATGGCACTCCAAACAAAGCCAAACTCTTAGGTACAAAAAGAGGTAGACCAAACTTCAATAAGCCCTCACCTTGGAAAGGAATCAGGCGGCTTTTGGCACTTATCAAATGTTTACAGTGGGACTAGAACTATGGCACCAAGAAGTTTGTTCCTTGAAAGGTAGTCAGTAACACACACACTGTCAATAGTACTTACGGTAAAAGAAAGGGATGAATTCCACTGTGAGGGAGGCAGGTTTATACTTCTGTCTGCTCTTTTCGACACTACTCAAGAGTCGCCTACAATCAAAAAATGATACATGAGAGAAGTTAGAGATGGCACCAATGTTTATTTGTGCATAGGTCATAAATACACCGCAGAAACAAACTACAGTATCTTTATCCTACAAGATCAAAAAGAAAGAATAAGTGTTTTCATCCTGAAAACTGAGTCACAGCTAGTCATGTGTTCACACTTAAAATGGCTTAACATTCACAATATGGTTTTGGTTTTTTAAAAAGAGAAATCTGTTATTTGATCTTATTTACAGCAACCAAGCCACCAACTTTACTGCCAAATTTCTACACCATGCAATTTGAAAACGGGCAAGAAACTGTATTAGGGGTTTATTATGGAAAAAATGTAATTTTAAGGAAAAATTACTCTCTGATGCTGCTCTTCAATTTTTATTTAAACAGTGATTATATTAGCATTTTAATCTCATAAAACCAAAATTATTCCTTCCGTCATACTTTTCTCTGTTCATTCTGGCTTCCATCTTCTACTAATTCAGAAAAAATAGCTCAGTTTTTAGAAGAGAGAAAGAAATTGAGAGCTTGAAGTGGATCAGTTGCAATCAATCTCCCTCTAGATAAATGTTCAGCCTTTTTCTTTATAATACATGGGTAGGTGATAAATTTATTTGTTTGCATGTACAAATGTATTTAAACTGCATATTTTACACATTCAGGTAAGTATTGCTATAGAATATTGTTTCTATAGTATCTAATTCTTATGATTCCTTGTGAACTTCTGTACCTTAATTAAATAAAACATTATGAGAATGAAAACTCCTATCCATTTAAAATGTATAAGCACAAACAATGAGACAATAAGATGCATTAGACATGTTAAATTTGAAAATACTTTTGTAGTATAGAGAAGAACCACCATGTGAAAAGGAGGTTACTCACCTGTGCGGTAACTGACGTTCTTCGAGATGAGTGTCCCTGTGACTGCTCCACTCCAGGTGTTTGTACATCCCTGCACCTTTGCTCAGAGATTTTGACAGCAGTACTCGTACCAGTCGCACACCCGCAGAGCTGCCTCATGTGCTGAGTGTGCCTTAGTAGTAAGCATGCGCGACCAGTCTCCTCAGTTCCTTCTCTACGACGGACGCTACCCCAACTCTGAAGTAAAGGGGAGGAGGGTGGGTAGTGAAGCACCCACAGGGACACTCATCTCAAAGAACGTCAGTTACTTCACAGGTGAGTAACCTCTTCTTCAAGAGAGACATGTCCCTGTGGGTGCTCCACTCCAGGTAACTTAAAAGCAGCGTATCTCAAAGAGGAAGGGACTTCAGATCTGGTAGGAATGCAGTAAATAAAGCTCTGCCCAATTGTGCATCAGTGAGAGGGCCTTAAGTAAGGGCATAATGCTTAACAAACGTGTGTTCAGAAGTCCAAGTGGCCGCTTTACAGATGTCAGCCACAGGAACTCTACGTAGAAAAGCCACGGAATTAGCTACAGACCTAGTGGAGAGAGTCCTGATGCAGGCTGGCAGAATTGTCTCCTTTAATTGATAGCACAGGCGTATACAAGCAGAGATCCATTTGGAAAGTCTCTGGGTGGAAATAGGTGTCCCCTTGGATCGTTCTTCAATGGAGACAAAGAGTCTGGAAGAGTTCCTAAAGGGTCTGGTTCTATCCAAATAAAAGGACAAAGGCCTGTGTACATCCAATGTATGCACTGTGGATTCAAAGGAGTTTGCATGCGGTTTAGGAAAGAAGGTTGGTTCGTTAATATGGTTCGTTAATGTGGAATGACGAATGTACCTTTGGAAGAAAGTCGGAAGGTAACCTTGTCCTTAAAAATATTATGTAGAGTGGGTCTGCCATAAAACCTATTTCTCCTGCACGTCTGGTGGAGGTGATTGCCACTAAGAATGCTGTTTTCATAGAGAGGTGTAAAAGGGAGCAAGTGCTAGGGGCTTGAAAGGTTGTTGCGTTGAACAGGTTAACACTAAGTGAAGGTCCCACAGAGGAGTAGGAGGTTTAATGTCTGGGTATAGGGATTGGAGCCATTTAAGAAAGCGCTTGATGATTGGATGATCAAAAACAGAAGTACCGTTGATCTTGTTGTGAAAGGCTGTAATAGCAGCTAAGTGGACTTTGATGGAGCTGAAAGAAAGGCCGGATTGCTTCAGGTGTAGTAGGTAATCAAGTATGGCCGCAAGAGGTTTTGGGAAGTGGGAAGAATTCGGTTGTTGGAGCACCAATGTGTGAACCGTTTCCACTTTTGAAGATATGTGGTACGAGTAGACTGTGTTCTGCTATGTAAGAGTACTCTTTGAACTTGTTCAGAACATGCTAGTTCGCTTTGTGAGAACCATGGAGGAACCAAGTTTTGAGATGAAGCATGGATAAGTTGGGGTGAAGAAATCGGCCGTGTTGCTGAGATAGGAGGTTCAGAGGGAGAGGCAATGAAATTGGTGGACGAATTGACATTCTGGTGAAGAACGGATACCATGGTTGTCTGGGCCAGGACGGGGAAATCAAAATTACCGTGGCACAATCTGTTTGTATTGTTGTCAGAACTCTGTGGAGAACTGGTATTGGGGGAAAAGCATACATTAAGTGTTGAGCCCATGAGATCAGGAACGCATCTCCTAAGGAATGTTTGCCCAATCCTGCTCTGGAGCAAAATTTGGGACATTTCTTGTTCTTCGCGGTCGTGAAGAGGTCCAAGGTTGGATAGCCCCAAACGCAGAATATTTTGCGTATGATTGGGTTGTTTATCTTCCATTCGTGATCCCAGGGAAAACATCTGCTTAGTTCACCCACGGTGGTATTCAGGGCCCCGTGTAGATAGGCAGCTGATATCTGGATGCTGTTTGGAAGGCACCAATTCCAGAACTTCATGGCTTCTGTGGAAAGTGAGTGAGATCAAGCCCCTCCCTGCCTGTTGACATAGAACATGCATGCGATGTTGTCTGTCATTATCCGAACATGTTGGTTCCGAATAAATGGGAGGAAGTGATGGCAGGCATTGCGTATGGCTTGCAGTTCTAGGACATTTATGTGTAGGGAGGCTTCGGTGGAAGACCATAGCCCCTGGGCTGTGTGGTGAGACATGTGTGCTCTCCATCCCGTGAGGGATGCACTGGTAGTCATTATGAGTGATGGAGAGTCCTGGAGAAAAGGGACTCCTGAGCAGAGGTTGGAGAGAACTGTCCACCATCGGAGGGAGTCTGACTCTGAAGGGTATGGATAGAGGCTTGTTTAGAGCGTGTACGTTCGGTCTGTAAACCGTGGCCAACCAAGCTTGGCAGCACCTCATGTATAGGCGTGCATTTTTTATCACGAAAGTACACGAGGGCATGTGGCCTAATAGTTGCAAGCAGTCTCATGCAGTGACCTGGGGACTGTTGCGAAGTTTTGTAACCAGGGGTTTTATGGTGTTGAAACAAATGAGTGGGAGAGACGTTATTCCCGTTCGGGAATCAAGGTGCATTCCTATGAACTCCAGTTATAGGGTAGGAGATAAGGTGGATCTGTGTTTATTTGCAGGCCAAGGGAAAGGAAGCAAGCAACGGTAAGGTGTGTGGATCGAAAAGCTTTGTCAAGCGTTGAGGCTTTGAGGAGACGATCGTTGAGGTAAGGAAATATTATAACTCCGTTTCCTGAAGTGGGCAGTAACCATGGCTAGGAGTTTGGAGAAAACTCGGGGGGCGGTAGATAGGCCGAAAGGCAACACTCTGTATTGAAAATGTGTCAGACCGAGGGTAAAACGAAGAAAATGTCTGTGGGCTGGGTGAATAGTCACATGAAAATAGGCATCCTGTAGTTGAGGCTTGAAAACCAATCGCCCTGCTCCAGTGCTGGGATTATGGTGGTGAGGGTAACCATTTTGAACTTTTGCTTTTTGATAAATTTGTTTAGCCACCTGAAGTTGAGGATCAGTTGCCATCCGCTGGTTTTCTTTTCTGTTAAGAAGTAATGGGAGTAGAAACCCTTCCCTCTGTGTTGTTCGGGCACGATTTCTACTTCCCCCAATTGAAGGAGATGTTGTACTTCTTGGAGGAGCAGTTGCTCGTGAGAGGGGTCCCTGAAGAGGGATGGGGATGGTGGGTGGGTGGGAGGCGGGGAGAGGAAAGGGATAGAATAGCCAACTGTGACGACCTGTAAAGTCCACTTGGTGGTGGTAATATTTTACCACTGATGGGACAATGGGCGTAGGCGGTGACCAAAAATAGGGGCAGGCAGTGTAAGCGCTGAAGTGGAAATATTGTTTTCTATACCCTCGACCAAGGCTTCAAATTTGCTTATTTGTCAGAGGGGGTTGAGACACTGCCGAGGAGTTGGGACGGCAGCATTGGTATCTGGGTCTCTGGCGTTGCTGTTGTTGCCGTTGCTTGAGAGATCTATGGAATTGCTGGGTGTATGTGGGGTAGCGTGGTCGCTGGTAAGGCTGTTATCTATATTGTCGCCTCCTGGTCATAGAGGTTTGAATTCTTAGAGACCGGAGAGTTGCCCCGGAGTCCTTCATGGAGTGGAGTACGTCATTCATAGCGGAGGCGAATAATTTGTCACCGTCGAAGGGGAGATCCTCAATGGTACTCTGGACCTCCCGGGGAAAGGAAGAGGACGAGAGCCATGACCCTCGGCGCATCACGACTGCTGTGGCAGTGGACCTGCTGCAGTATTGGCCATTCAAGGGCAGCTTGAAGAGCAGTGCGGGAGATGATTTGTCCCTCAGAAACTATGGCTGTAAATTGTTGTTTCTTTTCTTTTGGAATGTGATCAATAAAGCCCATGAATTTATTGTAATTTTTGTGGTCGTATTTTGCTAGAACAGCTGTATAATTAGCAATGTGAAATCGCAACGTGGAAGAAGCATATACCTTGCGTCCGAGCAGTTTATGGAGGGGGATGGTATGATGAAACTGCCTACAATGGCATGTATCCAATCTGTGACTGCTAGTAGCAAATATCCCCAATGGCCACTGATGAAACACTAGATGGGGAGGGCTATGAATTACTACAAAGAATTCTTTTCCAGGTGTCTGGCTGTTGGGTTTTGCTCAGGGTTGAACTGATCACCACATCTGAGGTCGGGAAAGATTTCCCCCTGGGTCAGTTTGGCAGAGACCCTAGGGGTTATTTGCCTTCCTCTGCAGCACGGGGCATAGTCATTTGCTGGTTTAAACTAGTGTAAATGGTAGATTCTCTGTAACTTGAAATCTTTAAATCATGAGGACTTCAGTAACTCAGCCAGAGGTGAGAGGTCTATTACAGGAGTGGGTGGGTGAGGTTCTGTGACCTGCAACAGGCAGGAGGTCAGAGTAGATTATCACAATGGTTCCTTCTGGCCTTAAAGTCTATGAATCTACATGGGCTGGTAATGGAGCACCCACATCTTGAAGAACTCCAGTTACTCCACAAGGTGAGTAACCTCTCCTTCTTCAAGTAGTGTCCTTACGGGTATTCCACTTTAGGTGACTCCCTAGCAGTAACCCTTTAAGGAGGTGGGAGTTTCAGAAAAGTGTCCATCACTGAAGAAAGAACTGCGTTGTCTATTGCCACATCTGATCTTGCAGCATGAATTCGGGCTTGGTGGTCGGAAAACACGTGCACTGAGGAGCATGGTGTAGCCCTACAGATTTCAGCAGAACACCAGAATATCTTTGAGTAGAGCTACAGATGTAGGCTGTGATCTAACAGAGCATGCAGTCACTCTTAGGGGAGGTGTAACCTCAGCAAAACCATAACAGGCAATAATACATCCAGAGATCA
Organism: Macrochelys suwanniensis; assembly: GCA_033296515.1. Taxonomy (NCBI): domain Eukaryota; kingdom Metazoa; phylum Chordata; order Testudines; family Chelydridae; genus Macrochelys; species Macrochelys suwanniensis. The sequence continues at coordinate 59,389,798 of CM065784.1, read as the reverse complement.
ATTCAGAAAGTCTCTGAGTGGCGACTGCCAGACTGGCACTCCCTTAGGTCTATCTGCTACAGAAACAAAGTCTAGAGGGTCTTTCTGTTCAAGTAAAAGGCTAACACCCTCAACATTTAGCATATAAAAAGCAGACTTTTTGTGTAGACTGATGCAGCTTAGGGAAAAAGAAAAAACAGAAGGCGACTAGCTCGGTTGACATGAAATTCAGAGGACGCATTAGGTAAGAACTTTCAATGAGGTTGTAAGGATACCTTCTCCTTGGAGAACAAAGTAAAGGGGGTCTGCCATTAGAGTCATCCCAATCCTTCAAGCAGCAGTGATTGCCACCAAGAAGGCTGTCTTCATCATAGATAGATGTAGCAGTGAGCACATTGCTAATGGCTCAAAGAGTTGTTTCATGAGACGGCTGAGATCCTAAAGCAGTGTAGGGGCTATAATATGCAGAAAAAGATTAATAAGTCCTCTTTGGAATCTTGCAATGGTTGGATGAGCAAATACCTAGAAACCTTCTACTGGCACATGGAAAGCTGTTATTGTTGCTAAATGAACCTTGACAGAATTCATAGAAAGGCCTTAATTTTTCAATTCCAATAGGTAATCCAAGACTGAGAAAAGAGACAACCAGATGGGAGAAATAAGGAACCAGTTACACAAAGGTTATATATTCTCCATTTCTGAAGGTAAATATATCTAGTGGATTCCTTTCTGCTATTTAAGAGTATCTTTTGTTCTTCCAATGAACATGTGATCTCTAGTCCTGAGAACCATTAAGGAACAAGCATGTAGTTGCAGGATGTTCAAACTGGGGTAAAACGTCTGACCCACAACCTGAGACAACAGTCGAGGTTTGATCGGGAGCCACCACAGAGGGCGAGAGGTGAGTTTGATGAAGTAAGGAAAGTAAACTTGTCTTGGCCAAGTTGGTGCAATCAAAATGTCTTTGGTTTTGTCCTGTCTGATCTTAAGGATATTTAAGAGCAATGTTGTTGGAGGATATGCACAGAAAATACCCTTTGTCCATGTGTAACAGGTTGCTCTACTCACCACTGGATGGTGCCACATCCTAGCAGTTCTGGGGATTAGCTCAGACAGGCCAATGCTTCTTCCAGTGGTTACATCCCATTAGCTTCTCCTCTTCAGACCCTCTCTGGCTCTCAGGAACCGCAGCTGTCCTCTTCATGACTCAGCCCTCCAAACACTATTGTGGTTTCCCCTTTCTGGGGGGAGAGGGGACAAGGGTGGGACTGTATGAAGGTTCCTGCTCTTTAGTAGTCTCAGGCAGTCTTCTGCTTCACTGCCTCACAGTGCCACTCCCACAGTGGCTGGCAGGGGAACCCCGGGCCCATCCTCTACTCCAGGTTCTGGTTCAGGGACCCTCTACACAGCAGCCAAGGTCTGTTCCCTGCACCTTGCTGCCTTTTCCTGAGCCGCTTCTATAAATCCTTGCCTTCACCACTCCCCTGGGTTTGCCAGTCTTTTCACTTCCTTCTCCCAGGGAGTAACTTGAGGTAACTTGTCTCTGCAGCCCCCAAACATTCCTTCCTTCTCCCAGTGAGTGACTGCAGACTTCTGCCCCCTCCTCTGCTTCTAATTTCCTGTCTATTGTAGAAGCCCCACCTGTCCCTCACACAAGGTTGTCATTAATTAGCTACCTCCAGCCTAAAGCTCCCCTGTTTCAAGACTAATTAGCTGATTTGTCCCACCTGGCCTAACTCCTCTCTTGCAGGGCCAGTGTGCAAAGCACACCCCATCTCACCATGTAATGAGGAAAGCATCTCCTAGAGATTGGGGATCGAATCTCCACCTAGAACAGAATTTCCTACACTTTGTGTTTGCTGCTAGAGCAAAAACGTTGACCTCTGGAAATCCACAAGCTAGGAATATTTTGTTGAGAACACGAGAGTCCAACTCCCATTCGTAATTTAGAGAGAAATGTCTACTCAGGTCATCTGCCATGGTGTAATGGATCCATGGGAGAAAAGAAGCCAAGGTGACTCTCTGCTTGGCTATGCGCCAGTTCCAAAGTTTTATCACTTTGGTGTAGAGTGAGGGGGGATGTATTCTTCCCTGCTGATTGATATACTACACACATGCTGTGTTGTCTGTCATGATCTTAATGAACTTGATTTTGAGTAAGCGAAGAAAGTGGAGGCAAGCATTTCTGACAGCCCTTAATTCCAACAGGTTGATGTGAAAGAGCTGTTCCTGTTGTGACCGTTTGCCTTGGACTGTGCATGGGCCCAAATGGGCTCCACATCCCAAAAAGGTAAGCATCCAATGTTAGTAAGAATGTTGAGGGATTCCAGCTGAACAGGATTTCTGCATAAATTTTGGATGGATTCATCCACTAGGTGAGTGACTGTAGGACCTGACTGGATACAGATATCTGTGTTTGTTGGGTACAAAAACAGTACTGAGCCACTCCTGGAGATGTCAAAGATGCAACCTGGCATTGTGTGTCACAAAAACACAAGCTGCCATGTGTCCCACAGTTGCAGATATGTCCTTGCTGGAACATGAGGGCTGAACTACATACACACGTTGTATAAGGTTCTTTAAAGCAAGGAACCTGTCGAGTGGGAGATAAGCTTTGCCAATTATCGAATCCAGAAGCGCTCCAATAAAGACATTTTGTTAGGTAGGGGGACAAGATCGATTTCTTGAGATTTATCTTCCTTCCTGAACTTGTTTGAACTGCTTGACCATACCTCGTGATATGATCGACTCTTGAGAAGCCAGTCATTGAGGTAGGGAAGACAGTTATTCCTAGAGGACAGAGGTACGTAGCTATGACTACAATGATTTTCGAGAATACGATAGGGGTGGATGACAGGCCAAAGTGTAGTACCCAGTATGGGTAATGATTGCAGTTGAAAGTGAAATGAAGAAATCTTTTGTGAGAAGGATGAAGTACTATGTGGAAACAGACATTTTTGAGGTTGAGGGTCACAAACCAGTTGCCAAATTACAGGAAGGGAATTATAACTGCTAGGGAAAACCATTTTGAATTTCAAATGTCTGACACGCTTATTCAATTGCCTGAGACCTACTATTGACCTCCAACCCTCATTTTTCTTAGGTATCAGAAAATAACTTGAATAGAATCCTTTTCCACTGTATTGAAGTGGGACTGGTTCTATGGCTCCTAGACTCTGGAGTGATGAGATCTCCTGTGTTAGCAACTGCTCTGAGAGAGGTCCCTGAAAAGGGATGGGGAAAGGGGCTGAAACGGCCGGGTGGAGGTAAATTGGATAGTATAACCTGAAGCAATGGCCTCCAACACCCATTTGTCCAATGTTATACCCTCTCATCTTTGATGAAATAGAGAGGCAGTGACCAAATTGAGGAAGGGGGGTTGTGTCATGCAGCTGATAAAACCTAATCATTTGCTGGTCTGGTCTCATGACCAAACCAGCAAAGCTGGTGTTTGCATGATGGTGAAGGCTGGGATAAAGTAGTTAAGGTAGCTGCAGGCTTTTTCTTTGAAAACCTCAAGCTCTTAGCCAGTGGTTTCAGTGGCCTATGGAAGGTGGAAAATAGAGCAGGGCAGGAACTTTGTGCTGATTGAAACCTGCTAAACTTCCTTTTATTTGCGGGAATGTATATCCCTAAAGTGTATATCCCTAAGTGTTGCCCTAGAGTAGGTTATGAAGTGAGTTATCCATGGAATCTGCAAAAAGCTTCTGGCCGTTGAAAGGTAAATCTTCCAGTTGATTGATTCCAGTGAAGCTCGTCTCTTAGTAGTAGTATTCTTTCATACTAAGCCCTTTTCCTCTGAGATGTGGGACTTAGTTGGAGTCTTAACAGGCTTCATGGTTTTTGAAGTACTCAGAACCTCACTAGCACTCTTCCTGAGGTCTCCGGTGAATGGATCTTATTTAATAAGACGCTCTCTATTGTTTTCCTCCTCTTATCGCCTTCATTTCCCCATATTTTGGGCAGCTGTAGTAGGGAAATTTTGTTATCTCTTGGAAAAACTGATGGACTCATAAGACACCATTTACTGGAAAAATAGGAAGGCCACTATAAGAAATTATTACTTGTAAAATTTGCAGATGAAGTTTGAGCACATATTTGATTCAGCTATATAGGTCATAGTGCAACAGCTTCCAACTAAATGCAAAACCTTTTTAAAATTTGTTTTGATAGTGGGGTAACGAATACCATAATAATGCTAACAAAACAACATCTGTTTTGTAAACAATAATTTGTATATTTGAAATGTTTAAAACATGTTTTAAAAGTAAGCAGGAGTATGTAAAGATTTGTAATAGATTAAATTATTTCCTCTCAACCTCTGTTTTTAGTACTAAAATAACGGAATAGGTAGCATCTCTAGCAAAAATCATACACTATTTCAGGTATCAGAGGGGTAGCCATGTTAGTCTGGATCTGCAGAAGCGACAAAGGGTCCTGTGGCACCTTATAGACTAACAGAGGTATTGAAGCATAAGCTTTCGTGGGTCAATACCCACTTCTTCGGATGCAAAACATTTTGCATCCGAAGAAGTGGGTATTGACCCACGAAAGCTTATGCTTCAATACCTCTGTTAGTCTATAAGGTGCCACAGGACACTTTGACACTATTTCAGGTGATTAGAACCCAGCATAAAGCATACATCACTAATCTGCTTCTACACATGTACCTCAGGAAGTCCTCAGCTGGGACCCTGGCTATCCATTCTCTCCAGAACTTTCAAATAACAAAACTGGGTTTTTATTTGATGGAACTGGATAGATTAGTACTCCAATCCTCTTAGGGTACTGTACTACACTGCCACTAATAATTATCAGTATGTCTGCTTCATACTGATTTTGATGCGAAGATTTACTTTCTTGACTCCTTCATTCATGTTTTCAATACAGAACATATCTTTGGGAAAGCTTATTGGTATCAAATCTAGTCATCAGTGCTACCAACACTAGTAGCTGCTAAAATGCAAGAGCACAAGTGTGTAAGGGTAATGATGTCTCATTTCAGCTTGGTGTGGGATGACCATGGTTGTGTTGAAAACATTAAATATCATTATAGTAACATTTTAAAGAAATTATCACAGTATTAGAATTTACTATATTAGGTAAACACATACCCTGCAATTTGCTGCCTCCAGTTTCGATACGGATCATAGAGACTTTCACAAAAAGCCAATGCGTGTCTTACAAACTCTTCTATAGGTGATTGATCTGCCACTTCTTTTTCTTTCGTTTTACTTTTTAACTGAGAGAAAAGAAACAATTATGATCAGAATGCTTCTAGGAACACACATTTTGTGAACAAAGAAGTCCACCAATGGAGTTAAGGCTGGGATTCTCAAGAGACCTTAAGGGTGTTGGGCATCCGATTCTCACTGACTTTCAATAGCATATTTGAACCTGCCTCACTTAGGCTCCTTTGAAAATCCCAGTCCAAGCTTCCATTCCTTCTGTTTTACTGAGATATGCAATATACAATGTACTAAAAATAATCATCAACTCAAAGGTTCTATCATCTCCATGATATACATGGATAACATTCACTGACGCTAATGGCAATTTCACATGTACGCTGTGGGGAACGGACCTCCACAATTTTAAATATTCCCTACCCAAATACTTCCTAAGTATGGCTGACATTTCAACACGCACCATAAACTGAAGTACTGAAATCACCTCCTAACTAAAGAAACCAATTCTTCTAAAATAATTCTTTTAACTTCAATTACTTAGAACACATTTTAAAACTGTTCTATTTAGACTTTTCAGATGCTTGTAAATAAGCAGTGAAAAAAATGCATTACTGATCAAGAACAGGGATCGCTACATATAAACATGCAATGATTGAGACTTCTCTTCAGTCTTTCATTAAATTCTACACTCATCCAACTTAGTATAAATTCTGAATACTTGGCTCTTCTAGAGTACTCTCAACTAAGGATTGTAAAGACCTTTTGTATATATAAATAAAAAGCCTCAAATCATTGCAGTAAGATGGGTAGGTTTTATTGTTCTGATTTTAAAGATGGAAAACTGAGGTACAGAAAGAATGTGTGACCTGCCTAAAGACACACAAGAAGTTTGTGGCAGAGTTAGGAAGAAAATCCAGACCCTCTAGTTCCCAATCTTGAGCCCTTAATCCTCCTTCTGTATTTCTAGCAGCAATGTATATGAGAATCGTAATTCCACGTACCTGCTGAATGTAGAGTGTAGTCATGGTGATGATATGGTTAATGTAGGAGCAAGTCCCAATCTCTTCCACATTAGCCAGATTTCTGTAGGAGTAATATGAGCCACAGTTGTTTGTATATTGTAATATTATTTGAACAGGCCTCTGAAGCTTTTTTTTGCATTCAATATAAAATAATATACAAGTGTCAATATTTCAAAAGTATCCACAAAAATAATATACTGTAATGTTTACTCATCTCACATTAAGATACTATACATATGTGTCTTCCAGATAGAAGAAAATTAGAATACAGTCAGAGCTCCAGTCATGTCTGTTATATCTGGAATCTCAGATTTCAGAAGTTAAATTGATTCACAGAGCATTCTAAATAAACAAAGAACTCAGAAATGGAATCTGATACCAAAGACAACAATTATTCCTCTGACATCACTAAGAAAACTGGTGGCTTAGCCACAAATCGTTTCTAAAACTTCAAGTGAGTTTTCCACAGGCCTATTATCAATTTTAATTTTAAAACAAAAACAAAAACAAAAAAACATAGGCATCTGAGTATATATTTTTAGAACACTAAACAAATCATAAAAGGCAAAAGAAAACCACTCCAGCTTGCATACTGGAGGTGTTACAAGCATTTCTCAACCCTTGAGGCATGTGAACTAAAATAAGGAGTTCAGCAACAAAAAAGGATATTTTTTTCAATGACTAACTAAAATTGACAAAGCACAGAAATCTGAAGCTACAACTACTACTGTTTCCTTAACTTATCCTTAGAATTTTAACACAATTTGGGCACAACTGTCTCTTGCCATACAGTGCCTTTTCATTGTTCTGGCAGGGTGAAAGACCACAGGGTTGGAAATGGCTCCTGAGGAATACCCCCAGCAAAAGGAGTTTTCTCTGGCCAGAGTAGAACTGGGTTCTTTCTAGACTCCATCATGGCGACAAATTTGAGGTGAGGAGTGGACATGGCCAGTGAGAGAGCTATGCTCATTTTGTAGATATTCCTCAGGGGCCAGTCGCAGAGTGTAAATGAGAGCAGCTCTGTCTCAGTAGACATTGTTGGAGATAAAACTGTTGTATTCTAAATTGTGTTAATGAATAATTTAAAATTTGGGAGGAATGAACATTTTTAGACCTCTACTTATATAATTGTTTGGTATATGATTAAGCAATATCACAAAAAATAAGATAAAAGTTTCAGAAGATGCCAGTAACGTAAAATAAAATATTTTCCTAAACTATTTAAGGGACATGTAAATATGTTAAGAATGCGAATCAACTTTCCCTGGACAGTTCCCTTGGAAGTTATTTCATGGCCAAAAACACATTAGCAATCTGCTTTAAAAAAAAAAACTAACTTGTTTCTATTATGTAACATAGATTTGAACTTTCATATACACAGTTTAATTACAAATAATATGCTGTCATTTTCTCCATTCAATCCCTTTCTCATTGTGGCCTTCTTTATCCATATTATTGTTGTTTTTTTCTTTCATTATACTGTATGTTTTGACTGCAATATGGAGAGTCTCTGTCACTACTGGGCAATGTTTTGTCACACTGTATGTGTACTAAGAATCTCCATCTATATCATTTTAAGATAATCAAGATTTACCAGACAAAATAATACACTGGTGAAAGAAGCAGCTAGACCGAATAAATACCTGCAAAGGATAATAAAGAATTTGACAAGCAAAAGTGAGAGGGCTTGTTGCTCCTCCTCTAGTCCATCTGACATTTTTTGGACACATTGTAGCAGCTGAAGCCTCAGGACCTGCAGAATATTATCAGGAAGTAGTGATATTCCAGGAGGTACATCATCCACCCTATAAAAAAATACACAAAATAATTAACGTATGCACATTATTTTTTTATTAATACATCGTGTGCATCTGTGTGCATTGTTTCAAGCCACTTTAATACACATGTTTCTACATTGGGGCTATTAATGGTTCACAAACATTTGCTGGTGATCCACAAAATACTGCCTGGTTACATTGCATCAGCTCTTCCTCCTTGTTCTCAGCTGTTAAACTGTATTGAAAGGCAGCTAAAAATACATTTAAATGGTTTTCTTAACATTACTTTTCCATGTAATTAACTGCTGTAGTCACCACAGGAAAAACTAGGGGAAGTGGTCTGTGCAATCCTAAATCAAGGAGAAGGTGGTCCAAAATAAATTTTCTATATTAAGGTATGGGCCACCTATTAAAATTTTGTACAATCACTGTTACAGATCAAAAGTAAGCAAATAAATACAATATTAACTACAACTAGCCACTGAAGCCCAATTACTAAATATCCACAGTGAAATTCTTCAGTATCCTTGTCAAGGCTGAATCCACACTCAGTCACTCCGAGTGCAGAAGGTGGGGGCCCGCAAGGATTCTAAAAATTAATACTTGCCACTCCAGGCTCGTATTACACTCCCAAGGTTACAGTTTTTCTCTGACCTTGGCTTGGTAAATGCTGCCACCACCCACATGCAAAAAAACAAAAACAAAACAAAAACCAACCCTTTGAACCCAAGAAGGAGCACTTGGGAATTCCTCCCTGGGGGGTACCCTCAAGCCCTTTCACCACCATCCCCCTCCGAGGAAGAGCTGAGAAAGAAAACTAGCTGTGGCTACCAGCTAATCAAACAATATGCACAAACCTCTTAGGACACCAAAAATCCAATCCAGTTCTTAAAAAAGGCAAATTTTATTAAAACAAAAAGGAAAAAATTACATCTGGAACTTAGGCTTTTGCTAGATTTTAAAAGAGCAATTCCAAAAATCAAGCCCCCAAAAGAGCTGTCTTGCAGGTTTCAACTTAAAGGTTACAAGCACACAAAAGCATCTGGGGTTAGCACAGAGGAGATCCACAAGCCAAAATAAAAAATAAACCTGATTGTGTCTAACTAAACATTCCCTAGCCAAATAATTTCTTCTACGTATGGAAGATTAATTCCAGTCAAGCCTTATACAGCACTGCTTCTCCGTCCCTGCATCCCAGAGAACAACAGACAAAGGGAAAGTTTCTTTCCCAATTTTAAAAAGTTCTACCTTCCCATTGGCTCTTTTGGTCAGGTGCCCACTCCTTTTCTTTTACCTGTGGGCTGGTTAATCCTTTACAGGTAAAGCAAGCAGGAACAGACCAAGAGGGATTTTACAGCTAACTGGCTGGCTGGGTGTCCTTCAAAGGGAACTACTTGCCCCCTCCCCTTCATGTATCACAATCCTAAAAACACAAGACACACAAATAAGAAATTTAGTGGTAATATTACATGGGAGAAAACTGGAAAATAAGGAGTCTGGCAGACAGAAATCAATCCATCTGATTCCTGGCGCTTGGCTGGTGCATTAATAATTGCTGCCCCATCATTACTAGTTTCTGGAGATCAAACCAGGAAATAGATTTGTTCCTCTACATATTTTTAAAAAGCAAAGAAACAGAAAGCACAGCACTGTTATGTTGGCACAATCAATGTATCAGAGTCCTGCCATGCCCAGACTTTACATTAGGGAACCATTATGCACTCTCACCAGTTGATCTTCCTATGTTCAAAAGATTTGTGTAAAATATCAGAGAGGCTCAGAAGAAGAAAACTACACACAAAAACAGCAGCAAGGCCAGAACACACAATACTGCTATATAGATTATTCTGGTTCAATAACATCCTGGAAATACTCAGATGGGTTGGAACAGCAACGTTTACTATATACTCCTTCTGTCATTATCTCACTTGCAGGGAGTGCAGTTTTCAGTCCAAGAGCTGTTCATTCACTCTTTCAGCTGATGGAGATGCTCTGTGGTGTCAGCTGTCTGAGCTAGGGAGGATACTTCAGGGAAACATATGGTAAATGGCTATGGGAAAATGAAGAGCTGGGCAACAACTGGAGGACCCAGCCTGCAATAGCCTTTAGTTAGAACCAGGTCCAACTCCAAAAGCGGAACTTTATGGTGGGGGAGAAGGGGAAAACAACTACTCAGATGATACCTACCAATATTTAAAAGCAAAATATAGCTCTATTTGGGGCAAGAATAATTTTTATCTGTTAACACTGGAGAAGAAATCTCTGCAGAGGAAAAGAAGGAAAATTGATACAGTTTGCTAAACCAACCAGAGAGACGGTCTCTCCTAAGTAGAACCCACTGGTATATATGTAAACATTGTATATTTCCAGAATATTAGTGCCATCTATCAGAACTCAAAGTACTCATATACAGTACAGCTGTGCACACTCTCCTCATCCTTTAGAATGCTATGCAAGTGCTGTCTGAAGTAGACATACAGAGACAGAGCAACTACCACCTTCAACACAACTTCCAAAAAAGAAGTGCATCTTTCTGTGAAGGCAGGCAGCCTTCTCTTTCTAGATACCAGTGTATATGCCCATATTTTGCATAAGCCAATGTACACAGAATCCTTTACAGGCCACGGATTTCTCCACTGATAATTTCAATTAATCTTCAGCCAGAAGGCTGGACAAGTAGATTTCCAAAAAGGCCAACTGTAGTTTCTCAGCAAGAGGTTTAAATGCTGCACAGTAAAGTAAGCAGCAACTCCCTCATGCCATAAACCTCTGAAGACAGGCTGACTGATGAGACAGAGAGGAAAAAAAAGCCTCAGGAAGCAAGACTGGAAGTTATTACCAATTCCACATTTTCTGTGCTACTGCACAAGCCACTGGGAAAAAATTTATAACAAGAGATTGTGTGCAGAGTAAAAAATGACTGTTTTTGTAGAGCTGCTTTGACTGGAAATATAATACAGGTTTATTTGAAACAAGCAAGATTTCTTATCCCTCATGGAGCAAGATTTTAGCATATCACCGCAGCAAATCAGTCAGATTTGTGGAGGGTACATAAAGCACAGTATCAGCTTTTCCCAGTATAGCTAGCTGTGTAAACAAGACTATTTCAAAGGGTTCGGAAAGGGGAATCTTTTGAAAAACCGGTATTAACTAAAGTTTGTTTTTTGTATGTCTTTTTTCTTTTAAAGACATGGGTCAGAAGTTCATCCACAAACCAAGATAAAATTCTAACACGTGTACTGATTCACTAGCCATCTCATTTCCTTCTCCAGAAATGCAGATCTGAGCCTAAGCCAGACCTGTTGAGGAAATCATAGTTAACACCAAGGGACTGCAACACAGAGCCAGGCATGAAAGTAGGAGTATGCTCTACACTGCAGACTAAGCCTAGGCTCTGACTCAGGTTTGAGCCCAACCATTCCTTCTGTCCACACACAAATCTCTCTGACTCAGGTCAATGAGCACTCTGGACCCGGTTCTAGGACCCTGTTAGGACTGTTGGTCAGAACCTGATTTCCCTTCTAACTCAGGTCCAAGTCCTGTCATTTTGCAATATGGACACAGCTCAAGCAGCAGATCTGAATCAGAAGATCTGCATAGTGCAGTATCAAGTATCAGAGGGGTAGCCGTGTTAGTCTGGATCTATAGAAGCGACAAAGGGTCCTGTGGCACCTTATAGACTAACAGAGGTATTGAAGCATAAGCTTTCGTGGGTGAATACCCACTTCTTCGGATGCAAGCAGTGGAAATGTCCAGAGGCAGATATAAAAGTGCAGGGAAGATTCAGGCTAGAGATAACGAGGTAAGCTTAATCAGGGAGGGTGAGGCCCTCTTCTAGCAGTTGAGGTGTGAACACCAAGGGAGGAGAAACTGCTTTTGTAGTTGGCTAGCCATTCATAGTCTTTGTTTAGTCCTGAGCTGATGGTGTCAAATTTGCAAATGAACTGAAGCTCTACAGTTTCTCTTTGGAGTCTGGTCCTGAAGTTTTTTTGCTGCAGGATGGCTACCTTTAGGTCTGCAATTGTGTGTCCAGGGAGGTTGAAGTGTTCCCCTACAGGCTTTTGTATATTGCCATTCCTTATATCTGATTTGTGTCCATTTATCCTTTTGCGTAAGGACTGTCCAGTTTGACCGATGTACATAGCAGAGGGGCATTGCTGGCATATTATGGCATATATTACATTGGTGGATGTGCAGGTGAATGAACCAGTGATGGTGTGGCTGATCTGGTTAGGTCCTGTGATGGTGTTCCTGGTGTAGATATGTGGGCAAAGTTGGCATCGAGGTTTGTTGCATGGATTGGTTCCTGAGTTAGAGTTATTATGGTGTGGTGTGTAGTTGCTGGTGAGAACATGCTTCAGGTTGGCGGGCTGTCTGTGGGCGAGGACTGGCCTGCCTCCCAAGGCCTGTGAAAGTGAGGGATCGTTGTTCAGGATGGGTTGTAGATCACTGATGATCCGTTGGAGAGGTTTTAGCTGAGGACTGTAAGTGATGGCCAGAGGAGTTCTGTTGGTTTCTTTCTTTGGTTTGTCTTGCAGCAGGAAGAAACTGTAGAGCTTCAGTTCATTTGCAAATTTGACACCATCAGCTCAGGACTAAACAAAGACTATGAATGGCTAGCCAACTACAAAAGCAGTTTTTCCTCCCTTGGTGTTCACACCTCAACTGCTAGAAGAGGGCCTCACCCTCCCTGATTAAGCTTACCTCGTTATCTCTAGCCTGAATCTTCCCTGCACTTTTATATCTGCCTCTGGACATTTCCACTGCTTGCATCCGAAGAAGTGGGTATTCACCCACGAAAGCTTATGCTTCAATACCTTTGTTAGTCTATAAGGTGCCACAGGACCCTTTGTCGCTTCTATAGTGCAGTATGATGCGTTAGCATGGCTGAGAGACTTGGGTCCAACAACTGTAAACCCAGGTTTACAATGCTGCGTGGACACTCAAGCGCTGGCTTGGAAACACTGAGTTCAGAAGCCTGGATCCCATATATATCCTGGAGACATGTGATGGCAGAGACGTGAAGGGGGCTACACTGGAAGAGATTAGGAGGAGTCAGAGGTACAATTCATTGGTAACTGTGAACCGCTGTCTTTAATGTCAGACTATCAGCAAATCATCAAAACCTGGAAGTGAAAGAAATCTGACGGATCCGTGGACCTAATATAGTTCTCTTATTAATTATTTCCTCAATCTTTACATTAACATGGGTGAACAGCTTTAATCCACCACACAAACCCGTCTCCAACTGTTGTTCATCCTGCTGCAGTTTAAACACATAGATTGGCATCTTTACAAAAGGAAGCACACACTTAAAAATATAAAAGCTGCAGAAAATCAGACTTCACTTTTTAGCCATAAACTCCTGATAAATGTGCTATTTATGTGAATTATATGTGTCCTAAGTCATTTTTATGTGGGTTTGAACTCTACCATAAAGTATATAAAAATATGTTTGATTTATTTTTCAACAACTTCCTTTATGCTTTTTTGTTGTAAATTTAACAGCATGTAAGTCAAAAACAAAAGGAAAACTGATAACATACTCAAATTGCCTTTGCAGTTATTACAGTTATTAAACATAACTTCTTCCTCATTCAGCAAGGAAAATAACCTCTAACCTGCTGGTAAGACTTTACCCTTTCAATTGTGAATATAGTAAGATGCAATAGATGCTTTGAGAAATGCAAAATAGTGGAGTGACAATCTCTTATGTTCAATGTGCACAGACGTCAACAGATCTATTATACTGCAGAGTACTCACCTTCCTAATGGAAGTGGTATAAACCCCACTACTTAAATCTAAACTAGATAAAACACTATAAAAAACTATAGGGAGCAATCGTGCTGAGGCATGGGGTTGCAAAAGAAGACCAACTCTATAACCCATAGTTCTTTCTCTGGCCTATAAATAATACCTTACCATATATGTTTTATCCACACTTCCAGAACAAACAAATTAATTCAGAGTTTTTTGAGATATGTATTACACAAAATGGGATTTTTCAGGTTCCCAAACTTGGCATATAAGATTTAAAAGGAAATATATTTTTATGTGCAGAAAAAGATGTTCTTATAAACAGACCCACTTGTGGTATTACCCATTTAGGTTCGAATCTCGATAGCGCCAACTCAATCCTTCATGTCTCAGAGACAAGTAAATTAAGAGTTCCATGAAATCAGCTGTGTTTTGATCTTTTGGCTGATAAAACTGAAGTCCCATATTCTCTTCATGGACATAAATCCCATGGCATTTTTCTTGAAAGTAGGGTGCCTTAGCTTGTTCAAAATTTCCTCTCCCTGACCTGTTTTACAACACTCATTCCCAGCTTCCTTTCACTCAGAAATGTCTATCAAGTGCTGCATGCATACGCAGTAGCTGTAAAGCATTTTGAGAGCCTATCAGATGAAAGTACACAGTGTCTCTCTCTCTCTCAACAATTCCTCATTTCATCTTGCATAACACAACCACTTCCAGGTTCGAAGAGAGAATTAGCTTTTTATTAAAATGTATAAAGGGGAAGCTACTCCGGGACACACATTAGAGATTAGCTTTGGTACAAGTGAATATCATGGTGTAATGTGCAGATTATAAAGTGATATCTCCACCTAACGAAGAGAGGGAAGAGCATCTTTGCAAGCAGGCTGGCTAACCTAGTGAGAAGGACTTTCAACTAGGTTCACCGGGGGAAGGAGACCAAAGACCCGAGGTAAGTGGGGAAGTGGCATACCTCGAGGAAGCACAAGTAGGTGAGTGCAAGAGGGGAGGGCTCCTGCCCCATACTGGGACAGCAGGACGATCAGTGAGTTATCTTAAATGCCTATACACAAATGCAAGAAGCCTGGGGAACAAGCAGGGAGAACTGGAAATCCTGGCACAGTCAAGGAATTATGATATAACTGGAATAACAGAGACTTGGTGGGATAACTCACATGATTGGAGTACTGTCATGGACGGATATAAACTGTTCAGGAAGGATAGGCAGGGCAGAAAAGGTGGGGGAGTTGCGTTGTATGTAAGAGAGCAGTATGACTGCTCAGAGCTCCAGTATGAAACTGCAGAAAAACCTGAGAGTCTCTGGATTAAATTTAGAAGTGTGAGCAACAAGGGTAATGTTGTGGTGGGAGTCTGCTATAGGTCTGCTATAGACCACCAGACCAGGGGGATGAGGTGGACGAGGCTTTCTTCCAGCAACTAACAGAAGTTACTAGATCACAGGCCCTGGTTCTCATGGGTGACTTTAATCACCCCGATATCTGCTGGGAGAGCAATACAGCAGTGCACAGATGTCAGGGCTCCCTCCCCACTCTAAACTCTAGGGTAAAGACGTGGGGACCCGCATTCAGAGCCCCTAAACTTATTTTTACCAGTTTAGGTTAAACCCCCCAAGGTACAAAATTCCCTGCACCCCAAGAACCGCTTCTCGCTGCCACCATCAAATGTCTAACAGGAATCCAGGAAAGGAATCACTTGAACTTCCCTCCCCCCCAAAATACCCCCTCAAGCCGTACACCCCCTTTCCTGGGGAAGCTTGAGAACAATCTCCCAACCAATTGGTTACACAGTGATCTAAAAACCCACCCCCTGGGTTTTAACACCATAGAAAACAGTCAGCTTCTTAAAAGAAGGATTTTATTAAAAATAAAGAAGGTAAAATCATCTCTGTAAAATCAGGATTATAACTATTTCACGGGGCACTATATTTCCAAACTCAGAGAGATTTCCCTCTCTGGACAAAACCTTAAGGTTACCGAAAGCCATGAATAACGCCCACCCCCCTTGCCCCTTCTAACACAGGGAATACACCAAGCCAAAATTAAACAGAAATCTATACGCTCTGCTATCTAAACTTGCTTCAGAAAAGGGAGGTTTGATTTTCTGTAGGTTCCTTCTGTCTTCCAAGATCACTCTCTCTCAGACAAAGACACACCTTAAAACCTTCCCCCCTCCCAAAGTTTTAAAGTATCTTGTCCCCTTATTGGTCAGATGCCAGCCAGGTCAGGTGTCAGTCTGGCTACCTGCATTTCTTAACCCTTTACTGAAAAGAGGATTTTATAGCACTGCATCAGACCCTCTCCCCCTTCCCTTCATATTTATGACAACAGACAATCCAGGAAGTTTTTGGAAAGTGTAGGGGACAAGTTCCTGGTGCAAGTGCTGGAAGAACCAACTAGGGGAAAAGCTCTTCTTGACCTGCTGCTCACAAACAGGGAAGAAATAGTAGAGGAAGCAATGGCGGATGGGAACCTGGGAGGCAGTGACCATGAGATGGTCGAGTTCAGAATCCTGACACAAGGAAGAAAGGAGAGCAGTAGAACAGAGACCCTGGACTTCAGAAAAGCAGACTTCAACTCCCTCAGGAAACTGATGGGCAAGGTCCCCTGGGAGAATAACATGACGGGGAAAGGAGTCGAGGAAAGCTGGCTGTATTTTAAAGAATCCTTATTGAGGTTGCAGGAACAAACCATCCCGATGTGTAGGAAGAAAAGTAAATATGGCAGGCGACCAGCTTGGCTTAACAGTGAAATCCTTGCTCGTCTTAAACACAAAAAAGCAGCTTACAAGAAGTGCAAGATTGGAAATGACCAGGGAGGAGTATAAAAGTATTGCTCAGGCATGCAGGAGTGAAATTAGGAAGGCCAAATCACACTTGGAGTTGCAGCTAGCCGGAGATGTTAGGAGTAACAAGAAGGGTAGGGACAGGATACAGAGGGACCTGGACAAATTAGAGGATTGGGCCAAAAGAAATCTGATGAGGTTCAACAAGGACAAGTGCAGAGTCCTGCACTTAGGACGCAAGAATCCCATGCACTGCTACAGACTAGGGACCGAATGGCTGGGCAGCAGTTCTGCAGAAAAGGACCTAGGGGTTACGGTGGACGAAAAGCTGAATATGAGTCAACAGTGTGCCCTTGTTGCCAAGAAGGCTAACGGCATTTTGGGCTGTATAAGTAGGGGCATTTCCAGCAGATCAAGGGACGTGATTATTCCCCTCTATTCGGCACTGGTGAGGCCTCATTTGGAGTACTGTGTCCAGTTTTGGGCCCCACGCTACAAGAAGGATGTGGATAAATTGGAAAGAGTCCAACGGAGGGCAACAAAAATGATTAGGGGGCTCGAGCACATGACTTATGAGGAGAGGCTGAGGGAACTGGGATTGTTTAGCCTGCAGAAGAGAAGAATGAGGGGGGATTTGATAGCTGCTTTCAACTACCTGAAAGGGGGTTCCAAAGAGGATGGATCTAGACTGTTCTCAGTGGTAGAAGATGACAGAACAAGGAGTAATGGTCTCAAGTTGCAGAGGGGGAGGTTTAGGTTGGATATTAGGAAAAACTTTTTCACTAGTAGGGTGGTGAAGCACTGGAATGGGTTACCTAGGGAGGTGGTGGAATCTCCTTCCTTAGAGGTTTTTAAGGTCAGGCTTGACAAAGCCCTGGCTGGGATGATCTAATTGGGTTTGGTCCTGCTTTGAGCAGGGGGTTGGACTAGATGACCTCCTGAGGTCCCTTCCAACCCTGAGATTCTATGATTCTATGATTCTATGATAAGGGTTTCTTCAGATATGTTAGCAACAAGAAGGAAGTCAAGGAAAGTGTGGGCCCCTTGCTGAATGAGGGAAGGAACCTAGTGACAGAGGATGTGGAGAAAGCTAGTGTACTCAATACTTTTTTTGCCTCTGTCTTCACAGACAAGGTCAGCTCCCAGACAGCTGCACTCCGCAGCACGGTATGAGGAGGAGGTGACCAGCCCTCTGTGGAGAAAGAAGTAGTTTGGGACTATTTAGAAAAGCTGGACAAGCACAAGTTCATGGGGCCGGATGCACTGCATCCGAGGGTGCTAAAGGAGTTGGCCGATGAGATTGCAGAGCCATTGGCCATTATCTTTGAAAAATCATGGCAATCGGGGGAGGTCCCGGATGACTGGAAAAAAGCTAATGTAGTGCCAATCTTTAAAAAAGGGAAGAAGGAAGATCCGGGGAACTAAAGGCCAGTCTCACCTCAGTCCCTGGAAAAATCATGGAACAGGTCCTCAAGGAATCAATTCTGAATCACTTAAAGGAGGGGAAAGTGATCAGGAACAGTCAGCATGGATTCACCAAGGGCAAGTCATGCCTGACTAACCTAATTGCCTTCTATGATGAGATAACTGGCTCTGTGGATGAGGGGAAAGCAGTGGATGTGCTATTTCTTGACTTTAGCAAAGCTTTTGATACAGTCTCCCACAGTATTCTTGCCAGCAAGTTAAAGAAGAATGGGCTGGATGAATGGACAGTAAGGTGGATAGAAAAACGGCTAGATGGTCGGGCTCAACGGGTAGTGATCAATGGTTCCATGTCTAGTTGGCAGCCGGTATCAAGTGGAGTGCCCCAAGGGTCGGTGCTGGGGCCGGTTTTGTTCAATATCTTCATCAACGATCTGGAGGATGGTGTGGACTACACCCTTAGCAAGTTTGCAGATGACACTAAACTGGGAGGAGTGGTTGATACGCTGGAGGATAGGAATAGGATACAGAGGGACCTAGACAAATTAGAGGACTGGGCCAAAAGAAATATGATGAGGTTCAACAAGGACAAGTGCAGAGTCCTGCACTTAGGATGGAAGAATCCCATGCACTGCTACAGACTAGGGACCGAATGGCTGGGCAACAGTTCTGCAGAAAAGGACCTAGGGGGTTACGGTGGATGAAAAGCTGAATATGAGTCAACAGTGTGCCCTTGTTGCCAAGAAGGCTAATGGCATTTTGGGCTGTATAAGTAGGGGCATTGCCAGCAGATCAAGAGACGTGATCGTTCCCCTCTATTCGGCACTGTTGAGGCCTCATTTGGAGTACTGTGTCCAGTTTTGGGCCCCACACTACAAGAAGGATGTGGATAAATTGGAAAGAGTCCAGCGGAGGGCAACAAAAATGGTTAGGGGGCTGGAGCACATGACTTATGAGGAGAGGCTGAGGGAACTGGGATTGTTTAGCCTGCAGAAGAGAAGAATGAGGGGGGATTTGATAGCTGCTTTCAACTACCTGAAAGGGGGTTCCAAAGAGGATGGATCTAGACTGTTCTCAGTGGTAGATGATGACAGAAGAAGGAGTAATGGTCTCAAGTTGCAGAAGGGGAGGTTTAGGTTGGATATTAGGAAAACCTTTTTCACTAGTAGCGTGGTGAAGCACTGGAATGGGTTACCTAGGGAGGTGGTGGAATCTCCTTCCTTAGAGGTTTTTAAGGTCAGGCTTGACAAAGCCCTGGCTGGGATGATTTAGTTGGGGTTGGTCCTGCTTTGAGCAGGGGGTTGGACTAGATGACCTCCTGAGGTCCCTTCCAACCCTGAGATTCTATGATTCTATTTATTTTGAATTATTTTTTTCTGATTCTTTCGTATTTCTTCTCTTTGAAATACTGCACCATCAACACTACAACATTTTATAATGTATGACAAAATAAATCCAGAAGGATGTCACCAAGTGTGATTATATGTAAGCCCAATCAGGAAGAGAAACAGCGATTTATTGTTAAAATGAACATAAAACAGTCTCACAGTAGGATATTTATTTCTGGACATCAAAACACAATAGTTACCTGCCCTCTCCCTTATTTTGCCTACACATGGTCTCTCTACATCTGTTACAAAATGAGTCCAATCCTAAACAGACCTACTCTTTTGGGTTACAACACTAATCCTGTCATTAATCTCAACAAAATACCAGATTTTATATTGAGCTCTTGAAACTATCATTCTGCACAATGAAGACACGGTCATTGTTTTTGCATAGTTTATCTATATATTTATGTTTTTTCCTTTTAATCTTCTGCCATGTTGCTATTGAAAAAATAAAAACAATTATGTAGTTGATAAACACTTCAGAACACTTCTAATTTAGTCCAGTTATTCCACTGTTAACCTTTCTCATACTAGACTATAAGTTATAGAATGACAATTTAGAAGTTATGCTGTTGTTGGTTGTTGTTGTTGGCGTCCGTTAGTCTCGAGAGACGATGGATATGCGCCCATGGGGAACGTTTAGTTGATGGTTGTACAGCGTCTGTTGTGGCTGTGAAGCCCCACACGAGAGTGGCAGTCTCGACTGCATTTGCTGCATTTGAAGGCGGTGTCAGCTGTGGGTTGGAGCCGCTGCTTCCTTTTTTGTTGAACCCGCTTTTCCTCGGCAAGCTGCCACAGCTTGTCTTCACCAGTTTTCAATCCAGTGGTCAGAGCGTGTCTCCATCTGCATCTGTCCTGGGCGAGCTCTTCCCAGCTGTTGATGTCGATTTGAACAGTCTTCAGGTCCCTCTTACAAACATCCTTGAAGCGAAGGTGGGGCCGTCCTGTAGCTCTGTTTCCGGAGGCAAGTTCGGCATACAACAGGTCTTTGGGGATCCGTCCATCTTCCATGCGACTTAGATGGCCAAGCCATCTGAGGCGGCGTTGACGGAGGAGAGTGAACATGCTGGAGATCTTGGCACATTCCAGCACCTCGTTGTTCATTATTCGATCACTCCAAGTGATCCCGAGTATGCGGCGGAGGCAGCGCATGTGGAAGGTGTTCAGTCTCTTTTCTTGCAAAGCGCAGAGGGTCCAAGTTTCGCTGGCGTAGAGAAAAGTATTTAACACACATGCACGGTACACAGCGACCTTTGTGTTGATGGTCAGCATGTTGTTATTTCATACTCTCTGTGACAATCTGGCCAAAATTGTAAAGGCGTTGCCGATTCTACGGTTGATCTCAGGGTCCAGTGAGAGGTTGTCTGTGATGGTAGATCCAAGGCAGGTGAACTGACTGACCACCTCTAGCACATAGTCATTGATGGCAATGCTTGGATGTTCTGCATCCTGGGCCATAACTTTGGTCTTCTCAAGACTGATTGTCAACCCGAACTCTTTGCAAGCTCTGGAAAAGCGGTCAATCAGATGCTGGAGATGGGTTTCTGTGTGGGTGGCCAGGGCAGCATTGTCTGCAAACAGCATGTCTCTTATTGTTGCCTCCCGTACCTTGCTTTTGGCCTTTAGTCGAGCCAGATTGAAAAGTCTCCCGTCAGACCGGATGTGGAAATAGACTCCCTCTGTGGAATTTGCAAAGGCATGTTTCAGCAATGCTGCAAAGATGCCGCCGAAGAGTGTGGGAGCGAGAACGCAGCCTTGTTTTACTCCACTGTGGATGTCGAAGGCATCAGAAGACGAGCCATCATACAGTACTGTGCCTTTCACGTTGTCGTGAAAAGACTGGATCATGCTCAGCAGCTTCGGTAGGCAGCCAACCTTTACCAGGATCTTGAACAGCCCATCTCTGTTCACAAGGTCGAAAGCTTTGGTCAGGTCTATGAAGGCAAGGAATAGCGGCTTGTGCTGTTCTCTGCATTTCTCTTGCAGCTGCCTTAAGGAGAAAACCATGTCAGTTGTGGATCTCCCTGCTCGGAACCCGCACTGTGACTCTGGGTAAACTCTGTCAGCAAGCTTCTGCAGTCTATTCAGGATCACGCGTGTGAAGACTTTACCCACAACACTCAGGAGCGATATGCCTCTGTAGTTGTTGCAGTCGCTTCTATCACCCTTGTTCTTGTAGAGGGTCACGATGTTGGCGTCTCTCATATCCTGAGGTACTGCACCTTCGTCCCAGCACTGACAGAGGAGGTTGTGGAGGTGTTCTAGGAGGACATTGATGCCACACTTGATAACTTCTGGTGGGATGCCATCCTTTCCTGGAGCCTTTCCTGTGGACAAGCTCTCAATGACTTTCTTCAGTTCTTCCATGGTGGGCTTCTCGTCCAGTTCAGTTTCAACGGGAAAACCATCCACAGTATTGAGGGCAGCTTCGGTGACGGTGTTTTGCCTGGAGTACACTTCAGAGTAGTGCTCAACCCATCTATCCATCTGCTTGCCCTTGTCCTGGATGTTTTCGCCTGTTGCAGACTTTAGTGACACTCTCCACTTCTTTGTGGGTCCCATGGCCTTCTTGATGCCATCATACATTCCCCTGATGTTTCCAGTGTCAGCAGATAGTTGAATGCTCCGGAAGAGCTGGAGCCAGTAATCATTTGCACACTGTCGAGCTAGTTTCTGTACTTTGCTCCTGGCAAATCGATACTCTTGTAGAGTCCTCTGACTGGGGGAACGCTTCTACTCCAGGTGAACAGCGCGGCGTTCTTCAATGGCTGGAGTGAGTGTGGCGGAGTTGGCCTCAAACCAGTCATTATTCATGTTTCATTTCTTTCCAAAAACTTTCATGGCTGTGCTGTGTACTGCGTCTCTGATGTGGTCCCATCTCTCTTTGGCGCAGCCACCGGGAGGCATACAGTTCAGCACCTCGGAGAGCTCATGGGTGAATTTCTCTGCCTTGTCTGGGTGTGCGGTCTTGCTCACATCGATGCGGGGTTTGCCCTCTGGCCTAGAGCGGTGGATCTTCTTTGGCTGTAGCCTCATCTTGCTGCACACCAGCGAGTGATCACTACTGTCACAGTCAGCATTGTGGAAGGTGCGAGTAAGCAGGACGCACTTCAAGGCAGACCGCCTGATGATGATCAGGTCGAGTTGGTGCCAGTGCATGGAGCGAGGGTGTCTCCAGGACACTTTGTGTTGAGGCTTTCTCTGGAAGAATGAGTTGGTGATGCTGAGGTCATGGTACGAGCACAGTTCCAGAAGTCGTCCATTCTCATTCACTTTTCCAACGCCAAACTTTCCAAAACAGGTTGGCCAAAAGTCATGGTTAGCGCCAACTCTGGCGTTGAAGTTACCCAGTAGTATCAAGTGCTCTTCTTTAGGGATACTCCTGATGATCGTGTCTAACTGGTCATAGAACTCATCCTTGGTATCCCTGTTGGCGCCGAGTGTTGGTGCATACACGCTGATCAGGTTGACAGGTCCAGTGGATGTGTGGAGTCGGAGTGATAACAGTCTTTCAGTTCCTTGTTGACCAGGTTCCACCATCCCCAGTAAAGAATTTCTCATGGCAAATCCAACACCACACTCTCTGATTTCTTCGGCACTCTTCCCTTGCCAGAAGAACGTATAGTTCTTTTCCCTGAGAGTCCCAGCGTCTGGCAGCCATGTCTCCTGCAAAGCGACTATGTCGATTTGGAGTCGTGCTAGCTCATCGTTGATGACTGCAGTCTTCCGAACATCGCTGATTGCCTGAAGGTCTTGTGATAGGCCAGTTGTCATGGTCCGTACGTTCCAGCATCCTAACTTGAGGGCTGGTTTCTTAAATGTTGGTTTTCTTTTGTTGTTGCCTGGTGCATGGTTCGCAGTCCACTTGTCGAGTACTCACGTACACTAAGCCCCACGCACCCAGTGAAGCAGGTGAACTGTGGCGGGACAACACCTTATTGGCTGGGGGCTGCCCAGCTTGAGGCGGGCGATAGTTGTCCAGTGAGACATGGTGATCCCTCCCACCGTCGGAAGCAACCCCTGGCGCCAGCTCTACGCCAATCGAGCAGGGGGCTTATAACCGGTAAACTGTTGCTTCCCGTGTTGTGTCGACGCTGTGAAGCGAAGCTGGAGTGTCCGCTCCAGGGCGCAAGCCAGGGCAGGGTGATATGGAGGAACAGCTGTTGCCCATGCAGCAGAAACCCCCTCTCCACGCAACTGATGGATCCAAGGGAAAGACAATGTCGATACAACTTGGCACCAGTGGCGTCGCAGGAGTTGCCGGAATGACGTTGAGGACAATGTCAGACCGCCATTGGGACTCCGACACTGGATTTGGTTCAGGGTTGACTCCCTTAGCCTTTCCCATGAGTGGGTATTGCCACAAGGCAGCGGAGGTTTTAAATCAGAGTTTTCCTTCTCCTAGGTGGGCTGCCTTCCAAGGCTGAAAAGCCCCACCTACCCGAGAGAAGGGGCTCGTCAGAAGTTATGCACTTTCTGGGCAAAAAATACAACCCTATGAAGACACATTTTTGCCTCACCAAAGCAAAACTGACAGACTCTGCAATACAAAACAGAACATTTTTAGTTTTTGTTATAAATTGAATATAATCAATTCTATATGAATATATTATAGTCACTGAGAAAAGTATTATTACACATAGGTAAGAAAAAGTACACTTTTAATCTGCTAGGACCCAATTTCAGGGTTCAATGTTTCTTTACAACAATTGTGGACATTGCTAATACCTAAATAAAACCTGATCCAACATTGATTCTAATGGATTTAGGACCAGAACTAGGGTTACCATACGTCCGTATTTTCCCAGACATGTCCGGCTTTTTGGTTCTTAAATCGCCATCCGGGAGGAATTTTTAAATATCTAAAAACATCCGGGATTTTGCCATTATTATTTTTCCCCAAAGAAGAGTTGATCATTCAAGAAAGAGAGTGAATGTTGATCATTCGAGAAAGAAAGTGAATGTTGATCACTCGAGAGAGTATCCGCTTTTTCCCCCTAGCTCCCAGCACTTGTGCCGCAAAACAGCTGTTTCGCGCAGCTGGGAGGGAGAAGGGGGAACGCAGCGCGCTCAGGTGAGGAGGCGGGGCCGGGTTGGGGATTTGGGGAAGGGGTCCAATGGGGCAGGGAGGGGGCGGGGACTTTGGCAAAGGGGTTGGAATGGGGGCGGGGGGGTGCGAGCACCCACCAGCGCCGGGGAAAGTTGGCGCCTATGGTTCCAGACAGGCATGATCATTTTTCCATAGTGGCGATAATTTCAGCATCTTTTCCGAGTTCGTACCGTGCACTGTAGCGTTTCCTCAAGAGCTCTTTATTTGATATTTTATTTTACTACCCCCAAACACAATGCCAAAACGAAAGTGTAAATTCACTGCAGAACTAAAGACAACATTCCCGTGTTTTCGAAGTGGTAGAGAAGAATGGGAAGCATATTGCTCATCTGTCTTGTTGAAGACGACATTCCCTGATTCTGAAGTAGCACTGAAATTCTCAAGTGCTAGATTCAGAACCAAGAGAGAAGTAATTATTATCTCTGTGCTTGCACCGCATTCTGTTGATGTTGTCCTGAAAACGTTTGAAGAAAATGACATCACTTACTATGGAGTTGCTACAGATGGAAGCAATCATGTTTCAGTGAAAATATTTCCAGTGATTGATTATTCAGTATTTCAACTGGAGGAATGGCAGTTTTCAGTCAAAATTGATTGAGGTCCAGAACACACCTAATGAGACTGCCGACACAATAGCTCATTACGTAAAAGAAACGCTTGAAAAAATGGTTTGTTCGAAAAGTGGATTGCATTTACAGGTGACGACTGCAATACAATGTTTGGAGGACTCCGGTGTGATGAAGATGGAAAGAATGTGTTTGCAAACTTGAAGTTGTTGCAGAAAAGAACATTAATTGGTGTGGGTTGCCCAGCACACATTTTGAACAACTGTGTTCACCGTGAAGCAGAAAGAATGAATGTTGACATTGAGAACATTATTTTTAAAATACTTTCATATCTACACTGTCCGAACTGAGGGGCTGAAGGAGTACTGTGAGTTTGTTGGTGTTGAATACAGAAAGCTGCTTTCTCATAGCAAGACACGATGGCTGTCATCATTTCCAGGCATTACAAGGCTGATACAGATGTTTCCGACTTTGAAGGCATTCTTTCTGTCACAGGACAAACCACCCAAAGTGCTTAAGACATTTTTGAGTATGAATTAAGTGAGATTTACCTCTGGCACATGCATTCACTCATGAGTGTATTCCAAACTTACATCCAAGAAATCGAAAGGGAGAGCAATTCTGTCATGGAAGTGCTAAAAAGTTTGAACTCGGTTCACACTATCCTTCTTGAACGCAAGACTCTCAACTTTATGACCCTGAAAGTTAAGGGACTACTGGCACAAAAGTGCATGGAAGGAATTGATGAAGAGTGTGACAAATTCTGTGCTGAAGTAGATAGATAGCAGATGCCTCAAATATTTGCAGAAGTAGCTTAGACCCCTGGAAGACTTCTCTTGTTTCAGGTGGATTACCCTGAGTGAGACACTAAATTGGAGTGATGTGGAACCTTGTATCAAGTATCTGATCGATAATGGGGTGCAAATTGATGATGTGAAGTGTTTTGATCAGGTCAGCAACCTGAAGAAGTTTATGGAAAGTTGCAACAGTGATGAAGAGTTCAATAATTTGCTAGCACACCAGAAGTGGACCAAATATTTTCAGAAATCCCAAAACATTGAGTGTCATTCAGAACTGTTAAAGATTGCACAGTTCTTTGCTATTCCTTCACAATGCAAATGTAGAGCGAATTTTTTCACTGATGCAAAGCCTGTGGACAAAGGAAAGGAACAACTTGAATGTTGAGTTGCTGAAAGGAATTCTACTTGTACAGTACAGTACAACTTCAGACAAACTTCTTGTAAAGAATTTCATGACTTCTTAAAGAAGAATCAACCACTGCTGAGAAAAATGCAATCTACAGAGAAGTATGTGTGGCCACATGAGGAGAAAGAAAACTGAAGAACTGGTGAAAGGAAAGGACTCACTACATATAAAGAAGTACAGTAAACTTCAAAAAAAATTAAACTTCACTTTTGAGGCCATATCACTTTTTCTTATATATACTCAATATAGACGACATGTAGCACACAGCATATACAACAGTATAACAACACATTAATACAACGCGAGTTGGTAGATACTGGTGCAAATCCCTCCTGCCCCACCCCCCGGTGAAGTGTCCTCTTTTTTGAATGTTCAAATATGGTAACCCTACCAGAACCATAGTACAGGGAGCTTCATTCTCTGCATTCATCACTATCACCAAAGACAGTGTAATATTGGCTATAATACTATGGCCAACTCTGATGATTTTTTCCCTAAGTCTCACAGTATTTGGTTTTTCTTAAAAGCCCTAGTTCCTAAAGCCATGCGTTCACTTAAAAAAAAATTCTAGCCTTCATGTCTCTGAAGAAAAGTTTGAGAACATGAACCCTGAAGGCTCAAAAACCAGCAGGCATAAAAGAACCAACCATTTATTATATTTAAAAATCTCACGCTTTAAATCAATCTTATGATTTTTCAATGCTTGGGGCTGGTAACACTGCTGTTGCAGGACAATATACAAAAGCCTCAGCAAACAAGTAAAGAAGCAGCTTATTTTCACATTTTTTCAACTATATTAGTTAAATTTAGAATTTTAGCTCGTCCTTAATATTAAAATAATCCCAGCAATTAAATTGCAAAACTATATCTACTATCCAGATCTTTCCCTTACATATTCTTTTAAACCACCAAAATATTATTTCACATACCAGGTTTACTGCAGAATACTTATTTCAATAATTTACAAAGAGCTATGATAAGTAAATTTCTACTAACAAAAACAAATTTATGTTGGATGCCATTTCCTGGTTTGATGCAAATACTGTTTACCTAGTTCCATCCTTAGCAACCCAAATTTGACCTTTAAAGAATGGGACTGGGAGTGCCAGTCAAGAAATACTGGTATGGAACAAACAATTTTATTATATACATTTTAAACAGGATTTGGAGCCCAGCCAGGTTCTCTCCAGATATCAAACACAAAATGAGCAGATCTGTATTTCTACATACCTAGTCGGAAGCTTCTCGAAGTCCACATCCAGAAATTGTTCATAGCTAGAAACAAAACTGTCCAGCCAAAGCTGCAAATAATCTGGGTCTTTCTGTAAAATGAAAGGAACACATTAAGAAAAATTGTTCTGTAGATGATCAGTAAACATAATTGTATGAGAAATGGTATTGTCTACAAGAAAGAAAACATTTCAAAATATTACTTAAAAAAAGGTTTGATGGGGAAAATTAAATTTTAGTCCCAAACCAAGAGACTTTCATCAGACATTCTCAACCAAGTTCTTCAAAGAGAAACTGCAGAACTAAAATTCATTTGCAAAATTAACACCATTAATTTGGGCTTGAATAGGGATTGGGAGTGGCTGGCTCACTACAAAAGCAGCTTTGCCTCTCCTGGAACTGACACCTCCTCATCAATTATTGGGAGTGGACTACATCCACCCTGATCGAATTGGCCCTGTCAACACTGGTTCTCCACTTGTGAGGTAGCTCCCTTCTCTTCATGTGTCAGTATAATAATGCCTGCATCTGTAATTTTCACTCCATGCATCTGAAGAAGTGGGTTTTTTACCCACGAAAGCTTATGCCCAAATAAATCTGTTAGTTTTTAAGGTGCCACCAGACTCCTTGTTGTTTTTGTGGATACAGACTAACATGGCTACCCCCTGATACTTGACACCATGCAAGGCACTGAATTTAGCCGTATGGAGTGGAAATCCATCAACCTCATCAAAAAACTCGCACAGATACAGACAGACATCTTCCTCTCCAAGTGCAAACAGATGGACATCATACCAAATGGACTGACGGTAAAAAATCCATTGCAATTGACATACTACACTGACTATGGTGAGAGACTGTGCCACACACTCTCAAAGAAACTGAGGAACCATCTGATCAGCATCCTGTACAGCAGACAGGAGAAGATCAAGAATGAGCTCTCAGAACTCTGGACATTTCCACTGCTTGCATCCGAAGAAGTGGGTATTCACCCACGAAAGCTTATGCTTCAATACCTCTGTTAGTCTATAAGGTGCCACAGGACCCTTTGTCCTGGATTCTACAGATCCAGACTAACACGGCTACCCCTCTGATACTCTCAGAACTGGAGACTCATACAAAACCAACCTTCCGCACAAACTTCCACGTGGCTGAACTTTACAAAAATGAGACAAGCCATTTATAATGCACATTTCACTTCTCTACAGAGGAAAAAGGACAGTAAACTATTTAAACTCCTACATGCCACAGTGGGCTACAACAGTGGTACCCTTAACTCACCTAACAATATTGTTATTCTATCCAACCACACACTTAGCCCCGCGGAAAAGACTGTCCTATCTCGGGGACTCTCTTTCTGCCCCACCACCCCCACAAACATGATACAGTTCTGCAGTGATCTGGAAGCCTACTTTCATCTCTGACTCAAGGAATATTTTCAACACACCACTGAACAGTGCACTGACCCACAGGAACCCTCCTACCAACACTACAAGAAGAAGAAGAATTCTGCGTGGACTCCTCCTGACGGTTGAAATGACAGACTGGACTTCTACGTAGAGTGCTTCTGCAGATGTGCACAGGCTGAAATTGTGAACAAACAACATCACTTGCCCCATAACCTCAGCCGTACAGAACGCAACGCCATCCACAGCCTCAGAAACAACTCTGACATTATAATCATAACGAACAGGTCGGATTATGAACAGGAGGCTGCCAGGCAACTCTCCAACACCACATTCTACAAGCCATTATCCTCCAGTCCCACTGAGGAGTATCAAAAGAAACTATACCATCTGCTCAAGAAACTCCCTGGTATAGCACAGGAACAAATCTACACGGACACACCCCCAGAGCCCCGAACAGGGGTATTCTATCTGCTTCCCAAGATCCATAAACCTGGAAACCCTAGACGCCCCATCATCTCAGGCATCAGCACTCTTACAGCAGGATTATCTGGCTATTTGGACTCTCTCCTCAGACCCTATGCTACCAGCACTCCTAGCTATCTTCGAGACACCACCGACTTCCTGAGGAAACTACAATGCATTGGTGATCTTCCTGAAAACACCATCCTGGCCACCATGGATGCAGAAACTCTTTACACCAATATTCCACATGAGGATGGACTATAAGCTCTCAAGAACAGTATTCCCGATGAGGCCATGGCACATCTGGTGGCTGAGCTTTGTGACTGTCCTCACCCACAACCATTCAGATTTGGGGACAACTTATACCTTCAAGTCAGTGGCACTGCTATGGGTACCCACATGTTCCCACAGTATGCCAACATTTTTACAGCTGACTTAGAATGCTTCCTCAGCTCTCGTCCCCTAACGCCCCTACTCTACTTGTGCTACATTGATGACATCTTCATCATATGGACCCACGGGAAGGAGGCCCTTGAAGAATTCCACCTGGATTTCAATGATTTCCACTGTACCATCAACCTCAGCCTGGACCAGTCCACACAAGAGAGCCACTTCCTGGACACTACAGTGTAAATAAGTGGTCACATAACCACCACCCTATACCAGAAACCTACTGACTGCTATACTTACCTACATGCCTCCAGCTTCCATCCAGGACACATCACACGATCCATTGTCTACAGCCAAGCCCTAAAATACAACCGAATTTGCTCCAATCCCGCAGTCAGAGACAAACACCTAGAAGATCTTTATCAAGTACCTCATCAATTAGTGGACTACATCCACCCTGATTGAATTGGTCCTGTCAACACTGGTTCTCTACTTGTGAGGTAACTCCCTTCTCTACATGTGTCAGTATAATAATGCCTGCATCTGTAATTTTCACTCCAAGCATCTGAAGAAGTGGGTTTTTTACCCATGAAAGCTTATGCCCAAATAAATCTGTTAGTCTTTAAGGTGCCACCGGATTCCTTGTTGTTTCAACCAAGCTGAGCTCTTTCCAATTGGTTACACGTCCATTTTAGTAGTTCTCTGCTTCCTGGTATCAATTTCAAACAAAATATTTTAGACATTCTGTAACAAGCCTCAAATTCTCCCCAGTGGTTGTCAGCTTCCTAAAAGATGCTAACTTTTTTTTTAAATCAACAAATCCTTACTAAAGAGATTTAGATAAAATGCTCTGTATTTTGCACACGAGTTAATTAGGATGACACTAGACTCTTGTTTTAAGGAATGTAACTTTTTTTTTGGCCCCATATCCCACTTCCTGTATCAACACAATATGGGAC
Organism: Macrochelys suwanniensis; assembly: GCA_033296515.1. Lineage (NCBI taxonomy): Eukaryota > Metazoa > Chordata > Testudines > Chelydridae > Macrochelys > Macrochelys suwanniensis. The sequence goes on along the minus strand of CM065784.1, from coordinate 59,359,125 downwards.
TCAATTTGTCCTGTATTCCAGCAATAACCATGCAAAGGATCATATATGGAATAAAAAAAATGTATAACAATGCACTGTATATAACTTCATACCATGACCACCACATTGGGGAGTGATCTCTATTAAAAATATACTTTTACATATTTTTCATAGTTGTACTTCATCTCCTGGTAATATAAAGGGGTCAGCCTCAACATGAATTATTTTTTGTTCTTTATATTATGATAGCACCAAAAAGACTACTGTCAGGATTGTGCTGGGTGCTGCTGTACAAATACTAAAACCACACCTGCTGCAAAAACCTTATAATCTAAATCAGGGATCAGCAACCTTTCAGAAGTGGTGTGCTGAGTCTTCATTTATTCACGCTAATTTAAAGTTTCACGAGCCAGTAATACATTTTAAAGTTTTTAGAAGGTCTCTTTCTTATAAGTCTATAATATACAATTAAACTATTGTTGTATGTAAAGTAAATAAGGTTTTTAAAATGTTTAAGCAGCTTCATTTACAATTAAATTAAAATGCAGAGCCCCCCAGACTGGTGGCCAGGACCCAGGCAGTGTGAGTGCCACTGAAAATCAGCTCGTGTGCCACCTTTGGCACGCGTGCCATAGGTTGCCTACCCTGATCTAAAAATCGACAAGACAAAGGGTGAGGGGAAAGACCAAGTGATCACAGGAACAATTGGTTGACATCATGTTAGTAAATTAGAACTAACATGATATCAGCCAACCATCCCCTGTATCACAGATACATGTCCAGATATGTCCAGAAATTTTTTCCAAATTTCAATAGCATTGTAATACAGCACTTATTTTTTTGTAATTTGTCTAAAGTGATGGAAATAGATTTCAGTATATCACGATAGCTTGACCACCTTAGAATGTATTAAAATATACATAGCCTTGTCTACACTAGGCTATTAGAACATAAATACTTCTAAAACACCTCTAAATTGTACTTTAGAGAGAGCCTGCGGAGGAGCACTGGAAAGGGAAAAGTGAGTATTTTTCAGATGGGAGTAGGAGTGGAGAGATAGTGAAAAGGAACTGAGAAGGCTGAGTGAAAAAGGGAGATACCTGAAGATACCTCTCTCTCAAGCCCAGCTCCTACTGACACTGCTCCCCTAGTTCCAACTCAAAACGAGTCTTTGTGCACTGGGCAAGGGCTGGCCTCCAAGGAGCCTGCTATTTCTCTACCATCCCACATGGTTTAAGGATGTGCGCACTAGGGGCCTGGTGTGGGCTTGCAAAGGCATCCTTGTTTCATTGTCTTATGGACAAAAAGTTTTGTGTAAAGGCATTAAAGACTCATTGGTAGCCTATTGTAAAGATAAAAAAAAAAAAATCACACTATATACCAATACTGGATGGTGACTCACTCCCAGAAAAGCAGGACCCTTTGGCTTGTTTGTTTCTCTTTTTAAAAGATTCATTCATGTGCAATTTACAAATTAGTCAGTATCTGCACACCAGCATGGCAAGAAGTTGACCTGGGACTAGCAGAGAAACAAAAACTTGTTTATCTCGTTAGTGAATGTCACTAATATGCTCTATCTTTTGACTAGAGGCCAAATTCCATTCTCAGGGCACCACTAAGGGCTGTATTAATGGTTGCTGGCATTTCAGTGGGCGATGTCACTAAAGCTCCCCCTCCCATACATTCCTATCTCCCTCTACATTCCTCCCTTACACTGCAGGGTTCAAGGTGAGTAGTTTGCAGAGGGAAAGAAGGAGGTAATCTTGGCAGAAATATTGGAAGTAGCATCCCCTGGGAAAGCATGTCAGAATATCGGTCATTTGGTGTAAACTCATTTCAAAGAGCAAAAAGTTTGATTTTTCAGAAATAAACTGATGAACCAGAGATAAGCCTTCCCTGGCAGAGATGCTTTAGCAATATCTAGACATACACATACTGTAAATTCAAACAAACATTTACATATTATTTATCATAAAATTTTGGCATTCAACTTATTTTTGTTCTGCCTTCTTTTTCGCTTTTCCGATACTCTATTCCATTTTTGCGACAGCTGCACTTCTCTGAGACAACAACACAGATCAAAAAGCTCAAGGCAAAGCATGTAAAGTGAGAGACAAAACATTCTTAGTCAATGGGATACAGCTATGGAATAATCTTCCAGAGGCAAATCCAGTCTGACCATCTGTAGGAAATGCTGCAAAGCCTTCCTCGTTGAGAAAGCCTTTCTCCATAAGCAACACTTGCAGTATGGACATCTCTTTCTAATCCCAGACCCCTACCAGATGGGTGACACCTCCTAAAACAAGCAGGCACATAAGCTGTTAATCATTTTCAAGATACTTTGTTTGATATAGAAAATATATTTATTCAGAACAAAGCATTATGAAGGCTGGCTGGTTAACCCTGTCATTGCCCCTGGGAGAGAATAGGATGGAAGCTCCTGAACTAATCTCAGACTTGCTAAAATGACCACAGTGAATTGCAGAAGGAATTGCAGACTAAATCCCCGGGTCTGGAGGCAGAGGAACACAGGTTCCCACTCTGAAACAGGTGATGGCTAGGGGCCTGAGACCTGAGTGGGGTGCCCTGAAGGAGGCCACAATATGATTTAAGGTGCACTGCTGTGATATATAGACATATCTTTTCCTCCCCGCGATGTCTGGTCTTCATTCTTGCCTTCCCACTCCTGCTTTCTCCTTGCATTGCATTTTGTTCTTCATTCCCATTTAAGCTTTTCCAATCTCTTTGGCTCTTCTTATCCACCTTCTCCCTCCCTCCAAATCTCACTTTCTCTCTTCTAGCTGATCACTCTCAGGGCATGGCTACACTTGCAGATGTAGAGCGCTGTGAGTTAAACCAGCCCTCGGAGAGCGCAGTGGGGAAAGCGCTGCAGTATGTTCACACTGTCAGATTCAAGCGCACTGGCGTGGCCACATTAGGAGCTCTTGCAATGCCAGTGCATTGTGGTAGCTATCCCAGCATGCAAGTGGCTGCAACGTGCTTTTCAAATGGGGGAAGGGGTGAAGTGTGTTGTGTGTATGTGGGGGAAGAGAGAGTGGGTTTGGGGGGGGCTGAGAGTGTGTCAGCATGCTGTCTTGTAAGTTCAGACAGCAGCAGGTCCCCTTCTATCCCCCCTCTCTCTCTCTACAGCAGCATTCCACATTAATGGCTTGCTTTGTCCTGGAGCAGACAAGCATGCCGGGTGTCAGAAATGGAGCTTTGAAAGGGCATACCAAAACAATGACAAGAGCGGCCACTTGACTTAAGGGGATTATGGGACGTTCCCGGAGGCCGATCAACGCGCAGTAATGCAACACCTTGTTCACACTGACGCCGGGGCATTTCAGCCGAGGCACAGCAAGCGTAATGCTTCTCGTGGAGGTGGATTACCAGGAGCGCACCAGCTGCAGAGTCCAGGCGCTCTAAGTGCCTTGCCAGTATGGACGGGTCGTGAGTTAGGGCGCCCGGGGCTGCTTTAATGTGCTCTAACTTGCAAGTGTAGCCAAGCCCTCAGGCTCTCCCTTTTTCACTCAACCCTCTCAGTTCCTGTTCACTATCTCTCCACTCCTACTCCCATCTGAAAAATACTCACTTTTCCCCTTCCAATGCTCCTCCACAGGCTCTCTCTAAAGTACAATTTAGAGGTGTTTTAGAAGTATTTGTTATGTTCTAATAGCCTAGTGTAGACAAGGCTATGTATATTTTAATAAATTCTAAGGTGGTCAAGCTATCGTGATATACTGAAATCTATTTCCATCATTTTAGACAAATTACAAAAAAATAAGTGCTCTATTACGATGCTATTGAAATTTGGAAAAAATTTCAAGAAACAGTAGAAAGAAATACCCAACAATAAAGTTAAATTACAGGCAATGGAGAAGTAGATTCACTTACTCCACCTCATTTTCTTGCCAATATTCTCAATACAAAGTACTCGGGTAGACGCTGCTGTGATATGGGCATCTAACAATCTATCAGTCATGTCAACCACAGTAGGTCAGGGCTGGAGATGAACCATTCAATTAATATATGTTTGCTGCCAAAGTTTTAAAGAAAGTCAAACCACTGAAATGTTGGAAGTCATTGGCTAAGCACCTGAACCCCGAGTTTGTTGAAGTGCTAAACCAGATTTTGATGGTAGTAGCCTTTTCTGCAGATACAGAAAGATTTTTGTTTTTTCATTTGAACTAGTTCATTTGAAGTTGAGAATCTAACTCGGAGTTTAAGCTTTTTTTTTTTTAACTTCCCTTTTCCAATATATGGGTGGAAAAGAATGCGATCTACTGGTTCTAAAAACTTGAAGGATGTGGAAACCAGACACAATCAACTCAATTTACCAGTGTTAGTAATTCCTTCATTTAATAAATAAGTTAGTTTTAAATGCAAAGCATGTTTTGATAAACATTTTCCCTTATGTATCCATCACATTTAAGGTTGTTTCATTTATCTACTAAAAAACATTGAAATGCTGTTTTTATGTATTTTCAATTGAATTCCAATTTCCATCCAAAGGCAGCTTCACACAAATGAGTTAAAAAAATAATCTATTAAACAAGAAATGCTTCATTGACCATTTTCTAACATGAGAGTAAAAATTTAGAATTTGAATAAAAGTAAATTAAGCTATATAATTGCTTAGATATAGATATGTGCATCTTCCTGATTAGCAAAAACTACCAGACAGTATAAATCCATATTTCTTTGCAAATGTACATGTTTTAAATGGATATACCAACAAATGAGAATGAACCTCTCTTTAGAAAAAAAACTAAAAAGTACCAATGCAAAACAAAATTAAAATAAAGTATTTAAATCAAGGTTTCAATCCTGCTTTCTGATTAAAATTATGATTAAGATTGATGATTTAAATCAATCCACCATGGTATCCATCTCTCCTAGATGGGGACAGGGCAGCCAACTTTAGGCTTGAGAAGTTGAATACACAGACAACCAAAAGTTAATGATGGACAGGAATTCAGACATACCAACATCCAAAAAGAATTGTCTAAAAATAGCATAAAATGTTTTTAAAATGTTGCTGGCTTCAGATTAAATATGATATTTCAATAATAGTTTACTTTTCTTGATATGGTTTCAAAATTTTCAAATGTATAAGCTGTAGTCATTTATTCTTTAATAACCCTACGTGAATTTTTTTTCAGCAAACACATGGATTGACAGTCACAGGCATGTAAAGACTCCAACAAACAGAAAAATGGGAGAAAGGGAGCCATTATTTCAGTAATAACTAGAGTATCTTCTTGGTTAGGAGGGACACAGTGATACTTTACAAATGGAAATCCATACATTTATAGCTATGAATGTGTTCTTTAATTTGCTTAGCCTACAACTACAATAATGCTCACTGCTAGCACAGAAACTGGATCTATTTACTTTCCTACTGAAGGAACTGCTGTTTTCCTTGGAATTAATAAGCTCTTTTTGAAACGTAAAGTCGAATTACCAAAGCAATATTATTCTCAAATAAATGTATTTGTTGACACAGCTGAGTTCCATCTTTAGTTGATAGTACACTTCTGTGACAGTGTTGGCAAGTAATGCAACCAACTCCAATATCAGACTCCATATTTGGTTTATCAAAAGATAGTGGGGGAAGTCGGACAGAAAAAAATTAGGTTAAATGCCTGTTTTGCTCCTTTTTAATGGAGATTGAAGCAGACTGAGAATAAAACAATCTTAAAATTCAAGTAAAGCTCCTTATCCTTAACTTGTAATGCCTTTACAAGACTAACAGTGCAGACAAGCAGTAAAAGAGAACATTACCAGACATGAAATATGTAAGAAATAAATGATTATGCACGCCACAAAAGAAAAAAGGCCAAAGATGTTAAACAGGGCCACAGATTTAAATATTCTAATACTTACAATGCACAGAATTAAATTCAACTTTGCCAGTGAAATGACTGTAATAGGGGTACAGTTAACACAGCAGTGGGCACTTATTTCCTAAACATACATATTATATATCTAATATATTTTTGGTAAAACTAAGAGCTACAATATTATCTGGCTACTACATGTAGTTTACTTTTTTTAATTCAACCATCTCCCTCCTCACCCTCCAGGCCAAATTATTATTCTCAGTCATTAGAATTATGAGCTTGTATGTCACAACACTGGTGTAAAGAAATCTTCCTTGGTACATAAGTGTTGATACATTCATTGAGCCAAGATAACTATACGTTTTCATCCAAGTGACAACACAAAGCAACTTAAATCAAGGCAAGAAGAAAGAATAAATTGTAGGCAAAGAAACTAATCTTCCATAATAGAAACAGAAGTTGAAGCCAGATTTTAAATTTTGAATCTAGTCAAGCTTTTTTCCTTTTTCACACTTGTAGCTAAACCATGATCAGTACCCACCGCAGACACTCATTGTGAGCAGCCAGTCATACAAATTTTAATTCTGATCAGTCCTAAGAGATTGAACTAACACTGGGGAGTGCTGATAGTGGTCAAGCAGTCACAAAACCTATGAGCTCCTGGAGAAGGGGTTGAATACTCACCTTCATAGGTATACTTGGCCCTACCTCTCTGTCGGGGGGGGATGAACTATATGATCTCTTGAAGTCCCTTCCAAACCTACATTTCCATGATTCTATGATTCTTGAGGGCCATCCAATTTGTTTAGAAGACATCCCTTGGTTTGAAAAGTTGGAGTTTGGTGTTTTTGAAATACTTGTGTCTTTGTTTTCCTTTGATATTATATTTCCATAATATAAACAGATACTTTATTAATAGATATCAATTCCTTTCTGTGCTTTTGGTGTACATTCACTGCATATCAGTAGTTTCTTCTTGAACAGAAAGACATTTTCCGGTAAATTTTGATCCCTTAATTCAGTTTCCCAAACTTGGGATGCCGCTTGTTCAGGGAAAGCCCCGGCACGCCCAGCCGGTTTGTTTACCTGCCACATCCGCAGGTTCGGCCGATCGCGACTCCCACTGGCCACAGTTCGCTGTGCCCGGCCAATGGGGGCTGCGGGAAGCGGCGCGGCCGAGGGACATACTGGCCGCCGCTTCCTCCAGCCCCCATTGGCCAGGCACAGTGAACTGCGGCCAGTGGGAGCCACAATCGGCCGAACGTGCGGACGCGGCAGGTAAACAAACCAGCCGGGCGTGCCAGGGGCTTTCCCTGAAAAAGCGGCGTCCCAAGTTTGGGAAACACTGCCCTAATTTAAAAGGTAATAAAACTGGTTTTAGAATATTTTCCTGTCTGAGTCCTCCATTCATTTTCTTCTCTCTTCCCCCTCACAAGAGTTTTGAGAGGGAAGAAGGAGTAATTTTATTTTTCCACCACTTACTCTCTTTCCATGATGCAAGTTGTAACCCAAACAGCAACAGAACAGTGGGCAGGAGCTCATGTGCCAGAATCTTGGCAAGTGCATTTGAATACTAATCAGTATTACATATCGGCATACAGGTAATAGCATTAATCTAGTGTGCGACTAGAGAAGCAGTTATAAGTTCTGAGGAGCAACAGAAAACAAGAAAATGTGTTCCTTCCCAGCACTAAGAAATTGACATGAGAGGGTTGCCCTGTGGTGACGCTCCTCACTACTCTATTCCACCCCCATGAAGGGGTTGAGGCAAGGTCCCTTAGGATGTGTCTTCACTTGGAAAAAAGGAATGTTTTAACTTGTGTTAACACAAATGGTAACCAACACGAGGTAAAATCCTAGTGAAGACAGGGGAGTCTGTAGTTTTCACCTGTTACCAGGTTGAGGTAAAGACTGTGGGGAGCTGAGGGTTGGGACACCTCAGGTTCAATATGAAATGGACAGTGGCTTGCATCCTAGGTGTTTTATTAGGGTACCAAATGCTTGAGCCAGTTGGGACAAGATCTTTGTCTCAAGTCCAATTAATTCAATACAGCCATATGGTTAGCCATCCCCCTTTCGCTACAGACAAGAAAACAAGTATTGCACTGCACTGGTTCAGCCCTCCCACAATATAGTGACTCACATCTGAAAGTTACCTAAAGGCCCTGCTAACAGCCACAGTGGTCGAAGCCATGGAATACGACTGATCTTTCATTCCATAATTAAACTATGCTGACATCATCTTGCAAGCAGAAATCTGGAGTTGGCCTAGATCTGTAATTCAGGCAACCATTATAAATTAATTTAATGCTGCTATGTGGAGATGCACCACACTCTCCTGACAAAAACTATGTGGTACTAAACTATAGCATCACAAGGAGAAACAATATAAACCACTGTGTATAAATAAACCAATGTCCTTGTACTAGTTTTCTCACCAAATGCAGGCACACTTTAACTCTTAAATGAAATAGGAAGAAGGGAATTTGATTTGCACTGTGGAGGTGGGGGAATGGAGGAGCTATGACTTGGTCAGACTTCATTATTTTATTTTTTATTACTATTCTTACTACTGTTCAATTGATGAGAACACAAATTAGGTCAACCTTCTACAAAAATAAGAGATTTAGCAAAGTTTTTTGTGATTAATATTTTATTTATTTTTATAAGAAAAAAATCTCACAGCTCTTTGTATCTTTGGCATTCAAATCCACAAGTCCATGGCCTAAAACAACTGATTTACCACCAAGAAAACTCACATAGTTTGCAGGATATGTTTCAAAAATTCCTCCAACAGTCATTTAATATATCTCTCTATATCTGTTAGGAGTTTCAAGATATCTACAGCATTATTTTAAGGCTCAGAATTCCAAGAGGTTAAATTAGAAAGTGGAAGTTAAATAATTATCCAACTACCTACGTTTTTAGCAAGACAATTATAAAATGTTTCGCTTGTTGTGGGAGCAAAAGTGGGTTCAAAAATGTGCTAAGCTCTTTACATAATGATCAAGAAGTGAACCACAAATACTTAGGGACTAATTCTAGGCTTTTGAGCTCAATGGGTTTGCATAGGGATAAAGAAGATTAGAATATGGCCATTAGCCTTTACAGCTACTATGGCAACATTATTCACTCATCTTGAAAAAAAATGCAAGTCAGCTAAAGCAAAAGATATCTCAGATCATCTGGAAATGAAAATGTTTCCCTGTTCTTTCCTTTCAAATACTTTTATTTCCCACCCCCCATCAAAATAGCATACATTAAGCCTCCATTTTATAACAGTCTCCTAATGGAATAATAATATTCACAGCTAGCTATAGTTTAAAAAGAAATGTTGCCAGATCATACAGTATAGTGATTCCTACAGGTCGCTTTAGAAGTCAATTGTGTATTTTACCACGGCAATCATTCCATTACTTCAGAAAACAGCTTCAAAATAAAGCAGGTTAGCCAGCGTGTTAAACTGCCTTATATAAAGTTACACTTTGTGAGCAAATACTTCTGTACAAATAGTAAATACATTCTGACTATTATATTAGATTTGCAGGGAAATTCTATGCCTAGCAAGGCAGTCTTTAAACTCAGTAAGTGATGCAACAGGAAAGTAAGCTTTCAACCATGAAATCTTAAAACACAAATCCAAACAAAGCACAAAGTAGCAAGAATTATCAGGTTATGCTCTTTTGAAGGACATGACAACTTTCAGAAGCAACATGAAAAACCAACTGAAATCCAGTGTTAAGCTTTGAACTAAGTTGAAGACCAACAGGAAAATGAAATTTTTGCATTAGGAATAGGCTTTTTTTTTTAAATGGTGAAGTAGCATCAAGTTACTTTTGATTTTTTTAAACATTGACTAGGTGTAAACATTTTAAAAGGACCTAAATGACACAGAACCCTAAGTCTCATATTCAAGGCTCCTAAATCTCAACTGAAAGTCAGTGGGGCTTGAGGGACTTAGGCTCAAGTCACCTAGTCACCTCTAAAAACTTTACCCTGGTTTCAAATTGACAATGTCCCTTGAATACTCTTCCAGTTTTTCATTTATTCATAGAATCATAGAATATCAGAGTTGGAAGGGACCTTAGGAAGTCATCTAGTCCAACCCCCTGCTCAAAGCAGGACCAATCCCCAATTTTTGCCCCATATCCCCAAATGGCCCCCTCAAGGATTGAACTCACAACCCTGGGTTTAGCAGGCCAATGCTCAAACCACTGAGCTATCCCAATTGCTTTTAGGTGTAACTATATTTAGATGTCAGTGATCACCTCATGAAACTTGCAAGAAAAGCAAAGAAGAGGTTTCACTGTGCTTCAATCAAACTTGAAGATGGAATTAGAAGAGCAAAGTCCAGTACAATTTTTATAGTTATATACAGGAAGTACTGAGTGCTATAAACAAAAGCAGGATTTGCCTGGGGCTATTTTCAGTGTTAACATTCCATGCTCTAAAGGCAAAAATCCCGAGCATGGCAATTCAGAATGCATGTCAGACTTGTCTGACACGACAGTTGTTTGAAGTCATTAAATTTAGCTTGCTGTCACAAAACATTGAGCCTGGGTGAAGTTAAATAGTATGTGCATCTTTTTTCAGTCATTCAATCTTCCAAAGTTGACTTTGGCTTACTCAGCCAACAAGCTCTTCACTGTATCTCATTATTGGTACCCTTACAACAAAAGTAGAGAGGCAACTATTTTTTCCTGAGTATTATTTTTAAATTATTAAAACAATTCAGACAATACTAAGATTGAATTACACTTACAAAAATTAAAAGAAATAGAGCATTAAATATGAAACTGCCCTTACTTCACCTACTAAGACTAACAGCTTTCATTCTAATTGAACTTGTCTATCTACAGCAGAACTTTATGATAGTCTTTAAAACAGTTTTGGGTATTTTCTTTTATCATGGGGTCTGGTTTTTGTGGGGGAGGAGGGGCTTAAGGAAAAACATTTAAAAAGACAAAAACCCTTCTGTGGCCTTCATTTTCACATGTGTTACATGACACAAACTTATTTTAAAACCTTTTCAAAACTTTCAATTCTTTGACTCAGCTGATGTATAAAATATTACTATGGCTCTCACATGTTACAGTATTACAAGTAATATTTGTCCAAGTTTGAAATGAACAGCAGCTAAAGGTGGCTACTAATATCAGCTGAAGGGGGGGAGGGGAGGCGGGGAGGAGAAAAAAACCCTGAGAAGTCTAAGCTCAGATCTTGAACTAGTTCTGTTTTGACTTACATGTCAAGACACTTTGGCTTAATATTTATTGACTTGCATTTTTAAAATTCATACAAACATTCTGGTCAACTTTTGGAATTATTTTTTTTTAACAACATGAAATTTCAACAAACCATAAGACAACTTACAGTCTCGATAAAGCAAGAAAAAAAATACCACTACAAAGAATTAAAATATTTAATATTACACTTAAAAATATTAGAAATTAACTCAATATTATTTCTTCTCTTCTCCACATGCTAATCAGGAAAAATTATCTTTAAGTATCACCTTTGACAGGCAATCACTAAAGAACTGATACTCCCACTTTTCTGATTTCTGAGGTTTCAAAGGCATGAGTGTTTAATGGAGAAGTTTGGAGAAAGTAACAGGTAGAGAAGTGCAGCAGTACCAAAACACTCACTCACTATCTTCTTTATCAAGCCAATCCTTACTCTAAGACCAGTTTAAAAACCAATCAGAATCTTGTTCGAGTAAAAATAAGAATTCTCATCTTTTTAAAATCTATGTATTTATTGGTGATGAGACCCCAACTGTGAACCTTTGGAGCTGGTGCATGGCTGTGAAATCACCTAAGAGACCCAAACCAGATAATAAAAAACACAGATCTGAATAATGCCACCATAGTCACATTATGGTGGCCTAGTGGAAAGAGCAGTGGACTGGGATCCAGAAGACATGGGTTCTATTTTCAGCTCAGCCATTGGCCTGCTGGATGACACTAGGCAAGTCATTTCACCTCCCTGTACCTCAGGTTCCCCACCTGTAAAATAGGGATAATGATGCTCACCTCCTTTGCAAAGCACTTTGAGATCCACTGATGAAAAGCATTATATAGGAGCTTGGTGGTATTATTCTTGTAAAATACCAATGATCCACATCAACTTTCTGTTCCAGCCTGCACTACCAGAGCAGTGCTTTGTACAGCTGAGATATAGCATTCTGCTTAGCCAGAGTCAACTGCTCAATAAATTATGAAACCGAAAGGGGCCAAAAATATAGGATTTACATTCCTGTGATATACTGAACCTAATAATTTTCACTTTGCTGTCAATAGAGCTGACCCAACAGAGCAGAACTAGTAAAAGACAAAAGACACATTTAACAATTAGGGAACAGGGAGCATCCCAAGCAATTTCCAAGCGCTCTAGAGAAAATATCTCGAGTGGCAATCCAAAGTCACAGGGCAATGACCTTGGGTTAATGGAAATTCTGATCACTAGCTCAAAATAAAGTTTATGGTAAAAATCCTGCTCCCACTGAAATCAATGGGAGTTTTGGCACTGGTTTAAATGCGAGCAGGACTCAGCCCTAAGTGCCTTTAGATTTATTTATTTTTAAAGTAGCCACTTAGTTTTGCCCAAACATAATAAACAAATACGAGCCAAGTTTCATCCTAAAGCGTATTTTTATACCCAAGTGATAAACTTCTTAAATTCTCATTTTTATTTTGAGAGTTTACTTCATGCTCTGATTAATCACAAGCCTACCCTCACTATATTTCTGTAGAAGACTGGCAATTGTCATGCCTTACCTGACTTTTCCAGTGTTATTCCCATCAGCAGAAAAATGTGTACCTATGAGCCATATGACAGGACCTAGTGGATTTTGTAAATTAATTTCTAGACAATGGTTTAAGTCAGTGTTTCCCAAACTTGGGACGCCGCTTGTTCAGGGAAAGCCCCTGGCGCGCCCAGCCTATTTGTTTACCTGCCGTGTCCGCAGGTACGGCCGTTCACTGTGCCCGGCCAACGGGGGCTGCGGGCCGAGGGACATACTGGCCACCACTTCCTGCAGCCCACATTGGACGGGCACAGCAAACGGCGGCAAGTGGGAGCCGCGATCCGCCGAACCTACGGACGCAGCAGGTAAACAAACCGGCCGGGCGCGCTAGGGGCTTTCCCTGAACAAGCGTCGTCCCAAGTTTGGGAAACACTGGTTTAAGTAATTGATGATAAAAAGACAACAATTATACCAATGGTTTTACACATTTCAAATAGAAAGTAACATTTTCAGTGGTTTCAATGAAACTAAAGCACTTCTGGAAATTTTCCCTCAGTTAAAAATGTCCACATGGTAGAACAACGTGCCTGATAATGCCACTGTATGTCATACTAATCAGTCTCTACAGATAAGCTTAAAAAATCCTGCATGTCTACTATCAGCTATGCTAAGAAGGACTCAGATATGATCCAAGAAGGTTCAAGAACCCTAGACATTTCTCTGATTGTCCACAATATTAGAGAGACAAGGTAGGTGAGGTAATATCTTTTATTGGACCAATTTCTGTTGCCAAAAGAGAGAAGCTTTTGAGCACTCCCTCTAATATCCAAGGCCCAACACGGCTAGCACTACAATGGCCACAATATTGTAATTTATAGGAATATCACTCTGTTTGTATTGCCTGATACTTGTTACCTGAAGATTTTCATTTCTGTGATACTAATACTAATGTATTATTTTTCCCCATTCTCTCTAACTGTTGGTAGAGGTAAAGTGAGGTCTGCAATTGGTGCTGGGCTTGAATTTGGAACCTTAGAACCTCCTACTTTCTCCAGCTCTAACTTTGCTTAAACAACACAATAGTTCTCATCTCTTTCCATAAAGATAGCAGTTTACCACACACTGAAATAATTCCTGTTAGAATTTGAGGAGTGTCTTAGAGACATATCTGCTACTACCACCTGGACTGTTCATTAGAGTCCTATTTATTTTAAAACTAACAGTGGGTCTTATTTTGAGGCAATAAGTCATTAAAGAACACACTTATCTGGCAACCATCTGCACCTTATTACTAAAAGGACTTTTTTTTCTTGTTTTTAATACAACTTCTCAAATTTCCCTGGTCACCTCATGAGCTTATTTGGAAGAAAGGATGGTGAAGCAATTAGAACCAGAAGTCCGCAATTCTAATTTTTGTTTTACCACAGGCTCCCTGTGGGATCCCATCACTCAACCCTTCTGTGCCTCGGCTTCCACAATTGCAAAATGAAGATAACATTTATCCTGCAAGGGTGTGGAGACTACATTCACAAATGCTTGAAAAGAAATTTGAATGCCTCTGATAAAAGGCATTATATCGGAACATTATTTCTTTTTACATATTTTATTTCAAAGTGACACCTACTTTAATTCTTACCTATCAGATTTGGATTTTACTGAGTGTTGATTATTATTTGTATAAACATGGATTTAATTGTTTGTTTTCTCACTGCTTGATATCACCAGTTTTTGGCTTATGTTATATTGCAAATTATTTCATATATCTTATACTAGCTTACATTAAGGCTGCAAAGACTAGGATTCAAAAGTTGGGAAATACCAGAATTTGGCCCTCTTCTATGACTTATGATAGTCTCTAACTACATGATCACATGTAACAAATGAGGCAGAAGTCCTACAGACACTGGCTTCAATCATTACACAACCCCATTCACTCCCAGAGCACTGTCCATCCTGTACATTGATGGAAGCAGAGGTCCTGTGGAAAAAAAATAGTATGCAATCAATTGTGTATGTGCTATTAAGTGATCTGCAATTCTTCAGAGACCTATAACTTGGCCGCATTTGGGTGAAATTTCACAGGGACAGCCAGAGGCATATCCCTGACACTAGGTTGATCCCCCTGTCAAATTTCAATCCCTTGTTCCTGACAATGCAGACCCTAGAACTTCTCAGTGAAAAAGGCTGTAAGAATTTTTAACATGGGCAAAAATATACTTTTTCCCAACTTTGTTCTTCAAAGTTACTGAATCATTTTAGCTGAAACTTCCCAACAAAGTTTCAGCCCAAACAATTAAAGTTTGGCAAAGTTATAATCAACTGAAAGCTGGGACTTATAATTGGAAGCACTGGGCAAGCTTAACTATAGGTGGTGCTACCAACACCGCCTCTGAGTCTGCACCTACAGTAACCAGATGTGTTAAGAGTTGTACTCTTTTTGGAGTTGTGGTCACTGGAAAAAAGTTTAGGCTAGGCTTGTATTCTTGTCCACATAAACTTTCAATTACTCTTTCACAGAAGCCAGGATCTCTCTTTAATCTTTGATTGATGCTTCTGGACAAAATAATTATTTTATTATTTCTTTTTATTCCTAGTCTCATCCTATATTCTTCCCACCAACTTTCACTTGAATTTATAGCTTTTTCCTGTGGGGATGACAAATATCATGTGTCCTATCTTGTGATAATTCTAAAGGAGAGTCAAACTATGAATCCTTAATCTGCTCTTTGAATTCTACAGCGATTTCTGACCTTATTGCCAAGGTGTGTCTCTATCTGCCCCGCCCCCCCAGTAATTTCTGCCTTTCATTTCCCATTGCTACCGTTGTTAGTTTTAAAATGTTTTATGGGATACTTCCACATGCTCTTAAGCATTTTCTTGTGAACATTATTTTAAAATAAAACTCCATTGGAGTCTCATCACACTGATAATTAAATCAACCTCATCTATTGTTTGTTTCTGTCCAAACTGTTTGAACATGTCCTCAAAAACATTTTGTTCTTTTTTTCAATCTTATAATTTAAATCCTAAATAGTCTGGCTTTAAGGGTGATTAGCTACCTGAAATTACATTATTTACCTTTTCATAGCTAAGTAATGGCTTATTACCTGCCTTCATTTTATTAGCTCTTACTGCTGTGCAAGAAAAGTGTTAACTATGTGATGTTTATTTATCACCTGCTCATACTTCTTTGTCAGGAGTCTACCCTGAAGTGACTTTGTTCATCTCTCTTCAATTGTTCTTTGTGTAAAGTTTTCAAAAGCACGCAAGATCAATAGGATTAAGGCTCATAAATCACATAGGAGTTTTTGAAAATCTCTCTTTTAGACAGAGGGTGGGAATAATACTTTATTATATCTTCATATTGCAGTAGCACTAAGAGGTCTCAACCCATACTGAGAAGCTAAAATTGAATATTGTTTGTATGAGGATGGAAATCAGCTTTGGATTTCCTTCCCCACGCTTTTGGATGTTTGCTATGGTATTATTTTTTTTTAAAAAAGGTTGACTAACAAGTTTTATTGGTTGGATCTTTTAGGCAGCTTTTCATCTTTGTCATTAGTAGGTGTTTGTTTTGTTTTGTTTATAAAGGGATAACATCTTCCCCTTGTGTCCTGTTTCTTGCGGCAGGAACAGCTTGCTACCTAAAAGTGGCTACCTAAAAGTGCTACCTAAAAGTAGTCTTTCTGAAATTCATAACCATTTTAACAATGCCTACTGACAAGATTTTAGTTCACACAAAGCAATACTGTAAATTAATGGACTGTTGGCTAGCATTCCTTCCAATACCTTTTTTTTTGGTTGTTCCATACAAAATTAATTGGGCTATTTAATTTGTCATTCTTGTTATTTGTGTCAGTCTTGCATTACTCCTCTAAGCAACTGCACCAGCTAGGTTTTATGTGGAGGACCAAGTTTAATATGTTAGAGTACAAGAGTTTCATCATACATTAACCCAATCTTTATGCATTTATATCCCAGTTGCTGATATTCTTGAGCTTTTGCACATTTGACCCCCAGTTTCATGGTATGTGATGCCTTTTAAGATTCAATTATTATTCTTTTAGTTTCTTCAATATTTAATTCTAAATAATTTTCAACGGTTTAACTTTTTTGTACTTTGAGTTGAATGTTCCTTATTAACTTGTAAAGAACAATATTTATCAATTAATAAGGCCATACCAAATCTGTGGCCAAATCTAGGAACCAAATCTAGGAACTTCATAGTGTCATTATACTGCACAGTAAGGACACTTGGAATTTGATATTAACAATGAGGACAGACTTCAGATCCTTCTTTTCAAAAGCAAAGGCCCCTGCCACCTGACCAAAAAAAAAAATCCATTAACTTAGTCCCAATATTGGGACTACTATGATCTAATTAAATGGTTCAGATTCTATATAGTAGAGGGCAGGGGCACAACACACATTAGCCTGCTCGTTACAATACAATCATTTTATATTTATTCAAATAACAGCTACATGAATTATTAGAAACAAAAAACTAAGAATTGAACAGTGACACTTTGTCATATGTTTCTAGAATTCAAGAACAACTTCTCTAAATGTCTGTGGAGTACTAATTTTTGTTTTAATGTTTCATTAGTAACACTGTAGCTAGGAGAAGAACAAGGTAAGTTTCGCCCACTCATGGCCACAGATAACTTTAAAAGAAAGAGTGTTCACAAGTCTCTCTCTCTCAGCCTGACAGACAGCCTATCCAGTAGAGACAGAAAAATGTTATTACACTAAACACTGGTGAGACCTCATCTGGAATACTGTGTGCAATTCTGGTCACTGATGTTTAAGAAAGATACATTCTAATTGGAACAGGTGCAGAGAATGACTACTAGCATGATCAGAGGAACGGAGAACCTACCTTACAAGAAAAGCCAAGCTTCTTCAGTCTCGACCAAATGAAGGCTATCGGGAGATATGATTGCTGTCTATAAATACATGAGAGGGATAAACACCAAGGAGGGAGAGGAATTGTTTAAGTTAAGGGCCACTATTGACACAAGAACAAATTGATATAAACTGGCCATCAAACAAGTTTAGGCTTGAAATTAGATGGTGTCTAACCATCAGCGAAGTGAACTTCTAGAACAGCCTCCCAAGAGGAGCAGTGAGGGTAAAAAAATCTAACAGGTTATAAGACTTTGTTAAGTTTATGGAAGGGATGGTATAATGAGATTGCTTACAATGGCATATGGCCCATCTGTGACTTATTAGCAAATATCTCCAATGGTTGGAGATGGGACACTAGTTGGGGAGGACTCAATTACTACAGAAAATTATTTCCCAGGTGTCCAGCTGGTGGGTCTTGGCCACATGCTCAGGGTTACCTCATCACCATATCTGAGGTTGGGAAGGAATTTTCCCCCAGGTAAGATTGGCAGAGACCCTGGTGGATTTTCTCTCTTTGCAGCACAGGTCACAGATTACTTGCTGGTTGAACTAGAGTAAATGGTGGATTCTCTGTAGCTCAAAGTCTTTAAATCAAAATGTAAGGACTTCAGTAATTCAGCCAAAGGTTATAGGCATATTGTGCCTATATATATGCAAGTAATCTGTGACCTGTGCTGCAAAGAGAGAAAATATATATACACACACACATATAGTGAGTGGGTGAGGTTCTGTGGCCTGCGATGTGCAGGAGGTCAGACTAGATAATCATAATGGTCCCTTCTGGCCTTAAAGTCTATGACACATTGCCTCTAATTAAATTAATTGGAGTAAGCTGATTTTTTTAAAAAAAATAGTTCATTTATACTTCTGTTGCTTTAAATAAATCAAAATCCTCCAAGAATATAGGTAGAGGCAAGAAAGTCTAGTCTTATATACAATTATTTCAAGTAATCAAATATTTTGGTTTTGTCACTTTATACACATTCAGACTGTATGTAGAATGCCTGTTTATTTGACAGAATTATTGCTCTTATATGTAGTATTTTGCTACATAAATCATGTTGTCAAATCAGCAATTATACAACAAGGAAGACCTGTGCAAGTTTAAGTGATGATGACATGGGGGGAGGGAGTGTGTTTCACAAGGTTTAAAGTTGAATGTCAAAAAGGGTTATATTCTGGTTAAATTGCATACCTCTCACCACAACTAAACAATATAATTTTGCAAGAGCCAAGTTTGTTTCAGAAACAGAACTACAACATCATTTGTCTGAATGAATCAGTTTCAATTATATGGTTCAACCTGGCCTTACAATACAAAAGGCTGGTCTGATCACAAATCCATGTATTTATATTCTGTTTATAAACACACTATATTTTATACAGACATATACATAAGACTTTACACAAAAATTTATCATTTTATATAAAGAAAGGTTTATAAGTTTAACGGTCAGGGTTAGTTATCTGAGAGTTAGGTATACTAACTTTCACCTTTGCATTGGTACATTTCATATGTACGTCAGTTACAATACATTCCATTGTCTTTTGGTACAGATTGCTAAGACAGTAGATTGTTTTAAAATGTCCAGTGGCAGATAGTGACTTCTGAAAGTGAGCAGGAAAAAGTGGCATGAAAAGTTTTGCTCTGAATCAATTTACAAAAACAGACAGAAGTCATATTGTGTTTGCCCCCAAATAAGGTAGGCAACAACTTAGTTGTTGCCTACCCATTATCTTCCCTAAGGAACCTTCACTAAAAATATCCATGAAAGAAGCAGAAGATATTGTGTTACTTCCTCAACTCAAGTTCATTTTAATTTCCCATAATAATAAGGATAAGAGACAAGAACAATGCCAATGGATGAAGACTGCTTGTTTACAAATGCAGCATCTAACCTGGACTCACTCACTCTATAAAGATTTGGGTATAGCAGTGGGCGCACAGAGGGTTGTTTAAATGAATTATTTAGTCCTTGTGAAAACTGCCAGACTGACAGCTTTGAATACTCAAGTTCTCTATTTTTCCATAAGCAGATATACATTCAATTAATTTGACTCTTATCATAAAGACTACTCTGAGGTCTGAAGAGCATTTAATTGGGAGACAACCCTATAAGTATGGAGCACTAGAAGCAAGTACAGCATATAAAAGAGTTTGCACATGAACCTCAGCATGCAGAATTTAAATGTCTATACCTAAACAGTGGGGGCAGAGGTGTGATAACTAGATTATGTAGAGAACTGTTGTACTGGTGCCCCTATGGGCACTTAGGGCCATATTTTCTTATCCAAATCCACTCCTTTGTTCCATGCAGACTGTGCAAAAGAGCCAGAAATTTGCCAGGTCTCCCTTGCTGGAGATTCCTCCAATACAGAGAAAAATAAACTGTTTTAAATAATGGTGTTTTAGCTTTTTTTTTTTAGACTAACTCACCATTTATTAAAACAGTCATCAGTCCACACCTTTCTGTCCAAGCCCAAGGCTTAAACACCAATACAAATTTAGAACTGCAATTCCCTTTACACACACTATAACAATAATAGAAAAAACATGTTACAGCACAGACATCGCTAACCAAGACAGAGAGAACACTGTATACTAGCACTGTTATTGTAATGCAGATGGACTCTATGAAAATAAAGTAGAAATCCAGGGCTCACAATCATGGGGTTTTTTAAATGACTATTTATGCACAACTTTTCCTTAACAAAAAAAGAAAAAAACAACAAAAAAAGCCCAATAGGTCAGCAGTCTGATTGTCTCACCTCTCACTGTTACCTGCAGATCAGAATTTTAGGATGGCTTTAAGATTCCCAAAATGCAGGGTCCCTATAGGTTGAAATAATACTAAGGTAGCACTCAGTCTCTTGGAAAAGTATCTACCCAATATCTTGTAATGCTTGTATTGCGCACATTGAAGCCTGCGACGCTTGTAGCCATCTACACTGCTATTTTTACCCATGCTAGTGCAGCTATGTCTACCCAAGCTAAAGTCACACCTCAAGATCGTGGTGTAGACATACCCCTAATAGATGGCTGATGGACGACAATGTTGCCTTCAAGTCAGTGACTGACCTACCAGGCTAAAGATTAAGGGAAAATGGGAGTCTATATAAGGGAAAAGACAATGCGGGAAAGCTCAGAACAAACACAGTGAAACCTCCTTGGGCAGAACTATAGTCCTTAAATAATTGGGGAAAGGCTTCTCTACTGGTTACAGAATGCCGGAACACTGGGCTGCATGGCTGTGACCATATTTTGCCACCCAACATTCTTTATCCTAGTTGTTTATAACATGGCAAATGGATTTTTAAGGTGACCCTCTCAGTTTTTAAAGCCCTTAAATGTAGTCAGGTAACATCCCATTAAAATCTTTGCCATGAGCCTTGTCCTGTGCTCTGGCACGACCAACTTTGTAGGAGCTTCACCACTGAAATTTACCTTGATTACCTACCAATATATGGGCCATGGTGCAGTCATGTGCACCCTCTCCATTCCTCCTCACTTCATAGACAAAGGTGTCTAAAATGGTTAATGTTTTCAGATGTTTCCCATTTAAAATTACTCTATGTGCGTGTGTGGAAACTTCTGATTTGCAGAAATGCTGGGCACTCCCAGTTGCCACTGAAGTCAACAGGAGCTGTGCTTTGAACATATGAAGCACTATATAATGTTACGTATAATGGGGATCCCTACTATCCCTTCACTTCACAAGAATGCTTTGAAAATAAATTCATTAATGTTTGTGAAGCACTTAGATACTGTAGTGATGACCACCACTAGTTTTTCCTATCTTCCGATCAAGGTTTTAATAGTATGAAGTAAATGAGGCCTGGGGCCACATGTTGAACAATGAGAAGAAAACAAAATATTGCATAGCTGCTCATTAAGTAGGAACCATCCATCCTGTGCACAGAATGAAACAGGTCCTGTGGAAGAAATACTATGTGATCATAGGATAGAGACTATCATATTGAATACACAGAAATGTGCCAAATTAAGGTTGCACAGGTAACTTTAGTTCTGGCATTCCTTAACTTTTGAGTGCTAGACTTTGCAACCTTAATAATGTTCTTTTAATGTAGGCTTTGTTTGAGTTAGGTTTTGTGTAGTATATATAAAACAGAAAAAAATAAAATTTAAAGTCACAAATAATTGTATCTTAATTTTTGGTGAGTTCTATAATTGTTTTGGAATCCACACAGAGCTATTAAATAAACATCCAGGGGACAACAAAGCAACTAATACCTCCTGCTATTAAGGTGTGCAAAGAAAGTTTATAAAAAAAGAAAAATAAGAAAAAAAATAGTTACCTTGTTACAATAAAGCATCCAAAGTTCATACAGCCTCTCTCTGGATGCCATTCCTTCACCTCCTCTTCTCTCCTTTTCCAACAATTTGTGTTCAAGATCGTACCATGGTCAATTTATATTCCAAATTGTTCCTCCTGTACGTTTTTTCTTTTGTATCAGAATTCTGCCATAACCCAAGTGGAAACAATGTCAAGGATGAAAACAAATGGGTCTCAGTATACCTCCTGGGTAAACGATGCTGCACAATTCAACCAGTCAAAGGCAACTGTCAGGTAGCTCCTCTTCATCAATGGCACTTCAGTATTAACTTCTGAGAGTAAAAATAAACCTTGCAGGCTTATGTTGTGGGAGAGAAATCCATATTTAAACAACACTGGAGACCTCAGGAACTAGGTAGAGAATCTCTTTTTCTCTAATCAATGACATGATCTCTAACAAGGAACCATTAGGTTTACAGCTTTCATGATCTTGTGGTTGTTTTTTTTAAACTGAGTTAAACAGGAAAAAAACAGGATACAGCTACAAGGCAGAGAATACAATAGTCTTGGAGGTGTAGAAAAAAATAACCAATATTAATGTGGATAACTGACCTGCAGAAAAAAAGAAATAAATTATGGAAAAAAACAAACACAAATCCTATATGCTGTGCATCTTATTTCTAGACTCCAAGTTATTATAACCCTCCCATCATCTTAAAAGTTAAATTAAACCTCTATATTACGTTTACAAAATTAACTAAGGTTTGTTGCTGGCTTTGTTTTTTTTCTATTCCCTGAGAATACACAGGCAAGCAGAATGCAGAACTTCAGTAAATTAAACCCTCCCTATGCCCAAAGCCAGGCTCTCCCGTGAAAGTCGCAAATTAGAAGGGAATCTGCAGCTCCCAGGTCTAAGGGCCAAAACATAGCGCTGCTTCCTAGTGTAGATACAGCCCAAGAGTTTCCCCCTCAACCCCCAGCTGCAGAGGTAACAGCAAATTAATTTGTATTTGTAATTTGTGTTAAGTACAAGTGAATAAGGGCAGATAAAGGACAAGCTGGCAGAGACCTTGCCACAAATACCAACCTCTGCTCCTTCCCCCTCTGGCAATTCCCACCCGTGCCATCAGCCCCCCCCCGCCCCCGTCCTGCCGCTCTCTGTCAGGCTCCTTCCCCACGTCCGCTGCTGAATGCCTCTAGCCCCACTCCCCCGCGTGCCTCCCCCGCGACGTGTCCCCGGGGCAGCGATCTCTGGGGGCGAGGGGCCGACTCCCTCTGACACTCGCCTCCTCTTTCCATCGGCCCCTTTGCCCTGTCAGCCGCCCCGGCTCCCACATATGGGCTCCGCCGGGCCCTGCGCCTCCCCACCCCGGTAGCTTACCCCGGGCGCAGGGGGCGGCCGGCCTGGGAGCGGCTCCTCTCAGCGCGCAGCCGCCAATACAGCGGCCCGACACCGACACAGCTCGGCGGGCGCAAGGAGGAGGCCGGGCCCGGCCACACCGTCCCGCCCACATTCCAGCGCCGCCGGCTCCGGCTCCGGCTCCCGCCCCGCCGGGCTGGGGGGGGGGGCGAAGGAGACGGCGCCATGTTGACTCCTGGCAGGACTATGCTCCCTTGGCTCTGCGGGAGCCAGGCCCCGGGCGGGGGGGGGGGGGGGGGGTCAGGCCAGTCTCCCAGAGGGAAGGGCCTGTCCCAGGCAGCTATCCATCGAGGCAGCCAGCAAGCTGGCCCTTAGCATGGGTGTCCCTTGCCCCTTCGGGGGCAGCAGGGGGCCTCCCTCCTCAGCTGACTGCCTGGGGGGACAAGGGAGCGTCAATGTTAATGAATGTCCCCGGCCAGCACATAGCCAATACTCAGCGGGGGTGGAAGGGTGAGAAGGGTTAAGAGGGGCTGACCGGAGCCACCAGGGTCTCTTTTCGAGCGGGTGTCACAGTCAAAAACCAGACACCTGGCAACCCTCTGATGATGTGTATTGAGAATTGGAAATATCAGAAATGCCAGTTTCTAGAGCAGTGGTTCCCAAACTGGGGTTCATGAACCCCTGGGGGTTCACGAAATGTTACAGGGGGTTCTCAGGGGGAAAATTCCCTAATGGCAGACAGAGCTGTCCCTAGGGACCCCGGGCAGCATGGGGCTAGTAGCCCAGAGCCCCTGGTCTTCCAAGAGCGAAGCAGAGCACAGCAAGCATACCTATCACACTGAGATTTAAACTTCAAGACTCCTTATAAGAAATGGAAAGGGAGGTGGATATTTTTTGTTGTTTTTAAAATTAAATAGGCAGCTAGTATTGTTTTTTAAATTATTATGAAGAACAAGTTTAAGTTTTGTTGTAACGAGCAGTCCGGGCAAACAACGCACAAGACCTGAATGCTTATGTAGGAGGAACTCTTTGAGTTGACTTCTTAATTATCTTCATGTTGTTTCACATCTGATACTCCTTGATGAAACTTGGGAGCCTTGTCTTATAACAGGCTTATTCAAAGTGATACAAGCTACAAAAGTGAGATCTTGGAAGAGTGTTGCCATTTTCATAATGTAATAAAAATACTGTAATGATTAATAATAAATAGTGTGTAATAAGCATGTCATAAAAACAAATGTTATATTTCCAAGATCACTGCTTTTATAATTTATACTCAGGTAAAGGAGAAAATCCCTGGAAATACTCATTTTTAGGAGGGGGTTCACGAGACCTGACATTTTATTGAAAGAAGTTCACAGATCGTTAAAGTTTGGGAACCACTGTTCTAGAGCTTTCTGGCTGGTAAAGTGCTGGATAACACAGCTTTTACTGTACAATGGTTAGCTATATGGAGGAAAAGATGCCAATGGTAGCAAGTGTTTTATACATCATTTGAAATAAAGTATTTATGACATGAAACAAGTATTCAGTACCTTGAGCTCTCCATGAATGGGAACATAAAATATTGGCGATGCAGAGAAGCCAAATAATCGATTTAATCACATACACACATCAACACCAGAAAAATCCTGCTCTCAGACTGCATACAGGTCCAGGATTCCAGTTTATGGACTACAACAGTAATAAAAAACATGAGTTTCCATGTCGTAAGCAGTCTCTCCGAGGATTGGTTTGGGGCATATTGGCCATTATCAATTAGTCTTACCCCTTTTCTACTTTTAGTCTTATCTGAAAATTTTCCTTTATATATGAAACTCCAGTAATCCCCAATCATCTGCAGGTCATAATCTGTTGCCCTTTGAAAGTAGTTCAGTCCTCGTTTAGAATGGGTTTTGGTTCTTCCAAGAGTTCTTTTTTAGCCCATAGGACTTTCACGTACTTCTTGGTGCTCTTTCTCATGCCTGTTCTCAAAATATTGGTCTTGGGGTGTTTACTATGTTAAAGCAAAGCTACCACAAGTTTCAGAAAGGAAATAAGACTTTTCTTTACAGTCTTTGCTCTTATCCAACTATTGTTTAGAGAGTTTATTTGACAGTGCCACTGTTTACATTGTTATATATTACTGCAAAAGCCCATTTGACACGCTCTCCTTTAAAACACAGAAATAACCAAGTTGTTATTTTAGTACATGGTAATTTGTTTAATTATCCTGTCACTACATGATATTTCCAGTAATTGATTAACAGTCAGGTCCCAATCCAGTAAACAATGGATCTGCTCAGGTGCATAAAGTTAAGCAGATGCATAAATGTTTGCAGGATAGGAGCCTTACTCCTTACTGTTTAAGTAAAGGCTGTTTGTATCAAATATTTGCACTTCAAAATAAAACTTTGCCAAATAAAGGTTATTATATTACAGTAAGACTGCGCAGGCTACCTTACTTTTTGTATTTCTTTTCCTTTGTTTACATTTTGTGATTTTATTTCATTATTACAGATTTGTTATTTAATTAATTTTTTGCATTTTAATTTTTATTGGCAGAAGTAATAAAAGTAAAACCATTTTTATAATTTTAATGTAAAGAATATGTTTTATAAAGGTAACGTAACTGGTTTGCAAATATTACAAGGGCTAGATAGCTTACCACATTCAACAGCATTGTGGGATCAAATCACTCTCATTTCAGAATGAATGGGAAAACTTACTTTATATCCCGGTCATAAGAAAACTGACAGCTTATTTGTAATATCTATGAGTGCACATCTAAATTTTTTTTTCTTCCAGTTTGTTTCCAGTGACTACTTTCCCAGCATAAAACTCAAGGACAGCATAGTCAAAGGGTTGCAGAGTTCACCCAGCAAAAATTTCAATTTCAACATAAAAATACTGTGATACTTAAGGCATTCCTTAGAAATAATGTATTTCTGTTCACTGGGACAAGTTAGACTATTTTTGTGTTTGTATTTTTTGGTCTGGAGTACATGCCATGTTACTTTATTTTCTTTCATTATGTTTCCACGTTTACTTCTGTTCTTTCACATATATACATCATTTCAGTTACTACATGAGGCAGGATTTTTCAAAAAAAAATTAATAATATGGATCACATTTTAATACAGATATCTTCTGAACCACTTCTCTCATCTCTGACTCTGTGGAACACCTTCCTTCCAATTTATGATCAAAACACCTCTGTGGCACCGAAAGCAATTGTTTACATAGAAAGTTAATATTGGGGGGGATATTTTAATTTAGTTTAAGCTGTCTTTTATTGTAGTTTAGCAACATAAAGAAGTAGAAACCAACAGAGGCAGCTGCTGTTCATGAACCTCTGTTAGGGCCTGATCCTGCACTAATTTAAGTCGATGGCAAAACTCTCTGACTTTATTAGGAGAGGGTCAGGACTTTAGAGAGTATATTGCAGCTACCTCTGGATTGTATATCTATTTAAAATCCAATAAAAATATTTAATCAGAAAAAAACTATGAAAAAATGTATATATCAGATTGTCTGCAGTTCTGCTACCAAATTCATGAATTAGTATTCTCTAGTCAAAAGTAAAGGAAACAAGTTTATAATATTACTGAGCTTATGAGTCATTCACACTGCGGATCTCAAGGATTAACTGTTTAACATACAACAAGCAAGATAAGATAGAGCCAACAGCTAAACTGAATGTTACAAAGTCTTTAATCGCACAATCTATTGAGTTGGTGGCGCTTCATAGAATACATAGTTCTAAGAAAATCTATTTCTTTAATATATCCAAGTTTCTTTTCCCTTTTACTTTATTTTAAGAACATTCACATGAAAACAAGGTCTTTCCTTCTTTTGGAATGGTTTTGTGCAAACTTGTTTAAAATGAGTGTTACAGAGAAGTGACTAATTTTGATCTTTTAAAAAATATATAATTTAGGATTTTTGAAGTCCCCATAGGCTCTACCCCTTGCTGATATTTGTTATTTCTCTCAGCAGCAGAGGGCAGCAGAAGCTGCCTGAGGCTTGCACAAACAGTTTGGAAAGAACGGCTACTAATATTAGTGAGGAAGGGGCCACCTGCACAACCTCTCTCTCGCACACACACACACCCTTTAAAAATCTGGTAGCCTAGGAACTAAGCAGCAGCCCTTGCAAATAAAGGCAGCTGGCTGAACAGGAGAGAGGAGGATAGATGAAGACATATCCCATCCAAGCAGTCTGAGGCAGGGGCAGGGAAAGAACTTCTCTACTCCAAATCAAATACAAGGACAGCTGGGCAATGCTGGGGAGTTCAGCCAGCTGTTTGTGCTGATGTCCCGTTTCCTCCTTTTGCTACTTATAGAACACCCACTAGCCCTTCTAGAAGCCCTTTCATCTGCTAAGGTGAGGGAGAGGAAAAAGTGTAGGGCCTGTATAACTCCCTCCCACCTCCTCCCCTCAGGACTTGTTCTCTTGCACCTGCTGGATGTGGGGGTGGGGACTCCTTCCCGCACCAACACTGTATTGTTTACATAGCTGTTGTTTGCCAGAGAGCTGCACCCTCAGGCAGTGTCTGCTGCCTGATTCCTGATGATGGTATAACAATAAGCTCTCAGCAGGGTATAGAGCATGGAGAAGGGGGGAAAGAATAGGGGCCAAAGACCCACTAATATATATACACATTTCTTTAAAAACTGGTTATTCATTCAATTTGCCACTCAAACAAAAGTGATATAAGTAGTTGGAGTCAACCTTTAAGGGTTTTGATGCCTCATTAACTGTACTAATTCCCATCCTGGATTTATAATCCATTGTGGCATGATTGGTTGCTGTGTAAATGATTATGATGTTACAAACAAAGGATTACGCTTTCAAGCTGTGAATAATCAGCAAGAACAAATAAATCCAAAAGCTTCATAATAACAAGGAAAGAAATGTTTTAAAATATTTGCAGAGAGACTTTTGCAGCAGCTTTTCAAGAACTGTGGGTTTTTTGGTTGGGGTTTTTTTTTATTTATTTATTTTTTTTGCATGAAATGGGTTGCTTCAGTCTTGAGTAAACATTAGTGTTCATATTGGCATCCCTTGAACATACAAAAGAATTACCATACCAGATCAGATCAGAACAGTGGTCCATCTACCAGCAAGCTGTCTTCGATAGTTGCCAGTACCAGACACTCTGGATTAAACTGCAAATCCTTCCAACCTCCCTCCCCAAGGAAAAATTATGGAACAACTTGCCTGTAAACAAAGTTTCTTCCTAACCTCCATCAGTTAGGGGATGGCTTATGCCCTGAAGCATGAGGGGTTTATATCCCTTGTATATAAAAAAGATAATGTCTACTATTATTGTGTTCTAATTCTCCATATGACTAATTTTATTTTGAAGCCTATTAAGTTCTTGGCCTCAATACCACCTTGGGGCCATGAGTTTCTCAGATTAATTAGGTTCTGTGTCAAAAAGTATTTCCTTTTTACAGTTTTAAAATTGTTGCCGTCAACAATGGCACACAGGAGTGCTCAATTTACCTTCTCTATACTAATCATTGTTTTTAATACCTTTGTTTACTAGGTTTTCAGCTGAGTTATCCAGTACAAAATATGCTATTGATCCACAGAACAAATATAGGAAGAAAAAAATGAAGCATATACGTTCCCACATTTCCTATCAGTGTGACAAGCTTGTTCTGCCAACTTCCTATAGTGGTGAGAATGTATTTACATATTCAGGTCTGTTCAGTCTGTGTCTTACCTGATGAGACTGCCAACAAGGATATCAATTTGTGATAGTTTGAAGCTGTGCACTATTTACTTTAGGAACTAAACTGACAACACTTCATTGCACATGAGCAAAAATCATATTTAAAATACTTTAGGTTTATTACCAACTGAATTTGAACCAGTAGCCTAGCCTGTAACTGCACTAGAGAATTGAACTACTGGGAATTGAGCTAATGGAATATTTATTAGTTAACAGTAGAAGACTGTATAAAAATACATATGTAATTTAGAATGAAAATGATCCAATAGTTATTTATCAAAGAATCACCTGGATTCATACTATGAACAAGTTAGACAAGTTTGGTGTGGTTTCTTTTTTTTCTTTTTTTTTTTATTAAAAGAACATCCATTACAACTGCCCAGCATTTCTGGAAATCAGCCCACAATTTCTTCTAGTATCTCATCTCTGTTCATATGCTCCTGTCAGTAAATTCCCTGTTGCCTCATTTTAATTTTCTTTATTGTTATGATGATTCAAGGTACAAGAGACTTCAGTGCTCTACTGGATATTTTTAAGTGGATATCTCTCAGGATTAGTTTTCCTCAGACAACAGCATGTCAGAAATATATTAATTGCTCATGCACAAACAGCTAACATGGGGAGAACTCTAACGCCTACATCAAAAATTTACACCATACGGCATTCATCATGATTAATATCCTTCGATAAGTGACATTTCAGTCCATGAACTATAGAACCTGTTGGAACAGACAGAAGCTACATTTTCCAATCCACCTTCCAGGCTCCCCGACCCCCATTTTCGGTATGATTTGTGATTATGTAGTCACTTAAGATATGTATTCCTATAGGTGTCCTAACCTAAGGTACAATCCTAAAGTCCTCATGCATGCAACTTCCACAGAAGTAACAGATACACATAAATTACAAGATCAGACTCAATGAATCATCAGCTCTTCAAACTGTTTAGTTTTTGAGACATCAGCGTGCGCCTTCACGTCACATTTTACCTTTTTCATACTTTTAATTGTTAATGACAAAATATAGGGTTTCCCCATTTCTGACTAATTCTCTTGGAAATCTAACCTTTGTACAAATACATTTAAGTGGATATTCTTTCTTTAAAACCATATCTTACTAATTTATTCACATCCTTTGAGATAAAAATACTATTTGATCATTTTCAGCCTTAGCATAAACAGAGAAAAATACTGAAAAAGCCTAGGCCCCAATCCTGGATAGACTTACTCACATGCGTAACCTTTTGTACTGTGAGAAGTCATGTTGACTTAATTAGGACTATTCACATTGCGTAAAGTTAAGCACATATGTAAATCTTTGCAGGATCAGTGCCTCAATCTGTACCTGACTAAGGTACCGGAAATATATTTTGCTGGTTCAAGCCTGACATAAATGGCGAATAGTTCTCAAAACTTCTTTTGAGAGGGAAGACATGGGGGAAAGCACATCTTTTCAGTCTGTTAATATATTTCTAAAATCTAACTCTTTATAATAATGATCACACATTAAGATTTTAAAAAATATGAACAGAAATGTTTTAATTATTGTGTTTTTCATTGAAAACTTTAATTTAAAATTTCATCTGCAGTGTTGGAAACTCAAACATGTAAGACTGTGTCAAGCACATTTCAACAGTCTAAACTTTAAGCCATATTATCAGCCTCCCAAACATACTGAAGCACAACAAAAACTACAGCAGTAGCCAATGAACACTTTAAACTTCACGTCTTCCTGATCAACTGAACTCAGAGATGTGTTAAAATCTTTGTTCAATTTCTATTTGTATTAAATATGTTGTTTAGAATGTGAAGGTATTTTAGGATCAAATATAAATAACAGAAAATCTTAACCTTATTTAAAAATATCCATCTTGCAGAGAAAAACAAAATGGTGAAAACAGGTTTCCTTCTCAAAGCTAATAGAAATGCAGATTACCACAGTGAAAAATAAGTTTACTTCAGAGTTCACAGCAGAAATCGAGGCAGGAACATTTACTTGTTGTTACATAGAAATTGGGGAAAACTACTTTTATTTAAAATTAATGTATTTTTGTAACATTCAAATGAAAAATTTGTGGTTTTGCTTTTTGGCTTCTCAAGCTGCATCTATGCTGTTGAATCCGCCAGCCTGATTTCCTCAAACTCACTAGAACAATCCTTTCAAACTAGGCCGTGGTACAGCAATGCCATGAATCAATCTTAGCTCAATATTTGGCAGGCTCTCAGAATCCTTTCCCTGTCCTATGCGGACAGGTACATATCTGTGCTGTAGTCCTTGAGTGCCTGTTGGAAGATGATAGCGGGTAGTGGTCAGGTCTAGAATACCTGCTTGATTCACACTCCAGGAACTATAAATATCTTTCTGGGGCTTCACATGCTGAGAACGTGCCATCATCATGAGTTTTCGCTCCAGGAAAAGATTCATCAAATCTTTCTTAAATATTTTCCAGTGGTTCTGTTCCAGAAAGCTTTGACACAGCTCATCATCACTGAAAAGGATCAAAGACACTTGGTGAAGCCTGGTTCCATTTCAGTCAATGATAAAACTCCCATTGATTTCATCAGAGCCAATATTTCACCCTTGAATTCTAATTAAGTGAGAATGAGTTTGGGTAAATGATAGCCAACAAGCTTTTTTATTTTTTTGAGCATTAGTTCATGGGAACATGTCTCTCCCCAGATGCATTAATTTAACTTACCTGGGATATTTCGGCTGTAATTTGTGTAATTTCATTATTGTTGTATGATCTACGAATGCCTCAAACTTCTCCTTTTTCAACCGAATTACCTCAGCCCCCTGACTGACCAAAACCATGCTCCGATTATCTTGCTTATCTTCAGGTAGAAGATGCTGGCTTATCCCCTGAGGGGTAAACAAAACAATAAAAAGCTATCTGCACATCACCATGTATTCTGGATTGGTGTACATATATATCTGAATATTGCTCTTGTTTATGTTGAGTTGTGCAGAATTTGACAGTAAACTTAAAAAAAAATCATTTAGGAGGTAGTTTGAGAATTTGTCATTTTGGAAATTCTTTACAGCTATTAGTGACATTTTCTAGATTTTGAAGGAGATTTTGCTACTGTATAAACATTGTTTAGAAGAGTCACCCAAGCAAGGGCAGAAAGGTCTCAATTACCACATCCCTGCACCAACCTGGACACCAGAGGAAATTCATCTTGAGGAAGGGCAATTGGTGTTATCACTGGCTGCTTTCCCTCATGGTTTTTGTCAGAGGGGAAGCAGATGTAAGTTTCTGTTTGGACTCCATAGGATCTACATTAGCAGAGAATTCTGAGGGGATAATCAAGGCAAGCAAAGATCAGAAAGTCCAGGTATGTTTCCTCCCTGGCTACCTTAATAAGTGGAACACAACAGCCCAGAGTTTGTAGTTATGCAGAAACTGTCCTCCATGAAGTCATCTGGCATCATACCCCACTCTACACTAGAACATAATAACATAAGAATGGCCGTACTGGGTCAGACCAAAGGTCCATCCAGCCCAGTATCCTGTCCACCGACAGTGGCCAATGCCAGATGCCCCGGAGTGAGTGGACCTAACAGGTAATGATCAAGTGATCTCTCTCCTGCCATCCATCACCCCCCTCTGACAAACAGAGGCTAAGGACACCATTCCTTACCCATCTTCGTTAATAGCCATTAATGGACTTCATCTCCAGAAATTTATCCAGTTCTCTTTTAAACCCTGTTATAGTCCTAGCCTTCACAGCCTCCTCAGGCAAGGAGTTCCACAGGTTGACTGTGCGCTGTGTGAAGAAGAACTTTCTTTTATTTGTTTTAAACCTGCTGCCCACTAATTTCATTGGGTGGCCCCTAGTTCTTCTATTATGGGAACAAGTAAATAACTTTTCCTTATTCACTTCCTCCACACCACTCATAATTTTATATACCTCTATCATATCCCCCCTTAGTCTCCTCTTTTCCAAGCTAAAAAGTCCTAGCCTCTTTAATCTCTCCTCATATGGGACCCGTTCCAGACCCCTAATCATTTTAGTTGCCCTTCTCTGAACCTTTTCTAATGCCAGTATATCCTTTTTGAGATGAGGAGACCACATTTGTACGCAGTATTCAAGATGTGGGCTCACTATGGATTTGTATAAGGGCAATAAGATATTCTCTGTCTTATTCTCTATCCCTTTTTTAATGATTCCTAACATCCTGTTTGCTTTTTTGACTGCCGCTGCACACTGCATGGACGTCTTCAGAGAACTATCCACGATATCACAACACTGACCATATGTCAGCTCTTATGTAAGGTAATAACCCCATGGACTTGAGTTAACAGGAAATAGCTTCTACGGCAGCCAGCCTTGGAAATGTTGAGGGTTTTCTGTGATCCACAGACTTGGAGAGTACATATGATTCTTCGGGGCAATCTGTTCCCTTCAGCAGGGGTAGAATTTCCCAAAGCATTCTATGTCATCTCCTCCACAAAAAAGTCCTCTACTACAGGACTGATTACTAAATATATGGACCGTGGGACATGAAGAGCTGATTTGCACAAGTTCTCTACTTCATAACATTTGGAGAAACAGGAAGGTGTAGCCTTTCAGGGTTTGTGTGACTGTGAGGTCGGGAGAGTTTTTGCTGCTAGATAAGACACAAACTTATAACAGCAACTTGCCCTTCTGGATGTACTCACCAGGAGCTCCCCTTTATGCACTTCATCGACCCTAGTATAAATTGCTGTGGCAACAGCAGTGGGTATCACTCCATGTGGTGTGAGAACAGTTAGCTTCTTCCGGAACAACCCTGATATTTCTTTCTGAACAACTTCTTTCTCATCATTACTGAAGTCATCATATCTACAAAAATGTTAACTTATTTTGAACGACCCTTTACAGGTATTTATTGTGACACCACCTCAAGCAAGATAATTGTTTTTCACATCTAACCGACCAACAGGAATAGAATTTAAACAACTTTGTCATTTAATACATTCAAATGCATTAGCCTCTTCTCTGTTCTCATTCTCTTTGATTTCTCTGCTACCTTTGACACAGATGAGTTCGCTCCTCCTTCAGAACCTCTTCTTCCAAGGTGTCTCTAGCTTGGTACATTCTTGCTTTTCTTCTTATCCTTATAACTGTTCCTGGAGCAACTTTTTGGAGGCCCCACCTTCTTCCTCCTTTTCCCTGTTTGAGTCCCCAAGTGCCCTGCATTCCCTCTTGTCATTGTAGACCAGTGGTGGGTAACCTGTAGCTAGCGGGCCGCACACAGCCCACCAGGGTAATCTGCTGGCAGGCCACCAGACAGTTTGTTTACATTTGCACGGCCTCCCGCAGCTCCCAGTGGCCATGGTTTGCCACTCCCGGCCAGTGGGAGCTACAGGAAGTGGTACAGACCGCAGGAGTGTGCTGGTCGCTGCTTCCCCCAGGTCCCATTGGCTGGAAACGGTGAACCGCGACCACTGGGAGCTGCGGGTAGCCGTGCAAATGTAAACAAACTGTCTGGCGGCCTGCTAGCAGATTACCCTGACGGGCCGCAGGTTGCCCATCACTGTTCTAGACTCTCTCCATGGGTGACCTCATTTACTCGCATAGCTTTAACTACTACCTCTATGATGACGACACCCTAATCTATCTCTCTAGCCATAGGCGCCGACTCCGTGGGTGCTCCGGGGCTGGAGCACCCATGGAGAAAAATTGGTGGGTGCTGAGCACCCACTGGCAGCTCCCCACCAGCCCGCGCGCGCACCCACCCGCCCAACTCACCTTCCGCGTTCCAGGTTCCCTGGCCGGAGGCGCCTCTTGCCCAGGTGCTTTTTTAGCTGCAACAGCCGCCTCTCAGCTGTGCGGCCAGAGGGGGAGGCGGGTGGGGCAGCAGCGTTCCCTGCTCCCGCAGTGTGGCCGCCCAGTGCTGGGATTGGCCGTCCGGGCTGCCGCTCAGGTCTGTCTGGGCCTGAGAGGCGGGGCTAGGAGGTGTAGAAAGGGACGTGGCTGGGCCCGGGGGAGGGGTCTGTATCGGTGCTACCTCCCGCCCCCCACGCCGTGGTCAGTTGGAATCAGGCGGCGGCAGGAGGTGGGTCGCCCGGCTGAGGAGTGGATGCAGCACGGGATCCTGGTGCACAGCGGGCGGGCACTGTGCAGTGAGTGGGGCGTGAGAGGGACGGAGTGTGAGGGGGTGGGAGCAGGGGGCTCTGCTTCTTGTAGTTAGATGGGTAGAGGGTGCAGGGAGTGCAGGGTGGGGTAGGTGCATGTAGGGCCTGCACCCCCCATGGCAGCCAGCTCCCCCTCTCCCCCCGGTGGCAGCTAACCCCCCCCCCACAGTGGCGGCTCAGCCCCCCGAGGCCCGCGCAGCCTCCCCGCAGGCCACAGCGGGCCCGGTTCCCCGCGCCCCCCATGGGCGGCGGTGGGCCCAGCTCCACGCCGGGCCGCAGCATGCCCGACTTCCCACCGGCGGCGGTGGGCGGTGGCGTGCCCGGCTTCTCGCGGGCCTGGCTCCCCATGCTCCCCCCGCGGGGAGTGCAGGGTGGGGTGGGTGCAGGGTGGGGTAGAGGGAGCTGGGTGCCGGGTGGGGAAGAGGGGTCTGGGGGCGAGACCTGGGTGGGGAAGAGGGAGCTGGGTGAAGGGTGGGGAAGAGGGAGCTGGGTGCTGGGAGAGGAAGAGGGAGCTGGGTGAAGGACGGGGAAGAGGGAGCTGGGTGCTGGGAGGGGAAGAGGGAGCTGGGGGCGAGACCTGCGTGGGGAAGAGGGAGCTGGGTGCTGGGAGGGGAAGAGGGAGCTGGGGCGAGACCTGGGTGGGGAAGAGGGAGCTGGGTGAAGGGTGGGGAAGAGGGTGCTGGGAGGGGAAGAGGGAGCTGGGTGCTGGGAGGGGAAGAGGGAGCTGGGGGCGAGACCTAGGTGGGGAAGAGGGAGCTGGGTGCCGGGTGGGGAAGAGGGGTTTGGGGGCGAGACCTGAGTGGGGAAGAGGGAGCTGGGTGCCGGGTGGGGAAGAGGGGTTTGGGGGCGAGACCTGAGTGGGGAAGAGGGAGCTGGGTGAAGGGTGGGGAAGAGGGAGCTGGGTGCTGGGAGGGGAAGAGGGAGCTGGGGGCGAGACCTGGGTGGGGAAGAGGGAACTGGGTGAAGGGTGGGGAAGAGGGCTTTGGGGGCGAGACCTGGGTGGGGAAGAGGAAGCTGGGTGCTGGCAGAGGAAGGGGGAGCTGGGGGCGGGTGCTGGGTGGAAGGTGAGTTGGGCGGGCACACGGGGGGGCTGGCAGGGAGCTGCCAGTGGGTGCTCAGCACCCACCAATTTTTCCCGGGGGCAGAAGGCGGGGGCGGGGGTGGAGTGGGGGGAGCCGGGGGCGCGAGCACCCACCGGCGCCGACAAAAGTCGGCACCTATGTCTCTATCCCCAACTTTCTCCCTTCAACACCATCAGTGATCTCCACCTGTCTATCTCCTGGATATCTCACTACCACATTCAATATGTATGAAAAGGAGCTAGTTATTAGCTATTTGAAACCCATTCCCCCTTTTCTGTCATTACCACCACAACTACTATTCCTGTTTCCCTTTTCTCTGCATAGCCAGTTCACATATATGTCTCAAACTCTATTTTTTTTGTACCAGTCTTCTTACAATGAAGCGCACTGTAGTCATGATATAATAAGGAGGTAACATTTTTTTCTTTGTAAAAGCTGTTCTGTGCTTGCAACATTGGTCCTGATTTTCATCTCATTTTACATCGAAGTAATTTTATTCACTTCAGTGGAATTACTCCTATTTGCACCACCATAAGCAGAACTGATCAAAAAATTAAAATCTATGTTTGTGATAAATTTTTAAGTTCTCATTTTGAAGCGTTCAGAATTGAACCATCTTTCTTTTTTTAATTTCTTAAATTCCCCCCAATACTTTTATCATAAACATTGATATTTTTGTTGCAGTAAATAACAAAAATTGCAATAATGCTGATAATGTTTTAGATTAACATTTCCAAAGTTTAAAAAGCACAAAAAATGCAAAAATCAACAAAAAAAATCAACACTGACAAATTTTTCTCACACACAAAAAAAATCGCTTTCAAAAAAGGCCTTTTTTCCC
Organism: Macrochelys suwanniensis; assembly: GCA_033296515.1. Lineage (NCBI taxonomy): Eukaryota > Metazoa > Chordata > Testudines > Chelydridae > Macrochelys > Macrochelys suwanniensis. Next base: position 59,322,223 of record CM065784.1, on the reverse strand, counting down.
AAAAAACTTTTCATTCAAGCACCTTTAGCCAACTCTAACCATTAGTGAGATGAGAAGTGGCTCTCAGAAATACTTTGGGAAGTATAACTTCATTTATTTATTTCAAGTCCTGGTGTAGAAAGCAAGCCTGGGACTTCTACTGTTATTGCTCTGGATCAGAAATCTATGGAGGGACCCGTAACTCATCCTACCTTCTACTGTCACCTCTGTCCTGTTTCTCCAGCTTTGTGGGGGCATTTTTATATTTCCTATTTAAAGCCAGGTATTGCCTTTCAAAATTTTCATCCTTCTGATGATTTAAAGGTGGGGCATACATCATTTTCAGATTACTCAGATCCTGCACAGGAAAGGACTTCCACATAAAATTATCGAATCTTTTTCTGCCTGTGATGCCTGCAAAGAAAGGAAATGAAAACTCCTTTATAACTAGTCAAAGCTAAATTATTTAATTCTGTGAGGTGATCCACCAGCATGGGTCCTTATACCTGCATGGAGTTCTGTTTAAGTTAATAGGACAGGGGTGGCCAACCTGAGCCTGAGAAGGAGCCAGAATTTACCAATGTACATTGCCATAGAGCCACAGTAATATGTCAGCAGCCCCCCATCGGCTCCCATGCCCCCCTTCCCCACCCACCAGCAGCCCCGCTGATCAGCGCCTCTGCCTCCCTCCCCACACCTCCCTATCAGCTGTTCCATGGTGTGCAGGAGGCTCGGAGTGGGAGGAGCGAGGGCACGGCAGGCTCAGGGGAGGGGGCAGGAAGGGGTGGAGTGGGGGCAGGGCCTGTGGCAGGGCCAGCGGTTGAGCAGTGAGCCCTCCCTGGCACATTGGAAAGTTGGCACCTGTAGCTCCAGCCCCTCTACAAGCATATTAACTTCTGAAGAGCCGCATGTGGCTCTGGAGCCACAGGTTGGCGATCCCTGTAATAGGCCATGGTGTGGGCACAACCGTCTGCATGGGCAGCTCCCGTTGCAGGATTGAGACCTTGCATGCCATTTAGTTATGAAATGGTGATAAGATTCTTCTCACCAATGGAGCTCCAGGACTAGAGGCCAACGAAACCAGGGTGAATTGTCAACTTTCCAGCAAAGGCACCAGTATGATTAAAAAAAAAAAAAAAAATCTCTTTCCTAATAGAAATAAGATTTTCAAGAATGGGAGTTGAGAAAACAAGGCTTTGACCAATTGTATTGTGTGCCTTGGAGATATATATAACCACAGGTGCTGGCTTCCTACCCTGCCCTGACCCAGACCCCGCCCCCACTCCACTCCTTCCCCCAAAGCCCCATCCCCACCCCTTGCCACCCCCTCCATCCTCGCCCCACCTCTTCCCACCCCCGCTCCACCCCCACCCTGCCTCTTCCCACCCCGTTCCGCCCCCTCCCACAAGCACGCCCCACTCTTGCTCTCCCCTCCCTCGCAAAGCCTCTTGCACGCTGCTGAACAACTGATTGTGGTGGGCGGGAGGCACTGGGAGGAGCTGATCGGTGGGGCCACCAGCGGGCAGGAGGACTGGGAGGGAGGGGGAGAAACTGATCTACAGGGATGCTGGTGGGTGCTGAGCACCCACTATTTTTTTCCACGGGTCCTCCAGCGCCTATATCTGTAACCCTGAAAAGCGTAGGATTAGGGCTAGGTTCTATTTTGTGAGCATCTGTGACTCCCCCTTCTCTCTCTCCCACTGCTGAGTTCTAACTTGGCCTGTGTTATACAGGAAGTCAGACTAGAATGATGGTCCCTTCTGTCTTTAAAATCTATGAAGTTATAACAAAAAATACAGATAAGAATAACACAAAGTTATGAGTCACTAACTACTAAGCTATAGGCCAGCAATGCTGAAGTTTTCCAAATAATATATGTCTGGAAATCACTGTAACATACCAGTCTCCATAGAGTAATAAGGACTGGGTTTGGGAAAATCCATTAGCTGACTGATCCACTTGTGATAGGATGGGCAAGTGGTGAGATCAACCAGACGTAAAACTTCACATTTTCCCTAATAAAACAGATGAGAATAAAGTTAATACTGCAGTACTGCCTCTGACTTGCCATGTGGCTTTGGGCAAGCCATTTCCTAGATTTCTCCACTTGTAAAATGCAGATGATATCTACCTTCTAAAGCACTTGTAGCTCTATGGGCGAAAAGTACTAAGAGTTAGGTATTATTATATTAGCCATGGACTACCACTCAGCAACAATACTTAACATTTGTGGAACTTTAGGTCTTCAAAGTGCTGTGCAAGCATTGTTTATATAATCCGTGCAATATCCCCTCAGGTAGGTAGAGAAATAAGCATTATTTTCATTCTACAAATGGAGAAACTGAGACACAGGAAAGCTATGTGGTCTTGGAAAAGTTACCTATTAATTTACTGACAGTGCCAGGATAAGAACTTAGTTCCCAGGCCACACTGAGGCCTTGTCTACCCTACGGGTGGAGATTGATCTAAGTTATGCAATTTCAGCTACATGAATAACGTAGCTGAAGTCAACATACTTAGATCTACTTACTGCGGGGTCCACACTACGCAATGTCGACCGGAGACGCTCTCCCATCGACTCCCCTTGTGCTTCTCGTTCAGGTGGAGTACAGGAGTTGACGGGAGAGTGATCTGCAGTCAACATTTAGCAGGTCTTCACTAGACCTGCTAAATTGACTGCCGATATATCAATCGCCGTGCGTCGAATCCCCCAGTAAGTGTAGACAAGGCCTCAGTCCATTAGACAACACCTCTCAGAAGTACTCAATAATCCCATCTCTAGAGAGGTGTCTTTTTCCTACACAGATTACTGTACTGTCCATACTGTAAATTATCTCGGATATAGCAAACAAATCTGCTCTAAGCAAATTAGGAACCAAGCCTACAAACCCCTTAATCAAACGAGCTGTTCCACTGAGGACAGCAGGACTATTTGTGTAAGCAGAGAACACTCGCTGTCAGAAGGTTCTTATAACTGGGAATCTTTCCATCTACTTCAATGGGCTTTAAATAAGACCGTTATAATACAGCTGTTCAGCAGTAATCCATTGAATTAGGGCAATCGGGCCTTTGGGACCTGGAATTTCCTTCCAAATTATTTTTGTATACTTTTTTGTTGCCAAGTGACAATATATTTACACTGAAAATAAAACAGTCATTTAAACCACACCATCTCAAAATGGTTAGTGCATATAAATGCTAAAAATACACCAATTATTGTCTTTTATTCTGGATTTGAGCACAGTGATTGAACGAAACATCCACCGCTGTATCATTTTGTTCTGCATAATTTTATTGGCATCATTAAGTTGGTGTTATCAAGCTGGTGTGCCATTGTTATTAAATATTTCAGAGAGTCCAAAAGTATGCTAGGTACCACTCAGGAACAAGTAAAAATACAATCCCTGCCCCAGCAATCTTATAATGTATATTCAGACATGACTCAATAAATGAGGATCAAAAAGTGACAAAAAGGAAGAAGAGGTAAATAGCAAAAATAAGGGTTATAATAAATGGATGACATTGCAACTCAGTATCTCTGTGGATTTTAAACTCACTTTCCATAGGCAACTTGGCAGAAATTATTTGAATTTCATAAAAATTCCATAAACCCATTACTATATATATATATATATATATATATATATATATATATATATATATATCTCCATCAGGAAATATGGATGATCATTGCAGTATTACACCTGAAAATTTGCAGGGTACTTTTTGCATGACTGTAAGTAATTTCAGTACTTTTTCTCTTAAGAAACTATGGTGCCATCCCTTTAAATTAAATTTGTTTCTGTCTGCCTACCTATCTCAGGCATTTCTGTTGCAGCCAATTTTCTGGTACCAAGGTAATGACATCTATATTTACTCCTGGGGGAATTCTGCACCACTGTGCACGTGCAGAATTCACATCCCCTGCAGATTTTTCTTCTCTCCAAAAAAATACATTCGGCTGGAGAGGTGCTGCAATTACACCTTTTGCCCACCAGGGGCTGCTGTGGCACAAGAAGAGAAGGCAGACAGCTCAGCTAGTCACAGATATATGTGGTATATGGGGGAGGGACAGATAGAGCTGGGGGGGGTGTCACATAGACTAGGGTTCAGAAGGGCTAGTGGGGGGGACAGACTGGAGCGGGGGCTGAACGGAGTGCGGTTGCTGGGCCACACGGGGATTGGAGATGGCTGAGTGCGGGTGCAGGGATACGGGGACTGGGGAGGGGTGGGCTGAGTGGGTGTGCACGGCTACATGGGGGCAGAAGGTGGCTGAGTGAAGGTGCAGGGACACATGGGGACATGGGCAGCTGTGTCTGGCTGAATGGGAGAGGCTAGGGGTCAGCCAGGGTCTGCATGGGGGAAAACACCACAACTCTAACAATCCCCTCCCCGCTGTTCCCCACCCCCACAAAACAAACAAACCCTGTTCCATACTTCTCCCTCCAGATTCGCTCCCAGGCTCCTTACCAGCAATTAATTCCCTCTCCCTCAGCTCCTCCATTACCCTGACTCCTCCAAGCCTTTGCACTGCTTCCGAGGGGTGTGGGAAATATGGTTCTGCGTTGTAGTTTAAATGAATTATTACTCAAGTTCTGCATTAATATGCCTAGTAAGGAATCTATTTGTCAAAAAACATTTCCTGAATCTTTTTTGTTGTCTGTATTGTTACAGACATACTTGTTGACAGGTATTTTGAAATACAATTATTTTGGTAATTTAACTGGTGTGATTATATTGTGTTATTTTGACAAATAAAATATGCAAAATTTTAAAATATTGTGCACAGAATTTTTAATTTTTGGTGCAGAACTCCCCCAGGAGTATATACTAGTGCAAACAAGTGCTCCCATCGAGGCAACAGAAATGAATCCATTCCAAAGTGAAGGAACAAGAACAGGGAAAGGTAAGGCATTCATAGCAAAATAGTTTTCTTTCCCACCTAGCATGTTGGGGGGAGGGATAGCTCAGTGGTTTGAGCATTGGCCTGCTAAACCCAGGGTTGTGAGTTCAATCCTTGAGGGGGCCATTTGGGGATCTGGGGCAAAAATTGGGGATTGGTCCTGCTTTGAGCAGGGGGTTGGACTAGATGACCTACTAAGGTCCCTTCCAACCCTGGTATTCTGTGATTCTATGTTTTGATAACTACCATTAATAAATATTTGTTTAGCACTGAAAATGAACTAGGTGCTTTACAAAACTTACAGGAGACTTAGGGTATATTTATACTGCAATTAGACACCCGCAGCTGGCCCGTGCCAGCTGACACGGGCTTGAGCTAAGGGGCTGTTTAATTTCAGTGTATATGTTTGGGATGCAGCCTGAGCTCGAGGACCCTCACACCTTACAGGGTCTTAGAGCCTGGGCATCTAGCCTGAGCCCAAACATCTACACCACAATTAAACAGATCCTTAGCCCAAGCCCTGTGAAGCCAACTCAGCTGGCATGGGCTAGCGGTGGGATTTTAATTGCAGTGTAGACATACCGTACTTCCTTCTGTGAAAAGTTTGTGGTTGACAGGTCAGATTCTGAGAGCCTTATTCACGTTGAGTAGTAACTTACTCTGCACAAAAGCAGTGGGATTACTGGTGGAGTAAGGTACCACACAGTGTGAGCAAAGGTATCAGAATTCGGCCCTACGTAAAGACAGGACACCATTAGTAGAAAAAAAAATCACCAAGGGGATGTATCTGGAGAAGTGCCTCATTCCCCATTTTCACCTGTAATGGCCGCTGGTCACTGTTTTAATCTGCTCGCCCAAGATTAACTGTATTGGGATGGATGGATCATACCTGAGTAATGAATATTATGCTGGCTGACTCCGTCATGTCCCGGACTATCACTTGTCCATAGTGAAATTTCTCTGCTTTGCAGTAACTAGCAATTTTCTCTACTGAGTAATCAGGCCATGTTGCAAAGAGATCTAGACCTCTGAAAAGAAAATAATGCAGACATCTTTTCATATGACCACTTAATTCCAACTAGAGGACTCAAGGAAAAACTTATGTCACTGAGGAAAATGTGATCTTTTTAGTGTTCCAACTAATGGAAGGGAGGTGCTTTTTCTGGCTTAGGTCCTGATTCTGCAAGTTACGCCATGCAGGCAGACCCCTGCACATCCATGGAGCCCCAGTAACTTGCCTTAGATTGTTCTACGATTGTTTATAGAGTAGATATAAAAATCAGGATTATGGTTTTTTAATGGAATAAAAGCATAAACATCCTTATGTTCATGAACTTCAGCAGACTTTAGTGCTCTATGCATTCATTAAATGCAAACATGGTTTTCTCCCTCCCATTTCTTTCATGGTATAATGAAAACTATACACATCACAATATTCCTTCAGTACAACTGTATATAAGACTCTGTATTACATGAGATCAAGCTGTAGACCTGTAACAGTCACAAAGAAACAGCATCCATTAACCCACGTCCCTCTAGAATGACTGCTACTTCATTTCCAGTAACATATTCAGTGAAGGCAGGAAAATCTTGCATACAACAGAGGTTTCTACACTGTTTGGGCACTTGTTGGTAGAATTAGAACAGCCAAACATTCAGCAAGTAAAAATAAAGTGGCAGAGGCAGGAGTGAGTGATCTCAGTGAAAGAAATTACTTGAAGAAGCTGAAACGATACTGAAATTCTTTCTGAAGCTCCTCATCTAATTTATTAGCAAAAAAGTCCTCTTTATCGACTACCAATAGTTCCGTATCCTCCATACAGACAACTGTAGCAATTCTCCGCCTGTCCTTTAAAAGAGCAACTTCCTATATACAGAGAAAAAGGAAAAACTGAGTTACGGCTGGGAGTTCATCCTCCAGCTTTATATGCCAAATATTGACCTTATTGGGAGACATTATATAGTCATCTAACCTAGCACCCTGTCACCAACAGTGGCCAATACCAAATCCTTCATAGGAAACCCTGTAGAAGGTGGCTATGGGATAATCTGCTCCCAGGGAAAATTTCCTCCAAGCCCCCAATAGTTACCTTCGCATAAGTGCTGAAGCACGAGGGTTTATCCTTCTTCCAAAACTCTTATTTATTTTACTGCTTAGTAAGTATACAGCTCCCCTCCCACACTAAGACTAACAGGAGTTTTAGTATAAACACCACTCACTCCAAATCCAGCACCTTTCCGAAGCAAAGTTGGATCTGGGTCAGTAAAGGCACTGCTCCCATCCTCATCTTCAGTAATGGCAACAGTACCAAAGTAGATGAAGTAGAAACTGTTACCACAGTGCCCCTTCTTTATGATGACTCTCCTGCGTCCAAACCTAGAACACAGGAACACCGATTCTATTCCCACCTAGCAGAAAAACAGGCCTGCACTGGGACTTCTCCTGGTCAGACTCCCTTCCCACCATCGCTAATCTTTTAGGGAGTTTGGATCCACTTGGCAGCTAGGGTCTCTCTCTGTAATGAGCTGGAATGAACTGGAACCCCCAGAACTGTAGGGAACTTCAGATCAGAACTCCAGAGCACTCTATTTTCTAACTCAAAGTGATTATATCTGGCAGATATCTTCTGACATCTGTTTTATTTATATGAGCGATATAAGCAGTCAGGAACATATGTGCTTGAACTGGTCAAAGAACGTTCTTGGTATTTGCCTCTACAACTTGAGTTCAGTTCCTGGTCTCTGTCAATCACTTCTCAGGGCCAGCCTTGCAGAAGAGGTGTGCCCACCTTCTAGGAAGGAGTGCCTCAGCTTACTCTACAGTAATAACCATCAATGAAGGAGCTGCAAAAATAGTCCAATCCAGACCTCCATTGGTGAGAAGGCAGGTGGCTGAGATGTCAAGCCCTGTAGAGCTGATATTGACGTGGAAAAAGTGAAGGGATTTCTAGAATTATGAGAGAAGTGGAGCCCAACCCCTTCCACTGCCACAGTCTTCATAGAAACATATATAATTAAATCTTTTATAATGCAGTCAAGCAATGAAATAAAACCACCATAATGTATGTAACTATGGGGCACACTGTGAGGGAACTCATCACTTAACAATGAAACCCTGATTACTCTATGGAAGATGGGAGAAAAGACTAGTGGCCAAAAGAAGGAGAAATAGCAAATTAAACTAGAGGTGAAAAACATTAGACTGATATTTTCTAAAGGCACTGCAGTGAGATGCAGGAGTCACTGGGGAAAATTTGATGGTCTGTGTTATGCTGAAGGACAGAGTAGAGGATCATAATGGTCCCTTCTGGCCTTGAATTCCATGAAATCTGTAAAGCAATCGAAACACTGTAAACACTCATCATCATCATCTGGGAATAAAACATGTGGAGCCCCACGTCACAGATCAGCACTTGTGCGGTGAAGGCAGGCCCTGGCTCCAAAGCCCTATCTAGCAAGGGGGATGGTCAGGAAGAAGACAATGGCTTTCTTTACCCCCATGGAGCCATGGCTGGCCTGAGAACTAGCCCCTAATTCCTGCTGTCAACTCTCCTCCAACTGGAGGGGTAGGAGATGCCACCCAAGAAGGGACTGCGTGAGCTGCAGGAGAGGGCACATGCTGCACTGCAGGAATCCAGGAAGCCCAAAGGGAGTTGAAGCTCAGGATTAGGCCCAAGGAGCAGCCTGAGTGCATGATCCCTATGAGCCTGCACCTCACATAAAAATCAGCCACTGCCCAATGGGAAGAGAGTGCCTTAATCTAGGACTAAGGGGCTGAGGATGAAGGGGTCATTGAGAATGTTTGTGACTGAGACAGAGCTCCTTTTAGGCCTCTTGGACCTAGGACATACTTCCATGGACTAACGGCTTTTCGCAATGACACTGAGGCTTTCTACATGCTACTAAAGGCATTGGGATAGATCTGTGCGTTGGAGTGATTCCTTGGTGAATTTCTGCCTCCTCAAAGTCTGGAAAACCTAGCAGAGAGGGGAACCTCCACCACAAATACTGTACACACCCAGGACCAAATTCAGAGGCAGGTGCACACAGGAAGAAAGGCAGGCAAGCAGGGCTCAAGATTCACACCCACTCAAAGGTAGCATCCCACATGGAGTTCACATTTGGCTCCAGAGCCATGGGGAATAATTTCCAACATGAGGGTCATGGGACATAGTTAGCACATTTTAGTGTGTGCACTCCCTGACCTTGACACCCCATGCTTTATGGAGATCACAGTCTCCTACTCCTGGCAGGAATAAATTCAGGTTGGAGGGGGAGTTCTACATGGGAACACCATTAATGCTGCTTTTGTTTTTGCAGCATTAATGTACATTAATGTACTTTAATACCATACATGTAAACAGAGTCTAAATGCAACCCTCTAAGAGAAAGGCAAGAAGGACCAAAGAGCAAGAAGTGGGAGACAGATAAAATTTAAATCTGAAAAGCTTCTAACATGACATTTTTGGTTGAAATCTCAAAGTTCCCTAGGGGATTTGGATGCCCAATTCCTACTAATATTTATGAGAATTGAACGTCCAAATTCTTTGATCAGTGTTGAAAAATCTCACTCTAGAGTGTGAGAGACAGATCAGTATGTCATCGACTACACAGAGTCAATTAGATAATGACAGCAAAAACACAAAGTTATCATTCAGGCTAATGTACATTCAATAGACACACCACAGGCTGAAGATAAATGGAGAGTTCTAATTTTTGGCTAAAAGGTATAATTTGGAAGCTTGAAATATGTACAATTCTAAAAACAGCTTTAAAGAAATATTACACCTCCTCACAAGAACGTTTACCGTTCAAAGCGAATCACTTTAGCCAGAAGCAGCTGCAGATTCAGGCTATATTTTCGGTAGCTTTCCACAAACTGCAACCAGTTTCGTAACAGTTTTATTTCCTTCTCAGTTCTCCATTCTGGTTTCTTCTTGGTTATCTGGATTGCCTTGAGAGGAAAGTGATCCTGGCAAAACATCACACACTCATTAAATTAAGGAGTCTCAAGTGGAAAAAAAAAAAAAAGACAAAAAGAATCTGCACTCCAGAAGACTAAACAGCGTCATCTTCCAGAGACGTAATAGAACTAATCCCAAATTGTCTGTTTTCTGTTTCACTTGAAACTCAGCGATCAGTGTTCAGAAACCAATTTATGTGGTCCAATGCAAAGCCCAAGCACAGACAAGAAAAACAACTGTTTGCAGTGGTTGAGCTATCCCTGCTCGTACTGTCCGTGGCTAAACAAAGTCTGTGCAGGCACAATATTTTCTGAAGAATGTTTCTGATTAAATTGCTTGTGTTTATGTCGCACTCTTAAATTCTATACATCTGTAAATGTTGTGAAATGGTTTCTTTGGAAATATTCAGAAGGACATGCTAAATGACAAACAGGGCTTAATAGGACAATTGAAGTGTCCTTGTATGACAGGAGTGAGTTCCCCATTGTGTTTGCTGGAACTCACAAATTCCTGCTCCTCTCGCATGGGGACCCTTACAATATTTCAGTGTCTTGCACTGTAGATGAAAGGAGACCTGGCTGTAAAACAAGAGAAAGTGCATTCAGACCTTTCTGATCTTGAACTCATTGTGGTCGAAGGACAGTTTGGTATATTTCTTGTCCTGAATAAAAGAGGGGTGAGGAAAAGGGAGAAGCATTGATTGCATTAGAAATGTCACAGAGCTAGTGAAATACACAAACATTTCAGTGACAAGGCAAGCTTCTGTAAAACTATTATACAAACATATTTTAACTTTAGTTCACCTCTTCAATAAAAACCACACACACTAGGAAGGATTTTAAATAAAAGCCCATCAGATTTACTGAGAAAAACAATATATTTACATTAAAATATACATAGTGGGCAACGCAGAATCAGGAGGATGCCACTAGTTCCTAGAACTGAGCCTTTTCTGTACTGGCAATTGGTTAGGCTTTGAGGTAAATGCTCATAGCGGCCTGGGTAACGGGCACATTTGAACAGAACACAGAGAGAAATCATTATAAAAAAGGAAGAGGATGATTTTATTTGATGTTGTAAAATCCCTTACTTCTTCCATACCAAAGGTCAGGGATTCCTGGGCAGTCATATGAATTAACTGAAATCCCTTGAATCCCATCAGTCCCTTCCGGAATATCTTGCACACCCTGTTCATGACCACGATATCCAAAGCAAGCCTGTAGAAAGTCTTAAAAGAACAAGCACAGGAAATAATTAAGTCCAAATTAAAGTATAAGCATTTGTATTTATAATGGGAGGCACCATGGTCTAGGTGATAGACTGGGCATTAGAAGACCTGGGCTCTGTCACTGCCCCATTTTGTAACCTTAGGCAAGTCACTTCACTTCTCTGTGGCTCTGTTCCCCCTTCCCACTCTTTGTCTGTCTTACCCGTTTAGATTGTAAACTTTTTGGTCTCATTATGTGTGTCCTCAGCACCTAATCCCATGGGGCCCTGATCTCAGTTAGAGTCACCAGAGCTACTGAAATACAAATAATAACCATTGCCATTTAATTTAACTAAGGCCTCGTCTGCACTGCTGGGAGCGTGTATGGTACATATAGCTACACACAGCAGTATACAGCCTTTCACTGCTGCCTCCTCCCTGTGGCAGGGAAAGGCTCCAGAAGCAGGGAGGCAGCGGGACACTACACTGCTAAAACTATCAGCAAAGAGGGGGGGAGGCAGAGCTTGAGCAGGTAGAGAGCCATGTAGGTTATATACCCCAAGGTTCTGGTTTGTTGTTACTCTACTTGGCTAAGTGGTGCCTCACCTTTACATTGTTATTCATACCCGTACTAGGGGAACATGCAGTGTAAGTACTCTATACTCTGCCCTAAGCGTACACAGCCTAAAGAGCAGAGCTACAAATTCAGTTCAATTATACTTTATTGGCATGAAAAGCTGTACAACTGCTGCCACAGTGAAAAGACAGACCACGTAGGTACCTTTGGAAAAATGACTAAAGATTAGATCTGAAGATCCACAATGCATATGTTTTTACTCTCCATTGCCTTCATATCTGGTACCTCAAAGTTAAGTGATCACAATGCAACTAAGAATTTCTTCCTCCTCCAAGCCTTGTCATTCTTCATTAGAAAAGGGCTTGGAGAAAGGGAGAAATGTAATTAGCTTAGACTAATGTGCTGTTTAACAATTACAGAATGGAAGTTTGTGCTCTGTTAGCTGTCAATAAGGCTGGAGAATAGATGCCAAGGGAAAGCAGACACTGATTTTTGATGTGGTTACAGACTTTTGGGGAGAGCAAAAGTGCATTCTATTAACATTACCACTATTATACCAAACAGACGGGGGGAAATAAGTGTTTAACAGCTTAAGCAGCTATGTGGGTGGTGATGCAGTGTTCTGCCTTTTTAGACCAGCAGCCAATCACCTCACCCCATTGGGAACAAAATGTCTCCTTAATGGTAACAAAAGAGTCATTCCGAGAAACTAGAGAAACTCCATTAGCCTAACACATTCTGAATGGGTGACAACCACCTTGTAAGCAGAACACCGAAGACACTGTATGGAGGAGACAAAGGGTCCTGTGGCACCTTATAGACTAACAGAGGTATTGGAGCATAAGCTGTTGTGGGTGAATACCCACTTCTTCGGATGCAAGACACATTTGAAATATGACAAACATGGCTAAGTAATCTGAATTGTAAACAGTTTCATGAATGCCAACCCATTAAAAAAAAATAGACCTTGACTACCGGCTTCCCAAAACACAAATAAGAACATTAGAACGGCCATACTGATTCAGATCAAAGGTCCATCCAGCCCAGTATCCTGTCTTCTGACAGTGGCCAATGCCAGGTGCTTCAGAATGCCATCCCCTGTCGCTCATTCCCAGCTTCTGGCAAACAGAGGCCTGGGACACCATCCCTGCCCATCCTGACTAATAGCCATTGATGGACCAATCCTCCATGAACTTACCTAGTTCTTTTTTGAACCCTGTTATAGTCTTGGCCTTCACAACAAGTAAATCTACCATCTGTGTCTCTTCACTGCACTAAATTTAATTGGAAAGCTGGGTAACCTATACCATACCATAAACCTAAACATTTAGTTAGTTTTTAATATAAAAGTTTAAACTAAAAGCAGCAATGGTTCCTAGATGCAAAGATAGTGAGGGCTCGGGATGGGGGAGATATTGGATCAGTGGCTTCTCTTTAAATAAAACCAAAACTCTCAACTTGGGAGGGATATTATCCCCCCTGCTTCAGGGCTTAAACTTTCTTTTTGCTATTGGGGGGTTAGGAAGAAACCTTCCCTGGGGGCAGGTTGTTCCATAACTGTCTATTAAAGGATTCTTGCACTTTCCTCTGAAGCATCTGGTATAGACCACTGTTAGTGGTAGTATGCTAAATTAGCCGGACTACTGATCTGATCCAGTGTGTTCCTAACTCTGCCAGCCCCTATGCTTGCTGAGAGTTCCCGTTACAGGGGGAACCCCTCAGCTGTTGCCTTAGAGCAGCTTTCAGTTCCCTTTGCATTGCTGCAAATGAGGATGTAGCCCTAAATGTTAAACGTCTGCTAATCTTTCTGGATAGTGAGCATTACTGTTTTTGTTCATCCCTGTCAGGGGCCCTTGGATAACACATCTCCATTGATTTATTTAAAGTGAATATACTGCCTGAGAAAGGTGCTGGAGGCTAAGTCAGCTATTTTACTCAAAGTAGAAGGAGTAACACTTTATATTTCCAGAAAAGAAGCCGAAAGACATTGAGGTTTCTGCAGGGGAAAAGATCATACCTTTATTCTTCTTTGCTGGTTAGTTGTATCCAGCTTATGACCTACAAATAAATAATAAAGCAGCTTGTTTTAAACAGTGCCTTTAACACTCACTAATCAGATCTCAACATGTGCTGCTGTAAGAAGATAATTATGTCTGATGGGATGTTTGTTGCAGTTTATTCTGGGCTCAAAAAGCTTTGTCTAGACTGGGCAAATGACGTTTCCTTAGCAAAGAGCCTATAAAAGACAGTGCAGTCACAGCAGCACGCCCAGTTACAGCCAGGTTCCATCACTACATGATAGAGAAATGGACAGACTGCCTGTTGGATAGGTGTAGGGGGAGGAGTGTGCCACAGTTTATCAGTAGATGGGGAAGTAGGCAGGCAGCTATCACCCAAAGTGTAATGAAGAGCTGGCAGGGTATGCAAGATAAGGGGACAGAGCAGTTTCTCAATCCAGACCACTGGGAGGAACATCAGTTTAATCTATTCTCAGCATGGGGTGGAAGAAAGCAGAGAGAGTGAAGAGAGCTGCCCGAATCAGACGCAGATCCACACTGCTGCCCCCCCTACCTCCCTCACTACTACAAAAGATGCTTTGTTGCTGTGAGTAAAACCAAGTAGCTACATGCAAATTAGCTGCCTGCCATTCCCCCTGCACCTGTGCTGGTCCTTGTTGGGGAGTGGGAATCCCTGAGATGGGTGGGAGGGTGGGGGTGAGGGGGACAGGGGACCACAAGTTGAGCAAAAGAACCACCAACCATAAAGGAAGGAGGAAAAAACAAGAGAGAGAAAACACCAGGAAAGAAAATGAACAGAAAAATTGACACACACTGAGGCAACCCTACCAGGATCTGGTAAGAGGGGCACCCACCAACCCCTCCCAGCGGACAGGAGATTCCTACAGCAGCAGACTGGGAACAACTGGGGTAGGCGGGCCTGTGACTGGTGGGCTTGGCACTGGTAAGGGGACAAGCTGAAGGAACAGAGGCCTGCCCGGCTTGGGTGGAGACACTGTGCATTTGAGATAAGGAGAGCTGAGGCTATAGGAGTGGGGAGCTATAGACTAGTAGGAGATATTAGGCCTAAGAAACAAGGCATGGCTTCCTGGTAAAGCTGAGGGGAGAAGCCTCTCTTCTGGGTCAGAGACTTTGAGCAGGGATTTTCTCTCCCTTGTTACAGGATGGGGGTGCTTATCAGCCTAGGGATGGGAGTTTACTTGTCCCTGGTACTGACCGAACCAGGAATAGAGCTGCAGGTCTGTGGGAAGCGAAGAGTGTCTTATCTTGAACATGGTTGCTGCTCCCCAGAGTAGCCTTTGCCTGCTACAGGCACAGATTCCGCAGCCACATCAGGCCTTTGTGACAGGTTCAGAATCCAGCTACAGAACCGAGGAACCCCATGGAAACACCCCAATGCAGCCCACATCAATACCCTACTGAGGGAAACTCAGCCCCCAGCACCTTCCTCCCTATGGAGGCTCCTCCACCACCAGATGGAACACCCCAAGCCCAGCTTGTTCCTCTGCAGGGACCCCAGCCCTCAAACACCTTTCTCCTCATGAACACTGCCCTACACCTATACCCTCTGCAGGGAAAGCCACCCTCCCAGAGTAGCTTTCATGCGCCTTCCTGTGGTGTCTCCTACCATCTCCCACAGATTGCACTTTCCTGACCCATCCTCAAGCAGCCCAAACATTTCTTCCTTTGAGATTCACCTTTGCTGTCTCTCTCCTCCCCCCCGCACCAAAGAAAGCCCCACCACAATCCAGGAAAATACAGTATGAGGCTGTAGTTTTCCCTGCTGAGCCCTCTCAATCCTACCCTGAAAGTCAGCTGCTGCCAGGGTTTGTCCTTGGTAAGCACAGCTCCAATGAAGCCACACTGCCAGGAACAAGGTGAACCACCAGGAGCAGACTGAAGAGGCAAAGGTCTTATGCACAGATGACTTTGGCCGCCTGTTGATCCCAGAGACTTGGGGTTGGCCTCCATGGCCTGTTTGGTGGCAAACTGTGTTCCCTGAGGGAACCATGAGGAAGGGGGAAAAAAATCTCAATCTAGGCGGCAAACTAGACTAGTATGTCTTAAAGCTAACTTTAGACTTCAAGCCCAATGGGGCAGTGCACATATCATTGGGCTTGTTATTTCTCTCTCTCTCTTTTTTTTTTTTTGCCGAGCGCGTATAGTTGAATTTGCATAAGTTAAATGTGCATATGATGCGACTCCACTGTACTTACTTGGATTTAGGCACTTTCAACCTTTGCATATTGCAGTCAGGAAACATACAACATAAGCATGTGTGGGTTTCTGGCTAGGAAACACTCAATTCTATAGATGTTTAGTTTGGGGGAAAGCATCCATGGAAGTTTTCCTTTTAAATAAGCAAAACTTTTGTCATGTTGAGAATGGCCAGTTAACCCTAGTTTGTTTTTTGTGTTTTGTTTTTTTTGGAGGGTGGGGGGGGTGGGGGAATTATATAAGGCTTAGCATTTTCAAAGTTTTGGTATTTATGGACAGTTTCAGGAGTCAGTATTAATATATCTGTATCAAAAGAAATTATTTTAGAGAAGCAGCATTAACACAAACAGCACCTCAACCTGTAGGAAAAATACAACCAAGACAATCATCACACAATACAGGCTGTTTCTTTAAAAAAAAAAAAAAAAAAAGTTTACATTTCAACAAGGAACACTATACATTAAGTTACAATATATATAGATTTGTCTCTTTAAACTTTGTACAAACTGAAACATTCTTCAGACCACACAATCAAGCTTGTGTCTTGATAGCACAAAAAGGAAAAGAAGACATTTCAACCTTGCTGGCTTCCAGCCTTGAACAAGAACCATGGACCCATGTCTTTTAGGTGATTTTTCTGCATTTTAACCAACAGTTTTTGCATGCACACAGCCCTTCTTATGAAGCAGACAAATCACTCCTCGTGAGCAATTGACATAAGGAAGAAAGATTGGTGAAGAATTAATTCATTCAATTAATTAATTAATTCATTTAATTCATTTAAAACCCTGAATTTAAAACTCAGAATTAGTAGGCTTGTAAAACAAGTGTTTTGGGCACGCCAGAGTTAACTTTAGAAATGTTTCTAATGCCTATTGTGAGCTCATATCCAACTGTTTTATATGTAAACTCAAAATAAATGACTTGGCAACATACTCAGAACAGCACCATGCTCGATTCTTCTTTCACTCACACTAGTTTAATGCTGACGTAACTACAATGAAATCAATGTAGTTTATACATGTGCATGAGAGGAGAATTGGGCCTTTTATCTGTAACCTTCAATCAGAACCTAGCGAACCAAAATACCAATTTGTGTACAACTGGGTCTATGTGGCCAGATCACTTCAGATGGTGTGAAACATAACACACGTAATGTAAACATAACTTTGTAAGAGGAAAGTCTACACTCTCTCCAAAGACAACAGTGACATAACCAGAGTATACATTTAGAGGGAAAAGAATTAGAATTTAAAGAATTTGAAGTTAATTTTGAAACTACAATTTGAGTATCAGCCACAGAAATATTTAAAATAAAATCAATTATTTTACAATGTTCTATAAATAAAAAACAGGAGAAATGGGACGGCAAAAACCAGGGATTAAAACTTTTACATTTATATGTAATTTCTTTCACTCCATAACTGACCCCTTTAAATTTATCTCTATTTGCACCCTCTTGACAAAAAACTTCTGGTTCTATTCTTTTCAGGGCACTGTGCAATTCAAGCTAGATTGGGAAAAGTCACTCCTTAGTCTGCTATTCAAAATGGCCTAAAGGAGCGTTTCCTTTAACAGCCTGTATTCACCAAGACTAGTAAAGTCTATATCCTTTGAATTTTCTCCTGCTTAGTGTAGAATCAGATCACGTGTTATATTAGGAGGAATAGTAACTGACAAAAGAATAGTCCTATCTCAGCATTGTCACTGGGGAAATAAGCAACAATTGATGGGTATTTAATCAATGAAAAATTTTTGCCTTAGATTTTTACATTAATCAGGAATCTAGAATTCTTTTAAACTGTCACTGGTAATTTTTAATACTAATTTGCTGTTCTGAATCAAGATTTCAATGTCACTATCACAGAATACTGAGGAGGGTAATTTATCCTGGAATGTACCAACTGAAATTGTAAGCGTAGCAGGAAAAGGTAAATGATATTCAACAGTAGCTTAGTGGGAGGAAGAATCAACTTCTAACATACTGTTGACAGAATTTTAAAGAAAAAGATAATCCTGTATGCTGTGCACTCTAGGCCTATAAATGAAGCAGGATAAAACATCCATTCTAGACGAGATGCCACAACTTTAACGGAAATATAAAATGCACAGCAAAATATCATTGAATTTACCTACACAGAAATGTATAAGGCATACCACAAATGAAATGAGTTTAAATGCAATCTATGAGACTCCAGACAACTGGAGATTCTATAACTGCCCACATGAAGTAATGTTGGCTCTTACTTAAAAAGAGCAGTCCCTGTTGGAATGTTCCAATTTAAACCATTTAAACTACAAAAATTAGATTTTAACAACGTTAACAGTATTAGCAATAGTCACTGGAGTAAAGTTTTTTTAGAGGTAAGACCTTAACTGATGCAGCATGTAAAGATATTTGGAGATCCTAAGCACAATGGGAGATTTCAAGGATCTTTAGCTTTAAATGCACAAAAGTAAGGAATTCAAGATTATTTCAGATTTCTAATATTTAAAGACGTTTGTGCATACTTTGAACACACATTAATATCAATCTGAACCGTTTTTATCCTTTATGTGCACAAATAATACTTGTAATCCTTTTTCCTTTGCAAATCTGTAAGTAAAACCATAGCCTAACTGATCTTGCAAGTTATATAAACAAGAGTGAATTGTTATGGCTGAGTTATCAATTCGTGGAAATAGGGGTTAATAATGGATATGCTGGTAGAGCTGAACCTATAGTGGTTCTGAATACTGCTATAAACAACATCTGAAGCAAACCAACTGTTATTCAATTTGGTAGTTATGTTGTATCAGTTTTATTTTCTTCATTACTTAAAGCTGATTTAAAAATATTTGTAAGTATGAGTCATTCATTACGAATTCTGCCTGGCACATAAAATATTAACTCAGTTCTTGCTGCTTGTTATGGACTTGACTTTGACGATGATGCAGAAAAAAGATATTCCTCTGGCATTAATTCAATTAGCTCCTGAAATGCAATTGACAAGAAACAACATAGACCCTTGTTCAGTCCTAACAGCTGTCGTAGGCAAAACTTGAGACCCATTTATATTCTGACCACCACAAAGACAGCACTTCTGTATGTTGTTTGTTTTCCTACTGCTTATCTCAGCACAGCAGATGGCTTCCAGATTTGGAATATTGTTTTTAATCATGGTATCATTAATACCTACGCCATGACCATCAGCATATTAAATCATATGCCTATCTGAATGTAAAGTATAAGTGCACAAAGAGGGAAATAAGCCAAAACATTATCACCAATCTTTCCATAGGAGATGCAACTGTTGCTTTTAGTCATGACCAGCTGGCTGCTGCCCTTTTAGAATAAAGGCTGCAGGTTGAGAAAGTAAACCCCATGATAAAGCCAGAATGTTAAATGCATCAAAACATAATCCTCTGCAATCCATCTACTCCTGTTCATCACCCAGTTTTATTTTCACCTGGCAATTTCACCTTTCCATCACTAACATTCCTATCAGCTGCAGTCCACATTTTTCATGCATCCATTGCCCTTGGCACTTTTAAAGTTCTGCATCTTGATTTCCAAAGACTTTATTTTTCTCTCAAAATGACTGCCATTGTTGATGCATTTAAGGGCAGATTCCATTGTCTTTGGAGTACCAGGATAGGTGAGGGTTTCAAAAAGATTAGTGAGAGTAGCATTCTGATTCATATTACAAAACTCAGGGATTTAATTTTGGAAGACCTATTGAAATACTGAGCAAAATAGACCATCTGGATAGTATCTGAATTACTCAAAACTTGGAAGGGAAGAAGGAGGAGGTGTTCCACATGGGAACTGAATGACCTGGAATTGGCAGTGAACCGTATCAGCTGTAAATCAAAGCAGCTGTCTGTCAGAACTAGTGTATGGTGCCTATACTGACTGTCACAATGCCATTTTGAAGAATGGCATTGTTTGGAGAATATCCCCCTTCTTTTCCAAGACATTTAGAGTCCTCTGAGTTGCAAATCCTTAATGCCTTCATGGATTTAAATAGTGGCAGAGTTCTGGCAGTCTTGGATTCTATCTGCCTCCACAGACAATGCTTGTTCTCTGGGTTCTTGTTTAACTTGGCCCACACAAATTGTACCCTCTGGATTTTCTTCAACTTTAAAAGAAAAACACAAAACAAAACATTAAGGTCAAAACTCCATTGATAACACTTAGCTCTTAAGAACTGTATACAGTTAGAAGCAAAAAATTACTGTAGCTTGGGAAAACGATGATTTGGGCTAGAACATGGGGCATTAGATCAGCATTTCAGTAGTTTAACAAAGTCATAACACTTACTGTGTTAAAAGATGAAGCAAGCAGAATTGAATTTGTTGCAATAATAAACTTCTGAACAAAAATCTGAAATAGTTTTATGCATGAAAAAGAACAAATGGACTGGAATCTATAAAGTTACTTTCTCTAAGGAATTTTTTTTTTAACAATGTGAGGAGCCAGGAATGAATCTTAGGTGTCTCTTATAAGTATACAGAGCCAAATTCAGCTGTGATGTAAGTAAGTACTATCATACTGAAGACGTGGGAGCTGTATGCAAGTACACCAAGACTGAATTTGGTCCGTCCACTTAAATACACAAACTTGTCATCTTAAACAAGTACTTTTTGGGAAGAGGGTGTCAATGAACAATTGTGGGTATGAAAGAGACAGATTACAATAGAAAAGTTGTTTTAAATAATAGCTTAGAACTTCATCGCCAGTACATACAAATGACCATAGTGGACAGGTTACCTGTCCATGCTGGACAGGTTACATATTTTCATCAGTCAAGCTACTCTGATATTTAACTACCAGACAGATAAGAGAGAGAAGCTGGATTGTAAGAAATGATTTTAACTGACTTATCCTGAATGTGTATCTGGAACCAGTATCTCAGAATCCACAAAGTTCAACACAAAAAAGTTGATTTGTTCCTGTAAATTATCTCAGTTTGGGCCTGCCCAATAGCACTGGACTAATTGGGGAACATTCTGGATCTAGCTTTAGATTGTTTCCTGGCTTCTTACTCTCCAGGATTCTCCAACAGGATTACTTGGCCCCTTAAGAAGACGAAGTATTTGGCGTTTAGAAACATCGCCTCCCGACAATTAATGAGTGGCACTATTATGTTCTGAAAGGAGTCCCACACACTTTCCAGGCCAAGAAGTGATGGGGGTGTACAGCACAAATAAAATGAGGTACCCTCAAGGGATGTGAAGAGGTCTCCAGGAAAATATAGAAGAGCTAAATTTTGTTATTCAATTGTCTCATTTCTATAATTTTACTTGCCTTTGTTCTTTTTCTGTTTTGTATAAAATATTTCTTTAAAAATTCACACAACTTTCCACCAATATTTTGCTTGTATGTATTTTAGAAAGACAGCACCATCTAGCTTGAAAGGCCACACAGAATGACTGATGGACTAGAGAACAGAAGAGACATTTTTGATGACCTCTCTGGAATCCTTATATCAACAATAAAAATAGAATTTGTTGAGGACCACAGTCAAGGTCAATTATAAGAATTTGGAATAGCTTCAAAAACAACATTCCAGTGCAACAGACTGGAAAGTCCAGGGCAATTTTAGTTACATTTAAACACTGAGATTTTGGTTGACTTAAATTAGAAATAGATGATACAATCAGTAAATGCTCTCTTGCATAATTTTGTTGTTAATTTCAGTGTATTTAATGCTTTCCCTACATTTTTAATTTTCAAAGTATTTCAGAATTTAGTACTGAGAAAATAAGTGCACTTAAAAAGTTGTCAGTGAGGAAGCTGGAGGGGGCTTGGCAGATGGTTAGGAGAGAGTTGTGGCTTTGGGCACTTGCAAAGATATGGGAGGCAACTGGGATTGTAGGATAAGCACATTATTAGCTGGATATTTCTGCTAAACTGCTCAGAAGTCACATTTCAGAATTCTCAGACACTGAGAAAAATGGGGCTATTTACAGTTGTCATTTCTGGCTGTCTGCAGAGTCAGGAAGACAAGATTGCTTCAGTCTGTATGTGGTCCACATTTGGAGGGTTTATTTCACAACCATAAGGGCTCAAAACTTTTTTTTAAATGAAAGCTTAGATTCTGGAGCACAATTTGTTAGTAGAAGATGTGTTCTGTATCAAATTCTATGGCAGAGGTTCACAGAATACAAGACCCTGATGATAAGGGCTTTCAGGGGCTCTCTATTCTATGAAAGGAGAACATTTTTGTTTGGGTTTACTGTGATTTTTTTAAATGCATTTTCTGAGAAATGTTTAAAACTCCAAGAAATTATATAATTTAAAAAGTTGCAACTGATCACCCCTGCACTACATCAGGAGAAACTAGAAGAAAAATGAGACCTCCCAGAAGACAGTCTGAATCAGTCTTAGAATCTAGGTGGGGGGGTGGGGGTGAGGGGGGGAGTCCCACAACATTTTCAAGTTGCTTATGTTTTGCAGTTTAAATGCATTAAAAAAACAAAACAAAACAGCTCTCCTAACAAAATTTTCTTGTTGAAACTGTTAAGTTTACCAAAACATACAGGGCTTTTGTTAAACAAAAATATTTTATTTACCACAAAAACCTGTTTTTAGTAAACTAAAATGTTTTATTTAGTAAAAAGCAGTTTTCAGTAAATGAAAAAAATTGATGAAGTTTGAGTAAAAAGTCATGAAAAATTCCACAAACTGAAATTTTTAAAAGTTCAACAGTTTTTGACACAAACAAGTTTTCAAAAAAAGGCCATTTTCAGCAAAAACACTTTCAAAAATTTCAGTTAGCGGTTTTAGAAACTAATTGGGATCTGCTCATTCAGTTATTCGAAAGAGTATCCTGGTGATGACAGATTCCCCACAGCATGCCAGCACACACATATAGCTAAGAAAATTAATTCTCAATTTGTGCATTTAAATACCGTAGGCAGATTTAAACTTACTAAGAGCTGGATGGCTGTCTACAATCCGTATTGGAATGGTCTGGACGTCTCCCAAAAGAAACTGATGGATTCCTCCCTCCAGGCTTCCTGTATCCTCTACACCTCCAACAGTTACCAGCTGGCCCATAGTGACCAGATTTTGATCTGATATAGGCAGATTTCCAATAGCAGAGGCAGCACTGTTGCTCTGGGTTAGACTGGCACCTGTGTGAAGGTTGTGTCCCTGACTGAGTACTAGAGAGTGGTTGGTTATCACACTCCCTATGGAATCCAGAAGACTTGCAGGGTTGGGAGGAGAATGGTTATTTACTGCTATCAGGGCTGTTGCTCCATCCACGGAGGTGAATGTTGGCTGCAGCTGTAATCCCTGTTAAACAGAAGACAGTAAGTCAATATCACAGTGTTTCTACATCAATCAATACCATAGTGTGAAGAGTTTGCGACCCTGGACTCTGAATTGGGGCCCTGGGGCAACTGTGTCAAACAGAAATTTGCATTTGATTATGAATGAAGGCTGGGTTCCCCAATAGTGCTTTATCCCAGGAGGAGAGTGGGTGTGAAGAGAAAGGAGTCTGTCTCTGAGCAGCTGCTCCTTTAAGAGGAGGGAGCAGGCAGTGAAAGAGCAGAGGGCAGATGCCATGTGGTCTTCACAGGAGGAGGACAGGGGAAAGCAAGCAAAACAGCAGCTACTGCAGGAGAAGGTGGGGTATCCAGGACAGAAGGACAGAGAGCAGAGGGAAGATGGGCAGTGATAGCAAGGGACCCACAAAAACAAACAGACGGGTCAGGAGCAGTTAATTTTAAGGGTGTCATGCTCCTACTGTAATTCCGTGTAGGAGCATCATGGGCCCTCCGTAATAGACTTTAATTGATTTTGGGGGAGGATTGGTTCTGATCAGATCAGAGGAAATAAGCCAGAAAAGAGGAATTATTGGGGTGCGGGTGGGGGGGATGTGCCTGAGGAACATGGATTGGGGGGAGGAGGGAAAGATCTGCAGTTCCGAGTTTTTGTGAAGAAAGCAATGGGTTGAGTTCCTGGGGACTGGCTGGAGTAGGACAAAACTGGAGTTCTTAGAGAAGGAAACCTACAGTTTCTGGGTCTGAGTTGGGAGCTGCTTTTTGGTTCTCAATACAGTTTTAGAAGTGAGAGAGAAGGGAAATAAATGGCAGCCTTAAACTGCCATTCCCTCAAAATGGTGGCCTCTCCCCATTATAAAATAACATTTTTGGCCCTCAGGAAAACGGTTGGACACCACTAGTGTAAGAGGAGTGGCTGTGGGGTTGGCTCACTGACTGCATCTATCCTAACTTGTCTGTATGACAATCCCTGGATTTAACAGTGCTCACAGGATAGCAGTAGGATCACTTACACGCCAAGTAAAAGCCAAAATGCGTAAAAATGCAAGAAAGTTGCTAGAGAGGGGGCTGACAGCTACTTCAGATCTAGCTTCCCTTAGCAAAAATTTGGGGGGCATGGATCAGTGTTTACGCTGCAATCCCCGTCAGTACCCAGGCCAGGGAAGCTAATGATCCAACTTGTGGACCACATTTGGTGATGAATCCTGGTCACGTGCCACCCGAGGCATGTTGCGCATACACTAAGAAGAGCAAAAATTAATGTAGGGAGCGTATGGGATAGTTAGCAGAGAGGAAGTTTACAGTCCTCAACCTCTCCATCAGGATTCCCAGAACAGCATAGGTTGAAATTCTGGCCATCTTGGCGAAGGTGTTAGAGAACTTGACTACCTGAAACTGTGCAAATATCTTGGGCTGGAGTGAAGAGAGCGAGGACAATAGCTGAGCTGTCTCTGGAGGCAAGTTCTCCCCAGTCTGACTGGATTCTACTTTGGTGATGATTGATTCTCCTGGTGAACTCCCTGCAGCACCACAGAGACCAAATGAACAGAGATTATGACAAAGATTCTGTTGGTTTACAGAGCTCTTAATACCTACCTGAACCTGATGAACAAAAGCTCAAATACATTACATCACAACACTGAAACATATAAAAACATTTACATTTACATAATAAATAGTCTGTATTTTGTGTAGAAAAAATTAGATGCCAAGGAAGGAGAATAGATTGGATGTGAGAAAAAGTAAATACAGGGGTGTATAAAGTTAGAGTGTTTACATTTTTAAAAGATAGGGAAATTATTAAGGGGAATAAAGCAATTGCTCCCTATCCGTCCTGTTATAAATTAATCGGAATCTATAAGCAAAAGAATTTCCATCAAAGCAGCAAGCAAATTGTTTGAACATACATACATCCTAGATAAAATCATAGGGAATAGGAGGAAAGACAAAATTACCTATGAAGAACATGGTTCTTCAATAAAGCCTCATGCAAGAAATTCTATAGGTTTCTTTCCATTGTTCATGGAAGTGGGGTAACTTCAATACAGGTAACTATTTTACAAAGCCTTTTTATCTAGAAGCCCTTCTGGTTTCCAGACTATTGTATTTTCCCCATGCAAACCCCTATTTTATGGAAATTTCGGTTGCTTCTGAAGCTTTATAAAAAAATCAAGATTTGCCTAAATGGTTTCCCAAAAAATCCTCCATTGGCTCATCATATATTCATTCCCTGTGAAACCCAAAATCTTTGCAATTTAATTAATGAATCAAGTCTCAGACAGATATGCAGTTGCGTTGACCCAGTGTCCTCCTGGTATCTTGCAATTTTACCTTTGAAATCAGCAGGTGATTTTTTATCAGCAAGAAATCACATAACATTTCTAGCAATGTGAGCAGTGGATAAGTCCTTCAACATACACTGAGTCCCAAACTCCAGCTGCTTATGAAATAATCCCTGATTCTCTTTGAGTAAAATTATCTTAATATACTGCAGTTGGTACAGTAATGCTGTGGTTCTTGTTAATACTATACAATTAATCCTTCTGCATTGGGGGAAGGGCTATTGCCTTATCTCCTATACGATACTATTGCAGCACATGTAAGAATGTTCCAGCTTCCTAGTCAGTGTATTAAATACATCACATGGATCTGTTCTGTAGATGTTTATTAATTCTATATGTATATGGAACATATATCACAACAGATGTGAAAGAGAACCAAGGGAACTGATAAAGACCTATAAAGCTAGATAATTACAGGGATTCCATGCTTATGAAAGTATAGGAGAAAGGCACCATATGCTGAAGGAGATATACACTGAAAGAAATGGATTTCTCCACAGTAAGCAAGCAACCCAGTTTTCTCCAGGTTGTTGCTTGATCATTTG
Organism: Macrochelys suwanniensis; assembly: GCA_033296515.1. Lineage (NCBI taxonomy): Eukaryota > Metazoa > Chordata > Testudines > Chelydridae > Macrochelys > Macrochelys suwanniensis. The sequence goes on along the minus strand of CM065784.1, from coordinate 59,296,196 downwards.
AAGGAACAATTCTATATTGGCACAAACTGAAATAAAAGAAAAACTTATACACAAAGGAGACTGCTTGGACAGTCAATGTCTTTTACCCTTGCTATTATATATGGAGATATACCTATCTCATAGAGCTGGAAGGACCTTGAAAGGTCATCAAGTCCAGTCCCCTGCCTACACTAACAGGACCAAGTACTGTCCCTGACAGATTTTTTCCCCAGATCCCTAAATGGCCCCCTCAAGGATTGAACTCACAACCCTGGGTTTAGCAGGCCAATGCTCAAACCACTGAGCTATCCTCCCACCCAAAAAGTATTGTTTCAGATACTGTTTCAAGACCAAGAACTGGTATGCTGTATGGGCAACAGCCGGTGAGGAGCAGATCTCCATGGGTGAGGAGGAGGAGCCATTCACTCCAGTAGCGTAGGCAGGTCCGGAGCACAGGGGGAGCGGCGCTATAAAAAGGCGCCTCCCCAGGTTCCCCCTGTACAAACCCCGTGGCGCCTCTGGCGGCGCTCCGGGTCTTTGGCAGCACTTCGGTGGTGGGTCCTCACTCGCTCCGGGTCTTCGGTGGTACCCGCCGCCGAAGACCTGGAGCGCCGCCGGGCGAGTGCAAGAAGCGGCGCTTAAAAAGAAGCTCTGCTAAAAAAAGGCGCCGCTTCCTTTTTAAGGCGCCGCTTCTGCTCACAGGGGGAGCAGCTGCTCCCCCTGCTCCCCCCATGTCTATGCTACTGATGCACTGCCACCGCACCTACGAGGAGGAGACGAAGGGTACTGGTAGTCAGGGACTCCCTGCTGAGAGAAACAGAGACATCCATCTGCCAACCTGACATTATGTCCCGAGAGTTGTGCTGCCTGCCTGGAGCCCGCACCTGAGACATTATGGAAAAGATGCCGATGCTCATCTGTCCCTCTGATCGCTATCCTTGATGCTTATCCATGAGGCCACTAATGATACTGCCAGGTCGGACCCTGAGCAGATCAACTGTGTGATTACAGAGCTCTGGGAGAGAGGGTGATGGGATCAGAGGTGCAGATTGTGTCCTTATCTACCCTTCCAGTTGCGGGTTAGTGCCCAGGCAGGGACACACACATCCTGTAGATGAACGCGTGGCTGTGCAGATGGTGTCAATGGGAGGGCTTTGGCTTTTTTGACCATCAGATGCTATTCCAGAAAGAAGGTCTGCTGGGATGAGATGGGGTCCACCTGACCAAGAAGGGGAAGAGCATCTTCGTGCATGGACTTGCCAACCTAGTGAGGAGGGCTTTAAAATAGGTTCAATGACAACAGGTGACAAAAGCTCAGTATTAAAAAAAGGGACCTTAACAGATGGTTAGATGTTGAGGGGAGGACGTGGAAAATTACAAAAGGGTCAAAGGAGTAACAAGAAGGAAATCAGGGGGGAATCTGATCAACATTTTAGATGCCTGTACACAAATAAAAAGAGTATGGGGAATAAACAGGAAGAGCTGGAGGTATTAGTACATAAGCTAAATTATGATTTAATTGGCATCACAGAGACTTGGTGGGATAATGACTGGAATATTGGTATAGAGGGGCATAGCTCATTCAGAAAGGATAGGTACGGGAGAGAAAGGGAGGAGAGGTTGCACTGTACATAAAGGATAGATACACTTGTTCTAAGGTCCAGAAGAAGGTGGGAGACAGACCAGTTGAGAGTCTTTGGGTAAAGATAAAAGGATTGAAAAATAGGGATGAAGTCATGGTGGGGGTCTGCTATAGACTACCAAATCAGGAAGGAGAGGTGGATGAGGCATTTCTAAGAGAAATAACAGAAATAGCCAAAACACAGGACCAGGTAGTAATGGGAGACTAACTACCCAGATATCTGTTGTGAAAGTAATACAGCAAAATTTCCAATGAATTCTTGGAATGTATTGGGGACTATTTTTTGTTCAAGAAAGTGGAGGAAGAAATTGGAGGACAGCCATTTTAGATTGTCATTGAGGGCAGCTGCAGGGTCCCCCCACCAGGTTGGGGGCTCGGAGTTGAGAGGGCGGGGCTGGCTGGGAGCTCCAGCCCCAGGGCAGAAAATGTCACAGAGGTCAATGGAAGTCACGGATTCCATTACTTCCATGACATAATTGTAGCTTTACTAATAACTGCTGACATCAAGAAAGCGGAGGTGCTTAATGCCTGTTTTGTTTCAGTCTGCACTAAAAAGGTGACCACCAGATACTCTACATAATTAATATTAACAAGCAGGGGGAAGGAATGCAAACCAATATAGGAAAAGTACAGGTTAAAGACTAGTTAGATAAATTATATATATTCAAGTCATCAGAGCCTGAAGAAATTCATCTTAGGGTACTTAAGGAACTAGCTGAAGTAATCTCGGGAGCCATTAGCAATTATCTTGGAGAACTTCTGGAGGACAAGAGAGGTCCCAGAAGACTGAAGAAGGGCAAACATAGCACCTGTTTTTAAAAGGGGAGCAAGGAGGACATGGAGAATTATAGACCAGTCAGCCTAACTTCAATACCTGGAGCAAATTATTAAACAATCAATCAATTTGTGAGCACTTGGAGGATAATAGGGTTATAAGGAATAGTCAGCATTGATCTATCAAAAACAAATCAGGCCAACTAATTTAATTTCTTTCTTTGACAGGATTACTGACTTTGTGGATGGGGGGAAGCAGTAAATGTGATATACCTTAATTTTAGTAAGGCTTTTGACACAGTTCTGCATGACATTCTCATACTCAAACTAGGGAAATGTGGTCTAGATGAAATTACTATAAAGTAGGTGCACAAATAGTTGAAAGAACATACTCAAAGAGTAGTTATCAATGGTTTGGTGTCAAATTGGGGGGCATATCTAGTGGGGTCCTGCAAGGGGTCAGTCCTGGGTCCAGTACTATTCAATATTTGCATTAATGACTTGGATAATGGAGTACTGTATAGAGTATGCTGATAAAATCTGCAGATGACTCCAGGCTGGGAGGGGTTGCAAGCACTTTGAAGGACAGCTTTAAAATTCAAAATGACCTTGACAAATTAAGAGAATTGGTCTGAATTCAAGAAGATAAAATTTGATAAAGACAAGAGCAAAGTACTTCACTTAGGAAAGAAAAATCAAATGCACAATGCAGAATAATAATAAATAAATAATAATAATAATAAAGGATCTGGGGGTTATAGTGGACCACAAACTGAATGAGTCATCAAGGTGTTGCAGCTGCAAAAAAGGCGAATATGATTCTGGGGTGTAATAACAGGAGCGTTGTTTGTATGATACTGGAGGTAATTGTCCCACGATACTTGGGGACTCACTAGTGCCAGCAGGAGTACTGTATCCAATTCTAGGAACCACAATTTAGAACAGATGTAGACAAGTTGGAAAGAGTCCAGAGGAGAGCAACAAAAATGATAAAAAGAAAAAAAGAAATACTTGTGGCACCTTAGAGACTAACAAATTTATTTCAGCATAAGCTTTCGTGGGTTAGAACCCACTTCATCAGATGCATGGAATGAAACATACAGTAGACAGATATTTATACAGTCAGAGAAACATGATAAGGTGGAAGTGCGTAAGCCAACCTTAAGAGGCTAATTAATTGAGAGGAACCGTAACAGCAGGGGAAGAAAAACCTCTGAAGTGATAAACAAGATGGCCAATGTGGACAGTTGACACACAGGTGTGAATGAGGATCGTTAACTTAAGGGAAATAGATTCAATTAACGTAATGGCCAAGCCATTCCAAGTCTCTATTTAATCCTGAGTTGATGGTATCTAGTTTGCATATCAATTCAAGTTCAACAGCTTCTCGTTGAAGTCTGTTTTTGGAGTTTATTTGTTGCAAAATTACTACCCTCAAGTCTGTCACTGAGTGATTAGGGAGGTTGAAATGTTCTCCTACTGGTTTCTGAAAAACCTCCCTAATCACTCAGTGACAGACTTGAGGGTAGTAATTTTGCAACAAATAAACTCCAAAAACAGACTTCAACGAGAAGCTGTTGAACTTGAATTGATATGCAAACTAGATACCATCAACTCAGGATTAAATAGAGACTTGGAATGGCTTGGCCATTACGTTAATTGAATCTATTTCCCTTAAGTTAACGATCCTCATTCACACCTGTGTGTCAACTGTCCACATTGGCCATCTTGTTTATCACTTCAGAGGTTTTTCTTCCCCTGCTGTTACGGTTCCTCTCAATTAATTAGCCTCTTAAGGTTGGTTTACGCACTTCCACCTTATCATGTTTCTCTGACTGTATAAATATCTGTCTACTGTATGTTTCATTCCATGCATCCGATGAAGTGGGTTCTAACCCACGAAAGCTTATGCTGAAATAAATTTGTTAGTCTCTAAGGTGCCACAAGTATTTCTTTCTTTCTTATTTTCTTTTTGCTGACACAGACTAACACGGCTACTACACTGTAAAAATGATAAAAGGTTTAGACAACCTGACCTATGGGAAAGGTTAAGAAAATGGGGCATGTTTAGCCTTGAGAAAAGAAGACTGAGTGGGAACCTGATAACAGTTTTCAAAGATACTAAGGGTTGTTATAGAGAGGATGGTGATCAATTGTTCTCTATGACCACTGAAGGTAGGACAAGTAGTAATGAGTTTAATCTTCAGCAAGGGAGATTTAGGTTAGATATAAGGAAAATCTTTCTAACTATAAGGATAGTTAAGCTCTGGAATAGGCTTCCAAGGGAGGTTGTGGCCGTCATCATTGGAAGTTTTTAAAAATAAGCTGGACAAACACCTGTCAGGGATGGTCTAAGTTTACTTGGTCCTGCCACAGCACAGGGGGCTGGACTTGATTATTTCTCAAGGTCCCTTCCAGCCATACATTTCTATGATTAACACATCCTTACAGGATCAAACAGAAGACAAAACAGGCTGGAAAGAAGACCATCTAACTATACCCAATGAAGCCATCCATTCAGTTTCTGCAGAAATCTGAAAAAACCCACATCTCTCTGAATTCAGGTAGAATACAGTATCTCACTGGATGCTTACATATTTAATGGGCTCATTTGTCTTGGGGAGGCATCTGTGGAGCCAAAATAAAAGAAGATTTGATTTTCCTTCATTACTGCCAGCATCCAGGAACCAAATGGTATAAGCCCACCCATTCTCACATTATTGAGAACCACTTCTAAATGGCTTCTGGAGGCACAAATACCTGGTGTGTCCATCCAAAATACACAAATATCTACAGCCACTACTTGTTTTGAGGATAAAGGTGAATGCTATGAATCTGGTGGTTCTGTAAGATCCCCCTTTCTCTAACATAAGAGGCTTCCTCAAAAAAGGGACACTACTCAAATTATGAAGCCTAAAAATTGACCTCCTGTACTCTTGACAGTTGCCCATACTGAAATTCTTACCTTAAGAGTTCCAAGCATAAGGGGTGTTTTTCAGTTCAAAATGATCCATTGCAGCAGCAGCTAAAATAGAAGTTAAAAACAAAGGCCCAGCTTAGTGTGCAACTCATTGTAAATACACTGGTGTGCACAGAGCTTCGCAACATGAATCAGGTGCACCAGGTTATTTATGAAAATTCACACATCAAGCCAAACATTTGTTTTTGTATGTTTCCTGCTACAACAAGGGTAAGAATCAGTTTGTGTGTGTGTAGAATGGGGCAAGGGCTACATGCCAGGAATCCTTCAGGCAAGAACTGCAACATAGGATAACTGTTTGTGTGGGTAAATCTTTAAGCATAACATTAATAGTGCCCCTTTAATATGCTATAATAGAGTCCTCTATACAATATTCCTAATGAGACTATGATGCCTTGTCCCAAGGAGACAAAGATACAAGATAGCCAACCTGATTAGTGCTATTGAAGTTAACTAAATCACAGATCTCTACAGTGTTATTTAAACATCTTGCAAGAAGACAATCTTTCAAATGGCTGCTATTGTTCCCTTACTAAAACTGCCAGGTTTTTTCAAGAGGTTCATCTCAATCATGCTGGAAGGCCATAACGAGTGGGGTCCCGCAGGGATCAGTTCTGGGTCTGGTTCCATTCAATATCTTCCTCAGTGATTTAGATAATAGCATAGAGAGTACACTTATAAAGTTTGCGGACGATACCAAGCTGGAAGGGGTTGCAAGTGCTTTGGAGGATAAATTCAATTAAAATTCAAAATGATCTGGACAAACTAGAGAAATAGCCCGAAGTAAATAGGATGAAATTCAGTACGGACAAATGCAAAGTACTCCACTTAGGAAGGCACAATCAGATGCACGCCTACGAAATGGGAAATAACTGCCTAGGTAGGAGTACTGCGGAAAGGGACCTGGGAGCCATAGTGGACCACAAGCTAAATATGAGTCAACAGTGTAACGCTATTGGAAAAAAAAAAAAAAAGCAAACATAATTCTGGGATGTATTAGCAGGAGTATTGTAAGCAAGACACGAGAAGTAATTCTTCCACTCTACTCTACGCTGATTAGGCCTCAACTGGAGTATTGTGTCCAGTTCTGGGCGCCACATTTCAGGAAAGATGTGGACAAACTGGAGAAAGTCCAGAGAAGAGCAACAAAAATGATTAAAGGTCTAGACCAGAGGTCTCAAACACGCGGCCCATGGGGTTATTTCCTGCAGCCGCCAAGCTCCCCTCCCCCACCAGCCCCCCCAGCGCGCCCCATCCCCACTTCTCTGCCTACCTCCAGGCGCTTCCCGCCGCTAAACAGCTGTTTGGCGGTGCTTAGTGCTTTCCAGGATGGAGGGGGGAGGAGCAGGGAGCTGCGTGCTCAGGGGAGGAGGCGGAGAAGAGGCGGAGTTGGGGCAGGGCCTTATGGAAGGGGTGGAATGGGGGCGGGGCAGGGGAGGGGTGGGGCGGGACGTGTCAGTGATGCAGTCCTCGGGCCAATGCACTAGTCCTCATGTGGCCCTCGTGGTCATTTGAGTTTGAGATCCCTGGTCTAGACAATATGACCTATGAGGGAAGATTGAAAAAATTGGGTTGGTTTAGTCTGGAGAAGAGAAGACTGAGAGGGAACGTGATAACAGTTTTCAAGTACATAAAAGGTTGTTACAAGGAGGAGGGGGAAAAATTGTTTTTCTTAACCTCTGAGGATAGGACAAGAAGCAATGGGCTTAAATTGCAGCAAGGGCGGTTTAGGTTGGACATTAAGAGCAGGTCTTCACTACCCGCTGGATCGGCGGGTAGCAATCGATCTATCGGGGATCGATTTTTCGCGTCTCGTTAAGACGCGATTAATCGATCCCCGATCACGCTCCCCGTCGGCGCCAGCAATCCACCTCATCGAAAGGCGGAAGCGGAGTCAACGGGGGAGCGGCAGCGATCGACTCGCCGCCGTCCTCATCGCCAGGTAAGTCGATTACGATACGCCGACTTCAGCTATGCTATTCACGTAGCTGAAGTTGCGTATCGTAGATCGACCCCCTCCCCTAGTGTAGCCCTGGGCTCAGAAAAACTTCCTAACTGTCAGAGTAGTTAAGCCCTGGAATAAATTGCCTAGGGAGGTTGTGGAATCTCCATCATTGGGGATTTTTAAGAGCAGGTTGGACAAACACCTGTCAGGGATGGTCTAGATAATACTTGGTCTTGCCTTGAGTGCAGGGGACTGTACTAGATGACCTCTCGGGATCCCTTCCAGTTTTATGATTTTATGTTAAACAAGAACAGGAGAAAGAGAGCAGGGAAGGATTTTTTCTGTGTCACGTTTACCCAATGGGAGGAACTGTCAAGTATTCCTGAAACAGAGATTATTATTTGCTGCATTAAAAGCAAGTGTGTGCATGTGCGTGTAAATAATTTGTTTTAGATTTCCTAATGAGGACCCTGATCCAGCAAAGCACTTAAGCCAGTGCACAGCTTAAGGTATGCAAGTAGTCAGTAGGTCTAAATCACAAGCTTTAGAATTTTGTTTTACTATATATGTTTTAATCTGAAATAATAATAAATAGTAGAATCCCATTTATGGCAAAGACACGATAGTCTCCCAACAATAGATTTTGGAGCAGAATCCACTTTGACAAGGAAACTTCTTTCAGAAATCCATATTCTGGCTTTTCTTCGCTTCCTTGTTAAGTGGTATAGTAATTGCTGTGAAGAGATACTGCCTTCACCTTATGCATTCACCAAGCAAAATTATACTTCACAAGAATATCATTGAAAAAAGAGTGTAAGAAATGTGTGTCTCAGCCTGGTTGTCAGCTAAAATCTGTATTTTTACAATAAAAAGGTTAAAATGAATATCTCATTTAAATAAAATATACCAATAAAGGGGAAGACAACAATGATTTGAGAAAGACTGATTCTGTCATCAGGACTAAGGATTCTTCCCCCCCACTTCCGCTCCCCCACCCCCTGAGCGTATCCTCACTGCCCAGATGAAATCAATGGGTGTTTTGCCATTGATTTCTCTAGGAGCAGCAGTAGTAGGGACATGGGCCCTGATTCAGCAAGGTACTTAATCATGCTCAACTTTAAGCATGTGAGGAGCTCCCAACACTCACATGCTTGAAGTTAGGCATGTGCTCAAGTACCTTGCTGAATTGGGACCTTACTGATCATCTCCTTCTGCACCATTCCATTGAGCAAGCGCTAGAAGATGCTCTACACAGATGTTCTAAGGGTCTGAGCATTTCCTCCCAATCCAAATTGTTCTGCTCTTCAGTACACATTAAAGGATGTTGTAAAAGACAAAGTTTACAGTTTTCATCACTGCTACCTGCCATATCAGGAATTGTAACAAGTTCCACAGACATGTGGTAAAGGGTGTGTGTGTGTGTGCGTGTGTGTGTAAAATAAGAATGGTCACTTCTTGGTGTGTTCAAATAAGGGAAGATAATGGCAAGATCTCTAAAAATCAGGGAGGATATCTGTACTTTCGTAACGCATGTGACAAAAACAAAAATTGAACACAAGAAAGATATCAATATGCTCCTACCCTCTGTAGGTGGTGAGGCAAATGTAACAGTCACTGTTTCTGTGAGAACATTCCCACCGTCTGTGGTCCACTGGAGCTGAAAGGAAAAAGACCTCAGTTCTCAGAAGTGGGAAGGGTGCTGAGCAAGATTCCCTGCAATACTGTTATAGACTTAAACTACAGTGAAACTCAGGGTCCAAAACATCTTATTTCTGTATATTGAGCGCTTTCTGAGTTTTTGGGTTACTTCTTAAAACTCTTAAAGGTGAAGCACTGTGTTTTAAAAGGATTCTAAAACATTTTCTGTCTGGTAGGCTAAATCCTCCTCAGAACGGGGGTAGACTTTAAAATGTATCTATTTTCAGTTTTAAACACAAACTATTTGAAAATAATTTTCTCTTTCATTTAAAGGCTGGAACTTGAACCCAAGGTTCTGTAAAAAGCAGACAACATCAGAAACTCTTAAGAAGGGTAAAGGAATTCTGTGCCCTGCCCTGCTTTGGGTGGGATCACCAGCTATCGCAGGAGAACCAGTCTTGGCAGATATTAAAAAAAACAAACTTCAGCTTTTCTGTAAAGTACACTTGTGAATTAAGCTCTTAAACACAGTATGTTTTTACCTATTTTTTTAAACCAAACATTTCAATTCACCTTGAAATGCTATGAAATTAAAGTGCCACCAGATCAGTGATACACAATCTGAAGCTCTTGAAACCTCACTTATCCCTGCATGCGTTGGCTTGGAGTGAGGCATCACCTGGTGGCTGTCTGGCTCAGAGTCAGTAAAAGACCCAGTGGGAGTTACCAAATCTCGATACCACTTTCTCTACAACATACCAAAATAAATAAATAAATAAATAATCCATCCATCCATTCCTCATCATCGATAGTTCTCTCTCACCTGGACTGCTGCAACCTCATCCTCTTATCTCCTCTTCTCACTCCCATTCAGTCCATTCTGAATGCAATAGACAATATTTTCCTCCTCACTCACCAGTCAGACCACATCGCTCCACTCTTCAAATACTTCTACTGGCTGCCCTTCTTCCAGAGAGTCAAGTTTAGGATCCAAATTGCTATCTTCAAAGTTATGCACCTGCCTTCATCTCAGCTCTTATTTATTACTATGTTCCACCTTCTTGTCTCCATCCCTTCTCCTATGCCATCCCATACACGTGAAATAGACTTCCAATTCCAGCATGCAAAGCATCCATCCTTCATTCAAATCCCAACTAAAAACCTACTTCTCTTATAAGGCTTACAAATGCTAACCTGTGTCAATATAAAATCCTAACCAACCCAGGTCTTCCAGTGCATGTCACTTTTCTATGTCTCTCAAAGTGTTTTTGTCTGATCTTTGGCTCTTTAATGTTAACCTTTAGGCTAAATATTAAACAAATTTACAGGACCAAACGCACTTGGGGGTGGGGGAGGAGGGCCTGTCTATCATGGCAGCCTATGTCAAGCAGCATAAAATCTTGTCCACATGAGCTCTGACAGAGTGTGAGTTTGCCAGTTCCTTGGCAATTCCTTCACAGCTAATAAAAAATCTTGTCTTACAACTGGAGAAATCCTTGTCAATGCTTGCCCAAAATTACTCCCTATATGAGAAGAAAATTAAGGGGCTACATACATTGGGGTACTGCGCACTTGTAAAGATTTATATTTTGTATTTACTGTTAGACACATTTACTACATAGTAAAGTAATAATACGTAGCATTAATATAGCACTATGCACGTTCAAAACATTGTACAGACATTAACTAGACCACGTGAGGTAGACAGGTACGTTTCATACCCATTTTACAGATAGGGAAAGCGAGACAGACTTGTGAAGTGACTTCCCCAAGGCAACACAGTGGTAGAGTCAGGATTGAAACTCAGGACCTTTAAACGCTCTGCTCATTTCTTCAGCCACACTGCCTTAAATTCATGTTCTCATTATATACCTCAGTACTGCATCAAGTATCCACTGTTAGCAACATTTCATTGACAATATATGGTTATAAAAGCCTAAATTTAATCTATCCTTACTCAGACAAAACTTCCCTTGAAAATTTAACTAGTGGGAATACAAAGTCAGTGGGAGCTTTGGCTGAATAAGGGCTAAGCAGTAAAATTTAAGTAAGGTCTTCAGAAGTCATCTCAGAGATTCAGAAAGAAAGAAAGGAGAAGAGAGCATGAAGCTCCAATAATACCGTTGCTGGGATGCTTTCTGAGTTATACACCATCTCCCCATTTCCCAGGGACTTCTGCATCTCATGGATATGGTTCTTGATGTCATTCACAGTTGGGAAGAAGGACAAGTTATGCCTCTCTGGCACTTCCTCAGGCTTGAATAATTCTCGCTCCACAAACTTTCTGTCGAGTATTGGAAGGGGGGGGGGAAGAGCGTTGTCAAAAGTTAAAACACACTTACAATATTAGGAGATGTTTCTCTTTCTTCTGCAGCCACCTCTGTCTCTGCCCTCAAATATGTTTCAAACATGTTAAAAATTACAAGACAAGAACAAGTTAGTATATCCCATGACCTGGCTCTTCTCCTCTAGTATCCTGGAAATTTTACAGCGCTAACTCAATAAAATGTACATTTCCAACACTAAGGGCTGGTCCACGCTAACCCCCCGTGTCGAACTAAGATACGCAACTTCAGCTACATGAATAACGTAGCTGAAGTCGAAGTATCTTAGTTCGAACTAAACAGCACTTACCGCGGGTCCAGACGAGGCAGGCAGGCTCCCCTGTCGACTCCGCTTACTCCTCGCGCGGAGCAGGAGTACCGGTGTCGACGGCGCGCACTTCCGGGATCGATTTATCGTGTCTAGACAAGACACGATAAATCAATCCCAGAAGATCGATTGCTACCCGCCGAATCAGGCGGGTAGTATAGACGTACCCTAAGAAGAAAAGCCCTAGATGGTGATCTGATATGATGCAGTGCGAGGAGCTGAAATACTAGGTAGTTACATCTAAGGTAAAGTCCAATAAAAAAAAACTGAGATGCTAATGCCATATGTGGGGATAGATTCGTGAAAGAATCAGCATTGCTACATAGCTTCAAGTCAAATTAACTGAATGTATAGTTGATAAAGTGCTATGGAAAGAAGGCAGTATAGTTAGAGTAGATTATGCTATACCTTAGTTGTTTCCTCACTGCATAGACTTGTTCTATTCCCTGAGACACCAGTTCTCGGATCTTATCCGCTACTTGTGGGTGAAGTCGGGAGGGTAAAGCACAGTTCTCATCTCTCACTGCATCTTCCTCTTCCTCAGGAGACGATACAGGGAAAGCGGACGGTGAAGGAGGGAGGCAGGTCTCCATTTCGTGATACTGATGGGCCTGCTGGGTGGGTAATTGCACATACCATCTGACGAGAAGGAGAGTTTCCAGGTACAATTCCAAAGCAAAGACAGTAAAACAAAATCATGTATTTAAATCCTTCCCCAGGAAGGGAACAATGCTATTGAATGAAATGGCCTCTAATCAGGCCATCAACAAGACTTGTATATATACACAACTAACAGCATTCATTACTAGCACACACAGATTTCTCCCACCCCCACATATGGACAGCGAATATGCCTGCCTTGTACGGCACCAAACACATAGTTAATACTTTAAGTAACAACCAGCTTTTACATAATTTTGAGTACAACCCTAAAACAAAAAACTCCCATAGATTATTCTTTTCTTTCTAGAAGCTTTAAATCTGTGCCCCAAAGCTTCCATAAAAGAATACAATACTGCACTACAGGATTTTTGGCTTGAGATCTGAAGGGAATATTCCTTGAGCCACCCCCCTCGCTGAATCTCTGCACTGCACCGAGTATACCATCCTTACAGCTAAGCACTAGATAGGACTCCTTTCATGTCAATGATCCTCTTAATTGATAAGAAAGGTGGCTATTGATCTAGATGAGGTATTCTTCTTCTCCCACTTCCCCAGCTCCACATATTGCTCTGTTGTACTCCCCAGTCCTGATGGCCCAGTGATGGAGAGAATCAACAGGGAATCAAACACAGCTCTCCCAAATGGCAATGCAGACATGCAGAGGGTGCTGAATAAGTCTATATGGGAGGCATCTTAATCAATGCTTTGACACCACATGCTTTCTGACCAATATGTAGATGAAATACATAAATATAGCTGCTCTGATGGACAGTGAATCCCAAATATGGAGGGTCCATCTATGCCTTTCTTTTTGGAAAGACTGTGGGACAGATTACAATGAGTGTGGTATAATCATTAGAGAAAGACTGGACAGCAGCACACTGCGAGGGTTATGCAACTGACTTGCTTTGTAGCTTTGAGCAAATAATTGAACCTCACTATGCCTCAGTCTCCCAGTCTGTAAAATGGGAATAATAATAATACTAATTAGTTACAATGTAGGGATGCATGAGGCTTAATTGTGAAGTGCTTTCAGATCCTCAGATGAAAGACGTTGCACAGAAACATCGTTATTCCACTTTTTGTTTTTCTATTTAATACTTTTAGGTATAGCACGTAAACAAAAAATAATATTCAGATAATACTAATTTACACTGACAGACAAATATTCAGATTCACTACCCTTGGCTCACTCAATTTTGAGTAAGTATTACAAGCAAATATGAGGCTTGATTCATCTCTGCAAGCAGAGTGGGGGTTAAGCACTCCCTTCAGCCCATGGAGGGAGCTGCACATGAGGCCTGGTCTACACTAACAGTTTACATCAAATGTAGCAGCGTTAAATCAAATTAACCCTTCACCCGTCCACACAATGAAGCCATTTATTTCGACATAAAGGGATCTTAAAATCGATTTCTGTACTCCTCTCCGACGAGGGGATTAGCGTTAAAATCGATATTGCCGTGTCAAATTAGGGTTAGTGTGGACGGAATTCGACGTTATTGGTCTCCGGGAGCTATCCCGCAGTGCACCACTGCGACCTCTCTGGACAGCAGTCCCAGCTCCGATGCTCTGGCCAGGTAAAGCCCCAGGTAAAGCCCCGGGAACATCTGAATTTCATTTCCTGTTTGGCCAGCGTGGCGAGCTCAGCAGCACAGGTAACGATGCAGAGCTCTTCAGCAGAGGTGACCATGCAATCCCAGGATAGAAAGAGGGCTCCAGCATAGACAGAACAGGAGGTGTGAGATCCGATAGCAGTCTGGGGAGATGAATCCGTGCTATCAGAGCTACGATCGAAAAGACAGAATGCAAAAATCTACGAAAAAAATCGCCAAGGCCATGACGGAAAGAGGATACAGCAGGGATGCAACGCAGTGCCGCGTTAAAATTAAGGAGCTGAGACAAGCGTACCAGAAGACCAAAGAGTCAAACGGACGCTCCAGGTCAGATCCCCAGACATGCCGCTTCTCCGCTGCGCTGCATGCCATCCTAGGGGGGGCCGCCACCACTACCCCACCCATGTCCGTGGACTCCGAGGATGGGGTATTCTCATCAGTCGCTTCCTCTGAGGTTTTTGCGGATGGGGAAGATGATGAGGGAGATGATGAGGATGAGGTAGTCGACAGCGCTCTGCAGGGCGATTTCCCCGAAAGCCAGGAACTTTTCCTCACCCTGACAGAGATCCCCTCCCAAGGCGGTATCCCGGACCGTGAAGCCGGAGAAGGCACATCAGGCGAGTGTATCTTTTGAATTGAAAAAATATGGTTGTAAAGCAATTGGTTTTTAATGGTTACTTTGCCCTGAGGACTTGGGATGCATTCGTGGCCAGTAGAGCTACTGGAAAAGTCTGTTAACATGTCTGGGGATGGAGCGGAAATCCTCCAGGGACATCTCCATGAAGCTCTCCTGGAGGTACTCTAAAAGCCTTTGCAGAAGGTTTCTGGGGAGAGCAGCCTTATTGTGTCCTCCATGGTAGGAAACTTTACCATGCCAGGCCAGTAGCAAGTACTCTGGTATCATTGCACGGCAGAGACTGGCAGCATACGGCCCCGGTGTTTGCTGGCATTCAAGCAACATCCGTTCTCTCTCTGTCTGTGTTATCCTCATCAGAGTGATATTACTCATGGTGACCTGTTTGAAATACGGGAATTTAATTACGGGGACCGTCAGAGGTGGCCGTTTCTACTGGGCTGTTTGCCTGTTCCTGAAAAGAAATCCTCCCTGCAGTTTCCAGCCACGCGGTGGGGGATGGGAGGGGGGCTGTTCATGCTGGGCAGTTGGCGTTCGGCTAGCAGGGATCTTCCCTGATACCAGCCACGCGGTGGGGGATGGGAGGGGGGCCGTTGATGCTGGGCAGTTGGCCTTCGGCTAGCAGGGATCTTCCCTGATACCAGCCACGCGGTGGGGGATGGGAGGGGGGCCGTTCATGCTGTGCAGTTGGCGTTCCGGGAGCAGGGATCTTCCCTGATACCAGCCATGCAGTGGGGTGACAGCAAAAGCTAGCATCCCAGAGAACAGGATGGCTGGAGTAACTTTGTTTTGAGTTACTTGGCTTTGAGCGTGAAAGGAGGGCGCTGCTGTTAATTAAGGTTTCCAAAGCCGAAAGTCTATGGCGTACCATGGCCGCCCACTAGCTGAATTCCGTTGCCCAGCCCTGCGTGTGTGAACTGTACACCAAAGCCCCAGGCACTCAATATAAAGATGCAAAATGCGACCTTGTACTGAAAGTATATTTGGTAGGTACTGTGAATGGTGCTGTTCACCGCGAAAGAGTATATGCATTGTTCTGTAAAATGTATCTATTTAAAAAATTCACTCCCTTTTTTTTCATCCCACAGCTGCAACTGTCCCTAGGCTTCCCCCGACATCTCCCTCCCAAAGGCTGTCGCAGATAAGGAGGAGAAAGAAATGGACACGCAACGAGATGTTCTCTGAGCTAATGCAGTGCTCCCGCACTGAAGTAGGTCAGCAGAATCTGTGGAGGGGCAGAATTTCCCAGTACAAGGAAGAGGGCAGCGCTCGAGCTGAGAGGTGGCATCAGGAAGACCAGAGGGTGACAGAGGCGATGCTTGGGCTACTGTGGGAGCAAACCAACATGCACCGGCGTCTGGTGAATGTTCTGCAGGAACGCAGGCAGGATGACAGACCGCCGCTGCAGCACATCTGTAACCGCCCTCACCCCTCCCCAAGTCCCATAGCCTCCTCACCCAGAGTCCCCAAAACTCGGGGGGGAAGGCAACGTGCGAACAACCACTCCACCCCTGCGGATTGCTCAAGCAGCAGAAGGCTGTCATTCCACAAGTTTTGAAACGGCCTTTCCTTCCCTCCTTCCTCCACCCCTCCTCCCGCACCCCACCCTGGCCCCTGTCCCAGTTCTCTCCCTTTCTTCCCAAATCTTGAATAAAAAATTGTTGTTTGTGAAACAATGGTGCCTTTATTTCCTTTCAAAGCAAGGTGCGCTGAAAGGGGAGAAGGGGGGTTGGACGGGGGTTGGTGATTAGAGAGGATAGGCAATATAAACAGAGTAAACAAACGGGAGCAGGTCTCATCAAGGAGAAACAAACGTAAGAGTCACTGGTTACCCTGGTCAGTCTGGAAGCTAGTTTTCAAAGCTTCCCTGATGTGCACTGCGTCCTGCTGTGCTCTTCTAATCACCCTGGTGTCTGGCTGCGCGTAAGCTGAGGCCAGGCGATTTGCTTCAACCTCCCACCCCGCCATAAACGTCTCCCCCTTACTCTCACAGAGATTGTGGAGCACACAGCAAGCAGCAATAACAATGGGTATATTGGTTTCGCTGAGATCTGAGCGAGTCAGTAAGCTTCTCCAGCGCCCTTTCAAACGTCCAAATGCACACTCCACCACCATTCTGCACTTGCTCAGTCTGTAGTTGAACAGCTCCTTACTACTGTCCAGGGCCCTGTGTACGGCTTCATGAGCCAGGGTATTAAGGGGTAGGCTGGGTCCCCAAGAATCACTATAGGCATCTCCACATCCTCAACTGTTATTTTCTGGTCTGGGAAGTAAATACCTTCCTGCAGCCGTCTAAACAGACCAGAGTTTCTGAAGACGCGAGCATCGTGAACCTTTCCCGGCCATCCAACGTTGATGTTGGTGAAACGTCCCGTGTGATCCACCAGTGCTTGCAGCACCATTGAAAAGTAGCCCTTTCAGTTAATGTACTGGCTGCCCTGGTGGTCCGGTCCCAAGATAGGGATGTGAGCTCCGGCTATTGCCCCACCACAGTTAGGGAATCCCATCGCAGCGAAGCCATCTACTATCACCTGCACATTTCCCAGGGTCACTACCTTTGATAGCAGCAGCTCAACGATTGCGTTGGCTACTTGCCTCACAGCAACCCCCACAGTAGATTTGCCCACTCCAGAATGGTTCGCGACTGACCGGCAGCTGTCAGGCGTTGCAAGCTTCCAGAGGGCTATCGCCACTCGCTTCTCAACTGTCAGTGCTGCTCTCATCCTGGTGTCCTGGTGCTTCAGGGCAGGGGAAAGCAAGTCAAAAAGTTCCAGAAAAGTGCCCTTACGCATGCGAAAGTTTCGCAGCCACTGGGATTCATCCCAGACCTGCAGCACTATGCGGTCCCACCAGTCTGTGCTCGTTTCCCGGGCCCAGAATCAGCATTCCACGGCATGAGCCTGCCCCATTGCCACCAGGATGTCTAATTTGCGGGGTCCCGTTCTCTGAGAGAGGTCTGTGTCCATGTCCTCGTCACTCTCGTCACCACGCTCACTACTCTCCTGATTTCTCAAGTTCAGATACTGGATAAAGCGCACGATAATGCACAAGGTGTTGACAACGGCCATAACTGCTGCGATTATCTCCCCGGGCTCCACGCTCGCCGTGCTATGGCATCCGCACTTTCAATCCAGGGAAAAGGGCGCGAAATCATTGTCTGCCGTTGCTTTCCCGGAGGAAGGGGGGGAGTGACGGTTGAATGACGACATGTACCCATAACCACCCACTAGAAATTTCTTGCCCCGTCAGGCATCGGGAGCTCGACCCATAATTCCAATGGGCAGCGGGGACTGCGGGAACTGTGGGATAGCTACCCACAGTGCACCGCTTGGAATGTCGATGCTTGCCCCGATACTGTGGACTCACACCGCCGATTTAATGTACTTAGTATAGACACACACATTCGACTTCATAATATCAGTTCACAAAAATCGATTTTGGTAAAATCGGACTACAATCCGAGTGTAGACATACCCTAAGAGCGAATTCATCCCTTAGAAAGGGTAGACAGTAGTGCTGCTGCTGCCCTTCACCAAAGGAAACTGCTTTCATTTGCAGTTAGGGCTTCAACAGGGCTACACACACAGAACCTGCCAAGGAGATGTGCCGATTCAGCACATCTCTTGGGTTCTGTAGCCTTCTTTTCTCCCTGGAAAATACCAGCCTGTTCCAGGTCCCCTAACGGAGTGTAACTTTATAAAACAGCCTCACCCTATGACCTTTCCTAGGCAGACATTCTGCCACTGCATGACTGCAGCCTGGATTTTGCTGGCAGAGGTGAATCAAATGTGGAAGATCAAACCCTTTATGGAGATCCCAGCTACACTTACCCATTAATGAGCCTTGCTGTTTACAGTATATGGGTGTTTTAATATGGTTCTTGAAACTGACATCATCTTCACCAAAAATTATTAATGTTCCTTTCCCCCCGCCCCCCCCCCCCCCACTCACTAAGGTCATATGCAAATAAGGTAAATGGGTCTAGTACTGCAACCCTTTACTCGTGAATAATCCCACTGATGTCAACAGGTCGATGTAAATACATTCTAGCCACATAAATAAGGATTTGTAGGGGGGAAAACCCTTCTTTTGGTCTCTCCAGCAGGCTGTTCACAGAAGCCACACCTATGATTTGTTTATTCACATTTTAAAAATTCTAGCCCAGATCCTTGACTGTGGATCAGCAATTCAGCTCGAGGGCGAGGGGTGGGGAGGGTGTGTGTGTATGTGTACACAAAGATGTCACCTTTGTGCTCCTTTGATCTTGGGGCTACTCTGCTCCCCTGGCATAAGGAAGAGCAATTGATTTGAGGTTCTGCTACCTCGTGCTGGCTGCCAACAGCCCCAAGGATAAAGGACTGCTCTGACCACACCCTCCTTCTCTCCCAGTCATACTCTCTGACAGCCACAGGAAGGCTGGTTGTGAAGGAGAAGCCATTACACCAATGTACAGCATCTAAAGATCCTCCCATACAGGGAGTGATAATCCGATGGTTAGCTGCCTTTGGGGCACAAAGCCATCCAGGTTGGGAGAGGTCTGGCTCATTGTTGGTAATGTCCACAATCCTATAACTGCTTCTGTCTGTCTTCTGAAGCGTATTTTCCATAACTCCCACAGTACGGTATGTTACACATTTACAAAACACTTAGGAGTTCCCTTGTGAATGGTTTTCTACCTTTTAGAAGTGATTTTAATGAAGCCCGTTTTAAAAATAGCCAAACAACTGATTTTCCTTTCCCCCCACTATTTGTCCAGATAAAGAAACGAGTGGAAATTTCACCTGAGGACCCCTCCAGCATCTATCAAGTTCTTCTTCAGCATGTTGAAAGCTTTCTCTTGCTCCATTCTTATGATTTTCTTGTCAATTTTGGGGTCAGTGGGAACTCTATATTCAGGAAACTTTTGAACCTTTTTAATATAGATCCTTCCAAGAAAAAACAAAACAAAACAGAAAAATCCAGCTTCATTATACTTCTCCTTCAGGGGAAGGCAGAAACATCAGCTATTTTATTTCAGATTATTTTTATTGTAAAGAAACTGCAGGAAACTGAAGCAAAGAGGTTCAAAGCGTGGAAAAGCCCCAGAAGTTCTCTATAGGATTGGAAGTGAACTAGAAGAGTGCAGAGCTATTCCTGAAACCCCGCAGACAGCAGAAAGTTCAAGTGGGGGATGAGAATAGAGAAGATGCCTCTGGAGTTGGATAGGAAGAGTTCTTTGGTGAATGGCAAGAGCTATACATTCCCTGATAAATAGAACTCCAAAATAGTAGCGTAGCCAGGGGGAGAGCAGGGCGAGCGGCCGCTCCCCCACTGAGCAGAAGCGGCGCCTTTTTTGTGCTCCGACGCCTTTTGCTCCTGCGCTGCAGCCAGAGCGGAGCATTTTTTTTTTGCTCCCGATGCTTTTTGCTCCCGGCGCCTTTTTTTTTTTAGCTCAGCTCCCCCTGTGCTCTAAACCTGGCTACGCCACTGCTCCAAAATAACAGATTTTGGAGACCTATCAGATTCTAGCCACATCCACTTTCACGGAAACTTATCCTTCTTCTCTCTAAATGAGCATTAACTCCTACTTGTATAGGAGACATAGCAAAATATATTTATAAATCTATGTCACAACACAGTTACCAGTTAGGTTTCTTGAGATGCAAGCTCTCTTATATCAGTTACCAGCTTTTCCAGACCTTTTCAGCTTTGTAGCTAATGCTTACCGTGCTGGACAAGTGGCTTTGTACAGCTGGCAGGAGGCATTTTCCGGCTCGCCAGTTTTTTTGGGCTGGAAACCTTTCCTCCTGGGCCCATACTGGCACTCCATCACAATGGCTCTGCTTCCTGTGGACAGAAAACAACTGGCTCTGTTATTAATTCAAACATCCAATGGTTCCAGCCAGCAGACGACAACAAAAAAGATTTCTGAGGAGAGAAGAGTGATTTGAAGCATTTCTTTTCATTCTCTTCTTGGAAGAACACATGTTCAGGGTTGTGGGTGCCTGAGTTACAGAGTGGCTGCTTTCCGCATAATACTACTCAGCACTTATGGAACACATCAGAGTTTCAAAGGACTTTCCAAACTAGCTACTCTTCACAAAACTCCTGTGAGGCAGGTAATTAAATATTATCATAACCATTTTACAGGGGTGAAAATTGAAACACAAAGTTTTAAAGCCAGATTCTGCCACCTTTACTCATGTTTAGCACCAGTACTTTACACAATGAGTAGTCTTATGGGCTATTTATTGAGTAAGGTGCTCGTACTAAATGCAAGTAGAGGTGACAGAATCTGATTCTAAATTATACAGCAAATCAAAGGCACGGCTGAAATCAGAACTTGGGAGTTCCTTACTTCTTGTGCCGTGTTCAGTTCTTTAGTCTTGCTGTCATTTGATTTCTTACAGGTTATTAAGGTTTGTGAATTTGATTCCAATTTCTTCTATTAACCAATATTATATCAACATGGTACCCAATATAAATATTCCTGTGCAAGAAAGATAGATTTCCACAACATTTGTGAAAACTTCATTAGAGTAATTGGTTTCTTTTATTCAGACTTATGGCAAAGAGGAGTGAAGTAATAGAGGTAGCCTGACAGAGCTGGGAAGGGAACCATTATTTGTTCTGAAGAACATTTAACTTTTTCCCCAGCACCTCCCGTTCATAATCCAAATACTTTGGCATCCTGATTTTTAAATACCATTTTCTAGCTTTGAAATAACAGATGCATTTATTGTGTCACACTGCTGAGTTATGAGCTGACTCTAAATGATGATCAATAATATTTTGCATGAGCATGTGACATTCAAATATCAACGCAAATAGAGATGCTATTCAAAAGAGGAACTAGATGATATAGTGGACTAGTGCACTGACTTTTCTTACTGGAAATCTGGGAACAAATATTGTCTTAGGTCACTAATGAAAAAGAATTTGGTAGTTTCAACCTCGTCCTTGCCTGCATGCATGACAAAAATAATTTGACGGGACCCTGATTTTACCAAGGTCTCAAGTGTCCAAAAACTTACTAAAATCAGGGTTTGGATAATTGAAGCTTTCTGTTTCACAATACAGAATGTTGGCCAGCTTCTTCAAAGCTAACTGGTTCAGCAGAAGCAGAGGCTGGCCAGGGACTGAAGAACAACTCCACCTGTGCAGAGATTAGAAACTCCACAAGAACAGCACTTCAGTTCTGCACAGCTCAGGACCACTGCAGGCCTAAAACTCTACTTCTATAGAGCCTCAGTAAGTGTGACACCAAAGCGACATAACCGATCTTCAGTTAACTAGGAAGCCAAGTTAACTGGAGTTTGGTAAACCAATTTTCCATTTTAACCCGCAGCCTCTGTTCAAAAGAAGTCTAGGATTTTAATAACAGGGGAGTTGCAGACTAGAAGTAAAATTCATGAGTAGAATAGTGTGTAGAAAGTATATATAGTGCTTCCTTACCTCTCTGTCTGGCCAAAGCAGGCAATATTGAAAGCAGGTTAAATTAATCTACAATATTTTTAAAAACAAAATATTAACTGAGCATGTTTTTACTCTCACTCTCTCTCGGAGAATCATTTGTTAAGCTAATCTCACAAGTTGCTAAAAAGATCTGGTGTCTCTTGGGGTGGGGGGAAAAAAAAAAAAGCTTGTTTTTCTGGATTGTCCTTGAATATATTCTTGCTTCTCTTCATAGCCGAATGGCCTTCGCTTTAAAATGGGAGATGACATTTCACTTTTTCAGTTACTTTCATCTCAGACAAATGCATCCTGCAGTCAACCATGTATCATATCCCATAGGTTCCATTTAATCAAGAAGAGACTTGACCAGTATCACATCGAAAATTCACACTCACGCTCATACAATACTCGCTCTATGACTCAAGAAATATGAAATCACAAACTGGTAAAGTCTACACATTTATTTAGAATATTCATCTCTCTGGTTAAGTTTTTTGAAAGTTTTTTTTAAATGATTTTAAATACCTTATAGGTTCCTACTGCCCAAGGTTTTCAGCAGGATCCCCAGAAACCTTAGTAATGTTGATAGATCAATACCTTACCACCCTCATGAAAACTTTAATGCCAATGCAGAGCAGACAGGACCCTCATCTTTAGGCCTCATTCAAAAGATGCTTAATTAACCTAACTCTAAAGGATGAAGGGCTTGAATCACTCACATTGGAACGTGAACCTGTGTTCCAGGGAATCTAGATGTTTCAAACTTGGGCTTAAACCACTAAGCCATCCTTTCCCAAGTCTGTGCCTTGATTTTACCAATACCTAGTAACATTCTGCCAGAATACTAAGGTATAGCTTCATGAGGGTCCTCTTTTGGCCAACTGACTAGTGATTTTGAAACTTTGAAAATAATTATTTAAAAAAAAAAAAAAGTTAATTACCTGCATTGATAAAAGGGATCCCATCATATGGGACATACTGAGATTTCCACATCAACCGTGTGGCGGGTTTGGCTGGGCTTGGAGACTGGCGCGTCCCCCACACACTTTGTGTTTGCTGCTTGTGTAGCGTTAGAACACTCTCTAATTCTGTCTCGCTCACACAATAGCCGCGGTACGAGTCCCCAATTTTCTGCATGGAAAGGAGGTGAAATAATAGGATTATTCACCAATCTGGCTGCTGTCGGTACCCAAGAAAATGAATGCAGTCAGGGACTCTGGCATGGTGGCAGGCGAGGAGACTGTCTATAATGCTTTGTGCACTGGTTGCATCACAACCAGATTTACCATAGGATCTAACACAAGACCAGCCTTCAGTGAGTTCATACTTCAGGTGTTTGTCAGCAATCTGAGATCATAAGTAAAATACTCTGAATGTCTGAGCATTGGTCCATTATTATAACACAGTTATCTACAGCATAACCCCATTTCTAAAGGTTTTGGAGATATCCAAAACCTTCCAAACACAAATACATTTTGGGTAGGTGAGGGAGCAAGGCATGCAGTCAGGAGTTG
The DNA here is from genome assembly GCA_033296515.1 of Macrochelys suwanniensis. Taxonomy (NCBI): domain Eukaryota; kingdom Metazoa; phylum Chordata; order Testudines; family Chelydridae; genus Macrochelys; species Macrochelys suwanniensis. The sequence continues at coordinate 59,272,725 of CM065784.1, read as the reverse complement.
TAACTGACCTTCCGTTAACTGGTGTTTAGATAAATGGGGTTATTCTCTAGTACCAAAAGACAGAACCAAATGAGTTCCTTTACACCCTGGACCATTCCCTTCATTTCAGACATTTCTACTAAAATAAATACTTATTAAATGTCAGTGCATTTTAGAAAATATTTTTGGTGACCTGCTGGTCACATCTAAGAGGAGGAACAAATAATTCAAGCAGAGTTTCTTCCACACACACCGGTCACAGTCAGTCACTTCCATGCCATCTTACATCACATCTCCAGCTGACTACAAGAGTCCTCTACCGGGTCAGTGCTAAAAGTTCCTCACACTGAGTCCACTTGACTTTTGTTGTTGGCTATCTGCTAAATGTATTAACTTAAAACAGGCAAATTCACCCCTCACCACCTCACATAGCATCCAGACTCTGCAGGTGGTCATCAATGGGCTTCATCTATACCCCAATCCACCAACCAGGAAACAGGTGAGAAAACCACAGAACAGAAAAACAAATGCATACAGCACATAGCTGCCACCCGCCTCATCCCTCCCTCCGGGATGCTACAGGTTCTCTGCAAACCATTCTGGAGCAACCTGAAAATAAATACAGTCTCTTTGGGCTGCAGAGCTACAGACCTGGAAAATGTATGTGCTAGAAACACTATAGTAGCAGATACTTTGCTAGATGCCAGACACCGAAAGTGAGCACATTAAACCCCTTATAAAAGAAATGATTCAGAGTGGAAAGATGTAACCAGACTTTTAGAAAAGTAGATGATACCACAGATTTTGAAGATGAAAGCTGAAAAGGGCCCACTGTACACAGTAAATCCACTGATGGAAGTACATTTTGTGACTGATAAGGGAAACAGAGACAGAATAATAAGCAGCAGCAAGAGAGCTACTGGACCTTAAGAAAAACCAAAACACAGTATTGTTTCACTTGACGTCTTCATTCCCCTGATGTTTTTCCGGCCTCTCAAACAATAATAACTTGGCTCCTTTGCAAGTCCATGGTTCCATTTTTTTGAGCCAAATTCAACCCCGGCAACAGTAGATGCAACTCCATTGTCTTCAGTGGAGTTGCGCATACTTACAATATAACTGAATTTGGCCCAACTGATATATCACTAAGATTCGGCATGAGTGCACATGCTTGCTGCGCGAGAATAATAGTCTTTATTACAAATTTTGATTATCTTTAGAATTAAAAACACACAATTAAAAAAAAATGCAGAGCTGACAGAGTGAAGAGTAGGATGGACTGAATCAACCACGACAGTAGAGAAGTAGGAAAATAAAGCAACTGAATTGGATCTGAAGATGGATAAATCACTGATTCTCAAGAGCATAAAAGCAGAAGCCTTGGAAAGTCAGGTTTTTAAAAATACATGTTCTGAGAGTTCTTGAGGAGGTTGAAGACCCAGACAGAAACACTAGGTACAATTCTCTCTCTGCAACACTAACATTAACTTTAAGGGAGTTACTCTATGCTGGTGTGTACAGAAAATGTACTAGGTCTTTAGCTATCGGAGGAGCTCCAGGCACAACTTAGAGGATGGGGAGGCAAAATGCTCATTGCTATTTCTAGCTGCAGGGACAGAAGGGATTTTGGCATCTGCCAGAAATTTTTTTAAAAAAATCTGCTCTGTGCAGGTTATTAACTCAGAGCACAGGTTTGAGAGCATTAAACCAAAGAGATAACATTCAGTTCTCTCTGGAGAAAACATTCTTGAATAAAATACATCAGAGAAAATACATTCACTCCATTCTCTGCAATGAAAACAATGGTTACATATAAAAAAAACATTTATATTTTGGATTCTTTCTTCCACTAAACACCAGATCAGGAAAAAATGATGAAGAATTTACACGATGGATTCTGATTTTGAGATCATCAAGTGGCAGGCTTGTACTTGCTGTAATTTCCTCCCCACCCCATTACTTTATTTAATTGCTTTATTTATTGGGGGGGGGGGGTAGGCTGTCTTTTTTTAAAGTGTTACTTTAGACTTTATTTATTATTTGATCGGGCTAAGTTAAGAAAAAGTTTCACACAGAATTTAAATATTAAAAAGATGGCTGATATCTGCTATACACCCCTTCTTAATCTTATAATGTAGATTAGTCGTATCAACACAAGATAATTTTGTACTCATGTTCCCACAATGGTATGCGTCCATCACAATAGTAAAGGTGCTCATACATTCTTACCAGAAGGTCACGAAAACCTGCTCTGAGCTAGTTTGCTGGATGGTGGAAAGGAATGCCTTTCATTTGTATGTTTATTTTGCTCAGCTCTGAAACTGGTAATATTACCTTGTATTTAGTCTTGTATGTTTCATTCAGTCAACATTCTAGTCTACACTAGAATATAAAATACAGAACAAGCTGATACAATTAAACATATGCCCCACAACCACTATCATCAGGCAAATGCCTGAAAAAACCCCAACCCAACCCTCTGCACCATGATGGGCAACAGATTTGGGCTCTGAGAGACCAGTGAGGAAAACAACTACTAGAGAAAAAGGACCTCCATTGAGATTCCTTGCCTCCAGCCCTCCTCTACATTCAAATCTTAGGTATTTTTTAGCTCAGACACCCAAAGGTTGAGCTCAAACCATCACAACGTTACATACAGAAAGAGGAAGTCTCAAGTAGCCTGGACCCAGACCACATAAGGTTCTGCTGATCATACTAAACATCTTGAATTGCATGTACAAGTGAACTGGAAGTCCATCATGACTGCAGAGAATTGGTGCAACGTACTCCCTGCAGCCAGGTCTGCTATGTAAGTGAATAGCTGTATTCTGCAACAGCTGAAGCTTCTGCACCTTCAAGAGTAGCCCCACCTACAGCACATGGCAGCAATACAATCTGACAGTCAAAAAGCTATGAGGCTAGTTAGTAGAAGGATGTCTAGTAATAAATACAGTAACTTTACAGTACAAGTTTGCAATTGCCTAGCCAAACACAGATGATAAATAATTGGTCTTTTGGGAAGCCAAGTGCAATGAGGTTATCCAGAAGAGCATCAGATTACACACCTCCTTTACAGAAGGCAGGAACATGCCTTCAATAATGGGAGCAAACACATCACCACCACCCCTTCCAGAGGCTTCCATAACCAGCACCCCATCTAACTCTCATTCAAGCCCCTACGTCTGCCAGGTACAAGGACAATTAGGGAACCACGGCATCCAAGTGAGGTAAGACTGGCCTCCAGCTGTAGGTTGTAAGTTGGTGGCCCTGTAGCCCTAATAAAGTCAGTCTCCCACCACCACTTTACTTACACACAGAACAGAGTATTTTCCTCAAAAGGGGGCCTTCAGATGGATGATCAGTTGTCTTACATCAATCCCTGGGATCTTTCTGAGAGGAAATAATGGAACCACAGGTAGTGTGAAGCTATCAGCTCCAGTCATGGTCCACAAGTCAGTCAACAGAAGTTTGTACAACTGTACAATAAATCTGGCTTCTAGGAATGCTGTGAAGAGTTCAACATCCTGCCGCACAGCTGAAAAGGCACTTAATTAATTCAGCCCATCAAAAATCTTCAGAGTGAGATCAAAAATCCTTTACTGTAAATTATAATCCTTCACTTAAAAAATAAACTACATCAAAATGTCTGCTCCGATTCCCCTTATTGAAGTAAACTCCACAGCTTACCTGGGCTATTTAAATGCATAGACAAAGCTTGTAGTTTTGCATAAGTGATGTGTGATAAGTTGCCTGAACAGAACAGATGTAGGGAGAATGGCTCAGCTAGGCACAGGAGGAGCATGGTCAGCAACAGCCCTTAATGCTGACTTTGGAAAGGTGCAGCTTTTGCTGCTCTGTGCTTGTTGCCAGACAGACATTGGTCCTACAGTCATACACAGGAGCTGAGGCACTGACTGCCTCACTTTCCTGAGCTGAGGAATGCTACTGGCTCCTGAGCCTAGAGCTCAAGGGAACAACAATGATGTACTGCAGCCAGCTCCCGCACAAGCACAACAGGCAAAGCCCGCTCCCACCCGCCGTGTGCTCTTTTCTCCAAAGGCCCCCCCTGCAGGCGCTAACATTGTTAACATTCAGTTTGTCCTGAAAAGTGACTGAACAAGCGGGATTCTGGGGTAGTATGTTTATTGTCTCAAGTGTGCTCAGCTCAGCTGAGAAGTAAAGAAGAGTTTTCTCTGTCAGCCTGGCAAACTTAGATTAAGGAAAGAGCCCAAGTGAACATATCACCAACCATAAAAGATTCCACAGGACAAGCTTGGCTAAGTTACATCTGAAAACCCCACTGCCTCCAGATTATGCCCTCAATGACAACTATGCAACCCATTTGCCTTCAATGGATTTGCACAGTATAACTGATGGGAACTTAGTAAAACAATTCTGCTGATACACAAGAAGGAATAGAATTCAGCTCATTCCTGCTTAGCTGTGTTGGCTCTGCAGTGCTAACAGGAATAAAAAAGCAGTAAAACTTATTTTTGTTACTAAAGGGAACAAAGTGTCTCTGAATAGTTCTGTGGAGCAGCAGAGTGCAGATCTTACATTCTTACGATTCAGAGTAGAACTGCCACTTTAAACAGAAGCAGTATTTTTTTTCTTTTTCTTGCAATATTAGGACATTAAATGCTATATGAATGCAGAGCTTAAGGTTATGAATTTAAACACAGTAGGTGGAAATTTTAAAGGGGACTAAGGGAGTCAGGGACCTAACCCCCACTGATCTTCAAATAAAGGTTTATATAAAATCAAATACTTTAATAAATGATTAACAGATGTTATGCAAATGTTACAGTTAGCAGCAGCATGTGTTATAGATGGCTATAAGCGCAACAGAAAGGATTAGAGATGATTATCTGCAAGGTATTGACCTGTTGGACTCTAACAACTGATTAACCATTTATTTAAATTAATCATTTATTAACCTGTTATAAACTATGTATAAATGGAACCTTAATATGAAGTATGACCTAAAATCCTATCCCCAAATGTTAGGATATTGCAAAATTAAGGCTCTCATACCAGGATTAACTCACCCATGTTGTACATACTGCATATATTTTTAACAGTCAAATTAGTAATCAAAATTAACGTTCAGTATGGTAAAGTTAATGTTACCAATTTCCTGACTTTTGGATGTGTACATCAATATACTTAATACTATATTAACACTTGCATGTGATAAATAAGGTCTTATCTGTGTTTTTTAATTAGTTTACAGATTATTTCAAGGTGTGCACAGAGAGGAATTTTAAATTGCTCAGGAATTTAAAATCAACTGATGACTACATGTGTCAGCAGCATCACATTTAGTCACAAGGTGACATTTCTGCAATCAGACATTTGACAATGTAAGAAAATGTAGTTCTCAGATTTAAAAGCTGCAGATTCCTGGTGTAGTTCAAATGGCATGCTAGGTGGAAAGTTTAATTTACACCAACTATGTAAATTCTGTGGCATTTATCATGGTGCAATGCTTGCACTACATAAATGGAAATAAAATCATTTTATGGATTTTTTAAAAATAACTAAGGGTAGGAAGGGGACCAGTCTGGTTTATAAATCTAAAAGATTTTCTATAACAAAATTAGCTGCATATAGGAAAGCTAAAGGAAAAAATATTCACTTCAAGGAAGAAAAATAATTGATAATATGAGAAAAGTCCTTTGATGAATGAGAGAAACAAGTACATATTGTGGTATCTGAGATAGAAGACTATTAAGTAAAGTTGTGTGATTTTATTAAAATATAAATGCCCTTCTAGAATGTTAACATTATGTTACTTTTACTCTCGTAAACTAAGGGTCTGATCCTGCAACCATGCATGGACCTTTACTCTCAATAGTAATCCCATTAAATTCAATTCCTATAAGACTACTCATGAAAATAAAGTTACCAGCATGGTTGCAGGCTTGGGCCCCAAGAAAGAAATTCTCCAATCAATGGATTGTTAAATGCAATCAAATGAAGCAGTGTTTTAGTACAAACCACTGAGGTTTGCACGACACCCAAGAATGGCTATAAAGCACTTCCACGTTTTAAAAGCTGTAGACTTTTTTTTTTTAATAGCACTGTGAAATTTAAAATGCAAATCTACATACAGAATAAAATTTTAGTTGAGTTTCTTAATCTAGATGAGCTGAGTATAATTAGGATTGTTTGCAGCCCACCTCGCAGTTCCTGAGACGACGGGCCCACGTAGGAGTGTTTGGGGGCAGCGGCTGGAGAGGGACAGGAAAAAGGTCTTCCACTATCCTGAAAAATAATGCAATAAACATATAGACAGATAATCAAGAGAGTGACATCAAATCCAAAGTGAAGGCAATATATGATTCCCTTTGTCAATATCCTTGTGTTATGACTGCAGATCACTTTTATTGCCAAACTGTAGATATGGTAACAACATCTGTAACTGACAAATAGTTTTAGAAACTTATGAAAAAATTTATTCTCAACATGACTCACAATTACTGTAAAACTTTACACCAAAGACGGCACACACGAAAGAAAAGGTCAAAATTACAATTTGCGGAGATTTTCTCTTTTTAAAATAAAAATTAATTATATGAAAAGGAATCCTAATTTATTCTCAACTAAAAGCACAAGAGACATAGTGTATTGCTGTATTGGAACCAAAAGGATGTAAGAAAAAAGTGAGAAAGTAGCTTATTTCTAATTTTAAGAAATTGTGCTGCATTAATATACCTTTCAAAGGTCACCTATAGGAAAACTCTGTTAGCAAAGATTTCTACACAGAGTTCTCAAAAGAAGCCCAAGGAGTTTTCCCTTGAACATCAGCTGAAATAGGGCTTTCCCATTGACACCAACAGCGTCTCTGTGCCTAATTGACTCTGAGTTCTTTCAAATTCCATTTTAAGATGCAGCTCTTCTCTTTGGCCTGTAATTCCTAATAAACAGCCCCTCTCCCACAGTGCAAATATAAGAAACTCTACTCAGCTTTACAATTTCCCTATGCTCAGTCACTGAGTCACTTTCAGATCTCATTTACACCAGTATTAATCTGGAGTAACTTCAATTATTTAAATGGAATTATTCTAAATGTACACCAACGGGAAATCAGAATACATCCCACTGTCTCTGGAATTTAGGTATTTTACCCCTCTTCCCCCGGCTGTGGCACATCTACAGCTGTTCCCTGCATAATATATTGCAGCCTACAATATGTCATTCAATAGTATTTACAGACTGTAATCACTTGTGGAGAGTTCTATAATATTTTGTAATAACAATTACAAAAATGAACTGAAACTGACTATATGACTAATTGTATGTGTCTGTGGTGCAAAGTGATATTTGATCTGCTCTTTACCTTCTCACCTACCTGGTGGTTGTCTTTTTGGACACTGTGAGAGATGCTTGGGGATGAAGTATGTAACTGCTTGTACTGTCTGCAATAGCAGCCACTGCTACTGTCTGCAAGTTCCCGTCATTGCGTTTCTCTTCTGAAACATCTTTGGGGGAAAAAAACCACACCACCCTCCTGTTTAATAACTGCACAAAGAACGGTAAAAAGGCAAATTATGATTTATCGTGATCTGTTGGAAAAGCAAGCATTTTTGCACATGAAATAAAGGAATGCAGTGGATGGCAGATTATAGAGAAATTAAATAATTATGAACAAATAGTGACGATTTATAAAATGTAGGAATATGCATGCAAATATATAATTGATGTTATACTGTTTCATCTTTGTAACTCCACTATAGCAGATAAATCCCTACATGATTAAACAAATAATTACAATTTGTAAAATAATCTGTCCTACATTTTCAAAAATCTGTATCATAGTTGCAAAGCTAACCCTGTCGGCTACAAATTACACATCTATTCGCTTTAATGTTTTCAACAAGGGAGGTTTAAGACACTAAAATCTGTTTCGCACCTAATCAGGAGCAAACAAATGGGTAGGTCCATGCCTCAGGTCATTCCATCTAAGCATGCAAGAACACCTTCAACATACAGTAAATGACTAATCCTAATTGATGTATGCATTGCAGTTGTAGCTGTTTGGGTCCCAAGATATTAGAAAGACAAGATGAGTGAGGTAATATCTTTTATTGGACTAACTTCTGTTGGTGTGTCTTTCACCAAATGAAGTTGGTCCAATAAAAGATATTACCTCATGCACCTTGCCTCTCCAATCCTAATTGATGTATTTGCATGTGAAAGTGATCATACTCATAGGCGTAATTTGACTTCTATATTTTGGGGGGCAGCTCCAGTCAGTCCAATGAGACTGCACATGGGGGAGGAGCAAATTTCGCACCTGCCCAAGGCTTGCAGTTTGGAGGGGACAACGCCCCTCGGGCCCCCAAACCACGCCCATGATCATACTTATCACCTATATAGTTCTTTTAATCTTCAAAATAACATATTACCACAAATTAATCCTTACATCCCTAGTGAAGCAAGTTTTTATTACTACTCATGTTATTCAGCTAAGGAAATTGAAACAGCAAAGGTATTAGTCCAAGACCACAGAGAGACTCAGGGTCAATAGTGAGAATCAAATTCTTGAAGTATAATCTAAGTCCATTTTTCTTTATTGAATAACCATTACATTTTTCAGTAAATAGTTAGGATAAAAGTTTCATCTACGTTTGATCTACTAACAGCAGTTTGTACACACACAGCAAATATTCCTAGATTGAGACACTTCCAACTTGTCTGCAGTTAAAGGAAAATTTGAAGAAAAAACATGAATGTAATTACAGCGGTGTTTGAGAATTAAGAAAAACTGTTGGTAGCAGTTATGTGGTGCAGAAATCATTCACATAGAAAGGCCTGTTAATGAGTATCTCTTTATTAAATTCTGAGCAGCAGAACTTGTCTCTGAATTTTGGGACACACAGACAAAGCCTCGTGTTCAGCTAAACTTGCAAGCGAACAATCAAATTTTTGAAATTCCACTAGGTGCCTAAATTGTTCTTAAGAAAACAGCAAGCTTATCTGCACATGCAATGGTGTGTTTCATTGCACCTTACTGTGTGCTTAAAATGTATTCTTGATATATCAAGGGTGAAATCCTCCTGGTCCCATGAAATCAATGGCAAAACACTAATTTTTCTTCAATGAGTACCCTAAGTACTCAGTGTATGTGGCTTCAGAGTAGATTTTTTTTTTCAATTTCCATTTCACCCTCAATACCTCCATTTACCCATACTACATTTCAAATGGGCATAATATGTAATACTTATTTCACAAGGATCTTGCCCCAGTTTAAATAATGTTTGTAAAGTGCATGGTGATCATCAGATGAACAGTGCTGTAAATGCAAATATTTAGTATTATATCTACAATATTAATTGAAGAAAAGGGGAAATAAAGAATTCATAAAGATGGATCATTCGATATGTGTTTGGCCACAAGAACAGACAACCCTCAAGTCCCACAGGTAAAACTCACTCTGCGTGCTGGTGACATCCAGAAGTTGCCCTTGAGGAATAATCACTTGTGCCATTCCTGGCTGGGTCGAAGGAATTACATGTAGCACCTGTCCATGTTCTGACTGGCTGGCAACAATCATCTATTAAAATAAGAATTAAAAATACTTTGTAATACTAACTATATAGCATGATCTGGTTTTCAGTGGCATTAGCATGTTTTGGTTACTGCCAGAATAATAACTACCTTTGAAATTGTTTTACATTTGCAGAGTAATTTGATTTTACTGTATGAGAAATGTGAGGGTTTATGATGGAAGACAGTCCACTTTAACATTCTAAAATATGTGTCATTGATTTCTAACTGCTCAAAACCTTTTAAAAACTTAACATTTATTAAGCTAAAAGTAGAGAGAAGCAATTGTGATTTTGTTCTGACATCCACACAGCCTTGTTTGAAACTGTGAACACTGCTCCCAGCTCTATTGAAAAGGATTTTTAAAAAGTGTATTCACTATCTGAAACAGAAAATCATTGCTGTCTCCCTAAATTAAAGTTATAGTCACGTATAGTAACAAATACAAAATATATCAATTTCCTCAAATCTATAGTCTTGTAAAACTGCTGTATACCGATATGACAGGGGGGAGGGATAGCTCAGTGGTTTGAGCATTGGCCTGCTAAACCCAGGATTGTGAGTTCAATCCTTGAGGGGGCCACTTAGGGATCTGGGGCAAAAAAAATTGGGGATTGGTCCTGTGCTGAGCAGGGGGTTAGACTAGATGACCTCTTAAGGTCCCTTCCAATCCTGATATTCTATGATTCTATGACATATTATGGAAGAGCTGAAATTAGAAAAGTTTCAGGACATTCTTCAGGAAAACCAGCAAACCAAATTATTTTCTTTCTTGTAGATATTCTCTGATGTAATAAATAGTTTTAGCCTGTGAAAAAAGGTAAGCCCTACCTAATAAATATTCATCTTCTGTTTCAAACTTTTTTTTTGGTTGGTGTCTGGCTTTAAAAAACAACAACATACACACACAATTTGGATGAGTGAGGTATCTTTTTAACTGTAATTTTCTGTAGATGTACAGTATGTGCCAGCAAAAAACTTTGGTTCAAATTTTTTTTTTAACTTTAAAAAAAGAGAAAATATAAGACTTGTGAGGCATTGTTATATGCAAATTAATCAGTGGCGAAAGGAAGAGGAGGGATATCTTTGGCTGACTTACCGCTGATGCCGTATGTGATGTTGTACTCCATATGCTTTCTGAAAATATACTTGGAATGTGAATATAATGTAACTGGAATTTGCTTCATGCAAAAGATCTCTTGTAAGGTATCGTTACAAAGCTTATAATCTACTGAGTGTGTTCATCCTATTTGTATGAATGTATCATTCTTGTATCTGAAGCTAGAAATATGAAGTATTACTCTGAAGTCCTATTGTAATTATGCAAAGTGTGGGCCATTAATGGTGGTTTAGAATCTTGATGGCTCCCATTGACTAGGACAATTCATTGTAAATGGCTGTTTACTTGCAAGCCTTCCTGTGAGTCAGGCCGGAAAGAATGGAGGCTTGGGATCTCACAGGACATGTGACCATGTCACCTGGTCCTGGAATCCATCTTAAACCTGGTGCTTTTCCATTTAGAAGGGTGGGAACCCAGAGAGAGACAAAGGATTCCCGCCTTGTGCCAAAAATATAAAAGGGGTTGGAACAGAACAAAGGGGGCTGCAGTCATGAGAAAACCCCTAGTTACCACCTGAGCTGGAACTAACAAGAACTGTACCGGGGAAAGGATTGGGCCCAGACTAAGAAGGAGTCTAGTCTGTGAAAGAAGCTTATTGGAATATCTCTGAGGGTGAGATTTACCTGTATTCGGTTTCTTAAACGTATTAGGCTTAGACTTGCGTGTTTTGTTTTATTTTGCTTGGTAACTTGCTTTGTTCTATCTGTTATTACATGAAACCACTTAAATCCTAATTTTTATACTTAATAAAATCACTTTTGTTTATTAATTAACCCAGAGTAAGTGATTAATACCTGGAGGAGCAAACAGCTGTGCATATCTCTCTATCAGTGTTATAGAGGGTGGACAATTTATGTGTTTACCCTGTATAAGCTTTATACAGAGTAAAACATTTATTTAGATTTGGATCCCATTGGGAGCTGGGTGTTGGGGTGCTGGAGATAGGTGACTTGCTGAGCAGTTTTTTGTTAAAGTCTGCAGCTTTGGGGGCATGGACCAGACCTGGGTCTGTGCTGCAGCAGACTAGTGTGTCTGGCTCAACAAGGCAGGGTTCTGGAGTCCCAGCTGGCAGTGGAAAACGGGCTCAGAGGTAGTTTCAGCACATCAGGTAACAGTCCCGGGGGGGGGGTGTCTGTGACCGAACCTGTCACAGTGGCGTAGTCGAACAGGATCTGTGCACAGCTAATTGCTTTGAGACACTGGTCGTGATATTAAGTGAGTTTTAAGTGCTGGCTGGAGAACAGACAAAGTGGTTACCGGTTTGTTATTTTCTGTTTGCTTATTTCAGGTAAGGGAAATAGGGACAGAAAAGTAAGCAAAATAAGTAAGAGTGAAGATCAGAAGCAGCTAGAACTGCACAGGTTGCAAATTGCCCAGGAAGGCTGAACACTGCGTGCTGGGAAAGTCCCTGTTAACTACGAAGCCCCTAAGCTGAGTGGATCTCAATTTCAGTGAACTGCAGTGAGGTGTGGCCCAACCTCTGGGTTTGTGCTGAAGCTGACTGGAGTGTCTAACTCAGTAAGACAGGAGTGGAAGGGCACCTGTTCTGGCAGGAAGGTTGTTCTCTGTGGTATCCCAGTTCATCGAGTGATGGTCTCAAGGGAAGACAAATGGAAATTGATGCACAATTTGCCCAGGAAAAGGCTGCCATGAAGGCAGAAGCAGCCAAACAAAGGGCTGCACACCAGCAAGCATTGGACTTAAAAGACAAAAAGATTGAAGCACAGAAAGATGCTCAAGAGGAGAAGAAAAGAGAACTGGGTAGCAAATGTCCTGTCCAAAAAACCCAAGGAATTGTAGATGTACTGCCTCCGCCATAGACATTGTCCAAGTCTCTGGCAGTAAGTTCAAGAGGAGGGTGTGACATTGCACTCCATATGCTTTATGAAAATATGTTTGGAATGTGAATATAATGTAATTGGAATATGCTTCATACAAAAGGTCTCTTTAAGGTATCATTACAAATCTTATAATCTACTGAGTGTGTTCATAATTCCCAACACTCAGCAAAAGTGTCTCATAGGATAGCAGTAGAGAGATGAGGAGGAAAGAGTAAGCAGTAAAGGGGAGACAGAAGAATGGGAGCATTGTGGACTGTTCCCACTGTGGGATGGTCTTCTATATTAGTTTGAGAATATGATGGAAGCACATTAGATTTTTATGAATTACAGGCAGTAATGGCTTAGCTCAGGATCTGGAGACCTGAGCAGAGGCAACTGAGAACTAAATAAACCACTCTGAGAAGCATCACCATGTTCCCAGAGTCTGAAACATTTTTACATAGAAACTCTAAATCACTTCAGGACAATTGTCCTTAACATCGTTCCTCTTTTGTGAGCTCAGCGGGTGTGTGGTTTTATATGTACTCACCATCTGTGTACTCGAATCCCCTAGTGACTGTAGTTCATATAGAGGCTGGCCATTCTGGTCTACCAGATGGAACTCTTCTGTGGAAAGAGGTTGAGCCTGGGATAGCTGCATTGGTGTATTCGATGACACAGATGAATTGTCTGAAACATGCACTGTGATGGGCAAGACTGCTGGAGAGTCATTCTGTTCAAATGATGGATCCCTGGAATCCATGCAGGTTAGATGCTTTTACAGGGAAAAACAGTGAAATATACTTTAATCTTAGTATCAACTTGTTATTTCTATTTTAAATAATAATTTAAATATATTTTATACATTATTTGCTACGTTTCATTTTCATAGGGAACTTTCCCCCCAAGTGTTCAAGTGTCTATTGGCTAGTGATTTTATTTTCTGTTCCTGCTTCCATGATGAAAATATTATTTACTGCCTCTGCTACAGTGAAGCAAAACCCCTTGTACCCAAGACTGGCTTCCAAAAATAGTTACATTTCAAAATAACATGCTTGGATCCACCCAGGAGACTTAAAACCAAGCAGGAGAGCAAAGGTTTAAAAGGAAAGGGGGGGGGGGGGGGGAAATTAGCTAATACAATCTCCAAAAGTAATTCTTAAAATCTAACAATTTTTAGTTCAAATTTCTTAAAAAGCTGTAAATATGCTACTTGAGTCTCAAATCAATACTTTTTCATTTTTTGGCTGTGAATAGAACCACAACATAGAAACTGACACAGTATCTTTGTCAAATTTTATATAAGAATATGAAGCATGGAGGCAGTACAAAAAAGCAATACAATGCATAAGCTCCATATGGCAAGACTGAGAAGCAATGGGCTATGTAAATGTCTCTTAAAATCTATACTTATGATCTCACCAAACCTGTCAAACTTGGTCTAGTTACAGCACATTCCATTTTCGTTTGGCAGCTATCAGCTGAAGCTAGGAAGCTTCTGCACTATTAGCAATCTGGGTGCACTCAGAAACAATACTAGACTGAAGGGGAAAAAATGTATAAAAACTCCAAAGTAGACAGCTCTCTTGTAAAAACCCATATGATGGAGTGTTTTAATGTCATCTGAACAACCTAAAAAGAAGAGTGGAATTTGCTTAACTTCTTCCAGTAATCACACATTCATTATTTTCTGAACCTTTATGACCTAATCACTAGTACAACATAAATTTTGTTAGTGACGAATTCTAATATCTGAAAAAATGTTTCTAAGTTCTATATGCAGGTCAGAAACATAGCGTGAAAAATCTAGTACCCATTGTTGTACTTTCAGTAGACCAAAGATTTGTGGCTTGGGGCCTACAAATAAATTAGAGTAATGGCAATGAATGCATGGAACTATTTGTTTTAAGATACACCGTATGGTACAGGATACGCGATCACATTGCCAAAACAATTATTTTAAATTGCAGAATTAACTAAAACACATATGCATGTTGTCTGGATTAAAGACATTTTGATTAGAAATAGATAACTACAGCCAAAATTCTCACACCTCAGTACCTAAAATTAGAGTCCTACATCAAAATGTGCCCACATATATGCCGCCTGATTTTCAAAAGTGCTGAATACCTGCAGCTCCCACTCATTTCAGTGGGTATTTCCTTCAGTGAAGGAAAACTCTTTCAATAATTTTTAAAATTAAAAAAGTTCATACAAATACACCCATTGAAAGACAAAGTGTTATGTGATTTTCTAGCTTTGCTAGAATGCAAACTGATGAGAATCACACCAGACTTTCACTCATTACAAATTAATCTGTATTAGAAATCAATGTAAAGGCAGTAATATATGTTGTGTAAAGCCATTGTGAAATAATGAGAGAAAAACAGATTGCTTATTGATATGCAGAGTAAACAGGTTATCATTATGTTGTAGACTCTTCAGAGGATTGAAAGAAACGAGCTTCAAACACAGTGATGTCCCAACTAATCTCTCACCTGAAACACTTGGTCATCTGTTTCTGACTCTCCTGTACTATTACAGTTGACTACCAGTAAGTCATTAGATGTTTCCATGCTCACGTCATGGTCAACTCCATTTTCTTCCATTACAGGGCAGCCTAGAAAAGTCACAGTACTTTAATTCAGCCTCCCAGCCAGGATGTACTTTTACCCCATCCTACAGGTCACTGCATTTACTTTTTTTTTTTTTTAAATGTAGATCTTATGAACTTAGGCAAAACCTCATCCCATTTGAAATCAATGGCAAACCTCCCATTGACTTCCATGGGACTGTGATATAGCCCTTACTTCATCAGGTGCCAAAACCTGACATATCTTTATTCAGTTCTCACCCAAGAAAAATGTAAATTGATTTCTACAGGATCATGGATAGGGCTCTTACTGCAAAAAGTTTTGCTTTAGTAAGACTGACAGATTTTGATCCATTGTTTGTGCATATATGTAGTTTTATACAAAATGCTAGCACTTCCTATGTGGCCCTATACATTTATATAATTAATGCCTTTCATCCAGAGGGATCACAAAAGCACTCTATAAAAATTTCACTAATGGATTTTTTACAATGAACACACAAGAATTGCTTCACCCATCTCTAACATGCAGCCAACTCTGGAGTGAAATGCAACAACTATTTTAGAGTAATACTTAACAACAGTGTCAGAATGAAGGCAAACATCTATTCTGTTAATTTACCGGGGGCATTTTTAGGCAGGAAGAATGCAGTTACCCAAACTGGAATTTGGCCAGGACCATGGGATGAACAGAAAAAGTGTCAGAGGCTCTTAGAACTTCAGTTGTACCTCCAATTCCACAGATGGGCACCCCCAACAGCACAGTTTCCCAGAACACAACATTCAAGCATACAAAGAGAAGTGATACCTACCACTTTCTGCAGGATCTAAGTTTTGCCTGGATTGAGCACTTTTTATCTTATGCAATGACCAATAGAACACCAAGTGAGTTAATTCATTACGTATGTTAAAGTGTACCACACACTATGAAATATACATGGCTTAAAACAAGGCCATCTTTGTAGAAGAAATTTTAATTTTGGTATCCTGATTTTTTCCAGGGTTTTTTCCTCAAGTAATTTTATTTTAATAAGAAAAAGTATTCCATGGTTATTTAGCTTGCATATTGTACAAGCTTTACACATTCCATCAGTTTCACCAGTGGATCTGATAAATTGCTGTAACTGGACCTATTTGGCTTTGCCTTTCCGCCTCTATTTCCTTCATCAGGTTAGCTGGTAAATTATTTGAACAGAAACATTCAGCCTCTGGAGCACACAACTTCGTCTGGCTAAGCCACACAAGATAGATGGAAAAGGAAAGCCTGACCTATTTGGCTTTTGGAGCTAAGTGAATCACGCTTCAGAGATAAATTATTCCAATGCATTTGAACAACATTCTAACTTCAAACATTCATATATTTAAATGTATTTAACCTATTTTAATCAAACTTGGATTTTTTAAAATTCTCAATTACTATACAAAATGACAGGTTCCTAATTTCTAGTATCTGCCATGTTTAAACCAGGTCATAGAGGGAAAGCATTTCCCCCCCTCCCCTCAACACTCCCATACCTCCAAAATATTTGAACACAGTTATCTTAAACTTTCAAATTAATTTCACTTTTGGGACTGAGACCAAATATGGAAAGGTTCAGCCACAGATACTAAGGATGCCAAGAGCAACCGAAAAAATTGATTGGAAATTGAATTTTATTATTTTAAAATGTATTATTAATCTAATAAAAATAGTAAAATAAGGTATTTTAGTCTAAGCAATAGAATTTAGCCTTTTAAGAATTAAGTGTACTGTCTGCAAAACAGCTTTCCACCGATGTCATTTTAGTATTTAAGAGTAAATAAATATTTAATAGATTATAAAATAATAGTTGCTATTATGTTCTTCAAATCAGACAGTTCAGTTATACACATGTTGAAGATTTTGTCTGGGTCAACTACTATACCCAAATAACTCCTCCTCCCTTTGATGCAGCATTTACAAATCTGGAGTAAAGCTATCAAATATATATGGATTCTTTAAAATATATCTGGATTATTTAATAGAAACATTTATTTTATATTATAAATTTTATAGAATGTTGAGAATGAAGTTCTGGTTTCATATTGGTTCCTCTATCGGCCTTTTTGTGTGTGTATGAATGAATTTAATGTTTCTGTAGTGCTGGATTGAAAGAAGAGCTCTCTGCAGGTGTGTCAGATAGGTACAGCACAAACATTTGCAGTACCCACCAATAGGCCTCAGCTCCACCTTGTAGGGGTAAAAGGATAGTTTATAGCAAATGGATATGTCTACAGTAAGAAATTTTAAAATTTACCACTGTTGCCAGTGTTCATATCTATAGAACAGAACCAGTGATAGCAAGTGGAAGTGCTAGCATAGGCAAGGTGTTGACTGGCATCAGCATTTTAAACACTGAGAAATATATACCTGTTAGCAAAGGGTTACACAACACGAGACTTAAAATAATAGCTACCTCCTAGAATCCAGCTGTATGCTAGTTCTCCCAGTTGGCAGTGGAGCTGAACCATTGTAGCTTTGATGAGAATTTTTAGTGAAGAAAAAAAAAAAGCCTAGGATAGACAGAGACAATGCCCACTCAGTCCTTTATTACTCTGATAAGACTATGGTCACCAATAGTGGTGGTTCTTTTAGTAATGTGCTGTATGTTCTTGCCAACTACTTTGGGATCAGCAAACTTATTTTGCGTAGGACACCAAACTCTAGAGCAGGCCTGCACAACATGCGGCCCGCGGGGGAGTTGAGTGGATCGGCATGCCCCGCTCTCCCCCGGCCAGAGGAGCGCCGGCAAGGAGCGCGGCATGCCCCGCTCTCCCCCGACCGGAGGAGCGCCGGCGGGGAGCACGGCATGCCCCGCTCTCCCCCGGCTGGAGGAGCGCCACGGGGAGGGTGGCATGCCCCACTCTCCCCCGGCCGGAGGAGCGCCGTGGGGCGGGCAGCATGCCCGCCCACGGCCCTGCTCTCCCCCGGCGGGAGGAGCGGGCGGGCAGTGGTGGAGGGGCCGAGGCGAGCGGAGGTGCGGGGATGGCCGAGTGGGCGGGCAGTGGGGGGGGGGGGGGGGGCCAGGCAGGGCAAGCAGTGAGCCATCGGGGTTCTAGGGGCGGGCATGGGGGTTTCTGGTAGGGGAGGGAGGAGCTGAAAGGATGCAAGTGGTGGGTGGGGACTGACTAGGAGGGATGCAGCAAGCCAGCGGGGGGCTAGGGGGTGAAGAGGGGTGTGATGGTGGGGCCAAGTGGGAAGGAGGCAGGCAGGGGAGGGGCTGAGCGGGGAGGGGGCAGCGCTGGGGGTGTTTCCGTGGGCTCCGGCCCTCAGCTGTTTTCTTTGGGGTAATATGGCCCTCGCCGCTTTACGAGTTGTGCAGGCTTGCTCTAGAGGGACTGGGAAGCAGCAAGGTAGAGGTGAATTTTTTCCTCTTTACAGCCCAGTTAACCCTCAGCAAACTACAGCTGTGAGACCAGCACTGTGACCAGAACACACTATCCAATATTTTTATAAGAAGCTCTTACTGTAGTCAGAGCACTATTTTCTAAAATTTTATGATGGGTTTATTGATTTTTTTCAACAAGAATATTTTTATAATTTATTTGGTGTATTTTCTTTTTTCCAAACACTTTAGAAATGTATGAGACATTTTTGGGTATCAATTAACAGAAACAGGAAACAGTAACCGGGACATAACAAGCAGTGGTTCCCAATGAGTGGCAGTTCCAGATAGAATTGACTTTAAGTTCTCTTACCAAGCCTTGCTCCTGTTTTCCATTTATTATGAGACCTCCTACTGAGGGCAGTGAAAGAGTGATCCCTAAATGCAGATGGGAGCACTAAGATTTAGAACTGAACTTCTAAGTATTCTCATGACTACAGTATTTTAGTTAGAGAAGAAAACTAAGCTGCAAAGGGGACAAGTTATTTCACTTGTCTGCTCTGGCAGATAAGCATGCTTTGCTCAAGAAGCATACACTGAAAAAACAGAAGGGGATCCGGAAAAATACAAAGACACTTCTTGAAATCTGAACCTTGGAGTCATACAAAGGTACAATCAAATTTGATGTGTGCAATTTCATATTTTCTGGTACCAATAAGAGAAGTTATGAGTAAATACCTTACTGCTGATCCTATTTTCATCTTATGATAGAAAAAAAATGAGTTTTAAAGAAGTTACTTATGTCTAGGGCCCTACCAAATTCACGGCCATGAAAATCTGGTCTTTTGTGTTTTTACCCTATACTATACAGATTTCATGGGGGAGACCAGTGTTTTGCAAATTTGGGGTCCAGACCCAAAAGGGAGTTGCAGGGGGGTCACTAGGTTATTTTAGGGGAGTCATGGTATTGCCACCCTTACTTCTGCGCTGACTTCAGAGCTGGGCAGCCGAAGAGTGGCGGCTGTTGACCAGGCACCCAGCTCTGAAGGCAGCACCCCGCCAGCAGCAGCGCAGAAGTAAGAGTGGCAATACCATACCATGCCACTCTTGCTGCTGCCTTAACAGCTGGGTGACCAGACAGTGGCAGCTACTGATTGAGGGCCCAGCTCTGCAGGCAGCAACACAAAAGTAAGGGAGGCAATACCATACTATGCCATCCTTACTTCTGCACTGCTGCTGGTGGCGGCTCTGCCTTCAGAGCTGGGCTCCTGGCCAGCAGCCGCCGCTCTCAAACTGCTCAGCTCTCACCACAAGCAGCAGCACAGAAGCAAGGGTAGCAGTACTGCAACCTTCCCCTTCCCCCCAACTCCTTTTTGGGTCAGGACCCCCTACAATTATAACACCATAAAATTTCAGATTTAAATAACTGAAATCATGAAATTTATTATTTTTAGAATCCTATGACCGTGAAATTGACCAAAATGGACCGTGAATTTGGTAGGGCCCTAGTTATGTCATACTCAAGGAATCAATAGCAATATTGTCCCCAATTTTCCATGAAAATAGTGCTGAGTTAGGAGAAACAGTTTGAGACAGTCACACAGCCTCCATGCAATTAAATGCCCCTTCAAAAGTGTGTTTTAGGAGACATTTCTACATCAACTAAATCATTAATAATGGGCACAAGTGATAGTAAAGTAATTGAGCATATTCAATAGTCATGGCCTCATGAATGAAAATGAGTTACATTGGTCACACACATTTGTAACATCTGACCGAAAATTTCTTAATCTTTGTCATGAGGGAGGCTAAGAAAGACTCCGAGTAACTGCTGACCCACTTATGTAGTGCCTTTCATGTTATTTCTATAAACTATAGTAATTATTCAGTAGGCTTTTTAAAAAATAGTGGAAAAGCTATTGCTTAGTGTCTTCCTGCAATTATTAACTAGGTGTACATATTACAGATGATATATATATATATACACACACACACACACACACACACATTTACATCAATGACACTTGCAAGACATGTTGATTTTTTAAATATGTATTTCTGAAGAAAGCACATAAATCTTACTAATTTAAAACATCAACAACGCTTCCTTCTCCATCAGGTTACCCACAGAACCACCACACATTATAGACAGATACAGCTACTCACTTATAGCGAGGTCATAACTAACCATTAACAAGATGCAAAAGGAATCAAACAAATGCTAGGTATCCAGCCAAACATCTTTTTCCAAAATACTGAATTCACTTATAAGTACAGTACTTTTTTTTTAAAATCCACCAAATTTGATTTTAATAAAACTTTATTATTAGATACGTTACATGAACATTAAGGTAGGTTACAGTGTAGCAGCCATGTTAGTCTGTGTCAGCAAAAAGAAAATAAGAAAGAAAGAAATACTTGTGGCACCTTAGAGACTAACAAATTTATTTCAGCATAAGCTTTCGTGGGTTAGAACCCATGTCATCGGATGAACATTAAGGTTCGCCAAATCACATCAGTAAATCATCAACAGCGAACATGTACATGAAACACCCAAATCTTATACGCCAGTAACTCAGTATCTCCTAGAGATTTGTACAGGGTGTGTGCATGCCTGTTTATACGCTCACATCCCAGGGGCTGTGTCACCAACTCTACAGGCACAATTTGATGAGGGAAATGTCAGACAATGATGAATGGGCCTGTAAATGTCTCATTGACACACACAGAAAAAGCCTTCCACTTCAAAAGGAAGAAGGCAGTGGGATCTAGGCTTGATACCCACTTTTCCATCTCCCCCTGGCTTTTCACCTGAACCCTTAATCTCTTCCCCCCCCCCCCAAGGGGTACAGTAGGTCAGGTCCTGACTCCAGGGGGCACAGCAGGTCCTGTCCAGACCCTCCCGCCCCGACAGGCAGAAGAGGGTCCTGTCCTAACTACCCCTCTCCTCTCCCCGTCCGTCCCCACACTGAGGGGCCGGGTCCAGCCAGGACTCTGTTGTCCATCCCCCCAGGACGGGGGCGAGGCAGGGCAGCGGCTCTACCTCTCCTCACGCCGGGCGGCGAGCAGCGCGGGCGGCAGCCCTGCCAGGACCTCCCGGGGGCAGAGCCAGGCCCCCGCCATGTTGGCCCCGCAGAACAATAGCCCCGGGGGGCTGCCCCCCTCCTCCGCGGCGCCGCCCCACAGCAGCTCTGGAAGCCAGAACGCCGCGCGCGCGGTGGGGGTGGGGAGGGCAGACTGGGCGCGGCTCCTCCCGCCTCGGCTGCCGCGAACCCTGCAGGGGAGTCAGGGAAGCGGAGAGAAAATTCAGAACGAGTCTACTCAACCTCGTCTTGGCTCTCGCAGGCACCACCATGGAGACAGCCGTACAGCGCAGGCGCAGCAAGGCACTCCCTACCGTGCGGTGTGGCCTCCACGGGCCACCGTATAACCCGGAAATACTGGCCCCCAAATTCCCTTACTGAAGCTGACAGAGAGAGTACTGGCAAACAGGTTGCAGGGGGAAGTCGCTACCCAGCTGTTAGGCGGCGCATGGCATATTGGGAGTTAAGTATCAGAGGGGTAGCTGTGTTAGCCTGGATGTGTAAAAGCGACAAAGGGGCCTGTGGCACCTTATAGACTAAGGGAGGTATTGGAGCATAAGCTTTCCGTGGGTGAATACCCACTTCTTCGGATGCAAGCAGTGGAAATATCCAGGGGCAGATATAAATGTGTCTAAATATTGGGAGTTGTGGCCTCCCGCGTTATGCATGCTGGGATTTGTAGTCTCGGAACACCTCATTGACTGCCATTCTCATCCCCGTGGGCCGCGCTGCATGCTGGGACTGGTAGTTTCCATGGAGCCTGCGTAACAAAGGTTGGGGGTCTCCGCATTTGCCTCACAGGCTGCAGCGTAGGTGCGTACGCGAGTGTCTCCCAGTCTCACCCAGCCAGGATCTGGTGCGGCGGAGTATCCAGCGCAGCTTGACAGGGGGATTGGCACCGGGCCCTTAAGAGCAGCCCCTACTAATCGCTAGCGGAATGCTCGAGCTGTGCGGCTGCTCCGCTGATTCACTGCGGCTCCGAGACACGTGCTCTCTCCGCTCTGCTGGCTGGGAGAGAGAGCTAAGGGCCGGGTCCAGACTCCGGTCCTGCACCACGTGTTAATCCTCAGCTGGGTACAGACACACACACAGCCCCGGCCTAGTCTCGCCCTCGCCGACCCAATGGCCCAGCTCCAGGCTCGGTTCTTCACCGACAACCACAAGTGAGTCTGGGGTGGCCTAACTGCCGGGGAGCGGGGGAGGGGAAACGCGGACAGGAACGATACTGGTGAGCGATGCCTGGCACTGACATAGTCCGGAGCGGTCTCACACACCATGTGCATGGAGGAAGGAGAGCAGCTAGAAGGAAAATTGAGGCTACTGCTACAGGGTCAGATCTTACTTGTGTGTGTTTTATAGTGTTGGTTGGTTGGGGAGCATAGATTTATTTATGTCACCTTTCCTGGCAAATAGCATTTCCCAACAAAACTCGATAAACTCCCACAAGTTTATTGAAAATATACCTATGAGTGCCCCTATAAAATCTGTAATCAGGATTTACCCAGTGGCCCTCATTTTGCTTCCACGGAAGTCTGAGGCAGTCTTTCTGATTTTAGGAGGAATAGGATCAGGGCCATACGCGTTGGCAAATGTAGAGCTGTATGGTGTGGGGCTTTAGCAACTCTTTTAATATTCACTCATTTTCTGTACTTTCCCAGTGCCACTGGCTTCTCTACCAGCTAGATTCTCTACACACAAACCGAACTTCAGAAAAATCTTACCAAAGGGAGCCCAACCTATACAGTATAATGAGATCAGGATGGGCAGGATTCTTGAAACAAGTGCAAATAAAGTATGTGTCCATTCAAACTGCAGTGTTTAATCCCCTCACTTGTAAAAAGCCGTATCACAGACTTTTAGATAATATACTTATTTTGTACCTGTTGACCTGTGAGTTTCAGCACTTCTCAGTAAGTCAATTCCTATTTTCTTCCCTGTAGGTATGTAGTAGATGATGTTCCATTTTCTATCCCAGCAGCCTCTGAAATTGCTGACCTCAGTAACATCATCAATAAATTGCTGGAAGCTAAACATGGTACGTATTTGGAAGGTGATTGGCCTCTTTTAGAAAAAGGAGTACTTTGGTATGTTTCTATTTTTTTAAAAGTATTTAGAATCTTCTTCATAAGTGTGTAAACTGTAGGGGCTTAAAGTAAAAAGGTCCCCCTTCTGAAAAGACTTATGAACATGAGTATAGCAAAGCATATAAGACAGTTGGGCAAAATTCTTCTTTCAAATTTTCATAGAGAATCTTACCTCCCTTATTGTTATTACTTGTCTTATAGTATCTATAACAGTTTCTAGGCATTGTACATGATTAAAAATATAGCCCTTGATTCTGCACTCAGGTCCATGCAGATGAACCCTTATGCCCACAAAGATGTACTGTACATGTGTACAGTATGGTGCCTAGAAATAGCATAGAAATAGCTTACACCAAGAGAGAGTGTTTATGTCAGTGTAGGAACATTCCCCCCCCCCCAACAACTTTATCTATATTGGCAGAAGCAGTCTTCTGGGTATGGGTTTTTTCACACTGCTGACCGACATAGCTATGGCAATATAACTTTTAAATGTCGACCAAGCCAGAGTTTGATTGAAGTCAGTGGAACCATACACAATTACGGGTCCGCTTGCACAGGACTGATTGCATGCAGGATTGGGGGAAATCAAGAGTGTACAGCCCATAAGCAGTCCTGCCCTTTATGTTTTTAAAAATAAGAAAAAGACACATACCTGTTGTGTCAATCTCACCGTTACTTTGTTCTCACTTTGTCTCTTATCTACCTTTTGTCTGGCCACATATTTAGATTGTAAGCTGACACTAAACTGGGAGGAGTGGTTGATACGCTGGAGGGTAGGGATAGGATACAGAGGGACCTAGACAAATTAGAGGATTGGCCAAAAGAAATCTGATGAGGTTCAACAAGGACAAGTGCAGAGTCCTGCACTTAGGACGGAAGAATCCCATGCACTGCTACAGACTAGGGACCGAATGGCTGGACAGCAGTTCTGCAGAAAAGGACCTAGGGGTTACGGTGGACGAAAAGCTGAATATGAGTCAACAGTGTGCCCTTGTTGCCAAGAAGGCTAATGGGATTTTGGGCTGTATAAGTAGGGGCATTTCCAGCAGATTGAGGGACGTGATTATTCCCCTCTATTCGGCACTGGTGAGGCCTCATTTGGAGTACTGTGCCCAGTTTTGGGCCCCACACTACAAGAAGGATGTGGATAAATTGGAACGAGTCCAATGGAGGGCAACAAAAATGATTAGGGGGCTGGAGCACATGACTTATGAGGAGAGGCTGAGGGAACTGGGATTATTTAGCCTGCAGAAGAGAAGAATGAGGGGGGATTTGATAGCTGCTTTCAACTACCTGAAAGGGGGTTCCAAAGAGGATGGATCTAGACTGTTCTCAGTGGTAGAAGATGACAGAACAAGGAGTAATGGTCTCAAGTTGCAGAGGGGGAGGTTTAGGTTGGATATTAGGAAAACCTTTTTCACTAGTAGGGTGGTGAAGCACTGGAATGGGTTACCTAGGGAGGTGGTGGAATCTCCTTCCTTAGAGGTTTTTAAGGTCAGGCTTGACAAAGCCCTGGCTGGGATGATCTAGTTGGGGTTGGTCCTGCTTTGAGCAGGGGGTTGGACTAGATGACCTCCTGAGGTCCCTTCCAACCCTGAGATTCTATGATTTTTGGGAAAGGGACTGTTCCCGGACCCCCATTCTATTTATACAGTACTTGTCACATTGGAATCCCGATCGTCCCCTGTAGGCACTATTGCAGTGCTAACAATAAAAATAATTTTGTCTAGATCATCCAATTAAAGTGAAAGAGAAAAAAAAAGAAATAGAAACAAAATTTTAATCAGTTGACGGACTAAAACCTTGCAGTGTTATTTGAAACTCACCTGACTCTTTCCCTGGTGAGCAGTCAGAGGCAAGTTCCAGAGGTTGGTACCTGGACTTTGGTTAGCCAACAACAGAGATGCTCCAGCAGACAGAAATGGAGGTATAATTGGATCTCAGCCCATGTAAAACTTTAAAAGTTGTTCTTAACTTCTCAAATTGCAACCAAAATTGAAGAGGTAGCACCTTAGAAGCCTGGAGTCCTGGCTCCAGAGATGCTACTAATAGAAATGTAGGTGCTCTTTTCCCCAAGGCATCCTTTGGGTCAAGATCTGCCCTCAGTTAAATCTGTGTAATCCCTTTTAGATCATGCGGTTACACAGTTGTAACTGGGAGAAGGTAGCCCTTGAATTTAGTTGAACTAAATTTAGTTTCATTCCCTAAAAATAGCTCTTTTTTCTGGATTGTATAAAAGTCAAGTCTTGAAATTTAAACATTGTTTCTTGTTTGTCTTAGAGGACCACAAATATGTGGAGTTTGATTTCCTTGTCAAGGGTCAGTTCTTGCGTATGTCGCTGGTCAAACACATGGAAGCAGAAAACATCTCAACAGTAAGTTATACGCACTCTGTGTGGACCACACTGTAGGATGATGGGATTTAAAGATCCCGACATAGACCATTTAATTATATAGATTTTAAATTTGATCTGGTTTGCAGTTCTGATTAAGAAAGTTCTCCATATTGTGAATATTCCGTGTATTTTTCTTCCTTAGTATTCCTTCACTTTTCTGAAGCCCAGATAATTTCCCTTATTTTTCTCTGAAGACCCTGCATTATTCTTTTGCCCATGGAGGATTCATCAAAACTTGCTTTGGAGCCTGAAAGTGCTCCTAATGACTCGAGTTTTCTATTGAGCAACTTGAGACACTTCCTTCTCCTGTTATCTGGTTTCATATGGTTCTGGAGGGAGAGTGGTCCCATTTTGGTCACCATCAATATACTTTTCTCTCCTGCTCTGCTAGTCTGTAGTCAGTGGCACTATGTGGGTCAAATGATATGAAGTAATCTAAACACTCCACTACTAAGCACGATAAGTATCGTGGGGAAAACCTAGAAAAGAAAAGGAACAACATTGTCTTACTGTGGAAATCATTTGCAGCTACTTTTAAACACTCTATTAGTAATAATTTGATAAGCCAATACGTTGATCAGCAGTGATGTACTTGTACTTAAGGTATTGCTCATTCTCTAAGAGCCCAATCCTGCAAACACTTAAGCATGTATGTGAGTAGGCCCATTGACTTCAATAGGATGGCTCACCTAAGTAAAATTACACACATTCTTAAGTGTTTGCAGCATTGGGCCCTTAATTATGAATCTTTGTGCTGGGCCCTGATGCATTGCTACCATCTGCCTTCTGTTCAGTTATGCATATGCTTGCCTGTCAAGGAGTTAGGGCTACCTGAATCCCCATCTGCAGTACCAGCTCAATCTATAAGGCAGAGTAGAGCGCACACAGTCGCGTGGAAGGTAGGGGACTCTGGCTTGTATAACTGATATCTTTATCTTTCCAATTGATACCACTGCTCGAAGTGGTTGGGAACTACTGTACTAGATCATTGTGATTGTTTATTTAAAAAGAAAAAGTACACTGACCGGCTTCTTGTCTTTTGAGAGTTTAGGAGGAAGTGGTGGAAATAGAATATGTGGAGAAGTACACAGCACCTCAACCCGAGGAATGCATGTTCCATGACGACTGGATCAGTTCTATTGAAGCTACGGAAGAATGGTATCGCAGACCCACTTAAGCCAGTCTTAAGTTTCCATCTTGGTTTCTCCCACTGTCTGTAGATGATTCCATAGTTCTTTATTGTTAGTTTTCTTCCCATTCCATAGTTCTCTTCAGGGCCAGCTCCAGGCACCAGCCGACCAAGCACTTGCTTGGGGCGGCACCTCCTAAGGGGCGGCCAATCTTGGGGTGGCGCTTGGGGTTTTTTTTTTTAACTTTGGCAGGGCGGTGCTCGGGGGAGGGGGTGTTGTTTCGGCGGGGCGGTGCTCGGGGTGCGGTTTTGTTTTGGTGGGGCAGGGCGGTGCTCGGGGTTTTTTTTGTTTTGGCGGGACGGCGCTCGGGGGGGGTTGTTTTGGCGGGACGGCGCTCGGGGGGGGCGTTGTTTAGGTGGGGTGGCGGCGTTTAGGTGGGGCAGCGCTGTGGCGGGGGGTTGGTTTTTTTCGGCGGGGCGGCACTAGGTTGTTTTTTTCGGCGGGGCGGCAAAAAAGTTAGAGCTGGCCCTGGTTCTCTTTTCTTTTAAAATGATTTTTCTACCTTTTAAATCAGTTGTTTATATTCAGGCCATATATGCTTGGGAAAGTAGTTGAAGTTTGAGCTCCTCCATGCTACCTTGACAGTAACTTTAACCCAAGTAGGAAGGTACCATGCATGGAAGGATGAGAGTTGCTCCTGGTATGAGTTAATATCATCAGTGCTACTCGTCAGTTCTATCTCCTTTAATAAAACAATAACATCTTGCTGTCTTTTTACATTTATTTCTAACATTTTAACATTTTATACTTCAAATATTAATTCTAAGTTATTACTTAGTTTCAAAACCCTTATCTGGAGTGCTTTAAAAAAATTTTGACCACACTACTTGTCTTTTCTACTACAGTAGAACCTCAGAGTTACGAACACCTCTGGAATGGAGGTTGTTCGTAACACTGAAACGTTCATAACTCTGAACAAAACATTATGGTTGTTCTTTCAAAAGTTTACAAGTGAACATTGACTAAATACAGTTTTGAAACTTTACTACGAAGAAGAAAAATGCTGCTTTACTTTTTTTTTTTTTAGTAATTTACGTTTAATAGTACCGTACTATATTTGCTTCCCTCCTCCCCTCCGTCTCTGCTGCTGCCTGATTGTGTACTTCCGGTTCCAGATGGGGTGTGTGGTTGACTGGTCAGTTCGTAACTCTGGTGTTCCGTAACTCTGAGGTTCTACTATAGATATTCCCAGAGCTGTTGTTCACTATTGATTATACTGAGACTCCTCCATTTATTAATGGCTTGAAAATGCTTTGCTAATCAGCATAAATAATTTATTATAATAATTTTTTCTTTGGTTGGTCTTAAATTAGACATGAGACTTCAACATTTAATTTACCAGAATGATCAATATTCTCACTTCTCTCTCCTGTATACCTTGTCTAGAAGTCCACAGCTAATTAATTCCTTAAGAAAGTTTGCTTTAAACCCATTAAAATCTAAATTTGATCCAGTTTTTGAAAACAAGTTAAATTTTAATGTTAATTTTTTTTATTTCAAAGAGGACCAAGATTTACATAAAGGAGATGTTTTCTTTATTCATCTCTCTCAACTGGTTATCATACTAATATTTTCTAAGTTCCTCATTGAAAAGATCTCCTATGACGTGCCATTGGCTTTAAAGAATGTTTCAATATCTGTATCCCCTAGGATCTTGACTGGTTCTTATGATCAGACTTCTCGAATCTGGTCTTTAGAAGGAAAATCCATCATGACAATTGCTGGGCACACAGAGGTGGTGAAAGATGTGGCATGGGTGAAAAAAGGTCAGTACACCTTATACTGGTTGGGAGTGGGGCTAGAGCAATTTACTGAAAAACACACAGGTTCAATTGCCAACCTAAATGTTACAGCTATTGTAAGCACCGCTTGTCATATATTAGAAATTAAATAATTGAATAAAATCCCTCATGATAAAATACTTTTTAAACAAACTCCAGTATTTTCTAATAACTATTTAAATATTCTAAGTTAATCTTTATTAGTATTTGTACATTTACATTTGTGATACTTACATGAATCTCTTAATTTATATTGGGTCACTGTGTACATTTTTAAAATCTTAATCTTGCTTCCTCTAAAAGGATTTTTAGAAAGACTTCCTTAATTGGATTTGTATGTTGGCACTTTCTTCCTTCCTTAGATAGTTTGTCATGCCTGCTACTCAGTGCTTCTCTGGATCAGACTATCCTGCTGTGGGAGTGGAATGTAGAGAGGAACAAAGTGAAAGCCCTTCACTGCTGTAGAGGACATGCTGGAAGTGTGGACTCTCTAGCAGTTGACTGCACAAGAACTAAAGTGAGTTACTTGCAGAAGGAAGTCTGTGTTGAGCTAGTGAGTTGTGGATTCTGTGTTGCTTGTTTATGTGTAAAAATCACATTTTTGTCCTCCACATGTGAATTGGTCATATGTTGTCAAGTGCTTACAATTTGTATAAACCTATGTATTAATTGTGGATACCAAAGCACTTATAAATTGGTGATAGCCTTGCATTTGGTGTAATGGAAGTAATGTGCTGTATTGAAAAGAAAAGATATACAGAAAACCCTTAATATTGCACAAAAAGCTGAAGATGATTTTGGTAGCATAGGCAACATTTTGAGCAGAAAGATGACTTTCTGTGGCTTATGTGTATTTTACATAATCTTTTTAATAAAAAATTTCTGTTTATCTAGTTCTGCAGTGGATCTTGGGATAAGATGTTAAAGATCTGGTCTGCAGGTAAGATGAATATTTTTTGAATACACCGCCCCTCGCTAGAATGTGGCGTTTGGGAGCCATGCACGATACCACGTTAACCGCGTTATAGTCGGAGGGTGGGGGGAGGGGACGTTACCATGGATCCCAATGTAAATAATTTACTGTAAAATGGGAATAATAATACTGATCTAATTGACAGGAGTGCTGAGGATTAAATTTATGTTTGGCAGGCAATTGGATATTATGGTGATGGGGGGCCCATGTAAGTACTTAGCTGGGAATGCATCCCAAACCCTTCTAAATCAAGCTTGACTTTCTTTCCATCATAGTGCCTACAGATGAAGAGGATGAAATAGAGGAAGCAGCAAACAGACCAAGGAAGAAGCAGAAAATTGAACAACTTGGACTAACCAGGGTAAGAAGTGGTCAGGATTTATGTAGGACCTCAGCTGAAAAGCATGGAAATGGAAAATATTTTCCCTTTTTGATAAATATGTGTAGGGGGAAATTTCTGATGAAATATCTGAAAATTAATCTACATACAAACATATTTATTTGGTGAAAGTGTTTTTTTTCCTACCGTAACTAATCCATTATTTTTCTGATCTTAATATTTTATTTAATTTCTAGACTCCCGTTGCAACTCTTTCTGGCCATACTGAAGCCATCTCCTCTGTGCTGTGGTCAGATGCTGAAGAAATTTGTAGTGCATCATGGGATCACACAATTAAAATATGGGATGTGGAGACAGGAGGTCTCAAATCAACTTTGGTGAGATTTCTTTACATGTTGTACATTAAAACTTTTCACCAAATTCCTCACTGGTGTAACTCCAGTTCAGTTTGAATTTAGAATTTGTACAAGAGTAGCTCCTATCTTATGACTTCTTTTCTTATGCAGACCGGAAACAAAGTGTTTAATTCTATCTCCTACTCACCACTGTGTCGGCGTCTAGCATCTGGGAGTACTGACAGACACATTAGATTATGGGATCCCCGCACTAAAGGTGAGCAAAAGTGAATGTGTGGGTAACACAAATGACTTTTCAAATTCATAATGTGTGTTGAGAGAAGGGGGTACATCTTAACACAATTCATGAGATGCACACACAAACTTTGGTATTTGTCTGTAACAGTGTTTCCTAACCGGGGAGCTAGACCATTTTAGCCAAAAATTAACAGGAACAGTGGGGACAGGGAAAGCTGTATGAACCCAGATCTTTTCCACATTCCATTGCAAAAATGCTCCCATGACTGTGTAAAGTGATGAGAAGCTACCCTCATTCCCTCCCTGCTCTCTGGGTGAGCCTTGTTTCAGCTCACCACAGCAGTAGCTCATTTAATTAGCTATTCTAAGTACTATTGCTTTTTGCCTTTTGAGGCATGACTTTTCCATTCTTAATAACTTTTATTCCTTCAACAGTAACTTGGGAAACACATTCAATTCTTCTCTTTTAAAGACATTTCTTTTTTAGTGAATTTTGAAAGCTGTCCTGCTAACAGCCTTGAAATCTAAAGTCACTATTTATCAGTGAGTTAAGTGCCACTGTTTTGCCAAGGTGCCTAAACCCTGAATAGGGGAGACCATCTGTAGAAGTGAAAAAGTAGCTGATTACGTGTCTGATCAATCTTTGGACTCCTTACAAGTCTGACATGGCTGCCAATCATTGCTGTTCATGATATAGACTGAGACTACCACACATCATAAGCCAGACAATAATGTCTTTTTAGCCACTACAGATCAGGCCAGACTTGAACCAATAATCTAGAGATAAAAGGCTCCATATCCCATTACTGATCCCTAGAGCTATTCTGTCATCTTCATCAAAGAAACTTTCAACTGTGAAAAATGTGCCTCTTTGGTAACAATAAGGTGGTTAGATTTTTGTCCTTTCTACAGGAGCTTGTGTGCATGCGTGTGTGTGTTTTAACCTCTCATGCTGTCTCATGACATGATGAGCAGGAAGAACTACCTGGTCCCCACATACGTTAATCTTGACTACTTCTCATATACTGGTGAATTTTATAAATATCTTTAAACTGACCTGTATACATTTCTGTAAATTGAGGTGGTGGATTTTCATTTTCTCTGTCCCAGATGGTTCCTTGGTACTCCTCTCTTTGACCTCTCACACTGGCTGGGTGACGTCTGTGAAGTGGTCCCCCACACATGAGCAACAGCTAATCTCAGGTTCTCTAGACAACCTTGTCAAGATTTGGGACACAAGGAGGTAAATGCCATTCTTTAATATTCACAGGTAGAACTTAGAGTTTCATGTAGCCTGGTGACGCAACAAAAGCATATGGGGAAGTGAAATTTCTGGAATCCCTATGGAGATTATAGACACCTAATAGAAGAGCGAGAAATGAACTTGCCTTCTGCCAGCAGCTCTGTGGCTTGATATCGAAATCAACTGCATTGACCTTCCCACCCAGGATTTCTGTGGCAATACTGCATTGAGGGAGATGACTTGGAAAGAGGTTTCATTAGTAATCTTACTAGTGGGTTAATTTAAAAAAATAAATAAATCTTAGTTATGCTAGCAAGATTTTTAGGAGTATCTGTCTTCCAGAAGGAGCCTAATGTATGTAGTTTGATTTGCTTCCCATTGTGGACATTTCATAACACGCAGCTGCAAGAAAAGGAGTAGTTTGTGTCTGAAACAGATACTTGCAAAAGCAAGAGGTCTAAGTCAGTGGTTCTCAACCAGGGGTACATGTACCCCTGGGGATACGTAGAGGTCTTCCAGGGGGTACATCAACTCATCTAGATATTTGCTTAGTTTTACAACAGGCTACATAAAAAGCACTAGCAAAGTCAGAACAAACTAAAATTTCATACAGACAATGACTTGCTTATACTGCTCCATATACTATACACTGAAATGTAAGTATAATATTTATATTCCAATCAATGTATTTTATAATTATATGATAAAAATGAGAAAGTAAGAAGTTTTTCAGTAATAGTGTGCTGTGACACTTGTATTTTTAGGTCCGATTTTGTAAACAAGTAGTTTAAGTGAGGTGAAACTTGGGGGTACTCAAGACAAATCAGACTCCTGAAAGGGTTACACCAGTCTGGAAAGGTTGAGAGCCACAGGTCTAAGTCAAACAACATTTGACTTGAAAGGGGTAATGGTAAAGGAGACCAATTGGTCTAGGGTTTGATTGCATAATCAAGGCTTTTATAATAAGCTGTGTACCTAGTAATCTCATTAAACAAGTTGCAGGCAGGTGAAAAACTATTCTTGAGTTTTTCCTATGCTGAACATGGTGGGAGTAGAGATCAAAACTCATGTGAGCTTCTTGGACTTCATAGACTTGTGGATATCTGATGTTTGTGTTACCATGCACTCCTTCACAACACTAGGTCCCACAAGACTTCCCAAACACAAAAATGGTGCCCTACTCACCAGTAGCCATCTGGGGTAGTCAGCTGCCACAGAGGAGTCACCACTCTTTTCCACACTGAACAGAACTTTCATCCTGCTGGTTTGGTGCTGCAGTATTAAGGCTAGCTCACCACAGAAGTATAGTGAATTGTTTCCTCCATTCTGAGTTATGCACCTACTGTTCCTGATGCCACACCTTGAACAACTTTCTCTCACTAGTCTATGGCCCTGGTCAGGATCCAAAAATTGCATTCCCTGAGTGAATATAATCCTCAGATACTGCATAAAAGCTAGCTACTCCAGGGTAGGGGCACCAAAGGTTTTGTCAGTAGCTACTGGGCTCTGATTCTGTTGCTCTGGAGGTGCTCTCAAAACATTCTCCATGGCCTTGCTTCAGATACTTTGCAACTGCTCTTCAACAGCCTTATCAGAATCCTTTATTGAGTAAGAAACGAGAGCTAAGTGTTCACCCCTGGTTTCCATTTTGCAAAAAGGAGTAGGAAATGGCACCACTACCCAAAGCCTTATGAGAGCCTGACCTCTTATTCCACAATTCCTGTGAGCTCCCAGAAGGCCCTTCAAAATTCCCAACAAGGCACTGCTCCAGAGTGTACCTAAAAGGCAGTGCAACTTTCTAATGGTGTAATATAGTACAAGTGTGCATATAGGGCAAAAGAGCATGTCTTGTGTAGACATCCTACACCACTGATGCTATCTGACTGGTCTAGTTACCAATGATCCACTTACCTAGTATAGACACAGTCATACAGAAATACATGCTAGAATCAGGAACAGCTGTTGTCTGAATTCAGTGGTTGGGAAAACCTGCACATGGCTTAATTCTGTTCTCCCCCAAGAAGTATAGTGGTAGAAATATGGATTTTAAATGTTTCAAGATTATAGTGTGATCAAACCCAGAATTTTCTAGGAGCGAAAACTTTGTATATAATTTTACCTAATTTAAGATTTATGACTCTAAATGTCTATCTTATCAGTTGCA
Organism: Macrochelys suwanniensis; assembly: GCA_033296515.1. Taxonomy (NCBI): domain Eukaryota; kingdom Metazoa; phylum Chordata; order Testudines; family Chelydridae; genus Macrochelys; species Macrochelys suwanniensis. Next base: position 59,238,470 of record CM065784.1, on the reverse strand, counting down.
AGGCTCCTCTCTATGATTTGGCTGCTCATGAAGACAAGGTTTTGTGTGTGGAATGGACAGAAGCAGGGGTAAGAACTTGAGAAACAAGATTTTATTCCTTAAATGTGTGTGTTTTGGATGGGAAAGGGGCTGATGATGGTATGATTGATGTTTAATTCTAAACTAGAGAACAATAATGAACTTTTTACTATTGGATATCTCCTATTGGTGTGCATGGATCATACTCTCCCTTTTGCTTATATGGTATGGAGGAGACCAGAAGGCCTTAATTGTAGAGTGATGGGTTAGGGTGGACTCTCTATAGGGGAAAAGTGGTTATTCAGTTTCATTACCAGATGGCCACCCCGCTCCCATCCATGGGGATTATATGAAAGCTCTGCACCAGGGGGGGATATGGGGGACAAAATCAAGAAAGGATGAAAGTCAGAACAGCCACTAAAGGTGGCGTGTTTCTTTCTCTGGACATGGGAACTTATGATGACCATTAGTCCTGTGCTCCTCTAAGCAGCATTTTCTCCTCTGTGGCATTAGACTATGGAGGTAGCATGCACAGGCAGTTTGACCTGGCCAAGGTGTGCTGCCACTTCTTTGTGGCATGGGCAGGAGCATGATGTTTACCTTGGGGCCAGCTGCATGCATCTAAACACAGCATAGGTTTTGGAGACCCCAACTCCACAGTCCCACGGGCCCTACCTCTTAGACTAAGATATGGCAGACCAGTGAACGCCTTAGACATTTTCACGTAAGCTTTACCTTCACCTAATTGGTTTTAGTAGGAGGGTAAGATATAGGCCTGTATTATTTCTGAATTTGAACCAATTAAAACAGACTATGGGGTTCACATCACCATTGTTTGTTACTCCTGACATTTAGCTCTTCAGAGGAAGAACAGAATTAGACTGCTGAGGAATAATTTCAAATATTTATTCAGCTCATATGTGTTGCCCAGGGACAAAAACTGTGTGGATATTTACTTGGTTTGACAATGGGCACAACTTGTTTTTCCCCATTACAGTTGCTGTTGAGTGGAGGGGCAGACAACAAGCTATATTCCTATAGATATTCAGCAACAACCTCTGATGTTGGAGCATGAAAATGAATGGCAAGAAGATTTTAGAGGTTACTTTCCAGTAGCCCTAACCTGTTGGAAGTTTCTAGATAACCTACAGACCAGCATCTGAAGAAAGCTGCCTCCTAGAAAAACTGTCTGCTTCTATTTTGTAGCAGAGAGCAGCCATTTCTGGTTTTTGTATTATAGCAACATGTATATGTATTTATAACAGAAAGACAGAACCACCAAGCAACCTCATGCTTATCTGGTCTGATAGTGAAATCAAACATTTGTCCCCTTTTCTCTCATAAGGACTATATAAAGAACATTGAAGTTTATTAAAAGTAAAGTGTTACTGAGATTGCTAGTCAAATTGCTCACTAGACTAAATTATTTTGTATTAATTCATTCTCTTTTTTATAAAGCTTTTATCTAAAGTTCAGTATATTATGGTCTGAGCTCAAGTAGGTACTTGAGTTCCACAATTTCCATTTGCTTCAGTGGGAGCTGGAGGTGCTTATTAGCTCAAGATTCACCCCTCACCCCTGAACAACACCTGATTCTGCTTCCACTGAAATAAATGGAATTAGGATAAAATCCTTAATAGGGTTGTGATGCAAATTATGTCACCCTTATAGTTTCAAGGTGCTCTCTATTGATTTTATTGGCAAATAGAATATTTTGGTTCCTGTCATTCATAAGTTAAGGTGGTATAAATGTACACTTCAAAAAAAATTACTGGCTGATATTGAAAAAAAATGCTCAGTTCATTAGCCAGATTAACATACTATACAGTAATACATTAATGGAATATCCGACCGCTAAGAAAATCCTTATTGTGCAGTATAGGGTGCCCGGTCCAAACTGAAGCTGTAAGTACCAGTTGGCAAAAAGACTGCAGACAAAGCAATGTTTTATCAGATCCATTTATTGTAACTGTCTATTCTTAGTTGGATGCCTCAAGAAGTTGTGTATATGATTTTTTTTCTCTTACCCTCTCCCACATGAAATTAGTAAATCATCTTAATCTATAATCTGGTGTCAGAGTAATATTTCCTATAAAATAATAAGGGCTCAACACATGTGGGATTTGCCTGAGAATCTCAGTACCAGAACACAATTGTTTAACTGGCCTTGAAAATGTTTTATAGAGTCTGTTCAGGTCCTATGCTCTAATTTACAAAGATCTTTATGAAGCAGTTTTTCCAAGAGTATATGTGTTTACCTCTTTCATCATACCAATTTGAATGGTCAGTATGAATTGATTTTAAAATAAGGAACAAATAGTGAATGAATTATTGGAACCCAATGAAAATTCTCTGGAACCAAGGATGCTTGATTATCCCAGCTGAAGATGATTCTACTTCTTACAAATATATTTTTCTTGTACAATGTTGTGTGTCCTAACAACACACGCAGACCAAGGAACTATATAAATAGACTGGGAAATAGTTTGTTTCTTTAACAACAAGGTGGATGACAAGTGATCATATTGCAGCATTTACTCATTTTTGCCTGAGTGAGGACTGTAGGATTTGCAATTAAAAGTGCCTTTTAACTTTTGGATAGGAAAGAAGTGCCAGGGCTGTGGTGTGGAATAAATCAATAGTTTGAGAATACTGGACTGGATTTATGACAATTCCACAAAGATATTCAACTATGTTTCACTGCTGCGAGAACAGAATTGTATAACTCACTATTCTTTCACCAGTCTCTTGCTCTAAGAATCACAATTTTGGTCAATCTCTTAATTAACTGAAAACTCTTTACAATTGTTATTCATTTTTCTTTTACATTGAAAACTTTAAGCAATTAGGAAAGGTTTGCTAGCAGAAACTGTCTCTTAGTATACATCAAATAATATTGTACTGGAAAATACAGAGCAATATTTTAAAGCGGTCATTTAAGGCAAGAGGCTGACTACTTAGTTTTTGGCATAGAGCAATACTTAAGTTTTGTGTTTATTTCCCCCCCCCCCCTTGACTTTCCTCGTTTCTCTTTTTACCCTAGAGGTACATCTTTCATTCAGGATGATTTTTGTTGAAAGCAAGGAGAAGAACAGTCTCAGCAGGATTCCTCCCCCCCCCCCCCCATTTTAAATGTCATGTTTTCAGAGCTCCCTTAACTGGAACACAAATATTTTGGAAAAAAATATCACATTTTAAATGTCACTGGAATACACAGCAAAATCTGCACACACACATTACCTTTGGAGCTAGTCAACATCTTCAGAATTAAACAGGGCCATAAGTAGTCCATAGGATTTGGAATGACAGTGGAGATGACTTTCTCAAAACAAAATTAATTCCAGGTCAGCTTTCCATCAGGCATCTCTGCTCTGGCCTGTGCTATTAGCTCTCACTTTTATGCCTATATAGGAGACAAGGAGAAAACCTATATTGTATCCTTCCCCATCCTTATGGCTGGTTGACGCTATTAGGCAATGCCATGTCTGGTTTAGAGTGGAAGCTTCAAAGAGCACAGCACTTGTCTTACTTGCCTGTAAAGCCTCTGGTACCCTTGGGCAAACCACCACCACCAGAAGAGACCATGACAACACTAACTTCAACCAAGGAGGGATTAAATATTTGAGGGCACATGTACCCTTTCACCCCAGGGTAGGTCACACACCCATTATACAGAGAGATGGTACCACTGAAATGCAGCCACCGCTGGCTGTCAAGGCAGCAGCCAGCCAGCACAAAGTGGGGTGTAGGGGGCGTGCCCAAGGAATGGGATGTGGGGCCTGCTGGCCCCGGCGGGCGGAACCAGGTGCTCTGCAGGCTGGGGTCAGGGATGTCCCCGGTTCCCCACTAGCCCGTGTCAGTCAGGCGGGGCGGGAGTACAATGCCCCTCCCCTCCGCCACCTGACCCGCTCCGCCGTGACCGACGGTCCCGACCGCTCTCGAGCGCTCAGAGGCGGGGCGGCTCACCTGGGAAGCTCCACAGCCGGTAGCCGGTCCAGGGCGGCCCGCGGCTCCTATTACGCTGGGTGGGGGCCAACGGGCCGGAACCGGCATCGCCCCGGAGATTCCTGTCACAGGCCCCCGCAGACTGCATGGCGGTGAGTGACTGTCCGTGGCCGTACACGGGGCTGGGGAGGTGGAGACGGCACCCGACCGTAAACCTACTGCCCCTCCGCAGGGCTCCCTGTCCCCGCCGCCCCGCCCCCCTCGCTGCCCGTTACCGCCTCCCCCCGCACACACAGCGCGCGCCCCCCTCGCTGCCCGTTACCGCCTCCCCCCGCACACACAGCGCGCGCCCCCCTCGCTGCCCGTTACCGCCTCCCCCCGCACACACAGCGCGCGCCCCCCTCGCTGCCCGTTACCGCCTCCCCCCGCGCACACAGCGCGCGCCCCCCTCGCTGCCCGTTACCGCCTCCCCCCGCACACACAGCGCGCGCCCCCCTCGCTGCCCGTTACCGCCTCCCCCCGCACACACAGCGCGCGCCCCCCTCGCTGCCCGTTACCGCCTTTGCCCCTACACACAGCGCGCGCCCCCCTCGCTGCCCGTTACCGCCTTTGCCCCTACACACAGCGCGCGCCGCCCCCCTCGCTGCCGGTTATCCTCCCCCCCACACTCAGAGCACGCGCCCCCCTCTCTTCCCCTTACCTCCTCCCCCCACCCACAGGCTGCCCCAAGAATGCCAGTTACTGCTCCCACTAGGACTCCCTCAATGACACTTGCTGCACACCCTAAAATCTTAGTGCTCCCACAGCATTCCCCCTCAATGCCCGTTCATGCCCCCCACAACCTGGCACCTCATCGCTGCCAGTTACTGCTCCCCCAACACATAGCACCTCATCACTGCCCGCAGGGCCGGCTTTAGGCCGATTCCCCCACTTCAGGCCCCGCGCCACCCCCTTGTACTCACCCGGCGGCGCTCCCGCGTCCTACACTCGCTCCAGGTCTTCGGCGGTACTGAAGGACCCCCCGCTGAAGTGCTGCCAAAGACCCGGGGAGCGCTGCTGGGTGAGTAAAAATTAAAAAGGGGAAACGGGCCCTGCACTTCGTAAAGCCGGGCCTGACTGCCAGGTACGGCCACGCATATGTCTCTCTGTTCTCAGCAATTTTTTTCTTCTTCTCCTGGCTACCAGGGCCCTTCCACCCCAAATTTCCATGGGGGACTTAGCTGCAGGGCTTAAAATGGGATTTCATTTCCATTGCCTCAAGGGGACAAATGAAGCACGTTTTGATGTGCTGGTGGGAGGGAGGTTGAAAGAGCTCAGGCTATTGCTACATCCCTCTCATTTGAATAACATTTAACATATGTCTTCCAACTACTGATCAGATATCAACTACTGCTACTAATATTTCTACAGATCTCAATGAGACTGGAGACCTAGTGTGCTGGGGTCTGTACTAACAGGTATGAAGACACTGTGGGTATGTCTACACTGCAATATAAACACAAGGTTTGAACTCAAGCCTAGCCTCCCCCTACATCTTGCATCTACACACAAATCACGCTAGCTAATCTAGGGCTAAGCAGCTACATTTTGGGAGTACACTAAGAAGTCTGGGGTACAGGTGGTTGGACTCAGCTTCGCATAATATAGTGTAGACAGTGAAACCCCACCTTCGGACACAGGATTCAACAATTCCTAAAATGGGGCTACAAATAAGTGTCAATGCTCAAGCCCTAGGTTAATAGATATATAATTTAAAATTTAACAGAACACTCTTAAAACAGAAGTTTGCCAAAAGTTATAGATGATAATCTCAAGTTTCTCAGGCCTTTTAAGCACTTTTGATTGTCTTTGAGACAATGTTTGGGGCTGTTAAAACCTGGGGAAATTTTCTTTCTAGTGCATTCCCTATGTGAGCTTTTGGGTGTTTTCACACTCATGGATGCACACAATCACCTTCACATTCTAAAACTAAAGCAAGTAAGAAGACTGATACATCTCACAAATAATGAAAAATCGAAAATTAAAAAGATACTTAAAATTTTAGTTCACAAATTTTTCAGTTCTCAGTCTTCAGGACTCTCTTCAGGACTCTCATGGAGTAGGTCTGGAACTGCAGTCAGGGAGGTAGACCACGTGATGTTCAGCTGGCATAGTGCTTCTTGTAGGCAGGCCTTATTTGGGGTCATGGAAAGACTGGTCAAATGTTGGCATAGACTGTTAATTGATGTTGTGACTTCCTCTCCCTAAGGTGATCAATCTTGATGATTCTGGAACATCAGTCTTCCATGAAATAGCTTGTTGACCTGAAAGGTGAGCTTTCTCAGCCTTACGCTGATTCTTATGATTTATGAGTTTCACTTGGTCCACCTTGCAGCTCCTCCCTCCAAGGTCTTTGGACAGATCAGGTGCAAGGCCTATTATGAAGTCATACAACTCAATCTAGCTAAGTTTGAATTAGGCCATTGTTAGCAAGTGTCAATTTGGAAAAGGCCTTTTTAAGCCACCAGTTTTAAAAATATTTGATATTTTCAATATCACAGTAACTACTGGTTTGTAGCCCCCCAAAATATGAAAAATCCTGACACATAAAACCCACTTTTGAGAAAGCTGGCATGGGTTTATCAGAGTCAAATGTCTTAAAAAGTCATGTCACCAGTTATCAGAAAATTCAATATAAAAATCCTATAAAAATAACTAATGAGAAAACCCTTAACACAACAAAGATAGTTTCTCAAACATTCATTCATCCATCACCAAATGAAAAATAATCCAGATTTACGATAAATGTAATCAAGGCAATTATGATGCCAGTCCTGTTTTGGAACAGGGCTGTCACTCAGACAATTTATCTTCTAAAAATCTAGATTTTTATAGAGCAAAGTTACTTTAAAGCTCATCATTTGTAATTAAATGTTTCAAACTATGACATTGAAATCTGACAACTGGGTTTTTAAAATTTGATTGCAACTTTATTGCACATTTCCTTGCCAGCTAATTGAACCTTGTTAAATTGTACCAATGACAAAGAGACCTATTGCAGGTTACTGAATTTTGCAAACTATCAAGTGAACAAAAATAAAAACATTAATGATGCATCATCTTTTTTGTCAGTTGTAGTTTAATTAGTACTGTATAATGTACTGGTAATATCCCTGCATATTATTCTTAATAATTGAAGACCCTATTACAGCACTCTGCTATCACATCTTTGGGAAGTTTAGTTTAATTTAGTAATTTACTAGTACATACTAAACAAGGATTAAATGGGCTTAAGTGCATCTACATTAGGGGGCATAATTTATTTAACTATACACACTTCAAATTAATTTAGTTAAAACTGTACAACTTTTCTAGTATAGACATGTCCTAAATATTGAGCAAATAAATGCACATTGGGTAAATGTCAATATGTATTTGTATAGTACCACACTGACTCCGCTCATTACGTTTGCTTCATTTGAGTGTGCAATCAGTTTTCTCTTTTAAAAATAAAAAAGTCCCAGAGAAGATGTATGTGGAAAGCATATCTACAGAACAGGTGAGACATTTAATGAATGCTCCTAAGGCTAGAGATTTTTTCTACATGATTTTTCTGTGGAGAATTTGGTTCTAGAAAGGAATCAAGGATGAGAAAAAAGTTTTCCAAAAGGTAAAGAACAAACACTACTTTAAACCTCTCACACTGTTCTAAGTTTCATGAATCAGCACCATCTTGCTCAGTCACACCAGCTTCCTTCTCTCTGGTACTAACTCTGTAGCATGAAGAATAAAAAACGTACTCTTGTGTGACAAGAAACTTGACACAGCTGATCAAAAAAGACTGCAGGGAAGATTGATGATATTGGCAAGTGAACAACTTGAAAGAACTGGTAAGAAAAAATGAATATAGGTTAGAAGTGGCAAATTATGAAGCCTGGGGTGTCATAATGCTGGATGTAAAGCTTTTAAATCAACCACTTCCCACATAGACTTTTTTCTTTAAAAAAAGTAGAAGCACTAGAAAACCATATGTAGATAAATCCAGGAACATTAGGAATGATGATCAATAAACCAGATAGATAATTCACCTTTTTTAAAAATTTACCAGAGAATCTGTTGACTTGAATGATGTTTCTGACTACTCTTAAGGAGAGTCAGAAACTAACTGCATAAACCGTGTCATGTTGTTAGCATATTTTGACCCTTAAGAAAGAGTGAATGGTGTGAGAAAAGAAAACTGGAGTTATGCATCATGAATATTCCCTCCGATTTAAAGCTTATATCCAAAACAAATTGCATTATCAATTAGGAAAGAATTTGAGAAAGAGAAATGGTAGCATTAATAATGTAACCACGGAAGCAATACCTCATGGGAAAAGATTTTCTAAGATAAGGATTCTGCCTCCCAACTAGATACAAGTAAGGAGGACTCCAGGATAATCTAGTAAGGATTATCACTGCACGGGATTATACTGTGAAATAGTAGGATAGGTACCCTTTATCCTGTTAAATAGAGCAGGTTGAATATCATTTGGCATCTGACAGGCATTGATATCAAACAAGTTTCACTGTTTTTCATTATATGATTTATTTACTGGATATACTTTTCAGTATTCAACCTGTTCTACAGCTGGCTGAATATTTGGCAAACATTAAATATCTATTGGTGAAAGACAAATACATCTGAATACTTTTTTCCCCATGCTGTTTGACCAGCTCTTTTATTGAACATGGACAGTGATAGTAATTCTATTAGTTTCCATTAGAATTATCAAAATAAGAGGAGATACGGAAATACACAAAAAGGGTTCAGTGCATCTGGAAAACAGGTAGCAATGGAATTCCAGAGATGCTTCAATCCAAACCAAATATCAGAAAGCTAATATATGGTGAATATAGATTAGAAACAAGCAAGACACTCAAATAAATGGTTAGGAACAATGGGGCTGCTACGGTTTTCTTTCCCTGATGGAAAAAAAGGGGGAGGGGAATTATACTTAATTCTCATTTCTTTTCTTAGACTAACCTTTAATGTGTGTAAAACACAAGATACTAATTTTTTTGAGCATGTAAAACACCTCTGGTAACCAACTGTTCTGTAAATTTTATAAACAATTTAAAAGGAAACTAAAGGCAGAAAACTTAATGTAACATTATGTGGACTTTTTTATCACACCAGAGGTCAGATTGTCATATCACTTATAATTCAACCACATAGCATTCATTAAAATTAGTATCTTCAGAAGTCAAGAATGATGACAGGCTGGTCAGAACAGTGGTAGATTGGCCAAGAAACTGTGCATACCTAGCTTAGAGTTTGAGCACCTCTGAGGTACTATTTATTTATAAGTCCAGTCAATATCAACAAACATTCTTCCCATTTAAAACCTCAGAGTTGAGATTTTTTTCAAAGTAGCATAGAAGTTTTTAGACACACATCTTCCATTAATTTGAATGGGGAATGTGTCTAAAACCCTTGGACTGCTTTGAAAATCTCAACCTAGATACAAAGACAAGATTTCACTCAGCTACAGCCAGGGCCTGTGCAAGGAAGTTTCGCACCCTAGGCGAAACTTCCTTGCACCAGCCCTGCGCCCTCTCCCCCCAGCCAGCCCGCCCGCAGGCCGTGGGAGCTGAGCATGGAACCGGGAGGCAGGGGGGCGGCTCGCCGCGGCTGCCTCCCGGCTCTGGGAGGCAGGGGGACGGCTTGCCGCGGCTGCCTCCTGCTCAGCTCAGGGGTCTCCCTCAATTTCTCCTATTGAAGTTGTTCAACTTTAATTAAATACTGGAATATTTAAATATTACTTAGGCAAGAGAAAGAGTTAGAATGTCTCTGTAGCCTAGTGGTTAGGTCCTCCCCTTCCCCAGCTGTTCTGTGTGAACTTGCCTGAGGGGCTACCTCCCAAGATCAGGTCCCTACACATGACTTGGGCAGCCTATCTTTGCCAGTTTGTGAATTGCTCTGGGGCTTTGATGGGAAACAGGTGTCTGGTTTCCTATCATCAGACAATAGTGTGCATGCTCAGGCAGGAGATAGGCATCTGGGCACCTAAAGTCAGGCTGCAGTGCACATGCCCAGCATAAAAATGTAGGTGCATAATGTGTTTAGGTGCCTACAGGGTTAGGCAGCAGCTGAACAGGAATTTTGTGGATCGTAGTGACACTTAAAACCAGGATTTAGGTGCCTAAGTACTTTCAGGAGGTCCCACTGTGGTCCCTTATCTTGCAGTTGGATCAGTGCAAGTGGGTCCTTTACAGTACAGAGCCTCCTTGAGTATGCCTATAGTGCACACTAAGCCAAGGTCTGCAAGATACAGGCCTGTGGACTTGATGTTTCCTAACCAGCTTGAGCATCCACACTGCATTGTAAACCTGGGTTTACAATTGCTGGACCCAGGTCTCACAGCCATGTTAACATGTCCATACTGCACTACACAGACTTCTAGCTCAGGTCTGCGGCTTGACCTGCATTCACCCTGCAAAATGGCAGGGCTTGGACCAGAGTCACAGTGGGAGTTGGGCTCTGACCCACACCCCTAGTGTCCTAGGACCCAGATTGATTTGTGTTATTTGAAGCCTATACCCATCCAAAACTAAAGACCTTCCAGCTCAATTGAGAGGGAGGAACAACCTGACCTAAACATCAGCTGAGTACAGGAGACAACAAATGAAAAAACAGGAGCAGATGATTTTTGGCCAGAGTAACATCTTAGTAGGAAATAAGAGGATTGTTTCCACATTTCTCTTTTTAAAAGTGTGGTTTATAGGAGCCACCCCAAAATGCAGAAGATAAGGAGTGGGAAATGGACACTAATGTAGGGTTGCCAACTTCCTACTTGCACAAAACCGAACACCTTCCCCCGCTGCCTACCCCTTCTTCGAGGCCCTGACCCCGCTCACTCCATCCACTATCCCTCTGTTGCTCACTTTCCCCACCCTCAGTCACTCACTCTTATTTTCACTGGGCTGGCTCAGGGGGCTGGGGTGCAGGAAGGGGTGAGGGCTCTGGGGTGGGTCTGGGGATGAGGGGTTTGGGGTGCAGGAGGGTGCTCTGGGCTGGGATTGAGGGGGATCAGGGATGGGGGTCCGGGATGGGGCTGGGGAGAAGGCTCCAGCCGGTATGTTCCCCCTCCGCTTCTATGCGTAGGGGCAGCCAGGCGGCTGTGCGCACTGCCCTGTCCACAGGTGCTGCCCCCGCATCTCCCATTAGCAGCAGTTCCCAGCCAATGGGAGCTGCAGGGTGGTGCTTGTGGTGGGGGCAGCATGCGACACTCCCTGGCTGCCCCTATGCATAGGAGTGGAGTGGGAACATGCCGGCTGCTTCCCAGGAGCTACACGGCGCAGAAGCTAGCAGGGAGCCTGCCAGCCCCGCTGCTTGGTGCCGCCTACCGGACAGTCAATGGGGGGGCGGGTGCAGGCACCCACCGGCGCTGAGAAAAGTTGGCGCTTGTGGCCAGGATCCCTTTTTGACCAGGTGTTCCTGTCAAAAACTGGACACCTGGTCACCCTATTAATGCCCAGTGCTATTCTGGGGATTGAAAAAGTAGGTTTTGTTTTCATTACAGGTAGGTAGGAAACTAGTTTCCCAACCCAAAAGAATATGAGATTTCAGAAATTTTCCCATCCCAAATTGGGACAAAAAGTCAAAATCTCAAATAGTTGTGAACCAATAATACAAAAAAATTTCAGATTGTATCAATTGAAATGTTTTATTCTGACCTTTTATTCTACCTTTTCCCCCTATAAATTAACTTACAATTTGAAACAGAAAGTACTTTTAAAAAGAAAGAACTTTTTGGTTTAGAAAATGTTGAAACATCCCATTTCAACAATTTGAAATTTATTTCCACCTGGGAAATTCACTGAAGCTGACCTTTTCCAGTGAACAGTTTTGGTTAATTAGCATTTTTCAAACAAAAAACACTTAGTAGAAAAATTCCCAACCAACTCTAGTTTTAGTTTCTTACTCCCACAACTCTGAAGCTTGATTTTCTGTAAGTTCTTAGCAATTTAGACATGTGAGAGGTTTTTTGTCTCTCTTCAGAAATATTGTTTTAGGTCAAGTCCCCTTCTTCCCTCCTGTAACCTTGCCCCTGAACATGGTATCCTGCCCAACATATAAGAAATTTCTTTTTATTGCTCTTTTATGATTCAGCTTTCAGTTGCTGTTCCTTCTCTGTGCTAAATGTGCATTTTCTGGAATGATGTGGTGGAAGTGAAAAGAAGAGAAAAACATTTTTTGGTCTATTTCCATAGGTTATTCCACAGAATATATTTCCATATATTCCACAAGAGCCACAGCAGAATGGATAACCATCCTAGGTGAGTCAGAAGTGTGTTACTTTATAGCAATATATAATACTCAGAAGAAAAATATTGCTGAAAAAAGAAAGTCTTATTTTAAAAAATTAGCATTATCCTTCCTGGGGAAAAAAGGCTGTAAAAAGACTGCACGTGGTTTATAATGTTATAAGAAACAAAATAATCTTTTAAAAAATGTTTAATTTGAGTAATTTCTTTTCCTACTATCCCTCTTTATCGCCCGTCCTATGCGTTGAATTTGTTTTCTTGGTGACTCTTTCACAACATGAGTGTTCCCTGATTTTGAAGTGGTTTACAAGTGACCTGAAAAGTGTTTCAGGTAGCACAGCCATGTGGAAAAGAGGAAAGCTTCACGCAGTTTTTGAGTCAAAGCAGTAACATAGGCTTGAAATTATATATATTTTTAAAAGGTGTTTCTCCCATCACCTTAGATTAATACAGGCTACAAAATTATTTCCTATAATGGTTTTCAAGATTGTTTTTTGGAAAAAATGTAAAGGCCAATTTTGGCTAGGGCACAAATACTAGCTCTTTCCCATCTTATCTGATGTTCCACCATACCTTTCCTCCAGTACCCAGCCACCGTTCTCTTGTTTAAACAGTCTTCCGCATGAAAGTTCTCCTAGGTTGAGTCCACACTGTATAAAAGAATGTGACAAGTGACCCCCTGGATCTCCTCTCAACTGGTATTGAAGTAATTTGTCTTGCTGATGTGGACAGGGTCAACACCTATTCAAGGAAGCAACACTCCAGGTAGACTTACACCGTCAAAACTTGCAGCCTGGGTTCCACAGGCACAAGTCTGTTCTAGTGTGTCAGCCTTAGCTTTGATATTCCCTTTTTATTTGCTTTTGTCAACCTAAATGTTTATTTTACCCAGGGGTGAAAGTAAAATGAAGCTCTTACGAGTTATGGGGCCAGCTCTCCCCCCCCCCCCTCCCCCGGAAGAGGCGGGGCCTCAGGCGGAAGGGGCGGGGCAGGTGTCAGCATCCCTCAGCCAGCCCATCTGTGCTGCTTGGCCCACGTCACCCAGGGCTCCAGAAGCAATTTAAAGGGGCAGCGGCGGCCGGAGCCCCGGGCCCTTTTAAATCGCAGTCCTGGGGCAGATACTTCTTTCCCCCCCTCCCCCCCCGCCCCCATCGGCAGCTGGGAGGGGACAAAAAGGGAAATGACTTTAAAGCGCTGCCGCCCCTGCTTAAAGCGCTGCCATGGCAGCGCTTTAAAGTTAGCGGTACAGGCTGGTACTGGCGGCTACTTTTTACCGGAACGCTGTCCTGTCCCGTACCGCCTTACTTCACTCCTGATTTTAGCATTCTGCATTTATGTTCTTGAAGGAGATTTTTTTTTCATGTTTGCCTCCTAGGAATTCATCTATTCTATATGGCTGCATACACTGTTTACATAGTTAGATCCCAGTTCTGCAAACATACAAACACATGAATGGTCCCATTGAAAGTTATGCAGTGTTAAGCATATACATAACTATTTGCAGGATTGGGGTTTCAAGCACTAATCCTGCAAGCTGATCTGTGCAGATGGACCCCTACGCCCACATGGAGTCTTGCTGAAGCTGATAGGAAACTGCACAGAGTAATTTGCAGGATAGGGTCTTTAATAAGTGACACTTACTTTTTGGTAGAAATAGCCCTAGTTAGGTCTTTATGAACATCATTTGAGAAACAGAGAGATGCTCAGTATCATGGTTACTGGGCACCTCTGTTCCCTTTCTGGTCTCTCTACGTGTATGCCCTCAAGTATCTGGTCAACCCTGGGATGGAATTCCACAAATTTCTCATAAATAGATCAAGTTATTGGCTACAATACCCTGTGTATCAACTGTTTTTACTCTGCAGGACCGAGTTCAAACACCTGCAGTTCTCTTTGGGAGTCTCTGATCAATGGCATACTGTAATAAAACTGTCAAAACATAAATATTGTTTATTTTAACAGTAGGAACAATGCATTTAGAGAGAAAGAAATTTAAAAACAGTCTACACCTGTCTTACTTAAAGTCTTATCGTCACCTGAAGGTAAACTAGGCAGACCTAACTTCTTCCAACACATTCAGTAGGTCCCTGTGTCTCAGTGTGGTTCCCCCAAACAACTCTCTGTCCCTTCTTTTGAAAGAGCAGTCCTAGTTAAACTTGTCACATCTCTTTTGATCTCCTGTGTTTCCAGGCTTTTCCTTTCTGGGTATTGTCGCTTAACTCTCAAATGTTTGCTGAGAAGTGACTTATTTTGAGCCATTCTTTCCTACCCTGCTTGTTGTTCTCACCCTATTAAAACTAAATCAATATATTCATACATTAAACATCCCAATAACCAGGTCAACATGCAGTATTCATAAATTACAGAGCAGTTCCAAATCAGTCACATCTAATAACCTGCAGGATCAGGCCTCAAGAGCCATAGTATCCATTAGCGCTAATCTGCAATGCAAAGCACATCTGATCTCGTTTCTAAATCAAGCTTGCATGTATCAAATGGAGATGTTCTGTCTGGCATCATTTTACAAGGCTTCTAGAATTGCAGGTTTCAAATAACTGTTTCTTCTAATACAATATCTGACAGGATCTTAAAGTTGTGAAGCTGTTTAGACTCTCTCTTCTTTATTTAAGATAAATATACTGAAAAATGATATAGCAATAACAGATGGTTAGCCCTGATCCTCAAGAGCCACCTAATATATGTGCATGTCCACAGGCTTTAATTTCTTCAATAAAAATTACAATCTTTTCTTTATTATATGGACATGTTTAGCATTTGTTGTTGTTACCAGTTCCAAATATTACAGTGAACTATCCACATATCTAAATAGTTGTAATATATCTGGGACTATTCTATGCAAGTTTAATAATCCTATTTTAGCTGCCTTTTTTTTTTTTAGTCCCACTCTTGCTAGTGTTCCATATCTATCCTGGCATGTTCTAGATGTGGTTTAAGATAATAGGGGCTACATCACATAAATATTTAAACAAGTTAAGAGATGGAAATGTCTGACAGAGTGAAAATTTGGTGCTCACTATTTCATTTCTGTTCTTTGAAAGGACATGCACAATAGAGGAGCTGAGGGATCTATAGTATAGTTTCTTTCATGATTTACTATGCCATTTCATTTAAGCCTTGACAAAAAATATACTAACTAGAGTTTATATAAAATATGTAGTTAGTATTTATAGCCTTGGAATACATAATTGTGATGGCCTCTAGAGTGGGTGGCCCTTCCGTTACACTATCCCCATTGCACCTCTGTACAACTAATTTTCTGTGTTGCTGTGGAGAATGGAAATTCATGATGGACCAGAGGCGCCGACTTTCTACTGTGCCGGGGAAGCTCGACTAGGGTGACCAGATGTCCCGATTTTATAGGGACAGTCCCGATTTTTGGGTCTTTTTCTTATATAGGCTCCTATTACCCCCCCACCCTCTGTCCCGATTTTTCACACTTGCTGTCTGGTCACCCTAAGCTCGACCCCTGCTCTGCCCCAGGCCCTGCCCTCACTCCACCCCTTCCCCTGGCTCTTCTTGTCCCTGCCCCGCCTCTTCCCGACCTCCGCTCCACTCCCTCCCCTGAGCACACCCTGCCCTCACTCCTCCCCCCAACCGCCTCCTGCACACTGTGGAACAACTGATCGCGGCGGAAGGGAGGAGGAGGCATTGATTGGCGGGGCCGCCAGCAGGTGGGAGGTGCTGGGAAGTGAAGAAGCTGACTGGGGTGAGCACCCACCATTTTTTTCCCCTGGGTGCTCCAGCCCCGGAGCACCCACAGAGTTGGTGCCTATGTGACAGACACACACACACACACACACACACACCATTTTGAAGAACAGAAATTAACCAGTCAGATTTCTTTCCCCTATCCCTGATAAAACAACATAACACTCATTCTGTTTTAAGAGGATGATCAAAATTGCTTCAGTTGCTTAGCTGTGGTTATTTTGGTCTAAGGATATGTCTTCACTGTAGAGTTATCTAGCCTCAAGTTAATTTTTCTTAAATTAGCCTACATCGAGAGTGGCCACACTCTGAAATAACATTTGAGCTGCAGAGTGGTCATGTTAGCAGCTGACAAGTTGTACTAACTCCAGCTGTAGCCTGTACCCCGACAGGCCAGGCAACTCCAGTTACAAGGACCCCCATACTCAAGGGTTTTTGTGTGTGGATGGGACTTAAATTGGGGCACCAGTTAAGGTATAATTCTAACTTCTCTAACTCAGCAGTGAAGACAAGCCTTACAAAGAGAGGTGCAGCCGTATACAGTTACAACATTGTAAAGTTAGATGAACTTTGTTTAAATGAGACTTAATCAGAATGAATTGGAACCCACCAGATTGTCCCAATTAAATGATTTATACTAAAGAATGCTGAAGAAATCAAACTAAATTTCATTTAGCTTTGTTCTTTTTGTGTGTGTATTGTGTCAGTTTGGTGATTAGATTATTTTTATACAAAATTAAAACATGTAAACATTGCAAACCTGTGAAATGTCTTCCAGTGGACTCTCTAGTGAAAGTCAACCAATACTTGTCAGGTCTTCACATGAGATCTGAACTGGTGTGACTTTGGAGAACCTGAAAGATAAAAAATTTGAGGCAAGTTACATCCGTTTGACTTTGTTATTTGGGGCAGTCATGATAGGTGCCGACTCTGTGGATGCTCTGGGACTGGAGCACCCCCGGAACTGGCAGCTCTGCGGATCAGCTCCTCCCCCTCCCTCTCAGCGCCTCCTGTCCGCTGCGATCAGCTGTTCAGCAGCGTGCAGGAGGAGGGTGGGGGCTTGGGCGAAGGGGTGGAGCGGGGGTGGGGTCTGGGGCAGAGCGGGGGTCCAGCATCCCTGGGGAAATCAAAGTCCGCGCCTCTGGCATTCAGTATATATTTCATGAACAGATGTGTTTTTTGTTGAGTCTGTTGGAAATTACTTGTAAACCTTTGAAAGCATGCTAACATTCAATATATCTAACAGCTATATAGACAAAACACTGATATAATTTCTATTGAATGAAAATCAGTTATCTGAGCTGTTGAGCCAAAAAGTTCCCTCATTTAGTTTTTCCAGTGCCTATATTCTACACATTTTAAAGTAGCTAGGAATTCTGAGCTTTGTTTAGTCAGTGGCCATAAGCAGAAGCACCATGTCCAGTGAAGTAGTGTGGGGTAGAAAATTGGAAGTTTACAGATACCTGCAACGTTGTATATACAGCTGGTTGCATTTTTTAAATGAACCTTTTTCTCCCATTGGAAAATATGGGTGTGTCAAAATTGAACTTTCCTGTGGGAAAGTTGATTTTTGCAATTTTTTTCCTTTCTTTCAGAAATCAAAACATTTTCTTTTGAGAAAAGTGAAATGTCAACTCAAAAAGGAAAATAATTTTGAACTATTTAAAAGTAGAGTATTATTTCAAATTGATATTTTGACTTAATATTTTTAAATTAAAATTATTTCTTAAAAATAAAATAAAATTCTTAAAATGTTTGCAAAATAACATTGACAAATTGTTAATTTTTCAGACCTTTTTGTTTTGTGAAAATTTGAGTTCCCATTCCAGTTTGAGATGAAAACAAATATTGAAATATCAAAATTCCTTTTTCCATATAGCTCTAATTGTAGTAATCACTTTCAAGCTACGCTGCAGTAAATAGTCCTAATGATTAAAAATATGTAAGTACCAATTCAGACATCATTATGATGGACTATGGGGCTTTCATATCAACTAGACATAATGCACAAATAGATTTCAAAGAGCATTCAGAAAGCACTATGTCAGCACTGATTGGCTAAATTGTTTTGCATTGGTAATATTTTATTAATTTCTTGCTTTGTTGTATACATAGTAAATTGTTGAAACAATTCTTTGATCTGTTTACTTATCTCTTTCTCATAGTCACTCCAAGGATACCAATGGAAAATATACGTCAGAAGACCAGTCTGTAGTCAGCAGAATGCAGAAGAAATACTGGAAAACAAAGCAAGTCCTAATCAAAGTTACAGGAAAGAAAGAAGACGAGCATGTGGTTGCATCTGATGCAGAGCTGGATGCCAAACTAGAGGTAAACAAGGATTATGTGACCATGTCTATACTACAAACTTTAGTTGATGCAAGTTACATTGCTGTATAGCCACCAAAGTTTGTGTATTGCTCATGTGCATGCATACTTGGCTGCTTGTGTCAGCACTGCGCATATTCTCTAGGTGTAATTGTGTTAATGTAAAGTACGGTGCACCACGGGAGATGTCTCAGTGTGCCTCGTGCTGCTGTTTGACACAATATCTTTTGGGAACTTTTCGCAATGTGTTCTGGGATAGAAATGACTTGCCGAGAAATCTTTGGGAGCTAGGGGTCAGGTTCTCAGAATGCAATTTACTCCATCCCATAATTTTTGTGCCTTTTTTTAAAATCCCACAAACCTGTGCAGCACATTTTGGTGTCCACCATCTCAGACAGATGCGTGGAGCCCACAGTGCTCTGCACTGTTCTCATGAATGTTGCAAATACAGGACACATGATTCTCCTGTATTTTCAGACACCCAGAAAATACCACAAGGACACAGGGGACATGACAGTTTCTTCTTGCACATTTTGCAGAGGAACATCTCAGAAAATAATTCAAGGTTCTTGATGGTGTTCATGGAGCAGCTGCAGACAGTGGAGTACTGTTTCTGAGTCCATGAATTGAGCACTGACTGGTGGGATCGTATCATAATGCAGGCTTGGGACAATGAGCAATGGCTGCCGCATTTTCTGATGTGAAAGGCCACATTCCTGGATATGTGTTCTGAGCTCACCTCAACCCTCTAGCGCAGGGACACCAGAATGAGAGTTGCACTGACAGTGGAGAAATGAATTGTGATCACACTCTGGGAGCTTGCAATATTGGATTGCTACCAGTCAGTGGGAAGTCATTTTAGAATTGGAAAATCCACAGTGGGGACAGTCGTCATGCAAGTGTGTAGGGCCATTATTTGTCTCCTGGTATGCAGGACTGTGATTATCTGCAATATTCAGGACATAGTGGATGGATTTATAGCAGTGAAGTTCCTGAATTGGACTGAGGGCAATAGATGGCATGCACATTGCTTTTTTGGCACCAGCCCACCTTGCGATAGAGTTCATCAGCAGAAAGGGCTACTTTTCTGTAGTTATCCAAGCATTGGTGGATCACTGGGGATGCTTCACTGATAGTGATATGGGCTGGTCAAGGAAGGTGAATGATGCTCACATGCTCAAGAACACAGTACTGTTGAGAAAGCTGCAAACAGGCATGTTGCTTCCTGACCAGCAGATTACCTTTGGGGATATTGGAATGCCTGTAGTGATTCTGAGGGACCCAGTCTACCCCTTGCTGATGAAGCTATACATGAACCCCAAGCCTCAATAGCATCAAGGAAAGATTCAATGACTGACTCAGCAGGTGTAGAATGACTATTGAATGTGCTTTTGGTAGATTGAAGGGATGCCGGCAGTGCTTACTCACTAGATTGGATCTCAGTGAGAAAAATATCCCAATGGTTGTAACTGCCTGATATGTCCTCCGTAACATCTGTCAGGCAAAGGGGGAAAAGCTGCTGACTGGGAGGAGGTGGAGAAGCTGTCTGCTGACTTTGAACAGCCAGACATGGGCTATTACATGAGCCCAGTGTACAGCTTATACAGCTGAAGGAGGCTTTGAAACCGCACTTTAACAGTCAGCTACATTAGTGTTGTGTGATGGACTGTTCTTTGGGCCTGGAAATGGGACTTTGAAATTGGAAAGGCAGCAATAATTTCCATTTCATTGCACAAATGTAGTCCATTGTGGTGATGCATACACTAGTTGTGGCTCTCACATAACTGTGAAGCTGTGGTTTTCCTTGCTGTCCCCCCGTATGGAATGGTGGGGGTAAGGAGATGGACTGTGATGCCACATGGAATGTCAGGGGGGCATAGGGAGTTGCTACTGTAGAGTTCTCCAAGGACTGCAAAAAGTGGGGAGGCCAGGATTTTTGGATATGTAGGTCATTGAGTGTCTGCATCATTTGGGTTTGCTGCCTGAAAAGACTCATGATGTCCTGATGCATCTTCCTCTCCTTTTCCTGCTGGGATTTCTGGGCCTGTCTCCTGTCCCCTCTTTCCTTCTCCATGCTGTCTGACATGCCTGGTGTTTGTGATCCAACACAGCATTGGTTTGCACAGTCTCACTGAACATGTTCTCCCTCATCCTCTTTTTTCTCCTCCTCATCAGGGTTAGCAATACTGCAGGTATGGAGAGGGCATCCCTCAAAGCTGCAACTGCTGCTGATAAAAACAGACAGATTATCATTGGATTTACAGTTATAACAGAAAGGGAAAGAAATTTTTCAAAACTCCCTTCCCTTATTCCCATTAAAACTTTTAAGATATGTTTATTGATACTTTGGCTGTGGAGCGCCTCTGCACAGCACCGCTCCCCAACCCCAGCCATAATAACTATTGCCCGCTAGGGATGAGTATGGGGGAGAGAACTTCAGCTGCATAAAACAATAAAAGTTCAGTTCTTATTCCATGGATATGAGTATAAGGCAATGGCACAATTCTTCCGCTATATTCTGCGCTGATTAAGCCTCAACTGGAGTAGTGTGTCCAATTCTGGGTGCCACATTTTGGGCAGGATGTGGACAACTTGAATAAAGTCCAGAGAAGAGCGACAAAAATGATTAAAGGTCTAGAAAACATGACCTATGAGGGAAGATTGAAAAAATTGGTTTATGATTCTATCCACAGGCAGTGGTGGTTTTAAGCCGATATCTTACTTCTGAAGGTAACAAAGGCACAGAGAGCACAGCTGCTACTGGCGTACTGAAACCACCTGGGCCCATATGCCTCTAGTCTGTTTACTACAATGGTGCCAGCCAAACTCATCATAGAGTGCTGTGGGAAAGTGTCCTACCAAGAAGGAAGAAATAATGCAGCCAGCCTTATCAACCTTTAGAGATTATTGCAGAGTATTTCCATTAAAGTTTCCTCAAGATCTCGCTGCTCCACATGGCCTCCCCTGTCTTCCCTTCGCCATTTAACTCAACAGGGAATGAAAAGCAGATGCCAGTGCTACCTCTGTTTGTTGTACTGCTAACTCTTTAAACTTAAACATTGTAAGGAAAAACATATGCGCACACTTACCCAAGGTCCCTTCCCCTTCATTGGGCTTGTCCATGCTCAGCTGCCAGGACTGTGGTGGGGTCTTGAATAGGTCCTGGCTCATGGGACAGCTGAAACCCCCCAACTGTCCCCTCCTTTCTCTTCATCACTGTTCATGGCAGGGTTTTCTGTCTCAGGCTTCTCTAAGGTATCCTGCAAGGTACTGGTGGGATCTCCACCAAGTATGGCATGCAGGCCTTTGTAAAAGTAGCACATCTGTGGCTCAGCACCAGATTGATTGCTGCACTCCCTGGCCTTGTGGTATACCTGTGTTTCCTTAGTTTCTGTGTGGCACTGCTATTGATCCCTGTTATTCCCCTCTGCCTGCATCCTCCGTGCATTCTGTTTGCAGATGTCCATGTTTCTAGAGCTGGTCCTTAGCTATGCTTGCACAGCCTCTTCTCCCCACAGGCCCAGGAGATCCAATATCTCCTGTCTACTCTATGGAGCCAGCATGGTTGGTTGGGTGGATGCATACAACAAGGTAGGGCTGCTAGGGGTATTCACCATGGTGGGCAATCAAGAAAAGGCATTTCAAAAATATGTGAGAATCTTTAAAAGGTAGAGATGTCTTCTGGTTTCTGTGACTCCTGGGCAGTGGAGTTTGCAATTGTGACCAGAGCAGTCATTGTTGCAAGGAATGGGGCACTGTGGGACAGCTTCTGGAGGACTGTTAGGGTTGACACAGGTCATGCACTACATGCATGTCTACACTTGCACTGCATTGACCTCAATAGGTCAACCATGGCTCCATGCCATTTGTGGAGGTGGTTTTACTGGCTCACTGTAATGGGGCACTTACGTTCGCCAGAAATAAATTTAAGCACAAGTAGGTCGACAGCAGGCAATTTAAATTGACTTAACGTTAGTGTAGACTATGCCTGTGCACATCGAGGCAACAGAATTGGTGTCTGGCAAAGCGGTGGGAAAAGTATCCATAGCACACTGAGGAATTCTAGTGAATACATTAAATTTTCTTAGCATTTGCTACCAGTAACTTAATAGTTTATTGACAAGTACTATTTGCTTGCTGTGGAGTGGGCAGTTCACACTAACTTGTGTACTTGAAGTTCACGTGGATTCTAGTGTAAGAGTGGCATTCATTTCTTACCAATTTTTTTTCAAAAGCAAAAGGAGTTATTACAATAAAATACTTTATAGACTCATAGACTTTAAGGTCAGAAGACCATTATAATCATCTAGTCTGACCTCCTGCACATTGCAGGCCACAGAATCTCACCCA
This sequence comes from Macrochelys suwanniensis, assembly GCA_033296515.1. NCBI lineage: Eukaryota > Metazoa > Chordata > Testudines > Chelydridae > Macrochelys > Macrochelys suwanniensis. The sequence continues at coordinate 59,215,811 of CM065784.1, read as the reverse complement.
CCCACTCCTGTAAACAACCCCTAACCTATGTCTGAGCTATTGAAGTCTTCAAATCATGGTTTAAAGACTTCAAGGTGCAGAGAATCCTCCAGCAAGTGAACCATGCCCCATGCTGCAGAGGAAGGCAAAAACCCCCAGGGCCTCTGCCAATCTGCCCTGGAGGAAAATTCCTTCCCGACCCCAAATATGGCAATCAGCTTAACTCTGAGCAAGTGGGCAAGACTCACCAGCCAGACACCCAGGAAAGAATTCTCTGTAGTTTCTCAGATCCCACCCCATCTAACATCCCATCACAGGCCATTGGGCATATTTACCACTAATAAAAGTCAAAGATCCATTAATTGCCAAAATTAGGCTATCCCATCATACCATCCCCTCCATAAACTTATCAAGCTTAACCTTGAAGCCAGATGTCTTTTGCCCCCACTGCTTCCCTTGCAAGGCTGTTCCAGAACTTCACTCCTCTGATGGTTAGAAACCTTTGTCTAATTTCAAGTCTATACTTCCTGATGGCCAGTTTATATCCATTTGTTCTTGTGTCCACATTGGTACTGATCTTAAATAATTCCTCTCCGTCCCTGGTGTTTGCTCTCTATACATATATCAGAGGGATAATCATATCTCCCCCAGCCTTCTTTTGATCAGGTTAAACAAGCCAAGCTTGTTTAGCTCTTGAGTCTCCTTTCATAAGACCGGTTTTCCATTCCTCAGATCATCCTAGTAGCCCTTCTCTGTACCTGTTCCAGTTTGAATTCATCCCTCTTAAACATGGGAGACCAGAACTGCGCACAGTATTCCAGATGAGGTCTCACCAGTGCCTTGTATAATGGTACTAACACCTCCCTATCTCTACTGAAAATACCTCGCCTGATACATCCCAAGACCGCATTAGCTTTTTTCACGGCCATATCACATTGGTGGCTCATAGTCATCCTGTGATCAACCAATATTCTGAAGTCCTTCTCCTCCTCTGTTACTTCCAACTAATGCGTTCTCAGCTTATAATAAAAATTCTTATTAATCCCTAAATGCATGACCTTGCACTTTTCACTATTAAATTTCATCCTATTACTATTACTCCAGTTTACAAGGTCGTCCAGATCTTCCGGTATGATATCCCGGTCCTTCTCTGTATTGGCAATACCGCCCAGCTTTGTGTCATCTGCAGACTTTATTAGCACACTCCCACTTTTTGTGCCGAGATCAGTAATAAAAAGATTAAATAAGATTGGTCCCAAAACTGATCCCTGAGGAACTCCACTAGTAACCTCCCTCCAGCCTGATAGTTCACCTTTCAGTATGACCCGTTGTGGTCTCCCCTTTAACCAGTTCCTTATCCACCTTTCAGTTTTCATATTGATCCCCATCTTTTCCAATTTAACTAATAATTCCCCATGTGGAACCATATCAAATGCCTTACTGAAATTGGGTACATTAGCTCCACTGCGTTTCCATTGTCTAATGTCTGATGAAGTGAGCTGTAGCCCACGAAAGCTTATGCTGAAATAAATGTTAGTCTCTAAGGGTACGTCTATACTACAGAATTAGGTCGAATTTATAGAAGTCGATATTTTAAAACCCGAATTTATGGAATCGATTGTGTGTGTCCCCACACACAAGCGTTAAGACCATGAGGTCGATTGACTGTGTCCACAGTAGCGGGGCTAGCATCGACTTTCGGAGCATTGCATTGCGGGTAGCTATCCCACAGTTCCCGCAGTCTCCGCCGCCCATTGGGATTCTGGGTTGCGATCCCAAAGCCTGATGGGGCAGAAAACATTGTCGCTGGTGGTTCTGGGTACATGTCATCCCTCCCTCCGTGAAAGCAATATTTTTCGCGCCTTTTTTCCGGGGTTTCCGTGTTTGCTACGGAAGCCTGCTCAGCTCACAATTACCGTACATCTCCAGCGTACGCCTGGACATTAGGTCTAGTGGGGATTCAGTCACACTATAATACGGGCAGAGGGATAGCTCAGCGTTCTGAGCGTTGGCCCGCTAAACCCGGGGTTGCGAGTTCAATCCTTGAGGGGGCCATTCCGCCTGAGGCTGGTAGTCGCGGGACTACACAGCAGAAGCTCCTTGCCTTCTAGCTGCAGATGGTGCAATATGCCATAAATGGTCGTGGTCGCGGGACCATACAGCAGAAGCTCCTTGCCTTCTCGCAGCAGATTGTACAATATGATTGGTATTCGTGTGCTCCTGGCCGGCGGCCTATGGTGTGGCTGGCCGGGGGCGCTTGGACATAAATGGGAGTGACCAGAGTGACTCTGGTCATTCTCTTTTTTACGTTTTGTTTAAGGGAGATTCAGTACTGCCTGGAACATGGGCGGAGGGATAGCTCAGCGGTCTGAGCGTTGGCCCGCTAAACCCGGGGTTGCGAGTTCAATCCTTGAGGGGGCCAGGAGCTGATGATGGATATCAAGCATATTGTACCATCTGCTGCTAGAAGGGAAGGCGCCTCCTTGCTCACCGCATATTGTACCATCTGCAGCTAGAAGGAAATGAGCCTAACCCTTGCTCCCCCCTCCCTCCGTGAAAGCAACTGAGGGGGGAGCAAAAAATCCTTTCGCGCCTTTTTTCATATGGGCGCCATATTGCTGACTCCATTGTTATCCACCCGCTGCTTCTGCTGCCACTCTGCTGTCCTGCAAACAGCATACCAGGGAAAGCATGGAGCACGATCAGATCACCGCGGCTGTTCTCGCCGTTATGAACACCACGCACATTGTCCAGGAGTATATGCAGAACGAGAACCATGAGCTGCTACAGCTACAGCAGGCGAGGAGGCGACAGCAGCGCCCTGAGGACAGTGATGAGGACATGGACACAGACCTCTCTCAAAAAAGGCCCCCCCGCAAGGTGGACATCATGGTGTTAATGGGGCTTGTTGATACAGTGGAACGCCGATTCTGGGCCCGGGAAACAAGCACAGACTGGTGGGACCACATAGTGCTGCAGGTCTGGGATGAATCCCAGTGGCTGCGAAACTTTCGCATGCGTAAGGGCACTTTCATGGAACTTTGTGAGTTGCTTTCCCCTGCCCTGAAGCGCCAGAACACCAAGATGAGAGCAGCCCTCACAGTACAGAAGCGACTGGCGATAGCCCTGTGGAAGCTTGCAACGCCAGACAGCTACCGGTCAGTCGCGAATCAATTCGGAGTGGGAAAATCTACAGTGGGGGCTGTTGTGATGGAAGTAGCCAGGGCGATCACCAAGCTGCAGGTACCAAGGGTTGTGAGTCTGGGAAATGTGCAGCTCATACTGGATGGCTTTGCAGCAATGGGGTTCCCGAACTGTGGTGGGGCGATAGACGGAACCCATATCCCTATCTTGGCACCGGACCACCAAGCCAGCGAGTACATAAACCGAAAGGGTTACTTTTCAATAGTGCTGCAAGCACTGGTGGATCACAAGGGACGTTTCACCAACATCAACGTGGGATGGCCGGGAAAGGTACATGACGCTCGCATCTTCAGGAACTCTGGTCTGTTTCGGCTGCTGCAGCAAGGGACTTTCTTCCCAGACCAGAAAATAACCGTTGGGGATGTTGAGATGCCTATAGTTATCCTTGGGGACCCAGCCTACCCCTTAATGCCATGGCTCATGAAGCCATACACAGGTAGCCTGGACAGTAGTCAGGACCTTTTCAACTATAGGCTGAGCAAGTGCAGAATGGTGGTGGAATGTGCATTTGGTCGTTTAAAAGCTCGCTGGCGAAGTTTATTGACTAGGTTAGATCTCAGCGAAAACAATATTCCCATTATTATTACTGCTTGCTGTGCGCTCCACAATATCTGTGAGAGTAAGGGGGAGACGTTTATGGCGGGGTGGGAGGTTGAGGCAAATCGCCTGGCCACTGGTTATGCGCAGCCAGACACCAGGGCTATTACAAGAGTACAGCAGGGTGCGTTGCGCATCAGGGAAGCTTTGAAAACCAGTTTCATGAATGGCCAGGATGCTGTGTGAAAGTTCTGTTTTTCCCCTGTAATGAAAAGCCCCGCCCCTTCATTCACTCTACTTCCCTTTAACCAAACTGCCCTGCCCTCCCCCCCTCGATCACCGCTCGCAGAGGAAATAAAGTCATTGTTGCTTAAAAATCATGCATTCTTTATTAATTCGTAAAACAAAGAGGGGGAACTATGGGGCTAACTGCCACAGTCTCCCGGGATAGCTGGTGGAGGAAGGGAAGCACCAGGATGGGTGGTGGAGGAGGGGATGAGGGAAGGACAAGGACACACAGCACTTTAAAACTTATTGAATGCCAGCCCTTTCTTGCTTGGACTGTTCTCTTGACTTGAGTGGTTGGGTGCACGGAGGCCGCCCAAACGCGTTCTTGGGCGTCTCGGGGATGAGGTTATGGGACTCGGGAAGGAGGGCTGTTGGTTGCACAGGGGCTGTAGCGGCGGTCTGGGCTCAGGCGGCCTTTCCTGAACCCTACGCCTTTCCTCAGCCATAAGCCGGAGGATTTCCGTTTGATCCTCCAGTAGCCTCAGAATTGCATCCTGCCTTCTCTCTGCACGCTGACGCCACCTACTCTCTTCATCCCGCCAGTCATTCTCTTCAGCACGCCACCTGTCCGCACGATCAAATTCTGCCTTCCTGGACTCCGACAGTGTCTGCCTCCACGCATTCTGCTGGGCAGCTTCAGTGTGGGAGGATTCCATGAGTTTTTTACTTCTAATCTTCGCTAGCCTCTGGGACGGTGATGAAAGGGGTGGCGTTGAAACATTTGCAGCTGCGGGAGGAAACAAATGGGAGAGGAGTAGTTTAAAAGACACATATTAGAGAACAATGCTCCAAACATTACATATCACATATGCATTTGGTCCAAGGTTGCACTTTGCCTGTTATATTGAGGGTCTGCCGGTTTGGTGTGAGATCACAGAAGCAGGTCCGGCGGGCAACAGAATTCGGCTTGCAGGCAGCCATGGTAAGCCACAGTCTATAGGCTTCTTTAACCTTCATAACATGTGGGAATGTTTTCAAACAGCAACCCCCTCATTTCCCATAACAAACAGCCTTTGGGCTGGCAATTTAAAACTGGTTGGCAATTGAAAAGGGAGGGGCGGCGGTTTTCGGGTTAACGTGCAGCGCGAACCTAATCGACACCCCCCCACACACACAGACACACATCCAAGATGTTCGCTGTTCCCCCTCCCCCCACCGCGTGGGTCACAGCGGGGAAGATTTCCGTTCAGCCACAGGCAAAAAGCCCAGCAGGGACGGAGCCCCTCTGAATACCCCCTTAATAAAATTCCCCTATTTCAACCAGGTGACCATGAATGATATCACTCTTCTGAGGATAACACAGACAGATAAAGAACGGATGTTGCTTGAATGCCAGCAAACACCGGGACCATACGCCGCCATGCTTTGCAAAGCAATGATTCCACACTACGTGCTACTGGCCTGGCGTGGTAGAGTGTGTTACCACGGAGCACAGGATAAGGCTGCCCTCCCCAGAAACCTTTTGCACAGGCTTTGGGAGTACATCCAGGAGATCTTTCTGGAGATGTCCTCGGAGGATTTCTGCTCCATCCCCGAACATGTTAACAGAGTTTTCCAGTAGCTGTAGCTGTACTGGCCGCGAATTGATCATTAAACACGCTTGCTTATAAAACATGTATTAATTAACAGAGGTACACTCACCAGAGGCACCAGAGGTCCCTTCTCCTGCATCGAGCACGCCTTGGGTGGGTTCGTAGGGTACTGGCTCCAGGGTGACAAAGAGTTCCTGGCTGTCGGGGAAAAGGGCTTCTCCACTTCCTTGCTGTGTCTGGGCGCTATTTTCAGCATCATTATCATCATCATGCTCCTCTGTGGTTTCTGATGATCCACATACGGAGTCATACCACATGGGTGGGTCAGTGCTGGCTGCACCTCCTAGAATGGCATGCAGCTCATCATAGAAGCGGCATGTCTGGGGCTCTGACCCAGAGCGTTTGTTTGCATCTCTGGTTTTTTGGTAGGCTTGCCTGAGCTCCTTAATTTTCACGCGGCACTGTTGCGCGTCCCTGTTGTAGCCTCTGTCCTGCATGCCCTTGGAGACTTTGGCATATGTATTGGCGTTTCTTCTTTTGGACCGTAGCTCTGCTAGCACGGTTTCGTCTCCCCATACAGCGATCAGATCGCGTACTTCACCATCGGTCCATGCTGGAGCTCGTCTTCGGTTCTGGGACTCCATCATGGTCACCTCTGCTGATGAGATCTGCGCTCACCTGCAGCTCACCACGCTGGCCAAACAGGAAATGAAATTCAAAAGTTCGCGGGGCTTTTCCTGTCTACCTGGGCGGAGCATTGGAGCTCAGACTGCTGTCCAGAGCGGTCAAATGTTGCACTGTGGGATAGATCCAGGAGGCCAATACCGTCGAATTGCGTCCTCACTAGCCTACATCGATTCGGCAATATTGATTTAAGCGCTAATCCCCTCGTTGGGGGTGGAGTGGCGAGATCGATTTTAAGAGCCCTAGAAGTCGATGTTAAGGGCTTCGTCGTGTGGACGGGTGCACGGATCAATCAAAATAACGCTAATAAATTCGACCTAAATTCGTAGTGTAGACCAGGGCTAAGGTGCCACAAGTAATCCTGTTCTTTTTGTCTAAAAAGTCTGTTACCTTATCAAAGAAGAAGATCAGGTTGGTTTGGCACGATCTACCTTTTGTAAAACCATGTTGTATTTTGTCCCAATTGCCATTGACCTCAATGTCCTTAACTACTTTCTCCTTCAAAAATTTTTCCAAGACCTTGCATACTACAGATGTCAAACTAACAGGTCTATAGTTACCCGGATCACTTTTTTTCCCCTTTCTTAAAAATAGGAACTATTTAGCAATTCTCCAGTCATACGGTACAACTCCCGAGTTTACAGATTCATTAAAAATTCTTGCTAATGGGCTTGCAATTTCATGTGCCAGTTCCTTTAATATTCTTGGATGAAGATTATCAGTGTTTAGCGGTCCCACTTCCTTTTTCTTTGTTTTATTTTTATTTATATGGCTATAAAACCTTTTGCTGTTGGTTTTAATTCCCTTTGCAAGGTCCAACTCTACATAGCTTTTGGCCTTTCTCACTTTATCCCTACATGTTCTGACCTTTATAAGGTAGCTTTCCTTGCTGATCCCTCCCATCTTCCACTCCTTGTAGGCTTTCTGCTTTTTCTTAATCACCTCTCTGAGATGCTTGCTCATCCAGCTTGGTCTCCAACTCCTGCCTATGAATTTTTTCCCCCTTTCTTGGGATGCAGGCTTCTGATAGTTTCTGCAACTTTGACTTGAAGTAATTCCAGGCCTCCTCCACCGTTAGATCCACAAGTTCTTCTGTCCAATCCACTTCCCTAACTAATTTCCTTAATTTTTTTAAGTTAGCCCTTTTGAAATAAAAAACCCTAATCACAGATCTATTTTTGTTTATCCTTCCATTCAGTTTGAACTGAATTAGCTCATGATCGCTCGAACCAAGGTTGTCCCCTACAACCATTTCTTCTATGAGGTCCTCATTACTCACCAAAACCAAATCTAAAACGGCATCCCCTCTTGTTGGTTCAGCAGCTACTTGGTGAAGGAGTCCATCAGCTATCTAGGAAAATCTGAGCCCTATTATTATTACTAGCACTTGTCCTTTAGTCTATATCTGGGAAGTTGAAGTCTCCCATGATCACGCAATTCCCATTAGTATTTACTTCCTTAAAAACATTAAAAAGGTCTCTATCCATATGCAAATCAGATCCCGGTGGTCTATAGCACACCCCACGCACTATCCCAGGGGAGGCTCTAGTAGCTTTCTTCCCCAATGTGACTTTTGCCCAGACAGACTCTATCTTATCCATTGCATCACTTCTTATTTCTTTACAGTCTACCTCATCATTGATATACAGTGCTACTCCACCACCTTTGCCTTTATTTCAGTTTTTCCTAAACAGCACATACCCTTCAAAATCTGTATTCCAGTCATGGCTACTATTCCACCAGGTTTCGGTTATCCCTATAATATCTGGTTTCACTTCCTGCACCAGCTCTAGTTCCTCCATTTTGTTACCTAGACTCCTTGCATTGATGTAGAAACAGCTTAATTTTTGCTGTTTGGCCTCGCTCACATTCTTTACCCGATTAGGGTAAAGTGTATTCTAGTGTAAGATTGGCATTCTAGTGTAAGAGATGAAGTGGCCTATAGCCTACGAAAGCTTATGCTGAAATAAATTTATTAGTCTCTAAGGTGCCACAAGTACTCCTGTTCCTTTTAGTGTAAGAGTGACATTCTAGTGTCAGAATCTAGTGTAAGAGTGGCATTCATTTCTTACCAATTTTTTTTCAAAAGCAAAAGGAGTTACTACAGTAAAATACTTTATAGTTAACTGTATTGTCATTAGTATGTCTACACATAAATCACTGCATATTTTTAACAAACTATAATGGGCTAATTTAGCTGTTTAATGTTTTCCGCATTAACTTAAGTGTAGCATGTAGGCTCTGCCAGCTAGATTGATTAAGGATTTATTTACGAAAGGATTTTGGAATATGCTTTTCTGTTCAGTTTTGAACAGATGCAGCATTAAAGGCTACTGGGTGATATAACTCCTCCATTTGTCTGATTTGATAACTGAAGGCACACTGCCCATGAACTAGGGTATATGGATGCCTTAAGTCATTTTTTGGCAGTTTGTGCTCTGAACAAATGTCTGGGGCTTGGGGTGCAGGGATTAGGGGTGCACTGGTGTAATGTAGGTTTCGGTTCACAATAGACTGTCTTCTACATTCTTAACACCCGATAACACATACAGTAGGTTGGCCTCCAGTTTAAAAGGCACAACTTTCTGACTCATTCCCACACCCTTGGCTATTCCTGGGTTGTTTATAATCTTTTTACAAGGAATGTACAAAGTCCTGCTTCTCCTAACAGGATCCAAGAACAGAAGGAGCAGTTTCTTAGCTTACAACCCCAAGCCTCTTTAGCCAACATTCTCAAAAGCACGTTCTCTTTAGCTTTTTCCAGGTCACACTGTGTTTACCAGCTGCTGCTTGGCCTTTTTCTGTTTGTCTCTGCCTCTCTCTGTTCTTGTCTGTTTAGTTTCTATGTGGTCTGCCTTCCTCCCCATCCCCTCAATTTAGCAATATCCCTCCACTCATTCAATTGAAAATTCCTGAGTGGGTTCACAACATGCTTTTGTCTTAGGTGGGGGATTTCTGATTAATTTATCCTGACAGTTATGTCAACTGAAGGATGCCTTTACACCCAGTCTCAAAGAGGTTTGTGATCCAGTCAGTCTCCAGTCCCTCTCAGCATAACAATATTTCCAAGTTAGGTACCATGTTCTTATTTCATTATTTTTGGACAGACCTCATCAGTGCCCAATGTGTTTAGCAATTTGGGAATTTGCTGGCTGCCTACTTTTATACTCTGGACTGAAACAGAGTTCAGTCTCTGTCTTTGCACTGCACAAAACATTTTCCCTCTTTCTTACATCAAGAGATTAGTGGTCCTCTTGATGTAGCTACAAGATTTATAAGCAAATTAAATAATTGCCCTCTTGCTGATAGGAATACAAAGTAAAACTAGTAACCCACCTCCAGCAGTGGACAGTTGTTATTATTTTTAACAAGGTTACAGTAGAGTAAGAGGATTATATCTAGGATTCCTTCTAGGGTGACCAGATGTCCCGATTTTATAGGGACAGTCCTGATTTTTGGGTCTTTTTCTTATATAGGTTCCTATTACCCCCCACTCCCCGTCCCGATTTTTCACACTTGCTGTCTGGTCACCCTAATTCCTTCTGATTTTCTCAACTCCACTGAGCCAGATTCTGACTTCATTTAGACAATTGTAAATCCAGAGTAATTCAATTAAACAATGGTGCCATTCAGTCAGCTCTAGAAAAATCAATGGTGTTAATCCAGTTTTTCATGACAGTAGTTGAAATCTAGATCTAGCTCACTGATTGTATGACTTGAGGTAATTAATTTGACCTCCTACAGCCTTAATCTAGTTTAAAATTGATAAGACTTAGAGAACCCCTTTGAAAAAATCAGATGTTATGTATTTAAAAAAGCCTTCTCTTGAAGGAAAGAAATTACAAAATGATTTCTCTGTAGTAACTTGAATTTTTAGGAAAAATATGGTTGATTCTCCTCTTCTAATCCAGTCTATTCAAGCAAGGGAATCAAAGCAACAGATGTCTTGTTAAAAAAAATAGTCTGAGATGTAGATGCCAGCCATTTTAAGCAATCTCTAATCTGCTACAAATTAAATATCCAAATCCTGTTTTGTGTGCGCTAAATGGAGGCATTAATTTTTGCAAGGAAAGCCGCTTAGAACCCAGACATTTCTCTACTATCCATTCTTCTGAAGCTTTGGAGCATCTCCAGACCCCTGCTTACATGTAAGACACAACAGTAACATTTGTGGTATGAAAGCTATTTGACTACAATATGAACTATTTAAATAAGTGAGTTTCACATTACATTCATTAACTTTTATCCACATTATTTCAGTAGCCTTTCCTTTACTACCTAGGCGCTCTCATGAAGGATAATCTTTGGTTAAAACAGATCTCCTTAATACATACAAACAGAAGAATTTTTCTTAGGTTATCACGGTCTATTCTTTCAAGCATGCAACATCATAATGCAACAAACTGGTAAAACCACCAATTTTCAGACATTTGTGAAGCTGCATTTAAGACATCTTGACACACACTTGTAGCTCATCAATTTCTTTAGCTAGTCTGACCATCACTAAGGCTATGTTTTAGTCCCAGGTATTTTTAGTAAAAGTCATGCACAGGTCATGGGCAGTAAACAAAAATTCATGGCCCGTGACCTGTCCATGACCTGTACTATATACCCCTAATTAAAACTTGGCCCAGGGAGCTGTCGGTTCTCTGGGGGGGCAGTCCAGGGGCGGTACAGGTGCTGGGGGGGCCCAGGACCCTCGCTGGTGCTGGGGAGGGTTGGCAGGGCTGGCAGGCTCCCTACTTGGCTCTGACCAGAATGTCCCTGCAGCTTCGAGGGGAAGGGAAGGCCAGAGGGCTCCCTGTGCTGCCCCTGCCACGAGCTCTGGCTCTGCATTTCCCATTGGCCAGGAACTGCAGCCAATGAGAGCTGCGGGGGCGGTGCCTGTGGGTGCAGGCAGTGCATGGCTGCAGAGCCCCCTGACCCCTCCATCTAGGAGCTGCAGGGTCATGCTGGCTACTTCCCCCAAGTAAGCACCACCCCACACCCCAACCCTGAGCCCCCTCTTACACCCAAAGTGCCCAAGCAGCGGCCAGTGCGGCTGGCTCCAGGGGCTGCCTGATCTGTTCAAGCAGCCCCAGAGCCAGCCGCACTGTCTGCTGCAGAAGTCAGAGATCACAGAAAGTCACGGAATCCGTGACAGACGCGCAGCCTTAACCATCACCTTCCACATTTCCTTATTCTCTGATCGCCCTTTACAAGCTTTTGATAGTCCTATTTTAGGTCTATTATAGAGGCTTTAGGAGGGAATTGGAAACTATCACGGATGGCTGGAAGTGGTATTGCAGCAGCTCTGCCTCAATTTACCCAGTATTTTCTCTGACTCATTCTAGCTGTCTGGCCAAGGCATGTAACAAAGTCCTGCCTTTTTGGGGCCTCAGAGTCTGTCACTTAAAGTCTACAGAACGTAGCAAAACAACCAAATCTTCAGCCCAGCCAGGCGTGGCTATTAGCCTCCTCCTTTGCAGGCTAACCCCAGCTGCAATAAACTGTCCAAACCCCAGTTCCTAGGCTTCAACCTCACTACCTAGAGGCTGGCATACTCTCCCTTTACCCAGGTTTTCAGGCAGGCTATAGTCCCTGACCTGCTCCTGTCTTCAGCTAGGCCATAGGACAATCTGTCTCCTCAATCTTCCCCACTGCTGGGTTTCCTTCCTCTTGAATCCAACCCTACACAGGTGTAGCAGGGTGGGGCTAACAACAGGGCTGACTGTCCCAAAGCCTTTTACCCTTAAAAGGGGCACGCCACCCTATTACAGAAACATTTTACTCATTGCTGCTGTAGTACCATCTTGACATTTAGCTTCCTGAGTATTTGCTACCCTCTCTTCTCACAAGGAAAAGATCTAAAATGTCTAAAAAACCCCGAATCTTGGCCTGTCTCCCTCACATCTCATGGGTGACTGGCCATCAGTTCAAGCGGCCATCAGTTCAAGCTTCCCCTCTAAGCCCTCACCACCTATCATGAGTAGCAGCTACAACTTATCACTTGGGTATTCCTATATTTCCACATGTATAACCAAAAATTGTTTACTGTGTTATGGCATTTGGGTTGCTACTTCAAGCAGTGGTACTTGCCTTTGACAAACATCCATTCAAACTTGCATTCATCCTGCAGATGTCCCTGCTACTGATTTTTTTCCACCATCAAATGAATTACTAAACATCTGGAGAATGGATGATGACTGGAAAGAAAATACAGATGATGCTGTAATGGCTGTAATGGTATTAGTTGTAAATGTCTTGGTTTTCAACAACTAGGAGGGCCCCATATAGTCCACAGCATGAAAATAGCCATGGAATCTGTGTTTTGCTGCTTAAGTACTTATCTGTCTGAGATGGTATGTACGTACGCGGCGTGGCCAGCCCCTCCTGCTGCTGTGGCTACATGGTAGCTTGAGCAGAGTTAGTGGAGATATATCTCCTTGAGCTGGAAATTCCACTTCCAGCTTGAAGTGCAGACATACCCTGTATAAGTAACCTTCTTTTCTTGTGTGTTTATATTCTGATTATATTGGGTAAGTTTGTTTGCCAGTCAAATTCAGCCCCAGTGTAAGTAAGTGCAAGTTCCTTTGACTTCATTGCATTTGCTTATGCTAGAGATGAATTTGGTCCATAGGCTTTGGATAGATTCTGCCTCGAAAAATATTTACCAATGGAAGTCATAGATATGATTATCTCAATTGAAACAGACAAGTGATTTCTAAAAGAATCTCTCTAGCTTTAAATTTCTTTTACTGGTAAACTTGCTCAATCCTAGGGTGTAGAATGTTATGTACCAAGCAGATATTTTCTTAATTATATTCACATTACTGTTTCCATAGACTAATGTACTCACTCTTCTTTTCCAAGGTTTTTCACTCTATTCAGGCAAGCTGTGTAGATCTTCTAAAGACTATTGAGAAATACCAGCAGCGACTCAATGGTATGCAATAACATATTTTATTGTAAGTTGGTGTAATAACCATCACTACTTTTTAAAAAAATATTCTGAATTTAAATCCATTGTTAAAACCAGATAACTGTTTAATCTAAAACAACTTTCTGGCATATTTGAAATGGTTTTTAATTTCTGGAGAATGTCACTATTTTAGTGTAAACCCTGAGTGCCAAGATTTGGGATTTCTTGATAGAATACATTAATGCTACCTATATTTGTACTAATGGCAGAAAATGAAGAACTTCATTATATGACTAATTTAACTAGTTCTAGTAGTCCTAATTCTTGAGGTTATCATTGAACTAAGGGAAGCCATTACAACTATTAGAAAACATGACCAGTGGTTTTTATAAAACTTAATTTTAGTTTCCCTAAATTTTCAGAAAAGTTCCTCCCTTTTTAAGAAAGTAAATGATTTTAAATAAAATTGGGAATTTTTCCAACTTAAACTATGGCGCAGTATTATCTCTATAAAGTTCTACAGATAGTACAAATAACAAAGGATAGTCAAAGTAAGTGTTAGACCCTTAGCAGACAAGGCTCACTGATTGAAGTACATCCTTTATGAATCAGAATTCAGTTAAAAGTATTTTTAATTATAGTAATAAATTATCATAAACAACAAGATACTAATGACTAAAGTCTTTTGTGTAGCATGCCTCTATATTCTTTATCTGTGTCTCCTACCAAAGAGAGTCTCAGATGCCCAACTATCCCACATGAAAAAAGTATTTGATAAGTCTGATTTGGACATTTGCGTGTTTTACTTTAAAAGGTATTCCTTCTTTCCCTCCTCTCCCCCCAATACATACTATATCCAACTGTAAATGCTGTCAAAACTTAACGATCTTTTTACGCATCTTATCGCTTTGAACAATAATGTGCTTGTTTTCCCACCCTCTGGGGACTATTCTTAATATGATTAAATACATTGGAAGTGTTAGTTCATCTATTTATATTGTACAATTATTTCCTTTTATAGTTATGTCTGAGGAGGAAAATGAGCTAGGGCTCCTTTTAAAGGTTCAAGGAGAGCAAGATGCTACTAAAGCTGGCAAAATGATGGAAGCCACTGGAAAGATCCTCTGTTCTTCTTCTCAACAAAGGTTTTCAATTATTTTATGTAGTCTTCCTTCAAGTTACATTTGGTGCTATTAATATAAAGTTATGTACATGGAATAATGCACCTGTTTGGTGCTTTAAAATTCTGAGGTCAGATCCATGGAAAGCAAATACAATTTTATGTAAAACAAATAGACTATAATAAAAGAAATATATACAGAAAATACAAATAATCAAGAAGTACAGACAGTAAGATCGGTGTAATTTAAATTGCAAATATAAATATAGAATTGAGCTGAATTTACAAAAAGAACATACTGCTGCAGTGAATGGGCCAAATTCTGCAGTCTACACTGTGGTGTAAATTAAATGTTATGAGTAAATTGATCAAAAAACATTATAAGTGGGTGCAAATGATAAAGTAGTATAGCTTGCACCAATATACTAAACAAGTGTAACACGGAGAAGGGGCAGCAGGGAACAAAACAGCATCTCCCCTATGCTGTTACACCATTCTGTTCTCTGGTTTTCCTGCTGTATTCCATTGTTTGTACCTTTGGTGTGTAAATTACTCATTTTAATCTCTGCTGAGAGTTGTATTCAGCCAACCTTATTCATGTCAGGTAGTACCTTACTATGTAAGCAGTCCCACTGCAATTAATGGGCCTATGTGAGTATGAATTGTTACCTATTATGACTAAGGGTGGCAGAATCAGGCCTGATGGACTTCTCTTGCAAATTAGACTACCATATCATTTACACCAGTTTTCTGATTAATATACATCATTTACATCATAGAAGTTAGCCAGAGACTTATATGGATGTTGCATTTATTTACACCATGACTGCATTTTACCCAGTATCTTCAAGTTCACAAAGGAAAAACAATCTGATGTATAGAAGGAAGTAATATTTCTCTTTAAAATTGATTTCTTTGCTATCTCTGCCTTGAAAAGGGTACTTTGGTTATTGAAAAGAGGTTCTTTAAAAAGGCCATTCATAATGGGTTTCACTGCTGTTTGAAGCAAAGATAGGAGTGTCATAGAACATTTTAATTAGTATGCGTTGTGTTAGTTTATCTTAAATGGGGCGCTCCTTCAGAAAACTGAGCATGATACACTGATCAAAAGCTATTTTCAATTTGAAAGGGTTCTGCAGAATCAGTATATGGACATGTGACCTGGGGTCAGGAAACCTGGATTCCAATCCCAGGTCTGTCGATCTCATGAGTAATCTTCGACAAATTACTTCATATATTTGCTTCAGTTTTCCCCATATGTAAAATGGAGATGATAATACTTACCCTCCTCTACAGTGCATTGAAGAGTTATATGTAAGTTCTAAATTTTAACCTGTGTTTAAAAAAAATAAAATTGTAAAGTAAAGCATACCAAAAGTTAGCAAATCCAAAAGTTAAGGTTACCCAGACAACCTTAATTATGTCACTTTTGTCTTTGCATCATAATACATTCTTTAGTTAGTTAATGATCACATACTGTTATTTCCACTATAAATATGACTAATTCAGAGCACAGGTTGGATGAAGCACAGTAGATTAAATATGTATTTTTAATCATGCTTCATTCACTATATAAAGTCTACCCTGTCCACCAAGGGCCCAGATGTGCTCTCAGACTTTATCTAGATTAGGAATTAAAATAGATTAGCACACATTAGCTAACATATGCTAACACATCAGTCTAGTGCAGACAAGGCAAACCGCCTTTAATACATGCTCAGCTGGTCGAATTGAAGCCTGGGCTCCCCCACATTTCACTTGACCAGTTTAGCATGTGTTAAAGGCAGTGTGCCTTATCTATAGACGACTTTCAAAATGTGTCCCATATGCTAACCCAGGCTAACATCACACTTTCAATTCTAGTCTAGAAAATGCCTCAGTTACAGAAGTGTAAAGTGAATGGTAGTTGCAAACAATTTGGCGCTCAGTACCTCTCATTGGCTCCCTAACTTTGCCTCATTCACTAGTCACCATTCAGCTTACACATCAAATGCAGCAGGGGACCTGTAGAAATAAATATAACTGAATGAGAAAGTGAATTTCACCTCTTCAAAAACAAAACAACTTGAGGTTTGGGGGGAAAATTCAGCTCAAATTGGGACAAATCTAAACCTCAGTTTCTTGTGAAAGTCAAATTCTGGAATATTTGGTTCTTCTTCGAGTGCTTGCTCATATCAATTCAAATTAGGTGTGCGTGCGCCGCATGCACGATCGTCGGAATATTTTTACCCTAGCAACACTTGGTGGGCTGGCTCGTGCCCCCTGGAGTGGCGCCGTTGCGGCGCCGAATATATACCCCAGCCGGCCCAGCGCCCTCTCAGTTCCTTCTTACCGCCCGTGACGGTCGTTAGAACTGTGGAGCTCAGCGTGGCTGAGCTCCACCTCCCTAGCTTAGTTAGTACTCGCTTAGCATTGTTAATAGTTTTAAGTACTTTTAAGTAGTTGTTAATAGTTTTGATAGTTCTTGTTAGAAGTTTAGTGTAAATACTAGTGGGACATAAGGGGCTTCTCCCCTTTCCTCCCTCCCGGTACCGGGCTGATGCCTGGCTCCCCGGTTTTAAGCCTTGCTCAGCCTGCTCCAAGACAATGCCTACGGGGGACCCCCACGACTCCTGTTTGAAGTGCCTGGGGGAATCCCACCTCACAGATAAGTGTCGGATCTGCAAGGTTTTTAAGCCTAGAACTAAGAAGGAGCGGGACTTTCATTTGAAGCAGCTCCTATTAGAAGCGGCACTTAGCCCGATGTCGTCCCCGCACCGTGACCCGGCACCGACAGCGTCGGCATGCAGTGTGTCAGTGGCACCGGAGCGCCCGAGCACTAGCAAGGAGCCTCGGCACCGGACGACTCCGGCCGCGTTTCCACAGAGGCGTTGTTCGCTGTCCCCAACCTTGGGGAAACAGACCCCGGGGATGGCACCACCCCTGACGCTGCTGCAGCCGCAACCCGTACAGGACCGCCCGACCAAGAGTTTCGGCCCGGCGCCAGCACCATAGACTCCGGTACCACCAGGTCCGTTGAGTTCGGGGCCCCCCGACTAAGGCACCGGCACCGTTGACTCCAGTACCGCAAGGTCCGTCGAGTTCGGTGCCCGCAACCAGGGCACCGGCTCTGTCGACTCCGGTACCGCAAAGTCCGTCGAGCTCGGTGGCCGTCAGCTCCCCGGTACACACCGAGGTAGAGCTAATGCTGCCATCCACACCGGACACCTTTTCGGCAGCGAGGGACTTGATTGCACTTACCGAACCGGCACCACATCAGCCTTTGGTACCGCCGGTGCGGATCATCCCTTCTCGAGGCAAGCCTGCTATGCTGTGCCCGCTACCGCACACAGGAGCTGGTCGACGTCGCTCCAGGTCTAGATCGAGGTCCCAGTCCCGCTCCAGGCGCAGATCCCAGTCTCAGCACCGCTGGCAGTCCTGGCACCGATCCCCATCTCGGCGCCGGTCGCACTCGCGGCGCCGTTCAAGATCGGCCTCTAGATACGGCCGACACTACTACAGCTCCCGACACTGCCCCTGATCCCGGTGCCAGTCGCAGTGCAAGTCCCCGGAAAGCCGGTCCCGTCGCCCATCGACCAGACGTTCCCCTTCAAGGTCCAGGTCGGGCTCTCGGCACCAAGACACTCGCCGGTACCGCTCCAGATCCCGGCACCGCTCCCCTTCGCCACGGTGCAGCATGGTACCGCATACCAGCCTGCAAGAGCATTCCGCTCCACCCTGGCCCTCCCGCTCCGCATCTCGATCCTCCCGGGCAGAGAGCGGTTACCACATGGACCAGGTCCATGGGATGGATAGTCCTAGCCGCTGGCAGGGGGACACACAGGACTCTGCCCAGGGACCACAACAGTGGCCTTTCTGGACACCGTGGTCTTATCACCAGGCCCAAGGGGCCCCTTCCAGAGCCTCCCAATTGGCCCACAGCAGGACCTTCCCCAGGAACCATTAGTCCCAGGGTTGTCGTCCTCTTCCTCTCCTGATGAGGCAGTGGCAGGAGCGTCATCCTCTGGCCCACCATCTATTGACCTCCGGGACCACCAGGACCTGCTCTGCAGACTGGCCCTAAACATGAACCTGCAGGTGGAGGTGGAGCTCGAGGACCCTGTGGTGGACATCCTGTCGGCCGGTGCCCCTGCCAGAGTAGCCCTACCTTTCGTACGTACGATCCAGACCAACGCCACTACAATCTGGCAATCTCCAGCTTCAATTCCCCCCACTGCCAGGGGGGTGGAGAGAAAATATATGGCGCCCTCAAAGTCCTTTGAGTACTTATACACTCACCCCCAACCGTGCTCCTTGGTCGTTCAATCTGTGTACGAGAGGGAGAGGCACAGCCAGCAGGCCCCTGCACCTAAGTCTAAGGAAGCTAGGCGCCTGGACCTGTTTGGTAGAAAGATCTACTCTGGGGGCGGGGCCTACAGTTCAGCAGCTAACCAGCAGGCCCTTTTGAGTCGCTATAACTATAATACCTGGAACTCAATGCAGAAATTCAGGGAATTTGTTCCCCAGGAGTCCAGGCAGGAATACTCAGCCCTGATTGAGGAAGGCAAAAAGGTGGCCAGAACATCTTTGCAGGCCTCCTTGGACATCGCCGACTCGGCGGCCAGAACACTTGCTTCGGGTGTTGCCATGTGGCGTATCTCATGGCAGCAGTCCTCCAACCTCCCGGCGGAGGTACAATATACGATTCAGGACTTGCCCTTCGATGGGCAAGGCCTTTTCTTTCAGGAAACGGACTCGAGAGACTTCAGACCCTGAAGGACAGCCGGACCATAATACGGTCGCTGGGGATGCATACCCCTGCCATTCAGCGCTGGCCCTTCCGGGCCCTCACGCAGCACCCCTACTCTATGCCCAGGCCTAGGCAGGACTTCACAAGAAGACGCAGCCGGGGTGGTAGGAGGAGGCAGCCTGGTTATCAGACTGGCCAGAACCAGGGGCCCCCTAAGCCACTGGCGGGGCCCAAACAAAACTTTTGAAGCTACGCCCGAGGGCGGAGCACCAGTCTCCATGCAGGACCTGTCCCCACCCTTCAAAGACAGACTTTCCCATTTCCTTCGTGCGTGGTCGAACATAACCTCAGACCGTTGGGTCTTATGCATAGTGGAAAGCAGTTATCACCTACAATTTGCTTTCTCCCCCTGCCCCCCCTTCTACCCTCCCTCCCCGTCCCTCTTCAGGGACCCTTCTCACGAGCAACTCCTAATTCAGGAAGTGCAAATGCTCCTCACTATAGGGGCAATAGAGGAGGTTCCAAGGGAGTTCAGGGGCAAGGGGTTTTACTCCCGTTATTTCCTAATCCCCAAATCAAAAGGGGGGTTACGTCCTATCCTGGACCTTCACGGACTCAACAAATTCATGGTAAAGTTGAAGTTCCGCATGATTTCCCTGGGTACTATTCCTTCACTGGATCCTGGAGACTGGTACGCTACCCTCGACATGAAGGATGCATACTTCCACATAGCTATTTACCCGCCACACAGACCTTTTCTTCGCTTTGTGGTCGACCAAAGGCACTTTCAGTTCACCGTCCTTCCCTTCGGCCTCTCCACGGCACCAAGGGTTTTCACGAAGTACATGGCCGTCGTAGCAGCCTATCTTCGTCGACGGCAGATCCAAGTGTTCCCATACCTCGACGACTGGCTCATCCGTGGCAGATCCAGCAGCCAGGTCCAGTCGCAGGTTCAGATTGCCCTGAGTATGTTCAATCAGCTGGGCTTCCTCCTCAATGTAGAAAAGTCCACTTTGGAGCCAACCCAAAGGATAGACTTCATAGGAGCAGTCCTGGACTCGACTCTCACTCCAGCGTTTCTGCCAGAGGCACGCTTCCAGGCCCTAGCGACCATCATCCATGGCCTGCAGAGCTTCCCAACCTCGACGGCACGAAACTGCTTAAGTCTACTGGGTCACATGGTGTCCTGCACGTTCGTAACCAGACACGCCAGATTACACCTCAGTCCGTTCCAGGAATGGCTCTCGTCAGCATATCACCCACGCAGGGACAGCATGGACATGGTAATGAAGGTACCAACAGAAGTCCTAGCCTCCCTAGACTGGTGGCTGGACCCCAAGATGGTGCTAGAGGGGGTGCCATTCCATACCCCACAGCCCTCTCTGGCCTTGACCACGGAGGCGTCATCTCTCAGTTGTGGGGCCCATCTGGCAGATCTTCGAACACAGGACCTTTGGTCGGTTCAAGAGTTATCCCTCCACATCAACGTGAGGGAGCTGCGGGCAGTACGCCTTGCCTGCCAAGCCTTTTGCAAACAGCTTCAGGGTCGTTGCGTTGCAGTCCTTATGGACAACACAACGGCCATGTTTTATATCGACAAGCAAGGGGGAGCATGCTCATTCCCCCTCTGTCAAGAGGCCATGCGATTGTGGGAGTTCTGCATAGCCCACTCCATCCACCTGGTGGCCTCCTTTCTCCCAGGGGTTCAGAACACCTTGGCGGCCCGCCTCAGCAGATCTTTCCAGGTGCACGAGTGGTCTGTTTGCCCAGATGTTATCCACTCTGTCTTCCGGAGGTGAGGATTTCCCCACATAGACCTGTTCGCGACTCGCGAGAATCGGAAGTGCCATGTATTCTGCTCGCTCCAGGGACGCTCCCCAGGCTCCCTGACGGACACTTTTCTCATGCCATGGACAGACCACCTGTCCTATGCCTTATCATAGAATCATAGAATATCAGGGTTGGAAGGGACCTTGGAAGGGACCTTAGAAGGTCATCTAGTCCAACCCCCTGCTCAAAGCAGGACCAATCCCCAATTGTTGCCCCAGATCCCTAAATGGCCCCCTCAAGGATTGAACTCACAACCCTGGGTTTAGCAGGCCAATGCTCAAACCACTGAGCTATCCCTCCCCCTTTCCTCCATTTCCGCTGGTCCACAGGGTCCTGCTCAAGCTGCGCAGGGACAGAGCCCGCCTAATCATGATCGCCCCGGCGTGGCCCAGGCAGCACTGGTACACCACTCTCCTAGAGCTCTCAGTGGCCACCCCAATCACTCTTCCGTTGTGGCCAGACCTCATTACTCAGGAGTGCGGCAGGCTTTGTCACCCCGACCTGCAATCTCTCCATCTCACGACGTGGCTGCTGCATGGCTGAACCAGTCTGAGTTACGTTGTTCCAGCTCGGTTCAACAGGTCCTTCTAGGTAGCAGGAAGCCCTCTACCAGATCCACCTACTTGGCCAAGTGGAAACGTTTTTCCTGCTGGTGTGCCCCACGTGGTACCGCCCCCCTGCAGGCGCCAGTACCCACCATCCTGGACTACCTCTTGTCCCTGAAACAACAGGGCCTGGCAATCTCATCTTTGAAAGTCCACCTGGCGGCGATCTCGGCTTTTCACCCCGGCGAGAACGGGCGCTCGATCTTCTCCAACCCCATGGTCAGCAGGTTCCTCAAGGGGTTAGAACGACTGTACCCGCTGGTCCATCATCTGGTCCCTACATGGGATCTCAACCTAGTAATAACCAGGCTCATGGGGGCCCCATTCGAGCCAATGGCCACCTGCTCGCTCCTGGAAGACTGCCTTCCTGGTAGCCATCACCTCGGCAAGGCGCGTATTTGAAATCAGAGTGCTCACTTCGGAACCTCCTTACACGGTGTTCCACAAGGACAAGGTACAGCTGCGACCACACCCGGCCTTCCCTTCCCGAGATAGTGTCGGCCTTTCATATTAACCAAGACATTTTTCTACTGGTCTACCCGAAGCCGCATGCCTCTCCAAGGGAGCAACAACTCCACTCCTTGGACGTCCATAGGGCCCTCGCCTTCTACATTGAGCGGACGAACGTTTCCGGAAAATGACAACTCTTCGTTGCTGTGGCAGACCAGATGAAGGGCCTCCCGGTCTCCTCCCAACGCATCTCGTCCTGGATCACTTGGTGCATCCGTGCGTGCTACGACTTAGCTGGTGTCCCTACCACACACCTCACTGCCCACTCCACCCGAGCTCAAGCCTCGTCCTTCGCCTTCCTGGTGCACGTGCCAATACAGGAGATATGTAGGGCAGCAACTTGGTCATCGGTGCAACTCACTATGTCATAGTCCAGCATTCCAGAGAGGACGCTGCATTTGGTTCGGCAGTTCTGCATTCTGCGGTATTTCACCCCGACCCCACCGCCTAGGTAGGGCTTGGGAATCACCTAATTGGAACTGATATGAGCAAGCACTCAAAGAAGAAAAGCCGGTTACTCACCGTTGTAACTGTTGTTCTTCGAGATGTGTTGCTCATATCTATTCCAAACCCGCCCTCCTTCCCCACTGTCGGAGTAGCCGGCAAGAAGGAACCGAGAGGGCGCTGGGCCGTCTGGGGTATATATTCGGCGCCGCAATGGCGCCACTCCAGGGGGCGCCAGCCGGCCCACCGAGTGTTGCTAGGGTAAAAATCTTCTGACGATCGTGCAGTCAGCGCGCGCACACCTAATTGGAATAGATATGAGCAACACATCTCGAAGAACAGTTACAACGGTGAGTAACCATCTTTTTCTGAAATGAAATATGCTTCTGGGGCTGTCAAGGAGCATGGAGCCTGAAAGCCCTGGCCTCCACTTCTCCATGACTGCCCCCATCCCAGGAAACCTGTCAAGAATCTGGGAGCCTTGGAACTTGGCCCTGAAGTTTCCAGGCTGCTGAGGAGCCAGACACCTGAAAACCCTTGGAGCCTCAGCAGCCTCTAGGCAGAATGACGACGAGCCAGGAGCCCAGAAAGCCCTGGCTAATTTCCTTTGAAAGATTAGTTGAGCCTGGAAGGCCTTGGCCAATTTCCTTTGAAACTTGCAGAACATTTTACTTTTCACAAATTGGCATTTTCCGACAAACAAATATTCTATTGGAAAATTTCCAACCAGGTTTAGAAATAATAGCATGTGATAGTCTTACACAATCATAAGTCATATGAATGTGGGGCAAAGTTAGTTAGCTCTTTGAGTACTTCATCTTACACCTTAAGTCCTGATACCACAAAAGTTTGTGCAGGTGCTTAACTTTATGCACAGGAGTACTCACATTTAACTTTGCATGCAGAAAATTAATCAGGATCATGGTCTTTAATTTCTTTTAATACAATTTATTTCTTGGAATTTCCTAGGGTTTAAAAAAAATGAAATGATAAAGTTAATTTCCAAAATGTAGAATTGTCTGCCAGATAGTGCTATGAGACAAGGCTGAAGCCCTTCAAAGACTGTATGGAACAAGGCAAGGGTCCTCATTAACCCTGCCTCAATGATAACACACTTGTGCATTGGAGGAGATAATTTTTCCACAAATTTTTAATGTGTTGATCTAAAATTTCACTCTGTTCTTTTGTGCATACATGTGCAGTGGTAATAGAATGTTGGGTTGCTCCATCTCAAAAAAAAATATTAGAATTGGAAAAGGTACAGAGAAGGGCAACAAAAATGACAAGGGATATGAAACAGTTTCTATATGAGGAGAGATTAAAAAGACTGGGACTGTTCAGTTTAGAAGAGGGCTATGATAAGGGGTCTATAAAATCATGAAGAGTGTGGAGAAAGTGAATAAGGAAGTGTTTACCTCTTCACATAACATACCAAACCATGGGTCACCCAGTAAAATTAATAGGCAGCAGGTTTAAAACAAACATCTTCACACAATGCATAGTCAACCCGTAGAACTCGTTGCCAGGGGATGTTGCAAAGGCCAAAAGTATAACTGGGTTAAAAAAAGAAGTAGATAAGTTCATGGAGGATAGATCCATCAATGGCTATTAGCCAAGATGGTCAGGGACACAACCCCATGCTCTGGGTGTCCCTAAAATTCTGATTGCTAGAAAGTGAGACTGGATGACGGAGGATGGATCACTCGATAAATTGCCCTGTTCTGTTCATTCCTTCTGAAGCATCTGGCACTGGCCACTGTCGAAAGACAGAATACTGTACTAGATGGGCCATTGGTCTGACTCAGCATAGCCATTCTTATGCTCACCAGAATTTTTATAACATGGGCAAAACAACTTATTTTTTCCTTGCTTCATACTCAGAAATGGCTGGACCGTTTTGGCTAAAACTTTCCAAAAAAATTCAGCTTAAGGCATACACCTGGCATGGGAAATTTGAATGGTTACAGTGTTACAAATGTATAAGCAACTGAAAATGTAACCTTATAACGGGAAGCATTGGGCAGCCTTGATAATAGGTGGGTTTGTCACACGTTTTATGCCAAAGGTGTATTTTTTCTCCCATACTCTTTTCTCAAAGAAATGGTTCAACTGTTTTGCTCAAACATTCCAAAAAAGTCCACCCATAGGCAGAGACCAAACCTGGCAAGTTTCAGCCTGACAGCTGAGAGTTTAGCAAAGTTATAAACAGCTGAAAAAGGGCCTTTAGAACAGAGTTGCTTAGGCAGTGTTAAACAGTAACTGTTGTGCAGTCAAGTTATAAATGCCCACTTTCAGCCAGCTGGAAATTGAAGACATTTGTAACAGTACTGCTACTAGTGTGCAGAAACATACACCCATGCTATCAGGACCAGACCCTTCACCTGCTTGTCTAGTATGTGATGCCAAGAGCACAACATTACTCATTACTATTTTATGATATTTTAATTCCATTTGTGTTCTGAAACCTGGGAATTCCAAATGAATACTACATGAATGCATCCTTTCTGGTCCTGGCGGCTTGCTACATTTCTTTTAAGTTATGTATGACCATTCTCCTTTGTGAATGTTGGCGTTTGTAGTGTTTGACCACTTTGGGGTATGACTACACTGCAGCCACACATGTGAATGGCAGCTTTTGTAGATGTACCCTTGGTAGCTTTTTTCTATCTAGCTCACTAAATATAGAACTGAGGATGCAGCAGCATGGGCTTCAGCACAGGCTGCACATGCGGGTATGTACTCAGGAGGGTCACACGGGTTTGTACAGCTAGAGCAGGGGTAATCTATTTTTTGTCAAGGTCCAAATTTCTTGGTTCAAATATAGTCAAGGTCCAGACTCTAGAGAGAATAATACAAAGATAACAACAATAATGATGATAATAAGTAAATAAAAAGATTTTGTAGTCTGTTCAAAAATATCTGGTGGTCCGGATTTGGCCCATGGTCCAGCTATTGACTACCCCTGAGTTAGAGTATGGCTAGCATGCGTACCTCTACATGAGTTGCAAATTACACTTGTGGCTGCATTGTAGTCATAGACCGTAGGTCTTAGCCTGCAAAATTGCAAGCTCCATTCACTGTAGAGGGCATCTAGCATCTTGCAAGAGGTGGTCAGCACCTTTCAGAGTCAGGCCATTTGAGGTGTTTTCTACATGCGAGAAAGCGTTCACCACAACATATAGTCACACGTACAAAAATTGTAGCTTGTCTCCTACTGGAATTTACTGTTTGTTTCCTCCCAGCTCTCCTCCACAACCTAATATGTAGTTGCATTTGGCATGTAACCCATTCTACATGTTCCTTTCTTTTACCTCCAGGGTAGCCCTTTGTACCCCCTTGTCTCGCCTTGGGCAGGAACTGGCAACATTCAGTCACAGGGCTGTGTCTGATACCTTGTTAACAATCGATCGTATGGAGCAGGCCCGCATAGAATACAGAGGAGCCTTGCTGTGGATGAAGGATGTGTCCCAAGAACTGGATCCTGACACCTGCAAGCAAATGGAGAAGTTCAGAAAAGTATTTATTTCCTTCTTGTTGCCAGCAATGGGTGCAGTTGAACGTGGTTTAGTTGCAAGTGTAGACAAGGACAAACCATGTACAGTACCATTTCAGCTGTGGGGAGCCTAGCAGCTGCACCAAGGCTCTGGGAGCTGCCTGGACTCCAGGCACAGAGCTCACAGATGGGTGTGTCTGGCCACCACAGCCTTGTCTTTTATACTAGGATGCACCAGTAGGATGTTTTAAGTTTTCTTAGTAGAGACATGTCTTGAGTATTTGATTACAGTAAATCACGTAGTCACACAACACAAGGCAATGTGACTTACTAGTTCTAAAATACAGTATAATTGAAAAACTGTACTTGTTATAGTTGTCAGTAATTTAAATAACATTTTGTATTGCTGCACAAAACAGAATACTGTATGATCTTCATTATAATACAGAGGTCCAATTTTGGTTAAGAACTCTCCTCCCATAAGGGTAACAAAAGACAGATCACCTCCCTTGACAAGCAAAGCAGCTTGTCTCATCATCTCCCCCAATTCCTGTTGGTGTAGCTGCTGCCGCTGCATAAGTTACTGGAGCTGATGTTCCTTCTCTTGTTGTTTCTCCTGCTGTTCCTCTTACCATTTCATCAGGTTCTTTTGCTCCATGTTGTTAGTGTACACATATTCTCCCCCTTGCTTTAAAATCCCTGACACTACATGTAAGCTGCTGAAGTGTCAGAAAAAATAAAATTGAAAAAAATAAAAAAATTGATTATTGAAGCAGAAGGTGGTGCTTATCAGCAAAAATCAGAGCACGTTACCATAAGCAAAAAATATACATCATAAAGATTTCCCAACTCAGGTGTAGTGCCTTGCTTTCCTCATTCTAGCCTCCCGGCAACTATTCTTTTAGCACTTTCCATGACCAAAGAGAGGGGTGAAGGGAAGTCAGATTCCTTACTTACCACAAACCAGATATTGCCCCTGTATGCAGTCACAAGACCAGATTGTAGTATATTCCTGCAAGTGGGCAATTAAAGTGGGTAATGCTGTGGATTTCTGAATTTCCTGAGTGTTTATCTGAATGTTATGCCAACTTTAACATTACTTTCTCGCATATGAACAGGATATTTTTTCATTTTGGCAGTGGAGACCATAATTAGCAGCTAATTTATAGGGTTTTTGACATTTGATTATAAATTCTTTAGGGCAGGGACAATCTCTACATTATGTGTGCATGTGCAATATCTATAATGGTGCCTACAAATTATTCCTACAGATTGCCATGCAATCTTGAGTTTATAGATTTTCCAGGACGAGACTGCTACACATATTAGGACTGTGAAACATTTTCAGGGGTTCTTTTCTGCAAAACACACACACAACTATGATCTCCTTTTGCTATTATATATTTCAACTTTCATGGTTCTAGGTGCAGACTCAAGTGAAAAATACCAAAGCCCAGTTTGACAAGTTGAAAATGGATGTCTGTCAGAAGGTGGATCTACTTGGAGCTAGTCGCTGCAATATGTTGTCGCATTCCCTTGCTATCTATCAGGTATCCATGTTAGCATCACAGAATGCCTTACACTGGCTATTTGAAGGGAAACTAACTTTTTGATATAATGTGGGAGAATGAAGTTGTTAAACCAGAGCATGAAAGTGAACAAGATCTTATAAGCAGCAATGCGTTGGTGATAGCATCCTATTTTCTGATATTTACAGGACGTAGTTGATGGCCAATATCTCCATTGTGAAGGAAGCATTTGAATCCACACACTGATTAATTTATAAATACTGTGATTATATTTTGAAATATACAGCGGACTCGTACCGACAATGCTTTAGCACCTTCCTTTGGGATTTCTTGGAAAAATTTCTATTTTATAAGAGGCTGTGTTGTATCCCAGTTTTAGAGAGTAAATGCATGCAGTTACATTGACATGAAGCTGAAGCAATGCTGTGGTGGATCACAGCCTCAATACATTTGTGATCCATCCAACTTACGAGTGTGTCCATTTTCCTCATTTCAGTGCTTTTTGAATTTTAGCAACATCTGGAGAAAACTCCTTAATGAGCTGAAAATAGGAGAGAAGGGAACGGAAACTAGAAATATGTATTGAAGAAAGGCATTTAGGTGGAAACAGATATATGCTATATAAAGATGGGAGTCTTAGTTCTAATTAACAGGACTTTTTTTTTTTTTTAAGGCACATGTTGCCATTGATGTTGTATAGCCATTTTCTCACGTTGTCCCTAAAGTTACTGTAACATAGTCTCCGCACATTCAGCTATCAAAACAGAGCCTCTAACCAAAGAGCTTGTGCTTCCATGCAAAGCCTAACTGAGCAGAAGGACATGCCCGGATTCTGTTGCTCAGCTGTGTTTATTTTCTGCCACCTGCCGTGCTGCTGATATTCTCAGAACTCCCAAGCCTAATTCTCCATCCTGCCTTCCTACCTGAAATGAACCCAAAAGGCTTTGCTCCTTATTTGTCATGGGAGCAGCTCTTAAAGCCTTTTGGATGGATTACAATGGCCCCTGGACAAGAGAACCAGTTGAAGCTATAAGAACGAACCTGATCCCTGAAATAAATTGAACCCAAACAATTTTTTCCTGGTTTGGATAAATCTTCCCCCATCCAATATAATCCTTTTCACTGCTACTCTCCCCCTAACTCAACGGGCTGAAAAAGCAGTGAGTCTTGAGTCCCTCCTGTCCAGCCCTAGTTTACTGCTCACTGCAAATGTGCTGGCACTGGAGTGTTTCACAAGTAAGTGTGCTTCTGGCAGGAACCCTCCAAATGGAGAATCTTGCGCATTTTGGGGCTTCTTGTGAAGAGGAGAGTGTCAATATTAATATATATTTTCATCCTTGTTGAAATAAAAAAATGGCAGAAGGGATTTTGCAAAATTGTTCCAAAAGATATCGTGGAAAGAGAGAAATCCTCCTTTCCAATCTTTCTCTCAACAGAAGATTCTGTGCTCCTTCACCCTAGTGAACTTTTCTATTTTCTCTATGTCCTGTCCTCTCCACAGCAATATCTGGAAGAAAAGACTGTAGCTTCAGCAGCAATTCTTCCCTCTGTGGAACATACAAAGTCCTATGGACAGATGGCTGGGAGGATAGAGTTACACGTTTCCATCTTGAAACATCCCTTACACATCATTCTTACGGAAATGGGAGATTCAGGATTGGGAAGAACTCCCAATTTGTTTAGAATTTGCTTATGTCAAAGGAGACAGGGAAATTATGATATAAATAGCTGTCAGAGGTAAGTCTGTGTAATATCTCCTTTGACTTTCTCCTTCTCAGATAACCCTTTTGCACTTCTGCAAGAAGACAGCAGGACTGATGTCCAAAATCCATGAGGAGTTCATAGGTGTCCACCAATATCACTCTGTTGCACTTGAGGTGACGTTTTTATGTTATTTCTGTAAGATACAAGGTTCTTGAAATAAAAACTATTTTTTGGAGAAGTACATTTCAAATTCAAATAATCATTGCAATTTATTTGTCTAGAATTAAACTAGTGCAAGTCTGGCACAAACAAGTCCATTCCCCATGCTCATTTTGCAAGTTTGTCAAATGGATAAATAAAATTGTACATTTATCAGATTTTTATGTAAAAAAAACAAAACAAAAACAAAAAACCCTCTGGTCACACTTTATATTAAGGTTCCATTTATAAAAATGGAATATATAAAGAGTTAATAAGTAAGTGATATTTTAATAAACGGTTAATTGTTAGTGTATTATAGACCCCAACAGATCATTTATGACTTATAACTCCATCTAATGATGTGCTCATAACCATCTATAACACATACTACTCATGTCTGGAACATGCCTATAATATCTATTAATCTTTATATAAATAATTTATAAATGGAATCTTTATATCAAGTATGACCAGAATTTTAGTGCATCTGATATTACAGTGTAACCACAGTCACAGTATCAAAGTGTAACCAGAATTTCTTAATTACAAAAAATGGTTGTTGTAACCAGGTAATTGAGAGAAAAGTTACTGCTACATAGATTACTATGTTCAAATCATTAGACTGGAGAGGTGAATTTGTAGATATCAGTTCCCTCTTTTAAAATATATTTCCTCCACTTCTCAGCAACCACAGGAGCCTTCCCTAAACAATCCCACTGAAGAACATAAAGAGAAGATTGAGAAAGACATCATCAGTGCAAACCTTGATAAGTAAGCAGGAAAAAAAATGATGTGAGATTGTAGAGGATTAAAAACACACGTTGAACATGTTTGGTGTGTGCATTAGGAAGAGGGTCTCCGCTTCATAAATAATATTATATAAACTTACTTACTTCTCCAACCTGCATTTTAAAACCCTTTTCATTCTTTTTCCGCTTGGGAATTTTCTTGATTTTTTTTATTTCTGGTTTTTTTTCCCCCTCCACCAAAACCAACATCTCATCTTGTAAAGTTAAAATAATTGTTTGTAGTCACTATTCTTAGCCAGATTAGACCTTCTTTGATGATAACTTATATATGTTAAACAAAAAATGTTATACAACTTTGCCAAAGTTTGCAAAAAGTTACACAATTGTTTATAAGAAATGTGTCAATCTGTAACATATTTTAGAACCTATTGCAATCTTAATAAAAACAAAACAGATATAGTAAATAGATATTAGCTCATATGAGTTACTCTATATATCTGTAAATACCATTTTCTGACTTCAGTGTCTGGATCAGTTTCCATTGCCTTAATTAAGTTCACCAAGCACAGAGAAGTTAATTTAAAAAGTAAAAATACAAAATAAACACAGGCCAGGCTGGTCTGAAAATGACTTCCTAATGTTAGGCTTCTAAATCAATAGTTAGGCACTGAATAAATGGTGTATTTTATAGAGGTGCTGATCACTTATTGGGAATTAAGAGAGTTCAGCGTTTTCAAGATCTGGCTTTAGCCCTGTAAATTTTGAGACAAGGCACCAGATTTTCCTCTCACTTATATCAGTGTAAAGCCAGAACTACACCACTGAAATTCTTGGAGTTACCTAAATGTAAAACCAACATTAGCGAGAGGAAAAGTAGGCCTTAATTCTCTCTTTAGCGTTGAACTGCTAACATTTCAACACATCTTTCATCTTAGTGCTCAATCTGACCAATTCTCTTTGGTTTTTGAATCAGGTTAATATTGTTGGATGAGGAAACTTCTATCCATTTGGAAAGTGAAGCAGGTAAGATGTGTATATATATATATATATATATATATATATATATATATATATATAAAAACAATTTTGGATTTCAGGTAATTTAATTGGGTGACACCAGTAATGAAGTCACTCCAAATTCATGCCTATAAAACCATTAATTTGCCACACACCAATGTGTATTTTATAGTCCTATCTTACATGCTATATCTTTAAACACACACATACAAACTATATGCCTGTACAACCTTAATTCAGCATCCTTGTGCATATACATTACGATACTATTGTTTCCACAGGATTGAAGTCTCATTCAGTACATACGATGGATTGTGTTCTAGGGATGAGTTCCCTAGGTTTATAAAAAAGCAACGCAAAAACCAGATATTCCATCATATGTAATGCGATCATAGTGACATCCAGAGGGGTCAGCTGCAGGATTAGAACCTTTTGAGCCACAGCACAGACCTCTGCCACTTGAGTTAACCGATAGCAGAGGTAGATTGTCATCCTCTATGTGAACCAGTCACTAGAGGGAGAATGAGACAAAATTTGACGGCCTTTCACAGGTATTTGCTAACAGCAGAGGAATATTGAGATTTCGGAATCTTTGGTTCTATTCCTCAACCATTCCAGGTTTGAAGGGGAATGTGTCTAGTGGTCACAGATCCTTCTGCCTATTCCTCCCAAGCCTGACTCCTGCCACATCACCTACAGCCTGAGCTTTTCTCACTCCTGTCTCTTCCCTGGCTCCTCATTCCAGTTCCAGTCTCTTTGCCAGCCAACCCCAGGCTTCCCCACACCCCCGAGTCTCAGTCCCAGTCTCTCCCAACTCCTTGTTCAATCTTAGGCTACAAGTCCCCCTTGCCCGCCTTACCCCCCACCCCAATGGCGCCCAGTCTCCTTGCCCACCTTTCCTAGTCTCTCTCTCCCCTCCACCCATATTGGCTCCCAGTCTCCTTAACTACCCAATCCCAGCTTCTCCATCAGTTCCCTGTCCCAGTCTCCCCACGTAGGTTTCTAAGTCCAGCTCTTGTCCCCTCTGTAGTTGACTCAGCAGCTTCCTCCTCCACATTGTCTGGTGAGGATTGAGAGCACAGGCAAGACAATCATCCTGCTCTCAGTTCCTGTGCCCAATGCTACAATAGCAATTTCAGGGAAAGTCCTGCTCAGTCCTTTTAGTGCTGAGCTAGAGAATGCTCAGTGCAGATGGAATCTTCTGAGCATTTAGCTGCCAAATTCTAACAAGTTTCTATGAGCATATGCAAACAAATTTTTCAAAGGCTCATAATTTGGCCAAATTTGTGCATTTTTTTCATACAAACAGCAAAAGGCAGATCTTTGATCCCAGGGTGACCCTGGCCCATTTTCAAGCCCTTATTTTAAAGCATATAGGCATTACAGCTTCTGACCAAAACAGCTTTAAAAAAAATTAACATAGGCAAAACCATGTATTTTTCCCTAATCATTCTTGGAAAAGGCTGAACTATTTTTGCTGAAACTTTCCCAAAACACTCACTCTGAGTCAGACATCCAACATGTCAAAGTTATAAGCAACTGAAAACAGCCATATTATGGGAAGTGTTGAGTCACTTGCACCCCCCATAATTGTTTTTGTTTTTTACATAAATGTAAGGTGCTTCTTAAAAAGGGATGGTCACTATTCCAAAAGGTGAAATCCACCTTGGTCTGTGTGTGTGTGGGAGAGAATAGAGGAGGGGTGGGCAAACTACGGCTCGGGGGCTGCATCTGGCCCTCCAGACGTTTTAATCTGGCCCTCGAGTTTCCACCGGGGAGCGGGGTCTGGGGCTTGCTCCGCTCTGGCGCACCAACCAGGGAGCATGGTCGGGGGCTTGCCCCGCTCCGCGCGGTTCCTGGAAGCAGCAGCATGTCCCCACTCTGGCTCCTACATGAAGGAGCAGCCAGGGGGCTCTGCACTCTGCCCCCACCCAAAGCATCACCCCCCCAGCTCCCATTGGCTGGGAACAGCGGCCAATGGGAGCTGTGGGGGTGGTGCCTGCGGACGGGGCAGCGCGTAGAGCTGCCTGGCCACGTCTCCGCATAGGAGCCGGAGGAGGGACATGCCGCTGCTTCTGGGAACTGCTTGAGGTAAGCGCCACCCAGAGACTGCACCCCAACCCCCTCCCACGCCCCAAACCCCTGCACCCAGCCCTGCCTCCCTCCCACCCTCCAAACCCCTCAGTTCCAGCCTGGAGCATCCTCCTGCACCCCCAACCCTTCATCCCCAGTCCCACCCCAGAGTCCGCATCCCCAGCTGGAGCCCTCCCTCGCACCCCAACCCCCAATTTCATGAGCATACAATTTCCATACCCAGATATGGCCCTCTGGCCAAAAAATTTGCCCACCTCTGGAATAGAGGAACAATCCCAAGCCCTTTGTATTACATAGGTCTCTGAGTAGATCTATTGGGGAAGGCAGTGGATGGAGAGAATACACAGGGAGGACTCGGCACCCTCTGGAGAAGGGTCAGTGCTGGCCCCAAGTGGGCCTGTGCAAAAGTGGTGGTGGTTGGGCTGGAGGAGGGACTTCTGTATCTATGACAAGGCAGATCTTCCATATCCCTCTGCCTGGTTGCCTTAATTATCATGTACAGATCCCAGGGTAGGAGAAGAGTTAATACTATTATATTTTTTAATTCTTGAAAGTTGTAGAAAAGCTATTTTAGCTAAATCAGGATGTTATGAATTTAAGGTCCAATATCATGCCTTGCTATGATTATGGATGAATGTTGTATATCACTGGTTCACCTTCTCAGTGGTATAACTCATGTAGTTCTAGCTATGGAAGCTCATAATTTCAGACCTTAAAACTTTCACGTTTCTTCTTTGAGTAGTGTCTCTTTGGGTGCTCCACGGTAGATGTGTCTGCGTCCCATCACTGCTGATCGGAAAACTTTGGTAGCAATGTCCATTCAGCCCGTGCATGCACTGCCCCTCATGCTCTGCCATGAGGCTAACCAGCACTGTGCAGGCGAACCCTCCTCAGTTCCTTTTCAACTGCCCCTGGCTAGAGACCGAGCTTTAGCTGTCCATTAGTGCATTATTAACCTCTTTAGAATTGTTAATCTTTAGCTACCTTTTGAAGCTTCTTTTTCTTTCTTACTTTGTTTATCTTTTATTTGGCCATTGCCTTAAAAAGCAAAAAAAGGACTTTGTTCTTTCTTCAACCCCGTCTGGGGAGCCTCCGGGACTGGGTATGTCCAGCTCCCCGGGCTTCAAGAAGTGTTTGAGTTGCAAGGAATCTATCCCAGTGACTGATGGACAGTCTCAGTGCATCCACAGCCTGGGAGAGAAACATCCCACAGAAGTGTGGTTCATGCCAGCAACTGAAGCCCAGATCCAGAAAGGACAGAGAACTGAGGCTCAAACTCCAACTCATGGAGGCAGCCCTTTAACTATCCGAGCCGCATCAAGATCCCGGATGGTGGGAAAACTCACCGCAACCCTCTACATCTAAGGGAGGTGAGCCCAAGGTGATGTCCACGAGCCACTCATGTAAGGCCTCTGGGAAAAGTGCCATGAGCGCCCATAGTAAGCCTTGATTGAGCCAAAAACGATCTCTCGCTCAATCAGTATCATCGGTACCGATAGCACTGAAACTGTCTAAATCCGGTACCCAGAGCTTTCACAGTACTGTCCCGATCGAGCATGTTGTGTTGCCTAAGGACCCAATAGGCACAGGCAAGGAATCACTGGTACCATCTGGGTGCGAGAAACATAGAAAATCTACCTCGGGGAAGGCACCGCCGGTACTGACCTCAACATTAGTACTGCCTATGGCACGCCGGGCACCAACAGACCATACTGTCAGGCCCACATCACTGACGCCTTCGGGATAGGCATCTCAGAACCAACAACACCGCTACAGACACCTTTGGCGCTGCCAGACTTCTGGTATGTGACGGACCTTTCAGTGTCTGACACACCGGATTCGCATTTGCTCAGTACTGGGGCCACGGTACCAAGTTTACCGAGAGCTCTTGACTTGCTGACGACCTCTTCTTGTGCACCACCCTTTTCATCCTCTGAGTCAGCAAATGAGCAAGAGGACGTGGTCTCCTGCTGCTCTTCTCACCCTCCGTATGGTGCCCGATTCCACTATGGGCCACAGCCACCTGATCCACAGCCTCCCTGGTTTGGGCAGCCATGGTACCAATCACCGTCCCCTTCCCACTCTCACAATGTCCCTACTGGGATCCCTGGCAGGCTCAAAAACAACACGTCTTCCATAACTGTAGTGTGGCCTACCAGCAACCAAGGAGACATCCTCCTTCAGCTGCTGATGTGAGGGTATCTGAACCCTCTGAACAGATGAGGGAGGAACAAGAGGCTGAAGTTGAGGAGGAGGTTACCTCTCAGGCTAATTTCTCATCGTCATCACCAGACGAGATGGTAATGCCCCCTCCGCCATTGATGGCTGATGATTTTAAACTATTTCAGGAACTGGAATAGTGGGTGGCAGAGGGACTACAGATTCCACTATCGGAGATGACCAAGTCACACCACAAACTAGTGGACATTTTACATTTTTTTGCCTCGTTCAGAGTAGCCCTCCCTATTAATGAGGCTCTCTTGGACTCTGCCAAAATCATGGCAGACCCCTGCATCAGTCCCACCAACATGTAAGTGGGCCAACAAAAAATAATATGTGCTGGCGAAGGATACTGAGTTCCTCTTCTCACACCCACCTCCCAATTAGATCATAGTGGACATGATTAACTCAAAGGGCTACCAGCATCATTTCAAATCCACCCCCTACAACTGGAATTGGAAGCACCTTGATCTTTTTGGCAGGAAAACATACTCAGCCACTTTTCAGTTCTGCATTACAAACTATCAAGCCCTAATGGCGAAATACGATTACCAGAACTATTCAAACTCAATTCCTTTATTGAGCAGCTCCCAGATTCAGACAAAGAACAATTCAAGGTCATTATCAATGAAGGCCAACTGGTAGCAAAGACATCACTCCAGTCTGCAGTCGATGCAGCTATGGGCGGTGGGTGAACCCCTGGCTTGGGGAGGATAGCCCTCCAGCCCCGCCCCTTCTGCCCAAGGCTCCACCCCTTCCACGCCCACCAGAGCCCAGCCCCACTGTCACCGCTGGTCCCTGCCCAGTGCCCCCAGTCCCCCCCACACACTGTGGCATTGGCCTCTGCCCCAGGCTAGTGCCCCCAACACTCTCCAGCCCGGAGCGCCGGGTAGCACGGCCCCAGCCCCCCCGGTCCCAGAGAGCTGGGCAGTGCAGCCCCAGCCTCCCCAGGCCGCGCCGCCCGCCACCCCCCCCCCGCCCCTGAAGGTGCCCCCTGGCCGAGCAGTCCGCCTCATGCTGGGCAAACAAGTGGCGCGGCCAGAGCGTCCCCGGCCCCAGTGACGGGCAGGCGGTGCGGCCCCAACGCTGGGAGGATGGGTGGTGTGGCATGGTGCAGCCCTCAGCCTGCCTGCCCTGAAGAACAGCAGGCAGGATGGGGCCTGGAGCATGGGCGGGGGACATCAGGCTGTTTGAGAAGGCAATGCCTTCCCGTACCTACGATACTCGCCACCCATGAAAGCAGCTGACATGGTGACACATTCCATCTTTACTGCTGTCATGATGAGATGAGCCTCTTGGTTGCACCTATCCGGCTTCCCAAAAGAGGTTCAAACAGCTGAGGAGGACCTTCCTTTTGAAGGGACAAAACTGTTTGCCAAAAAGGACCAACACCTCCCTCCATACCTTAAAAGACTCTAGGGCTATTCTTTGATCCCTTGGGATCTACACACCTGAGTAGAAAAGAAAGTATAGTCCACAGCCGTCATTAAACCCTGCTCGTCGCAATATTCCTCTCAAAGGTCATATGAAGCTCAGAGGAAGAATTCCAGGTTCCCCAGACGGAAGCCATTAGGATCTCAACCTACTTCCTCTCAACCTTCCACCTCAAAGTGACGGTTTTGACGGGTTGGCTGAGGTGCCCATAGAACACTCTCCTCAGCACCGCCTGATGCTGGAAAACCTCACCCATCCCTTTGGATGTGATCTCACCCCTTTCCGCAGCACCTGGGAATGGATAACCTCCAACAAATGGGTGCTGGAGATTATTCGAGATGGGTACTCCATTCATTTAACCTCTGCCCCCTCCCCCAACTCCCTTCCCCATCCCTCTCCAGGGATCCTTCTCACAAGAGCCTGCTATGACAGGAGATAAACCATCTCTTCAGCACAGGAGCCATGAAGCCAGTGCCCACACATCTAAGAGGCAAAGGCTTCTACTCTCATTTCTTCCTGATACTGAAGAAAAAGGGAGGTTGGAGGCCCATACTAGACCTCAGAGCACTCAACAAATTTGTCAAGGCTCAGAAGTTCAAGATGGCCACATTAGCAACAATTATTTCAGTGTTAGAAAACGGAGAGTGGTTCTTGGCCCTGATCTTCAAGATGAGTATTTTCACATTTCGATCATACCAAGTCACAGATACCTCAGATTTACACTAGGCAAAGACCACTACCAGTACAGAGCACTCCCTTTTTGGCCTCTCATCAGCCCACAGAGAATTCTCCAAGGTCTTCTCAGTAGTGGCAGCCTACTTACACTCCAAGGGCATCATGACTTATCCTTACCTGGAGAATTGTCTCCTCAGGGCATATTCCTTTGCCAACCAATCACCCATACCACACTAGATCTATTCCAGAATCTGGGCCTACAAATCAATGCACAAAAATCGACATTAATGCTAGTACAGAGGTTAGAATTCTTAAGAACAGACCTCGACTCCATCTGGGCAAGGGAACTCTTCACATATCACAGATTCCTCAATCTCTCCATGCTCTTAGAGACAGTGAAATCCATCCCCCAAATTTCAGCCAGACATTGCCTCCAGCTTCTGGGGCATCTGGCTGCGGGCACATCGGTTATAGCTCATGCCAGACTGAGCATGAGATGCCTCCAAGCATGGTTCAGTTTACAGACCGACCAGAGACAACATAAACAAGCTACTATCGATGCCCACCAAGATCAAACAATCCTTGAATTGGTGGAACGACCTAATAAATGTCTGCACGGGAATCCCGTTTGTTCAGCCTGCCCCTGACTTCTGACGCATCCCTCATAGGATTTGGCTCACATCTCAACAATCTCACAGTGCAGGGCAAATGGTCTCCATCTGAGACATGCCTTCACATCAACCTGCTCAAACTCAGAGCGGTCAGGGAATGCATGTGCTCACTTCATCCCGCTGATGAGAGGCATACACACAAAAGTCATGACGGACAACATGGCCTGCATGTATTACATAAACAAACAAGGAGGGGCTAGATGACCCTCCCCGTACATGGAAGCACGAAAGCTATGGAACTGGTGCATTTCCCACAATGTCACAATATCAGCGGCCTACCTACTGGGAGTGCACAACACGACAGCAGACAGTCTCAGTCACAAATTCCCACACGACCATGAATGGGAGCAAAGGAAGACACCGACAATAGACCTGTTCGCCACTTGCCAAAATAAGAAATGTCCACAGTACTGCTTCAGAGTGCAGATTGGACAACACTCCCTGGGGGACTCTCTCCTCCTCTTATGCAATAAGGGCCTTCTTTACACCTTTCCTCCATTCCCTCTATTACTGAAAGTCCTCTTGAAAATAAAAAGTAAACATCATACTGACCTCTCCTAGCTGGCCCAGACAGACATGGTATCCTTACCTGTCACAACTAGTGCTATGTCCACCGATGACTCTACTTACAGATAGTAAGGTACTCAGTTTTCTCCGACACGCCTACTAAGAGGTTTCTCAAAGGGATAGCAAACCTCTTTCCTCAACTGACCAGGACTGACCAGACTGCCAGTTGAATCCATGGCTACTTCTTGACAAGAAGGATAAGGGAAATAGGGGCTCGGATGGCATACACATCCTTTACAGTGTTCTTCCCTGACAAAGTCACTCTTAGACCACATCCAAAGTTCACTCCCAAGAGGACTTCCGCACTTCACATGAACCAATTCATTCACCTTCCAACATTTTATCCCAAACCTCATCAGGATACTAGGGAAACCATCCTTCATATGCTTGACATGAGGAGAGCCTTGGCCTTCTATCTGGACAAGACAAAAGTTTTTAGAAAATCTTAGAGACTCTTCCTCTCCATTACAGATAGGCACAGCAATTTCAGCTCAAGGACTCTCCAAATGGGTCTTGAACTGTATCAAACTCTGTTACCAGATTTGCAGTGTAACACCCCCATCTTCAATACTTTCACACACTATGAAATTGGTCTCCTCATCCATTGCCTTCTCCAAGGGTATCCCTATATCAGAAATCTGCAGAGCAGCTACCTGGGCATCTGCACATACCTTTACAGAGCACTATGCCATCCTAGGGGACCCTGCTGCAAACGCCAGATTTGGTGACACGGTGCTATTATCTATAACAGACTCAACTCAGAAGCCCCAGCCTCCAGTGGGGGGTACTGCTTTGGAGTCACCTACAGTGGAGCACCCATAGGGACACTACTCAAAGAAGAAGCTACTCACCTTGTACAGTAACAATGGTTCTTCAAGATGGTGTGTCCCTAAGGGTGCTCCATGACCCACCCTCCTCCCCTCTGCCTTGTTCTTGTCAATGACTCTGCAGTAGGAAAGGAACTGAGGAGGGTTCACCCGCGCATCACTGGTTAGCCTCGTGGCAGAACATGAGGGAGCGGCGCATGCATGGGCTGAATGGACACTGCTACCCAAGTTCTCTGATCAGCAGCACAGGGGTGCAGATACGTCTAGAGTGGAGCACCCATCAGGACACATCCCGAAGAACCATCGTTACTGCACAAAATGAATAACTTCCTCATCCAAGACTGACTATTGCCAGTCTTGGACATGGGTAATTTGCAGTCCCTGTGTCTGATCCTCTTCTTACACTGCTGTAAATGAGGAGTAACTCCATTAAAGTTAGTGGAGATACAGTGGAGTAGAACTGGTATAGAGAAGAATCTGGCCCTCGGTTTTTACCTGATCCATACTTGAGAAGAAGACTGAGAAAACACTTGTGTTTCTATTCTTACTTTTAACAGCGGCTAATAGAAAACTGCTCAGAGGATTGGAATGTTCACAGTAGTCCCACTAGAGATGGATTAGAAGGAAACTGAGGAAGCCAAAAGCGCTAAACAGTTTTTATTCCATGGTTACACCGTTTATTCTATGGTTGTAGATACAAAGGAATTTATTCTTTGGTTATTATAAACCACATATATGGTATAAATCTCTATATAGAGCTCTTTCTAAAACTGTACTAGAAGGCCCTAACCGATGGCTTCTGAAGATCAATCTAAATTATTTCTATTAAATAGCTGCGTAAATTACACATTGGTACTCCATCTTTAAAAATAAATCTCCCACTCTTACTGGCGGGGAAGCCACTACCTTTGCAAGCAACAAAAACAATGTTTTTCACTCCTCTTATACATTTCCTGATTGTTTGTTTTTTAAGTAAATATAAGGTGCTTCTTAAAAGGGGGAGTACCACTCCAAAGTGTGAAATCTGCCGTGTGTGTGCGCGCGCACGCACGTTGAGGGGGAGAATAGAGGAGCAATACCATGCCCATTGTATTATGTAGGCCTCTGGGTAGACCTGTTGGGGAAGGCTGTGGATGGAGAGGATACATAGTAAGGACCCTGGAAAAATGGGCAAAACAATGTGTTTTTCCCTAATCTCATTCTTGGAAAGGGTTGAACTATCTTTGCTGAAACTTTCCCAAAAGGCTGAGGCCGACATGCAGCCTGGGAAATTTCAGCCTGAACAATTAAAATTTGGCAAAGTTATAAGCAGCTGAAAACAGTGTTACAATGGGAAGTGTTGAGCTACCTTAACCCGCCATGATAATTGTTGTTTGTTTTTTAAATCAATGTAGGTGCTTCTTAAAGAGGAGCACACTTTATTCCAAAGAGTGAAATCCACCTTGCGGGGCGGGGGAGGAATAGAGGGAAAATATGTATATTTGCCTAATATAAAACAAAACAGAACTGATGGGTACAGAAAATATTTTTATTATTTAAGAGGATACTGCAAACAGTGGAGACTAAAATCAAATTAATCAATATCCTTCTTAAGGAATACTATGAAGATGTAAAGTTTGTTTTTTTAATGTAGGATAACAATATCCTTCTCCACAGTGGACTATTCACTGTCTAAATTTTATATATGAACTTTAAAAAAAAATAAACAGTGATTAACTGGATCCATTCTTTTGGGAATTTCATCTGTGTTGCTGCCTTTACTTTGCAGCTTTTCTGGGATCATTCTCTAGACTTAGGCCTTTCCCCCCCTCCAGTTTTATTCCTGTGACAGAAGAAGAAGAAAAATTTCAGATGAATGAGCTTTGTGAATCTAAGCTTTTTAGCCATGAGAAAGTTAAGAAATCTCAGTATGTGGAGAAATTTAACATCAAATTAAACATTTTTTTAAAAAACTGATATTTGGACGTCTCTATTTTTTGTGAACACTTATTTTTAAGACCTTTTTAGAGAATGGTGGCCTGATGGGATCAGCCATAGTAAAAAAAAAGTGCTAGATTAAAAAAAAAAGTTAAAAGTGCAGCATCAGGATGTCCTCAGTTAGAAATACACATACAAACTTATATCCCACCTCTGTACCCAAGATGGTTTAGTAAACACAACCATATTATACCGAAACAAACATTCAATGTGAATTTACATGTGATTTGATAGGATTTTTGCCAAGCAGTATATGAGCCCAAGAGCAGCAGTTAAAGGAACGTATACAGTAGAATCGTAAGAGTTACAAATTGACCAGTCAACCACATACCTCATTTGGAACGGGAAGTATTCAATGAGGCAGCAGCAAAGAGCAAAACAAAAACAAAAACAAAAAAGATAAAGCAGTGCAGTACTTTGTTAAATGTAAACTACTAAAAAAATAAAGGGCATTTTTTTTTGACAAGGTAAGGAAACTCTTTCTGTGCTTGTTTCATTTAAATTGAGATGGTTAAAAACAGCATTTTTCTTCCATATCGTAAAGTTTCAAAGCTATATTAAGTCAAGGTTCAGTTGTAAACTTTTGAAAAAACAACCATAAAGTTTTGTTCAGAATTACGAACAACCTCCATTCCCGAGGATCGGCGGGTAGTGTAGATGCAATAAATCGATCCCCGATCACTCTGCCGCCGACTCCTGTACTCCACCGCAGCAAGAGGCGGAAGCGGAGTCAACGGGGGAGTGGCGGCAGTAGACCCCGCGC
This sequence comes from Macrochelys suwanniensis, assembly GCA_033296515.1. Taxonomy (NCBI): domain Eukaryota; kingdom Metazoa; phylum Chordata; order Testudines; family Chelydridae; genus Macrochelys; species Macrochelys suwanniensis. The sequence goes on along the minus strand of CM065784.1, from coordinate 59,173,527 downwards.
CGTGAGGACGAGAGGTAAGTCAACCTAAGATACTTCGACTTCAGCTACACTATTCTCGTAGCTGAAGTTGCGTATCTTAGGTTGATCCCCGCCCCTAGTGTAGACCAGGGCTAAGTGTAGGCAAGGGGCAAGCCAGCCAGCCTCAGGATGGATTGAGCTAATCATGATTTATATGGCCCTCGATTAGTGCAATGGGTACAAACTCGAGCTTGCCCTTGAATGCACATAAGGGTCAACACTCCTGTATCTACAGTTTGTTGAATCAGGGCACTTCCCAAGTATAGAAAAAGACCTAAGAAGTTCCTGCTTTTCAGCCAAAGACTTACTTCGTTCACTGACCTACTTCGTTCACTTAAAAGTTTCTCAAGAGAGGGAAAAAAATTCTCATTTTGGAAGAGGGCTTGAATATTTATTCTAAAGCCAATACTCACTAAGTCTCTTCCTAAAAGCCTTCAATTCCTCAGGCTACTTATTCAAACAAGGTTTATAATGCAAAATAAACACACACATTCTGCAACAATCCTTTGGGGGAGTCCAAAGCACTGGTCTCCTACCAGCAACAACCTTCCTAGGAGACTACCTACCTGTCTTTTATGTGCTTTTGAGAACTAGGTGTAGTTGTTTTGCCTCCTTTCCTTGACTGCCCTTTCCTCTGCATTCTATATTTCTATCTCCCAGAGAAGTATTGCCTCCTTTCATTAGGGAAGCTGGGATATGGTGCAATATGACCACAGAGCCCCTCCTTTTGGGTGCTGAAGAGTCTGTAATACCCTCACAGAAAGGAACAATATGAATTACTCTCATACATTTCTGGGTTATAAATTAAATTGTAGAAGCGACAAAGGGTCCTGTGGCACCTTATAGACTAACAGAGGTATTGAAGCATAAGCTTTCGTGGGTCAATACCCACTTCTTCGGATGCAAGCAATGGAAATGTCCAGAGGCAGATATAAATGTGATATAAATGTGTAATACATTAAATTGTAGTTGTTCAGGAAGAGATCTGTACTCACTTTGGTTTGCTCAATGAAAATAGCTCATTGACCAGTTGTCAAAAATGCAGAAGGCTATTAGGATGTATTAAAAAGGAGAGAAAATACATACAACAACAATATATTATTTTCAGTAAGTTAATAGCACATTGTCACCTTGAATACCCCATTCAGTTCTGGGTATATGTGTGGTATTATTTTAAAGACAAGGTGTCACCGTCCCTCAGTGGGTCACAGCTGAGGATGCCAGATTCAGGACAAACTGCTGAGAAATTGGGTAGACTTACCCCAAACTGGTGGTTGTTATTCAACCATAAGATATACCATGCCAGTAACAAAAGTAAACTTCTGGCTCACTACACTGTTTAACAAGAAGTCAAAAATGCAGTCACCTTGTGCATTTCAGCACTTATTTCACCACCCAGACACTAGACTTAATGATGAGTGGTTATTGAAAACCAGCTTAATCAAACTAAAGGTTCTTCTGATCCCAAGAAATCAGTCACAAAATCAGGTTAGTATATAACTCAAATCTTACCTAATAATCACGCTGCTGCCTATCCTTTAGTAACTAAAATCTAACAGTTTATAAGAGAAAAGAAATAGAGAGTTACAAGGGTTAAGGAAATCACATGCATGCAAGTGATTGTACAGCTCTTATATCAGGTTTGAAGCAGTGATGGAATAAACTACTAGTTTGCAGAAGTCTCTCTGGAAATTACCCAAACAGCTTGGGGGTCATCAGTCCTTGTTTAGAGCTTCCTTGTTAGAAATCCAGTCCAAAGAAGTGAAGCAGGAAGTGAAGACAAAATGGAGATGTTTCCAGGGTCTTTATACCCTTTCCCATGTTGATGAAATTTTACTGTTCCAAAGAAAGTCCACAGCACAGTTGTGGAAAAGTACAGGTACAAGATGGAGTCCAGGGTCACATGAGCAAGTCACATGCCATTACATGGCTTTGACTCACAGGAGCAGCCATTGCCCACTTGGAGGCTAAGGCATCCACAGGAAGGCCATGTGTACACTAGCACTTATGTCGGCAAAATTCGTGTCGCTCAGGGGTGTGAAAAAACATACGTTTTGGTGGCAGACGTGCTCGTGTACACAGCACTATATCGGCGGGAGAGCGTGTCCCACCAACATAGCTACCACCCCTTATGACCCACTAACTTCAGTAAAACCACATGCAGATGTGAGGGTCTATCTTGTTATCTTGTCTTCTATGCAATATGAATTTATATTTTGGGCCAAATCCTGCTTTCAATAACAGAAGTATAAGTCAGAATGAACTTAGGGGTACACCGTTGTAACAGAGCAGAATATGACCCTTCATTTGATATAAAAAAATTAGCAGGCGTTTAGTAATCATAAGGACCACAGTTTGTGCTATTATTTTCTCAAAAAATGCTCTTCCAACTTATTTTCTTTCCTCCTTCAGTTTCAAGCAATCTGCTGGTAGATTCTTTGGAAGGAGAAGATTTTGAGAAAGAGCTGTCATTCCTGGATAAAATACTGAGTCCCTATTCTTCAGGTGCTGGAGAGATCGTCCAGGAATGTCAAAACATGTTTGGGAGTCCTCATACCAGTCTCCTTTCACAGAATCCTGCTACAGAGTCAGAACCTCTGCCTAGTTCATCTGGATTCCTACCTTCACAGCTCCTTGACCTTGGCCTTCATGCTGCTGGAAGCTTAAGTAGTAAGCATCTGAAATACTCAAATTATAGATATCTTTTTTATGTTTGTACAAAAGGCCAGGTGCTGCTTCCATTGACAATAATGGCAAAACTTCCATAGAAGGATTGGGTGCAAAGGTATTAAGGACTTAAAAGAAGTGTCTTGCGGTAATGATATTGCAGTAAAGGTTGCGCAAGTACTGCTGTGATGAAGACTTCTCATGATGTCAGTGAGACTGCTTGCATGAATAAGGATTATTTATGTAAGACTTGAACAAGTCCTGAATTTGTCATGTATACAAATTGTGCTTTTGAATCCACAAAATATGAGCAAAATCTGCTAACTTGATAGCACGTGTTGAGAATCTCCACTGTCCTTATTTTTGGTGACCACACATTCTATCTATAAAATACACACTGTTTAGACATTTTAAATATTTATATTTTCTGCCTTTTATTTCTAGCCTTTTATAATATAGTAAAAAAGTCAGATACCGACTTTGAACTGAACTGCTGAGTCTGAGTTAGCCTAGAATTTCCAATTTCTTCTAGAAAATTCAAAGAAAATGTTGGGGCAAATTCTGTTTTCAGTTACACAAGCATAAATCTAGATTACCTTCAGTTTATCTTGGTTTACACTTGTGTAACCAAGAACAGAAATAGCAGGATTATATATACTTTTGGGATATTAAGTATCACATTGTAGCATGTTTGCAACGGTGGGACATCCAGAACGATCCTAAAAAGAGGAGGTGATTACTGTTGATACATTTAACATTTTGTAGGTGGTTAATATTTCCTTAGGCTATCCAAAGCAAAAAGTCTGAATCCTATCCACATTAGTGCAAATTCATAGTTAATTGCCATTTACCACAACATAATCAGTTCTATGTGGGATCTATATGTTGCACTCAAATGATGTTTTTCAGTATCTTCGATACGTGGTTGTTGCTCGGTAATCCATTACTTTTTCTTCTAGGCTGGACATCTCAGTCAGAATCTGTGCGGTCTCTTACCCACTCACTGCCTGATAATCAGCCATTCCCTTCACACAGTACTCCAAAGATACCACCATGTAAGTTATTTCTGTATCTTTGCAGAAGCGAGGTTTCTTCATAAGCAGTGTTTCATACGTAACATTTTTGGCTTATTATTCCAAACAGAATACTTTGCTGGTGAGAGACAAGATAACTCTGAAAGTAGTGATCTGTTTCTCCACATCTCTCAGCACAGAGCAGTTAAAATAGAAACAGGAAAATTACTTTAGCACAAAGATCTGTGAACACTAGCCTTTTGTACTTTATTTCAAGGTTGCATGCTAGTATCTTCCAGCAAAAACTGTAGCATCATATCAATACCAGCTCACCAGTAACTAATGTAAACACTTTCAAAATGGGATTGGAATTTGGGGCCCTGACTTGTAAAACAGATACTGTGCCCTTATGGTCATATTTTCAGTAGTTTACTGGCTATATCAACCAGTGTCGTCTTGTCAGCAGATATAGAGTCCAAAGTAACTTGGAGAGCTGAGAGTTTATACAGGAACTGCAGTGCATGTGCTGGTGTATAACAAACACTTCTCAATTTCATGTGTCTGCATGTTTCGCTGGGTCTAGAGAATTTACATGCTGTATACAGTGAGAAGATTTAATCCAACCAGAGAGCAAGAAGGGAGCTTTCTTCAATAGGGACGATATAATTTTTACTACTGTGTTTTATTTGAAATTAATGCTTACATATCCAGCGTTTATCTTTTTAAGATGAAGTGTAAATACATTATATGTAATGATGTTCCAGTGTTTCACTAGGTTTATAAAATCCAGAGTTTTGATAAAAAAATATATAAAATTTCCATGGTTGCATTTATATGCAAATTAAGCGTGCCTTTCACTGTAATACAATTTGAGAGGGAACTAGATTCTACTCCTCTATGTGCATCAGCAAGACTGCTTACTAAAGGTATGTCTTCACTGCAGAGTTAACTCAGGTGGCAGCCAGGTGTGAGCACCATGGTTGGCCTACTCCAGATCTGAGTGGCCACACTGCAAAGCCCTACCCAAGTATGTCCACTTGACTGTGTGCACATTGGTGCTGTACTCACTGAGGTGAGGGGCAAGGACTTCTGGAAGCATATCCCTTGGTTTTGTGTGTCAGTAAACTGAGCTCCTCTGATTTTTTTCCCAGTGAATTGTTGGAAAACTTGTCTGTCCTTCTGGGCACATGGAAGGAAATGTGGAAATGCATTCTCACTGTCTTGGTACCTGTGATATCATTATTCTACTGGTTCTCCAAATGCCCATGATGTCTTCCAGGAAAAAGAGGGTAGAAAAGACCTGAATTTCTCATGTAAAAAATAAGTAGGGGGAAAAACCAAACTTATTTTAGAAAAAAACCAGACCACCTTTGTGCCTCAGAAGATGCCCAAAATGTCACAAATCTATTTTCTTTCCCCTACTCTCAACATCCAAATGAGCTAATCAGATACTATAGTGATGGGCAGTGATGCATCCGAAGAAGTGGGTATTCACCCACGAAAGCTTATGCTCCAATACCTCTGTTAGTCTATAAGGTGCCACAGGACCCTTTGTCGCTTCTAAGCAGCACTTGGCATAGGGACAAAACTGGACCTGTAATTTTTTGATAGTTCAAGAGGAAAAAGCAAACACACACTCTTAGCATATAGTATTTGACATTTGCCACAGTGACACACTCCAGTAATGTACTGCATATGCTTAAGGGGCAGAGAAAAGGTTGGAGTGGATTTTGTGTCTAAATTTTCATCTTTGCATTATAAATTGTTTTTTGTGGGGGATACCAATGGAGGCTTCTGTTTCAGTAACAGTTCAAACCATTTTACAGTGCATTTATTTAAAATTAGCTTGCATACACCCTGTGGAATAGCAGATAAGATAATTATTAAGATAATGAAGATAAATTAACTGTTCTGAAGTGCTAATGGAATTAATAATTTAGTCCAGTATCTATGGTCTTTGATTAAAGAGAACATATAGCAATTATCCAATTCATTTTACTAAATAAATGTGATAAGGCTAACAAATATTTTATTACTTAAAAGGTCTCGTTGGGTCAAAGAGCAGTTCAACAAAGACTGTAATTTTATTTGATTTTTTTTTTCTAGCTCTGGAGAACAGTAATCAAGATATGTCAGCCTGGTTCAGTCTGTTTGCAGACCTGGATCCCCTTTCAAATCCAGATGCCATTGGGCGCTCAGACGATGAACTCCTCAGTGCTTGACTACAGTTACCTAATGGACAAGCTTTTATTATGTCTCACTACAGCGGCCTTAAATTATAGAACCTTACTTCCTCTTGCTTTTCTAGAGAGGATTTCAGATTCTAGTCCAGATACACAACATCGAAACTGTAATCATAATGTCAGACAGTAAAGTCCCAAACTACAGAGAAAGTATTAAGGGTGCTGTTGAGAGCATTAGAGGAAAGTCACTTTATCTTTGATGCCTTGGTTTTATGGCTATTTTCAATGTTATATGAAAACATGGCGAGCTGTTCAGGATCAACACTGAAAAGGCTCGGTTTCATCAAGATAAAATTACAAGACAAGCAAAGCTAGATCAAACTAGTTACTTTCCTGCATGCCCCCCAACCCTTCCTCCCCTCCCCAAAAGAATTACCTTACGTCAATGTGAAGATGTTAATTTCCAGACAATACTTCAGGACAGATAGTACCTTGGCCCTTTCACAGGACCCTCATTAACCTTTAGGAAGATTGCACATCTTGGGCCAGATCCTCTAATCTGGCCAATTTGTGCATAAGGCAGGACTAATGGGGAGGGAGCAGAGGCAGTTTTACATTGTCTTTGTGACTTCGTGATCCTGGGGGAAGGCATGGGCATGTTTGGCTTCGAGCACAACTTTGAACAGCCTCAGGACTACTCTAAATTGCACTAAGCTGCCTGTGGTTCCAAGAGCCAGAGCACAGAACTCCAGTCACATCCACTTTTTACAGGCTATTCTCTCTCTGCTAGGCCAGGAAAGGCATAGAGCCAGTACACTAGCTGTGAGAGAACTGGGGGGATCCCTAGGTACCTGGTTAAAACTGGCTTTACAGCCACTTTGCACTGACAGAGCAGCACAAAAGGCCCGCATCACGGGCAGGACACAGCCTATTCATTCAATTAGCCTTAGACAAGAAAGCACAGGCCAAATTCTGCCTTTGTTTGCAACTGCAGGTACCCTAGAGGGGCTGCAGAGGTGGTAATCATGGCTGAAGTTGGCTCACAGTATATGCTATTAGAGTAGCAGTTATTCCAACAAGGAGCCATTTTATTTATCAGTTACAGAAGCTGTAAAACTATAAACCAGGTAGAGATGCAGAAGAATTACCCAGCTACTCTGCAGAGATAGAATTTTTCTTTTCATTGTATTATTAAATAGAATAAGTATTTTGTTGAAAAGGGAACAAGTAGAGCTCACCTGTATGTTTTGATCCTTTTGTAAGTGGGAGAGATTTAACACCTCATTACATGATCACTTGCAGCATGTTGGAGTACTCACTCCCCCTCATGTATGGTAACTTTTTCTAATGTTTTTATTTTGAATTATAAATTAAATCTTGTTGGACAAGTTTGTATCTTTTTACCTTCATGCTGTTTGCATGCTGTTCAGGTTGCGGGGAGCTGTTTACTGTGATTCAACAAGTTTCTTAAAGAGAAATGTTAATGGATTGGCACTAGCAGAATTATAGTATGTTGTAAATCTTGTTGTAATTAGGTGAGTGGATGATGTGTGATTCAGGTGCATGAGCGTACCTGTCCCCATCCCATTTTGGCAGTGGTAGGTCATAACTAAAGTCTGGCACCTGGTGTGGGGTCAGATTATCCCCCGTCAGATGGGGCTGTTCATTAAGACATAACCCTCAAGTCCCCCGAGACTCTCTGCAAGCCACAATGGAGGCCCTAGTTTTCTTCTCACTGCAAGACAAGGGATTCCTGGTACATGTGTGCCTGACACCCCCCAAATTCTAGCAAATCATGCTACTCTCAGCTCTGGATCACAAAGACACAGCAACGAGATTGCTGCGGGGGATAAAAGAAACCTCTCGACAAGCCCATTTAGCACATTGTTCAAATAGACACTCTCAGCTGCAGCATGGAAATCTACACTGTATTGCTAAACAGAAATGTCCTTCGGACATAAAATATGAAGAAAAGCGAAACCAAAAATTGGTCACATGTTATTTGAAAATGAACTCTGCTATGTAGGAATGAATGAGATTCCATGTTAGTGCTTGGCAGGATAAGCATAAACTTTAGACTGGAGTTCCATTTTGCTTGCAGCAGTTAGTTTTCAGGCTAATATTGAAATACTTCATATAAGCAACTACACCAAGAGGGATGCAAAAAGTGTTATCCATTACAGATGTGCTTCTGTAGCAAAACAAGTCCAAGAGTCTTTGATCTGTGGCAAGGTGCTGGGTTAGGGCTGAGGACCTTTTCTGGTGCACATGCTTTTGCTGCACACCAAGGCCTTGTCTACACTAAAGTGAAAAGTCTATCTAAGCTACGCAATTTGAGTTACGTGAATAGCGTAACTCAAATTGACGTATCTTAGATCTACTTACTGCGGGGTCCACACTAGGTGACATCAATGGGAGATGCACTCCCGTTGACTACCCTTACTCTTCTCGATCAGGTGGCGTAAAGGAGTTAACAGGAGAGCGATCGGTGGTCAATTTAGTGGCTCTTCACTAGACCCGCTAAATCGACTGCCAATGCATCAATCGCCACAGCATTGATCCTCTGGTAAGTGTAGACAAGCCCTTAGAGGCAAGAATTTACATACCCCTGTATGCAGAAAACAGTGTGTTAACACTGTTTGGGGCCTGCCTAGTTCCTACCACACATTGCATTGGGGAGGGTCAAGAATAGTTCTACGTGGTTAAGATAGATCTGGTGACCACCTTTCTTCTATTCAAAATCTTCAAGGGATTTGGGGGCAGCAGGGAGGAGAAGGGAAGGCAAGTAGCATCCCAGTGGTAAACTCTCTTTGAAGTGCTGGTACGCTGCTTGGGGAACAAGAGCAAGGCGATACTGGGAAATGGGCAAAGTCTGAGCCCAGGGTTGATAGCTGGGAGTAGAAGGTTGTGGAACTAGGATCTGGATGCTGTTAATGAACTGGGAGGTGATAAGGCTTACTTGTACATAGCAGTTCTACTGGGGGAGAGGTTAGGGGAACTGGAGAAAAAGTGTAGTGGTGATATATACAGATGGAATAAAATTTCCACCGGAGTCTTGGCAATACAACCTTCACCTGAATATTTCTTTCAACTGTTGAGGGAAATGGGCAATCAATGGACTCTCCAAAGGCCACTCTAGCTCCTATAATGTCTCCAGGAGTGATGGCTTCACATAATATATAAAACTAATTTAAATTCTGGAAAGACTAATTAAAATACAAAAATGAGAGGGCGGGGGGGGGGGGGGGAGGAGAAATTGTTCTTGTCACATGGCAAGAAAGCCCTTTCCCACCCACCTTTTAAGCAATAGCAGAAAGGCAAGTCAGTGTCTCAGTTGTCCTGAAGACAATCTGGGGTTGAGGTGGGGGAAGAAAATGAACAGACAGTAATGTAAATTTTCTTACCCAATAATTTCCTTTCTGCTAGCAGCATCTCCCACAGTTCTGTTACATCTGACATAAAAATTGTGCCACAGTTTCTCAGTTAGATGCAGTAGCCTTGGGCAGAATTAGGGAAAGATAATGTCCTGAGAGACAAAGAAAGGGGAGTTCACTTTGAGGAGAAATGTCTGTGGAGTTCTCAGCACCACCTTATCATGGAACATGCAGGGCCGGCACTACCACTAGGCGACCCTAGGTGGTCGCCTAGGGCACCAGGATTTGCGGGGGGGGGGGCATTTCTTACCTTCTTCAGCCGCCGGGGTCCTCGGCGGCATTTCAGCAGCAGCTTCTTCGGCCGCCGGGGTCCTCAGCAGCATTTCGGCGGCAGCTTCTTCGGCCACCGGGGACCTCGGCGGCATTTTGGCGGCAGCTTCTCCCAGAGGTGCCACCTAGGGTGGCAAAGACGTTGGCGCCGCTACTGGGAACATGCAGTAAGTTTCCTGCATAGATAAGGCTGCCACCGGGATACTCACCTAGCAGACCTAATGACGACCAATAAACAGGTTTTGATGGAGAGATGGAATGCTGATACTGAAGTCAGAGGGTTGAAGTGGTGAGCTATTAGGGCTTTCAACACCAATGGTAGGTCCCATTTTGGGAAGACCTGACCTGGCCACCAGTTTGGCCAATCTCACTACTCTTGAACCTGGATACTTGGGAGGTTCTTCGCCGAGGAACACAAAGATCCTGCTACTAGAACGCTACTAACAGCTGATATCTGGCTGAAGATCTTTGTCCATGCCTTCATGGCAGAAGTCTGAAATAGCTGGGAACCCTGTACCTTACTGCAATGTGCTCCTGGCACCAGACACTGACCTCGGCCCAGATGGAGGAGTAGGCTTTTAGTGCAGAGATGCTCCTAGATGAGAGCAAAATCTCTTCTGACTGGAATGGAGGCAGAGGGTTGCTAACATTTCTTTTTCAATAACCAGGCTGATAGTTGAAGTTGGTCTGGAAGGAGAAGAGGACCCTGGAAAAGAATGTCTTATCTCACTAGTAGCTGTAATGGTGGTTCCAATTTCAGCTCTATTAGTCAGAAAACCAGGGTCTCCTTGGCCAATGTGGGATTATCACTATAATCACTGCTTGTTCCCACTTTGTCTGGATACTTTCCCTAGCAATGGGAAGGATAGGTATGTGTATAGCAGGCCTTAGGGCCATTTGTGTGACAGGGCATCTGTTTTCCTGGTGTAGTTGTTTGGACTTTTTGCGTTCCTTTTGATTTACTAACAGGTCAGCTGACAGTAGACAGAACTTTTGCGAGATCAGGTTGAAAACTTCTTGGTTCAGACATGATTCCAAGTTTTTGACTTTGCATCTGCTCAGCCAATCAACTTTCTGGTTCAGCTCTCCTTTTATGTGAAGTGCTCTTAAGGAAGGAAAAGACTGTTCTGCACATCTGATTATATCCATTGCTTCTGCACGTAGCATCAGGCTCCTTGTCCCTCCTTGGTTGCTTATGTATATGACGCTGGTCGTGTTGTCAGACTATACTAGGATGTGATTTCCCTCTAGGTGGCTCTGGACCCTCCATAGGGCAAATTTAACAGCGCTCAACGCCAGGAGATTGAAGCCTTGGGAAGAGGAAACAGCATCGGATTCCTTGTGCTGTTTCAGGTCCCCAACATGTTAGGCTGGCATTGGTTTTGAGAAGCAGAGGCTCTGGAAGGTCTATGGGGAGGCCCTTGTGGACATATCCTAGAACTGTGCACCATCTTAAGGAGCAGAGCACCTGATTTGGGACCAGCACCTCGGGAGTGGTCCGATACTTTGAGCAAGCAAACCTGGACACATCTGAGGTGTAATCTTGTTGATGGAGTGATCCCCATGCATGATGCCAGGAGGCCCAATAACTGAAGACACTGAGCTATGATATCATGCACTTGTGCAATATGGATAAGAGATCCTGGATCTTCTGGAATCTGTCAAGTGATGGGTAGATCTTCACCACCACAGTGCCCATGTCCACTCCCAAGTGAGTGATCCTTGTTGAGGGAAATCAAGGAACTTTTTTTATGTTTATTACCAGGCCACACACTTGTAATAGATCCAGAATCTGAGTCATGGTGCTGTGCACTGAAGCCTGGATTGAGGCTCTTATTAGAATGATGTCCAGGAAGGGGTATAGGTGAGTGTGTGTGACGTGAACCTGGCTCTGGTCACCACCAGCATCTTTGTAAAGACACTGGTGGCCAAGTAGAGACTGAAAGTGAGCTTTTGGTACGGTCAGTGATCTATGCCATAAGCAAATCTCAGAAGCCTGCAATTACATGGATGTATGGGCATTTGGAAATAAGCATCTGGCAAATCCACTAAGGTAAGGAGGTTTCTTTGAGATAGGGAAGACACCGTAGAAGTAGAGTATCCAGCCAACATTTTGTTTCCCTCATTCACTTGTTAAGCCTCTTGAGGTCAAGGATGGCTGTGACCCTTCCACCCCCCGCAGTGGGTTTCTGGATGATAAGTAGAAGAACTCTGAGAACCTCTCTTCTGAGGGAACTTCATTCTATTGCTCCTATGTTCAGAAGATGAGAGATCTTGTTCCAGACAAGTTTGCATTTGGTAGAGTTGTTGAGATGGTAGACTGGATGAAGAAGGGATAGGGTGGAGCCCGTATCTCCAAGGAGTAACCCTGAGGAGTAACCGTTGCATCCGAAGAAGTGGGTATTCACCCACAAAAGCTTATGCTTCAATACCTCTGTTAGTCTATAAGGTGCCACAGGACCCTTTGTCGCTTCTACAGATCCAGACTAACACGGCTACCCCTCTGATACCTGACTCACTGTTTCTGTTACTGGCTTGTCTGTGGTTGATGCAGACCATTCCTCTGAGAAATGGATGATTGCGCCGCCTCTGTTCAGATCTGGGTAGAGGCATGTTCGCTTGTTGTCTTAATGGGGTTTTGGAAGCTGTGGAGCCTCCTCTGGGGTTTCTGCTCAAGCCTACATCCCAAGACTTGGCACGTCTGCTGTCCTTCCTCTGAGACTTTTGCGAGGAGCATCTTTGCCTGAAGGCAGGTTTGTATTTCCTTCTTAAAGCACTCAATGCGGAAGGAAGGGACTGTTTATATACTGCAGTATTTTCTGCCAATATCTTAACTAATTTTGCTCCAAAGAGGAGATATCCCATTGGAATATTACCCAGCATACAATCTGGACTGATGGATAGCTGTGTCCCCTCAATTCTCCAACCTGTGGTGCCTTCTACACTGCTTCACTGTGAGCAACAACTCCTGGTCTGCTCTCACACAGCCTCCAGCATGTAAATCACCCCCAGCTATACAGTATGAGCGCTGTAGGCTGCCAGCCAACAGGAATTACGTTACAGAGCAACACCAGCAAGTTTCCCAGTCTTCCCCCCCAGAAATGTGCATCAGGGTGGTTTGTGTCTTTTAGGGCCCTAATGTCCCCCAGGCAGGACATCGTATCTATCACAAAAATGTGGCTGAGAGAGATACTCTGAGGGTGGTGGAGGAAGCTTTGAAATCCCTTCTGAGGGTGGCTTCCACTTTGCTGTCTGTTGGGTCCTTATGGAAGAATTCCCCTTCTGAAGGGCATAACCATGTTCTGAGCTAGGGATGCTACTACCGCATCAACTTTTGGGACTTCAGTAATAGCATACATTGGTTCTTCTTCGAGTGCTTGCTCATATGTATTCCAATTAGGTGTGTGCACGCGGTGTGCACAATCATCGGAAGATTTTTACCCTAGCAACACTCGGTGGGCCGGCTGGCGCCCCCTGGAGTGGTGCCGTTGGGGCGTTGAATAAATACCCCAGCTGGCCCAGCGCCCTCTCAGTTCCTTCTTACCGCCCGTGACGGTCGTTGGAACTGTGGAGCGCAGCGTAGCTGATCTCCACCTCCCTAGCTTAGTTAGCATTCGTTTACCATTGTTGACAGTTTTAAGTACTTTTTAAGTAGTTGTTAATAGTTTCTGATAGTTGTTTGTTTGAAGTTAGTGTAAATAGTAGTGGGAGATAAGGGGTTTCTCCCGTCTCCCTCCCAGTACCGGGTCAATGCCTGGCTCTCCGGGATTCAAGCCATGCTCAGCCTGCTTGAAGCCGATGCCCATGAGGGACCCCCACGATTCCTGCCTGAAGTGCCTCGGGGAGTCCCATCTTCCAGATAAGTGCCGTATCTGCAAGGCTTTCAAGCCTCGAACCAAGAAGGAGCGGGACTTTCGCTTGAAGCAGCTCCTGTTACAAGCAGCACTTAGCCCGATGTCGACCCCGCACTGCAACCCGGTACCGACTTCGGCGGCAAGTACGGCGTCAGCGGCCCCGAAGCACCCGAGTTCGAGCAAAGAACCCCAGCACTGGACAACTCAGGCCGCAATCCCTCAGAGGCACCGTTCGATGTCTCCAACATTGAGAAAGTCGGGCCCGGGACCGGCACCAACCCCGGCGCCGCTGCAACCGCAGCCGGTTCAAGACCATGCGACCAAGCCTCCCGGCCCGGCACCAGCACCAATGACTCTGGTATCGCAAGGTCCATTGAGCTCAGTGCCCTTGGCTAAGACGCCCGCACCGTCGACTCCGGCTCCGCAGAGTCCATTGAGCTCGGGGCCGCCAGCTAAGACTCCGGTACCGCAAGATCTGTCGAGCTCGGTGACAGCCAGCTCCCCGGTGCGCACCGAGGTAGAGCTCATGCTGCCGTCCAATCCGGACACCTTCTCGGCGGCACGGGACCTGATCGCGATGACTGATCCGGCACTGCATCAATCTTCGGTACCGCCATTGAGAGTCATCCCGTCCCGAGGCAAGCCAGCCATGCTATGTCCAATGCCGCACGCGGAGATCGGCCAACGTTGGTCCAGATCTCCCCCTCGGTGCCGCTCGCAGTCCTGGCACTGATCCTCTTCTCGGCGCTGGTTGTACTCGCGGCGCTGCTCAAGGTCGACCTCCAGGCACAGTCGGCATTACTATGACCCCCGGTACCACTCCCGGTCCCGCGGCCGGTCGCAGCGCAGATCCCTGGACAACCGACCTCGCTACCGTTCTCCAAGACGTACGCAATCCAGGTCGGGCTCCCGGTACCGAGACAGCCATCGGTACCGATCCAAGTCCCGGCACTGATCCCTGTCGCCACGGCACAGCACAGCTCCGCGGACTGGACTACAAGGTCACTCCGCTCCGCCTTGGCCCTCTCGCTCGGCCTCTCGGTCCTCTAGGGCTGGCAGTGGCTGCTATATGGACCAGAGCCACGTGGTAGAGGGCCATAACCACTGGCAAGACGATGTACAGGACCCGACCCAAGGTCCACAACAGTGGCCTTTCTGGACTCCGATGGCATTCCATCAGTCCCAAGGGGCCCCCTCCAGAGCCTCCCAATCAGCTCATTCGGAGTCCCGGGCACCGGAAGCAACGGTGTCCCGCCCTCCCCCGGAGGCCTCAGAACCACCGGCCCAATCATCGGCCAAGGTTCCAGACCCGGAGGCCACAGACTTGGAGACAACAGAGTTTCCTCAACAGGACCTGCCCCAGGACCCTCTAGTCCCGGGATTGTCATCCTCCTCCTCCCCGGATGAGGCAGTGGCAGGAGCATCATCCTCGGGCCCGCCTCCTATTGATCTCCGGGACCACCAAGACCTGCTTCGCAGATTGGCTCTCAATATGAACCTGCAGGTGGAGGAGGTGGGGGAACTTGAGGACCCGGTGGTGGACATCCTGACAGCCGGTGCCCCCACCCGGGTAGCCCTACCGTTCGTACGGACCATTCATACCAACGCCACTTCAATTTGGCAATCTCTGGCTTCGATACCCCCCACTGCCAGGGGGGTGGAGAGAAAATACATGGAGTCCCTGAAAGACTGAGTACTTGTACACTCACCCCCAACCGTGATCCTTGGTCGTTCAATCTGTGAACGAGAGGGAGAGGCATGGCCAACAGGCACCTGCACCTAAGTCCAAGGACGCCAAATGCCTAGATTTGTTTGGCAGGAAAATCTACTCCACGGGCGGCCTTCAGCTCAGAGCGGCTAACCAACAAGCCCTCCTGAGCTGTTACAATTACAACACCTGGAACTCGATGCAAAAATTCAAACAATTTGTACCCCAGGAGTCCAGGCAGGAGTACTCAGAGGGCAAGAAGGTGGCCAGATCATCATTACAGGCCTCCTTGGACATAGCCGACTCAGCGGCCTGAACAATAGCTTCAGGAGTCGCCATGTGGCGTATCTCCTGGCTTCAGTCCTCCACCCTCCTTCCGGAGGTGCAGTATACCATTCAGGACCTGCCTTTCGATGGGCAGGACCTGTTTTTGGAGAAAACAGACTCGAGGTTGCAGACGCTGAAAGATGGTCGCACCATCATTCGTACGCTGGGGATGCATACCCCAGCCACGCAGAGCAGGCCCTTCCGGCCCTTCGCGCAGCACCCCTGCACCTTGCCCAGGCCTAGACAGGACTTCTCAAGGAGACCACGCGGCCGGGGCGGTAGAAGGCGGCAACCGGGTCACCAGACTGGCCAGAGCCAGGGCCCCCCTAAACCATCGGCGGGGCCCAAGCAAAACTTTTGAAGTGATGCCCGAGGGCGGAGCACCAGTCTCAACACAGGACCCATCCCCTCCTTTCAGAGACCGCCTTTCCCATTTCTTCCATGCGTGGTCGAATATCACCACAGACCGTTGGGTCTTACGCACGGTGGAAAGCGGATACCACCTACAATTTGTCTCCCTCTCACCCTCCCTCCTTGTCCCTCTTCAGGGACCCTTCTCACGAGCAACTCCTAATTCAGGAGGTGCAAACACTCCTCATCATAGGGGCAATAGAGGAGGTTCCAAGGGAGTTCAGGGGCAAGGGGTTTTACTCCCGCTATTTCCTAATCCCCAAATCAAAACGGGGGTTACGTTCTATCTTGGACTTGCGCAGACTCAACAAGTTTATGGTAAAGTTGAAGTTCCGCATGGTTTCCCTGGGTACTATTATCCCTTCTCTGGATCCTGGAGACTGGTACGCTGCCCTCGACATGAAGGACGTGTATTTCCATATCGCAATCTACCCACCACACAGGCGCTTCCTCCGCTTTGTGGTAGAGCAAAGACATTTTCAGTTCGCTGTCCTTCCCTTCGGCCTATCCACGGCACCAAGGGTGTTCACGAAGTGCATGGCCGTTGTGGCGGCCGCCCTTCGTCGTCGGCGGATTCAAGTGTTCCCTTACCTCGACGACTGACTTATCCGCGGCAACTCCAGCAGCCAAGTCCAGTCACAGATTCTGACGGCCTTGAGCATGTTCAATCAGCTTGGCCTGCTCCTGAATGTAGAAAAGTCCACTTTGGAGCCAACCCAAAGGTTAGACTTCATAGGGGCAGTACTGGACTCAACTCTCGCCCGGGCGTTTTTGCCAGAGGCACGCTTTCAGGCCCTCGTAACCATCATACGCGGCCTTCAGAGCTTCCCAACCTCAACAGCTCGAAGCTGCCTCAGCCACCTTGGTCACATGGTGTCCTGCACATTCGTGACCGCTCACGCCAGATTACACCTCCGTCCATTCCAGGCATGGCTCTCGTCCGCATATGGTCCACGCAGAGACAGCATGGACTTGGTGTTGAAGGTACCACCGCAGGTCCTAGCCTCCCTACACTGGTGGCTGGATCCCAAGAAGGTGCTGGAAGGGGTGCCATTCCATCCGCTACAGCCCTCCCTAGCCCTAACCACAGATGCGTCATCGCTCGGTTGGGGGGCCGACCTGAAAGGTCTTCAGACACAGGGCCTGTGGTCGGCTCAGAAATTAGCCCTTCACATCAACGTCAGGGAACTGCGGGCAGTGCGTCTTGCCTGCCAAGCCTTCTCCAAGCACTTTCAGGGTCATTGTGTCATAGTCCTCACGGACAACACAACAGCCATGTATTACATCAACAGGCAAGGAGGGGCACGTTCGACCCCGCTCTGCCAAGAAGCCATGCGGTTGTGGGAGCTCTGCATAGCCCACTCCATACACCTGGTGGCCTCCTTTCTCCCAGGGGTGCAGAACACCTTGGCGGACCGCCTCAGCAGATCCTTCCAGGCGCACGAGTGGTCCATTCGCCCAGATGTTATCCACTTTGTCTTCTGGAGGTGGGGATTTCCCCACATAGACCTGTTCGCGACTCGCGAGAACCGGAAGTGCCACGCGTTCTGCTCGCTCCAGGGATGCTCCCCAGGCTCCCTGACGGACGCTTTTCTCCTGTCTTGGACAGGCCACCTGTCCTATGCCTTTCCACCTGTGCCGCTGGTCCATCGCTGCTGAGGCGGTGCTCAAGTTACGCAGGGACACAGCCCGCCTAATCCTGATCGTCCCGGCGTGACCCAGACAGCACTGGTACACCACTCTCCTAGAGCTCTCGGTGACTGCCCCGATCACTCTCCCGTTGTGGCCGGACCTGATTACTCAGGAGCACGGCAGGCTCCATCATCCCGACCTGCAGTCTCTCCACCTCACAGCGTGGCTGCTGCATGGCTGAACCAGTCCAAGTTACGTTGTTCCGACCCGGTTCAACAAGTTTTGCTAAGTAGCAGGAAGCCCTCTACCAGGTCCACCTACTTGGCCAAGTGGAAACACTTTTCCTGCTGGTGCGGCCCTCGGGGTATCAACCCTTCGCAGGTGCCGGTGCATACCATTCTGGACTACCTCCTGTCTTTGAAGGAGCAGGATCTAGCGCTTTCCTTGTTAAAGGTCCACCTGGCAGCATGGACGCTTGATCTTTTCCAGCCCCATGGTCAGCAGGTTCCTCAAGGGGTTAGAGCAACTGTATCCATTGGTTCGCCATCCGGTCCCCACTTGGGACCTCAACCTTGTCATAACCAGGCTCATGGGGGCCCCATTCGAGCCTATGGCCACCTGCTTGCTCCTGTACCTCTCCTGGAAGATGGCCTTCCTTGTAGCCATCACCTCAGTGAGGCGCGTATCTGAACTCAGAGCGCTCACTTTGGAACCCCCTTACACGGTGTTCCACAAGGACAAGGTACAGCTGCGACCACACCCGGCCTTCCCTTCCCGAGATAGTGTCGGCCTTTCATATTAACCAAGACATTTTTCTACTGGTCTTCTACCCGAAGCCGCATGCCTCTCCAAGGGAGCAACAACTCCACTCCTTGGACGTCCATAGGGCCCTCGCCTTCTACATTGAGCGGACGAACGTTTCCGGAAAATGACAACTCTTCGTTGCTGTGGCAGACCAGATGAAGGGCCTCCCGGTCTCCTCCCAACGCATCTCGTCCTGGATCACTTGGTGCATCCGTGCGTGCTACGACTTAGCTGGTGTCCCTACCACACACCTCACTGCCCACTCCACCCGAGCTCAAGCCTCGTCCTTCGCCTTCCTGGCGCACGTGCCAATACAGGAGATATGTAGGGCAGCAACTTGGTCATCGGTGCACACCTTTGCTACTCACTATGTCATAGTCCAGCATTCCAGAGAGGACGCTGCATTTGGTTCGGCAGTTCTGCATTCTGCGGTATTTCACCCCGACTCCACCGCCTAGGTAGGGCTTGGGAATCACCTAATTGGAATACATATGAGGAAGCACTCGAAGAAGAAAAGACGGTTACTCACCGTTGTAACTGTTGTTCTTCAAGATGTGTTGCTCATATCTATTCCAAACCCGCCCTCCATACCCACTGTCGGAATAGCCGGCAAGAAGGAACCGAGAGGGCGCTGGGCCGGCTGGGGTATTTATTCAGCGCCGCAACGGCGCCACTCCAGAGGGCGCCAGCTGGCCCACCGAGTGTTGCTAGGGTAAAAATCTTCCGACGATCGTGCACGCCGCGCATGCACACCTAATTGGAATAGATATGAGCAACACATCTCGAAGAACAACAGTTACAACGGTGAGTAACCATCTTTTCTTGGAGCTTGTAGAGACTAAGGTCATGCCTGTTAGTTAATTCATCTTTTTCAGGTTTTTCTCCATTCTTCTCAGATGACATCCTTAAAGGAGCAATGCACAGGAATCGCTCTCTTGAGGGAGCATTTTGAGGGGAGATATTTGCTTTGAGGCTTATCCCCAAGGAGCCTGCTCAGTTTGGATCTTGGCTGTGGACACAACTTTTTTGCATGTTGCCTCAAATTTCTCAGGGGGAGAATTTTTTTGTTGCATTTTTCCAAGTCCTGCTCATATTTGGGCTCCGAATCCTCTCCCTCAAAAGAGGAGAGGTCTGCATTAGAGGATGAATACCTTCTGGGGGCTTGGGGGTACTTTTTCTTCCCCTTCTTGTGAGTTTGTGTGTGGAGGGGAGGGAGGCTAGACTTTGGCGCGCTTTATGGGCATGGATGCCCAGCTGTGGCCACAGAGTCTCCTTTTGCAGCTTGCCTTATGCAGAGCCCTCTAGAAATTTCTTCCTTGGTCCTCCCCTTTGAGGTTCCACGCCCCTCTAGCCAGAGGATGGGGTCTTATCAGAATCCCCTGACTCAAACTGGGAAGGATGGGGGCTAGATAGGAGGCTTGCTTCTCTCCCCAAAGCACGTAAGACCCATTTTAAGACTTGTGGAGGAACTGGTAGCTCCCCAGATGCTTTATCTTTGCAGTCCTTTGTCATCCCTGAACTTACCCCCTGGGCCAGATGGATGAAGTCCTCTTCATCCTAGAGGAAAACAGGGAGATGCTCCTATTTCCTGGTCAGGTTTTTCTGTGGTGGAGTCATGCTTACTTGGGGAGGGGCCTATCCAAATCAGAGCCTTGTGCCCCACAGCATTAGGGTCGGCTAGCTGGGAACAGGCTGGGTATAATTCATCCTCTGCCAAGCCTGGAAAACCTGCCTCTCATATGGAGCACCATTTGGATTTTGCCCCTTGCTTGTATGGCTGCTCTGCCATGCCTGAAAGGGGCAGAAAAACTCAGCCGAGAGGTCTTGAACTGGAGGCTCTGGATAAGTACTGTGACCTTGGGGCTCAGACCCCAGACCAGGGAGGAGGAGAGGAGACGTGAAACAAATGCTCACTCCTGCCTGAAAATGGATAGAAAATAATAAAGGCAAAAGAAAAGGATGGGCATATGTGAATTGCCACTTGACTGCTGGCACCAGTGGGAGAAGGTGGTGTGGCCAGTACATGCTGTAGCACAGGAGAGCAGTGCAGACATAACAATTGTCGGAGATGCAGGACTGCAGAAATTTCAGCTCCAGGCGAATGCTGTGCAACAAGAGAGGCATCATACACTTACTTATATTGAGCTACCTACAGTGGCTTTTACCAAGCACTGTAGAGTGGTCACATTTAAGAGGTTGTCATTTCCCTTACATAGCTAAATATTACATCTATATTTGCAGTTTTCCCTAGGCATGCCCCCCACAGTAACTATAGGGAACACTGCCAATATCAAGGATATAGTATTTGGCTTCTAAAACAAAGTCGGAAAGTTCAAGTTTGACCACTGTATTACAGTATAGCTATCTGCATTTGCAAATGCTGAGGACTATCAATACATAGCACCTGACTTGATTATAATAATGCAGAAAAAAAGAACCAGCAAGTCAGTAATCTAATAGGCATAAGCACCACATGGAACCTACAAGGTTAATCCATGCACATCCAAGGACAGCAAAACAGATGGAAAATCCCAGTTTAAAAACCAAACACAAAAGAAAAAAAACCCACATTTAAGTTGCCTTATATCTTACATCAATAATATTCAGGAGATATAAATGAGGACTAAATCAACACTACAAAGGTGAATTGCTGTCACAATAGAAATATCCAAGAGTATTTAAATGCTACATTGCAAATATTCCTTGGCAATGGGGACTGAAGAAACATGGCTATTCTCAACCCAGAGAATAAACTCAAAACGTGCAGAAAGTGAAGTCATAATGTAAATACTCAATTCAGTAACATGAAGTGGTTGATGCCTTATGGTGCTATAGGTTAGAAGCACTGTAGTAACACAGATGTTTAATTTGCACAACAGTTTAACCATGAAAAGTAACATGTAAGAGAAAATCCGTAAGTTTCTAAAACAAAGTGAGTCCAGGATCAATCCGTTTCATTAAATGCAAAAGCATCTTACAGTGTATCACACTTCAGAAGGTTGTAGAGCAACTGCATGGAGGTAGGAGAAAGCGCTTATGGTACAGCATTGGCCTGGGAGCCTGAGTTATACTTACAAGCCTGATAATGACTTGCTGCGTAACTATGTTTGCCTACAAGAGGAAACTGACAGGCCTGAGAAATTTCCTCATAGCTGACATTATCCAGCCCCAGGTTTGTCTTCACCATCTCACAAACAATAAATTATGGATTATTTAATGGAGGAAATTAATACATCCTCTATTGTAAGTATATTGGGACAACACTCAATCTCAAGAATTAAAGACCTGTCTTCTTTGCAACCTGACTCGACAGGATCAATCTTTCCATTTCTTTTCTATTCATGCACTGCTAAAAACCCACACGAATTTGAAAGCAATCCCGATGGCCTGAGAAATCCCCCAAAAGATGTCAGTATTAGTAACCTGCTCTTCATTAGTCACACAGGTAACAATCTGCCTTTTAAAAGCCACTCTGAACTTGACTTTTAGTTACTTCAACAGAAACCACCCCAAACCAGTCTAGTAACATCCAATCTCATCAACAGTTTCCTAACAGTCATGAGGAGAGATCCCTTTTTCATTCAGTGAATTCAATTTATCTTAAGCAATTTGATTTTTATACAGCTTTTGTTACGCTTTTGACCCATAAGAAGAATAAATGAAAATAATTTATTTGGTTTCTGCACTTTTGTAATATTTCCAACTGGATATCAGACAGACTTTTGAAATGCAAAGGAGGATCTGTTAAAAATAAAAGGGGAATAGTGAATCTTTCTTGGCTGTTGGATTCCTTCTAAACTTGTAGTGACTGGAGACAGATTAGTGAAGATTGGGGAATTATGGTACTGGTGTGTTGCTACAGTTAAGTACTCTTAGTTGTTGTTTAAGCCTTTGCTAGTCTTAATCTGTGGCAATTTTACAGAAAATCTCTTACATGAAGGCAGTAAACAAATTGGCAACATGGTCTCACATTGTTTTGTTGTTTGATGTCTCCTATAATTCTAACCATGCTGCAAAGCATGCAGTGTCATTTGTACTAGGAAAAAATGGCTAGGATTATTTCTAAGGGTATCCAAAGACCATCAACCAACCACCAGGGAAAAACAAAAAACCACCACCAATATGACCAGGATTTTTAAAAATGCATTGAAACTAAAGAATAGTCTCCATTTTTTACACACAGTATCTGCAATTGCATACAACTCTACTGTAATAGTGGAAAGTCTGATTACTATCCCATCATCCTGCTTACCTGAACTGATTTTACTTGGCAGGCAAAAATTGAAAAGACCAAGTGTCCAAACACCAATAGTATCATTGTCTCCCTATAGTAGCAAAGGTTAATAAAATATCCCAGAACCCAAACTCTTTTGCCTTCATGCTACATATTCATCAAGGGAGTACTCATGCATCACTTGTGCTGATTTCTGTAGGGCACTACCTACTTGGCACTTTCCTCATAGGCCCACAGAATCCTTGGGCCCACCTCAACAGCAAATTGCAGGAAAGGCTTTTGGAACTTTGTCATGCATCCCTTCTTTTTATGACAACACTTGAGAGAGACAATTCCATTTTAAAAAGGGAATTTCTGGGGAAGTAATGACACCAAGCTGACAGACACCTTATCACTGTCTAAAAGAGATAAAAGCTCCTAGGATTCTCCCAGGAACCGCATGTGGAGAATTAGAGAGGCCAGGCTGGGGTGAGAGAGTCTCCTGAAGTCCCTAAGTGGGCTGAGGACAAATTACTTCTTAATAGGTCTCCTGCCTCAGGAGCCCTGATGATCATTAAAAAAAGTCAGTGATCTTGTTCTATTATTCTGAATTTCTGATTAGCAGCCTATTTATTTTTCTGTTCAATCTATTCACTTTATTTTTAGAAGAAATCTAATACACTTGGAAACTCACCTTGATTTTACTTGATTTTTATTTGTGAGCATTTCCAGGAAAGCTTCAGTCCCGCTCCTCCATCCTGAGCTCACATATGGCTCAGGATGATTTGTCAGAAGGGAAAATGTTCTGGCATGCTAAACAGAAGGGACCTACCCAGAGCAGGCAGATCTTAGCAACAATCAGCACTCTCACCTGACTTCAAGGAAGTTGATCACAGGCAAAGGATGAGCATAGTTCCAGTCTTGCTGCTCTGCA
The DNA here is from genome assembly GCA_033296515.1 of Macrochelys suwanniensis. Classification (NCBI taxonomy): domain Eukaryota; kingdom Metazoa; phylum Chordata; order Testudines; family Chelydridae; genus Macrochelys; species Macrochelys suwanniensis. The sequence continues at coordinate 59,150,059 of CM065784.1, read as the reverse complement.
GCAAAAGCCTCCTCCATCAGCAGGTCTGATTTGTGTGTGGAGGTCAGCAAAACAAGCCAATTCTGACTCGGGCTGAAAGGGTATTTGGGGAGGCTACTCAAACTAAAGTACATTAAAAAGAAAAAACCCAGAACAGTATGGAGTTTGATTTGCAGGAAATGTCTGAGCAGCTTCCTCTGTAAGGCTGCCCTCTCTATAGGCCACTTAATTAGTAATGAAGTGTAGCTGCTTCAGTGAATTAGGTGCCAGAGGAATGCAGGTGTGTCCTCTCCACTCATCCATTCAGGGAGCCATCTGCTGGAGCTCACCTCTCCGGTTCTCTAGATTGCTGTTATTTTCCTTAAACAGGGTGGATCATACGCATAAGGGCTGCCAAAGGGTCTATACAACCTATCAAATAGGTGGGAAAAATCACTCTCACTGTGTCTCTTTGAGGAAGTGGGGTGGGGCAGGGGTGGGGAATAGGGGTGAGGATTAACCTGTCTTCCAACCTAATCTTCCCTATATCCTCCCTTTCTAACTTTTCCTTTGAAAGGGCCAAGGCTCAGGTGTGATGTAGTGAAAACATCCACCACGCTCAGGATAATTGATGAAGCAAATGTTCAGGCCACCACAGCACATAAAACCTTCTCAGATGCCAAAACAACAAAAGGTAACAAAGTAGCTGGAAATTTTACTACTTTATTGGTGGCAAATTCACCTATTCTAGATTTTGAATATTTTCAGTGGAAAGAGTTCACAAATCAGAACTCAGATTCACGCTGTTAGGTGAAAGTAGTATGGGCATAAATAGCATATCAAAGACAGAATAGTGTAAATCCAGAGTAACTCCATTTTAAGTCAATTGAGTTACTCCAGATTTACAACAGTGTCAACTCAGAAATAGGGCCTTCCAGCAGAATATTCCTGGAAGACACCTCACTCACTTAGCTTACATGTAACAAAGTAATCTACAGCAGAACCTCAGAGTTACGAACACCTCGGGAATGAAGGTTGTTTGTAACTCTGAAATATTTGTGACTGAACAAAATGTTATGGTTCTTTCAAAAGTTTAGAACTGAAAATTGACTTAATACAGCTTTGAAACATTACTATGCAGAAGAAAAATGTCGCTCTCCCTTTATTTTTTTAGTAGTTTAAGTTTTACACAGTACTGTCCTGTATTTGATTTTTTTTTTTTTTTTTGGCCTCTGCTACTGTCTGATTGCGTACTTCCAGTTCCAAATGAGGCCTGTGATTGACTGGTCTGTTCGTAACTATGGTGTTCGCAACTCTGACGTTCTACTGTATCAGTACAATATATATGAGTATCTACAAATTATCACTGTAACAGAGGAAAGAAATGACAGCTAACTCAACATAGAAAATAAAATTGAAGGGCACTTTTTGATATCTTCTTACCACTATCCTCCCAAATTACAACAAAAAGCAAGCAGTTCACAAAGTGTAAAATCAAAATTTTATTCTTGTTTAATTATCAATATACTGGGGATTCAGATTGGATAAAGTGACTAAATAGGTTATTTTTGAAGCTGTGAATGCTTGCAGGATACATTTCTTATGAAGATCTGATTTGAAATGTTGACTGCAATTTTTGATTAATTACTTTTCTGCAATTCAGACAAATAGCTCAGCCCTATGAAAGCTGCTGCTTTGCCAAACATAAATCCTTTAGCAAAGTTGAAGTTCACAAAGCTATGTGTAAAAGACAAAATGAATCCAAGAAAGCACTAACAGGGTTTCATTTGTGTTTGAACCATTTCATGAAATATGGTTAATATTCTTTCCCTGTAACTATACACACAAGCCAACATTTGAAAAAAAGTGTGTCTAAATTAAATTCCTAAATATACAGGAACCTATATAACAGCAGTTTGATTTTCTGAGGAGCTGAGCACCCTCACATGCCATCTAAATCAATGGGGGCTGCGGGACCCCGCATTTTTAAAGTGCCCAATTTTAGGCCTATGTATCCAGTTTTGAAAATTGTGACCATAATCTCATAAAAGCTCTTTAACAGTAATGACATTTAGCTCTTACATTGCGCTTTTTCATCCATTTTTATTACGATGGATGATCTCTTTACTAACTTGAGTTTTATCAGAGAAAAACAGTTTTGGTCCTGAGAGCTCTCAACTCCTGTTGAGTACAATAGGTGTGAAGGGCCTTTGACTTCAGGACTGGATGAAGAGGCCCTGGTCCTCTAGCAACAACCATTTTGGGTGCTTATGGCCAGGCCCTTTATTTCTGGTCATTCATTGTTTATTGTGCGGGCAATAATTAAATGACAACAAAGAATAAATGGAAACAACACACAAGCCCTGTTTTGGAGATATTTATTGAAACTGTGTGAATAAATTCTGGGTGGGTAGGACAAGTCTGAACATTTGTTCAAGAAGAAATTTCTAGCAGACATAAGTCTCACATCAATCTATAAAAATAGAGGAAAAAGGCCCCAAACAAGACTAATATGTGCATTAAGAGACAGAGGTGGATCAAAATACCTGTGCATACCCAAGTATTACTGGGCTTTGCAACTACAAGTTACACATTTTATTTCCATGCAGTTTACCAGATCGGATTTTCCTCCCCTGAAGTTTTTGTGGAAAAGATGACTGGTCTTCAGCGAGAGAGAAAATAAATCAGAAAGCGTAAAACCTTTTTGATACCACTGGCAGTGAACTGATGTGTGGAAGTCACACCACATTATTTCAGAGATGGTGGAGGGAAAAAAAAAAATGAAAAAAGAGGGTACTCTTGTAAGGGACTTTTGCATTACCATTTATTTGCCACCGACGACACCAACAGCAAAACTAAATAAGTCCTGAGATTGGGGAAAGGCTAATGGATGTCCCTAGTTGTTCATTTTCCCCCTCATTACCAATTTTTTTTCTTTTTTAATTATTCACAACTCCTTGCTTGAAAAGCTTCCTTGGCAACTTTAACCCATTGGGAATAGGAATCAAAAGTGGTAAGTTGGGGCATAAGTACTGAGAAATGCTATACTTGCCGTAGGCCTAAAATTCACCAGGACTATGTTTTTTCTTGTGTTTGCTAAACAGGTGCATAAGATTCACAATATTTTAACTTCCCCAGATACTACAAGGATGAGGGATATGTAAGTGTCTATCTATACAGGCTCCTATTTTCCCCCATAGGATTAACTTCTACAGTACTCTCCAAAAATTTCAATGTTTTGAGATCGGTAAGCCATCATTTAAAGTAAACGAAAAGAGCAGCCTTGAGAATAAATATTCTTGAACTGCTGTTGGCTTTATGGAAATCTTAAAGTTAGCAAGTTTTGCTTCAATAGTTTCTGTATTTTTCCATCCTCTCTTCTTTACTGGGGTCACATGGATGAAAACAGGATTTTTCTTAAAAGTTAATACTCCTGGCATGTCATTCTTTTTCCTCTGACATCCCATTAAACTGTGATGTCACACACAGGATTATGGCATCAGGTGAGGAATAAGCACCAGAAGCAAATGAAAGTTTAATAAGATCCTATTATCCTATGTCTTGAGTAAAGAAGGAAGAAAAATATTCTAATAGTTGCAGTTGCCAAGCTAGAGCTGTATTACTACTACTACAATGGCACAGGCCTTTTATATTCTACAAAGCTTATGAATTCCAGACATTGGACTGTTTTTAATGTTGGTCGAAAATAAGGCCAACATTTTCAAGTGTTCACTAACTTTGGATGCCTCATGTTTGGGATGTCCAGTTTAGGTTACTAAGGGCCTGATTTTCAGCGATGGTAAGCACTGAACCACCCACTGCTTTGAACTGTAGTTGGGAGTACTCAACCCCTCAGAAAACCAAGTCCTAGGTGTATCAAGTTGTGAACCCAAGTAAATGGTCACTGGACAATTTTTGACTAAATAATTAAGAATTAGAGCATTAAAAAAGGTAGCTAGCCTTGTGCGCTAGTTTTCACTGGGGATAGGTATGTATGTCATACCACATTTGAGATATGTATAGAACACCAACACCCCACCCCCATTTTCAAGAAGTTAAAAACCCATATACTATTCTAAGATCCGTGTCTTTAAAAAGACCTATAAACCTTTACCAAATACCTCTGTTTTGGAACAAGGAAGAGCATGAAAAATTTAAGGCTAAAGAAATTTTTTGCAAAAGTTGATCTTCAAATAGAAGCCATCTTATCACCTTAATATGAGTCATTGCTGTGGCATGTTCAAAAAAAGTTTACACAAAACACATCTAATTCCGTTTTGGGTTTTTTTCCACTTTTATAAAAAACTATAATTTACATTTGGTTCCTAGTGGAGTAGCCCACTATTTGATATAGTACATTGTCTCATGCACTTCTATGTGAACTAACTAAATGAGGGGGTAATGCTCAATTATTACAATGATGGGTACTACAGAAAAATTTAAGATAGGAGATCCCATTTCCTATTTTAAAATATTCACTATTTTGAACAACGACATTAGAATGCATTTGGACGGAGGACGGTTAACCCCAAGACTAAAAGTTTTATTACATGCGGAATTTAGCCCTTTGGTACTTAACTATCCAGTTAAGATCTCCTGATAAGCACCATGCTGTTTGGCATTAATGGCAGAAGCACTTAACCTGTTACTATGAAAGAAGTAGAAATTAGTTTGGATAATTTCAAAAAGTCCCCTTGCCTAAGTATTCCCATCTTCAACAAAGCCAAAAATATCAGATTTTGTCCAAACTAACGCTGTCTAAACAAGCTACCATGATTTTTAAATGTTTTAGAAAGGAGACTTCTCTTAGGTGTCCACAGAATTTACTAGTAATGTCCCATTATTCCTAAAATGGTAATCTTTTATAGTGTAGCTTTGATGTGCTAACTACTACTATCTTATCTAACTCTCCACTCCCCCAACTTTATTGGTGTGGACCAAATATGTTAATTCATGACCAAGTCCTCTTACTCACATGAGTAATCCCACTGATTTCAATGGGAATGAGTAAAGTGAGCAGGATTTGGTCCTCAATTTGTCAATTAATTTAACAGATCTAATAACCCTATAAATAACCACAATGGACTACGTGGTGACATTTGGTTATTAGGGAACTTTTAAAAGGGTGCTCATCTACCATAAATACAGCACTTGTGTAGGCTGGTGCATTTTACAGTTAGTTATTCTTTTAGTAGATTTATTGCTATATGTTATGTGGGATTTATAGGAACTACCCAATGTGCATCATAAGTACATAGAAACTATTAGCTGCTAAGACACACACACACACACATGTATTTTCCTGGCTCAGGTGACTGCAACCAAATTCTCAGCGTGTTTCACAAGAACAAAACTATTACACTTGTGATATGGTTCTTAAAACAATGTAATTACAAACAGGTGTGTGATTATGCAGCTGATCCATGGGAGTTGTTTGACTTGCATGCAATGAGCTGCACATATGCAGTGAGTGACTATTCAAACCCAGAGACTATACATTGTAACACCTACTTTGAAATGACTGAAGCCACTTCCCCAAAACTGGGCTCCTGTCAACTGATTTTTGTAACCTGAAGATACTTTGGTATTAAAGCAGTTGCAGATGTTTGGACTGTGATATTTATCTAAAGATAAGAAATGCATTTCAGTACTCTGGGAGAAACCTCACTGCAGTCCTCGAACAAGCTCCATTTGAAGATCCCTCCCCATTTTCATTTTTTATTTCAACTGTCAAAGAACCACAGAGGCATAAAGGAAACTGGTAACAGCGGCAAACCAGAACCAGGTATCAACACATCCTCTCTTTGACACACTCAACAATGTTGCTAGTCAAAAAGGGAGAACATATCTGTTGCTGTTGACTGCTGTGTAACAAATATCACGCCTAACAAACTACTACCCTCAACACACCCACAAAACAGCATTATGACAAGGACGCGGAACCATGCATAGCCAGTTCAGTATCATGTGGCTAGACCCTATAGTGCAGTGATCAGCCACAACAGAGTGAATTTTGTGCCAAAAACTGATTCATGATTCAGACTAAATTACACAAGTAACCAAGAGATCTCCCAAGAGCCAAGTGGCAGGTTTTGTTTTGGTGGGTTTTGTTTTTGTTTGTTTGGGTGTAGGCAGGGAAGAGATGTTTTTTAACCCAAACAAAAATTCTATGAAAAAGTGATTATGCTACTGGGACAAGTGCTCTAAAATGCTATTTTCTGCCCACATAATGAAATGTACACAGGAATTCTAGCTAGGGAGTAGGAGTTCAAGAACAATGTGGTTTACCAAAGCACAAACCTCTGATATCAAAAACAAATGCACGTAACATACTAATATTGTTTTCTCTTTCCTTTTGTTTTACATTTTGTATGCATTAATTTACTTTTGTTAGGGGTAGGGACTGTTGAACAAGGTCACATGATGGAGACTGCTAAAGTATTTCAACAATCCTTTGGTCCCAGCAGCTGGAAAACAGCTGAGAAAAACGTACCACCCAAAGAAGGGAAAACAGTAGCTAGGAAAGTGTCTTTTGAACATCCTGCTATGTATCAGAAAATGCAAACTTGTTATAAAATATTCATTTTCATACAAAAGATGGGTCTTGCAGTGCCATATGGTTACCCCTCCTCTGCAGGTTACAGTGGTTGCTGGCATCAGCTGGCTCCAAAAAATTTTTTGTTGTTGAAAAAAAGTCTATAGGACACAAAGCATCACAATAACTGATCCTTCCAATGGCAAAGAATTTGTAACAATCTGTTTTATCAGAGCTTGAAAAAAAAATGCAGGCGAGAAACTGAACGTGAGTCTTCACAAGCAGAGTATAGCACTGCTTCATCTGCTGCTTCCTCCTAGATTTCTCAGTACGCTACCAATATAGTCATGGAGATCAGGAGAGTATGACTATGACAATGTCATGAACTGTTAAAATGAACAAACAGGTGTGACCAGTCACAACTAGTTTCAACAAGGTCTTCCTAACAGTCTCTCCAGAACAATGCCTGCACAATGGAGACTCCTCACTCAGCTTCTTCGCTATGTCCTGATTGCTGGAGTATAGAGGTCTGTGGTATTACCGTACTTGTTCCAGGAGAGATCCGGTCTTGCTCAGTGTTTGCAGACAGGGACGCCATGGCAATGGGCTGTAGCAAATTAGGTGTCATGCCAGAGGAGACAGTCAGGCTATGAGTAGTGCCTTTGAGCGTAAGATCCGGTGTGGGAAGAAGTGGCTTGAGAATACTGACAAGGCAGAAAGCAGAGCCACTTTTAGGAATGAAATTCACTTTGTTCTTGTCAGGACAGTAGAAGGCTGGAATTTCATGCAATGGCTTTGGCCTGCAAATAAAATACGGAACAAAGTGGTTTAAATTCAACACAGAAAAATCAGATTCACTCTCTAGCAGAAAGCATAGACTATCTTTAAAAGGTGACCTGTACGTACTGTGACAAAAAATCAACATCTTTCGAATAATTTGCAGCATGCCCATACAGCAAGAGTAAGAGCATTCATCACATAACTCTCAGCATTTGTGACTTGAAGAACTGAAGATCAAACACTTAAGTCCCACCTTGCAGACCTACTGTCTCCTGCTTCCCAAGATGCACTACGGTATAACTATGGAAGTCTGCTCTAGACTACATCAGGCTTTAAGTGTGGTTCTACTCTGAAAAGTAATTCTGTTCAGAAGACATTGTGGGTTTCATACGTGTTGTTTCTCAGACTCTGAATCAACTCTGCCTTATTTAGAAATAGATTTTTTTTCTAACTGCTAGCCCTGCAAACTTCTCCTAGGTACTGAAATGCGAAAGTCAGAACGCAGCTTGATTTTCATCACTGTTACTATAGATTCTACCAACAAAAGTCAGCTCAATTCAACCCAACTGAACCTTTGCAACCCCAGGTCATCTGCAAATGTTATACATTTGCAATGGAAAGTAAAATACAGCCCCCAAACTAGTTAATTCTTGCTGATGTAGGAACCAAAACAGAGCACAATTCACTCCTCCTTAGGCTGTTGGTGTAAAGCAGGAGTAAAAGGTAGTCAAAGCTTACATTTTTTACGTTAGAGTTAGCAGACAGGACTCTGACATACACGGAGAATTGGTATTAAGAAAGTGCCCATTTTACATGATGACTTTCCAAAGCAAAACAATATTTGGAACAAAAGTTTGCAACCAATACAAGGAACCAGAGGTATAACTGCAAAAAAAAAACAATTTGGGAGCTTGTTGAAGAGTATGCAGAGGAATACCATCTTTTACTATAAACATACCAATTTCCACTCCCACCACTAGCCTTCCTGATGTGTCCCCAATTCTCATCCTTGTTTCCCTTCCAGAATACTATTTCTTTATTCCAATGTGGATACAGTGAGGAGGAAGGGAAGTGATGAGATGGAGGTGGTAGCTGCATAACAGCATCACCAGCAGGGAGAAGACCAAAACATGCAGCAGTTGATGCTTCTTTTACCTGATGCCTCATTTGTCAACACTTGTGTTCACCAGGACTCGGCTGGCATGGTTGTGGTGAAAGGAGAAGACGTCTATAGCATGAAGGGGAAAATAATTTTCATTTTTGTTTCCCCCTACAATGTATCAGCAGAGTTGTGTATGCACATGCAGAGAAAAGCACTAAGAGGAAGGAAAATGTGTGCGCGCGCAGGTGGAGGGGAACTATGTCCCTTTTATCCCCGTCAGGTTGTGCCTATGCATATGATGCAAATGAAGTCTAATTTACACATTATGGTATATTTTTCTTATAGGACAGCTTTTCCACGGCTTCTGGTACTCAGCCATAAAGGAAGATGTCCAACGGGAGTACAATCCCCGAGGGAGCCATGCTGTTGGGTGCAAATGTTGGTGGAAGATAATACCACAAGGGGCCAGCCTTTCTCAGAGGAGCTCCATGATGCACAAAGCTCATAGCAGAATTCCCCATAGAATCCCGGACTCTGGATTTGGGAATTCAAGAGGGGGAGGGATAGCTCAGTGGTCTGAACATTGGCCGGCTAAACCCAGGGTTGTGGGTTCAATCCTTGAGGGGGACATTTAGGGATCTGGGGCAAAAAAATCTGTCAGGGGACAGTACTTGGTCCTGGGCCAGGGAACTGGACTCGACCTTTCAAGGTCCTTCCAGTTCTCTGAGATAGGCATATCTCCATATATTAAGCCCTCTGCTGCGTCTAAACTCTCCTCCTTCTGCAACTGAGGGTAGCGCTAGAAGGAAATTAAGGTGAATTCTCAAGTTTTCTGGACCCCAGTCATCCTTCTATGGGTTTGACTGCAGGAGGGTACAATATGGTCCTATATTATGTGCAGAATACACCGCTTACTCTTGCTATTCAAGATATTCATTACATAACTAAATGTATTTGCAGGTCATCTTAAAAAGGGTAAAGGTCATCATTTGAAAGGTAGATTCTTGATTGATGATTTCTGCATATAGTGTCATGTCAGAGCTTCAATAGCATACAATTTCAGAATTAGGAATGTTTAAAGCTTTAAATCCTCCTTTCTGAATAATTCTATATAATTTGGAGACCATATACAGCCTACACTGCACTACAATATATTTTATACAATATATATTAAGTGTCCTCCTACATAGAGCAGAATCCTGGAAAAATAATAAGTCCGTCCACTGCAATTTGAACAGTTTTCAATGTAGGTGTCTGCACAGAATAACCAAAGTAAAATAAACTGGTAAAATAAGTAATGAAGAGATCCTAAAATGGGCCCATTTACCTAAAACAATACAAGTACTACAGAAAAAGAGACGTCTTTTAAAAATGCCCGATATGAGGCTACCTAAACAAGCAAGAAAAGGAGAGCCTAGGGGGAATGCGGGGCCCCAGCCACAGGTGCCGAGTTTCTATCTGTCGGGGGATGGTCCTCTGTGGCTCCACCCAGGCCCCACCCCTACTCCATCCCTTCCCCCAAGGCCCCGCCCCATCTCTTCCCACCCCCGCTCCGCCTCTTCCCCACCCAGTTCCACCCCCTCCCCCGAGTGTGCTGCCCCCTCGCTCTTCCCCCGCAGCGCCTCTAGATGAAACAGCTGATCAATGATAGGCACTGGGGGGCGGGGGAGGTTGGTAGGGGGCTCCTCCTTGCCCCACCTGCCACCCCACCTCCCTGCCTCCTCACGAAGCGCAGGGCACCCTGAAGCCCAGGGTGGTCGCCCCGATTTGGTGTACCATAGGGATGGCTTTGAGGAGAACCCAAGCTAAAGGCATACTTCATAGCACAATAATGGCTGAGGTGACATTACTACATCTGAATACAGAAGACATGGAAAAATGGGCCCAAGATATCATGCACCTGATAGTGCAGGAAAAATGATGATGACTGATATGTACAATGCCCTGTCTCAGAGAATGAATTATTATTGATTCCTGTACACATTTCTTTCACAAAGCTCCTATGACATAAGCTATTCTTTTCTTTAACACACTGTCCCATATACAACACAGGTTCAGATCAGGGACTTTGAAGTACTTTTCTTCTAGACTGGAAAATGACTGCCAAAACCGCAACTTCTTATTCAAGTGACACAAACAAGTTTTTACTATTTCTTACTCTGGATAGTACTGCAGAGTTAACAGAGAATGAGCTGGATTCTATTCTGGCTCTTGCATCTTAAGGCAGAGCTGTTAACTAGTGGTGGCATTTTTCAAAAGCATCTACGTGACAGGAGCACAAGTCAAAATTAAAGCGAGTAGGGACTCATGCTCTTAAATCATGTAGACTTTTGAAAATACCAATCTAACTCCCAAAAACACAGGGCCAGATCCTACTCTCAGTTAGCCTTTGAAACATCAGTGGATAGAACAGGATTGAACAGGGGTAACTGAGGATAGAATTTAGTCTGCTGAGTCTTCATTGGTGGTCAGGCTGCACAACATAGAAAAACGGAGCTTGACTTTCAGATCTCACGTTGAGTTTGCAGAGCTGCCCATTAAACACATCTTTATACCTGTAAAATGAGCAAATATGACCTGGAAATCACTGACAAACATGGACTCAATTATGCTATTTTTACAACGTCATTTTTCAGAGCAGAACTAATACATTAGTGTACCAAATTCATCACCAAGTTATTTATTGTCTGCTACCCTTTCCTTCCTCTTAAGGCAATGATGCTGCCTGATATTCATATTTAGACTAACCATCCCTAGATCATACATCTCTAGGGATGGTGGTTTTTCTCCCTAGAGATCTCTTCTCTGCCCTACTATTCTCTATAAAATGGACATTATAATAAAGTGGAGTCCGCTTTACAGTGAAACCTCCCACTGTGTCACTATTCACGTCAGCCTTCAGTCAGATTCATTGGTGTAGCTGCCTAGCAGCTCCCTCAGGTGACCTTTCAGGAGGGGTTTACAAGAATGGTTTTGAAATACTGGGGTTCATCAAGGACACAGAGCCCTGAAAAAAAAAAAATATCAGCCTAGTGATTGCAGGCACTCTATTTTTTACATCGTGCCTCATACTGTAGCACAACAGAGGCATGTGGTTTAGCTGTGTAACTAGACACCTTGCGTTACTGTTTCAACTATTATGTATTCATTCGCTCCTCCAAACTACAAACCAAGAACCCAACCCTGTAAAGATTTACATACCATCTTAACTTCAAGTTAATAGGACTAATCACATAATTATAAATTAAGCCTATATGTACTTTTGGGTTGGCAATTTGCAGATAGCTAATTAGTCAATTTACAAGCCAGACATTTTAAAAAACAGATTATATTTTAAGTAAAGGATGAGGTGATAGGTTCTCTCCATTGGTTGCCTTTCTTGGCTGAGAAAGTCTGGGAATCAAGCCTGGCAACGATGTGATTCACTGCATGTCACAGCACTGAGGCATTAATTTGACCTTTTTAGGACGATTTCCACAACTTGTCGTTATATTTTTTCTTTGACAAAAGCTGGCCTAATGTATCCGCATCACAGAAGACAAAGGAGGAAGACTTTCTAAAATGAGTGTCACTTTGTGTTCTACTGTCTGAAATGGATGTTATGTACCATTTGGCCTGATTTTCAGAATGCTGAGCATTCACAACTCCCATTGACTTTAGTGGAAACTATGGATGTTCAGTATCTCTGAAAGTCAAACATTTATGTTAATGCTTTCAACTGAGACATTTGGAGCATCTCTCTTTAGGAACTGGCACCCATCTATTAGACCTGCACTTGGTAACAGAGTAAAAAGCCTGGATGTAATCCTCAGTTCAGTATTTTGAAATCTGTAGTCTTTCATTTTCTAAGTTTAATTTCTTTTTGAGTTGGAGCCCCTTGAAAAACTACATAACTAACTGATAACTGAATTCTTCACAGAGATTAAGAGTTCTGAGGAGGTAATATGCTCAGTCCCTAAAGACCTTCCCTACTCTTCAAGTTCAAAATAAAAAGCAACATTATTTCAATATTACTCTTACAATCTATTATGTGTGTTCCTACATCTTAAATAGTTTTAACTAGTAGTCAGAACTTTTGGCAAAGGTTATTACAGCATTTTCAATTAAACCTTATTATTAGGGGATTCACACTTTCCTAAAAGAGGCCTCCATATGGTACTCCTGGGGGAATTCTGTGCCACTGCATGATGCAAATTGTGGCAGAAATTAATGTTGTGCGTGCAGAATTTCCTTTCCCCCACAGAAATGGGCTGCAGTGCTGCTAGCCACCACTAAGGGCCACTGGGCCCAGCAGAGCCCAGCTCAACATCTAGAAAACACTGCTGGGGGGGAGGGAGCTAGAGGGTTCCCAGCAGCTGCAGTTCCCAGCATGCCCTGAGGGAAGGAGATGGCCGTGAGCAGGAAACTCCACAGAAGCCTGGGACCGAGCATCAGGATGTTGCTCCCTCTAGATCCCTGGGCTCTCAGGGTTGGGGGGGGCAGGTATCTGGGCGGGGGGGGGGTAGTGCGGCTGAGCTCTGGGGGCTAGGGAGCGGGTGTCATGGCAAGAGGGGGCCGTGGCGGGGCTCGGGGGGGGGGGAGAGGTGCGGGTATCTGGGCAAAGGGGACCCTGCAGCTGGGCTCTGAGGGGTAGGGGGTTCAGGTGTATTGACTGGGCGGGCCCCCGAGCTGGGCTCTGGGGGGGAGGAGGCAGAGAAACAGGAACTGGGTTGTCACAGGGGTTTCTTTAACTCTGTAACTCTGCTCCTGGGGGGAATTTTTGATTGTGTGTGTTGTTACAGACATACTTGCTGACAGGTATTTTGAAATAAATTATCAACATAATTGTAACTGGCATGATTATGTAGTGTTATTTTGACAAATAGCAGAATTTTAAAATATTGTGTGCAATTTTTTTGGCACAGAATTCCCCTAGGAGTAATATGGAAACTACATCTACAGGTGCCTGTCATAAGAGCAATTATTTTTTCTTAATAGACTAGTCTTTTCTTTGCAGAGAAATAGAAAACAATTTTTACTGATTCTACAAATTACAAATACAAAAGGAGGGGGGCAGGAAGTTACATGAATCGGAATTTTTATGGGAGCTACACCAGTTTATAAAATGTGCCTCAGGACTACATGTGGTCAGGGTTTTGTTTCATCTAAAAGACAGCAACTCCAGTAAACAGATGCACTAATTCTGTGCCATCTCAGAGCCAAAATCTGATTCCCTTAGTAGGTACTTAGGGTTGTAGAGGACACACAGAGCCTCGCTCACACATCTGCATATCTTCTGTAAAGACCAGTCACAATTCCACTCCCTGTGCTCAAAGCAGCAGAGCGACTGCTCCCTCTCTGTCCTCCATGCGAGGTAAGACACCCCATATGGGTGGGGAGCAGTCACTGCCCCACTAGCTATGCACTGGTCCATAAAGAGGAATCAGACACTCCAGGGAGAGCAAGTAGCATTAGCCTAATGGACTGTGTTGCCTGAAAGTCCCTCCTTCTCCCAGTGTACGCACCAGTGAGCTCAAGGAGGGATCACGTCTCCCTGAGACAATTCCTTTAGGTCTTTCCCTTGGGGCAATAGATATCCACATTGTCTGTCCACTTCCGTCAGTGCCTATCAGGAACAATTTGGTCCTTCAAGAGAAAAGTGCCACCCACTGACTCACCAAGGGATCAATCCAAAGCCTACTGAAGTCAATGGAAAAAGACACTCATTGACTTCAGTGGGCTCTGAATAAGGCTTTTGCTCCTTTTCCTGTAACACACATTTTTCTTGGACAGAAAAACTCCATGTGCTGAGTTTAATTATACATAGTTTATGAGATCTAATGAGATCATAGCCAAGGTGGTATATATAAAATCAAACCAACTCACACTCGCTCTATTTAGGCACTGATTTACGCCTATTTAAAATATTCCCACCATTCTGTAACTAATTTGGGAATATTGCTGTACTCTACACATATATTGTCATCAGCTACTGTACACTTTTGTCTGTTATAAAAGTCCTGTAAGCCTCAAGGGTGTATTTCCCCCCCCCCACAAATTATGAACATTTACATAAGAGTAAATGTATCTCCATAGATTATCCTATGCTAAATTTTCATTAATTTTTTTCATCAGAAATAAGTGCTGGGTAAGGGTTTCTCACCAGTAGAAGGGCAAGGAAATCCCAATCTCAAGCCCGCTGAGACTGGAGCAGTACTGTACATCTTGGTATCTGTGTAAGAGGACCTAAGCACAGAGGCTTGTCTCAGTACCACTGATAGGTCCACTGGAGGATTAGGCTTTAGGCACCGAGAAACCATATGAATCTGGAGCCACAAGTGTCTCTCCCTTCTAGTGTGGGGTGCAAAGCATTGAAAACCTCACACCAGAATATTGAGTGGGTCTCCATCAGACACAAAAGGCAATGAATATGGAGATCAGTCCCCGGTATGACTGACTGGCAAGAGGGGTCAACTCAAGTCCTTAGAGGGCTAAGGACCTCACATGGTCCCAATGAGAGCCAAAGACTCCCTTGATAAGGGCAGACAATGTATGCAGAACTATCCCCTGCTACTCTATACTAACCTACTATACAAGAGAATAAGCAGCTAGAGTAAGGGAAGAACTAGCCTGCGGACACAAAGGCAAGTTCCATTTGCAGCAAAGGAAGTGAAGTGGATGAGGCAGGATGATCTCTAATGCACCACCCCCAACGTATAGCTTTTCAAGGCAATTCCATAGCTCGATGCCAAGAGCATGTTCTACAAATGGGACTACAAAGAGGCCCTTGTAGAAGTAGTAATGTTAGTAGTAGTAGTAGTAGTAGTACTAGTTAAGAGACTGTTTGAGGAGCAGTTTCTGTGCCAGACACTAAACTAAATTAACTGATGTCAGATCAGCCTGAATGATAAATTTTATATTTCTTATGAACTGAAGAACTACTTACAAACTTTCCTCAAAGACTTTCACCTTCTCGCAGCCCTCAGGAGGTTCACGCTTGAACATGTAGCTATTGTTGGGTTTTGGCGAGGTAGCATATTTGGGCAAGGGAGAGTTGTTCCCATTCTCTGTGGGAAAAGAATATCAAGTTACTCAAATATACCAAAATATTTAAATGAACCCACTTATTTTAAAAGAAAGACAAAAAAAATCCAAACTGAGTTCATTACCAACATTACAAAGTTAAATGAAGAGTTTTCCCATTCCCTGTTACCCATGTTCTATGGAACATTTTTCTCCTCCATCTGTAGATGGACTCCTTCATATATCAACTCTCAACCTCCTCCCTCCCACAACTCCTTTATATTCTTTTGAGACCCCTGCACATGCTCCATAGCACCCCAATTTTACAATCCCACATCTGAATCTTAATCACAACCTCTCCAGCCAAGATGACCGGACAGGTCTCATTTGAGGTCTATCAGCAATGCACTTTAAATCAGGACAGGTTGCTGCTGAATTGTGTTAAAACTTTTTAATCACATTTTTCTTCTTTTTTAACACTATTTATACAATTGTTTCAATCTTTTTCCTTATAACAAATAAAACAAATTCTAGATTGTCAACATACAGAACAAGTACTATAGATCCAAAACAAAACCAAAATATTTACACAACTTTTGGATTGCAATATGTTAACTGCAATATTCCCAACACACAGATTTTTGTGGCACATATCAAACACAACAAAAAATTACAGAAAAAAAGATTAAGGAAATTAAAGGCAAGAGGGAAAGTGGTGGGGGAAGAGGAGAGAGGGAGCATGTGGATTTATGCCTTTCATCCAGTCCTCCTTTAGTCAAGCATTTCTAGGAAACTGTCCCCAACAGACTCAGATTTTTCAAGGCTGTGCTGTCTTTAATCACATTTTTCATCCGCCGATCTCAAAATGTTTTTTAAAGCTGGATAATTGTTAGCAGCTCCATTTTTACAGATTAGGAAAAAGGTTAGGTGACTTGCCCAACATCACATGAGTCAATGGTGGTGCCAGCCAGAGAACTCAGGTCTTCGGATTGTTCCAATAAAACATCTACTGTACTACATTGCGTCTTCTACTTCCTGAGTAAGCAAGATAATGTATAATTGGCCGAGTTTGGGAAAAGTGGTTATTTTAACACGTCTACACTTTCTAAAAGTGACCTGATTTGGGTGCCTCAATTTTTGGGTGCCCAACATGGGCCACTTTAAAGGAGTCTGATTTTCAGAGAGTGCTAGGCACCCGCCGCTGGGGGGAGAATGCAAGATCCCTTATAGGTGTTTCAAGTTGGGGAATGTAAAATTGACATACCCTAAAATCACTAGTCACTTATGAAAGTTTGGGTTAATAATATCTGTTAAGATGGCTTATCCGAAATCCAATTTTAGTTAGTGTAATGATTATATAGCGCCTAGTTACCGGAATCTCTTGCCAGGTAGTTTACAAATAAAAGGGAAGGGAAAAAAAAGTAATTTCCCCCTGTTTTAAAAGGTTTATCTTTTATTTTATTATAAGCAGAACTCAATTTTACTAAATAAAATCTGTCATTCATAAGCCCAATGATAGTAAACTTTTAGCTAGTGATAAGATACTGGATTTTTAATACTGTTCTTATTAAAGTAACCTTTGGAAAAAAAATTATGAAAATCTTCAAGGTAGTAAGCTTTATAATTTTTAATTACTAGTAACATCTACATAAAAACAAGACCTTTGCTTATTAAGAATTCAAGTATGCTGTTTTATTCATCTTGCAAAATCAATGGGAGATTGCGCGTGTTGGCCTGATATAGCAGGTCTGTCTGATTAGGCCATCACAATGAGTTACCCTAGAGATACAAACAGAGTCTGCGAGCGAAGACTAAGCAGCAGAAAGCGATAAACTCTTATGAAACAAAAATCCTTTTACTGTTACCATCTAAATGTTCCTAGTAATCAAAGGGAAATTAAATATAGCAAATAAGACGCACAGAATGCTAGGGGGTGCATGTAACAAGCAAGTGTGTTTTTCTACTATTAGGCATTCACTACTTTCTAACTGGAGGTTTAAACATACAGAATATTCAACAATGCGCAATTCTCCCATTAAAGGTCATGTTTTATATGATAGGATATGATAAAATGGCTATTAATAGCATGTTCTCCTGGAATTTATTTTAAGGTACAACTAGAACAGAGACAAACTCCCATATTAAGTTGACATTTTCCTTATAAGTAAAGGAACCCTATGCTTTTATTCTCAGTCTATAAAACACAATCAAAAAGGAATGGGCTACAGATACTCTTTTCAGTGAGTTAATTTAAGTAAGGTTTTTGTAAGCATTCATTTTCAGTCTCAGATAAATACACATCAAAACATAAGTCACAAACTGTTACAGAATTTATGAAAATATTTGTCATGATGTTGCCATAGGAGGAAAAAAAGTAACTCTGTAGAACGGGTTATCTAATTTCAAAAAGTCAGTAAAATGACAGGTACCATAGCAAGTTCCGTTTATACTACTTCCATCTTGATGTTTATCAGTCACTGGTTTATTAAACTTTTAGAGGAGTTTGGGTAGTGTTTTTCACTGTTGTGCATAGGCAGACTTTTCTTCTCACTGTTTATGAGCACAAATCATCCCAGCTCTCGGGCAATTTTTTTAGAAATTTGTGCATAGTACATAAGAATGGCCAAACTGGGTCAGACCAAAGGTCCATCTAGCCCAGTATCCTGTCTCAGACAGTGGCCAGTACCAGAACTTCAGAGACAGTTTACAGAACAGTCAATTTTGGAAATTCAGGGTCACGCCAAGTATGGTATTACATCCCTCACCATCTTGGCTAACAGCCATTGATGAATTTATCTTCCATAAACTTACCTAGTTCTTTTCTGAACCCAGTTATATTTTGGCCATCACAACATCCCATGACAATGAGTTTCACAAGTTAATTATGTATTATGTGCAATAGATTTGGGTTCTGATAACAGGAAACCTATAACTAAATCACCACACAATGGGTCAGATCCAACGTACACTGAAGTCAACAGGAGTCTTTTTATTGACATCAGTGTACGTCTGATCAGCCTTATGCTCCAAATAGCACGTAGGCATCACTTACATGTGTTCAAAATATATTTGTAAAGACGTTTACAGGTCTCTTTAAAAAAAAAAAGAAAAAAGAAAGAACAAAAACAAAACATGCACACACCCACACACACACACCAAAAAGCCTTCAGTAAGTTACCCTTATGGCTTGTTTGGTAGCAGCTATGGCAACATGCACTTCATGGTCTGCAGAGTTGGCGCTCACAGTCTCAAACAGAAAAAAGAGAAATATAGTATGCATTGTCCTTGCATTCTCTAAAAACTAGCAAAAGCAGCAGTTTCTGATCAGAATTTCCCCCTCTCAATTACCAAACACTGATAGGTGTACAAGCGCGCATGCGTACACAAGGTATCTTCACGCATAGAGGAATTGGGAAAATAAGGTTACCCAGAAAAAAAAGAAAAGCTAACTTTCCATCACTGTACTAGGGAGGTGCAAACTCCTTCTCCTAGTATACATCTTGGGGCACAACAGTGAATGAGGCAAATCCATCATTTGACTATGGGTGGCTACCTGCTATTAGTATTTATTTCATTTTTTTTTTTAAGACCAAGTGCTGAATAGTGCAACTCTTTCTTAAATTGTAAGAGCAGCATAACAGTAGAGCCTGTTTATGTAGTACCTTTGTCTCTGGAGTCAGCAAGAAGGTCATCAGCAGAGCACGGGCTCTCCTCACTGCCCTCATTTGAGATAGTAAGAAATGAGGTAGGGGACACAGACTGGGAACGGCTGCTGTTGTTACTGCCTCTGTCTGCTCCACCGGGTGTTTGGGTATCCATGTTGCGAGTACTGCTACTGCGCTGAGCCAGCGGAGGGGGAGCACGGTGCCCATCTGGAATATCTTGTGGCTGTTACCAATAAATAAATCAATAAATAAATCATAATCATACTTTTTCATATGTGCGAGGCTGCCCATCTCCTCAGGAGAGGGATTACTTTACAGCTTAAGCAGTTTCTTATGCCTGGTCCACTACAAAACAGAAGCCTATTCGGAGGAAGATGAACTATTGTACTACACAGACTCCTACAGATGATATGACAGGTCAGACTTCAGGAAAGTAGGAAATTCCTTGAACAATACACTTAAAGGAAGCCATGATGACAGTGTTTTTCAAAAGGCAACAAACAGTCATATGAAAACATAGCTAGGCAATCACTGAAGAGCAACAATTTAATATAAAACACCAGTAGTTCCTTTTTAGGTTTGGGTGTGTGAAATAGTTACTTCTGAAAGTCACTTATAAAAAAGGACAACCATGAATTCTAATGCAAAATAGCCAAGAATTTTCATGAGTTTTGGGGGGGGGGGGGAGGAAGAGAGTAAACACTATAAAAATGACTAAAGCAATTCTCACCAAAATAAGTTTTAGAAAATTGTTCCTTTTTCTGTTGATTATTTATGGCATAAATGCATCAGTGTAAACATCCTAAACATGAAGAGAACAGCAAAAGATTTAAAGGAAGTTATTTTCTATTCCTGTGGTGGTGGAAGACCGTTAATCATTAGGAAATTTTTTATTCCACTTCAGTAGTAGAAGACAAGTTAATCGTGTGCAAATTTACATTACCAAGTTTGTACAGTAAGTCATCAATGTGAAAAGAAAAATTAAGCTTATTTTGACAACAATTTTTGGGGGGAAGTAGATACTTACAATCAGCTGTTCTTCCTTGCCTCCTGTCTCCTTAATTATTATCTCAATCTCCTGATTCAGACCCTCTATGCTGTTCCGAAAACGTGATCCTGTCGATTTGGTTATGGGTATAACAGGAACAAGTACACTTTTCGGGATGGGAGCCTGGAAAACCAAAGGGAAGATAAGTAAATAAATATTGCAGATTTACACTTAAGAAAAAAGCTAAAAAATTTAAAGAATACAATTTTCTACTGAAAGAATTTTTATCAAAACAAAGCACAAACTTAGTTGTGCTAAGACGGAGGCCTTTAGATGAAAACAGATGTTCTGAGATGATTTTACAAGTTTATATGCAACTTCCTATGCAAGTTACAAGTTTATATGCAAAATCCTACCTCAGCGCCTCATTGTGGCGCAGCAGTGACCCTGGCTGTCTGACAGCTATGGTAGCGGGGCGTATGCCCTGGTAGGTTTAACCATGCTACAAAGGTGTCGGACTATCCAATCCAGGGAGGGGGATTGCTCTCTGAGGAGAGAGCGCTTTCCCTTCCCCTTAGAGGTTGAAGGCTAGCTAAGCTTGAGGAGGTACACATGCCTGCCCACCCAGCCAGTGGGATGGCTCAAAGTCAATGGCTAAAACAACATGAGTAAATAGGCCTTAGTTCCCTGCGCATCATTGAACCGTTCTACAGTGGCGGAGTGGAAATCGAGTGACGAGAGGCTGCTTAAAAAAAAAAAAAAAAAAAGTCAGCTGCCAGACCATCATGGAAAAGGACAACCCTCGCTGTGTGCACTTACAACTGTCGGTTGCTGGCAAAGGAGGAAACGTTAAACCATCTGATGGAGGAGAAGAAAAGGATAAGATGTGACATCCTTGGTGTCTGCGAAACCTGACGAAAGAAGGAGCTGGAAGTCAACTGGAAGGATGGAAGCGCTGTGAGGCTCAAAAAGGGAGATGGCCTTAGAAATGTTGGAGGATTCAGATTTATTGTCAGCAAGGATTGGTCTTCAAAAGTCATATCATGCCAGTTAACATAATCACGTATTGGTGTGATGCATCTTCAGATGGAGTCAAAAGCTACCCTCAAGGTCATCCAGACCTACGCTCCCACAAGTGCAAGTGAGGACGAAGTGGTGGAAGAATTCTACCGAGAACTCAAAAGAGCTCTCGTGCAAAAGTCCACTTACACTGTCACGATGGGAGACTTCAACGCCAAGGTCGGGCGAGGGAAAATTGGCGAAAAGTTCATAGGGAGATACGGCAGCGGTGAAAGAAATGAAAGAGGAGAGAGGCTGATAGCGATGGCAGAAATGAAAGAACTGTACGTGGAAAACACCTGGTACAAAAAGAAGACCGCAAGAAGGTGGACGTGGATTGCGCTAAACGCGAAGAGCAAGTCAACAAAAGGCGCATCGTTCAAGACGTCTCTGTGGTGCCGCCTTTTAACATCGGCAGTGATCATTGCCTGCTTAGAACGAAGTTGATTTTCGATGAAGCAATGGAAAAGAAGGCGCTATAGATGGCAAACAGGAAACTGCGGCCAAAGATATTTGATGAAGCAAAGCTGAAGAAAACGATTTCTGTGTTTGACTGGAGCCAGACAGAAAAGTGTGACGAGGACTATAGTATATTTGCCGACAAGCTGAAACATTGCATAAAAGCAGCTGAAATCGAAAAGCCGAAGGAGGCGAAGGGAAGAATCTCGAATGAAACGAAAAGCTTGGAGAAGCGGAGAAACATGAAAAGGAGCTCAGACAACAACCTCGAGTACTCCATTCTGTGCAAGCTTATACCGCTAAAACTGAAGGACAACTTTGAGAACTTCCAAAAAGAAAAGCTCCTCAAAACAGCTGAATTACGCAAGAACCTCAGGAAATGCAAGTGGGAATTGAGGCAGTACAGATTGAGCGTAATAGCATTGAAGAACAAGAACGGAGAGACAGTAATCGATAGAGCAGGGATGGAGGAGGTCTGTAAGGACTTCTATACAGAACTGTTCAAATCAAGAATCAACGTCCCTCTCCCAACGCTCCAAGAGTCAAAAGAACGCAACCACCACCCCCAATAATAGTCAGCGAAGTCCGAAGCGCACTACACCATATGAAGAAAGGAAAAGCTCCAGGCAAAGATGGAATAACGTCAGAAATTATTTCTGCAGGAGGCGAAGAACTTTGGAAGGCCCTCGCTTTAAGATTCAGTCGATAATCTTGAAGAAGGAAGAAAACCATCAAGCTTGAAGGAGTCGAACACCATCTTGCTGCACAAGAAGGGCAATCGAGAAAATCTTAAGAACTATCATCCTATATGCCTACTCTCTCACATCTACAAGCTCTTTACAAAGGTGATAACGAACCGACTCTCAGAGTCTGGATGAACAACAGCCAAGAGAGCAGGCAGGATTCCAAAGGAATTTCAGCACGATCGACCATATATTCACCCTTAGCCAGCTCCTAGAAAGAGCGAGGGAATACAAACTCCCGCTGTGCATTGCTTTCGCCGATTACGAAAAGGCCTTCGATAGCGTCGAGTTCAACGCAATATTAAAGGCGCTCGCAGAGCATTAACATGCAGTACGTCAGTTTGCTGAAGGAAGCGAATACTGGATGCACAACAGACATTACTCCCCTTGAAACTTCCCTCCGCATCCCAATCGAGAAAGGTGTGAAGCAAGGAGATACGATTTCACCGAAACTATTCACTGTCTGCCTCAAAATGGCTATGAGCAAGATCAATTGGAGGAGTGGTGTCAACATAAATGGAGAACGATTATCTCATCTCAGATTTGCAGACGACATCGCGCTAATTGCCAAAAGCACCAACCAACTGCAGAGCATGCTATGAAGACTCGACAGGAAAAGTAGTTAGGTCGGCCTGCATATGAACTGCTGCAAAGCAAAATATATGCAATCAGACGTCTTACGAAAAGTCCGAATAACGGTAGCAGGAGAAGAAATCAAAGAAGTGGAACAGTACATATATTTGGGCCAAGAAGTCAACCTGTGTCAAGATCTGAACGGAGAACTCTCATGAAGGATTCGAGCAGGATGGTGTGCGTTCAATTCCATCAAGGACGTCCTCGAAGGAAAAATCGACAAGACCACACGCACAAATATCTTCAATAGTGCTGCCAGCCATGTTGTATGGCAGTGAAACATGGGCACTGAAAGAGATAAGAGCAGTGGTTGTCAGTAGCTGAAAGGGCAATGGAACGAGTTATGTTGGGAATCTCCCTTCTGGACTGCATCCCAAACAAAATGATCAGAGAAGGCAGCGGGGTGAGAGAGATTGTTGTGGAAAGCAGACATAACAAGATGCAATGGGCGGGCCTAAGAGATGTGTTGTTCATATCCATTCCAATCAGGTGTGAGCATGCTGCGCGCACAGTCATTGGCAAGTTTTCCCTTAGCAGCTCCTATCAGGTGCTTGTTCACATCGATTACAATCAGGTGAGTCCCAAACTCTACCCCGGAGGTGGGGTCGGAGTTAAGGAATCGCTGATTGAAGCACCGCCCTGTCGAATGCTGCATCATCTCTGGCGTGTTGGGTGATAGCATAGCGAGTGGTAAACATATGCACTGATGACCAAGATGCTGCCCTACAGATCTCTTGTATCGGGACCTGGGCCAGGAACTCAACTGACGAGGCTTATGCCCTTGTGAAATGTGCCGTAAGAGTTGAGTCTGGGACCCTGGCTAACTTGGAGCATGTGCAAATGCAGGATGTGACCCAGGAAGATATTCTTTGAGATGTGACTGGGAGTCTTTTCATCCTGTCTGCTACTGACACGAACAGTTGGTTCGACTTCCTGAACAGCTTTGTGCACTCGATGTAGAATGGTAGCATTCTCCGAACATCCAGTGAGTGCAGCCTCTGCTCTTGGGTACTGGTGTGAAACTTAGGATAGAAGACACGTAGAAAAATGTCTTAACCAGTGTGGCATTGTGACACTATTTTGGGAAGAAAGGCTGGGTGAGGCCAGGCCGGCGGTCAGAGCCCTTAATTCAGACACCCGCCTGGCTGATGTCATGGCGACCAGGAAGACCACCTTCCATGACAAACAGAGCAGGGAGCAAGTCACCAGCGGTTCAAAAGGGGGCCCCCCATGAGCCTGGAGAGAACCATGTTAAGGTCTCATGCGGGAACCAGTTGTCTAAGCTGTGGATATAGGCGTTCCAAGCCCTTGAGGAAACTTCTTACCATGCGGTTAGCGAATACGGAGTGACTGGATGCTGCCAGATGGAAGGCTGAGGTAGCAGCAAGTTGCACCTTGAGGGATGCTGCTGCTAGGCCCTGCTGTTTGAGATGCAGAAGCTACTCCAGGATGAGTGGTATAGATGCCTGGAGTGGAGATGTGTGTTGCTGGGCATACCAGCAAGTGAATCTCTTCCACTTGGCTAGATAAGTGGCCCTGGTGGATGGTTTTCTGCTGCCGAGTAGGACCTTCCTTACCGGCTTCGAATATAGGAGCTCCCTGGGGTTTAACCATGAAGCTTCCAGGCCGTGAAGTGGAGGAACTGGAGGTCTGGGTGTTGGAAGCGACCATGGTCTTCAGTGATCAGATTGGGGCAGAATGGTAGCATGATTGGGGTGTCCACTGACAGCTCCAGAAGCATGGTGTCCTAATGTTGATGGGGCCAGCAGAATCACCTCCGCTTTGTCCCTGGGGATCTTGAGCAGCACCTTGTGTACAAGCATGACTGGTGGGAAGGCATACATGAGGCGGTCCCCCAGGGTAGCAGAAATGCGTCCGTGATTGAACCTGGGCTGTATTTCTGGAAGGAGCAGAACACTGGGCACTTCCTGCTGTTCCGGGTGGCGAACAGATCCACAAGGGGATATCCCCACCTTTGGAAGATGGGATGAAGGATATCTGAATGGATGGACTATTCATGGTTACAGAATGATCTGCTGAAGTGATTCGCTAGTTCGTTCTGCGCTCCTGGGAGATAGGAAGTCTCCAAGTGAATGGAGTGGGCTATGCAAAACTCTTACACTTGGAGGGCTTCCCAACAAAGCGGTGGGGGAAGAATGGGCCCCACCCTGCTTGTTGATGTAAAACATAGGAGTGGTATTGTTCGTCTTCACTGCCACACTTTGGCCTTGCAGTCAGACTGGAAAGTTTGGCATGTTAGTCGCACAGCTCTGAGCTTCCTGATATCGATATGAAGGGAGAGCTCGTCCTGTGACCACAGGCCCTGTGTTCGGAGATGTGCTCCCCAACCCAGATCTGATGCGTCTGTTACTAGGGATGAGGGTGGTGGGCTGTTGAAGGGAACATCTTCACATACCATTTGCGGGTTGAGCCACCAATGTAGGGACTCAAGTATGTGTCCTGGTACCATCACTACCGAGTCCAGCCTGTCACGCCCTGGGCGGTATATCTGAGAGAGCCACGCTTGAAGGGGTCTGTGCCTCATTCTGGCATGCCTGACTAGGTAAGTAAAAGGTCTGCCATGTGTCCAAGAAGACTCGGGTATCCTCTTGCAGTAGTGGCTGGGTACCGCCTGAGACTTTGAATAATGTCTGTCATGGCCTGGAAACAGGTCTGTGGCAGGAATGCCCTTGCCTGTACTGAGTCCAGCACCGCTCCCATGAGTTCTATTCTTTGGGTCGGTGATAAGGTTGACTTGTTCATGTTGAGGAGTTTCAGTCTCTCGAAAGTGGACCTGCCCAAGCATACATGAGACTCTACCTGCTCCTTGAACAGCCAATTGTCTAGGTATGGGTATACCTGCACCTGCCTCCTCTGGAGGAAGGCTGCTACAACCGACATGCACTTGGTGAATACTCGGGGCCGTCGACAGATCGAATGGGAGGACCGTGAACTGATGGTGTTTGCAACTGACCACAAACCTGAGAAAACGTCTGCACGTAGGCCGAATGGCTATGTGAAAGTACGCGTCTTTCATGTTGAAGGTGGCAAACCAGTCTCCTGGATCCATGGAAGGGAAAATAGTGCTCAGGGAGACCATGCGGAACTTCAACTTCACCATGAACTTGAGTCCTCACAGGTGTAGAATGGGTTGCGCACACACACACACCCCCTTTGCCTTGGGGATTAGGAAATAGCGGGAGTAGAATCCATTGCCCCTGAGGAACCTTTTACACCGCTCCTATGTCGAGGAGCACCCGCACCTCCTGGATAAGGAGTGGCTTGTGAGACAGGCCCCTGAAGAGGGACGGGGAAGGCAGGAGGCGGAGGGAAGAAACAGAATTGGAGAGAATATCCCACTTCTACTGTGCGAAGGACCCAGCGGTCCGATGTTATTTGGGACCAAGCACAGTAGAAGTGGGACAGACTATTTAGAAAATATGGATAAGGAACCGGTGGATAAACAGGTGTGCTGTCCTTGGGCGTCCCTTCAAAAGGTCAGTTTAGACCATGATGAAGGTTTGGACTGGCCTTAGCCTTGCCCTTAAGGGGGGTTGGAAGGCTTGTGACGGCCGTTGCTGCCCCTCCGTCTATAGAAAACCTGCCTCGGCCAAGGAGGATATGGGCACTGTTGCTGCGGTTGGGGCTTGAAATGCTTGCGTTGGGTTGCCAGCATGTACATTCCCAACAACTTCATTGTCACCCTGCAATCTTTCAAGCTATGCAGCTTGGAGTCAGTCTGTTCGGAGAACAGCCCTGCGCATTCAAAAAGGAAAGTCCTGAAGGGTTTGCTGCAACTCTGGGTATAGTCCAGACAGTTGAACCCATGATGTTCTTCTCATGGCTATGCCTGAGAGGTCATGGGCGGCCGAGTCTGCAGAGTCTAAGGATACCTGCAGCGAGGTCCGTGCCACCACCTTCCCTTCCTCAACAAGGACAGAGAATTCGGACCTAGTGTCTGCAGGGATCAGCTCCTTGAATTTCAAAATGGAAGCCCATGAGTTGAAGTTATATCTGCTGAGGATAGCTTACTTGTTAACTATCCTCAGCTGAAGGCCCCCTGTGGCATAGACCTTTCTACCAAAAAGGTCAATCCTTTTTGCCTCCTTTGATTTGGGGACAGGCCCTTGCTGCTCTCTCTCTCATTGACCGCTGAGACTACCGGAGAGCATGGCTGCGGATGGGAAAACAGATATTCGCAGCCCTTGGAAGGGATGAAGTATTTTCGTTCCGCACCCCGGGCAATAGGCAGAATTGAGGCCAGGGTCTGCCACAGATTCTTGATGTTGATCTGAACTGTCTTGATCAATGGCAGAGCTACCCTCGATGGACCTTCAGGAGTAAGAATGTCCATCATGGGGTCCTCAGCCTCGATCACCTGCTCTGCTTGCAATCCCATGTTGCAGGCAATCCGCCTCAGAAGGTCCTTATGTGTCCTGTGGTCAATCGGCAGAGGGCCCGAAGCCGAGACCCCTGCCGCAGTCTCGTCAGGGGAGGGACCAGGTCCTCCTGTGCCTCCGGTTCCCTGATCTCCTCTTGGACAGTGTCATCCCCTGTGGCGGCCATAGCCAAAGTGGCTGTGGCCTGAACCTGTGGCTGGTCATGTGCCGGAGTAGCATCAGCAGCGGCCTGAGCAGGGGGCTGGGACTGGGTGGCTTTGGATCCCCGAGGCATAGGTCTGTCCCTGTCAGAGTGGGGTGGTCAGTGTTCCAAGGCAACTGAACATGAACCCCTTGAAAGGGAGCCCTGGGCCTGATGGTAAGTCCAGCGAGCACAGACGGGACACTGTGCAGGGCACTGTTCCTGGCTGTGGTGCTGGGGAGCACTGGTGCCCCCTCTTATACTAGAGTCCTTCCTCAGCACCGGAGCGCTCTGTACTGACTAGCTCTGTGCCGGGTCCTGGCGGTTCGCAGTCGGCTGTGGGCAAAGAGCAGATTCCATTAAAAGTTGTTGAAGGCGGAAATCATGCTCCTTGCTGGTCCTTGGCCGAAAAGCCCTGCAGATTTTGCACTTCCCCATTTGGTGTGCTTCCCCTGCTTTAAGCAAGAGTCATGGGGGTCACTGAGGGGCATAGGCTTACTGCAAGTACTGCAGGGTTTAAAGCCTTGGGCTCGCTGCATGTCCCGGAGCCCAATGGGGGTGGGGGTGGTTAGGGACTGGGGAAAGACCCCGGTCCCAACCTACTATCTATTTACTAAACTAACTATGAATTCAAATGACTTAACAAAAGAACACTAAGGGAGCACTTGCTAAGCAAGTGAGCACTGTTCCAACGGTCGTCACGGACGGTAAGGAGGAACTGAAGGGGGGGTTGGGTTGCCAGGGTCTAGTGTAGACGCAATAAATCTATCCCCGAGCACTCTCCCCGTTGACTCCGGAACTCCGCTGCCATGAGAGGCAGAAGTGGAGTCGACAGGGCAGCGGCAGCGGTCGACTCAGCGCCATGAGGACACCGAGGTATGTCGACTTCAGCTATGCTATTCCCATAGCTGAAGTTGTGTATTTTAGGTCGATCCCCCCCCAAAGTGTAGACCTGGGCTTAGATTAAAAATAAATCAAGATCAAATAATATAACAACCCAAATGCAGAAAAATTCTTGGGCATTTAATAATCACCTTTAGCACCCTCCTACAAAGAAAGCTTTATAAAATAATATTTTGAGAAACTATTAAGACTCAATTGATTTCTTTACAAATCTCTAAGACCAGAGTGGTCTGCTCAGAAACCTTAACATATCTGGACACTGAATTACTACTACTGGAGTAGATTTTTGAACAGGCACTTTAAAAAACAAACAAACAAAAAAAAGGTTGTCAGACATTGCCAACTATAAACAAAATGTTTTCACCTGTTAAAGTAGAGTAAGTGTGTGGAAGAGATTGCTTAGAACATCAGCTCTGTTAACATAACCAAAGTTGGAGAGGTCTCTTCCAGACACCAGTTGCTGGGAACATTTCTTTGCAAGAGACAAATCTTAGTAACTATAAGGCTTCTTGAATCTTGTAGTGGTATGAAACTAGTTAAATTAACAGCTTTCACCCCCCAAAACTAAGGCTCATTTCCACATGGGTCATTTATTGTGACTATTGCATAGAGCTTTTGTCCTGGTTTAATCAGGACACCAAAACTCTGAAGTGCCCAGTGAGATTGGGAAAACTATTTTGACAACCAGTTTTAGAGACAGGGTACAAATCAGCAGTCATCTAGATAATGCTCACCCTTCAATTCCTGAAAGGGTTCAAATTCAATTCTACTGTCAACTTTGGAGAGAACTCAGAGGATAGGTGGTAGCCCAAATGGCAGGGCAAAGAATTGGAGACCTAGTTTCCCTAGAAGAATCTCAAGTACGGATAGTGACAGGGTCTATTAGAGAAACATTCTATTAGTCCCTGGATTAACTGTGAGAATGTTCTTGTTGATTTAATCCAGAAATTTTTGATTAAGATCTGAGGTGTGTTTTTTCTTCTTAAACAAAAAGGAGAAACATCCCAAATTTTGCTCTTCCCCTAAAACTAAACTTGCTGCTCATTTTGGCAATCAATGATGCTTTGCATGACCTTTTTTCTTCCCTGCCTGAGGGGAAACAAGAACAAAATGAGTCAATGAAACAGAGTTAAAATATGGAATTTTATACACTAGTCCCTGAAAACAATAGATAGCACCCAGCGATCCATAATTATTGTATTTTATTTGAAAATATAGACGTCTTTCGCCTATCAGACTTGCTGGAAACTTTGACTTTGGTGAAAGAGAGATCGAAGTAATGAGAGACTTCTTTAAAAAAAAAAACTGCTTAAGGGATGGATGTACAGTAGTCAGGTGCAGAAGAGGTTTAAAAAAAAAAATCCCCACACATTCACGGAAGCTGTTTAGAGCCCTTTATATGCAATTCCTGAATTGACAGCCCTTCGGCAAAGGTGGTTTTATAGACATGTCAACTAGCCAACTGTTAAACCAGGAAATGCTTTGCAACTGTGAAAATGGCCACTTTTTTTTTTGGACAGGGAGCCTCAGCAAATCCTGGACTGAATCATGTAAAAGTGTAGCTGACAATACCACTGCATTATTTTATGTACTGCCCTGGATAAGTCCTTTCTTG